>OX578284.1:26864902-29771618 GCA_951217055.1 Gerris lacustris
CACAATCACAAACATTTAAAACCATTAGTTAATAAATATTTCACCAATATATTAAACTAATCATCTCACCTACTTTTATATTTCCTATTAAGGTACTCGAGTAGCACACTGCAGTGAAAGAATACCGAAGCTTAAAACGAAATTCATTCTAAGCATTAATATTATTTATGGAAAAAAATTGATACAAAATTTATTAAATGTAATCTAGGCCTAAAGATTTTATTTAATTGTTTTATTAAAAGAGTAGTACAATATTTATTTATTATTGAATACTAAGAATACGAGGATTAATTGAAAAAAAAAAGATAATGTGAATACTTTTTTAATCGTAAAGATGTAATGTCAGAAATTATAAGAACGTCGAAAGTGAACTTAAAAAAATTAAATGAAGAGTAGTAAAACTGAAAAGATAGATACCTCTTACACCTGATCATCCGTCACATGATATCAGAAAATGTAATTTTAACAATAAGGGTTTTTTTTTTTTACTAAATTATTGAAAAGGTCATTATCTTTAAGCAGAACTAAGAAATAGCTAGAGTTTCATGAATTGTTTGAATTAAAGTAAAAAAGAAAAATATATATTTTGTCTTAAAAGTATCATTTGATTTATTTAACTATTCGTTGTTGTTGTTTTTTTTTTTTGTTTTTTTTTTGTTTTGGGTTTTAGTCCCGATCAACTGCCAGGGTCATTACAGGACGGGGGTTATATGTGGAATAACACATGGAAAATATGTGTTACAAAATTAGAAAAAGTAAAATAACTATTCGTTGTTTACTTTTTCTAATTTTGTAGCACATATTTTCCAGGGGTTTAAAATGCAGAATTAAATACATAAAATATTAATGTAATTAATAGTTTATATGTAAGATTACAATCATTATAATATATTTGAGGAGGTAAAAGAAAATATGGTTATTTACTAAAGATATACCTCAAATTCTAACACAGCCGTTTGCAAAGAAATGCCACATCTTTGGTAAGTAATAAATACGTCCAGAACCGGTTAGTTCCACGCATGCGCGGAACTACGATCGCAACGCTGCGGTGTAAAGAAACTCAAATTACTTTCTGGACGTGCCGAGGTACGTAATAAGATAAAAAGTATTCATTAAACAAAATAATAAGTGAATAAATAAATCTAATACAAATACACAAATACTAATTATAAGGGCCGTATAATGCTTACTTATCTACATACTTTAAATTTCTGGCTTACGCAACACGATATTTACACTAGCTTTTAAAAGAGCTTCTCTACCATAAGATTGGCATGGAATCGCAACTCCTTCGTGCACCAATCCCCACGATCCCTTATATCTTAATGACTTAAACGCATAAGTAAATCCAAATTTACGTACAACAAACTTGAGTTAGATAGTACTTGCAAGAGATATATCGTTATATTTTCTGAATCAGCTTTTTGAAGCAAGCTTGAAGGAGTGTTACTAAAATATCGTCGGGTTAGTGCAAAAAGTTACTAAGTTACATTTGGCTTTTTTGATATATTCAAATTTTAAACTTGCAACTTTGTAAACAGATATTAATCTCAACATTTTTAACTGTCTTCTACTTATTTTGAATTTATTATTATGTTTTTATATAGAATCAGGGAAAATATATTGTATTTTACATTTACATTATAACAAAAAAGAAAATCAAGATAATAACTAATTAAGAAAGTCAAATTAAAAAAATAAAAAAATAACTAAAAATCGAGAAAAATGTAACTTAGTGATTTTTTGCACTAACCCGACGATATGTATAATAAGAGTAAATATTACGTACCAATAACCTTTATAACGTTAATATGTATATATATATATATATATATATATATATATATATATATATATATATATATATATATATATATATATATATATATATATATATATATATATATATATATATATATATATATATATAATAGTTTCAAATGTTATGCTGTTATAAGCTTGGAAGCAAAAAATATATAAATTTAACGCAAAAATATCCAAATAAAATAAATTTAAAAAAATACCATTCACGTTTTGACGTCTTATTATAAACTTATAACATTTTTGTTTGATATTTAAGCCATACAAAATTGAATTGATAAGTGGTCGAATTACTTAAAAAGGTTTTTTTTAAGATGTCAAAGAACTTAACTCCTTGAAATATCACATTTTTCATTTACGATATCTTTATCGTTGACCAAAATGTGTAAACGAGATTGTCGGGGGTAAAAATAAAGGAGGGAAGCCCGACGAATTGATATCAAAGCTTTTATCAACCGGAAAATAAGCCGGGATTAAACGATCCGGAAAACTTACCGGCCGAATTTCGAAAATAATAGGGAATTATTGGGTTAAAGAAAAGAGAACAGAGGGAAAAGGTCTAAAATTTATATATATAATACAAAACATGGACCTTTTACCTTCGTCTATACTCGTATATAGAAAAAGGGTTAGCCCGTTTTAACTTACATAGACGAAAAAGCACTTCAATACAAGATGAAGCAATTCCTTCAATATTAAATAAAGAATTCCCTTTAGGCTCCAATAAATAGATTACGTTCTAAAAAACCATGTAATACACGTTTAATATTTAATTCTTTAGTATTTTCTCAATTCATTTGAATAATTTAATATTAATCATGAGGCTTATTTTAATTTTAAAATTATAGACAAACAAAAAACATTTCCAAAAAAAAACAAAAAAAAAAAACGTTAAGCATACTACATAGTTCATGAATAATAGCAAGATGGACGCTCCAAGCGGATTTGTGAAGAACTACGTTGTAGATAAAAATTTTGTAGATAAAAATTTTGTACATAGAAATGCCTACATATAGTAAAATAAGTACGCAAGTTGGAGTAATATCAATAGTAAGATAAAAACTATTTATATGTGAAGAGGTGTACTCTTTTGTCTAAACACATATATGGTTTTAACACCTTTTCCCAGAAAAAATGGTTTCAATCAATCTTTCTATTGATATTAACTCAATTTGCGCTCTTATGTTATAAGAAGGCGTATCTTTTGGAAGGATATGCCTACTATGGAAAGGTCGTGCTTCTAAGGTATTTAGTTCTTCACTTGTCCGCTAGGAGCGCCTACATTGCTATTATTCATGAGCTATGTAATGTTTTTTAAGCACACATTGCGTGGGTTTTTCTTTTTCTCCTTAAATATTTTAATTATTCTTCCACCTTTAGGTATACCTAAATCTCTAGTATAATAGGTAGAAAAAACCTTAAGACCCACAATTGTCAAAAGACCACAATGCCTAACACCGACCTTTTTCATCTACTAAAGTTTATCTGTACAGTTAGAACATTATAGTTTTAATTATTTTATCATCATTGTGGTTTTTCCGACAATCGTAGGTTTTATTTGCTATTCCTATCTTTGCCTTTTGATAGATCAATTACTTGCTAGACTCTTGCTTGTTATAAATTATACGTATTACTGTAGAATTTAGTTCTTTAACACTTATTATTAAAACATTTAAATGATAAATTTGTTTTAAATAATATCAAATTAAATTACAAAACGTTAAACGTCAATTTATTTAATATAATTTAATTAATAGTTCACTATTGTCATTGATTAATTAAGAATGATATTTTAAATTACTTTAAAGCTTACGCATTATTAACAAGTATAGTTAAAAGGTTATTTACCAAAAAAAGATGCGATCTAAGCTAAAATAATGAACTAGCAAAGTTTATAGAATCTAGTGATTTATTTAGTAAAAAGTTGAAATACTAAAACCTACAAATTTTTGGGGTTCTCACAATCACCTGCATCTACTAATAAATGCCCCCCCCCCCCCCCCCCATTTTTTTTTAAAATAAAAATACAATAATTAAACGAACGACAGAAAATAGATGCTGCGTTTATTAAGATAGTTTTAGATTTCGACTAATTCAAGATGGTCCTTTGCTACAGGTAAATTTTATGAAGTTCTATTTAAAATGCACTAATATGCTTCACGTACTAGTTAGAGTTGAGTAAATTATGAAATTTTCATTACGCCCAAACGGTTGTTATCCCTCTTGTATAAAAATATATAATCAGTTTATGTAGCAAGGCTTAATCGAAGTTTCTATCTCAATCCAAGGTACAATCGATGGAGATGCGACAAAATATTATAGATCTTTTCAATTTCAATTATTCAACGCCATTATGCGTGGAATATAATTTTAAAACCTCGGAAAAAAGTTTTAAAAAATTGTACCAGATCCAAAATTATTATAGCTCTACCAAGTCATATCTAAAAGAGATACGACAAAAAGTCGTATTACCAAATTTGTAGATCACTCAAAATCTACTAAAGGTGCAATCAGTTTTTGATACGACTTACATATTAGCCATAATAAACCTTCAAAATAGTTATCTTCCTAGTATCGAAGGATCGGAGAATGTTTTTCAAATTGTAGTTCATATTTCTTTATAGTTACACTAAATGACAGTAATACTTGGATATAAGTGAATATAGGGCTTGACTTCGTATTTTCTTCTTTTTTTTTCATCGTATCTATATATAATATGTATTAGTAAATTTTAATTAAATTTATCGTTATTCTTATGACCCTTACTCTATCCCTTCAGATTACAATTATTATTTAATAGTTTTCTGACAACTGAGTATGATGTTTTTAAAAACGGAGTATAAAGACAAAATAGAGGTTTCATGATATAGGCCGGAGGGAGTGGGGAGAGGCACCAGCTTCCCCCTCTCCTAGAATACAAACAAGCTATAAAATTCAAGACTTTTTTCAGGGTAAAAAGGTAGTGATATGACAGGAGACTGGTATTTAAAAGGTGTTTATACAGGGTGATCCAAAAGTTCGGCAACGGCTTAATATCTTCGGTTATAATTGAGATATTAAGTTCCCGTTTGCGGGTATCTTAATCATTTGCAAAAAAACTACTTTTTTGGTGGGTAATAATTTTTTCCGCCATATTGGTTGCCGCCATATTGGATTCAACTTTGAAATTTTAAAGTGGAACACCCATAAAGTGATACATTTTTTGAAAGCCCAAAAAAGAAAACATTTGCCGCAAACCCGAGCTTTCTATCTACTCCCGTTCCGAAATAGCGGACACTCAAAGTTTAAAAAATGATTTTTTTTTTTTCTTTTCTATAGTTTAGTTAGATATAAAAAAAATCGGTCCGAGACAACTCAGACAAACTTTCTCATATAATCTCGGCCCCAGATCCCAGGAAACATGAATATAAAATTAAATATTTATTGCATTAAGCTCGCTTCAATGATAAACCTACGTGATGCTTAGTTTAAAATGTGTTCAACAGGTGGTTGTTTACTTTTTGTTTTCGATTTTCAACCATATTAGATTTATTTTCATCAATATCTCGGAAACTATGACTTGATAACGAACTAAGTTTTCTGGGATCTGGGACAGCAATTATTGAGAAAGTTAGTCTGAGTTGTCTCGGACCGATTTTTTTTATTTCTAACTAAACTATTGAGAATAAGAAAAAAAGAGTGCATTTTTTAACTTTGAGTGCCCGCCATTTTGAAACGGAAGTAGATAGAAAGCTCGGGTTTGCAGTAAATGTTTTCTTTTTTCAAGACCATTCCAAAAATCTATCACTTTATGGGTGTTCAAATTTAAAATTTCAAAGTTGAATCCAACGCCGATTGCCGTTGCCGAACTTTCATCACCCTGTATTATAATTTTAAAACTGATAACTTTGGCAACCAGAACAAAGGTTTCAATTTTTGTATTCTAGTGGTGGGGATAGCCCTGAAAAAATGGTGCCATCTGCCTTTCCTCTTTAGCTACTCTATTTAGTCTCTATACTCGGTGTTTTTAACGATCCGATGACACATAGACTAACGTCTTTCTTTGTAGTGACAGCGAAAAAGGACAATAATAAAAGAATTAGTTCATTAACTAGATCAATTTTATATCCAAAAAATTTAGAAAAATACGATGGTAACAATAAGTTAAATGTCTTCATTCTAAACATAGAAAGAATAATCTACAAACTTTCCAATACTCATAAAAAGTTAATTTTATAAAGAGTGTAAAAATTCATTTACATGAACCTATTAGGTAAATTGATTTATATATTATAATGATTATCATGAGCACCTTACTTTAACAATAGTCCTTTTAGTTTATCCGAAAACCTCAGGAGATCCGACCACGATAAATAATGATATCTCCATGTCAACAAAGAATATTTCTCTAATATTTTGATGGAACTAGAGAATTTTAAAAATTACTCTTGTTTGGTGTCTCTTGGTGTATACCACAATTTCTTTTACTTTATTTTTTTTTTTAAATGCGTATAATTGAAATAATATTGCTTTAGTTGCAGACGATCTACATTGTGACCATGTTAAATGTTAGTTAATTAATAAATTTTGTTATCACAATGTGCCGGCATTAGTCACTATAAACTTAACCGTAACCGTCAGAATTTGTTCAGCTAAAAAACATATTTTAATCTAATAAAATAACTAGAAACTTATCTCTGTCCGACGTTAGGGAATCAGAGAAGGGTCTGTGTGACGGCCGGCTCTTCGTTGCAGGCCGATCGGGTCGGGCTCGGGCGCCAGGATCAGAGCGACGATCCTAATTCCGAGGACCGCCGTCTGTCGATGTGTTTCAAGTAAGTTTCCGAGAAGACCGATCTCGTCCGCTCGTCGTATCTGACAGACGGCCGCCGCACTTCGAGCGATTCGAGATCGTCCGATCTTCGTCGACAACAAGGCGACGAACAGAAGATACACTGTAGTGTGTTCTTAAACGCCTCCCTGAAGTCCCGATTGAAATAGGCGTAGATTATTGGGTTCAATGTCGAATTGAAGTAGCCGATCCAGAACAGAATGGCCACGACGATATCCGGCGTCGGACAGTATTCTGGACCGCATAACGTAGCACCGACATACCTGCAAAACATTCATTCCACAATTACTCAATTTTAAATATTTATCAAATCACAACATACTCTAAAATGAGGCTTTTCACACCAAAAAGGCAGGAGTAATGTATTTCTCAATGAACAGGTCTATTACATTTTGTATTAATAAAAAATTATATTGTTTTCACACTAAAGACATACTATCTCCTATCTCTTGTCGCCTGTCTTCTACTATTTCGGTGTGAAAGTCGCTCAACTTTCTCATCAGTCCCATCTCTAATTGAACATTTGAGGATGCAGGTACATCCAGGAGTGTTTACGATAAATAACTAATTAAAGGATAGTCCCCAAATTTGTAAATTCAAAATAATAACATCTATTAGAATCCAGAGAATGAAAATACCTTGGAAATAAGGTTAATAGTTTGAGTAAAACATCATTTCCAAGTTAAATGTAAAAATTTAAAAATACATCAGAAGATTAAACAGGAATTCATTATCATAATGAAGAGGTTAGATAATAAGAGCCCCACTAAAAATTCATAAGAGGGCTTATATTAGAAAAGTTAGTTGGCTCTGTTCATATTTACACTTCATCTTTCTCTTCAGACAAAATACACAAATTATCACAAGATATTCTTATTGAACATTATAACTGGAGAACTGCCAACTTAAGATTTGCCATAACCAATTAATGGAATTGCAACGAAATTTAGCATCATTGTAACACAATACAATTGGATGAGCTAATTAGATTTCCAAAAGCCTAAATTAAATCAGCGTGTTGCAGAAAATAAAATACATAGTTTAAAAATCTGATCGGTTGTCCACTTAAATTTACTATGTATGGTTTCTATCTATCGGTACAACCTAATTGAAATAAAATAAAACATTATAAAACATTGGGCTACAATGGACACAACTTTGGTGTAGAGCATTACATTGAGATTATGAATTAAAAGTATGAATTTATCACGGAATGAATACATTACCGTTTAAATTGATACATATCTAGTGATGTGGCGCATAAAGAACTCGCGTAGAGCAATTTGCATGTTGCTCTCATATCGGCCATACATGTTTTCAATGTTAAAAATGTTTTATTGAAAAATTCTCATATTATTAGTCTACCTGAAAAGAGCTTTAAAATTACATGTAACATGCCATATAAGCATAGAAATTTTTTTGAACACCTTATTTCGGCCACATTTGTTTTCAAAATGCCGGAAATAGTTAATCATTTTGTAATAATAAGTTAGATATTGTCTTTCAACTCTTAAAGATGGAGTTTTAGGTCTTCCAGTGGTGACGCGTCATAGTGGATGATGTTTCCGACGTTTCGCCTCTTATGTTAGAGGCATCTTCAGGGTAGAGCATGTTGTTATGATGAGAGAAACAAGGTGAAATGTAGGAGAGCTCGAGAAATGGGAGGGAATGGTCGAGAGCTCTAGCATAAGAGGCGAAACGTCGGAAACGTAATCCACTATGACGCGGTCACCACGGAAAGAACTATAGAACTGAACTCCATTATGAAACCAACCGTGGAAGCCTACGCAAGAAGACAATACTCTTTATGATCTTTAAATCGATGAATTACGTATCATGCTGGCTAAAAACTTATTTTAGCCAAAAGGATGAAGTTTATGATGATTTGAAATGAATAATGCAATAATGTATGATCAAAAATGTCTGATGAAAGTATTTCATCAATAACATTGCGAACTTTAATCCAATTTACATTAGATTCTTTCCATTTGACTCTCTTTAGATAGTTGTAAAAAAAAAAATGTCTTTAATGAAAATGTGATACGGAATAAACAAAATCGGGTACGGGGTACCTCGGAACTTCTCACTTCGGAGGCCACTAAAGTGGCCTCTTTAAATAATGTTTATACATTATTTTTATTTCATTTATTCAATTATTTGAATTTCGGGGGCATTTTGGCAGGGATGAAAACAAACTTTGACGTCATCAAAATTATCGCACTAAAAAATAATTATATTCGCTTATTACTTTTAAACTAATTAATGAAATTTCATCGGATTTTTTTATATTTGTTCCTTAATTTTTTCCGGTTCCAACGATTTGCTATACGTCAAAAACGTATTTATACTTTCGGTATTATTAACCACCAAAGATTCAAAATTCAAAAATTGATAACTTCAAAATGGCGGCCAATACCAAAATGAAATTTGGTGGGCTTATTGTCAGCTCTCATCGTGCCAAATTTCAACTCGATCAGGACCATTTTCGATTTTTTACGATTATTTTTTAAATCTTTGCTGAATCAGCAAACTGGGTTCAAGATGGCGGAAAAAGTTGATTTTCCGGACGGCACCACTACAGGTAAGGACTGATTAATCTGCCAACGTTTCAACTCTCTAGGTTAAATACCTTGGGCACTTCGATGATATGATAACATACACACATACACACATACATACATACAGACATCATGCTGAAAACCACTCAAGAAGTCTTAAAAACACCCAAAACGGATAATTCCGTAGAAATCTCGAAAAAAAAAAATTGGGGTGAAAACAATACTTTTACCATAAGTAGAGAGGAAAAGTAAAAAGATTTAAAAATTACAAAGTAAAATAACTTTTTAAAACGATTAGGTAGAAAAATAGGTTACTCTCGTATTTTAGGGAAAATATTCCTGTATACATAAACAAAAATATATTAAATCGTAAATTGCAAGCATATACCCCTAAAACGTAGTGTAAAGTAAACAAAATATGAAATTACACCTCCACGTCATCATCTTGTTCCTTGCTTAGTTTATAGTATTATAAATAAATAAAATTCTCCTTTACGAACTCGGCTAACCTTCTTTAATGCACAGTTTAGTATATTATTCTCCTTTTTACTCGTGTTTTGACAAACATTTTACAATAATAAAGAAGGATAAACAGAGATTCATTTTTGTTAAATAAAATCAACAGATAAAAAGGTATTAACTTATATTTCGAAGGATTTGCATTTTATGCTGGATATCATTTCCGTATCCTTATTTATTTTTCATCCTATCTCTTATCCAAGATAAACAGAAAAGGAAGGAAAAAAAAGGTGAAAATTTCTCCAATGAATTTTCGGTACATTTCCACTAGTTTTATAGTTTCACGGCTTCGAAGTGAGAGGCGAACCTAATAGACTTCATGAGTTTTTTTTTGTTAACAGTGTGGTAAAAAGTTTTCCTCTCACTCGACAGTTTTCTAGGTCATATTATTGGATGAGACGCTCCTGGGAGTATATTCTACGGGGGATTTTAAGCCGTTATCACTAGGTCGCACCCAGGTAGAGTGTTGGGGGTTAGGTTTTTGAGGCTTTAACCTAGCGAAGGGCTAACACTTTTCTCTCCCCCCACCCCCACCCCCTTACAAGCCCAGTCTCGACTCAGTTCGCCCCACTAACATAACCTCCAGGGAAGTTCCTTTTTGCCTTTTTGGCATCAACAAAATGCCTTCACGTTAACACTCCAGACTACCCCCTCTACTTCACTTCCATTTTTATACAATTCCTGAAAACCCCCTCCTCCATACCTTACAGACATTACATTCAACCAACAAGAGAATAAAAGTGAAAAAAATGTCTAGAGAAAAGAGCAAAAAAAGGTAATGTTAGAGTGCTAAAAGCGGTCCAGTGAGAGAAATTTCTGACTTTTGTCTAGAGAACAATTTTATTTTCTTTATTTATACACGAGTATTATTTATTCTCTCAAAACGAATAACGTCTTGGCAGATATCTTTAAATATTAAATAAAGCATAGGTAAATAATACTACTCGAATCTACTTTTATTTGTTTTGAGTTTATAAGCATAAACATAATAATAAATAATATTTATTAAATATTTATTTTTGACAGATGTAGAAAGATCTTTTCAAAGTAAATTAAACTTACTATAATTCTTCAAAACATTAGTGTAAGTACATATTGCGGCTGCTTTTTAAAAAAAAGGGAATTTATTTTAAAACACGTTAAACCAAAACCTAAACTAAATAATAGTAAGAATATATTAAAGAAGTAATTCAGAATAAATAACTTTTTCCTATTAAAAGCAAGTAAGGCGTGCTTCACGTGAGTACGTGAGGCGATAATCGCTGGTTTATGTACGATTAAGTTAAAACTATTGAGTGTAATAGTTGCATATTCTTTTTCTACACTTCAAGACCTTTAAATTGATGTATAACATGTCATGGTGACTAAAAACTTTTTTTTATTCGCCCGCCATATTGAAAACTCCAAAAAGTGTACAGTTGTCTCAAATGCCGAGATGCACCTGTGTGACGAATTTCATGTTCCTAGCTATAGTAGTTTATGAATTGAAACCTGCCAACAGACAGGCAGACGGACAGAGCCGTTATATAAGGTTTCTTTTCGTACTTCGTACAGAAACCTAAAAAATTGTGTCACAATATTCGGAAAAAATAATTATTTTAACTGATGTTAAAACCATGTCGATTATTAAAGGTTATTAAAGAGGTTAAGGGATTAAAGATTATTAAAGAGGTTAAATTCATTCACACTCTAAGTGAAAATTACTCACAGTAGGTATAAATATAAATAAATTAAGGGAATTATTAAAGTTAACATTATATATTGTAAAATTATTATTCAGAAAACAAAATAAATTTGTTGCGCTAAGTGATTCCTTGAAATAAAAACGTAATTCAAGCTAATACTGTAGCTATTTAGAGCTAAGCCACATGTTGCATTAGAATACATTTTACATATTAAATATAATTATTAATTAGACTGTATTCGAACCAAGTTAAAACCAACAAATATAAAATTACTGATAAATATAATAATACTAAACCCACACGACTGTTATGCGCTGCAAGTTTTTATTAATACATTTTTTATCTTTATTATGCTTATATTTTTAATACGGGCATTTACTGTTATTAACATTCAATCAATAATAACTTATGGACGAATACTTTTAATTGTCACTTCGGACAACAAATTTTATCATGCTTTTTAGAAGTCTTGTATAACATAGAATTATAAGAATAAGTACTTGTAAAGAAATGGTTCAAATGAGAAAAAGTATATACATATTATAAAAGAAGTACACATTGTGAACAATTTTGGTTTGTACATGTGCAATGCTTCTTTTGCATAACAACTAAATTTTATCAACACTCACTTTTCACATTGACCTTATAATGCTATATTCTATACTAATGTGACCAATAGTCCAGTTATAAGACGCAAAAAAGCTATATGCCACACTATTTGGAGGATTTTTTTTTTACATTGACAATTTGATATTAAAAATTAAATATTCCTAATGTTACAAGAAATAAGAATAGTGTAGAAGTTTAACAATTGTAAATTTCTTATTTCAAGTGTTGGAATATCTATATGTTGGAATAATCGGGCGAGCAGTTTTAGTAAGATATGGAACTTCGCAAAAATTTTGAACGAAAGTCAAACACAAGACCAACATATTTGGGCTTGGTGAAATTTTTGGATTTGGTGAACATTTTTAAAATGTCACTGAATTCTGAAACAGATTTTGTCCATAATTTTTCGTTCTTCAGACTGATAACAATACTTAAGCTTAATAGTCCAGTCATTTTAAGCAAAAAAGGGGCTGTTTACAAAAATGCGTCATACGAGCAAGAGACTGTACAAATTTATCACTGGGGCATCCTGATTGAAATCCTATAAAGTCGCCGAAAAAAAAAGTTGTGCTAAAGCCGCCATCTTGGAAAATAGCGGCCAAAATTCAATTTTTTGCTTCTACTAGCTTAATTATTAGGTTTAGAAAAAAAAATTCAAGTAAAAATTGATTATTATGTAATTATCTATAAATTTGATTCTCGTCGTTTTTTCTCTCTGACCAACCGTAGAGGCACAAAATTACCATTTACATCTAAGCGCGCGTAATTTTCTTGCGCTCAGTGCCCAGTGATTGCATGTTGTCAGCGCGGAGTTACCACGCCTGGACGAGGTTATAGGTGTAGTTGTGAGGTTACAAGTTAATAATAATTGTTTACTATTATAGACTACCTATGTATTAAGGGTTGATTTAGGATTTTTTTTTTTGCTTCTACTAGCTTAATTATTAGGTTTAGAAACAAAAATTCAAGTAAAAATTGTTTATTATGTAATTACCTATAAATTTGATTCTCGTCGTTTTTTCTCTCTGACCAACCGTAGAGGCACAAAATGACCATTAATACAGGCCAAATCAAACCTTAATACAGGTACTCTATATCAGTAAACAATTATTATTAACTTGTAACCTCACAACTACACCTATAACCTCGTCCAGGCGTGGTAACTCGGCGCTGACAATATGCAATCGCTGGGCACTGAGCGCAAGAAAATTACGCGCGCTGAGATATAAATGGTAATTTTGTGCCTCTACGGTTGGTCAGAGAGGCCACTGAAGATTATATCACCAGTGGCTTAATACTATAACATAAATTTTATTAAAGAGCAATTTTTACATTTAATTTATTCATTAAATTTATCTAATAAATACTCGACGGACATAATATTAAAAAAAATATTTTCCTCTGTGTGAGAAAGGTTTTATAAAAATCTTCATTTCTCTCAAAGCAATAAAAGAGGATGGGAAGCAACATTTCTATTTCGTTTCCACACAATTTATAGATTATGTTATACGTATTAATCTCAGAAAAGTAACATTAAAAATGCATTTAATAGTCTATTATAAATGTGTCATAGTTTTCCTAGAGATACAACACCAATTTATATTAGCTATAAAGCTATTTTATTCCACATCTACTTCTCCTGTAATACTTAAGAGCATTAAAAGTATTTTACCTAACGTTTATTGTTCTATTTAACTGGCTTTTAAAACATAAAATTTAGTTTTTTCTTACAAATGTAAATAATTTTTTTATTTATTCTAAAATAAAGTGGAATTTATCCTCTATCTAGTTTAAAACTTTGGCTAAGAAGAAACTAGAAATATGGATCATGGCAACATGGTTCAACAAGGTGTAAAACAAAAATAAAAATGTCAAATAAATTACATTTAGGGCGTTTCCAACTCAAAATGTCATTCTTGGATATTGCCTCTATTTCTACTAAGGTGCAGATAGAAGGGACAATATCAATAAATTGATATTTTAGGTGAGATAGATTGATAGATATATGGTTTTTCAGTTCAAATAACATACCTAATACCTTGAAACAACGCAGATACGATATACAGAAACACCACAACGGAATAGCAACTAAACGAAAACACCTTACAACCAATAGTTAATTCTAGCGACAATCCACTGCAGCGTTCATTTACTTCAATAAAATTCAATAATTCAAAAATTCATTTACTTCAATAAAATTACAATTTTGTAATGTCTCAGGTATTAACTGTCTGCATAAATTAGATAATAGCAAATTAATAAGCTTAGGCAGAACGATATTTTATGTTTAACTGAAATTTGTTTAAGAGAAAAAATAAACAAATTACCGTCATTTCTCTCAGTCTTAATAAATATTTGTTGAAGTATTTAAAGACAAACAAGATAGTTCTACTTTTGTATAAAAAGAAAGAATTAGAACTAAAATACTCTCCTAATTAGTGTGGCACATACATTAGATTTTTTAAATTAATTAAAGTATCAATTTAGCACAATCTAATGGGCGCAGACTGCAGACGGTTGAAATTAAGCTGGGCTATCTGCGGCTTACTTTCGAAAAAAACTATAAAAGTTTCATACAAATCAGATAAGTACTTTTGAAGATATAGGTGTAAATAAATGTAAGTTTGTGCGCATGCGGAAGAGAAACAAATGGGGCATAAGGTAGAAACTTGTATGGGACCATCAATGGGCTAATTATGACCTACCATCCAAATTTCAATAAAATCAGACGAGTAGTTTTTAAGATAATATGATGGTTTGCAAAAATTGAGCGACACATAGACCGACAGACCGACACGGAACCAAAAATGTTCCCTGATGCCTGAAACGGATCTTGGAATTTTTGAAATCGGGAACATCAAATATTTTCGTTCTTCAGAACGATCACATAGCTTCCGTTACCTTCGGTAAGCCCGGAAGCACTGCATTGACCTCTTCTCTTAATATCTCAGGAAATTATTTGAAAATAATTAAATTCCAGTTATTATTGGAGGAGATTTTAAGTGTCACATTTTTTTTAAAACAAAAACACTGTGTTGTTAGATACGTGGGATATGGGATAAAACTAACATTGAGAAAACTAATTTAAATTTAATATATCTTATAGACTATCTAGAGATAATAAAATAGATAGGAAAGGTAGACTATTAAATGCCTGTATACGGCAGACTACCAGGCTAATTAAACTTATTTTGCAAGAAACGGGGAAAATAAAATTATAATTAATCTCAACTGGGTTAACTGCGATCCACTCAATCAAATTGAAAATATGTATGTTATATCTATTAGCAAGCACTTATCATTTAATGGATCACAGAGCTTGTGTACTTCATTCTTCCGTACCAGATTATACAAAAATCCCTACCCCCAGTTATTAGGTTCTCACAAAAAAATAACTCAAATCTGATGAACCTATCTTTTATAAAATGAAATCTATAGTCTCAATAGTTAGTTAATAATGCAGCTAAGCCTGCCGGTTTGGTTTGTAAGGGTGGCTACGCCAAACTATATTGTAATAAGAAAAAGGGCTAAATGGTTTAATTTATCTTGTAAAGAGCTAAAGGACTGGAACGTCCGCATTTTAGCTTTGTAAGTCAGCATCATTTTCTGATGTATATATAAATAAGTACATTGAAATGAGAAAAGCATATCATTGGCTAAATTTATATAAGAAAAGAATATGATTTGGCATTGATGGAGCAATTATCGGATGTAAAAAAATCGTTAATCTTTTTGGAAAGTTGTGAAGCGCTTGAAATAACGAAACCCCACTAAATGCGCAACAAATCCAGAATTATGGTACAATTATATTTCATCTATGTATCCGGTTATACTAAACAAAGAAGTGAGCTACTTTAGCGTATTGGATCCTGTACTTGATAAAGACTTCACTTTCGAGGAACTCAATACTGGTTTTGGAAAGCTAAAAAATGGTAAATCGACAGGAATGGATGGAGTGCCATATGAAATATTATAGTAAATTACGCGTCGAGTGCGGAAAGTAGCATTTTGCATGCGAGTGTGGAGTTTGCACCCGAGCGATAGCGAGGGTGGTAAAACCATACGAGCAATGCAAAATGCCGTTTTCGCACGAGTTGCGTACCGTACTTTATCTACGATTGTTAGATTTAAATAATAAATACAGAAAAAAATAAACTTCCTGTATACAAGTTCGTATTTCTCTTTTGATAAAGATAACATTAATTCATTACTTGTATTTTGTGCCGAATTATTTCAGGAGGCGTATTATTCTCCTCATATTCGTCATAATCATTTAAACACTCATTGATTTTCACAAAAAAACTCTATATAAAAGTTACTTTTATTAAACAAACAGCAAATTAGTCTTGTTAAATGTAAACAAACTCGCTAATCGTGCGTAAAGCTGAAGAATTCCTCTTCTTTACCGCGCTAGCGTGGTAAAGAAGAGGAATTCTTCAGAACTATGAGACGCACATGCGCAATGAATACAAGTACGTAAATAATCACTTTCTACGCATCTAAACAGAGATATAATGTTTATATTTCGTATCAATCGTAGATAAAAATATTTACATCTTCGAGGGATCATTACCTACTACATTTTTTCAATTAAATCCTAAACATTGAACTCTTCCCCCAAGATGGGTTTAAACTTATGACGTTGGTTTTATTAAACAGATTATTTTATTAAAAAGTGGGCCGAATCACAAAATAAAAGTTAATTAGAAATTTTTTTTTTTTATAGATTTTCTCAACGCCTTTGACTTATAGTAAATCATTCAATTTTGTAACAAAAGCTTTACGGTATTGGGGTTAGATTGATAAATTAATACGTCTCTTAAAACATGATTCGACTGCAAAATTCATTATTACGTAGGACGGTTCAGTTTATCAACAAAGTATCAGCATCACAAAGGCTTGTTGCAAGGCGAATCTCTTTCCCCCGATTTTATTCTGTCTTTTTATTTATTAATTAATATTTTATCATTTTTTCTAAGATCTAAAGGAATTTCATTAAACAGGTCTGCTGATTATATTTTTCTATTGTTCTTTAAACGTTTTAATAGTTATTTATGCACCTAGGGAGTAAAGTAAGCCATTATTCCCTGTGCGAAAAAAGTTGGTTCTTGAGGCGAAGCCGAAGGAACCAGGGTCCCTAAATCCCGAGGCGAAGCCGAGGGAATTTAGGGACCATTAGACTCTTTAATTCCCGAGGCGCAGCCGAGGGAATAACTTTAATTAGTTCCCGAGGCGCAGCCGAGGGAGATAATTATCGCGAGGGGAATAATGGCACTTTACTCACGAGGTACATACAATATTTTATCTCCAGAAGGAAGAAAATACACATTTTCGTCCATAGCACAGTTTTTACTTATTATTTTAATAAATAAGAAGAATTATTAGAACTTTTAATAGCAGATATAAAAGATTCAATATTAAAAACAAATAAGAATTGGAATTAAACTCAAATAGAAGGTTATTTAGATGCAGGTTATAATGTTGTAAACAAAGATAAACATGGTCAAAAAAGCGCAGTGCCGCCAACCTGATTTCAACAACTTCATTACATTAGCCATACATTTTCTACTATTTATAAAATAATTAAGTTGCAATCTTTACTTTTTTGCCCTACTTTACTTTTTCGCCCTACTTTTACTTTTTCTCCCTACTTTTTGAGTTCAGGGATGAAAAGACCTGTTTTAGTCCCTCTAAACTAATTCAAAATCATAACTTTTTGTCCCTACTGGAGATAAAAATAATTGTAGCTCAGGTATAGTAGTCTTTAAGAAACCAGGACCTTACAAATTAAAATCTCTCTTATATAGAATGCCTAATTTTGGAGTTTTTTTTATATGTTTATGATGTATACACTTTACGTTTTCCCGCAAGTAACGAAGTGAAAACAAACGCCTTTCCACAAATCAACTACATATTTGATATGTTCTAATATTTTGTTAAGTGCATCAACAAAGCTTTCTGCCTCTTAAACTTTATAAATAAAAGTTTAATTGGTGGAAAGGCGTTCGTTTTTGTATTAAAAAAGATATCCACTACATGTTTGTACTTTTAAGAAACGTATTAAGGCAATTTAAAGAAAGCTAATAATGTACAAATAATTAATTAAACAAATTCCATTCATAATTAATATTTTTGATAGATCAAGGTCTGAGACTTATATTTCGTGATACAAAAATATAAATATAACATTACAAACTAATCAGTATAAAATGAAACCCAAGAAATAATTATTTTCCTGTACTTTGTTACTTTAATATCTTAACTAAATACTAACTACCGTAAGATATAAGACCTAATCATAACAAAAGATAATTAAAAAGAGCTCTATTTTTTTCGTTTCATTTCTCCTTAATCTTTATTTTTATCCCATTTCGGAGAAGTAGAGATTACAAGAAAAAGAAACCAAAAGCAAAAAAAATATAATGTTAAAAAATATGACAACACAGAAAAAAAATACTATAACACCAAAAAGAACAAGTGAATATACTATAATAACAAAAATAATTTTATCCTTAACACAATGTTCTTGGAATGAGATTTAAAAAAATAAAAATAATTTAAGTATCATTTTAAGAAAATTCCATTTTATTCCGTGCACACACACACACACAAATCCTACTAAACTAATTAACTATCTCTGTGGCGCAACAGCCCATGGATGACCTGAGCCTGCCAAAGGGCTTATATAACTATTTAATATGTAATGGATGATCGCTCCATCAGCCAGATAAACCTTGCCATTGGATTACACAATGGATGGCCTAAGCCTGCCAAGGGGCTTATACAACTATATATATAAGGGATGATCGCTCCATCAGCCAGATAAACCTTGCAATTGGATTACACAATGGATGGCCTAAGCCTGCCAAGGGGCTTATACAACTATATATGTAAGGGATGATCGCTCAATCAGCCAGATAAACCTTGCAATTGGCTTACACAATGGATGGCCTAAGCCTGCCAAGGGGCTTATACAACTATATATGTAAGGGATGATCGCTCAATCAGCCAGATAAACCTTGCAATTGGATTACACAATGGATGGCCTAAGCCTGCCAAGGGGCTTATACAACTATATATATAAGGGATGATCGCTCCATCAGCCAGATAAACCTTGCAATTGGATTACACAATGGATGGCCTAAGCCTGCCAAGGGGCTTATACAACTATATATGTAAGGGATGATCGCTCAATCAGCCAGATAAACCTTGCAATTGGCTTACACAATGGATGGCCTAAGCCTGCCAAGGGGCTTATACAACTATATATGTAAGGGATGATCGCTCAATCAGCCAGATAAACCTTGCAATTGGATTACACAATGGATGGCCTAAGCCTGCAAAGGGGCTTATAAAACTATATATGAAAGGGATGATCGCTCCATCAGTCAGATAAACCTTATAATTGGCTTATGCAACCAATTAGTCGCCATTTTACAAAAGCACCCCTATTTATTACATAAGTACGTAGGTGCTTATGTAATAAGCACCTACCTAATAGCTCTGTGTGAAATCGAGAGGGGGGCCCTGTCCGGGAATCGAACCTATTTCTGTGATCACCCATCAAAGTTGTGACCACTACTCTCCTACACGAGTTACTAAGCCAATGAGCTGTGGAGAGAGGCTCAAGCCTTCAACTCCTGAGCAGTGGGGGGGATAAAGGGGAATCAATTCATAGATTCGTAGATATATGATGAAGTTCTAATTTAATAATTATTTATTCTTAAGTGATAACCACTGAGTAACAGCAGAGAAGGTTAAGTATTAGACGATTAAAAACTACCGAAAGTTCAGAAAAATTCTTATGGTTCTTTTTAAATTAAAAATAATTAACTTCTAGTCCAAGGACTTTTATTAATTGTTTTTATAATACAATTTATCGATTGTTTTAATAATACGAGTTTGAATTTAACTACTCTGCATATTATTTTCTTTAAAGATTTAATTAAATAAACAAAAAAAATTAAGATAAACCAATTTTGACCAAATGGAATTTTAATTGTTTAAATAAGGTTATTAAATTCACTAAATTTACTCTTCAATTAATAACCTTTTTTAGCCAGTAAATATTGTATTAAAAAAAGTTCTTTTGGTTTATTCTTAACAAAGTTTTGAAACAAGATAAAATCCAATGATAATGATTTTACCTTAGAATTTTAACATTTAGATCACGTACATAAAAGATAACAGAGGGATTACTACAAGAAATAAAAACAGATAGAACTAGAAAAATAAATAAATCAGAGATACAAGAGGAAAATTAAAAGGCAGTTTGAACAGTAAAGTAATGAAAAAAAGAAAAAAGAAAATGGAAATAAAAAAATCAATTTTCAAGAACAAAGAAAGAAAGAAAGTCTAGAAAAGGATCGATATAGAAAGCAACATAAGGTATAGGGAAGATAGTAAGATAAATAGAAGGGGGGGGGGGGGGGGGAGAAAGAGATTGAGTAAAGGGGCAGTAATAGTTAGAGGTTTGATGTTCTTCTTAAAGGCAGTTAGGGGTTCAATCTAAAGGGCAGCTTTGAAAAGGCACCCTTCCACAGGACTCATGCCAAATCAATACCAATTTAAAAGCTACAGATTAACTTCATTCACCCAAGCCAATTGTATACCTTATTCTGCTTTCATTTCTGTTTTTTATTATTATTTTTTGTACTTTTTTTGGAACGAAGTTCCTTACGGCACGTTACGGCATCTGGAACCCGGGAGTGACGGAAAAACACGACCGCCACAAAAGCGACAGTCTCAAAACCAACCGTCACGAAATCCAATAATGACGATAACTTGACTAAAAATTGACCGATTTAATAGAAATTTAGTATACATGTTCATTTTACCAATGCCCAGGACGAGTTCGTTGGACAACGTTATACCCCTAAGCGTTCGCGCGCAACGCTCGCGTAAATGTAAGCTTCAAATATAAAATTGGAATTTTAGGACGGGAAAAAATGCTAACTTTATCTATTCAATGAGACAAACAACTTTTTAAAATGAAGCCAACACCGACACCGCTATGAAGTGTAAAAGATCCCAAAAAATATTAAAACCTAAACGTTCAAAATAGAGAAAACAACGTTTTTACCGATCTCTTACGTTCTAACGTAAAGAGTTTTTTAGATTATGTAAAATTTCAACCTGATACAAGCAGAAGATTGTTAGTAGTGAAGTGATATATTTTATAATATTCTAAATTGAGTGCCGGGTAGGTAGGGAACAGGACTGTACTGCAACCATACTCTTTGACTATAAACTCATCATGATTTACTTTTGTCTCAATATTCAATACATATTTTCTGCAAGACGCTCACTTCAATGATCAAAAAATGTTATTCTTTTAATTTACGCTATTTACGCATTTTCTAACTCCGCCATGTGTAAGTAGTTAGCATCGTATACTTACTTACTTACTTGCAGTGTGATTTAATAATTTATATTTAATGAAAGGCGAAAGGAACTTCGTTCCTAACACGTCCTGCGACACCACGTATATTTTTTTTAAATCTCTTCAGCTTTCTTCTTTTTCAAAAATATAAAAATATACCAAAGTTGAAATGTAAATAATACATATTTTTTTAAAAATATGATTTTCCTTTTTATTTCATGTTTATAAAGGCGTGTTATTTATTGCTTCCGAGTTTATCGGAGGTAACAGAAGCTATATAATCTTTTTTGTCGTCTCCGATTTCAAAAATTCCAAGACAGCAATTCAGGGAGTTTCAGATATCAGGGAACTTTTTGGCTCCGAGTCTGTTTGTCGGTCAGTCGTTAGTCGTTCAAAATCTATGCAAACCACCATATCTTACAAAAACTGTTTGTCCGGTCATGATAAAATTTGAATGGCAGGTCATAATTATTGGCCTATTCTTTCAACTGTCAAAACACAATTTGGACAGATTTAAAATTCTAGTCGGCCAATTAGTGTGGCACATAGATTCTTTGCGTCCTATCGCACTTGCTTCAATGCTATTTTGATTTTATGTAGGCTATATTCCACAAACCATCAAAATTTCTCAAATATCGGATGAGTTTGAAGATAAAGGTGTTAATAAAAGACCCCCCCCCCCCCCCCCCAAACAAAACAACCCCCTCCCCCACCCCCCTTTTGTAAAAGTGTTCAAAGTACCTCTTTAAAAGTTAACTAGTATAGGTGAAGACATTTTTTTTGGAGAGAAATTTGGGAGAGGGAAGTGATACTATTATTAGCCTTTTCAAGGAATTGACTTTATATTATAGTTCAGTGATATGCAACAGATTCTAAAAAGGGCACATATTCAATTATAGCAATATTAATTTCTTAGTGACTAAGAATTCTAGCGATACGTCTTCAAATAATTGTATTATCTCTTCGTCTGGTTCAATCACTTTAATTGTATTATCCTAGATAGTTTCTTCCTTTAGATTATCTTCTAGTAAATCTATCGAGAGAGGATGTAATGATTAAAGCTCGCACTAAAATGTTAAGACATGACTTTCATGTCTGTACAAAAATATCAATTAATTTTCTTATCTTCGTTACAGACGAAGGTACAGATTCAGATAAATAAAGAAAATTGGAGGACGGCAACTAAGCTAAGTATTTTCCAAACTCTCAAAGTAAGTTAGGATAGACAAAGTTTAAAGCTAGGGCAATAATGTAGATTTTGGATAAAATATGTGCCCTACAAATGTCCTAAATCTTGAAGCGAGCAAAGTTCTTGTCATAATAGTTCGTATGTAGTTATTATAACTCACAACTTTTAAGAACGGAGTTATATCTTGATTTTTATCTGAATTAATAAGATAATTTTGTCAGTTAGACAGTACCATAACACTGCGTCACGAGGTGTGCAAAGGGAATCTCATCTTAATATAGGTTTCTCAATAAAGAATTATTATAATGTACAAACATGTCTGCGAGTACTTCCGCAGCAGATGTCCGCGTACAAATTTTACACATCTCTAAGTATTGGATTTAAAGTGGAGTTCTATATTTTAATATTAACAGAGAGACATTATGAAGTGCTACGAATTCTGAGTTAATTATAAAAATGAAACTTGCCACCCATCATAAAAGTGAAGTATGAAACATTAACATAATTCTAACGAAAGAAAAATTATCTCTCTAATTATACTAAAGGGTTCTAATTACATTCGGTGTAGTGAACATTGAAGGACAATGGGAGGACCATTTGGAGGACATTGGAGGAGGTTAAGACCAAATGATGAATTAAAGCAGTTATTTAGAAATCTAGACATTGTGTTCGAGATATAGATTAAGATGGCTGGGCCACGTTGAAAGAATTAACAGGTTAGATGTCAAAAAAAACTTTTAGACGGACATCCAGGTGATAGAAGGAGTAGTGAAAGAATTAGAAAATTTTAAGATAAAGATGTGGAGGAAGATTTCAGAAGATTGGTCATAGGTTAAGGAGTTCTTTGTGAAGAAGAAGGTACGTAGGGCTAATGATTGTGACGAGTGGAAGTCATCGATAAGATGTTTAGGGCCTTACAAGGGCTGTAGGGTCAAGAAGTAAGTTAGTATACAAAATAAGAAATAACTATACTGTAGGTTTCCACAAGCAATAAATTTAGACTGCATCATAAACGAAACGCCGATATTCACAAATACTTCTCTTTCATCTACATTTATTTGTTGATAATACATACAAAGATAAATAAACTTTAAACAATGATAAATGAAACCTATTTATTATGAACCTATTTTTCTATTAAAAGGAGGAAATTTGCTTTACATGAATTATAACTTAGAGTAGGTATTTTACTGCTACGAGATATGTCTGCTACATTCAAATAGTCTGTGAGAAGTGTTTTAAAGCATCACCACTCATGTTCCATTGAAAAGAAGGGAAGAATAATAAACGCGTATCATCATATCACAGCAGGATACGTTTTTAAAGTTACACCATTTATTATTTTCTTTGAATAGAAAGAAAACACAAATGTAAATCAAGTGAACAAAAGAAGAGAAAAAAACCGAGAGGATTACTCCTTTCATACGCATAAATTTGACATAAAAGAGTAAAAAAATATTCTCTTTTTTTTTTATACACGTTGGCCAATTACCTATTTTTTTTCTCAAATGAACCCAAAAGGCATTTACCAAAATGGAGAGAGAACTTATAAAATCAGAGCTTTAATCACTCAAAACGCTGGAGGAAATGTGTAAGAGAGGAAAAGAGGCTGGAAAACAATTTTCCCAAAGGGTCTTTGTTCTTTAATGGTAAGTTAGAACTAGAAGGTCTTTTGTCCCGATGTGACGCGGCACACCGCCTCTAAATGCTTTGATCATTTTTCATGCTTCCTCGTGCAGTTTCCTTACCTTACCTTTGTCATGGAAAAAATCCCTTTTGTCGAGGATCTATTTTCAGAGTCTTTAAATGGAAGCTCACTTACAGTTTTCTCTAATTAAATTGCAAAACACACCTAACAATGGTTATTGGTTATTGATTTCTATAATCTTGACATTTCGTTTTTGAAAAGAAGGCATTTTTTCTGAAATTGATATAAACTGCTGATCCGTGGAATTTAACTTTTTTTGTAGAAGCAAAAAGTTCAAATGATTGAGGAAATTAGCGAAATTATAAAGTCAAATTAGAATTTGATTAAAAGAAATTTAATTTAAAAGAAGTAAAAAGAAATCGAATCAAAAAGAGTAAGTTAAATCCTGCTAAAAAACCTGAAATTTTTCTTTAATGTAGGTATACAAATAAAAAAAAAGAGAAACCTTTTATGCTAAAAGATATTTCATTGCAGATAGAAATTGGATATTGGATTACACATAACAAGTAATTCAACTAAGAATATACCTAAGATGATGAATTCCAATGTAACTTCGTAATAGAGTAAATTTACAAGAAGCTTTCGTTATATAAAGAAAGTAAAGTGTAAAAACAAACCGAATCCGACTTATATTTTCAAGATAACAAAAGCATTGGCAGCATAATTTTTACGAATATAAATAAATAAATACCAAACGTCACCATATAAATATCTTGAACCCAAATTAATTCTTAGAATTAGTTAACTAATCCTTTGAATTAGTTAAATAATTCTTTGAATTTGAATATTTAGTTTAATAAATTTTAGAATTAGTTAACAAGTCTTATTTAACGTTAGAAGGCATAATTTTATTTTGTCAACATGGAGCCTGGCAGGCGGGAATGTTGCTAAAATAGCGAAAATCACTATTTAGCAACATTTCCGCCTTCACGATCTACCACTCATCAGTGTTAACATGGATAATAGATTTATCAAAGTCCCCAAGGTAAAGGATCCTCCCCTACTCCTTTTACACGTTTTACTTAATTTTTTTAAATACATAGATTTACTAAATAATCCATTTGTTCCGAGTTATAAATGAAGCGTCATAAACAGATATAGCACTATTAGTCCAGTGATTTTTTATTTCCAGTGAACACATCTCTTAAAAAAATAAAATTTTCATTCGAATCCTTGGAAAAACCAAAGAATATAGTATACAAAACACTTTCTTATAATTATTAAGTGTAATCAGGAACTCATACAAATAAGAACCAGCGCGCAGTGGAAGCGTGTTGGGCCCATAATCTATTATAATTATCTAAATAAGGCAATTATATACTTGAATAGAAAACTGAGAAAAATACGTATTGAGATTATTTCACACAATAAATAATAATTAATTTAAGAACAAGTTAAACAGTCATGTCAGTGTTGCCCAGGTTGGTGAAGTGTTCTTCCCAACAGAGAGACTTCATATGAGTTCTATATCATGAAAAATTTAGAATTTAATTAGGCAAATATCTACTTAATTAAATTATCTTTTGCATTATCTGATTATACTATAAGCAATTACTATCTCAATTGCTTTTGCAAATCAAATGCAAACCACATCCTTCCGCAAATGCAGCTTGCTTATCAGATCGGTTGTATGGCTTTGATTTAGGAATGTGATAAGGTGGAATTAGGTAGAGCTGTTGAACCGGAAATAAATAGATTAAGGGTCTTATGATTAAATCCATCTCATCGATCCAAGAGATCCACGATTGAAACTTTTCAAACTGATTAAGAGCTTGATAATTGAAGCTAATTGAGTTGGAATTTCCTGCCGGCCTGAGTTTACTCAGCTAATGTAATGCTCAATGAAATCTGTTTCAATACAACGCTTCTCAGCACCCCTACAGTTATAAGTAAAACCAAATTAACACTTTACTGCGATAATTAATTAATTCGGTGGCTTTCAGATCAATTCTAAATTATTCAACAACAATAAAACAATAGGTAATCAAATGCAATACGATTCGTCTAAGTCAGAATAAAAGCAAATCAAAGCTGAATATGTAACAGGCACCCATTTTCCGAGAAATGAGGATTGAAAATCAAAACAATTTATTATTTCTCTCAATAAATTAACTGAAAGAAAAAAAAAATACTATGACAAAGCCATGGTAATTCCAAACAAAGACAAATCCACGCTTGTATTTGTAGTTCACGCATTAAATAAACCTTGGATATAATAGACAAAGCTTTGTGATGTAAAATCATGAGCAAATAAAAATCTGCACTGAACGAAGCTACCATAGCTCTAGTAAATATGATTCTAGCTTGAAAGTGTGGACGGTACCGCGTACCGGTAATGCTTGTTTGTGTTCGCGGGTGCTCCGGGTATAGTCGGTACTTCAAAGGATGTTTGCTGTTTGGTGAGCAAACTCCTTGAGCATTCGCAAACAATCGGTGGTTTGACTTGGAAACCCGGGAAATGTATATTTTTTTCCTTCGTATTATTTATGACTAAAGCAGCAAATAACTATATTATAATTAATAATATATACTTATGAATAAATAGTGATTGAAACAAAGATGAGTTTATGTAAATCCAATATTAAAAATAACCGGATTAAATAGATAAATATATATATATGACATTAAAGTCCAAAAATGCGTCATACTATTTTTTTAAATAATTATATTGCTTCCAAGCTTATTACTTAAGGCACAGGCCTATGGGCCTGAGACTCCTATGGGCCCTCATAAGACTAAATATTACATTGATATTTATCTTTTTTCCACCAAAAGAACACATTTCTATTTGTATAAAATTTCTATAATATGTTTTGGCGTTGTATTTTTGTAGAAATAATAATCTAAAATCAGGGACGATCGAGGAGAAAATTTGTTTGACATCAAGACTCTTCGTCTTCTTTTAATATTGCCATTTTTTACTAACTCACCAATGATAATAAATAAGCCGGCAGTTATACCGCGTTTTGATAGAACCATATTACAAAGTTAATGCTAGTGCAATATAGTTTTATTTAGTACTTGATGATGTAGTGTGTAAGAAAATAATGAGAAATAACTGGGAACAAGGACAAACGTTTGCAAACACCTGTTTGTGTTTGGGCTATATAGAATGCGCGTCCAGTGTGGACGTCGTGTTTGCAGTTGTTCGCAAACGTTAAAAAATGACTTGGACTAAATACCTATTAAGAAAAAGAGATTTTTAGTCCAATGTACTTTGGGACAAAGGAATATCCCACTTCTGTTTTGAAAAGGGGAGTAACAGTCTAAAGAAGAACATTCTGTACACCTTCTTTACATTGTTACTCCTCTCTGTTTTCTTTATATAAGGGGAGTAACAATCTAAAGAAGTGCCGAGATGAGAATGTATCAGAAACCACTAGCAACAATCTTTTGTTGTTATATCTTTAGCAAACTTCCTTAAAAATATTTCTAAGAAGAATTAAGGCTAGAAATCCTAGGAATAGAAACACCGGAATTGGTCCGACATCAGCTGAGGTCTACACCATGATATCCAGGGCCGCAGCTACATATTTTACCAGGAGGGGCAAGCCCTAATTTTGCCGCCCCCTTCCACCACTTTATCCTAGCAATTCGCCAATAACTATTACTCTTACTCCTAAGTCAGCTTGTGAAAAATCTTGGTATATTTATTAATATTTGAGATAAAATATAAAATCATGATTTAAGTTGATAACTAAAGTTTATTTGAAAATGAGAAACGAAACAATTCAAGTAAAATCTTTTTAATATACCAGAAAATATTATACATATACGCAGAAAATATTATACATTATACATAAAACAATTCTTCCAAAAACTAAAAGTGTATTTATGTAAATTTGACTTTTCGGGTGCAAAAGTTTTGATTATTTTTTTTCGATGCTCTTTGATGTTTAATGGAAAAGAGACTTACATCATCAGAGACATCGAAAAGAAACAACTAAATTCTAGCAAAAAATAAAATCTATTTTTAAATAATAAACTCCTGTTCAGTTCAGTTAAAATAGGTGCCAGTCCTACTAATCTCTCTTCTGTCATACATGAACCTGACCCAAAGGGGGGCCCGGGGGGCCTTTGAAAATTTTAGAAAATTAGGTTCAAAATGGTGAATTTTGGGCCTTTTTTTAGATCTTTTTCATCTAAAAAAAAGCATCATCTAAAAGTTTGTTTAAAATTGTTTCTGCAGAATTTTTAAAACATTTATTAACTAAATCGGTTTTTAGACTAAAAAAAAAAAGGTTTTACCTTTAACGCTATACTATGCTATTAATTCTTTCTGATTCATTATGAAATACCTTCACAACGTCCTATACAGCAACAGAACTAGGGGATACACACTCAACTGAGTATATAAACAAACAACAATTAAGGTATGCAAATAAACAAACACAAAATAGTTTAATGTTTGTATCCCACATAAACATGTAAGTTTGGGAATCCCAGTTTTAAATGTTAATATTAACTTGACTATTGATCCATAAACAATAATCATTTATTTGCAAAATAATTATATTATTAGTTTTAAATGAGATATCTCCTAATTTAAGTTATTCATCTATCTTTCTTTGTAAAAACATTGACTTCTTGGTGGGCAAGTATCTTGCGGCGCCCCTCAGGCCCTAGCGCCCTAGGGTCGCGCCGGCCCTGTGTCTGGTTCGTAGGGATAGGGCGCGCATCGTCGAGACGGACTACGTGAAAACTACACTGTGACCCGACCTTGCAATAGGGAATTAAGAAGGCATCTACTCACTGACAGTACTGCGTTCATATCGCTCACTCTCATCTGCCTAGCTCGTATGCCGCCCTCTACACCTACATCACTGTGTCATATTACAGGTCTTAAATTAGTTAAATAAATTTATAGTCTTTTACTCATTTTGCCGCCCCCTACATTTTGCCGCCCGGGGCAAAAGACCCCCCCTGCCCCCCCCTAGCTGCGGCCCTGATGATATCTACCAGTAAATATTGCGCATTAAAATAAAGTGTTCGAGGATTGAAAAGATAGTTCAACAGGTTAATTATATTTTAATTATCTTATATTTTTTGGCTCTAGCTGTTGCGAACGAGATAAAATAAATTGCGCATAAACCTATTCATTTAAAAATAAAGAAAAATAAAGAATTTAAGAAATAAAAAATAAGAATTAATTATTGATGTTAGAAGTCTAAGGGCAAATATGCTTAAAAAATAATATGCTTTTGGATATGCACTCTACAAATAATTCTGAGACTTAAGTTAATGAAGATATTACGGAAGAAAGTGCATAAAATAAAGCATAAATTTAAGGAAAGAGATACAAAAAAGTAAGAATTTTTAAACCCGTAAAAGTGATCCCCAGGTAACTAATTCTATCATTGCTGATAAATCTCAAGAAAATACATAAAAAAAGGGGGGTGATCTAGACTGCTACGAGTTGAATGTAAGATACTGAGAAACTTCGGTAAATAGTATGTAACAGAAAAAGGGAAAATAATTTCTAGAAGGAAACTGTTGCCATTAAAAACTTGCAGAATGAAATGTATTGATAGGATAAAAGTGGAGGATAGAAGAGCGTGCTTTGAGAATTATTGGAATTTAAAAGCTTACCAGAGGAAGAAAGGCAACCAACATAGTATGAAAGTGCCCATAATAATGCCCAGTGTTCTGGCAGCCTTGTGCTCTCGTTTCATCTTGATAATGTTTCGATCTTTGGTAGGTGTACTGTGAGCGGCCACTTCGTGAAGCGTTTTGGACGAGCCTCCAGCTGAGCCAAGGGTATCCCCATTACATTCTCTTAAGAGAAGCTGCTGGTTACCAAATCTTGAAAACAGCTGTTTCTCTTGCCTCGTCGCCTCCTTAAAGATGGCCAGATAAGTGAAAACCATGATGGTACCAGGTATCCAGAAGGATATCGAGGAAGAAATCACCGCATACAGCCTGTTTACCTGTTAACAAACAAAATATATAAATATTAGAAAAACAAATATCACAAAAAAAAACTCTGCCAGTTAGTGTGGTACATAGCTACCTCGCCTTTTATTTTGTATACTTCAATCATTTTATACTATAAAATCAATTTTTGTCAAATTTATTTAATTTTTCCCCATTTTTTAAAATTTTCAAAATGTTTTTTATTTTTGCTTCCGAGCTTACCGAAGGTAACGGAAGCATTGTGTTCACTTTTGAGAACGAAAAACTTTTATGCCTCCGATTTCAAAAATTCCAAGACAGAAATCCGTTTCAGACATCAGGGAACATTTTTGGTCTCGTGTCTGTCTGTCTGTCGGTCTGTGTGTCCGCGAATTATGAAACGTGCGACGATAACTTGAGTAAATGTCGACCGATTTTGATGAAATTTGGTAGACATGTTCATTTTACCAATGCTCAGGACGAGTTCGTTGGACAACGTTATCCGTCCAAGCGTTCACGAGTAACGCTCGTGTAAACGTGAACTTTAAATTTAAAATTGGAATTTTTGGTCGGGGAAAAATTCTAACTTTCTCTATTCAATGAGACTAACATTTTTTTCAAATACAATTTTTTAGTAAAACCAACAGCCACACCGCTATGAAGTGTTAAAGATCGCTAAAACTATTAATAGTTTTTACAAAATAAACAATATAACAATAAAGTAATATAACAATAATTGTTATAGTACATGATAGCATGCGAGGAAGCTATGTGCCACACTAATTGGCAGTCTATTTACATTAATTTAAGTATAAATTTAGCACAATTTAAGGAGCGAAGACGGTTGAAATTAATCTGGGGCCATCCGCAGGCTACTTTCGACAAACCATTCAAATTTCATAAAAAATCAGAGAAGTGCTTTTAATGATATAGGTGTAAATAAATGTATGTATGTGCGTATGTTGAAGAGAAACAAATAGGCGCAAATGAGCAAATTGAATAAGATGAGTAGTTTTTAAGGTATTTTGGTTCGAAAAAAATTAAGCGACAGACCGACAGACAAACCGACAGAGACAGAACCGAAAATCTTCTCTACTGTCTGAAACGGATTTAAATACAACACTGTTTAAAATAAATTTAAAAATGTTAGGTTGTCATAGCTTCTGTTACCTTTGGTAAGCTCGGAAGCAATTGAGTTTTTGTTCTTTTACATTTAATATAAAACATGTTAAAGAACAAAGACTCCTTCAAAAAAAGACAATCCAATGAGGACCGAAACCGAAAATCTTCTCTACTGTCTGAAACGGATTTAAATACAACACTGTTTAAAATAAATTTAAAAATGTTAGGTTGTCATAGCTTCTGTTACCTTTGGTAAGCTCGGAAGCAATTGAGTTTTTGTTCTTTTACATTTAATATAAAACATGTTAAAGAACAAAGACTCCTTCAAAAAAAGACAATCCAATGAGGTGAACTCCTTCGTATACCTACTTCAAATATCTATATTAATTAACTCACAAAAAAAAAAAAAAAAAAAAAACACTTTTTCGTGTTATAAGAAGCCCACCATTAAACTTTATTACTTCACCATTAAAAGAATTCATTAATATCAACATAAAAGTACCAAGTTTTCTCTCAATCTCAACTTTATGATTTTAACCATGGGATATTTATGTTGTCAATTGTGGATTCTCATAACCAGTTATACCCTAATGATACACCATTTAGCAGTAGGTATAGTAATAATAAATAATGTCTCATCTGTTTAAAATACCAGAGTCCCAGATGCTCTGTATCGTATTTTTATAATGTTAATTAATATGCGCAACAAAATTATTTGGCCAACCAAACACAGTCAAGTTTTTAATTAAACAGATGTAACACAAAAGTACCCATATTGAGCCTTCGTCCAACTCTGAAATCATACATAAAATCTTGGTATCTATAGACAACAGTGTTGTATTATAAAACGGCTTCACTCCTTCTCGGCTCTTCAAACTGTGACAGATTACTTAGTTAAAACCAAACAAAATAATAATTGTTTGAAATTTCTTTTTTTTACATGAACTTTAAGACAAGATTATATTATTATACATTAATGAGTGATTTAAACAGTGATAAAAACAAAATCACGAGTATTGTTTATTGAAAAAAATCCAATTGATGCTTTAAAAAAAGAATTCTAAGTAAAAAGTTTAAACATTTCAAATACATAAACAATCCACGGAAAAGTAAGTCTAAAAAGGTTTTAAACAAGGTTTTTCTCGCTTATAAATTCTTTTAAAAATCATCCATTCTTTAAGTCACGTACGTATTGGAGACTAAGAAGAATTTCAACTGGAGCACGTAACTCCCCCCACATTCTAGCTCAGTTCTTGCTTATCGACTCACAAAAACTCTCGGCGATAGAACCAAACAAAGTTAGCAAGAGAGAACGATAGAATGTATTCCCACCAAAAAAGCAATCGGACATACAAAAAAAAAAAAAAATCAAAGGTATATTCTGAAACCAGGGATATTTTAAGTTACGTTCCATTAGAGACTGGAGTTTTTCGATAAATGGAGATACCTTCCGTTAAAATCCAGAGTGTGGGCGGATATCTTTATATTGTATTCAATCATTCAAAGCAATAGAAATGGTTTTTGGTAGAGATAAAAGGTATTGAATCGTGTATATATATATATATATATATATATATATATATATAATACCTTTTAAAGGTGTTAGATAGGAATTTTATTTTTCGCATGATACATTATAGTTGTATACAATAGTACATTACGCGTCGAGTGCGGAAACTAGCATTTTGCATGCGAGTGTGGAGTTTGCACCCGAGCGACAGCGAGGGTTGTAAAACCACACGAGCAATGCAAAATGCCGTTTTCGCTCGTGTTGCGTACCGTACTTTATCTACGATTGTTAGATTTAATTATAAATACAGAAAAAAAAATAAACTTGCTGTATGTAAGTTCGTATCTCTCTCTTGATAAAGATGGCATTAATTCTTGAGTTGTATTTTTTGCCGAATTAATTATTTCTGGAGGAGTATTATTCTCCACATTTTCGTCAAAGTCACTTAATTCACTCATTGTTTTTCACTAAAAACTCAATATAAACAGCTACTTTAATAAAAGAACAGCAAATTAGTTTTGTCAAATGTAAACAAACTAGCTAATCGTGCGTAAAGCTGAAGAATTTCTCTTCTTTACCGCATTAGTGTGGTAAAGAAGAAGAATTCTTCAGAACTATGAGACGCGCATGCGCAATAAATACAAGTACGTAAATAATTACTTTCAACGCATCTAAACAGAGATATAATGTTTATATTTCTTATCAATCGTAGATAAAAGTAAAAACGAAGATTGGTAAGAGAGTGCAGAAGGTACGGAATCAGTATTCCGAGGATCCTTTTTTTTTTTATGTACGTACTTTTTGATTAAATATTGCTATGGCACCAGGGTTTAAATACAACACATAATAAAGAATGAAAGGATAAAAATGCAATAATCAATCAATTTAACGTGGTAATCCTTGGCTATATCGTAAAAATTACCGAAGCCAAAAGAAGTATTTAATATCTGTGACTAAATTTATACGTATAGGTTGGCCAAATTTCTGATCTAGCATCATATTTCGTGAAAACGCCGTTCAACAACTAAGGATAACGATAGCGTTAGATTTCAGAGATGTAGAAATTGTGAATTCGTTTGCAAGTACAGCTCAAATCCATCGGCAACTAAGATTTGAACAAATCTGCCAATCCATCTGGTCACTATTAATTTGGTTTTTATTTGACAAAACTAGACAAGTTTTAAAAATATAATGTGGTTTTTGGGTTCTGATACCGATTTGGAATATTTAGTTAACCTACATAAAAAAAACTAATTTAGGCAAGCACTTAATTTTTTTTCATGGAGAATAAAATAAACTGAAGTAAAAATTGCTTATGTTATTTTTGCTTTACGTTATGGTAAACTGCGAGCCTCCCACTCATATACAGGTTAACCGATCACATTCGCTTATATACTTTGGTTTGCTCCTAGGCAGTTTTATGAAGGGTCCATTCATACTAAAAGAAACTATAGGACATTAAGAGACACTAAAGAACACACTAGAGAATTTACAACTGCGACTTTACTTCCGTTTTAAGCTAAAAATGGTTATATAATTAAAAATCAATCTTCAAAATCTGTCCTGGACATATGGTATCAAATTGTGGGTCTTTACTAAGCGTTTTAATTTCTATAAACTCCAATCCCAACAATCCAAAACCCCCACACACTTTATATATGTATTGTAATGTGAAAAAAGTTTGGAAAGTTTTCTAAGCAACACCAAGAAATCTCACCCGCGTTGAAAGGGTTTACTAGAGACTATTGTATCCAGACTCAGCCTATTAAAAACTATGCCACACTGGGACGAAACCCACTCTACGATTGGAATTAACTGTCCGTAAGTTTCACGTCCGTGGAGGTTAAATTACCATATTCGCAGTCACGGAACCTAGGAGAAGACTGAGACCTATAACATCTGAGCTTCTGCACTCTGAACTCCGACACGTCTTTAAACCACAGTCAGAAATTAATTATCTAAACTCAAGTTAAGGCCCCTACACACGATCTGACCTGGTCGGGCGGTGGGCCAATTTGGTCAGGTTGGGCGAGAAATCGGGTGGTGTGTAGTCGAGGCACTAGCCCGACTTGGTTGGTACACTAAGTCGGCTGTCGGGTGGACACTGCCACCCGACCGCCCTAGGTCGGGCAACCAACAGACAAGATCGGGCCGTGTGTAGCGCTGTCGTCGGACAAGTTGATAATAATCAGCTGGTTTTGACAGTTCAAGCCTATCATTATTTACGATTTGGTTTGTTTATATGTTTTGTTTTGTTTGTTAATACGACGAAGGAACGGTGGCAACTGACAAAGTCGGGAACGTGTGTAGCCGAGTCTACGACCGACCAGATCGGGACCCGAGTTGGTCTGGCTGACACGGTCCTTTTAATCCTCGACTACAATAAACATCAAAATTATCACTTTGCAACAGAAAAGAACACATTTTATAACAGAATTCTTTTTTTAGTGGCAGTTAATAACTGGGCGCCCTGCTATCAACGGTTTGTTTACTTTTTCGGCCAGCGGAATAAACATCAGGCAGGAAGAAGATTCTTCTTGATTGATAACAACTGATAGCTGCCTAAAGGCGTACAGCTGATTGGCGTAGAATTCATTTCCGACCATCGGCTCGCTAAATTAATTATGTTTACGCCATCTCTTTTAATATTTATTTTAAAATGTAATTATCCCTAATAAATTGAACTATTTAACTTCTTATTATTGTTTTTTTTTATTTATTATTATGGTAAAACTGAAGAATATGAGGCGGTATATAGAAAAGATGGCGGGGCCTCACTCTAACGTATTTTTTTGACAAAGGGACATCAACTTTCCTATGACCAAATCATACATATATAATATCTCAAATGTTTAAAGCATGCAAATGTTCTGATTGATAAAGGAATATTATCTCTCAAGTGTATATCAGGCAAAGTTGTGCCGCCAAGCGATTCTCGACCGTATCATCTCCTTCAGTTCAGCCATTATTATTTATGTTAATTAACTTAGATGTTTAAACAGGTATGTTTTAAAGGACAGCTATTAATTTTCATTCCTTGTGGTAGATTATATATGGTCGCTAGGTATACTTTTTATTAATGATCTTCTTTAATTAGGATGGGAAGGTGGGAATTTTGAAAAGCTGGGATAGTTAAGACACTTTAGTGGTGGCACCCCTGCTTTATAAGCTGGGGAACATTGTGTTCTGCTAGAAGAAGAGCAATGGCGATCCTGAGCTAGAGAGTGAGGCAGTGTGGAACTCACTTCTCTTATTTTATTCCTTTTTTGCGATTGTAAAGCCTAGTCCACACCAGTAGACACGTTGCGCAACATGTCTATAGACGGTCTCATAGACCGTCTATAGACACGTTTAGCAACGTGTCTATAGACGTCTTCTGAGACCGTCTATTGTCTAGGTCTAGCGTCCACACTTGTAGACACGTTGCGCAACATGACTACCGTTGCACCGTGTCAACCATTTAGAATGAAAAACCATAGACATGCGATTTTTGGTCTAGCAACGAGACCGTAGACGCCGTTTGTCTAGCCGATGTCTATAGACAAATCGCTAGACATTGTCTCTGAGACCAAAATCGCGCAACATGTCTACTAGTGTGGACAAGGCTTAATTTAATTGCATAAAGTAGAAACTGTGCAATAAAGAGTAGTTGTTGAAGAAAGATGGGAACGGTTGTCATCTATAAGAGAGTAGACAGGAAGAAAACTACAGTAAGTAATCAGCTGCAATGAAATAGTCGATGTAAGTTGTGGTAGTCACCTCTTGGTAAACAGGTAAAGCAGATTAAAGTATAAAGTAAATATGAAAAATACCTAAACAATACATGTGCAGTCGAAGCGATACAAAAAAAAAAAAAAAAAAAAAAAAAAACAATAATTAAATGTTTATAAAACATCAATGAACTTGATACAAACTCAAATCATCCTTAAAATAGTTCCGTTAATTAATATCTAATATGCAACCAACTTCTTTTTAAGTTCATGATCGTAACTATACAATTATTACGATATAAAAATACGATACTGTTTTTATATAGTAAAGACTAAGAATAGAATTTATTTTTAACACATTTGAGGTGTATTTATAGAAAATCTATTTTAAGAGATAAACGATATAATTTCTTCCTCATTCGCATTCCCTTCAATTCTTCCCGGAAATCTCACTTAAATTCCTAGGAATATTTAAATCCATTTTATCATGCATAATAGTACTACATGGTTAACACATTATCCTATCTTTTTTGTGTGGATAGAATAATATTTTTAATAATAACGCCAAAGGGAATGGAACTTTTTACAAATAATTTATTTAACATTTTTATCATAATTAATTTTAAATAAATCTCAGCAAAAAAAACTTAATAGAAATTCCTTGATTAATTGAAATAAAAATGTTTATTACTTGTTACTGAAATATATTCCAATAATTTAGTAGTTTCTAAATAATAAACTTCCTGTATGTAAACTTCGTATTCCATTTTTGATAAAGATGGCATTAATTCATTAATTGTATTTTGTGCCGAATTAATAATTTCGGGAGGGGTATTATTCTCCTCACTTCGTAACAATGACATAAATCAATCATTCAAACAGTTACTTTAATTAAACAATCAGCAAATTAGTTTTGTTAAATGTAAACAAACTCGCTAATCGTGCGTTAAGGTGAAGACTTCCTCTTTTTTACTGCACTAGGGAAGAAAAAAAGGAATTATTAAACGCGCATGCGCAATGAATACAATCACTCAAAGAATCATTTTCTACGCATCTAAAGAGAGATACAATGTTTATATTTCGTATCAATCGTAGATAAAAGTATTTAATCCCCAAAATTAGCTTTCGGTTTCTCGGCTATCATCAGTGCCGGCAGGTAAAGAAAAAACCCGAACTGGAGTCAGATGAGAGACAAAAAACGGACCCGATGGACAAAAAAACGAGTATGTTTTTTTGTCTCTCATCTGACTTCACGTCGGGTTTTCTCTTTACCTTTTACCGGCACTGATGATGGCCGAGAAGCCGAAAGCTAGTTTTGGGGATTAAATACTTTTTTGTGGAGAGGCTTTCGTTTTTATTACACTTACGCTCTTATTCTATAGCATAATAATGTATTCACGACGTCAAACTAGCAAGCCACTTTGAAATCTAAACTGGTTTTCACGCTGTCGTCTCCCATCTTACATTTTGTGTTTGTGCTTTGATGAAGTCAAGAGGAACATTTTAAGAGAGATTTTTCTTAGAGGCTTGTCAATGAATATTGATTTCAACGACCTTTGTCCGTAAACTGTCATAGGCCCATATTATCCCTCAGTAGGTCTAGGTTATCACATTTATCAGACTATACAGAATACGTAACCATATATTATGTTAATAATAGTAATCCGCAACAGCCCGTGAAAGGCTTGGAAATGCCAAAAGGTTTATACAACTATATATGCAGTGGATGACACGGGATTGGTGATTCACTTCATCAGTTTTATTAAACGTATTATTGGCATATGTAACCTAATGTTCGCCACTTTACTTAAGTAGCTAACCAACTTTTTGGAACGAAGTTCCTTATGGCACGTTTTGGAGCCCCCCACCCCTCCCCCCCCCCAAAAAAACGACCAAAATAACCGTCACAAAATCACCGTCACGCAAAAACCGTCACGAAATCTACTTATGACGATAACTTGAGTAAAAGATCACCGAGTTAGTTGAAATTTTGTACACATGTTCATTTTACCAATGCCAAGGCTGAGTTCGTTGGAAAACGTTATCCGCCCATGCGTTCACGCGCAACGCTCGCGTAAACGTTAGCTTCAGAAAGACGGGAAAGAATGTTATTATGGAAGCCTGTTACTTGACTTGTTTATTTTTGTTATATGTCAAAATGTCACTTGGTTTTGTAAATAACGAAAATATAATCACGGTCTTGTTAAAAGTAAAATTGATCTGTGCAGACGCTTATTTCAATATATTATTATAATACTGCGTGTTTAATCCAAATAAAATTCTAACTTCATCTATTTAATGAGACAAACAATTTTCTTAAATATTGTTTTTAGTAAAACAAACACCGACGCTGTTATGAAGTGATAAAGATCGCTAAATTTATTAAAGTGGACCCAAACGTTTAAAATAAAGAAAACAACGTTTTAACCGATATCTTCCGTTCTAATGTATAATGTTTTTAATAAAACTTCTTACACATTGTCTAAAGTACAAAGAACAGGCATGTAACATTTCAACCGGATTCCAGCAGAAGCTTTAGAGTAGGGAAGAGATATATTTTAAATTAATAGGCCGGGTAAGTAGAAAACAGTCCTATTTCACAAACGTACTCTTTATCTATAAACTCATCATGATCAATTTTTTTCTTATATTCAATACATATTTATAGTAAGATGCTTGCTTTAATGATACAAATAATGATTTTCTTTTAATTTTTCCTTAACTCTTGCTAGGTACAAACAGTTCGTTACTTTTAATTTTGTCTCTTTTCTAACTCCGCCATGTATAAGTAGTTAGCAATGTATACGTACTTAGCAGTGTGATTTTATAATTTATATTTATTGAAAAAAATGTAAGGAACTTCATTCCTACCAGGTGTCCCGCGACACCACACGTATTTTTTTTTTATCGCGGTGCTAAGTGAATACCAAGCGTGGTTCCCGAATCCGTAACCTCCAGTCTCAAAAACAGAGGATAGCAATTTCCTACAACTTATATTACCTATGAACTACAAACCATATACGTAACTACATACTATATATACAATTTTTCCGGACATTTTTACCGTTAGAAGCGACGGTTTAAATCATCTCTTAACAAAAAAAAAAAAATAATAATAATAATTTAAAAACTAAATCCAAAAAGCAATGAATAATATAACCGTTTTGAACCTTTTCCATGAGCCCTTCTTTATCATTAACCCTTTCCTTCCTTCTATCTTTATTCATTTAAATAAAAAGTAAGTAGGCTTCTAAGTTATAGCTCTTTTTAAGCTGAAACCCGACAAATACCCAAAACAAAAAGAGGGAAAAAAAGTGACTCATAAAAATTGTATCTCTTTTAAAAAGAATTATTATTTTATAATTAGACCTCTAAGTTCTAAAGAGATGCCAACACTAATACTCTAATTTTGAAGATTATTCTTTTGAGTTTCTTCTTTATTTTTTTAAAAAAAGAAGTTTCTTAAGATATAAAATGTAGTTTCTATTCATATTCAAGAATAAATAAATTATAAACGTACTTTATAGTCAATGATTTAATATGAGCATATGATAAATTTCTACCTTTATTATTATAAAAAATTTCAAATATTCCCTATTATTCGTTACTTAATATTAATAAGCACCTACATAATTAATGAACTTTAATCGAGTAACTAACTAATAAAACAAGTCAATGTCTAATTGTTAATTAAAAGTTAATATAATTGATTTAAACTCATTAAAAAACATGGTTAAATCGTGCTAAAACAGTGCATTTTATTTATTTATTTCATTATAAATAATCAAAAATAACTTTTATGTTTCCAATTTGAATCTAAAACAGTTCATGAATAAATTAATATCTTTAAAAATGTCCAAAAAAAATAACTTTTAATTTTGTTTCCCTTTCTGTTTTTTTTTTTTTTTTTTTTTTTTTTTTTTTTTTTTTTTTGTTAAACAGTCATAAATTTAATTAATTTCGAAATGAACATACTAATAACCTATAGAAACAATAATAATTGAGGAAAGAGAGGATTGGTCAACAGTAAAATTGTGGATTTTCTGATGCTTCGAAACAAATGTTTTACCTTATTGGAGGTACAAATCGTTGGTTCCCCGTTATTTTTGTTGCCTTGCTTGTTCACACAATTAACTACTTAAACATGTTTACCTTCTCATATAAAGAGAAAGTATTTTGATGAAGCGAAAATTCAATTTTGTGATTTTGATGGATTTCCACGTTATGAGGTCCCTTGAGTCCAAAAAAGTGGTTTTTAAAAAATCTTTGTCAGTCGTCTGACTGTGCATATGCTAGGAGCCTAAACTACTGTGCCGATTTTGACGAAATTTGGCATAAAACTTCGAAACTAGAATTGCCTATCAATAATTGAAATGCTGCAGTAAAAAATAGGGTCCTATTGCAATTGGCATTGGTTTTTTTTTCGTGTTTTATGATAAATAACGACGATGCTGCATATTCATTAAGTCCCCAGCATCATTCTAGAATAATAAGTCTGTTCTAAGTCATTTTCAAACTGAAGGGCTAGTTTTAAAAAACGTCCCTTGCACATATTTTTTTTATCCTCGTCATTTATTATCAAACTCAATATTAGGAACAAATAATGCAATTTGGGATAGGCCGAAAAACGTTTAACAGCTCCATTTCAGTTAAAACTAGTTCTGACTATATTATATTATAACAGACGATTCTAGTTTTGACTGATTTTGTGTTTTTCCGGTAAAATAGATAATATCAGTTTATAAATAAAGCAACAAAAATAAAAGAACATGGTTTTTCTTCTATTCTATGACATTTCCTGAGCCTCAGGAATATTACGAATGAATATATTTCTTAACTGAAAGCGATTATACTTGGTTTGATAATATCGCTTTACATTGCGTGTTTTGGTTGATTATATTACCAATTAATTCACTATCACTTTTGTTTGGGTCTATTTCGAGAAAATGCCCGCATTTTTTTTATCAGTGATTAAAACCAATTCAAAAAACGCTAGCAATTATAAAAGGATTGCTTACATATTTAAATATTCTATCGTGCAAAATGACAATAAATTCTTAGGCAAGCTTAAAACAATATATATATATATATTGATATACACACATAAGGTATGTAATTTAGTAAAAGTTTACAGGTAATTTGCAGGTTTAGCCGGAGTCTTTTTAAGTTGTTCGCATTCACAGCAAATGCATTTTTTCAACATAATAATTTCTTTGACATTATTCTTAATTCTTAACCTGCAGGCTGCCGTGTTAAAAAAATTAGGTGTTTGACATTTAACGTTTTATCTGCAATATGCCAATTTATGTTTAATGTTGGTATGGTGTAAAGATAATTCCGCAATAATTATTATCACAAAAAATTAAAGATTCCTGTAAGGGCTTAAATTATTCCCGTTTACATAAATAAACATTGTATGACTTATTTGAAATGGTGCTATTCACATTAGAAAAATAAACGCAAGGTTAATCTATCTAATAGCGACCAAAATGTATGATTTGACAAGATATTAACAGCCAATTCTAGTTCTGATTAGCCAATATCGGTTTTAACTATACCGCTTAATATAAAACTAGTTCTGACTAGGTGCGAGAACTTCCGCGGGTAGACTCGTAATAAACAGCTTGTTTTTCCGGGACATAACAACAGTATGTCTTATTGTTGCTTCAACTAAAAACATCACGATACACCACAACCATGAAGATGCTTCCAGTGGTGGAAGCGAAACGTCGGACTTCAACCCTTTTGTGCCGCGAATTTTAACAGAAACCCAAGCTGTTTATCAGTACTGACTAGATATAATCAGGCAATTCTAGTTCCGTCTAGCCAATATTGGGTTTAGCAAAACCGCTTAGTATAAAATAAGTTCTGATAAAGAAATTCTAGTTCTGACTAATCTCGGGTATTATCGGTAACATGTGTACACATATACTCATATATTTATTTAATAAGAATTTGTAATGAACAACTAGCAGCAAAGGTACAAGCAGGTACACTGAGAAATTTGTCGCAGTTTATGCATAAAATCACCATGTGTAAGATAAGTTTTAAACAGATCAACGAACTGGATTAGGGTCTTACGATAAAATCTAATTTACGATTATCCTAGAAATCCTTTTAAATCCCTATTATCAGTCTGTACATCGTCCTAAGTAGAAAGAAGTTTAATAGATAATCAATACACCGATATAGAAAACAGACAGGAAGAGATGTGGGACTTCAGGGAGTTGGGGGTTGGACAACCAAGATAAATTGTCTTCTAGACTGTAGCTCGTGGGGGAATTAAGGGGAGTCCTTGGGATAAGAGAAACTGATAATGGGCCTGATAAAAGATCGATACTAAGACACTGATAATAGGGGATGGTTTGAAACCTAGTCTCCAGATGGCATGAGGAATTCTAAGGGCCGTATTAACAGAGGAAGAAAAAAAGGAATCCTTTTCTCTCATTCCCAACCGAGTCTTGAAATTCATCCGAATTCTTTCTTCAGCTTCGAGCCGAATAGAACCTTACTCCATTTTCAACATAAAGATTATGGTGTACTCTCAAATAGTCTTCCCACTCTTTTAAAAAGCCTGGAATTCCAAAAAGAATTTTACCGAAAACGAATACAGAAATAAGTTAAAAGAAACCCGGATCAAGATGTTAAAATTGTATACGAATATCTTAAGCAAAGAGTTCAATTCCGAAATGATCTTATAAAATTATAAGATCTCTCTTATAAAATTACACGAGGTAAAGGTGGAAAAAAATACTCAACATTTTTGTAAACAAATTCATTTACTAAACCTAATGGAAATTATTGTATTGAAAATTATAAAATAGTTACACTTACTTTTTTTTCAAAAAAAAAATTAATAAATAAAAATAGATAACAACAACCTTGTGGCGATGGCGCCTCCACAGCAACCATTTATATAAGTCTAAAATTGTCATTTATAATTTGAGAAGCTTTCTTTTCATTCGTGAGACTAAAGCGTGGCATTAAATTCATTATCTTATATAAATTATATACTAACCTATGTTAAAAACCTTTAACGAATTAAGAATGTTTTTGCAAGGTGCATTGTACCTTTATCATATATTTGGAGTTATGTTTGATGATATGATAACTAATATGTTGGTGATAATTTTGTTCTCATGCAAAGCATAGAGGATATGCAGTTTAGTCTAACGATATAACAAGATAGGCATACAGTATATAACATACAACAAGTAGTATTCCAAGGGTAATTCTTACGTATTTTGAATATGTAAAGTAATACACGAACAACTACTTTGCATGGAGATCATTTAGAGCCTTTGCAACCCTCAACCAAATTTTTATATGTGTCAGGGCGTCACCTCATAGCTCTAATGCCAAGAGTGGGTGTCAGGTAGTAGTAGTAAGGGACCGGGGAGGCATAGTCTAGCAAACAGACCACACTTGCATCCTTTTTGCCAACCCCAGATATACCCAAACCCTTCAAATCACCATCGCACAACTGTGCCAAATTGCCATTTACGAGAAAAAACATAATGTTTGGAAAAATTTAAATTTATTTGCCAATAAATTATCACAATTTATCATAAAAATAATTCCTTCCCGGCAGAGAATTAAACCCGAACTCTCACCCTATGCAATTATAGCTATTTTTCAAGGAACTAGATTTTCCCGTATACGAAAATTATGTATACGGTTAGATTCTTATACAAATGGACTCACTTTTACTTTTTTTCCGTTTTCCAAAAAGTTTTTTTTCCATAATTTTTAAGAATTAGATAATATACGACTAAGTAGTATATTAAGTATTTTTCTCTGGACAAACGACTTACATGGTTGAATTCGTATTTAAATGGACTACATTTGAAATTTTTTTTATTCAAAATCATCTCAACCACTTTCAAGAAAATCATAAGTTTTTCAGTGATTTTGTAGATTAGCATCCCAAATTTGGAGCAAAAATTCATCTCTTCATTTTATCAGGGGGTATGTTTTTTCTGAATATAAATGCGAAATTTAATCGAAATCGGCCCAGTAATTAAGGCTCCATACCTCTGCAAAGACTACAGTCACTCCCCCCCCCCCCCCCCCCCCCCAGAACGTCTAAGAAAATATACATTCGTAAGAAAATACTATTTGCTTATAGGAAATACTACTACTACAGAAAGTACTGGTGAGGAAAGCGATTAAAGTGTATTTTTTTAAATGTTTTTCTTAAGGACCATACACCCCCTGCTTCTCACCCTCTACTCCTCCCCCCCCCCCCCACCCTCCCCGGTCACGAACTTATAACGGTTTGGGTTCTCAGTTCCCCAAAAAAATTCTAGGTGCGCCACTGCCTGAGATTGCTATTCATTAACTAATATTAAGTATTTTATACTCGTTATCGCATTGAGATAAGAAATCACAACGGTTTTAGGTCGTTAATAAGGTTCTAAAGAATAGATTTATTTGAATTATAACTAGACAAAACATGTAGCAATAGTTATGCTCTAGGAAAATCCTTGCTAAACTTCTGTAAAATATTACAGCATAACATAACTTATACAGATTGATTTTTTTCTCGATCCAGTGATGCTTAGCTAGTGTTTTTGAAGTATTAATGCGCACGTCAATGACCATAATTTTAATTTTCTTTCCGAACAAATAAAAGTCTGTGTACTTTATTTGCAATATTTCTGCAGTGCAATAAACTTGAATTTTAAAAGCTCTTTATTGAATACATGAATGAATAATTGCCGATAATGAGGTTGAAACATGCTAATTAGCTATCCTATATTGCCAAAATAACAAAAAAATCGAAAATCTTCAAAAAATTAGTTTTTTTTCGCCAGAGGCTACTGTGCACCACTTAACTCTCAAACCTTTTTGTTTGGATTATGAAGGAGAAGATGTCTTGCCACTTCAGTGTTTCAAGTTCCTCTAACCCAATTCCTCCCTTCCCTAAGATATTATGAAAGCGCAATCCCCCATATTCTTCAAACACTCCCATAAAATTGTAAGCTGTTTCCTCTTCCTTATCACACACTGGACATACCGGGTCCTCCTCTTCCTTTAGTCATACCAGATGACTACTGCAGTGTCCAGATAGCACTCCCACCAAGTTTCTCAGGTTGTTCCAACTCAGTCCAAAGAACCATCTGATTTTTCCTTTTGTTTATTTTTAGCAGTAACATCTTGGACTGCCTAAATCCTTAAGTTTTTAAACATTCCCTTTCTGCTTCATCCCATATCCACTTCTTATTAGCTGATTTAACCTAACGTGTCAGCTAGTAAGTTATAGTTTATTATAAAATGAAAATATAACATAAAACAAACACAAATATTCAAATGATTTTTCTATCGCGTTTCCTCCATAACAACACCGAGAAAACAAATCATAGATTTGCAGCTGGATATATTACAGTTCAAACGTCAAATTATGCACTAAACACAAAGACAGAAACTTCATGTCTATTTTATTTCAGTTTAAGCAACAATTTTCTATTTTCAAAATAGAAAAAACAATACACAACATGCAAAATTATTAGATTAGAAGTGATAAATCTAAACATTCCATGACGCTGTCCAATCAAATTTAGTTATATGGGTAGCACTTCAAAATATTTCATAACATAGACCAACCAGTCAGGTAAATTTTTATCATAAAAATAAATGCATAAAAACAATTTTTTTCTATCTCACGTTGTAAAATTGGAAATAATTTTTTTAAAGCTAAAAAAGTATAACTTTTATTTTATACATACTAGTTTTAATAATTTTGTTTCTCTTTTTAGCAATTTTTTGCATGAAAGATTTTTCGCTTCACACACGACCTGTTGGTTTAGAGATCAGTTTCAAACTTGCTTGCTTTAGGCCCCTTCTAAAAGAATAAACCTAAACCACAGAGAGACTATGCCTACCACGAGGATCTCTACACAATTTTTTTAACTCAAGCTAGCATTAGCAATTTATTTTTCGAGGAGTACCATCGCTTTTTTAATATTAAGCTTGAGGCCTCTGCTTTTTGATAGAGGGTAAAGAGTTCAAAATCCCTTTAGTAAGTTACACAGTTCAAAACCTCTGTAAAGGGAACAATGCGTGGCTGTAGTTACAAACTAAGAGAGAACAGTTAATAATATTTATAATACTGTTTTTGGAACGAAGTTCACTTATGGCACGTTACAGCGATTGGAACCCAGGAGTGAATCCGTAAAAAACGACCCGTAACAAAACCGACCGTCACGAAATCGACCGATGACGATAACTTGACTAAAAGATGACCAATTAAGTTGAAATTTAGAACACATGTTCATTTTTACAATGTCCAGAACGAGTTCTGCTTCAAATGTAAAATTAGAATTTTAGGACGGGGAAAAATTCTAACATCATCTATTCAATGAGACAAACAACCTTTTGAATTAAATTATTTTAGTAAAACCAACAATGACACCGCTATGAAGTGTTAAATATCGCTAAAACTATTAAAGAGGCCTAAACGTTTAAAAATCAGAAAACAAGTTTTTACCGATATCTTACGTTCTAACGTAACGATTTTAATAAAACTTTATACACATCGTCTGAAGTACAATTGAAAGTCATGTGAAATTTAACCTGATGCAAGCAGAAGTTTTTATGTTGTAAAGTGATATATTTTATAACATCTTAAATGGAGTAGGCTGGGGCGTGAGGGTTGGGCAATTGTCCTGTATCCTCACTATTCGGTTCTTTACTACATTCATCCTCTTTATTTATCAACTCATCATGATTAACTATTTTCTCAACATTCAATACATATTTATTTCAAGACACTCGCTTCAATGATAAATAATTACAAGATAAAAATAACTTTTTATATAGTACGTTTTTAAATTTTCTGTCATAAATCATAAATTTGAAACCCGTCAAAATGAAGATTGTAAAATATGGGATATGTCAAAACAAATAAAATAACTTGCGGATTTTTTTCTGAACTAACTTTCTATACAGCAAAATTTGCTGAAAACGAATTTAATTCTGCTGAAAGATGGCTAAAAGTATTAAAATAATGCATTGTCATCGTGTTCTGAGCTATTCTAAAAGTTTCAAAGTCTAGCTAGTCAGGAAGTTAGTTAAAAATCGATTGAAGGATTTGTACTGGACACAGAAACAAACACGAAAGCAAGCTAATAAATACGTAGTAAAAAAAGCTTTTATTGTAATTTTGCCTTAACATCGCAAGTAGTTCAAATGGTTAGTCTCTTTTCTAACTCCGCCATGTAAAAGTAGTTAGCATCTTAGCAGTGTGATTTTATAATTTATATTTACTGAAAAGCATAAAAAACTTCGTTCCTATCGGGGGTCCCACGACACCACACGTATTTTTATTTAATTAATAATCTGTTTTTTCAGCAAGATATCACTTTGTATGTCACTTTTGTATTGCGTCGAGCTACATGTCCTTTATTCACGCTCATCCAAATTCTAATCCCTCAGTCAGAGCAGACTCGGTATTTAGAAAAACATTTTGAGAAGGGGGGCCACCTCGGTAGTTTGTATAGGAGAGCAGTTGACTCTCCTATTATAAAGTTAAACAGCTTCAAGCATGGTCAAATGGTCACATCTTGGATGGTGACCTCACATCTAGGTTTAATTCCCCAACTAGTCTTTCCCACTCGGTTTTCACCCAGCATCGCCTTATAAAATAGCTGCTTGAACTGGCGACTTGCTGGTTGTGTATGTCAATAGTAAGGTTAATGCAGCTGATGTATCGAATCACTCACCACGTATCATCCATTACGTGTAAGCCCTTTGGCTGGCCTAGGCTCAACACGAGCTGTTGTGCACGCGGAGTTAGTTTTCATAGAAGACTAACTTGGGGGTTACACAGAAAAAAATTGGTTGTTCGTGAAAAAGGGTTTCGTTGGTATTGTGAACATAAAACTCTTTAATACCTTTCATTTGATACCCCACTCAAAATTAAAAAAAAAAATCGCGTGACATGAGTTATCCGCCATTTTGGATTTAAACTGCTGATAATTTCAGCGAGAGAGTTCGCTATATTTTACCTGTGTGCGCGTCAAAACGATCTTTCGAAAGTTTTATGTTTTTTATCACTTGCAATATAATATATCTGACAATATGAGACAATTATCTAAAAACAAAATAAAAAGTTTTTAAATCATATCAAGCTACTTATAAAAGAATATAAAAGTCAGTTTTCGAACCTATACTTCTTTGGATATAAATTAAATAAATATTATATAAAATATATAAACATATTCTACACAAGCTATTACATAGAGTTGCCTGATAGGAAAAGACAATAGTACTATGGAATGGAAAGAATCAAATTCTAGCTATAAAAACTAAAATAACAGTAAAGTTTTAACTCGTAAAAAAAATCGGGTAGAGGTAATAATATTTATTTATTATTATTTTTTTTTTTTTTAGATGGAAGAAATTTCGGTATGAAACTTTTTTCTCGTTTCCTAAACCCCATCATAAAACGGTTTTTATATTTTATTTTTCAATTCCTCTTATTTTTGTTAAAGCTTGAGATAGGATCGTTTTTCCATAATGGAATTGAGGTGGAACTAGATTTTTCCATCTAACGGAGAAACGAAAAAAGTAAAAAAGAAAAAATAAATTTACAAAAACAAGGGTTGACAGTAAAACGAAAGTATCATATACTCTTAGGCGAGGAATAATATGTAAGGTTTAAAATTTTATTACTTTTTATACCTATATTGTCATATAATAATAAAGTTGCTTTTAAAAAAAAAAAAAAAATTAATTAAACTATACATAGAATGAAAATTCTGCAGTTCTAATAAAGAACTGCAGGAGTAATTTAATTCTAAATAAGCATTATGCGATTTAAATTCTAAAAACGCATGTATCGGTAAAAACTGCTAGATGTAGACTAATAAACTAAAATGAGATAAATAGGATTCTAAGCATAGAAATGATAAACAATAGCGTTATAATCCATACAATGAGAGAACTTTATTCAGGTTGGAACAAAGTTCCTTATGGCACGTTACAGCGTCTGGAGCCCGGGAGTGAATCCGCAAAAATCGACCGTCACAAAACCCCCAATTTATTTGAAATTTGGTACACATGTTGATTTTACCATTGTCCAGGCTGAGTTCGTTGGACAACGTTATCCGCCGAAGCGTTCGCGCGCAACGCTCGCGTAAACGTAAGCTTCAATTGTAAAATTGGAATTCCAAGACATAAAAAGATTCTATTATCACATCACCTATTCGATGAGATGATTTTTTTTTTTTTTTAAATAATTGTTTTTAGTAAAACCAACACCGACAGCGCTATAAGAAGTGACAAAGATCACTTAATTTATTAAAGTGGACCTAAAAGTTTAAAATAGAGAAAACAACGTCTTTACCGATATCTTACGTTTTAACGTAACGAGTTTAATAAAACTTCATATAAATTGTATAAAGTACAATTGAAACAGGCATGTAAAATTAAATTCTAACTTGATACAGACAGAAGTTTTTGTGTAGTGAAGTGATAAATTTTATATTGTTGAAAAGGTGATGTCCGGAGCGTGCAGTTGAGGGTGGCTCCACTACTAAACTCTCTATTACAATCATACTCTTTAATTATTAACTCATCATGATAGTCTATTTTCTTAATATTCAATACATATTTATTTTATATCATAATTATGTTTACTTTAAAAAAAAAAAAAAAAAAAAAAAAAAAAAAAAAAATGTTCTTTTAATTTTGCCTTAACTCCACTAACTACAAGTAGTTAGCGTAGTATTTTTTTTAATTTTGTCTCTTTTCTAACTCCACCAGGTATTAGTTAATAACATCGTATACTTAGTAGTGTGATTTTACTACAAACCCTACTTTTTTGTTAAGAGTCAACCCGCGGAAGCCTATGCAACAAGTTAATTTTATTTTATATTACATATGAGATGAATTTGTGGATTTAACTACCAAGTAAGTGAAGGGCAAGCACGATAAAAGAGAAAGAACAATAACATAATGCTATAAGCTTAAACTAAATAAAGAGTTAAAGAAATCAGAAATTTAAATTAAGAATTGGAGAAATTATAACTAATTGAATTAAGTCATTAATAATGTAATCCGTAATATATCAAAACTAGCTTTCGGCCTCTCGGCCATCATCAATGCTGGTAAAAGGTAAAGGGAACCCCTGACGTGGAGTCACATAAGAGATACAAATAGGACGTCCATTTTTGAATGATAAGTCCGTTTTTCACGTTAGGTTCTTTCTTTAGCTTTACCAGCACTCCACTACTGCAGCACTACACTGGACCAACCTCCATGTACCGAATCTATGAAACTATCAAAAGAGAGGCAACTGGAGTGGGGCTGAAAGTGAACATTAACCAAACTAAGTACATGCTGATGTCTATTGAAGAAGCACATAGAGTTCCTAGGGAATTAACAATAGGTGAAGACACATTCCAGGGAGTAGACAGCTTTTCGTACCTTGGCACACTATTAACCAGTGATAACAGTTTATGCAAATGTGTACAAGGGAGAGTTCAAGAAGGAAATAAAACATACTATGCTAACCTCAGACTGTTAAAAAGCAAATTTATATCAAGGGAATTAAAAACTTAGGATATATACTTCACGCTCATAAGACCTGTAGTAACACATGGCTCTGAAGCATGGGCTCTCACCTCAGCTGATGTGAACCTACTAATGACCTTCGAAAGACGTATTTTACGCAGAATATATGGTTCCATAATAGAACAAGGCATTTAGAGGATACGATACAATGAAGAGCTAGAGAGTATCATCAAAAGGAAAAATATCCTTAGGTTCATAAAGGCTCAGAGAATTCGATGGCTTGGACATGTGGAGAGAATTACACGCGAAAGAATCCCGAAGCGTATGCTACACGAAAGGCTATTCATGAGAAGAAGAGGTCATCCTCGGATTAGTTGGATGGATGGAGTGCAGGACGATCTGGTGGCAATGGGAATGAGAGGTTGGCGCTCCATGACATCAGACCGAAATTGTTGGAGAGACGTGGTACAGCAGGCCAAAGCCCACCCCGGGCTGTAGCGCCACTGCGCCACATAGAAGAGAAGAAGAAGTCCGTTTTTTGTCCCTCATGTGACTCCACGTTAGGTTCTTCCTTTACCTTTACCAGCACTGATGATGGTCGAGAGACCAAAAATTAGTTGTAAAAAATTAAACTTTCATTTTGTCAGGAGCGGCTTTGCGGTTTTTATGATTCTATTGACGTTAACTCCACTTGCGCTCTTATTTTTCAGCTGTAACACTTTTAATTTCACCGCACTATTTAGTTTACTGTTGATTCTCTTTAGAGGGATACGCAAGTTATTTGAGTCGCTTTCTAAATTTTGTTATTACATGATAAAAGTAGCGACTTATAAAATAATAGTGAACAACAATGTTTCAGTAAACTTAGACGTAGTTTTATAGATAAGGAAGAATTTATCTACGATACATGACATTCCTCCAAGTTTGTTTCGGATGGCTAATTAAGACAAAATCTTACGTACTTGGTTTAGATTCTTTAATATACAGAAATTTGAAAACGGATCTGAATTGTTCACGAGGAGAGCTGTGAATAACAGTGGTTTCGTCATTAAATACAGTTAAAAAGGGACGTTTTCTTACTTCTGACCTTATTTTATTGTTTTAAATTTAACTAGCAAGTCAGAATATAAATCAGGGAAGTTAGATTACTCGCATCGAAATGGTTATTGCACATATACGCAGGTTGATGATGAAAGAGCAATAGCGGCGTCGTAAAAAAATAAACCTAATCACGTAAGGTGCTATTGGCACCTTATTTTTTTTATTGGCTGAAGCAGTGGAAAAAGAACAATGTAAATCTATCTAAACTTTTAAAAAAGCAAAGGCAAACATAACAAGTTTTGACAATTATTTGCGCTGATTGTTTTAGTCTGAGGGACAGAGGTTGCGTCTTTTGAGGACTTGAAACAGAAGCAATTCGTTAAGGAAAGGTTTAAAGATCAACAAATCTCAAGAAGGCAACTTACACGGCAACTCTGCCCTGGAACCCTTCTAGAGCAGTAACAACTTTTGTTGACTTTAACCGACTTTGGTTTTGCTTTGTAAGAGGAGTTGCAGTGGAACGTTTATCTGCCAAAAACTTTGAAATACTTTTAAGTGGCACGCGGTAAAAGTTAAAAACCATGTAACAAACTAGTGGAAGTTAAATTGGGAAAGATGCTATCTATTATTTTATGATTAATGACAAGCTTTAGTAAACCCTTGACTTGCTGAAGATTAGAACACGATGAAGAAATTATTTGCTTGACTGCATTCTGGAAATTAATTTACCTCATACCAAAAGACCGTAAAGATTTAATAGAGTTAAAAAACGTCGGCAGCAATGCATTTTTGACATTTTATTTCTTAATGTTTATTTAGGATAGTTAAAAAGACTAAGCTATTAGTAGAAACACGTCTTAACTCCTATACTAATATTTTAAATTATGTAAAAAAGATCAGTTACGTAAAAAAGATTAGCACCATAGTAAAAATCCAATTTTATTGTTTAAAACAAGTACATATATATATATTAACCTTATTAAAGTGTGGAAAAAATCTTAATTCTCCATGAATCCAATGCATGCTAATGATGGTGATTAACTTTGTAAAAGAAAAAATGGGACAGTAAAAATCTTGATTGTTCATTTGATACTTAAAATAATGTTATATAAATAATATTATTAAGGAATGACTATTTACCGTAAATTGACAGACTTCCGGATTTCTTCTTTGGAATTCCAGATTTTCTTCCGTGGTGTACCAACCATAGATGATGGGAATGAAGAGAGGAATGGGTGCCACCCACGAAAAGAACAGCATGATGGCCACAACTTTCTTGGTCATGTTGATTGGATACCTGAGAGGTTTAACAATGGCGTAATATCGGTCCACTGATATGCAGCAAAGATGAAGAATGGATGTCGTCGAGAAGTAGACGTCGAACGAGTTCCAGAGGTCACACATCCAAAACGCGAAGACCCACCTGCCGCCTGTTATCTGGACAGAGGCGTTAAACGTCATCACCGCCATAGCAACGAAAATGTCAGCCAATGCGAGTGATACGACGAAATAGTTGGTGATAACCCTAAGCTTCCTGTGGCGCATAACACTGATCATAACCAGAAGGTTTCCCAATATGGAAACGAGAATGATGGCTCCCATAAGGGTAGCCTTAATCGCAGTGACGGCAGCGTCGTCCCAGCCGTCATCTTCTGCCTCTTCATCCCTGATGCCAGTTCCGTTCTCCTCCATACCACGACGCGATGCGACGGGTCCTTATACGCCCTTCCTCCTCCTCTCCTGTCTACTCCGTCGCATCACTCTCACCCACAATTCTTCACGACCCACGATCCTGCCTCCGCTTCTCATGACTCAAGACTTGCTGCCACCATGCTACTCAAACAACCTCCTCTCCCCAAGCCCAGTTTCTGAAAGCAGAATAAATCAAATAATTAAAAATGTGAAATTACTATGATTACTAAATTTTTAAAAATACATTTATTTTCTATAACTAATTTTGGTACTTTAATTAAAAATGTAATTAATTAGAAATGTAAATCTTAACTATCAACGGTGACGGAAAAATTTATAATACCAGAAAAAGATAGATTACGAGTTATTCCTCTTTTGAAAATGTTCAATGCATAGATAATACGCTCCAATTTTTATCAGACAGGTAGGATGTCTAATATTATCAGACTAGTTAAATAAGTAAAACAAACAAACCTAAGTAAAAAGTATTAAAAGTAAATCTGGACATTTAAAACAGAAATAATTTTCAGAATCGTATAATCTAACTCACAAAACAGGCTAAGAAGTGACTATTTATATCAGGGTTTAATGCTAAATTCGAAGCTAACTTCATGCTAAACAGTTAATACAAAACAATACGAACACGTAACAGTTAATACCGAGATGAGACTGAAAACTCCAAGTATATTATTGTATCGAACTAGAAGCATCCCTCTTTTTAAGTTTAAATAATATCAGATAATCAAAAGGAATTGATTAAATAAGACAGAGATGCATTTAGAGAAAAAAATATACTTTTTCCGTGGTAGGCTGTGAAATAGTAACTTTAGAGCCTAAAAAACATAGCTAAAATCCATTTTTTCATTACGTGGACTTAAAAAATCTTTTCATTACTCCTAGCTGTAAAGAAAAAATCTTTTACGTCCTAGGAACTAAAAGATTTTTTCTTTACAGCGGGTAGTTGTCAAAACTTCCGTTAGTATCGCTGCAGTCTTTGTAGAAATGCTTCTAGTACGATTAAAATCCGCTAGATGTCAATGTGTTTTATTTATCTTTTCTTATAGTGTAACCTCTTTTTAAGGTTTCTTTTTTTAAGTCTTAAGTATGTAGTAATATTTGTTATTATTATATATTGATTAGTGATTAATATTTAATGTTTTTTCATTGTCTGCTACCTCGGAAAAAATAGCATATGCTACGCGACTGTGAAGTGTTTTTTCTTTACCTTGGCAATATTTACTGTCTCGCTTCGCTCGACAGTAAATGTAATTGCCACGGTAAAGAAAAAACTCACTTCACAGCCTAGTAACATAATATACTATTTATATTGTAAACTGGATAACTTTATTTCTTTATTTTTCACCATTGAATTCAAGAGCATGAAAATGAGACGGGTTCTAACAATTGACTTTAAAATAAGGAAATAATATATTCCATTCTATTACTTTCAATGAAATTATAATTAACTCTGTTCGAAAATATTCGAAAATTAGAATTCTTAACTGATTTAGAGAGGGGGAAGATAAATATTCATATTGCAGCGATTAAAATGTCAAAATTCAGAAAAACAGAGATGGAAATAACTTTTAAGACACATACTTTTTCCAATTTGAAAATATAATTATAGGTTTTGCTTTACTTAGTAAAAAACTAATATTAACCATCTATATAGTGAAATGTATGTCTGCTTATTTATTAGTTAAGTAAGGAAATTTGAAATGTATACAACTAACAAATTTATGGTAATAAATTTCCACGATTTATTTCCGCATCATGTTAAATTTAGAGATTAAGAAGATAACATTAAAGTCTGACTAAATGTAAGATTTGAGCATAGATAAAATCATCATAATTTCATTTACCCGTAATTTAATGCTTCTGAACTATAATATACCAAGAATCTAGCCAAAATTACAAATCTCTGGTTCTGTCTAGTTTGGATAGACTCGTTTAACCAAATATCTATCAAAAGAATATGTAAGCTCATCACAGCTTTACCAAAGATTAGTCAAGTCACTGGACAACTTCCTTTTTATGTTGTAAAAGTCAAATAAATAATATTAACGTAACGCTTACAATTAAATAATAAAGATAAAAACAAAAAAGGTAAAAATAAACCAGTGAACCAACTTGACAAGTATAAGCCTTCCCAGGCTGTTGTGGAACGAATTATTATTATTAGCAGTGAACCTGGATGATGATTATTTAAGTTTTTATTTAACCTCGGGAGAAACAACTATTTTTATCAATATATTTATTTAATTTGTGTGACACATAGCGTCTTCGCATCTACTCACTAGACAAACGGGCACATCACTGTAAATCATTTCAAAACTAAAATGAAATTGTTTTCAAAATATGAGTGTAACAAAAACATGTGAGAGAGTTATAAAAATTCATAAACATAATTGGATTCAGATGGAATGGTAAGGTTGTTAAGTGGACCTGTTTTGGTTTCCAGTGAGTCACATTTATTTTATGAGCGATTTGGGTTATGTTTTTGTTTGATCAGTATTTAATGTGAGTAGACGGTTAAAATAAAAATGGTATTTTCTGTGGGAAACTTTAAACAAACTTTCCAAATGTCATTAAAATCGGACGATTATTTCTAAAATGTTGGTGATTATAAAAGAATATTTGTGAGACACTCACGCATTAGAAGTGGAACTTAAATTACAGTTGATCTTATGTTCCCTCCTACCTATTAATGAAAATAACATTTATACATATGTATGAATTAATTAAAATAATGTATGTAATATTACGCTTATATACCTATTCTGTGTTTTAAAAATCCCTCTGCCTCCGTGGTGTAATGGTCAGCGTACTGCCCTAAAGATTAAGAGGTCGGTGGTTCGAGACTCGTCCAAGTGATAGATTTTTTACAGGTAATTCAACTGCCGGCTAAGTCGGCAGTTGATTTACAGTCCCGAATCACAAACTTGGTTTCACGATGTCGTTTCATCCATTCCAATTCACTCTACCTCTACCGCGGCTAAAGAAGTTCCACTTCAAAAGTGCGCTTAAAAGAATTATAGGGCTTCTAATGGAATGATTTTGACGTTCCATCAAACTATAATCACCAACAAGAGAACTATACTTATGATTAATTGATAAATATACAACTTAATTGATAGAAAAGTGTGCATGCCCAAGGGAGAACAAATGGTTAAAATTAATTTGGGACTGTTTGTAGGTAAACTTCACTAAGTTGTTGTAGTTAACTTCATCGCAAAAACGTTGTCAGACATGCACACAACAGACAAACTCGAGACCAAAAATGTTCCTTGATGTCCTGAAACGTATTTCGTTAAAAAGACTCGTTCCTCAGAATGTTTACTCGGAATCAAAACAAAACTACAATACTTAAAGCAATGACATAATAAACTCACTGATAACTAATTTAAATGGGAAAATAATATCCAATTTTGAATAAGCCTCAAATCAATTCAATGAAAGATAAATGGGCTTTCTCAGTATAGAGTATCTATCGATGTATAAATGAATATCCAGTCTATGTATGAAATCAGGTGAAGCTCTGAGTATTAGAGGGGTATAGATAGGGTCTGGATCCACTCTAGTGGAGGATAGATTAGTTCAGAATGAATACAAATGTTGGTAGATATAGCTAGCTGGGAAATTGCATTCGTAGTTGGAGAGTTCTTTTGCGGTCTACCGGATTGGGGAAGAGTAGGGTGAGATATTGCCACGTTTCAAATAAACCCCTCTAACCAATTTCCAATTTTCATCAGAAACCCCTCATCCTTTATTTTTTATCTAGTGAAAATGAAAAAAAATGATTAAGTGAGGTTCTTGGTTACAGTTTACAGTACCTTAATTTTAAATGGATCCCTAACATAGTGTTGAAAAGCCTAAATAAATAGAAATGTAATCAATCCTCAAAATAAATTTCTTGATTAATTAATCATAGAACATTAAAACTTCTTAGTAATACTGTATTTCTAATATTTGTTTCCAAAATGTATCTGTAACATAGATAAATTATTCAAAACAGTCTTATTACCTCACATTACATTATTCTTCCAGAAGTATAATTCAAAATTACAAATGCAAGTCGAGGGCAATTGGTTACATGGCAATTTTCTTTTTACACATGTTATCTTTAATGATAAATTGGGTCCGATTTTAAAGTAAGCGACACATATGAGGGTAATAAGTCTAGATCTTTCGAAGGAGATCAACTTCAGAGGTTTGTAAATCCTAATGAGTCATTTGCAACTGACTCTCATCATAAACAATCCCTTGATAATGAACTCATTACGTTCGAAATGTCGGGATTCAACAAAATCTCTGACGCAACCTCCACCGGAAGATCTAGATCATTAGACTCTTTATAAGATTTGGAAGGTATACGAGCATTATAAAGATTTGTAAATACCGATGAGTGTATGAGAGCCATTTTCAACAAACTCTCATTATAAATAATCCCTTGATAAAGAAATAATTAAGTTTGAAACGTCGGGATTCACAAAATCTCTGACGCAGCCTCCTCTGGAAGATCTAGATTATTAGATTTTGGATAAAGATTTTTAAATCCCGATAAGAGGCATCTGCAACTGACTCTCATCATAAACAATTCCTTGATAATGAACTAACTAAGTTCGAAACGTCGAGATTCACAAAATCTCTGTGAATCTTATACTCTGGCCACATACTGTATTGCATGTCGTATTGCATCAAATATAAAACGCATCCCGATTTTCAAATTAAAAATTTGTAAAATAACATTAATGCATCGAATATAAGACGCACCCTGTTTCAAAGGAAAAATCCTCCGTTCTCTTTTTTAACAACTTGTTCAGACCTCAAATTTAGGCAGTTTACTATGAATATTGTTGGAATATTGAATCTTTATTTAGATATAAGGCGCATTTGAATCTTTATTTAGATGTAAGATAGACACAATGCTGGCAAAGAAACAGCAAAGTTAGATTTTGCAAATAAAATTTTGAAGCTAACAAAAAATAAAAAGGTACAACGGAACCCCTTTCCCCCAAAATCTCATGAGAAATTGAACACGTAATAATTCATGAAAATTGATGAAATAAGAGTCAATGATATCCCGGCCAAATTCAGAGGAATGGAAATAAAAAGCGGTAAAATCTCAGCGGTACTCTTGGAAGATTGTTAGATAATGCTACACTCGGATGCATCGATTATAAGACGCACCTCAAATATAAGACGAATCCCTATTTCCTTGATGCAAAAACGAGAAAATAGTGGGTCTTATATTCGAAGCAATACAGTATATCTGTCCTAATATAAAAACAAAAAAAAAACTAAATCAAAAATTCTTATTAATATTGAAAATACAACAGCCCTTCTCCTTGTTGTAGTTGTAACCTCAAAAAAATCAATATTGTAAAATACACTTTTGGCTGTCGTTAGACCACCTTTTGTGTTTGAGGAGTTTCTCTCAACAATTTTAATATTGGCTTTATTCAGCTTTTTTTCCCCCTCGCTTGCTAATTATCCCGCGGAAATTCAGCACAACTTTTCATTGAATTTTTCTTTCGCCATTGCCATGTTGAAGTTCTCTTTTCTCTGCCTTTTCATCATAGAGCACTCATCGCCTATTGTGTGCCTGACTCTTTCAATTATTTTCAATCTATTAATTAAGATAAGAAACATGAAAAAAATTATATATATATATATATATATATATATATATATATATATATATATATATATATATATATATATATATATATATATATATATATATATATATATCATACATAGACTTTTTTTAATTAGTTTTAGAACCTTAATAAGAACTCCTTTGATCCTTCTTTTGATGAAAAGGTTACAAGAATAAAAAAAGGGAATGAAATTCATTCTTTTTTGTTAAAGGAACCTTAAAAAAATGTTATAAATTCAAAGAAAAAAAAATGGAGTTAGCTCATCAGACAAATAATTTTTTAATATCACGGGTTTTTAAAATTAATTACTAAAAGCGTTTAAAATAAGATCCAAGTAGTTAATTAATATGGGTATTTAGGGGAAAAATTAAGCTAAATTATATTAATTGACATACGTAGTTTGATAGTAGAGTTTATTAAAGTAAATTTATTTCGAACTAGCCTAGGTTCCTATATAAAAATCGGTCCAAGAGACTGAGACAAACTTTCTCATTTACTAGTTTTTAATTACTTGGCTTCGGTGTCTTCCATTTATAAGTTCTCGTAGGTAAATGTAATTATTATTGTACATTTGATCAAAATGAATCATAAAAATAAGTTCTCCTCAGCGGGGAATTAAACCCGGCCTCTCTCCGTCCGCGTTTATAGTTATTAATTACTCAGGAAACAGCTTATATCGTTAGATTCGTATTTAAATGGACTAAATTTTATTAAAACTTCTAAATCGTCGGAACCATTTTCAAACAAAACAAAAATCACTTCTTTCAGAGTTTTTGGGGGGAATTGCCCCAAAATTTGGAGCAAAAGTTCATTTTTCGATTTCGCCTCGGGGTATGATTTTTCTGAACATGTATGCCAGTATTTGTCATAATCAGCCCAATAGTATAGGCTCCACACGTCTGCACAAAAAGTTAAAACAACTTTTTTGGACTCAAGGGGACATCAAAACGTGTAAATCCATCAAAATCTCATACTTCTTATGTCACATTTTTCGCCATCACAATACTTTCTTTTTGTATGAGAAACTAAAAACGAAAGCTTCTCCATAGAATGAGTATTAAATCTTCAAAACTAGTTTCCTGAAAGTAAATAAGTACTAAATATACTTTAGTAATAAATACTTATTATCTGGAGAGGCTTTCTTTCGTTTTTTATTATTCTATGACGATTTTTATTAAATTTTATTTTTAATTTGATAAGTTATTTTACCTACTGCCAAGGCCAAGTAACATTAAAATTCTTAGAAAGCAAAATTAACACATTATAGTTTTTAATAAAATTCACTAGGAAATCAAATGATATTTCTAAATAATCAAGAAGCCACTTAAAGAGGAATAAATAAAGATGTCCATCCACTAATAGTAACTTTATTGTATAAAGCTGGGTTTCAACCACTAGTGTTCATCTTCAGTGCCTGATAAAGAAATCGACCGATTTCTAAATAGTCAGCCAATTTATGTGGCACATAGCTTCTTCGCGACCTATTTTTTGGACGAATCGTCACATGGGATGTTTCGATTCCCAGGGGGCCACTTTAATTTTTGAGAAATCAAATTTGTGCAGACGAGACTATGGGCTACCCTAAATAATTATATCTTTCTTTATCTTCCTATTATATCCTACATTCCTTATTCTTATATTTTCTATCTAATCCATCTTTTCTTATAATATTATGTAGTACATATATAATACTTATAATATGTATAATATTATAAGTTGAAAAAAAAGAGGCAAAGAAACGAAACATTTCTTTAACAAAAGAAGTAAAATCCCCGTTTCCATTTAAAAACATTCCCTGACTCGGCAATAACGCAGCAGGATACAAAGTTGTATACGACACTCTATAACAAAATAATGAAAAACGGAAAGCCTCTCACAAAATGAATGCTTATTTCACATAACTACTTCGAATAAACATAACTTAACTAGTTTGTTAAATAAACACTCATTTTGTGAAGTCTTTCCGTTTATCATTATTCTATTCACATCAACTCCACTTGCGCTCTTATTCTTCACACTGTATAACATTTTATTTAAAAAAATAAATTTAAATAAACTTAACTTGTACTGGATGTATTAGATCTAGTAGAACTTACTCGGACAGTGGGAGACTTGGCTAAGCTTTTAACATACCAAAGTTTTTTTGTTATGATTAATTATTTTTCTCCCTCTTTTTTGAAAAAAAAAAAAAGTAATAAATTTAATTAAACAGGAATTTAGCAAGAAACTAAAACTATATGTTTGTAATATTAATTTCATAACCAGTTAAACTTATTGAAGTTACCATTTCTAAACCGATCGTTGCGAGCAAACGAACTATTTACTGGCTGTTAATTCAGAATAGAGTTATTTCTAGTCAAAACATTTATAGTTAAACAAGCATTTGCGCACAAATTTCACTTTATAGCATGAATGGAATAGCTTTGTAAGCATAGTCTAAGCTATGTGTGTACTAAATTTTACCCAAAATAATATTAGTGTAGAATTATAGCCTGTTCATTCCGAGTGTTTATTGCACATATTTTACAAGAAGTTCACCTAAATTATTTGCAAGTTAGATGAACGTATTAAATTATCTTTGAATTGTCGCGAGTTTATCTTACAGATATTGTTTAAAGATAAATGAATAAACTTTAGGGAAACATGAATATTCTACTTAATTTATCGGTGTTTTGAAATACAAAACAGTCTAAATTAAAAGAAAACAATGTTTCGGTAAAAAAAAGGTTGAGAACAGTAAAGATATAAACCAAATATTTGAAAGTAAGCTATATCGGAAGAATTTAATTTGATTAGGAAATAATAACAAAATGTAAAATAGACTGCCAATTAGTGTGGCACATAGCTTCCTCGCATCCTATCATGTACTTTATTGTTATAATGTTTATTGTGTAAAAACTATTAATAGTTTTAGCGATCTTTAACACTTCATAGCGGTGTCGCTGTTGGTTTTACTGAAAAATTGTATTTGTAAAAAATGCTTGTCTCATTGAATAGATGAAGTTAGATTTTTTTCCCGACCTAAAATTCCAATTTTAAATTTGAAGTTAACGTTTACGTGAGCGTTGCTCGTTAACGCTTGGACGGATAATGTTGTCCAACGAACTCGTCCTGGGCATTGGTAAAATGAACATGTCTACCAAATTTCATCAAAATCGGTTGACATTTACTCAAGTTATCGTCGCACGTTTCATAATTCGCGGACACACAGACCGACAGACAGACAGACAGACAGACAGACAGACACGAGACCAAAAATGTTCCCTGATTTCTGAAACTGATTTCTGTCTTGGAATTTTTAAAATCGGAGGCATAAAAGTTTTTCGTTCTCAAAAGTGAACACAATGCTTCCGTTACCTTCGGTAAGCTCGGAAGCAATAAACTAAATAAATTATAAACAAATAAATAAAAATAGACTGCCAATTAGTGTGGCACATAGCTTCCTCACATCCTATCATGCACTTTATTGTTATATTAACATTACGTAATATTACTATATTGTTATATTGTTTATTGTGTAAAAACTATTAATAGTTTTAGCGATCTTTAACACTTAATAGCGGTGTCGCTGTTGGTTTTACTAACACATTGTATTTGAAAAACAAGTTTGTCTCATTGAATAGATGAAGTTTGATTATTTTCCCGACCTAAAATTCCAATTTTAAATTTGAAGTTCACGTTTACGCGAGCGTTGCGCGTGAACGCTTGGACGGATAATGTTGTCCAACGAACTCATCCTGGGCATTGGTAAAATGAATATGTCTACCAAATTTCATCAAAATCGGTCGACATTTACTCATGTTATTGTCGCACGTTTTAGGATTCGCGGACACACAGACCGACAGACAGACAGACTCCAGACCAAAAAAGTTCCCTGATCTCTGAAACAGATTTCTGTCTTGGAATTTTTAAAATCGGAGACATAAAACTTTTTCGTTCTCAAAAGTGATCACAATGCTTCCGTTACCTTCGGTAAGCTCGGAAGCAAAACAGCAAATAAACATAAATATAATTTTCAGTTTCATTAGTGGGTCAATTTATCCAGCTTTACAGCAAAATATCTAACTACGAAAAAGTTGGCTTTAATCAAATGTATATTTATCTATATTTACGTAAAGTCTTAACGACATTTCACCGTGTTAAAACATTGGTTTATTTAAGACTCGGCTCTAATTTTAAGTCCCCTCTATTAGATAAGCTCAGGATTACGGTTAACCGTAAGTCTCTAAAAACTTAATGTAAATGGATCTCCTAAACTCTAGAATTCTCCCAACATTTCCAGATTTTATAATTATAATTTACCATATTTCCCACAAGGTACATTTATTATTATTGGTATTACTAGGATATTATAAAAATAAATTTATACTCTAGCGATAAAAGACGGATACAAAATAAAGTTGCACATTCGTGTTTTACATAGCTTCCTCGCCTCCTATTATAAGACGAATGGGAAAAAATTTGGATACGTTTAGATTCCCAGTGGGGTCAAATTTATATTGAGGCAATTTTAAATTTACACAGACGTTTTAAATAATTTAAAAGCCATCTATGGGCTACTACTACGAGTATAAAGAAACCATTAACATTTCTTCAAAATCAGATAAGTGCATTAAAAGATATAGTTAATACGAATGTAGATTTTAAAATTAGTAGTTCGCAGATTTTAAGTGGTAGTTCGCAAAAATGTTAAACAACAGACCGACCGAAATACAGACCCGGGACAAAATGTTTTATGATGTCCGAAACGGATTTCTGTTTAGGAATTATTGAATTTGGAGACATAAAAAATTTCGTTCTTCGTTGGTTACTATGCTTCCGTTACCTTTGATAAGCTCGGAAGGAATATAAAACTAATAAAATTGATATGGTTTAAAATTAGTAAATAAAGAAAGACATATGTTTACTTAACCCTAGAATGCATATCTACGTCATGTTTTTGAAAAAAGGTGGTATTGACTCCACCACTAGTTTTTTCGCGCCCATATTCAAGGTAATCTTTCCTCAGTTAGTCTGCTTCAGGCAAATGTTACTAATAGTTTTGTCCATTTAGTTTTTGGTGGTATAGATAATAACTATATTATCTATACCACCTAGTCTGTATTATTTGTTCAAAAACTGCTAAAATATATATTATTTATATTATTTTAAAAAAAAAAGAGTTTTTCTTGTTACTTCTGTTTTTATATAACTATAGAAGTTAAATATTGATTGAAAATAAATCACTGATTGCTAACAAAAAATATGTGCGCACTCGTGCGCGTAAATGGTAGGGTTTGATGTCTAACGATGTTGCACTGATGTTAACTCATGAATCTTTTTATCTGGTGGCTTCAAAATAGATTCTTACTAATTATTTTCTAGTTGTACGTCAAATTGATGTATCATAAGTAATAAAGGGTGTTTTTTAAAGATAAGTGTCCTAGGGTTAATGTAACTTTATTGCATAAAACCGGCTCTCAACCACAACTAGTCATTTTTATTGTAGGTGAGAAGAGTCGAAATTCGTAAGAGAAAGAATTGCAAAGGTAATAATTCATTTCAAATTTTAAAACAAGCACTAATAATATATTAATAACTATCATCTTACTACGACGCCGAACCCACGAAGGCAATTATACCATTTGCGAAAAGAGTGGCATAAAAATAAATAGTCAGAAGTTAGTACAAGATTAAAAAAAGATTTTGCTTTATACTCAATAACTCAATGAATTACACCTCTTATTTTTACTTCAATGTTTGGGGATTACAAATAATTGAAATAAACAAGTTATGTTTCAAAAGCTGACAAAAAAAAAACAACGGTAATTTTTAAAGAGATATGTATAAAAAATAGCTATAGTAATTTTTAAAGAGGTATAAAAAAGCTAAGTTAATCAGATATGCTTAATGAATATCAAATCCTTGAAAAATTAAACTATCAGTGATAAAAATCTTAATTAAATAAAGCGAGTTTATAACATTTTGTCGTGTTTTTATTTTCGTTTGTTATTTTCTTTTTATAGTGCTGTTGGACTCTTGATTTTATTTTAATGCCTTGATATTATCAAACACATCAATAATATAGATACATTAAAAATTGTCATAAAACAAAACGACTAATACAAAAAAACATCAGATGTTAATTAAAATGATATAAGCCGATTATTTTCAATCGATTATAATTTTTTTTCAGTCATATCAAACATTAACACTTTTATTGAGGCAATTATTTGTAATAAAATTAAATCCATTGGGAATTGGACAACATTTTGATTGATTTTTGACTACTTTGGTTTCAGAAAGTGCACAACAAACCTTTTAGATACTTGGATTAAAATTAACCGGGTATCTAAATAGCTATGATAATGTGGATATTATCTATTTAGGAGATTTTGATTTATATTATATTTATAAAATACATATTTAATTATAATATTTTTAATACATTTGTCAATTGAAAGAAACGAGATCAAAGTTGTTTTCCTTGAAGTCTAAAATGTATATCTTGAGTTTGGAGGCGTAAAAATCATTTCGTGTTTAAGAATGATCACAATACTTTCGTTACCTTTGGTAAGCAATAGGAAACAAGGTAATAAACAGTGAGACATTTTCATGTAACGCTTATTGGTGTCGTTTTTGTCATTAGGAATAAAATTCTAAGGGTTATGGCGTTTGTCCGGTGCAAATCGGAGCAGTAGAATAGAAGTTGTAATTGAGGAGGGGGGACTGTAGCGAGAAGCGAAGAGTGGAAATCGGGGCGTACAGCCAGTAACCGCGCAAGGTGAAGATGTAGCCCCTACGAGCGAGCCCGCGGGGGGAAGGCTCTCTCTCTCTACAAACCTCTAGACTAGACAATACTATGCCACAACAAACTATCTCCTGCAACTGCCTACCTTCCTGATAGCAGGGTAACGCTTTTTGGAAACGCTTTTGAGTTTATGTGCCATAGCCAAGACATGAAAATGTCAATAATCCATTTACTATAGTAAGTATTAAAAAGTTAAAAGTATAAAAAAGACACCGAAAAATTTAAGAATGTTTGCTGGAGATTGGATAATAGACATGAAACAAGACTGGCTAGAGATAATTTCGAGTGGAGTAAAAGTAAAAAAAGAAAATAACAGCGAATCAGAAGAAATAAAACCACACATTGTCTCTAGGGAATCGCTGTTATTACGCGTTTCTTCCCCATTTTAAGCTCCAGTAATATAAGCAGAGCACATATGTTACTGTTCGGTGGACTATCCTATGAGTCCAAGACGTGGACCTGAGGGAATATAGCTGCATATAAGAACTTATGTGGAGATTCAGACATTATATAGGCACCCTAAATTAGAGAAGGAAATAAAGGGTAGTACTAATATTAGAATAAAAGTAGTAATAAGTTCTTTGGACTGCATATCATACCTTTTTGTCTTAATAGTTATTTGGGCAAAGGAATCTATATACCTAAAATCCAAAAACCACTGACTGACAGAAAATTAACGATATCTTCTCTACGAGTTCTAACATCATTTTATATAAAATTTAGAACTTCTATCGGTGAACTATAGGCTATAGGCTTCTTGGCAATAAGTTTCTTCTGTCCCCCAGAGCTAAAACATATCCATATTAAAACTTCATGATATTCCGGGTGTAAGGAGAAGGCAGGGAATACTAGAGCTAAAACACATCCATATTAAAACTTCATGATATTCCGGGTGTAAGGAGAAGGCAGGTAATACAAGAGCTAAAACACATCTTATCCATATTAAAACTTCATGATATTCCGGGCGTAAGGAGAAGGCAGGGATCACTAGAGCTAATTCCGGGTGTAAGGAGAAGGCAGGTAATACAAGAGCTAAAACATATCCTATCCATATTAAAACTTCATGATATTCCGGGCGTAAGGAGAAGGCAGGGTAGACCTTGGAAAAGATGGTTGAATGTTGTGGAAGAGGATTTAATGAGCTTAGGGCTGGAGACGTAAATCCTTGAATCGACAGGATTGCACTGAAGAGGTCTTGTGAAGCTAACAAAAGCCCTTCAAGCAGCTGCGTCATCAAGGAAGTAAAATTCTATTATTGATCATTTACAAATAAGACTAATCTTTATCCGTGCTTTGACAAGGTTTGAATTGATTAAAAGAACCAATTTGATTTAATCCTGTACAGCTTTCTGTAAATAAGTCTCTTAATTACAACATTTTAACAATCCAATAGAGTTAAACAAATAATAATAAACTGTGACACAACAGCCTGTTTTGGAATAAAGCCTGCCAAAGGGTTAAATAAAAGTATGTAAAAAAAAAGTAATCTGTTTTGAGACAGGTCACAAACCACTTATCAAACGTTTAACTGACAGAGATCAACCGCAATGTTTTCCCAAGAGAGTACAGTTTAATTAAAATTCCTCCGAATCTCTTTCAAAGTCATTTGTTTAAACTACCCCTTGTGTTTTTTTAAATTAATTTGATGTCACTTTCTGACAAACATTGACTTTGTGACAATAATGAGACTATTCTAAAAAAATGTCAAAATTTACTGATACGGAAAATTCGGATCGTTCTTTAAAAGAATATTAATAGTGTCGTGACAATGGTAGATGAAAGCTTAATGAAGGAAAACGAAACATATCATTTAAAAGCAGAATTAAAAACATCTAAAGGCAATTATTTCTTATAACTTCTTTTTAAACTAATTTTAAATATCCCTTTATTCTAGAAGTAAACTTTTATTTCTTTTATTCAATATTATGGCAAATTTACAGTAACGTGTCCATGTTTCTCTTGGTTCGATTGGTACATATGGACTTGTTCACCACCTAAGGTAGGTAATACGATAACAAAATCGATACATCGATAGCTGAGGAAACGTTTTCAAGAAATCATCACAAGTGTTGAGGCACTAAAGTACGTAATGCTTCTTATTCTGAAGGAATAAGGTACCTAAATAAATTTAAGACAAAGGGACGTTTGGTCAAATTTACTTTGCATTTATAATTTAAAAATAAAAATGAGGGTAACTAAGTAAAAGAGTGCCCAACTTTCTTTTCAGTTAAGGCGGGCAACAGAATAAAGAGTACCGGATAAGACAAAGGGTCATTTAGTCAAATTTACTTTGTATTTATAATTTCAAAATAAAAAAGGAGGGTAACAAAGTAAAATTTATTTTGCTAGATAACAAAATTAAAGAGTACCGGTTTTTAAGCTATCCTAATTGATAAAATGTATGTTTAAGACATTAACTCATATTCAAGCCAACATATTTGTTAAATTAATTAGTTTTGTACTGGTAAAAGACGATTGCACTAAAAAAGAAAAAAAATATCTCTGTCCATAAAAGCAACACATTTGAAAGTACACAGTTAATTGGCTTCTTCTAATGACACAATATTAATGTATGTAATTAGAGAAGCAGAGACACAAGAACATATGGATCAAAAATAAACATTTTTAAGTGGCACTTTACTCATTTATAAGTGTACGTTTTTAATAACTCACTCATCTGACGAGATACTTTTTGAACATATAAACTCAAATAACTTAACACTTCAGAAAATACTCCACATAAAATATTAAAATAAAGGAATTTTACAGGCGTTCGTTTAAAACATAAAGGAGTTACCTTTATATGCAATCTGCCAAGATTACAGGCTGCCTAGTGTTTAGGATACGTGATAACTTTCTCATTGAAGTTAATTTTAATTTTCATGATCTCTCTACTACAGTTTATTTATAAGAACTTAATGGTCCAAGAGATAGCGTGCATAAATGTGAATAAATAACATCATGCTAGAATTTTGAGTATGAGTTAATTTTTTGGTGCCCTCCAAGACTATGTGGTTGGCAAAGTTCGTCTGCAGAACATAAGCTTAGCTCTGCTATTTTAACATCTTGGCTATTAGCTGTTGAAAAAGAGACCGAATATTGGCCATGTTGTTGGAAAATGTGATTTTTAAGATCCTGAGTACAAAATTAGTTAGCAGACCAAAAATCATGTTGATGTTAGTTTGCCACTTGATATGTTAGTTAGTCAAATATTTTTCAAAATCAAAGTAAGCACCCATTAAGTGACTATTTACCATCAACATGATTTTTAGTTTGCAAACTAATTTTGTACTCAGGATCATGAAATCGCATAGTACATCAACATTGGCCGGACACCGATCTTCACAGGTCTGTTTCTTAATAACGTGTAGCCAAGCTATATCCTGCAGATGAACATTGCCGACCAGTTATTCTTGGAGGACACCAAAGTATGAACTCACAAAATTTTAGCTTGGTGTAAGCCGTGTCACTTTTATGCACACTCCTAAACTAGAATCACTTGTTTACATTATAAAAACTTATCGTTTGTCAATCAAATAAATTATTTACATTCCCTTTAGGTTGATGAGAAGCATTTGATATTAGTCTTCATTCTTTAGCAGTCATTTATTGGCGTAAAAAGGAAATTTTAAGTCCGAATAAAAAAATAACACCAAAACTGTTTTAGGGTAACACCAGGCCCAGTTATGTGTTATGAAGTTTCGGAATATGATTTGTAGCGGCGGCTGTTAACTGTTGCGGCTTGAGCAGAGTTGTACCTCTATGACTTTGTCGAATTATTCTCCTCTCTTCCCACTAAAAGCTACCCCACATTTATCCACTAGGCGTTCTAAACTCGATTCCATCTGTCGCGTCCTTTCCCATTTCGAAACAGGCATTCCACAGAGGCAAAGATTCGAACAACGGGCTTCCAACTACACAGCGCATAATTGGTTTCCCAGAAATCCACCGAATTCCAGAATGTTAACGAGAGAATAATTCCCTCTATGACGCCTAGATTGAACCGATAGCAAATTTAAATGGGCGTTTTATCGCCTTCCACAAAGATTACATAACTAATCTGGAAATTAAACAAAAAAACAAACAGGACTTTAGGTTTTGTTCAAAGGGTATTGGCTAACCATTTTATGATACAATCTATGTATAAATGCGGTCTGTTAGGTCCTAACCCATCGTAGACTGTTGGGCCACGAATTATAGTAAGTGAGTTTATTTGTGTGTGTGTGCACTCAATAACAACTCAAGACATTACTAAAAATAACTAATATGTAGCTTATCGAATGTGAATTAAATAAAAATTTAGGATAGGAAAGTTCAGATAAGTTGCAATCCTCTTTCATCGAAATTTCATCTTCTGGGGTTCAGCCCTGCTTGAATGGAAACTAATTTATGAATTTTAGTTTCAAAAAATCAATTATGTAATGGAAATTTACAAAAAAGGTATTTTTCTCACTAGTAAAGTGCTTTTTCTCGAGGAGATACGACAAAACGTTATTAATAAAAAGTTGTTCAGAAAGAAAAACCTAGTAAGAATATAACGTTTTAAAACCCTCCGCACCTACTTTAAAAATTTCGTACTTTTCCATACCATATTTTGTCTATTGTGCTGTTCAAAATAGTTAAAACTAATAATTCTAATAGTGTTTTCTGTGCCATAAAATAGATTTCAAATTTCGAAAATACCACTGTGAATATTGTAATGTTAGTATGAAATTAAATTTGATCTTGAATTATTTGTGTTTTGTAATTTTTATTATTCTTATTTCTTATAATATAATTATCGAAATGTCTTAACAGACTAATGAAAGTGAACTAAAACTTTTTGCACTTGCATAATCTATCAATTTTTTCAAGAACTTATCCTGACGAAATTTTTCAATATCTTCAACAATTTAAAAAAATACCCATTTGTTTCGCTTAATGCATATAGCAGACCTGCTAGAGTCTTTTAGTGATTTTTTTAAACATTATATTGATACATATTAGGCTACATGGGTACAAAGATGAACCGGTGTTGTTATATACAATTTTGTCATAATTTTATTTTTAAGGTGGGTAAGATTGGAAAAAATTGGTTTATTGTAGCTGTTTTTACGAGTTTGCTGCTAATGATTTCTATAAAATGGAAAACTATACCTCACAACTACTATACCTCATTTGCATTTTGTTTTTAATTATTTTCTTTTTCTATTACAACAAATAATTTAGTTTTAAGGTTAATGCATTTTCATTGAAAAGGGAAACCATTAAATCTTCTGTTCTTATTATAGGTCATACATAGTTGACCCTATATTACAAATAATAAGATTAAGATAAAACAATAAAAGAGACAAATTAAAGAAACCATGGAACTATTAAAAGTATAAAACTTCAAACTTGACAAAATGTCTTCCACAATTATTCAGATTGGAAATAAAATTCACTATTTACTAATATTGAAATATTGAATAACAAATTCGATATTTAAAACTTGATAAACAGATTAACACTTGAAACTTTAAAATAATCACACGCTATAAATATATAAAAATAAACAAGAAGGTTGTAAACTTTTTTGCAGATGAAATAGAGCGGATCAGAAGAGAGAATCAAGCATTGAAAGAGGATTTGAAACTTTTAAGAGAAACTATTTTGAAGGATAGAACTATGACAGCAGCTCAACTCGGAGAGGATCAAAAAAGAGCAGTAAGTGCTCTCGAAAATGAACTAAGTGAGATCATCATAAAATTATTAATAAATATTTAAGGTAATGTAAAATATTATAAATAAAATCAACGAAATAAAAAATAAAATTAAATGGAATAAAATGTACTCATCTGATGGTGCGACGGTAGAGATGATCACTACTTTTCTCAAAGGTATTAAAACAAGGATTGCAAAGTACAAATTGTTATAAGATAGGGTAGTAAGAGGACAGTATTAGGTAATAAACAAAAGAATGGGTCATAGTAATATTAAGGTTTGGAGATGAGAAGTCTACTTTCAAAGGTATTTAGGAAAATAATGTGATAGGTAATAATGTAAATGTGGGTCGGCAGCAAAAACAAGGGTAAAGTCATAGATATAATATGAAAGGATAGAGATGGGATGGTATCTACTAACAAGGATAAGGTATAGGTACGCTACGGAAAAGTACGAGTAAATAAAGAAGAGGTGATTTTATCATTTAAAGGTTTTGCTATAAAGATATAAAGGAATGGAGGTGAGACATCAAGTTTTAACTATAAAAATATGCAAGGGTAAAGATGAAATGGTATAGACTAACAAGGATAGAGATAAAATGGTATTGACTAACAAGGATAGAGAAAAAATGTTATTGACTAACAAGGATAGAGATATAATGGTGTCTACTAACAGAGGTAAGCTATATATGCTGCGTATAGGTACGAGGACATAGTGACTATTTGATCTCAACTATTTCAATGGTTTTGAAATAAAGGTATGAAATGATGGAGATGAAATATCAAGATTCAAGAATTAGCCATAGAAGTGTAAAATTAAAAGCAAATAAAAGGATAAAGCTTCCAGTGTGGGACATTTATCAAAATTGTCTGCTTTACATACTATATTTTCGGATACAGTTAATTTTGCTTCCGAGCTTACCGAAGGTAACGGAGAGAACGAAAAATTTGTATGTCTCCTATTTCAAAAATTCCAAGACGGAAATCCGTCATAAAACATTTTTGGTTTCGTTTCTGTCTGCCACTCAATTTTTGCGAACCACCATCTCTTAAAAACTACTTGTCCAATATTAATGAAATTTGGATGGTGGGTTATATTATTAGCCTTTTTATGGTCCCATATAAGTTTCAACCTTCTGCACCCATTTATTTCTCTTCGACATGCACACAAACATACATTTATTTATACCTATATCTTCAAAAGTACTCATCTGATTTTTATGAAATTTTGACGGTTTGTCGAAAGTAGCCTGGAGATAGCCGTGATTAATTTCAACCGTCTACGCTCATTAAATTTTGCTAAATTGATACTTCAAAATTCATGTAAAACAAATTTGACAGGTTTAAATAACGGGTGGGAAATTGAATAAATAAAAAATAGGTTGTAAAAGCATAAAATCATTTAAGTATACGAAATAGAACACGAGGAAGCTATGTGCCACACAAATTGCCTGATTATTTTTTTACCTCTTGGGATGCAGAAATTAGAAGGAGAAATCAATATTTTTAGTATACATTGATTTTTTATGAACATCATGAGGCAAAATTAAATCCTTTGAGCCAAAGTTTCTTAGTCTTATATAAAACCTATTTTTTTAATATTATTCGAGGGAAACGGCTAGATTGAAAGTCTGTCATTTTCCGTACATTAAATGACAATGTTGTTGTCGCTATAAAAGTAGAAGGATGTAAAGGAAAAAGAAATATCCTCATAAAGTGAGCCTCTAGACTCTAGACCTTATCTATGTGGTGGAAATCCATTTGATCTAAAGGAATTTCCTGAGGAAATTCAGATATGATAATGGAGTAAAGCATTTTTCCTTCAAAATTCCTCCAATATATAAAGACAAGAGTATAAAAATAAAAATAAAATAAAGAATTTAAATATTTGCACACCTAAGCTATTTACATATAAGCTTTGTCGAGGATTTACAATTTGTTATTTAATTTAAGTTTTTGTGGTTAAATTAAATGTTTACAGAACATTTGATCAAAATTTATATTTATAAGTAGGGAATCGAACCAGCTCCTTTTGCAATTATCGCTATTTTTCTTATAAGCTAGATTTTTCCCAGAAAAACTGAATATGGTTAAATTCACATTAGTAAAATAGAAATATTTAACAAAGATCGTTCTTGAAAAATAATTTTTTCTAATGATTATATTTGAGTCTTTAGGGGGCAGCTCCCCCAAATTTATAGGTAAAATTATAATTTTTTTCATTTTACTTTGTTTAATGATTATATACTAACATGTATGTAAAATTTCATCCGAATCGGTACAGTAATTTAAGCACTACGCGTCAGCTCAAACGAGAGACAGATGTTTAAAAACCAATTTTTTAGGCCTTTACACATAAAGTAAAAATAGTACTCAAGATACTAAACATACAACAAGCTATCAGAGTACTATAATGTAATCAAAATCAATGACTTGGTTATCTAGTGAAATCCGCTTCACAAAGGGGATGAAGTCTGACGTTTCTCTTGCACTACTGGAATCATCTTCAGGGGAGTAGTGCATCGAGGTGTTGACTCGAAGCCAATACAAGATATACGTGAGTCAACATCACGATGCACCACACCCCTGAAGATGCTTCCAGTAGTGAATGAGAAACGTCGCACTTCATCCCCTTTTTGACGCGGATTTCCAAGTTGGATCACCGGATAACCAAGTTATCGATTAAGAGACAATATCCCCCGCGGAAGCCTTCGCACTAATTAATACAATCTGATTACTAATAATATACCTACATTTATCTTACTTTTTAGGTCTTTTGAGGGAAGATATTCAACAAGCATACTCAAATCGAGATAAGATGAGAGATACTATCCGTCATGTAATTACCAAATACTCTTCAGATGAACAGAATAAATAACATTTTGTAATTGATAGTTATTAAACGAACTTTTAAAATTGATGAATTAGCACTGTTGAAGTTAAAAATATCTATGATTATATTAGTACTTAAAACTATATGTATGTGTTTTTAAAATGTTAGATTATCATCAATGCAAATGTTACATATGTATTATTCCCTACCCTATTTATTAACGAATATCTAATTTGATAAAACACTAACACAAATCGAACTTACTTTCATGCTAAAAAATTGTAAGATCAAGGGAGGTATGATTTTCAGACCATCATAATTAACACTAAGTTAAATTAAGGTAATCAAAGTCCTACTTTCAAATGATTTATTGATCGCTTTACTACTTATATTTACTAACAAATTAAACGATACCTTTTACAAATAAGGGTCCTATTAATCCCTTATTTAAAAAGGTATCGTTTTGTTGCTAAGCAAAGGGCCTGATTAAGCTCGTTAATTCTCAATCCCATAGTATTTCAAACAAATCCCCGATTTTATATAAATCCTTTCCTACCCTACATATAATTCCTCTTTAAAATCTTCCTGATATGTTTACTTATTCAGTTCCTAGGCTATATTCTATTCACTAATTCCATCGCCTACCGAGTAAGTACATGCTATTATTTTCTAAGAAACTACACATCTTTTCCTTGATTTGTTTTATAAACTTTAAAGTAGAAAGTCTTATTAGATCGTATTTACGATCTAATATAGGTTTCATTACTACCGTCTAAAATCAAACGGATTTTTATAAGAACTATCGAGTAGGCTGTATTTCTGTGTCCAAGGACACTGCTGCCTTAAGACAAAGAAAAACCAAGGATATGCGTAAGAAATATGCTGAAGAAAATTTGCGGGGCAATATAATATGGGAATGGACAGTCCTACATAAAAGAAAAAATCGGTACGAGACAACTAAACAACAAACTCTCTTATATACGATCTCAAACTTACTTAGCCCAGTGGTTCCTATTAATTATTTTTCGAGTTTACGTAGGTAAATTTAATTAATATTGAACAATTTATCATAAAAAAAATAACTTCTCGACGGGGAATCGAATCCGACCTCTGTCTGCGATAAAAGCTATTTTCCTTAGGAACTATATTTTTCCGGGAAAACGGCTTATATCGTTAGATTTATATTAAAATGGACAACACTTTTTAATCAGAATCGTTTGAACGGTTTTCAAGAAAAAAAAAGTAAGTTTAACGCTTTCTCAGTGTTTGGGAGGTAGCACCCCCAAATTGGGAGTTCCATGTATTTTAGCTAAAATTCATTTCTCGATTGCGCCTAGGGATATGATTTTTCTGAACATGTATGCTAAATTTCGTCAAAAGCGGCCTAGTAGTTTAGGCTTGACGCGTCTGCACAGACGACAGACAGAGACATTTTTTAAAAACCTCTATTTTGGACTCAGGGGACCTCAAAACGTATAAATCCATCAAACTATCAACTCGAATTTTCACGCCATCACAGTACTTTCTCTTTATAGGAGAAAGTAAAAATTAGGACATTATATGGGCACCCTGCTAAAGTGCTGAGTATGAAAGGTAAATGGGTACGATGGTTAGGACACGTACAGAGGGATGGATCCAGGGATAAGTCCCAAGAAAATACTCTTAAGGCGGGGACACACTTGAGCATTCGCCCCGAATGAGCATGCGTTTCCGTTCGGCTCGTCCTGTCCACGATTGCTCATTCGGGGGTGAATGCTCTAGTGTATACCCACCTTTGGGCAGAAAGAGAAGGCAAGGAAGACCTACGAAAATATTATTAAATGTGGTAGAGGATTTAAGGAGTAAACTGGTCCGGGGTTAGCGACGTACAACCTTGGACCAAGAGGATTGGGATGGTCTAATGAAGCAAACCAGAAGAATCGGAGTCCTCAACATCTGTATGCCATCGAGTAGGTATCAGCGCCTTATAAATTGGAATTAAATTTACCACAGCTACATGACGAGGTGGAGAGGAGAAGCATAAACAGCTGTCAACAACGGTTAAAAAAATGATAATATTCATAAAGGTTTGACAAATTCAATGTAACAAATGACAAGAGAAGTTATATTGCCAACCTATTGCTTCGAAAATTGTAACTTTCAAACAACACATTTAAAAAGCAAGAAGAAATAAGCTAAATATCTAGTGACTACCAATGTATTAATTTAATTGATATTATAAACTTAAAGACGGCATCCATCATAGATTTATGAACTTTATTGTGTTTGCTAACAAATGAATTAATATTAATTATATTATCAACTTAATGCTATATTCCATTATATAGATTTATGAACTTCATTGAGTTGGAACAATAGAAATAGAAAATAAGAAGATAATCATTTCAGAGGAAGATAGATAAACAACCAAGACCAAAACATAGTTTTACTTCCACATAATATGCGAACATAATATCCTCTCATCTTCTTATACGTACGAGATGTCCTCACCTTCTCATATATGTAGGAGATATCCTCTCACGTTCATATACGTACGAGATATCGTTTCACCTTCTCATATACATACAAGATATCCTCTCATCTTCTTATATACACGTTATACGTATTGTGATGACACAAAAATTTGATTTTAAGATTTTGACGTTTTAAGGACGCAATTAAATTTAATTACACGTCTAAATTCAAAAAAGCTGTTTTTAAAAATAAAAAGATCGCTGTCAGCAATCATTAATTCTGACAGTGTGTGGAGCCTAAACTAGTGGACAGATTTCAATTAAATGTGACATACATGTTCAGGAAAATCATACCCAGATAAAAAAAATATCGAAATCGAGAAATTAATTGGTGAGGGACGCTGCCCTCAAAAAACTAAAAAAAAATATTTTTTTTTTTACGAAAACATTTTCCCACACTGTTAAAAATCAATTCTAGTGAAGGCGGCTTCGAGGCCCCCTGAGGGTCCAGAAATCCCGAATAAATCCAGCGCTATATAACAGTAGCGTTGGCGACAGTCTGCCTCGAGGATTTTTTGAAGTTAGCGTTATAAAAGTAAATCCCGAAGGCTTTTTCCTTAAGGATTTCCTGAACGTGTGTGACTACCTGTCGTTTTCCTAAAGGAAAAACGCAAATAAATCTCATTTTGCAAAAAGTCGAAAAAAAACAAGAACTAAAAAACCACATGTTGAACACTTTGTGTGTTTAAAAATAAATTGATTAAATTAAATATATGATTCGATGTAAACTCAGTATGTACATGGGAAAGTTTTGATCGGGGTAGTCGTACTAATCTTTTAGCTATTGTTTTATAATATTTTATAAAAACGGATTTCGCAAAAACATTGAGTATAAATTATAATGAACGACAATTTAAATTCTAAAATATTCCTAAAAAAAGAATGGCATTTTACATATAAAAAAGAATGAAAAATATATGTACATTACTTTTTTTAAAGATAAAATAAGCTTGTTTTCTTCATATGTATTTTCTATTTAACATAAAAAGAAGTTAAATAAAAAGGTAAAAGATATTTCCTTTTTAAATATAAAATACAAAAGTAAATACAAAAAAATAAAAATAACTCTCTTGTCATAATCAACGATACAAAATACAATGCTACAAGAAAAAGAATAAAGTAGTTCTTTGTAAATAATAAAAACTCGTTTTTAAAACATGAAAACGTTTTAGTTTAATAAATACATAATTCTTAGTTTCATTCCTTGATACATAAAAGAAGTAATATTTCTAAAAAGAATAAACGAAGAAAGTGGGGAAAAGCGTAGGAAGAGTATAAATAAAGCATGAAATATGACTTTGTAAGCCCTATAGGCTTTAGATACAAATCAAAATAACATATATTTCCTACACGCTACTAGAATACTGATCTATATGAAGAGAAAAATATCCATGTAATCATGAAGAAAATAGCTTTATTATCAATAATTCACGGTAAAAGCTATAAATATAGCTAGTGTTTAAGTCACTGAGATGACAGTAAGTTATTTATAGCAATTTGTTAGAAGCAATTACCCTCAAACATAAAATAAATCTTAATGATTAATAAGGCTTGTCAATTTAAAATTTGCCTATTAAAGATACTTAACTTCATGTTAATAAATTGGTAAAATAACTAATTCCACAATCGATAGGGCCATATTATAAGAGTAGGCAAAAAGAGAGCTAGATAAATGCAGTGAAAGCCACAAAATTCGCCACAGTTTTATCGCGTATCTCTTATAAGCGATATATTTACGTTTCTCTAATATATTTTAAAATTTCATTGCTTTTTTTACTTTCTCGTAGAAAGAGAAAGTATTGCGATGGCACGAAAATTCGATTTTTCCAAAAAAATGGTTTTTAAATTGTCTGTTTGTCGTCAGTTGTCTGTATGTCAACGCCTGGAGCCCAAAATACTGGGCCAATTTTGACGAAATTTGGCATTCATATTCCGAAAAGTCATATCCAGAAGTAAAAATCGAGATCTCAAAATTTCGGGGCGCTACCCCCAAAAATTCTTTCTCGGAAGATATATCTCGAGAAATAAAAATGATTTCTCGAAAACAGGTCCAACGATTTTGATTTAAAAATTCTAAAATTTAGTCCATTTAAATACGAATCTAACTATATAAAGCCGTTTTCCCGGGAAAAATCTAGTTCCTGAGAAAATAGCTTAAAATTCGGACGAAGAGAGGCCGGGTTCGATTCCCCACCGAATGAAGTTATTTTTATGATACATGTTAATAAAATGTTCAATAACAATTAAATTTACGTACGAAAACTAATAAATGGAAGTAATTATGAAGTAATTATGGAAGTAATTATGAACTCGTATATGAGAAAGTTTGTCTGAGTTGTCTCATAGTCCACAGGCCACCATAAGAAGTGAGTCGCTGATTGATAAAGTTTTCTTACCTTATGGAATCGCTTATTTATGCCTTGTCCACCGATGAATTGGGTATATGGCAACTGGGTGCTGGGCCATTTCTTTTTTGTTGACATGCCTAACTTGCCCTTCTGCGGGAACATTGAAAAGAGATAGATAAAGTTTTGATTTTCACAGGATCGTTTAATTAAATTATTTAAAAAACATTGGTAAAGGTGACCACCGATAAGAGTGGGCCGTTTGGGGTGTCCACCGCCTCAAACATATCGCGCTGCGGGGGCGTTGAAAAGAAAACGGCCCACTCATATCGGTGGCCACCTTTACCACTGTTTTTTAAATAATATAATTAAACGATCCTGTGAAAATCAAAACTTTATCTATCTCATTTCAATGTTCCCGCAGAAGGGCAAGTTTGGCATGTCAACAAAAAAGAAATGGCCCAGCGCCCAGTTGCCATATACCCAATTCATCGGTGGACAAGGCATAAATAAGCGATTCCATAAGGTAAGAAAACTTTATCAATCAGCGACTCACTTCTTATGGTGGCCTGTGGACTATCAGACCGATTTTTCATATTTCCTTTAGAAAGAATAATGGTAATCTGTTTTAAAAAATACTTAAAATAACACCTAATAACTATAGAAGTATATTAATAAGATTCTAAAGTTATATTCTCTCAGAATAGACTAAAAAAGGTGAAGGAGCATTTTAAATTAAAAAAGGTGAAGGAGCATTTTAAATTAAAAAAGGTGAAGGAACATTTTAAAATCGTTGCTTTAAAGACTCTTACATGTTAAAAGTTAAAAAAAAATAAAATTACTTACAGAGCAAAGAAATGTACAAACCTGAAACAGAAAATGAGAAAACAAAAATTAATTATAATTCTTGACTGCGTTTTTCTCCAATGTGTGGAGAAAAACTCTTTTTGTTTATTGAGCTACACCTCTTTCACGATAATTATAATAACAATTTATTGAAATTTGCAGACTGCTAAGAGACATCGAAACAACACAATATGAACTTAAAAATATGTGGATAAAATAAATAATAATTAGTAACATCAATGTTTGAATTTTAAAATTTCTCGATTGGTGTTGGATAATATACACCACATTATTTATTTATCTAGTGGCACTCGTTTAGTTATTTACCCAACCAAAATAACTTTAATGTGTAAATATTGCATTGTCTTAATATTTTTTTAGTATAAGTGATATTATCACATTTAAATAAAGAAATGTGATGTTCCTTCTTCCTAAAGTTCTTTGGACTAAATATCCCTTTGTAATAATAGTTATTTAGACAAAGTGATTATTTATAAGTGGTGAACAAATATAGGGTGGGTAGTAAATTAGTACCTATCTAGCTTTATTAGAACGAATAGAAACTTTTTAATCATAACAAGAGATTAAGTAGTATAGCATAACTTTTACAGTTCAAATGTAATTTAAAGTATGAAACTATTAATCTTTACCCCATTAAAACTAACTTCTTTCTCCACTACTAAACCTATGTGCATGTTTGTCTATGAAACTGTGTTTAGCGGTTAGAAAACTGTCTAAAATAACAATGGAATCGATAAATTATAAAGTTAACAGATACCTTTAATGCACTGTCATAATTCATATTGCTTATAAAGAAGCAGAATTATACATAGATATTATGATATAATTGTAGATTATGAAAATTTACATACAACTCTACTTACAGTTACAAATAACTCAGTATTAGAACGCTATACTTAGTAAAAATAACTATCAATCGTTTAAGATATTTTTTATGATTGTGTTTCACTACAGAATTATCAGGAAGGAGTTTGTAAAAATGTATAAATAGATTGACTCCCAAGTGAATAGGTTTTACCTTTTATGCAAAGAAATTTAGAGTGCCTATAGATCAACCTATGCGTGACTGATAAAGATAATCTTTTTGCTAAGATAAACTTCCTGATATGTAAGATTAAAGGCCAGTAAGAAACACTTGACTCAGTCGGGAATGAAGGCTGGAAACAACTATCACAAGTGCCAGAATATCCGCATAGCAGAGCCAGAAATTGATACAAATTTCTATTAGCCAAAAGCCGAAGTTATAGCCAAGCGAACGTAAACGCTTATTGATCTACGAAAGTTTGTATATCTTTAAATACCACTGGACTTGTGGGCGTCGCGTTACTAAAACCTAAAGTTAACATTGGGAGTTATCAAGACATTTGTAAATAAGCAAACAACAGTGACATTAGTCCTGAAAAATTTCTCTACTACAGCCATGTCGTTTTCAAAGTTATCTCTACCACTGACGAGGACGAGGTTTACAGATAAAAGAAAAAATAAAGTCTAGCAATGTATGCAAGACGACGGCAGTCCATATTGATCCGTTTACTCTACGTGACATTACTTTAATGACAGTGAAAATGTTATTTATATAAATCAAATGTGTGTTAGAACTTAGTTCCGTTTTCACCAGGAAGTTTTTAGAAAATATAATTTTTTTGTTGTGTGAACCTTAGTAGAGTTTGAACCTTGAGTAGTAGAGTTTGTTAGTTTAACTATTAAAATGAAGGATATTTCATACTAATTACGAATAATAGAAATGATTAGAAATGGAAAGAAAAAGGATATTTTAAGACAGAGCGCAGAAGAATTTAATAGGATGAAGAAAAACATAAACAAGAGATCACGAATAGAAAAGAAGAACGTGCAAATCAACTAAAAAAAATCACCTACAGTGCCTGCCTAATACTGAATTTTCCTGAACACATTATCTTCAAATGTGTTTTTGTCAGCTGACACAGGCTGACACTTAAATCGTTTTTTTTGGTCCGATTCGGTCCGATAAATCCAACAACATTTTCTAATATAGGACGCTGTGGTTAGCAAAAATAACAAAATATCAGTAAAAATAATTAGACTTAAGGTCACTCGGACAATCTCCAATCTTAGCTTCGTTTAAAATGGGAAGTCCCAAGTATTGCCGAAGTCAGTACCTACCGTTTGGTGCTAATATTTGATATTTTATAAATGACAGTCCTCCATGACAATAATAAAAATATATATATATATACATACATAGAAGTTGTAGTCGAAAATAAATTTATCAAAAACAAAAGATCAACTATGAATTTAATATTTTAGAACAGCTATTCCGACATAATTCACAGTGACAGAGTTTTTAAGACAATTTTTTATCAGTCTTTAAATTACACTGTTTATAAAAATAATTAGATCGACATACTCGGAACTTGGATGGTTTGTTTAAAGTCAGAGAGAGAGATCTAGAGTTAGATTTTATAACCTACGTCCGGCAAACCATTCTTACATCGCATTCGTATTTACATCACAATAATTTATTTTATTAAAAACTGACAACAAAAAAAACTGGCAAATAAATTACAAGTATGGCAAAAATAAACGAAAATAAAAGTGTCTATATGACCCTTCCTGGAACTCTTTTACTTTAGCACCCCCCTGGTTCTAAACAATAGTCTGGCCAACTAAAGTCTCAAAAGTTTGTGTGTTGGTCTGCCCAAGACATTGAGACTCTTGGGGCAGTTTTATTACGCTATTTTAAGGTTGAGTCTTATCAAGTGACTAAATCTTTTACCGAAATCTAAAGGAAAATGAGTTCTACAGTTTTTTTAGTGAATATTTAATATTCCATTGTCTTAATAGTTAAGGTTAAGGTAGACTTAGAGATATTATCACATTCATATACATAAGTGTGATATTCCTTTGTACCAAGGTACATTGGACCCTTTGTCCAATGGTTCCAATCCCTTTGCCTTAATAGTAATTTAGACTAAGGAATAGATACTGCTCTGTTAATGTTCCTTTGTCTAAATAACTTTTAAAACCAAGGGATATAGGGGGGTACTAAAGTAAAAAAGTACCCCTTTCCTTAAGGCGGCTTTCACACTGCGTGCGAGACCGAATAAGGCCAATTCCGTTTGAGAAGCATATATATGTATTAGCATGGGTTTATTCACTTTAAACTCCGATCGAGACCGGGCCGAGCGAGACTGAGCGAGACCGAGCCGACTCGGGCGTTTTTTTCGAGCGTTTTTGTTAGCTAAGCGTTTTCGGCGACCGACAAAACGCTCGAAAAAAACGCCCGAGTCGGCTCGGTCTCGCTCAGTCTCGCTCGGCCCGGTCTCACTCAGCGATTAATGTGAATAGACCCATAATAAAACATTGCTAATACATGTATTTGCTTCTCAAGCGGAATCGGTCTCGCTCGGTCTCGCACGCAGTGTGAAAGCCGCCCAAGACATGGAAACTGCGAACCTCTTTTTTCAACCAAATCCTTGTCCCACTCTCGAATACTGTCCACTACCTTGGGACATACCTTGATTGTAGATTTGCAAGGGTTCAGCACACATCAACACTACACAAATGCATCTACACACGGTATACAATTTTACAGACAACTCAACAGAACATCAATACAACACTCACTAAACTAAATATATACTTATATACAGCACAATACTCCAACCTGCATAGACTTATGGCATTGAATTATTGGGCTCCACAAAATATGCCAACTCCTACCGCATCCAATCCTTACAATCAAAGATCCTCAGAAACATAGTAAATGCAGCCTACTACGTCTTCAACCAAACATGACCTAAACCTATTCTCCCAAAACCTAGCTATATCCCGGTACAGATTCTTCCACCATTAGAAACCTATCATCCGAAACCATGCTTGATAACCCTAAGCGTCTGAAACGGCTTCGGCCTTGTGACCTAACAAGCTACTTGTAAAAACTACATAACCTAGGAAAAAATTAAAAATAACTAATTATAGCCAATAAGCATTGTCACTGGACAGGTTTCTTATATCTAATCAATGTATCAATCCACATTTTCATTTTATCATTATTGCTAATAACAATTAAATTGCAGTTGCATATTCAATAAATAAATGTTAAAAAATCGATAAGCATAATTTATCTATACATTATACGTTTTACTAAAATGTTGTAACCTCATTGAAATAGACTACGTCTTACTTTTCCGTCTAAAATAACAAAACGAAAATTAACATGAAAGGATAATTTTATTTCAAAATTGTCATAATAAACAAACATAAAAAAAAAACCTAATGAATGTGTGTCTTCTAATGTGACCTGTAACCTCAATTAAAAACATATTATGAACGCTACAGTTGTGTATTCATTTTTGACTAAATAACAAATTAATTTTTTTTTTTTTGAAAAATTATATGTACGGCTTTATGCTTTTCATTCGAATTGGACGACTGCCACTTAAGTTTCTTTATAAAGTATTGTAAACGTTTACTTATTAAATACTTAATTTATTTATCACATACTATTTATGATTCAGGTATGGTATCATTATAATAAAAAATAAACTAGTAACGCTAAAAAAACTAAGAATAAAATTGCATTCAGCTAACAAAAAGAAGAGTTACTGAAACGAATAGTCTTTAATATTTTAAACGTCAAATCACTATCTTTTTTTTAATATGATTATATTACTTTCGTATTCTGTCTGCAAGATGGAAAGAAACCTTTCGGATAAGGAACGTGAAATGAAAGTAGAGGTAGAGAAAATATTAAAAAATAAGAGATGAGAAAAGGAAGAGGAAAAGGTCACAAGAAGTTGTATAATATTAGGTGTGACAGGGTCAGAAGACATATTGGATAAGGGTTTACACTACGGAGAAAAAGGGAGAATGGAGATGTAGCTTCGTCGGGAAGGGGTTACCATTCAAACATCCGAAGGCAATATAATAACCTAGGATCCATTGTAAACCTCCTGCAGAGCAAGGCTTCGCTAGATTGATGGATGACTTCGGAATACAAGAAATATTACACTTTAACCGAAGGGGTCTCCCGGTCTGGTTGCTTTTTGGGCAAAGGGTAGGAAAAGCCTTCTTATACTGAAAATAGACGGGGAGTAATCCATTGTCGAGAATAATGTCGCGAGAAAAAAAAGGAGGCCAAAATGTAAAATAAAATGAAAAAAGTAGAGTAACAACAAAAGATACTTATGTGAAAAGAACATGTGAGCTTAGAGAGAAAAGAGTTTTTAGAATGGGACGAAGTTGAATAATTTTCAACATGATTTACATCCTCCGACTCTGAATAAGTTTAAAAGAGAAGAAGATTGATTCGTGTGAAAAGCCTCCTCTATATTTTCCATTTGACTACAAGTTATTAGGAAAACTTTTTCAAACAGTTATTTCCTATTTAAAACCGGCAAATTCTTCTGTCACTGGGAAACAAGAATGGGAGCAACATGAAACAAAGAAAGTATTTTTCATTTAGAAAATGTTTAAAATTCGCTGTCTACCACTTGTTACATATTATAAGACCTTCTCTACTGGTTAAGGTATTCTACTATCAGAAATATTTCACAAGTTAGGTTAAACAAAATGCGAAAAACATTTATTTTGACAGGGTGTTTTTACCTCACTAAGGGCACTGTAGTAGAAGTATAATAATAATATATTAGTATGTACTAAGGTCTTGGGAATAATATTAGACGTGTAGGACGATCCACTTCGAACATAGCGGTTAGGCCATATATCAGGCTCATTTTACTAACCCCGCGGTAGAGTAGCCCCCCGGTAGTACAATGAAACTACAGGCTAAAGCGAGTATGGTGTCATCATTAGCGAGCCATATAAATCAGAGCATCACGGTGAGGGATCGAACCCACGACCCTGTGCCACCCTTGATTCACTGATGGCCGAGCAGATGTAGTAAATAACGGCCACGCTGGCTCTCTATAATATTAACTCTATACAAGAATATGTGTAGGAAGGCTTTATTACAAGGGTGTTCACAAAAATTTCTCTCAAAACCACTATCTTAACCCGTATAAACTGTGCTAAGAATTGACAAACACATAATTCAACAAATATTTTTTGTTCGACAAAAAAATTTCGTTTTCTGTGTGCGTTCTTTGTGTGGCGCTTCAACAAACGAAGATATAATTATGAGGGAAAATGCGCCCCCATTTTTGTTTGCTGGAATTATTCCCGTTCGAAACCGAAATTGTTTTGTTTAAAGTTAGCAAGTCATTATTAAACACTTATGCTGTAGGTTCTTTTGTGGAATTATTTAGTTGGGTTATTGCTGTTAATTGTTCGTGGCAACCAATTCCGACATGCAGAAAGTTTCTCTTCGAGTCTACAAGTGCCAATAAAACCATTCTGTCGTGGCCCTTATAATTAAAGAAGTTAGACTCCCTAGTTGTAAAATGTAATGATTATAAAACAAAATGTGTTTAAGACACTTGTGAACACTTATTTTCTTCAACTACCAACCAACAAATTCTAAAAACTTCAGCTAAACTCTCTCCAGGTTCATTCGTGTAATAATGCTCTACAATCATCTAAGGGGGTCCTTCAAGTTCTATGTTTAGGAGTTTAGCCCCCTCAGCTCTGTTGGTAAGCCCGAATTAGGAGTTTCCACAAAATTGGAGGAGAAAGGTAGAGATAAGTGTGCGTGTAGCCGTCTGTGTAGAGGCCATTTTTCGGTCGAGGAAGCGTTGTTCGAGCTACGTTTTATAGGTTAAGGGGAAATGTCAAACCACACAAAAGCCGTAGGCTCCTGTTTCCAGCCTAAAATAAACTGGTTTAAAAGTACGACACAGTCCTATTAAGAACCTCAGGCTTATATATCGTGTGTGACATACTTTGTAATCAGTTCATTTTCGGCTGAAAACTGTACCCGAAATACACGTCTTTTCTGCGTTTTGGCATTAGCCCTAATCTCTTTATTCATAATCTGGGGCCATCTGCATTCGACAAAGAAGCGAAAAGCGTGTAAAGAGTGGAAGAGAAAAAAAAATGGGCGTAGAGGGTCGAAATTTATATAGGACAAACAATAGGCTAATTTTGACCCACCATTCTTCATTAATATCGGATGAGTAGTTTTTAAGATATGTTGGTTCGCAAAAATAGAGGAACCAACAGACGCAGGACCAAAAATGTTCCCTGATGTCTGAAACGGATTTCTGTCTTGGAAATTTTGAAATATACCTAGCTTCCTTTCTAAGGTAACGAAAGCAATAGTCCACAGGCCACCATAAGAAGTGAGTCGCTGATTGATAAAGTTTTCTTACCTTATGGAATCGCTTATTTATGCCTTGTCCACCGATGAATTGGGTATATGGCAACTAGGCGCTGGGCCATTTCTTTTTTGTTGACATGCCAAACTTGCCCTTCTGCGGGAACATTGAAAAGAGATAGATAACGTTTTGATTTTCACAGGATCGTTTAATTAAATTATTTAAAAAACAGTGGTAAAGGTGGCCACCGATACGAGTGGGCCGTTTTCTTTTCAACGTCCCCGCAAAGCGATATGTTTGGGGCGGTGGACACCCCAAACGGCCCACTCTTATCGGTGGCCACCTTTACCACTGTTTTTTAAATAATTAAATTAAACGATCCTGTGAAAATCAAAACTTTATCTATCTCTTTTCAATGTTCCCGCAGAAGGGCAAGTTTGGCATGTCAACAAAAAAGAAATGGCCCAGCGCCCAGTTGCCATATACCCAATTCATCGGTGGACAAGGCATAAATAAGCGATTTCATAAGGTAAGAAAACTTTATCAATCAGCGACTCACTTCTTATGGTGGCCTGTGGACTACAACATTTTTACCATGTTCATGAATTAAAAAGAAAAAAAAAAAAACTCTTTCCGATACAACTCGAACTAAATTGCATATTTATTGGTCTAGTGTTATCCATTATTTACTAGTTGCTTCGAGTTTTTCTGGTTAAATTTAATTATTATTAAACATTTTATACAAAAAAAAGTATTTTTAGAGTTATTGGGGAATGGCGACCTAGATCTTAATGCGAAAATCCTTAATCAATTTTGCTATAGAGTATGAATTTTCTGGAAATATAAGCCAAATTTGATCGAAATCGGGCTAGTAGTTTAGTCTCCACGCGATATAATTTAAAAACAACTTCTTAGACACGTATTAAGGTCTCAAAAACGTGTAAATCCAACAAAACCTTAAAATAGAATTTTCGTGCTATCACGATTCTTTCTCTTTAAATAGACTACGTATACGAGAAAGTAATAACAAAATACGTAACAATCAATGGATTTTAATTAAAAAAATAATTAAGCAATCTTCTGAAACAAAATTATAAAAATTCTGGTGTTTGGCGTTACGTGTTTAACCACGTAAAAAGGAAGGTCGCATAAAACTCACGCATGTGAAATAATTTTATCCTGGGAAGAAAATCAACGCTTTTCTCTTTTGTATCTTTAATCAACAGACAAAAGAGAGGGGATTTACGTGAATTATTAAGCTTACATTTCCTTTAATAAGAGATTTCTTAATGAAGGGTAAAAAAAAAATTATCTAACCCACAAGCAAAGTATTAAAATGGTGAATTGATGTTACCACTATAAATTTTTCACTCGATGCTTTCGTTTTTTACTCCTCTATTTTCCCCCCACCCCACTCACCGAAGCAAAAGGGGAAAATGAAAATGCGAGAGACGAGAAAGCAGAATTCCGTTTTTAATCTCTTCATTAAGCGACTGGGTGGATAGAAGTCGAGAAATAAAATCTCCCTTGGTAGATGCCGCCTCGGGATTTAGCCCAACATTAAAAAACCCTTAATAACTTCTCCTCCGGAATTGGGAAACCGTCCAAATTAAGGAGACAATTTAAATTTTTTTGCTTTCTTTCTTCAAAACTTCTTCTCCTTTTCTTTCTGACTTAAAAAGTTGTTTGCTGAAAAAAAATTGACTTAAAAATTTAAACTTAATAATGAAGAAACAAAAGAAGAAGATATAACGTGAGAAAATTGTAAAATAAATATAAGTAATAGTAAGTTTGTAAATTTCCAATCTGGTCATTTGTAAAACTTTTAAACTTTATAAAATGTGAACTGTACATTCATTTAAACAATAATTTGTAATACAAATTTGAAATAAATTGTCAATAAGGTAAGTTAAGTGATGAATACATAATATAACATACAATATACTTAAAAATATAATATATACTTAAAAATATAATATACGTTAAATATAACATACATTATGATGTCACTCTTATTCGACAATGTTGGAGTTAAACTTTTCTTCTATTATAAATCTTAAACGCAGTCTTCTCAAGAAGATCTAGATTTATTCTTATTGGATGAAGTTAGAGCCATGTCTTTTTAATATGAGTGTGTAATCTTAAACACAGCTCCCTCAAAAAGATCCTAATTTATTGTAATTATATCATGATATTAATCTTAAACGTAGACTCCTCAAGAAGATCTAGATTTATTCTTATTGGATGAAGTTAGAGTAAGTTTTTGTTATATGAGTGTGTATTTAAACAAACCTCCCTCAAAAAGATCTAGATTTATTGTAATTGTATCATGATCATTGCATCATTAATCTTAAATGCAGTTTTAATTAAAAATTATTCTTTCACAAAGCTCAAATAGATTTAAATTTATTGGATATTAGTAATGTTTGTCTCCTATTTCTATTAATCTTAAACGAAGTCTTTTCCTAAAAAAGGAGAAATAGATATATTATATTCGAGCTGCGGGAAACCCACGCTATTAAAACCAGTGAATGTCTACATTTATACAAGTCTTTTTTTAAATAAATAAAATTAAGCGCTCTTTCTGCAGAAAACTCTAAAAGTTTTATAACTAGAAAAAAACTATATGAATGATGAGAGAGAAAAAAACCCTCATAAATATTTAAGTTTCAAGAAAAACACTTAATTTTATTTGAAAAAATAATAAAACGATAGAGATGATACAATACATTCAAAGGTATTGTTAGTATACCGACCAATAAAAACATTTTTAAAGTATGGGGAAACAATAAATAAAAAACGAAATTATTTACTGAATCGAATTCGGTTATTTTAACTCACTATAATTTTTTTCATTCATATTTTTATTTTCTTTATTTACAATAAACATAATTCGTTTGAAATAATTGCAATTTGGCTTTTATACAAAGTGAGATATTTTAAATCGTTAGAGGGTAAAGATATTTATTAAAACCAACAAGCCCTGGGCTCATTTAATCTATTTACAAAAAAATAAGCTAGGGGATATTTTCCAATGACTTTTAAAAGTAAACTAAGTGATACTGAATATAAATTGAGTGATAAATTATTAAGTGATAATAATTTGTTTTCATTATTTTGTCCTTATAAAATATTAATTCGTTGAATCAAGTACTATAGACAGAGTTGTCGAAAATCAAATACTCAATATTTATTTAGTTTATTGCTGACTCTCTACATTTACTTAATTTAAGCATAGATACCGTTAATCAAACAATAATAGGTTTTAGTTTTGGTAATTTACATGGATTTTCATTAAATATAATTAAACATTTATTTAAATCACAGGAAAGCTGTTATTCATACTTAGTTAGAGGAAGGCAGAGGTACAAAATAGTTATCTTAAAGTTCGTTTCTCGTCCAGACTGCAGAACCGAAAAGAGGAAATAGAGTATTAGCCTCTGCGCATTCCCAGTATTAAGGTGCGCCTGCGCACCTAAGACTAGACATGCGCACAGGCCTATGCTTTGCTTGTTTCCTCTACTCGGTTCAGCAGTCTGGATGAGGCTTCATAGTATTACCTTATAATATTAATTACCTTCTTAATACTATTATAACTAAATTGTTTATACTGTTACAAACCTTCTTCATACTGTTAAAGTTACCTTTTTAATACTGTTAAATTTATTTATTCAATACAGTAACAGTTTTTGATTTGTTTGTGATTGATCTAAGTTATTATTTCATCATATTTGCTCTAGGCAGCATAGATCTGTGTCTTTGTGTCCCTTGATTTCTATAAATAAACGCCAGTCTGCTTTTCGCACCAACGTGAATTATTTACTTCTCGCACCTACGCATCTATAATTAATTGTAATTAAGGTCGAAAAGCAATATAAACCTTACATTTAGTTGCTTGTGAAGAGGTTGTTTGCATAGCAGTGAATGTTCGTGTTAAAAAGTAATGCGCAATAGGGGAAAACAAAAAAAAAAATCCGAAAACAGTTCCGAAGATTTTTAATTTAAAATAGTTAAAATATAGTCCCCATTTAAATAAGAATGTAATCCTATAATAGTTTTCCCGGAAAAATCTAGTATCCGGTAAATTGATGAAAATTACTCTGATTCAGCTGGAAATTGAAAGTAGCCACTCACCTAAAGAATAAATGTTGAACGTGTTTAAAATAGACTGCCAATTAGTATGGCACATAGCTTCCTGCAACCTACCGCTTTTTATTGCTTCCACAACCTATTACCATCCAATTTTTGTTTAAATCTAATAAGTAACCATAAAGATATAGGTGTTAAAAATTAAACTTTGTGCGTATTTAAAAGAGAAACTAATGGGTGAAGAAGGTAGAAACTTAAATGAGATCAAACCCACCAATTTCATTAAAATGTTATCTGTTGTCATGAAATATTTTAAATACGAGATATAAAAATGTTTCGTTCATCAGTACGATCACATAGCTTTCGTTGCCCTCATAAACCTCGGAAGCAATAAATAAATAAATTAGATATAATTAGTTTTGTGAGATTACTTGGACCGATTTTATTCCGGATATTTGTTTAAAAAAATTGAATCCAATTAAATTCTTATTATTCTACAATAAAAACTATTGATATAGTAATTAAAAGTTAAACTAAAACCACTTGTTTATATATATATATATATATATATATATATATATATATATATATATATATATATATATATATATATATATATATATATATATATATATACATACATATAAAAGAAATAAAAACATTTCTTTTCTCTAAATTATCTTTTCTGTTTTTCAGGTAAAGAGAAGCAGAGTTTTTAAATAAATATTAGAATTATACAATTTAAAATAACAATTGGTTCAACTTATACATCCTTTATTCTGTCTTGTAAAACTCCTTTATAATAAGAATCTCTTGTTTATCCTTCCTTCCTTCTTTCTACTTTGTCTTTTGCCCAATTTTTACTGGGGTTTGTTTGTCAAACGAAAACAATGACACTTTTTTCACTAAAGGTAAAAAAGAAGTGAGAAGGTATTGCTTAATTTTTTTTTTTTTTTTTGTTTGTTTCTTTTAGTGAATCCTTTCCCTATCTATGTTTCCATCCAAATTTTCCCCTATCTTTATAAGAACATTATAAGAATAAGAGAATTTATATACATAAAAATTCATTCAACCAACAACCAACCTTTTGCCTTACATTTCATTTGCAATTAATTCCATGAGGAATCTACAAAAAAATTAAATAATAAGTCTAAAACAACAAGTACGTACATTTCTAATTAATGTAATTCCTTCATTCAGTATTAGCAATTTGTTTTAAGGTTTCATGGTTATGTTTATTTATTATTCAAAATTAAAAAAAAAAAAAATCCCTCCCTAGTGGGGAATCGAACTGTTTTAGGAAACGGCTTATAAGGTTATATTCGTATTGAAGTTAACTTCATTTTACAATTTTTTAAGCAAAATCATGTCCTTTCTACATATTTTTGGGGTGTGCCGCTCAAAAATGTTGAGCTAAAATTCATATCTCGCTTTCGGCCCAGTAGTTTTAGCTCTCCGCATCTGAACAGACTACTGATGACAAACAATTATTAAACATATTTATTTTTATTTTTAGACTCAGGGGACCTAAAAAGGTGAAAATCCATAAAAATCTCAAACTCAAAATGGATTTTTCGCGCCATCACATTTCATATATTTCATATGATACATGAAAAAACTGAGAGATGCAAAGAGTTTAGAATGGGTAGAGCAGAAAAAGAAGATAGTCAGCTTTCCACATGTAGGAGCGGTGCTTGGGCTAAAGTAGGGAAGAACCTCACCCTTATACGAGGATAGTTTAAAATAAACAGCGAACCTTTAGGGGGTCTGAGAAAAAAATCTAATTTCCACCGAAAATATCGTAACGTGATTTGTACCCGCGAACACTGAATCTTCCAAGCGCCTTAGATCCTCGACTAAGAAAAAAGGCGGTTGGGTTAGTTAGTTTATCCTATTAGTTCCCCTTTTTGTCGGCCATCTCGTTTACAGCACTATCGACGCGACGATAGAGACTTGCGGTTTTTTGCGTTTAGTCGGAAATTGGCCCACACCGACTGGAAAAATTCGAAAAGATAAAAAATATATTTTACCCCCCTTAAAAAATTAAAGATGGCGAACGCACTTTAAAGTTTTTTTTGGAGGCTTATTGTGGGTAAACGGTAAGTCGTATCGACAAGCTGATTGCGCCAACGGTCTGATTTTAAAAGATCTACAACTTTGGTCTTATGACTTTTTGTCGTACCATTATCGGTTCTACCTTAAATAGAGCTAAATTTGATTTTTTGTAAAAAAAAAAAAAAAAAAAAAAAAAAAAAAAAAAAAAAAAAAAAAAAAAAAAAAAAAAATGACAGCTCTTATGGCGTCCGCGAGTTTTGACCGATTTAGTTTCTGATTGGGGTGCTTAAACCTTACAGCACCTTTTATTGCTCTAAAAATCGAGTATTTATTATTTAATTATTATTTCCAAAACTAGAGTTATTAAATAGTTACTGGTGTAACTACCGTATTGAGATATGAGACTGGTAATTAAATCAATGCACCATCATCGATTGTTCAATGACTTCAGAGTCTAATTTTTTTTACGACATTTATTTTCTTATATATTATACCTTTTTTAGTATTTTTATCAATAATATTCATATTAATTACATATTTTCTCTTGGCTTTAAATATATAGATAGACTCTTAACTACGATTTGAAGGAAATTATTTTCTTAGTAACGGAATGAATGATGTTTAATATAGTCCTGATTTTATTCCTACATTATTTTTTTTACACCTCAACATCCATCAAATTGTTCTTATACTTAGAATTAATAAGGTTTAATCATTAAATTATTAGTAATTTAATTCCTCAACAATAAAACTACCTCAGAGCAAGGAAGGGGTAGAGGGAGCAATGCGATTTGAAAAGTGGTTCATTATACTGCACCCCTATTTAGGGTTGACATCGAGTGGTTCAACATCGATATTAGTGAAAATATCGAAAGACAATATCGATATTTCCGATATATCGGAGTTTTTTTGTGCTGATGAGTAAAAAAAAAAAAAGGCCGCCAAGCCAATTTTTCCCCTGCTGAACAATAGAAAAGAGAAATAAAGGTCACCCCCTTCCGGTTTTCGATATTTTTTAGAAATATCGATGTTGCTGATATATCAAAAGATCAATATCGATTTTTTTTGTCCGATTTATCGATATTTTTGATAAATCGGAATCGAAGTCCCAACCCTAACCCCTATACTAAACCTTCCAAGCGAGCTCAATCCGAAATAAAGCGATCATGTGGTCACTGGTCCTTGTCTTATTGGTCTATTCCTTGTCCTTCCGTCCCAACAGACGTTTGTCAACAAATCCTTATCAGTAGCATTTATTTGATACCCCACTCAAAGAAGATTACTATTGGTTATCTAGGAACTGCTATACACGTTCATTAACGACGTTACTGCCTTTAGATAATTAATAAGGTTATCAACAAACATTAATGTACATATTTATAAAGGAAACTGTATTTAAAATAAAAATATTAAATGTCGTAAGAAAATATCACTTATCCTTTTCAGCTGATATCAGATAAATTTCGAGTTTTTATCGAGATATCGATACTGAATCACCAAACTTCCGCTTGAAAGTATTAGTATAGGGGTATAGCATAATGAACCACTTTTTGAAACCCAGATTCTATAGTATTGTTTCCTCTACCCCCTCCTTGCTCTGAGAAAAATAAAATTTAAATACATTGTGAAGTTTAGGATGTCACATGTCAAGTTTGACTTCAAAAAATCATAAAAAAAAAAAGAAAAATCTTTAATTGTATTGTGATATTTTAATAAATTGAAGCAAAATTGCGTGGAAAAGGGCGTATTTTACTAGAATAGTAAAATTAAAATTAAATTAATTTAGTTCTAATTCAACTATTCTAGTGAATACGCATTTTTCCACGCCTGCAATGTTTCTTCAATTTATTTGAAAATTACAATACAATTAAAGCAATTTTTTTTTAAGTCAAACTTGACATTGTGACATCCTAAACGCCACAACATCAATATAATTGTAATTATCTTATTATAACAGTCTAAATCTGCTGCACCTAAAAAGACAATCTTAAATATGTAGAAAAAACTGTTTCTGGAATTAAATTTCTATTTTAATTTAAATTTAATTAAAATAGTGCATTTCAAAGTCAATTGATCCTTTTGTTAATAGCATTGTCTGGTTCCAAGCAATAAATTGAATCCTTAAATTGATCCTATTATGATTCTGTTAGAGTTTTATTGAAAGATGCCTTCCAACAATAGACCGGCACTAAGGTAGCCTTTTTTCGTTAACAGGCTATTGTACTAAGATTTACTCCTCAATAAGGAGACTTGTTACCTTAAGTTGGCCTCCATTTCTTGAAGGTAGGATTTTAAAGGTAAAAGAACCCTTCAATTCCTTCTATTTCCTTCTTAAGTGAAGAATAAGAGAAAAAAAGCTTTAAAATGTTTAAAAGATTCAGACCAAAATTAGCTCTAAGTATTTCGAGGAAAAAAAATGCTTTAACTAAAGGTACCTGAAAAAGTACTTAAACAACAATTTAATTTTTTAATTGTTTAACGATTTGAATTAAAAGTAAAGAGCTCCTTTCTATAATACTGTTTCAGTTTTCGTTTTAATATCAATATAAAAGAGAAAGTGAAGGGTTTGTATACAAAAAAGAGTACGGTTAAATTACATTATTTTCACCTTGCCTAAATACTTTTTTAACTTTTTATTTTCTCATGTACGTAGTATAGGTAGAAAGAATTGTGATGATACGAAAAATTAAATTATTTTTATGGATTTGCTCGTTTAAGGTAGTCTGTATGAAGCCGCGCGATTATTTCATTTGGAGAAATATTTGAATAACAAACCATAAACCTATCAAGTGATAAACTAACTACATAATTTTGGTCTACTAACTAATTTTGTACTAAGGATTTTGAAAATCACTTAGTTCACTGACCACTGGTCTGTGGTAGCTTATGGACAGTTATGACCCGCAGACGAACTTAGCTCACCACATATTTTTAAAAGCCACCAATAAATTAACAAATACACAAAATTCTAACTTGATGTTAGTCAGAATTATTTTTGTACGCTATCTCCTGGTCTATAGTAAGAACGCATTTTTGCTCAAAATTTGGGGCACCACCCCCCAAAAACTGAAAAAAATATTATGAACAGTTCCTACAATATGTATTAAAATTTGATTAAATGTCCAACACTAATTAAATATAACAATAAAACTAATAAATGGTAATTTATTAGTAATTCTGACTCAAATACATAAGACGATTTGTATCGGATTTTTTTTTCTTTTTTAGCTAAAGTTTCAGTCCAACTAAGCACGATAACTTCAGAATAACTGATCGGAATGGTATTAAGAATTGGGGTAATGTTTACGACAATATGCATTGACATAAATGTTTTAAATTCTGATCTTGAATTACATAATAATTATAAGAATAATAGGTCTAAACACTGACATATTTAGTGAGTTCGGAATCCCAGAGAGGCATTATTCGTGTCACACAGATGATCACATCGAGTGGATTACTTAAGTGTCCGCTACGGCCGAGGACATATTATAAGGACGGGGGATCCCCTTGTTCTATAAACATTTAATTATGTGTCAGGACTAAAAAAAAAAAACACTCGTAGCAGAGAAATTATAAGTTTGGTAAGAGCGTTAAGACAAAAACACAAACATCCACGGTTCAATTTTCATGAGAGGGACGAGTTTCATCTATATTTTTCTAACAAAACAATACTAAATATTTATATACGCTATCAAATATTAAAAACTACTAACCCGACATTTAATTGAAAAATAAATTACATTTTATAACATAGTTTTATACATATACAGTACATTGGAACTCGAAAATATTATTACCTAATTTTGATAAAACTTAAACAGATAAAATGTATAAAAATAATTATTTTTATAAAATTGTTTATCTATAATTTTAAATTTAACTGGCGCTTTATAGATTAATTCGTAAAATTTGCTCCCGAGCTTACCGACTAAGCCAAGTAACGGAAGCTATGGATCGTCGGAAGCTATGTGAACGAAGATTATTTTATGTGTTCGTTCTTGAGAACGGGAGATCGCATATTGTTTATGCGTTTTTTCCTTGGTAGGAAATAGTTAGAAAATTGTTGAATGAAGTTACGAAGGTAAATATAAAATTCTTAAATAATTACAATGATTTAGCTACCTGGAAAGCGTTTATATTGTATATACGATATAGGGAGTAAGTAAGAAAGTATGTATATCCCGCGTAGCAAAGGAATCGTGCGGGCTGAAATGTATTGTTGGTTTAGATTAAAACAAATATGTATTATTAGGACAAGTTCCGTTTTGAAAGTTTTCCAGTTTTAAACTAAAAGAATCAACAAAGAATCGTCAAAAACGGACACACGGATTTCGTGTATCCGCGAATAAACTGAATTGAAACTAATAGACTCTCAAAAATGAAACACAATAATAAGTATGCATTTTTAATTATTACACATCACAAAACATCGATTCTTCCAACTCAACAAAAATTATACACAACTACTCAACAAAACTACTTCAAAAACGAGGCACAGAGCTCAGTGTTCCCTTCTTCCTTAAGTGCACTAAAATGGTACTGGACATAGTGCTGCTCTCTGGGAGAAACAGCCCAAACCAAAGCGCATTAACATCGTGATTAAATCGATTATTAACAAAGTGGCCCTATAAAACATTGTACTGTAGTCAATGCACAAGATATAAAATAAAATGTTGACAGTATATTTTAATCTGTACGTTACTTTTCGTACTACTGATAACAGGATTAAATGACAAAAAAAAACATGATTCAATGTTTTCCCATGAAATGGAGAAAATTATTATTTTTCTGATACTTTTTGTGCTTTGTTACTCGTTAAACATATAATCGTTTAACACGTGTGTAATCACGTGTGTATGTGATTGGGTGTGTAATTAGGATGAAATAAAATGCAAAAAAAAGCATTTTCACCGAATAAATAAATTAATATTATTTTAAAGAGGTAAGAGATTTTATTAAAACCAGGAACAGAGGATAATATAATTTGCCAACTTAAAGAAAAAGGTAAAAACATAAAATTAATAAAAAAAAAAAAAAAAAAATCTTGTTAATTAATTCATAATTTTGTTAATTAATGACACTACGATATTATTACTTAAAAAGGAGATTAAAATTAGTGAAAAAGAAAGGTAGATAAATACATTTGATAAAATAAGTTGTTAAAATTAAAATAAAAATAAAAAAACAAATAAGGAAGTTTTCTTTGAGTATTCTTTTAATTAAGGGAATAGAAGAGCGACCTCTTTTTAGCTAAAGTGATTCTAAAGGTGAGTTATAATTCAAGGATCCCTATTACATTTACTTTCAGGTAATACTTAACGATTTTTTTTATTTTATTTTTTTTTTTTTTAAATGTTCTTAGGTTTATACGTACAAAGTTGTAGCAAGTAATCTAATCTTAGATGTAGTGATCTGATTACTTAAAAAGCTTCTACTTTTACTTAGGTTGCTTTCTTTTTACAAAGGACAACTTTTATTCGAATGTTTCTTTTTTTAAAAACTTTATTCTTTCTAGTTTTCTGAAAAAAAAACTAATTTGAATAAAAAAATGGTTTTAATATTAGGAAAACAACTTGTTTTATGAGTTGGTGTTAACTTACCCTAGTTATAAAGCGAAGGAATGTCAGGCCATATCGTAGGAGTAGTATGAAACTGTAATTTAAGTGGACTGTATATTTTGCGTCGAGTAGTGACATGGTAACATTAGCTAAAAACTTTATTCTTTCTCGTTTTCAAAAATCCCATTTGAATCTATAGTGTGGTTTCAATATTAGGAAAACAACTTTTATATGAGTTCGAGTTAACTTCACCTAGTTATAAAATGAAGGAATATCAGGCCACATCGTTGGAGTGGTATGAAACTGTAATTTAAGTGGACTGTATATTTTGCGGCGGGTAGCGTACATGAGATATAGCAGAAGCCTAAAACATTAATGACTATTAGGATAAAAGCGGATGCAGAGGTACGACATATCCAAATAAAAATATGTAGTATTGCTTGCTAATAATATAAACAAATATATAGTATTATCTGGCATTAACATTTCTGAAATTATTTACATAGAATAACGAGAATACAATGAAGACTACTCGGCATCACATGGTTGCAATTGTTCGTTCACGCGTATGATTGAGTTCAATTAAATATTTCATATATTTGAACTGGAAATGTTCACCACGGTTAAACAGTTTAATCCAACATCTAAAGTTAATTTACATACTAAATATTATGTTATATAATATGGATTTATAAAAAATTAAGTAAATTTACATTTACATATGAAAGAATAATTCAGGATTGAATAAAAAATATTTTATTTATGTAAAACAGTTTTATTCATGTCGTGTCAAGAGGTGGAAAGAAATTTATATTAGGGGAAACAAAGAACCAAAAAAAATTAAGAATTATAAAGAAGAAGCAAAATAATGGATTCATTAAAACTTCCATTTAAAGTTTTTCCAGTATCATTCATTTTGCAAATTTTCGGTGAAGAGTCCAAGATGAATAAGTTTCCATTTCACCGCACCATTTGTAAGAGATGTCAGCTTGATAAAGTTTTTAATTTCGATGGCTTTACTTTAGCTTCTCAAAATTTTGGAAACTTTCTGAATGGAGAAATTCCTAAAAGTTTTGGGGTATAAGTTTTCAAATTATCTAAGCATTTTACGTAAGCTATTCTAGCTTTTTAAAGCCTCCACAATAAGGAGTTTTCATTTTATTTCTTATTTCAATTTATTTTAGTACATCCAAAATACATAGCCAACATTTTAACTTTATCTACTAACAATATTTGTAACATTAGAGGCATTTTGAAGTCAAACGCTAACCAGAAATTAGGAAAGATAATTTTTTCCAAAAGAAATAATAAGTGGAGGTCGATTTTGTTTTAATACACAGTACCTCATAATTTAATCCACCGGTATATTTTTTGTCTGGTACTTCTTTAGATTGTTACTACCCTATGATTTTTTAGAATGTAAATGACTTTGACTAAATAACAATTAAGATAATGGTAAGTTTAGTCCTATGACTTAGAGACAAAGGAATATCGCACTTCTGTTTTTATAAGGAGAATAACATTCCGTGGACTTTCTTTAGATTGTTACTCCCTCTAAGGGGAGTAACAATCTAAAGAAGAGCCTTTTGTCTTTGGTTGTGTGGTTGCCGTAACACTAATGAAAACCATGTCGTAAAATAAATCGGTAAGTACCTAAGTGAACCAGTGACCGTCAGTCATTGGTGCCATATCATAAGGATTACAGTGTCGAGACGTTGACCCCGTTTAATCCAATACATACCTATAGTTGTAACAGCCGCTCACTGTTATGCCACGGTTTATTACTTATATTTACATCTTCTAACCTGATAATGGTAAGATAAGTATAATTTTAATACGTTTAGCCATTCACACTTTATGGAGAGTGTGATAAACAGACAGACGGAAAGATTATTAAGGTTCTCGACGGAGAGAACTGACCATACGAATTACGAGGCAAAAGTTCAAATTTACCAATACTACAAATCAAATCTGCCTTTGAATCTAATTTATCACTATTTTAATCCAATCTGCCTCAAAACAATGACGGTGTTATCTACACCTCTAAGTGTATGGTAATACAAATCCGGCTTTAAATCACTTTTAACTTCTTAAGCAAATAGTTTCTTAACTATTATTCTTCTGCTCACACTCGGTCTCTTCTTCGCACTCACTATTATAATTTATGCTTAAAAGCCAATTTTATACTATTAACTTAATTTGGATAAGAGACGCTTTGCTTTATTCCATATCAAATATTACCATGGTACATCTATTATCCTATTCCATAATAGAATGTGGTAAGAGTTTTAATAAAATCAGAGAAAGCTTTAATTAAAAAATACATAAGAAATAATCATTTGCAATACAAAATTAACTATATAAATGTAGCACATAAACTAAAACATTCTGTCAGTAACAAATATAAAAGAAGCAGGAGAACACAAAGTTATAAGATAATTTGGAATAGAGAATAAACGTTTTACCAAATCATCGACAGCCATGGGCTACAATCCATAACTATAGAAAATGAAGAAAGAAAAAGTCACTCCACGTGAAATAAGTTTATTTTCAAAGCAGCTTTCAACCACTATAGGGTCATCATCAGTGCCGCAGAAGCGAAGAACGTTACTTATACAAATAAGAAAACATGGGAGAAAGGTGAGTCATGATCGTTGACCAACGAGAGGGGAGAGGCATCAGGCATCATCCCTTCTGAAGGTCATGGTTGAAGCCGAGACAAGGGTCAGTCTTGTACCAGTCGCTGGTTTAACATGACTCACCTTTCTCCCATGTTTTCTTATTTGTATAAGTAACGTTCTTCGCTTCTGCGGCACTGATGATGACCCTATAGTGGTTGAAAGCTGCTTTGAAAATAAACTTATTTCACGTGGAGTGACTTTTTCTTTCTTCATTTAATGATGACGTCCACTAACGCTTCATATCCTAATTCATAACTATAGAATTCAGAAGTAAACCTAAAGCTTAGGGACTTCCTTTTTTTATAGGCGCACAAGATATCATAATTAGAAATAAATATTGAACAACCCAAGAATTATAGAATATAACCCAAGAATTATATATAAAATGTAGGATTAGTGGCGCCAGAGTTTACAATATGAGGCCAAGCATTTAAGAATTTAAGAATGGAAATATGTGACGGACTTGAGAATATTTTGTTTGCATATAGACGAGACGTCATACTGCTTCATTCCATCGCTTCTCAGTATTTCCCTTTAACTGGAAAATGAAATTCCTTCAGTAAAGCCGCAATGGAATTCAATATTATTGTGAAGAAAGCTTCGTTCTTCTCTAAACTCCTTTTCTAGATAAGAAATTTGGCCTCCATTTCATCCTTCTGCTCTTTCTCATCTGTTCGCCCCCCTCCCTCACTCCGTCGTAAAAACCAATTCCTTGACGAGAGGCTCAGAAGAAGGGACGGAGAAAAGCTTTCCGGTTTAATTACTGAAAATATTTACCATGAGGAAAGGGTAAGGGTTGGGTTTCATCTAAAGCAATCGGCCCTGTAATGGTTTCTGGAGGGAGAAACCGAGGCAATATTGTATTTTAATGTTTTCCAAAGATAACTCCTGCCTTAACAGAACTCTTTTAAGTACGTACATTTTCTAAGTGAAATTATAAAATTTCATGGTTAGATCAGAAACCAAAGTAATTTTAATCCTTCTAAACGAAAGAAAAAATTTAGGTAAATAATTATTTTTTAATTAATTGCTAACTTTAAACATTACATCAATATCCAACCGGAATAAAATCTGCTCTTTACAAACATAATTATTTAATCCATAAACTTAATCCAATTGAAATTATCCAATTTCATTGTGGTCTCCCCTTACATACCTGGGCCATCCTCCATATTGCCTTAATTTAACAAGTACTGTATGAGAATACCAAATATAGAAATGAAGTATACTAATTTTTAATTTTCAAAAGTAAATAAAATGCAATTAAAAAGTTGTATTCTCCGAAAAATTGCCAAGCTGCAGGATTGTAAATCCATGAATGAACTGGTCAGTGGGAGAAAACAATTAAAATTTATAATTTTAAATAAGGTATGTATTTAATTTTGTTTAAAAAATCGTTCTGACAAAAACAACAAAAAAACTCTCATGCTTAGTGATAATGAATTAAAATATCAAAATGATTAATTAATTATTAGACATAAACCAAAACGGTAACATTTCGGACTCAATTTAAGTGGGGAAACATTTATTTTTATCAATATCTCGGAATAATTTTTCTCCGGAAAAACCGCTTTACACATGTAAATTTGTAATTATATAATATTTAGTATTTATATTAGTATAATATATTTAAATTATGGAACCGTTTCAAAATACTATCAGGAATGTTTGGGGGCAGAATTATTAAGGTATTTAGCCACATTATAAATAGGGGAAAAATAATAATAATAACAATAACAATAATAATAAATTATCGAAGTTTCTTCTATTAATAATGTATATTATTTTAAATAATAAGTCTAATAAATGTTTCACAGAAAGGAGCCTAAAGAAGGTAAGGAGTGGAGAGAAAATAGGTGGGTAAGGCAGCATGTCCCAAGTTAAATCAATAATTTGACAATGAGAGAGGGAGAGGAGAAGCGAAAAGAAACAAATATATAAGAAAGGTTGATCCAAGAGGAAAAACATTGATAAAAAAACTCACCTAAATTTATTGACTCTTAACACAACTTTAATATTATTGTATAGGCTCCCGCGGGTCCCAAACCTTAAGGGACCAAATAAGTTACCATAAGTTTCAGGGAGCCAAATCTTTCAAGACGACATACCACCAGCAAGAACTTCACAACTATAATAATTGATTGGAATTAAGTGTTTCTAAAGCGTTAGCATATCAGTGTAATGCTTAAAAATAGGAATAGTCCAGAGACCTCCATTGGAACTTCGTTAGATTGTTACTCCCCTTTTAAAAAAAACAGAGGGGATTAACATTTCTAATGAAGGTGTACGAAATGTTCTTCTTTAGACTGTTACTCCCCTTATAAAAACAGAAGTAGGATATTGCTTTGTCCAAAAGTACATTGGACTAAACATCCCTTTTTCTTAATAGTTATTCAGTCAAAGTCATTTTTATTCTTAAACAACAAAGGGGAGTAACAATCTAAAGAAGTAATCCTCCATATTTGGTGAAAAATATTATCACTGCTCCACTCAGGACTGTAAAGCCAGCGGAAGTAAAGAAATGTCATATTTATTATTATTGTAATAAACTCTATAGCAAACAACTAACTACAAAACTTTTAAATTATTTTGTTTTATAAGAATTGATTAAAAATTGATTCTGACGTTAATATGAAACATAAAAGTTACGAATAACACTCAAAATGTTAACTAACTTTAAAAATAAACTTTTAGAGTGCTAGTAAATTGCATTATACACCATTAACTTTCTTTCCGGAAGACTCATGTTATTCATTTATAATAAATCAATAAAGTTTGGACTTGGTTACGAGCAAAAACATAAGCAATAAATTTTGAAACCGACTCCCTTGTGGAATTTTGAAATATAGGTTTTCATTGGAACACAAAAAATCTAATTTAATTTCATTGGGAAATTTAAGAAAATAAAATACTTTCCTATTTTCAACCCGGCTTTATCCTAAAATGTTGATCGAGTTAATAAGTAACGAAGTCTATATTGACTTAATCTGGTGAGAGCACACTTACCTAAGAGTTTTAAGATCAAATTAAATAGATAACTGTAAATAACACCAAGCTAGAATTTTGTGTATGAATTAGTTTTTTAGGTGTACCCCAAAAAAATATGCTTGGAAAAGTTTGACCTTATGGGCATAGCTTGCCCATAAGGTTTTAAAAAAAGACCAGGGGAGAGCAGCCATGTCCCGCCCATGTTAGTGGACAAAGTGATTTTCAGGATTAGTTAGATGACCAAAAATCAAGTAAATTTAGTTTTCCGAATTGAAGTGGTTACCAATCAATTGACAAACTAAAGAAAAAATAAAAATAATTTTCATATTCTAGGAGATAATGTGCATAAAAGTGATACTAACAATATTCTTTAACAAAACCAGATTTTTATTTTAAACAAGATGAAGTTTTAAAAATACATTAAGCAATTACTAATTTTAATTATAATATGAATTTGAATATTCATATTAATTCATTACTAACTAATTTTAGGGGATTGCAATAAAATTAAATGTAATGAGCACAAAAAACACCCTTTTTTTCTTTTATAAAATAATTAAAACGGCAAGGGGAAATTAAAAGTCAACTTTTTTACTCATATTTAATAATAAAAAAATAGGCCTAAATTGGTCTCCCCCATTAAAAAACATTCCGCCTCCATAATTTTTTTAATTAGGTTTAATTAGGTTTTGTTTTTCCTTTTTTTTTCTTTGTATAAAGACCATCATGTATAAGTAAGTAAGGACATAATGACGTTTTTTGTATTATAGGAGTTTTTAAAAAATTATATAACTTTTTAAAAACTCCCATAATACAAATAACGTAAATACACACACACACACACACACACACACACACACATATATATATATATATATATATATATATATATATATATATATATATATATATATATATATATATATATATATATGTAGAAATAATGGAATATTTGTATACCCATTAACTATATAGAAACAAATTAATATAAAAGTGATTAATGTAAATAATAATTAAAAGCAAGAACTTCAGTAATAGTTATATTTCATAAAAACAACTTCTAAGGTAGAATAGTCCGCTTTAGTGAACTGCATTGCTTCATATGAACGCAGTAAAAATCTGAGAACATTATATACGTAGTTTGCTTTAGTAAGTACATTGTTTGATACAAACGCACAAACAAACTTAAAACAACTTTTAACGAGTAGTTTGGTTCAAGATGTGTATTGTATTACACAAACGCACAAAATAACTAAAAGTAACATTAAAAGTAGAGAATAGTTAACGTTAGTGAAGTCCATTGCTTCACTCAAACACACTAACAAACTGAAAACAATTTAAAATATAGATTAGTTTGCTTTAGTAAGAATATTGTTTTAAACAAACACATTACAGCTTTATATTGGCTAATTTAAGTATACAAACAAACTAAAACCGATCTAAAATGTAGGGTAGTTTGCTTCAGTACGAAAATTGTTTTAATTCTCTGCTTTAAAGGTAGAGTAGTTTGCTTTATTAACTGCATTGTTTATTTAATACAAATTCAAGAACAAAAGGCCAAACCTATTAGAACCATTATTAAAATGTAGGATAAATTAATCACTTGTTAAGAAAAAGCTAATATGCAGCGAGAAATAAATACCGAAAATTAATTTTCTTTTAGTAATAGAAAGTTTAGGTTAAATATGGGGCATCGGTAGCTATGCTACCGAGCTATAGGAGAAAAGTTGGATTTTATATCATTAATGTTAAACGGCATCAGGCGAGTTTGCAACTTGATTGGGTGACCAAAAAACCGGGTTAAATTCCCGGACCGGGACCCTCACTCGGTTTCACCCAGCATCATCATAATAGATAATAACAATATATATATATATATATATATATATATATATATATATATATATATATATATATATATATATATATATATATATATATATATATATACATATACAACCCAACCATAACACCACATACACTCAAACCATAAACACCATTAGTTATAAATAATAAATAATGAAGTGTAATATACGTACAATGAGTTAGGTCCTTTATTATTCTATTCCATAAGGATACCATGCATACCTGAAAAAATGAAAAAATAAAATTAGTGAACACCTTTAAATAATTATAGAGTAGATAGTAGGTAGTAAATTGATCAAAATTGACACCTCTCTGCAGTAATGTGAGCCTGATGAATTTAAAAATGGTTTTATTCATACCCCTGTTTTGGTACTTATTTGACTCGATGTTTGACTAATTTTGTTGGCCTAGTAGAATAGTTCACGTCTATAAGCGTATAGATTTCGTGTGAAACCAATAATGAACACAGCATGTATATCTTATTTTATTGTTAAATAATATAGAATTAAAGCATGCAACAAGTATAATTGAAACGAGCTTTAATTCAACCCATGAGGTACAGGTGGACACCCATTCGACTGAGTGTGATAAAGGAATTGTGTACAAAGCAGTAATGTACTAGAAGTCTCTAGTACCTGTTGTGTGTATGGCCCACACTTTTGCGGAGTATCCTTCCCGATTACACTCAGCTAGGAACCCGGGGCGAAGCACTCGCATACACAGAAAACACACTCTCGCCCTTCGTCGCTAGCACCTCAGTGTCATGACTGCATGTCTGTCGTATCTTCATTGACTGGAGACAAAAAACCGCCTCTGAAGCAAAGTTGGGCGAGGCGAGTTGAGGATAACTGAGCAACCTCTCCATTCTCGGTCCTCAGCCGACTTTGAGCAACTTCCACTAACAGCTTAGTGAGGTTAGAGTTAGAATAGATAGCAAGATTTAATGTGGCTAAGACTAAAAGCCTAAGTTTGATTTGTCTTAAGGTGTGTAACAACCTATAAAAGATATTTTAAACGAGTTCATCATAATCATCATGATCTCATCGAGTAGAATACTCATCGAACGCTACTAGAATACTCACACTGCATCAGTGTGAAGCATGTCTCACCTCTCTGAGATTCGAACTCACAGCCGGGGTTTAGGCCTTGGTTTCAGAGTCGAGAGCGCTAACCACTCGGGTACTAGCGTTTATTGGTTTTATTTAATCTTCTCTAATTGATCATTAATTGAAATTTGATTTTGCAAAAAAAAAGATGGCAAACATTTATGGTTACCAACCAAAATTGTGTGGTTAGTTCATATACAGAGGCACCAAGTTAAAATATTAGAAACTCGAGCGATGTGGAAACAGAGTTTAAAAAAATACAAATACATAGACTAAAAAGTTCAGGTTTGGTGGAAATAGTTATAGCTTCCTATTTATTATTTAAAGAGAGAGAGAGAGAGAGAGAGAGAGAGAGAGAGAGAGAGAGAGAGAGAGAGAGTGACTGAGAGGGGAGAGAGAGAGAGAGAGTGACTGAGAGGGGAGAGAGAGAGAGAGTGACTGAGAGGGGAAAGTGAGAGAGAGAGTGATTGGAAGGAGGGAGAGAGAGAGAGGGGAGAGAGAGAGAGTGATTGAAAGGAGGGAGAGAGAGAAGAGTGGAGGAGAGGGAGGAGGGAGAGAGGGTAGAGAAGGGGGGGGGAATAGAGAGACAAACCAGAAAAACAGATGCACTAACTGAATACAACTGTCTGGTGTTTTCCTTAATTTCATTAGGGCAGGGTTTCTCGAACAAAGGGTCATGACCCTCTAGGGAGTTGCGGGTCATGTACAAGAGTGATTGAAATAGCAACGCTGAAAAAAAGAGGGAAAGGGACCGAGAGAATAAAAGGGGGTGAAATAGATGAAGAAAAGTGGGAAAAACATTTATAAAACTAGGAACGTGTTAAACTATATAATACATTAATAGATAAATACTTACAACGAACTTAGATTGTGCGTTAATGAAAGAGACGAGTTCTATTTTAGTCGAATAATTTGTCAGTTTCTAAAGGGTGGGGATACACTAGAGTAGAGCATTCGCCCCGAATGAGCATGCGTTCGCACCGTTTTGCTACAGACAAAGTGAATCAAAAGGTGGGGATACACTTGAGCATTCGCCCCGAATGAGCATGCGTTTGCGTTTGGCTCGCCCTGTCCATATCTAGAAAAAATCGGTCCGAGACAACTCAGACAAACTTTCTCATATACAAGTTCATAATTACTTAGCCAATGTTTTCCATTTATTAGTTTTTGTAAGTGCGTTTAATTATTATTAAAAAGTATATAAAAATTTACCATAAAAATAACTTCTCCAGGGCGGGGAATCGAACCCGGGATCTTTCCGTCCACGTTTTAGCTATTTTCTCAGGAACTAGATTTTTCCCGGGAAAACTGCTTATATCGTTGGATCCGAACGAACTTATATTTAACATCGGTCAATATAATCTTAATTTTGTACAAGAAATATATTATAAGTTTGTATTATAAATTCAAGCACGTTCACACGTTTATTTGAAACGACTAAACAAGAAAAGAAAGTTTAATGATTCCAAAAACTTTATCTACTCTCAATAAGAGTGTCAGATTAAAAAGTTTTTTAAAAAAACCACAAGTAGAACCCAAAACTTAGAGAAAACAAAAATACGTCAAACTTTTTCTAAGGCTCTTATCTCATAAGTCAATAAGTCTTTTATATTGTAAAGATAGAGAGAGAAATAGAAAAACTTTAAAATACCAGAATCATCCTTTAAAACATTGAATTAAAGTTAATGTTGACTAAAACTGTAAAGCAGGAATTTTAAAGAAACTAAGTGAGCAGACTGCATTCATTTAGTGATTTTTACCTCTTAATTATCAAGGTCTAGATAGTTAAACTGGATCACACATCCTTTGAATTTGAAATTAGAGTAAGCAAATTTATCTTTCAATTACTGGAATTAAGTTAAATAAACATGACCGATATTTTAAACGAAATATTTAATTGAAAAAAAAATACACTGCCAATTAGTGTGGCACATAGCTTCCTCGCATCCTATCATGTACTTTATTGTTATATTAACATTAAAGTTTTATTACTTTATTGTTATATTGTTTATTTTGTAAGAACAATTAACATTTTTTAGCGATCTTTAACACTTTATAGGGGAGTCGCTGTAGGTTTTACTAAAAAATTGTATTTGAAAAAAATATTCGTCTCATTGAATAGATAAGGTTTAATTTTTTTCCCGACCGAAAATTCAAATTTTAAATTTGAAGTTCACGTTTACGCGAGCGTTGTGCGTGAACGCTTGAACGGATAATGTTGTCCAACGAACTTGACCTGAGCATTGGTAAAATAAACATGTCTACCAAATTGCATCAAAATCGGGCAACATTTACTCAAGTTATCGTCGCACGTTTCACGATTCGCGGACACACAGACCGACAGACAGACAGACAGACAGACAGACAGACAGACAGACAGACAGACAGACAGACACGGAACCAAAAATGTTCCCTGACGTCTGAAACGGATTTCTGTCTTGGAATTTTTAAAATCGGAGGCATAAAACTTTTTTGTTCTCAAAAGTGAACACAATACTTCCGTTACCTTCGGTAAGCTCGGAAGCAAAATAAATAAATACAGTAGTAAAGGAATAATTGGAGATAAAGGTAAACCGTGTTGATTTAATTTTTTTTTTTTATAAATTAGAAGATACTGGAACGAAAGAGATAATTTCAAATCTGTTATTTGTTAATGAAAGGACATGTTATTTTAAACTGCAAATTTTCTTTTAACAATTATGATTGTATTTTGCATTAAATACTGCATTAAGGAAAAATGTAGTGGTTAATTTCGATAATATTGGGTTAATTATACAGGATAGGCTTTCTGTGGAAAATTAAAACCAAATATGTATCTTTCAAAATATTTGAATGTTCTGGATGATCTAGACAAGTATGAATCTTCTGGATAACCTAGAATCTAGACAAATTCGAATCTTTCAGAAGATCAGGTCAAATGTATATGAATCTTCCGGGTGATCTAGACAAATATAAATCTTCAGAAGATCGGAAAAAATATATATGCATCTGCCAGAAGATCTAAACAAACAGGAATTCAGATCAGATATTTAAGTTTTTTTTTTGTTTTTTTTTGTTTTTTTAAAGGCCCAATAACCAGAACTTATTGATGAATTTATTCATCAATGTAGTAAAAACAAATTTCAAATCTCTAGCTACAACAGGTCGGGAGATATACTCCAAGATGCGACGGACGGACAGACGATCTACCAAAAGCGTAAGGGATGACCGCGAAATCCTAATAACCAATATTAACTCTTTGGCTTACATTTAATCTAGATACCGTGTCTCAACGCTTTCAGATTTTAAGCTCCAGTATTAATGGTAATATTGTTTAATATGGGATTGAACATGTGATAAAACCAATATTTTATATTTTTGGTAATTCACCTACTTAAAGCAAATCACTTACTTTTAACTGATATCACTTCAATTGTGATGAGCAACATCAACTGGTTAATGCAATTTTGTTTTAAATATTAGGTGGTATGTTTTTTTACATACCTCATTGTGTTTTGTACTTAATCTCATCAATTATATAGTGAAGGTTTCCGTGACCATAGTCTAATAAATCTATATCTTCCAAAGGAGATCACGTCAGATATTTAATTTGTATTCCGAAGTTTCGACCCCCATTACAGGGATCATTCTCAAGGGAGTTGCTCATGGTGAGAATCATTTGCAAATATTATTATTAATATTACAAATGATCTAGATTTCAAATATGATCAATCATTTAATATATAATTCAAAAAGCAAGAGTTCCGCTAAATCTAGTTTTAGACACTAGCATACTCCTATACTCCTTTTGCATATTAGAGATTTTTAAAAATAATTTCTAAAATAATTATTTACTAAGAAAAATAATGTAATATACAGGATAAAGTTAGCTAATGTTACAGAACAAGTTACAGAGTTAAGTTATACATTAATAAGATATTTTAATGCAATTAAAATCTAAAATATCTTCTGGTAATTGATTATTTACGCTAAGGGAGGATAGCTGTAAATCACAATATCTCCTAAATAAGAACTGGATGTATGACCAAGATGTCGAAAAACCTTCAAAAACAAATAAATAAAATATTCCCTAAATATTCAAGAATTTCTGAAATTAAAATGGTATCCAGTTGGGTCATTTCAAATAATAGCAATTTTAAAAAGAAATCATGGTTTCACATAATAAATTCTCCACTTTACGGCCATTTCAGTAAAAGGGTAATTTCAAGTAAAAGTATTTTTTAAAAAAGAATCATGGTTTCACATAGAGTCAAAAAAAAATACGTTAAGGCTTGGCGGTTGGCTGGCGTTGGTAGGTGGCATATAATCTAGGTTTCACATTATTCCTAACCAGGTAATATTACTAACGTGAAATGTAGTTGTTTTCATGAATTTATAAAGCAGGGAAAATCAGGTTCGGTCGAGGTTATGAAATGAGACCAGGGTAGCCGAGCATTGTTTGGGTAAAGTGGTTGCCTTATGGTTTGCATGTTGAGGGGGGAGGTATGGCTGGCGTAGCCTCAGGTGTGGAGGCACACCGTTATGCTACCTTCATTAAGAGTCCTACTCCCGTTTATAAATTGCTATATTAACTCGCCTCTATAGGGGCACTCAACGTCGCGTTTTAATCATCTATTCAAATTCAAAAAGGGGGGGGGGGGGGATTTAGAGGGGTAGCGGCTAGTCTAGAATGAAAGCGTACTTCTCGCGCCAACCCATACCTTTCCATAGCATAATTGATAAATTCTAGTGCAAAAACCTCCACTTCACTTCGGTCCGGTGTAGAAACTGGTTGGAGGGAAAACTTGTTTGTTCATTTGCCAATTATTATATTAAGAAGGTCTAGTTTGAACGCCAGCATCCTTTATTCATTCACTTGTTGTCAACTTAAGTGAGTTTTATTTAAATTCTGATAACATTTAAAAAAAAAAAAACACCCATAATTCTTCAATGTAATCGAATAATTATCAAAAAATAAATAAGTAGTATCATACTGGGCGCAGTAAGTATCTCATTCCCGTAAAAAATAGCATTTCTATGTTTTACACAAATGATTTTTATATAAGTTTAATATGCCTTTTTGATTAGAATACAAGTTTGATAATTATGATATAAGTTTCATAAATGAGAAGGATGTTGTTATGAAGCTAATCATAGCTTCATAACAACATCCTTCTAATAATTAGAAGGAATTCTAATTTTTATTATTTTAATTAGCGTAACTAATTAAAATAATAAAAATTAAACTCCTAAGCCATCCTAGTGTCTTGGTGATTGTAGACTTACTCCATATTACTATGGCACCTAGTACAATAGTTTTTTTGTTTTTTTTCCGGGGGTTTAAAACCCAGAGACATAGACCACTTAAGTGGGTGCATTGATCAAACCCGGGGTAGTGAAGAATTCTTTCCCTGATTCTTCTATAGTCTGAGCAGACTGACAGACTCACAAAAAGTCAGGAGTCTGTTCAGAGCCAGTCCCTTAAACTCTTTTAAGGGAAGAATTGGCATTCCAAAGGTTTGCCATCTAAGACGAGCCAACGCTGGGCAGCAGCTTAGTAGGTGAATAGGAGTTTCATCTTCCTCTCCACACAGCCGACAAATAAAAACAAAGATACTTCTGCTTTCATAGTGTCAATTCTTAACAGAGTAACTTTTGTTCTTATATTTCGTAGATTTATAAAATACATTATATTTACGATATACATAAGTACATTATATTATATTAACATAATATAGGTTATACATTATATTATATTTTACAAGAAGCCCTAAAGCTAATGTTAAAATTTATTTCCTTTTTAAATGCCAAAGGGTTTTTGTTGAGACTGTTTTCCCTTTATTTTATTTATTTATTGTTATCAACTAGTAAGAAATGTAATTATACTTATTATTGTCATTGCCCCAAGGAAAAAACAAAATTCTAACTCCACCATTAGGAGTTAGAAAAGAGACAACATTAAAAGTAACTAACTAATTGTACTAGCGGAGTTAAGGCAAAATTAAATGAAAATCTTTTTATTATCTTTGAAGCGAGCGTCTTTAATAAATAATGTATTATATATTGAGAAAAAAGTTAATGATACATTTATAGTTAAAGCAGATGGTTGTAGAACGAAAAAGAACTGTCCTCCCAGGCCCCGTCGGCATATTACTCCAATTAAAATATTAAAATAAAAAATATAAATCATTAACTCACAAAAACTTCTGCTTGTATCAGGTTGAAATGTTACATGCTTGTTTCAATTGTACTGTAGGTGATGTATACAAAGTTTCATTTAAATCTTAACATTAGAACGTAAAATATCGGTAAAAACGTTGTTTTCTTTATTTTAATCGGTTTGGTCCGCTTTAATAAATTTAGCGATCTTTATCACTTCATAGTAGTGTCGGTGTTCGTTTTACTAAAAAAAAATATTTAAAAAAGTTGTTTGTCTCATTAAATAGACGAAGTTAGAATTTTTTCCCGTCCAAAAATTCCAATTTTAAATTCGAAGCTTACGTTTACGCGAGCATTGCGCGTGAACGCTTGGGCGGATAACGTTGTCCAACGAACTTGTCCCGGACATTGGTAAAATGAACATGTGTACCAAATTTCAACTAAGTCGGTCCACTTTTACTCCAGTTACCGCCATCAGTAGATTTCGTGACGGATTTTGCGTGAAGGTGATTTTGTGACGGTTATTTTGTGATGGTGATTTTGGTCGTTTTTTTGGATTCACTCCCGGGCTCCAGAACGTGCCATAAGGAACTTCGTTCCAAAAATTGAAAACCTTTGAGGATAATATAATAGCAAAAAAACAATTCTGAAAATAAAATATTGGTCAAATATGTATTGGATTTTCTTTTATCTATGCCAAAACACCTTTTTTTTTAATTTTTTCTTTTTTTTTTAATAAATGACAATAAATAAAACTAGAAAAATATGCTTTCAGTGAGCCATATTTTAAGTATGTATATGAATTTATTGCTCGGAAGTTTTTGAAAGAGCTTAAATATTCTTTGAGAGTAAAAATTTGAATGATTCAGATAAGATGCGGTATTTGCTGCCTTATAGGAAGAGAGGAAAAAAATCTTGGTAGCCTGATACGTTTCGTTAGGGAAGATGCAAGGCAAGAATACAGAACAGGGCTGCCGCTTTTGTAAATATCTTTAGAAAAGGTGGGTGTTCTTGCCTAAACGTGGCTGTTTGGGGTACTTTCTAGTCCGGGGCAAGAAAACCCCGTTTCCGAAGTTTATGAATATTCTACCTCAATAGATTCCGAGTCTGTAAGTGCCCCCCGCTTTCTTGGCCAAACAGTGATCTAGCAAAAGGAAGGTTTGCTTTCGGCTTCGTATTCCGCCTCAGTCCACTCGCCCACTCCCACATAAAGCCCACTCTTAGATTCCGCCACAGAACAACATAAATTCAAAATCAGGAATAATTTTGTGAAACGGAAGTCAAAAAGGAGCAAATGAATCAGGAATTATTCATCGATGAAAAAGGGAAACCTAACCATGAAACTATTACTTTGTTATTGGTGCATTTGGCTATTTATGGAATTGAATTCGGTTTATTCGTATATCTATTATTATAATAGTGCATTATACTCTCATAATATGAAGAAGAATTCTTCTTCTTCTTCTTATCTTTCAAAATGTTTCACATTGAAAATCCTTAATAGATTCATTACAAAACATAACAACCGTTTTCACACAATTTGCAAATACACTCTATGGTCTCGAATAATTATTATCATGCATTGCATGTTCTGAATTAATTTAGGTTCATACACTTACACAATATTTACCGGAAAATTTATGTCTTGGTTCGATGTTTTCTTCTTTAGAAATACAATTCTATTCCTAAAATAAATTTAAATGAATTAAAGTAAACAATCTGATATTATTCGCGTTATTGGAACGATTCCATACGGCACATTACAGCGTCTGGAGCCCGTTAGTGAATCCGAAAAACGACCTCACAAAACCGACCGTCACGAAATCGAAGGATGACGATAACTTGAGTAAAATTTGACCAGTTTTGTTGATATTTGGTACGCATGTTCATTTTATCAATGCCCAGGACAATTTCGTTGCACAATGTTATCCGCCCAAGCACTCACGTAAACGTAAGCTTCAAATGTAAAATTGGAATTTTATGGCGGGGAAAAATTCTAACTTGATCTATTCAATGAGACAAATAAATATTTTTAGTAAAACTAACACCGACAGCGCTATGAAGTGTTAAAGATCGCTGAAACTATTAAATCGGACCTATACGTTTAAAATAGAGAAAATAACGTTTTCACCGATATCTTACGTTCTAACATAACGATTTTAATAAAACCTCATACACATCGTAGGTAATTAACAGGCTTGTAAAATTTCAACCTGATACAAGCAGACGTCTTTGAGTAGCAAAGTGGTGTATTTCATACATTTTTAAAAGGTTAGGGAATAATCCTGTTTCCTCAGTTACTCGGCTCTTTACTACAATTGTCCTCTTTAACTATCAACTTATAATGATTAACTATTCTCTCAATATTTAATATGTACATATTTATTACAAGACGCTCGCTTCAATGATATTAAAAAAAAATGCTTATCTTTTAATTTTGCGTTAACTCCGCTAAGTTCAAATAGTTAGTTACTTTTAATTTTGTCTCTTTTGTAAGTACGCCATGTAGTTAGCATCGTATACTTAGCAGTGTTATTTTATAATTTATATTTAATGATAAGCGCAAGGAACTTCGTTACTACCAGGTGTCCCGCAACACCACACGTTTTTCTCTATAATAATAATTTGAGTCCGTTGTTTCTTTGTCTAAAAATGTTTGAAGACAAAAGGATACTTCACTCAGATTTTAATTACTCGGAAATATAATAATTTCGTAATGAACATTCTTAATGTCTGTCGTCAATCTTCAACATTTTTTTGGAACCACCTTGTATATTAAAAACTACTAGTCCGATTTAAAAGAAATTTAGATAGTTTATCAATATTAGCCTATTATTGGTTCCATATTAATTTCTACTTACTGCGCCCATTCCTAAAACATCATTAAAGTATGTGATAGGGCGCGATAAAGCTATATTCCAAACTAATTAGCTGTCTATTTTTTTAAATTAAATTTTAAATAACTATATTTTCACTAACCATAGTTAATAACTACCTCGTGTAATAAATGGATTTTACTTTAGTTTTGTTATTTATGCATACTGCATTGTATAAAAACAATTTTTAGCTAACATTTATTTTACTGCATGGCAAACTCATGGAAGAACCTAATATGCAGAAGGAACGATAGGAATTGTGCTATTGTCCATGCTTATTTTTAAAAAGATATTATAGCCGATTTTAATTTATATGTTAACTAAAGCATGTCTTGTTAAAATAATTGTAGTGTCATCTATATAAAAGTCTTTTTGTTCTTCTAATGATACTCTCTCTAAGAAAGTGAGCTAAGCTTTTAGAGCTTCACTGAAAGCCCATCCTGGCAGTTAACTCACTCGAATCATGATAATAATGGCAATCTCTTCTTGTTCTCTATTCTTAATGGATTTAAAGATCAGTTTTCTTTATCAGTGAAAGATATTAGCATGGAAATATGCTTTAATGGGTAAAATAACAATAATAATACTTGCGAATGAGAAGCTATAATAAAATTTTGCTTTTATTTTGGAAACAGACAAGCTTCAGCGTCGAATGAATAGCAATAGCCATGCGATTTACATACTTCGAATATGAACAGTAACATTTTATTTTATATAAAATATTATTCAGTTTTCATTGTATGCGTCAGTGTTTTAATTAGTTCAATCTTTACTCATAAAATTGTTAATTTAATTCCATTTTTTATTTGCGTTGGTAACCTAAGAAAGTATTCTGCAGTCTTGCCTCAAGTTTATATACTTGTCGCTAAATAGTAGGAGATAGGGTGCAGAAAATGTCTGACTAACATCAAGCTAGAATTTTGTGTATACGTTAATTTTTTAGAGCCTTTTAAGAAAATTTGGTCGGCTAAGTTCGTCTGCGGGACATAGCTTGGTAATAGACATTTGAAAAAAAAAAATAGTTTAGAGCGGCCATATCCTGTCAATTATGATGGACAAAGTGATTTTCATGATCCTGAGTACAAAAAAATAGTTAATAGACAGAAAATCAAGTTGATGTTAGTTTGTCCCTTTTATTACTCCAAATCAATGTTGTCTACTATCAAGGGACAAAGTAAAATCAACTTGATTTTCGGTCTACTAATTAATTTTGTAAGGAGGATCATGAAAATCACATTGTCCACCATAATTGGTGGGACATGACCACTCTCCACCATTTTGTTTTTTCAAATGCCTATTGCCAAGCTATGTCCCACAGACGAACTTAGCCGACCACATATTCTAATAGGCACTAAAAGATTAACTTGGACACAAAATTCTAGCTTGATTAGTCAGAAACTTTTTTACACGTTATCTCCTGGACTAAAAAGACAATTATCAACTTTGCTTCTACAATTTTTAATTGTCTGTATGAATAATTATATATACGAGTATAAGCCGTGTGACACGGGGTTGGCATGGTCCCTCCATAAGCTTTTTGAACCGTATAATCAAATGACGTAACTCTACAACGTTAATAAATTAGTCAATAGAAGTTTTTACCTACGAGATTGTGTAAGCCCTTTAGCAAACCTAGGCCCTTCAAGGGCTGTTGTGTCACAGAATTAGTTAGTTAAATTCATTTTTAATGAGCAATTATTCCGTGTAATGTCAAAACCAAATCTACAAAACCTTTTTGAAGTCCGACAAAAGAAATTTTCTGGATCAATCTCAGATATCGTTAGTTAATGGGAAGTTGTCATCTTCAGTAACACCCCCAGACTAGTTTATTGTAGTACATTCTCTTAATTGTCAGTTTTGATATTCTTATTAAAAGATTCATTTTAAAGCAGAATGGAGACTATGCTTATCTGTATACTTTACATTTTTCGATGTTATGTTTCGTTAAAAATCATTGTATCAACTATTGTTGTTTTCAAATTTCGTTAAAATTTTAGAATATGTATATTGTATAATGTGACTTATATATCGTATTTGAGTAGTGTGAATAATAAAGTGGATCGTTGTAGCGTAATAAAAATTTTACGTGGCAACGTTTCGGCACTACCAGCCATTCTCAAGTCTAAAAAATATAATATTTTTATTAGGATAAACGTCATAGCAATATTAAAAATAGCAGTATGATCCAACTGATAGAGAACAAATACCTTAATTTTGGCTGTTGTGAGGATGGTTATGATAAAATTTTATAATAGAAGTAAATTTAGAAACAATATTGTCCAATCGTCAAACGTAAAATATAATAAGAATTCTCCTCACTAGTGATCCTTAGCATTAATCTACATACCAAATCAAGACGACATAGAAATTTACAATAATAATAAAAAATACAGGAAAGTACTTGCATTCAAGTACTTTTTAGGGTTTGTAGGTTATTAGGCATGTACGTTATTATATGCTGAAATAACAGTTTATTATTTCTCCATCCCACCCTATATGAAAGTAAGAAAATATAAACAAATTTTAATGGATGGCCCTACAAAATCAAACAGTGTAGAGTAAGGAGAGTAAAGTAGGGGTCCCTGGTTCGATTCCCCGGGGATCACAATGGTTTTTTATCAGTAACAACAAAAAGTTATTATAAAATAATAACTACTTAAAAGTAATTACTTTCTTTTGGCAATTTTCATCGCCCCACCATAAGGTATTTGCATGAAATATTTCCAAATTTTAAGACTAGCCGTTATTGGATGGGTGGGGGGGGGGGGACTTTATTGAGGTGAAATTTTGGCACTAAAAACGCAGAGATAGTATAGTAGATTTCAATATATATAAATATATATATATATATATATATATATATATATATATATATATATATATATATATATATATATATACAATATATACTGCGTTTCTATAAAAGTAAAAATGTAAAGATAAAAAGGAAACTGCACTTTCCTCATAATTAATTCTTTATGTCTTTGAACTACCTATTTTCATAAATTTTGACTACTAACAAAACTTATAACGACTCCCCTTATCCCTTTAAACATAAAAAAAGTATATATTTAGAAGAGAAGTTATAAGTTTTAACTTTTTCCTTTAAGTCGAATGAGACTTTGTATAGGACCCTGAAAAAGAAGGAGAAAATAAGATGAGGATAAAAACTCAGGAATAATCGTTTATAGAAGAAACAGTTCTTATTCTTTCCTTTCTTTATTTTTTTTTTCTTGGAAAAGTTAGGAAAAAACCATGTACTACCAAGTTAAAAGTACTTTAAACTACTAGCTCTTAAACAATTTTAAACTTTTTTTTGGAAACTTTTTCTTCCATTTCTTACTTCTGTTTAGTCTCTTAGTCTCTTCCATTTACCTTTTTTTTTGTTTTTTATCTCCAATAACCACAAAATTTACTTCTCTTCTTTGACTTCTTTTCATATTTAAATTGAGAAATGATGTAATTATAGTAGAACGGACAAAGTTAAGAAATCCTTAATGCTATCATTTTACTTTCTTCAGTTTTTTTTATAAAAAGAAGAAAAAAAAAACGGAGAAAAATTATTTCTTTGTTGTATTAAAACCCCTGAACAATTAACTCATTCCTTTTGTTTTAAGGAAATTATAAAAATGGGAGATAAAAGTTGTTTTTTTTAAAAAAATGGTAGCTTCAAGAAGTTTATTTCAAGAAGATGAAAATAAAGAAAGATAGTGTGATTAATAAATTTTAAGCTAAATCCTTTTGTAAAGCTACATCTTAAATAAAGATATGCAGAAAGTCTCTTTACAATTTTTTTTTTTCATTATTAGTGGTCTGGTTTTATAATTCTTTATCAGTTTGGACCACAAAAGACATTTAGGTTTTCTAGGTCCTTTCACACTTAATCGCCAGTGGAGTGCTTTGCTTATATTAACAGAGATTATTCTGTCAGTAGAGGTGTTGATTTTGACGAGGCTCTTTTGAAATTGGTAATGAGTTTAATTAAAAAATAAAAATTTTCTTAATAATAATGTTTATGGGCAGATCTATCTTCAGACATGAGACCAAATACTATCCCTGATGTCTAAAATGTAATTTCTTCATAAAATTACAATTCTCATAAATATCACAATTCCCCGTTACCCTTGGTCAGCTCGGAAATAAAATGTATACATCAGATATATAATTAGACTTATATTTAAATAATTTTAACTCCAGTAGGGAGAAAAAGTTATGATTTTGGATTAGTTTAGAGGGACTAAAGTATTTTCTTCCCTGTACTCAAAAAATAGGAAGACAAAGTAAAATTAGAGCGAAATAGTAAGGATTGCCAACTTAATTACTTTTGTAAATAGTAGAAAATGAATGGCTAATGTAATGAAGTTGTTGAAATCAGGTTGGCGACACTGCTTTTTCGACCTTCTTTATCATTTTTTATAACCTGCATCTAAATAACCTTCTATTTGAGTTTAATTCCAAATCTTATTTGTTTTTAATATTGAATTACATATATCTGCTATTAAAAGTGCAAATAATTATTGTTATTTATTAAAATAATAAATAAAACTGTGCAACGGACGAAAATGTGTATTATCTCCCTACTGGAGATAAAATATTGTATATACCTCGTGAGTAAAGTGCCTTAATTCCCCTCGCGATAATTATCTCCCTCGGCTCCGCCTTGGGAGCTAATTAGCGATATTCCCTCGGCTCCGCCTCGGGATTTAGGCACCATGGTTCCATCGGCTTCGCCTCAAGAACCAACTTTTTTAACTCAGCGAAATAGCTTCTTTACTCCCAAGGTGCTTAAAAAACTAGTTTATATTACGTTTTTTCACATCATACATTATAATCTGTCTTTTTTATCATCCCGATGAAAACTTAATATTTAATTTATTCCTATCTGATAGTAATTTTCTATTCAATAATAATATTTCTATTGTGAAGAGAATCTATTTGAATCAGAAATCTAACAGAATATTTAATAGAGAACAAAGTTATGGAACAAGTTGAACAGATAGAATAAATTAAACTATGATTCGAGATATACGCTCATAACAAGGATGATTTTAAAATGTGTTCTTTCTTCGATAAAAAAAACATTATCTAATATCCTAATATTAAATCTTCAGCTATTTTATTTATACTATTGTTTAATAGCGTTAGGGAAATGTATTATATTCTATTTTCTGAATATTCTTAAAAAACCTAAGGCCATTAGGTTGCCCTCTTTATCCTTTCATTTTCCCAGTAGCTTATTAGAAATTCTTTGCAAAGCAATATTACTGATGATAAAAATAATAAAGTAGGGGTAAGTTTCTCGAGAAAATAAATGAATAAGATTTTTCGATCTTATGAGAATTTATTAAAATTATTATTAAATAATGGGCAGTCAAATTATTTCGAGAGATTTATTACTCAGATATTTTGGTACAAGTTATTTTAGGAATTTCTTTTAAATTAATGGTAAATGTTTTTAAATATAAACTGTAAATAAAATATTTTCTCTTTATTTATTTATTTTGCTTAATAGTCCAGGAGCCAGGTCGAAAAAACCAGGTCGAGCTGGAAAGTATTTTGAACTTAATGGAATTTTTACAGGTAACTCAGAGGTCCTCTGGGATGCCAATGCTGAGTTTTCGACCTCGTGGCCCTTGTGCTAACTTGGGGAGGGGGGAAAAACCCCAATTTTTCCGCCAATGTTTTGGTTTTTCGCCTCTAGCTCGAAAACTACGCGTCAAACAAAAAAACTTTACCAGTACAATATTAAAGAGCATCAAATTTCCTATAAAAATCACTGGTCATACGACTGTTTTCACCCATTAGGTACTGTGATACAGCATTGTGAAAAAATGGCAAATTTTAAAAAAGGTGGATTTTAGCGGAAAAAGCATGTTTTTGGGCTTATAAAATAGATTTATCATCATAAATTGAGTATTCAACATTTCTATGTATACCATAATAATATGTAACCCCCTCCCCCCTCACTGCCCTCTCCCCCCCCCCCCAGAACCAAATTAGAAAAATAAGTTAAATAAAACCTCTTCTTCCCTGAAACATTCAACATGATGCTATCATCAATCTTACTTTTGGGTGGAGGGGAGGGGGAAAGGATCCGCTGATCAGTAGCGTACCGAAGGCAGGGGGGCTGAGGGTGGTCCACCTCAGGCCCCGTTCAAACGGAGGCCTTAATTTTATTTTAAATTGAAAAACTAAAGCAATGTTGAGAAGCGATAATAATGTGCGTAACTTATTGATTACGTAGGTAAGCAAGTTATCTATAATTATGCTACATAATAATAAAAATAATATGAAAATAATAAACAAAAAATGAACATTAAATTAAATCTTCGTGAGTCTCTTCGATAAGCGACTCGTCAGCCCATTCTTCGTCCATGCCTTCTTCTGTTCTTATGTTCTTCTGCAGAAAATTAGTCCAAATAATGATACACTAAAATAATGTTCAATATAAAATAATAAATATACGGGGCACAACACTCTGCGAGAGGAAGAGACCAATACCAATAACTGAACTGTGCTTGGTAGTCCAGTAAATAATGCTCAAAAATGGCAAAACCTCGCAATTGGTTCGTCCTTCATCGATTTCCACAAAATTTTGGAATTAGGCTCCTCTTACCCTTCTACTTCAAAATCTATATTATGCCGATGGGCGCTGTTTATTTTTTAGGGGTGAAAACTACCCCCAATTATCAAAACGTATAAAGTAACATTTTAAAGCTTAGGGTGGGTGAAATTTCGTTTGGATTAGTTGAATAATGATTGTTTTATACTTTGGAACACAATTTAAAAATATTTCAACCCTTGAAAAACAACCCTTGTTAAACCTTAATGTACAAAAAAAAATATTTATCATATCGACTTAATTTAAGAATGTTGTTGCCTAAAATATTACCAAATTCATTATTTTGCAATTTTTCAATCCTTAAAAACCACCCCTTACAACGATTTGCACCCAAAGTACTAAATGCTCACAAATTATTTCATATTCTTTTTTCTGACATCAAATAAAGCTCGTATACCAATTTTCATTCATATCGGATCTAAAATAATAATATTTCTAATTTTTAGCTAAAACCATTTATTCCTGTTTTTCCATTTTATCCCCCTCTTAAATGAAAATATGACAAGTGATTATAACAAAAATTACTGCTCTCTTAAAGAGCTATCCAACGACATTCATCATAAAGGATTTATACTATTTTGACTTTTGTACCCCGTACCCCGCCGTCTGGATATTCCCGAAAAGTTGGAGTTAAGCTGTTCTCATGTGTCCCATGTGATCCACGCAAAACCGTAGAAGGACGAATATCAATTTGAATTAGGGTGGTAATTAGGGGGTTGTTTTCACTGATTTTTTCGTAGAAAAATGTAGGGACTAACTTTATTTTAATCGTAACTCGCTTAATTTTTGATGCTATCGACTTCTATTTTTTTTAAATGAAAGCTCTTTTTGTCTACTTTAAGAAAACGTCTATAAGTTTTCCTCGTAAAATGCACAGTTTTATCGCTATTTGACTCTGAATCTCTCAAATTTAGCATTTGACGAACAAAAGCCAACAATTAACAAGCCGTAGGTCGGTCCGTATTGGTCGTACATGATTTATAAAATAAGGATTTTCTTTCTTTTTTTATAGGCTACAATTTTGTTCTTACTGTTTGTTTGATAAAATGCATATTTTTCGAGTTATTCGCGAAAAACCGATCAAAAAGGTCGAACAACTTTTACTTTCAATCGCGAATAACTCGAAAAATATTAATTTAAACAAAAAAATGTATAGATCATTTTTGACTTAGAATTAGCTTTTCCATCGATTCCTGTGGTTAAAATAAAATAAAAAATTTCAACCCCCGAGATGGGGTGGCAACCACCCCCAGGGTAATAGCAATGACAATGTTGATGATATAGATTTTGATGCTTGGACTATTCTCTACCTACTGTCAAATTTTCAAGTAAATCGATGTATGACGAAAGAATTGCGAGCCAAAGTGCTTCATTTCCTGGACTATTGATATTTTAATTTTATTAAAAGATAAAAAGTCAAAAATTTTGAGGGAAGGATAGAACTTCTTTACCTACGTAATCAATAAGTCACGCACATTATTCGTCATCAAATTTGTTTCTGGGGGGAGGGGGCGGGGAGAGGGCAGTGAAGAGGGAGGGGTTTACTGGGGGTTACATATTATTATGGTATACATAGAAATGTTGAATACTCAATTTATGATGATAAACCTATTTTATAAGCCCAAAAACACGCTTTTTCCGCTAAAATCCACCTTTTTTAAAATATGGCATTTTTTCACAATGCTGTATCACAGTACCTAATGGGTGAAAACAGTCGTATGACCAGTGATTTTTATAGGAAATTTGATGCTCTTTAATATTGTACTGGTAAAGTTTTTTTGTTTGACGCGTAGTTTTCGAGCTAGAGGCGAAAAACCAAAACATTGGCGGAAAAATTGGGGTTTTTCCCCCCTCCCCAAGTTAGCACAAGGGCCACGAGGTCGAAAACTCAGCATTGGAATCCCAGAGGACCTATGAGTTACCTGTAAAAATTCCATTAAGTTCAAAATACTTTCCAGGTAAATCTACCTGGCTCCTGGACTATAAATAACATTTTAAAATTAAATTAAAACTTAATCTGTTATAACAATTTTTAATACAATCTTTAAGCTTACTATTGCGAGACAAAAAAGGAGAGCTCCAAATTTCGTCCTACTCTATACTAGTCTTACTACAATTAGTATTTACTTTTACAGATAAGATTGGTCAACCTTATGTGAAGTTAAAAATAAAGTCACTAGGCTCCTGTATGAGGTATTCCGACAGTAATATTTTAGTTTGCCTAGTTGGCTCTACCTTCTAGACTTCAATATCTTGAGCTTTCTTTGGTTCCCCTCCCCATTGGTAAAACCAAACAAAGAAACCCTTATAGTTTCGTTCCTGTGTCCATCTGTCTGTCTGTCACTCTGTACAGTTGCAATAAAACTTTTGAATCCCCCCCCCCAAAAAAAAATAAATAAACAACTATATTTCTGCTGTCACTATAAATATAAAAAAATTACAAAATGTGCGGCCTGCTGGGCCATAGAAAAAAAATTGCAATTTGATCCGATTACTAGGAATCCAAAATTTAGGATGAATCATGTTACGGGATAATAAATATTTTTAAAAAATATTTGGGGTATCAAGTAAAAGGTATTAAAGAGTAAATTACAAAATGTGTGCAGACGCGTGGAGCTTAAACTATAGTGCCGATTTTGACGAAATTTAACACAAATGTTCAGAAAAATCATACACCGAGGCGAAATCGAGAAATGATGCTCCAAAAATCTGAAAAAACGTGAAAATAAATATTTCTCGAAAACAGTTCCGATTATATGATTATGAAAACTCATCATACAAAAGATAGTCCATTTAAATATGAATATAACCTTATAAGTAATTTTCGGGGAGAGATCTAGAGGTCCTGAGATATTGATCAAAATAAATTTGATTTTGCTGAACACTTTTCAAGAATGTTTAAAAATAGTCTGCCAATTAGAGTGGCACTTAGCTTCCTCGTGCCCCACGGCGCATATTATATGGAGACAGGCAGACACGGGGTCAAAAATGTTCTATTCATCTATCTAACTAGATCTCTAATCATGGTCTATAATCACAATCATTGGTTTGATGTATCCAACCGTGAAAGCCTACATGCTATAATAACTAATAACAATAATATTTTTTTTAAAAAATGCTATAGCTGATATAAAATAAATAGAAGTTATTTTGATTCGTTTTTGTGTTTTTAGATTAAACTGTGCTACCCTTAAAAAAAGGTATTAAGTGAAATTTCTCGAAACAAATTTAGCCTGTGAAAATGTTGTTGAACCGTTTTATCGCGACGCATCCAGCGACAATTCAATTAGGCAGATTCGTTAGGATGGCTCAAGCCAACTACAGTGGGTGGAGGGAGGGTCCACTCAGCCGCGAAATTACCAACTACGAACCCGCAAAACTTCCCTACACAAATTACCTGCCTCTAGAAAAAAAAGTTGCAAAAAAAAAAAAATTTCAAAATAATTTGTGGAACACTAAAATGTTCTACTAAATAATTTGATTTCTTAAAGTAATGTATTCATGTCATCGATGTGAATAATTGGGGAAAAGATATACTGGAGAATTGTGCTTTCTTTATAGGAACCATTTTTAAATTAAATTAGAAATTACGAGGGGAGACAACAGAGAAAATTTTACTACACCTCCGGGATGTAAATTGGGAAGAGTATCTGAACCTAGCAAGTTGGCCTTCTTTTGGCAATGGACCATTTGCTTATGGGTATCAGCCACTATACACACTAATATACTGCCGAAACGAATACGACATGATTAACATTAACAGTGATAGTGCAAGCATTGTAAAATAATGTACCTAGGTGGCTGAAAAGGAGAGACCAATGCCTTTATGATTACTAAGTTTTGCCAGTCACTTAAAATGTACAACTACAATAGGATTAAGCGTTTTTTCATTGTTTAACATAACTACCATTGTTTACATTGTAAGTCAAAAGGTTACATTGTGACAATACATCGTGAAGAAGAAGCAGTCCAGTGGCATTGGATATAATATTAATATTCAAATATGTAATGATAAAGTAGATTAATAATGTATATAAGATATATAATAGTAATAACAATATATTATAATGTCCTGTAATGACCCTGGCAGTTGAACGGGACTAAACCCCCCCCCCCCCCCCCCCCAAAAAAAAAATTAATATATACTAATAATAATTATAATATTTTATCATAAAATATATTTTTTAGGAGTGGATCTCTAGACCACTGCTTAAAGTTCATGTAGAAAATTAATACCCGATGTAGAAAATTCATTATTGGAATTTTCTACATCGGGATTCGGATAGATTATGGACAAACGGAACACTCAGGTCTTCATGAAGAGAGAGGTTGGAAACATAGTAAGGATAGTAAGGAACATAGGATATGGAGTATGTACCAATCATTTTTCTAAAGATTTTTGACTGCAGGATTTGGAGACGACAGGATTTGGAAGGGTCGGTGCTGCCCCACACTTCCATCTTGTAGTCTTAAGCCTTGTCCACACTAGTAGACATGTTGCGCGATTTTGGTCTCAGAGACAATGTCTATAGCGATTTGTCTATAAACATCGGCTAGAAAACGGCGTCTACGGTCTCGTTGCTAGACCAAAAATCGCATGTCTATGTTTTTCCATTCTAAATGGTAGACAAGGTGCAACGGTAGTCATGTTGCGCAACGTGTCTACAAGTGTGGACGCTAGACCTAGACAATAGACGGTCTCAGAATACGTCTATAGACACGTTGCGCAACATGTCTAGTCTATAGACGGTCAATGAGACCGTCTATAGACATGTTGCGCAACGAGTCTACTGGTGTGGACTAGGCTTTAAAGTCAGTTTTGGCTTGCGGTTTTAAGTTTTCTATTGATATTTAAGGTTTTACTCATTGTATAATTTTATTAATTGGAAAAACCACGCTAGATAATGTACAATGAAGACCAGTTTCGACATTAGTTCACCAGTGAACTGATAATTTACATTCGTAAGGTATATAGAATATTTCTATGATGTAAAAATATATGTTGTTTGGGTAAGGTGGGATGAAGATTATAATATGGTTTTGGGAACATGGAGTTAGGTGGTTTACTGGGTGTTGGGTCGTTGAAAGGAATTCCTAGGAAGAGGCAAGCCAACACACATAAGAATTCCAAGTACAAGGGTTTTATAAAATTCTGGTTTAAGGATTATATCGGAAGGGGTACCTATACACTATACACCTTAATACATACTTACATGATAGCCTACTACTATATAAATATATCATACTAAATCTCATAAAAATAAATAAAAAGAAATCGAAAATAATTAATTAAAAATATTACACTAAAAAAACTTCTTGCAAGACTTGTTTGCAAAAACTTCTCTGCAAGACAGTGAACATTTTTAACGCTATTCGAGTTTATGTGCCCAAGTAAAGACATGATAATGTCAAAAAAAATGGAGCGTGCAGATTCTTGCGTTTGTAAATTAGGAATTAAATCGAACATATATGTGTACGAAGAAAGAAAGTATTTTTCTTCTTTTCTACTTTATTAAGAAAATAAATAATCTTTTAGCTTCTACGCCCATATTTTTATAATAAATGCAAAAAATTATAGTATAACAATAAATTTTATGTATGTAAGTTTATTAGGAATAAAATAATAATGGTTGTGGCGTTTGTCAGGTGCAAATCGGAGCAGTAGAAGAGAAGTTATAGTTGGGGGGGGGGGGGGGGGGGGCGCCGCAAGGGCGCGCGAGCGACTACTCGATCGGTTGCAAGCGAGTAGCGAAGAGAGTGAGACGTGGGGCAAGTATCCGATCAGGAGGGAAGGAGTGGGTAGGCTCTACCGAGCGCGCTACCCTAAACCGAATGCAGGCAGACTTGATTGCCTACCTCCTATGTCCTCCTAACACCCTATTATACGGTTACACTTTTTGGACTAGATTTTTAGTAACGCTTTTCGAGTTTATGTAGCATAGCCAAGACATGAAAATGTCAAAATCAAATCCGTCAAAGGAGATAGGTTATAATTAAGCTTATATAGTTTATAATCCCTTTGACATACCTAGCCATCCTCGGGCTGTTGCACAAATGATTATTAAATCGTGGAAAGTTAGTTGGATTAGTAAAGCGTTACTCAAATGTTTTGCTCTTTGAAACACGGTGTGTTTGATCTTATTACTGTGTCTATACTTATATCTGTATTATGTTATGTCTATCACAAATGATCAGAACCTTTATCTTGTCCGAGGTCAACTATCTATCTAGTCCAATAATAATTAATTTATGTGATTCTTGTTTAAATTTTTATTTATTTTAATATTACCCTATCTGCGGTTTCAAACATCTTTTTCATTTAGGGCATTTTGATCTTTTAACCAGTGTTATGGAGGGACAAAGAAAATTTACCGTCACAAGAATCAATATGATTGTGGTATTGCATAGATAGATCTTTGGGATACCGTTATAGGAGGAGTACTCTCAAATCTTGTCTGCTAGCAATTTCATATACCGTACAACCTTGTAAAGGTTCAGTTGTTTGTTTTCACAGAATTTACGCCGGTTAGTAGTAACATATCAAAATGCACATACAATACTTCTATGCATATTTAAGCCAAAAAATCTATCTGAAGAGGGAATATTTCATGAAATTTCCTCTTATTATTTGCGCAATAGCGCGGTGCGAAAAATGGTCATTTTTGATATCCTTATGAAAATATAATTAGGTTTTACTCTACTATATTTTTCTGAAATCACCGAAATAATGGAATTAGCAGAGGGATGTCTTGTGGGCGTCATATATATAATATATATATATATATATATATATATATATATATATATATATATATATATATATATATATATATATAAAATTTATAAGTTGTCCCTTTCATACATTTTTAAATCTCATTTTTCCATCACAATTTATTTGCGTCATTTGGATTTGTTACTCAGAAAGAAAAAAATGAACATTCTACATTTTTAATCTCCCCTTATCTGGGGGTTTCAAAATAAATTCTTTTTTTAGTTTTGGACATTTTGATGCTCTCTATCATAGTCATGGTGGTACATAAAATACGACAAAGAAAAATTACCGTCATGATAACAGTAAAGAGTACTATTTTAGCTTTAAAAGCTTCAACCTTTCTTTAACCCTTTTATTAAAGTTATTTCTCTATCCTTGTTTTTACCTTAACATTTTTTATCATACATTTATTTCTTTTCGCCTTTTGTTGTTGGGCTTTATGTTTATTTCTATAGAAAGAAGCTCTAAAAGAGGCATAATTTTAGTATTAAATATATTCTTATAAAAGGGTACTTAAGAACAAAACGGGAGTTTCGAAAAAAAAAGTTTTTTTCTAGGTTTTACTTATCTCTTAGTTTCTTTGTTTTTGTTTTCTGAATTGTATTCACTGAGTTAAATAAATATTTTTATAAGTGTACTCTTTGCTCTTTTATATTTTTCTTTTATCTGTTCATTTAATTAGAGACAAATAGAAACTTATTTAATCCTTTTTTTTCTATTCTATTCTACTTTATGACATTTATTCAAAGAGAAGTATAAATGAAATTTATTTTATACACATGTAATTTAAAGCGTCAGATTTGAATTATCGCTAAAGAAAAATGGTTACCAACTTATTATGGGAATAAGTTATTAGCAAAATAACGAGAAATAAGGAATAGGAAGTGTGCTAGTTTGAATATGTTTTGATTTCCAGCGGGACCATTATGGTTTTGATCAATTATTAAGTGTATGCAGAATGTTGGTCCTTATTATTATAAGACCAACTGTAGGCTACTTTCAACTAGCCATTTAAATTTCTTAATAATCGGATTAGTAAATTATTATGATATAGTAACCCGCAAAAATGTTAACGGACCAATAGCCACAGACGCGAAATCAAAAATGTTACTGTTTTATAACCAAAACGATGCTTTGAAATACTCAAGAGATCAATTTTTAAGATTTAAATTAGCAACCGTTAAAATAAAATTATTGAGGTACGGTTTAATAATACTGTGTTGTTTTTATTAAACCATAGCTCACTAATTAATTTATGTGGTAACCAATTAATATTCGGCACTAATGCTAAATTTAATTTTTCCGTTCCCTTTAGTAAGCTTGGAAGCATAAAGTAGTAAATAGAAGCATAAAGCTTGGAAGCATAAAGCTTGGAAGCATAAAGTAGTAAATGGAAGCATAAAGCTTAGAAGCATAAAGTAGTAAATGGAAGCATAAAGCTTGGAAGCATTAAAAAAAAAAACATTTTTTTTAAACAAGGCAGAATGTGTCTTCTTGAGATAATGTAACGTCTTTTTGATGAAGTCTATAAATATATCTTGTCTTATATTATTCCAGTATAATTATAAAACTGTACATAATCAGCAAGTAATAATATACTATTAATATTATAGTCCAGGAGATAGCGTGCAAAAAAGCGTCTAACTAACATCCAGCTAGAAATTTGTGTTTAAGTAAATCTTTGGGTGCCTTTTAAGAATGTGTGGTCGGCTAAGTTCGTCTGCGGGACATAGCTGGGCAATAGGCATTTAAAAAAATCAAACTGGTGGAGAGCGGCCATGTCCCCCCCTTTTTGGTGGACAATATGATTTTCATGATCCTGAGTACGAACTTAGTTAATAACCTTAAAAATAAATCATGTTGATGTTAGTTTGTCTCTTGATAGGTTAGTTACTAAAATATTACTCCCAAATCAAAGTTGTCACCTATCAAGTGACAAATTAACATTAACTTGATTTTTGGTTTACTCAGGATCATGAAAATCACATTGCCCACCAAAAAGGGTAGGACGTGGCCGCTCTCCACTGGTTTGTTTTTTTCAAATGTCTATTGCCAAGCTATGTCCCGCTGACGAACTTAGCCGACCACATATTCTTAAAAGGCACCAAAAGATTAACTTATACACCAAATTCTAGCTTGATGTTAGTCAGACACTTTTTTGTACGCTATCTCCTGGACTATTAATATTTAAGTATAAATAAACTAAATTTAGTAAAACTTGGTTTTAAGAAAACAGTCTTTATTTGCGTCTCCTGCAACATTTGAAAACGTCTGACTTTAAAAGTAAACGACACTTATGCAATGTGGTCATCTAAATTAAACTTAACTTAACTTGAAGGAATAATATAAACTTTCTTTGGAGAGACAGTTTATACTATTCCTTTTAGATGGCCTCCATAGAAAGCACCGATATCTAACTTAATTAACTTAAGTGACATTTCACTTAAGTTACGAGTAGTTTAGAGTTTGGATCTAGTAAAATTCAGTTTACTTTTTGCACGCTATCTCCTGGAGTATTAGTTCAATTATTAAATTGTTGAAATCTTAAAAATATTTTAAGATTTTCAATGTTTAAAGGATTTCTCTGTTTTACCAGTACAGCTCTTACATGAGAGCATCGTTCTTCTTGACTACTATGGAAAAGATAAAGCATTCCTACAGCATGACTACTTGACTCGATCAAAAAACTCTTACATCTGTAGGGAGTTAAAACTCCCTACTGTAAAAAATCTAAATCACAGAACTATCCCAAATATCTTGGTCCACTCTATTACAATAGATTGCCCATAGAAATGAAACAATTTCAATCATATGCAATATATAAAAATAAAAACATTTCAAAACCAGAATACCTTAATATACTAATTTGAATAATACCTTAATAATAATTTGTAATCATATCAATAAATAATCATACCATTTGTTGCTACATCAATACTATTACCTCTGTTACTCTGACTTCTTTATCAGTATAGCTGTTCATTTTAACCTTTAAACCCACACACTTATAAAAAAACACAAACAGACTCAATAACGAATATCAAAAAATTAAAAAAACAAAACACAAACTATAGTGTACACATATCTCACATACTATTCCATATTGCACTTTTCATATAATAACCAACAAAATAGTTTAAGTATGCCATCCACTTTATAAAACAAATGTTTAAATCTTGTATATTTATATAGTAATTGTTTTATATAGTATTTAGTATATAGTATTAGAATATTATTAGTATATAGTAGTTTGTTTTATATAGTAATTGATTCTATTTTATGTATTCAAATGTATCTGACTTTTTAATTTGCTGTTTTTCGATCTTAAAATTACTAAAAAATAAACTAAAGGCAGCCCCTCGCTCTAGCATCTATTGCTATTGAGGGCTCTCACTTCAAATTTATAAAAACAAGGAATATTTATGTAAAATTGTTAATTTATTATTTTGTATATTGATATGCTAAAAGAACGAAGTGAAAATAAAAATATTGTATTGTATTGTATTATTTTAATTAGGTTTATTAGATGTGTGCATATGAGGAGAGACGATAGCTTAATAAGGATTTATAAGAAAAAGAGAAATTAAGAAAATAAGTTGGATAAAATATATATTTTATTTAGTTATGTGTAAATGACGACGTTAGGAAAATTTAATTACATATAGGGACTTTTTAAAACCTAACAAAATGTTATTGCTTCCGAGCTTACCGAAGGAAACGGAAGCTCTTTGATCGTTTTGAAGAACGTAAATATTTTATGGCTTCGATTTCAAAAATTCCCAAACAGAAATCCGTTTCAGACACGAGGGAACATTTTTGATTCTGTGTCTGTCTGCCACTCAATTTTTGCGAACCAACATATCTTAAAAACTACTCATCCGATATTATTGAAATTTGGATGATAGGTCATATTTAGCCCATTGTTGTTCCCAAATACGTTTCAAACTTCTGCGCCCATTTGATTCTCTTCAACATGTGCACAAACATACATTTATTTACACCAATATCTGCAAAAGTACTCATCTGATTTTCATGAAATTTGATTCAATCATCTGCACTCTTTAACTTTTGCTTAATTGATATTTCAATTCATGTAAAAAATCAAAACCATTTTGACATACTAAAAAAACAGGGGAAGCAATTAATTGTGCGCCACGGAGTTAGTTAGTTACACGATATTAATGATTCTCTTCATTTATTAGTTTAAAATGTTGTTACTACCTCTCAAATCTGTATTTAAAGTTTAAATCATTCAACAATCTCTCTCCCTTTCTATTGTAAATCCCTTCTACTAATATGATTCGTGACAATATTACATGATAACTTGAAGCACCCTCTCGTTCTCACGTAAACCTCATCCTCTCTCCCATCCCAAACTAGATCTGACTGTCGCAAGTGTTGGGAGGTAACTATGGGCTTCCCCTAAATTACCAGAGCGGCAAATTAGTATTAGACATATATCGCACTGTAAGTCCCAAATTCACAATTAATTAAATTTAATTTTAACATTTGGGGTGTGAGCAAAAGAGTAGAAACTCCTAAAGCGAAAGCATTTCGTAATATATTATAAATTATGTATGGCATTCATAAATTTACGCCAAATAAATTTGTAGATAGTGAAAACATTCTCGGGAGTTATAAATGCCAAACAGACATACATTTTGGTGTTAAAATATTCACCTGTTTAATTTGTAAAACAAACTGTTTTCGGTTGACCTATTTATGTATTTATCCCTAAATAAATGTATTTCTCCTTACAGACATGGATTCTGTTTTAATAATAATTGTACTAAATAAAAAATATAAATTTGTTAGTTCCAAAATTAACAAAGGGGGGGGGATTGAGTAAATTAATGAAAAGCGATTCTTTGAACCCAGGTAAAGTTTCTCAACATGAGTAAATGTATCTTTGAATAGCTCGCATCCATTGTAATATAGAGAAAATCAGCATGTTAATATCAGAATCCAGTTGGTTTTTTGGATCGAAGTTCCTTATGACACGTTACGGCATCTGGAGCCCGGGAGTCCAAAACACCAACCATCACAAAACCGACCGTCACGAAATCCACCGAACACGATAACTTGAGTAAATGTTGACCAATTTAGTTGTAATTTGGTAATGTTTATTTCACCAATGCCAAGAACGAGTTCGTTGGAAAACGTTATCCGCCCAAGTGTTCGCACGCAACGTACGCGTAAACGTAAGCTTCAAATATAAAATTGGAATTTTAGGACGGGGAAAAATTCTAACTTCATCTATTCAATGATACAAACAAATTTTTTTAATGAAACCAACACCGACACCGCTATAAAGTGTTTAAGATCGATAAAATTATTAAAGTGGACCTAACATTTAAAATAGAGAAAACCATGTTTTTACCGATATCTTACTTTCTAACGTAACGGTTTTCATGAAACTTTAAACATATCGTCAAAAGTACAATTGTAACAGGCATGTAAAGTTTATTTAATTTTATATAATATTCTAAATCGAGTGCCGGGTAGATAGGGCCAGGACTGTACTACAACCATACTCTTAAACTATAAACACATCATGATTAACTTTTTTCTCAATATTAAATTCATATTTATTGCAAGAACATTCATTATTCTTTCAATTTGGCTTAAATTAAGCGTTTTCTAAATCCGCCATATATAAGTAGTTAGCATCGTAAACTTAGCAGTGTGATTTTATAATTTATATTTGATAAAAGGCGTTAGGAACTTCGTTATTCACACGTATTTCATTATAGGTGGTTATAGTACCTAAAGACCCATTGTATAATAACATAAGTGTACAGTAAAGAAACAAATCGGTTCTTCACAGTTTGATAAAACTTTCTAATGAATTACCATTACATATAATGATGTATTTAAAACCCGAACATGTTTGATTAATTTATTATGAAATAAAAAATGTGATCCCTTCGGGAATTAAAAGGTTGTGCACTTTATTATTTTATTCGAGGTGTTTAATTATATTGTTTAATTTTTATTTAATTTTTTTTTTAAATTGAATAAAACATATCAGGGGGTAGTAACTACCTCCAAAATTAGAACTAAACTCAATTTGTTCTATTTGACTTCGTGGTAAGATTTTTCTGAACAAGTATAATTAATTTTATAGAAATCAGCTTTACGTTTCTACATTTATACAACAGTAATTTATTAAGATATTAATAATGAATTTGTTAACGTATTAGGATTGAAGTGATACATTTATTTTCACTGTCATTGTAAACGATTGTCCATAATTTGGCTTCCAATAAAGATTATATCCTTCCTAATAATTTAAAAAATAAAATCACAATTAAATTAATAGCTGTCAGATGGGTTTATACGATTGATGTTTCTTGGTGAGGAAGGGAGAGAGAGGGGGAAAACAGGAAAGAACAAATTAAAAAGCCCTGTACCAACCCACATGGGGCGCACAAATTGCCAATTAGTGCTATACAAAAAAGAAAAAAGAATTATCGAAATGTCCACACTGGATTTTGAAAAGATTTGAAAAAGTTTTACGACTTAAAAAGGCATTAGAACTGGACTTTATTATATAATAATACATCAAAGCATTAATTGGCATGAAATAATTATTATATTGGTTAAAGCAGTAGGTTATAAAGTTCAAAGGTCTCTCATTATAATAATGCTTTATTTATTATTATAAGTTTATTTATCCGTGTTTAAATAAACAAAATCTTAAAAATGCTTACATTTAGTTTGATTTTAAAGGTTCGTAATATCTCTCTGTTATTTTTATTAATCTGGCATGATATGTTAGAAATATTGTGAAGGAAAATGAGTATGCATGCAATTAATACACTCCTAATAGGATGACAATTTATTATTAACTCATAGAAATAATTGCAAATATAATGTATGTGTGTTTATGTTTATGTTTTATATGTATATATAAATTACAAAAATAAAATAAATAAATAACAATAAATTAACAATACAATAATAATAATAATAATAATAACCATTTATTGTAAATTACTTATAAATACAGTAATTATACTGTTTTAAATAATAACAATAATATTGGCTGCAATTTTACAAATCTTTAAAAATTTTCATGTCTAGGCTATGGAACATAAGTAAAAAACGTTACGTTACTTTTAGCTTAAAAACTCAGAAAAGTATAACAGGGAGTTAGAAATGTATAGGAGGTCTGTAATCCAGTCTCCAGCTGTAGTGCCATCCCCTACCGCGCTTCGTAGGGCCGAAAAAAGTCGAAAAGATTTATATGTGTGACAGGGAGTTAGGAAAGTACAGGAGGTTGCCATTAACTCTCAGCCCTCTCGGTCTACCTAGTATGAAGGCATATTAACAGTTCGTAGAGGGCGGGCCGGCGCCTTTGAGTTCAGTCGTTTGTAATCAAGCCGCGGCAATGCCGGTGTGTTTTTCTTCCATTGAGCACCAGTACATCATAGTCTTACTCCATCGGTTGTCTTTTGTTCTTAAGATATGGCCTGTCCAGTTCCATTTTCTTTTTATGGTGGTCGATGCTATGGGTCTTCTAAACCAATTCTCACTCTAATCCATGCATTGCATTTTATTTCTTTTCTTGATATGCCCAGCATTCTTCTCTCCATAGCATTCTTCTCCTTTGGCATACTCTTAATTTACGAATTGCTTTCATAAGGAGAGTCCAGGTTTCACAGGCGTATATGACTGGGAGGTCACAGCTTTTCCATAATTTTGTTTTTTTCTTTATATCTAGGTCTGCTCGAAATAGGTGGCTGTATTTGTTGTAAGCATTCCAGGACAATCCAATTCTTCTTTCTATTTCCTTTCCTTCGTCTTCTTTGCTTATTTTGTGTCCCAGATATAAGAAGTTGTCTACACTTTCTATGATATGTCCCCGATTTTAAGTTCTTATTCTCAACAAGGTTTTTCCATAGTTTATTTCTAATCCTACTTTCTGTGATTCTTCTTTGAAATATTTTAGCATTTCTTCGGCATCTTTGATGCTTGATGCGATTATACATTGGTCGTCTGCAAATGCCAGTCTGTTGAGCCTTCTACCGTCTACTTTGATACCCTTTGCCTCCCATTCCAATTTTAAATTAACAATAAGTAAATAAATAAATTAAAAAAAGAAATTAAGAAGAACAATAATGCATGTGAACCCCAACTAACCACAGCCTTGGCTGATTTAATCTAATGTCATAAGTAGAAGTGTAATAATTGTTGTAACAAAATATTGTAGATTAATAAATGGTTCATTCATTCATTCATTCAATATCTCTCTGGTTATATAACAATTGTTTATCTTATTTTGTAGTTTTCATAATTATTTTTACCAAATATGGGCAGTTTTTTGGCACTATTCTGCCAATTAGTATGGCACTTAAGTTCCTAGCGGCCTGAATGGTTACATTGGAATTAAAGTGTGGTTGAAATTTTACCTATTTCTATTTAATTCCCAGTAGAGTCGCACTTATTTTTATTCAATATAATGTTCGCTGACGGATTAAATGAATATGAAACTATTCATGGAGTACTTTTGACAAACTATCCATCTAAATTAATTAAATATAGGATGGCTACTTTTAAAAATGGAGGTGTTAAAGAGCGTTTACATCTGACACTTTTCTCCAGAAATATACGTGAAGCGTCAGCCAGAAAATAGCTCTGAGTGTAGCTGTAGCTCTGTGTTTACATACTGATAGAAATTGCTAGCTATTTATGTCGTGAATATGTATATATTTCCCGGAAAAATAAACGCTGCGTATTTCAAATGAGTTAGTATAATTAACAGGTCAACTAAAAAAAAGTAAATAAACATGTAGGAAACATTGTATTGTTTAAGTTGTACCTATTGATGGGGCTTTTTAAAATGCTAAAAAGCCTTCTTTGAACTATCCTATGGCTCTGATACACTCAAAACAAATAAACAAACTTCTGATAAAGTATTTGTGTGCCACTAAACAGGGTTATAAACATATAAATTAAAGAAACATTTTATCAATAAATAAAAAAAATCCAAAAAGTAGTAATAGTAGTATCTTAAATTTTGGTGGATTTTTTTTTTTTTTTTCAGATTTTGTGCACTTTACATATGCGAGATAGAGGGGGACACTTTTTCAAACCCATACAAACTCGCCTAGGCTCGCCCTATCAAAGCTTATAACCAAAAATTATATATTTTTGTAATCAGCTCGACGTACCCTTTCATATGAATTAAACCCTCAAGTTGTTTTACCCTAATTTTTTTAATTCGCTGTATGTATTTTTAAAATGTGTGGGTAGGTACTATATACATTTATGCCAAATTCCAAAGTGATCGGACACAGTAGTAGTAGTCGTATTTTTATTAGTAAGGGGGCGGGGAGGCCAAGCCTAGCAACTAGACCGCATTGGGGTCCTTTTTGCCATCAATCATACCTTATATGTATAAAAGAAAATAAAATTGATAAATTTAAAATAGAAATTAATAAAAATTCATAATTATTCTTAATAGGTAAATATAAATAAAATGACTTCTTTCTTAACTGTTACTTAATAATTTATATATTTTCTTATGAATAAATAATTAAAAGAAAGATGCTTATTAAAGTCATGAGTAGACAAGTGAAACTCTGATGAAATGTTATTCAAGCAAAATTGCCTTTATATCAAAAATAATTAACATTCTCCTTGCTCGTTTTGCCTTTGAAACCAACTTTACGTGGTTAAACTTGAGCGACGTTGTTATGCCAGAATTCTGAACTTAGCGACATTGTTCCTCTTTCCGGAGGAAACTTTAGAAGTAAATTCAATTTTTAAGTTTTTGGTAGTTTTCATACTACGGAAAGTTAAATTTTAATTTAAATCAAATTATAATTATTATTAACTACGGGAAACAGACAGTGAAAAATACACTCCTGTGCCGGGATCCCGGCACAGGAGTGTATTTTTCACTGTCTGTTTCCCGTAGTTAATAATAATTATAATTTGATTTAGAAGTAAAGTTAAACTAAGGACATTCATAATGATAGAAGACTCTTTTCATCGTGTTTTTAGTTAGTGCTATCAAAACTGAGTAAAAGTTTATTCATACTTATTTGATAGGAATTTTATTGTTTAAACAAAATATGTTAAAAATAAATCTAACACAGTCATTTGTATTAAGCTTAAGATTATTTTATCAAATTAATTAGAACTATATACTTTATCAATATTTGGAGTTGAGACGTTAATCGACATTGTTATGTCGACTTAATTCATGGTAAAGAAGGCAGTGTAACCGTAGTGCTAAAGTCACCTATAAATCGAGAGTGACTCAAGATCGTGATTCGATCTTTCACCTTGGTGCTCTGATATACATAGTTGGTTCGGATCGTATCGTACTCACTTCGGCGATACATTGTGTGAAGTGGCTTGAACTCATTTACAAGATCGCACCTAGACGTAGACTACACTATTATATTTTCATGTACTGAGAGTAGATTTTTACTTTAAGAGGCTATCAAATCTTCGCTGGTTAATATAGGCGATTAAATAAAATATATATTTGCCAATGTAAATTTATCCACTTTTACGATAGTAAAATAGTTAAATACTTCATGTAAATATTCTTACGGTTCTTTATTCTTAAATGAATTGTTGAGAAGTAGTAAAACCATTGTTAACAATTGCAAGTTTTGAAATATTTCCCAAAGCTTTCTTTTTAATTTATACGATAGTTACTTTTAAAAGTACACTTAAAAGTGCACCTCAACTAAAGGGTTATGTTTAATTGATAGAGTTATGATCAAGTCGGAGTATTTATATTATCTAAGCTACTTAACAGTGTCGAATCACTCTTTGATATATATAGAAAACAAAGGGGAAATTATCGGATTCCCAGACTTTACCTGCCACCTTTATAAACCAGCTAGAGGTATAAACCAGGCACCTTCAGGTAGACAAGGTAAAGGCAGTGTCGAACCAGCTCTACCACGAGGAGAGGGGGAGGTGTTTCTACAACTCCATGGAAATTTATAGCCTTTGCAAGCCCTTTCCAAAGGGATTCGGCAAAGGATTTAAAGGCGTCGCTATAAACCTTGCTTGGTTTCCTTCCCATACCTTGGGAGTTGTTATTACCTAAACCCTACCTAGAGAAGCTTGAAGCTCCATGCAGAAACAATATTCGGCTGTGTACGCTATATCCTCGGGTATTGTTTTGAATAAGGCTTGTTCGACTATAGATTTCAATGTCTGACTTGGAGAGCAATGAATTTTAAATCCGGTCTTGGTTATGAAGCGCGCTTTCTCAATCATAAATTACTACTCCATCAACAAATACGTCATAAAAGATGCTCTAAAAACTTCAAACTTTAAATCCCCTGATATAAACAACGGTAATGTCGTACTGTATTACATTATACATGTTTTATTTAGATTCGGTGTAATTATACTAGTTGATAAAGGGCAGTTCAATCACTTTAAAAAAGAAGAGTTCATTCACCTTGGAAAAGGGCGTTAATTATTAATCAGTGTAAATAAGTTGACTAAATTTGGATTTGAACGACAACTTATTACTTACACGATTAGTGTTAAATAATATTGATTTTATTCTAAAAAGAAAATTCTTACCAAGTTCCTAATTGTTCGTGCCTTTGGCCTTCAATTCCTAAAATACACTGAAATCCATAAAATTAAGAAATTTTGCTATTGTGAAATAGCAGTTTTTATTATTCTTTTGTTTTCTCAACTGCGCTTTTTCCTGCTAAAAGCCAAACCATTAATTATTCAATTTCAAATAGATTTATATAAAATTTTAAAATGACACCATTTGGATTAAGTGCTAAAATTGTACATATATATATATATATATATATATATATATATATATATATATATATATATATATATATATATATAGTTTTTTAAAACCTATTTTTTTGTGATCAGGGACCCATGAAACGTACTTGGCCAGTGGCTCCATTAGCGAATTTTTTCCTATGGAAATTCGCTAAAATGTGTTTCCGATCTTATCATAGTCATTATTAATAGTAAGTATTTGATCTTTATCAAAGTCATATTTTCTTTCAAGCTTACCGAAGCAATTTAATCATTCCAAACATCGAAATTTAACCTTTTATGTCCACCTTATTATTTGATTACCACAAGAATTAAATTATACTACGAAATGCACTACACTTTTGTATTAAAGATCTACTGTTCTAAAAGCTCTTCATCCTAAGAATTCAAGCTCATCATCCTAAGTGACAGCGGATGATTTTTTTTTTAGTCGAAAAGTTCATCCAACCATGAGATAACATGACCACTGCAGTGGCATATACTATTCGCTTTCAGCTTACATTTACATATATATTTTAATTCTGGGTGCCTTGCCACCTCGGTAGGGTGGGTAACAACAATGCTTCAGAATAATTAGACGGACCCTTGTTATCACGCCCTAAATCTCCATGTAAATATCTAAGTTACAAAGATAGATAGATATGTAATAATGCCCAACATTAAGGCTTGTCTCTAACACTAAGAGTAACATCATAAATTTTAGGACATACAGACTTGGAATCTATCGAACACAATGCCTCTATTCTATGGCATAAACCTAAATCTAAATTTAAACGCATATTTATTTATTTCAAAATTAATATAGCTACCATATCTGCTTATTAATATATTTCTAAATATACTGTCCCATTGTTAAACTCTCTTATTAAATTATAGCATTGTTAAATTGTATTATAAAGCATTGTTAAACTGAATTGTATAAACTGTTCTATTGTCTTATGAAACTTATTTTAATATTATTAAAACATAAAACAAAAATATAAATAAAATATTTAACACATTACCATTACATAATTAATAATAATTAGATAAATCAAGTGAAATTATGGTTATCAATTAAGAGCTTAGTAATGAAATTAAATTAATTAAAATTAACATGAGAAAAAGCTAGAAAGTTCAATAACCGACCTTATGATAGCAGAGTCGCATCATTTTGTGCCAAGGTTTAATGAAGGTATGTAATTGAATACCGGCAGTGACAACGACATCGCCAAAGTTCAACATTCTTAATAAACCACCATTAAATGAAGTCTTACCTGAAACAAATAAAATGTATAATTAGTTTTATAGGTAAATAAATAAGATTTTAATTAAAAAGCAATTGGAATATAAATAGGTCAGTTTAACAGTAGGTAATTAAATTTTAAAATTGCCTATTGGTAGATCTAAGCCTTCTACAAACTGTAACGCCTGATAATAATTTGTTTAAATTAAAAAAACATAATTATCTTCGATTTAAATTAGAAGTAAATTAAATACATTTCAGGCATAAAATCATAGTGTATTACAATCGTAATAGTAAATAAGGATGTCCAATTTACACGTATAATCGATTTGGTCATTAGTTTGGAATGTGTCCACTTTGGAAATCCAATTAGTTATGGTTTATTGGTAAGCGTGTGGTGGTCACAGCCAGAGCCCTCTCCTATATTCAAGTCAACGAGCTAACAAATAAACTAATAATAAAATCAACAAGCTAACAGTAAAACAAGATAAGTAGTAAAAAGCTAACAAGTAATCTAATAAACAAGTCAACATGTTAACAATAAAATTAAAACAAAGTGACAAATAAAGAAGCTAACGACAAAACCAATTAACAAGTAAGCAACATAAACAGAAAACAAATAATACCGAAACATAACTACACAACGTAAACAATCCCGCAGAATAATAATCATGTAAACAAGCTAACAATAATGCTAAGTAAGACATAAACACGCGATCGAGTAAACTAATTAACAAATCAACAAGAGAAAATAGTTATTTATGCACCTAGGGAGTAAAGTAAGCCATTATTCCCTGAGCGAATAAGTTATGGTTTATTGTTATGTTTAAAAGTTATCCTTCGGCTTCGCCTCAAGAACCATGGTCCCTAAATCCCGAGGCGAAGCCGAGGGAATTAGACTCCTTAATTCCCGAGGCGCAGCCGAGGGAATAACTTTAATTAGCTCCCGAGACGCAGCCGAGGGAGATAATTATCGCGAGGGGAATAATGGCACTTTACTCACAAGGTACACACAATACTTTATCTCCAGTAGGAAGAAAATTCACATTTTCGTCCATTGCACAGTTTTTATTTATTATTTTAATAAATAACAATAATTATTAGCACTTTTAATAGCAGATATAAGAGATTCAATATTAAAAACAAATAAGAATTGGAATTAAACTCAAATAGAAGGTTATTTAAATGCAGGTTATAAACAAAGATAAACATGGTCGAAAAACTGAGTGCCGCCAACCTGATTTCAACAACTTCATTACATTAGCCATTCATTTTCTACTATTTATAAAATAATTTAGTTGCAATCTTTACTTTTTTGCCCTACTTTACTTTTACGCCCTACTTTTACTTTTTCTCCCTACTTTTTGAGTTAAGGGATGAAAAGACTTACTTTAGCCCCTCTAAACTAATTCAAAATCATAACTTTTTTTCCCTACTGGGGATAATAGTTATTTATGCACCTAGGGAGTAAAGTAAGCCATTATTCCCTGAGCGAAAAAGTTGGTTCTTGAGGCGAAGCCAAAGGAACCATGGTCCCTAAATCCCGAGGCGGAGCCGAGGGAATTAGACTCTTTAATTCCCAAAGCACAGCCGAGGGAATAACTCTTCAGGGATGAAACGACCTGTTTTAGTCCCTCTAAACAAATTCAAAATCATAACTTTTTCTCCCTACTGAAGATAAACAAATTAATAGGGCAAAAGCGCTAATAACAAATCTGTAGAACAAGAATCATGTAAACAAGCTAACGAGTAAACTAATAAACAAGTCAACATGTTAGCATTCAAACTAAAACATACTGAACGAAGATCCATAACTGAAACGAGACAAATAATGTTCAATGTAAAACGAATGTTAAAAAAATGATAAATATGATCACAAGAAAATCAGCAATTGAATTTTAACTCCTGGAAATATTATAAAAGTTAAAAATCCATTATAGTTAACAAAGTTATAGACTGAAGTTCATCGTTTAGGTAACGATAGACCTTATCATTTTCACCTTTATACAACTGAAAACTGAAAGTTATAATTCAGTTATAAAATAGTAAAATGTGAAGACTACCTTAATTTAAGAACTTCCTGTATAAATCGAATTACGAAGATAAACTATTTATGTGACATTGAATCAAATACTTCAACCAGGAGAGAAGCTATAAATTCAGAAAGTATATTCAGCAGCTATTGAGTGACGAGTACGGTATAATCTTAAACTATAAGACACATATTATAGTTTTTATAACAAGATACAAGTTGAACCAACAAAAACCTAACCGTGAAAAACATTCCAGACCCCCTACCAAAAACGTCAGCCTATCAAAGTAGTGATATCTACATTGTGGCCAAGTCTGCTCTTTCTTTAGTCCATAACCTCACTTCACTCCTACTTTCATGAGCAAAACTGCTCCTTTATTATTGCTTAACACTTGGCCAAATTTTGAATGAGGAATTTTTTACAGTGTCCTAAGCTTATAACAGCTAAATTGATCAGGTTACTGTGCCAAATAAGCTATTGTCAATGTTTAACAATAAACAGGTAAACCTTTGAATAAACTTTAATAACTCTTGACTATCCAGAGGAAACAGCATCAGAGATTTTGTGATCCCGACGTTTCAAACCCATTACAGGGCACATCCAGTTGCAAATGACTCTCATCATGAGGAACTCTCAAGAAAATCATTCTTGTAATGGGTTCGAGACGTCGTGATTAACAAAATATTTGACGCGGTCTCCTCCAGAAGATCCAGGGTAATTTGACTCTGGCCGCGGAAACCTACGCTATAGTATTTGAATAAACTTGCTTTTTTTAACGTGTTGTTGTTGAAATGATGTTCTTCCTTAACCTTAATAAATATTTACCATATACAAACTTTAGTCATTAGTAATGGAATTGTATATTCTAGTCAGAAAACTTGAAATTAACACAAGGATGGATCGCCCAAGGAACATCGCACAAGTCATATTGGCCTTAATCCCTTAATAATTTACCGAACAACTCAAGAATTGAATAAATTGACCAAATATGTGATTTTAGCACACAAAAAGGGTCCGTAAGCAATTTAACAAATAGGACTTGTTCGTTAAAAGTCATAATCAGCACAGCCACATCAGGATGGTGGCCAATTAAAAGTTCATTGAAAAAAATAAATTAATAGTAAAAAAAAAAACAAAAAAAAAACAAGCTTTTATTCGTATTCTTCTCAGCAAACCCCCTTGATACTCATATCATGGAAGAGCTTCAAAAATAACTAGTCCACCATCCTTTTAGAATGACGTTACTTAGCTAACCCTGCATTGTCATCCAAATTAAACGTCAATGCAAAATTTCCATACACTCGGTTGAGGATAACTGCTTTTAAAATTCAGTTGCAAGATTTGACCCGAACATACTCGTACATACAAACATGGCAAGTTAAAAAAGAGCTTATAAAAAACAAATATATCTTGTTCATAAAATAACAATGTCTGACTATTTTTACATACTAACGACATACATTAAACAATTATATGCTCGTATACATGCATGTTTCTACTTCTAAAAATGTTAAAATTAAAGCTTAAACATGAAATTTCATAATTAACTATTAGTTAATATATACAAACTATATTAAAAAAAGAAATATTAATGTGTCTGTTATTATTGTGTTAGAATATTAATATTAATTCACATTCACTAGCCATACTTTTATAAAGCTCTTATGTAGTAGTTTATATACATTATATATATATATATATATATATATATATATATATATATATATATATATATATATATATATAAACTACCACATTAAAACCTTATAAAAAAACAATATTGTGCACGAAATCCATCTTGTTATGACCTTAGGTGATTTGACTAACGTTCACTAACACTTGTACAGAAATAATCTCTATTATATTTAACTTGTAGCAGAGATTCCTCAGCTTGTATTTAGACACGCAGAGTCTGCAGTCTAACACGCTAACTTGCTGACAGGTAAAATGTGTCATTCGTTTAACCCTGTTATCAGATATTTACAGATAATTTAATATTTTTTTAACTCTGTTCATCATGTTCGGTTTTTTATGTGTTCTATTTAGGATGACTTTGAATAAGAATTACGACAATAAAAGGATGAATGCTAAAAAAAACACATTTTTTTATAGAGTTCTTAATGTAGGTTAAATAATATCATAAATCAATCAATTAAAAATTAAAATTGTGATTTTATTAATCTTTTTAGGGTTTCGAGGTCATCCTAGAAACCCTTATGCTTTTGGTACTTCGCCTGTCCGTCCGTCGCATCTTGGATCATATCTCCCCCTACTTTCCTGCCCAAAAAGAGGAAAAATGTTGCGAACTTCACAACTTAAAATTCGTTCGGTCGGCGAGCAGCATTTTTAAGGGTCTTATTTTAAAGATATTGAAATGTAGATCACAAATATAAATCGCGTTTCCAAAATAGCGGCCATTTTACCCCCGAAATTACCAAAACAAAACTCAGAAAAAGCTGTCTCCCACCCACTACCCCATAAGAAAAGGTCCTAAAAAGAAGAAATGAATACAATTCTCTGTAAGCCGTTAATATTTCTGGGAGTTAACTAAGGTTACCCAAAATTTTTATTTTTTGTAATCTTTGAGTGGGGTATCATCATCATCATTTTAAATGTATTGAAATGTAGATCACAAATATATATCGCGTTTCCTAAATGGTGGCTATTTTACCCCCGAAATCACAAAAAGAAAAACACCCACAGAAAAATCCCTTTAACGTAACGAAATTTATTTTTGAGGATCATTAAGGATATTCTCATCATAAGGATTATTCTCAAGGTAAGTTGCTCATAAGAGTCACAGTAAAAAGGCACCTACTCTTACTCAAAAGTTAGATCTTTAAAAACCGTCGAAATACTCAAAATCATATTATCCTTAGTTGGTACTTAATATTATTGCTGACCCCAATCGACATTTGTTCAAACTTTCGAAACTCCAATCAATATTTTTAAGGGTGTTCCAAGAGCTTTTATTTTTGCTCCCCTTGCTTAATAAGATTCCTTAATGAGGTAAGGCTTCGTCAATCCATTTCACAACGTACTTTTTTCCCAGTCACATGAAATATTGGATTTTGTTTTCCTTATTACATTGGTTGTTCATATTATTTAATAAGTTTTTTTCTTACATGGATAATCTATTGTTAGTTTGTAATAAACACTATGCAAATAATAATAATAGAATACATATTAGAGTAGTATTTAGTATGTTTGGTTTCTTAAAGTGTTCAGAATTATATTAATAAATAATAAAGTTATTCTTGTGTTAGACACAAAGATTGAAGTTTATTGTTCAATTCGTTTAGCATAAGGAGACTATAGTCAGTTAATGTAGAAATATGAGTGATTTTGTCACACTTGCAATACTGCCTTATAGTATGGGGAGCTGCCTACCCATCCACTATGACACGTCTTTAGTCAACTCAAAACATAATAATAAAAATAATTACAAAAATACCTGAGAACGAATATGCTAAAAAAAAATAAACAACTAAACATCCTTAATATTAGACACCTATTCACTTACTTAACCCAGTTAATGGTAAATAGTTCACACAATTGACAATTGACTCCAATGCCACATAACTACAGTACACGAAGACAAGCACAAAACCCCGTCTCAACGAAGAAATCTAGAAAAACTACAGGGGAAACAACACTGGACACGAACAGCAATAGCCTAGGTGTTGTACCTACACTTTACAATGAATTACCCGCAAAAAATCAGAGAAATACATGATTACAATGGAGATAAAGCACAGCTTATATATTATAAACAATTAATGTTAATTAAAAGAGATAACTAATTTATATTTAACGATTTTGGTAGTATTCATACTACGGAAAGATTAAATTTTAATTTAAATCAAATTATAATTATTATTAACAGAGAAAAATACACTCCAGCGCCGGGATCCCGGCGCTTAAGTGTATTTTTCTCTGTCTGTTTCCCGTAGTTAATAATAATAAGAGATAACTAGTAAACAGACTTTGACTCTTCCTCAACCTTAGGGCCACCTAGTAGAGGAGTTAACAACTGAATTAGAATTTCTTCCAATTTTATTATTATATTTTTAAGTTAATTATTCTGATTAAAATTAAATGTTCTGATGTATGATGAAAAAATAAATAAATTTATGAAGCATATTTAAACCGTCATTTTTTAGCCGAAACAGTTTGTAACAGAATCTTCGTTCATAAGTTCATGACAAAGTTAGAGGTATGGAAAGGTAGTGTGTTATTTACAATTACCTGGGGCCTACGACATCCTCCTGTCGGAGACAGTAGTGATCTGAATACATTAGAGAGTTAACACTGCTCCATAGTTGTGTGCGAGTTTATAGCAGTCACCCCTGTCACCACTAAGGAAGGAAGAAAGAGGAGGAAGAATGGGCATATTGATATAAAGAAAGGAAAATAATCAGTAGTCTCTCACTGTTAGGTAATTAGTAGTAAGGTCCTCGCACTAGACGGGTAGGACGAACCACTTGTTCGAACAAACCAATTTGGCCATCTTTTAGGCCCATTTTAGAGAGTTGAGTTGAGAGGCCCCGTGGTAGAGAGTTCCAGCCACTTCACACATAATACCTCTGTATATTACACCGCCGAAGTGAGTATGATATAAATCTAAGCATTACGGCGAGGGATCGAACCCACGACCTCGTACCGCTCTTGATTTAGTGATGGCCGAGCAGAAGTGCGGTAAGTAAATGAATCCACACGGCCATGCTGGCTCTCACTATTAGGTAAACTCGAATTATTATTGAAATTATATTTACCTATTAATAAATAATAGAAATTTATTGGCTATAACCAAAATAAAACCCATTTTGTTCTCATAGACGGAATGGACAATACATTGAACTCATTGAATGTGTATTGCCATTGCCAGTGTCCTAATTTAAGAACTTGGCTTGAAAGATGGTGTATCAGTCCATTATGAATTAATTCAGACATTTCTTTCAGTTTGGCTGTCACACATTTTGGCATTTTGACACGTGGTAAATTTTGGCAATATGCCTACTGTTTATGGACTAACGTTTCGACTACCCAAGGTAACTTTAGATAATAAGCACATTTAAACATAAATTCAAGACAGGATACATTTGTTAAAATAATATTTAAAACGTATAATTAACATTTAATAAAGATGGTCCTTAGTTTTGTGGCTAACTAAATGTAATGGCTGTTTGTGTTAAATTCAATTATCTCATGGTACTAATTTGTAAGAGGACTCATTAATTTATTGGAATTAGTTTGTTTTTTTAGAAGGTGCTGAACATAATTAAATACCTACACTAAAAGTGCTGATCCCAAAAAATTATTTGCATATTGAGCTTTGTTATGGGTAAAATTAATCTTAGAAACTACAGGGTAGTGAACGATAGGACAGAATTAGCCTGTATCCCAAATTTATTTGAGGACATCGGGACAAAAACATCATTTATCTACAGATAAAAACTTTTGATTTTAAATGCTTGGGGAAGTACGTTCAACAACACTTCTTACAAACAATTTAATATTCACAGATATATAGAATATGTTACAAGGGAATATTACATGATTTAAAGATAGAATAAAGTTCACATGGTATTTAATAATTTAAAAAACTATTTTGGCATGCAATAATCGATACATTTGAGAAAAAATGGCTGAGTTGAAGATTAAGAAGATTCATATGCTGTACATTCAGAAGTTTGGTAACTATTAACGAATGTAAACTACAGGTAACTAGGTAAAACTATAGGTAAGTAAGTAGGTATATCAATTAAAGAACGATTGTAATTAGGTTAATCTCGGTTAATTATTTCAAAACCTAATGGTATTTTGATTATTAAATGCATGACGCTTTGACAAATCCTACGCCTATGTAGGCTTTCACAGATGGAGTTGAAAAAAAAAATCAACTTCAACGCTTTGACAAATCCTACGCCTATGTAGGCTTTCACAGATGGAGTTGAAAAAAAAAATCAACTTCAACCTCTCTTTTTGTATAAACTTTTACTCTTGTTTTTTTTTCACTTAAGGCCACATATTATGACGTCACTGGATAAACCAAAACTGAGCCACACTATACGGCAAGCTGTAATGTGCGGTTTGCCGACGTGGCAACTCAAACTTACCGCCTAACGCAAGTGTGAAAAGTTAAGAGGGAGAGGGGGAAAATTTGCGCTTGCGCATTGTGTAAACCGGAACCGTACAGGACGACTAACATCCACACTATACGTTTGACTTAAAAAGTCAGACTTGTTCATACACATTATACCGTCGGTCGCGGTCGACAGATATATTTGCAATAATACCAGACCTATATATATATTATATATAGGTATACTAGATATTTGGTGCTTTCTCTTGTCATTATAATGTTCAACACCCCTAAAGAACCATTTAACAAAGGGAGTGAAACAAAGGAAATTTCATTAATAATAGAAAAACCGAGACCGCAATACAGTAAAAACAATAAAAAACACTTTATACATCATCTCTATAGGGAAGCGAAACAACTTATAATATATATATATATATATATATATATATATATATATATATATATATATATATATATATATATATATATATCCCTCAGAAAACTTAGATTATATAATTTAATATAAAACCACAATATATATAATATTCTTATATTCAACATTACAATAGTAATTTTTTCTGTAACAATAAAATTTCATTCTTCCAGCTAGAGCTACATTATATTTCCCAGGTCGAGAGCTTTAAAGTCTAGAGAGAAAAATAATGAAAATTTCATATATATATATATATATATATATATATATATATATATATATATATATATATATATATATATATATATATATGTGTGTGTGTGTGTGTGTGGATTACAAATTTATTGCAATTTTTTTTAATGTCGCAAAAACCTTTAAAAAAACTTGAATAAAAGTGTGTAAAAATCTAATCAAGGAATTTGAGAAAAAATGGGAGTTTTATGATGAAGTAATAAAGATTAATTATTTATTTCTAACTTTTTGATTTTATAATAAAAATGTACAGATTACAAAAATAGCTGATCTAATATGGCAAAAGGCTAAAAGCTCTTGCAATTTTTGATATTATTTTTTAAGTCTTTTGAAGTCAAGCTGAATCAAATCAGAACAGAATATGGATAGGGTATCATACCAGGAAAAAGCTGTAATGTATTGGTAATAAACCCTAAGTTGGCCAAAAAAGAAGCTCTTTGGTCAAAATCACAAACAGAGCAAATTTTATACTTAAACAATTTGAGGATCACTTTAGTAAAGCAGAATGGAGTTCTATTAGAAATGGGGCGGTAGACTAGACTAAAGATAGCCATTTTGGGATTTATATTTGCCCCTGGAGTCCTGGGGGAAATTAAAGTGGGTTTGTGGAAATCACCTATGTTAAATTAAGGTCTAATCTCTAAAATATGTGTGCGTTTTATTTCAGAGATACCTACTAACAAGTGCAATGAAAAGGGGATAAATTACCAAAAGAGAACTGATAATGTTAAACAGTAATGAAGAGAGAGAGTATTTGAACAGGGGAATAGCCAAAAGAAAACTATATCAGCATAAACATCATTAGTATATGATAAGGATCAGTTGTTTCAAGGCCTAAAATCTAATTACAACGTCACCTGAGTTTCGGGAATTAGAAAGGTAGGCCTTTCCACTGATTTTATCTATCCTAAAATGCTATGTAATTCACAGTCGATATCCACATAGTTTTATTAAAAGATTTTAGGAAGACAAAAATTCTAAAAAACTAGCAGTTAATAGATCAAAAAAAGGTTCGCAAGTTACTATGACGCAAGTAGATGTATCAAAGTATCAACTTCTTAACAACGATTCGATAACTTAGACTTAGACAAGTGCCAATTACTGCCCTACTACACGATAGCATGTGTGTTATAAATAGTCACACTTCATGTTTTATATTTACATTGATTGAAGGAAGAGAAGAAGAAAAAAAAATCAATAAATAACAAACTATGATTATTACCTACTAAGTTGACAGGATTGTTTAACCTTTCAATGTGAAGTACTTTACTGTAAAATATATTTGTTTCATCAGAAAGAAATCTTGTTTAATACATTTTAATTTTAAGGCTTGTACAGACTAGTTTATTTCTATAAAAACATTTAGTTATTTTATTTTTCTTTTATTAAATAAGCATTGGATTATTTCATAAAATCTATTCTAATTATAGATGTGATTACAGCAAATATAATACTCGTATATAATATTCTCTAATATAATGTTGATGTTAATTTATTCGGATTTTTTAAATTACATAATATATTATAAAGTAGAAGAAAAGAGAAAATTCAAAGTTATAAATAAAATAAGTAGATATATATGTATAAATCCCTTGTTATATGAGTTTTTGTCACCGTTAATTCAAGACCTGGGTTAATGTTGAGCCGATGCCAGACGTGAAAGAAGTTAGCCCAGGGCACAATGCCAAGAGGATTTAGAAGCTGGGAGGTTGATGGCTTTAGGTTTTGTGTTGAGATGGGTTGGCGTGGATGCCGCAATGAGCTTCATGGATAGCGAAGTAGTCATTGCTCTAAACCCAACGTGTGGATTTGGGTCAGGCTCCTAACTGACGCCCTACTATATAGATCGAAACTTCAAGGTTACAATAAAACCAGGGTGCCTTTGTAAAACCAAACCTATCAGTTACTGGATTGATTTAGAGTCGGCATGCTAATACAACACTTTACTCTTTCTAACCAAACCGAGAAACTAAAGAGGTTATTTTCTGATTAAATGTTGGCCCGATTTCACTGTATAAGCACTACAACAAGACTTCAATTCAAAAACAAAATGTCTTAGCTCATCACTTCTAAAATTTAAATATCCTCAAAACAAACTAACCCTTGACAACACTATGAGATCTATCTAATGATTACTTAGTTAATACCAATAATAACATTTGTACAATTCCATAAGAGTTTTGTGTTTGGGGGACTCCGGTAGCTCATTGCTATCACGTTCGCTTGTTAAGGCCCGGCAACACAGAAGCTAGCTACGCGATGCGAGCTATGTGAGCTACGCTAGGTATATTTAGTTGGGGTGTTTCTTGGACTCGTTATTCATGTTAAGAGGACAGACCACAGGAGCTCTGATGAAGATGAAGAGGTATTGATTTTATGTTATGTGAGCAAAAAAGAAAAGAAAGTGGGTGCATGCAATGAACGGTAAAAGAAACCAATTTGGGGAATCCCATCACTTGGTGGAAGATCTTAAACAAAATTAAGAGAAGTTCAAAGACTACTTTAGAATAACATCAAGTGGCTTTAAACTTCTTCTCCATCTTCTTCAAAGTGATATATAAAAAAATAGAATGACCTACAGAGCGACTTTTTGGTAGAATTGCAGGAGTAGTAGCGGTCTGCGCAAGTCCGTCGCTGTTGCTGTTGGACGTCGCGTCGCCGAAAAATCCGTTAGCCCTTATATTCCGGCACAGCACATCACTGGCTTCTCATTGGCTCGCATTTTCTTCAACTCTCTCCTTAACGTCCAATCACCGACTAGACCGAATACATAAGTAAATGTTGTCTTTGGGTCGAAAGCGAGAATAAACAAATGATCGCAGCGTTAACAGTTGACTTTCAGTCACTGCGCGTTTAGGGAGATTTATGAGCTTTTTTAAGAGTTGCAGCATTTAGACACAAGTTTAAATACCTCATGGTCAGCTCATAAAACAATTTAATAATCATATTGTTAATCTTAACACCTACATTGACTTCCTATTTTGCATTTCTACTCGCCATCACCGGCACTAAAGATGACCCATATTGGTTGAAAGCCAGCTCTGTGCAACAAAGTTACTTATAATAGAAAGATGGGTCTCTTTGTGCCAAATTAAGTAACACTACTCATCTACCAACACAGAAGATAGAAGATTTAGAACATACACATATACAGAATTACCGAAGATAGTAGATTTTTTTATCAGATAAAATCGGATAGATAAGGTGGCAGCTCCAATGGACAAAAATTTGTGATAAATTATTCGTAATACGGAGTGGTTACATAATATACGAAATGCTAGTATTTATTCGTCAAATTTCTGAAAAGAGAATCGATATGTAGCAGACCTTAAAGTTTGTACGGAAACTGATGAGAAATAATAAAAAGGTATTGCTTTTATCTGTGATAAGGAAAACTACTGTTTTCTTAGGTAGGAAAAATATCATATGAATTTTTAAGATAGTCGACCAATTAGTGTGGCACATAGCTTCCTACATATTTTATTGATATTTTTTTTTTATATTGATATTGTTTTGCATTCTAATATAGTTTAATTTATGTAATTCCCCCCCCCCCTTATTTAATTTGCCAAAATTGTTTTATTATTTTACACGAATAAAAGTATCAATTTATCAATATATTACATCAAACTGATGCATAACATGTTAGCAAAACCATGTCTGACTATAATAGTATCTCAAAGTAGAGGATCTACAAGTCTCTTTAATAGGACTTTGGTAGAATGAATTAAATTTTAAGTAGATTCAAACTGACTTGGATCCCTCTCCCTTCCACCCTCTCACCCGGTCAATGTCTAAAGTCTAGAAGCAATTAGGCCGGCAAGGGTTTAACTGTTTCCCCTAATCTCGGCAGCGTACTGCAATTAGTCAACTTCAGATTATAAAGCGGAATTAAATTAATTATGTAAAGAGATCGCTTACGGTAATTGTAAAAACGTTTTAAGATCCCCCTTACTGAAAATATTCATAAGGATTAAAAATAGGAGAGATCATTAAAAAAATTAAACTACACTTTTCATACAATTTATTTACAGTGTATACAATTTTTTAAAAAAGGCTAAAGAAGAATAAGTGCGCGAGAAGGATACTGAGGCGAAAACTGTCTAATTTTAAATTAGCTCCTCGACAGGTTCATTCCTTTATCTTTTACCGACACGATGATGGCCGAGATGCCGAAAGCTGACAATATAAATTAAAATTCGCTTGTGGACAGGCATTAGTTTTTATTATTAAATAGAATTACAGTTTATTATTTTAATTATGAGTAGGCTATAAAAATCAAATGATAACAAGCATTATCTAAGATTATAGAGACTTAAGGGTTTGAACAAGAGCTAAAGTTTGCTTAGACTTACGTGTTATCAGGAGTTTAACATTCATTTTGTGGAGAGGCTTTCGGTTTTTCATAATTCTATATTTGTGCTATTGAGTTGTTCCTCTATTTATTGTTTACCATAACTAATACGGATAAAATATATAAAAAAAAGACCAAATTCTTCTTCTTAAAACTTTGATATGGCTCCGACTTAGCAGTGGAATTAAATATCTGATGACTTCTCCAAATTTTAGGGGGCTGTACTGTACAATGATTTATAGGGGAGGGGATAATTTATAAACTTTTAAAAAGAGACAACTTTTATGTGGATTGAATCATTCGTAATCGTGATGTAAGAGGATTTATTTGGAAAAACACTGAATTTGTTCTATCATATCTTAACAAGAAATGATACAATTAGACCTTAAAGTTATATCATTTGATTCAGCTCGATACAATACGTATAAAAAGACACACCTAACCTTGAATAATTTAATTTAAGATTTTATTAATAACTCCCCTCCCCACCCCTAATTACTTTATTTATTTTAAATAAAGCACCTTATTTATTTTAAATAAAGCACTTTATTTATTTTAAATAAAGCACTTCATTTATTTTAAATAAAGCACTTTATTTATTTTAAATAAAGCACTTTATTTATTTTAAATAAAGCACTTTATTTATTTTAAATAAAGCACTTTATTTATTTTAAATAAAGAAAGTAGAAGTAGTGAAAAAAAAATAAATTAAAAAATCATCAATTCCTCTTTCCTCTGTTTTTATTTCTCTTGGGAAAAAAGTTAGATTAGAAAAAGCCGGACATACAAAAAGAAAATCCATTTTAAGAGAAGAGAATTTTCTTACTGATTTTTTAAGAATAAAAATTTATATGACATTACGTAACTAGTTATCCCGAAGGTAATTAGTTACAAAGATAAAAAAAGCTTTGTAAATATACAAACAAGTGCTCTCATACTTTCATGGAGAAAACAGATTAAAAAAAACCCTGCTATTAGCACTTAAGATTTTCATCCTTTCATTAGATTGGTTTATGTTAATAATTTATCTCGGTTCAATTAATTTCTAAAAGAAGAAGAGGATTTGTACACAAAAAGGGAGTTTAATCTTAAATGATAATTGCACAGAGTCGCAATAAAAACGGAGAAACGAGTGAGGCTTGTGGAACACCTAAAGCATAAGTGGCCCTGAAAGGAGTGACTTCTGAGTCAAGTGTTCTTCTTGGTGTAATGAGGACCTTCAAATCCCCAAGACCCGACAAACACTTGAGGTTTGTCCTTCATAAAAATGAAAGTATGTAAAATGTAAAAAAAAGAATCTACTACGTTGATTTAAAAATAATAAGGAGAAATCGTTAAAGATATCACATAAGGAAAACATTAAATAAATATAATTGATAATTAGAAAGAAACTAAATATGAAGTATATTATTTTAGTCAAACAATACTATTATTATTCTATTATAGGAAATAAATAGAATTAATAACAGACAGATCTAATACTATTGGGATGAAAATAAAAAGCGGCTGAAAACGAATAAGCTCATATTTACATCAGTAAAATTTTAAATTATGTAATACAATGAGATAATAATTTTATAAAAACAGCATGTTTATATAGAATTATCATAAATAATGAGAAAAATATTATTTAAAAGTTTTACTGATTTGTTGAAAAAAATAAATATACATTGTAGATTATGTATTATTTAGTCAATTAATCAATACGTAGCCCACCATTTATTTAGTTGTATATTTTTATTTTTATTTATAAAGAATAACGAGCGAACTATAACAAGAGCCAACCATTTGTCCAATTTTATCAAATTAAATGTCATAAAAAAAAACAAGCTAAACTAGATAATACTATTATTATTTTAATTCTACACTTTTTTCGTAAAATAAATTTCGCCTGTGTTATTTTAATTCTTTTGATAGTATAGTAGGTCGAGACGGGACAGAAGGGGAATTTATAGAATTAGTCTGGCGTTGTCTAAATTTAAATCATCGTTTCAATAGGAGACCCAGTTATTTTAAAACAGAATAAGACTTCTGGACTAATTCAAAGTGTTATGAAAATGTATCCGGGATATTAAAAAACAATATTTTTATTAAATTTAATCTAGAAATTTATTAATGGGAGAAGAACTAATAAATTCATTAAAATAATATAGTATTGGAAGAGACATTTTAGCAATAATATATCTTGAACTGAACTCAAAAAAATTAAATTATATTTAATAGATTTTCTTTTATAAAAGAATATGACAAATGACCTTTATATTAAAAGGGTAATACTTGCAGTTTTAGAAAATTTTATTAGATTGTCCAAAAAGGTTCTTTGGGTAAGGAGTAACTGTCTGACTTCGGTTTCATAAATAATTCATTTTGATTTGCAGGTATGCAATATTGATTTAGTGAACGTTTCTTTTGATATGGTACCTTGTAGTGAAAAATATGAAGCTCTATAGAAGAGATACGTGAACGTTTACCACCGCAGCTTTTCAGAAGAATAAATATATGAACGGCTGTTGAAAACATTACATCAGAACATGCAATGCAAGCTCTGAAGAATTCTTCACAATATCCTTTGCTATATATAACCCTAAGGGATAGTACGATAAGATTTAATATATAGGATATTGGTTAATGCTGTAAATCATACTAGTCCTAGGTCATGCTGAAACGTAATTGTAAAAAGCGAAGATTCAACTCAAAATTAATTATGATGTTACATAATAGAGTTATTATGGTTATACAATTTGATCATTCAAGTAAATTGAGAAATAATATAGTTCCGTCCAAGAATTCTCCTCACTAGCAATCTTAAGCACTTTTATTTTGTTGGTGTTAGTTTCAAATAACAATTTAATGATATCATCTAAGCATTGGATCAATTCATCTTCATAATTAGCTGTGGTATTGCGACGTTCTTCCATAGTAAAGAAAATGCGAAGAAGAGATGATGTAAGACCTTTCTTCTCACTGGTAAATCGGATCATCTAGTAGTAATGCATTATTAAATTATAAAATGTAGGTTGTACCATTTGTAATTTTCTGAATAATTAAGTGGATCCTTGAAGTGTAATAAAAAAGTAACTCAATTTTACGAGGTAACGTTTCGGTACTACCGGCTATTATCAAGCATTCATTTTGACTATTGTGAGAATTGTTATTGTGTTATAATTGTCTTGTCTCTTACAACTTTGGAATAAAGGCAGACTTTCTTCTTTTCACACGTATATTTACGACTGACTATATAAATTCAATTTCAACATAAACAAAAAACAAGTTACATTGTTATGGCGACACTCCGGCGCCTCTTAGTGGCGACAATTTAAATAATTAATTTCTCAACGTCTTTTATTTCTTTTCTCAAGTGAATCGAAGCCTGAAAACAATCCCAAAACCCTGCCCGTAGTAAGCTATCCCATAAACCTAGTACTTTGAATTCCAAATGTCCGTCAATGTCTTCTACTACTAACTGTTCGTCCTTTTTGGCGTCCTTAATCTTCGAAGTTATTCTACGAGCCGAGCGTTTGCTGGACCTAAAGGTTTTCTTACATTTCCCTTTGTTGTCATATTCTAGTTGTTAAACCTTTACGTTGTTGTTTTTTGTTTTTTTTATTCAGATATTTTCTACATATTCTGTCCATCTGAATCCTTGCGTTCAAGCTTGACATACGCTCTGCTACCACCTTGTCTTGAATCAAGGTGGTAGCAGAGATAAAGACAGACTTTCTTCCTTTCACTCGTATATTTACGACTGACTATAATACAGGGTAGGATCAAAAAGTAGTAGGACTGAATTTCTGTAGCGCGAACGGAGCGGTGGAGGGCGGTCGGACTATCTGGGCGTGGTAGTGGGGAGCCTTCCGTAGAGACCGATATTTTTTCCAGTCGCTTGCGAGTAAGCGGAGAGTAAATACGTCGATTTCCGTGAACCTCTAGAATAAGAAGTTTCGTCACGATCCAAGAAGAGAGAACTTCCGGATTTTCTTTCTTCTTGGATCGTGGAAGGCTCCCCACTACCACGCCCAGGTGGTCCGACCGCCCTCCACCGCTCCGTTCGCGCTACAGAAATTCAGTCCTACTATTTTTTGATCCTACCCTGTACATATATATCAATTTTAACAAAAACAAAAAAACAAATTGCATCGCTGTGGCGAATATAATTAGTCGTTAGTGAGGAAAATTCTTATCAACTTCAATATTTTCACTAGTTAAAGTACATACTTAAAAGAGCCTTCTTTAATATTAATGTTTGTAGTCATGGCTTAAAATAAAATAAAATTAATATACAAAAACAATTTTTAGATTAATGGAAATCTAATAAGAAACATGCAAAGTAACATGCACGTCAACTACGAAGTAGAAAAGCTAGTTAAGCCACAAGACATGACAAGTAAAGTTTTGTAAGAGTGAAATTAGTAATTAGAAGTAAATTCAACATCGTCACTTTCATATTGAGCAGAGTTGCTGACAGCTTCCTGTTTGAAAGCAAAGCTGCCAAGTGCTTGTAACATTCTAGTGCAAGGGGGGGGGGGAGTAAAAAACCTTTGAACTTCGTCTCTGACAAGCTACTACATCAAAGACTCCAAGCTTCTTAGACACCCGTATCGTGTCAGATATATTTTTTTAACCAAGATGATAAAATTGAAGAGGGGAATAATAGGAGTTATTTTTTCAAGTCTAGTGTTTTATCAATATAACTTTTATACTACCTTTAGAGTAAATTTTATACATTATTTCAAATTATTATACAGTATTAAATACAGTATTAAAATTATAAAGGTAAAGAATAAAGGAATGAAGATGAAAATAAATTGGCCAAGTATGTGCTTCCAGCACACAAAAAGGGACCGTTGGCAATTTAACAAATAGGACGAGTTCGTTGAGGGCCCAGCCGTATCAACACAGCAGCCATCTAAAAGTTTGTTTTAGATGTAACTTTTGACTAATTTATTATAAAGATACAACAATATTGTCACCACGATTTTAAAATATTATATATTTAAAATTCACAAACAGGTTTGACATATAATATCATCTTCACTAAGCGTGTTGATTTAGTAAGAGTGAATTCTGTACTAAGCTAACTATTTTACAAACCTTTATGACAAACTAACTGTACAAGGTGGGGTAGAAGGACTACAGAAGGAAAAAGGTAAGAGATATGGAGTTGAGATCCAAGATAACACCAAAACCAACCATTAAACCAAAAAAACATGATATATCTGAACCATACCTTTACTAGGTTCCTCCTTGGATCTCAACTCCATGTCCCTTACATTGTTCCTTCCGCAATCCTTCTACCCACACAGCCCTAGTCTACCCCCACCTTGTACTATTAGTTTGCCATAAAAATTTATAAAATAGTTAGCTTAGTACCGAATTTACTCTTACTAAGATAATAAGCACACTGAAGAAATTATTTGTGGTAACAATATTGTTGTGTTACTTTCTATCAACTTCTCTAGTCATAAGAAATGGTACCACCAAATCTCAGTCAAAGCAACTACATAATTATTTATTAAAATAAGGTGGAAACTAACGACTTCAAGTATTTTTAGTGTCCAAACGCAACGAAACTACTTCGAAGTTTTTACTCCAATCAGTGCTCAAGATAATGGACTTATAAGATTTGATTTTCTCACAAAATATGCAACGTATAAAAAATTCCTAACACCCCATGTTTTTGGAAACAACTGAATAACTATGATTATTTTAGACTTTTTCGTTGATTTGTTAAAAAATAAATAAATAAAACATAGGGGGGGGGGGGACACGAAAAACGCAATTGTTAAGGACAATTGGAGTGAAGATTAATTTTGTACAATATATATATATATATATATATATATATATATATATATATATATATATATATATATATATATATATATATATGTGTGTGTGTGTGTGTAATCAGGGTGTTCTCTTTAATTTAACACCCCCCATGACGCATTCTCTTAAGTAAAAAAATTCATCACAGAACACTAAAACTTCATCCCCTACTTTTCGAGGGGTGATTTTTTGGAGCATTCCCTAAAATTTCCGTTTCTTAAGGTTATTACACATAACATAACTGAAAGGTTCCATATTTTTCTGTTGGGTACTTTCGAAGATAAGGAGTGTTATAAAGACAGGCAAGCGGAGGAATGTATAAGGGTGCTCGATTTTACCCAACGACCAACAAATGGGCTTAAAGAGTGACTTATAGTTTAATATCATAAACCTTGTAAATTATTACGACTTTTCAAATATTGTGTCTTAAACGCTCATAGATAATTAAAGTGGATTTTTTCCTAACTTCAAAAAGCTTAGATAATTATTTCTTAAATGAGCAATAAAATCTTTCAACAAAAGAAACTTTAAAGTCAGTTTTTAAGTTTACTACTATGACTCACTTCTAAAATTAACTTTATTGAACAAATAAGACTTTCAAACTCTAGTGGTTATCAAATAAGTAAACATCTCTTAGTTTGAATCAGATAGAAACCTTCAAAGATAGTTAATATCAATAAATCAGATATATCTTTATAATTATTATTTAAATTTATTATTGGAAATGATTTTTCAAGGGTGAGTAGCTCTTTGGTAAGGTTTGCTAATTTATTTTTATCTGTTGATCGATATCAGGTTATTTTTAAGCAGAAAAAAATTCCGAGAATGAATGTTATTAACAACTTAAATATAAAAAGTTAAAATCTCTTAGTTAAAGAGTAATTTTTATGCGTAAAACATTTTCAGAGGAAAAACTTGAATGAATACCTGTTGCATTCAAAGAGTAACGGATAAAGAAAGATCTCTCAGAAGAGCAAAACTATTGTTTCAAATAAGTCTTTGCAAATAAAAAGTTTGCACAAAAAAATCCCTTTGTATTATAAGTTAGACCGACAAAATTCACTGTTAAGCGTAAAATGAAATATTGAGGAGGAGTCTCAATAACTAAACCTTTACGTTATTTTTTGAAATATTTTCTTATCTAATTAATTTCACAACTTTTAAACTGTATAACTTTTTGCTGGAAAAGACAAAATCAAAACTGCTTGTATAATATATATTTATTTCTATAATATATATATATATATATATATATATATATATATATATATATATATATATATATATATATATATATATATATATATATGCATAAATTTTAATTCATCAAAAAGTTTTCATCGTAACACGTTACATAGTCGAGGCATTTTTTTTAACAACAGGGGCAATATTTGTAGAAATTTACTAAGACAAATAATAAAATGTATGTAGTATTATCATGAGAAAGAAATAACTATAACTTACATTACAACTGTTAGACAAGTAACTCACAATAGAAAGACGATTCCTTACCTGAAACAAAATATATAAAACACAAATTAATAAACATACATTTCTGTATTTGGTTAGTATTTTTTGAGCTAAATATAGAAAAATAACGTCATCTTAAGTATTATTTGTCAAAAGTAACTTTTGTGTACAATTTCTCCAACAATTAAAATACAATATTTTGTTATGCTATCACTGAAAACATACAAGCCTCTACCTACATGGAAAGTGTTGGATCAACTACAAGAGAAACTGATTAAGATATTTAGAGAAGGTTATCTCCATAATAATGGAAGTCAAGAGAGATAATCACTCCAGACGAAGAAGTTCGAATTTAACGCAGCAATGCAAAATACAGTAAGGATGCGTAACCTGAAATAACTTTAGAAAAGGGAAATGGAGATAGGTCGGATAAGATGGTGAAGAAGAAAAACAAGTATTGATTTGAGGCAGAGCTCGGCCTAAACAAACCTAGAAAGGACAATAGAGAAGTAGGCAAATCCTGGGGTGAACTGAAGGCGCTGTCGCAGAATCGCGGCAGTGGCGTTTTTATATAGAAGTCGACTCTGAAGTGACAACGAATAAATCACTCTATTCCTAATACATCTTAAACACATACTTCGTCCCATGCCTATAAAATGATCTAGATTCTTGCACACGTTAATTTTTCAATATTGACAAGCAAAATATAAAGAACAAGAGTTAAAAAAAAGAAGGTACTCCAAGCCAAAGTAAAATAGGAGACATGAGGAAAAACTTAAGTTGAGTACCCACCGTAAGTAACAAGACAAAGGCATATTTAGTTCAAAGTACATCGGGAACAAAGGAATATCTCACTTCTTTATATAAATGTGATTACATCCCTTTGTCTAATTAACAATTAAGACAAAGACTATTTCAGATCTACTTTACTCTCTTTTAAACCCCATAAATATTATCCTTGATTCTTAAATCATAAACCTGAATCATCCTTTGTATATTGATATTTAAGTTTTCGAATGCAATTATAAACAAAATGAAATAACGTTTCCGATGGGGTAGGTACAGTCACTAATACAGAATTACAAAAAAATCTACAAACTTATGTGTATTTACTAGCTGGAGACCTGTGATTTGTTCGGAGTGTCTTACTTTTTATAAATGTGATGGATTTATAAATTACCATAAAAAAATGAAGTTACTTTATCGTGCGAGAATGTCTAGATTCAACAGAGATTCCTAAATCCCTCCCTCCTCATTTCTAAGCCCCTTTTCTTGAATACAATCATTTCCAAAAATTCCTTATTAATAATAATTGATTCCGACTACTGGAGAAAGAGTTTAACAGTTTAACCTTTGGTATCCGCTATAAGTCAGATCGCTGGGTTAAAATTTTTATCTTTTATTAATATATATTTACAACCTAAAAAGAAGCCCATTTCAAAGTAATAAGTTCCTAATTACAGTAGATTAGTCTGGTATCAATTCCCTTTCTTGTATTATTTTGCACATAAAGTTATTGTTCTGAAGATAGGTTTCCAGGAAGGAAGAAATGAAAAAGGTACAGTTATAAAAAGAAAACCTATTTGACATATTGGAAAACTTGGAGAAAGTTAGGGTGAGAGCCCCAACCGTTCTGTGCGATTACGCGCCGCTTCACTTGGGATTAATGAATCAACGGCGCGATCTTAAAAAAGGATTTATTTTACTACCCCTACAAAATTCAAGTTTGTCAAGAATTGTTGCATGGGATTACCAACACCGTGTTAATTTCACACAGCTAATGAGCGAATTAATGGATAACAATGATGACATGATTTTGTTTATGGATGAATACTAGTCCCCAAAGAACCCACAAATGTTGCCCGAGGATCCCCTGCAAAAATTCACAGTTTATTGTTCATTCGCCCAATGCAAATTTTTGGGCCTTATTTTTTTTTTTTAGCAAAATGGGCAAAATGGACCACAGTCACTCAGAGCGTTACATCGAAATGCTAAACATTTTATTTTTCCTGAGCTTCGGCGTCGACTTGTCTGTAAAAGAAGAGAGTGGTTTCAACAAGATGGGGTTACATTACACATACCTCGACCCTCGATAGAAGTTGTTCGCTAAACATTCCCTGGGAGTCTCATTTCGCGTATTAGGGACATTCCTTGCCCCCGCCCCGACCTTAAAACTTGTGATTTTATTTCTTGTGGGGATATTTAAAATCAAAGGTCTACGTCAACAAGCCACGAACCCTTGATGAATTGAAGGACGAGATTACATGAGTGATGCGAGAAGTTCCAAGGGAAATGCTGGTTAACATGACACGTCTTTCAGAGATCGCCTGGAATCCTGCATTTTGGCACAAGGGCCGCAATATGAACGACATGATATTTAAAAAAAAAAAAATCTTATGTATTATTAAACAGCCTATATTTATGTATCATTTTTTTAATACTTTTTTTAACAGCAAGTATACTTTTGCAGCATTATTTGTAATTCCATCCAATTCTGACAGACCATGTACATTAATTTTATTCTATCGTTTAAAAGAAGTGGTGATAATAATCTCTAGCGCAAGGGGGACTTGGTTTTAAGGTAGTGGTAGTTTATAATATACAGAACGTTATTATAGACAGTCAGTCAGTTGTATTTGAATTTTATATTCATAGATATAATGTAAAATTAATTACGTTAAAAGCTCACATGAATATGTTAACTTAAGAATGGTTTGATTGCAAATAAATATAAATAAAAATTGAATTATCAACATGTTTATCTTTTGAATAGTTTTAAGCAATAAAACAGATTTAACTAAATTGACACTTTTACTTCAACATTTGTACTGTAAAGAAAATTAAAAATTAAATAGAATTCTAAAACAATAATATAATTATTTATAGAATTATTTCAAAAGAGATAGCTTGTGAATAAATCAAAGTAAATATATTCACTCACTAAACAAGTTACTTTACAAGAAGTATTAATACTAAAGCTACTCCAATAACAATGTACAACAACAATAGTAATGTAATGAAAGCCAATGTCTGGTATTTTTAGAAGCCGTTTAACTTTAGCAGTCCACGTTCAATAAGTGATGGTTTAACACAAGGTAGAAAAAGCCGGAGGTAGGAATGTCGTGTATTAGATGTCAAAGACCAGGGTCCGATCAGAATGATTGAGGTTTCCTGTGGTTTTCCTCATTCTTTATGCGATTAACAGGTAGATTCTCAGTATCCTGAAATAGCTGGGATTTTATCCTTATTTTTCCTCACAATTTTCTCTGGTTAAATTCTAGTTTTAACTCCTAATATCAGATGTGTTGATCACGTTTCCTTTATACTAGGTTGATCTCGATCCTATTTGTGATGACCTAAATCATTATACTAGTGCTAACATTATGGTAATAAAATATACCACTCCAATTAATTTTAATTGTAAAGTTTTTTCAGTTTTCTTTTGTATTAACTATATGTTATTTTATTTATAAATGAACTGAAGAAATCTGTGTGAAAAACTCAAACAAATCTTTCTCATGTATATAGTGATATTGATTTAAAATCCAATTGTATCTAATTTAACCAATTTATTATTGGCCATAGTGACTATTTACAAATACTTTTTGGATTAAAACAAATATCTCAGAAACTAGATTTTTCCCGGTAAAACGAATTATAGGGTAAAACTCGTAAAATATTTGAATCAAATTCGATTGAGCCGATTTAAAATATATATATAAAAAAAACATTCTTATGCTTGTTCATAGTTATTGGGTGCTAGGGCAAAAATTCAGTTCTCAACTTAACTTAAAAGTATGATTTTTCTGAACATGTAAGCCAAATTTCATCGAGATCAGAGTAATTTAAGCTCCTGCGTGGCCCTGACCAAATATGACAAATTTTTAAAAAAATCCATAATTATTATTCATTTGTATTACGTATATAAAATAAAAGAAAGAAAGGCTAAGCAGAAGGAGGCAATACAACAAAAATCTAAAACAATGAGCCCAATATATATTACTTCAATAAATACTGTATAATTTATACATTTAAGAGCTTATGTCCCTTTGTCATAGGCATAAACGAATACGTTCGAGGTGGTTAGTTTTGGTTTTTCAGTCCATTTTAGTTTTCTTAGAAGTATATTAAGACCCTCCCTAAAACATCTTCTATTCTGCAGATTAACCGTAACTATAATTAACAAAATAAATCAAGTGTTGGCTGAACTCGGCAATAGTGCACCCCTTCCGTGTAATCGATGTCTTTCGAAGTCGTACAGTTGGCTTCGATATATCAATTCATCCATTCCATTCGTATATATAATTATATATGTATGGTCTGTTAATAGGAGAGTTGATATCCCTTTGTCAAAACATATACGTTGGAGTGAGAAAGGGTGCGCTATTGCCGATATTTACCCAAGAGTTTTGGTTTGTGAAGTAAAAATAAATAATAAATTATAATATTGATAAAAACATTATAAAATCATATCTTGACTGGAACCGGAGTTACCGAAATCAAATATATATATTTTAAATGCAAGCAAATTTACTTCAAATCAATTTTTAAATTTTTTTTATCAAGAAATAAGCCTATTTCGAAATGTTTACGATTATTTTCATTGACATTACTTAAAACTTATGTCCCTTTACTAGATTCATAATTTTAAATAAAAAGCAAGACCCCAGGTGAACCTAGTCTTCCTATGAGGAATAATTAATTCATTTACACAATAAAATCTCACGGACTCTACAATAAATTGATGAGATAAATAAATTATTTAAATGTAGTTAGTTAGAAAACAATTTAGACAACGAACAATATTAAAAATAAATTATGATGTTTAAAAATGTTTTGATATTTTTAAATTTAAAAAAAAGCCAAAAATATGTATTATAAATTATTTTGTGACAAAAAAAAGCATTGGTCCGGCAAAACTTTCATAATACGACATAGTGACATTAAATATAAATTTAAATATTTTAACTAAACAAATAATAAATATAAGAGTTGATCGGATGTTCCCTCCAACATCCGAAAATATAAAGGTTACATTTATTGCTAGATTTATACTCGAGGTATTGTTTTCTGAACAAGTCACCTAAATTTCAATGAAATCGGTAGACTCAGTCGAAATCTGCACAAAAGACAGACAGATATTAAAAACAAAAACAAAATAAAAAAAACACCGTTCAAACAGAGGGAACATTAACACATTTTTTAAAAAACTTTTACCAAAGTCAGTACTATATTATATCTCAAAATACAATTTTTGCGCTCACATAATACTTTGTCTTCTCATTTTCTACGTATTTCAAAAATCAAATATTAACAGAATTATTTCAAAGTAAATTTCAAAAAATAAAAACTATTTTAAACATTTAAAAGAATAAAATTAAACATTGGGTAAGATTTCTTTTAAAAACAATAAAAATAAAATAATAATAATTAACTTATTTAAAGGAATTAATATTAATAAATCACAAAAAATATTAATAATAAAATGTAAACAAATTACTTACATTTGCAAGAACTAAATCAATGATCATTTCCAAAAATTAAGCTGGCAAAAAGCGACGACGTGCTCCGTTTGAAGGATAACAATATACTAAGGATATATAGGCAAGAGTGGGGGCATTCAAATGGACACGTATGTTGTTATTGTTTACATCTAGGTAAAAACAACTACGGTACAAACCATATCAACACCTTTACTTAAAATAATAATGTAAACAAATACTTCTAATAGACAATTGTTTAAACCAAAACAATTCCAAACAATGTTTCTTTCTTATTACTATTAGTTATTAATGTTGTTTATATTAAAGGCCCCCATACACGGTCAAAATGTTTGCGCAAACATTTTGACCGTGTATGGGGCTGTTTGATGTCAATCAATTTCAATTTATTTATTATTGATAAAACTACAAGAGATTCTACATACATGGTCAATACACTTTACATTTAAAAATTTACTTCAGATTTGTTTAGCTGGCCGCAAAAGCAATAACTTGAGCGCGGCTAAGCTATTAAAGACTAATTTACATAAAAGTGCTTTTAATATTATATATAAGTTGGTAGAATTACTTTAGTGTTTAGTAATATTATTTTAAAAGATGCTTTTACAGGATTATGATACATATTAACTAATAACTATATAATTTTTTTTTTTTTTTGTTTATTTTGATTTGATTTTTTTTTTTTTTTTTTTTTAAATTTAATTTAATTAATTAATTTTTTTTATTAAATTAAATTTGATTTTTATTTCTTTCATATACACAACAATAAGGATAAAAATAAATGTTAAGACATCCACACATAAATACATATACATACAATACTTTCTTAAATATTTTTTTTTATACTCATGTAAGTCTCTTGCTCTTTTTGGTAGTTGGTTAAAATATTTAGAGGCTACTGTGCTAGCGTGGTTCTGAAGTAAGTTCGAGTGGTATGGTTGGTTTATATTTTGTTTGCTTGTCTTGTATCGTGTCTGATATGGGTGATTGGTAATATATTTAGTGATTTTAAAAAAGTGTAGTAATACATGTTTTTTGTATAGTTGAGAGATTGGTAGTACAGGGAAGTCTTGGAAAAGTTTTTCAGTGGAATACAGTATAGGTTTTTTCAGTATGGTTTTTATAATTGCTTTTTGGGCTTGTTCTAAAGGAGCTAAGGTGGATGAAGGGGCGGACCCCCAAGCAATAATGCTATATGAAATTAATGATTGCACTAGGCCATAGTAAATTTGCTTTATTAGTGAAATGTTACATATATTTCTAATTTGCTTTTTTTTTTTTTTTTTTTTATAGAGGCCGGTGGTTCAAATCCCCGCGCTGGAGTCTATTTTTATCTGTATGTTTCCCGTAGTTAATAATAATTATAATTTGATTTAAATTAAAATTTAATCGTTCCGTAGTATGAATACTACCAAAATCGTAAAATATGAATTTCTAATTTGCTTTTTTAAACATCATGTTTGCGCAAACATGATGTTTGACGTGGATGGCCTAAATTTGGCCGACATCAGGTTTGCGCAAACATGTTTGATGATAAGTTGATAAAGTTACGATGGCGATGCGGCGAAGAGGAACGAAAAAGGATTTGGAAAACAACGCATAAGGAGGAAATGCAATTAAAAATCGAAGTATAGTATCGAAGTTTTCATTTTGATCATCCTTTTGATCAATTGTGAGAGTCATAGGAATAATACATTCGCTTATGGGCATCGGAATCCGATGTCTTAAAAAGAAAACTTATGATATGCAAAGTGGGCGTAAAGGGGATTAAAAGGGTAATGGATCACTTCTCGGATTTTTACAGAAGGCAGATTTTGACGATGTTAAGGATGTATATTATCCAACTTTTATGTAAAACGAACATTTATTTTGGCTGAAAGAACATTTTGCAGCAGTTTAGAAAGGAAGGGAAAAGCTTAGTTAAATTTTTAGCGAGATTTAAAAGTGCTGCGCTGCATTGCTTTCTTTGAATGAGGGCTTAGTAAGCGCCTTTGAGATCAGTTGAAAACAGAAAAAAAACGAAATGGCAGAAGGAAATCATAAGCGTTCAGTATAAAAATTCGGTTACGCTACTGGAAGTTTTTTTTGACAATTGTAGCACTGGAGTAGACAGATGAGGGAGGTGCACAGCTACGTACTTCGGACATTTCAAAGACCAATGTGAGAAGACTTACATCGGCGAAAGGAGTAAAAAGAAGACAACTTCGTAAAGAAATTGAAGATGTTTTACTAAACAAGGCTTTAACTATGATATTTAGTTTAGTTAGGCGAAGGGATTGCTTTAAGAGTAGGAAATTTCATTTGTTTCTAATATCAAATCAGCTAATATCAAATTAATTTGACGAGACTAAATAATAAAAAAATAACCTATTTATTTGCAAAATCATCACGCTCACGCGCGTGGTCATTTGGCAGCGAAGTATCGAGTGTTCAGGGCGTTGCTCTATCTGCGGCTGCGTGTATTATGTATAATTTTGGCGAAGCAGAGAAGACCAAGAAGATAGTGGGTGAGACCTGTACTGCAGGTAGCTGATAAGAATACAAAGAAATAAGGATACAAATTGATAAGGATACAACTCAATAAGTTTGATCACCTGATCCTTTCACAACTCAACATACTTTCCATTAAAAAGCTCAATGTTCACACTCACAGACTGGCTGCTGAAAAGACAAAAGCGGGCCGAACATGTAATGGCGGCAATATGAAGGGGGTGTTCCTAACTTTGAAGAAATGAAGTAGCACGTGTTGCTAACATATTTTACCAACGTTCTTTGATCTTTACCTACTTGTAGTGGATAACAAAATTTTTGTTAATAACATGGTATTTTTGTTGCTAACACAGCTGGTAATTGGTAACTAATTCAGAAAAGTTTTATAAAATGTTACTAAAACTGGTGTAAAAGCGGTTGAAAGTTATTTTACTAAGCCATAGAATGTCAGTAAGCTCAGAGTTTCCTAAATCCCTCCTCCCTTATTTTCTATACGCAGTCCCTGTGGATAAAATCTAATTTGCTAAAAACCCTAATTAGTAAATGATAATTAGTGGAGAAGCATTTTTAAATGTGAATTTTCCGGGGGAAAAAGGGATTTCCTTCTGACTATACAAGCAAGAATGGTGAAATAATCTTGTTTATACCTCTTGAAGAAGGAAATACATTTTTCCTTAGCATCGATAAGTCCACAATTATGGAACTAAGTGTAAATCTTTCTGCAGATAAAATTAGAATCCTCAAGAATGTATTGTAGAGTTTAATTTTACTTCCATTTCCATTTTATGGTCTATATATAGGGCGTTTAATATTGTTTTCTACTTTCTTTAACAAATGCAACAAATTAATTTTATATTTAGAATAAAAAGTAAAATAAAGTAAATTAATTTGGATATATATTTAGAAAAGTTATTATATCTATTTGAAGACCAATAAATCAAAACATTTTTTTTTTTTTTTATTGGAATAAATGTGGTTGCCTTAGCTTAGCAATAACAAATCACTACAAGGTGAGTCATCGCCGTCAGGACACTACTCGATTATATAACTGATTATAAAACCCTTTCTTCGCACTTGATAGCGTGCATAAACGTTTATACACGCTATCTCGTAGACTCTAGACAGACTATCCTGTTTACAGTGTTTCTCGCTAAAATAAACTTTTAAATGGCCACCATCTTGATACGACTGGGCCGATTAATCTGTTTATCGAACAGAACATAAGCACATACTTAGCCAATTTATTACTATTATTGTTTGAGCATCCATTTTAGAGGTTTTGAGTTATATTTTGCGTAATTCTCTGATCACTTATCCCCCTTTTTTCAAACATTTCTTGTAACAGCCAGGTTAAAAATTTTAAAAGGAGCAATTTAAAACAAACCCTAAGATAAATTCGACTATTAAGACGACTGGAGCGCGATAAACAAATTTATTTTAGGTTACTCACAAGAGTTTAAGTATAGTGAAGCGTATATTTAGAATATAGGTCATAATTAGCCAATTATTGTTCCAATATTATTTTTAACATTCTGGGACCATTGTTTTTCTTATGCATGCGCACAAACTTTTTTTTATTTACCATATATCTTGGTGAATAAATATAAGGCTGGTTTAACACTAGGCAAAGTTCGTCGCCGTCGCGCGCGATGGCGTGGTTTGGGGTTAAAGCTCACATTGTTATCTATACATTTCGGTCTTTGGCATCACATAAAAAACGTCGCCCAGTGTGAAACCAACCATAAAGCACTTATCCGATTTTCAAAGATATTTGGATGGTTTGTCAAAAGTAGCCCACAGATAGGCCAAGACCCATATTAATTATAACAGTCAACGCACATTTAACATTGATAAAAAGTGTGCCTCCCCATGGGAATCGAAACAGATCCAAACAATCACACTTTCAATTCCCATGTGAACATTTGTCCAACAATAAAACACGAAGAAGCTGTGAGCCAGACAATTTTTCTATTTCATTCTCCGAAAACAGAGAACACTTTTAGAATTTCGTTTAAGAGATGGGCAGAATTGTGAAACTCCACCCACCATACAATTCTGCCACTGCGTTACACAAGTGTATTGTCAAAGAAGCTGTACCTAACAAGCTAACTAAATTTTGAAATAAGAAAAGCTACGCCATACAAAACAAAATTGCTATATATAGACTTCTTTTTGTATCAAATAAATTTCCTGTTTCTATATATCTATTTATATAAAGGATAGGTGGCTTGCTTGATGAGATAATTCTATTTTCACAATATATCCAATTTATTTTCTCGCTATTTCTGTTTCTTTTATTTTGTATTTTGTGTAGCGTGATGTCTTAAATTATATAAAAAGGACTTCTTTTACTCTTAAAATTCCTTGTATTTTTTTCTATTAGAAAGATATTATCTTAGGTTTTATTTCCGTTTTTCTTTGATTCTTCTCTTCTAATATCTTTTTCAACCCTAACTTTTATCAGTCTCTTTTTTAACCGTATCATCACGCAAGCTTTATCAATATTATCAGTGTTGGATGAAAAAATAAGAAAAAAAAGTATCCTCGAAAAAACTTTAATCTTATTTCACCATCTTTTCCTTCTTTTTAAGGCGTGAAAAGAAGGGTTTATTTTTGTTTCTTTGACAATATTATCAAGATTTTCTTATAAGTCTGAATTAAAAGAATTTTTTTAGTGTTGAAACAAATAAAATAAAAACAAAAGAAAAGAAATAACAAAGTCAATGTTATCTTTGATTTTTTTTTTTAATTTAGAACAAAAAATTAATATAAATACAAATAAAAAAAGTCAAAAGAGCTATTGTATTTTTTAAACTTTATTTTATTATTGAGATGAGTCGTTCTTTACGTCACCCCCCCCCCCCCCCCCCTTCTATAAAAAAAAAATCATAAAGGATCATAGAGAAATTATGAGAAATATGATAAGAATTATTATCACTCCTCCTCATATTTGGTGAGATATTCTGTTTTCTAATACTGTTACATACTTAATTATAATCGTTGCTCTTAAAAAGGATACTTAATTATAATCGTTGCTCTGATGGATTACTTTGAAAGGGAACTTCCCTCGTAGTGATTGGAAAGCTGATATTTCAATGCTTTGATTGTTTCTAAAGACCCTTTTTGATGTGTTCTTAAAGATACCTCATGTTATTCTTGTAGTGTAATTGTGATTTTTTATGTTTAATTAAAAGTTCTTAATCGTATTCTTTTAGTGTTGTAAGATTCTAAATTACAATCACTCCTTTTCACAACTTTGATGTGATCCTAAACGCTCCTACTGTTACTCTTGTAGTGTAATAGTACTTTAACTTACGACGGTAGCTTTCCTCTGCTATATTTGGTCATAGAGATATATTGAAATGTATCAAATTGTAGGTTCTAGTCTAGGAGATAGCGTGCAAAAAAATGTCTGACTAACATCATGCTAGAATTTTGAAAAAAAGCGGCCACGTCCTGCCTTTTATGGTGGACAATGTGATTTACATGACCTTGAGTACTAACTTAGTTAGCAGACCAAAAATAAGTTGATGGTAGTTCGTCACTTAATAGGTTAGTTTGTCAAATATTACTCGAAATCAAAGAGATCACCTATTAAGTGACAAAGTACCATCAACTTGATTTTTGGTCTACTAAGTTAGTACTCAGGATCTTGAAAAAACATTGTCCACCAAAAAGGGCGAGACATCGCCGCTCTCCGCCGGATTGGTTTTTTCAAATGCAATTATATGCAACCACATATTCTTAAAAGGCACCAAAAGATTAACTTGTAAACAAAATTCCAGCTTGATATTAGTCAGAAACATTTTTGCACGTTATCTCCTGGACTATTCATGATATATTTCCGATTCTGGCAAGGTGTTCACCCGGCATCAAGTTATAAACGGGTAGCTATTGATTTTTGACACACTGCACCGCATACGAAGGGTTAAGTGGTTCGATTACTGGTGTCGAGTGCATATATATCAGAATTTCTCCATACCTTTTTTAATAATTTAAATCTTAATGCTTGGGTTGAAACTAATTAAAACTTTCATAATTAATGTATGGTCACATTGGTCTTTTTCAGATATGTAAAATCATAAACTGAAAAAAAACAGTAATTGACAAAATGAATCAATGAAAAACCACGAACATAATTTACTGTCATTACCACTGTCAATCCAAGTCGCCATAACAAGGTTTGCTGTATCTCATTACTCATTACAAAGGCTACAACGCGTGATGCACATGTCACTTACACTGGCTTTAACACAGTGTTGAATAGGTATCTTATCATTTGTACATTTTGTCGATACATCAAAATTTGAATCACAGATGTCAATGTCACCCATAAAGCGACCTACCTCCTTTAACAACCTCACTATAACGTTACTAGGATTTAGCAAAATTATTGAAATAGACACAAACCAAAATTTGTTTTACGCTTCGAATAATTCGATAATTGACAATTTTTCAAATAATTTTAATTGGAAAATGTCTTATTGAACATATTTAAGCTGGGCAATAAGTTAGCTGGGGTGATAAGTTAGGATTACAAAATAAAAAAATTCTAAATCAACTCACACCCATGTTATGCATTGTACATATGCCAATTATTAAATAAGATTTTTTAACTAATATATCTTTGAATTAATCAAGTCAGGAATATCTAAAATAGAAAATTTAATTAACTCAACAAATTGAAACAAGAGGAGTTTTGTTAAACAAATAAGGAAATCGATCAATTTTTTATGTAACTTCATAACATTTCAGATATGAAGTAAGTGTCTTGGTAACATCACGGAGATGAATGGTGAAGAACATTGGTAATGTATATATGTATATACATATACATATTATCTTATCATTTCAAAAGAGCGTGCGTATGTGCATCTTAATAACATAACACAGATATATTGCATTATGTATCTAGGTAACATTTGAGTACACAGATAAATCTGAAGAAGACACAAGAGATTTTGGAGATAGTAACATGGAACAAAGTGCAAGGTAATCTGTATACTAGTAACATACATATAAATAAATAATAAATATTAAATATATTACCACAATATTTGCTATAGTTTCTAATAAAAATTTCATATAAAATCTCAAAATGTGTGGACCCCCGGCAGTAAAAGATTACTAGAGTGAGGGCCCAGCCATTGGCTTAGTAACAGTTATTTTGACAATTTAAATGTAGTAAAAAACTATAATTCAAATATCATTTAAAAAATAGATAACAAAATTATAAATTATAATTAGATTCAAAATTAATAAATGATATCTATAAAAAATGTATGTAAAAAAAAAAATTAAATACGAGATAATTACACATACGAACACACACATAGGCATATATGTATAGACCTGTAAAAACACATATGCATATATGCATACACACATATACACGTACACAAACACATACATACATATCTGCTATAAAAGTAAATTTTATAGAAAAGATTGTTTTTTTATGTTTACCTATTTTTGAAGAAAATATCTAGTTTAGTAGAATTGAAGTATTGGGAATCAATCGAGCCATACTATATTATTTATAATTTTATTTAATCGTTTTTTAAAATGAATTTTATCTTTTTCCTTTCTCATTTCCTGGGGTAACTGGTTAAATAGATTTGGCGCAACACAGGCAAAAGAGTTCTGTCTCTTAGTACTTTTAAATTCGGTACTACTAACTTATTTTGAGCATTTCTTTTTGTGTTGTATTTATGATTTACATAAATTTTATCTTCGTCAAAAAAGTAGAGGAATACCGATATTAATACCGATAAATAGATAACACAGAATATGAAATTGATATAATGATTATAAATATTGGTAACAGACTCAGAAATACGTTTTAGTATAAAATACATAGATAGATATATGGGTTTCTTTTTAATGAATACAAAAACTGGTGCAAACGTGGATTATTTATTTATAAATAATATTTTATTGAAAAATTGTTCTCATATTAGTAATTACTTAAATCAATAAAATTAATTTAAAAAATGACAAAAGAAAACTAACTGCATAATATATTTATTAAACTTTTTCCTTCCTCTTTTTATTCAAACAAAACTTCAGCTGAAGAGAAAGAGAGGCACAAGTTTGTCATTCAGTAAACTCGACAAAACATACAAATTAAATATCGACCCAGTGCCCAGAGGATTTTTTTTTAATAACATTGTGAACATCTCCTGAAATACAGGCTACAAAGCCTGTTCAATCACTGACAAAAGAGTAACTGGGTTTCAGTACCCTAGCGTGGGGTTAGCGTAAATTTAAAATACAAGCACATCTCGTTTTTTCCCAACGTTGGAAATACCGTTTCTCTCGCTCGTTTCAATTCGTTTTCCCATTTCCAATCCTAATTTATTTATATATATATTTTTTTTTTTGTTTTTTATCCTTCTTATTTCACTTTTTATGTATATTTATCCAATAAATTTATTTATATTTTTATTCTTTTGGTTATATTTCCCTTTTTTTCATTATTTATATTAACAGCAGAAAAATACATAAAAACCTTTATTTATTCTACATCTGTAAAGGATTTAACCGCATTTTTTATTTTTATTGGTAACATCGAATACTTTCTTAATTGCTTTTGTGTATATTTATGCTTAAAAATGTATTTGTTTCCCCGTTTTTTTTTAGAAATGTACTTGATTATTTTGTTATAATCGTTTCTTACATTCTCACCTATTTCTTAGATAAGTTTTTACTTTCTCATACACCTAGTTTATCTAAATAGAAAGTACTGCGATAGAGCATAAATATATTCGATTTTGAGATTTTATTGGATTTACACTTTTTGCTCCGGGTGGTGAAATATAGTACTAAGGTGAAAACCAAGCTACCTCCTGTTATATTCCAACCTTCTGATACAATACTTAGGAGCGTTACACTTTTCATGTCCCTTATTCGAATATCGTCTTTTGCGTGACAGTAATTCCTTCTATCCCGCAGCCCAAAAACATATCAATGAAAAAAATAAAATAAAATAATAATAATAATAATAATAACTACAATGCGCATTGCTTTGTTTTTGTTAGTGCCTTAATAGTATTCAGTCTTTACACAGTTAATTGGTAACTTTGCTCTTTACTTGCCTACTCCTATTTGAAGGTATTTTATTACTATGAACGAATTAATATTGGAATATTTAACAACATTGTATTAAATAAAAAATACTTACACAAAACCTGTTTCTTTACTTTCAGTTTTCAATATCATAATTTTTTAACTATGCTTATGCTTACTCTTAATTAGGTCTTTAGGATATTAATAAATTCAATTAATTTCGTTTTAGCTACATTTCACCTCCTATTTGAAGCATCTTCAGGCCTTTTACCAATTTCTCCTAAAACACAACTTAATTAAATTTTAGTAAGTATAATGCAATGTAAAAAATAAAAAAAATCCTCGTAGACAAAACAATTCTGATAAAACTCTAGTTATAGTTAACAAGCGTGTTATCAAAAAATATAATGTGGCTTGTTTTCTCAACGAGGAATTTTTTTTTTTACATTGAATTATACATAAATACTTACTTAAATTAAATGAAGTTATGTTTTATGAGAAATTGTTAGAAGGCCATAATTATGCCTCAAATAGGAGGTGAAATATAGCCGAAACGAAATTAATGGAAAAATTAATAAATTAATTGAATTTATTAATACCCTAAAGACCCGATTAAGAATAAGCATAGTAAAAGAAATAAAAGGTAATATACTACGAATATGATAAATCTTTATGAACCAAAACTATTTTATGGTCAATTTTGCTTCCGAGCTAACCGAAGGTAACGGAAGCTATGTGATCGTTCTGAAGAATGAAAATATTTTATGTCTCCAATTTCAAAAATTCCAAGATAGAAATCCGTTTCAGACATCAGGAAACATTTTTGGTTCCGTGTCTGTCTGTCACTCAATTTTTGGCGAACATACATATTTTAAAAATACACGTCTAATTTTAATGAAATTTGTATCGTAGGTCATGATTAGCCCATTGTTTCTCTTCAACATGCCCATAAACATACATTAATTTACACCTATATCTTCAAAAGTACTCATCTGATTGTTATGAAATTTAGATGGTTTGTCGAAAGTAGGACTGCAGATAGCACCAGATCAATCTAAACGTTCTGCTTAATTAAACTTTTGTTTAATTAATACTTTAATTCATGTAAAACATCAAAACAATTTTGACATATAAAAAAAGAAAAGGGGGAAACAATTAAATAAATTAGACAATAATCGCTAAAAAAATCTATAAAGTACGTGATGATGAGAATAAGCTATGTGCCACACTAATTGGTAGTTTATTTTTTTAGGGGCTGAGAAGTTATAAATTATTTCAAAACCTTATTTATTTCAAAGATTAACTAATTGGTTTTGAAACATAACTGCGGTAATTTTACAGCAGGGATTTTACATTTATTGTAAGTTCTAATGAGAGATCTATTAATTAATAGTACACCATAGCAAAAAAAAAATTCACTCTGAAGACTACATCTATTTTTAACTAGTCATTTCTAGTATTTTTTAACCTCTGAGAAATAGATATGACAATTAAACTATTGATTATTATGCTTCTATGCTTTCATCGTAAAATACAATTCATAAAGGTAAGGGCATTGACCCTAAAAATGAAGAACCAAAATTGATTCAAGATTTCTATACAGAGAAAAAGGATGGAGTTTTTTTAAGATGGAGATGATGCCTCAATGCAAAATCTACCAACCCGGCAAAAAAAAAAGTTGAATTGGAAATTGACAGTAATTCCAGTCGGAGCAAATCCATTCTCTCCCATTGTTTAGGTTTAAAGGGGGAAAAAGTGCCGAAGCCTTTCTCAGAGAAATGAACAGATCCATCAGATGTCACAACCACGAAGTGTTTCTAGGCGAAGAATGATAAAGAATCTGGTAAAAGCTTATCCTATCACACACACGCATTTATAAATATATATATATATATATATATATATATATATATATATATATATATATATATATATATATATATGTATATATATATATATATATATATATATATATATATATATATATATATATATATATGCATATATAAAGGTTTTTAGGTCAATAAGCGAAAGATTTCCTATCAGAACTTATTCCATCTAAAAAAGAATAAGAGGAAAGAAAACCTCAGATATTGTAAAGCTTTTCCTTCAAAACTAAAATTATATATATATATATATATATATATATATATATAAATATATACACACATATGTATTTATACATCTATATATATATAAAAGTCAACGTATGTGTGTGTGTGTATGCTTGTTCTTTATACAAATCTACAGTTTTAGTCCGATCTCGATGAAAATTTGCACACTTGATCTTCAAAGCAAGGGGAAAATCAAGGACTACATGAATTTTCGAAATTTAAATTTTGGTACACAGGGGTACGAGGTACAAGTAATGAATACGGGGTCGCAGTAATGAATACCCTTCGTGATGCATATCGTTGAAAAGCTCTTTAAGAGTACAGTAATTGATGTTATGTGTAGTTTTGTCATATTTTCATTTAGGAGGGGGGTAAAATGGAAAATATAACTATATCTATATATAAAAAGAAGAGTATCTATATTATGAGAGAATGTCTTTTATACAAATCTACAGTTTTATCCCAATTTGACGAATATTTACTCTCTTTCCCTTCAAAGCAAGGGGAAAATGACAGCCTACATGACTTTTGGAAATTTAAATTTGGTACACAGGGGTATGGTACAAGTAATGAATACGAGGTCAATGTAATGAATACCATTGATGATGCAAAAGCTCTTTAAGAGTAGAGTAATAGTTTTTATGTATTGTTTTGTCATATTTTACTTAAGGGGGGGGGGGGGGAATTTAGGATCTTTAAAATTAGCTTATCAAAGAGGAGGGGGTATAGAAATAGGTGGGAGAGATAGAATCTAGATATTCTTGCATAGTAAAATAATTTATATGTTTCATTATGGTTGTTTATAAACATATCTAATTATAATAACACTCCGTAGCGAAAACACGGGTACCCAGCTAGAATATATATATATATAACTTCGTGTGTTGTTTTCTATTCAGTAGGTATTAAATAAAAATAAATTAAAGGGCAACTGTCGATTAATTATTATTTAAAACACAGTTTTTTATAACCAATGCATCCTTCACTCATAAATAATACATCAATTTAAGTGACAAATTGAAGCAACTGAACATGAACACACAAAAACCCCCAATTTTAGCATTATCAAAGTGCTTTTCTTCATTATCCTATTACTATACCATCCTTAATACACGGACCGCGCAGGTCCTTTCAACTAGTATTATAAATTTATCACATCGCTAAACTAACAATTCAGCTGCATTCAGTTTAAATGTTACATGCCGTCAATATTACTTTAGACGATTTATGTGAAGTTTTTATAAAATGTATTCAATAGGACGTAAAATATGGGTACAAATGTTGCTTTCTCTTTTCTGACCTAATCTGATCTAAACGTTAAACTTCAAAGATCACATTAAATGGATTAAGAGATCTTTAACACTTAATATATTATATATGAACCGTACCAATTGACGAAACCAGTCACTCACCACTTAATATAAGCAGCTAACCATTCAGAAAGTGATGCTGGGGGAAAACCAAATGGGGGGGGGGGGGGGGGGGAGATTTAACCTATATCTGTGGTCACCATCCAAGTTGTGACCACGCCCGATGCTGTTTAACTTAATTGCTCTTTGCTCTTCTATATGAGCAATTAAGGCTTCTAACTTATAATAAATTAAATAAATACTACTTAATAGGTTACAGCTAGAATCACTTAAAATGAAAATAACACCACACTTTCCTACTACAGACTTACCTTGAATAAGAAAAAGATAAAAGAAAAATCCCAAACGTTTCCATCATCATCACATAAAGGTTAGGTAAAGGAAGGGGGAAAAAAAAGAAGAAAAAGGTTACATTTTTCCTAAAGATGACTTCTATCTTACAAAACCCTTTTCATATAAAAAAGAAACCATTATAAAAAAAAGGGAAAAGACGCTACCAACATTTTTTGATGAATCTTGTCTCTTTGAAAAAAATTTCACAACTTTGGCATTTTTAAATAAAAAAAAAAAAGAGAAAAAACTTACACCTCTTTTGCTTTTTATAATTCCTCTTTTACGCTCCCTATGTATATTTCACTGAAAGGAAAAGACGTCAATTAAAGAGGGGTTAGAAATACATACACTTGTTTATATAACTGAAATGTACGTCAAGAGCATTTATATCTAAGTAAATGAAACGTCCGCTTTAGTCATTTCTATTTTTGCATTTATTTTTATAACAATAATAACATATCATTATATATATATATAATATAAGGCTCTAATGTGGTAGTTTATATATATATATATATATATATATATATATATATATCAAAAAATAATAAGAAATCGCATTGTATATGCCACAGTTAGCATTTATTTCAAATATGAACTTATTATAATATTTTATGAATATATATTAATATTAGAATTTCCAATATGAAATCAAATGCTTTATTTTATTTAAATAAGAAGCAAATTAAATATGGCTTTCCACTTAATGAGATAAATGATGAATTCACGATTCAAATATATATATATATATATATATATATATATATATATATATATATATATATATATATATATATATATATATATATATATATATATATATATATATATATATATATATATATATATATACCAACAATTAAAAAATAAAATATTAAATTTTACCGATTTTGATTATTTCATTTTTATTTCGCGTGATTGTATTTTATTCTAATGATTTTAAAACAACAGTTTGCAGACTTTGAGGTTTTGTCACTTAAAATCTTTCTGTATTAATTATTTTTAATTGTTTTAATTTATTATATTTTATTAATAGCCAATAATACGACTTAAGTTTGGATTATTTAAAAGTCTTTCAATATGTGTGGCACTCAACTTCTTTGAATTCTGATATTTAAAGAATTTAGATCGGATCAGTATTGTAATTGATATTCGGGCGTCGTGAAATGTTGTCAGACACGAGACTAAGATTGTCCCATCATGTTTGAATGACCTGTCTGTTGTCAATTCAATAAGCTAACCACCTCTAACCAGTATGGTTATTAAAATTCGGGCTTCTCCGAAATGTTGTCGGAAAGACACGAGACTAAGATTGTCCCATCATGTTTGAATGGCCTGTCTATTGTCAATTCAATAAGCTAACCACCTCTAACCAGTATGGTTATTAAAATTCGGGCTTCTCCGAAATGTAGTCGGACAGACACGAGACTAAGATTGTCCCATCATGTTTGAATAGCCTGTCTGTTGTCAATTCAATAAGCTAACCACCTCTAACCAGTATGGTTATTAAAATTCGGGCTTCTCCGAAATGTTGTCGGACAGACACGAGACTAAGATTGTCCCATCATGTTTGAATGGCCTGTCTGTTGTCAATTCAATATAAGTTAAAAATTAAACCAAGTAACAACTTAAGAAGAAACAAGATAATGACAAAATAACAAACAAACAAGCTAACAATGAAACAAACTAACAACTTAAGAAGAGAAAAAGATAAGAAAACCCGATAACGAGTCAAGTGATAAACTAGGCATCTCGTGGCTCTATCATTGAAGCGAGTGTATAGTAATAAATATGTATTGAATATTGAAAAAATTGATAATCATGAATCATGATGAGTTGATAGATAAAGGCTATGTTAGTAGTACAGCGGCCGGTAGTAAGGGAACCACCCTGGATTCTTACTAATCCTCTAACCACACAATCTCTTTTTCAATTATTATAAAATGTATGACTTCACTACGCAAAAACTTCTGCTTTTATCAAGTTAAAATTTTACACGCCCGTTTCAATTATACTTTAGGCGATGTTTATGAAGTTTTATAAAAATCGTTGCATTAGAACGTAAGATATCGGTAAAAACGTTGTTTTCTCTACTTTAAACGTTTAGGTCCGCTTTAATAGTTTTAACGATCTTTATTAATTCATAGCGGTATCGATGTTGATTTTACTACAAAATGTTATTTGAAAAAAAAAAATTCGTCTCATTGAACAGATAAAGTTAGAATTTTTTCCCGTCCTAAAATTCCAATTTTAATTTTGATGGGCACGTTTACGCGAGCATTGCAGACAATGTTGTCCAACGAACTCGTCCTGAGCATTGGTAAAATGAACGTGTGTACCAAATTTCATCAAAATCGGTTAACTTTTACTCAAGTTATCGTTTCAAACACACACACACACAGACACGGAGCATATTTCGTTGAATGTAGGAAGCTCGCTACGTTCGCTTCAACAAGTAAAGAAGCTAACAAGATAACATGTAAACTGGTAAACAAATTAGCAAAATAACGAATCAATTTATTAACAAGGTAACAAGAAAACGAGTCAACTATTGAAAACAAATATATAAAAAAAAAAAAAACTAACAATGAAACAAAGTAACATATAAAAAGAAAAATTACAATTAAACAATGTCAAACAAGTAAATAAAGGGACCGGCGCGGCGTAGCAGTATTTTTAGCGTAATCGCAACTCCACCTTAAACACCTTAAAACAAGGCAAAAACACTGTTATATATGGTGAGTTCTAATTCCAGAGGTGATACATGACTGATGGTTCAAATAGCCGGATGTAATAACCTAATTCAGTGTTGATCTGGACAGAAACAATACTTTTCCTACTATAGGAAAAGTAAAAAAAGGAAATAAGGTAACAAATAAACTACAAGTAATAAGCTAACAATAAAACAAAGTATATTCCAACTTGATTGGTATAAGGTTTAAAGATTTAAAATTAAATATTTATTTATTTAAGAAACTTTAAACTTTTTAATTCTAAAGTGTTTTTGAAAGTAATTTGGTAAAGTAGTCTTTAAAATAATACATTTTATTTTAAAAAACATTAGCTGAAGATACAAACTAGAGTGGGATTTCTATAAAGGAACGAAAAGAAATAATAATTAAAATAAGACAAAGAGAGAGGGGGGGGGGGGGGCTAAATCTTTTAAACGGATAATTAGATTTAAAATACGGCTATTTTAAACATTAAGTAAGGTTGAGTTTTTTTAACATTAAAAAATAAAATAAATAAGTAAGGGAATAAATATAATTCTGAAATAAAGATCTGAATTTTAAATTAATAAATTCAGATATAACCTTTAGTTATTTTAAAATTTAGGTTGGATAAGTAGGGAAAAGGTGGATTTAGTGTGGCCTTATGGTAAATATTTTTATGCAACTGAATTGTTTTTATAAATATAAATGTACTATAGTAAATAAAAATCAATGATTGGTCAGTTTATTGTCAAATCAAAAACTTTTTAAGAACATTCCGTGAAAATACCACTTAGGGCCTAGCTCAGCCAAGAGGCTTATGTACCTATGTGATATGTAATGAATGACACGGGTTTAAGATCTAGCCACATAGATAGCAGTCTGTCGCAGCGACAGACGTCTATCGTTCGTAGTGGCGGTCTTTGGCTGTGCGAGAATTCTGTAATTTTGTAGAACTAGACCGCTTGTCACCGCGACAGTCTGCCCTCTGTGGGGGCGGAGGAGATGTAATCCTGCGCAATACAACCAGGCCGCCAAACTGCCTCGGTTTGTGTCACTTGTCGCCGCGACAGACTGCCCTCTGTGGGGGCGGAGGAGATGTAATCCTGCGCAATACAACCAGGCCGCCAGACTGCCTCGGTTTGTGTCACTTGTCGCCGCGACAGGCTGCCCTCTGTGGGGGCGGAGGAGATGTAATCCTGCGCAATACAACCAGGCCGCCAGACTGCCTCGGTTTGTGTCACTTGTCGCCGCGACAGAACGCTTTCTGTGGTAATTCTTTGGAAATTCCGATTTGATCGATTTTTTTTTTTCTTTTATTAATTTGTTTTATTGGTAATTATGAAATCTATGAAGTTGCATTTTTACTATTTAATACGGCGAATAAAGAACATGATGGCAGTCATATCGTAATAACGAATATTTTGAAAGTTAATCCAGACAATGGCAGAAATGTACTTGACCACGCAAATTGACACAGAGCTGGGAAAGGCAGTACAGCACTACAAGGCGCCTACCAGGCCCGTCGAGAGCCGTAGCGGGCCCCACGGCTAGGCCGTAGCGGGCCCCCTCTTTTTGCTCGTTTTTATTCGCCATTTTGGGACTTTACACTAATAACTTGTGTATTGAATTTTTCAACTCTTATAATAAGTTCTATTTTATATTTATTGTAAGTACTACTAATAAACTCCTATTATACTGATAACTGCAGACATACTACTGATAAACCAAAGTAAAACAAACTCATTTTGAAGAATACAACTATTTTACCGCAGTAATGTTAAAAAACCAATTATGACTTAAATTAATATGGGTATATGAGTTATAATCATGACCTAAAATTAGACAAAATTGTTTGAAAACATTTATAACTGTAAAATGTTGTTTACGTTCATTTACGTTTTATAAAATTTTATTTAATATATTACAAGGGGGCTCTGCTCCCTACTCGCTTCACTCGACAAATCCCCAAAAAGGGCCGCAGCGCGGCCGCTGCCTAGAATAGAGTACGAGTACAGTAGAATCCCTTGTTTTTTTTAGGAGGGGGCTAAATTTAGGATATATGCAAATTATCTTATCAAAGAAGAGAGGGTATAGAAATCAGTGGAAGGGATAAAATCTAGATATTCTCTCATAGTAAAATAATTTAAATGTTTCTTGGTGGTAGTTTACAAACTTATCAAATTAAAATAGCACTCCGTAGCAAAGAACGGGTATCCAGCTAGTAAAGCATAAAATAATGATTTCGAAGAAAAAGTAAAACAAACAAAGAATGTAACAGAAAATATGCGAGAAGGAAGATTAAGGGGGTGGGAATGTTACGTAGTCTATAAGATAATTCCCTCCTACATTAAAAAAAAATAATAAATAAATAAAACAGCAATCCTAACTTTTTGAATAGCTTTTAATTCTAAGGAAATAACTAAATAAAAAACAACAATAGTTTAAGAATTTAAATAAAATTATCTCTTACCATAATCGTTGTGTAATAAGACTGTTTATTATAACTAAATATAAATTATTCAATTTAACTTAATAGGTAAATAGAAAGAATCAATCTACCTTTATAGCTTCGCTTCGTTTTTTCAATCCATCCTATGTATATCTTCATATTCCCTTATATTCTCTAAATGCTGTTATAAATATACGTAGAATTAACTTTGAAAGATATTACCGTCGATATTACACTGAATAACAAATCGATCTATCTCCAAAAACAAGATTTCAACACAGAACAACGAACAACGAATAAAATATAAACTACATACACGAAAGATGTACTTTTCGAAAGAAAAACGTATAGAAATAAAAAAGAAACATTTGAATTATAACACACATTACAAATATAAAGACCCGCTACCCGATTTAAAATACTTTTCCTCGATTAAGAAGTGAATTTAAAGTAAGATTCGACTAAAATTACTGTTGACCTAATTAGAGAAGTAAAAACAATATGGCCGACGCACTAAAACTATGGGAAACCGACACGTCCCAGTGACTCGCCTCTTTCAGGGCTACCACACTACCATCGTATCAAAATTAAATAATCTAAAATTTATTATAAAAAATTATTTAAAATAAAAATATTATGAATAATAATTATTCTTCATGGTAATATTATATTTTAAATATGTTTTTAGTTTAACCGAAACAAAATATGTTTAAGTTATTTTATTTTTTAATAATTTTGTTCGCATTATTGGTTTAACCTCATAGTACTGTGGTAAGTGAAAAAATATTTTGTTTAAATGAATAAATGTTTAATAAAAAGACTTTGTTTGTTAAAACAAGTTAAATCAAATGGTATTTTAAGTTGAAAGTAGAACTACAGTATATGGAGCCCCTACCATACATCGCAAATAGCTACATTCGATTGTTATATTGACGCCATATTTCAATATATCCAAATAATGTGTGATTTGCGTAATTTTACACGTTTTAACGAAAATGTGTTAGTTTCGGGTTTGAATTTAATTTTGTTAACCTTAATTTTTTGCCCTAGAATTTTGAATCGCCGCACCACACCGCTTCGCGGAGCGCTCATTTCTAAAGAAATACAACCATCCTGCATATAGTGTGTGAGTTTCTAAAAGAGTTTAACAGACAAGATATATCGATATATAAAGTCTTGAAAGTGGTCGATAGTGAGATAACGTGTTATCAGAAAGAGCCCCATATACTGTAGTTCAGCCGTCAAGGCTTATGTGCATGTTCTATATACAAATCTACAGTTTTGGTCCGATCTCGATGAAAATTTGCATATTTGATCATCGAAGCAAGGAGAAACTCACTGTCTACATAAAATTTAGAAATTTAAATTTTGGTACACAGGGGTATGGGGTAAACACAAGTGATGAATACGGGGTCAAAGTAATGAATACCCTTCATGATGCATATCATTCAAAAGCTCTTTAAGAGTACAGTAATTGTTGTTATCTACAGTTTTGTCATATTGTCATTTAGGAGGGGGGTAAATTGGATATTTGCAAATTATCTTATCAAAGAGGAGGGGATAAAATGATGAAAATGTTTACACTTGACCTTCAAAGCAATGGGAAGGTCACAGTCTACATGAATTTTCGAAATTTAAATTTTGGCACTCAGGGGTACGGGGTACAACTCAAGTGATGCATATGGGGTCAAAGTAATGAACGTCATGATGCATATCGTTAAAAAGCTCTTTAAGAGTACAGTAATTGTTGTTATCTACAGTTTTGTCATATTGTCATTTAGGAGGGGGGTAAATTGGATATTTGCAAATTATCTTATCAAAGAGGAGGGGATATAAAAATAAGTGGGAGAGATAGAATCTAGATATTCTCGCATAGTAAAATAGTCTCTCTTGACGTTAGTTTGTAAACTTATCAAATTAAAATAAACTTCGTAGCGAAGCACGGGTATCCAGCTAGTATTGTAGGAAGTAGGAAAAAGTGGTGGAAATAAGGGACCCGCAGACCCCGCCGCGCGGGAGGCCGTTGGAAGGGAAATTGAGGGGCCCCTAAAAGTTTCCAGGGGCCTCCAAAACCTACTAGTAGGAAATATGAATTTTTTTGACTGAAGAAACCATTGTAGTGTCTTTCAGGCTAGCATGCCGGATTTTTCAACCATACATGGTTGAAAATGATTGGTGGTGTATTTAATATTTTTTCAACTTTGGATGTCCAAATAAAACTGAACGAATCATTAATCATTGATTTTGTTGACTGCTTGGTATGGATCACTCAAGTTTCCAATCACACTGTCAATTAAAACATAAAAAACTTCAACTTTGAAGCGATTTTCTGGGTTCTTTGTGGATTTTTCTTGAAACCCTTCGGGATAAGGTTTAGTAATTTTTCGCTTCTCAGTCTTGGTACCGGGAAATTCTCTCGCAAACTTAATCACCGCACTTGGCTGACAACTTTAATATTAACTAATATTATTTTTAATTATTATTACTAATATAATTATTTAATATTTCAATCATAAATATTGGCGTGATTGGGTGTTCGGGGCTTGAGAAGCGGGGCCCTTTAGGGGAGGTCCGGGCCCCCCGGCATCAGCCGTACCTGCCGCCCCCTCTCGACGGGCCTGGCGCCTACCAGAGTCCAAACCTGTAGATCTAACGTCCCAATTAGCGAGTTCTGCCCTGCGTCGCCTACATTCCAATTTGTGCGTCCGGCCAGTGTATAGGGTTATCGCATTTTTTAAAATCAATTTAAATGGTAATGTATTCATTCCATAATAAATTAAAATGTATTTTATTTTAATTAATAAGCTCAGTATAATGCCCTAACCCTAACCTGCACATAAGGCTGTATTATGATGGGGAGGGGCTCTTAGCACCCAATTCGCTGAGTAGCAACCACCTTTCGGGGGGTTGTCGAGCAAATGTGATTATTGGGCAGAGCCCCTTAGTTTATGTTAAACTAAAAATTACAATAAATTAAAATTCATTTTAACAGTTTGACAAATAAACTGATTAGGTATTTGCTTTAATTTTTATTTGATAATATCATTTTTTATGGTGTCCCTAAATTTTTGTATAAAAAGTATATACTAGGGCCACATAATAAAGGTTTATTTTTTTCCCACAGGATTTTTATTATAATGGTGGTAGGCAGCCATGGTACCCCTTAGTTCTGAAGGGCTCTTATTAAAATGAGAAGGTCGGAGCCACCCTTATACAAAAGAAAGTTAATTTGACCCCAAAAAAAATCCCTTTCATTATTTTCACCCCTAAAGTAAAAAGAAATCCAAGGTTATATATATATATATATATATATATATATATATATATATATATATATATATATATATATATATATATATATACATAACAACCTCGGGTGTTAAGGTTTATTAAACAAAAAATATGTTGTGAGAATTTTTTCATATTATTTTAATTTTTTTTTTTAAAACTCAGTTTTATTTTTTATAATGCTCTTATTCTTGGTATTATTATTTTAAATTGCATACATATTATGTAAATAATTATGTGTAATTAAACTTTTTCGAAAAATTAGCACGATTTTTTCTTCTTAAAGAAGGTTTTATTATGCTTTAACGTAAGGTGTTTTTTAATTATCACTTGAAGAAATAGTTATCATTAAATTAAAACATTTTTAAATCACACGTACATTTACATAACTAAACATATTTAAACTAGAATAAAGAGAATGAAATAAATGAACAAATAAGAAATTAAATTACACGGAAGAGAAAGAAAATCAACGAAATAAGTAAACGAATGTCAGAAGATATTGAAAATAAAAAAGGCCTTTAGAATAAACGAGAAAAAGTGTAAATAATTAATATAAAAATGCCATTTTTCAAAACTGGTCTTATTTTCAACATTTTTTTTTTTGTTTTTTTTTGTTTCAGTATTCTTCACCTTAGTGTTATCTATGTACAACATTTGGGAAAGATTAAATGACGGGAAGTGGTTCAAAATTGGGGTAATTGGTGTGCGATGAAACTTAAAAAGCAAATAAATTTGAAGCCTTTTTTTTTTTGATTTCTGTATTCTTCACCTTAGTTGTATCTTTGTGCAAAATTTGGAGAAAATTGAATGACGGTAAGATGTTCGAAATTGGGGTAATAGTTGTGCGATGAAACTTAAGAAGCAAATATATTTGACGCCATTTTTTTTTTTTTTTTTTTTTTGTTTCTGTATTCTTCGCCTTAGTTGTATCTAAATTTGGGGAAGATTGAATCACGGGAAGTGGTTCAAAATTGGGGAAATGGAAATGTGCGATGAAACATACAAAGGAAAGTAATATAAGACCAGTAAAAAATAAGAAAAGAATTTAAAAGATATTGAAGGAATAGAGGGAAAGATAATAAATTGACGAAATAAACAAATTCATGTCTCAATAGTAGAAGAGACAGAAAGATAATGAATGAATAAATGAGAAAATAAACTGGAAGGAAGAGAACAAAATATACGAATTAACGAATGAATGATTAGATCAAAGGAGGATATGATGAAGAATTAAGCAGATGTAAATTAATAAAGAAGTATGGAAAGAGAGGAAATATAAAGGATAGATGGATTAGGGTAAGAAAAAATGAGAGGAAGTCAAGATGCAGAGGGATGATGGAGGTTAAGGAGAGAGAAGAAACTGGGGAAATAAATAATTGAATTATTCCATGAAAAGTTGTGAAGAACAAACTGAATGAATTTAAGAAACCAAAGTTAAGGGTGAGGTGGAATGATTAAATCAAAAGATAGAGTATAAGAAAGAAAAAGGTAAACATATGAATATGAAAAGATAAATTTATGCAGTTCAAAAGTTTTGAACGGAAGTAATAGTCGGTCGAACAAAATAGAGAGACAATAAAGATCCTTGTTAGCTTTGCCGTCGAGGTCCCTATGTCCCTATATATTACAGAAAGTGCATGTAAAACTACGAAAATGCTTCTTGCATACGAGTCCGCCAGACAGTGAGACATTTTCATGTCTTCGCTCTGCGTAAGCTACCGACATGAAATGTCCCCCAGGTTCGCTTCGCGGTGTTAGAGGATTATCTACCAGTCCAGTCATCACTGTAATATATATTTGCGTAGAAAATTATAAAATCTAGAACATAATCTGAGTATTATTTTAATTGAAGGCGGTTAGTTTGATTTTTGCAACATAACTATTTTTTTTTAATTAAATAATAAATAATATGTTAAAGATGTAGGGTATTCAGTTTATTATTTATTATATTTATAAACATTATATTAATAATTGGCAATATGTATTAATAATAATGTAGTGCATAAAATTGAATATGCTTTAAAATATCTAATAAAAGCGATCTAATTATTATTAATTTCGTAAAAGATAAATTAGTTATTTAAGATGAGTCTTTATGTTGGTTCATAATAATTAAAGAGGACTAGATAGTAAAGACAATGCAATTTACAAATTATTGTTCCACGTAATAAGCAATGTTTTAACCTATTATCGTGTTAAACAAAATGCACAAATAAAAGTTAGAGTAAAGGTAAAGGGGGTTAAAAGAGTTCGTGTTTAAAAATATAGAGGAGCAAATGTAGTAGTAGAATTAGACTGTATTATAGTGCAGCGGTTCTCAACCTGTGGTACGCGAAAATGTGTAAGGGGTTCGCGGTGAATTAAAAAAAGGTTTTTTGTTTACTTGTATGTCTAATAAATAAAAACTTTATAGTAAAATGTCAGTTAAAAATCTTGTTTGGAATTTAAATGACTTATTTACAGCTGTTTCTACGATGTAGCAATATTAACAGTAGTGTAACAACACTTCAACTAATATAAATAGTCTTTGTAAAAATAAGGGGTTGTTTTTAGAGGATACGAACAGTTAATTGTACAAAAAGGGGTACGTGGGTTGAGAACCGCTGGTATATTGTATAGTGTGACCGTATAGTAGAGCGGACCCGATGATCTCCGAGTGAGATTCGACTGAGAAGCGCGGTAGGGGCAAGTCGGGCAAAGAGTTGATTGCACACCTCCTATAATCTTCCAACTCCCTAATACACGTATTAACTCTTTTCGACCTTCTTCAGCCCTACGAAGCGCGGTAGAGGGAGGCCTAAAGCTGGAGGCAGACTGTGCACACCTCCTTTATCTTTCTAACTCCTTGTTACACCGGGTAACGTTTTTTTTGCGTAGATTTTTAGTAACGCTTTTCAAGTTATGTAGCACAGCCAAGACATGAAAATGTCAAAAAAGAAATGGAGAGATCATAAGGATCCCTGTTAGCATTGGGGCTGGGCTCCCTAGAAATTATAAAAATTGCATGTAAAATTACAAAAAAATAAATGGAGAGATTATAAGGATATAATATGTAAAATTATTAAAAAATAAAAGGAGTAAAGAAATTAATTAAATAAATGAAAGTAAAAGTTAGAACTAAGAGCAAAGAGAAACAGAGAGGGAATTCAGTATGAGTAAGAAAGGGAAATTTTGAGAAAGTTAAGGGTCTAGAACAAGTTCTCTTCGTAATATTAATTACAACCTTACAAGTACTTATAAAACATATTTAGCCAGTAATTAGTTATATGGCAACGAAATTGGTATTTAGTAATGATTTAATTGAACTTTTTAATGAAGTTGAAAAGTTTTAATCAAACTAAGCACAATATAATCCTTCATGCTACATTTCGATTAAATATGTGTTTTAAAATCTTAATATAATGCCTGTAACTTCGGGCTATTGTTCATATAATATGGATACATTTCTCAGAATAACAACAAAACCAGATTTTGGGAACAAGTATAAAGAGAAGTATTATGTATATATATATATATATATATATATATATATATATATATATATATATATATATATATATATATATATAAAGGGTGTCCCATTTCAAGTGGATCAAACCGCTTTAACTTTTAAAATTGCATTCTAAAAGATAAATTTAAGACAAGTAACTGAGCACTATTAAGTTTCAACTCACAAAAACAATAATATTATGACTGAGTAAACAAATGTTGTAAACAGGATCATGAATCAGTAAACTGGTATAAAGGTCAATATGCGATTGGTACTATTTGCACGTCTCATAACATTAAATTATTTAACTAAAGTTAGTCTAGCTTCTTTATAGACTTGTGGATATAAGGAGCTAAATTAAACATTATTTTCTTTAAAAACTTTGAGTCAGAGAGACTTAGACTATCCATATTATCCGCAAAAAGTTATAAGTAATAATGTATAAATGTATAAAAGTAAAGTTATAAGTAGCAAGTAATAATGTTTAAAAAAATATAATAACTTAATGTTGCAATGCTTTTTCTTGTAAAAACCACAAACTGAAGTAGTCAACTTAGAAAGCAATTTCTGCTCTATAAAAGATGTTCAAAAATGTAATATACATTTCTTTTTTCATGTTTTTTAGTGAACTTTTCAGAATAATAAAAAAAAAATAGGGATAAGAGGAAACCACGTTCTTCGAAGGGCTGTATTGACCCTTTGAAGGGCGGAATCAATTTTTTTCTGTCATTACACTACGCCTAAAGTACTGCAATTTTTACTTGAATCATTTTTATGGATTTTTCATTGTTTATAAGTTGTAGCCCTTTGATCCATTTCATATGGGACACCCTGTATATAGATATACATAAATACAAATACATACATATATTGAATACACATTGCTTTCAAGCTCAACGAAAGAATTCTGAAGAACGAAATTTATTTTTATCCAGACTCATAGCTTCCTTAATAAAAGCATTTGGACATTATGAAGCATATTTGATCTTGTGTCTGTCCACTCATTAACATTTTTGCAAACACCCACATATTAAAAACTACCTGTCCGAATTCGATAAAATTTGGATGGTACGTCAAAGTTAGTCACAAGTGATCCTACATTAACTTACACATTCTAGTCACAATGCTCCCACTCGTATAAACTTTTTAAACTAATTTTATTTTAGATTATTTTAACAAAATTTTCCCATGCGACATAAATTTGGGACTATCTGTGAGCTAAATTAGATTTCTATCCAAATTTTTTTAAAAGTATACAAAATATGTATTTTGTATTGTAAATACAAAGTATGTAAATATGTATTGGAATTTTTAAAATAGTCGACAGTTAGACCTACGCTAGACTCCGCAAACGTTCCCTGATCATTGAAATACATTTTTATTCAAGACATTTGGACTTTAGAGGCAAAAAATCCATTCTTCAGATCTTCAAAATGCTTTTGTTACATCTGGTAAGTTCGGAAAAAAACAGAAAAAAGGTTTTAACAAATTAAAGACACAAGTAAGGCGCGCTTCACGTAAGTACGTGAGGCGATAATCACCGGTTTCTGTCGATAAATTAAAATTATTAGGTGAAATAGTTGCATATTCTTTTTCCACACTTCAAAACCTTTAAATTGATTCATAACATGTCATGGTGACTGAAATCTTCTTTTTTAATCGCCCGCCTTGGAAATATGAAGTGTGGAAACTCCAAAAAGTGTACAGTTGTCTCAAATGCCGAGATGCACCCGTGTGCTGAATTTCATGTTCCTAGCTATAGTAGTTTATGAATTAAAACATGCCAACGGACAAGACAGACAGAGCCGTTATATAAGGTTGCGTTTCGTACTTCGTACAGAAACCTAAAAGTAGGGTTTAAAATTATTCATTATTGATTGATAGTTTCATCCAGAAAACTGACAAGCTCACTTAAACAGATTAATAATAAAAGACTATTTATTATTGCATTTTGATGCTGACAGTAATCCTAATATATATATATATATATATATATATATATATATATATATATATATATATATATATATATATATATATATATATATATTATACACTTCAAAGTTATTTAAAATACTATATGTCACAATATCTCTTGTATGTATGTTACGTACTTGTGATTTTATTAATTTTATATTTTATAGCACACTAGAATTCTATTCTTGAATAATTTATATCGTAAAATTATTCTACATTCGTCATTATTGTTCACCAATAATGTTTTGAGATAACATGCTATATAAAAAGCCCGATGTAATAAAACAAGCTCCGTTCAAAGTTTAATTATAAAATATTTATCACGCATTAAATAACCATGAAATTTATTGCTATTCCAGAAGAATAGGGTGCAAGGAAGTTATAATTATTAAATAAATAAACCAATAGCATACAAGGCAAACCAATGTAGCTGGTCGGAGTACGCTCAATGCACAAGAAAATCCATTTAATAACGTAATTTTGTGCTAGGATGTAGACGGAAAGAACCATTACAATTAGATTCATTAATAACCAAATACGACAAAAAAAAAAAAAAAGCAAGGACCTTTTTACTATTGTACTCATTAATAACCCAATGCGACGAAAAAAGAGCAAAGGAGTTATATTTATTAACAACCCATTACCACAAATATAGCAAGAATTTAAAAAATTGTATTCATTAGCATAATTTAATACGACTAAGTAGCAAGAAGCATCACTATTAGAATAGACTGCCAATTAGTGTGGCACATAGCTTCCTCGCATCCTATCTGTACTACATTTTTTTTTTAACATTAAAATTATTGTTATATTACTTTATTGTTTCTTATTGTGTAAAAACTATTAATAGTTTTAGCGATCTTTAAGACTTCATAGCGGTGTCGCTGTTGGTTTTACTAAAAAATTGTATTTGTAAAAAATGATTGTCTCATCAAATATGTGAAGTTAGATTTTTTACCCGACCAAAAATTCGAATTTTAAATTTTAAGTTCACGTTTACGTGAGCGTAGCTCGTGAACGCTTGGACGGATAACGTTGTCCAACGAACTCGTCCTGGGCATTGGTAAAACGAACATGTCTACCAAATTTCATCAAAATCGGTTGACATTTACTCAAGTTATCGTCGCACGTTTCATTATTCGCGGACACACAGACCGACAGACAGACAGACAGACAGACAGACAGACAGACAGACAGACAGACAGACACGGAACCAAAAATGTTCCCTGATGTCTGAAACGGATTTCTGTCTTGGAATTTTTAAAATCGGAGGCATAAAAGTTTTTCGTTCTCAAAAGTGAACACAATGCTTCCGTTACCTTCGGTAAGCTCGGAAGCAAAAATGAATGAAACTATACCAAAATCAAAAAAAAAAAAGGTTAGAGTCGCTCAATGCACAAGAAAATGCATGTAGTAACGTAATCTTGTTTTAGGACGTAGAAGGAAAGAACAATTAAAATTAGATTCACGAATAATCCAAAACCACGAAAAAAGATAGAACTTTCACTATTAAACTCATTAATAAGACAATATGACGAAAAATTTAAAAAAATGTTACCTTTGGATTTAGTAATTATCTAATACGCCGGAAAAAGCATTAATAATTAATATTGGATTCATTAATGACCAATTATCACGTAAGTAGAATGAACTCTAGTAGTAGTTCATTAATAATTTAATAAGACGGACAATCACGAACCATTGCTATTGGATATATTAATAACCCAATACGACGAAAATAGCCATAACTTTAACTGACGGATTTATTAATAATCTAATACGACAAAAAGCAAGAACCATCGCTATTGGAAAAATGAATAATCCATGCTAAGAAAAAACAATAATTATAGGATTCACATAAAACCCAACACAACGGAAATAGCATGAACCAATAAAACGAGCTACATTCAACTCCGCCAAAAGCAAGGCCCTGCGAGAACGAATGCACGCAGAGTCTCGGTCTCGGGGTCTCCTACTTGGGAACAGGCCCCTCTACTACCCGACAACAAATCCCTTCGCCTAGATCGCCAGCAGACACGCTAGAAGCAAGTCACTACCGTCAACTTAAACAGGAACATTAAACAGACCACCACCGCTCATCCGAGTTCACCTACAGTATAACTAAACCACCGATTTGTTTTCTTTAACATACCCTCTACCATCCACTCGCCACCCAACCACTTTCTTTTCTCTCCGAGTTCGGTCGCTGTCCTTTAGCGGGGAATCCAGCGTATGGCACGGGAGCGAGCTAAGAGGGTGTTTAGCTGGCTCTGGCTTTAGGGGACATCTCGGGAGCGACTCAACGCTGGCAGCTAAAGAATTACGACCCGCGGTTGCCTCACACGCCTTATCATTACCCCAAACAGCCCTTTTCAGGACCACCGTTCTTTCACCCAAAACTTTCCTTCTAACACCTTCACCTTAGACCCCATAATTCGGCATCCCCGGTTCATGCGTACACTTCTACCCTACACCCTACCCCTGCACATCATGCATACACCGACACTCACTCGTACCCACATTTACTTTTTTTAAAGAACTAGACGTGTATAACATAATAAGTTTTACTTCCAAGCATACCGAAGGTAATGAGCATTGATCATTCTAAAGTACTTTTTTTTCTATATTTTTGTTTATATCTCAATAACTACTCGTTTGATTTCGAAATTTGAATGGACACGTTATTAATCCCAATTTAATCTTACTTAAAAAAACGTTACCCCACTGAAACTCAAAAATAACCAAATATCATGTGATGATTCGTCTAATAATAGGACGTAGGAAGCTGTGGGCTACACTAATTGGCGGAGTATTTTTGGAAAGGGTTATTTTTAAAAACGATTTAAATAAAATACACCAATTTATAACTGTTACGGGATTTGATGGGGGAAGATTGAAATTTAGTTTTGGTAAAAAGAAGAAATATCTAAAAAATAGAATGACCCGATTTTTAGTTGATCCCTTAACGATTGCAATTACAGAAAAAAAGGAATAAAGATTTGAAAAAAACAACTGAATGGTGCTTTTTTTAAAAGGCTGAAATAATTGCTGCAGAGAAAGAGAGAAACGATTAATAGCAATCAGTAAAAGCTTTTAAAAGCAACCAGGACTATCTAATAGTTAAGCAAACTAATAGAATGAAATTTTTACCTACAAGTCTTAGTGTAAAATAAATTGTTAGGAAAATAATCATTTCAACCTTTTAAAGAAATCAATTTGCATGATAATTCAAGTGTAACGCCTTAATATTAATAATTAGCTTAACATTCTAATACAATTTTAATTTAATTTAAAATTGAATCCAATTATCTAGAATGAGTTAATAATTAGATTTAATCAATCTAATTTGATTAATATTTATACCTAAATATATAGTAAATTTACAATTGGAGCGCCTAGAAGTAGAAAATAACAGGCGGTAAAACACAGTTATTCACCGTTACAATTAAGAACACAACCCCGTCTCATCCATTTTATATTATACAGTTGTATAAGCCCTTTTGGCAGGCCTACGAGAATATGGAATTCTTCAGTGCCGTCATCCACAATAATTTGATCACCTTTTAAGGTATAATTTTATAATATTTAAAAAGTATATATCTACGCTCTTAACTACCGCAGTAAAAAATTAATTTTAACTTACTTATATTATTATTTCTGGAGAACATACCTAGAACAAACAAAAATTAAATAAATAATAATAATACGAACATATTATTTAATAAACAGTACACAGTAAAATATTTATATATACATAGTATGTGCTATAGATAGTGTAATAACAATAACCCTTGGATACTGAATAAGCTATAGTCATCTTGAATCAAGTGTTTAAACATGAAAAAGTCGATCTGAATAACTATTACTACCGGTTGCGCATGTCAACTATAAGGTATAGGGGGGGGGGGGGGGGGGGGGCAACTGATGGAGCTTTTTCTTCAGTTTAAATATCCTCCTTGCTTCTCTTCGTGCTTATTGAAACTCTTCCGTAGCTTCCTGAGTTCTCTCGAACATATTTAATCTGGCATTATTCTTCCTTCGCTTCAGTGCCTGCTTACAATCTCCGTCGTAACAATTATTTTGTCGCTGTTTATGCCTATGTCCTACAGTTTCTTCAGCTGCATCCTTCAGAGCATCTTTGGCGGTTTGCCAAGGTTCCTAATTGTCCTCATTGAGCTGACAATCATTCGATACTGCACACATAGGTACCTCTGTTGATGGTCCTTAATTTGAAGCTTTTCTACATTCTACAACTAGAGGAGGCTGATTTTGTCTTCTATTTGCACGCTCTTTTGAAAGTTTAACTGACTCCTCATTACAAAACCACATCCAAATTCGTGCCGACTGTCTGCTCCAGAGCCTGACCAAAAAACCAAGGAGTTAGTAATTTTTGTATTTCCCGATTCCAACAGTCGAAGTACTCAGATTGCCTCCACGTGGATCCCTTATCTTTCTAATTCCCTCTATTGTAGTTCCCATCAAGTGCAATATTTATTTGTTTTAGTCATCACTAGATAGTGACGTCGAGACGTGAAATAGTCAATCTAAATGGTTATTTTACATTTTGAAAGAATTAGAATTACTACCGGTTGCGCATTTCAACTTTAAGACCGATGATGAATGACACACTAACCTCGTGTCATCCATCACATTTATACTGGTATACGCCCTTCGCAGGTCTATGCCGTCCACGCGCTGTTTATAAGGGATATTCAGTATTAATAAAGAGAACGAGTATGAGATTTGTAGCTCATACTTGTGTAATATATCACGTCACATGGTTATTTGAAATTCTTTTAAGACTTACTCACCTTAAATATTTGACAAAGCTAATGAGCATTAATGGAAAATAAAGCAGTAGGCTAACACTATACAAGAAAGGAGCGTTGCAACGGTAGTCTCAGGATAGACACTGACACATGGTCATTGAAGTCAACTGATTAGAGAATCAGATTTAGTCAGATTCCGTCCTCAAGCTTACGCGAGCGGTCCTTGTGATAACGCTGACCATCAAACTTAGCCTGAGCATTGGTAAAAAGAATATGAATAACAAATTTCAACTATATCGCTTACCTTTTACTTAAGTAATCATCACACTCATGAAGGTTGTAAACAGACAAACAGACTATATAATATGCATATTTTATTAAATGTAAAAAGCTTGCAACACTCACTTTAATTAAATAAAAATCAAATCACCTAGTATTAAATGATAATCTGTTACTTTATTATAAATGTCTTGTAGAATCTTAACTTTGTACCCATTAAAATAATAAAAGAGGTTAAAACCGCAATGCGAAAAGTACAATCTTCACAAAAATTATAAACTGGTGCGATAAAAAGTATAAAGCAAATGTCACTAAAAATAAAGACATGGCATTACGAATGAAAACTTTTCTTTTAAATATACTAAGTACTGTTTTTTTGCCAACAAACACTCGCTTTTACTATTATGCAAAATGCAAATGGGAAAGCAGGTGTAGGTTTTTTAATTTAAATATTAACTCGGGGTTGGAAGGTTTTAAGATGATAAAAATGAAAACGACGAAGGGGGTTGGGTGTGCTTGAGTAAACCCGGGGAGAGATTAAGAGACATGGAACATCTGCTTCTGACCTAAATATAAATAAATCTCAATTACATTTAAAACTTTTTTCTTCTTTTTCTTTAACGTTAAAAAATAAATATTAGATAAAAATAATATTATTTATTTTTGGGATTTAAATAAGCTTATTAAACAGTTAAATTGTGCCACTGAGGAAATATTAACTCGAAGGAAACTTTGACACAGCATAGTCTTCCTTGATCAAAGTGGGTTAAATCTTCATCTTCCACTTAATGAAAATTTTTTTTTTCATTCTATAAAATTTCAAACCTGCTTCAGAGATCATTAAGTTTTTGAAAGAGGTAAGAGTGTCAGGTTGCCTTATACCTCACAATTAGTAAATAAAACTCAATCTCACCTAACTCTGGTAGCCCATTGATATCATTCACGCTTTTTAAGCAGAAGATCTAGATTCGATTTCCGACTCCAGCAATGGGATCCCATGCTCGGTGTTCATCCAGCGTCGTGATAAATGGTTGCTACTAAAGTATACTGGCATCCATGCAGTTGCAAAAGCAAACTATACAGTTTATATAGTTAATGAAGCGTCACACAAACCCCGTATATTTATAGCTGTAATAAGACCTTTGGAGAACTAAATCTTCTACGGCGTGTTGCGTCGCTGATATGATTGATTATTATCTGACAATTCATTTGTCATTCTAGCAAAGAATTCGAAATAATACGATTTACCTAATTCCAAACAAAATCTAATCCAAACCAATCAAGGTACTGTAGTAAACCATATATTTATAAGAAACCAACCCTCATTTATTTATTTAAATTTACTTCCGAGCTTACTTAAGGTAACGGATGCATTGTGATCATTCTGAAGAACTTATGAAGATGATATTTTTATATAATCGATTTCAAAAATTCCTAGAGAGTAATCCGTTTCAGACATATGAAAATATTTTTTTGTCTCTTGCCTATCGATCCAAATGTTTGCAAACCAGCATATTATTAAAACTACTCGTCAACTTTTGATGAAATTTGTACGTTAGGAATCAGTCTATATTTGTGGGACATTAATTGGAATTATCTACGGACATTCCTTCCTTCCGCATGTATACAAATTGTTTTAAATAAAAACTATATCTTTAAACGTGCTTTTCCGATTTTGAAGAAATGTCGATAGTTTGTTGAAAGTAGCCCACTAAACCATATTAATTTCTCATTGAGCGAAAATATATTAATCCTTAAAAATCAGTGTGACCTCCACTGTGAATCAAAACAGATATTGCATGTGACCATTCATTATCTTTCAAGCAATAGTACATTCGTTGATTTTCACAAAAAAAACTCGATATATGTAAACAAACAGCAAATTAGTTTTGTTAAATGTAAACAAACTCGCTAATCGTGCGTAAAGCTGAAGAATTCTTCTTCTTTACCGCCCTAGGGTGGTAAAGAAGAGGAATTCTTCATAACTATGAGACGCGCATGCGCAATGAATACAAGTACGCAAAGAATAACTTTCTACGCATCTAAACAGAGATACAATGTTTATATTTCGTATCAATCGTAGATAATAGTACATTACGCGTCGAGTGTGGAAAGTAGCATTTTGCATGCGAGTGTGGAGTTTGCACCCGAGCGACAGCGAGGGTGGTAAAACCACACGAGCAATGCAAAATGCCGTTTTCGCACGAGTTGCGTACCGTACTTTATCTACGATTGTTAGATTTAAATAATAAATACAGAAAGAAATAAACTTCCAGTATACAAGTTCGTATTTCTCTTTTGATAAAGATAACATTAATTCATTAGTTGTATTTTGTGCCGAATTATTTCGGGAGGCGTATTATTCTCCTCATATTCGTCATAATCATTTAAATCACTCATTGATTTTCACAAAAAAATCGATGTAAAAGTTACTTTTATTAAACAAACAGCAAATTAGTCTTGTTAAATGTAAACAAACTCTCTAATCGTGCGTAAAGCTGAAGAATTCCTCTTCTTTACCGCACTAGTGTGGTAAAGAAGAGGAATTCTTCAGAACTATGAGACGCGCATGTGCAATGAATACAAGTACGTAAAGAATCACTTTCTACGCATCTAAACAGAGATACAATGTTTATATTTCGTATCAATCGTAGATAAATAAATTTACTTCATCAAGGTATAAACAAGAATGGTGTAAACATTAAACCCACACTAAATCTCTATAATTTTTACTATTACTTTCGCCTTATCCTTTATATCCTCAAATTTTATGTAAAGAAGTATATTAGATTAAATATTGAGCTATAAATCAATCAAATTTAAGGGAACAATAGATCCTAATCTTAACCAATCTTAACAATTTTAAAGAGCCTAGGATTGCCTAGTTAATTTTAAAAGTTTTGATCAAAGAAGATACAATATATTATGCTAGGCCACAAAGTCACTTATTTATTTATGAGATACTGATACGGTAAGGCCTTTGATTTATACTACACCAACTTGCGGTAATAACCCTAATTTCGACTTGATAAAGGAGAAGTTTACGATAATGCATAATTAAAAACAGATGAGGTGAATATAATTATCCAATACTCGCTATAATTTACGGTTTAACGTTGATAAATTTTTACCGCAGTACGAATCGTCTGATTTTTGGACCATATAATCAAAGTTAGACTTATTTTCGACCAGTAAAAATTATTAATAGGGAGAAGGTTGGAAAAGGATAGAAGTAATAATTTCAGCTTTATGTTCGGTAAATTCCAACTGGAAAGTTTTCGGGCTAAACTCCTGCTTTTCATGAGATATGAAGGCTATTGAAAGGTTTTGGATAAATTGAAAAAGGATAGGAAAAGAGAAAGTAAACAGGGATAGGAGTTTAAATTGAGAGGAAAGTGTAGGATAGGATTCGGATTTGGAGGGGGAAAAAGCTTTGGATAGGAAGTTGAATGGAAGGAGGAGTTTCGTAATAATTTTCGTTTCATAGTGAAAATTTTGTGAGTCACGTCTTGTTCCGTCAATAAAATACTGAAGAGAAACTTTTACGCCAACTCTTGGCCGATGCTTCCAGAATTTTTCCAAAACTTTTATGAAAATTTACCATTAGAGAGAGACTAATTATCAGTCAGAAAGTTTTATTTTAATTTGAAATATGATAATATATTCGAATGAGTAATATCAGTAAGTTTACTTAATCACGGAACAGAATCACATAACTGAGACAATTTATTTGTCATTGTTGGATCAAATAGTAAATATTAAACAATACCATTGTAAATTATTCTCTAAGTGTATACAACTATATGTGAATTGTCAAAACCAATTAGTGGAGCAAATAGATTCCTCGCATCCTACCGTATACTTTACTGTTGCTATTATTTTACAACCATTATTGTCTAATTTAATTGATTGGGTCCCTTTTTATAAAAATTTGCAAAATTGTTTGATTCTTTTACACGAAAAAATAAACACTTTCGCAATATTTCATGAGCGCAGGGGGTTTAAATTAATCTGGGACAATCTGTGGGTTACTTTTGACAAACCATGAAAATTTCTTAAAAATCAAGATAACTACTATAGTAAATGCACGCTTGTACGCATGTGGAAGAGAAACAAATGGACAAAGAAGGTTGAAACTTATATGAAACTAATAATGGACTAATTATGATCAACCGTCCAAATTTCATTAAAATTGGATAAGTAGTTTTAAGATGTTTTACAAAAATTGAACGATAGACCTGCAGACAGACACGGAACAAAAAATGTTTCCTGATTCTGAAACGGATATCTGTCTTGGAATTTTATAAATCGGAGACATAAAAATGATTGTATGTTCAGAATAATTATACAGCTTCCGTTATCTTCGGTAAGCTAGGAAGAAAAATATTAACTTTATTAAATTCTAAGAGCATGTATGTACAACCTGAATAACTTCACTGTTATGGGGGTTTTGCCGCCAGTTTACATAAATATTAGGCATTAGGTAAAGTGAAATCACTCCAAAACCTTTAGAAAATAGGTCCGAAATAACTAAAAAAAACTCCTAAATAATATTAAAAACTAAATAAATTTTTCCGAAAAAAGGAAAAGTGGCATACACTATAAACGTTATAAATATATTTAAATGATGTTATATCATATTTCTTTAATAACTATTTTACATTTTTTCAATTAGAACTGTTTCTGACGATTATTTCCAGTAATAACTCAAAAATTGAAAACCCAAATTTTATTAAAATCGATTAATTAGTGAATGCTCCAAGCGTAGTAAAAAAGGGGACTGCAAAAATGTAATTCGAACCAAATCATGCGTAGAAAGCGATTGCGAATTCTGAATGGATTCACAGTTATTTCTCTATGTACTTTGCATATTTGAGAAGTATTGGAATCAACTAAATATGACTAAATTGCTGAAATTTTTAAATAATTTATTTGCTTTGTCAATTCTAAATAAAGAAAGAATAAATCTTTTATAAGTGAATGATTTTATCCTACGAATTAGTTTAACATCTACAATCAATACTTTATGTAACATATCAGTTATCATTTATATAATCGAGTAGTGTCCTGACGACGACGCAACTCGAAATGCTTTGGCATTACTAAGCAAAGGCAACCACATTTATTCCAATAAAAATAAATGTTTGTTTTGATTTTTTGGTCTTCAAATAGATATAATAACTTAATTTTCTTTTTTTCTAAATATTAAATGAAGCCAATTGCCACGAGTTAATTTTACTTTTTTCTAAATATAAAATTAATCCCGCTGCCACAGGCTTAACGGCTCGCATTATATAAATGAATAAATAGAAACTTTTGAAGGAAATACTATCCAACTTCTAATTGTACTAAATCAAAGTATTAACCAAATAAATAGCTTAAAATAAATCCAAAGCCATGTATACTAACTATTATTAGAGGATATTTACTGTCATTAGACCCTTTATACAAATGAATTATTTCAAATGAGTGCTTATGAAAATTAACAAAACATAGTTTGTTGTTAAGTTATAACAAAACTTTGTCCTACAAAACGTAACTGACGTATTCAGATATAGTCAGGAGGTATAATTAAACTTTGAAAACTAAGTAAAGAACAACGATTTCAACTTTTCCTTGTAACGTTGGATAATAAGTTAAGGCAGCTTAAAGACGTTGTGCAACATTAGATCGATGGCAGAATTGTGTGAAGTCCAGTGAAAATGTTTCTTTTCTAAAATAGTTTTAGAAAACTACCTTTAGTTCCCAGATTACACAAGTTCTATTTTCGTGCAAGTCTCGTTCTCAATCTTAGGAGTATACATTTAAACCGGTTTGAGAAATCTATTGATTTCTCGCACACCTATTGTTTCACGCCAAATAGCTTTGGGTCACGGCAACTGTTTTTCCAAAACCTTAAAACGCGACTTTATCCAACAGTTTTTCCGACAAGCTTTCAACAATCCCCCCCCCCCCTTTATTTCTTGCTAAGGTTATTTCAACTATATAATAACTATACAACTTTTCTCGCTCTCAAATCTCCTGTTCCTTGGAAAGTCTCCTATTCAATGTTTCCATGGTTACCAAGTCTCCTATTGTCCAAACTTTTCCATTTTCCGTTTCTAATTTTAGGATTATTTTTCTTCAGACATGCACTACACACTGCTAACTTTTTCCGTTCAACAAGCGAAACAATACGTGTTGCTCAAAGTTAAAGACTAACACAAGAACCAATGAATGAAAGCCAAATTTGTCTGATGGATTGGAATTCTACACACATATAATTATCAGTTGAACTAGCCTATACGGGGCATCATGCATAGAAATGAAAAAAACTGGCACATATAATTAAAGTCTTTTCTATATATTGATAAATAAAAAATGCACCAATTATGGATTCTTCTTCATTTCATAAGTTTTCTCTTTATACAATTTCCATCTTCAGTCCTCTCTTTTTAGACACAGCTGTATACAGGTCGATTTTGGGAATCTTGGACGTATGCATCTGTTGTAGATTACCTGGGCTTCAATGTAGCGTATCTGGTTTTTTAAGAGAGTATGAAATGAAAAAGAATACATAAATAATGCAATTTATATCAATATACAAGAAACACTTTAATTATGTATGCATTCTAGTCCAACCCAATTATCTTCTTCATTACATGTTTTCCTTTAATTGGATTAGTCATTGAGATTTTTTCAGACGCTACAATATCTACAAACATAAAGACCATGAACACCAGTCTAATTGCCATTTCTAGTTCATTGATACTGATCAAATAATATTTCCCTAACTGCATTCAATCGATGTAGTTATGCTCCAGGCGTAGAAAAAAAGGGGACTGCGAAAATGCAAATCGATCTAAATCATGCGTCGAAAGCGATACGAATGGATTCACAATAAAAAAAAAATAAAGTAATAACACAATAAATAAAGTAATTTCTCTCTGTTAATTGCATATTTAAGAAGTATTGAAATGAACTAAGCATAACTAAATGGGTGAAATTTTGAAATAATTTAGTAGTAACACCGAAATATTTAGTAACACCAAATGTTTTAGTAACACTCAGATTCTATTTCATACTCATGTGGCTATTCTTTCAAAACCTAACAATCGGGAATTACTAACCCCCTTGGTATAGAGTTCCACCCAATTTACTCATTATATCATTGTGCAATATACCGCCAAAGCGAGTATGGTGTGACCATAAGTGAGTCATGTAACTCAGAGGACCAATTCGTCTGATTTACGGCGGTACAGGGTCATACCCATGTCCCTGTACCACCTAATGTGTTGTTATATTAACTATAAATGTTTAACAATGAGTATTATTGTACCTAATTTTATTTCTTTCTTATAATATGTCTTCCTGCATATTCTTTTAATCACATTAATGGCCACCTTGATACGTTTTAAATAATAATAAAAACAATTATCAATACCAAACAAAAATGCAATTTATCAATTCTATTAGATAATGAGTCTCAAGGTTACTTTTGAGGTAATTAATCTAATTAAAGCGCAGATGTCGGGTTGCATCACAAACACATTGCAGTAAATAAATACTATTTAAATTTCACTGGCGTCAATCGATTTAACAATAGAGAGACAGGAAGCATGATAAAGAACCGCTAAGAATTGAATTATTAAAAGCTCAGTTATAATGATTCAGAGTTGAACAACGTAATTTTGGAATAAGGGAATTCCAAAACGATTAAATAATATTAATCATACTGATTATGATTATTTTTATTCATGGATTGAAAAGAGTCAAATTAAGTTACTTAGAGCTACCATTACCTACCTATCTTCAATTCTTCTTGCTTTTGTTTCACGTGATTATCAGGGATTATATTCAACTACTTTTACGGAAATATTGTAGTAACCTCAATTGAAAAGTTATGTTCACAACTGCAAAAAAACCACTGTTCATAATATCACTGTATTTCGAAATGACCGACATTATATTATTCGAAACAAGCCAGCGGTTTATCAAATTCGTATAATTATTATTTTGTTGCCGTTTTTGTATTCCCCGATCAACTCAAAATTAAGTCACTACAGGACGGCAGATAGTTTCTTTACAGATTTACTCGATCATCAGTGAAAAAATACGTGACATCGCTCAGAGATTCGATTCATTATAAATTAATATTTATTATCAATAAACTATTTTTAGTATTATTGGATTTAATCTCTGTAGCATGATTGTAAACAATGAACAAGTGTACTAAAATGACTGTGAATAACTGTCATTGTAGACAGAGTGAAACAGCCTGTGAAAGACTTGGGCCTGTCAAAGGGCTTATGCAACTGTATGTATATATATACTCGTATACAGTGGAAGACACGGGGTAGGAGTTTTGCTCTTGCCATGCAGCATCCGGATAGACACCACTACACATAAGTAGCTACCTTTTTATATCGGAAATCGAGCCTTCTAAAGCTTATATGATATCAATGAGCCATCAGAGACCCTTAATTGTAATTACAACAATGAATTATTGTAAACATGTAAGTAAATGTCAAAGAAGGGTTATAAATAAGAATAGATGTTTGAGTATTCATTCCTTCAAAGTATCCTTTAGTGAAGTCGGCAAAGAATGGCAAACACTGGAGCAAGAAGACGTTAACTTCGAAATGAATACAAAACTCATGTAGAGAATAATGGGAAATTTAAATTCAACAAGTATAACTCGAAGGAAGAAGAAGGAGATTACTGGATAGAACTTCACCTTAAAAACTTCAATGACCTCATACTTTCTAAAATTGGGGTAAATGTTAAATTAGCTTTGAATGAATAGTGAGAAAAGTATTGTAATGGACGGAAGAACCTTCTGCCCGTAGTGGCTGGTCGTAGATGAGAAAGTCAAAAGGAAATATTCAGACAAGCTAAGGATGACGAAATTAAAAGAAGAGGATAAAAACCTAGAAAATAATGTAAGCGGTAATGTAGATATATATCACTGAATGTCAATAAGGATACTTAAAAATCAATACAGATGTTTGAGTATTCCTTAAAAAGTATTAACCTCTTCAATTGGTCTTTAATAAACTAACCAATCGGTTAAGCCAATCCCAAAGAGGCTCAAAGTATTCACAAAAGGGAAGAGGAATTTAAATTGTACTGTAAGTGTATGAGGATCGTCAATATTTAATTGAGGTATATATATACGAAAAAAAGAAGCGAGAATTTCAAAAAAATTAAAAAGGATCAGGTGTGGTTAGCACATAATCCTCAAGGGACTGGCGTGTCGAGCACCATACCTTATTAATATGGAGGTCTAAACAAGGAGTCCCTAATGTAGCCCCTTTAAACCTTAAGGGAATAAAAAGGTCTCATATGAATGCTACTAAGAACGATATTTTTATTATGCCGAGTTGATAGCAGTCACACCGTAAACAACAGCAACAGAGACATACATGGTTCCAACCCTAGAGAATGAGAGAGGCCCTGAAACATCTATAGGGTACAATATAATAGGTACATACTGTCGGACCTCCATACAACGAAATTGATAATTCCAAATATAATTAGCTATATAGAAATTTCGATATATGGATATATATATATATTATTAATATGTGATATTAAAAGAGAGAGATTTTATACCATACCATTTTTACCCAATTCAAGAGCTTTATAAACGTCCGAAACGAATTCTAAACTAAAACACAGCCACAGACTATAGGCCATGGAGCCTAAGTGGAGGTCATCATTAAAGGTAGAAAGTAAAGTTTCTCCACGTAAAATGATGTATATATTATCAAAGCAGCTTTCGGCTTCAATGAGGCCCTCCTAAGAATTAAACAAAAGAGCTCATAGGGGCGAATCATGCCAAGCTACTGGCTCATCAAGACACTGGCACAAGACTCAAGATTCAGAGTCTTGTGCCAGTGTCTGGAAGGACTCAACCGATTAATCGAATTTAAGGCTCATTTTGCTTCTAAAATAACTTAATTTCTAGAAAAAATATTAAAAAATTCATGTTACCATTTAAGATCACAAAGTTGGAGAAGATAGCACCAAAACTTTGGTACGATTTTTTTTTTTAGATACCACTATAAAAAAAACTACGCAAAAAATCAAGGTGAGTTACCTTTTACATTTTTTCTCCATCTTCAAAAATTGAAGAGGGGGTGACGCAAGTTATCGTGGCTACACTGTCCGTGTCTCATTAAGTTGCTTTTTGGTTCCAACATTATGTACGACAGATACAATTTTAATAATTTCTGAAGATGGCAGGAGTTTTAAAAATAGCCCTTAATGAGTAAAGGGACCATATCTGATGATATACGTGAGATTTTTAACTTTAGAGATGAGGTTTTGAAGACTCGCATGCCACAAAAGGGTAACTCGAAGGAAATTGAAAGCTAATAACTTCAACCAATATCCATGGGATTTAGAGAAAAGAAGCTACATTTTTTTTTTTTTTTTTCGGTAGTAAACCTAAGGGCAGGATCCTTCTGTAAAATAAGAAAGTCTCTCCCAACTCATTTTCCGTTCTAAGCTTACTAATCTAAGTTGACAGTGTTAAAGGCCAGTTTCTTTTCCTTCAACTCCTCCAAAGAGATAATTGGCAGACTAAAGGATTTGGCAACTAAGACCGAGATCAACTTGGCCAGTGTGGAGTTAGAACACGGTAAATAAGGAATTTCATTCTCCTATCACCAACTCCATTATCCAAAAAGTAAATCTAAGACAAAATCTATTAACTGCAGGTGCCTTTAGTAACTAGATAAAGCCTGGTTAGAAGATAACAGGAACTCTTACAAAGAACAATCATTTCTGGACCTATAGATATCCTAGTAAAGTCTCAAAGATAAGAGCCTTCATAACATATTTCCTCCAACTGCTACAAGAATATAGTAAATCATGAACTAACACGAGGCAATAATATCAAGTTATTCCCTGAATGTCTTCGGGAAGCAAAACGACAGATTTCCCAGACTTCTCTTCAAAACTATGATGGCTTTAACTTTAAAGTACCAGATAACCTAGAACATTACTTAACTCGAGGAAATAACCTGATCTTTTTAACTTCAACGCTCTGTAAGATGTACAATTATATTTTCACTTTCACTTTCCATCTTGATTTTTTATCCATAGAAATGTTATTGCTTCCGAGCTTACCGAAGGTAACGGAAGCTATGTGATCGTTCTGAAGAACGAAAAAATTTTAGGTCTCCGATTTCAAAAATTCCAAGACAGAAATCCGTTTCAGACATCAGGGAACATTTTTGGTTCCGTGTCTGTCTGTCGGTCTGTCGGTCTGTCGGTCTGTCGGTCTGTCGGTCTGTCGTTCAATATTTGCGAACCGCCATATCTTAAAAACTACACGTCCAATTTTAATGAAATTTGGTTGGTAGGTCATAATTAGCCCATTGTTGGTCCCATATAAGTTTCAACCTTCTGCGCTTATTTGTTTGTCATCCACATGCTCACAAACATACATTTATTTACAGCCATATCTTTAAGAGTAATCATCTGATTTTTATGAAATTTTTATGGTTTGTCGAAAGTAGCCTGCAGATAACACCTGCCTAATTTCAACCTTCTGCGCACTTTAAATCCTGCTAAATTAATATGTCTCATATTATAAAGCCGCATGGCTAACTGACTCACTGACTGACATTAATGTTTACCCACTTCCAGAAGAGCTAGAGACTTGTGGTTTGCGCCATTCGACGCGCAACGTCCATATTGTGCACCAAAATAATTATACAAAGTTCACTTTTCCCCCTCCTTCCCCCCTTAAAAAAATAAAAATGGGTGACTTGATTTTTAAGCTGGTTTGGGGGCTTATTGCGGCTAAACGGTAAGTCGTATTAGAAAATGGATAGCACAAGTGGTAACTGATTTTAAAAGATCTACAACTTTAGTCCTATGAGTTTTTATCGTATCATCATCGGTTGTACCTTAGATGGTGATAATTTTGTTATTTTTTGGTTTTATTTTTTTCCATTTTTGTCTTTGAATGGCCATAGTTTCTATAATAGTTGGCCAATTTTATTTCTGATTGCGGCGATTGAATCTCACACTAATGTTCTTTAAATTGAGTATATTTTATTTTATTAGTTCATCCTACTTGCTGAGAACATGAGAGTAAACTTTTTCCCGTGCGCCGTGTCACGTGACCATTTTTTTTGTTTTTAATATTGTGTCGTATATCATTTTAAAGGCCTTGATATGTACATTAAAGCTATTTTATTTGTTTATTTTTTAAAAATGTTGTACATATACTTTTGTACCGATTTATAATTTTGTTGTAGGTTAAAGGGTTTAAATACTTTTTTGATATTAGGTTTTTTATTTATATGCATTTATTAGTTAAATGAATGCCCTTTTGTATTGTTTGTTTTTTAAAAATATAACTTTGGTACCTCAGAGTACAGGGGTACAAATGTTAAAGGTAATCTTTTATAATATGATGTATATCGTTGAAAAGCTCTTGCATAGTAGATTAATTTTTGTTGTATTCTATATTGTGTTATTTTTAGTTTTGAGGGGGTAAATTTAAAAAAACTGTTTATACAGCGGTTTCTACGATTTGGTTTCATTTTTATATTTGTTTATTAAATTAATTATATTATGTGCGCTAACTTTTGGTGCTTGTTGGAGGCTTTGTTTCTCCAACAAATGTTAAAATTTCTTCAACTTTATTAAATATTTACTGGAACAGTGATGCGCCGTTCCAACTTTTTGATTATGATTATCGAGGTATTTTTCTTAATTTGGTCTTTTATTTGCGAGGAAGCTATGTGCCACATTAATTGGCAGAGTATTTTTTTATTATTTCTTATATATATATATATATATATATATATATATATATATATATATATATATATATATATATATATATATATATATATATATATATATATATATATATATATATAATCTAAGTGAGGAAAAAAAATTCAAGCAAAAATCAAATCAAGGAGCCTAACAAATCTGGTTTACACTGCCTCAAGCCTCGTGCTCCACTTAACTCTGCATCCACATCCCGCAAAAAAAAGTATAAACCAATTTATTCTGTTCCCTACTTTTTCTGAAAAAAATAAAGGGTACAATTTACTGCGCCTTATTGCATATTATTTTTTTTTTCTTTTTATCTCTTTCACATTTAGTTCTCGAGTTAGAATTTAAAAAAAAAAAAATAGATTTATATTTTTTGTTCCTTAGTTTACATTCTCTTGTTCTTTACTTTTCTTCTACTGAAAATAATGGTGTTTAAAAGCAGAAACCAATTACCAACTGCCAACAAAAGAAAAATTACAATAAAAAAACATTTTTAACAGAACAATAAGTTTTTTGTCCCTCACATTTTTTGGTTTGTTGTTTTTTTTTTTTTTAGTTCAACGTATTTTCTTTGCATTGTTATAAACATTTTTAAAAAGTTTAAAAGTTGTCATACCCCCTTCCCCCGTATTTGATGACTATAAAAATAATTCGGACTGTTGCATTGTTCTTCGCCATAATTTAAACTTATTATACATAAGTTAATTGTGTAAATAAATAGTTCGTGTAATGACATTTGTTTCAACAAAACAATGGTAACAAAGTGGAAAACAAATTCACGATTCTATTAAGAGGGCAGCTAATATTTATAGCTAAGGTTAGTAATATCTTCTAGGTGTAAATTGAGATGTTTGAAAAATGAAAAAACCATTGTTAGTGCTCCAAGATAAAATTTTAAATAAATCTATCTTCTGGAGGATATCACGTCTGAGATTTCTATTAATCCTAAATTATTATTTCCTTATTAGAAATGAAATTAGTAATTACTATGATTATGTTTCTTCCTGTCCAGCCCAACAGCTAATATTTATTCTACAGAATACACGATTTCGAGTATTATTAAATATATATTCTAGGTGTAACCTGAGATATTTAAATAGTGAGAAAAAGTTGTAAATAGTTGTTTAAAAGTAGTGTTCCATGATAAAACTATAAATAAATTTAGATCATCAGGAGGAGATCACGTCAGAGAATTTTTATTAATCCCTTTGTGAATGGGATTCACAAGCTCGGTGGTACTAATGGCCTAAAAAGAAAAAAAGGCCGAAAGCAGTTTAAAAATCAATAGGTTTAATTTTTGTACTTATTTCTCGCTTCCTCATAAATTAGAATACTAACTAATGATAAAAAAGTATATATTTCACGAAGCGGAAATTAGAAGGCCAGAAAGTATTATGTTACGTTTTCTTGTAATCCAATACTAATTAGTCTGAAATCAATTGAGGTCATAAAAGTACCTATAAATTGAGCAGTATTTTTTTTTTCTTTATGCCTAATATAATTAAGCCAAAAGCAATTTCGATGAAGAAATTATAAAATAATAAATAAATAAAAAAATAATAAATCAAGACAATTTTTTTTTTAATTCTTATTTATTTTAATTACGATTTCCCCATTTTTTTTTCTTTTTTAGGAATATACATATACACCTGTATATTTTAAAATGTTTTAGCATAGTCTCTTTCTTTATAACTCCTAGTAATGGATCAATTGCGCATAAAGAATAAAAGTCGAGTGGAGCCAAAAATAGTCGATCCAAGAAAGGATATTACATCTAAATTGATAATACGTTGCTTCCGAACTCTTCATTTAAGTAGCTCTTCTCAATCAAGAGTATCTTGACCTCAACTCTACCTAAATCACAGCACTAGATCATGTTTTAAGAATGGCGTATAAAAATAGACTAGTTTTTATTTTCCAAGCACAAGGTCTTTAAACTAAAATTATTTAGTAATGGTCTATTGCCATTAAATGTGTCTGGATTTTTCATGGTTAAATTTAATTTAAGTAAAAAATAATTCTTCACCGGTGAGGAATCGAAAACAAATCTTAAACTTTTAAATTACAGCGGTTTTTAGAGAACAAGATTTTTCCGTAAAAAAAGGAAGACATACAGTGTTCAATTCGTATTTGAGTAAACTGAAAAATATATTTTTTTAATTCAAAATTGTCGTAAGCGTTTTTGAGAAATATTTTTTCTTATCATGTATATCAAATCTCATTAGGTTCAATAGTTAAAGCTTCACGTGTTTAACACAGACAAAAGACATACCTTTTTTTAAAAAAAAAAAACACAATTTTGAACTTAAGAGATCCAAAAACGCATAAATTCATTAAAATCTCTAAATTAATAGGTAAACTTCATTAAAGTTCAAATTTTTGCGCCATCAAGTACTTTCTATTTATACACTGCGTATATGAGAAAATAAACAGGTCAAGTGTGTGCTAGTCAGCACACAGCGAGGGTCCGTAGGCAACTCTGTATATTTTAAGTAGTACACTATTGATGGTGTTTTTTAAAATGCTAAAAAGCTTACTTTGAACTATCCTATGGGTTTAATATTCTCAAAACACATAAACTAACTTCTGATAAAGTATTTTTTTGCCACTGAACCGGACTACAACCATATAAATACATCGAAAAGACCATAGTTATAAAAAACGTATTTTGTCAATAAAATTTCCAAAAAGTAGTATCTTTACTTTTGGTCGAAGAATGTTCAGAATTTTTTTTCAGATTTTTTGCACTTCACATAAGCGATATAGAGGGGGGGAGGGACATGTTTCACACCCACTTCAAACTTGCCTACGCTCGCCCTATCAAAGTTATAACCAATTTATTATATATTTTTGTGATCAGCTCGACGTACCCTTTCACATGATACCCCTCACGGTGTCGAAAAAAAAATAAAAAAAATTTAACCCTTAAGTTTTTTTACCCTAATTGTTTGGAAAAATATATTTTTTAAGTCGCTATATTTTTAAAATATGTGGGTAGGTACAAGACACATACATGCCAAATTTCAAAGTGATCGAACGAAAGGTGTAGCCGTGAGAGCATGCGACAGGACGGACGGACAGACACACGCAGGAAAATATAAGGGTCCTTGGTTTTGCCTACGGACCCTAAAAATAATTTGCCATTTTACTGCCTAAACCCCCAATTGTTAATGTTATGACCACATTATTTGGGCATCAATTTGATCAAACAATCAACTTAAATTAATAATCACTTTGATCACTTAAAGATTAAAGATAAATTAAGACGACAAATTAAAGATAACGAAACATTCACATACCGCTTTACAAACTTTAGCAATTATAGTTTTCAGCTATAATCTCATTAATTTGAGTCGTTTCGATTTCTGCACAAAGTTGTAAGTACACTACATCGTAATATTTTTTCTGGCTTGATATTAAAATTTCCTATCGATTTCGGTAGTTATTTTTACTTTCCGATTAGTGATAGCTGTTAAAATACCTATAAAAAATGTTTTCGAAATTTAGAAGAAAAAACGTAAAATCGATATGTAAGGGTTTAATGAAAGAGAAAAAGTAATGATACACTTATTTAGGAGTGAATAAACTTTACGTTTATTAATTTTAAAAGAGAAAAAGTAAATATTATAAATATTTTTCCAAGTCATTTTAATCTTACAATGATTTTAAGGTATTATAAAATAACTCAAGGTCTTATGTCTTATCTAACCACTAATAGAATTAAGTTTTTTTGGCACAAGTTACACCCTTGATTATTTTCAATTTTTATTAGGTTTTCTTCTTTAGATAAAATGAAAATCTTCGATCATCTCTATAAAATAATATAATAATATAACATAAAAATAAAATAATATAGGAGAAAAAAATGAACGTAAATAGTTATATGTATACAGGCTCAAATTTCTGGTCTGCCGATAAATTAAGGGTACTTATTAGAGAAAAGAGGAAAACATTAGTTGTTTATTATTCATTAAGCAGGCAGTGTGGTTAGTGGTGCCTATCATTTTACAAGCTTTTAGCTTGGTCCAGGTTTTACTAGTTTGTGTTGAGAAGGAAACAAGTTAGTGGGCGGTAAGTTGTCGCAAATTTGTGTTAGTTTGAGGTCTCTAAGAGGAGCTATTCTACCATGGGGCTCGGTTGCATTATTTAAAGGACCACTCGCTGGTAAAGCGAGAGAGGCCCCAACCTAGTTTTAGGTGCCCATCTTTTCTTTGCCTTCCAACTCTCCCTCCTACTCTATAGTCTCCTAAAACCCCGCGTCTCCAAAAAGCTTTTGAAATATTCACCGCACCCCCTTCTCCTCTTCAAGTTCCGTAGAATAGGTTGCTCTCGCCTCGTACTACGGCCTCCCCCATTCTAGAGGTTTATTGGGTTATTTCAAGCCTCCCCTCAATTTAACCGATACTCTCTCTCGATAACTTTTTTTTTACCTTTTTCGTTATTCGGCCTTGTAGAAGAGCAACCTTTGCCCCTTTTCCATCATTCCTTTTAAAAATTTACCTGATCTCTAAAATTTAAACCTTTTGTAAAACGAAGCAATTTTTGAAGTTATTTCAATCCGATATTAAGACTATATATAGTACCACCTCTTTGTACAATATAAGTTTAGAGCCAAGTTATAGTTATTACTAAGAAATTAATAAGGCCAAACTCAATTCCTCCAAACACTTTCATTAATAAAATAGGGTACGTATAGCAAGCTAATATACATACTAATATATAATAATAATAATGATGGTAGTTTTCCACGCTCATTTATGAGTGGTGGCGATTTATCTCAATGTGCTTTGTTGCTTGAAAGCGTTGTGTCAATGTTTGACTGAGTGCAGACCTTTCGGTCCCCTTTGATTGATTGGGACATGTCGATCCCTTGGCACGCCGAGTAGCGATACAGACACTCTGAGTATCCGGACATCCTATAACAATAATATAATAATATATAATTCAGTCTAAGGTGGTACCCTTTATTAGTTGTGAGTTAAGTGTAGATCCGTTTAGGGTAATAATAAAAACGTCATTTATCTACGCAACGATTCGGCACTAACCTGCCATTCTCAAGCCTAAAAAATAATACATTTGCAATAAACGTCGTTACAGAACCAACAATAACATCAAGATCTAACTAATAGTGAACCCATACCTAAATGTCGCGTGTTGTGAGGATCGTTAAGGTGATAATACATAAGTTAAAATAGGGAGCAATAACATGCTCCGTTGTCAAACTCTAAATTCTCCTCTACAACGTTCTAATTAAAAACTACAAAAACAACTCTACGTCCGTAACGGGTCATAACAGAGGCTCAACATAAAATAATGGTTCAACATTAAGTTTATGTTGAAAAGCTTAGAGTGCGTCTTTGTACAACTCTGTCTAATATGGCTATCCCAGCAACCAAGAGAAGAATGCAATTAAGGATTTTCGAGTCGGTTCTCCTATATGGATGTCAGACATGGAAAGTAACGAAGACCGACACAAATAAGCTGTAGACGTTTATAAATAACTGGTTAAGGAGAACCTTCAAGATAATTTGGCCTAAAAAAATTAAAATTAATGATAGTACAAATGGATCGAACACACTTTAAGAAGGACCAAAGAATATATGAGTCAGCAGGCTCTAAACTAGAACCTACAAGAAAAAAGAAAAATGGGAAGACCTAAACTCATATAGAAGAGAACTAAAACCTATGGCCCAAAATAGAGTCAGGTGAATATTTTTTTGTTTCGGCCCTACGTCCCCCCATAGGGGAGTGAAGAAAACAAGTAAGTTATCTGAGGGCTAAATTTTACGTATCATGCAAATCCTTTAATTTCATAAAAATCGGGAAAGTAGTTTTGAAAATATGGGTAAATATGTTGGCCGACTCACAAAGAAACACATTTTGTTAAAGGAAATTTTGAATTCATAGACAAAAAATGGCGGTAAGCTCAGTTGCAAAAATTAAGCAGCTGTGTAAATTATGGACCACAAGTTAAATATGCACGACAACAAAACAAATAAAAGAAGCATTAAAATATAAATCGTCCAAGAAAGTTATCCTATCATTACTCTCTTGAGATGCTATACATGGTTTGTTGTAGAATAAACCCTTTTAAATGTCAAAATGTTTAGGTATTTTAGGTATAATAAAACATGAAAAAAACTTATAAAAGAGGAAAACCATTCATAGTTAAATAATCACCAAATGTTAGTCTTATAAAACTTAGAGCAAGAGGAAAGAAAGTATAAGTTGAGTACACTAAGTTAAAACTGACTTGAAAATTACATAGAGTTGGGTTTTATCTTAGTGCCACCTTCACATATCTTATTTACTTAGAAAGCATAAAATACACCGTTGTAGGTGTAAGGTTGAGCGCTCCTTCAACTTTGTAGCCTAACATAACATTCACCAAAGATACGAACCAGAGGTGAATATGAAAATGCGGAATTCTAAATTCAAAAAGAGGGAAAACATTAAGTACATAAAAGAAAGATAAAAGAGTGTACTTTTCAAAACTAAAGTTTATCGTGTACTTTATACAAGATTATAAATATATAAATAAATTTCTAAATAAATAATTTATTTAAAATAATCTTGAAATGTGTAATATCAAAAATGAAAAAATAGTCATGATATATTCTTGTAAAATGTTAGTCAAATTTAAATAAATAAACAATATATTATAATATAATCTAGATTTATAATTTACATCAAATTATAATTATTATTAACAACGGGAGACAGACAGAGAAAAATAGACTCCAGCGACGGGATTCGAACCACTGGCCTCCTATATTAGGGACTAGGTATCGTTAACAACAGAGGAAATTATTCTTCAGTGTAGCTTAGTTGGTTAGAGCATCTATACTGGAAATATAGGAGGCCCGTGGTTCGAATCCCGGCGCTGGAGTATATTTTTCTCTGTCTGTCTCCCGTTATAAAATAATTAAAATTTAAACTTTCCGTAGTATGAATACTACCAAAAACTTAAAAATAGATTTATAATGTTTTTGTTTATTAAATTGCTAGCAAAAGAAATAAATAAGCGATGCCAAACTGTCTACTGCAGTAACGTGAGAAGCTGAAATCAAGTCTGAATTCAAAACTTCAAGATCCATTTCAGGAAGATTTTTGATTTTTTATTCAAATGTTTCCAAATCATTCATCTGATTAAAAAGAAAATTATACGGTGGTCAAAATAATAATAATTAGCTCTTTGTTGGTCTCATATTAATTTAAACCTTCGGCGCCCATTGCTTCTGCATGCGCGCTTACTTTGCATTATTAACACCATATCAAAGAGAACTCGTTCGATTTTGAAAAAAATGTCTGATTGTTTATCATAAATAGCCCGCAGATGGTCCAATATTAATTCGTACCATTTACATACATTTAATATTAAATAAAAGTGACCTCGCAGAGAATCAAAGCAGGTCCAAAAAAACCCACATCTTTATTTCCAAGTGGTTATTCATTCAATTATAGGGCGCGAGGAAGCTATGTGTAACACTAATTGACTAACTATTTTTTCTCTTACCTATTGTTTTTAGATTTATACAAATCTATCATTTATACTATTCAATCATTTTTTCTAAAGAGTTTATGTAATTATAAATTCTAATTAAATAGTTTAATAACCACATGTTGCCTTGTAAAATCAAAAAACGCAAGTTGACTAAAATAAATGTTTTTGTAATAATACTATGATATTAAGGATATTGTGACATTTTCTAGCTAAAATATATGAGAAATCGTAAGAGGTTCAAGAAATTTTGGGTTTAAAAAATGTATTTTAATTTAATTTAAGGACATCCTACCATTCGCCAACTACCTTATCCTCAAGTCCTATCTTACTGACAGATTCTTTCGTGTAAGCCTTGGATCTTCCTTTACCCGTTATCTACCCTGTTTATGCTGTAGTACCTCCGGGCAGTATCCTAGGACCTCTCCTCTACTCCATATACAATCATGATATCACCCAGCATCCCTTAACATTCCTCGCCACCTTTGCAGATGACAAGGCAATTCTTTCTGTCCAAGAGAACCACCTCCTTGCATCCGATAATACCAGCCATTTGTTACACCTCGAACGTTACTTAAAAAATGGAGGATAGAGATAAACGAACAGAAAAGTGTGCACGAGACCTTTGCTCTATGTCGTAACACTTGTCCCCCATTCATCCTTAATAAAATTCCCACTCCGCAATCCAACTCCGTCCGATACCTTGGCCTTTTCCTTGACCGACCGATTAACATGGCAACTACTCACAAAAACAAAACGTACTGACATCACACGACGATACAAGTGACTGCTCGGTTTTCTGGATCGCCGGTCTATGATTTCCCTAGATAACAAACTTCGTCTCTACAATGTAGTCTTAAAGTCAGCATGGACCTACACTCTGGAAGTGTGGGGCAGCACCAAGCCTTCAAATTTCCTTCGTCTTCAAATCCAAAAGTCGAAGATTTTTAGAAAAATTATCGATGCTCCTTACTATATTTCCAACCTTACTCTCTATGTAGACCAGAATGTTACTTACTCCTTTTGTCCGAAATCTATCCGAAACCCGATACAAAAAGTTCCATGAATCCTTAATCCCATCATTATAATCCTCCTGTAGAACTCCTATCCTCTCAACATATTCCAGGTAATCTTCCAAAAGTCTGAATAAGCAGTGGCCTAAAGATCTATTATCATCTATTTCTCAAATCTTATATATAATATTAATCTACTTTATCATTATATAAATATTTTGTATTATAATTATTATACTATAATCATCGCCAAGAAAGTGTAGTTACTGGACTACTTCTGTGAATCCTGCAATGTTGAACAATAATTATTATCAATATCACTTGTTACAATATTATTTTGTTTTCATGGTTGGCGTATCTCCTCCTAGGGTTTTCAAGGTACCGAGTTGGCGATTACATTTCTTGATAGAGAAAATAACCGTGCTTGCCCCGTTTTACTTTTAAATTTGAATTTCCGTGTACTTTTCGAGTCATGGTACCTCAAACTCCAAGGTACACGAAGGGTACACGGGTGGTTATTTAGGAGGGAAAAAAGTTGACACTTGTAGTAATTTACACGGGCTAACTGAATCCGGTTCGAGGGGTAAGCGCAAACAAGTGCTTCGTGTATCTTTAGTGAAGCGAAGTGATACGGCCTACTGGAAAAAGTAGAATTTTCCGGAAAAAATTCGATTTTTCGAAATTTTGGCTTTGGGTGCTCACAGCGTCCACATTTCTTGACCGATTTGAATTTCGATTGGGGCGCTCAAACCGTGCACTAATACCCTTTAGTTTAAGACCTTATTATTTAAAAATTCTGACCTATTTATTTTTAAATTTTCTGAGAAATTGAGAGTAAACTTTTTCCCGACTGCCGTGTCACGTGACCTCATTTTTTGGATTTTATTTCTTTACCGCTAATCATTTAAAAGGCCTTGAAAAGTACTTCAATTTCATGTTGATTATTTATTTTAAAAAAAAATTGTACGGGTACTTTTGTACCGCTATGTACTTTTGTTTCAGGTAAAAGGAGTGAAATAATTTTTTTATATATTATTTTATTTCTTATTTGTATTCATTAGCTTAAATAATGGGCTTTTACATTGTTTGTTTATTAAAATATATTTTTGGTACCTATTGGTACTGGGGTACAAATGTGCTTATTATACAACCCCTACTTATATGTATATCGTTGGAAAGCTCTTGATTAGACCTTTTAATGTAGTTATTTAGTATTTCGTATTATTTTCATTTTTAAAGGGGGTAACATTAAAAAATGTCCTATTTAGCTGCAAATACAAAAAAAATTGAAAATAATTAAATATATATAAATCAAATTACAAGTCCAACATAATACATTTGGCTGACCACTAGACGGACGCAGGCTGGCCGTAGGCCAGCCGAGCCCGGCTAGTTACAATATTATTTGTAGTAGTGTAAACCAATAAAAAAAGTAATTTCCTTATTATTATGTATTTCTTATTTTATTTTATTTCCTTATTTCACGTCATCAAAATCATCAAAATATTTATTGAGTTCTAAATCCGTTTTCTGAACTTAATCAATATTCTGATCAGGACGAGAAAGAAACACAAAAATAATATATATATAATACAAATATGAATACCTATGTAAAATAAATATAATTGGAAATGTGAAATAATTAAATAAAACCTAGATCAATAGAATCTAACCACAAAAAGAAGAAATGCAAATTTCTAGGTTCGTTAGTCCAAATTAATAAATCAAGTTAAAAATTTCCATTCTAGTAAAAACGTCTACTTGAAAAGGTATAAATAAAAACCTTTTTTTACTGCTAATTGCATTGATATTCCACAAACTTTACTCAAAGATTCTTCGTAAAAGAAAAAAATATATAATAATTAATATATTAAAAACGTTTCTTTAATAATGAAGAAACAATCGAAAGGAAATTAAAATATAAAAGTATTTGTCACTTTGAAAATAAACGTATACTTAGAGATCTCGTTGATAATAAGTTTTACTAAATTACATGTTTCAACAAAATAAATTATAATGAAATGTTCCTTTATTTAAGATAATTTAACATTTCAGTCTTTATTGTAAAATTCGGAAAAAGTCCCTTAAATTTATTTTACTTGAAATAAAATTGGCTAGAGATAAAAGTAAATGATATTTATAGAAAGAACAAAATGAAAAGAAGTGTTGATTTACCAATAAGATTTAAAATAAAATAAACTTAAAATACAATAATTTAAGACTGTAAACCCTTTAATTTAGTTTAAGCTTCTTTGTGCATTAGAAGTTCAAATAAAAATAAATCTATAACCAAAGTGCGGATAATCTTGAGCCATTAATTTAAAGACGTAACAAGATAAAAAATTAAATCCCAAGCAGATAAAATGAAATTTATTTTGCAAGTTTAAACTCTAACATATAAATAATCAATTCATAGAGGGTTGAAAAATGTTTTATACCATTGACCACAAAATAGTAATAATTCTTACTGGTTAGGTGTCTTTTGGCCAAATCGAAAGAAGTTACCAACCACATATTATTTTACTACTTACAAGGATTTCATTTGTCTAAATAACTTAAGTCAAAATTATATTATGTACCCCAAAGAACATTGGGACAAAGGAACTTCATTCTGTTGTATGTAATAAAGGTGATAATATATTACTTAGCCTCATTAACTATTCAGACAGGGGAATATTTACACATTTAAGTAATTTGAAAGGGGGAGCCAAGTAAATGAGTACCAAACAGTAAATGAACCAACCAAGTAAATTAATTGTAAATAAATGTACAATTGATTATTTTAAAAAAAGAAGAAAAAAAAAAAGCTAGTAGCATTGGCAAGGACATGCTACGAATATGAATAAAAAAATCAACTTACTCAAATAAAAGAATGATCAAATGCACCAAAAACACACATACCTGAAATCATAAAGTTAAATATTTATTATCAAAAAAGGCATGACATAATAAATAGTGTTAACATATTAATAAAATACAAAGTAATATAAACCAATATTAATGCAATAAATATTTTAGGATCAGCATTGCCATGTGGTTAGTAAACTCGTATCAAAATACCTACACATAAAAGTGAATAAGGTATATATTATTAAATTTTATAGGTTATTATATTAAGTTACCCTCATTAGACCAGTCTTCACTTATGGAAATTAAAGTGAACGCTCACTAATACTGATGAAAACCTGTTCAGAATATTTGAAAGGAAAGTTGGACAGGAAACTATAAGGAACAACCTGTGTTATTGGAGTATGGACGATAAGAAGTAATAAGGAGATAAATGCTATTTTTTGAAGGGAAATTATTTAGTGAGGATTGTAAAACCACACAGTTAAAAATGGCTGGGACATGTTGAAAGGATGGACGAAGGTAGGATGACGAAAACTCTACAAAACAGGAAAAAATATGGACCTTGAATATAAGAACGACCTAGGAAAAGGTGGCTTCAGGATGTGTTGGAGAAAAAAATCTGGCAGAAGAGAAGAGATGAGATATGTTGTAAGGCTAGTCTCACGATTCTTATAAGTGAACAACGTGACTCTGAAGACAGCGCACAATAAGAGCTTTCACACTCAACGTCGCCGTCGCACGTGGCAGCGACAAGCGTCGACCAGTGGGAAACCACTCTATTGTAAGGCCAGTCTCACGATTCTTATAAGTGAACAACGTTTATTATGTGACGCCGAAGACAGCGCATAATAAGAGCTTTCACACTCAACGTCGCCGTCGCACGTGGCAGCGACAAGCATCGACCAGAGAGACCACTCTAGGGAAGCAACCTCAGGCTGTAGCGCTGCATAATGCAAAGTAAGTATATATTATGTTTAGTTTATTAAATATAAAAAGTTACTTTCCTATGCATATATATATATATATATATATATATATATATATATATATATATATATATATATATATATATATATATATATATATATCTTGATGTTTGATAAAATATTATGTATTAAAGGGCATTGCTTGTAGTTTCCATTTACAAATTTATAATCTTGCTTTAGTAGGATAGGTTCTATTTTATTTAAAAGAATAAGAACGCTTTGGCACTTAACTGAGCCTCTTAAAGTTTATACAAGCTGTAAATGAGTGTTTACGTAAACATAACAGCTAAGGACTAAAAGTTGAAGTAATCGCTTGCTATTAAAACCCTCGCATGGTAATATAAACTCAGTTAGTTTAGAGTGTATGATCATATAAATGTAAAGTAGGCAGCAAGCGGTTCATATGTGATGTTTTGAGTATAAATTCCTCTACATAGGTTAACAAATGAAATGATTAAAGAAAGGTGGAATTTACAATATAAGTAATGTCATAACGTGTGTTTTCTATCCGTCTGTATCGCACCTGATCTCCGAAAGTACATAACATATCAATTCGAAACTTTGCAATTATATAATGTAATAACCAAATCACAGGAAAATTATAGGGGACCTCCAAATAATAATCCCTTAAAAACTAGGGGTTGAATTTTATTTTGACGGAAATGCGTCATGTGGGGTGTTACATAAAAGAGGAATATATTTGGTTTTATTTTTGTACCAATTCATCTTTGCGAAATGTATCCTTGCAAATTCACTCTTTTTTCAAAACAAATCAACGAAAAATTACATAACGGATTTTACAGAATTTTTTGTGAGAAAAAAAAAATCCCCCCCCCCCCTCTAAATCTTAAATGTAATATAAGAACGTTTTAGGCCAGACACTTCGAATTCGTTTTATTGCGTTTGGAAAAGTTGCGTTGGAAAGTGTTTTGTTTCACCTTATTAAATGGTTCAAAAGTGTTTTGTTTCACCTTATTAAATGGTTCAAAAGTTATAGCTATAACAAACTTTAAATGACTGCCATCTTGATACGGTTTGACCGATTATGCTGGTTAACGAACTCTCCTATTTGTTAAATTGCCTCCGAACCCTTTGCATGAGCTGATAGCTCTAACTTTACCATTTTATTTTCAACAACTAATAGGAGGAAATTTTAAATAGAATATTTCTGCATCAAATTTTTATAAGAATGCTTGTACCAAGGATAAGACGTGCAACAGGATTAAATGAGTTCCTTGTATTACACGACATTTTGCGAAAAGAGGGAAAACAAAGTTGAAAGTTTAAAGATAAAGGACTAACTCCGGCACACAAAACTGTGTCAGTTAAGAAAGTTCAGATATAGTAAAATTGCGAGCTTATGGTAAGTATCGCAATAAGGTAACCAAGTATATGGCAAGTGAAGTACATACAATACAGTGTAAAGTTTTTGAAGTCTCTTTAAGAGTGTAATAACAGATAGTAAAGAAACTAAGATAATAACCGTATGTGTAATGAGATCGCACACGATATTCATTTCTGAAACAAATATTCTCATATGAAGCATGAAATTGAATAGTTATTTCCCAACAAGTCTAATGCTAACACATTTCAACTAACACGATTTCATATACATTAAACGCAAGATTAGAAGATTTTTACTTATTTCAGTAACTCCTTTTGTAAAGGCCCCCATACACGATCAAACATTTTGCGCAAATCTGATGTCGGGCAAACAAGTCAAACATCATGTTTGCGCAAACATCAATCAGCCCCATACACGGTTAAAATGTTTGCTCAAACATTTTAACCGTGTATGGGGGCCTTAACTCTTGTACATTACATGGCCCTTTTACAATTATAGGCAATTTATTGCATTCAAGCTAACATAAGGTGACGTAAGAATTGTGATAAATTGGAACAACAAAGAGAAAAAGGAACAAGTTTTCTTTTGTCTTCAAATTGAAAATTTAATGAAAAGAAATCCCTTTCAGACACTGTCTGCCTTAGACTACACACAAAATATTACTGTTATTGAACTTTGTAGATCATGCACCCCTTAGCTGATCCTTACTGTTATTAGACGACTCGTTGTTACGCCTGGTTAATTAACTACAATTTAAACGGGAAATGGGATATGAAAAGACAAATTAAAATTGATTGAAGTAGCAATTATTTCAATGGACGTTAACTAACTAATAAATAAAATTTTATAAAAAAAAGTCCAGTCATGCACCATGACTTAATGAGCGAATTTTCAAAGAAATCTGAGTATTAAACGATGGAGACGACTCACCTTGAGATGATTTTTTATTGCTAAGGCAACCACATTCATTCTGCCACGGACTTAACAGCTAGTTTTATAATAATTTATTTTAAATTTTATAATTAAATTAAAGTCGGTCAAGAAAATTAATTTACAATTAATTAATTACTGCGCATTGCGCATGCTCAGTGGCCATTATTGACCCAATCAAATACCCCCCTCCCCGAATTTGAGCAACATAGGCCTAATATAGGAACTGAGAAATCGTTGTATTTGGAAATTCACGTTTGCGCATGCGCACACGTTACTAGGTACGACGGCAATAAAATTCTTAGAGGAACGTCTAGGGGCTGACCCGTTCAATCCCTGAAAATGTTACCGATATTGGTCTAATAATTCCGGAGTAAAGCTGTTACAACAAATTTTAGATTTGCGCTTGCGCAGCAATTACTGATCCTAGGTGGCCTTATACGAAATTTCGCGCTGATTCCGAATATACTACATGTTGATGTGTTTAAGATAGAACTTTCAGAAAATGAAAAGCAATTGGTACACAGTGGTACAGGGTAAAACGTCAAAATAGTATATATCCTTAAGATGCACGTCGTTGAAAAGCTCTTTAAGATTATAGTAATTGTTAAATAACACTTTTGTATTTTATTTTATATTTATATATACTTTTGTAATATATAAGAGGGGATGGAAAAAACACGTTTTTATTTATTTATTTTTTTTTTTCGCATATAAGAGGGGATGGAAAAAACACGTTTTTATGCTATTTGTGACCCCTAAATGGACTCCAAAAATTCAGGTCATCGAACTCATCCTTTCCTTAGATATTATTGATATTTTAGCATTTGATTGGATTTTTTAAGTGCATCCTAGGGAGAGATATCGTCTGAAGTGGCACATACAAATACATATATATACATACATAAAAAAGTGTTAAATTTCAGGAATCTATTTATTAAGAATGGTATAAAAAAGATTGCCATGGAAATTTTTTTCAAAAAACCGCATTAAAATATTTTTGAAGCCATTGCAATAGCTCAATTTTCTTCGAAAATTCGCTAATAAACCATCTCAATATTAACTTTGAACAGAGTGAGAAACAAGTAAAAAGCGGAAAATTGACATCAGAACAATAATAATATGTACAGTCCCTTTTTCCAAGATTTTTTTTTTTTTTTTTTTTTTTTTTTTTTTAATAAAATATACTACAAATTTTACAAATAAATTATGATTGTTTTTAATAAGACAATAAATTATTGAACTCGAAAAGGATTCTGCTTTCTTGCAAATGTAATTTAATAGAAGAGTTTGTCTGAAATATACTAAAATTAGAGCGCATTACTGAAAATACCATTCCAGATAGAATCCTATCTGAGAAAGCATGATTCTTCAATTGTTGAATCAAAATTAGCATACATCATTAGAATAACTGGCAGCTAAGTCAAACGGTTCAAATAAAGCTGAATAAACTAGAGGAAAGGATTGAGGCGAGGGTATTTCTTGTTAGCATTTTAACGAGAAGACAACAGGGTAATGTTTACTTAAACTTCAGGCAGAAATTGAGGTAAAACCTCCGAGAGTCAGCAACCAAATAGAAAATTATCAGGAATAAACTTTGATTGAATAAATATCCTGAATAATAAACTTGAACCCCAGCAAGAACAGAATAACTTACAAATAAAGAAAATGATAAAACAATAGCAATCTCAGTTTTGATTTTAATAACGTTCAGGAGGAATAATGCTTATTTGGTGAATTAAGTTTAATGCAAGGAGAATTTAAAATAGATATATTGAGGGGTGAATAGTGTACCAAACATCCCGCGTCATATAGAGATGAAAAAACATTGTTTTTAGATAACATTTAAATACATATCTCTACTTTTTCAGCAAAAATCCAACCATCAAGAATAATGTGTTTCACTCTCATTGTAATATAACCATTAGGTTATCATCGTTATGCTAACTAAAATCTACAAAATATTTTAAAAATTGTGATTCGTTCCAGCTATATATATATATTATATATATATATATATATATATATATATATATATATATATATATATATATATATATATATATATAGATGTGTGTGTGTGTGTGTTTGTGTGTGCGCGCGCATCCGAGAGGACCAGGTGAATAATTGATACGCTTTTACTTTTGCACAAGTTGGAAATGTAGAAGGGAAATAGATATAGTTCTTCATATTCTGAAGATTTAGTTGGAAATAAATGTCCGAGTTTTTGAAAAAGATTTATTAATCATATAAATTCGTTGAGAGAGCTGAGTGCCGTCATAATCACTATAGAGTGTCATCAATGATGACACTCTCTCGACGAAAGCTTTGTTTGATTAATAAATCTTAAGGCCCCCACAGACGATCGACTTTTTCACGTCCTACAAAAACTGGGAAGCATACGGAAGCAATAGGAACAAGTGGAACCGCGCTCACATCCCATAAAAAGTCAGTCCTAATTTTTCTAGGTTCCGAAAGTCGATGAGGTTCTATTTTTCTGACCGATCCGATTGTCGGTGGAGGGGATGGAACACATGCTATAGCATGGCGCACACGTACGACTTTTTGTTGGTCGAGTCAGCCTAAGCCCGGCTTCTGTCTTGTGTGTTAGTGACGGTCTGTTTCAATTCAAGTAGCAAATTTGTTTTTTTCACGATGGAAATTATTGACCCTAAAGACTAAAATTGAAAAACAATATATTATTAAAATATAAATATTTTTTTTATAATTCATACTTGATTGTTACTGACAGTCGTTATTCTGCAGATATATTCTTTCTCATCACAGTGTCGCTATGGGAAATATTAAATAAAGCAAGGAGACTAGTTTGTCAAACTTGTCAATCCACATCCTTTAAAAGTTGAAAAACTTATCTGTATACTCCCTGAGATCAAGATGTATAGAATGAAATTTTTCCTTCAGCAATCTTTGACTGACAATTGGATGAGCCCAATACTTGCGTGAATATCATCCTCTTTTTGTCTCTCTTCTTAAGGAGATAAATGGCTAAGGACCAAACTCTTCAAAAATGATTCAACACTTCAATTTCCATGTCCACAAGCATTAGAAATCGAGAAAAGACTAAAATATTCTCTAAGGAGTTCTCTAGGGCTGTGCAGCAGTAACCGGAACCACGTGTGCATTGAGTCGGTGGGGACCAAGTCGGTCAAAATTAATAATGTCTCTCATAAAAAAATTCGGTCGTCTGCGGGGGCCTTTTATATCTAAATCTCGGACCTTTTTCTCCAACAAAATCTCCACAATACGAAGAACTATATTTCCTCCTCCTTTTACAACTTGCGTATTTATAAATTATTTACCTGGGCCTCTCCAAATAATTTATTATTGATTACTTCCGGGAAAAAAGTTGAACAAAATCAAACATTGATTCTTCAATCCCATTTTGTTTCGGAACAAGACAGTACCTCTAAAATCTAATATTTTATTTATTCAGTCTTGTTTTTGAAGATTTCTTATTCTTCGTCCTTTTTTTCCTACCAATTTTGTTTGGCCTTTTCTTCATTTTTATTTTATTTTTTATCTCATACATTTTAAAGAAAAATATATAAGGCTAGCAGACGAGAACAACTGCGTGTGAATAAATAAAGTAGGCAATTTTTAGTGAGTGAAATGAAATGACAGAGTCGAACTTATAAAGAAAAAATGTCCTTACAAAAACATCAAATGGAAGTGACAAAAAAATAAAGAAATAATAAAAAGTGGATGAACGCAAAAACTCAGCTTCAATGTATTTGAGCGGATCAAAATGCGATTGGAATTCAGCTCTTTCCTTCCAAACACCAGGTGAATTTGTCAGTTTTTCTTCAAATAACTTTGCACTACAATACATTCAAAGGCACTGTCACGGGCTACAAACCAAATAGTTAGCCAATAGTGCGGCACAATGCTTCTTATCACTCGCGTTCTACTATCAGCAAATTCAATTACCATTGGGGTCACTTATTTCTATAAATTACTGTGGGATCTTCTGTGCCAAAATTTGTATTATGATTTTTAAGGAATTTGGATAGTTCCTCGAAAGTAGCCCTTCTATTGACAAATCATACAAACTTCTTTAAAATTGGATGAGAACCCTTAAATATATTGATGATAATATGAAAAACAAAATTGTGCAAAAGAGAAATCAATAGGTGCTTTCAATAGCAAGGTTGAAATTATATGGGGCCAACAATACCTAGATACTTATGACCTAGACCTACCATTTTAAATTTTAACAAAATCTGAGTGGTTTGTAGGTTTATCTTGAACGACACCAAAAATGATTCCTGGTGTCTGGAAAAGATTTCTGTCTAGGAATTTGTGAATTCGGGGACATAAAAAAATGGTATTCTTTAAAATGATCACAGTACAGCCATTACCTTATGTAAGCTTTGAAGCAAAATAAATTAATGATAGGTAATTGACATACAACATAATACATAAGTGTAACATGGCTGTCATCCAGAGGGACTTCTGTCAATTAGTAATGATCACGCGTCTTCCGAAAAGGCGATTAAAGCAACTGATATTTGATACAAATGTTTATAGTCCCTGTCAAGACTATCGATATGACTAGTTAGGTGGTTTTAAGTCATCCAATTCATAAAAAAATCATTCAATCCATTAACATGGTAGCAATAAAATAATGATGAAGGAGAAAACGCATGAAAGGCCAATTTCAATCATTCAGATAACCCCTGACAGTTGTTTATTAAATCCATCTTAGATTAAGTTTAAAATTATATTAGAAAGTCGAGTACAGTACGTAAATTGTTCAATATTATTTAGAGCACATTTATTTTATAATTTTACAATGTTTAGTTCCTTAACTAAAGTTAATTCAAAACTTCGTGCATTAATTGGAACCAAGACAAGAAACTAGATAATAAATCATCATTAAAATTTCTAGTGGATCTAGTATTTTGCATAACAGTTTAAACCATTTTCATTTACAGAGAGCGATAAATCTTTATTATATTAATTGGAATATTATGATAAGAGGATATTATAAAGATTATATCGGATCATAAGGAGTGAAATTGAGGAGCAGAAAAAAAGAAATAATCAAAAATAAACCCTGGAATCATTTAAATTTGAAAAACCTTAAACCTCTATTGAATCGCTAATTGCAAAAAGGACACACGTCCAATTTTTATTGAAATTGAGTTATGATACGTTTCATAAAAAAAACGTTAGTAAACACACGTTTATATGTAAAAATGATTCATGTCACATAAATAGTACGGTCACAGTAGTATGTCCCATACTACTGTACAATGTTGTCTGTGTAGTAAAAACCAAGGACCCTTATATTTTCCTGCGTGTGTCAGTCCGTCCGTCCTGTCGCGTGCTCTCACGGCTACACCTTTCGTCCGATCACTTTGAAATTTGGCATGTATATCCACATATTTTAAAAATATAGTGACTTAAAAAAAATATTAAAAAAAAAAAAAATAGGGTAAAAAAACTTAAGGGTTAACATTTTTTTATTTATTTTGATACCGTGAGGGGTATCATATGAAAGGGTACGTCGAGCTGATTACAAAAATATATAATTCTATGGATATAACTTTGATAGGGCGAGCTTAGGCAAGTTTGAAGTGGGTGTGAAACGTGTCCCCCCCCCTCCCCCTCTATCTCGCTTATGTGAAGTGCAAAAAATCTGAAACAATTCCTGAACATTCTTCGACCAAAAGTAAAGATACCAATTTTTGGAAATTTCGAAAAAAATATTATTTTATTTTTTATTGACAAAATACTTTTTTTTTTTATAATTTTGGCCTTTTCGATGTATTTATATGGTTGTAGTCCGGTTCAGTGGTAAAAAATACTTTATCAGAGAGTGTTTTGAGAATATCAGACCCTTAGAATAGTTCAAAGTAAGCTTTTTAGCATTTTAAAAAAACACTGTTTATACACTTTACAGTTAAACACTATATAGTGTGGCCTACGGACCCTCGCTGTGAACTGACTAGCACACACTTGACCTGTTTATTACATATAAACGGGTGTTTACTAACGTTTTTTTATGAAAAGTATCATAACTCAAGTTAAATAAAAAAATGGACATATGCCCTTTTTGCAATTATCGATTTCTATATAGATATACTAGCTGAATTACCCTGCTACACTACAGAGGGTGTTATTTTTTTATTACTTTGATGTATTAAAAAACTGTAAAGTAAAATTACAATTCTTTTGAAGTCACATTGAATAAAATATAACTTGAAAAACTCCCTTGTTAGTAACAGATTCCACCTACTGTAAAAGTATTTTGAAATGTTAACTTTTCATGTAAAGCTTTTGCCCTCCTGTAATAATTTTATAACTAGGTGCTTACATCCTTTAGAAAAACCCATTCCCAAGTAGGTACTCAGCTTCAGAAGATCAGTCTAGACTCAACGCCCCTTCTTCTTTTATTTGACCCAGGGGAAAACCTTGGAATCAAATTTCAGAATATCCCTTATTTTCAGATCAATAGTATTACCTACCCACTTACTTACATACCTACCTACAAACAAACTTACTTATTTACTTACTTACTAACTAACATACTTACTTACCTAAAAACTTACTTATTCAATCACTTACTTACTCGCTTACCTACTTGCTTAGTTAGTCGTCCTCTTAAACCTCTGAGGGTGTTGGGGTCTCCAATAATGCTATAGTAAACAAACAAGTCGACAACATAAACACAACACCTAAACTACCTTAGATAATTCAAACTATAACGATAAATTGATTCAACAAACATTATTCAAGCAAATCGATTTGTAGCTACAAAAGCTTAATTAACTAAGCAAAACAGTCTAAAACATCTAAACAGACTTGCATTCAAAGGAATATATTATGTAATAATCCTCGTCCATATTGAACAAACTACATGAAATAATACTAAATTAAATAGTAATAACTTATTTCTAAGGTAATAAAAGTTTCTTTCTATAAGTTCTAAAAGGGTTCTATGCAATATCATCTATAAAGTAAAATAAACAATGCCAGTGTATTTATTTGATTTTGAAAGGTGTTCGACATAAATAATACTTACGATAAAGGTTAAAAATAGCTCCAGGCACTTAATATAGGTAGTGAAGTTTTTAATATGTGATATCCATTGAAGATTTTATTTCCTTCCCAGATGTTTATTTTTACGTTCTAAACTACACCTCAGCATAATGTTATTCTAGAATGGAGAATCGGCCACTTACTAAACCTACTTCATGTCTTGATCTTCAAACATCAGTGTGAAATTTAACCACAGCATAATGTTATGATAGGATGGGAGATCATCCTCTTCACATCTATACTCGATGTGATCAGCAGAGTGAAGCAACACTACATCATAATGTTTTTATAGGAAGGGAGATCAACCACGTGACATATCTGCTAGATGTGATCAGCAGTGTGATACTACACCACAGCATAATGTTATAATATAGGATGGGAGATCATCCTATTTACACATCTATACTCGATGTGATCAGCAGAGTGAAGCAACACTACATCATAATGTTTTTATAGGAAGGGAGATCAGCCACGTGACATATCTGCTAGCCACTTGACCTGTTTATTTGGGTTGTTTTCAGGCGCAATCTTTATGTATAAAAACAATATGGCTACCTCGATTTCCAAAGATAGTATATTGAAACTTATTATATAAATTCTGAAGTTTTGCTTCTGCTCCTGGAAGTATCTTTAGAAGTGTTGAGCATAAGCTCTTTTACAGAAAAGATTTTTTTTAAATCACAATGTTCATCAATGACGAAAATAGGTGGTCAACAAACTAGGTTCCCGCTTTCGAGAGGTTTTCCTTTGAAACAGATAGTTTTGCAAATCTTGGTTGCTATCTGTATCGGATATCTTTCTCTAATCAACTAAAAAAAGTCAATCCATCTTTTCAAAAAAGTTTTTATTTCCTCCTCGATTTCCATAGGTATTTTAGCTATTCTGTTGACAGAGAATAGCACTTAATGTCATCAAACTTTAATGTACAAAATGCCATCTTGACGAGAAGTGCCGTTGATGATTAATGATAGTTAATTTAAAACTCTAATTTGAATTAGTTAACATTAAACTGGCACTTCTCCTGATGACAATGACTTTCTTCAGTGAATATATCCTAATATAATGAGTAAAAACAAATAAATGATTACTTATGTAGCATTATATAATATTAATATCCCATTCCTGTGTTGAAATCCCTTTCCTCTAACTCTAAAACAAGATAACATCGGCTTGATAAACTTAAACAGCAGTCCAACACCCTCAAAAAACATAAACTTGAACAAAACTTTTTCATATACATAGAGAAACTATATTTACATTCAAGAATATCTAATTTAATCGATTTATGATCGTGATCGTGTAACAGCAATATCAGAAACTTTACCAAAACAACTTATACGGTTAAATTTGTCTTAATAGGTATGGACTACAATATCGTTGAAACCGTTTCCGAGAAATTTATTTTTCATGGTTTTCTCTTTTTCCAGTTTTTTGGTGGGTAGCACCCTCAAATACGTAGCTAAAAGTGGATTTTTCTGAATATGTGCGTAAAATTCATCGAGATTGGTCCAATAGTTTAGGCTCCACGCGTCTGTACAGACTACAGACAGAAATTCATTTTGTAAAAGCATGTTTATCAAAATCTAATTTTGCTTCCGACCTAACCGAAGGTAACGGAAGTATTGTGTTCACTTTTGAAAACGAAAAAAAATTGTTTCTGATTTTAAAAATTCCAAGATAGAAATCTGTTTCAGACTACAGGGAACGTTTTTGGTCTTGTGTGTGTCTATCTGTCTGTCTGTCGGTCTGTGCGTGTCCGCGAATCCTTGAAACGTGTGACGATAACTTGAGTAAATGTCAACCGATTTTGATGAAATTTGGTAGACATGTTCATTTTACCAATGCCCAGGACGAGTTCGTTATACGTTATCCGTCCAAGCGGACACGCACAACGCTCGCGTAAACATGAACTTCAAATTTAAAATTGGAATTTTAGGTCGGGAAAAAAATCAAACTTCATCTATTCAATGAGACAAACATTTTTTTCCAATGCAATTTTTTAGTAAAACAAAGAAAGTAAAAACCCCAAAGAAGTAAAACCGCTAAGAAGTATTAAAGATCGCTAAAACTATTAATAATTTTTACACAATAAACAATATAACAATAATGTTAATATAACAATACCAGTAACACATGATAGCAAGCGAGGGAGCTATGTGCCACACTAATTGGTAACTATACATAGATACGTATATGTAAATGAGAAAGTAAAAAATGTATAAGAAGTTAAAAGGAAGACCTTCGTCTTGTTATTAGACTCGTCTTTTGAGGTTTCTTGAATAAATTATCCGCTTTGACAAAAATGAAAGCTATTGGTCACCTAAACCCCATTCTATTACATATGTCCTTAATGTAATTGCGTTCGACATTCACTAGAATTCAACAGATTCAAAGGACAAAATCTATAGGTATTTTGAAAAGAGAAGCCAACAAAATTCAATCAAACCAAAAGTCTCAAATATAATACTAGGCATCGCGTGGCTCTATCATTGAAGCGAGCGTATAGTAATAAATATGTATTGAATATTGAAAAAATAGATAATCATGAATCATGATGAGTGGATAGATAATGGGTATAGTAGTAGTACAGCGGCTAGTAGCAAGGGAACCACCCCGCATTCTCACTATTCCTCTAACCACACATCTCCTTTTCAATTATTATAAAATGTATCTCTTTGCTACAAAAAAACTATTGCATGTATCAAATTGAAATTTTGCATGCCTGTTTCAATTGTGCATTAGATGGTGTATAGTGTATATGAAGTTTTATTAAAATCCTTACGTTAGAACGTAAGATATCGGTTAAAAGGTTGTTTTCTCTATTCTAAACGTTTAGGTCCGCTTTAATAGTTTTAGCGATCTTTATTAATTCATAGCGGTGTCGCGGTTTTACTAAAAAATGTTTTTTGAAAAAAATGTTCGTCTCATCGATTAGATGATGATAGAATCTTTTCCCGTCCTGAAATTACAATTTAATTTTTGAACCTCTCGTTTTCGCGAGCGTTGTGCGCGAACTCTTGGACGGATCACGCTGTCCAACGAACTTAGTCTGAGTATTAGTAAGAGGATCATGTATACCAAATTTCAACTAAATCGGTCAACTTCTACTCAAGTTCTACGCGTAAATGTTACTGACAGACAAGATGCATAGTTTGTTGAATGTAAGAAGCTCGCTTCAATTATTTGGACTAGTATTTTTTTTTTTTATTAATTACTAAAAAATGGAGATTTAATGACGGCAAACAAATATAAGGTACTAGGTATGATATTTTACGTAAGAACTTATTTGAGACAACAATTTACTTAGATCACTCTGATATACATTTTCCAACAGTAATTATGATTGCCAAATTATATACGAGTAAATCTGTAATAAATTAAGCGTTAAACGCATGCCTCCTTACTGTACTTTATAGGTAAACTACTTGATAATAACCTGAAGAAACAAATCTCAACGATCATGCTAACAAATTATTTAACATGACAACTTTAACTTGTTTTAGACTATTTTCAACATGTCCTTTCACATTTTTGTCAACTAGTACTCTGCCTGCATTTATTCATATCTTCTTCTTACATTAAACTAGTGTTCAATAGATTAGCATTCATTAAAGTACCACTATATCTAAATTACTCTTATCCTCGCAGTAATAGTAAAACTTGCTTCGAAATTCTGAGATTAAAAGGCATCAATTAAACCTTGTTAAAAATTTCCGATGCAAATAAGTCGCGTATTTTACTTACATAAAAAAATGGTGAGCTTAATACATTGAAAGAAAAAAAAAAAAAAAAAAACAATAGACGAAAGAACATGCAGGAAAGATGCGCATAATCATTATTCTACATTTTTCTTGTTACTCTATCTCTACATTTTACTTTAGAAGTTTTATTTAGACAAGATAATGTTATTCAAACCTTAGAAACCTACGTAAAAACCAACGTAGAAATCATGTCATTATATAGTTCTTTCAATTAAATTATGTTTTTAAATTAGTTTTAACCTTCGACATTTTATATTTATATGTTTTCTGTTATTAAACACGAATTATGTGTTTGAAAAGTTTCATGTTTGTGCGCATGTGGAAGATAAACAAATATGCGCAGAAGGTTGAAACTTTGAAACTTATATGGGACCAATAAATGGGCTGATTATGACCAACTAACTAAATTTCATTAAAATGGGACAAATAGTTTTTAAGATATGGCTGTTCGCAAAAATTGAGCGACAGACACAGGACCAATAATGTTCCCTGATGTTCACGGATTTCCGTCTTAGAATTTTTTAAATCGGAGATATAAAATACTTTCGTTCTTCAGAACGACATAGCTTCCGTTACCTTCGGTAAGCTCGGAAGCAATATTAAGAAACAAAACTCGAAAACAATCCAAGTATGAATAAAAAACAATTCTTAAGACAGCACAGAAAGCAGACAAGGTAAATAAAAATACATTTTTAGAAGGTTGTCTTTCCCTTTTACGTTAGGGAGCAGTCAACAAGGTAAGGAAACGAAGGTAAACAAACTGTAAGAAAGCTTAAGTCCCCCCCTCAGGTGACGTAAAAGGCAACACTAACGACTAGAGGTAATTTCATAGATGAAAAATGTGTCAAATAATACCATTATTTCTAAGGAGATACCTTGAGCGATGATCCAGATGTGCATCTAGTTGGGTGCCTCTCAATCACTAAGATCAAAGTTTTTTTGGAACGCCCATATTTTTAAAATTACTCGTCCGATTTCGATTAAACATAGATGGTAAAGTCCTACACTTCCTCTCGTGAATAGTATGGTAACTATTTTTGTATAGTAGTAGTGGGCGCGAGGAAGTAATCGCACTAATTAGTTAACGTTTTATTGTTTCTTTTTCCAATACCATTTCCTTTATTAGTAACAAATTGATTTAAAAAACAAGTCTAAAAGCGTTTAGAACTTACTTAATGAAAATAAGTTAGAGGCAAATCGTAAAGGAAAACGTAAGCTTTGAATTTGTTGGTGGTAGAAAGCGTCTAGATAAGCTTAAAACTAAATAATGTTTTAAGTGGAAATGGTGGTAATTATGTTTAAAGCCACGGTATTAGATAGATTGTAAACTTGTTTCCTACGTCCTACAGCATTAAAACGGAACCTGTTAGTGCGGTTTTAGGAAAATGCATCTAAAATGAGTTTCGCCCACTGGAAATTACTTCAATTATAGAATTACATATTATCGTTGTAGTTGAATTGTCCAAGCTTTACACACAAAAGAGACACAATTGCCAACTAGTAAACAGACTATTGTGGTTTGATAATATAATATTTTATGAAATACAGCAGTTGCAATTGCATTTGCATTTAGCAATACCGTACGTAGTTGGCAATGAATTCCTGCACAATACAAGGCTCTGCAGCTTGCATTCTCAAGGATTTCTCAGTAAGGGAATTTATTTAAATTTGAATTTAAAATGTTCATTGTTACAAACATACAAAATAGCATGATTATTAATTTTGCAGCAACCCCGTATTTTATTTTGTTCAATTTATTTCGTCAAGTTTACATGACTCAAAAACTTTTGAAGTACGTATTTAAACAAAAAAAAATTACAAATGTTAACCCAACATCAGAGACAACATCACTTAATCAGCCAATTCACAACTTACATACAACACATTTCGGGACAAAACAATGACGTTGCAGACTGCTTATCGCGAATAGAGACAATTTTCACAGGTAAAACAATCGACAATGACTAAAAAATGTTATTGGAACGATTCTAAAATATAATTGAAATTAACACTCCCTCTGGCACAAAAGATGAGATATTGTACCAGCGATAACGTAGGAAGAAAAGTACAGAGGATAGCTCATCACCAATGGTGCAACTAATACACATGAAACAATGCAGGAGGATTATTTCAAGAGTTTATTGATAGACAGGACAGAGCGATTTTTTATCATAAGCGGGTAGTGATTCATATTTGGGTGACGGGTAGTGTTCATACTTAGAAGACTGCTAGAAACTTTTGAGAGAGGAGGGTTAAGAGTTTTTTTTTTTTTTTCAAATTCTTTATTGGCATAAGTAACAAAAAAAATATTTGTGTTTACCGGAGCCATGTTAAGAGTTAACATGGAGAAGACAAAGTATCTGGTGGTTGGAGGGAAGGCTAAAGATAAAAGTGTCATTAAAGCAGTGGACTCCTTCAAATACCTTGGTGCTTATTATATCCATGAGTCGGGGGTACTCTCTTACTTCGTTACCCACCATGAAAAAAGAAAGTGGTGCGTAACAAAGTAAAAGAGGCACCCCCATACACCTCTTTTATTTCGTTACCCAACTATATTGATATCCATAAAATGTTGAAAAGTAAGATGGGCAACAAAGTTAATAACTAATAAGACTGAGGGATCTTTAGTCTAATTTACTTTGGGACAAAGAAACATCGTACTTTGTATATATACTTTCAAAATAAAAATGGTGGGTAACAATGTAAAAAGACTTCCGAGTCGGGTACGTATCAGATCGATGTAAGCACCCAAGTTATTCAAGCTCGCAAGGCTACAGCTATGTTGAATGGAGTTCGGTGGAGTCGTTCAGTCGTTCGATGGGTAGGAACACACACAAAAAAAAACAAACAATTATGCCACCATTGCTGAGAGTGTTTTAACCTACGGAGCAGAATTGTAGACACTGACGGTACGACAGAATTAGTGCTGTGAAGGTGGATGGGTGCACGGATATCAGGTTTAACCTACCTTTCCACGTTGGAAAGGGTGAGGAATGATGAGATTAGGCGACGGATGGAAGTGGACGAGACAGTGATAGGACGGATTGAGGAACGAGCACTTCGTTGGTAGGGTCATGGTACCAATGAGACCGGAAGTAATAATATTATTACTCCAAAGATCACATTAAACCAGCTGGATTCGCTTCTAAAGTTTTGATCCGGCAAATGACTAGACTAAAAACAATATTTAATAGTCTACCAATTAGTGTGGTAAATAGCTTCTTTACACCCAATTATATAATAGAAGAATGATCAAATAAGATTTGGATCTGTTTTAATTCGTGTTATTTGTTATATTCCCCAATTTTATTTCAAAATCGAAATTAGTACCTACTTTTAAAGAGATAGTTGTAAAAACAAGTGTATACACAAACAATAATTAATATAAAAATGCCTTTTCAAAACTGGTCTTATGTTTCTGTATTCTTCACCTTAGTTGTATCTATGTGCAAAATTTGGGGAAGATTGAATGACGGTAAGAGGTTCAAAATTGGGGTAATAGGTGTGCGATGAAACTTAAAAAGCAAATAAATTTGACACCATTTTTTTTTTTTTTTTTTTTTTTTTTTGGTTTCTGTATTCTTTACCATAGTTGTTTCTATGTGCAAAATGTGGGGAAGATTGAATCACGGGAAATGGTTCAATATTGGGAAACGGAAATGTGCGATGAAACTTACAAAGCAAAGTAATATAAGACCAGTAAAAAGAAGCAATAGACGAAGAAGGTTGTTGACTGTGAGTTGACTCTAACAAGTTATTAAAAATTGACTAATGACTAACTCTAAATAATAATTATGGATAATGCACAACATGACCGTTTTATTCTCCCACTATATTTAAGAGAAATGCGTTTGTAGTTACTATATTATAACACAATAGTAAAGTTCTACAAACTATGTTTTATAAAATAAATGAGACTACATTTACGAACATTGTTTTAATGAAAAATACATCAGACACATCCATTAGACGAATAATTGATATATACTACGAGCTAGGTAAGAGTTTTGTAACATTTAGAAACAATATTAAAGATTTTTCTTTTTAAAATTATTGATAAGTCCTACGAACAATCAATAATTAAGAAATAGGTAATACAAAACCACCCTAATGGATGAGATTTTTATCGTCCAATGGACAAGCCATTACGGTAGTTGAAACATAATGATACAGGCTTCAGCAGTTGGTTTCAATATGAACGTTCTAGGTCTTCCGGTGGTGACCGAGTCATAAAATGTTATATCTCGACGTTTCTCACCCATTGTGTATTAACACAGAATAATAATTATTTTTAATATTTAATCTTCGAACTACTTCCTACGGTTAGCGTAGTAGCTTCCAATTATCTTCCTTAGAACTGCATTTACTTAAAACTGAGTGCCAAACATCTAGACCTAAATCCTTCATGAAGCTGTCACCACCAAAACACCTAAAAAGACCTAAACCCTTCATGACGCGGTCCCCATCACAACACCTAGAACGACCTAAACCCTTCATGACGCGGTCCCCACCAGAACACCTAGAACGACCTAAACCCTTCATTTCGCGGTCCCCCCCAGAACTCCTAGAACGACCTAAACCCTTCATTACGCGGTCCCCACCAGAACACCAAGAACGACCTAAACCCTTCATGACGCGGTCACCACTAGAACTTCATATTAATGCTAACTAAAAATTACCATACAGCAAAACAAACGAAGAGAACAAAAATAATGAATTAATGATTCACTTAGTAAGCGAGTATAGACAAGACAGCTTCCTACTTAGCTCAGAACAAGTTTAATATAAAACTAAACATTAATTGCATCATATACGAAAAAGAATTGTTAGGTATAATATACATTTAATCAAGGAAGTAAGAAGTAAACAGTAGTTATTTATTATATTTATAATTACACTTCTCATTTACTTATTAGCTTTTCAAAGATATCTGCTAATTACCGTGAGAAATTCAAGAGGAATCTTTTTTTAACAACCAAATTAAAAAAAACCTTGATCTTAGTTGTTTCAAGAGTCATGAACTTGAAAAGTTTAGCCGAGAAAATTATTAGATACTTTAATTGTAGTTTTTCTTTTTGATTCTACATTTAGCATTAAAGCATTTATTCTCAAAGTGTTTTTATACTTGAAAAACTTTATTCTAAATCTATTACCTTTTAAATTACACACTTTAAAATTATTTAAGAGGAGATATAAAATATTTTCGTACCTTCAGTAAGCTCGGAAGCAAAATATCCCAAATTTGCGGTTTTCTGGGTCATAGAAAAAATAAGAATAGCAAATTGATCTAATTTACTTGGAATCCAAAATGGCGGATAATTCATGTCACGCGAAAAAAAAGTTTTTAAAATTTTTAAATTTTTAAAAATTTCAAAAACAACCAAAACAGGTGTTGGTTGTTTGGTTTTTTTTTTTTTTTTTTATAAGTTGAAACGCCATTTTGCGTGCCCTCCCCCCCCCCCCCCCCCCCAAATATAATAACTAATTTTATGTTTACGATACCAACGAAACCCTTTTTACGTGAGACTTCACGCAAAACCAATTTATTTATTATTTAAGAAGTGGAAATATCGGGTTTAGCAAAACCTATTTTCATTACCCCTTATTGACCACCTTTAATTATTTTCCTCCAAATAAATTATTAATTCCTTTTTAATAGCATTTTAAAAAAAGTATAATTTCAGTTTATTTCTATGTAAACGCAGTACGAACGTCAGTAAAGCAACAGTAAAATGTAATAGTTATAACAAAAAAAAAATAACATTACAAATTAAAATTATGTGAAAAAAATACCGATAAATTTCTCACGGAATGAACTAGTTATTGGATCATAATTGTTACGTTTCGATCGGTATATATACATGACTGCTTACATTAAATGTATTTTAAAAAGTTGAAGGTCATGTTAAGAGAGTTTGAAAGGCCGCATTGATTTCACCTAGTAATAAAAAAAATCTTACCTCGTTTATAGCAAGCATGCAGTGTAAGGAGAGGTCACGGTCAATGCCGGTTTTTATAAAACAAATTATGCAATCACACACTATTTATAGACTAATCTAACTTAGGGAAGTTATCAAACTAACGCTGAAAAGATTATCCACGTAAAAGAATGAACAACAATAGACATTAAACAAGTATTTGTTACGTAACTTTGTACGAAGATAAATGGAATGAGTCAAAGGGTAATAATAACTTATCAAAGTAGAAAAGGGGAAAAAATTAAAAGTCCCTTAAAAGAATAGTCTTAAAAGATATAAAGTAAGACATCTTCACCAATTAGAAATAAATTATTTTGTTTACTATAAATGACTAATTGGTTTTACCATAAAAACTTCGTTACCGAAGAAGAAGTATATTAGTTCAAACAGGTTTAAATAAATTGAATAATTATGAACACATTACCAGTTTATATATCAAGTAAATCTATAATATATTACACTATCTGGCATACATATTAAATAAACTTAACATAAAAAGAATAATATAGGTAATAGTACATTACGCGTCTAGTGTGGAAAGTAGCATTTTGCATGCGAGTGTGGAGTTTGCACCCGAGCGACAGCGAGGGTAGTAAAACCACGCGAGCAAAGCAAAATGCAGTTTTCGCACGAGTTGCGTACAGTACTTTAACGATTGTTGGATTTTAATAATAAATACAGAATAGTACATTACGCGTCGAGTGCGGAAAGTAGTATTTTGCATGCGAGTGTGGAGGTTGCACCCGAGCGACAGCGAGGGTTGTAAAACCACACGAGCAATGCAAAATGCCGTTTTCGCTCGAGTTGCGTACCGTACTTTATCTACGATTGTTAGATTTAATAATAAATACAGAAAAAAATAAACTTGCTCTATGTAAGTTCGTATCTCTCTCTTGATAAAGATGGCCTTAATTCTTGAGTTGTATTTTTTGCCGAATTAATTATTTCTGTAGGAGTATTATTCTCCACATTTTCGTCAAAGTCACTTAATTCACTCATTGTTTTTCACTAAAAACTCGATATAAACAGCTACTTTAATAAAAGAACAGCAAATTAGTTTTGTTAAATGTAAACAAACTAGCTAATCGTGCGTAAAGCTGAAGAATTCCTCTTCTTTACCGCGCTAGTGTGGTAAAGAAGAGGAATTCTTCAGAACTATGAGACGCGCATGCGCAATAAATACAAGTACGTAAATAATTACTTTCAACGCATCTAAACAGAGATATAATGTTTATATTTCTTATCAATCGTAGATAAACAACATTTACTTTAATTAAACAAACAGCAAATTAGTTTTGTTAAATGTAAACAAACACGCTAATAGTGTGATAAGGTGAAGAAGAATTAGGAACCGCGCAGGCGCAATGAATACAACAACGTAAAGAATCACTTTCTACGCATCTAATTAGGTAAAATGTTTATATTTCGTATCAACCGTAGATAATAATACATTAACCGTAGATAATAATACATTTCGCACGAGTTGCGTACCGTACTTTATCAACGATTGTTAGATTTAAATAATAAATACAGAAAAAAATAAACTTCCAGTATACAAGTTCGTATTTCTCTTTTGATAAAGATAAAAGATAACATTAATTCATTAGTTGTATTTTGTGCCGAATTATTTCGGGAGGCGTATTATTCTCCTCATATTCGTCATAATCATTTAAATCACTCATTGATTTTCACAAAAAAACTCGATATAAAAGTTACTTTTATTAACCCTAGAATGACACCGTTTTTTCCACATTCTAATCAGACACCGTGGGGTCTATATGACCCCACCTAGGTTTTCCGCTCTATCCTGAAACGCGTGATATATTATTGTAATATAAAAATATTATTTTCAATCTACAGGGCCAATACAATGAACAGAAGAAAGAAAAATAAAATTTAAAAAATTGTATTGACAAATAAACTAATACTAATAATGAAGCAAGATGAAAAAAAGTAATTTTTTGTTTTAACAAAGCTGGTTTTAAAAATTAAAATCTAGCATAAAAATGGCAAGCTAACAAATTTCCTACTATTTTTTTATAAAAAGAAACTAATAAAAGACAAAAATATTACAAAATTAAACAAAATGTCCTCAGTGAAGCTTTTAGCATTCTAAGCATTTGTAGGACCGATGCTCATCACAAATAGCACCATGGCAATCACTGCATGGCATTCTTGTCTTTTAATCCTTTCCTTCATGGTTTGACTAGGGAGAAGTCTAATTCAAAAATAAAATCCTTCCGCGGTAGTTTCTCTTGCCCATACAATGAAGAATAGCAGCGTTGACACCTGCCTGATCAAGCATAATACCAAAGAAAAACCGCTGAGGCCACCTGCGGGTCAAATGAATCTGTCCCACATTTTGTTTTATTATAGCTTATGATGATTTCAGGGTTGCCTGTAACAGGATAGATAGAATCATCTTGATTGAGGGTTGATTAGAGCAACTATAAATTAGTGTTGGCTAAAATAAGTTGGAGAACTACACCATGGGGTCAGCTAGACCCCAGAAGCACTTGACATGCTCACTGTTCAAAGATTATACAGAAACTGATACCTTTGATTGGTGAAATAGGGGGGGCAGGAAGGTAAAGAGTATTTAGACAAGGAAAAAAAAACATCTGTGATGCACAGAAATAAGATCTGCGCTTAAGCTCTTTTACTTGGGGTCATACAGACCCCCGGTGTCATTCTAGGGGCAAATTAGTCTTGAAATGTAAACAAACTCGCTAATCTGAAAGCTGAAGAATTCCTCTTCTTTACCGTGCTAGCATGGTAAAGAAGAGGAATTCTTCAGAACTATGAGACGCGCATGCGCAATGAATAAAAGTACGTAAATAATCACTTTCTACGCATCTAAACAGAGATATAATGTTTATATTTTGTATCAATCGTAGATAAATATTATTAAATTTACGTACATAGTATTTCAACTTTATAAATCTAGTGGAATGCCTTGGCTTTTCAAAATTAAAAACCTAAAAATTGTTAAAATGCTAAAATCCGTGTGTTCATATGAGAAATACAAAAATTTATTGACAACAAAATGGTCAAATTAGATTTGATTTAGTTTCGATTCCCAGTGATGACATATTTATGTTTATACAATATTATAATAAGTGTATACAGACCCAAATCAAATTTGTCCGATTTTTTTTAATATCGGATTAATAACTTTTAGAAGACAAAAAAAGTTTATGCGAATGCGGAGTAAAAAGCAATGTCCGGTATATTGGATTAGCTGTGGATTAATTATGATATACCCACACAATTTCTTCAAAATCGTATGAGTAGTTTATAATATGGTGGTTCTCAAATGTGTTGAATGACAGACGAATTTTGTTCCGATAAACAGATTTCTGTCAAGGAACTTATTACTTACTTAATTAGGAAACATAAAACAATTGTGGCCTTCAGAAAAATTACAATGCTTTCGTTACCTCCAGTAACTTTGGAAGTAATAAAATACTAATGGACGTCGAGAAACAAAAATAGGAATTGACTAGAGCATCAACATTTTTGAAAAATATTGTGACACTTATTAAAATACACAACTTAAAAAATTAAAAGCTTAGGTTTACAAATATTGCAACATGATAGCCAAGTATACTAATATTGCAACACAAGAGTTGACCTTGTTTCATACTGACAGTAAAGGAAAATTTAAAACCAAATAGATGGTCTGAAATATTAATATATGTAGATTTTTGTAAAGATTGACATTCTTAAGTTATAATTTATTAGAGAAATAAATGTGTGTTTTACTAAATTCCATTTCTCAAGTTATCAACAAAATGGGAAGGAATAGTTAATATCGACGGAGAGTATATTTAAGGATTCCTCCTCCACCCTAGTTGGAGGAAAAATGTAATACATTTTTATTAAAAGTAAACAAGTAATTTCTATGAAGGAGAAATAGCCCAGGAAAATAAGGAATTCTCTGCCGAATAAATCCAATAAAGCTGAATTTTTGCACACACCTTTATTTAGGCTTTATAAGAAGGGGGTGAAAAGTCCCCATCGATATCGTGCCGGCGTTGTCAGATATTCAAGGTCAAAGGTCACGAAAATTGGTTTTTCGCTAATATCTCGCATACTATTAATCGGACGACAATTATAGTTATATAACAAATTGTAAATTTGATTATTCTCTACAAATTTGGTTCTATACCTCTTTTACGTACGAGCAACCGTTTTAACGTAATACGCCTCCAAAAAAGCATAAATTGCATAGACTAAACCCGCAACAACTATTCATTCGTTTCCACACCACCTTTGAGGTAGAATGTACGGAGCGTTTTTTTTTTACATGGTTTTTTATACATATATATTATATCTATATTTATTTTTATAAATAGTATACGTTAGGAGAACGTCTGACTCTAGTTTTAGCCCTCGTTAATAGGTATCATTGGAAGAAAATGCACGGTCATAAGTCATAACACTTCTTCCGACCCTTCTTTGCCTTGTTCCTTCACTTAATATTTATATACACACTTTAATATTATAACATTCATTCTTCACCTAATAAAATCATTTTTATTTCTATTTAAACATTTTTTAGTAGAATAATGTTATGTGTAAGAGGGTGATATCCGTCGGCACCATGCTAAACTCACGAATATGAAAACCCTACTTTTCAGGAGAGCGAAAAAACGAAAAAAATGTGCTAGATAAAGTAGGCCCTTTCATATAATCTTTTGTTTTTATAGACTAAGTTAATCAGTTTTTAGTGCAATTTAATTTTCTAGGTTAATTTTAGCTTAATTGTTGATAGGATTGGAGAAATTTTATATTCGTGACTTTACAATGCATACAAATTTTTTCGAGTGTAAACTAACGAATATGCCGCATATTCGTTAGGTTCATTAAAATTTTAAGTAAAAACAAAATATTTTACCATGAAAACTAACGAATACGGCATATTCGTTGGTTGGATTCTTCATCGATATGGTAAACTAACGAATATGCCACATTCGTTAGTTTACAACACGGAAACAAAATTTTAAAAGGTTAATTATGTCGAATCTGCCACATTCGTTAGTTTACAACGAAGGAAGCAAAATGTTACAAGGTTAATTTGACCAAATCTGCAATATTCGTAAGTTTACAACGTAGAAAGCAAAGTTTTACAAGCCTAATTATATCGAATGTGACATATTCATTAGTTAACAACGTAGATAGCAAGTTTAGGAAAGGCAAACAATGTCGAATTTGTTTGTGATACAGGGAGTAAGATTTGGGAGTTCAAACTATATCAAGTACATAGTATGAGACTAAAATATTATTTTTGTACTATTTGTTTATAACTAATATTTTTTTTACATTACACTCTCTCTTATTGCATACTTAATTAAACTTAAAGAAGGCAGTGAGGTCAGAATTTAATTAGAAAAATAGGAAGGCATTGACTTCTAGAAGGAATCACATTCTGAAGAAGTAAATATCTAAAACATTGTTCTACCTACCTTAGTTCTAAGGAAATATGAAAAAAAAGACAAAAAACGAGGCTATAGGATTGATTTAAACAGAATTTTAGTAAGACCTGGGTATTAATGGTAGAATAACTTACCATTAAATAAAATTCATTTTCAGATTTAGTTCTTAAACTTGCTAGTTAAAAACTCCGTACATAAAATTTAGTCAGCACTACTCTTTTACAAATTAACGATTGTCTTATTCGTTACTTAACTCTCACTTAAAATTACTCACACTTAATGTTGCAAAGAAACGAATATGGCATATTCGTTACTTCACTACAGAAACTACAAAAATATAAAAGTGACAAATATGGTGAAGACAAATATTCGTTCAACAAATATGGTGAACGAATATGACACATTCGTTATTCATTACTTTACGTTGCCTTTTAATGAATTCCTCTAGTACACTAATTGTTGTAAAGTAACGAACATGGCATATTCGTTACTTTACAACAGAATTCCAAAAAGTTTTTACTACAAAGTACCAAAGTAAACTACTTTCTTTACTTACTAAAAAATTAGAAAGTAAAGAAAACTAACGAATAATCATATTCGATACTTTAGCACGGAAAACAATAAAAAAAAAACTATGCATATTCGTGAAAATGACATTCTAGTTTTGCCATTTCTAATTAAGCTACAGGTGTCATATTTTGACAGTATGTGTGCCTTATCATATAACATCCAATGCACTAATAAAAAAAAAAAAAAAAATGTCGAATTTTCACATTCGTGAGTTTAGCATGGTGCCGAAGATATAAAGTGAGGTTTTAATCTACCTTCTAGAAAGAATAGCATAGAATGAATTGCTGCAAAAGGTTTAGTCTATACAATTTATAATTGTTTGGGGGCGTATTACGTTAAAACGGTTGCTCGTACGTAAAAGAGGTATAGAACCAAATTTGTAGAGAATAATCAAATTTACAATTTGTTATATAACTATAATTGTCGTCCGATTAATAGTATGCGAGATATTAGCGAAAAACCAATTTTCGTGACCTTTGACCTTGAATATCTAACAACGCCGGCACGATATCGATGGGGACTTTTCACCCCCTTCTTATAATGCCTAAATAAAGGTGTGTGCAAAAATTCAGCTTTATTGGATTTATTCGGCACAGAGCCTCTTTTTTTGCCTTATTTTCCTGGGCTAAAATAACATATTGTAGAGGACAATAATAATTACGATAAACAGGATCTATCTCCTAAAAGCTAATAATACATTTTATAAATACATAAATAAATAAATATAAATACATGTTCTTTAAGTACATATCCTGAAAGGATGCTTTATTTTTTTCCGTCTATGAATAAAAAAAATAACCAAAATAAACGAAGTGTTAGTCAGAACAGTTAATCAGTTTGAAATGATATAAGGAAGTAAGAAATAACGAATAGGAAAAGGATAGTTGGATGATGTTAAACAATGGATCTCAGATCTCCCATAGCAGATTATAAAGCAATTTCACAACAATTAACTCGCTAATATCACGAAATCAACACATAGCTCAAAGCCTTTTAATATCAGTGTCACGGACTGATCATTCTTCGTCTTCAAACAAGCTACTTAAATCGATTGGCACCTTTGAAAAAAATAATCCTGACATGATATTTAGGAATTTGGATTTCAAATGCGGAGATGCCAATGAGGTTTTGAAATAAGGTGTTGGGATTCATTATAAACCTAAGTGAGGTAAGCTTATAAAAATAGATTGGTCTATTGTACTTGATGTCATCTCTAACTAAAAGGATCACAGGTATAGGCAAGCTCGAATAAGAATTTGATGTAGAAAAAAAATCACACAACCATACACTGAAAAATATTGTTTTTGGGCTAAGAAACTTTGATCATCAAGCTGAATCTCTATATTTGTACCTGGGGGAGATTAGCTCATCTGAAGATAGATAGATTTATCTGTTGTAATTAAAGACATCCAGTCAACCTGTAAGAATTCTATATACAATATACTTATACTATGATGATTTTCGTGTTGATGGATATTATAGGTGTGAATTGAGTCACATTTAAAACTAGGCATCGCGTGGCTCTATCATTGAAGCGAGCGTATAGTAATAAATATGTATTGAATATTGAAAAAATAGATAATCATGAATCATGATGAGTTGATAGATAATGGGTCTGGTAGTAGTACAGCGGCTAGTAGTAAGGGAACCACCCCGCATTCTTACTAATCCACTAACCACACATAATCTCCTTTTCAATTATTATAAAATGTATCTCTTTGCTATAAACAAACTACTGCATGTATCAAATTGAAATTTTGCATGCCTGTTTCAATTGTGCATTAGATGGTGTCTATGAAGTTTTATTAAAATCGTTACGTTAGAACGTAATATATCGGTAAAAAGGTTGTTTTCTCTATTATAAACGTTTAGGTCCGCTTTAATAGTTTTAGCGATCTTTATTAATTCATAGCGGTGTCGCTGTTGGTTTTACTAAAAAATGTTATTTGAAAAAAAAGTTTGTCTGATCGAATAGATGATGATAGAATCTTTTCCTGTCTTGAAATTCCAATTTAATTTTTGAACCTCTCGTTTACGCGAGCGTTGCGCGCGAACTGTTGGACGGATCAAGCTGTCCAACGAACTTAGCCTGAGTATTAGTAAGAGGATCATGTATACCAAATTTCAACTAAATCGGTCAACTTTTACTCAAGTTATCGTCACACGCGTAAACGTTACTGACAGACAGACAGACAGACACGGAGTATATTTCGTTGAATGTAGGAAGCTCGCTACGCTCGCTTCAATAATATCTAATATCTATTAACACAAATAATCATATAATAAAATAAGATGTTTTTAAACTTAATGATAACTAGGCATCGCGTGGCTCTATCATTGAAGCGAGCGTATAGTAATAAATATGTATTGAATATTGAAAAAAAAGATTATTGTGAATCATGATGAGTTGATAGATAATGGGTCAGGTAGTAGTGCAGCGGCTAGTAGTAAGGGAACCACCCCGCATTCTTACTATTCCTCTAACCACAATCTCTATTTCAATATTTATAATTTGTATCTCTTTGCTACAAACAAACTACTGCACGTATCAAATTGAAATTTTGCATGCCTGTTTCAATTGTGCATCAGATGGTGTCTATGAAGTTTTATTAAAATCGTTACGTTAGAACGTAAGATATCGGTAAAAAGGTTGTTTTCTCTATTTTAAACGTTTAGGCCCGCTTTAATAGTTTTAGCGATCTTTATTAAGTCATAGCGGTGTCGCTGTTGGTTTTACTAAAAAATTTTATTTGAAAAAAATGTTCGTCTCATCGAATAGATGATGATAGAATCTTTTCCCGTCCTGAAATTCCAATTTAATTTTTGAACCTCTCGTTCACGCGAGCGTTGCGCGCGAACTCTTGGACGGATCACGCTGTCCAACGAACTTAGCCTGAGTATTAGTAAGAGGATCATGTATACCTAATTTCAACTAAATCGGTCAACTTTTACTCAAGTTATCGTCACACGCGTGAACGTTACTGACAGACAGACATACAGACAGACAGACAGACAGACAGACAGACAGACAGACAGACAGACACGGAGCATATTTCGTTGAATGTAGGAAGCTCGCTACGCTCGCTTCAATAATTTTAATAATCATAGCCCAAGGCAAAATCGAGTAATAAGTTCTAGCGCTACATTTGGGAGCGCTCCCCTCAAAAACTCAAACCGCGAATTTTTTTTTCTCAAAAACGGTTCTAAAGACTTTGATTAAAACATTTTAAAATGTAGTCTACGATTATATAAATCAAATGTAACCATGTAAAGGCGGAAATACACATGCTAGTAAAAAAGCATGCTAGTGGCGAGGTACTAGCACGTCAGTAGCTGGCATGCTGCAGACGCTGTGTACATTTGCCAGTGAAACAGCATGCTAGTATCATCCGGATGATCGGTCTTGTACGAGCTACTAGCACATGACAATACACTTTCCAGTCACAGTTCTAGTTTTGAAACGGGCAATCGTTTCTTGCCTTCTTTTAGCCGGAATAAATGATGAAATAATTGTATTTGATTTAACTAGGCATCGCGTGGCTCTATCATTGAAGCGAGCGTATAGTAATAAATATGTATTGAATATTGAAAAAAAAGCTTATTGTGAATCATGATGAGTTGATAGATAATGGGTCTGGTAGTAGTGCAGCGGCTAGTAGTAAGGGAACCACCCCGCATTCTTACTATTCCACTAACCACACATCTCTATTTCAATATTTATAATTTGTATCTCTTTGCTACAAACAAACTACTGCATGTATCAAATTGAAATTTTGCATGCCTGTTTCAATTGTGCATCAGATGGTGTCTATGAAGTTTTATTAAAATCGTTACGTTAGAACGTAAGATATCGGTAAAAAGGTTGTTTTCTCTATTATAAACGTTTAGGCCCGCTTTAATAGTTTTAGCGATCTTTATTAATTCATAGCGGTGTCGCTGTTGGTTTTACTAAAAAATGTTATTTAAAAAAAAATGTTCGTCTCATCGAATAGATAGTGATAGAATCTTTTCCCGTCCTGAAATTCCAATTTAATTTTTGAACCTCTCGTTTACGCGAGCGTTGCGCGCGAACTCTTGGACGGATCACGCTGTCCAACGAACTTAGCCTGAGTATTAGTAAGAGGATCATGTATACCAAATTTCAACTAAATCGGTCAACTTTTACTCAAGTTATCGTCACACGCGTGAACGTTACTGACAGACAGACAGACAGACAGACAGACAGACAGACAGACACGGAGCATATTTCGTTGAATGTAGGAAGCTCGCTACGCTCGCTTCAATTAATTTTGATAGTTTTATTAATTGTTTCAATGTACCTTATGAATGTATCGGTGCGGAATTAAATTAACCAGATTGTTCTGTTACTTGCAAAGAACTGTGTTTTAAAACATTTTTGAAACATAATAAAATGACACGAAGAGTGTGGGTAAAAGATTGGATAGCTAGAAGGGAATTAAGAACATGGAGCGAGTCAGTGCCTACTAAATGAAATGCGGTTCGGGGACGTTAATGGTTTTAGGAATCCATTGCGAATGCTTCCGGAGAAAGTTGATGAGTTGTTGTCAGATACCGGCGAAAGGAAGGAACGCAACTGAAGGGCTGAGGGAGACTCGTGCTATCTACTAGCATGCTTGCGCTGGCAGGCCTGTTTACACGTGCCTTATCAGTTCCCCCACCCCTAGACTTGTGCCACTGGCAAGACAAAAATCAAACCTCGTGCGATTTACTCGCATGCTTTTCACTCGCATGCTATTTGACGTATACACATGCCAGTAGCTCTCCTCTGCGAGCTACTCGTATGTTTTTGTGCGAGTAACTAGCATGTGTATTTTCGCCTTAAGTCGTTTCCACGGGAAACATCTAGATTCCAAGTTATAGATAAATCATATTTAACTGAAAATCGAAAAAAGAATAAAAATAAGCACCATTGGAACCTTTTTTAAATACTAGGCATCGCGTGGCTCTATCATTGAAGCGAGCGTATTGCAATGAAAAACTGAATAGTGAAATTTATTAATCATGATGAATGTCATAGTTGAAGATAAGTGGAAGAGGGTAGTAAGGGGTAGAGTGGGGGTACTCGGTACAAAGCTTTACTTCCTAAACAAGCCTATCTCTATACGACTATAACAATCTTCACCACCGGCGGTAGCTTTTAAACAATTATTATAAATGTATCTCGTCAGTACGCAAAGAATTTTGCTTGTATCAAGTTGAAATTTTGCATACCTGTTTCAATTGTGCCTTAGATGGTGTATATGAAGTTTTATTAAAATCGTTACGTTAGAACGTAAGGTATCGGTAAAAAGGTTTTCTCTATTATAAACGTTTAGGTCCGCTTTAATAGTTTTAGCGATCTTTATTAAGTCATAGCGGTGTCGCTGTTGGTTTTAGTAAAAAATGTTATTTGAAAAAAATGTTCGTCTCATCGAATAGATGATGATAGAATCTTTTCCCGTCCTGAAATTCCAATTTAATTTTTGTACCTCTCGTTTACGCGAGCGTTGCGCGCGAACTCTTGGACGGATCACGCTGTCCAACGAACTTAGCCTGAGTATTAGTAAGAGGATCATGTATACCAAATTTCAACTAAATCGGTCAACTTTTACTCAAGTTATCGTCACACGCGTGAACGTTACTGACAGACAGACAGACAGACAGACAGACTGACAGACAGACAGACAGACAGACTGACAGACAGACTGACAGACAGACAGACAGACACGGAGCATATTTCGTTGAATGTAGGAAGCTCGCTACGCTCGCTTCAATAAATTAATTAAATTAGATATTATAGGATAAACTTCAGTATTTCTATATACTTGAGAAAGTTTTGTACGAGTTTGACTGATCAATTCGGAATTGTTTTCATTTAAAATGCCATATTATATTATTTTTAAACGTTTAATATTGGGTACCATAATATTTCATTGAAATAATAATTATATTATCAATTGGTCAACACTTAAATTAATAAAGATAATTAAAATACTCATTAATTAATTAGCATAATAGAAAAGATGCGGTTTAGTTCTTTTCTTTAAGGTTCTTAAGGTAATTTACATTCGACATAGAGTGAATTCAGTTATTATCTGAAAACAAAGTTGGGAATAAAAAATTGGTTTAAAATATTGTAATAAGAAAAAATAATTGGATGACAAGAGAGTGAACTTAAAACTTTTTTTTATAATCCAACCAATTATAACTTGGACGCTATTAAAATGAATGTACACATTTTACCTTTCTTTTTTGCAATATTTTAACTTTTATTCTGCCGCTATAATAAGTACATAATATAACGTTTTTATTGTTTAAATTTATATTTTAATCTCCATAATTTGTACTAAATTAAGGATTAATGTTAAATTTAATCAAATACATTCATAAAAACTCCAATTTATTTATATATAAAAGGAGATAGAAAATCATTTATTTAAAAACCCATCTGTGTATGGATCTTCTTTCATAAACGGATTTTTCTCTTCATTTCAGGCACTGATTTTTTTCAGACATGCATTGCCATTAATTTCAAACATAAGCTTACACAAAGCTTTACACTGTAAATTTCAAATATTCAGTTCTAATACTACACTAATACTTAAATATTATTTAAAGGTTTAGAAAAATCATATCCCGAGGTGAAACCAAGAAATTAGTTTTAGCCTAACCTTTGGGGAACCGAGGTTGTTTTCCCGGGGAAAAATCTAGTTTCCGAGATATTGAAGAAAATTAATTTGATTTTTTTTTACAAATCGAAATCAAAAAGTAATCAACCACCTGTTAAACGCTTTATTAATTGTTAAAAAAAATCCCGTCAATTACTTGCCAGCAAGTTACTAAAAGGGTTTCTTCGGTCATAAAAATTCATAAATAGGGACATTATTTTTTAATTTTTATTTTATACTAAAATATGTATAAAAAGTTGCTATTTCTAGAAGCAAGGTGTGCATGTATCCTATAGTATCTTGGGTATGCACTTATTTGGTTCTTTTAATGGTAAAATGGCCGCCATTATGGAAACGCGATATATATTTGTGAATCAAATTTTAATACCTTTAAAATGATGCCCAACTTTAAATTTTCAAAAAATAAAATTTCGGGTCTCCATAGTTACGGGCACCTAAAATTTCTAAAATTTGACTTTTTTATTTCAACTCCCGGAAATATCATAGGACCACAGAGATGCACATTTTTAGGACCTGTCCTAATGGGGTAGCGGGGAATTTTTTTTTCGTGGTTAGTTTAATTTTTTCGGAGTAAAATGGCCGCCATTTTGGAAAAGCGGTATGTATTTGTAATCCAAATTTTAATACCTTTATAATGATGCCCCAACTTAAAAATTACAAAAAATATAATATATTGCAATCAATTCGCAATTGACAGATCGAAGAAATTTTGAGTGTTTAAGTAGGCAATAGATTTTTTGTTTTTGGGAAAAAAAGTTTAACTTGTAAACAAAATTTCAAATCTCTATAGCTTCAAATCTTTATAGGTCTGGAGATATACTCCAAGATGCGACGGATGTCCGGACGAACTAGCAAAAGCATAAGGGTTTCTAGGATGACCTTGAAACCCTAAAAACAACAATTAAATGTGATATTATTGAATTTAAATACAGTATTAACATCAAAATAAGAAGTTTTTCTGAGTTGTAAGGGGCCGATTGTTTCTTCTCTTCTTATACTCATTTCTCATTTCGTATTCAAGAAATAAAGCAGAAAATATCATTAAAAGAAAAAATACGTTTTGTCTGTTAAAGATGCTAAAAATAAAAATAAAAATATATATTTTATACCTTTAAAAATATAAAATATAAGATAGAGACGGAGAAAAATTAAATACAAAAATAAATGAAGTTAAACTATTAAAAAATGTGTCTTTACAGATGAAACTAAAATTTCATTTAACTAAGTGTAATGAAACTGCTCAAAAAAGCATTCGGCCTTCATAAAGCCTCGGCAAAAAGCATTCGGACTTCATAATGGCGATTATGGAAGTAACATGAGTGTAAAGTAATTAATAAAATTAGAAAAAAATACGTATAAATTATTGTGAAGACCGAAATAAAACTGACGTTAATATTCAACATATTATTGACTTGCCTTTCTTTAATTAATTTATTATTAAATAAATTTATTGAAGCGAGCGTAGCGAGCTTCCTACATTCAACGAAATATGCTCCGTGTCTGTCTGTCTGTCTGTCTGTCTGTCTGTCTGTCTGTCTGTCTGTCTGTCAGTAACGTTCACGCGTGTGACGATAACTTGAGTAAAAGTTGACCGATTTAGTTGAAATTTGGTATACATGATCCAAGTTCGTTGGACAGCGTGATCCGTCTAAGAGTTCGCGCGCCACGCTCGCGTAAACGAGAGGTTCAAAAATTAAATTGGAATTTCAGGACGGGAAAAGATTCTATCATCATCTATTCGATGAGACGAACATTTTTTTCAAATAACATTTTTTAGTAAAACCAACAGCGACACCGCTATGAATTAATAAAGATCGCTAAAACTATTAAAGCGGGCCTGAACGTTTATAATAGAGAAAACAACCTTTTTACCGATATCTTACGTTCTAACGTAACGATGTTAATAAAACTTCATAGACACCATCTGATGCACAATTGAAACAGGCATGCAAAATTTCAATTTGATACATGCAGTAGTTTGTTTGTAGCAAAGAGATACAAATTATAAATATTGAAATAGAGATGTGTGGTTAGAGGAAAATAGTAAGAATGCGGGGTGGTTCCCTTACTACTAGCCGCTGCACTACTACCAGACCCATTATCTATCAACTCATCATGATTCACAATATCTTTTTTTTCAATATTCAATACATATTTATTACTATACGCTCGCTTCAATGATAGAGCCACGCGATGCCTAGTTTATTAAAGATTAAATATTAATTTAAATCAAATTATAATTTGATTTAAATTAATATTTAATCTTTCTGTAGTATGAATACTACCAAAATGGTAAAATATGAATTTCTAATTGATTGTACTAGGTACAGGTACTAATTGGGTACTTTATAATTATAAGCGTTATTTCTCGGTCTAGTTCTATGTCATTAATGTTGACTTCTAAGACTTATGTGGAAAATTGAAAGCTTAAATTCGGGACAAGGTATCATTTACGTCAGAGAAACTCATTCTCCTGCGTAGCTTAGTTGGTAGAGCGCTATACTGGAAATATAGAGGCCCGTGGTTCAAATCCCGGCGCTGGAGTGTATTTTTCTCTGTCTGTTTCCCGTAGTTAATAATAATTATAATTTGATTTAAATTAAAAAATAATATATACTGTGAACATGAGAAATTAAGAAGACAAATAATATAAAATGAAGCTATTTTTAAAACTGTATTCATACACTGTATAGCTTTATACATATATATTTATTAATTGTGTAAATGAGGATGTTTGTTTGATATGCATGAATGAGAGACTTGTGCTCTAGTAGTAGTCAAGCTTCCTCAATGAAATGTTTACACATTGGTAGGACGCACGTGTAATTCATTCAGTATATTTGCTCATGCTCAATGTCAGGCAAGAGACCAGTCCGAGAACATACAGACACGTATCTACAATCGGCTAATTGGGCTATTTACATTCATCGTGCAAAACTATAAATGGACATGATAGAAGATAAAAAGAAGGCATGGAGTCGTTAAAAAAAGGCGGTACATAGCTACCACTTTAGTAGCAAAGTCGTAATAAAAGTATATAACATTTGAATATAATAACGTCTATCAATAATATTTCCTATGGAATTCAAATGGTAATTATATTTTTATGTATATATGTATAGTAATGTGATATTTTTAGCACTTACTAATATACTAAAATAAAAATAAAATAATATACTGAATAAAATTTAAGTAATAATAATATCATTGACTTTTATAACCATTTGAATTGATTTATAAATCCTATAAAAATAAATTGCTCGTCCATAATCATCAAAAAGAAATTGCTAGAAAAATTATAACTTTTAACAATAAAATACTATAAGTCTAACACAAAAGACTAATTACAATAAGGTCGACTACTAACAAAGGTAAATCATAAACAACTAATCGATGATGGACTATAATTAGGTTGGAAGTGATTTTTGGAGAGAGAAAATAATTAAGAGACGTTCTAAAGTCATTAAAATAATTTACCAACCAATTGATTGGAGCATGGTGTTTTGGACAAGTTATTTATTTGTTTTGGTAAGGTGAAATAATTTCGATTATTAGGGAGTAACAATTGCTAAAGACAACAACATGAGGGCTCTCATAAGAGAGAGAGAAAACAAACAAGAAACAGCTGGCAATTTGGCAACTATAAGCTCTTTACAAATCGCCTTATCACTAGAAAGACTAACACTAAGCTCCAAATTTATAAGACTGGTAGTAACATAAGGAAACATGCACTCCTACAAGCTGCAGATTGCAATTCTCTTAAGATATTTTTAAAGAAGAATTCGTAGAATGATTTACGGAGCTATAAATGGCGGAAATGTTGGGTGATGTTGAAAAAAAAAAAAAGAGTTTAACCGATTGATACAGGACCAAGGTTCAAGTGCACTTTGTGAAAGGACAGAGTTTAAGGTAGCAGGTCACGTTCAGTGCACGAGTAAGGATCGAATGTCGCTTAAAAGAACTAAATCTAAGGATAAGAAAGTCTCGCAGTAGATGGATGGACGAAAATCCTAGAAGGATTTAGTCATTACGGTGCCAAATGGTGAAGGACCAAGGTAGAAGAGCGAGCTGAGGCAATTTTTAAAGTAGGCCATTAGAGAGTATAGAAAAAAAAATAGTATAAAAACAAAAAAAATATTAATATAAGAATATTAATATAAATATAATAAGGTACCTATTCTCACTGTTTTTTTTTTTTTTTGTTTTTTTTAATTCCTCATCAACAAATGACTAGATTATGACAGAACTGGGAAGTTATCTCAACTACACGATGTGATCATCAGTGTCAAACAATTTTTATTATTTTATCTACGATTGATACGAAATATAAACATTATATCTTTGTTTAGATGCGTAGAAAGTAATTCTTTACGTACTTGTATTCATTGCGCATGCGCGTCTCATAGATCTGAAGAATTCCTCTTCTTCACCGCGCTAGGGTGGTAAAGAAGAGAAATTATTCAGCTTTACGCACGATTAGCGAGTTTGTTTACATTTAACAAAACTAATTTGCTGTTCTTTTATAAAAGTAACTGTTTATATCGAATCTTTAGTGAAAAACAATGAGTGATTTAAATCAGGAGAATAATACGCCTCCCGAAATAATTAATTCGACACAAAATACAACTAATGAATTAATGTAATCTTTATCAAAAGAGAAATACGAACTTACGTACAAGAAGTTTATTAATTTTTTTCTGTATTTATTATTAAAATCTAACAATCGTAGATAAAGTACGTTACGCAACTCGTGCGAAAACGGCATTTTGCATTACTCGTGTGGATTTACTACCCTCGCTATCGCTCGGGTGCAAACTCTACACTCGCATTCAAAATGCTACTTTCCGCACTCGACGCGTAATGTACTATTACTGTTAATTGTTTCAGTTATTACCTCTTTGGGATTTGAACTCATTAGATAAGTCGGTGTTAAGGGGTTTCTGGAGAAGTTGCAACTAAATTACTACTTATTACTTATTTGATGAAATAATGTTTATTAGATTGTGAGGGTAAAACAAAATTTAAAAAAAAAATAAATTAGAAAAAAAAGTAATATTAAATTATTAAAAATCATAAATATAATAATATTAATTAAAAAAAAACTTTAAAGCAAATAAACGTTTAGACGACGGCTTGAAATAGACAAATAAATTAAAAAAATTAAAATAAAATTAACATTTACTAATCAACAAGTTCTTTTATAAGTTTGGAGGAATAAGAAAGAAGAAAACAAAATAGAAGTAAGTAAGAATTATCAATTAAAATGTTTATAAGAAACTATTACAAAAATGTTAATAATATATAAAAATAACTTTATTCCGCAGAAAACAACAATTTATAAGTTCAAAAGGCGATTGAGACTATTAAAAATCGATAGCAAACTCACGAATGCAGCTTATGCTAATTTTAATAAATCCTCTTATATGGTATTAATTCAACTTCTGAATAATAATTCATTTTAAAATAGACTTGGAAACGCGATTACTATGATTAATATAAGATATAACTGAATAATATAATAAAAGGCTACACTCAATTCAACGTTTACAAACATTGCAAATTAAATCAAGTTTAAAATAGCCATGTTAATCATAAGTAAACATTATCATTTGAGTTAAGTAAGGATTACATTATCTTAAAGTATAATAAATTAGAATACAATAGTTTATAAAGCCCAAGATGATTAAGTTATACAATTAATGTCTTGAGCTAAAAATATTTATATAAAACAAAATTATGATACCTTAGTTAAATGTAAATCCAAAATAATTTTTAAATCAGTTTAGAACGTTGAAGTTTATTAATCCTATAAAAATTAACTATTAAATAACAGTTCTCGATTATAACTCTAATATAATTATTAAATAAATATCAAGAAGCCTTTTAAAATTATAATACTTTTTTAAAGATATTCTTGATTAAGTGTGATTATTGCACTGGCTAGTAATAAAGGTGGACAAGCAACTAGTTCGAATTTAGCAATGAAAGCCACTTATTTGGCACTTTTTTTACTAACTTAGTATAGAACTAAGCCACTTTACACACAATGTGCCGGCGAAGAAAATACGGTGTGATCAATAGTGAGCCATGCAAATCAAAAAAGTTAAAGTTATTGTCAAATCTATTTATTGTTTGCCCTATTTTAAAATCTGTCAAAATTGTTTACACGAAAAAAGTACCAATTAAGCAATATTTAATGTGTTTGAAATTAATCTGGGGCTATCTGCGGGCTTTCACTTTCCACAAACCACCCAAATTGCTTAAAAACCAGATGTGTAATTTTGGAAATATAGTATTTATTTGTGTGCATGTAGAAGAGAAAAATGGGTAAAAGACAACTCAGACAAACTTTCTCATATTTTTGAAACAATATATAAATTGAATAATATTTCATTTAATTGATGTAAAAATTTCTTAAACATTTTTTTAAGATTTTCAACAAAATCAGATTTGTTTTCATCAATAACTCGGAAACTAGATTTTTTTCTGGTAAAACGGCTTCTATTGTTAGATTCGAATTTAAATGGACCACATTTTAGACATTTTTAATCAAAATCGTCGGAACCGTTTTCGAGGAATTATTTTTATTAATTTTTCTTCAGAGTTTTTTTGGGGATAGCGCCCCCACATTTTGAGCTAAAATTCATTTCTCGATTATGCCACGAGACATGATTTTTCTGAACATGTGCGCCATATTCGTCAAAATCAACCCAGTACTTTAGCCTCCACGAGTCTGCACAGACGACGGACAGGCATTTTTTTAAAACCCACTTTTTTGGACTCAGGGGGCCTACAAACGTGTAAATCCATCATAACCTCAAAATCGAATTTTCGCGCTATCACGATATTTTCACTTCATATGAGAAAGTAATAAACGCAGAAGATTAAACTTATATGGAACTAACAATGATTGAGCGACAGACAGACTCGGGACCAAAAATGTTCCCTGATGTCTAAATTTTTGAATTTGGATCGTAGTTTCCGTTACCTTCGGTAAACTCAGAAGCAAAATGTATATACATATCAATTGAATTCATATAATAGCTATAAGATTGAATAAATGTATATATACATTTTTCGACATAGAAAATATATTGTTGATATTGCAGAAATAAACATATAACCATAAATCAAAACATATAAACACCCACTCAAAATGTATATAAGGTTGTATACATGAATACAGCAAGGATCAAAGAAATCCCATCGCACTTAGTGAAAAAAAGGATAACACAGCAATTCTTTCATGATATTCATCTGATTTCTCATGAGAATAAGTAGATAGTACAAAAAATACTTCATGTTATATGTTTTCTTCTCTTATTGGATTCTATACAACATGTTAGATATAAAAGATGTTACGTCGAAATCAAAGAAATATAAAAATAATGAAAATTTTCTATGTATCTTTAAAATATTTGAGTAAAGCATCAAACTTCGCTATATTGATCAAAGTGAAGAAAACAATAATTTCATAAATATACTTTTATTAAATAATATTAAATAGGTAATACAAATATAAGAAAAATATTTTATATACAAAGTTAAGCTGAATTTAAATCTCATAAAATTATAATTATTTGTTATTAAACATATTAAAATAGTTTTAAATAGGTAAATCAAATATATTTTGATAAACATCTAGGAAATTAGATTTTTTCCCTAAAAAAAACTACTAATATGGTTAAATTTTCTTTCAATAGACTAAAATTTATATAGAATTTCAGTGCCTTTTTAGCGGACAGCATCCCCAAATTTAAAACAAATATTAATTTATGGATTTTACCGCGAAGTATGCTTTTTCTTAATATGTTCATGCCTAATTTCATAATTGTTTTGTCTCTTCGCGTATGCACAGAATATAAGGGGGCATGGATTTTTTTGACTCATGGATATTAAATTAAAAACCTTAAAGTGTAAATGAATGGATATCTAAAAATCGAATTTTGCCCCATCACAATACCTTCTCTCAATATACGATACAGAGTAGGTACCTACTGACGAGGAAAAAGTTTATTTTCAGGTTTTCGAAAAAAAAAAATTCTTTAAAAAAAAACCTGCTTGCTACAAAAAATTATATTATATTCTTGATATACACACATATATATATATATATATTATATATATAATATATATATATATATATATATATATATATATATATATATATATATATATATATATATATATATATATATATATATATATATATATATATATATATATATATATATATATATATATATATATATATATATATATATATATATATTATTTAAAAAAAATAAACTAAAATTTAATATATAAAGTTTTTTATCTACGATTGATACGAAATATAAACATTATATCCCAGTTTAGATGCATAGAAAGTGATTCTTTTTGTGGCTGTATTCATTGCGCATGCACGTTCATAATGAGGTGAAGAATTAGAAGAGGAATTCTTCACCTTTACGCACGATTAGCGAGTTTGTTTACATTCTATTTTGCTGTTTTTTTTTTAATTAAAGTAACTGTTTATATTATCGAGTTTTTATAGAAACAGTGAGTGATTTAAGTGATTATGAAGAAAATGAGGAGAATTATACGCCTTCCGAAATAATTAATTAGGCACAAAATACAACTAATGAATTAATGTCATCTAAGTCAAAAACAAGGTATACGAATATACAAACAAAAGTATCAAGAATACATAATATGCAATGTACAAAATATTAAGGACACATAATATAGTTTTTAGTGGTTTCAAAACAAGCAGAGAATTTTATATTATTAATCTCTTAACTATTCTATCGTGGGCCACACTGTTTATTGCAAACATATTTTTCCATTATAATTTACCAACTATTTTCCACTTTAACAGAGCTGAACATAAAAAACTGTTAACTTTGAATCTTTAATGCAAGGTTTACGGAATTCTAGCACTTTTTTCGGAAACATCTCTTACAATAAAATTTATGATTCTATTTGTTTCTTTCTCCCTCCTAAGGTTTGATGTTAAAGAAAAACTAACTATAAAACTAAAAATGAAATAGTTTTTAGTTAAACTTTCTCCCCCCCCCCCTCCCTCTCACCCTTTTTAGGTGAAAAGTTGATTTTTATGATCCTTCCAATAGCACCCAAGGGAGTATAGAAAAAGATAAAATTTTGTTAGTCAAATATTTATGACTGCAATAGCTTCGAATTTTAAGTGTTAAAAGTATTAAGAGAATATATATATAACTATGTTGTATTAGGAAACATATAAATAATAAAAAAAAACATTGTTCAAAAGTTTAAATCATAAATTTATTATTTTTTTCATATTTCCCTTAGGTATTTCCTTTATCATTCTCATTTTGTTTTAACTGACATAAAGTAGTATTGTAGAACTATTTTTTCTGTTGTATTTCTCTCCGTATAGAAACTAGGTAGTAAAAGGAGAAATAATGTCAAAACAGTTTAATTCAATTGTTTCTGTGTCTGACATTTAATGGCATAATATAAATCTACACGTGCAGAAGACTTAAAGTTGTTACCCGGTCAACGCCAGATTCTTGTGTTTTTTTTTGCTTGAGAGTCAAGTCGCATTAGTTACGATTTAAGGATGTCTTGGTCTTTATTTCTTATATCCACTTTATATACTTCTCCAAAACTCTTTTCTCTTTTATTTTTGTTTTAATCTAGAGAACAGTGCTCTTTAAAGCGTAATTATATTTAATTTAAACTTTATAAGAGCTTCTTGATTGTTTCAACAAAAAGGAAAAAAAATAAAAAATAAACTAAGGCTTTAAAAGACCTTTATAAGTATAAAATTACAATAAACAATATTTACTTTAACACTATTTAAACTCTATTATTATAAGAACTTTTAATAATAATTCTAAATCAGACATAACTTTAGTACAAACCATATATCTGATCTGTAACTTGGAAGTAAACTATTGTATCGCATTTTAGTCATTCAATTTTGCTTAATTAATAGTTTTATTTAATAGTACAAAACTACAGGGATCATTCTCGAGGAGCCTATTGATCATTGCTTAAACTAGGCAATTTCAATGTTCTTAATCATTCCTAATGCTGACTAAAAGCATAAAAAAAAGTTTTAGGTATACTATTATAGGAAAAATGTATTTGCAAAAATAAAAATATAAAATATATAGGTATCATAATTATGTGACATAGCTTAAAATATAATTACCATTAACCAAAAACACCAACTAATAAGTCCTTTCACTCACCTGAAAAATAAAACATTAAATATTAGTATCTATATTTATTACTATCAATATCTATATCTATATGTAAATAATTATTGCACATAGAAAAATCATTGCAGGCAATTAATATGGATTAAGAATGTATATTTTTTGTATTGTCAAAAAAGTCTGCTAATTAGTGGGGCATGGAGCTTCCTCGAATTCTGCTTTTGACTAATTGTCAAATTGGAATTAAAAGTATAGCCGTTTCAAAACCTGAGGTTTCCCAGTGGTGTTCACAATTATTTTTATTAAATATTATATATAAGAAAATTTTACGGATTAAATTCATATGAAACCAACGACCAACAGTGGGCTTATTATGATCCACCATTTAAATTTCGCCAAAAGATTGGTTGACGAACAGACAAAACTGATACCTGCGAATTTCTGTCCAGGAATGTTTAAATTCGTTCTTCAAAATGATGACAATGATTCTGTTACCACCGATATGATCCGAAGAAAAATCTCTCTGGACAATACCCTTACTAAACGTCCTAAAAAAAGACCCCCCCCCCCCTCCGTCATAAAGTAATTTATTCTATCACACATTAGTTTTTAAAATTATAGATATGAAATTACAAGAAGAATTACAAGAAGAAGAATGTAGTTTTCAGACCCCGCAAACCCCATATCTCTATCTGTTAGAGAAGCTGAGCTTTAAGTGTTTCAAAAAGTGTTGTATTTTTTGGCCCACCCCTGTATATAGAAAAAGAAATACTAGCAAACAACTTACATGGTGAAATTGGTATTTAAATAGACTACAATTTAAAATGATTAATCAAAATCGTAGGAATCATTACTACAGCAGTCTTACAATTAGAATTGATTCTAAAAGCGTGGAAAATCGAAAGGAGAATTAATAAGAGCTATATACTCGTATTTTGCTGAGAGGCCAATGAGAGCTAAATATTTTGACATCTAGAAGGTCAGATGTGAGAATCTCGAGCTATCATTAGCTCTTCCCTCCATTTTCTTCGATTTTCCCATCCTGTCAAAATCAATTCTATAGTAAGACTACTGTAACATTGTTTTCAAGTCTGAGTTTTTGGGAGGTAGCGCCTCTAAATTTATAACTAAAATTAATTTTTTCGAGTTTTCCCTTGGGTTAGGATTCTGATCATCAATGTAAAATTTAATCAAAATAAGCTAAAAAAGTTAAGGCTCTGCGCGTTTGGGTATACGAATGAAAGACCTTTTGACAGAGGGGACGTAAATTCACTTATATTGAATTGTATTTCATTCACAATACCTTTTTCAAAATATGGGTGTTAACGATTCGACTATTCAAATTTTAGGAATGATACCACACCAATAAAGCAGCCAAAAAATTAGTATAGACTCTTTTTTTTCCGACCCATTCAGAAGTTATAGCCTTAAATTGAATTTTCAAAAAATCGTCTACTTTAATCAAAAAAAGACAAAGTCTGTACCAACTTTTTGGGTGTGGTATATCACCTCTTAAGGTTTTTTTTACAATCCCTATATACTACGTACAAGGAAAAGTAAAAATTGAAAATGTTACAGTACAATTGAGATTGCCCTAATCATGCATATAAACCTTAATTATTTCTATTTATACATTAGTGTTACATTCTGTAATTGAATGCTAGTAAGTGGCAACTAGTTAGTTTACTGACAGGGATCATTACCAGTGCACATAGAATTAGATACGCAGTGATGATCAGCTGACAAGCTTGTCGCCTACAGTCAATAGTACCTTGATCTTCCTGACGCATCAGTCACTGATAATTTGACTGACAATTCAATCTACAATTGAATCTAACGCCATTCCAACATTGCGTGAGAAAACAATTACGTACAATAATCAAGCTTACTGATTCAAATTATACAAATAAAGTTTTACCGAAAAAAATTACAGGTATAAATTCAAACTTACTGATACTTCAAACTTTCTAACTAAACTGATATAAATCAAACTTATACATTTTTTATGTCTAAATACATCATTAAACAATACCATTAACCACAATATATAAGAAAACACAAATTACTCCCTTTTTTTTTTAAAAAAAAGAAAGAAGTGAAATAAAGATAAATCTTCTTGACATCTAAGATCCCTTTTAAACAATGAAAACCCACATTTCTTTCTCCTGTCATTAAATTATTTCACACGGAATCAAATTAGCTTAGGGGAAAAAAAAGAATTCAGAGTATCACGTATCCCTTCTTTTTTAATTCAAAAGAATAAAAAATAGGAAAAAAGGGATAAGGGTAGAAGATAACAAAAGAAAAAAAACTTGAGTAAATGGGTGTAAATAAATAACAAAAAGGAAATAAAAAAATCGGGTCCAAAGAGGAAAATCAGGGACAGTAGAGATAAAACCTAAAGTCCACTCTAGAGATACTACTCTCTTTTTCTAATGGATTACATTATCTCAGATGAGAAGCCTGAATTAGAGAAAAGCTTGCAGGAGACTGGGATTTTCGGACCTGGATTCCACTCACTCACTTAATAAAACACGCTAAAGCATTACGCTTCTATTCCAATATACTTCTCTAGTTCTAAAAATTCAGTAGACAAGAAAATCCAATCTTTTTTGCCAAAAACACCCGATAGACTACCACATTAATTCAATTCCTACAACCTTATCCCGGGTGTATAACACTTTAACACATTGCAAGGAGAAAATGGGAATTTCAAATTAAGACTAGATTAAGGTTGAAATAATCGTTGAATATTAAATCGAAAAACGTTTTAAACGTTATTTGAAATTCTAATAGATATTTTTACATTTTATTAAGTAAAAGAGCGATAGAATATGTCCTGTACAAGAAGGTAAATAATATTGATCATTTCGATGAATAAAATCCAAAATCTATAGTGTTAGGGTCCTTTTAAATGTTAAGAAGGAGGATATAAGAGGGCTAGCAGTGGTTAAAGACAGAGCATAGGATCTCTAAAAGGTAAAAATGGATCAGGATAAAAACAAAGGAATAAATAGGAAAGAATAATGAAAAAATAAACTTAAGAATAAATAAGATTAGATTTACCATCTCATAAAACCAAGTTAACAAAAATAAAGGGGACTCTGTATGGAGAGAAGGTTGAATTACTTAGGTACTTATGACTATTTTAAGGCCAACATTGAAAAACTATCTAAGTATAAGTATTATAAAGGTATTTTTACTTTCTTCTTATAAGTAGGGTTATATAAATAGAGAGTATTGATGGAGTTTAATTTGATTTTAAAATGTTTATGGATTAATTTTTTTAAGGTCCCCTTAGTTCAAAAAAGTGGTTTTTAAAAATGTCTGTCTTTAGTCTGTCACCTGAGGTATGTGCAGACGAATGATGAAGTTCATTTAAATACAAATCTAACCTTATAAGTTATATAATATAAGTTTTATATCCATATAAGTTGCATTCCCGGGAAAATGATAGATCCCAAGATATTAAGGAAAATAAATTTAAAAATCGCAAGTGTAAGCAATCTACTGTTAAACTAAAAATAAATTGTTCGAATTATATATTATTGGATTTAAATTCAGTCTTCGTCGGATTTAAGTATACAAGAAAGTTTTATTTGAGTGTGTCGCACCGATCTTTCAAGATGTGGGTGTCCGCAAAAATGTTCCTTGATGCATTTCAGACAAATTTTGGTTGAGAAGCCCACAATAGAACTGTGACAATTATAAATATTAAGCGTCAGCGTTATATTATAATATAACAATTATATATATTAAGCATTCTTTCTGGGTTATCTTAAGGTTTCCATGAATTGATTATTGGAACGAAGTTCCTTATGGCACGTTACACCGTCTGGAGCCTAGGAGTGAATCAGAAAAAAACGACATCATGAAACCTACCATCACAAAAGCGACCTTCAAGAAATCGACCGATGACGATAACTTGAAAGGAAGAACTTGAAGGGAGAATTGGAATTTAAGTACGGGAAAAAATTCTAACTTTATCTACTCAATGAGACATCAACTTTTAAAAACTACATTTTTTTACTAAAACCAACTAACTTCGACACCGCTATGAAGTGTTAAAGATCGCTAAATTTATTAAAGAGGACCTGAACCTTTAAAATAGAGAAAACAATGTTTTTACCGATATCATACGTTCTATGTAACGATTTTAATAAAACTAAAACTTCATACACATCGTGTAAAGTACAATTGAAACAGACATGTAAAATTTCAACCAGATACAAACAGAAGTTTTTGTGCAGTAACGAGATATATTTTATAATATTTTAAATGTAATCTAGCCGAGGATTACGGAACAGTCCCTCACAATCTATACTACAACCATCCGCTTTTGTTATCAACTCATCATGATTAACTATTATCTCAATTCAATGATAAAAAATATTTTTCTTTTAATTTTGCCTTAACTCAGCTAAGTAAAAATAGTAAGTTACTTTTAATTTTGTCTCTTTTCTAACTCCGCCATGTATAAGCAGATAACATCGATACTTGAGATTTTATAATTTATATTTAATGAAAAGCGTAAGGAACTTCATTCCTACCGGGTGTCCCGCGACACCACATGTATTTTTTAAACCCTTTAAGTACATTATGACTAACGAAAGTCTCTGGCTTATTTAAAGACATATTCTCTTACTTCAATCATCTTCAACAACAAGAGACAGGAATTAATTGAATATCAAATAGTGAGCTTTATAAATTAATAGTACAATATAAAATTTAGGTCATATCCGTTGCTTAATTAATATTGTTTAGATATCTCAACTTTCTAGTTAACTAACACTAACTATTTTGCTTTATTTTCCACCAAAATTTAGCTATTTGTATTTGATTGGCCAAGAAGTTGGAAGTTTAACTAAAAGAAGAAGAGAGTGAAGATTGGTTTCAAATACATTTTATTCAATCTATTCCATCTTGAAAAGGATGAGTTGAAAGGATACTGCTAACTTTTCTCACAAATTCAATTTGCTACTAAAAGGGAATAAGGTTCATTTCTATACAAGAGCAGGTCGTCTTCCTTCTCTGTTTGGGGTCGGATTTATCTTAAGTGCCAAATTTAATAAACCTCTTGGGGCTTCCTTCACCCCGAAGAGGTTTGGAGACCTCCCTAGGAGAACAGTCATGAATAATTGTTTAAGAGAATTTCATTTTCAGACCATAACTCAATTCCAGTAAAGTTTTAAATTATATATATATAACTTTTTGTATAATAATGAAATTAGGTGACAGTTAAAACATATCAGAAACAACCACTACAAGGAATCTTTAACTCAAAGATAAATAAATATATATACAGAAATATTGGAAACAAGAGGTTAAATAATAAAATTATAGCTTTCCACAGTAGTATCCTTAGAAAACCACATGAGGAAAATAAAGTATAAAATAACATTATATTGTTTAAAAAAACACGCCTTTACAAAACATGTAGAAAGAAGAAGAAAATAAATTAACTGCAAGTTTGAGACATGTTGTAAAACAGCTTAACACATAACCAATACAAACGCTTTAAACTTTTGAACCATTCAATTTAGTTTGATACGGCTTGTTGCGTTCTGACCTTTATGTTAAACAGAATCAATTGGTAATCTATTTGTTATTATTGGTGAAATAGCTTCGAAATTATTTAGTGTTTTTGAATTTTTAAAGTGGCGGCAAATATCAAAACTAAATTCATTAGAAATGTTGAATGAAAGGAATAACAAAAATATATCGACATAATATATATAATATATTATGTAATATATAAGACATAATAACCTTAGTCTTATGTCGACCTCCGACGTGATAATATAAGGCTCACCTCTCAATTAATCAATTCCTTATTTATTTTTTCATGTAACTCATTTCTTTCTCAAGCGGCACTGATGATGGCCTTATGAAGGCTGAAAGCTGCTTTGTTAAATAAACCAGTTTGGATTTACGTGGAGAGACATTTTTTGTCATTCCTTCATTAGAAATGTTCGTTTTAAAAGAGGTATAATTATCAGATTTCAGCGCTTTCAGATTTTTTTCCGACATTTTACGCATTTTTGACAGTTGTGCTGACTCAGGCAAATTGGTTAATGAAAAAAAGTATGAAGTTGCAATTCTATAGCTTAAAACCTGTAGGAATTATGCGTGACGCAGAGGGACAGACAGACCTAAAGGCACCTAAAATGGATAATTCCGTTCAAATATCGATATAGAATTTTTTGGGTGAAAACAATAACTTTTCCTATACACAACTTCGCAGAAACAAACCACAAACAAAAAGAAAAACTAATTTTCTCCATTTCATGGAAAAATATTAATCGTGGATACGTTTTGGGCATTGATTCCACATATCGACATTACAATGCTTTTCTGTGTAGAGAAGAAAACATATACATTATTTGGTGTAGTACATTGATCTTAAGGGGCGAAATTATAAAAAATAATCCATTTTGATTACCATTTCGTCTGCTAGGAGCTCTGATATAATTTTATATAGAATTTAGAACTTCTATAGGCGAAATATGGTATTAAAATTTATACAAGTGAAACCCAATCTACCTCCTATTATATTCTAACTTCCTGGAACGATATTTAAGAGCGTCACATTTTCCATGTCGTTTTTTGCGTGACGGAAATTTCTTCTGTACCCCAGAGCTAAAACATATCTATTTAAAAAAAACGACGCCATGAACGATTAAAATTGAGAATAGCACAAAAAAAAGTAAATAGAGGACACAAGAGCACAATAAATAAGCAAATTATAACAAAACATATAATTAAATATTTAATTATAACAATTAAATACAGTGTTTAAACAAATAAAGTTTACTATTTTAAAATCAAAACATTTTCAGACACATACGACTATTTCTATTTCAAAACGATCTTTTTATAATGAAATAATGTAACTCCAAATAAACGACAGTTAAATGTAAACCAGTTAACTTTTAATTGGTTTTATTTTTCCAATAAGCCAAAAAATAAAAATATAATTCACAGCTACAAATTTGAACACGTTTATTAAAGTTAACTCATTGATTTTCAATTTAGTAGCCAACACATTTTTTTCATTAGTAGTCAATTTAGTGTATATTGAAAATGTGATAGAAAGAGGTTTAATGTAAAAATATAGGTGACAAGTTAAATCACGTAGTTTATTTGACGAGCCCTAGAGGCAATAAACAGGCGAGGGATATATCTCGTTTTACTTCTGACAGCTTTGTTTCATTCAAGGTTATACCATTAAATAATATATCTCCATTCACCATATCATTTCATATTGAGGAATCAAAAAGTACTCTATGACGTATGTATTAGTTAAATACTAATAAAATCTTTATAGAGTATTTTTTGATTCATCAAAATTAAATTATGCAGAATGATTAGAACGCCAGATTATTAATCATTGCTATCAATTATTTCCTTGATTTAATTATTGGTTAAGGATGCGGGTCATTTTCAAATAAAATGGAGCTTTTCTGTCCCAAGATTTTACAATTTTATTGTAACTAAAAAAAATCATATTAATGAAAAATAAAAAAACCTTTAGGTTTATTGATCAGATGTCTGTCTATTATTGTGTTAATCAGGGTCATTTTATGAAGGTGAAAATTTCTTGCTTCAAAAAATTTTGATATTAAAAATCGAAATGAGTGTTACGTCCCACAGTAGTTTTGATATGTGATTTTTATTCATTTTTTCATAAGTTTTTTTATTATATTTTTTTTTTTAACCAATAAAATATCTAAGTTTATATAAATGGGATAGGAAAAAATAAAACTTTAGTACAAAACGAAACAAATATATTTATATGTATGTACCAAGGGTTTAGTAATGAGCAGAGACGGGACGTTTATGACTTTTATTTTTCCATTTCATGACCTTTATTCTATGACTTTTATGACTTTTATTCTCCTGTTTTATGACCTCTATTTTAGAAAATCGGTTGTTTTATGACTTTTTAGCCAAGAGTATGACGTTTATTTTACTGTGAAAATTTAGTCTTTATATGAAGCGTTTCGTTATTTTGGAGGGTAAACAGTTCAAAACAAAGATCCCAATACTTTATAAATATACAGAATTATATATTTACAATAATAATAATTAGCAGAATGCTTCAACATTGTAAATACACTGCCAATTAGAGTGGCACATAGCTTCTTCGCGTATACTTTAATGATTTTAATGAATCGTCTAATTTATTTAATTTCCCATCAATAAAGCCTGGTCGACTGGTCTCGAGGTCCATAGGCTTGCTGTGCTATTGAAGAGGTAGGTCAAAGAGAGAGGTGGGGGAACCAAGCCACCTCCTATTCCCCTTGTCTATCTCCCTCCTCGCGTTCTCTCCATAATAAAAACTATTAATAGTTTTAGCGATCTTTAACTCTTCATAGCGGTGTCGCTGTTGGTTTTATTAAAAAAATTGTATTTGAAAAAAATGTTTGTCTCATTGAATAGATGAAGTTAGATTTTTTTCCCGACCTAAAATTCAAATTGTAAATTTTAAGTTCACGTTTACGCGAGCATTGCAGGCGAACGCTTGGGCGGATAACGTTGTCCCACGAACTTGTTCTGGGTATTAGTAAAATGAATATGTGCACCAGATTTCATCGAAATCGGTCTACTTTTACTCAAGTCTCGTCACACGTTTCAGGGGACGCGGACGCGTCCCCAGACGCCCGTGGCTGAAGCACGTTAAATGCACAAATGCACAACCATGGGGTAGAGAAATCAAGAAACTAGTTCCACGAGTAAAATTAACCAAGTAACACGAGTAAGAAATCAAATGAGCAATTAATTATTCTACTCCCTTACCATGACCATGAATATATAATACAAATTCTTAAGTTCTGAAACAACCTATCAGGAGACTGCCCAACCCAATGGGTTTACTATTGGCTGATTGGAGAATTTATCTTGAACTTCCTGGATTCTAATTGGAGAAGTTGTTGATAGTTGTTCCAAGAAGAAGCCGATCAGGAGCTCTAGTTTGGAATTAGGGATGACCGTCGGTTCCTCTCTGGTTGTGGGTATGCATAAGCGCATTAGTTAAGTCCGAAAGTGGTCAGGGAATTAAGAAACCAGGCCTTTCACTAAGCTGGTATAAGAGGTTTTTGTTTGAACTGCACTTTTGCCTGGAACCGGACCACGAATGCTCAATTTAAAAATTTGCTTTAACAAAAAAAAAATCTTTTTTGCTAAACATTTGGCAAAAAAGGGCCATTCTATGACGTTTATTCCTAGAAACCCCATTTTATGACGTTTATGCGTAAAAAGGCTATTTTATGACAAAATCATATGACTATGACGTTTATGACTTTTTCCCGTCTCTGGTAATGAGTGTTACTGATAAGAGTTGGCAGAATTTGAGGGTGAGTATGAAAGAAAGAAGGAGGGATTAGGGTTTGTTTATGTTAAGAAGACATTTAACTCAGTAATCAACGACTTTTTGGATTGATAGCACTTTATTCTTCACTATAATTAATATTTCACTAAAACAAAAGTTAGTATTTTTATTCATTGTAATGAGTGTTACTAGCAGTTTTTTTGTAGTTGTAATCAACATTTATTTATTCGGAGACCTAAAAATGTTTAGTTCTTCAGAACGTCCACATAGCTTCCGTTACCTTCGGTAAGCTCGGAAGCAAAACACTTTTCGTAAAAATAAAAAATAAAATTACCTAATTTAAATTGAATATAATATTATCTTTCATAAATTTATTTTTAGTTTAAATTCTATAGTGTCTAAAAAGTGATTACATGAAGTGACTTCATTTTTGATTTTCAGGAGTCATATTTATTTTTATCAATACATCGGAAATTGTTTCCGGAAAAACAACTTACCTAGGTGTATGGTTAGAATCGTATTTAAAAGGACTACAATGTAGAGTAAAATTATTTATCAACATCGGCGGCACCATTTTCGAGAATGAGTGGGGTAGGAAAGTAGAGGGTAGTGCCCCAAAAAGTAGAAATAAAATCATTTCTCGATTTTACCTTAATATATGATTTTTCTGAACATGTATGAAATCGGCACATTAGATAAGGCTCCACGGGTCTACAGACAAAATAACCAATCCTATTTTCTATGTATCTAACCCTACTCTCCATGAATATCTGAATGTTATTTTTATCCCCATTCTACTTTCTCTCAATGTATATGTACTTCTTATAATGAGAAAGTAAATCTTATTTATCAAATGGAAAATTTATAATTGTTAGTAATTCCCAAAACACCAAATTGTAAATCAATTGGTTGAGCAGTTTTTTTTTAACAAATATCAATGAAATCTAAAAGCATATTACCTAGTTACAACAATAATAATAACACATCGAAATGCTAAAATTATTTAATTGTATCATTTGATATACATATTAAAAATTGCAAGTAACGGTCAAGGATGAATACATAAAGAGCCTTGCATGTTTTTTCTTCTACTAATCTTTCATCATGCTGAATTGTAGTTCGACAATTATGCTTTATTCATTTTAAAACGCACTTCGATCCTTATAATCTACAATTATCCAATTGTAGACGGAAGTTTTCTCAACAAAATGACTCAACTGTTATTTCTTTTTCTTATTTGTTATAATCTAATAGTAATTTCGTTCTCTTCTAAATAGGGATTAGAGGAAGAAGGGTATAAAAGACAACGAGAAGATAGTCCGAAGACACTGAACATGTTGAAAGCGTTATCCACTAATCTCTTCATAATAGGATAACAGCCACTTGAAGAGTTAACATTGTAAAAAGCTACACAGGGATTCACTCAACAGTTTATTTTGTTACATTAAACTTTACGAAAAATTTTCATCTTCGTTCTAAAATTATTTCCTAAACCAATATGATATCTGAATAATAAGTGTCATAGAACTAACATTATAATTTCAGTCAGAGAAATTAATAACCTCTGGAGACAAAATAGAAGATGAATTAAGTCTATAGTATAACGACATATAAGTGCAGACTCATGGGCAACATTATATCACTAGTCGCACTGCCAAATGGTCCTGGCGATAAGGAAGTACATTGGAACAGACATAAAGAGCTAACACACTCGACTCGCAACAACCGGGTTATCGCGGCCATCAATTACTGGCACTAGTAATTGAGACAGCGACTATTTCTTGCTTGTCAACAAGAAGTTTTAAAAGCGTTGACCATTTAATTATATGGCCTGAGATCATCAGGTATGCTTTATGTTAAAATTTTAGTTCATTCTAATTGAATATCATAACTACATAAATAATAATAATGTAACATAAGTAATCGCGAAGCAAACTGCAGAACCGATTTATTTTAAATTTAGCGTAATATCTCGAGGCCGAAAGCGATAATTATGTTCTATTAACCTATTTTTTCCCGGGTATTCTTCTTTAAGGTTTTTCAGATGTATAAGAGCCAACTTTCCTCAGAAGAACACGTATAGTCCAGAAGATTCATTTGGCAAATGAGGCGAAATGAAGGAACCCACATCTACCCAGGCCCAGTCACTACCGGGAGGCCCAGAATTGCATTATTATATCAACCGGAACACGAAGTTAGTTCTTTAGGTATTGGAATAATACCTTACAAAAAAAAAATTAATTGGCGATGCCATGTATTCAAAGCACCAGAAACAGAAGTCCAAACACCGAAAAATCTGGTAATGGCTTGCATTTCTGAGAGGTGCGGCAGGTGCGGTGCTACCCTGGTTGTTGCGAGTCGCGTGTGTAGCCTCTTAAATTATTGAATATTTCCAATTTACTTCCTGATTTCCAGAACCATTTGGCGGTGCGACTAGTGGTATAATGTTGCTCGTGATTAATGTTTCACACTGACATCAAATTAGACACAATTTTCACTTTACTTAGCAGTTCCTTCCTGCAAGAGATAACCGTCCTCTATTGGCAGCCAGACTTGGTCAGCGTGATTAAGGAGGAGCTTATCCGCTGGCTAAGGAAAGTATGGAGGATGAAATGAAGTAGAGCTCCGAGGAAGATAATGGATGGAAAATCAGGAGGAGTGAGAAAGAGAGGGAGACGAGCTAGATGGCTGGACGACTAGAGGAGGATCAGTATACGTTCCTAACGAAGACGAGCTTAGGACAGGACAGAGACAGAATGCGGAGTGGAGTCGGCGAGGAGGCCAGAGCCATACATGGGCTGTAGTTCCAAAGAAAAAGAAGTTATCTTTTTTCACGCATGGACCTAAGGGAACATGCTTACTGGTGATTGATTTAATTTGTACCCAAGCACGAGAACATTTTGTCCTTCAAAACGTGCTGAAAATTTTCTCACACACATTATTCTATGTAGACATTTATTTTTTCCATAAATTTAAAAATAAATATTCAAATACGTGTAATTTAAGCACCATTAGAAATAAATAAAAGTTTCGCATAACTTGGCTTCACTATAATCATTGCTGTCATATGCATATAAAATGCTCGAAGATTTTAAATTACGTGAGTTAGCACAAAACAATTTTAAACACAAAAACCAATTATATAATTTTAATTAAACAGTAACAATAATTATTATGATACGTTTTAACTTTCCTTATAAACTTATATTTCTTAACAATGTATTGGAGGATTATTAAGATTCTATTTAATCTCTTATAGAGATAAGAGAGCGTATATATATCAATGTCAGCGCCTCTCAACTCAATATATATATATATATATATCTATGTCAGCGCCTCTCAACTCAGGGTTTCGGTCAAATAATATATATATATATATATATATATATATATATATATATATATATATATATATATATATATATATATATATATATATACAGGGTGATCCAAAAGTTCGGCAATGGCTTAATATCTCCGGTTATAATTGAGATATTAATATCTTAATATCTCCGGTTATAATTGAGCTATAAGTTCCCGTTTGCGGGTATCTTAATCATTAGTAAAAAAATACTTTTTTGGTGGCTAATCATTTTTTCCGCCATATTGGATTCAACTTTGAAATTTTAAATTGGAACACCCATAAAGTGATACATTTTTGGAAATGTCTAAAAAAAAATAAAACATTTACCGCAAACCCGAGCATTCTATCTATTTCCATTTCAAAATGGCGGACACTCAAAGTTAAAAAATTCTCTTTTTTTCTTATTCACAATAGTTTAGTTAGAAATAAAAAAAATTGGTCTGAGAGAACTCAGACTAACTTTCTCATATAATCTCTGTCCCAGATCCCAGAAAACCTAGTTCGTTATCAAGTCATAGTTTCCGAGATATTGATGGAATTAAATCTCATTTAGTTGAAAATAGTAAACAACCACTTGTTGAACACATTTTAAATAATATAAATTAACTAAGCATCACGTAGGTTTATCATTGAAGCAAGCTTAATGCAATAAATGTTTAATTTCATATTCATGTTTCCTGGGATCTGGGGCCGAGATTAAATGAGAAAATTTGTCTGAGTTGTCTCGGACAGATTTTTTTATATCTAACTAAACTATTGGAAAAAAAAACAAAAAAAAACACATTTTTTTAACTCTGAGTGTCCGCTATTTTGGAACGGGAGTAGATAGAAAGCTCGGGTTTGCGGCAATTTTTTTATTTTTTTAAGGGCTTTCCAAAAATGTATCACTTTATGGGTGTTCCAATTTTAAATTTTAAAGTTGAATCCAATATGGCGGAAAAAATTATTACCCACCAAAAAAGTAGTTTTTTACAAATTATTAAGATACCCGCAAACGGGAACTTAATATCTCAATTATAACCGAAGATATTAAGCCGTTGCCGAACTTTTGGATCACCCTGTATATAATGACTGTGTACCGCAAAACCTCGCAACCCCAAAAACTATATTTTTCAGTAGAAGCAAAAAATTTTGTTTTAAAAAAGTTTATTTTTATATTTTCTTTTTATTTATTTTGATTTTAATTAATTTTACTGAAACACTTAAACGTATCCCACAACTAGTTAAAGACTTACAATGCATGGAGGACACGAGGTTTTTTGTACACTTTAGTTAAATGATGAATACGAAGTATTACAATAATTTCTTTAAAAAATAATTGCTTAGACTTACTAGCTTTTGCACATAGGTAGATATCAGCAGGTACACAGTCGATAAATATATCTAACTTTATATGACCTAGAAGATAAATTTAAAACTTAAATATTATAGAATAATATAAAAACATAAAACTTTGATTTACATTTGACAGTTTAATTCACAAAAAAAAACTTTGAAGAACTTATAAGGGAGAAAAAAAGATAAGTAGTACAAAAGTTCTACGATATTAATGTTCTTAAATAAAGTTTTTGCAAGTTCAAAATTTAGATTTAGGTTACCTTAAAGTATATACGTACTCAAACTGGCACGCAGTTAGAAAACCACGGAGGGAAAATATTTTATCATCAGTGAAACCCTAGAATTGGAGGAACCATGTGTTACTATCAGTTAGATTTGTCTGAACCTTCTACCCATTCCTTAGTTTCTTCCAATTTACCCGAGTTTAGTACTAAGAATACGAGGGGTTTCTGCCAAGATTCCGTTTCCTTCTAAGAAAACTTTTACCGGGAATTCGGAGTTATTCGAATTGGTAAAGTAAGATTTAAACAAAAGACCTTCGCTTACTAAGTTCTTCAAAAACCTTACTGCCATACTTCCTTTCCCCATATACTAAACAAGAACTGTAAAGCAAAGAAAATGTCTCAAGAAAATATCTCATCCTTTTTTGAAACGAAAGAAAAATGTAACTTTTACGTTTTCCTCCTCTGCACTTTACCTCTCGACATCTTTTTCCAAACTAGACTTAGAAAATCAAGTTTTTTCAAACCCCCTGTATTTCAAGATAGCGTGAGAAACTTAAAATTATGAAATAAGTAACAAAAGCGAAGAAAAACTTATGGAAAAGTTGGTACGAAGAATTTTTTTTAAATTATTAGCAATAACTTTTTTCTCAACATTTACTCAACATTTAACTCCAAAGTTAAATTCAATATTGACAGACAATAGAAGAGGGGGAACAATTACTATTTTTATTTCTACCTTTCGACGAGAAACTACTTTCTACATTATGAGAATTATTTTGAAACGAATTAATCAAAATAATTCTCAATTAAAGAAATATTTAAACAGAAGAATATGTAAATATATATATTTGTAGAAATCGGTACGATAAGCTCATACTAAATTTTCTCACTTACATAGTAAGAGTGAATTTAAATCCAATAAAATCTAATTAAATTACTTAAACAAAATTAAAAAGTGGGCAACAGGTGCCTCTAACCACCTCTAACCACCTCCGGGTATGATTTATTTGAACATGTATGCCAAATTAAATCGAAATCAGCCAAGAAGTCTAGGACCCAGCCCCACGTGCATGTGGCCACGTGTCTGTGCAGACACGTGGGGCATTTATAAAACCACTCTTTAGGACTTACGGGACCTCAAAACATGTAAATCCATCAAAATCAATTGTTCACCACAATACTTTCTTTTTCAAGTAAAATTTTATAGTTATGCCCGCAGGTGCAATGTAGATCGGAGAAAATAATAAATTTTGAGTAAGAACGAAAAGACAACAGAAGACAGTAAGTCTTTTCCCCTTTTTTCAACTTCATGGTCAGCATAAAATTAGGTTATTACCGGACTAGTTTATTTTTCATAATTCATGAAACCATTACTATGTCATTCTCATAAGCATAATTTTTTGTATTATTCAATAGGACTAAAAAAAAAAACTCCATTATTTCATGTTGTGAAGGGTAAGAAATAAAGAAAGACCGCCAATTTCATAATTGCGTGTGAGAGTAATTTGGTCTTATCACAACTCTATCAGAAGCTGTCTTGAAATTTGTTCTATGAGAAAAGACAAGAGATAAAGGGGAGAGAGAAAAAAATAGAGGTAATAAGGAAATGAAGACAATATAGCAAAACCTGGGAGGCAAAATATCACTGAGAACGCGTATAACCCACAGGGGCCCTTAAGAAAAAGGGTTTACGTAGGGAATTGACGAGCAGAGTGATTCCTCTAACCTCCGGAAACCAAATCCCATGAAGATATTATCTTTGGTTCAGCTACTATGGCAAAAGGAACCAACAAATAAAGGACAAATACAAATTGTCTCTCCCCATAAATTGAAACTTGTAGAACAAAGAAACTTTTATAGCCTTTGTAAGGCCCTCAAAAGATGATTGCGGATGAAATAGAGTTATAATAATATATGAATTAGTGGAAGGTGGGTCGGGTATAATTCATTTAGTAATATAAATTTATTTATCTACTCGCGGCAGCAAAATTAAACATTACTTAACTGTTTTTAGGCTGGAAAGTAATATTTCCCTGATTTGTCATTAAAATATTTAAAACAGGCAGGAAAGTAGTTAAAACAGTCAGGAAAATACTTTCTCTGCCTAGGCAGGGAAATATTTCCCTGCCTAGGCAGAGAAAGTAACAGTGTTTACCACTGCGTGTCATAACCTCTTATTTTGGCAAGAACAGTTTATACTATTATCTCTATCTTATAACATTATATATTATAGTTAAATAAGTAGTATTTAATAAATAAACGTTTTAATAATAAAATAATTAGTTTATATTTGTTAATTCTGTTAAATAAGTTCAATGATTAGTAGATCTTTAATTAAAAAAAATAGTAGAGTCACTGACTATACTGTAGTGTCATGTAAACATTGAACATCCATATTATTTTTATTATTGAAGTCATTCTAGATTAGACTAGCTACTTTTCTTGATTTATCCTAGTTACTTCTTTTCTTTTAAGCAAGAGAAGATATCTTTAACACTTTTATTAATTGTTTAGTAAAAATATAAATAAATATTTTATATTGCGTGCATTATTCATTCAGAAGTTATGTGTTATAAACGTGTGTTTTGTATTTTGTTGTTATAGATTGAGTTTGCTTTTCACTTATTGTTATTATTCCCAAGTTTCTTATTTGAACATTAATTTTAGTTACTACATATGTTATTATCTTTATTAATGTGACACATAGTTATTAACTATGTTATATTAATAAAGATAACATTTTAGCTGCTTCATTTATCTTCCGCAAGTATATAAAATATTGTATGCAACAAGGCAGCAAAGGAAACATTTCTGCCTCGTTTATTCATTGCCTGCCTCGGCTTCGCCTCGTCAGTCAAATAGGTAAATTACCTTCCTCGGCTTCGCCTCGGCAGTTAATTATCATAGCCTGTCCTCGCCTTCGGCTCGGAGGCTAATCTAATCACTCGTCAGTAAAATTCCATTTTGCTGCCTAGTTACATAAATAACTATTTCCCCTGGATCGAAACAGGTCTATGCTAACTATAAAACCTTTTTGGTCTTCCATTTTTCTCTGAAATGAAGTAGACTCGAGTTTCTCTAATTATTTTATAAATTAAACTTTAATTCTCCCGCAATCGGTATTAATTATGCCATATAAAGACTCAAGCTTCAATATAGGTAGAGGGGCAAATTATGTAATTCCTTTAAAATGACCCCCACAGATCAATAATAATTCATATAAGATATGATTATTATCGATTATCACGTATTCCTTATATAGTATTTATTTATGTATTATGGTTAGTATATTTAATATTATTTATTTATTTATGGCAGTCATTTGTGATGTTATCATTTAAAAGATTGTATTTATTGCTAGACAATGATTATCGTTGCTTAATTTTACTGGCGCAGTCTGAGGTAATTAAAAGGAACAATTAAAATAAGAACGAAGGAAAAAAGAACACGAGAGAAGGAATAGGAAGGAAGAAAAATACCTGCTATTATAGATAAAAGACATTCATTTTGGGTGAAAGAAAAAAGTTGATATCATAGACCTTATGAACTGACGGAGAAAACTGATTTACAAATATGACATGCTGACAAACCGAGGAAGATAGATCTGGAGGAGGCCGTAGATGAAACATGAAGAGTGGAATGTAGCATCTATTTATGTTGAATTTATCATACATTATCAATATATGTAGTTATTGCTTGGCAATGCGTAAAATGGCTCTATTTTTCGCACTTTAGCTATTTAAAATCTATTGTACCTACTCGTAATTTAAAAAGTAAGTATTCGTTTAAAAATTCATTTTTAAAGCTTATCATTATAGTTTTATTAATATTCTACATAAATTTACTTCTGATTTATCAATTTGTTATTCCCCTTTATTATGATTACAATTTAAATTACGAGTAGAATAAAGTTTATCTTATCAAAAAGGTTTTCATTATAGGTTATCAGATTTAATACAAATTATTTTTCTTATCAGAGAAGGAAGAAAAATATGAAATATTATCAAAGAATCCGAATACTAAAGTCATTTGCTTTAAGGAACAAAGGTCTCAATGCAGCCAGTGAATTATCACACTTAGAAAATGTTTTCCTTCTTGTAATAATACACAACATGTTTAATATCTAGAGAGTTGTTGCTTATTGAATACGGATTAGTGCTTTATTGATTTAATTGAAAAAGTGGCAGATCAACCAATTCCGAAATGATAATTAATCTTGTCTTGTTAATCTGTTAAAGAGGCAATAATAATTCTGAAAATTATAATATTTCAAGTGGAAAATGGTTAGGGCTTCCTTTCAAAACACCTGTGGAATTTATTGTCGATAAGGGCGTCATTTCTACATAAAATCATGAATTTCCTTGAGTTCGGAAACTAAACCCTTTTGTGTAAAAGTCGGCCGAAGAAGAGGAGGGGGGGGGGGGGGGGGGGGTCAAACAGTTTGCCAAAGCAACAAAGTTTGATACTTACCGTTGAAAGCTTGCACGGCAGAGCGCTCATCATTGAAGGGAACTTCATCCGAACTAATATCAGTGGAAAACAGGGAATGCTTATCGACCGGCGGTTTGGGAAAGGTTGTTCTCTTCTGCAGAGCCCGTTCCCCTCTATATCACCTGGAGAGAGGAAGAGAAACCAACAACGGCAACCCGTCCCACAGTTTTCAACTACAAACTTCGGACAACATGGGCCCCTCTTTTACTTGAGCACAGTACAATCTCATAAAGCATCCGCTGGGACAAACTGACGTAACAAACTTGTAAAATACTTAGGGGAAAATATATGACCTTAAACAAGCTTGTAAATTAAACCCAACGACGTCATTAAAACGAGCATTAATATACAGTTACGATAAGTGACCGTAAATTTAACGAATCTTGATATACGTGTTGTTATAACAAGCTCTTATAAAGTCGTTTTAAACAATATTACATCAACTAATTTTAAGAAAGTGTGTGGATTTCCTATGAAGGATTTTCTTTTTTCAAAAGGCTTATTCTATTGACTAATCTAAACACCTGAGGTCTAGGTAGATAAACTAACGCAAGCAGAGATCTAGGTACTAAACCAATGTAAGCAAACCAGAGAATTCAGTAAAAAACTAATGGAAGCAGGATCTAGATACTAAACTGATGCAAGAAGGGGTCTAGAAACTAAACTTAGGTGCTGATAGAATTAGTATTATGTCTGTATACAATACTATAAGCCAATTTATATTAATAACTAGCTGGATTCCCGGGCTTCGTTATTTAGTGTGTCATTTTTAATGGTGTGTTATTTAATTTCATCAAAAGTAGCTAACTAGTAGTGCAATTGGTTTTAGAGAAATCGTCATGTCGAATTTTGTATATAAATGGCAACCATCTTGAACCAAAATGGTCGACTGAAATAAATCCTTAACGAAAGGGGTTAATCTTATAAAGGGAAGCAAACTTCTAAGTTTCAAGGTTCTAATGCAACTGGTTTCAGAGTATATCGTCTTGTCGAATTTTGTACATAAATGGCCCCCATCTTAATTAAAAGAGATATTTTTGTAATCCGCCATCATGATTCAAGATGGCGGATTGCAAAAATATTTCTTAGCGAGCACCTAAGGGGTAAGAGGAACTTACCTACCAAATTACATAGTCATGGGTCCAGTGGTTTTAGAGATATTTTGAATAAATTTTATTAAATAAGTTATTTTATTGTTTTTACTTCAAATTTAGATTGAAAAATAATAAGTTAATCATAAAAAAAAACCTTTTTAAAAACAAGCTTTTATTCGTATTCTTCTCAGCAAACCCTTTCATTTGATACCCATATCGGGGGCCTGCTTAAAAATATCTGGTCCGTCATCTTAGGCTGTCCGCCATATTGGATTTACAATGACGTCACTTAGCTAACCATGCATTGTCATCCAAACTAAACGTGAATGCAAAATTTCAATTCAATCGGTTGAGGATAACTGCTTTAAAATTCAGTTGCAAGATTTGACCCGAACATACATACATACAAACATAGCAAGTTAAATAAAAGCTTGTAACAATTCATTCATTAAGTAGTAAGATTAAACTTCTTAATCAATACAAAATAAAATAAAAATAATAATACAAAAATGTGTACGAAAGCAGCAGACCTAAAAAATAAACACTTCAAAATAAAATGCAAATACATTCAAGCATAAATCTTATGTCATTTAATGGTAAATTATACCCTTAGGATATTATTTCAGAATTGTTTTAAAGAAAACGTAAATAAATAAACTAAACATAATAATATAATTATATTTTCCTATCTGAAGTACTTAGGCATATTAAACAGAATCTAAAAAGTTTTGGGCTTTCATAAATATTTAACTTAGAAAGTTTTAACTCTTTAATTTTTCTCTTAAAAGCAGATGGATCTTAACTTCTCCTAAAACTTATTCCTTGATTAAATTTAATTAATTTAAATCTTTTAGTTGAGTCATAAACTTTAATAAGATATTACTTAATGAAATTACTTAATTTTTTTAAAAAAACACCGACTTATTATCATATTTAAAACATATCTGCATCTGTAATATAAATAAAGATAAGAAGAAAAATAATAATAATAAGCCATCTATAGAAAAAAAAACTATTTCATAACACATCCATATAAATAAATTAATAGTCTACCCTTATATTACTTATAAAATAATATAATAATTTCAAGATAAAAAGAACTTTTTATATATTACGTTTTTAAATTTTCTGTTAAATCGTATGTAATGTTGATAATATAATTGTTATTGTTATATAATATAATATGTTAGTGAAAAAAAAAACAATAGTTCCGAATTTATTTACTTCACATAAATGACAGCCATCTAGAGAGCTGATCTTAAACCTATAAAAGGACAAATCTTATTACAACAGATCTCCCCAACACAAAATCTACAGCGTGCCATCGATATATTTGAAATAATATAAATAGTATAATCGATATTTCCTGTTTTGCTGTCATTCAATGTTTATCTATCACAAATTTGAGACCCGTCAAAATGAAGATTGCTTAAATATGGGATATGACAAAACAAATAAAATAACTTGCGGATTTTTTCCGAAATAACTTTCCGTACAGCAAAATTTGCTGAAAACCAATTAAATTCTGCTGAAAGATGGCTAAAAGTATTAAAATAATGCATTGTCATCGTGTTCTCAGCTATGCTAAAAGTTTCAAACATCTAGCTATTCGGGAAGTTGATTAGAAATCGATTGCCAGATTTGTACCGGACAAACAAACAAACAAACAAGAAAGCAAGCTAATAAAAACGTAGTAAAAATAGGGTAAAATAACATTTTGAAAATTGGCAGTTGCCAGTAGCACCATAGTAGAGTTTTTAATTGTCTCAAATTATAGTTTAATTTATAAAATAAGTCTAAGAATACTTCTATAGGAGCTGTATTAGAAATAACACTTGATTTTAAAAACGACTAATCGTAATATTTAAATATATCTGTGTAAATAAAATCCAAATACTACTGACTGATCACGATATCTCTAAAACCAATGGACCGATGACCATGAGATTTTTTAGATTGTTTTGCCTAAGCCACTAGGCCATAGGTGGTATTCACAAAGAAACTTTTATACGAATCCGCCTAAAGGATAAATAATTGAATAAATAAATAAATTTATAAATAAATAATAACGCCTAAAGGGTTCATAGCATGCGTTTTTAACGCGCGTTTGGGCTATATAAATAAAAATACATTCATTAAGCCGGGGAGACGTTACTGAGTGTTTTGACCTACCCTTACTTCCTTGGGCACTTCCGTGTTTCGTCCAGGTTATAAACATTCTCAGGTTAACATTCTGAGGTTATAACGTTCAGGTTATAAACATACAGTCGAATTAATAATTAAAATATAATGCTAACATTCTAAAATGATGGTTGAAAAATGAAGAACAAGTGTGTATATAATATTTACTATATAAATGGATGACTCAAAAAATGAAATCAAACCTATACAAGAGGGAAGGGGAGGGGAAGGCTTCATTCAGGTTAGCTTTGACGCGAGAAAGTTGGTTTGAAACCAACTTTTCTCGCGACATGTTATGACAGCCTACAGATTATTCTGAAGCGCGTATAAAACGCATAACTTTATTCTAAAAATGGCAGCAAATTATATGAGAACTTAAACCTGATATCTTCGGAACAACATTATTGGAACCTTGAAATTTGGACCTAAGCCTCCATATTTATTACAAAAACAACTTAAGGGAAAATAAGTTCTAAATAGCCATTTTGATTCAAAAGATCGGCCTTATATACATTGGTCTGAATAGGACATGTCCTGAATAGAAGATATATAAAACTATACACAGGAATATATAAACTGTATACACAAAAATTTTATTGCGACTGTTATTTTTATGTGTTAATTATACATAGCTAGTTCTTCGTCGGAAAAGCTAAATGTATTATGGACACTAAACTGTTATGTTTATGGCTGTTATTATATTACAGTCACGAAACTGTAATCAAATATGTAACAATGATCATATAACAGAGGGAAAGAGTTTATTTGAAATAGTCTCTGAAATGCAAAATTCTATGATTATCCTATTATAACATAATATTATATGAAAGCTTAAACTTAAACGTAAACAGTCCTTAGTTTTACAACACTTAGTGCAAAAAAGTAAAACAATTAAAAGTCATAACTAAACAAATGAAATACATGTAACTTCATAATTCGAAGGTTTTGTGATGTAATTTTTTGAAAAAATAATACTTTAAAATAAAAATAAATAAAGTTGTCAAGTACGTGCTTTTACACAAAAAAGTTCCGTAGCCATTTTACCAAATCGGATGAATTCGTTTACTGGCATGATCGAGCAGAGCAACCGTTCGAAATGACCAGTTGTAACAGTGTTCGTGTTTAGTCCTAAGCTTCACGCGGAGTTACTTGAGTACGCCAACCTATCTTACTACTACGTATTGCTTACATCCTATTTTTTATTAGATTGTGAGGCTAAAACAATCTTTTTGAAAGAGACATTATATAAGTGTTTAAATTTTTTATCCTAAATCCTGTAGTCAATTTTCTTTGGTTGATCTCTTATTATTGCATTTGATATTCTTATCCTTTGAGTCTTCAGGGAAGACTTTTGAGAGGGAGTCCTCCCTGAAGACTCAAAGGATAAGAATATCAAATAAATCCTATAACTAAAGAATGTTATTGTAACACGGAAGAACATAATACAGTAACATAGATATCTAAAGGGGTGAACAAAAGGAATAATAAATAAATTGGCCAAGTATGTGCTTTCAGCAAACACAAAATAGGAAATATAACAAATAGGACGAAATCGTAAACCAGCAAAATCGTCCCAGCAATATCAAAATGGCGGTCATTTATAAGTTTCTTTCAGGTATAAAAGTGAAACGAACCCTTTGAATGCAGATTTAAGAAAGGTAATTTTCAGACACATGGCGCAAAGATAAATTGGTATAAAACATTATTTACGAGTATTTTCGATGAAAAAAAGTTCAACCCCTTAAATTAGAGGGATGTTTTTGGTGCTTCCCTATATTTTTCCTGCATTTAGGTTATTACACATAACATAATTGTAAAGTTTTAAATGGTTGAATTTGATTCGTTAGCGAAAGAAAGACAGACATACAAACGAAGGGACTAATATAAGGATCATTGGGTTTGCCTACAGACCCTAAAAATGCATTTAAATTATACATAAAACAAAATTACTTAATATACCTAACACCCACATAGTTAAATGAACACTATAATCTGAAGAAGTGAGATCTATTTTTTTTTTTTTTTTAATTTATCATTATAATTGCATAATGAAATACGCGGAACATTTGTTAACTCCTCAGTAAACAGGTTTATTTCGTGGTGTTTATTTTTTTCGTTCTGGAGAAAATGTAATAATTTCCCAAAGAGAGAAGGAAAAAGGGGGTAGGACAGACTAAAAGGATAACACACGTGATGAACACATGGTACGTGATGGGAATTACAGGCCGGTCGAGGCTTGGACTTTCAAACCTAACGTGACGTCATTAAACCTTCTCCCAACACATCGAAACAAAAATCCAGCCTCCGTTTTAAATCAAGTTTAAAAACAAGAGAGCTCTGTAACGAATAGCCCTAGAGAGGAAATTACATTAAAAGAGATAGGAATTTTCTGAAGCCTTACTAAACACAACAATAGCTATATTTCCTCACCTTAACTACAGAGTATTATTTAAAAACTCCGGTAGAATGCAGAGGAAGGAGTAGAAGGAAACTAATAAATATTAATAACTTTTAAAATGAATTGTATTTTCCTACCTTTCCCTTTTAACCATTTCATTAAAATGATATCAAAACTCCTTGAAAATAACATAAAGATGAAGCCATACTAACTGATGCGACTATTTATCTCTTTTAATGAAATTTATCTCTTTTTTAATGAACTGATGTACAACATTAATAGTGTTAGACTAAATTTCCCACACGTCTGAGGTAGGGAAAAAAGATACATACATTGCAGATATAGTAAAGGAAATAAAGCATATTTATTGTACATTATGTAATAAGTATGTAAAGGGACTTTTTATAAGGGAGTCTATCTATAATTCTTTCATTTGTAAGTTGAGTGAGCATTCAAATTTAACCACAAGAAACAAAACAATAGGAGTTCACTAAAAATACCATATATGTTTAACACTAGTTCTAGTCAAGCAAAACTGTTATGATATAGAGAAGTAACATTACGGCATGACGCGGACTTGCAGTGCGTCAATGGACTGCACATGCGCGTTGCTTTAATATTTCTATCATGACATTATTTACATGTGATCATTTTACAAGCAACCAATAGTGTAATAATGTTTATATTGTATCGCGACCGCAGATTAAAAAATTTACCGTTGTACTTGTACTTCAGCTAATGCGCACATTGAGGCATGGCAGATGAAGAAAAAGCAAATTGCGTGCCACAGTTATATATGCATATTGGAGCGCAGTTTTGAGGGAAAGTTTTAACAAAGGTCATAGATTCCATTTCGATCAACCACGTAGATTCTATTTCTTTTTATATATATATACAAAAAAAATTGCCCCGTACGACCAAAGAACCACCGTTTCTGTGTTAGATCCACAATCACCTCTGTGTTATATCCAAACACACAAGGCCTTGTGTTAGACAGTACTACCCTTCCGTCCTCGGTGAACCTGCCCTGTGCTATGACCTTCAACTCAAAGTGTGCCTGCCCATAACATCCAAATAATATTGTTCTTGGTACACACTGAACTTATACACCCTTACATCTTACCTTTCAAAAGGCACGCCAAAGGTATATTCACTTGATAATTTTAAACTAGTTTTAGTTTGATCAATAATACATATTTAATAAGATAGTTATTATTAATATGCATATCTAGTTCACATAGCTATCTATCTTTTAAACTAAATTTCTAGCTCTTTTATTTTTTAAGGTTAATTGGTCATCAAATTAGGTTAATATGACTGTAACAACATATATATATATATATATATATATATATATATATATATATATATATATATATATATATATATATATATATATATATATGTATGTATAATAAAAGCGACGGAGAGGTTGGGCCTGCCAGCAATGATTTCAACCTTTTATCATGGAATCGATAATGTCCAGTCTTGTACCCTACTAAAAAAATTTGTAAGCAATCGGAGTTGGGCTAGAGCCAACCCACATGGAATTTAAAGCTAATAAACTCATTTGTTCTATTTCCTTGTCATTTTCTAAAACTCGCTTTTTCTACAGCATTAGTACCCTGTTTCTTAAGATGTTGGTTTAATTCTAAATTCTGTTACAACGACGACCTTGCAGAAAATAACAAGGTATTAGTAACAACTCTAAGTCTGGTCTTGTTAGTATTGTATTAACTCTATAGTAGGAATGGTCAGTCAAAACCACAAATTAATGGACTTTCCAGAAAATAAAATAATAATTCTATTTTATGATATTAAAAACACAAACTTAGGAGTCCTAGTAAACTGGTGTGACGGCGGCTAACCCCTAAGTAGAATTATAAAAACGGTTTTTAAAATAAATAATTAAATTTAAAAAATTGCTAAAATCATATATTTTCCACCAATGAAAATCTCTTGAACTCAAAACAGTTTTATTAACTTTGATTTATTTAGGTTCGGCTCATATATTTTTTGTCCTTAATAAACTTTTTAACTCAATAATTTTTATAAGTCAAACTTAAAACAAATGTTGGTTGTTTATTTATTTTTATTTTCTCTCTCAATCTCTCTCTCTCTGGTGTGAGATGATGAAGAGGTTCTGTTAAGGCACGAAAAAGAAGAGGGGAATTGATGGATGGCTATTGAATTTTGTTTTTCTATTAAAATCCGTCAATCAATAAGTTTACTTTATAATTTTTATCTGAGATTTTACTCACCGTACCTTCAGTGGTGGAATAATGCCACGTGGAACAATAAATGTAGTACGTTTATAAACAAAATATAAAATTATATTTTCTATATTAAAGAAAATATAATGTTAAAGATAAAAAGAGATATGGAGAAAGAAACATTATTGTGACGAATTTCGTAATATGTTAATTTTGATTTAAAACTTGTTTGACAACTTATGGAAAAATAAATAAATTTTTAATAATGTTTATGTATATTTTTTATCTACTTATCATGTCGGCTCTACTTTATGTATAAAAATGTCGGCTCACTGCGCGCACGTGCGCACACGAAATTTCAATTTATAAGAAGTGTGAATTTATTTCGGGAAATTTTCATCGTAAGGTATTAACATAATTCATTTCAAAATGATAGGACAAACCGTTATAGGATAGGTTGGGGGGGGGGATATGTTGGGGTGAAATTTTGGCGCTAAAAACGCAATATTGGCGTTAAAAAGTACAATACTCATAAAATGAAATATTCTTGTAATCTACTCTTTAGGAGCTTTTATTTGAGACCCCTCTCAAATATTAAAAAAAAAAAAAATTGAGCTTTGAATTTTTGCGCATTACACATGCGCATATTAAATGTTAAATGTATCTATATTTTTTCTATATGCGGGTCAGAAAGTTACATCAGTATTTCAAATTTCATCTCTCTAGCGTGAACGGTTCGAAGGATATGAACCAAAGTATGACCGACGTACAGACACATCACACTCGGTTTAAGGGTTTAGAGGATCTACGAAACCCTAAAAAGTATTCAAACAATACATAGGTTACTTAATATTAAACGAACAAAAATATTGATACGTAGATAATATTTACCAAAATGTAGTTCAACTAATATTAAAATTAAAGTAAACAATAGCGTTTATAAAAGTATAAGTATTCATAACAATAATCGTTTTAAAATTATGTGAAGAAAAGAAAATAAGTTCAAGTTATAACATATTAGGTTACTTACATTTTGTTTTACTCTTTTTTTTTTTTTTTGTTCCTTAAAATCAAATATAAATTCAACATAAGGTGCACTACTAATGTAAGCAAACATTACCTCTTTCTTAATTGAATAAATGGGTCAAACAAAACAAATGGGTTTTAATAATAAATACATCTGATGAAATTGTATTTCAGAAGGTTGAAAACTAGAACATTTAAGTTTACCTTAAATAAGTTTAATACTATGTGTAAACTACTTTTACATTTTAAAGTAAAAATGAAAGACACAATTAAGTTAAAACATTTTGTAGAAAACATCAGCTTTTTGTAGTGAAATTAGTTATTGAAGTTAAAGAAAAAACAGTCCGTAGATTAAGAGCGCAAGTGGAGTTGATATCAATATAATAATGAAAAACGGAAAGCATCTCCACAAAATTAATGTTAATTTCACATTATTCTAAAAAAAAACATTCAATTTTATAGAATATGGTATTACAACAGGTAAACAGGAACAACCTTATAAAAAAACTGGTAAAAACAAACGTAAATAAAGAAGACACAGGTTATAGTTAAATAAAAACATTGCTGTATTCGAAACCCGGCTTGGATTAGTTTGTTTAACTTTTGTACGCTGAGTTATAATGGCCATAACTAACTATATGAATGTAAACGAATCATAATACATTCAAACTGTTAAAAATGATAGTTTAAGTTAAAAAGTTACCTTAGTTGTTGAGATGATCGAAATTTACTTCTTACGGAACACTTTAAGACAACATTAAACCGTAAATACGATAGCATTATTACTAAATTAATTTAAATAACAACAAAACAATACAAATACATTATAAGGGAAATATAATTCAATAGAAATTAAATAAATGTTGATGAAATAAAGGAAAAACGAAGAAAAAAACGGCCGGACATTGCAAAGTGTGGTCACAGACTAAATTATAACCTCACAATCAGTGTTACCACTTTTGATACAAACCTAATAATAAAAATAACTTAATACAATTATCTTAATCGTTATCACTTTTTATTATTTTATTATTTTTCTAATTTATTGAAAGAAAACTTAAAAGTTACAGATATTTTGTTTATGATTACCATTATAAATTAAACTTATTATTTGATAAGAATTATCAGTTTGAACATAAATTTATATTTGACAATCTTCCAACTTCTAATAAACCGATTTTCTTCGTTCTTTTCAAAAGCTTTGTTTATACATGGAAATACGATATCTTTATTCAGTAATATTTCCTAAAATAATTCCATAACTGATCAACAAAATTGGCTTTCTTATAAATAAAATATAATATTACTATTTGAGTCCTGTTTAATTAAGGATTACGAAAATAAATACAGCACATTAACTATTTTTAATAAAGTATTTAGACGTAAGGTCAAAAGAGATTAATCTGAAGTGGAAATTCGTACGACATGTGCAAATAATACGTCTATTTTTTTGCAAATATACGTGTTTTTTTTACCAATAAAAGAAAACATGGGATTGAATCAGACTTCCGATTTTATATTTTCAATGAATTTACACGTTTCAGACATCTCTGAAAACATTTTTGAATAAATTAAGCATAGAATCAGCGTGGATATTTGTTCTTCACACTCATTAACACAAACAATTCAATAACTATGCATCGAAATGAAATTTTCCACACAAGAGCTATTTTTTAATAAAAAAAAAACAATATTTCAATATTTGGAGGGAAGACTCTATGGTGATGGTATCAAGCATGAATTTACGAAGTAAGGCAGAAAAGAAGCATTTGTTGTGTTATATATAATTTCTTTTTTTATATACAATGCTACGTTGAGCATACATAAAAATAAGTTGGAGAGTAATTGCTAAACAAAATATATAATTATATGTTTTGAATATATTTTTTTGAATATGTTAATAAATTCTTAGATATTTTAAGATTTTTCAAACTCTTGCTATTTTCTCCGTAAATGGAATACAAATCCTACTAGTACAATACGTTAATGAATGGCATGTCATACTTCTAATACCATATGTGGAATATCCGGTGAATACTTTCAATGGATTACGTAGTATACGGCTTTTAATACAATACGAGGAATATATCACTAGTAACAATTTTCTCGAATGCACCTTTACTGATAAGATATTTTGATAATAAGATAGTATAATTCGTGTAATTCACCAATATATTGCAATTTGTGAATTACACCACCTGAAATAGAGTAAATGGACTAAACCGACACTAATGCAATACGTGGAATGCACAGCTTTAAATTGTCCCTGACTTAATTGCTCTTCAAATAAATTGTTCACCAGGTTCAGCAGAGTATAAACAATCAAATCTAGTTAGTCATGGATTTCAGATGATCACAACAAGCTGTTAAATCTACAGCACACTTAATTTAATTCAAGCGTGTTTTACAGCTGAGTACTTCTATTCACTTGGGTTGAGAGAACTAGGCTTTTGTAATCACAGTAATAATGAAGTAGGACGTCAATCGAATAATGGAAAAGTTATAAGGGTTGTTAGTGTTGTGAGTCTACATTGCATTATATTGTCAGGTTTAATCAAGAGGTGTTAACAGAGGCGTCTACATTAACTGCTACATAGTTCCATAACAGTATACGGTAAAAGAATCTAAAAACAGCATAGGCTTTGTAAACAGAGAGAATACGTTGGGTTATATTCATCTTGTACGTGTAATTAATATTATTGGAAAGAGGATACATTTTACACACAAATAATACCTCTATTGGCGGATTATCGCTTTCCTTTTACATTGGATATAGATTATCCTACGAAATGTTTCCTTTTGGAATAAAACAGCTTTATAGATGTCGTAAATCGATTTAACACTTGGTTGCTTTTGTATTGGAAATTAAGTGACTACGTGTTGATTGACCTCAGGCACCTAGAAACTACAGTGCAGTTCACACAATTCAACCGACAATAATTCTCCTCAATGTTTCACACTGATGATCTCATCGATTAGATGAGTAAAGTGGCCGGATAACCCCCGTCCTGTAATGACCTAATAAGCTGTCGAACGGGACTAAAACTACAAAGCAAAAAAAAAAAAAAAAAAAAAAAAAAAAAAAAAAAAAAAAAAAAAATTCTCCTCCTACTTCCTCAAATGATCTCTCCTTACTCAGCGTTACTATAAGTAATATAATTAATAAAGTGAAAAAACCCTACCCATAATCCCTATTCTAAAACCCCTGTTATTCCTGCATTTATCCCTACATAATGATTTAGAATAGTTTCTATCTGTCCTTTTGTGGAATGTCGATGGTTTGAGACAGTTCTCTCACAGGGACGGATTAAGACATTCTTTTACTCGATAAACCCATAGACATTGCACTCATTACACTACACTTTCACATGCACACATTACTGACTGCACTGTATAAAGGACGGGTCACCCAGATATCACAGCACACGGAGACGGAGATACTACAATATTCATTAGAAACAACTAATACCTACCCAACCTACTGAATCCCACATGTCCACAACCGTTAAATTTTTAATATCTCCGCAGATTTAAATTTTTCTGTAGCTGCCGTTGCGTATACTTTCCACCCAACAGAGTAGTCTCTTAAGTCCAACTCCATTCCTTTCTTACGTCTCAAGGTCCTACATTTCTCACCGGTGGTACTGGAACACTGGAACGCGAAGCATCAGCAGAGCGGTTGTAGAGCCGGCAATCAGCAAGGTCCGGTGCTACTCGATACCGTCTCAACCTTAAACTCTCTGGTTAAGGTTATCCACCTCAACCACATCAAATGAATTCACCTATTGACCTCATCACAGCATCAAACTTTCTGATCTAGATTTCTTCGTTTCCTCTCGACTATTCCACTTCTCTTATGATACAACTGTCCTAAAAGACCTTTTCTCTGATAACCTTCCTACAATCCTTATAATCGTGATGTACAACCTTTCCAAAAAAAATCTAAACCTTCTCTGACAGGACATGATCTGACTGTCATTTAATTTTTTAAATAAATTAAGACTCTTGTAAGGGTCTAAAGACAAGCTCGAGTCAGAATGAATATAACAATAGCCATGACTGACAAACTAACCTACAACAGATTCAACAGACAACTGACTTCTTTCCTTAGACAGTATAGGACAGACTACTTAGACGCGTATACGGAATCACTGAGTACAGAAAAATAAATAATTATGGACAACGACAAAGAGAATCTTTTCCTACAAAGCAAAATCTTCTCCCTTTAGTCTTGATGATATTTATTGGGCGCTGTTAGATGAAGAAAAGGCTTCCTAATTTGCCCATTACATCTCCTCACCCTTATATTTTTTTATCCAAACCATGATAGTTTTACTGACGATAAATTGTCTATACCTCTACGGTTATTTCTTTCTCCTCCCGCATTCCATCCCTCTTATACATTCCATATCATTTAGTTACTTCCAAAGAATAAGGCCCCAGGATTCGACTTAATAACAGCTTAAATCTTTTAAAACCTTCCTAAAAGAGCCCTCCTTTTACTCAACTATATTTTTAACACGGTCCTTCGTACTACATACTTCCCTACCCGTTGGAAACTGTCTCTTGTTATAACGATACCTAAGCCTCATAAACCTGCTCACCTTGTGCCACCCAACCGTCCTATTATTCTTCTGCCAGCTATGAGTAAAATCCTCAAGAAACCCTAACCACGTCGTAATTTTCCTCTCCTTGAATGCCATAATATACTTCCAGATCACCAATTCGGTTTTTGAGCAGCACATCCATCCGACGAAGAGCAAGCTTTCGATCGGATTTGGCATCAGGGATTCCCCGATTATATTCCCTTTACACAGCTGATACCCACTATATCCAAATACTCGTACTACCCTAGCTTCCTTTGCCGATATAAGACTATCCTTTCGACCAACTCTGAAAACAAATTAGCATCCCTATCCCTCCAAAACCACCTCGAATAGCGTCAAAAAATGGCAACGAATTAGAAAATAGAAATTAACACTGAATAGAGTGTGCATATAACATTTACACTAAGACGATCTGCTTGTTCTCCCGTTATTCTAAAAGGGTCCGTTTTCATGAGGCTAATTAAGTGAGGACGGAAGGCTGACCAGGAACTTACACACACGACAAACAAACCGACATGAAAAGACGCTTCATATTAGTTCTACGGCTTCTTGACAAAAGGTCTAAACTCATATTTAACAACAACCATCTATAACACTATTATAAAGCCTATCCGGACCTATGGACTTGAACTGTAGGGAGCTACCAAGCTGACTACCTCCTACAAAATCCAATCTCTCCAATCAATTATCCTTCGTAAGATCACCAACCGTAAGAGTCCGTAAGACCCATCCTATATAACCAACCTAACAATCCACAATGACTTGAATGTTCCTTTCGTCCATGATCTTGCATCTTCTCGCTACAAATCCTTCCACTCCAAGTATTCCGTCCCTCTTAATCCCTTTATCTAAAATCAATCCACTATTACACTCCCAGATAACCACATACGCCTTAAGCGTAAGCGGCCACATGACCACATTCATTACATTCTATAAACCAAATTAGTGAGCGTCACCACTACTGAGTGAACTTGCTCACATCAAGCGATTCAAGATCTTTAAGTGTTATTATTAATTTAATTATTATAATTATATCATAGTTATTATTATCCTAATGTAAATTGTTTCTGTTATTATTATTCAATTACTGTTATTGTTATATTGTTAATTAATTCCAAATATTGCACTCAGTATCTTGTTACGAATGTAAAATTGTAGTAGTGATTAAAGAAAAAATAAGAAATAAATTGATTATTTTGAAGCAAAATAACCTGTAATAAACAGCTTGGTTTTCCGGTGAAATCCGCGTCACGAAGGGGAAGAAGTCCGACCAAAAATAACCAATGACCAAAATAACCTGGACGACTTTAACCTGCATAAAGACTAACACATCTAAACTTGTAGTGGATGACATGGGGTCGGCGCATTTTAACAGGATAGACATCACTTTAATTAAGTAGCTCCCCATTTATATCACTTGTAATTAATAATACACTTTGAGTTGATATCAAATTGAAACATATCAAAATAAATATTTAATAACAAAAAGAAGAAACCCCATATAAATAAAAGAATCTATACATAAATCGAAAAGTCTAGTTTGGAAGAATAAGAAGAAAAGGGTTTGGAGAGTAGCTAGCAACTAAATCAAACATAGGGGTCCGAAGTTGCTGAGAAGAAACGTTGGAATGGGTAACGTGAGCCGAACCTTGTTTACACAGTATACGGGCAAGAGATGTTGACTTTTACATCAAACTTGGTTTAGACACCCGCAAAAACTTATATTTTCCTTTTTATTCCGGTGAGTTATACAGAGGCATTGGAAACCGTATATTTTTTGCCAAAGGTTAAAAAAAATTATTTACACAGCGGTGAGATAACTAATGATAACAAGGTATGTAGTTCTTTAATTAATATTAAGATAATGAAATTATATCAGTTACTTGATAAAAGAAAATAATTTTAACGGTTTGATACTATATTTTAGACTGAAAACTATTCTATAATAAAACAACTAAATCACTATGAACAAATATAAATTAACTTAAAAAAAAATATAAAAGAAAATTTGTTATCATTTCTAGGTGAGCTGGCGTTTTAGTTGTAAATAATTACAGGATAAAAAGAACTTTTTAAATACTACGTTTTTAAATTTTCTGTTGAATCATATGTAATGTTGATAATATAATTGTCATTGTTATAATATAATGTTAGTGAAAAAAATAGTTCCGAATTTATTTACTTCACATAAATGACAACCATCTAGAGAGCTGATCTTAAACCTAAAAGGACAAATCTTTGTACAACGGATCTCACTAACACCGAATCTAAACCGTGCCATTGATATGCCCCCGTGTAGGGACAGTAAGAGAAGAAAAAGAAAAATGTGTACAAGTAAAGAAGTACAGATGCAGAAAAATTAAACCGATTCCTAGGACACAAGTGTAAACAAACCTGGATGTCACACGTCAATTAATTTATTTCTTTGTTTACTTTTCCTTTTTCGCAGTCATTCAATGTTAATTTCTTAATACAAAAATCACAAATTTTAAACCCGTCAAAATAAAGAATGTAGGGAAATATGGGACATGTCAAAACAAATAAAATAACTTGCGGATTATTTCCGAACTAACTTTCCATACAGCAAAATTTGCTGAAAACAAATTAAATTCTGCTGAAAGATGGCTAAAAGTATTAAAATATTAAATTGTCATCGTGTTCTGAGCTATTCTAAAATTTTCAAATGTCTAGCTACTCGTGAAGTTAGTTAAAAATCGATTGCAAGATTTGTACTGGACAAACAAACAAACAAGAATGCAAGCTGTTTTTATTAGTTGTAAAAAAAAACCAAATGAATTAATGAGTTAGCATCGCCGTAGATGTCTCTCTCCTCAAATCGTATGTCACAGTCTAAGTGTACAACTTTCTGAGTTTTTGTTTTTAGGTGTGTTCGTATTGGTTGAATTTGAGTTTGAGGTTGTGTTTGAGGGTGGATTCGTAGTGGTTGAGTCTGAAGTGTAATTGTTCCAATTGTACGCCGGCTTGACCCTGTCAGCCGTAACTACATTTGCTTTGACGTTAATAAGCAAATTAAACGTTTTTTTATTCCTGTCGATGACCTAGCATGGGCCTAAGTATAAGGCTGTATAAGTGGTCCACGAACAGCATCGTCCCACAAGAACGCGTGTGAGCAATTATTGAGTTCCTGAGGTAAAAATACTTTCTCCTTACACTGTTAGCTTGCTGGAACAGGTCTTAAGTTGTTCATTGCGTTTCGGAAATGTTGCATAAATTCACTTGTTGTTTTCCTTGGTTTGCGGGGGAAAGAAAGCACTAGTAATCACAGGGTTATTCCGAAAACCAGCTCCGCAGAACTAGTCTTGAGGTATTCTTTGTATTATGATCGTATACCGTGAAAGACTGATGGGAGGGTATCTGTCGAGACACTGCCTTCATGGAACTTAATGGTGGCCTTGAGTTTCCGATGAGTCCGTTCCACTTTTCCGTTATCAGATAGATGGTAAGCGGTGGTTCTATACTTCTTTGTTCCAAGCAATCAAGTGAGTTCCAGAAATATCTGGACTCAAACTGTCAGCTTTGATCGCTCGTTATTGCAATAGGTGAATCGTGACGGGCAGTTCGCGAAAAATGCGCACGCGATGGTCTGATATCGATGATACAATGAGACCTCGTAACTATGAAAACTGAAAACTCAAGTTTTCGGGTGGCACAACGCTTCTTTTCCTATGATTTCCTTTGGGTGATTCACTTTTCACCTCTTTCGGTACGATTTCTTTTCTTTTCTTAGATAGCTTTATTTATTTTATGTTTATTTTTCTCTGTTTTATCCCATTTTTGTTCATTTTGTTTGTTTTGTTATTTCTTCTTAGCTTGGTTTTTATGGTTTTATTTTATCTATTGTTAGACTATTATATTGTTATTTTTAAATTGTTTGTTTTAATTAATTGGGTTTAATGGCGGTTGATTCGTTTTTATTTTGTCTCGGTTTTCTTTTGCTTCTTTTATTTCTTATTTCCATTTGACATTAATTAGTGGTCGGTGACTGTTTGTTTAGGCACTGAAGATGGCCTTATAGAGGCCGAAAGCTGCTTAGAATTTTTTAATAAAAATTTTCCTACGTGGAGAGACTTTTCCTTCTACCTTTAATGATGAACTTCACTCACGCTCCATATCCTATCTTACTTCTTCTCCAGTTTCCTTGAATATATTATAAGTTGTTGAAATGTTTAATAGAACAACATGATATAATATATTCCCTAGCCGCCCTAATGTCGATTTATCATTATACTGCTAAAATCTACGAGGTTAAGCGTTTATAAGTAAAATTGCGAAAATTACACATCTAAAGCTATAAAAACTGTATTTTTTAAAAAAATAATATAAGAGTACAGTACTAAATAAAATATAATACAATCACCAAATTTTAAGGTAAAAGGTCTCACTGCTTAACCACATGCTTAATTTGAGATAATCAATAATTGTTTAGAAGACTTGTATCAATGGGGGCAATCTTATCTGAAACATTGTACATTTTCTTATTGTCCAAATGGTTTATTTAAATATTAATTTGAACTTGACAGACCACCACCTTAAAAGCGACCTTTGATTAAGGCTTAGGTCATAGGTCGCTGTCTTACTATTGACGAATATTACGGTATACATGTAAAACTTCTTAATTATAAGTCGTCCCTATAATTAATAATTATCTTTCGTGTTGGGTCTTGTTTCGATTTTTTTTTCACCCCTGCAAGACCCAACAAGTATGGTAAAACTTCTTTATTCAAGAAGATTTATAAATAAGTGGTGAATAATTAGCACAACCAGGTGACCAAAGAAGAATGGTAAAGAAAATGTTTGCAAGAACTCTAGGGTTTAAAAGGAGAGAGGGTAATGTGGCAATTACAGATTACTAACAAAAGTACAATTTGGCTCAATAATTTATTATATATATAACAAGCCCCGCGGGATGAAGCTTATTGTATGTACAATATATACATGAGTGTATCTATATCTTTTTAAAAATCATCAGTATATTACGGCATAATTTCAATTTAAAACAATGAAACAAGATAAATAAAAGATATTATCAACTTTATAAAAATATGACTCAGTGAATACTCGTACACTTGCTTTATAATAATTCACTTCTTAAAAATAATTCAATGATTTTTCCTCGTTCTGTTTAATTGATAGTTCGGTATCAACATTAGAATCCTTTCTGAGAATTCTTGTACGATTTATCTTATGTATTGCGAATAATCAAGATTTTAAAAGAAATGAACAAGGTCATATTATAACAAACTATAAATATACGCGTATAGGCAAGGCAAAGCGACGGCGTAGCACGTCGTCTAGGCCGGACATCTGACTTTACTTAATCACCCAGTCTAGTGCGACTATTTTTAATTACAATTTTCCCTTAAGAAATAAAAATAAACGTGTGAGTATACTATATTAATCTATCACTACAGGCGGAAGATTTTTCGCCTAACATAAATGTCACCCACACAAAAATTTTTAATAGATGATCTGTTAAATATATTCAAGTGGTGGGAAAACTTTTCACGCCACCTTCCCTTTTAATTCATGGATAAAATTGGATACATGAAGTCGTAAACGAATACACAAGTATTTAACTTTGATGTATATAAAATATTTCACTATGATGCTGGGTGAAAGAAATAAATTCTAGAATAGATACTAATATCAAAATAATCTAATGCTAGGGCTTGAAAATATTATGAGTACAAGAAAACCCTAACCTCTACTGCTCTAAAATTAATCGAAACAAAGCATTGGACATTCATTACCTTTAAAATCCGAGGTCCTTCTGCAAAATCACTGCTTTTCATCCATCTGAAATAATAATAATAATGATAAATAATTTATATACATAGATCATACAGTATTATAGATATATCAAAGGGTGATGATAGTATGAAAATTAGATGAGACCCCTTTTCATTTATAGAACATTTCATACTCTGTGGTTTTACGCAGCCTGAATTGTCAGAAGAGTTGAAAAGGGTATCAGATATCAGATTTTACGGATGTCTAGCTTTTAGATACCCTCAATTGTTGTCAGAGTGTTAGAAATATTCACTTCCATTCAAGCCGATCATTACAAAACACAAATTTCTAAAACAAAAGAAACTTAAGTTCAACAGTAAATGTTAAGATGGATTCTTAACAGTTTTAATTGTAAAATTTAAATGTTTTGCTACTGCAAATTGTGGAATATATGTAGCTGGAAGCACAATGTGTGGATGTCGCAATTACAAGTTTTATCAGAAATTTAAAAAATGGAATTTCATCCTTAGTGCATCCAGCTATAGGTATTGAAACCAAAAAACTGGTATTAGGATTAATTATAACTCTACATATTTGAAAATAATTTGAAATTTACTTTAGCCAATGTCAATTAATGAAAAACAATTACCTCGTCAACGAAATTTCTGATTATCAATTCGTTTTCGAGCTTCCCAAAATAAATATGTCATACCTACTAAATAAATCATAACCAAAGAGAAAGAAATAATCAGAAGAAACCAACATACGCTACAAAGAGGACCGGCGTATCTGATTAGTTAGCGTATTCACAAATTATCGCCTGAACCTTAAGACAAAAGACTGATATATCTGATTCGAACCTCAGAGAGGTGAGACAAGTTTTACACTGATGATCAGATCGATTAGATGGCCGATAACCTGTCCTACAAGAACCTAATATTAAGTTGATCAGGACGTGAAAGAAAAAACAAAACAAAACAGGGAAGGGGCGAGCATAAAGGCCAGGCAAAGGTTTGCTGAATTTTTTAGCTTGCACTGGCAAAACATCTAGAAATTTAAAATCACGCAGATTAAATACAATAAATATCTTAGTACATGCCTGAATTTTTTCATTGCCAATAAAATTATCAAGGTGTTCATTGTGCCTGGCAGAGGTTGGGCATAATGGTCACAAAGCAAAAAAAAGTTATATAAATTGAGAAAATTTGGTTTAAAAAATGTATTTGTAAAATGTATAATGCTTACAATATAAGAAGGGTAAACAAGAATATGCAATAAAAAAACAACAATGAGCAGCCTAACTTCATAGGTGGCTGCAGCAGTTAAGAAAGGCGTGCCGTCTTTCACGGCCTGTAGGTAATGCTCTCTGCATGTTAATCGGATTGCCAGTTTCCTTTGTGCTGGTACTTGTAAACCTTTGCTCTCTAAAAAAAAGTACATAAAATGTAATTCATACCTAGAGGCCGCTAGACAAAAGTTGTTGACAATTGGCAACAGCCAACGGTAAAGCATTCGTCAAGGTGGGATTTTGATACTAAGTTGTGGATTTTGACTCAAAACTTGTGGATTAATCAGGATGACTGAGGGGATAGAGGGGTCCATCTTCAATCTTCATGCATTTTCTACGTGATAGCAGCATCGGCAGACTCATACCCCCTCCCTTCTGTCAATTAGGCCCGCTCTGGCCGTTATGCCTTTCCTTCCCCTACATTAAAAACTAAATTAGGTAGTCGTAATAACAAAAAATAATTTAATTGAATGCCGCACGTAAGTCAATAATAAATATAGTTATAGCTGAAATAATTTCATAAAATTTAAATAAAGAAAATTGTTGCATAATACTTTTTTTTAAGACCCAATATTGTTGTTTTTATAAAAACGATTAAAAACACATTCGGTTCTAAACTCTATACATCGATAATTTTTAATGTAACCAAATAAGTGCAACCTTCAAACAATAATAGAACCGGGGTTCAATTAAAAGAGGCATTCTTATCATCGGAACGCAACATACATAAACCGTTTAAAAATAATCTCTTCATTCTTTTTTTTCTTCCAAACAATATTTTGCCCATTTAAAACAGTTTAGATCGCCCTGAACTTGAACTTTTAAAATGACATATGAAGGTCAAATTTGAAAATGATTTTTGTTTTAAATAAATAAAACAAACTGATACACAACAAAGATAAGTGAGCAATGCGTTTGTTTTGATGTGTCCGTGAAAAAAAATACGAGATCAAAAGCAAAGTATCGTTGTTTTTTTCGCATTAAAATAGATATATATCGCTCGTAAAAATAAAAGGAAAAAATACGGTGTGTGTGCGAGAAAAAAAAAAGTTATATATATATTGGCTGAGAAACAAAATTATTTCATAACCGCGAAACATCAAAGTGTGAATTGTAAAGTAGCAAGAGTTTTCAAAATGATTTAACATGTTATGACTGGTCTTGGTTTTCTCTAGGTCCGACTGTAATAAAATGAAACAACCTAGCGAGCTAAGAAATGATAATAAAATGGATTTATATAAAGAAAAGAAAGATAATGAAAACAGTTCCTTGTTGGCGCCGCAGAACCGTAAAGATGGAACTTGTCTAGGTATGAAATAAATTCTGGAGTTTGGTCCGTAAGTTTAAAGATGGTGTGGGAAAAATACGGGGGAAAAGATAATTCGGCAACGCTGAAGAGTTCAAGTCTAATTTAATTTTATTCTCTCTCTCTCTTTGTTACTTTTTCTATTAAAGTTAAAATTGTTTTTTTGCAAGAAGTTAAAAAGAAAAAAAAAAAAAAAAAAAATCAGGTCCAAAATAATTCTCAGACAAAAGCAGCAACTTAAAAAAAAAATGTAGGTAAAAATACAAATCTAAATACATTTCTTATATTTATTTATTTAATTATTATTTTAAACAAATTTGATACATCATATGGTTATTACATAGTGTAATGAATAGGAATGTTTCTTGTATAAATGTATACTTTATTTTAAACTGCGTTTAATTTGAATATAATAATTTGGGAACTTCTTTAGATTGTTACTCCCCTGAATAAAAAAAATAGAGGGGAGTAACAATCTAAAGAAGTTGTATAGAATGTTCTTATTTAGACTGTTACTCCCCTTATAAAAACAGAAGTGTGATATTCCTTTGTCCCTAAGTACATTGGACTAAACATCCTTTTGTCTTAATAGTTATTTAGTTAGTCATGTATATTCCAAAAAAAAAAAAAAAAAAAAAAAAATGGAGAGTAACAATTTGAAGAAGTACTATAATTTGAATTTAACAAAAAAGTTAAATAACCCAATAACTGTCTAGATACAATAAAAATTAAATACGAATAATTTATTTTGCTTCCGAGCTTACCGAAGCTATGAGATCGGTCTGAAGAACCAAAAATGATTAGGTCTCCGATTTCCAAAATTCCAAGACAGAAATCCGTTTCAGACATCAGGGAACATTTTTGCTTCCGTGTTAGTCAGTTGGTCTGACGGTCGCTCAATTTTTGTAAAAACATATTTTAAAAACCGATTTTAATGAAATTTGGATGGTAGGTCATAATTAGCTTAAGTTAAGTTTCAACCTTCTGCGCTCATTCGTTTTTCTTTCACAAATGCTCAAACATACATTAATTTACACCTATGTCTTCAAAAGTATTCATTTGTTTTTTTTTTTTAAATTTTGATGGTAAGTGGAACGTAGCCCTAGATTAATTTCAACCTTCTGCGCTCCTTAAATTTTGCTAAATTCATGTAAAAATCAAAATAATTTTGACAGATTAAAATACGGGGAAAAATTAGAATAGTAATAATAATACAAATAAATAATAAAGTATCAAATCATTAAAGTATACGAAATAGAAAGCTATGTGCCACACTAATTGGCAGATTATTTTAGGAAGGTACAACTTAGAAAAAAGCAACATTATGTAGTTCTGAAAAAACAAACGGTTTGAATATATTAACTCAAAAATATACAAGCTGTGAAATTATAATATTTCTAGGAATTCAGAAAATCAGTCTTATGTATAAAGAAGAGTAAATATCCCTTGTCCTAAGTTAATTAGACTAAGGGATATCATCACTTTTGTAAACAGAGGACTATTTAAACCCCAGATAATTCTCTAACAATTCAACAATTAATAAAAAGAGCAGTGAATTACAACTTTCCACTTAATTTATGTTTCATTGACTAGGAGAAAGCTTTTGTAGGTAAGGTAAAATGTACCTTTTTGTCATTTTAAGTTTACTTTAGTAAACATTGAAATTTCTATTTATCTCTGATAGTCCTACACAGCTGGAAACTTGCGTCATCTCTTTTTTTCAAATTAAAAGCAGTCTCTTAAAGAATATACGGTATTAGTGAATGAATGGTTCTATTCTGTGTTTGAAAATATTATTTTTCATTCTATTATAAATCTATTTTGCCTAATCTAAGTTATGAAGAGATTTTATCGTTTCTTATTTATTCTGATAGTTTAAGAATGTGGAGAAAAAAAATCCTTTCGCACATACGAAAATCAGGCGAGACATAACAATGTTTATTCTAACAATAAGCTTGTATACAAAAAAAAAAACGTTCCAACGTTTACGAAAAATGCCTCTTCATGCGATATAAAATGATAAATATTTATATTTGCTTAATACTCAGTATTTTATATTTTCGTTCCTACATTAAACATTTATTTCCTATAATAATACGTTCATAAATTGTTTCATTATACAAATGTAAAAATACCTTTTTGAATTTTAAACATATGTTGAAACAGTTCCTATGTTTTTGTATGTTTAAATATATAATTTCGATAAATTGGTTCTTTGATATGCACCACATTTTTTAAGATATGTTCTGCATGTGTTCAGACCAGGAATATAGTGCAATATAAAGATACTCAAGCACTATTAACTCTTATAGGTTACTAATTTAAATGAGGGCCTATGAGGCAACATTTTTGGTTATAACATTTTATTTAAATTTATTTTTAATATAAACATAGGAAAAATATAAATTAAATAATAACACTCTGTTTGTGCTAATTATTTGCCAAGTCAGAAAATGTTTTTAAATTTATACGTGTAGAGCGATTTGGGAAAGAAAAGTTTGATTTAATGAATGTTGAACAAAATTATACTTTAAGTCAACCTCAAAAGCGGATAATAAGAAAGTACAAAGGATAATTTATAAAAAAAAAAAAAATAATAATAATTAATTAATAATGATCTTTCAAATTATTCAAAATAATAAAATATTTTTCTTATGTCATCACAAATACCAATAGAGATAGTTCTTCATCTCTGGTAAAAGAGAATTATCTCAAGACCTCAAACTTTATGGAAAACGTGACCTGACTTTAAACATCGCCATTATATTTGAATAGAAAAAATACTTATCCACTGTCAACTTGCTAAAGGATGCTTTTGTCCGAAACCTATCAAGTATTCTTTACACATCTGCAGTGAAATATAAATATTTCTCTATTTTACTGTTCTTTTATATATAAATTATAAATAAATAGATTTTTTAATAATAAAAAAAGATTAAATATTTGCAGATGAAAAATACCTGTGGCAAAGAGAAAACGTTCATTTTTTTGGGGAAGGAATAGTTTGAGCATAAAAAAAATATAAGAAATAAGATTTCGTATTAATTAAAATTCCTGAATAAGATAAATAAATTATAGTATGCTATGGTTTTATTAATTACTAAGTTTCTTTACACAAGCTTTTAATTAACTAAAAGACATAGTTTAAATTAGAAAAAATAAATTAGGAAGAAGCTTGTGTAAACTTTCTTAATTTATTTGATTATTAAACTATAATATCACTTTAATTAGAAAGAGTATTAAAAATATATTTTGGCACGAGTAAGTCTACTGGCTAACTGACTTTACAAACCATAGTAAGGAAAGAAAGAATAACTTAACTAAAGAAAGTATCACGACGTACTTAGTCCAATACAGCTAAATATATGAAGGTATGGTTTACAAACCAAAGTTAAAAAAAAAAAAAATCTTAACTATAGATAGTATAACATATTACGTCTATAACCCAATAGAGCTATTTACATAGAGGTTTACAAAGTTATAGTAGAATGAAATGAAACAGTCTGAGCATAAGAAAAATCTCAATCAAATCGATAGAAAGGAAAGCTAGAGATATGCTGGCAACACGTATAACACGATTTTGGATAGTAAGGAAAGAAGTGCTGTAAGAAGTTTAGCATTAAAGTACCCCAAGAGCTCAATGTAATGTTATACTTCAAATAATATTATAAGAATAAAAAATAAATAACGAATAACAAATCCATATGTTAGGCGGCTTTACATACATAAATTGATACAAGTATTCTTAAAATCAAGTAAATTAAGTATCATAAAATCAATAAATGACCATGAGCTAAGATGGGAATGGTTAATAAAAGTTTTTTTTCCGTGGTAGGCTGTGAAATAGTAACTTTAGAGCCTAAAAAACATAGCTAAAATCCATTTTTTCATTACGTGGACTTAAAAAAATCTTTATCTATACGATTGATACGAAATATACACATTATATCTCTGTTTAGATGCGTAGAAAGTGATTTTTACGTACTTGTATTTGTATTCATTGGGCTGGGCATGCGCGTCTCATAGTTCTGAAGAATTCCTCTTTTCCTCTTTCCTCGAAGAGGAATTCTTCAGCTTTACGCACGATTAGCGAGTTTGTTTACATTTAACAAGACTAATTTGCTGTTTGTTTAATAAAAGTAACTTTTATATCGATTTTTTTTGTGAAAATCAATGAGTGATTTTAATGATTATGACGAATATGAGGAGAATAATACGCCTCCCGAAATAATTCGGCACAAAATACAACTAATGAATTAATGTTATCTTTATCAAAAGAGAAATACTAACTTGTATATAGGAAGTTTATTTTTTTCTGTATTTATTATTTAAATCTAACAATCGTAGATAAAGTACGGTACGCAACTCGTGCGAAAACGACATTTTGCATTGCTCGTGTGGTTTTACTACCCTCGCTATCGCTCGGGTGCAAACTCCACACTCGCATGCAAAATGCTACTTTCCGCACTAGACGCGTAATGTACTATTTCATTACTCCTAGCTGTAAAGAAAAAATTGTTTACGTCCTAGGACGTAAAAAGTTTTTCTTTCCTGCTGGTAAACATTGCAAAACTTCCGTTTTTAGCGCTGCAATCTTTGTAGAAATGCTTCTTAGTACGATTAAAATCCGCTATGTTTTTATTAATCAAATAATGCGTTTTATTAATCTTTTGTTATAGTGTAGTCTCTTTTTAAGGTTCCTTTTTTTAAATATTAAGTATGTTCTAATATTTGTTATTATTATATTGATTATTGATTAATATTTAATGTTTTTTCATTGTCTGCTACCTTGGAAGCAATAGTATAAATGCTACACGACTGTGAAGTGTTTTTTCTTTAGGCCGCTCCCTGACTTGTCGGTACGGTATCGGTATGCGCTATTTTCTGATTTACCGACAGCTTACCGATACCGCCTTCAACATGTCGGTATACCTTCGGTAGAATCTTGCAGTCACGGGCGTGATTATGTCGTCGTCAGAAGAAGATACTATTATAGCGGGTTACATTTATTTGCGATTGCGTAGAAAAAGAAAGAAGCACTGGCGATATCCTTTAATATATAATTTAATATTTAATATTATAATTTATAACTTTAAAATTAATAAATATAAACAGTAAATACCTAAAATTTTTGTTTTGTGTGAAATTTCCGACCAAGCTTTCTCCCTCAGGTCCTTTCTAGCATATTCCGGTACTTTATAATTGTACAACAATGGATATTTCTCAATTTCTGAGACCAAAATAACATGAATATCTTTCTCCGTTGTCATTTTGCGATGACACCTCGACCACGCTCAAAGATAGAATGATAGGAGTTTATTAATCTAGTACCTTTTACCGCTTCTGTTTTTACCGACTCTCGGTATACCGATTCCTTACCGCACCGCTCCCACGCATGCGCCATAGTCAGGCTGCTCCCTCACTTGTCGGTACGGTATCGGTAAGCTCTCGCTCGGTACCGATTAGGTACAGATTCTTTACCGGGCGGTAAGGAATCGGTATACCGAGAGTCGGTAAGATTTTCTTACCGGTTCTCGGTATACCGATTCCTTACCGCCCGGTAAAGAATCTGTACCGAATCGGTAAAAGATATAGGCGCTCGGTAAAGAATCTTTCCGCATCGGCATACTAGCTTACCAATACTGTACCGACAAGTCAGGGAGCGGCCTTACACCTTGGCAATATTTACTGTCTCACTTCGCTCGACAGTAAATTTAATTGCCGCGGTAAATAAAAACTCACTTCACAGCCTAGTAACATAATATACTATTATTTTAGGAAGCTTAGACTGAGTTTACAGAATTCATAATGCGTAGGCTTCGGCTTCCTCGGGTTTTCTCGTAATGAATAGCTTATGGTTTTCCTGTGGAAGCCGCGTCACGAATGGTGTTTAGCTCGACGCTTCACTTCCAGTACTGAAAGCATTTTCAGGGGTATGATGCATCGTGATGTTAACTCCAAACAACAGAACATCTAGTATCTCAGATGTTTATCTTGTTTCATCACACTCCTGAAGATGCTTCCAGAAGTTGAAGCAAAGCTTCAGGCTAGACTTCCTCTCTGACGCGGATTCTACAGGAGAGCTATACTATTCATTACTGTAAGCATGTGTATGTTAAAATATGAGACGTTGCTGTATGCCTATGTATTTTTTTAGGGTCCATAGTAAAAATGAGGCCCCTTATAATGTCTTGCGTTTGACTGTCTGTCTGGAGGTCTCATATATGCACCTGTATCTAAGGAAGTACCCTACACAAAAATTTGAAACTTTGATGATATGTTCCGATAATACAAACGTAGGAAAGTATAAGGTAGCCCCAAAAAATCACTCCTAAAAAACTTATTTTTCTTTTAACCATGGAAATGCGCCGTATAGGATTTAAATGAAAGAGGAGGTACCCCCTGAGTACAAATATAATATGCTTGGCTTTGATTTTGTACCAATTCCACCTTGCCCCAAGCGGCTTGAAAAAAAGTTTGTTTGTTTTATTTTTTAACAATCAACAGTAAAAAAAAAGTCGCAGTAATTCTTTGCCAAAAAACAAAAACCTTTTTTCGGAACTTTTCATACGTTATAAATATGATGTTTTTGTACTTAAAGCATATACTTGGCAATTTTATTTCTTCATACTAACTTGCAGTAAATTCCTGAAAAGGATAAATAATTATAATTTAGTCAAAAGACTAATTCTGATTTCACTCCTTACTATACCACACAGTTAGATTCATATAATCATACCACAGGTGCATACGAGTAAGAATAATGAGGAATAACATAAAAAAAAATCTAGTTGAAATTTACCTTTATATTCATAAAAAGCCAAAAAAAAAAAAAAAATATTAAAAAGAGGGAAAATGTACTGCTATTGAACACCCTAACACGTAGCACTTTAACTAGGGTTATTCTTGAGTATGCTATAATGCTTTATGGAAGTAATTTAAAGCTGAAATGGTATCATGAAATCCACATTTTTTTAAACAAAAACATTTTTGAAATCATAAAAATATCAGAGGGAAAACCTTAAATACAAATGGAATAATTTATAGAATTACCAAGAACCAAGCGATATGCCAGATGCATGACCTGCATAACTAACAACAGATTAGAACATGTTGTCTCCAATGTAATGTCACTCTGTGAGGGATCAACGGAAACGGTGATTCAGATCATGTTGATAGGCATCTTGTTTATCCAGGATATTAGGGGGACAGGGACACCACGCCTTGACCTGTTTCATCAATATAGTTTAAATCCTAAACTGTTTAGATTTCCACACAGATTCAAGATAACTCACAATTCAAATAGAGGTTAGTTAAATGAAGAATGCACCTGGAATTGGTTTTCAAATAAGCAATGGATAACAATTAATTGATTACAACAGAAGTGTAAGTAAATCTATGATCTCAATCCTCAATATACAATATACTCTAATTTTTTAAAAGACTAAACGACACCACACGAAATAAATTAAAAAATAATTATTATTAATAAATATTGTCTGCATTAGACGGATGGTAACATGAAATTTGGATCTATTTCATTAACCCGGGGACCCGGGGTAGTATTTACTTTTATAAAATATCAACCGGTTAAAATTAATATAGGACCATCTGTGGAATACTTTCGACAAATTACCTACATTTCTTCAAAACCTGATTAGTACTTTTAAAGATATAGGTCTTAATAAAAAATTTGTGCGCAAGCGGAAAATAAATCAACGTGCGCTGAAGATTAGCATTATATACATGACAAACAATACACTAATTATGACTTTTTCTCCAAATTTCATAATAATCGGATGAGTAGTTTTTAAGATAACGTGCGGTTCGTAAAAAAGACAACTCTCTACGCAGACGCCAAGAGACCAATAATATTCCCTTATGTCTGCGAAACGGATTTCTGTCTAATAAATTTGAATTTGGAGTTAGGAGACGAAGGAAATAATTCTTTAGAATTATCACAATGCTACCTCTGCCTTAGGTAAGCTCAGAAACAAAATAACTAAAATATAAAATTGGTTCACACGGCGGGCACTTAGAACTTATCAGCATCATTGAACTAATGCTAACAGTTATTAATATCTCATCTTTTGCTTCCGAGCTTACCGGATAGATCCGAATACACAAATAGTACAGTTTTATTTCCCAAATTCTAAATTTCCTTAACATAAATGCCTTACAGACATCAGGGAAAGTTTTTTGTTTTTGATTACAAAAAAAAATTGATTTATTTTCATCAATACCTCGGAAATTAGATTTTTTCCGGGGAAACAACGTATATCGTTAGATTCGTATTTAAATGGAAAATTTTTAGAATTTCAAAATCTAAATCATCTTTTATTCAGAGTTTTTGAGAAGTATCACCAGTAAATTTGTTTAAAATTAATTTCTGGATTCGCCTCGGGGTATGGTTTTTCTGGAAATGTACGCTAAATTTAATTGAAATCGCCGTAGTAGTTTCTCCATGTGTCTAAACAGAAGACTGACTACATACGACAGACAGACATTTTTAAAAACTATTTTTCATGGAACCAGAGGACCTCAAAACGTGTAAATCCATCACAATCTAATTTCCGCGCCATCATAATACTTTCTCTTTATTTATAACTACTAGGTATATGAGAAAGTAAAAAATATTTAATTTAATAAATAAAAACACTATTTAATAGGTAACTAATTAAATTAAAATAGGTACTAAATTTTAAATATACAATAGTAGAAAAGTATGGAATGTGGCGGAATAGGTAATGGGGAGGGGGGGGGGGGGCGGAAGGGTGTTATGACGCGGGGTGCACGGGAAGGCTCAGTGGATTAACCGTACTTAACTTATGGTTTAAACACCTGCATAAGTTTCTGTTTGGAAGGCATTACTAAAACTATTCCTGAATTTATAATTATAGAACATATAATAAAAATAAAATAAGTTTGAATATTATAATTTTACTATTACAATTATTATTATACTTAATGCTGAACCGGCATATGGTAAAGTGTTAAAAATTCTTGTGATTTAGGCCAGTAAAGAAGAACCTAATAATATTAAATTAGATATGTATAAGTATCACAATATCTCAGTCGAAACTACGAATTTCGTAAAAACCCTAATTAATAATAAGCAATTTATACTTCAAAATATAATGAAAAAGTAATAAGCTAAAAAATTATAATACCATAACGTAATTTGTTCTTATTAAAGTTATTATATATGTCAACAAAGGACTAAGTATTTATTTATTTTTTTCCTTGGAGAGAAATTCTGGAGGAATCTAAATAAGGGATGACAGGGGGTATAGAAAAGGCAATTTTTAAAAGTAAATTTTTTTTAAGGTGTTATTTTCTGAAAGGATTACCTCTAAAAGCATTCTTTGTCTTTTTTTAAAGAAACATTTTTAAGGTCGAGGCTGACATAATAGAAGAAAATTTGAGGAGAGAGGCCAATCCAAAAATAAACTTTCCTTCAAAGTTCAAACAGAAAAAAAGTACTCGTAAATAAATTAAAGTAGCACCTAGGTTCCTCGATTTCTATCAATGGTCGAAAGCAAGAGTATGAAATAAATAAAGTAAAATGAAATAGATTTCAAAATATAAGTGTTACATAAAAAAAAATTAGGTTATGCACATAATATAAGGAAGCGATGTGCTAAGAAGATTTATATTTAACATGGGCTGATCTGAAGGCTAACTTTGTGATACCATCAACATTTACTAATTATTAATATTGGAACTTTAAACATAAAATAGATATATGATTTGTTTTTATATACATTTAATCATTATAGAATAAAAACAAAATGTGTTTCTTTATGGTCATAGGCATGAATTTATATAAGATAATAAATAAGTTGATACTTACTAAGTATCAACCAGTCAGGATTTAGATCGAATTTCTCAACCGTGGACAACACTTTACAGTGAAATAACTTATCAGAAAAGCTAATAATTACCAATTCCCCCTAATAATAGTGTTTGTAGACTACAAAAAAGCCTTCGACTCTGTATTTATCGAAGAAGTAATAGAAAGTCTCAAAGAGTCAGGCATAGAAGAAAATTATGGAAGTATATTTGAATTTATTTATAGTGGATTAACACTCCAATATAAAATTCGATCAGTCATAGAAAGAATAGAAGTAAAACGTGGAATTAGACAGGGAGACGTACCGTCCGCTAAACTTTTCACCTATGTCCTTTAGAAAGCAGATAGAAAATTAGAATAGACCTCCATATAGTTGGGACCACGAGATGACTATAAGTTGTGGAGGGAAGGCATGGCAGAGGATGGCATGGTACAGAATGGATTGGAACAGAATGAGAGACATTTATATTGACGAATGGCTAGATAAAAAAGATGATCAATATTTAAATCAAAAGTATGTATGTATGTGTGTGAAAAATATATTTATTTATATATAACAAAATTTTTTTTTTTAAATGAGTTGAGCAACTCAGAAACCCTCCAAAGGTACCACGGCTAAGTGCCGATTTGTAAAATTACAGCCAATGTTAATGTTATTATTTTTTTTAAAAAATATGATTACTGTATTTATATGTACTTTACAATAAATGGTTATTATTATTATTATTATTATAAATTAGTAAAAAAGCAATAACAAAGAAAAGATAAAGATGAATATATACAAAATAATTGTTGTTTGATAGATAGATATGAGATATGTTGCTGATAGAGTCTAAAAGGTATTTATTGATATTAGTTTTAAATGAATTACATTTTTTTATAGATTGAATTGATACGGAAGTTGATTAAAATAAATAGGGCCAAGATATGAAGAATGTTTTCGTTATCTCATATATTCAAGTCCAATTGGGATTTAACAAGTTAGGTGTTTCCATAAGTAATAGTGAATCCGTATTCAATACGAAAGAAAAAAAAACTTTTTCTTGGTTACTTGTGTTAAAGGTTATAAATCATTTTGTAACCTTCACCTTTTATAACCATGTTTTCTATTACGTATTTTGACAGATTTGACTACAGTTTCTACAGAAATACGCTAGGTGCGCTCACAACACCGCTCTGCGCATGTCAGGATCGAGTTAAGTGTTTCCATGCAACTAAGATCCAGATACGATCCCAGAATTTAGTGAATTGTATCGGGGTCGGGATCGTACTTACCTAATCCGTTTTGAATCTAGGTTTCCATGGACACTTAGGATCCAAAAACTGTATTCTACCTGTATTCAATCTGAATTAATTATAAACAATAAGTCTTGTATCGTTCTGAATTTTTTTTACAAAAATGGATTTTTTAAATATCCAGTCTAAAGTCGACGTTTAAGTCAGAAAAATTAAGATAAGTGGCGTAACGTCTAGGTTGTTTGAGTGATTCTTTAATACTTGTTTTTTGTATTACCTTTAATTGACCCCCCCCCCCCCTACCCCTATATTTAGACTATCTTCCAATTCTTTTATATTTTGCTATATTTCGCTTCGTCCCTAGCATGATTATGCCACGGAGTGAGGCGAAATATAGACATAATAAAATATATATTAAAAAACTGGAAGATAGTTTAAATACCTTATCTTATAATTAAATCATTATTGGCCCTTACTAAATAGAAGAATACCTTTGTAACATAAATGGGGTAATATAAAATGGTAAAACGATGATACTGGCTTGATGCCTTAAAACATCGGTGCAACAAATCATGGAATTTATGGATTTGTAGAGCGGACTCAATGCTAGCCTACAAAATACCTTGATGACCCTAAAAAAGGAGTAGATAGAGGTGTAGAATGACAAGTTTATACAATTAGATTGATCTTGGTAGAGAGTATAAAGAAAGCTTTGTACCATAAGTATAGAAAGAAGTGATGCATTAATAATATCAAATAAAGGTAATATGACAAAAAGAAACAATACTTTTCATTTAGGGTAAGGATAAGTGAAAAGAAAATGATCAGTGGTGTTTTAGTTTTACTAAAAATACCAAATGATACAGAAAAAAATACATGATCTCCTAATTAGTACAAATTCAGGGTTTTAAAGTATATATACTTATCAAAACTTATAGAATGTGTATGCAATGTAAATTCCTTTTTCACATATAGATTTATTGTAAAAATCACAACCTCAATTGCAGGGACATTTAGAGGCAATAGTACTTATGGGATGATGTAAAAAAATCGTGATTTAGTCTAATACAGTATCAAGTAAAGGAAAGTAGTGTTTAGCCCAAAGAAGAAATAAATTATTGGTAGTACAGCAGAGATTCAGCTGCAGTAAGATAATATAAAGCCTTGATATTTTCCCCCAGTCATGACCGAAAAAGGCTTCTAAAAGGTTCACTTTTATCCAAATATTTGTCCGAAGAGGGACTCCAGGGTTAGAAGGGTTTGGTTAAGCCTGCTAGATTTATTTATTCTAGAGCTGCTATATATTATTCATGGAGTGGGGTGAGTTTTCCGGTGGAAGTCCAGGCTTGGAGAGAAGGTATATTTTTCCGATTGAGCTCCTCCACCATGAACCCTATAAAGGTTTTTTTTAAGCTGTACGAGCAAGCCATCTATAAGCATATTCACCAACGTTTTTTGTGTATACATATATATAGGTATATATATATATATATATATATTATATTATACTTTTTTATTTTTTAGCCTCCATATACTTTAAAAAAGTATATATATATATATATATATATATATATATATATATATATATATATATATAAGATTTCAATACTGTAAGAATGTGTACATACTCAGTAAAAATGAAATCCAAGAATTATATACCTACATATATAATTTATATAATCTACAACAGGAGTACTAACTTTCCACTCATGATATGCTATGGCATTTAATTCAGTGTTATCGCTATTACCCATAACAAAATTAATTTGCAAGTAATATACAGTGGGTGTAAATGACAAAAGTTTTTGAGGTGAAATATGAGCTTTTAGGCATCAGCCCTTCCTAGTCTTAAACTAAGAAGTTAAAAAAAATCAATTAATTAAGGTGCAGGGTGTTGTTACTACGAATTTTCAAACATTTTCAAGAGTGAAGTACCATTTGTTAAAAAAAAAAAGTTAACTTATAAAAGTTGATCAAAATTAAAAGTTATAACTGATTATTTAAAAAAAAAGTCCTTATAATCTATTAGAAAAAAATCGGTCCGAGACAACTCAGACAAACTTTCTCATATACGAGTTCATAATTAATTAGCCCAGTGTTTTCCATTTATTAGTTTTCGTATGTACATTTAATTATTATTGAACATTTCATCAAAATGTATCATAAAAATAACTTCTCCCTGGCGGGGAATCGAACCCGGGCTCTCTTGGTCCGCGTTTTAAGCTTTTTACTCAGGAACTAAATTTTTCCCGGGAAAACGGCTTATATCGTTGGATTCGTATTTAAATGGACAACATTTTACAATCGTTTAATCAAAATCGTCGGAACCGTTTTCGAGAAATAATTTTTTTCTCGTTTTTTCAGAGTTTTTGGGGGGTAGCGCCCTTAAATTTGGAGCTAAAATTAATTTCTCGATTTCGCCTCGGGGTATGATTTTTCTGAACATGTATGCCAAATTTCGTCAAAATCGGCCTAGTAGTTTAGGCTCCAGGCGTCGGCACAGACAGACGACGGACAGACATTTTTTAAAAACCACTTTTTTGGACTCAGGGGATCTCAAAACGTGTAAATCCATCAAAATCTAAAGATCGAATTTTCGCGCCATCACAATACTTTCTCTTTATATGAGAAAGTAAAAAACGTAACTAATGTAATAAACAAATAATATAAAGGTTATTCAAATATGCTGCCACCAACCATTACACATCGATCAACTCCTATTTCTTAAGTAAATATTTTTGATACTTTAAAAAACAAAGGTACTTTTCTCTTAATAATTTTTTGGAAATTCATTGTAGCAACACCCTGCACATTAATTAATTGGACTAATTATTTCAACTTCTTAGTTTATGACCACGCAGGAATGACGTCCAGACCCAGAGGAATAAATGCTTATTTACACCCCACGTGCACTCAATCCGTGGACACTGTATATGTAAAATAAAAATATAAAAAATATTGGAAAAAGGTTATTTTTTTATCTCACAAAGTGAGGACCATATGAACTAAAGCCAACTCTCGATATTAAGGCAAATAAGATTTTAAAGGATAAAATCATATTTGAATGAAATACACTAAAACTTTTTTCCCATTGCAAATTTAATCTGGGATAAAAGCAAAATTAATCAATATGAAGATTACAAAGAAAATCCCATAGTATTTACGTACTGTAAACTAATTTCAAATTTATACAAATTTCCATAATTGTATCTTTTGAATCAATGTGAGTTCTATTAAATTTAACAGATAAAAAATTACACTGTTTAAAGCGTATCCATATCGGAGCGGGTAATACCTATATAGAAGAGAAAGGGAAAGAGATTATGGAATTCATCGATTTTACAATTAATAATATGGATTCGGTAACTCTCTCTTTTCATTCCATTTTATGCTGAAGTTAATTACAGTCTTTACATTGACAAATGTGCCTAATGTACTTTGATTTTCCACTTGGAAATTTCAACTTCCAATGAACTTTGAAAATTTCTCTTCCAAAGCGGCAATTAGTGTAACAGTTTTCTTTTCTTCTTGCCTTCCTTTATTTTACTTTTTATTAACATATTATGATGGAAGATGTGAAGTGAAAAAGGACAAAGTAAAGATCAGAACTTGAACGACATAAGGGAAATTTACACAATTTGTCATAATTGAACACCCAGGTGGAGATAAAAGCGAACAAGTGGGATGAGATGGATAAGCTAAGTTTGTTCTTAAGAGCAATTTACATAAAATTAAATGTTAAACGCAAGACCTTGTAATAACTAATGAAATTAGTAAAGCAGCAATAAATTTGCCATTAATGTTCTGAAAAATCAATCCATTAATTTTAACTGAAATACGTCGTCTAAGAAGATACGTGAAGCTTAAATTAATTTTAAATCTAATAAACGAGAAAAAAATATTTTATCTACGATTGACACGAAATATATACATATTATCTCTGTTTAGATGCGTAGGAAGGAATTCTTTTCGTAATTGTATTCATTGGGAATGCGCGTTTCATAATTCTTTATTTCCGCCCTTGGGCGGAAATAAAGAAAATAATTTGTATACATTCAACAAAACTAATAAACTGTTTGTTTAATTAAAGTAACTATTTTTGCTTCCGAGCTTACCGAAGGTAACGGAAGCATTGTGTTCACTTTTGAGAACGAAAAACTTTTATGCCTCCGATTTTAAAAATTCCAAGACAGAAATCCGTTTCAGACATCAGGGAACATTTTTGGTCTCGTGTCTGTCTGTCTGTCTGTCTGTCTGTCGGTCTGTGTGTCCGCGAATTATGAAACGTGCGACGATAACTTGAGTAAATGTCAACCGATTTTGATGAAATTTGGTAAACATGTTCATTTTACCAATCCCCAGGACGAGTTCGTTGGACAACGTTATCCGTCCAAGCGTTCACGAGCAACGCTCGCGTAAACGTGAACTTCAAATTCAAAATTGGAATTTTAGGTTGGGAAAAAAATCTAACTTCATCTATTCAATGAGACAAACATTTTTTTCAAATACAATTTTTCAGTAAAACCAACAGCGACACCGCTATGAAGTGTTAAAGATCGCTAAAACTATTAATAGTTTTTACACAATAAACATTATAACATTAAAGTACATGATAGGATGCGAGGAAGCTATGTGCCACACTAATTGGCAGTCTATTTCTGTATTAATTATTAAAATCCAACAATCTTAGATAAAGTACGGTACCCAACTCGAGCGAAAACTGCATCACTACCCTCGCTATCGCTCGGTGGAAACTCCACACTCGCATGCAAAATGCTAATTTCCGCTCAAGACTCGTAATGTACTATTATCTACGATTGATAATAGTAGTATTTTTTTCTGTATTTATTATTAAAATCTAACAATCGTAGATAATGTACAGTACGCATCTATTGCGAAAACGGCATTTTGCATTGCTCGTGTGGTTTTACTACCCTCGCTTTTGCTCGGGTGCAAACTCCTCAGTCGCATGCAAAATGCTTCGTAATGTACTATTTACGAAGCCGTAAATATACTATTTTTACTATAATGGACTATTTCAAAAACAGTTCCGAAGTTTTCGAAACAAAAATTCAAAAATTTAGTTTCTGAGTTATTAATAATTCAAATGACACATTTTGGGATTTAAATTCAATATTCAATAAATTCAGTATACAACAAGTTTTATTTATTTATAAATGAATATTCTTGAAAGCTATGTACTATTAAGAACCTAATTAAAATTCTTTGAGCTCCAATTCATTGTTTGAACCATATGATTCGTTATGCGGATTAGTTATCATTGTTGGGGTTTCTACAACAAGATGAATCAAATGTATTACCATGTACAAGTAATAAAATACAAGAAGTATTAGTAGTTAGTTATTTAGATCTATGCAAAATGGATAATAGAAGTATATGGAGAGAAAATTCACATTGTGTTTGCATGAGATAGTTGTACCAATTTAGCTACTGTTTTGGAACAAAGCGTCAGACTTGTAACTCGAAGAACCCAAACTCTCTTGACTAATGGGTTCCACTTCAGTTCTTGCCATTATATCGAAAGGAAATGACAAGAAGGGCAAACATCCCTGAAAATAGTGCTTCATCCACGATTTATTGGTCCTTTTAGCAAAGCATTTAAAACTTTTTTAATATAACAAGAAACACTAAAAATAATTTATAGAGATCACCTATTAGGTAAAGTAAACTTTTTTTTTAACTTAAACTTTAAAAAAGCTCAACGCTACTAAGAGAACATAAAAAGGACACATTTTCAAAAGCAAATTGCAAAATTTGTCATTGTATTTTTCGACATTTGACAATATTCTATTCATAATTAAATTACGTAATTATGTCTTAGGTCTACAAATTTCTGTTTTTTTAACCATATACAATATTTAAAAATGGTAACACTCTCCTAAAGTAAATCTTAATGTCTATATGTATTTTTATACATTGACTTCTAGAACCTTACAAGTGTAATAAATCTTCCTCTTGCGATATTAAATCTCTTGTTATATCAATAAGTAGGTACAATTCCCATCCTACATTTTGTCCTTACCTCCTTACAGCCTGGAAATGCTGACTCCTTTTTTTCACTTGTACGTTTGAAGTTGAAGAAGGTATTTTGTATTTCATGTATACGTATTTTAGTTTTTAATTTAAATCAATTTCTAATTATTGCTTTTAATATTTTAAGTCAGTAAGATTAAGTTTGTTACTTTGTTTGTAGATTATGTAAAAAAAGGCTGCATTAGAGCAGCCAAAAGCAGTCAAATTGTTTCAAATGCAATTAATTTTAACTGAAGACATTGTTTAGTTATTGAACGACACGTCGTTTATGATGAGGCGCTATCTCACATAGGAGAAACACACAATCGAGATATGTAAACAAATAATAATAAATATAAAAATGCCATTTTTCAAAACTGGTCTTATTTTCAACTTTTTTTTTTCTTTATTCTTCACCATAGTTGTTTCAATGTGCAAAATTTGGGGAAGATTGAATCACGGGAAGTGGTTCAAAATTGGGGTAATAGGTGTGCGATGAAACTTAAAAAGCAAATGAATTTGACGCCATTTTTTTTTTTTTTTTTGTTTCTGTATTCTTCACCTTAGTTGTATCTATGTGCAAAATTTGGGGAAGATTGAATGACGATAAGTGGTTCAAAATTGGGGTAATAGGTGTGCGATGAAACTTAAAAAGCAAATAAATTTGGCGCCTTTTTTTTTTTTTTTTTTTTTTTTTTTTGGTTTCTATATTCTTCACCTTAGTTGTATCTATGTGCAAAATTTAGGGAAGATTGAATGACGGGAAGTGGTTCGAAATTGGGCTAATAGGTGTGCGATGAAACTTAAAAAGCAAATAAATTTGGCGCCATTTTTTTTTTTTTTTTTTTTTTGGTTTCTATATTCTTCACCTTAGTTGTATCTATGTGCAAAATTTGGGGAAGATTGAATCACGGGAAGTGATTCAATCAAAATTGGGGAAACGTAAATTTGCGATGAAACTTACAAAGCAAAGTAATATAAGACCAGTAAAAAACAGATTAAAGGATGTGATTATGAATAATACTGTAATCCGACTGGAAATTTGTGTAATAAGTTGAATTATTTATGGGACCATTTGTAGTAGACCACTGGTGACGTACCTACTATTCTAATTTCGTTAAAATTAAACAAGCAGTTTTTCAGATATGGTAGTTCTCAAATACGTTGATGAAAAGACGGAGAGGCCGTTACGAGACCAAATATGACCCCTAATGTCTAAAACGGATTTCTGTATAAGAAATTTTGAATTCAAAGTCAAAAATAAAAATAGTTTGTAAGAATGACCACAATGCTTCTGTTAAGCTCGGAAGCAAAAACAAAATATGATATCAAAGACTTTAAAGCTAAACCATTTCTAGCAGTGCAGGATAAAAAAAATATTCACACGATTTGTCAAATTTAACTCTAGAAGATTTATTCACTATCTTTAAATTCAATAAAATGAACTGATTTACTTTTAAATAATTCAAATTATTTGATATATCTTGTACTTGGTTAATAGGATATTAGGTTAAGTTTTATAAGGGGTGAAAAATGTTTCGTCGATTACTTTTTTTCTTGAAGGAGCATTTTATATTTTTTGGAGAAAAATCATAAATAGTCGGATTAGGAATCTCATTCCGAATTATGGAAACCAGGTGACAAATTAGCACTCTTGAGAAAGAGGAAGTGAAATAGATAAAAGGAATGAACTCTAAGTATAAATAGCCCATTTATTATTCGCCCTCTTTAATTTGAATTATATTCTGCTAAACTTTCATGCCCAAATGATAAGGTTTGTTAATAAACATATAATTTACATGCAACATGTTTCTGACACTACGTATACATTTTATGCATTATACTATGATATGTAACAGTTTTAAAGGTTAAAAGTGTAAACTGTCTTTTACATATTTTAAAACTATAAGTATAAAACTAAACAAATTTAACATACAACAAAAAAAATATAACACGCGAAGTATTTTCTTCTATGATTAACCAACTTAAACCATGCAATGAAATATAAAATAACTTAATAATTATTTGATTTTTACAGGTGTGCTGTAAGAAATGGTGGCTGTCTCCGTTGTTTGACCTTCCTGGGGAAAATAGTGATTACGCTAGATATAAATCTTCATTGAGCGGAGAATGAGCTAAAATACTATCAATTTTATTGCATCATTTTCGATCTTAACACATTTGTTTCATTCATACATTTAATTTTAATAGGTATAACATAAATCTTCACGATTCCATTAACATAATATTATCCGTTTCCAGCTATTTATTAGCTTAATGGATTTATTAACTTATGTATGGAATAAATTGTGTAGAACTTAAGTCGTGCTACTATACTTACATTCCATCAAATCAAATTACATAAATTTTTGTTTCAGATTATTCTTCTTAGAATATTACTTCGATAAATGTGAAATATTTAAAGACAAAAAAAAGAGAAAGGTTTAAAGACAAACTTGTAAGGGATCATTGAACATTTTCTCTCTGTTCCTACTGGATGAGAAAGAGCAGTAGCAAATATTCCTATATAACAAGAACCTGAGAACAATGAACTTCTAGCATTTTCTTTTGAGACTTTAGATAATAACGATTCTGTTAAATTAACCAATGCCGGAATAGATGGAAAAGATAAAGAGGTAAAAATTCGCATGCTTCGAGTGCTTACCATTATCCAGGGTGGCCACTAATATAGCTTGACAAAATTCCCTGACTTTTCCCTGACATTTCCCTGACATACTTCAGGTTTTCCCTGACCATTATCGATATTTAGTTTACAAGATTTACCGTTAAAAAGTTAAAGATCATCAAGCTAAAATAGAATACATATACAAGTTGATAATTACTTAGCCCAATGTTTTTCATATATTAGTTTTCGTGTTTTCGTAGAAAAAATTAATTATTATTGAACATTTCATCAAAATTTGTCATAAAAATAACTTCGCCTCGGCGGGGAATCGAACCCGGGCTCTCTCCGTCCGCGTTTAAAGCTATTTTTCCCATGAAAACGTCTGAAAAAACGTGAAAAAAAATATTTCTTGAAAACGGTTCCGACGATTTTGATAAAAAAGAAAAAATTAAAATGTAGTCCATTTAAATACGAATCTAACAATATAAGCTGTTTTCCTGGGAAAAATCTAGTTCCTGAGAAAAAAAAAACATAAAACGCGGACGGAGAGAGCCCGGGTTGATTCCCTGCCCAGGAGGAGTTATTTTTATGATAAATTTTGATGAAATGTTCAATAATAATTAAATGCACATACGAAAACTATTAAATGGAAAAAAACTGGGCTAAGTAATTATGAAGTCGTTTATAAGAAAGTTTGTCTGAGTTGTCTCAGACCGATTTTTAGGGTTTCGAGGTCGCCCTAGAAACCCTTATGCTTTTGGTAGTTCGTCCGTCCGTCGCGTCTTGGAGTATATCTCCCGACCTACTGAAGCTGTAGACTTGAAATTTGGTATACAAGTTAAACTTTTTTGCCCAAAAACAGAAAAACTACTGCGGACTTAAACACTCCAAATTTCTACGATCTGCGATCAATTGCGACTATATCGCAATATTTTATATTTTTTGTAATTTTCAAGTTGGGTATCATTTCAAAGGTATTGAAATGTAGATTAGAAATATATATCGCGTTTCCAAAATGGCGGCCATTTTACCCCCCAAAAAAATTAGGACAAACCCAAAATATACCCCCCCCCCCCCCCTGCACTATCCCATTAGGTTGGGTCCTAAATAAGGGCAAAAACACATAAATATATATCTCTGTGGTCATTTTTGCCATTTGAAAATTCGAAGTTGGGTATCATTTTAAAGGTATTGAAATTTGGCTCACAAAAATATATCGTTTTGCAAAATGGCGGCCATTTTACTCCTAAAATAACTAAATTAGTGCATACTACCGAAGATAGTAATGGATAATATGCACTCCTCGCAGGGCCGTACCTAGGTGCTCCTGCGTACATGGCAAACCCGTAAAAGTGCGCCCCACAGGGGGGTCTGGGGGGTATGGAATATACCCCCCAGGGGAGAGGGGGGTCCGGGCCCCCCCCCCCCCCCCTTCCGGAAAATTTTTGGAATTTTAACGTCAGTAAAACAAATTTTTAAGCAATTCTGGCTCTAAAAGTTAAAGTAATTTTTTAGTTTTCGCTACTAGAAAGTACTATTTAACACGTAAAAAAAGTACCATTTAAGTATTATTTAAAAAAAAAATACTATTTAACACCTTGCTACACTATAATAACTCCTTTTTCGGTTCAAGGTTAAATGGTTGATATAAAAAGTTTATTTAGATAAAACATCAACTGTCATTTCACTTTTCACCACAGCAAATATGAAATTATAATTTAATTAAGTACAATACTGAACGGAAAAATATTTACAATATTACAAAAAGTAAGTTGATACTTACAATATTGACATCTTAACTTTATTTCTTAAGTAAAAAATACTTTTTACACAATGAGTACTTTAAAAATATAATAAGTAGAATTACATTTTTTTTAGGGCATTTATATAATTATATTGTATTGTTATTCATAAATGTTGTTACTGAATACATACAAATGTAATTACAATTTTCAAAAAAGAATATTCCATACCTTTTTTATCATTTTATTAAAAAAAAAAATCAACACTTGTTGGTTCTGAACCCTTTATTTGGTTATTTTTTATATGTAAAAACTATTAAACGTTTTTTTCTTTCGTATTTTCGGTATCATAAGTGTTCTTACTGTTTAAATAATTTAAGATGGTGTTAATAAATTGAGTAATTTTCGATATGGGTGAGTGCATTGAGTTTATTAATTACATGTTTTTTCACACTTTACTTGTTTAAACTAGTATTAAGAAATAAGGGTGCCGCGAGAAACAATTAACCAAGTTGGGGTGCCACCATTAGAAAAAGGTTGAAAAACACTGCCCTAGCCGCTAGGCTAGGGGGTGGGGCGGATGCGCCTCGCGGCAACGCTAGGCCCTAGCGTTGCCAATATAAACATGAATCGCACGCCACCGCGCTAAGCGCAATGTCACAATGTGATTAATGTTCATCATAAAAACACGAATTGACAGCTCACACAACCGAAATTAGTAAAAAGTTTTCATTTTGACCAATCTTACCAATCAAAAAATGTTTTTCCTCTTCTCCATTTTGCGCCCTTCTCAAACCTGCGCCCTTGGCAAGGGCCACCTTCGCCACAGCCTCGGTACGGCCCTGACTCCTCGTTTATTAAAAGTGAATTTTTATACATATTTTTGATGAATGTTTCGATGAAGGATAATTTAGGTGTAAGAAAAGCCACATATTACATATTTTTGTTTAAAAAAAAAATACATAAATAATAATAATGTACTTATGAATTCTTATGACCGAAGAAACCCTTTTAGTAACTTGCTGGTAAGTACTTGACGGGATTTTTTGATATAATTTCTAAGTATAGAGGTCGTTAATCCTTCTGCCTTTGTTCCAAATACAGCATTTTTTATTTTTATTAGAAATTTCGAGAAAGTTAAGGTTTCTGTGCTTTAAGATGATGAAATAAGGATATTAATTGCCGGTAGATTTTCCCTGACCTATGACAAAATTCCCTGACTTTTCCCTGACTATTCCCTGTCGGCCCAAATTCCCTGACTTTTCCCGGTATTCCCGGTTTTCCCGGTCTGTGGCCACCCTGTTATCGGATTAATTCTTTAGGAACAGGATTTTCATTATAAGAAATATTTCTCGGTCTTATTAAATTGTTATAAGCAATTTAATCTAAAATATGTGCAAATCACTATATAATTAATATAATATTATATAATTATATAATATAATTATATAATATAATTATATAATATAATTATATTATATAATTATATTATATAATTATATTATATAATTATATTATATAATTATATTATATAATTATATTATATAATATAATTATATAATATAATTATATAATAAAATTCTATTTGTTTTATTATAATATAACAATTATAAAATGTTTGATGGGGACGACAACAAATTAGATGATTCCTAACACTGAAGAAAACTATGTCTCCCTCACAGGAAATTACTGATACTTCTGCTTAATTCAACTCCCCCAGAACATTATCAACCACTAACCACAATCATAGAAGATAACTAAAAATAAAAATTAGACTTATCTCAGCTAAAAGTAACTTTATTGTATAAAGCCGGCTTCCAACCACTAGTGGTAGTATTGAGTGCCATTGAGTTTAGTCGATTTCAACATCTGTCTCAAACTCCTACACTGATTCTTTCTCTTAAGCATTTCGACTCGTCTCACCGTCACTAAAGATGACCACTAAGTGCCATTGAGACGAGTCGATCCCAATTTCAGTCTCAAACTCCTACACCGATTCTCTCTCTTAAGCATTTCGACTAAGAGATCCACTAATGGATTTAACTTAGTGTAATCAAAGTTACTTTTAGTTGAAAGACGTCTTTCTTTATTCCTATAATCAAGTGACTCCACTTTTCATCTAGATAAACTAGAAGGTAAACAGAGTCTAATAGCGTTCAATAATTATAAAATAATGATTCATACTTCTGATATTGGCCTTGATTATATGTAAAATAATAACCTTTTAAGTGCAGAAATAACAAACAATTAATCATACAAGGATTTATTGTTCTCTTTTCTTTCTTTAAGATTTATATTTATAAAAATGCATAGTCGGATTAAAGATTTTCTTTTCCTTAATTAAATTGAAGAAAATAAAATTTAAAAACAGCAAGGAAAACTAAAAAAAAATGTATTTTAACATATAATATAAAAATTATATAGCTCATACTAATTGCCGGAATACATGGAAGCGATAAAGAGGTAAACATTCGCATGCTTCGAGTGCTTAACATTATCGGATTAAATATTTAGAAACAGGATTTTCATTATAAGAAATATTTCTCAGTCTTATTAAATAGTTATTAGCAATTTAATCTAAAATATATGCAAAACACATATAATTCTATATGTTTTATTATAATATCACAATTATAGAACGCTATCATCAGCTAAAATCATAGATGGATATTACTGATGGTGTGATAAGTACACACCTCGTATTGAACTCTTTCTTTAATAAAAATAGTTATAATCTGAAAATGTATGATAAACTTTAATTAAATAATATTCTTATATAATGTAAAATAGTATTATAATAAAGGGAATCAGCTACGTCACACATCCACAAATTAACCATCCATGTGAAACATGTCTTACCTTCCTGATGAATGGTAGATGAGGGGAATTTATGTATGAAACCATCTGATATTCTATGACTAGAATAAATAATAAATGTATTTGTCTATAATTTTACCTTCTCTTTTGGTTATCTTATTCTTCGTTAATGTACAAGTTATATATTTGTTACTTCTGTATTTATATACATATATTTATTTATATTCTATTAATTTATTCTAATCAATTTTACTGTTACTCTGCCTAATATTAAATTCTCTTTTCAACTTTTGTAACTCATTGTAAGATTTTACTTCTGGTCTTCAATTAATATTTTTATTTTATTTTGTATTATTTTAAGCTTTATTGCATCTATATTTTAACATTTCATATTTTCTTTCTTATGAAGAAGGTTTGAAATAAAACCGAAACGTCGGGTGTTTTGAGAATGTTGTGGTGTTGATATTTCACAACAAAACCGAATTGCCTTATCTTCACAATTAGTAATAAATTATAAAATTAAAATCACTGAAATTAAAATTAATTAGTTTTCATTGACTTTAAATAAAGTGTAATCAAATATAAGTTTAGAAAATTTTATTATTTAATAATCACAATATAAGTTAGTTCAATTAAATTTGTTAATGTATCTAATAAATTAAAAAGTCCAGTCATGCACCATGACTTAATGAGCGAATTTTCAAAGAAATCTGCGTTTTATTGGATTATGATAATATAGGAAAATTTTGGTTTAGAATTTGCTCGGGTGAAAAAAAAAAAATTGGTACACAGGGGTACGGGGTACAAAAGTCAAAATAGTATTTACCCTTCAAGATGCATGTCGTTGGAAAGCTCTTTAAGAGTACAGTAATTGTTGTTATTTACACTTTTATCATATTTTCACATAAAAGGGGAGTAAAATGGAAAAAACACGGTTTTTGACCCTATATGGTCAAAATTTGACCCCTAAATGGAGTCCAAAAATTCTGGCCAACGAACTCATCCTTTCTTTTGATATTATTGACATTTTAAAATTTGTTTGAAATTTTTAAGTGCATCCTAAGGGGAGATATCGTCTGGAGTGACACATATATACATACATACATAAAAAAAAGTGTTAAATTTTAGGAATCGATTCAGAATGGTCTAAAACGGATTTCCATGGAAAAAATTTTCAAAAATTCGCATTACAAAAATTTTGAAGCCATTGCAATAGCGTAATTTTCTTTGAAAATTCGCTAAAAAAGGCAATTTTCGCATTAACAACATATAATTTAAGTCTATTAAGATCGCTTAAATTCAAACCTTTAAAAATATTTATTTAAACTAATTTTAAAGGTTAATACATAATACTATAACGAAAGTAGTAAAAGTTAATTAAAGTTGGTTTTATTACTTTTTAATTACAGGTCACTGTAATAAAAAAACAAAAAAACACGTTTTTAATTAAGAAAATAATGTACTCAAAAAAGTCATTTTGATGAGTAGGTATACATAAAAAACCCAAATGGGAAGTAACATAAAATATGAATAAAAAAGTTTGGAGTTTTGATCGATGTTAATTGTAAATTATTAATGAAAGGTTCACTTTTTTACTTCTAAAGTTTATCCGTATCTATTTTTTTAACGAAGGTTTTGAGAATATGTGGAAGTTTTGTTTATCGCAAACATTACAGAGGGTTAGTTGTACATAAAGTTGTTTTTGGCTACTGTTTCAAGCTACCTCCCTGGGGCACTATATAACACTTGAGTTTTTTTGTATTTTGAAATATAGCAGCCATTTATTTGCTGAAACACACAAGATAATAGCATGGAAGGACATTCATACACACACATAAACACAAACATATATATATAAACACACACACAAATATATATATATATATATATATATATATATATATAAATATATATATATATATATATATATATATATATATGCATATATAGGACAGAGACATACATACAATTTAAGCTTTTAACACAACCATGTTCAAATTATATTTTTTAAATATCTAAGCTGTTACGAATTAAAGGATTAAGACATCGCAAGGAACATTTATATTTTAACTGTTAGTATTAAGTAAGAAAGATTGGAAAGCTATAAAACAAAGTATATACAAAAAAAGTTTTAATCTCAAAATCCAAAGACTATAAGTAGTAGAATTGAAATGGGGATTCTAGAACAGAGTAGCTGCTTTAGGAAAAGCAATAAAAAGATCGGTCGAACAAGATCACGGCAATTAATGTAAGCAGATAATAGAGTAATATACATATTATGCATTAGATAGAGTAGATTAAATTTCAATAAAGATGACCTCTAAAACTACTTAAAAGTAATAATGGATACATAAATAATAGTAAATATGTAGGCCATATATACTTGACTAAAAATATAAATTCAAATCATCCATACATACAACATTTATGTTTTGTCCGTACATTGATCAGAAATGCAAAATATTTGGATACTTTTTCATTTAATTCATTCCGAAAACCAAATCCGGCCTAATAATCTAATAATCTCTGCCGCCACCATTCCGATTTTACTTAGGCGCAAAAGTTGCTAACAAAAAAAAATTTTTCACAGAGGTGTGCGCAAACATGTTGCGAATGATGTAGGCTTGCTTTCATCGAAAAATATTGATTGGATACAAAGTTATTAAACATAATTTTATAAGAAAACCCGATTTTCACAACGATTTCGGTTATTGTTTAAAACATCAAAAGAAAAGTTATGTTTCAAACTATTTTTTTTTTTATTTTTTATTTATCACTTGCTTTGTTTAAGTTTGTACAGCTATTATCGTAATGTGTTTAATACAAGGAAGCATCGTTTCGTCCGACTCATCAGGGACCCGACGATGCCCACCCAACTCTGGACCTACACCAGGTCAAGAAGATCAGATATAGGGTTTATCAGAACGAGCGGGCTCTCATACCGCCTTACACTTGCTTGGCTGGCAAAACACAACAGCAATTTAATACCGTGTTTGCACAATTTGTTGTTACACAATTTGTAGCCTATTGCAGTGTGCAAACACGGTATTAAATTGCTGTTTTATATATATATATATATATATATATATATATATATATATATATATGAAATGATATATATGTATATTAAAATTTACAATAAAAAATGGTATTAGAGTAGTTTGTTTGTACGGATAGCACTGTTATTATAGCATAAAATAGGTGTCTAAATTTAATATATTATTAAAAGCGAGAATATATTACATAATAAATAATTATACATGTAAAATTTATTAGACAAGATAGCCCATCCAACTATCCTTCGTGAAAGGTAAAACTAAAAATAAAACTAGTAGTACAATAGATTTAATGATAATGTCTTGAGGTGATAAAGTAGAGTAACGAAAACTGATAATTTTAGTCAATGAAAACAGACTTGCAGTTAGATAAGAGTGTAGTAGGGCGCAGTGCAAGTAGAACGGTATTTGTAAGGTGGTTTCAGAACGGAACCAGCCAAGTTGACTTTACAAAAGATAAGGCTTGTATAGTGCTATCAGTTAGGCAGAGGTTTGACATTAAACCCTTCGCCACACCAAAGGCTTGGCCCGGATTCCACCAGTAGTATCGACCATCCACCTAGTATCATGGCATTTAGTAACATAACATCTAATTACTATGACTCCTACGCAATTGTTTTAGTTTTTAACGTAGACACTGAAATAATACCTATAAGAAATTCACGTTTACAATGTTCAAGGATAAGAAAGACTAAATAGAAATGTGTTAGATTCTCGTTTAAAGAATAGATCAAGCTACAAGAAAAATGAATAATGATTGATAAAATATTACTGAGAACAATTATTAACAAATGGTAGAAATATCCAAAATAGTTTACAAGAGAAAAAGTTTACAAAGAGAGGCAATCCAGAAATAAGAGGGGTCACTCTTACTTGGATTTTAATTGTTTTGTAGGTGAAAATCAACTGGCCCAGTGACCACTTTTACAAGGGAAAATATCTGAATTCTAGCAATTATAAATAATAAACATTATCAGGTATTTACAATTAACCATAATGTGTTAAGCGTAGAAATTAATTGTTCAACAATTATTAATTGTCAACAATTATTTGAATGATCGACAAATCGAATTACACCTCACTATTTTATAATTATATTAATCAATTTAAAATTAATCCTAAAATTATAATATTGTTTGTTAAATCAAATCAAAACTTTTTTAAAACGTTTATTTAATGGAAAAAATCTACTTATGGAATTTTGGCACCTATGAGTGAGATATATTATACTACTGAACTGAAAAATCCTTAATATTTTAATACATCATAAGTACTTCTTCATGAATATCAGCAATAAACACCAAAATCCTTAATATCTGAAAATTGTAATTTAATAAATGTTTGTAACAATTTAAAAGCGTATATTTTAATATTTTATATAATAATTAGGTTTACCAAACCTAGTACTAAACCTTATGTAAGCCCTTAAAAAGGGCTTAACCTACTAGCCTACACCATATTGTTGCAAATTCACTGAGCAGTTCAAGAGCCCTCCAACGCACCCTTAAGATCAGAAGACATAAGTACCTTTTGTTATACAAGTAGCTCCATTATTATTTATGCCTTATCATGAACATCTATTATCTTCAGAAGAAGAGCGAAGTATTTCCCAAAATAATAAACTTTTACAAAGGTCATCAGCAATTTTGATCTCGAAATATTCTATCTCGGAAATTAAAGAAAAAAAGGAAGTAAAGTACAGAATTCTACATAAAATAGATGTGTTTACTCTCACCCATCCACCTACATTTAATACGGACTAAAATAATATATATATTTTTTTTAAATATCACTTAAGACTTTAGCAGGTATATTAAAAGCATTAAATAAAACAAAAATACTTTGTTACCACTCAAATCTTAGCTTAAATTAAACACAACACATACATTGGGTACCATTTGAACCCAAAGTACAATAATATACATCAAATATTTTATAATTGTTTTCGTGGCATCAAATAAGGCGTGTATATAAATTTTCCAATAATAGTAATATTGCTAATTGCTGTATTAATAAAAAAGCATTTCACCTATACTTCCTTTTTCCCCTCTCTTAAATGAATACATGACTGAAGTGTACATAACAACAATAATTACTATACTCTTAAAGAGCTTTTAACCTATATGGACCAGGAACCAAATACTAGCATCATATGCCACCCGACCTAAAAATTATAATTACCTCTAACATAAATTCAATCAAAAACCTTTTCCCTACCATTATTCTTCGTCTCAGTAAAGTTTTTTTTGCAAAGACGATAAAAAAATAACCATTTCCATCCCATAGTTTCTTCCTTAATGAGAATGTTTATTATATCCTTCATATTAACGTTTTCAACAGAAAACCTTTTGAACTTACTCAATTAAATTATAAGACTTTTTCATCACGAAGTAGGTAAGATGAAAATATTTAAAGTTTAAAAATTTCATTATTAAACTTTAATATTCTCGTATTACACAAATTATATTACAAAGCTGTACACTTTAAAACAAAAATCTAATAATGAATTGCTTTGGAATTGCACATAAGACTTAATAATATAGTCTTAACAAATATAGTCAGTGAGATGAAAACAGTTAAACAGACTTATAAAGGGTAAATGTTTGAGTTGTCAGACTTATTGTTTAAGTTTTGGGCTTATAAGAATTGCTTTAATAGATTAGAGATTAACTTCCAATTAAATCAATATTTAGAAAGTTGAAGGAGTTCTTGATTTTATCACCTAGTACTATCAAATTTTAATGCTTTTAAAAAATCAAACAACGTAAAATAAATATAATTAATTATAAACATATAAATTTGATTGTGGAAGCAGCAATAATTAAATCTTGAAAGCAAGAATATTTAAAGACGGCAAGTAAATGCTTTCATAACACACAAAGGTTACGAAGACCATTTAACAAATAGGACCTAAAGACCGTATACATGGCTGCCATTTAAATATTTGTTTCAGCTATAACTTTAGAACCATTTATTATAATGATGTGAAACAAACTCCTTGATACGCATTTTTATATCTAAACGTATTGACGCACTACCCCAAATTGTCTAGCCGTTCCTAGATAATAAAAGGATAATAAATGTTTAAGATTTTGGGGAAAACATTTTTTTCTCACAAAATATGCGATGTATGAAAAATTCCTTAAAGGCCTTCTATTGTTTTTGAAGTGAAACTCGTTTAGCCGCGGTAGAGTAAATTGGCTTGGATGAAACGACATCGTGAAACCAAGTTTGCGTTTCGAGACTCGTCCAAGAGAAATATTTTTGAAGTGAAATTAACGCAATTATGCAAGGTTATGTTTTGAGACTCATCTGTGATAGATTTTTATTCAACTGCCGGCCTAAGTCGGCAGTTAATTTACCTGTAAAACATCTTTCATCTGGATGAGTCTTGAACCAATAGGGTTATTACTGAGATATCAACCAGACGCGCAAACCACTAAACTACGGGTGTAGATTGGTATATAAGAGCTGGTATATAAATATATACAGAATTGGTATATAAGCGTATTATTATTTATATGTTAATAATTAATATATATAAATTTATTTTTTTTCATGTTTTTCTTCATTATTCGCTAACATTTTATGAAAATATTTTATTAATTGAAATTATATTTCTTTGAGAAATTATCTGACTGTGGCGGCATTGTAAAATCTTGTTTATAAATATGTATGTTATGTATTTAATAAATGATTTATTTTATTGTGCTATTTCACTATTAATTTCTTTATCTTGGAACCTACAAATCCTCATTTCAATGAACTTAGTATATAAGTGGAGCGATTTGATTTGATATACGAGTAAAATTGAGTTACGCGCTTTTTCTAGGAACGATTTAAACTCTGAATTATATATATGGCATATTTATATAATTATATTATATTAATATGTAGGAGGGTACAAAAAATCAACTGTTTCTAGAACTTAAGTTTCACTTCTAAAGCGTGAGAGTTTCACTTTTTTTTTGACAAAAAATAACTAACAAATGAAAAAAATAAAATAATTTTTTTACTTTATAAAAAAATAGAAAGGGGGACTCAAAAAACACCATTTTAAAGGACACCTGAAGGATCAGGTGCGTTACAAACAGACATACGGACACGCCCAGTAATGTATAAGGGCCTCGTTTTTCCCTACGGACCCTAAAAAGACAAAAAGTCAGCCATTAGAAGGAAGTATAGATTCTTTGAATCGAAGAAATGGCACAAGAGTATGAAATAGAATTCAAAACATGAGTGTTGCTAAAAGGTTAGAGAGGATCAATGTATGGAAAAGGTTGAACTCATTATGGAACCATATACACACCCTAAAACTTATATACTGTATAAATTAAATTAAAATCGAATGATTAGTATTAAAAATATGTGTTAATAGTATTAAAAAAAGTTTGTGTACATGTGAAAGAGGTAGCAAAATGTGCAGAAGGTAAAATAAGTACCATCCAAATTTCAACAAATTCTATTTTTTAAATGTGAGTGCCTGCAGAGATTTTGAATTAAAGTCCAACAGATAGATACGATATCAAAATTTTCTCTGATGTCTGAAACTTATTTCTGTCAAGGAAAGTTTAAATTTGGAGACATGCTTTTTCGGTACATTTGTTGAGCTCGGAAGCCAATTCGAATTGGAGCGGGAGCATCAATTAAGAATTCTAAGGAATTGTCTTATGCTACTTTAGACTAGGTTTAACTGGGAGTTGAAAGCATGAACGTGACACGGCACACAGTTTACACAACTTCACTGGCTCCCGAAAGTAAAGTTAAATTGAATAGTATAGAAAGATCCTAGAACCTTTCACAATAGACTAGAACGTGCCACGATGGGTACGAAGGAGTCTCATTTAACCACACACAACCCAGTTAAATTGGTTAAATTGGTTATATTGGTTTAAGTTAAAGTTAAGTTCCGGTCCTCCAAGGAAGTTAGATTTGACCTACTAACTCCACACTTGTATAATCCGCACGTGTCTACCTTTTAACAAGTACGCTTGTTTATGCCAACTATTATGTAAAACGGAGCATTTGATGCTTTGAGCGGTTTAAATCTGTAAATTATCTTTATACCCTGACATACAGAATAGAATGTTATAATATTACTTTAGTCTCAATTTAACTAGTTTATAACTCCTCTTAAACTATAACTACTAAACAGAAATTAATAAAGCACCAAAGAATACAGAAGAATATACCGATTGTGGTTAATAGGTTGATGTTTCGGGGTTAAACGTGTTCTACTACTTTAACTAAGCCGTTTAAGCTCTACGGTTCATAAAATTTAGCTCTGTTTAAGGGCTACGACCCAACATAATAACCATTTTATGTTGTGTAGTAGTGGAATAACAGTAGACCTAGTGCCTGACCTACTACTATATCACTCCTTAGTAAAGAGGATTTAAAGTTAACTTTTACTAGGGAGTTTAGAAAGTTCAAATTAAGCTTTGAAATCAATGATCCAGCAGAACCTGAGCCTTTTCCAAAACTCTACCAAGTCCAATTTAATCGAACAAGAATAATTTGCATTTATTCAGAAGAAAGTTGGCCGAAGGAAATTAGCTCCATTATTCCAAATACCATCTAGGGTAGAATGTATAGGAAACTAATAATTGCATTAGTTAATAATTCCATGAACTAATCGTATCTGTATTGAAGCGGGGTTAATTTTGGACTAACTAGCCGCGAGCGTTAACTTTTCACTGTACAAATGCTAGCAGAGGATAATATTTCGGTTTCTAACTTTTAACATGAGTATAGTTATAAAATATTAAACAAATATTTTAATTAAACATATAAAATTTGCAAGTACTAAACAAAGTAATTTATTCATTAAGTAGGAATGAAATCCCATTCTTCCATAAAGGCATATAAGATAAATAATCCAGAAATGAAGAAATATCCTAATAAAAAAGATCAGAATACATACATAATTAGTTATCTTTAGTAAAAGAAATCCAAAAGAAAGTACCTCACTCAAGTGAGGTAATTGAATATTTTCAAATATTATTAGTTTTAAAAATTTAGTTTTCATTTTTAATACTAAAAATCTTACTACAAGGGTATATTAACAAAATAAATTCAATTTAGAGCAGAGAGCATTCTTATGATTTACCTTTCCATTCATAAATATTTTATATCAACAAATATATAAATGTTATGGTTATTTCTACATTTTCGAATGCAAAAACCAATGTAGAGAAATTGGAGAGAAGTCAAAATTAGATTTTTTTAAAAAAAATATATATATATATATTTAAATTCTATTGATACCATACACGTGGCATTACTGGGAATAATCTGAAAATAGAGAACAATCAAAATAGAAAATAAAACAATCAAATAGAACAATTAAAATAGAAAATCAAGGTGGATTCTGTGAAAACTGCTTTAATAATACCATTTTTACTCCAAAATTCAATTATCGTCACATAAAACACCATGTGATTTATTATACCAATTCTTCGTAATCTGACTCTCTTGTTCTAAGTTATCCTATTTGGCTCTAAAATTTGAGATATTATTAAAAATTTGAAACATCATATCGCAGCCCTGTATGCATCTATTATAGATAAACATATTTCCTAGCCTTCCCTTATCTATGTCACTGCTTTTCGGTCCTCATTGAATTAAAGGTATGAAATTCCAGCTAGTTGATTTATGAACATGTATGTTTTTGGGTGGGAGTTGGGCTAGTTTGATTGGACTGCATGAGATTGTGGCTTCTAGTTTGAGGGAGTAGAGATGCGGTCTCTATCATGAGTTTTAATAGTAGCCTCCCTGTCTGAAATACAGCGGTTCATTATTGCACGAGGTAGTTCATAGATTCGTCCTTGTACAAAGAGCCGGGAAGCAGTTTCAGCTGCCGACCTCTGCCTGCCCCCATTCAGTTTATATTGCGTTCTGTTCTTTCCTCGGCTTGTAAACAGTTATGAATTAATACTGTCTTCATAATCAAGCATGGGATCTTATCAAAAGATAAAATCAATACTAATCTTTCAAAGCTAGAAATCTACTAGATTTACTTACCTTTTTAAACCTTAAACGACCAAGTATCTGTTACCAGAATATTATTGATAATTTTTAATTTTAGGTCTTTTTTATTTTTAAATTTTCCCTCTAGTCTCAACTTACTTTTTTCGTAATAGTGTTTAGTTTATTTTAATAGTTATACTTGAGTGATTATGTATATGTTTTTAGTATGGTCTCATATTTTTATTTCAGTGCAATATGTATATTTTGTTATTTTTAAGTCCTGTTATAATTTTATGTTGTTACCTTTTACCCTACCTGGATGTCCATTCATTTACCTGGGTCACTTACTGTTAATTATCTCAACTTCGTCGCATGTCCCCCACTGTGAATCCTTTTCCATTTCCTCTTTAATTTTATTCCCTAAATCCATTACCTACATCATAATCATGTCAAACTATACAATGTAAAGATAATAATTTTAGTACAGTAGTTTATAACCCCTGTTAGTTTGTTACCCTGATGATGTAAATAAATTTTACGAGACTAATTGGTTAAACTATGTTGTTTTTATTAAACCGTTCCTCACGAATTTAATTCTAATTAACAATTTAATAAGTGTTCAACAAGTAAGATTTTTTATCTTTCAATTTCGATTTTAAGGACTACAAAGAAAAAAAAAAGTATATTTTAATACAAATTGTCGGAACCGCTAAATGTCATCGAAGTCGGCTCCACGAGTCTGCATAAATTACAGATGACATACTACAATAACGTTTGTACATTATACAAATGTCAGACAAGCGCTCTTAAATGTTTGCTTCTGAATAGACTTTACCTGTACATTATAGGAGCAAATTGCATTTTTAATTTTATTATAAACATTATATTATTTTTAAATTCAATTCTTTTAACTTTATCCATTCCTCTTCATTTTATTTCGGTCAGCAACTCCTCTTACTTCACTTCTCATCAACAAATAAACAGGTCAAGTGTGTGCTAGTCAGCACACAGCGAGGGTCCGTAGGCCACACTGTATAGTTTAAGTAGTACCCTATTGATGGTGTTTTTTAAAATACTAAAAAGCTTACTTTGAACTATCCTATGGGTCTGATATTCTCAAAACACATAAACAAACTTCTGATAAAGTATTTTTTTGCCACTGAACCGGACTACAACCATATAAATACATCGAAAAGACCAAAGTAATAAAAAAACGTATTTTGTCAATAATAAATAAAATAAATTTTTTTTCGAAATTTCCAAAAAGTGCGGTATCTTTAATTTTGGTCGAAGAATGTTCAGGAATTTTTTCAGATTTTTTGCACTTCACATAAGCTAAATAGAGGGGAGGGACACGTTTCACACCTACGCACTACGCTCGCCCTATCAAAGTTATAACCAAAGAATTTTATATTTTTGTAATCAGCTCGACGTACCCTTTCATAAGATACCTCACGGTGTCGGAAAAAAAAATGTAACCCTTAAGTTCTTTTACCCTAATTTTTTTGAAAAATATTTTTTTTAAATCGCTATATTTTTAAAATATGTGGGCAGGTACAAGACACACACATGCCCAATTTCAAAGTGATCGGACGAAAAGTGTAGCCGTGAGAGCAGGCGACAGGACGGACGGACAGACACACGCAGGAAAATATAAGGGTCCTTGGTTTTGCCTACGGACCCTAAAATGGAGCATAATAAAGAATCCTGGATAGTTTAGACGTTGATGAAGTAATTAAACTATAAATAATTCATAATCAAATAGAATTTTAGTTCTAGAGAATAGTAGATTTCTCTAGTTGATATAATAAATATTTTAAAGTTGTATTTCGTCGAATTCCGGAATACATAATCAGATCAGTTTTGCTTTGATCAAAATTCTATAACAAATACGTTTTACTTGAAAGATATTAGTTATTAATAAATTATTTTTAGAATATTCTATCAATTGGAAGTTTTTCCTATCAAATTGAAATATTCAGTGATCATTTTAAAGAACTCTTTAAGTTAGACATTAGTAATATATTCTATATTCTCTGAAGTTAAAAAAATGTCAGTTTGGCTTGCATTTTTTATAAGCAACTTTATATTTTAAGTTCACCTTAACTTAACAATAAGATTTCATAACATTAAGTTTATCTTACATTACACCATCCGGTGTAATGTAAGATGAACTTATGTTATGATTCGACGTTTCTCTTCCACTACTGGAAGCATCTTCAGGGGTGTGGTATATCGTGATGTTTACATGAAGCAACAACAAGACATACCCAAGGTATACTTCACACAAGATAGGTAGACTGTTTTAGATACGATGCACCACACCCCTGAAGATGCTTCCAGTAGAGGAAGCGAAACGTCAAACTTCAACCCCTTCATGAAGTGGATTTCATCGGAAAACCAAGCTGTTTATTAGATATTAAGAAGTTTATCTAAGTAAAAGTTCTTTATTTTCGGTATTAAATAATTATCGGAGATCTATAGTCGCAAGTGGTTAGCGTAATCGCAAATTTTCGCCTGAACCAATATATCTGATGATAGTTCAAATATCGGGGGAAGGTATGACATGTTTCACCCTGATGATCATATCAAGTGGATGAATGAAGGGGCCGAATTCATCCCGACCTGGAGTTAAGAAAGACAAGCACCGGGTTTGCTCAAAAGACTACCTGTGAAGTCGATGTCTTTATGTTTAGAGCCTAACCATCGAGATGAATCAATCGGGAGTAGAAAAAGTTCGGTTCATAGTTAGTTGTGTTCATTGGACATAGTGCGTTCTTAGATCTGGACTGAAGGATTGATTAATCTACGATACTTAGTAATGTTTTTCTTATATCTTCAACAAAATTAAAATTTGTAAAGTCCTCACAATCAAGGAGTTCTGATGAAACGGTATATCAAAGTTCACCGAAAAACCAAGTCAAGTGTTTACCGAAAAACCACGATCATTATAATTAAGCTTCTCTTCATCCTGTGATCTTGTTTCCTTGATTTCATGTGTTCAATGGTGGTTGTTGTTTTTGAACCACCCTTCTCAACATTCGACCCTTGGGTTCTCTCATCTTGTTAGGTTCTATCCTTTAGATGTCCAGAGTAGTTCCTTTGACCAGTACTAGACCAATAGGACTGTTACCATACAAATGATCATTTAGTTATACAATTGAAGATCAGAGAGTGAGACTCTAGAGCCCCTCGATTTCGTTTAGCCAGTTTTGCGCCAATAAAGTTGGACTGGTGGCGACTGACACGTGAATGAAATAAAATACTATTTATATGAGAAAGAAAAAGACCATTCAAGAAGAAGCAAAAGAAGAATTTTAAATGTTTAATATTTTTATAATTACTCTTTAAAACTATTTTTGTTTCAATGATATAGAATTATAATTATGTACTCAAAATGTTACTTGTGAAATGAGTAGCTAAATTTTTTATTGATATGAATTGAAACCCTCAAACTATCTAATTGTAATAATATATTATTTTAATTGATCATTTAATCAACATATTTAATAATGACATTGTTGTTTACATGGACTGATTTCGATTTCCAGTAAGTTCACTTTAATTTTTATTCAATGTAACGAGAAACATTTATATTTAGTATTAATAAAAGAGGATAGCATCGTATTTTACTCTCTAATTAAAGTGTTGAAACCGGTTCAATATTAAAATAATTACTATTTTAGTTTTAATATATTTATTTATATAATAAATTTATATTCTTATAAAGAATAATTATTATCTTTAACACACTTTAAATTGAAATTGCTACTTAATTACTTTCAAGCGAATGTATTTATTTTTAGATTTTTTTCTTTAAATTGAATGTCAAAATTCTAAGAAAGATTAATATCTTATCAAATAAGAGATTTTATTTGTACTGGAAAGATTTTCTACCGTGTGGAAAAGTATGTATGACCGTGAAAAGCGTGCTTTATCTCATTTCTGCAAATGTTTATGTATTCACGTCTGGATCATGAAATTCATTTCCTTGCTTTGTTTATGAAGTAAGACCTATATTTATAGTTTAACATCATATACATTTAGCATTCAAACGTTTAAACTTTTGTTATAAGAATTAATTTTCTCTTTATACTACATTATTTTATTATATCCATATATTAATAGTGTTATTAAAAGCTTCATAATTTTAAAATGTTAAAATGCACTGACCTTTCTTACTACATATAGTTTATTTTACCTCTTATTCCATTTTATTATTTGCAATATGCATATTTCAAAATTAAAATGAATTTCTCATTGTGTTATTGTAGTTAAATATTAATTTTTAATGACAGGATGTCGAATATTATAACTTGATGGGGCCCGATCGTAGGGTAAAAGTAATGAGCGTGATGACGTAGTGTGACCGCAGTTACTTCTGAACAAACTCCATTTTTATCATTCAGTCACTCGACCATTTAGTGTGTTAAAGAATATTTGTATGACTTGAATTTTAGCTCTACATTTAAGAGCACTGCCCACCATATTAAAAAATGTTTCTCGAATACCTACGTTTATGATTAAAAAAAGTTCTAATATTTAATAAATACGGAATCTTACAGGTTATCTTATAGGTTTGTTCAAAACAAGCAGCGTACCGTCCGCGGGATCGTCACAAGCATAAGCAATGGATAAAAGTCGTTCCAACCCGACTTGTGACAGTGTTTCGTACCGTCATCCAAAATTTCCCCCAACCCACGCAGGGATCGTTTGCCAACCGTTTACTGTATGGTCCAAACGATCGTCTAACTTGTTTGTAGGACATGTGCAGATATGTCAATAGGAAGTTTCTCTAAGTGTTAGGTTTCCTTGAATATTTTTTAATACAGTACGAATTATAGTCCTAAACCCGTTCCTACCTGACATGATTTTATTACAGTACAATGTTAGCGCATGCGTATATAAAACCTGTCCTAAACGATTCACAATTGATTATCGGGACGATACAAATAGATGGGTTGGACCAAACCTTATATCAATCGTTAATATTCCGATGAATCAGTCGTAAAGTTACCGAAGTATTGATGAAAATAAATCTGACCATGCTGAAAATGTAACGAAATGTAAACTACTTGTTGATAAACTTGAAAATAAGTTAGATATAGGAGCGAAAAATCTTTAAATATATTTAATAATAATTTAATAATGAAATTCGGAACTCCAATGAATATAAAAAAGTTTTGTTCCAGTTAGTCAAACCAATTATTTTTAACTCTTATTGAAGGTATTGCAATATATTATTTTTAGGTTACAACGAAGCTTAAAACATTATACATATTTTTGTCTACTAATTTATATATTTTAATAGCATCTTAAAGATCGACAAAAGGAAAAGTACTAAAACAATTTAATATAATTTACAGATTTAAATAAAGTTTATAGCTTAGTTGATTTGTTATTATTCAAATTTATTTTTTCTCGCCTTTCAGGTGTTTCAAATTAACTTTATAATTAAGGAGTTTTATATTAACTTTAAATTAATTAATTAAGGAGAATGTAATAATCTCTCATAATTCCTTTATTAAAATTGAATGCTGAGAGAAATAATTCTCGCTACAACTTTAGTTAATATTATCGGAGAAATTATTCTAGGAAAATATTTAATGTGTTTAAATTAAAGTATATATTTGTTTAAGTTAGTGATGAATAATTTAATATTACAATGTTTATATACATACATACACACACACACACACATATAATATATATATATATATATATATATATAGATAATTTAATATTACAATGTATATACATATATATACAATATAAACACACGCATACCTACATTAAGTATAAAAGAGAGTATAAATACCCAACTATAATTTTTCCCATGTGCTTAATCACTTGCTCTAATATTGCTATTGTTAAGGATTTTGTTTATTTTCAGAAACTTAAGTGACTATGATGTTTACTTTCTCATATAAATTGTTACATTTAGAGAGAATTACTGTGTTTTCCATTTATTAGTTATTTCGACTTTTCGCAGTTAAATTTAATTATTATTGAACATTCGATCAAAATTTACCATACAAATAATTCCTCTCCGATGAGGAATCGAACCCGACCTCTGACCGTTTACGTTTAGAGCTATTTTATAAAGAACTAGATATTTACCGGGAAAAGGACTCACAGGATTAGAGTCGCATTTAAATGGGCATATAAAATAAAATCATTAGAACCATTTTCTATATATTTGTTGGGTTAGCGCCCCTTAATTTAGAGCTAAAATGATAGTTTCTACACTTGGCCAGGAGGTATGACTTTTCTGAATATGTGGGCCAATTTTAATCGAAATTGACCCATTTTAGACTATTTAAAAAATCCTTTATTGGACTCAAGGGATCTTAAAATGTGTAAATCCAGCAAAATCTTAAAAATACTTTCTTTCGATACAAACTACTCAAATGAAGAAGTGAAACGGATGAGAAATTTCTATAACCTAATCTTTTGAGGAAATGAAGAAAAATAGGATAAAATCATATTTGTTCCTTTTTTCAAATTTGAATAAGAGTAAATGAATGTGAAATAACAATTGGACCGTAATAAACAAATAAAGATATTTTTTGTTTTTTTTATTCACTCTAGTTAAACGTATAAGGAAAAAAGGAAATGAACATGTTTAGTCAAGTGAGATAGGTTGTGTAACTTCCGACCGGTACTATCACTGTCAATGTCATATTACCGACAGATATACATCCTCTTCCCCAAGGATCTATTCATTTTCTCTTAATTAAAATCAAACAACAACTTTTCTATATTAATTTCGATTAAAATGTAGTTCTAGGTCTTCCTGGTAGTGACCACATCTTGAAGAGTGTACGTCTCGATGTTTCACTCGGAATACAAGAAGTGTCTTCAGGGGTTCATGGTGTCGATTAGTGTTAACAGAGTTCACACCGTCAACACAAAATAACACCCTAAGATGCTTCTAGTATTAGTAGCGAAACGACGGGACGCACACACTTCAAGATGTGGTCGCCAACAGGAAGACCTAGAACTACATTTTAATTCTAACGGTGAAAGTCTACGAACGTTGATAATTTTTATTACTACAATAGTAATTAGAGTGTTGCATATAAATAAATGACACATTTTATATTCTATTTATTCATGAAAACTAATTAAAATCTATTATCTTTAATATATGTGTTAAATACTATTGGGGTATCGCTTATAAAATATGTAACAATTTTCCATTATCTCATTTAGAATATTTATTAGAAATTAATTACCGTATTTGGAATGTGTGATTTTGATATATTATATTAAAATTATAATGTTATACATATTGTAGACAATAAAATGTTCGATAAATAGACAAATAGATTATTTATACGCCTTTTATCAATACTACGAATGAACTAAACTTCCAATTCCAGAAGTATATGTTAGCACGTCTCCAAATTGAGAAACAGCCAAGGGTAAGTGGCTAGTAAGTTGGTAAGCGAAAAATGAACCAAAAATATACCCTGGTACAATTTTTTCTATTAATATATATAGGGTGGGGCGTGGGAACTTTTTTTGCACAGAAGAGTAGGGAAGGGCTCAATGAGAGGGGCTAGGTGGGAAGTTTGTGTCCCCACCCGCTATAAGATATGGCCACAGCCCACACCGCACCGTCAGGTCAGGGTTTCAATGGAATCTTTGAGACAAGGCTTCCTCATGCTGCTGATTTCCCTAAAGCTAGGTGTCCACCTGAGACTAAATCTCGAGATCAGTCTCCTAACCTTGTCACTTGAGAGCAACATCAGCCCTGGTCGAGTCTCGGAGAGTCGAGTCTCCGAGACTACTCTCAGGTTTGTGTCCACCTGAGATCATCCCGCAGATTCGTCTGAGACTCGCCCAATCGAGGATCCCCATATATTGCCATTAATCATAGCCTACAAACTTGTCAAAAAAAAGTGATAAACAAATATTCTGCCAATTAGTGTGGCACATACCTTCCAGCGTCCTATTTCGTACAATTTAATGACTTTATGTGTTTAAAACCTCTTGTTATCCAATTTATTACATTTTCTCCCGTTTTTACTTTCTTATATAAAGAGAAAGTATTGTGATGGCGCGAAAATTAGATATTGAGATTTAGATGGATTTACACGTTTTGAGGTCCCCTGAGTCCAAAAAAGTGGTTTTTAAAACATATCTGTCTGTATTCTGTCGTTTGTCTGTGCAGCAGACGCTTGGAGCCTAAACTGCTGGGCCGATTTCGACGATTTCATCAAAATTTATCATAAAAATAACTCCTTGGCGGGGAATCGAACCCGGATCTCTCCGTCCGAGTTTTAAGCTATTTTCTCAGAAAATAGATTTTCTCGGGAAAAACGGCTTATATCGTTATATTCGTATTCAAATGGACTACATTTTAGAATTTTTTAATCAAAATCGTCGGAACCGTTTTTAAATTTTTTTTTTTCATATTTTCAGAGTTTTTAGGGTATAGCGCCCCCTAATTTGGAGCTAAAATTCATTCTCGATTTCTCTGAACATGTATGCCAAATTTCGTCAAAATCTGCCCAGTAGTTTAGGCTCCAGGCGGCTGCACAGACGACAGACAGACATTTTTTAAAAACCACTTTTTTGGACTCACGAGGACCTCAAAACGTGTAAATCCATCCAAATCTCAAAATCGAATTTTCGCTCCATCACAATACTTTCTCTTTATATGAGAAAGTAAAAAATAAAACCTATTTAAGCACAAATAAATGAATAATATTTATAAATATATCATTCGCTGAATTAATTCCGTTATCAGGATATAAATAATAGGTACCAATATTATATATTCTTCTACCTGCATAATTATTATTTTATTTCTAGGTGATTCATATAGCTATTTGCAATACATATCCCCCCTGCCGCAAATTCTTCAATTTTCTATCTCTGTTTCGATAATTACGTTTCTTAATATTCCAAAGGATTTAATTTCCTTAGTATAATTCAATGAGGAGAAACGTCTCATCAGTCCACACGTTTTTCGACATTTTACAATATCAGAATTAAGAGGGGAAAAAATAAAATAAATAAATATAATATTTAGTGGAAGGGATGTAGTTAAAGGATGGGATGTAGTGAGGATTGTCTCGGAGACTAGTCTCAGCTATTCGAAACTGATTCAAACTCTGAGACTGAGTCTCGAGACACAGGGGAAGAGCTTGTCGACTTGTGATACGGCGAGTCTCCGAGACTTTAGCGCTAACTCTCCGAGACTAGTCTCAGCCCCATGTCCACTAGTGACTTTAGTCTCGAGAGCGAGTCTCGATACTAAAAAGTCTCAGATGGACACTTACCTTAAGATGAAACAAACTGGCCTGCGCGTGCGCGTTCGCCTGATTTTTCCCTTTGTGATAATTTCCTCAAAGTCCTTAGTTTATAATGATCGTTCACAGACCCTAGAAGACCTACAGAACACCATTCGACCTGATATTGTCAATGTACTGGTCGGCATGATTAAAAGAGTGACTAAATCAGTACAATGCCAATGGAGGGTGTCATTAAAGATATTTTTTTATAACGGTGTAAGTTCAAATCCTCTAGGTTGTGTGATAGGCGAAAGACAATTATAAAACATGTTTAATAGTACATTACGCGTCGAGTGCGGAAAGTAGCATTTTGCACCCGAGTGACAGCGAGGGTAGTAAAACCACACGAGCAATGCAAAATGCCGTTTTCGCACGAGTTGCGTACCGTACTTTATCTACGATTGTTAGATTTAAATAATAAATACAGAAAAAAAAACTTGCTGTATGTAAGTCGTATCTCTTCTCTTGATAAAGATGGCATTAATCTTGAGTTGTATTTTTTGCCGAATTAATTATTTCTGGAGGAGTATTATTCTCTACATTTTCGTCAAAGCCACTTGATTCATTCATAGTTTTTTTTACTAAAAACTCGATATAAACTGTTACTTTAATAAAATAATAGCAAATTAGTTTTGTTAAATGTAAACAAACTTGCAAGTCGTGCGTAAAGCTGAAGAATTCCTCTTCTTTACCGCGCTAGCGTGGTAAAGAAGAGGAATTCTTCAGAACTACGAGACGCGCATGCGCAATGAATACAAGTACGTAAATAATCACTTTCTACGCATCTAAACAGAGATATAATGTTTATATTTCGTAACAATCGTAGATAAAAAGTTTTTTATTTCGTTCTTCAAAAAAGTTACCCTGCCCCACCCTGTATACCTAAGAAAGTATAATAAAGGTAAGCAAAATATTTAGATGTAGATACCTTACGTTTTAACTACCACTCTTATTATATTCTTGCGGCTTATTATTACCTCACACATTATTACCATTATTACCTCACTGAATGCAATCTTCAAAGATATACCTATACTATGAACGACAAAGCTACTAAAAGCTTCACTGAATAAAATCTCCAAAGATATACTGTGAACGGCAACGGCAACACTACCAATAGCCTCTATGAATGAAATCTACACTACAAACATCGCCTGCGTAGGCTCTCTCAGTCTAGAAAAGAAAAAGTCCTCAATGAATACAATCTACACCTACAACACAAACGGACACCTGCGTAGGCTCTCTCAGAAAAAAGTTCACGGTTACAGCATAAATAATTAGAAACCTAATATATTTTAAAAATGTATGATAAAAAAGAAGACTATCTTAAAATATTAATTAATTCAAAGAAGGGGTTATGTTACGAATATGTCCAGTGTTTTAAACTGGAGGATGTATATATATATATATATAAATTACAAGGTCGAGAATTTTTTTATTTTAATATCTTTATTAAATACTCGCTCATGCTAGTTATTAGTGGCTATTTTTCCTATTATTAAGTAGGCCTAGCAATTATATGAAATGCCTAAATAGTTTTATTTCCAAAGCCTTCTTGAATAGAATCAGGACTATATATATATGCATCACTCATTCCATTACAATAAGAATAAAATATTCTATAAATCGCAGTTTGGAGTCTATTTATATAAATGCAAAATAATACTCTATTTTATTATTAGGCACAATAGATAACTATTTTGCTTTTGCTTCCAAGCTTACCGAAGGTAACGGACGCTATGTGATCGTTCCAAACGAACATTTCTTTAGGTCTCCGATTTCTAAAATTCCAAGACTGAAATCCGTTTCAGACTGTCGAACCTCTAGTAATTAAGTTGTATTTTCCTTCCTAAAGGCGGGTAATAGTTATTTACGCACCAAGGGAATAAAGTAAGTGATTGCACCTTGAGCGATGAAGTTGATTCCTGAGGCGAAGCCGAGGGAGTTAATTATCGCGAGGGTGCGAGTGGTGAAGTGGTTTTTACTCCCGAGGTACGTACAAGAATAAGAACTCACCTCCAGAAGGGAAGTTGCTTCTTTCAGAAGGGAGGTTTGCTTCTTGTACGATATCATCGGGAATGTTTGAAAACGTTCATCAAGGTCCACTAAGTTATCTTCCACGATCATTCCTTATTTATCTATTTTACGTAACTTATTTAAATAGAATCAAGCGAATTTAAAATAGACTGCCAATTAGTGTGGCACATAGCTTCCTCGCATCCTATCATGTACTTTATTGTTATATTAAGATTCAAATTATTGTTATATTACTTTATTGTTATATTGTTTATTGTGTAAAAACTATTAAATATAGTTTTAGCGATCTTTAACACTTCATACAGGTGTCGCTGTTGGTTTTACTAAAAAATTGTATTTGAAAAAAATGTTTGTCTCATTAAATAGATGAAGTTAGATTTTTTTCCCGACCTAAAATTCCAATTTTAAATTTGAAGTTCACGTTTACGCGAGCGTTGCTCGTGAACGCTTGGACGGATAACGCTGTCCAACGAACTCGTCCTGGGCATTAGTAAAATGAACATGTCTACCAAATTTCATCAATATTGGTCTACATTTACTCAAGTTATCGTCGCACGTTTTATAATTCGCGGACACACAGACCGACAGACAGACACGAAACCAAAAATGTTCCCTGATGTCTGAAACGGATTTCTGTCTTGGAATTTTTAAAATCGGAGGCATAAAAGTTTTTCGTTCTCAAAAGTGAACACAATGCTTCCGTTACCTTCGGTAAGCTCGGAAGCAAAAGAACAAATAAGTTTAACTAAGAACAACACAATTAATAGAACATTTACTCAAAACACGGAGCGTTTTAAAACAAAACAAAGAAATATTTTATTTTATTACAAAACAAGAAATAACAGCTGATTGCGAGTCATGTTTATAATAAACAGTGTTGCCAACTTAAATCTTCATAAAATCCGTTTAAACGCAGTTCTCTTACTAGAATTAAGTTTGCTACACTGAATTTACAGAGAGAGTTATGCCATAACTCCCTGCTATAACTCCCCGTGACTCGGCCAGACAGTTAAATAACACTTAACACCCTAAAAACAAGGCAGTTATGTTAACTTCTTCTCCCGCCTGGAGTTAAAACATTTATATTGATACAATTAGGAGTCAGTATCGAGAGCTGCTTATTCTGTATGTTCTATACGTCTTATATTTAATATTATTCTGAAAAAATCTATTTTTTTTAGAAATATTGTTTCTTTTACGGTTTCACAAGCTTAACCCCATGAGATTAGTCCATACTGTATTATAGAGACTACAAGACTCTCAGCCGCGAAATGCTAAGATGCATTGATTTATTTTGCTGTTGATCCCTTATTTTTTAACTTTTCTCCATTTTTTGGTCTATAGGGATGAAGTTATAAAAAAAAAAAAACATTGCTTTTTTTTTATTGGCAAATTTTCAGGGCAATTTTCTGGACATCTTCAGGCCTTCATCAGTGTAACATGGAGTCTTCAATAGTGAGGAAGAAAGAATTGGGAGTGAGTAGCATATACTTCACACATTAGGGTAGCTAGAGAATGTGTGGAGTGTATGCTACTCACTCCCAATTCTTTCTTTCAAACTCTTGAAGACTCCATGTTACAACTGATAAAGGCCTGAAGATATCCAGGTGTGGGCGAAAATTTGCCAATAAAAAAATGTTATAAAAAATTATTAAATTATATAAAGATTAATGCCCGTAATTTTTTACTTAACTTATTAATTTATGCCTTGCAATTTAAAAAGTTATCGATAGTGAATCACAAATATTTAACTGCTAGAACCCACTCAATGTGTGGGCACCGGCAATACAATACATTTGATATTACATAAAAATTCATGTGACTCAACTAGGAATCGAAATAGATCCAAATCCCGAAGAAAGTTATGTGCTACACAAATTGGCAGACTATTTTTCCAAATACTATTTTACCCAAAACTTTTAATATCAATTCAAACAATAAACAATAAATTATTTTTTCCTATTTGTAATTTTAACTGTTTCTTGACGAAAGAATTGAGACAATTTTTCTTTTATTGAGTTTATATCGTGTTTGGGACTAGATGAAAAGCTTCTTATTGTGATACAACATAACGAGAGGTTTTGCAGAGGCAAGAAAAAGAGACCGGTGTGTTAAAAAAGGTAGGTGATATAAAAATGTTTATGACATCTACCTTCCTGTAAACCTTTTTTTGTCCCATCAAGTGTAAAAGTACGATGGACGTTTGTTTACTGCTAGTAATAGAGTTAGACAACTTTACAACTACTAAATAAATAAACCGGATAAAAACCGAATGGAACAGAGATAATAAAATAAATCGTAACGAGGCATGGCAATGATTAAATCAAACGCAATTTTCCAACAGAATAACAATTGAACAGCAAAATATAATTGTTACTCCCACCACAATACATCGATTAAACTTTTTTCTTTTTACTTTTTTCACAATACAAAAACCAAATAGGAAGTAACAGAAACACTGTAGGACCCTCAGACCGTTTATCAAAAACTAAGCTTTTCTTTGGTTAACCTAATACCATTAATACCATTGTACATTAGCCCAACATTCTAACATGTTATAGACTAACCTAATATTAACATTACTTTGATTAACATCGTTTTGAAAAACGAAAATATTTTATGTCTCCGACTTCAAAAATTCCAAGACAGAAATCAATAACCAACTGAAAGTTATTTATTCCACAAATGTATGACTAAAATGCTTAATATTATCGTTTTAAAAAAAGTTTGACAATATTGATAAAATTATATTTCAAAGTTCGCTGTTGAGATTATTTAATAAATAAAAATAAGAAAATACCAACCGAATCATAATAATAATAAACAGGTCAAGTGTGTGCTAGTCAGAACACAGCGAGGGGTCCGTAGACCACACTGTATAGTTTAAGTAGTACCCTATTGATAGTGTTTTTTAAAATGCTAAAAAGCTTACTTTGAGCTATCCTATGGGTCTGATATTCTCAAAACACATAAACAAACTTCTGATAAAGTATTTTTTTTTGCCACAGTACCGGACTACAACCGTATAAATACATCGAAAAGACCAAAGTTATAAAAAACATATTTTGTCAATAAAAAATAAAATAATATTTTTTTCGAAATTTCCAAAAAGTGGTGTCATTCCTTTTGGTCGAAGAATGTTCAGAATTTTTTTCAGATTTTTTGCACTTCACATAAGCGAGATAGAGGGGGGGGGGGGGGGGGCACGTTTCACACCCACTTCAAACTTGCCTACACTCGCCCTATCAAAGTTATAACCCAATAATTATATATTTTTGTAATAAGCTTGACATACCCTTTCATATGATACCCCTCGCGGTGTCGAAAAAAATATAAAAAATTGGAACCCTTAAGTTTTTTTACCCTAATTGTTTTGAAAAATATTTTTTTTAAGTCGCTATATTTTTAAAATATGTGGGCAGGTACAAGACACATACATGCCAAATTTCAAAGTGATCAGACAAAAAGTGTAGCCGTGAGAGCATGCGAAAGGACGGACGGACAGACACACGCAGGAAAATATAAGGGTCCTTGGTTTTGCCTACGGACCCTAAAAATGAAAAAATAAAATAAATAAAGAGACTAGTAAAAATTTCTAATAAAACAAAAACAACTGATCGCATCACACTTATTTTTAGAAACAAATAACTTGATGATGTAATTTCAATTAGTTTTCGAAGTCCCAAATTTTATAATTCTTATCATCGAATTTATATATTGTGAGACAGAAACTTTTACGTAGTTACTTACTTATAGATCATAAACTATTTCCTTTATAAGTGCTAGGTTAATTACCAAAAAGATAAAGTATAATTATTACAACATGATAAAGTTTATTTGGAGTCAATTTATTCGAGCCATATTTTATCGTTATCAACTCTGATTTTCTTGACTACTGAATATTCTGAGTAATGAATATTTCAAACTATATTTCTCTGCTTCCTCATAATAAAAACGAATATGCTTAAATTCAATAACTAATTCACGATGTAAAAATGGCAATAGGCGTTTTAAAGATGTGATACAATATGTAGTAATAATTTTTCTTTCTTTTTACTTTCTCATATAAAGAGAAAGTATTGTGATGGCGCGAAAATTCGATCTTAAGATTTTGATGGATTTACACGTTTTGAGGTCCCCTGAGTCCAAAAAAGTGGTTTTTAAAAAATGTCTGTCCGTCGTCTGTGCAGATGCCTGGAGCCTTAACTACTGGGCCGATTTTGACGAAATTTGTCATACATGTTCAGAAAAATCATACCCCGAGGCGATATCGAGAAATTAATTTTAGCTCTAAATTTGGGGGCGCTACCCCCCAAAAACTCTGAAAAAACATGAAACAAAATTATTTCTCGAAAACGGTTCCGACGATTTTGATTAAAAAAATCTAAAATGTAGTCCATTTGAATACGAATCCAACGATATAAGCCGTTTTCCCGGGAAAAATCTAGTTCCTGAGAAATTAGCTTAAAACGCGGACGGAGAGAGCCCGGGTTCGATTCCCCACCCAGGAGAAGTTATTTTTATAATAAATTTTGATGAAATGTTTAATAATATTTAAATGTACATTTAAAAACTAAAAAATGGAAACACTGGGCTAAGTAATTATAAACTCGTATATAAGAAAGTTTGTCTGAGTTGTCTCGGACCGATTTTTTGTTAAGTAATTTTATGAATCACTAAGTTCTTCCTTAATTTATAATTCTTATGATTAAAAGAAGAAAAAAAAAAATATTTTATAAATAGTATTGTAAAAAGGTTTCCCAAATTGTGTGACACATAACTTCCTCACGTGATATCATTGGACGAATGGTCTAATGAATATGAAATAATGTATTATCAGATAGATTTCCCAATGTAGATTTACTAAACACTTTTGAGTAATAATAATATTATATTTTTAAAAGAAAACACACGCTTTAAAGAAAGAAAGCGCCTTCATTGTGATCACTCAAAAATTATTTTTCTAATTTTTTGTCTTTATAGCAATAAATTCTAAACTCACTTAGCAGACATAAATAAAACTTTTGTAATTTTTTATTGTAATAAGTACAATGAAATTGTTTTCGAATTTTACCGTCAATATGTCTCATTCTTTTTAAACGATTTTGTATAACTGATGACTGATTATTGTATTGTCATCGGAAATACATAAACATATTGGATTGCTTAGTTATATCGTTAGCTAAGTTTTAGCTTTATAGCAAGCCGGGAAGTGAGTCAAATAATACATTAAAAGGTATGTCTCCCTGACAGAGAACAGACAAGTCAAACTTAATTAAACCGAGTAAAAAAATCCAAACAAACATGAGGTTGCCGATGTGTTTCAGATTCCGACGGGGTTACATTTATTTGTATTTAATATTAAATGTTTTTGAGATTAACAGTAGCCTTATTTTCAAATCGGACTAGTAGTTTTTAAGATACGAGTATAGTGATTCGGAAAAATCTTGCAGACGGACACAAGATCAAAAATGTTGTCTGAAACCCATTTTTACTTTCTCATATAAAAAAAGTATTGTGATGGCGCGAAAATTCCATTTTGAGATGTTGATAGATTTACACGTTCTGAGGTCACCTGAGTGTAAAAAAGTGTATGTCTGTCGTCTGTGCAGACACGTGAAGCCTAAACTACCGGGCCTATTCAAACGAAATTTGACATGCATGCGATCAGAAAATACCAAATATATTAATATTTAATATTTTAATATCCATACCCCGAGGTTAAATGTATTTTTCCAAATTTAGGAGCGTTACTCCCAAAAACTCTGAAAAAAAATTCTCGAAAACGGTTTCAACTATCTCGCTTAAAAAAAAGGTAAAATGTAACTACATTTTAGACGTTTTAATACGAATCTAACGATATAAAAATCTAGTTCCTGAGAAAATAGTTTACAACGCGGACGGAGAGAGGTCGGGTTCAATTCCCCCCAGAGGAGAAGTTATTTTTATGATAAATTTTAATAAAATGACCAATAATAATTTAATGTGGGTATACCTACGGACAACTCGAAAACTAATAAATGGAAAACACTGGGCTAAGTAATTATGAACTCTAAATGAGAAAGTATGTCTGAGTTGCCTCGGACCGATTTTTATGAAGGAAATAATGAATTCGGAGACAAACCAGCATAACTTTGAGTTATACACGGTTTGATTCTGCACAGTTTTTAATACGAAGGAATGGCGGATGTGTATATGTGATCTCCACGAAATGTAAACATGGATCATTCAGAAGTACTCAAATAATACATCTCCAAAAATGAAACAGAACCATTTCTATATAAAATGTTAACGTATTCTAACAGAAATGGAGCTCAATGCATAAAAACATTACAGACTGAATCTTATCACTAAGAAGGCGAACTTTTATATCGAGAAACTACATATTTTATAAGTGTGGTTTACTTTTGTTTAAGAGGTAGATTTTTTCATTTTATAAGCTGATGTTATCCAGAAAACGTGCTTGGAATCAATTTGCATCGATCTATATCTTGGTATAGTACCAATACGATTGACAACTATGTAAAATATCTTGGTTTAATCTTAGACTAGAATATGATTTGGGTTGAATCGCTAAGAAGCAAAAAGATCAATAAGACCTTAGCTTCCCTCTGGTTCTAAAGAGGGGCTAGGGATATCGAATTCCAAGCTGAGGGTTATGGTAAGTACGAATAAGGATAACAGGCCCTGAGAGAGTAACCCTACTGTTCCGGAAAATTAATAAAGGATTTTCAAAAAAAAAAATGTAGTAAATTGTTATAAAAAAGATAAAGTCAAATTTGAAATTCTAGGTCAAATATTATATGCATAATCTAGTATATATTTATTCTGGGAATTATAGAACTACTAGATGCGGATTCCCATATATCACTACGTAATGAGTTATTTTTAATAGTTTCTTTAATTTAAAAAAGGTTTATAAAATATAGTCATTACACTTAAAATTCTCCCACGAATCAAATACAATTTGCAAAAAACACTAATTAGTAGAAGAAGTTCGCCAAAAATGGACCCCGTGCATAAAAAGGACCCCTATTTGAATAAAATTGTGTAAATGCTGAAACCTAATGATAGGGGCATTGCCAGTATAGCAAGAGGAGGTAGGGAGGACGCCAAATTAAAGAGAGAGGAAGATTATATCCGAAAAAGTGTAAATTATAGAAATCAAAGTTTTGCGGTGTTAATGTCAACATCATCCCACGATAAGAACGAGGTTTAGTGTTTTTATTTTGTTATGATTCTAAAATCAATATGAAGCAGTTTTGGTGAGTCTGCCAAATTGAAGTTATGAGAAAATATTGTTTTGTGCCTTAAGAAGACCCTTTTAATTTTTTACATATTTCAGTCTTTCTTTTTTTAATGGTTTCTTTCTCTTTTGAAATATTTTAGCACATATCAGCTGTATAAATACAATCGTTTGTTTTAAATAGCCCTAAGAAGCTCTTTCAATTTTAAATTATATACAACTATAATACACTCGTCATACCTGTAAAATATAAGTTTATCCATCACAACCAGAAGTAATTATCTTCTTACCTAAAAAAAAGAAAAAAAAACATTAGTAATTTATTGATTGTTTATTTATATTAAAAAGTGTACTAAAATAATGATTTGTGTTGTATATACCTATACGAATGTAATCATATAATTTCATTGACCTACAATAATAGTCTACTTAACCAAATATGTATAATCTAATCTAATAGATAACCAAAGCGACAAGGCAGTTCAATGAGCTAATTAATAATCATTCTATATAATCTCCTCTTTACTACGGTAATAATAATCCAGCTGTAATCAATGTATCTACACTTATGATTGGAAACATTGATGATTGGATATAATCAATGGAATTAGATCAGAGATTTATATTCAATAGAGAAATAAAAATATGTCAGATAAATACACTGGAATCATTGATCAGTAATTGTTGCTAGCTGATGTAGAACTTGATTTCTGTTTTAAAACCTTCATCCTGGATCCCTTTGTTATAATGAAGATCCTATATAAATGTCGCACATACTAATGACAAATAAATCAATAAAACTAATAAAGGGTTTTTTGTATTGTTGGTATTTAAATGGACCGACATTTATAATATATTTTGGAACGAAGTTCCTTATGGCACGTTCTGGAGTCCGGGAGTGAATCCGAAAAACGAACATCAATAAATCCCCGTCACAAAACCAAGCGTCACGAAATCTACCGATGACGATAACTTAATGATAACCGAGTAAATGATGAGTAAATGATGACCGAGTTAGTTGAAATTTGGTACACATGTTCATTTAAACAATGCCCAGACTGAGGTCGTTGAACAACGTTATCCGCCCAAATGTTCACGCGCAACGCTCGCGTAAAAGTAAGCTTCAAATTTAAAATTGGAATTTTAGGATGGGAAAAATGTTTAACTTTATCTATTTAATGAGACAAACAGATTTTTTTTTTTTTTTTTTTTTTTTTTTTTTTTTTTTTTTTTTTTTTTTAGTAAAACACCGACACTGCTATGAAGTGATAAAGATCGCTAAATTTATTAAAGCGGACCTAAACGTTTAAAATGAAGAAAACATAGTTTTTACTGATATCTTAGGTTCTAGATTTTAATAAAACTTCTTACACATCGTCTAAAGTACCTGGAATTGAAACAGGCATGTAAAATTTCCACCTGATACAAGCAGACGCGTATTTTTTTTTATTTATACAAATAATAATTGTCAGGATATTTTATTTAAGCAATAAAAAACAGATTTTCAGTTCATAAAGAGCAGACCCCCTAAATGTAGTCGAGGAACACCTACATAAATATATGTAATTGAGATATAATAAAAATCTCTAAATTCGAATAATAAATTTTATTATAATAAGTTCAGTACTACAGGCCACTTACTTTTACATAAACCTTATATAAAGTAAGTAACTAAGTTTTCCATTTATTGGAATATTAAATTTAAAACATTATTACATATTTAATAAAAAAAGATGAAATCTTCCAAAAACCTTAACTGCGCCTTTTGGGGAGCGTCAAGGCAGATGGGTTTGAGTAATAAGTACAAAAAAAAGATGTAAAACAAATTATTTTTGGCCTATGTTCCACTCGGAAGTTAAATTTAAAAAAATGTTACGATAAACTTGAACAAAAATTCTTCATATAATGCCATCCAATTAATCAATATTTTTAAACTCATATAAAAAGTGTTCAACAGGTGGTGGTTTACTTTGGGTATTTTCATTTTCAGCTAAATAAGTTTTATACTCATAAACAATACCTCGGAAACTAGATTTTTGCTCATATGGCAAGATTCGCATTTAAATCCACAATATTTTAGATTTCCTTACTAAAAATCGTCGAAACTGTTTTCAAATTTTTTTGAGGGGAGGGAGGGGTTTCTCCCTCAAATTCGGAAACGATTCATGTAGCTGAGAGGTTTAATTTAAAAAGCAAGGGTAAATTTAAAAATAAGAAACACATGCATCCAGCTACAATTGAAATCAAAAAATAAACATGGGTGAAAAAGATTCAAAATAAATATTCTTAAGATAGACATTATTAATATTATACTTTTCTATTTCTTAATATTTGGCAGGTGGAACGGATAATTGGATAAGACAGCTCCTGGACACAATCCAAGTTGTTCAGACTCGATGTGACCAGAGAAAAGAGCATTTTCTAATGGAGGTTTTTATTTTTTAGAGATGTAGGGTAAAAAAAAGTAAAGGTCGAGGTTTTTTTCTAAAAAAAAAAAACTTGGCAAAAGAAAATGTGTATAAGTCTAAATCTAAATGGAACATTAATACACAACACACGCTGCCCTTTTATATATATATATATATATATATATATATATATATATATATATATATATATATATATATGCATACATACATTTATACTCACACACTTTAACAGTTGTTATTGTCAAGGATAGTTTTTACGACAAAATTTTATAAATAGAATAGCAACTATAATTAAATATATAAATTGTTTGTCCTTCCAGTTGTGTGACGAAATTTTAAAAGTCAAAATGAAGAATAATTAAAAACACAAGTGTGGGAAGTGAGTGAAATGTTTATTTATTTTTAAGTCTTTAGAAGAACAAATTGAATGGGTGAGCGGAGTGATAAAAGAACTCGCCTTAAGCCCTGCCCTATAGCACCGATATAACTGGCACTCGTTAGGTCAAATACCAGAATGGTGTGCCACGTTTCACGCTAAACTGGTGATCGATGTAGCAGAGCAATAAAAGCTCTCACCTTAAACCTTTGTCCTTCTACTTCTATATCAGGCTTTCGGTCGTTCAAATCCCTGAATGGTGATGGTGAGACATGTTTCACGCTAAAAGGGGGATAGATATTGCAGAGATAAAAGAAGTTCTCACCTTAAACCTCTGTCCTACCACCGATATAGCAGAGCAATAAAATAAATGCTCTCACCTTAAACTTTTGTCCTTCTACCTCTATATCAGGCTTTCGGTCGTTCAAATCCTTGAGTGGTGAGACATGTTTCACGATAAAAGGTGGATCGATGTTGCAGAAAAGCTTTTGTTTGTATAAAAAAGGGATCCATTTTTTGGTTCAGGACATAAAGCTTTTTTAAAAAAAAAAATTCTCATAAGGGCAGAAGTTATATTGGGATAGGGACACTTCTTTAGATTGTTAATCTCATAAAAAAAACTATAGGGGAGAAACACTCTAAAGAAGGTGTACGGAATTTTCTTCTTTAGACGGTTACTCCCCTTATAAAAACAGAAGTGTGACATTCCTTTGTCCAAAAGTACATTGGACTAAACATCCGTTTTTCTTTATAGTTATTTAATCAGTCATTTATATTCTAAAACAACATAGGGGACTAACAATCTAAATAAGTACCAGCATAGGTACAATATAAAGGACAGTAGTTTGGTCTGAACTTGCTGGTTACCACCTTTTCATCCTTCCCTCCCTTCCTTAAATTTGTACATCCCAAATACAAAATAAGTTAATTTTCGGATCGGATGCCTTTTAGTGAGAGACAAATGTCGATATTATTATTTACCTATCACACTTTATTCAAAGATCCGTTTATTTATGAGAAGTCTGTTAAAACTTAATATTAAGTTTTATCTAAAGTCTATTACTATTCTTAGTTTCACTCCGCCTTGTTGATGGAAGCTAAAGTTTCCAACAGATAACAGTATTAAATCGGTTCGTGTGCAAGTCTAGGGATTTTACCGGAGACTAAATTCTTAGCACGCTCTTCCCTCAGCTCTTTCCCCATCCTTGTATGTCTCCTTAGCCTTTTAGATTCAAAGAGTACACTTCTCCTTAAAGCAATCAATACACTTTTTTCCCCTTTTTTTTCACCCTCCAACCCTTGGATTTAAAATTTATTTCAACCGACAGACCTTCTCCCTTTTTTTCCTTAAAGCCTTAACTTGATTACTCTCTACAGAAGTAAAGGTATATTTCCCTGGAGAAGTTGAAGAGTAAACAATATATATATATATTATATATATATATATATATATATATATATATATATATATATATATATATATATATATATATATATATATATGATATAGGTGGTGAAACAAAATAGGAAAAAGAAAACCAACAAAAACAGTAAATTAACTCCTAAATCAGCTGCTGGTTTTTGAAGTAAAAAAAGATAAAATCGAGAAACTACTGCAAAATTAGAAGATATTTTTTTCCCCAAAAGATTAACTACCTCAAATAAAAACTACAATGATGGAGTGGTAACCTAGAAGTTTATCACCTCTAGAACCTTTCCAAATTTAAATCCAACAGTCTTAGAACACGTTTGGAATAAAAACTAATTGATGAATCAACTCCATTAGTGTCACACTTTATAACAAGACAAGGATAATAAATCTCAAATTTGATTGAAAGCAATTTCATGTCATGCAGAACATAGAAAGGCTACTTTGGTTGGAAATTCCATTAATATAAATTGAATTATGTTTTTCAGAAGTACTCAATAAAAATTTAAGTTTGGTAGAACAACAGGAGGACGTTTGCTGAATGGACCAATCGATTGAGTCTATGCTTTCGGGCTAAATTTAGGTTACCCCCGGGTAAAAATATATTTAAGATGTCATTCTATTTTAAGTTCATCAATATGACCAATAACATGTCATTAATAAATAAAAAAAACGAGTACTTCTAAATAAAGTACACATATAAAAAGGTCAACCACAAACTAATGTTAAAAAGGATGTTATCACTCATATTGACTTTAATTTTAAATTAAAAAATTAAGAAGTAAAAATAGAAAGCAATTTGTCTACCAATATGTTTTTAGTTTTTGTAACAAATCTATTAAGCCAACGGCTACACAAATATGCATATTCCTTCTCCAGTTAAATAAATCAGTAGTTCTTAAAATAACTTTAGTCTATGCTGTAATAACATAACCGGATGGAAAAGTTGAAAAGGCTCGCTTCAACATATTTCAAGATATTAATAGCTAGAATCCATTAAGAAAGTTAAAAAAATGAAAAATGCAAGCTAAATGTAGGACAGAAATTAAAAAAAATATTTAGTTTAAAAAAAAACACAATATTTTAAAATATTTAACACCTCTCTCGTTCTCGGTCCAACATTAGAATCTTATTATTATAATCAATATTAAAAATTAATAAATTATCAAAAATTATTGTTGAAATTAAATAGTTTAATACATCAATATAATATAAATATAATACATATACATATTTAGGTTTTAAAATATTTTCAGTTTTCCCATTGTTGCTGTGTGCCTAATTATAAAAAAAAATCATAATTGTTGTTGTGTTCAGAAAAAAAAATCACAATTGTGTTTTGGGGGTTTTACACCCAAAACATAATTTTTTTGGGGGGTTTTACACCCACAAAAAGATATTTTGGGCGTTTAAATTTCTTCAAAGCATGCAGAAAACGAATCTAAAGACAAAAAAATATCAGCTGACCTTTTTAAGAAAAATTAAAAAATGTATCTTTCCTCTTATTGAGTTTTTGTATTTATATTCATTTCTCAGTTATACAACGGTTTAATAACTGTTTTATGACTTATTTTTGATTTTGACTGACATTATTCTACAGGATTACAATTTATGTACAATGAGGAGGGGAGGGCACCTGAACGATTGAGGGTAAATACTGCATCAAATTGTGATTTTATTAATTTTTTTTAGCATCCCCCTCCCACCCCCGGACTTCAGATACGCATTCATCAACCTCGAAAACATGAAGTTCAGACAAAATAGTCATAGTGCCCGAAAGTTCGTTAAATTTTGCAGAACGGTGTAATTTAAAGGACATGGAAAGATAATCTTCTTCACACTGATGTTAATCATCTCTCAGTATCCGCAATTTAAATGATAATATTCATGTCTACTCTCTTATAGAGTCAACTAATATATTTCATGGTTGATAAATAAATTTCTGTGATCAAACCTGGTTGAGATTAAATAATGTTATTGCAGTTTGACAGTACACTACTTTGGTGTTGTGTCGAGGTCTTAATCACTCATAGTTAATTTTATAGCTTCGTTAAAAAGTTTTAGTGGACCTTCAAGCAATAACCTGGGGTAAGCTGCTTTATTAGATCATTAATAAATTTATATTTTATCCTTTCCAACTTCTCCACTTTTTCCTATTCCCACATTATTTCTTATCTCTCCCTCACTCTCTGTTTCTTCTTTTCCTTTCTTCTCTGTCTCTAAATTTCTTCTTATATTCTACTTTATTTTTACATATATGTATTTCTCTCTATTGTTTTCTTTTCTCTTCTCTACATCTTTTCTCTAAATTAATTTCAATCTTCCACTTAATTTCTTCAAATATCACTCTTTCTCTCTGTTTCCTTTTCATCTTTATTTCTAATTCTATTTTATTTCTGTATTTCTTCCCGTCTTCAATTTTATTTCGAGGCGAAAAATAATTCGTATGATAATTTATTCATTGTTTCTTCTACCTACCTTTTTCTATTTCTTCCCCTATCTATAATTTCTAATATTTCCTGAATCGATTTTTTCCTACATTACTTCAATTTTCAGTATCTACTCCTTGGTGCCTCCCTCGATTTCTCAATTACCCCATATCTTTATTCCACCTCCTTATTATTTTCCTTTCAACCTCTTTCTGTCTTTCTTATCCATTATATCATAACTTTAAAAAAAAAACTATTCTTTGTTTTAGTACCCTGAGTTTTAATAATAAAACTATAAAAACAATTATTACTAATACTGGATAGGATAAAGTATTTCCTCGTTTATAAAGCAGTGTCAACTGATAAAAGGTAACTATTAATTATCGAGTGTTTAAAACAAGAAGAATAATAATATTAAAAACAAAGTCTCTGAAAATTAGAAAAACTTTTATAATTAAGGGGAATTAAATTTATGTTAAATAAATTGCTTTTTTGTTGAGCAATGTAGAAAAAGAAAAGTGTTCAGTTTTTTTTTTTCAAAACAAAAAGCAAGAGAGGGAACAAAATTAAAGTTTGGATCTCAGAAAAAAAGAACATGAGAAAAAAGATAAGAATAAAAAGTGTTCAATTTTTAATTAAGCCTAAAAGAATTTAATGAAGCCATAATTAAGCCCACTGCTTCTATAATGTTATTTTAATTAAATTCGACACGATTTTGTTATATAATACTATTGATTAATAAAATTTATAGGTTATAAAATCATGCTCTATTAACAAACGTGCTCAGGTAATATAGGTTCATTAAAGTTAGGTAGGTACACTCGAAAAATGTCCGGGGTTGTCTGGGAAAGCCGATATCCTGGAAAACTTGTAGTTTCCGAGATATTGAATAAAAATAAATGTGACGCAGCAAAATAATTAAAAAACTAAATGTAAACATCCACTAGTTGAACTAATTTCTACTTATAAAGGCCAGTTTACACTTTGATAAGCAACAAGTGCAGATGCATAATGTGTATAATGGTCAAAGTATAAACGGAGGCGTCAAAAGAAAAGTGCGAGTGATTAGAACTGTGGTCTATTTTACACGATTTATATTAGTTTACAAGTTTGTTGGAGAAAAATTTGGTGATCTATATTTAACCCAGTTCCCGACCACCTAGAAAGCTGGCACTTCCACTTTCCACAGATTATGTGTTTCCAATGACAATAATTAGTCATTAGGTTTACAATATATTTAAATTCCCAAAAAAAAAGATAGAGGTAAAATTCGAAAAAATTGTAAACAACGACGACCAGTGACAGGTATGTGAGGTTATTTTAGTTAATTTTTGTGTTTAGTATCCTCCCGTGCATCTCCTCTACACTACACGCAACTTTGCCTTACATTTTTTACCTTTATTTATTGCCGTCATATTAACCTATTGCAGTTTCTCTGTACACACTGTACAGAGCACACACTGGTTCCTCTCGCATTCATAAAACCTTTTTTTTTTTTTTAATATCACTATTTTAAAATAGTCTCTTTATAATAAATTTACCCTCGATACCATTCGTCCAGAGAAACTATGTACCACACTATATATATATATTTGTTGGTTTTCTTTTTCCCATTTTGTTTCACTACCTATATCATATATATATATATATATATATATATATATATATATATATATATATATATATATATATATATATATATATATATATATATATATATATATATATATATATATATATATATATATATATATATATTATATTCCATATTACATATTCCACATATTTTATAACAAAGAAATAATATTGACTTATACTAAAGCATTAATATTTATTACCAATATTAATCAATACCGATATATTAATTAATGCTATCGTTACATTGATTGCTTATAATACTTATATTGATTGATCTATTATATTAAATTAGGAATTATCTTTCTGAAAATTTAGTTTATCTTATGCTATTGATAAAATCAGAGAAAGGGTTGTTGGAAACATTTGATTTTTTTGCATAAAAAGACCACGTCCACACAATAAAACGTCAAGCATCATATAACAAAAGCGGACTATTTCTGTGTCAGGAAAATAACAGTCACCTGAACTTGATAGCGGTTGTCTATAGCAATGGATCCCAAGGTGGGCGGTGCGGCCCTCTTCAGGGTCCCTTTGATTTCCTAGGGGATTCCAAACCTATAAAGGGATGATAAGGAGACAATGATTTTTTTTAAAAAGTGGAAACACTCAATATGTCCGTATAATAGAAAATATCGGTGCAAGACCACTCAGAAATATTTTCTTACATATTTAACTTATCCCTACTTTCTAGATCATTTTAAACTATAATCTGGCATAGATGTTCCCCAGAAAAGTGACAGAAATGTTTATTGTTATTAAAATTAATTCCTACACAATGTCATTACTTTCTCCTATCCATCTTATATTTAGAAAATTACAAGTTTCAATAGAACAAAAAAAACTATTTTAAATTTAACACGTTTTAAAAGCCCTTTATATCCAAAAAAAAATCATTACTAAATCTCTGAGCAGATGTCTGAACTCAACACAAATGATTCGATACGATGAGTATTGTCAGAAAATTTTTTAAATTTAAAATCATTGAAACTGTTTCTTGTGAAAAAACAAAATATTTTCATGATACTTCCAGTTCTTTTATAACTCTTTATGAAAAACAATACTGCCAATTGGTGTGGCAAATAGCATCCTCGTATCCTATCACGTTATTTATTGATTTTATGCTTTACAAGCCAATGAAACTTATAATTTGGGACCAACAATGAGCTAATTATGACCTACCATACAAATACATTAAAATCAGACGTGTAGTTTTTAAGATATGTTGGTTCTCAAAAATTGAGCGGCAGACCGACAGACAGACACGGAACCAAAAATGTTCCCTCGTCTGAAACAGATTTCTGCCTTATTTTTGTGAACGGAACGATAACATAGCTTCCGTTACCTTCGGAAGCAAAACAATACTACATTACGCGTCGAGTGCGGAAAGTAGCATTTTGCATGCGAGTGTGGAGTTTGCACCCGAGCGATAGCGAGGGTGGTAAAACCACACGAGCAATGCAAAATGCCGTTTTCGCACGAGTTGCGTACACTTTATCTACGATTGTTAGATTTAAATAATAAATACAGAAACAAATAAACTTGCTGTATGTAAGTTCGTATCTCTCTCTTGATAAAGATGGCATGAATTCATTAGTTGTATTTTTTGCCGAATTAATTATTTCTGGAGGATTATTATTCTCCACATTTTCGTCAAAGTCACTTGATTCACTCATTGTTTTTCACTAAAAACTTGATATAAACAGTTACTTTAATAAAAGAACAGCAAATTAGTTTTGTTAAATGTAAACAAACTCACTAATCGTGCGTAAAGCTGAAGAATTCCTCTTTTTTACCGCACTAGTGCGGTAAAGAAGATGAATTATTCAGAACTATGAGACGCGCATGCGCAATGAATACAAGTAAGTAAAAAATCACTTTCTACGCATCTAAACAAAGATAAATTGTTTATATTTTGTACCAATCGCAGATAAACATATTTAAGTTAATCATTTGTGTAATAATGTTTAGTAGGTTTTTGTTTTTTCATTTAAAATATATTAAATTGAAATACCAAAGATTTAGTAGAGATTCTTTTTTAATTTAAAACACCACAAAAAGAAATAAAAAATGGGTTTTAAAAGAACAAACTCACTTTAAGAGTACAAATGGAAATATTAAGCTCTAACACGTGTCAACTTTATTAACACTAAAAATTAATAAGAAATATGTAAATAGGTAATATAATAATAATTTACTTTTGGATTACATTACTCACTAAGAAACTACACCACTTTAAACAACAGTGTTTAAAGTGGTAGTTTCTCAGTCAGACACAGATGATCTGAGGATCATTTCATTTATTTTATATTTATTAATTTTAAAATTGTTAAAAACTATGTAAAATTTTAACGCAAGCAAGAACTTAAGGTCTGATAATGCCCGTAAGGGGTGAAATATTACCTTTATTTTATTAACTAATTGTTAATTTACTCACCTTTATGATCCTAAACACTAGTAATCCAAAATTATCAAAGGTGCAAACTTCTAAGAATTATTCTTCAACTGGAATAATTTACTTATTTATAAAGAAATTATTTTAGATATAATTTGATTTTGATAATGGTAATAAACCAAATTATATTACGAAGAGGAATGAAAATCAATCTGACAAAATTAGGGAAATAAGTTTCATAAACGTAGTCATATCGAAATTTAATACGAAAATAATAATATTTAATTAATTTACTATAAATAGTCTAGACTCTAGATTCTAGACAGTATATGTGAGTATAAAGCTGGTAGATAGCTTGTACCAGCATCGAAATAAACCCTCATATTTAATTTAATTTATTTATTGTTATAAATAGTTAATAAGGTTAAGTTGGTTAGAGTTAAAAAGCAATAGAAAACAAATAGTATAGTATAGAAACACATTTTTGGACTCAGGGGACCGTAAAACGTGTATATCTATCAAGATTAAGATCAGTTTCAATGATAGAGTCTAGTACAAAAGTTATTAATGACAACAGAAAGTAAAAAAAGACCAGTCATGCACCATGACTTAATAAACGAATTTTCAAAGAAATCTCCTTATTATTGGCTTATGATAAATAGGAAAATGTTGGTTTAGAATTTGGATGAGTGAAAAATATAATTTGGTACACAGCGGTACGGGGTACAAAGGTCAAAATAGTATATACCCTTCAAGATGCATGTCGTTGGAAAGCTCTTTAAGAGAAAAGTAATTGTTCTTATGTGCACTTTAGACATAATTTTATATAAGAGAGGGGTAAAATGGAAAAACAAGTTTTATGCTATTTTTGACCCTAAATGAACTCCAAAAATTCTGGCCAACATGCTATCTTATTGACATTTTAAAATTTGTTTGGATTTTTTAAGTGTATCCTACCGCGAGATATCGTCTGGAGTGACACATACATATATACACAATACACATACATAAAAAAAGTGTTAAATTTCAGGAATCGATTTAAAATGGTCTAAAACGGATTTCCATGGAGAAAATTTTTAAAAAGTCGCATTAAAACATTTTTGAAGCCATTGCAATAGCTTAATTTTCTTTAAAAATTCGCTAAAAGGAATGTTTAAAGAGTACACATATATATAGCATGTTAAACATTGATAATTACTAAAAAGTACTTATATGTATCATAATGGAAATGAGCATTAACTGACTTCAGGAGAAATGAAGAGAATCGAAAAGATTAAAATTAAAAATAGACTGCCAATTGGTGTGGCACATAGCTTCCTCGCATTATTGTCTAATTGGATTATTTTTCCCCCCGTTTTTTTTTAATCTGTCAAAATGGTATGATTTTTTTTCACGAATTAAAGTATCAATTTAGCAAATGTTAGAGAGCGTAGACGGTTCAAATTAATCTGGGGCTATCTGCGGGTTGCTTTCGATAAACTATAAAAGTTTCATACAAATCAGATAAGTACTTTTGAAGCTATAGGTGTAAATAAATGTATGTTTGTGCGCATGTGGAAGAGAAAAAAAATAGGCGCAGAAGGTTGAAACTTATATGGGACCAACAATGGGCTAATTATGACCTACCGCCAAAATTTCATTAAAATTGAACGTGTAGTTTTTAAGATATGTTGGTTCGCAAAAATTGAACGATTGACCGACAGACAGACACAGAACCATAAATGTTCCCTGATGTCTGAAACGGATTTCTGTCTTGGAATTTTTGAAATCGGAGACCTGAAATTTTTTCGTTCTTCAGAACGATCACATAGCTTCCGTTACCTTCGGTAAGCTCGGAAGCAAAATTCCAGAATATAACCAGTATTATACTAAACGAAATTTTGTAAGTTTATTCTAAATTAATAAAAGTATTCATAGAAGAAGAATTATATAACAAGTATTTTTAGTTACATTTTTCAGCCAAGGTCCTAAAAATATCTAAAGACACGTGTAGAAGGAGTTTGATAATATTTCAACAAGCATGATAATAGTTGAGAGAAAAAAGAAAGTATTTAAGTATGACTTGAGTTTTTTTATTATTATTTTAAACGGTGAATAAAAAATCGAACTAAAGAAATTTTATCAAAGAAAAAAAGAGTTCTATTTTAAACATTATCATAGAGTGAGCGCAATATTTTATAACTACTTTATGAACATAAAAGACCAATTAAAAATGTTTATGACCAATTAAAATATTCAAAACATATTTGTTATTAAAATATCATTATTGTACTCGTAGTTTGAGCACTAAAATTAATAAAGATCTTATTAAGATTAATATTCATTTATTTTTCTCTCCCTGTTTATTGCTTAACATCGCCCATTTTTCCAGGGCATATTTTAGTAAGTACTTGTATACAACAATTCCCTCATTTATTTTTATCTTATTATACTCTATATTTGTATTTTTTAATCAACTCTTTTTTATCTGCAGGTCAAAGTTTTTGTTACTTTCTATCTCTATCACACATACTTTAACACTAACTCTTATAACAACGAATCTAATCTTCCTCACGTTTTATACTCATTCATAAATCTAGTACTCTCTGGGATTTTTGTCGCAAATTTTTGTTCGGATTCATTGTCGCAGGGTTGACTCTTGGCCTGCATCCCGGCTGAGTCAGCGAAAGCGAATCTTGAATAAGACACGTCGCAGAGATGAATATTAGGGTCCCGCTGTATATTATAGGATTGATCAAATGCATTAGATTTTCCGATGAAGATCACTTCTTGCAGTATATTAAGTCCAATGTTTTACTTCCACTACTGGCAGTATCACTAAATATGCTTATATCGATAGTTTGTCTGGAATGTAGTTGATAAAATTTAGTTTAAACCAGAAAACTAAAATGTATGACATATTCATCCAACGTATGTTCAATCATTACCTTTTTCACATTCTACCAAATTTCACTTACACATTGTGTTTGTTGTTTGTAATGTCTAATAATTGTTCAACACTTATACAATGTGTGCGATGAAACTTACAAAGCAAAGTAACATAAGCCCATTTTTAGGGTCCGTAGGCAAAACCAAGGACCCTTATATTTTCCTGCGTGTGTCTGTCCGTCCGTCCTGTCGCGTGCTCTCACGGCTACACCTTTCGTCCGATCACTTTGAAATTTGGCATGTATGTGTCTTGTAACTACCCACATATTTTAAAAATATAGCGACTTAAAAAAATATTTTTAAAAAAGAATTAGGGTAAAACAACTTAAGGGTTAATTTTTGTTTTTTTTTTTCGACACCGTGAGGGGTATCATATGAAAGGGTACGTCGAGCTGATTACAAAAATATATAATTCTTTGGTTATAACTTTGATAGGGCGAGCGTAGGCAAGTTTGATGTGGGTGAGAAACGTGTCCCCCCCCCCTTTCTATCTCGCTTATGCGAAGTGCAAAAAATCTGAAAAAATTCCTGATCATTCTTCGACCAAAAGTAAAGATACCACTTTTTCGAAATTTCGAAAAAAATATACCAAAATTCGTTTTTTTATAACTATGGTCTTTTAGATGTATTTATATGGTTGTAGTCCGGTTCAGTGACAAAAAAATACTTTATCAGAAGTTTGTTTATGTGTTTTGAGAATATCAGACCCATAGGATAGTTCAAAGTAAGCTTTTTAGCATTTTAATAAAACACTGTTTATACACTTTACAGTTAAACACTATATAGTGTGGCCTACGGACCCTCGCTGTGTGCTGACTAGCACACACTTGACCTGTTAATTTTTTTATTATTGTATTCTTCACCTAAATTGTTTCAATGTGCAAAATGTGGGGAAGGTTGAAAGACGGGAAGTAGTTCGAAATTGGGGTAATAGTTGAGTGATGAAACTTACAAAGCAAAGTAATATAAGACCAGTAGAAAAGAAAATTGTACCAAGGGTATTTTTCATTAAATTAAAGTAGAGAAACATTATGGTAAACTTTTATTGAAAGTTAGATATAAAGAAATTGAAAAGGCGCTAGAATTCTAAAGCGAACATTCAGAATTCCTTAGATAGGGAATGGGCAACGCAGGACGGTATACGATCCTTTCACGTAGTTTATGGTGTGGTTAGAATAGCTTATGTCCCTCTTTCAATAGTAACCTATTTTAAATGTATTGACGTCTGATCCTTGACCGTAGGGACCATTATCACATAAGCAACGTCGATTTTGTAAGGGATATACCAATGAGAAGTGGTTTTCTCCAAGCATGTTATCCTGTCCAAGATTTTATCATTTCAGTTAACATAAAGCAGAAGCTACCCTTTCACACACTTAGAAGTCCGAGTTAATGGAACTTCATTCCAATCGTCTCTTTATTCCCATTCCCACACGTTTTAAAGTAAACATCAAGATACTAGGGGCCCTTCTATGCAGACCAAGAGCTCATACAGAAAAAAGCATGCAAGGATGTAAGAGTTCCTCAAAGCATGCAACCAACGTGACTGGGGTATCTAACTGCAAGACACTTAACAAACTCTATACCATGCTTCAGGGTAAATAAACATCATACGATGATGATCTCACGGAAATCGATGTATTTAACACGGCAAGAACAATTATTGTTAATTTTTTTTTACAAATTAAATAATCTGTTCAAAATATTTCAACTAATTATAACATATATCTTGATATGGTAGGAAACAACAATATTTAAAACCCTTAATTCACATGCAACGATACTCCACAGTACCTAATTACACTGATGATATTATTGACTAAATTATACCCTATAATTATAAACTTTTCTGCAGAAGTGAAATTGCTCTTATGCACATTATTATTTCATATGAATTAATATTTATTTCATATCCATTAAATTTTTAATAAAAAGTTTTGTTATTTAAATCTAATATGTTATTATCAATAGTGACTTAAGTAGCAACATAACTTAAGGTACGATTTCCTATTTTAGGGTTTCGAGGTCATCCTAGAAACCCTTATGCTTTTGTTAGATCGTCCGTCCGTCCGTTGTATCTTGGATCATATCTTCCGGCCTATTGCAGCTAGAGATTTGAAATTTAGTATATAAGTTAATTTTCTTGCCCAAAAACAGAAAAAATGTTGCGAACATCACAACTCAAAATTTTTTCGATCAGCATTTTTCAATTAAATAATCCTAAGATTATATTTACTGCAAATATTGAAACAAATTAACAATGGAAATCCACAATAAATAAACAAATAGAAAACTCTGGTCGAAGTATTTGGAAAGGTTTACAGACCGACACCCAGACACGAGGTCAATCGTTTTTCTGTCAAGGAAATGTTTAAGACATGAAAAAGTTGCTATCAAATGCTTCCATTGTCACCAGAAAACTCGGAAGTAAAATTAATAGATACAAATATAAAATAATAGAATATAAACAATCAATATAATGAAAAGTATAACAAATTTCATTTACTTCCCAGGTATTGGGAAATATGAGAAAATTAAAAATTGACCGTAAGTGTCCTTCGATTTCTAATACCTAATCATATATGTGATAAATGTCTATACAAATTAAAATAGAACATATTTCCGAGTTAATTAATATGCTTTAAATGCTTTAACTAATTACATTGTCACTTCATTACAGATAAAAGCATATTTCGAATAGACTCTAATTTGACACTCTGGGAAATTGATGGGATTTACACTAAGCTGGTTATATTGTTTGTATAAAGGAAATAATCTTAGGAGGAAATTAATAGCTGTAATTATTTTAGTATAATTATAATTAATTACTGACAGCTATTATTAGATAAAAATTATAGTATAAAATTGTTTGGCACAAAAAACTTAGAATTTATTTATAAAGGCATTATGTTAAATATGTATCATAACTAATAGAAAATACACATCACCTATTGTACGGTCCAAAAGTTAGAGGCTACTACTTCACCTTACAAGAGTTGATCTCTCTAACTTTTATTATACGTTATACGAGAGCTTTCTTTAACTGTGTTAAACATGTTATTCATCTGAATTAACTCTTCCACATGAATATCTTTATAATTAATCTATCTTAAGATAGAGTAAGTATAAAGATACTTCTTTAGTCCAATGAGCTCTTTTACTTAAAACCAATTTTATTTAAAAATGAGGTATTTCATTTAATATACATTAATTATAAGCTTTCTTTAACAGTCAATATAATCAAGACTATTTACTTTTACTTGAAACCCATTAATTTAATTTCTAAACACCGTTTTTTCTTCAGCTAAATAAGGTCTTTCGTTAAATACACATTATTCCTACAGTTGACCGTTAAAGTTGTTGTTATCGCAACCAAAATAGTACGCAAAACAGCAGATCCCAGCACTTACTACTTTACCGCACTCCAGTGTTCCAACTTACATAACAAACTTAAAAATCAAATTAAATCTAAACAAAGATTAAATAACCCAAATTATAATAATAATAATGACAACTAATGATTATTTTTTAACTAATTGCATGATTTAAACCCTATATATCAAATATAAAAATATAAAAAAGTAAAGATAGACAATCTAAAAAAAAAAGAATCAAATGTGATGAGTAAGTGTTATGATGAAAAATAATAACAACGCTTTTGGTCAGGATTGCTGAATCAGACAAAAAGAGACAACACTGGCTATAAAACGAACAGCTGGTTTAGTTGATATTGTAAAACCTTTTATCAACGATTGATACGAAATATAAACATTGTATCTCTGTTTAGATGCGTAGAAAGTAATTCTTTACGTACTTGTATTCATTGCGCATGCGCGTCTCATTGTTCTGAAGAATTCCTCTTCTATACCACCCTAGGGCGGTAAAGAAGATGAATTCTTCAGCTTTACACACGATTAGCGAGTTTGTTTACATTTAACAAAACAAATTTGCTATTCTTTGATTAAAGTAACTGTTTATATCGAGTTTTTAGTGAAAAACAATGCATGAATCAAGTGACTTTGACGAACATGTGGAGAATAATACTCCTCCAAAAATAATTAATTCGGCAAAAAATACAACTCAAGAATTAATGCCATCTTTATCAAGAGAGAGATACGAACTTACATACTGCAAGTATATTTTTTTCTGTATTTATTATTTAAATCTAACAATCGTAGATAAAGTACGGTACGCAACTCGAGCGAAAACGGCATTTTGCATTGCTCGTGTGGTTTTACTACCCTCGCTGTCGCTCATGCAAACTCCACACTCGCATGCAAAATGCTACTTTCCGCACTCGACGTGTAATGTACTATTACATGTTGATGAACACTCTATTATTTTATATTTTATTTACAGATTAAAAACTAACTGTAGGAAACATTTAATGTGCAACTCGAGCTTAAAGTGTCTTTGTTACATTACAGTACATTTGTTACCAAATTCTATATTACATTTGCATAACCAATCACGTTTAATAGTTATTTATGTAACTAGGCTGCAAAATTAAATTTCACTGACGAGTGATTAAGTTAGCCTCCGAGCCGAAGGCGATGACAGGCTATGAAAATTAACTGTCGAGGCGAAGCCGAAACAGGTAATTTACCTAATTGATAATGAATACACGAGGCAGAAATGTTTCCTTTGCTGCATTGTTGCTTACAATATTTTATCTACTCACGCTATTTAGATAAAAAAAAATGGAAGCATAGGTAAACATATTATTACATTAATAATATAACATTGCTTAGTAATAAAACAAATATAAAACTAAATCGAAATAACACAAATTAAAATAAAACTAAACACAGACAAAAACAGATTTTATGACACGCACGTAAACACTGTACTTTTCCTGCCTAGGCAGTGAAATATTCCCCTGACTACTTTAATTACTTTCCTACCTGTTTTTATTATTTTAAAGACAAATCAGCGAAATAGTACTTTACAGTCTAAAAACAGTCAAGTGTCAAGTAATGCTTAATTTTGCTGCCGTGAATAGATAAATTAAATTATAATTAAGGTTTTTTGGCTTATGACTTATGTGTTCATGTTCATTCATCCTTTACTTGACTTAAAGACTCAGAAGCTACTTCTTCAATCTCTAATGAAGCGAAATAATTGTTTACTATTACAGGTATGTTATGTTTCAGAATAAATAAACAGGTCAAGTGTGTGCTAGTCAGCACACAGCGAGGGTCCGTAGGCTACACACACTATATAGTGTTAAACTGTAAAGTGTATAAACAGTGTTTTTTTAAAATGCTAAAAAGCTTACTTTGAACCCTTCTAAGGGTGTGATATTCTCAAAACACACTCTGATAAAGTATTTTTTTGCCACTGAACCGGACTACAACCATATAAATACATCGAAAAGACCATAATTATAAAAAAACGTATTTTGTCAATAAAAAAAAAAAATATATTTTTTTCGAAATTTCCAAAAAGTGGTATCTTTACTTTTGGTCGAAGAATGTTCAAGAATTTTTTCAGATTTTTTGCACTTCACATAAGCGAGATAGAGGGGGGGGGGGGGGGGGGGGGGAGGGACACGTTTCACACCCACTTCAAACTTGCCCACCCTCGCTCTATCAAAGTTATATCCAAAGAATTATATATTTTTGTAATCATCTCGACGTACCCTTTCATATAATACCCCTCACGTTGTCGAAAAAAAAAAAAAAAAATTAACCCTTAAGTTGTTTTACCCTAATTTTTTTGAAAAATATTTTTCTTAAGTCGCTATATTTTTAAAATATGTGGGTAGGTAGGTACAAGACACATACATGCCAAATTTCAAAGTGATCGGACGAAAGGTGTAGCCGTGAGAGCACGCGAGAGGACGGACGGACAGACACACGCAGGAAAATATAAGGGTCCTTGGTTTTGCCTACGGACCCTAAAAAAATAGATAAGTACATAATAAGTTAATCGTGTTTATGTCCCGGACAAACCAAATTCTCTTTAAAATTCATGGAGGATTCAAAGTTTGTGAGAAAGGCCGGGAACATTTATCCCCCTATCGCAATCTTTACCCGAACACCCTAAATTACAGTTCGATAGTTAAAGCCTAATTAGCCGCCTAACAGGAAACTTGCTTAAGTCTTGAGCCAAAGTTAGGCTAACTTTGATATAACCATCAAATTTCGTCATAATCAGAATTAATTCTAATCTGGATTAGAATCTTAAGTGATGTGATGTCCACAGCTGTAGAAGAGAAACAAGTATTCAACTGATTGAGAAGAAATGAATAGAATTGTAGGCATGAACAGAAAAACGAATGTTTAATTTTTAGATATAAATAAAGTTAAAGGCAATAAATCGGTCTTGTAAAAGTGAAACCAATCAGTCTTGGCTTCAGAGCAAGAAAAGGTGTTGCAATGAAATATGTTGCAGAAAGTATTCCTCATTTCTATTTTTTATACGTTAAACAATGAGTTCCCTTTGTAAAAAATAACAGTTGAAACGATAATTATATGACGGGACAATATAGAAAATTCTTTAAAGTTACAAAACAAAACAGCGAACTACTAACATTCACCTCAGCAAACAATTAACTGACTTAAAATCAAAAGGTAATGAGTACTCGATGAATAACATTTATTTGCTTGATGGTAATGATCATTTCACGAGCGCATAAAGTAAACACGAAACAATTTAAATTTAGTTGAAAATATATAAATTTAACATTTCATAAATACGAGTAGGAATATTAAATCTAAAAACTTGAATTCGTTCTAGCATATCCTTAATTCTTATTTGAGTTGCCAAATAATAATAAAAAATAAAATAAACAAAACACTGCTGCCAAAAAAACAATTCATTTGAAGAAAGTTTATTAGCAAAGTAATTGCTCATTTGTTTCTTATTGTGTTAGTTAGGCATGAATGTAAATGATAATCTAAATTAATATTCAGCAACTGTATGTATAAATAACCAATGAAGTAGGTTCATACTTAAAAAGAACGGATTTTTACGTTTTAAGGTCCCCCGAGTTCAAAAAAGTGATCTTTTTAGACAAACAATTTTTTAGACAAACAATTTGCTCAACTACTCTATAGTTTGAGTAGCTCAAACTACTCAAAAAAATAATTCAATATAATTTAACGAAGTTAAATTATATCGACTAAAAAACAGTGAAAATATTATTCAAACACGGTTCTGACTATTTTTATTAAAAATTCCTAAATTTAGTCCCAACGAAAAAAACAACAACAAAATGTTAGCCCAACCTTGATTGTTAGTAAGGGAAAAATCTGGTATCAGAGATATTTTTAATAAAATTAAACGTTACCCTGAATGAAATCAAAACCAGAACAAGTAAACAAACAACCTACAGTATATATTTTATAAAGATCGGGTACAGGGTACCTCGGAACTTTTCCTCACTTCAGAGGCCACTAAAATGGCCTGCTGCGAAGCAAGAGGAGGAAGCAGCATTGGACGTGGTCAGTACTTAGATGGGTGACAGTTCTGAACAAACTAATTTATTATCATTCTTCACAAAAAACCTTATTTTTAATACCTATATTTTATTTAATTATTTGAAGTTGGCGGTATTTTGACAGATGTAAACAAACTTTGACGTCATCAAAATTATCGCACTAATAAATAATTATATTCGCTAATAACTGTTAAACTAATTAATGGAATTTCATCGGGTTCTTTTATATTTGTTCCTTAATTTCTTCCGGTTTCAACAATATGCTATACGTCAAAAACCTATTTATACTTTCGGTATTATTAACCGTCAAAGTTTAAAAAATCAAAAATTGATAACTTCAAAATGGCGGCCAATATCAAAATGAAATTTGGTGGGCTTGTTTGTCATACAGAGAGGTATATTCCTGCCAAATTTCAACTCGATCAGGACCATTGTCGATTTATTACGATTTTTTAAAATGTTTGCTGACTTAACAAACTGGGTTCAAAATGACGGAAAAATTTGATTTTCTGGGCGGCACCACTACAGGTAAGGACTGATTTTTCTGCTAAGTTTCAACTCTAGGTTAGATACCTTGGGCGCTACTATGATAACACACACACATACATACAGACGTCATGCTGAAAACCACTCAGGAGGTCTCAAAAACACCCAAAACGGATAATTCCGTTGAAATTTTTGGTGAAAACAGTATTTTTCCTACTATAGGCAGTGATGAAAAGTAATAACAATGTCTAATATATATATATATATATATATATATATATATATATATATATATATATATATATATATATATATATATATATATATATATATGTATATATTATAAGTATCTTTGAAATTTCAATTTATTGTCAATAAGTAGGTATACGAGAAAGTTTTGTACAAATATGAAGAACCAAATTTCTTAATAATTGTCAGTGTGTGCTGGAAATATTATTCATACTGGTACGTAATGCAAGTAACAATATTTTATTTTAAAAATTGGTTATATTGACCGATATTTTGTGATAATAAAACATAATGATAATTAATTAACACTTAAATAAATCCTACTGCTAGTTTAAATCTAAAATAACCTATAATTGTCTAAAACAATATAAATACAAATAACTATTGGACGATTGTTTCAGTCTTTCGACTATTCAATGGCAATTATACTTCCTTACTGAAACCTTCTCACAGGTAGAGTCGAACCTCACAGTGATATTATACTTTCTTTCTGAACCCTTCTCACAGGTAGTCGTACCTCTCAGAGATAATTATTCTTCCTTACTGAACTCTTCACACAGGTAGTCGTACCTCACAGTGATAATTATACTTCCTTTCTGAACCCTTCACACAGGTAGTCGTACCTCCCAGTGATAATTTAACTTCCTTACTGAACCCTTCACACAATTCGTCACAAGTCGTACCTCCCAGGCCCTAATCCCTATGCCTGAGCCTGGGGGTTCTCATGCAATAATACCTTCAGAGACCCTCACCACCACCACCTACCTTTATTTTCATTTTTTTTTTTTTTTTTTTTTTACTTAATAACACCTGTTTCTTCACTTAGCCTATGTATAATTGTAATTCTTAAAAAGTATATGCAATTCTTGAAAATAGTTGAAAAACTGAAAGGATAGTCTGCTTATAATTTGTATGAGTATCTTGTGCGGTTAGATAATTATAGATTATTTTAGATTAAACCACCAGTGTGTAGTAATTAACAATAGTTTATTTTCCCATTGTACAATATATTGCTTAGTTACAAACAAATGAGACTGAACTAAATTGAAAATAAGGAAATATCAATGCCAGATGATAATAGTCGATAAACCGCAAAAGGCAGGCATAATTAAACTAATAAATTAGCTTGAAGTCAAACTAGGATCAATAATTTAAATGATCTATCCTACAGTACGACCAGTAGGGCTTTTATTAAGAAAGAAGCAAACCAATGTCTACAGCCATTATAAAGTGAGGAATGTTGGAAATTACAGTTGTTAAAAATAAATTAAATAGCTCTTTTAACCTTCAACATGTAAAATATGTAATAAGAATTAAAAATGGAGCATTTAAAAATAAGTGACCACGTATAATGCATTCAGTTTTCTAGTGATGAACGACCTGTTATCGTTTGGTCAATGTTAATATATCGAGGCCATAAGCTTCTTTTTGTCATAAATAATTACCGCAATTTTCCAATGAGTTGAAAAAGCATTACAGAAACATCTTATCGTAAATTTGAGGATTATTTCAAAGAAATATTAAGTACATCTGTTGTGAAGTCTATCTTAAGCATTTTAGCTATAATCATCTGGTGAATTATCGTTGCACACCACGTTGAATACCGTCTTTATATATCATTGAAGATATAATTATCTTGGCGAATTTATTACGATTATATGAATTTAGCATTTTTATATTTACATTACTAGTATTTATTGGTTTAATTTAATTATTATTGGTTTTAAAATTGATTAATTATAAATTAGCACAAAACCCAGTTGAAACTTATATGGGACTAACAATGGGCTAATTATGACCTACCATCGAAATTTCATTAAAATCGGACGTATATTTTTTTAAGATATTTTGGTTCGAAAAAATTTAGCGACAGATAGACACGCAACCAAAAATGTTCCCTGAAGTCTAAAACAGAATTCTGTCTTGGAATTTTTGAAATCAGAAATATTATAATTTTTTGTTCTTCAGAACGATTACATAGCTTCCGTTACCTTAGGTAAGCTCGGAAGAAAACCATTATATAGATAAATAAATAAAAGTAATTTTTAAACTTTGACCTTTAACTTCGTATTTATTTTAAAAAGCTTAATTAAAAGTTTGTGGTATTTGTAGATTGGTAGAGTACACAGGACCGATTTAGATAAAATTTGGAAACATGTTAAAAAAAAAAAAAAAAAACCTTTCCGAAAAATATCCATATTCAGAGAAAATATATAAAGGCAATTAGGGAATCGCCTTTATACATTTTTTAATTAAATTATTCTAAAGGCTCCCATACACGGTGAAAATGTTTACGCAAACATTTTGACCGTGTATGGGACTGTTTGATGTTCGCGCAAACATGATGTTTGACGAGTATGGCCTAAATTTGCCCGACATCAGGTTTGCGCAAAACGTTTGATCGTGTATGGGGGCCTTAAGATTATTTTTACTGCAAATATTGAAACAATTTAACCATAAAAAACCCAAAAAACTAGACAACTAGAAAACTCTCGGAAGCAATATCGAAACAATTTTGGGGAGAATAATAGTTTGTAAAAGCATAAAATCATTAAAGTATACGAAACAGGTCGCGAGGAAGCTATGTGCCACACTATTTGGCAGACTATATTTTCATAGCGACGCGACGTTAACAAAAAAAACCCAAGAAGTAATAGACCCTCCAAAAATATGCAGATACACTTTTGTCAATGTGTTCATACGTGTAACAGCTTCTTTGCACAAAAAAATAATAAAAAAAATGTATATATCAATAAAAAAATTCACCATGAACTCAAGTAATGTTTCAGTTGTATACCGATGTATTTCGCACGCAAAACCACTCGCCATAAATTTAATTATTAAATCCAGTCTCATAATAGCCTCTGTCCGCCACAATTATATAAAAGTGTGTTGGAATTAATTATACATAGTTTAATTAATTTTGTATGTTTGAATAAATTATTTATGGATTAATTAATTACATGTTTGAATTAATTATATATATTATTTTATGCAACAAAAAAATAATTAATAAAATAACATGAAACTTAAAGGACTCATTTTACCAGAGATTTATTAATTATTAATAAATTGTAGAAAAAATATTTTAAATTAATTGTAGACAATTTTCTTGATAGCCTTAAACAATTAATGCTAATATGTTAAACATTTTTTTCTAAAAAAAATGTTAAACCCATTTTAACACAGGTTAAAAATGTATATTAAATGGTCATAATTTGTTAATGGGTTTGTAAAATCATAGGTGGGGAAAAATACAGCAGTTAGTAGGGAAAAAAGGAATAAAAAAAATATCCCGACAAAAATAAAAAATCTCCTCGACGCCCACCTCTAAATGATTTGTTTTTGCTAAGCTAAGGCAACAACATTTATTCCAATAAAAATAAATGTTTGTTTTAATTTGTTGGTCTTCAAATAGATATAATAACTTATCTAAATTAATTTACTCAATTTTACGGGCTAAACGGCTCGTATATATATATATAACAATGATGAAAAATATATAAACTATTTTTAATTTACTAATTGCCACAAAAGAAGGCTAGAAAAAAAGAAAGAGCAAATAAATAAAGTTGCCAAGTATATATTTTATTTCAGAGTACACGAAGGTTCATAAACAATTAAACAAATCGGACGAATTTGTAAAGCATCATAATCGGTCCAGCCGCATGAAGGTGGCGGGCATTTAAAAGTTTATTTTAGATATAACTATTAAACCGTTTATTATAACAAAGGGAAACAAACGCATCTAAATGAATTTTTATCGTCCAAACGCAATGAAACTGTTTCCAAGATATTACGCGTATACAAAAAAAATAAAAACCATTTTTAGACAAAGAATAACAGTGTTTTTTCGATGATTTGTTAAAAATAATAGTAGGCGGGTGACACGAAATACGTGTTTAAAGACACATGAAGCAAATATATATTGGTACAAAAACAAAACCATATATCGACTGTGTACCTACAATACCTCGTAATCCAAAAAACTAAATTTTTCAGGACAAGCAAAAAACGTTATAATTTTAAAAATATTGACTATTACTTTAATTGATTTTAATTAATTTCACTAAAAAACTTAAACGTATCCCACAACTAGTTAAAGACTTACAATGCATGGGGGGTTACGAGGTTTTGAAACCTTGTGATATACGAGGTTTTTTTGTGCACTTTAGTTAAATGATGGATACGACGTATTACAATAACGTCAATAAAAAATAATTGCTTAAGGCTTACTAGCTTTTGTTCATGGGTAGATATTAATAATATCTATCAAAAAATGCAATAAACAAAAAGTCTCGATTTTGAGGGTTACGGTTACGAGGTATTGCAGGTACTCAGTCGATTATATTTGTAATCAGGGGTTCTTACACTTTCCTTTATCACGCTCGCAAGAAACATTTCCGTTCAAAAATGTGTATCCCTTCAACTTCAACTTCTTTTTTGGGGTTTCCGTATATATTTCCTGTGGCTGAGTTATCACACATAACAGCTAAGTTTCATATACATATTTGTGTACAATACTTTTGGAATGCAGGTACGTTAACTACAGACAGACAGACAAACACAGGAAATTTTAAGGGTCTTCGATTTTGCCTACGGGCCATATAAAATGCTGTGTAATAATAACTTATTTTAAATCTACGGATAGTTCATATAAGCTGGTTCAGTGATATCAAAAAACTTAAATATCTGAGTCTGAATAGATAGAGTTGCTTTTCATAAAGCTTTAATGCTAATTGTAATATTAAAAATGAGGTTAAGCTTCTTATTTTAAAAGCTTATTAATATTTAGAAAAGAAATCTTAGTGAATTGGATTTAGTGAGGTGAATACTTCTAAAAATATATATTAAGAAGTAATCTTTATAGAGAATTTTATAGATCAACAAAAAAAGATAATAATGTAAAATGGATTAGCCTATAGTTCTATAATGCCAATAATGAAAATGTAATAAAGCAATAAATATTAGTTTGATTATTATGAGATTTATTCCTTTTTTAAATATCGAAATATAATCCCATATTTTATTATTATATTAATTTAATAATACTTTACATAACCTTATCGATTTTATAAAAAAAACAATGCAATTTAATTTTTACTTCAAGAATTGTCTTAATAAAAATAAAAGGTTTAGCTACCGTCTACAGTATTATAGTTCTAAGATAATATCACAACTTCTAATTATACTCTTTTAAATAAATACGAAGTTAGAGGTCAAAGTTTAAAACTTATATATATTTTTTTTTATTTATCTATAAAATCTTTTTTTCTTTTTAGTGCTTTCTAGCTAACCAAAGGAAACAAAAGTATAATTTTAGTGATAATTTTTTTCTTCTTATTTATAAGCTTTTAGGTTTAAATTATGTTTTTGGGGCTATAAAACTAATTTAGATAAGACATCCTAACACATTACTTTTGAGCTTAGCGAAGAAAACGAAAGCATTGTGATAATTTTGAAGAACAAAATTGGTGTATATTTCCGAATTCAAAAATATCTAGACTTCAAACATCAGAAAACACTTTTGATCTCGTGTCTTCCTGTTTATTATCATTTAAACGATTTTAAAGAATTACTTAAAAAAACAAATTAATTAATTAATATTAATGTTTTTGTATAGGTATTAAATATTTAATTTGAAAGAATGTTTTTGTAATTGTACAGAGTTGATGTGCCAAAGCTTTCAGGTTATTTAGCCTTCCAAACATTTTGACGACATTCAGCCAGCCAACAAACACACCAAAACAAATTCGAAAATATTTTAAAGGATTTAAAAATTCTGCTTTAACTTATAAAATATAATTATAAGAGATGTTGTTTGAACCCTGAAAGACAAACTTTGTTAGTTCAAGAAAACGTTTTTAGGCGGTCCAAATTCTGACTCAATTATCATGAAGGATTTTTCAGAGAAAACCAATTCATATACAGTTTCAATGGTATTTAAATGAACTACATTAACAAATTATTTTAATAGAAATTGATGGATTTATTAATGAGACAAAAAATGTTATAGTAAATTGATAGTGTGGCTATCTGCTAATCATAATATAATTTCAATAACATTAAATATTAATTAAACCACTGAAGTTCACGAACGAATTTTGTTCTTACTTAAGGATAGAGAAATGTCAAATTCATTTTTCTTTTACTGGACCAACTAATATTATTTGATTGTCCATATTGAGAAAATAAAATAACTTTAGCACATTTAGTATCTCCTTTTTCTAGAAATTCACTTCAGACTGTTGTCAATATATCTCATCTGCCTACCAATTATTCTTATTAAATTATGTGCCAATAGTAAACAAATAGATTATAATTACCAATGCCCACTCATAGCTAGTAATTAATCTCTTTACTCACCTGAAAAAAAAAGAAAACAAAGGCATAATTAATAATTATAATAATTTATACATAGGTACAAATAAATAAATATATAATATAAGTATGTATAATATAAGCTGGTTCAAAATTTTGATGTTTTTTGACAAAATGGCGAGCAAAATTAAACACTAACAACAAGTGTTATATATATTTGTAATCTACTCTTCAATACCTTTCATTTGAAACCCCACTCATTTTCCCCGTGACAGGAGTCAGCCGCCATTTTGGATTCCCAGTTAATCAGATCAAACTGCTAATCTTATTTTTCTTTGGCTCATCAGACCGCACATTTTGCATATTTTTTTATATTTTTAGTAACAGCAGAAATGTAGTTTCAGGGGGGGGGGGGGGACACGCTAAATTCCGATGTTTTTTAGATACCGAATCCCCGCCGGGGAGAAGTTATTTTTATGGAAATGTTTAAAAAATGTTCAAAAATGATTAAATGTAAAATGGCGCCGAAAATTAAACACTTTCCCTAAGTGGTATATATATTTGTAATCTACTCTTCAATACCTTACATTTGATACCCCACACAAAATTTAAAAAAAAATACTTTTATTTGTACTGAAATAAATTATCCGCCATCTTGGATTCCCAGTAAATCAGATCAAATTGCTAATAATATTTTTTCTATGGCCCACCAGACCGCACATTTTGCATGTTTTTCTATATTTTTAGTAACAGCGGAAATACGATATTAGGGGGGGGGGGGGGGGGACACACTAAATTCGGATGTGTTTTAGATACCGATTCCCCGCCGGGGAGAAGTTATTTTTATGGAAATGTTTGAAAAAAATGATTAAATGTAAACACAAGATCTCGAATTACTAATAAATGACCACTGGAGCAAGTAATTATGTACTCACATATGAGAAGGTTTAGTACGATTTATAAGGGAAGATGTTTTCTTGCGTGTTTCATAATATAAAGACTAAAATTAAAAAATTATCCCCTCTTAAATAAGAGAGAACCATTTTACTACGGTTTTATAACCTTTCTTTCTTTCTTGTTTGTTTGTTTGTTTGTGCTCCTGTGTGTGTCCAGTACAAATCTTGCAATCGATTTTTAACAAACTTCCCGTGTAGCTAGCCATTTGAAACTTTTAGAATAGCTCAGAACACGATGACAATGCATTATTTCAATACATTTAGGCATCTTTCAGCAAATTTTGCTTTATGGAAAGTTAGTTCGGAAAAAATCCGCAAGTATTTTTATTTGTTTTGATATTACCCGCATTTGCGATCTTCATTTTGACGGGTTTCAAATTTATTTTTTATTTTAGTACCTGGTATTCTGGTATGGCTGATAAAATTGTTAAAATGTTCAAGATTATATCAGGCTTTTTTGTTATGTAAACTTATGTATTTTTTACTACGTTTTTATTAGCTTGCATTCTTGTTTGTTTGTTTGTTTGTCCGGTACAAATCTGGCAATCGATTTCTAATTAACTTCCCGAGTAGCTAGACATTTGAAACTTTTAGCATATCTCAGAACACGATGACAATGCATTATTTTAATACGTTTAGCCATCATTCAGCAGAATTTAATTAGTTTTCAGCAAATTTTGCTGTGCGGAAAGTTAGTTCGGAAAAAATCCGCCAGTTATTTTATTTGTTTTGCCATATCCAATATTTACGCAATCTTCATTTTGACGGATCTCAAATTTGTGATAGATAAACATTGAATGACAGCAAAACAGGAAATATCGATTATATTATTTATCGATTATATTATTAATATTATTTCAAATATATCGATGGCATGCTTTAGATTTGGTGTTGGGAAGATCCGTTGTACAAAGATTTAACCTGTTATAGGTTTAAGATCAGCTCTCTGGATGGTTGTCATTTATGTGAAGTAAATAAATTCGGAACTATTTCTTTTTACTAACATTATATTATATTATATAACAATAACAATTATATTATCAACATTACATACGATTCAACAGAAAATTTAAAAACGTAGTATATAAAAAGTTCTTTTTATCTTGAAATTATACTAAGTTTTTATTAGCTTGCTTTCTTGTTAGTATGTTTGTCCGGTACAAATCTGGCAATCGATTTCTAACTAACTTCCCGAATAGCTAGAAATTTGAAACTTTTAGCATAGCTCAGAACACGATGACAATGCATTATTTTAATACTTTTAGCCATCTTTCAGCAGAATTTAATTGGTTTTCAGCAAATTTTGCTGTACGGAAAGTTAGTTCGGAAAAAACCCGCAAGTTATTTGATTTGTTTTGCCATATCCCATATTTACGCAATCTTCATTTTGACGGGTCTCAAATTTGTGATAGATAAACATTTAATGACAGCAAAACAGGAAATATCGATGATATTATTTATCGATTGTATTATTTATATTATTTCAAATATATCGATGGCACGCTTTAGATTTGGTATTGGGGAGATCTGTTTTACAAAGATTTGTCCTTTTATAGGTTTAAGATCAGCTCTCTAGATGGTTGTCATTTATGTGAAGTAAATACATTCGGAACTATTTTTTTTCTCTAACATTATATATTATACTAGCTGGATACCCGTGCTTCGCTACGGGGTGTGTTATTTTCAATTTGATTGGTGTATAAACTACCATCAAGATACATTTAAATTATTTTACTAAGCGAGAATATCTAGATTCTATCCTTTCCCCTTATTTCTATACCCACTCCCCTTTGATAAGATAATTTGCTAATATCCCAAGTTAGTAATTTAATTGATTCCGACTACTGAAGAAAACATTCTTAAAAGATAACTTTCCGGGAAAAGCCCCCCCGGGGATATTCCTTCTGACCCCCTCCCGCCCCCCCCCCCCATGTCTTTACCCATCCCTGAGTTAAAATTGGAATTATCTTTGATTAATATGTTATATGTTTACATCCCAAATAGGAGCCCTATCTCAATTATTATTATTTAGAAGATCGGTCTGGGCTCAATTCCCCTTTTTTTCTTACTTTGTCCTTATGTTCCCCTTAGGGATAAAATTTTATAAAATCCCTATCGGCAGTTATCAATATAACTTAGAAATTATTATTCTACGTGTACACTCGTAGATTTCATTTTAGCATTTTAAAGAAGTGGCGATGATTATGTTATTAAAGTTTTAGGCACGGTAATGTGTGATTTGTAAACTATTTTCTTAATATCTAAAAATAAATCTAAATATATTTTGACAGTGATTGAAAACTAATTTCTTTAACAATTCTTCTTTCAGAAATTTACTTAAACATAAAATATTGTTAGTAATTTCTTTAGCAATTTTGGTTAGATAAATATTTTATAATAAATAAAATTAGAATTTTGAAATCTATTTAGAAGCCCCGTTCTCCACCCCATATGAAGCTACCAAAACATTTTATTGCCTATATTACCCGCAGAATTGAGCTAACATTTTACCCAAGAAACACCAAAATCTATTAAGCCGTTTGGACGTGATTGACGCACAGACAATTCGTTGTCAGGACTACTCATTTAGTGGAAATACAAAATTTGAGCCCAATCGGATAAATGTACAGACACAACACTTATTAGTTTGTTATACATAGATATACATATATTTTTCCATTTTACCCCCCTAAATGTACATAAGAACAATTTCTTTTCGGAACCGTAAGTGCCAGATGAATTGATGTATTATATTTAGTTTAATTTTTGTTTAATTCGTTGTTTTTTTTTGTAAAAAAAACTCTGGCACCACGCCGGCATTCGAATTATTTTATGATGACAACGTAAAAAAAGTAAAAGGGGAGTCGCTTTCGAGAAGCCGAGAAGAACCGAGCGATTAACAGATATTTGTAAATAAAATAAATATATTTCTTTAAAAGAGTCGTCATTGTTGTAGCGAAAATTACTGTACTCTGAAAGAGCTTTTCAACAGAATGCATCATGAAGGGGTTTCATTACCTACTTTGACATTTGTACCCCGTACCCCTGGGTACCAAAGTTTTGATTTCGTAATCTCATGTAGGCAGTGACCTTCACCTTGTTTTGAAGGAAAAATGTGTAAATTCATCAAATTGGGATAAACTGTAGATTTGTATAAAAGACACTCATGGACACTCTTCATTTATATAAGATGTACTTATACATATTTTTCCATTTTACCCCCTCCAAAATGAAAATATGACAAAACTTTACATAACAACAATTACTGTACTTTTAAAGAGCTTTTCAACGATATGCATCATTAAAAGTATTCATTACTAAGACATTTGTACCCCGTACCCCTGGGTACAAAAATAAAAATTTCGCAAAATCCTTTCTTAGTGGATGCCTATGATGTGAACCGAGTATATCCTCAAAATTTCAAGTCTCTCGGTTAAGCAGATTTTGCTGTGCGTTGATTTTATGTCAGTCAGTCAGTCAGTCAATCAGGACATTGCCACTTATATTATAGATAACAATAACAATTATATTATTAACATTACATACGATTCAACAGAAAATTTAAAAACGTAGTTTATAAAAAGTTCTTTTTATATTGAAGTTATTAAGAGATAAACATTGAATGACAGCGAAACAGGAAAGTGAACAAAGAAATAAATTAATTGACGAGTGACAATCAGGTTTGTTTACACTTGTGTCCTAGGATCGGTTTAATTTTTCTGCATCTGTACTACTTTACTTGTACTTATTTTTCTTCTCTTACCGTCCCAACACGGCGACATATCGATGGCACGGTTTAGATTCGGTGTTGGCGAGATCCGTTGTACAAAGATTTGTCCTTTTATAGGTTTAAGTTCAGCTGTCTAGTTGGTTGTCATTTATATGAAGTAAATAAATTTGGAACTATTTTTTTTTTCACTAACATTATAGATATATACAGGGTGTTCCAGCTCAACAGGGACACAGAGCAGGGTGTGATTCTATATCAAATTTGCTATCAAAAATGTTATATTATCACATGTCCTATCGACCTTCGTTTTCGTGATATATCGATATATATATAGTTTCGATATATTTGTAAATTTTGCAATAATATGCTCTGTAACTCAAAAACTAATACAGCTAAAAAGATGCGGTCTTCGCCGTTGGAAAGTGCATTAAATTCCCTTTAAAAAACCCTAAACATTTACTCGTGTAGCTCCATTTGAAGTGAGAATACAACCATTAAAAACTTATAAAATATTTAATTAAAAATGATAACAAAAATATGACCCTCCATAACTTTGTTGTTTGTATAGTCAACATATATTTCTGAATAGCTTATAAACTACGCCAACTTATAAGCTTTCTAACGACGTAACATATGCTGTACTCTAATGAAAATTATGGAACAAAAAAGCAAAAATATTGCGAAAAATTCGCTAAAAAGTTGAATATGTTTTGTTGAATAAACAATTAATTCATTGATATAATTTTAAATTTCGTTTTTACATAAGAAGAATAGTGGTTTTTAGTGGTCTTTAAGATGAGTTGCTCACTAAAATATTTGTTATTATATCATACATTCTTTTGCTTGTTTCTCTCCCCCCTTCTTATGTTTTACGTTCTATGCTGATTCAGTGGTATATGTCATATTATGTCTGATATGTACTTTATTTTTATTAAATTTGAAATGTGAAAGCAGGACAATGGCTGCAGTTAGATGGTTGTCTCTCTCATTATGCTAGAGACATAAGAAACTTGCTTCATAGTAATTTCCTTCGACTTTGGATAGGCCGAAGTGGACCTATTATCTGGCAACCACGCACCTGACTTAACCCCAAGGATTTTTACTTGTGGGGCACAGTCAAATTTGAAGTGCAGAAGTGCGCCGACGTAACATATGCTGTACTTTACTGAAAAGTATAGAACAGAAAAGTAAAAATATTGCGAAGGGAAGAGAGAAACACGCTAAAGAATGTATAATATAATAAAAAATATTATAGCTCATCTTAATGACCACTAAAAACCACTATTTCTTGTATATTAGATTTATAGCCTTATTTTCTTACTAGTCTATATCATTAAAAAAATTGCTCACAACAGTTGCTATCAGTACAATTAATTTTTTTGTTATGTAAAAACGATATTTAAAATGATATCAATGAATTAATTTTTTATTCCACAAAAAATATTCAACGTTTTATCGAATTTTTCGCAATATTTTTGCTTTTCTGTTCCATACTTTTCAGTAGAGTACAGCATATGATACGTCGTTAGAAAGCTTATAAGTTGGCGTAGTTTATAAGCTATTTAGAAATATATGTTGACTATACAAACAACAAAGTTATGGAGGGTCATATTTTTGTTGTCATTTTTAATTAAATATTTTATTAGTTTTTAATGGTTGTATTCTCACTTCAAATGGAGCTACACGAGTAAATGTTTAGGGGATTTTAAAGGGAATTTAATGCACTTTCCAACGGTGAAGACCGCATCTTCATAGCTATATTAGTTTTTGAGTTAGAGAGCATTTTATTGCAAAATTCACAAATATATCGAAACTATATATATATCGATATATCTCGAAAACGAAGGTCGATAGGACATGTGATAATATAACATTTTCGGTAGCAAATTTGATATAGAATCACACCCTGCTCTGTGTCCCTGTTGAGCTGGAACACCCTGTATATATATATACATATATATATATATATATATATATATATATATATATATATATATATATATATATATATATATATATATATATATATATATATATATATATATAAAACAATTATATTATCAACAATACATATGATTCAACAGAAAATTTAAAGCGTAGTATATAAAAAGTTCTTTCCCTGATATCAGAGACGGATAACTGTCTTGCGAATTTTGAATTTGAAGACATAAAAAAAGTTCTTCTATGCTTCCGTAACTTTCGGTAAGCTCAGAAGCAAAAATTAAATACTAATAAAATTGAACCGACACGAACTCGAGTAAGTTTTAAACTTTTGGTATCTTTAGTTTTTTTAAGAAACAAGTTTTTAAATTAAAAACAAACTATTTTTTTTTTTTTTTTTTAAGTCGAGAATTAATTAGTTAGAACAAAGAAAGGGTCACGAAATACCAAAGTTGATAAAGACCCGAGTTGTTAGTTTACTAGAAGGATCAATTACTGTAATACACCGTATTATTGATTCTGTTTCAGTCCGACAAAGTAAGTTCTTACTTTAGAGTTTGAGCTTTAGAACGGGGTGTTGTATTTTTCTTTTTTAAAAAAAAGGTCATGCTACCAAAGTTAATGCTTTAAATTCAAACCATTAATCCTTTTACTCCCTCTCATGTAATAGAAAATTAAAAGAGATCATCAAGAGGATTACACATTTAAAAAAAGTAGTTAGAAAAAAGTCACGTAATACGTCTTTAGTTTAAAAGGGTAGTATTTAAAAAAAAGGGCACAAACCTTTTTTTCATCTTACATCTGAGAGAAATAAACATTTATATATAAACTTTTTTTACTGTAATAGGGGAGAAAAAGGTTAGGTTTGTAGAAATATAAGACTAAAGTTTAATAGATTAAAAAGAAGGAATATTCGTGTTTTATAAAAAATAAAAACCTTACATATACATATTAAGTAAAATTGAAAGAGATTCAAAATAAAGAATAATAATATATAAAAAAAGTATTTAAATTAAGGATATTTTTCCGAATAATTTTCACAGTAAAAAAGAGTGTTTTTTTCTTCCAAGCTTTCGGAAGTATTCTGGTCTGAAGTACGAAATTATTTTATGTCTTGAATTGCAGAAGTCCCTGGACAGAAATCCGTATCTGACACCAAGGAACATTTTGGTATCTTGTCAGTCGGGTTTTCGTTCTACATTTTGCGAACCAACACATCTTAAAAACTACCAGTCTGATTTCATTGAATGGCAGAGCATTGCTGTTCTTTTAATTTTAAACCTCCTGCACCAATTAGTTCCTCTTTTACACACTAAGTTTTATAATATATTAATACCTATATCTTTAAAAGTAAGTACTAACTCGGAAATCATACGTTCGCTGTTTGTGTTTATTACATGAAATTTGAGTCATTAAGTCAGTAACTATTACTTCAATGTCACGCAACTTGGGAGTCTTACCTGTTCGTAACACGAAAGGTACGCGAATGCGTTCAATATAAAAAGATGTGTTCTTAATCAGAAACCCTTTATACTCTCGCTCTTGTTGAGGGTTATTATTAGCACGGTTTAAGAAAACTGGAGACGCTGCGCTGTTAGTAATCTCCCTCCAGAAATGGTTGCCAGCATTAAATCTTCTAAGGATAGAATCGCAGGTATTGCTTTAAAATTCTTTACACGAAAATCGATCAAATGTTTAAAACAATGATGGTTACTGGTTACAGCCTGCAAACAATCGGAATGTCTGTAGCAGCCACCTTAACTCTCTCCGAATTATCGTATTTTTTTAAAAAAATAATAATACCTTTATTAAAATTTTTTAAACAATAATAATACAAATAATACATTACATAATTACATATTTTACAAGTGATTTAATATATTAGTGCATCTAAGGTTATCTCTCCACTGATGAACATAAAGTTCTGTGGCGTGAAGAGAGGTATGTTCATGTTCAAACTGTGTGGACATAAGGATGTCCACTGGATCTATTTGAGGAAATGTCCTATTGTGTTGGACGCATCGACCGACCTCAAGATCGCGTTTCGAAGAGGAAAGATTCCACTATGCATTAAAGTGATTCCCATTTCATAAACTCCCAAAAGACAAGAATCCAAATGACAACTTATTTAGAATCAAAAAATTGTATGTTAGTTGTTAGTGAAACTTAGTTTTCAGGAGTAGCTCGCAATTATTTCATTTAATTTATTTATTGTTTTCAACCCCCGGGGATTCAAACCGAATTGTGCACGACGTAGGTTCTGGTTCTAAATTCGAAGTCAAGACATAGGTGGGTCATTTAAAAAATCGATTACATGTCTTACTAGAGGGGAGGGTATTAGCCACATCACACACACACACACACTTGATTTGATCACCAGGGTAAAACTAATGTTAGTTGTTCATCGTACTAGGCTTTTTCGGTGATATATTTTGGCTACTTACCCTTAGTATTGTAGTGTAAATATCATTTTTTATCTCTCAAATTGCTAATCTGCTTCGCTTAGGGAGTATTACTAATATTCCTTCACTGAACATTCTTATTGTTAGTAGGTAATAATGACTTTATTATTTTCTCACGTTCACTTTCAGTCTGTATTCCGAGTTGCTTCATACTTCTTTCTTTTCTGATTATTATTTATCAGATTTGTGGTTTAACAACCATGAGGTCATTCTTAACTAGTCATGTTTTAGAATTATTCCTCATGTTTTAACTCTTCTAAACTTGAATCATTTCCTATTTTCTCTTTGGTTATATTTATTTATAACATAGTCTGTCAATTAATGTGGCACATAGCTTCCTCGGATCTTATCACGTACTTTATTGATATTATGCTTTAACAACCCATAATTATGTATTTTATTTAATTGTTTCCCGCTTTTTTTAAATCTGTCTACGTAGATTGTTTTTTTACATCAATAAAAGTCTATTTAGCAAAATTAATTGAGTGCAGATGGTAAAAATTAACATGGAATCATCTGTGAGCTACTCTCTACAAACCATTTACATTTTTTGGAAATCGGTGATAATAAAAATGTTTGTGCGCATGGAGAAGAAAAACCAATGGGCTCTGAAGGTTGAAACCAATATGGGACTAACATAAGCTAATTATTACCTACCATCCAAATTTCAATTAAATCAGACTAGTAGTGTTTAAGATAATGTTGCTTTGCAAAACACAAAAATGTTAAAAGACATACTGACAGACACGAGATCAAAAATGTTCCCTGACGTCTTAGACAGAATTCTGCATGAAAAAATGTCGTTCTCCAGAACAACCCTTTACATAGCTTCTGCTACCATCAGTAAGCTCTGAAGCAAAATCGATAAAATAATCTGTCCCTTACAGGCATTGAAAGATTATTGTTCACATAGATGTGTTTCAATTTCCAGAGATTACTATTTAGAATTTTGACTATTAATATTTTGACACTAAATTTTCCGGGGAAAGTAGTTTACAGTCGAATAGGTAATTAAACGATAACAAAATATCTCTGAAAATCTTACAAATATGACTGACATTGAAAAAGATTCCATAAAGTTCTATTTTTACCATTAAATTAGAGAATAGCATTGTTGCAGCAACGAAAATCATTGTTGTAACAATTAAATTTGTTGATCATAAACACTTCTAAAAATCTAAATATTTAATTGGAAAGAGAGGCATCTCATTTAAATGTTATAAAGTTTTAATTCAGAGAATAGATGCCAAGAATTGAGTTACCCCGTAAGAGTGCCACGGGATTGGCTTGTTTTCAAATACATGTAACTAGTTCAAAATAAGTATTTTCATGATTGTGAAGGTGATTTATATGTATTATCCAGTCAAGTACGTAGCTAACTATGTTGGTCAGCATATAATGTTCGTAATAATATTCTGAGACGTGAATTTAGTGCAAGAGTATCATATATCACCATAGATCATAGGTGAAGTTAATGTCTCATTATTCACTATACAAGAGGTTATATCGCAATAAGAGGGCTACTGTATGTGACATATCTTTACACCCTTAACTAACCGAGTGATATAGTAGCATTGTCATAATGATAATTTTGTAATAATAACGTAAAACTGTATAATTTAGAGTTCTTACTATTTTAACTATAACAAAATAATGGAAAGCAACATATTTCAGTCAAAAGTAAGAAAAATAATTATTTAATTTAAATCAAATTATAATTATTCTTAACAACGGGAGAAAGACAGAGAAAAATAGACTCCAGCGCCGGGACTCGAACCACGAGCCTCTATATTTCCAGTATAGTGCTCTTGCCAAAAAATTTAAAAATATGAATCATTATTTAATTTGTAACGCGATTCAAATAAAAATTCTAATCCTTTTAAACTGTAAAAAGAAAATAGATTGATTCAGTATCAGGGTATTTTATGTTATCCCCCCACCCCCACTCCTACCGGGCGCTTTTTCGCATATATAGGGTTGCACCCTTCAACTTTTATGGGGTATTAGTATTTTCCACAACTGTCTAGTGCACAAAAAGCTAAAAAACCAGGCTTTATGTTGATCACCTCATTATTTATTGATGTATATTTGTATATAAATACATTTTTTAACTTGCCCAAAGTTATGATATTCAGATATTGTTGTCATCTCATTAGATTTTTAAGGAAAAATCAATCAGTCTACTAGGTTTTAGTATAATAGATGTTAGTTTGGCTAAAGTAAATTGTACGGTGCCATCTATATGCACCTGGTCTATATGCAGCAGGATTGTTTTTCTTCAGAAAATGAGCGGAGCACCGCAAAGCGGTGTGGAGCGGCCGTTGAAAATTCTAGGGCAAAAAAAATAATTTTGTACTTCGATTCTGTAAATAGCATCGAGCAATTCACTTTTACCGTTAGTTTGCTGCAACCAATTAGATAATATGTCCTTGTTCGACCTTCGAGAGCTGTTTGAACAAATTCTAACGGACATCATATAGGCATCCATCAATGAACTTTGAGTGTTATTGTTTTTTATTAAAAAATATGAGTTTATTGCAATAAATTGTGAGTTTTTAACCTTTCACATTCTACACAGTTGTCTGCTAAGGCAAACAGCAATAAAAGATGAATGGTGCAACCCCGTATACTCGAAAACGCGCCCAGTAGGAATGGGAGGGGAATAACAGAAAATACCCAAATATATAATATATATATATCAATAAATAATGAGGTGATCAACCTAACGCGTGATTTTTTTTTTAACTTTTTGTGCACTAGACAGTTGTGGGAAATACGAATACCCCGTAAAAGTTGAAGGGAGCAACCCTGTATATGCGAAAAAGCGCCCGATAGGAGTGGGGGGGGGGGGGGGACAGAAAATACCCCAGTATCATTATAAGGTCATTTATTTTATAAAATTAATATTAGCATAATAGTAAATTGTGTTAGGTTTATTGTTTTGACTTTAATAGACATTAATATAAGTAAATGTTTCTTGAAGTAGTCATGATATTTATTTTGAAAAATTGGAAAGTGGCTATCTAAGACTGCCGAGCGAGTATGAACCAAGTAATATTTTCTTACACTATAGATAAATAAATCATATATTCATATTTTACGATTTTGGTAGTATACATACTACGGAAAGATTAAATTTTAATTTAAATCAAATTATAATTATTAACAACTACGGGAGACAGACAGAGTACATACTATAATACACTCTAGCGCTGGAGTGTATTTTTCTGTGTCTGTCTCCCGTAGTTGTTAATAATTATAATTTGATTTAAATTATAAATCACATAGTTATTCTTTAGTAGTTAGTCCTCACATAAAGTTAATAAATAAAGTCAGCAACATATACAGTTAGCAAACATAACTGTACAGAAATAAAGTTTGTTGGTTTAACAAATCTAGCACATTATTATTATACATCTTTTATAAAAATAGCACATATAGAAGTAATTACAGTAGTAATTTTACATAATAATGAAAGAACCCGTTTTGTATAAGCTCTTTCCTTGGGGGGGGGGGGGGGATATGTGTAATTTATGTAATTAGGTATATTATTTAAGTCCTATAATTAATTTTAGGAAAAATAGTATCAACAAAAACGAAAGACATGTAAAGAATTTTATGATTCCAGTGAATTTATGTATAATAAAACTTAAATGCGCCAAATTTATCATACTGATATATTTCTTTCTCAATCAAGCTGCCTGTGCTAACCAATATTTACTGGTTAAATGGTAGAATAGTGAAGTGGATTCTAGGTATAGCTAGAACTCGTGGTGTATTGTTTGGATAATACCTCTCCATTACTAGCTCACAATCATACTTCATTCAAACTGTTTCATTTCACTTCGTTTCCACCAATTACACTTAATCAAGCATATCATGGCAATAATTAAATTTATTACACTGTATGCACAGAAGAACGTATCTTCATCATATCCTCATTTAACATACTTAACGCAAATACACTCACTTACACAAAAACATATATAAACATACAGTGTGTCCCAAGAAAGAGTATCCAAGAGAAACATATTTTTATTATATATATATAATAATTTTATATATAATTTCTATTATATTAATAATTTTATATATAATTTCTATTATATTTATTATAACATTTTATAAAGCCAGCAAACATTTATATTTTACATAATATTTAACATTTATATTAAACTAGCTGGATACCCGTGCTTCGCTACGGAGTGTTATTTTAATTTGATGAGTTTATAAACTACCATCAAGAAACATATAAATCATTTTGTTAGGCGAGAATATCTAGATTCTATCCCTAGCACTCGTTTCTATACCCCCTCCTCTTTGATAAGATAATTGTCAAATATACCAAATTTACTACCCCCTTCCTAAATGAAAATATGATAAATCTGAACATAACAACAATTACTGTACTCTTAAAGAGTTTTTTAACGATATGCATCATGAAGGGTATTTATTGAAGCGAGCGTAGCGAGCTTCCTACATTCAACGAAATATGCTCCGTGTCTGTCTGTCTGTCTGTCTGTCTGTCTGTCTGTCTGTCTGTCTGTCTGTCTGTCTGTCAGTAACGTTCACGCGTGTGACGATAACTTGAGTAAAAGTTGACCGATTTAGTTGAAATTTGGTATACATGATCCTCTTACTAATACTCAGGCTAAGTTCGTTGGACAGCGGGATCCGTCCAAGAGTTCGCGCGCAACGCTCGCGTAAACGAGAGGTTCAAAAATTAAATTGGAATTTCAGGACGGGAAAAGATTCTATCATCATCTATTCGATGAGACGAACATTTTTTTCAAATAACATTTTTTAGTAAAACCAACAGCGACACCGCTATGAATTAATAAAGATCGCTAAAACTATTAAAGCGGGCCTAAACGTTTAAAATAGAGAAAACAACCTTTTTACCGATATCTTACGTTCTAACGTAACGATTTTAATAAAACTTCATAGACACCATCTGATGCACAATTGAAACAGGCATGCAAAATTTCAATTTGATACATGCAGTAGTTTGTTTGTAGCAAAGAGATACAAATTATAAATATTGAAATAGAGATGTGTGGTTAGTGGAATAGTAAGAATGCGGGGTGGTTCCCTTACTACTAGCCGCTGCACTACTACCAGACCCATTATCTATCAACTCATCATGATTCACAATAATCTTTTTTTTCAATATTCAATACATATTTATTACTATACGCTCGCTTCAATGATAGAGCCACGCGATGCCTAGTTACTTTGACTCCGTATTCATTACTTGTACCAGGCACCCCGAGTACCAAAACTGTAGATTTTCATAAAGAACTCACACACATACGTTGACTTTTATTGAAGCGAGCGTAGCGAGCTTCCTACATTCAACGAAATATGCTCCGTGTCTGTCTGTCTGTCTGTCTGTCTGTCTGTCAGTAACGTTCACGCGTGTGACGATAACTTGAGTAAAAGTTGACCGATTTAGTTGAAATTTGGTATACATGATCCTCTTACTAATACTCAGGCTAAGTTCGTTGGACAGCGTGATCCGTCCAAGAGTTCGCGCGCAACGCTCGCGTAAACGAGAGGTACAAAAATTAAATTGGAATTTCAGGACGGGAAAAGATTCTATCATCACCTATTCGATGAGACGAACATTTTTTTCAAATAACATTTTTTACTAAAACCAACAGCGACACCGCTATGACTTAATAAAGATCGCTAAAACTATTAAAGCGGACCTAAACGTTTATAATAGAGAAAACAACCTTTTTACCGATATCTTACGTTCTAACGAAACGATTTTAATAAAACTTCATATACACCATCTAATGCACAATTGAAACAGGTATGCAAAATTTCAAATTGATACAAGCAAAATTCTTTGCGTGGTGACGAGATACATTTATAATAATTGTTTAAAAGCTACCGCGGGTGGTGAAGATTGTTATTGTCGTATAGTGTATAGGTTTGTTTAGGAAGTAAAGCTTTGTACCGAGTACCCCCACTCTTCCCCTCACTACCCTCTTCCACTTATCTTCAACTATGACATTCATCATGATTAATAAATTTCAATATTCAGTATTTCATTGCAATACGCTCGCTTCAATGATAGAGCCACGCGATGCCTAGTATATATATAGATATAAATTTCCAATTTTCCCCTCCTAAATTAAAATATGACAAAAATGTACATAACAACAATTTCTGTCCTCTATAAAGAGCATTTCAACGATATGCATCATGAAGGGTATCCATTACTTGGACATTTGTACCCTGTAACCCTGTGTACCAAACTTTTAATTTCTCAATCTCATGTAGGTAGTGACCTTCACCTTGTTTTGAAGGAAAAGTGTGTAAATATTCATCAAATTGGGATAAAACTGTAGATTTGTATTAAAAGACTTTCACTCATACAGACACTCTCCTTTTTATGTAAGATATAGCTATATTTTTCCATTTTACCCCCCTTCTAAGTGAAAATATGACAAAACTGTACATAACAACAATTACTGTACTCTTAAAGAGCTTTTCAACGATATACATCATGAAGGGTATTCATTAATTTTACTCCGTATTACCCCGCACCCCTGTGTACCAAAATTTAAATTTAGAAAATTTATGTAGACAGTGATTTTTCTCTTGCTTGGAAGCTCAAGTGTGAGTCTTGTGTAACAATTTTGAGTGATCATTGGATTAGCCAAGTCTGCCCCGTCCGAGTAAGTTTTACTAGATCTAATCCACACAGAACAAGTAAATTACGTTGTTTCTCTGCCCCCTCTCAATTTGAGCCTCAAAAACTCAAACATTTTCTTTCCCAAATAACTAAAAGTTATAATTTAAAAACATTTTCTGACTTGGCAATTACGAAGCACAAAGATGTTAAACTGTTCGCTGTTTTTTCTTTTTAATATATGTTCCCTATGGTTTTTGTTAAGATCTTTTTATTTAAATAAAATGTTATACAACTTTACGTCAAACATGTTATACAACAAACGTCTTAACTTTGTATAGTCATGCTGAGTAATTGCCAATTGTCTGAAAATGTTTTTAAAAAACTGTCGAGGTTTTAGGGTAGAAACCAGAAATGATTCCATAGCAGTTCTTTTGACTAGGACATAACAAGATTAGAATATTTTTATAACACATACTAAATCAACAAAAATTTTTCCTAAACCCATATGACTATCTATTTCTGAATCAAAGTGAATCAAAATAAATAAAACTAGTAAAACATCATCATTCAATGACTATGACTAGAACATTCGTAAATAAAAGAAAAAAGTTATAACTTAACAATTCGAAACAAATATTTTTTAAAGAAATGTGAAACAATATAAAAAATAAACAAAAACAAAAATACTAAAAATATAAATAGTAAATATAATTCAAGTAAATCAACAAAACCTCTTGTAAAAACATGAACGAGGATAAATAAATAATATACAAAGAAACATTAAATCAGTTGTGTAAACACATAGATATGGTAGATTCAGAAGAAAAACCGCAGTCCTGTGGTGGAAAAATGAGAAAACCAGATTATTTTGTAACAACAAAAGAAACAAACAAGAATTTAAAGCACAACAGACCAAGAGAGATAAAAGTGAATATCAGGGAGAGCAATAATAAAGCAGTTATCCTAGTACAACAGCTTTTATAAATTTTACAATAGAATCAACCACCGTGTTTAATTTTTAATTTTTTTTTAAAACCATTTATTTTCGACTAGAGAGAAAGTCTGAAAATGAGTAGATGTACAAATACAAGGTTTGAAAATATTTATACAATTAAGAGTAACTTCTTCACACATTGAGTGAGTAATAGCAGCTCGCAAATAAAATTTAAAGACAGTATTTATTATCTATAATACATACAACATTTAAATACCACCGACTCACTGAATGATTCATCACGATTTCTCTGGAATATGACCTTGAAATTCGATAGTTTCCTCTAGCCCTTAAGTGCTCGTAATTATTTTTATGAAACGCCATCTTGATTCAAAATGGCGGCTATTATTATGCGAAATTCGGCAAGACGATATTTCCGAAATAAATTACTTTAGAATCTTGAAATTTGGAAGGTAGTTTCCTTGTATGACATAAAAAGCTTTTGTAAAAAGTAAAACTTGGCAAAAGGCTTATTTTTAGTATCTAGGGAAAATAATATATTATTAAAAGATAAGTGCAATTACAAACGAAGGAAAATCTTCGGCATTTCCTGGAATATTAGCATTTAAAAATGCTTCTTTCGTCGGAATAAATGACTAATTAGAAATTTTCAAAAATTATGCTTTATTTGTCGGGGAGGGGGGGGGGGTAATGAATTTTATACATTAAATAGGAACTCCCACTTTTGATTGCAAATTAGTATAGTAAAGTTTCTATTTAAAGTTAAGCTTTACAATCCGCAATCAAAAGATTTAAAATTGACCCTCCACCCAACTACAGGTGTAGGGATGGTGGTCAATTTTGGTATCATTTTATAGCCTTTTTAAACAACATTAAATTATGTTTTTTTCGTTTCCCGATCCAATGTGTATTTTTCGAGATATTACAGTCGTTTTCGGACTTTTTTAGACAACTGTATAAGCATTTTTATAAATAATTAAATTAAATGATTATTTACATTATCTTGTTTCAATTTTCATTGGAATAACAATTGTTTTTAATTATAGCGTGCATAGGTATTTTTTGAAATGGGAGAGATCGTAGAAATAATTATTTTTTTAACATAAATAAATAATTTTATAAAATCTTCTCAAAATATAATTGTTTTTATGTGATGGTTTAATCAAATAAGAAAACTAATAGTAAGAAGATAAATTAACGCTAAGCTACACAAATGATTTATTGAAGTAATTTGTAACACTCATTAATAAAAACATAACTTAAAACCTTATAAATCTAACTCAAGATACAGATAATGTTCGACAAATAAACAAGCAGAAAAGAAAGAAAATAATTACAAGCATACAGAGAAAAGATTTTCCACACATACATTTATCCACAAAAACAGTCAACAACGTAAATAATGAACAAGTAAACAACATACAGACACATTATAAGTTTCGAGCACCACTTTACTCTCTTGAACACAGAAATACACGGAGTCAAAGATACACAACAGTGGAGTCAAACATGAGAATAGAGTGAACAATGGTTTCACTCAAACACGGTCTTCTGACATTGAACCAAGTGTAGGTTTGAAGACACTGAGTTTACTGTAACATTAGACCTCATTCCCTCTTCAGACCGACTCCATTAAATATTCACCTCTACAAGCGAAGCTTTAACACAGACAGACTCCAAGTCGACATTAATAAACGATTAACCAGTATTTCAAGAAACCTTAGTCGCTTGTCAATAGCAAGCTCTATCATTTGCCCACAAAGTGCTTAACGACAGACTTCAAACTTACAAAGTCAAGTGTTAATTGAGAAAATTAGTAGGCCAATCCTTTAAATTGCCTGAATAAAGTAGATTATAAATTAAGGTACTACCTTAAATTCAAGATTAAAAGGCAGCATGTAGTAAACGACACAAATTATACCATAATTAGAAGCTTCTTTGGAAGAGCATCATATAAAGGGTCTCACAGCTTTAATGGGACAAAAAATAAATCCTGAATCTATGGTCAGAGAACAGAAAAATGGTATAGTAGAGTCTCGATAATCCGAGTTGGGACCGGCACTAACTCGGATTATTGGAAATTTAGGAAAATGTGAATTCGTTATTGAAAAATAATACTTACATTCATATTTAATTTTCATTGGGGTTTTAAAAGAATTTCATCACATTCTGTTCCCAATCACAAAACACACTGTTACACACCTAACACGCGAGCGATTGTTTTCGGTGTCACACCATTACCTATACGTAACAAAGCATATCTACTTTCACAGCATACGGAAGATTCGGTATGTTCTCGTTCACTCATTATTAAAATGTGATGCGACGCTTTCGGTTAAAGATCTAACTTAAAACTGAAGAAGAAAAAACAAATTAATAGGCTTCCCTGAATTTAAATGTAATCACAGCTGCTCAGATAGGAAAGGAATTCCATGAAATCATACGGAACCATCTTTACCAGCACTGTCCTCCCCTGTCCTTATAGTGTATAATTTAGGGAATCCGCTACCCCTCCTTTTTACCAAGAACCCTCGTTTGACTCGGATTATTGGAAACCAGCTTGGTTTTACGGTGAAACCAGCGTCACGAAGGGGTTGAAGTCTGACGTTTCGCTTCCAATACTGGAAGCATCTTCAGGGGTGTGGTGGATCGTGATATTGACTCGAAGCAAGCACGAGATATAAGTAGTGGAAGCGAAACGTCGGACTTCAACCCCTTCGTAACGCGGACTTCACCGGAAAACCGAGCTGATTATGACGAATCTACCCGCGGATCCTACGCACCAAGTTATAATACGTATTAACTCAAAAACAAAGAATTGTTAAAGAGTTGCAGTTTTCACCATTAAAAAAAGCATTAAATTTCCATTAAAATTACTTACCTACAAGATTACCCACGCATTACATTTTAAAAGGAACTTACATCTTATAGTAATTTACAATGTAAAATTAGATTAATATAAAAAATTGAGAGAAAAAACCACCATAACTTTGTTAATACCATAGTTACCATTAAAGTCTGAAGAGCTTAAAAACTGACCAATTTCATTACCTCTAAAACGATAGTACATAAGCTATACTCTGTTTAAACTTTCACTGAAGTATGCTTAAAAAACTTTAATTAGGTAGCTAAAATTAGCAGTCCAAATTCATTCAAACAAAAAATTACTTAGCATTAGATTGACTTTTCATTTTATTTATTTCAATAGACATGCCTTGAGATAGTTGGATTGGGTTAAGTTACAATGACAATAGTATTTTATTTAATTTTTTTGAAATTTTATTGAAGTTTTTTTTTAAGTTCTTTTCTTTTTTTTAAGTTTTTATTGGTTAAAGGTAACCAACAGTGACAGTTATAGAAAAACTATGGAATTTTAGAAAAAATGTCCCTAACTATTGATAATAACCACCAACAGAATGGAATAGTAATCGTCTAGTCAGCTTCAAGATGACCCAAAGAGAGGTCGAAAGATTGCAAAAGTGAGATTTTATTTTTTCCTTAAGACGCTACAATCAATAATAGTTATATACAATGAAACAAACCATACTATTTACTATAATATTTCTCTAAAACGCTTCCAACGATTTTAAATGAAAAATTCTAAAATTTAGTACGCTTAATGTCAAATTTAACTGTTTAAATTTTTTTCTAGAGAAAAATCTCGTTAACGAGATATGGATAAAAATAAATGTGTCCCAGCTGGAATGTAATCAACAACCTGTAACACTTTATAAGTATTTCTTCTTACCTCAATCGATCTAAAAGGAAACATAATTAAAAACAGTAATATTTTTAAGTTTCTGTACGAAGTACGAAAAGAAACCTTATATAACGGCTCTGTTTGTCTGTTTGTCTGTCCGTTGGCATGTTTCAATTCATAAACTACTAAAGCTAGGAAAATGAAATTCGGCACACAGGCGCATCTTGGCATTTGTGACAACTGTAATATTTCTAAGATGACGGCCAATATAGCGGGCGACTAAAAAAAAGGTTTTTAGTCACCATGACATGTTATACATCAATTTAAAGGTTTTGAAGTGTTGAAAGAAAATTTTGTAGGGAAACGCGGATAGGTGTCTAGTAGACTCCCATTGAATATCAGTCGGATGGGACTTATGAACCTATACATTAGGCTCCCTCCTTATCGGGTTCCTATAACATATTATAGTAATTTCATTTATTTCTTTAATAAATTATAAAGCAATTTAATTAAGATGGCGGACCTAATTCACATTGTAGATTTAATTAAAGGTAAAATAAAGATTGCTAAATGTGTATGTAATATGTAATAAGACAAATTATAACCAAGATACGAGACTTATATGTCACCGATAAGTAACATTAATAAAATGAAATTTATTGAAAAATTTTAGTATAAAATGTAGCAATTTTACATAAAGAGAACGTCGTACAGAAACCGGCGATTATCGCCTCACGTACTTACGTGAAGCGTGCCTTACTTGTCAATTTAGACAGGATGTTGTGGAGGAGATGATAGAATGTTGACGACGGAACATATTATTGTACCTTAATAAATTTTTGTATTACCACCTTAACGATCCTCACAACACCGATTTTTAGGTATGAGTTTACACTTGTAAGTTAGTTCTTGATGTATTGTTGGTAATGAAACGACTTTTTACAGCAAATAAACTATATTTCAGGCTTGAGAATGGCAGGATTGCCGAAACGTGGCCGTAGATAATCGACGTTTTTTATTATTACCCTAAAAGGATCTTCACTACAACTCGTGCCTTACTTGTTTAATTTTTAATTTAATTTAAGCTATATTTCACCCATACTTGGACATCTTCACTTTATAAGTATGTTTAACAATAAATAAATTAAATTAGATACTGTAGGATATAAATTCAGCATACTATGTATATTAGTCATTTTTCTGATTTGTCGGACTGAATATTATTTACAATAAACAGGGCAATACTGCTCCTTAAATTTAATTGACGGTAATTATATCGAACAGTGATGAAGTATATAAATAGAATTCACTGGCCACAGAAAGACATGTGAATAGCAGGGAAGAAAAATGACATTTTAAGAGAATGGAACTACTCTAAGAGGACATGAAGATAAGGAGTTCCGGCCGCAGATGCAGCGGAAGATCCCTTTACTCGCAATTAGCTGTCATTTACTCCCCCTGTAATCATCTAGGTCTATTACGAATACTACTTATTGCCGTGCAAGGCAATTTATCTATTTCTTTCTTACTTATTACGCGAATGAACCTTAAAAACCTTGAAGAAGTATACAGCTCATTGTTTTCTTGCCATTACAATGATAAAATACAATACATTATCGATTTTCTTTCGAGCTTATCGAAGGTAACGGATGGATTGTGATCGTTCCGAAAAAAGAATTTTTTTTTTACTCCAATTTTAAAAATTTCTGGACAGTAATCCGTTTCCGACATCAGAGAACATTCTTGGTCTCGTTTCTGTCTGTCTGCAGGTCTATCAGTCAATATTTTTGAGAACTATCTATATCTCAAAAAATGTGTAACATTCACAATTAGCCTATAGTTGGACCATTAATTTTAACTTTATGTACCTATAGCTTCCTTCCACGAGTGCAAAAAACTTTTTATCTTTAAGAAAACTTACCCGATTTTAAAGAAATTAATTAGGATGTTTTGTTGAAAGTAGCGTACAGATGGCCCCATATTAATTTCAACCGTATGCGCACATTTAATAGTGAAAAAAAATTACTGTGACCCCACTGGGAATCGAAACAACAACCTCACCATCATACCATATTAATTTTAACCGCCTTAGTTTAAATATTGTCATATTGACTATTTTAACTATGTATAAAAACGAAACACTTATGACAGATTGCTAAATACATATATTAGACAAAAATGGGGCGTAAAAGCAAAATTAAAGTATAGCAAGCGAGGAAGCTATGTACCCCATTGACTCACAAACTATTAGCAAAATTAAACTATAGTAGGCGAGGAAAATATATATTTCACACGGATTGACGAACTATTTTACATTGTGGCAAAAAACTACATATATTAATAGATTTGATTTGTTTTAATATTTATAAATATATTCTTAAAGATGAAATTCTAGACTAACATACAGAAGATTGTATTTTAACGAGACAAGGGGAAAGGTAAAAAAAAGGGAATTTTTATGGAAATTGGTAAAAAAAAAGCATTGTAAAAAATAAGAAAGGACAGAAAATGACTGCATCGTTGCGAGGGGTAATGGTAGGGCATCATATATCGTAGGGAACCTTCCATCTATTACCAGCGTCTTTTTTACTAATCCTATTATGTAAAGTCACTGGATGTTATAAATTATCGACGACTTTCCTGCAACCTCCTAAAAAGGTAGCACCTTGGAAAAATTGCACATTTTTACCACTACTACTTTTCCAAAATGGATTTTAAGATTCTAATGTAGCGTCCGATTATATGACATATGATAATATGACACTTTTATTAGGTATATTCTTCCTTTATTATTACCTTCAACGAATTATTATTGCCACTACAATAATCTTTTCTCGCATTTAAAACCTATTAATACATTCAAGATCTATCAGCTTCTTAAGAAATACTTGTACGCGAGAATATATAACACAATAATATTTGTTCGTTTTTTTTCATTGATAAGAAAATATCTTCTATGTTACAAGCCACTTCAAGAAATATCGTGCATTTTCCACCATATTGATTCCTTTGTGAGGTTTTGGCCTCTATTTTCACCACTTAGGTCAAACCCTTTGCCGTCCCGTCCTTTTATCATTCGTCCATCTATCCTTCTCGTCCTTTCAATCTCTGATAGAGGACCCCGGAAACCTTTTACCTAAAAAGGGCAGAAAAATCACATATACAAGGCTTTTTGAAGTTATTTTCCTGCTGAGTTTTTTTTTTTTTTTTTTAAGTTTACTTTTTGACTTGGCCCGATCTTCTCACCTAGGTACTTTCCTGTGGTTTTTCACCGTCTACGAGAGGCCGAAACCCCACTTCAAAAAGGAGCCTCTTTCAGGAAGATATCTTCAAATGGTCCCTGGACCTCTTCAAAGTTCTCTGAAGCGAACCCCTGGCCCCGTCTTAAACCGACCACTTCACTCGCCAAATAAAACCCAACCTTAGAAACCTTCATTTCGTTCTTACACTGACTCAATCTTCGCCAAGAACACGGTAAAACGTTCCTACTTCTCGAATTCAAACGAAATGTTTAGTATTTGACCACATCTAGAAAGGTAAACATCCATTTAAACACTAAGTTGATTGAGATCTTTAATAAAAACGGTTTGAACTAAGACCTTTTTTATACTCTTTGAACCTGTGTGAAGTGAACTGAAACAGAAAATCTTTTACTTTTTAATAATTCTTTAGTTAATGCAAGCTAGAATATGTATAAAGATAAAGCCAACCATTTCTGCTTGTTAATGATTTTAAGTAAATAGTTTCAACTACACATAAACTACATAAAAAATTAAGGTAGTCACGTCTATGAAGATATCAGTTTGTTTAATTAAGTCTCAGGTTATTAACAATATTAAAGTACAATATAAAAAAGCCAATTATAAAAAAAAAAAACAGTTTTCAGATAAAGATCAGCAGGAAATTGACAACGGAATATAAATAATTGAACCCTAACACACCAACTTTTCACTTTTTAAGGGGGCACTTTTCACACTAACTTCAAACTCGCCAACGCTCGCGCTCGCACTATCAAAGCTTATAACCAAAATATTATATATTTTTATAATCAGCTCGACGTAACATTTCATATGATACCCACCACGGTGTCCAAAATAAAAAAATATTTTTTAACCCTTAAGTTTTTTTACCCTCATATTTAAAAAAAAAAAAAAAAAAAAAAATTAAGTTGCTATATTTTTAAAATGTGTGGGAAGGTACTATACACACATATGCCAAATTTCAAAGTGATCTGACAAAAGGTGTAGCCGTGAGATCAGGCGACAGACGGACGGACAGACAGAAAGGCACACGCTGGGAAATATAAGGGTCCTTGGTTTTGCCTACAGACCCTAAAAATCGTTTCTCTTAAATGTTGACCGTCGCAATTATTTACTCTTTGTATAATTATGACCAACTGAGGCTACATTTTTAAGTTAAAGTTATTTTGATCCTGCGATACTCATATTTTCACAATTTCTTCAAGCTCTTAGTCTGACTGCGATTCTGCCATTAGATCCTGTCTAATTTTCTTTAAATTTGTTGGACTACGCGCATTTTAAATAGAGCACATTCCTAGTGTTGCAAAATTTTCTAAATTTAATTTGTTTTTGAAAACTCTCGTCTGACTTTCGTGAAAAAATGTCATTACATTATAGATCCCTCTTGCGGCGTATATTTATTTATAATTAAATTAATTCTTTGTGCACTTTCATCCGTAATAGCCCCAACATTTTAAATAAAAAATATAGATAGGTAGGCTATAGAGAGTAGACTTATATCATTAGACCGTTGTATTATAAAAACATTATTGTCCCATAAAATATGTTAAGTGTTTATGAGGTATTCTTGTGATTTGGAAATGTTTTGAAGGTATTTTCTTTGTAGGTAATAACAGGCATGCTGTGACATTCTATTTTTGAGCAGACTTGGCAAGGGGACCGATAGTGGTAGAATGGAACTGTACTTTTGACTAATCTTAGATATTGTATAATATTTTTTTCATATTTCTGAATGGGCTTTGTCCAATATTGTATTTAGTATTAATTTTTGTTTACATTGATGTTGTTACATTGTATAGTTGAAATCACTAAGCTTAATAAATACTGTTGTATTACAAAATATTTTGAAATTATTTTTCTTGTAATATCTTGTGTTCTTAAGTGTTATAAATTAACTGTGACGATTTTTAAAACATTTAAAGTCTGCATTCATATTTTTATATAGATTATAATATAGGTTTTATCAATTTTTTTATTGAACGGTCAATTAATAATACTTAAGATTCAATAAATAAATTTGGTATTTTTGGCTTTATTTTATCTCTAAATAAAAATGGTTAATAATATTTCTACTGATAATTGACTAATAAAAAATATCATGTTCCAACTATCTCAACAACGCTTTCATTTTTAATGGTATATTTTGATCACTTCACTTGATTCGCTTTCACTTGATCGCTTCACTTAATGAGTACTAATTAAATAATAAAAAAAAATATTATACTATATTTTTAATTTCTTGGATAAAAATAGTATATTATGTTAGTAGGCTGTGAAGTGAGTTTTTTCTTTACCGCGGCAATTGTAGGTAAAGAAAGAACACTTCACAGTCGTGTAGCATATGGTATTTTTCCGAGGTAGCTGACAATGTAAAAACATAAAATGTTAATTAATATAATTATAACAAATATTAGTACATACTTAAGATTTTGAGAAAAAGAAACCTTAAAGAGGTTACACTATAAAAAAAGATAAATAAAACGCATTGCCATCTAGTGAATTTTAATCGCACTAAGAAGCATTTCTACAAAGATTACAGCGCTAAAAACGGCCGGTCTGATAACTACCCGTAGTACGAAAAAATATTTTACCTCCTAGGAGGTAACCAATTTGTTCAATACGGCTTAGGAGTAATGAAAAGATTTTTTAATTCCACGTAATGAAAAAATGGATTTTAGCTATGTTTTTTAGGCTCTAAAGCTATTTCACAGCCTACCACGGAAAAAATAAATTTAGTCTATATTACGAGTATTAAACACTAAACACGCTTTCTCTCGTGGGTAAAAATATCCCCGAACTAACTTTTTACTCATGGTCGTAAGGATTTGATTAATTTACTCGTACTTTAGATGTAAGTAAAAAAAAAAAAAGCCTCTTTCCGTGATATACTAGACCAAAAATAGATAAATAACGCCCAATGACTGATGTAAATAAACTTCACTCAATAAATATACCTATACCTAATAAATTGACGCAGTTGATAGGTTGATAATAAATGCAAATATAATGAAATCGCTATATAAATATTTTATATATTTTGATGGATTTACACGTTTTCAGGTCCCCTGACCCAAAAAAAGGGGTATTTAAAAAATTTATGTCTGTCTTCTGTGCAGACGCCTGTAGCCTAAAGTACTGGGCCGACGAATTTTGATTATGACGAAATTTGGCAAACATGTTCAGAAAAATCATACCCCGAGGCAAAATCGAGAAATGAATATTGGGCTCCAAATTTGGGGGCACTACACCCCAAAAACTAAAAAAAATAATTATAAAAATAATAATTTAAAAAAAAAAATAAAAAAAATATCAAGAAAATAATTATTTCTCGAAAACGGTTCCGACGATTTTGATTTAAAAATTCTAAAATGTAGTCCATTTAAATACGAATCTAATGATATAGTCCCCAGGCCACCATAAGAAGTGAGTCGCTGATTGATAAAGTTTTCTTACCTTATGGAATCGCTTATTTATGCCGTGTCCACCGATGAATTGGGTATATGGCAACTGGGCGCTGGGCCATTTCTTTTTTGTTGACATGCCAAACTTGCCCTTCTGCGGGAACATTGAAAAGAGATAGATAAAGTTTTGATTTTCACAGGATCGTTTAATTAAATTATTTAAAAAACAGTGGTAAAGGTGGCCACCGATAAGAGTGGGCCGTTTGGGGTGTCCACCGCCCCAAACATATCGCTTTGCGGGGACGTTATAAAGAAAACGGCCCACTCATATCGGTGGCCACTTTTACCACTGTTTTTTAAATAATTTAATTAAACGATCCTGTGAAAATCAAAACTTTATCTATCTCTTTTCAATGTTCCCGCAGAAGGGCAAGTTTGGCATGTCAACAAAAAAGAATTGGCCCAGCGCCCAGTTGCCATATACCCAATTCATCGGTGGACAAGGCATAAATAAGCGATTCCATAAGGTAAGAAAACTTTATCAATCAACGACTCACTTCTTATGGTGGCCTGTGGACTAATATAAGCCGTTTTCACGAGAAAAATCTAGTTCGTTTAAACGCGGACGTAAAGAGACCTGGTTCGATTCCCCGCTGAGGAGAAGTTATATTTTATAATAAATATTGATAAAATGTTTAATAATAATTAAATGTACCTACAAAAACTCGAAAACTAATAAATGGAAATCACTGGGCTAAGTAATTATGAACTTGTATACGTGAAAGTTTGTCTGAATTGCCTCGGACCGATTTTTCAACAATACTGTACAAAAAAAAAAATGCGTATTAAAATAAGTAATTCATATGTATAGGCTTATTATTTATTATTTTATAGATGTGAGGGAGTTAGTGAGGTACGGTCTAAAGAAAAAACTTGTTTACCAACTAGTTTCGTAAAATATATTTACATCATCAGGGTAACATTTATGAACACAATACAAGACTATAAATAAAGTTCTATGGTAAAGTTTGGAATGTGAATAAGTGAGATTGGAGAAAACAGAGTTTAAGGATTGGATTAGTTAGAGGAACATAAGGGTGGGGAACAAAATGGAGATGAGAGGATTAACAGTAAGTGATCAGGTAAAGGTTGCAAGTTAAGGTCAGGGTAAAAAGGTGGTGGGTTGCCTTAACTTAAAGATATTACGGCTGTACACCAAGTGCGCCAGGAAAGGTAGGGTCACGGGGGAAGTGCGCCAGCCCCTTTTTGAAGGGTACGGTCGAAGTGCGCCGTGTTAATCCTACCTCTCGACCCAGGTAGTCACCCACCTCGGACACGGATCCTCTAATCTAAAGAACTAATCGTTGGCAATATTCGCATATACTCAATATAAAGCGATTTCAAGTTACTCATTAGATTGCGATCATTAGCAAATCTCAGTGCATAGGAGAATCTGTAGAATGTTCTCGTAAGAACAAAATCCAAATTTAGTCAGAAGATACACTTTAATTTGTGAATATTCAAAATGAAAAAAAAAAACTAACTTACAAAATCAAAATTAGTTATCATTAAACATAGGAAATTTAAGAAAATAATCAACAATACGAGAGAAAAATCAATTTATTTTGTTAATAATAAAAATTAAAGAAATGTTTCTTATATAAATTACTCTCACTTATAAGCAGAGACCTTCAAAATGTAGCATTTATTTTTATGAAATGTGGCACTAAAAAGTGTGGCAATATGGCACTTATTTTGGCCAAATGTGGCATTTATTTTAGCTAATGTGGCATTTATTGTTCAACTTTTCCGGTGTGTGGCGCACCCTCGTGTGGTAGGTTGCATTCTATTCTCATTGGCGATTGGGTAGCACCACTCGAGTGGCGCTACCCGAATGACGAAGTGAGTCACTACCCTAAGATAGGAACGATCCACGTCACTTGGGGAATCCTCAGCACCTTGGAATCCTACCCTGCAAGGGCGTATCTTACCTGGTTTTATGGGTTGTAGCAGAACCCCTTAGAATATTTCTATTTTTTTCTCAGAACTTGGCCCAAATATGGCAAAATGTGGCACAAAGTGTGGCATTTTACCGAAAATCGGGAAAATGTGGCATTTTACCGAAAATCGGGAAAATGTGGCATTTTACCGAAAAATAGGCAAAATGTGGCATTTTAGTATGGCGCCATGGCAAAAAGGCATTTGAAGGTCTCTGCTTATAAGTAAGTGCTAATATTTATTAGAAGGGCTTAGATTAACTTAACTTTAAACGTACTCATGAAAACTAAAATCTTCTGCATATGTAATATACATTATAATACAATTGAGTCTATATTCAATAAATATAATACAAAGTACATATTGAAAGGTGTAATTTACTTATTTACATACTCCTAAATAAATTAAAAATGACTTTCACATTTCAAATCTAGATACTTTATTATTATAAACAACCAACGCTAGGCGGCTTGAATCCCACATTGGTATTGGGAATTTAGCCGTGGACAGATCAATATAGTTCTCGGTGATATAGTCCCAAAATCGATCATTGCGATGGCTTATTTAATCTTCAATATAACATTCTTCAACTTCTTCAGGGTCTATATAGGGTAGTTCGAAGATAAACTTAATTAGTTGGCCATCGTTGGTAGAACATCGGTAGTCCTCAGTAAATCCTAAATCCTGAATTTTTCCAAAGTGCTAGGGAAGACATTTCGAACGGCTTGTTGGATTCCAATTTCGAAGTCCACTACAAAGTACTTTGGGTTTAAACAGGGTGCAAGAGGTATAACCCGGGATTACCTGACCCTCACCCTTTAGACTAAGAGGCTGGCGCACTTCGACCGTAACCTTTTTCTTATCCGAAGGGGGGCTGGCGCACTTCGGTACCAGCCGATATTACAACAAACACTTAAAAACTAAAATAACAAAAATATATATTGCACAGTGGTTAACTATAAATATGACATTTTTAACAATTAAAGGCAAGACTAGAAAGGAGAAGAGAGGTGAATATACAAATTAAAAATTAGATATAATGTTATGATAACAGATACTGAGGTTATTGGTGTCAGTTCTAAAATTAACGGTGTTATTAGTTTTGGATATATAGTACATTTCAAGGACATTTCTTCTATAAAAATTAGGTTCTTGAGCAAGGACTATGGGATTCGAGAAATCAAATATGTGGTTAGTGGAATAGAAGTGATTAGTAAGGGCGGTTGGGTTGGGGCAGTTGGGTTTGAGGCTGTATTCGTGTTGGTATAGACGCTTATGTAGGTACTGGGAGGTTTGGCCAATATAGGATGAATCGCATTCAGAACAATTAATTTTGTAAATGACATTGGATTTGTTTGTGAGAGGAGTTGGGTCTTTGAGAGTGGAGTATAGTCTCTTAACGGTGTTAATGGGTTTGAAAGAAATTTTAGTGGTGGGGGACTGAAGTATTTTTTTGACTTTTTCAGAGAGACCTTTAACATAGGACAGTGAACAGAATTTAGCATTACTACTTTCAACCAGGATGTTTGGAGTTGCGTTATTATTATTATTATTATTATTATTTCTAGTATTAATTATAGAGTTAATTATGTTTTGAGGGTAGTTATTATCTTTAAGGCTTTGTTTAAATAGGCAAATATTTTTGTCATGAAAGGAGATGTCACTAAGAGAGAGAATGCGATTAAGGTAGGATCGGGCAAAGTTAAATTTTTGAGTATAGGGATGGTGTGAAAAGTAGTTTAGAAGTCTTCCGGAATTTTGGGGTTTGCGGTACCAATCGGTAATTATAGAATTATCAGGTTTACGGATAACTAGCATATCAAGAAAAGGTATCTGGTTATTAATTTCAGTTTCAGAGGTAAATTTAAGTCTAGGATGAAATGAATTGAATGTGTCAATAACAGTTGGGATTAAATTTTCAGGGATGGCAGTAATCATGTCATCTACATATTTAAAAATAAAAGGTAAATTGAAGGGTAATTTTGGTAGAGAAACTTGAATGAGTTTGGTGAGGACAAACTTGTTTCAAACCAAAACTTGTTTCACTGGATGTATCCTCTCTCTTTACTAACATCCCTGTTGATGTTGTCATTGATATTGTCAATGAAAAATGGAATAACCTTCAAAACCACACTACTATATCCAAAACTAAATTTATTGAATGCCTTAAATTCTGTTTCAACAATGGTTATTTCTCCTACAAAAACGAATTTTACTCCCAAATATTTGGTACTGCTATGGGTTCTAGCCTAGGACCTATACTCGCTGACCTTGTCCTCACCAAACTCATTCAAGTTTCTCTACCAAAATTACCCTTCAATTTACCTTTTATTTTTAAATATGTAGATGACATGATTACTGCCATCCCTGAAAATTTAATCCCAACTGTTATTGACACATTCAATTCATTTCATCCTAGACTTAAATTTACCTCTGAAACTGAAATTAATAACCAGATACCTTTTCTTGATATGCTAGTTATCCGTAAACCTGATAATTCTATAATTACCGATTGGTACCGCAAACCCCAAAATTCCGGAAGACTTCTAAACTACTTTTCACACCATCCCTATACTCAAAAATTTAACTTTGCCCGATCCTACCTTAATCGCATTCTCTCTCTTAGTGACATCTCCTTTCATGACAAAAATATTTGCCTATTTAAACAAAGCCTTAAAGATAATAACTACCCTCAAAACATAATTAACTCTATAATTAATACTAGAAATAATAATAATAATAATAATAATAACGCAACTCCAAACATCCTGGTTGAAAGTAGTAATGCTAAATTCTGTTCACTGTCCTATGTTAAAGGTCTCTCTGAAAAAGTCAAAAAAATACTTCAGTCCCCTACCACTAAAATTTCTTTCAAACCCATTAACACCGTTAAGAGACTATACTCCACTCTCAAAGACCCAACTCCTCTCACAAACAAATCCAATGTCATTTACAAAATTAATTGTTCTGAATGCGATTCATCCTATATTGGCCAAACCTCCCAGTACCTACATAAGCGTCTATACCAACACGAATACAGCCTCAAACCCAACTGCCCCAACCCAACCGCCCTTACTAATCACTTCTATTCCACTAACCACATATTTGATTTCTCGAATCCCATAGTCCTTGCTCAAGAACCTAATTTTTATAGAAGAAATGTCCTTGAAATGTACTGTATATCCAAAACTAATAACACCGTTAATTTTAGAACTGACACCAATAACCTCAGTATCTGTTATCATAACATTATATCTAATTTTTAATTTGTATATTCACCTCTCTTCTCCTTTCTAGTCTTGCCTTTAATTGTTAAAAATGTCATATTTATAGTTAACCACTGTGCAATATATATTTTTGTTATTTTAGTTTTTAAGTGTTTGTTGTAATATCTTTAAGTTAAGGCAACCCACCACCTTTTTACCCTGACCTTAACTTGCAACCTTTACCTGATCACTTACTGTTAATCCTCTCATCTCCATTTTGTTCCCCACCCTTGTGTTCCTCTAACTAATCCAATCCTTAAACTCTGTTTTCTCCAATCTCACTTATTCACATTCCAAACTTTACCATAGAACTTTATTTATAGTCTTGTATTGTGTTCATAAATGTTACCCTGATGATGTAAATATATTTTACGAAACTAGTTGGTAAACAAGTTTTTTCTTTAGACCGTACCTCACTAACTCCCTCACATCTATACTTTACGGTTGCTAACTTCATCTTAATTTATTATTTTAGTTTACAGATGCTTCGAATCAAGTACTAACTAGATAACCCAATTAAGAAGCTATCGATCTCGACTTCCCTATCTACTTAAAAGTCAATTTGATTAGGTTGGGTTGGAAATTCAACTTGGTATAGATTCGATTGAATTGATGTTGGAATACTTCACAGCCTAACTCTCCTCATTTCTTCAGCGGGTCTCCAGACCCCGTGGTCCCAAGGAGTCAATATCACCTAATAACTCCTTGTTGGCTTACTTACAAAGACGCCATAGCACTTTTTCACTTCACCCAGTTTTCTTCACTTTTCTCAGCCGGATTATACTTCTAGCAGTGTTGCGAGGAAGGACACTCACGATCATCTCCCACAATCAGATGATGCATCAATGGAAAATCGAATCACGGATTTTTTTGATAAAGGGCATTCGAAAGAAAAAAAATACTAAAAATAGTGCAATAAATAGTCCGCCAATGAGTGTGGCACATAGATTCCTCGCGTACTAAAATAGTGCAATAAATAGTCCGCCAAAGAGTGTGGTACATAGATTCCTCGCGTCCTTTTTCGTATACTTTTATGCTGTTACAACCTATTATTGTCAGATTTTTTTATTTTTTGAAATGGTTTTGATTTTTTACATGAATTAAAGCATTAATTTAGCAAAATTTAAAGAGCGCAGTCATAAGAAAATATTCTTGGGGCTATCTGTATTAATTGCTACATTCGACAAACAATCTAAATTACACAAAAATCAGATGATAAGAACTGTTGAAGATAGAGGTGTAAATAAATTTATGTTTGTGCACATGAGGAAGAGGAACAAAAGGGCGCAGAAGGTTAAAACTTAATTGGTGTATCAATGGGCTAATTATGACTTACCATCAGAATTGTATTAATATCGGACGAGTTGTTTTTAAGATAACTTTGGTTTGCAAAAAATGATTGACAGACCGACAGTCGGAGACGGAACCAAAAATGTTTCTTGATGCCTGAAACGGGTTTCTATCTTGCAATTTTTTTAAACGGTGAAATAAACATATTTTCGTTCTTCAGAAAGCTTCTGTCTTTCTGTATCTTATAGCTTCTGTTACCTTCGGTAAACTCGGAAGCAATTAATTAAAAAGCAGTAGTATATATGTCGAAGGGTTATGTTAAACTTGATACAAAGATTAAGTTTTAACAGAGAATAGTATCTTCTGCAGAAATAGTATCTTTATCTGTTGTTTGAAAAATACCCACTAAAAAAGAGATACATTTCTAATTGCTATTAGCGTATCTAATTACGACCTTACTTCATTGAAATTTAATATTACCCATTAAAATTCTGTGGTTAAACGTTTTAAAAACCTTGATTAAAAGCATTAATTTATTTATGAGGCAAGTACTAAGATTCTGGGTAAATTATTTTTTTTATTAGACAATAAAACAAGTAATAAAGTATGTAAATAACGCGAAACGAGAATTCAAAGGAAATATATATCAAAAGGTTTATTTATATCTTCTTTCAGAATATGCCAATGGAAAAATACCTTCCAAGAAATTCAAATATTTTTTTATTGTTTTTTCAGTGTATCCAATTACTTTTCTTTTCCTCTTGAAATTCAATCTTATAATTCATTAAAAGTTTGTGGTTTAAAAACCTCTAAAATAACTTCCATGTATTTCTAAGAGAAGAAGGAATAAAAATTGTAATTCATTTAATGATTTGTAGAACGGAAAGAGAAGATTAAAACTCAGTCACTCAACTATAGGAAATATCACATAACTAATACTTATTTGACAACTATTAAGATAAGTTTGTTTTCTTGTTTATTATACTACTGATGAATACTGTTAGTTCATATTTCAACTAATAATTTTATTTTGTCAATTTTATTATATCAAAACATTAATATTATTAAATATGTATTTTAAATTACGAAGTGTATACACAAGTGAGAAGTAGAATTGATTTATTATTTATTTAGGTGGGTAAAATCAACCAAAACCTTCTTGTGTGTATAGTGACTTAATTAATATTCCCAAATATCTTATTTGATTAATTTAATATTAAACATTTCAATAATTAGAATAAAATGCACACGCACGATGGAATTTATATATAGGGTGACCCGTGATAAAATGTCACAACGAAACTTTGGACACTATGTGTCAAATGGTAACGGGCCATGAATCATTAACTAGGTATGCCAACAGTCAATCATTATTTTGTTTCTTAAAAATATTTTAATAAACAGGTCAAGTGTGGGCTAGTGCACACAGCGAGGGTCCGTAGGCAAACCTGTATAGTTTAAGTAGTACCCTATTGATAGTGTTTTTTAAAATGCTAAAAAGCTTACTTTGACCTATCCTATGGGTCTGATATTCTCAAAACATAAACAAACTTCTGATAAAGTATTTTTTTGCCATTGAACCGGACTAAAATCATATAAGTACATCAAAAAGACCATAGTTATAAAAAAACGTATTTTGCCAATAAAAAATAAAATAATATTTTTTCGAAATTTCCAAAAAGTGGTATATTTACTTTTGGTTTGGTAGAAGAATGTTCAGGAATTTTTTCAGATTTTTTGCACTTCGCATAAGCGAGATAGAGGGGGGGGGGGACACGTTTCACACCCACTTCAAACTTGCCTACGTCGCCCTTTCAAAGTGATAACTAAAGAATTATATATTTTTGTAATCAGCTTGACGTAAACTTTCATATGGTGTCGAAAAAAAAATAAAAACATTTTAACCCTTAAGTTTTTTTCCCCTAATTTTTCCCCCTAATTTTTTTTTTTTTATGTCGCTATATTTTTAAAATATGTGGGTAGGTACAATACACATACATGCCAAATTTCAAAGTGATCGGACGAAAGGTGTAGCCGTGAGAGCAGGCGACCGGACGGACGGACAGACACACGCAGGAAAATATAAGGGTCCTTGGTTTTACCTACGGACCCTAAAAATGAAGAAAGTTATGAATGTGAAGGGCAAGAGGAAAGTATCATTGTTCACGTTTTTAAAAAATCAACACTATAGCACTAATAGTATTTTCTACTGTTTTATACCATTTTTTAAGAGGATATAAAACATAAGTTTAATTATGGGTGGGGGAGTTAATTAAAAAATCATCAATTTATCGATTCGAATAAAAATAAGCAGCATGCGAGCAAGAGGAAAGTATTATTGTTCACGTTTTTGAAAAATCAACGCTAAGGCATAATAGTATTTTTTACTGTTTTATACAATTTTTTTAAGAGGATATAAAACATAAGTTAAATTAAGGGTGGGGGAGAAGGGTTTTAATTAAAAAATCATCAATTTATCGATTCGAATAAAAATAAGCTGCATGCGAATTAACTACTTTTAAACGAATCTGAAAATTAAATTAAGTGGTCGCCGAAGCATCCCATTTAAGAGTTTTTAGATTGACCGCATACTTATATGTGTTATGTATCCCGAAAAAGAGGGAGAGGGAGGGGTAGGTAAAACTACCTTATCTATAAAGCTATTTTGACCTCACCCCTAACTTCCAGGTCCAGAAATGCGTTAATTTAGTTTTCGTTTTTGGGTTAAAATCCCGGGGCAAATTTCTCATTCGACAAATCCAATTTCCGCTGAAGTCTCCCTCACTTTACAGAGGGGGGTTTGAACCTTTTACTAAGAGCTGAGAGGGTGGTATTGCAAACCCACTCCTCTTTTCTGACTCAGCCCCCGAATTTTGGCCAAATTCACCCAATTACAGTATGTGGCTCTCCTCGGTCCTCCCTCTCCTGGGAGCCCCTAGGGTTTAATTTGTCGGAGAATTCGTTAAAAGTGCTAACAACCTTTACGCAGTGATGCGGATCGACCTCAGCCGTCGCCTGCCCAGGGGGGAAAAAACATCACAAACAGAAATCCTACAGGGTATAACCTTGATAAACAGCTTAATAACGAATCATTTAATACTGCATCGGCCCTTAAAAAAATTAATATGTTTAATCTTAATATAATAATGATCCTTCTAATCATTCCCAAAACTACTTTATAGAACATAATTAATAATAAAGTTTGGATTTAATTTCCAGAAAGAATAATAAAGTTTACATAAATACGTATTACTAATTATTACTTATTGGTTTAAAATGGTAAGCCTATAATTAAAAAAAAAAATAATAATACATAATTTGCAATCATCATTTACAAAATTATAATTAATTACGGAATTAACCACCAATCAAATTTTTAAATTAAAACTTAAATACTATAACAAACTTATGCACGAAAAAATTACGTATTCATATTAGTAGTATACTTAAATAAAAAATATTAAGTCGCAAAATCTGTTTTTGAGATTTTGATGGATATATACGTTAATAAGATCCCATAAGTAAATATATATATATATATATATATATATATATATATATATATATATATATATATATATATATATATATATATATATATATATATATTTAAAACAACTACAAAAACAACTAAATCAAATTCTGTTGTCCCAAAAACTGAAAAATGCAAAAAAAAAAAATTAAACTTAAAACGGTTCCACTAGTTTTGATTTTGAAATTGGAAATGCTAAAATGAAGTCTATTTAATACTAATTGCACAATAGAGGTGATATTTGGACTCTTTTATTCCGATGTAACCTTAATTGTGAAAGTATTAGTGTAAAAAGGTGCTACGCCGGCAAAATCTAGTTTTCGAAATAGCGAATAATATTACGCGTCTAGTGCGGAAAGTAGCATTTTGCATGCGAATGTGGAGTTAGCACCCGAGCGACAGCGAGGTTAGTAAAACCACACGAGCAAAGCAAAATGCAGTTTTCGCGCGAGTTGCGTACCGTACTTTATCTACGATTGTTGAATTTTAATAATAAACACAGAAAAAACTATTCAATAAACTTCCTGTATGTAAGTTCGTATTTCTCTTTTGATAAAGATGACATTAATTCATTAGTGGTATTTTGTGCCGAATCAATTATTTCGGGAGGCGTATTATTCTCCTCATATTCGTCATAATGACATAAATAAATCATTGTTTTTCACTAGAAACTCTATATAAACAGTTACTTTAATTAAACAAACAGCAAAATAGTTTTGTTAAATGTCAACGAACTCGCTAATCGTGCGTTAAGGGGAAGATGAAGAATTCTTCTTTTTTACCGCACTAGGGCGGAAAAAATGGGAATTATGAAACGCGGCATGCGCAATGAATACAAGTACGTAAAGAATCGCTTTCTACGCATCTAAACAGAGTTTATATTTCGTATCGCAATCGTAGAAAAAAAAAATACGTCCCCGCTGGATCTAAACAAGTCTGTGTTAAAGGCAACATTTTTTAATATCTCGCTGATCTCTGGAATAAAGTAAATTCGGGTTTCACTAATTCATTGATGAATTTATCTCTATTATAAAGACTGTGAGCTCGTTTGTTTTATGAACAAGTATCAATTTTCGTGGAGAGAATTTATGTTATTTTTACATGATGACCTCAGTTGACGCTCCCATATATCTACTAAAAACAACCTATTATTAGGTATCAATCACATGTTTTATAGAAATTGTAATTAAAAATTAATTAAATAAGATATTTTAGGATTTTAATTCGTCCCTATATGTATAGAAGAAAGTTTGTAATAAAAGCTACTATTTTACATATTAAACAGTTAAAAGCAGTATCTTATATAATATAAAACGTTTCGTAACATTAATTTCATAATTATGTAAAACAAATAATTAATATACAAAACAAAATGGTAACATAGAAACCTTTGAAAGAAACCGAATATTAAATAACTATAATAATCTATAATTTGAAAAATTTAAAAAATATTCAGTCCCGAGATTTAACTAGTAAATAAAGAACTGTAAATAAATCCATTCAAAAATTAACTATAAAAGACCCAAGTCATAAAACTAGATTTATGACTGTAAAGTAATAAAACAAGGAAGAACAAATTAAAATACGAAGACAGTATTTTTTTGTATGACATAACTTTTCCTACAACAATTACTTTACAATAGTAATTTTTTCTTCTTTTTATAGCACAAAGAAATAGTCATAAATATAAATAAAATATAATTAACGTTACATAAGAAAAAAAAAGTAATGATTTTTGAAATTATGAATAACATAAAATTTAATATACATTATTATTCAACAGTTTAACTTTTTTTTAAACAAAATATGAAAGGCATATATGTGTATGTACCTTCAATTTAAAAAATAAAATTTAACAATTTCAGCAACCTTATTATATTGTTCAAAGTTTAATTATATGAAGTAAATAAATTTGATGAGATTCCTCCATTGAAGAAATTGATTAAGTTCACTTATTTTATCATTGTTTTATTTTTATTAGTTGTAGATTTTATATTAAGTAATTTTAATATCAAAGTAAAAATAAGTATGTTACAAGAAATAAAGAATTAGCCAAATAACAATCACTTAATCGATCAAGCTGATAGCGAGAATGTACGGTAATAATGCAAAAATACTGAGTTTCGCCGCCGAAAATCGAACTACGGATTCCTTTGTTAACGCCGCATTGCTCTAACAATTAAGTTACGACACTAACATTAGTTCCTTTTTTTTAACTCTCTTATAAAATATACGTAATACAAATATAGTGACTGATGAATAAAAAAATCGTAAAAGAATTGTTACGAAGCACAAATTCGATTTAAAAACTTTAAGTCCAAATAAAAGTTTCCTTAAAAAAGTCTCGTCCAACGTCTGTACTAACGATGCCTAAACGACTTGGCAGATTTCGATGACAATTTTGGCTTGCATATCTAGAAAAATCATACCCTGAGGTAAAATCTAGAAATTAATTTTAGCTCTAAATTTGGAGCCCATTAAAAGCCCTGGAAAAAGGTGAAACAAAATTATTTCTTTAAAATAATTCCGACGATTTTGATTAAACAATTTTCTTACATGTAGTCAATTTAAATTCGAATTTAACGATTAAGGTAGTTTTCCTGGGAAAAATGTAGTTTACGGGAGAAATGTAATGTCGTAAAAAATCAAAACCGAAAATTCAACAACCACAAGTTGATCCTTAATAAATAAATTTAGCTAATAAATTTATTTTATTAGATATTATGGGATTAAAATGCGGTAAGACTATGTTATATGAGACATTTTTAGGAAATTATTTTGTTTCTCGGACTTAGTTATTAGTTTTATTTTCTTATTACTCATTTTCATTCAAAGCTCAATTAACCTTTATATTTAAAGAAAGAGAAATAAGACAACAAAGAAAGATTCTACTGTGCCTTACAATAACTCTTTACTTTACCTATTTCTCTACAATAATATCATTTTTTCAGATATTCCTTTACAAATAAGGAAACAATAATAAATAGGATTGGCACGGCTAAATTAAATCTTCTACGAAACATTTAAAAAAAAAAAAGAATTTAAAATAAAGAAGATATCGTGTTTTTAAGACATTAAAACCGATTAGACACAATGATAAAGACGAACGAGCTATAAATAAAACCGTTCTATAAATAAAACTAAAGATAGCACCTCTTAATAATTATTATTATAAAAAAAAAATAAATAAATCTAAATAAAAAAAAAAAAAACCATAAATAATATATATATATATATATATATATATATATATATATATATATATATATATATATATATACATATATATATATGCCACTAGCCATTAAACGGTGTTCTGTAATAAACATTTATTTTTTCCAAGGTTAAAACCCTATACATTCGTATTTAGTAGGAATTCACACGTGTTAGGATTTTTTTTTTAAACTTAGCAATGTTAATAATATTAATTCTATTCTCTCGGATTATAGTATTATATTTAAATTCATAAAATAAAAATTAAACATTATTTATATTTATAAGTGGATCCTCTTAAGGGTAAAAATGTCAAAAACAGTTACTTAGGTGGCGACCAATCCGGTCATTATCGAACCTGAAAACGATCATTTATATAAGCATTATAAATTTGAATAATACATATTATAATATTGCACTGGTAATCCACCGGAGGAAAATACACTATATAATTTACAATTCTGAAAAATATATACCTTTACATCAACGAGAGATAAAACTCCTAAATATCCTAAATATGACTTACCCCAAATATTTAATGAACATTGTAATATACCCCAAGGGGTTTTACCTCCATTGATGTAAAGGTATATATTTTTCAAAATTGTAAATATATAGTGTATTTTCCTCTGGTGGATTGCCAGTGCAATATTATAATATGTATTATTCTTACAATGCTTAAATAAATTATCGTTTTCAGGTTCGATAATGACCGGATAGGTCGAAACGTCGCCACCTAAGTAACTGTTTTTGAAATGTTTACCTTTAAGAGGATCCACTTATAGTTACAAACATCCACTTATACATTAGAAATAAAAAAGGGTACTACCACTAAACATCACAAAAAATAAACTTTCAGTGTATACTCTTTGTCCATCATCTCTCTTTAGTTCATCAAATAAAAAAATGTGAAATTAAAATTGATAAAATAGTGAAAAGAATAAAATTTAGTGAACACAAAGCTTGTCTAACATTCGGTGAGATCGGAAGCAATAATATCAGACTCTGGACTACCGTTGGAATTCATCGTCATAACGCTTAACAGAAATTATTTAAATCATCTCAATTGTTTATGTATAATTAATCATCTCATGGCAAAAACTGCATCCAAGGTGCAAAGCACACCCGAAAGGTTAGTACACATATTTCTTTCAAGAATCCTAAAGGATAAAAAAGGAAACTGTATAAGATATTTTAATAATAATGTAAGAAAATCGGTGTAAAAATGAAAACGTTTAAAATTAATTAAAAGCCGTAACATAAAGTAAGATGATAATACATAAATATATATTATCCATCTACAAATTCAATCTAACTTTTCAACCTAAGTATTCTTGATTGTATCAAGTCTGAGAGTGGATGAATTGAATTTATAATGGTGAAAACATTTGTCAAATGGGTCACATCTTTTGAAGCTTACGACAATTGGGTAGACTATAATCAGAATACTAGAAAAACAATTTAATAACATCAGTTTATTTTTTTATTTTTTTTAATGCCATTCAATGACACACGCTATATATTAATCTTCAAATAATTTAAAATGAAATCGATAAACTTAAGTCTTGAGTGCTGCTCTACGAAAATATTAAGTTATTGCGAAAATTGTGCAATCGCAACAATAGTGGTTGTTTTGCAATATAACTTGATTTCTCATATTAATAAATTGTTTTCAATAATATTATATTTAATATAGTAGAAGAATAGCCTTTCTGTAATTTAATTAGTCCTAAATTTGTCTTCTTTAGGGTACTGATGAATAAAACTTTAACGCCTTATTTAGCGATATATTTTCATCATCAGGCCTAAAAGAAGATTAACTGTAATTCATATTAATAAAGATAATTAGCAAAGGATATTTAACAATCAATGTGACACATAATTAACTAAGAAGTTAATTATATGATAATGTTATTTGTTACATTATTTTGGTAAATATCCATCGTTAATTAAATTTATAAATTATAATAATAATTAATCTTCTTTTAGGCCTGAAGATGTCTCAAAGGGATGTTAAAGTGGTACGTCTTTAGATTGTTACTCCCCGTATGTTGTTTTAGTACAAAAATGACAGACTAAATAACTATAAAGACAAAATATGATATTTAGTCCAATGAACTTTGGGACAAAGGATATCCCACTTCTTTATGATAAGGGGAGTAACAGTCTAAAAAAGAACATTCATTACACCTTCTTTAGATTGTTTCTCCCCTGTTTTTTTCTAAGGGGAGTGACAATCTAAAAGAAGTGCAGTTAAAATTTTATTAATTAATACCCTAAAGACACCTGATTGAAAATCTATAATTAATTAATACTTTATTTTATCTAGCTCGCATTTTAGTTTTAATAACCGAATAATTAAAAAGAAACAAAATTTGACAAGGTTAAGAAAGTTAAAATTAATAGCATCAGTACCATAAGATGTTCAGTTATTAATGTAATAAAATAATGAACCTATAAAATAATCATGTTTTTAAAGCGTGAGGAAAATAATAAAATATAGTTTTAAATTATTGTTACACATTTCTACAATCTCATTAACTACTTTCAAACTGTAATTTGAAACAAAGTATTCTACAATGAACATTTCTTTGTATATTATTAACATTATTTAAAACACTATGAAGACACGCAAAATTTAATTTCATGACAAGGACAGAAAATAACTATAATGGCTCATCAAGCCATCTAATTCTGGATTCATTAAGCTGATGAGAGGTACTGAAAACATAATTACCATAGCTAATTACATAATAAATATGCAAATTAAGGGAATGAAGAAAATAACCAAAAAATGTAGAATTAAAATAGTTAATTACCTTGTTATAGAGACTTTTGTATTATTCGAAATATTTGCCACATACCTGTAACAGTAAAAAAAAGGCATATAATATTTAATTATGTATTCATAAAAATCCATAATGCTGCTTAATATATATATATATATATATATATATATATATATATATATATGTATATATATATATATATATATATATATATATATATATATATATATATATATATATATATATATATATATATATATATATATAACAGCAATCTGTTCATAAAGGTCGGAATTTGAGGGACTTATTTTTTTTACGGCCTCAAGGGATGTGTTATTAGGAACAAGAAAGAAAATATAACATAATAAAATTCCTATAATTTGCCTACCTCTGAACACCTCCAACCGAATTAATTTTTTATAAAAGCATTTGTATTATGTCACTCTTTTCTCACCTCCATGCATTCACTTGTCAGTAGGAATATTTAGAAATTCAATAAAATGTGGAATTAGAAATGGAATATTGTAAAAATAATCTAATTTAAAAAAATTCAAAGCCTCTCCACCTTAGCTTTAATAATGTGAAAGCCACTATAATGTTATTAGTTAAAAGTTACAGAGCACTAGAACACCTGGGACTTTGAGGTGTTAACAACCCTAACTCTATCTTCTCATGTCAAAAGTCATGATGATGAAAAATGAAAGAGAAAGCCCGAGCTTAAAGCCACCTGATGAATGAATAGACTCCTTATCCATAAACACTCTTATTAATTATGTATACGCACACTAGTTTTAAACTATAATTGGCTTGCCTCAATGAACTAATAAAGAGCATTTACCTTTAAGTAGTTAGTTTAAGCTTGTTCAAAACACAATTAATATCAATTGAGCCAGTTTACAGGCCCTTATAAAAGAGATTGTTCCGAGGAAATATTGCCAACATTACCCATAAAAAAATTGATGACTATTTTAACCTAAAGTTAGTCGTTATCAGATTGAAATAGTCCGTAAAGTAAACATTAATATTCATTGATATTTGCTTCCGAGCTTACCGAAACTAACAGAAATATCGAGATAATTCTGAAGAACGACTTATTTGATGTCTTCGAATTAAAAAATTCCTAGATATAATCCGTTTCTGACCCCCACCCCCCCAAAAAAATTGGATGTCTGTTTCGGCGTCAGAGGGCCGAAATTTTTATTTATTAAAAAATTTTGAGTGGGGTATTAAATGAAAGCTCCTGAAGAGTAGGTTGCAAATATATATATATATATATATATATATATATATATATATATATATATATAGTATATATACTTTTTTAAATTTTAAAATTCTTTATTGGTTTTATGAGTTAAAATATACCCTAAAATAATTCCCCCTCCGCCCCAACCCACTAGCGGTTACTCCTATAATTTTGAAATAATTCATGCAAATACCTTATTAAAGGGGTATGAAAATTTCCTGAAAAAATGTAATTTACCGTGCTGTCATTACCAAATAAAAAAACATAGTGAAAACCCCCCGGGGGATCGAACCAGGGACCCTTCATTTTTTGTTTGATTTTAGAGACCTTCCGCGTAATGTACCTATATTTTTTTATTTTCATAGAGAGCAGAATGGGAAAATAAAAAAAATGTTATTTTATAATATTATAATAAAGTATATGCTTAATAATCTACGAAACCCTAAAATGTATTGGGACGCATGTACTCACCTGTGATTCTTTTATATTATTATCTATGTAAAAAAAAAAAAAATAATCATGCAGTATGCATTGAGATACATTCCCATCTGCATTGCATGCAGTTACATTTCTTTAGGTAAAACCAAGATAATGTTTTTTGCCAGAGAATGTCGTGTTTTCTTTTTAGCTCTTTTTTTCAATTCATTACATGTGAAGCAGGTGTGCCAGCGACAATACAAGACTTACTCACACAAAAATCTCATCCGACACACAAAAAAACAAACGTACAACCCTGAGGCAAACTAAAAACACAAGCTCCTGATGGAAAGCGTTAAATGATGAATATACACGTGCAAAAAAATGACAGAAAAAAGGGGTCCCTAAAGAACACTAGATATTTTTTAACCTCTCTCACACGGGCAACAAAGAAGTCGATCAGTTTACTGGGTCATCGAACAAACACAACACACGAAGTGTTATTTCTCGTATTTTTGTTTTACTGCTTCCGACTCCGAGCTACATCCAAGAATTCCACACGAAACTGTAACAATGTCATAACTATCGCGTTTTACTATTGCACAAAAAATACATCATTTATGCATTGTTCCAAAACAGAAATGTGGATTTTTTTTTCAAGATTATTTATCACCTACCTTCAAAGATTGATGGAATGATGATGAAACTTAGATTTCCATGACACCGTAACAAATTTTGAATATTTGCTGTTAACTATAAATGACATTTCTATCCTATTTAGGGTTTCGTTGGTAAAACCAAAAAAAGAATCCCTTTGTTTCGTTCCTGGGCCTGTCTGTCTGGCACTCTGTACGGTTCCAATCAATTTTGAATCAAAAGAGGTAAAAACATGAAACTTTCCAGTATTAAAGATCGTTTTGACGCGCACACAGGAAAATATAGCGAACTCAAAATTATCAGCTGTTCAAATCTAAAATGGCGGATAATTCACGTCACAAACAACATTTTTTTTTTTTTTTTTAATTTTGAGACGGGTATCAAATGAAAGGTTGAAGAGTATACTACAAAAATATATAACACTTGTGGAAAATGTTTTATTTTCCAAGCCTTTTTCACAACCAATTTATTTCTCTTTCACACAACCAAATTCTCTCACTCATATTTAAATTTTTATATTATAACTAATGGCTGTGTTGGCCTTAAAATATGATAACACCGTCAAAGTTTTGACCTTCCTTCTCAGGCAAAATGTCCCACACGGGTTTCATACAAAATTATTCTCCTAAAAATTACAAGATTCATCCAATAATATAGTAAATATACTAAATATTCCGGTTTTGTTCGTGGGGGGTGTTCAATAATCAAAGAGAGAAATGTGGGGTCTATATAGGATGAGTCACAATATAAACAATTAATTTTATATATGACATCAGATTTATCATTAGGGGGAGTTGGGTCTTTACTTCTGGAAAATAGAATTTTGACTGTGTTTGTGGGTTTGAAAGAAATTTTAGTTGTGGGGTGTAGTATTTTTTTGACCTTATCCAAATGGCCTTTAAAATAAGTTAATGAACAAAATTTGGGGGTCCTAACTTTCAAGGGGATGGATATTGGCAACTGGGATGTTAACATTGTAGCTTGAATTTATAATTAGGTTAATAATGTTTTGAGGATGATTGTTCTCTTTAAGATTTTGTTTAAATTGACAAATAGTTATGACATGAAAACATGAGTCCGGGGGGGGGGGGGGGGCACCGTACCCGTAAAAGTTTGATAATAAGGGCTGTTTTACATTATAAGATTTTATGCCGTATGACAAAAACCGTATAGTGTGAAGCGGGCTTAAGGGTGGTGAGAGAAATAATTTAACTCTCTTGTTACAGTAATTTGGGTGAAGAGTCTAGAATGAGTTTGGTAAGTACAATGTAAGCTAATATAGGCCTTAAGCTAGATACTATAACTGTACCTAAACTTTGAGAATAAAATTGGACCACCTCTAACCACATCCAACCAATTTAAAAAAATTACCTACCATTTTCCACAAAAGTTAATTTTTTTTCGAAAAAATAAGTTAAATTTTATTTCCAAAAAAATACCTATTTTTTCCAAAAAATAAAATTTGTAAGTTCATGGTGGTTGGAGGTGGTTAGAGCCACACCAGTAACCTTCAACTACCTCTAACCATCTTCAATCACCTAGAACCACCTTGAACCACCTCTAACCACCTAGAACCACCTTCAACCACCACCAACCACCTCGAACTACCTCAAACCATCTCGAACACCACATCCAACAATCTTGAACAACCTCCAATCAATTCCAAAAATATACCTAAACATTTTATTTTTTTTTCAAAATTAAGTATTCTAAAATTTAACCAGAAATGAAAATTCAATTTTTTTCCTAAAAAAAAAAAAAATTGTTTGTAGTGAGAGGTGGTTGAAGGTTGTTAGAGCCACTCTAACCACCTTTGACTACCTCAAACAATCTTCAACTACCTTGAACCAAATAGAGCTACCTCCAACCACCTCTAACCATCTCCATCACCTCTAACCACACAGTGGTTAGTTTAAGTGTTATATATACAACATGAGGCAGCCTCAAGAGACAGTTGCCACTTTTTCAATCTTAACCACACGGTTGGAAACAGTGGAGTTAAAAATTCGGGAGGGTAGCGTCATAACGGAAGTAAGTACAAACAAAACAAACAGAAGAACACTCTCAGGCTTTTAGATTTATGGTTTACACTGAATTATTATTTGTCTAATAAAGAATCAGGAAAATCAAGCTTTGAGAAGACTTGTCTGTCTTCATATATTTTATGACTTATTTTTCACTAACTGGTCCAAGCTTAGCCAAAATGTGTAAAATACAGAGAGCGTAAAGGTCAATAAGAATAAATATACAATAATCTAAATTAATTAAAGCCAATGAAATGGTTGTTTTGAAAAAACAAAAACAAAACAAAAAAAAAACTAAATCTCTTTTTTTAGAGCTGAGAAATAATAATAATATGATTGCCAAAGGAATATCTTCAAAGAAAGGTACGCTATGAAATAGAGACAAAGTTGGGCGATGTATTTACGGATGATGATATATATGATTGTGACGTCTGTGTGATTTGTATTTTGGTTCGCTTACGAACATTTAGGTAGATAATTCCAATTATAAAAGATTTATTACTTCATGCTCATTGAACCTAATTGTGTTAGTAAAGATTTATGTCTAATATTGGTGTCTTGTGAAGTGCATTCATCAGTTTAAAAGGATAACTTTAATTACAAAGTAACATATTATGGATTCACGGGCAACTATTCAAATACCGTGCTGTTCTGTGAAAAAATTACAATAGAAGCAAAGTCAAACTATGTTTTTCAAAATTCACAGTAAATCATTTTGTGAAGAAGAATGAGTGGTAAACGTATAGAGAAAAGATTGAATACATTATCATTCTCTCTAAATTGGGTTAATCGTTAATTAAAGAGGTTTTGGTTATTATAAAATTATAAAGCCATGAATCATCAAATAAAAAAGGCATTTTTGTAATTTATTTATGTCCTTCCAACAATATTCAGTTCAGGGATCCCAACTTAACTTGTCTCCGTGATAAGATCAATAGTGGAAAATGTGTTCGAAAAAGCTGTACGAAAGAACAGAAGCTATTTTGTAGAATACTTTAGATTTTTAGATTTCATATATCTCATTCAAAATATCAAATAAATCACCGCAAAATATTTCATACAGCCTTATTAGAGAAATAAAGGTAAACAGTGATTACGGTTTAAAATGAACGACAAAATTTTTAAAAGAAAATAATCGATCTGACAAAATCGAACAAAACTTTCTCATACACATTTTGCTTCCGAGCTTACCACAGGTAACAGAAGCTATGAGGTCGCTCGAGACAGAAATCTGTTTCAGACAGCAGGGACAATTTTTGGTCCCGTGTCTGTCGGTCTTTCACTTGTAGCCGTAATTTCTATGCGAAATACGTCTACATTGGTTTGTTTTAATTTTTGTATCTCTCTCGCTCTCTCTTTCTCGTTTCCTCTCTGTCTATCTCTTTCCCCTATCTCACTCTATTTTTATCTATCTATACCTATTATATCTATCTAATATTTACCTGTTTTTATAGAGTGGACGCATTCTATAAAACCACCTATCTTGTTTTCTCTTAGACCGAGACGTCAGTCTAAGAGTGTTTATCTTAAGATTTTATTTTGTTTAGCACTATTATTTCGCAGTTTTATTCTATATCTGTTTTGTTTAATCCGGGCAAAGTACAAAACCTAGTTTCCTAAGGCATATTGTGTCTTATCTGTAGGGGAAGAGGGGTAGGGCAAGCGCGCAACGGGAGAGGACGGGAGTCGTGTGTGAGTAACGAGCCGAGTGTGAGTGAGGGTCCGGTAGCCGCTGCCTTGTGGCTTGTGACCTGTCTCATCGGACATGTTTTAATGTGCGGCAGCACATTGATGATTTGAGGCGTCCACGACGAATTGTCACTGACTTCACCGATTTCATCGTTTGGTGAGCATCTCTAGTGCTCAGATCTATAACGACTGATATCCTGACTGATGATACTACTTGTCGTCAACATCTGAATTTTCCACGGCCCATCCAGAGTTGTCTCCTGACGATCGACGGAAAACTCTCCCGACGATCAACAGAATACTTTTTGTTTGTTAATTTTTACTATGGAATATTCCTTAGCTAAGGTACCTTTTTTTTTATGATTTTTTTTATATTATGTTGTACTCATACCTTTTTTTACTTGGGGGATAGAATAGCTATAACTACTATTACTTTTTTTTCTACGGGGAATAAATTTTATTGTTTCATACTTTGATTTTAATTTTTTTTATGTATTATATTATAAGAGATCTAAGAGAACTTTTGCTTGAATATCATATTTGTCACCATCATTATTTTTCGTTATTTTTCTTGATTTAAGTAATTTTCTTCAAGTATAAGTTCTCTCAGATCCCTTGGATTCACCCAATCCTTTTATTATCATAATTTTTAATTTTAGAAAAAATAACGTGGCGCCCTCTATTCAATTTTTTTTTTTTTTTTTTTTTGACCAGACCATTTTTATTTTTTTGGCCCACGCCCGTCTCCACTGAGCTAGAACGGGGGGCTATTATCAATCCGGCTAGGGTAGCCCCTTGTTTCCCGAAATGGGAATGTTACATTGGCGCCCAACGTGGGGCTTGATTTTTTGTATAAAAATAAAGTATTTAGTTTACCATTTAAATTTGTTTTTATTATAATTTTAGAGAGATTTCTTTTAATGAAAGAAAGGGTGAACTTATGTTTTAAATTTATAATTACTATTCATTTCTCTAAGAGATTTATTATTACCTTATTATTCTTGTGCAGATGGTCTTTTTTATTTTAAGAAAAAGTGTAGTATATACCAACAGATTAGATCTTAATTGTAATATAATTCATTTGAAAAGATTAAGTAAAGTTATACTGTAAGGTTTAGCAATACTGATTTAATTTTTTTTTTCGATGAATATTGATTTAATTGAGTAGCTTATTTTTTTGTTTTATTATTTAATGCTTATGGTTATAAATTAGATATTTTTTTGTTTTTATAATATTAAGAAAAGAAATAACTTTAATTTGGCGGAAGCTTGTGTTTAAATTTTATGTTGAATTTATTTTGTGATTCTTCCGTCGGTAATTGATTTAAATGTCTGAGAGTAACCAAGTATTTTTTTTACCTGAGAAAATTTAATTATTAATTTCTTCTGATTTGGTTTATTTTTTTTATACTTTATTCAAAATAATTAATCATTCCTATTAAAGTTTATATGTTTATTTTCTTTTTAAAATTTATTTAGAAGTAAATCAATTACGAATTATAACAATTGTTAATAATCTCTATATTGTTTGAATCTAGGTTTAATTCACGATTAGTTATTATTTCATAGTTATTGTTAACTTTTATTAATGACATATTATTAATAATTATTATTTTAATTAATTATTCCGAGTATTATTGTTAATTATTAATTTTTTTTAACCTACATTTCTTATTTTATTTTATGCAAATAGGTATATATCGTTTCTTGCGATTATGATTTTAGATTTTTGTAAACAAAAATCGTTATAATTTTATAAGGTAAATATTATTTTCTTTTTTTACAATAATTATAAAACATCTATTAGGATTGTGAGTGTCAAAGGAACTAGTTTTTGTACTTTTGCGAATTTAATTTTTTACGCTGAAATAATCGGTAGGTTAATTAATTTTTTTGCCCTCTGTTTTATTTTTTTTATATTTGATTAATTCAGTCCCGAATTTATCATTAATTACATTATCTATTTTGAACGTAGTACTATCTTTATTCTTATATATCTATTTATATATTAAATACTCTATACTATAATATTTAATATTTTATTTCTTATATTCTATGGAACATTATTTTATTGTGAGGAATATTTTTGATTTTTATTTTCGTTTGATAGCATTCTTAATGAAGAAATTTACTTTTGATCTTGGACACCTGTGGAATTACTGCTGACCTCTGAACTGCCTATGTCAATTTCCAGTTTAATTGAATTAATTATACTTCCTAATTATTTCAACCTACCTTATCTCATTTATATATTTTTTTATGATTTGTTTTTCTTTTCATCGATATTTACTTCGCCTGTATTATCTACAAATAATAATACAACGAATCACGAAACCTTTACTTATTAATTTGAATAATTTTAATTTAATATTTTTGGAATAAGATCTCCCTTCTCTCCTTTCACTATTTTGGTTGTTTTTTTTACTGTAAACATATAGATACTTTTTCTTTGAATCTTTTTTCTTATTGTTTTGATCTACTCAGGTTTTTTTATTTCTGTCTTGGAGCCATGGATCCAGAAAGACTGACGAAAGAACAACTTGAATGGGAGTTAAGGCTGCGCGGCATCACAGATCTGACTTTAGTCAGTGAGATGCGTAAAACCTTAAGGCGTTTTAATAATTTACCACAAGGTGGAATGTTGTCTTCGCCATCTAAAAAGATGAATTTTGTCTTTGCAACTGAAATAGAATATTGCAAGAAGGCCTTTTTGGAGTTGGAAAAAATAGTAGAAGGTTTCACAGGAAGACGTGGTGACTCCACTTGGCGGAAGGTAGAGACCGTTTCCCTTCACCTGTTAAATCGTTTGCGGCACATAACTGCCTCCAGTGATGAAGAGGATTCAGAACAATCCTGCTTGACTCGCGAAATATTAGAGCTCACTGATGAGATGAGTAGTAAATGTCAACCTTTAACCAAAGGAGCTACGAGTCAAACAGTGGCCGTTGATGAAGAAGTTTCTGTACAGGAACAGGGGACTCCGGTGACATCCAACCCTGTTCAGGCTCCGACTCCGTTATTAATGGCTCAATCGGTCACTCCTCAAGGCCAGTCGAACCAAATCTTAGATCAACGTCTTAACATACCAGACTTACAACGTGTACTGAAGCCGTCTATACCTGTAGCCAAATGGGGAATAAAATTTTCTGGTGACACCACTAATTCCAGTTTAGCTAATTTTATAGAGCGGATCAACGAACTGAAGCTTTCAAGAGGGGTCACAGACATCGACTTGTGGAATTCGGCAGTGGAGCTGTTTGATGGTCCTGCCCTGAATTGGTTTAGAGCTTATCGAGATGGTATCGGCTCCTGGACTCAACTAGTAGTAAGACTGAAGGCGGCGTTTCAACCAGCCGACTACGACGACGTTTTATGGGACGAGATTCGTGAACGGTCTCAAGGACCGGAAGAGCCTATTACTATATATATTGCTACGATGATAAACCTGTTTCGTCGACTTAATAGAACTGTCGAAGAGTCAGCAAGAGTAAAAATTTTGCTAAAGAACATTCGTCCATTTTATCAGGAAAAATTGGCTCTTCATGTAAGTCAGATAAATTCGGTAGAACAACTGTCTGTGTTTTGTCATCTTCTCGAAGAATGTCGTCAAAGAATAGAACAGTACCATCCACCTTCCGATAGTAAGCGGAACCGAGTAGAGCCTGACTTGGCGTATCAGAACAAGCAAACAGTTGGACTTAATCTACGTTCTAAACCTGTGAGGGTTCATGAAATGTCAACGCCAGGTACTTCGAACGGTGCTAATTCTAAAAACATTTCTTGCTGGAAATGTGGTGCGAACCATTATTACAGTAAGTGTCCTGTTCGTGAAAAGAAGTGTTTTGGTTGTGGAGCTCCAGGCGTTATCAAGCCCAATTGTGCAAAATGCTCTCAGTCAAATCAGGGAAACTCGTCGGCCCGGAAGTAGCTGGTCGACTTCAGGGCGAACTACTAGACCAATTTACGACTCAAGATGAATTCAACAGCTGGTTGCAGGTAGTTGCGGACTTCTGTAGACAGGCTCCAGAAGCTTCATATATTTTTAGTCATAATAATAACGACCCTCGATATTTTGTTGACGTGACTATTAATGGTTTGCACTGCAGATGTCTATTGGATTCTGGAGCGTCCAGAAGTATCATCGGAGAGATCTTTTGGAATTCTTTGCTAGAAAAAGGAGGTAAGCTGTGGCCAGTACCAATATATCACGTTGTTGTGGCGGATGGAAGCAAGGCGTTGGTGCTTGGGCAATGCGCGGTGGATATAATACTGGAAGGAAGGAAATGCAAGCTAGATGTTTTAGTTGTTCCCCGGTTGTCTCAAAACGTCATACTAGGAATCGATTTTTGGAAGGAGATAGGAATAGTACCGGATGCTAGAAGTGGTACCTGGGTGTTTTCAGATGTCCTTGTAGAGAGTGCTGCGACGGAAGGTGAGTGTCTTCCTACAGCTTTAACTGAAGAACAGAAAACACTATTGGAAGCAATGCTACAACGTTGTAGGAGTGCTGAAACCACCGGACTTTGCACCACCCACTTGGTCAAGCATGTCATCAATACAGGTGATGCCGTACCTATTAAACAAAGGTATTACAATTTTTCACCGGTTCTGATGGAGGAGCTGTATAAGCAAATGGGAGAAATGCTTGAACAAGGTATTGTTAGGCCGTCCAAGAGCCCGTGGAGTTCTCCAGTACTTCTCGTCAAAAAGAAGAACAATACCTACCGGATATGCGTCGACTTCAGGAAGTTAAATAGGGTGACTAAACGTGACGCCTACCCTCTGCCTTTTATTAATACTATTCTAGATATGTTGAGGAATGCTAAGTATTTATCGTCCATCGATTTAAAGTCTGCTTATTGGCAGATCGAGTTAGACGACGCTTCGAAGGAAAAGACGGCGTTTGTTGTTCCTGGTAGAGGTCTTTTCGAGTTCACAAGGATGCCGTTCGGGCTACACAATGCGCCAGCTACTTGGCAAAGGTTGATTGACCAGGTCTTAGGTTATGACCTTCAGCCGTATGTCTTTGTGTACCTGGACGACATCATTGTTGTTACTCCGGATTTTGACAAACACCTTCACGTTTTGGAAGAGGTACTTAAGCGACTAAAAGCTGCTAAACTTACCATCAACGAGGAGAAGTCCCACTTCTGTAAAGATGAACTTAAGTACTTAGGTTATGTGGTTAACAGCAGCGGGCTTCACGTCGACTCCGATAAAGTTGCAGCTATTTGCGAATACCCCCCTCCCAGGACTGTTCGAGGACTCAGAAGATTTATTGGGATGTCATCCTGGTATCGGCGCTTTGTGCCGAACTTTGCTTCTAGGATGGCTCCTCTCACGGCCATGACAAAGAAGAACTCTAAGATTGTCTGGACGGCGGAAGCTGATGAAGCGTTTAATGTTATCAAGGACTGCTTGGCTTCTGCTCCTGTGCTTTCTTGTCCAGATTTCACCCGGCCATTTACCCTGCAAACCGACGCGTCTGCAGTGGGCATCGGAGGCGTGTTGACGCAGGAGTTCGACGATGGAGAACATGTGATAGCGTACGCTTCACGGACGCTTACTAAGCAAGAGCGTAATTATTCTGCGACTGAGCGCGAGTGCTTGGCCGTGATATGGAATATTGAAAAATTTAGACCATACCTAGATGGTTATCATTTCAAAGTTATTACTGACCATCACTCGTTGCTATGGCTTGAGAACTTAAAGGACCCAACGGGTAGGTTAGCTAGGTGGGCCCTTCGTTTGCAGGCCTACGACCATGAGCTGATCCACCGGAGAGGGAAGGAGAACATTGTCCCAGACGCGCTATCCCGAGCTATGGACTTCGAAGATTGTGTTTGTTTTGTTGAGTTAGACCAGCCGACGGATGATGCCTGGTATAAGAAAATGGTCCTGAATGTCCAAGAAGAACCTTTGCTTTATGATAGATGGAAGCTGGAAGGAAATATTCTTTGGAAGCGGACAAAAGGGACTGATGGGTTTGTCTGGAGGCAGGTTGTTCCTAAAGATAGACGTCATCAGGTGTTAGTGGAATGCCACAATTCCTCTTTAGCCGGTCATATGGGTGTCTACAAAACCTATTACCGTGTCGCAGAGAAGTACTATTGGCCAAGGATGAGAAGTGACATTACCCGCTACGTCAAGAAATGCCTTACCTGTCTTCGTTCCAAGCCGAACCAAAGTGGACCAGCTGGTCTATATGGGAAGCAGCGGACAGTTGGAGATACTTGGGAGGTGGTGTCTTCGGATATCGTTGGGCCTTTGCCCCGCTCTACAAGAGGCAACCGGTACATCGTGGTCACTACGGACCTCTTCAGCAAGTTCGTTGTTGCCCGACCATTAAGAGATGCTACAGCGAAGGCAATTGCTCAACACATGGAAGAGGACGTATTTCTCACTTATGGAGTTCCTAACATCGTCCTATGTGATAATGGGAAACAGTACATAAGTAAGTTGTTCCAGGATCTTCTCTCTGAGTATGGATGCCGAAGCGTTTTGAATGCTTACTACCACCCACAAGCGAACCCTACCGAACGAGTCAACAGGGTTATCAAGACTCTTCTAGTGGCCTTCGTCCAGGATCATAAGGAGTGGGATCGGCAACTCAACAAATTCATCTGTGCCATTAGAACTTCGGTGCACGAAGTCACAGGCAGAACGCCATTCTCAGTCAACTATGGGAAGGAAATGTCACTGAAAGGCAACCAACCTCAGATCATTGAAGATGATAGTGTTGCGGATCGTCCTCAAGCTCGTTTTAACCTTTTGAATAAAATTCGGCAAGAGTTACCAGACAAGCTTAGGAAGGCTTACGAAAGGAACGCAAGACACTATAATCTTCGTAGGAGAGATGTTCAGTTTCAAGTTGGTCAGTCGGTTCTCCATAGGAATTTTCCACAGTCGAAGAAAATTGATAAGTTCTGTGCTAAACTAGCCCCTAAATTCATCGGTCCTTATAAGATCAAAAGCAAAGTGGGTTACCTGATATACGAGTTAGAAGATGAGAGTGGCAAGCCTGCTGGTAGATGGCACGTGAAGGATTTGAAGGAGCACCCTCAAGTTGATTAGTTTTGATGTTCGACGGATTCTTTTCTCTTCTTCATTAGGAGGAGAACGTCTGAATGTAGCCGTAATTTCTATGCGAAATACGTCTACATTGTTTTGTTTTAATTTTTGTATCTCTCTCGCTCTCTCTTTCTCGTTTCCTCTCTGTCTATCTCTTTCCCCTATCTCACTCTATTTTTATCTATCTATACCTATTATATCTATCTAATATTTACCTGTTTTTATAGAGTGGACGCATTCTATAAAACCACCTATCTTGTTTTCTCTTAGACCGAGACGTCAGTCTAAGAGTGTTTATCTTAAGATTTTATTTTGTTTAGCACTATTATTTCGCAGTTTTATTCTATATCTGTTTTGTTTAATCCGGGCAAAGTACAAAACCTAGTTTCCTAAGGCATATTGTGTCTTATCTGTAGGGGAAGAGGGGTAGGGCAAGCGCGCAACGGGAGAGGACGGGAGTCGTGTGTGAGTAACGAGCCGAGTGTGAGTGAGGGTCCGGTAGCCGCTGCCTTGTGGCTTGTGACCTGTCTCATCGGACATGTTTTAATGTGCGGCAGCACATTGATGATTTGAGGCGTCCACGACGAATTGTCACTGACTTCACCGATTTCATCGTTTGGTGAGCATCTCTAGTGCTCAGATCTATAACGACTGATATCCTGACTGATGATACTACTTGTCGTCAACATCTGAATTTTCCACGGCCCATCCAGAGTTGTCTCCTGACGATCGACGGAAAACTCTCCCGACGATCAACAGAATACTTTTTGTTTGTTAATTTTTACTATGGAATATTCCTTAGCTAAGGTACCTTTTTTTTTATGATTTTTTTTATATTATGTTGTACTCATACCTTTTTTTACTTGGGGGATAGAATAGCTATAACTACTATTACTTTTTTTTCTACGGGGAATAAATTTTATTGTTTCATACTTTGATTTTAATTTTTTTTATGTATTATATTATAAGAGATCTAAGAGAACTTTTGCTTGAATATCATATTTGTCACCATCATTATTTTTCGTTATTTTTCTTGATTTAAGTAATTTTCTTCAAGTATAAGTTCTCTCAGATCCCTTGGATTCACCCAATCCTTTTATTATCATAATTTTTAATTTTAGAAAAAATAACGTGGCGCCCTCTATTCAATTTTTTTTTTTTTTTTTTTTTTGACCAGACCATTTTTATTTTTTTGGCCCACGCCCGTCTCCACTGAGCTAGAACGGGGGGCTATTATCAATCCGGCTAGGGTAGCCCCTTGTTTCCCGAAATGGGAATGTTACACACTCATTTTTTGTGAACCAAAATATGTTAAAAACAACTTGTCCAATTATAATGAAATTTGTATGTTAGCCCATTGTTGGTCCCATATAAGTTTCAATCTTCTACGCTAACTAATGGATGATTTGTCGAAAGTAAGTAAGAGAGTCCCTTAATAATGTCAACCATCAACACTCTTTAAATTTCGTTAAATTGATATTTTTATTCATATAAAAAATCTATTTTTTTTGACATCTTAAAAATGGAGGTAAAAAATAAATAAATTAGACAATTATGTGTTGTAAAAGCAAAATATCATTAAAGTATTCGCGATAGGACTTAAGGAAGCTATGCACCATTATTGGCAGATTTATTTTATTTTTTTCCATGAATAAAAGTATCAATTCAACAAAATTTTATAAGCGCAGATGGATGCAATTATTATGGGACCATCTGTGGACAAAGCGCACAATTTATTTTAAAATAAATTAAGCGCACAATTTCTCCAGTAGGGAGAAAAAGTTATGATTTTGAATTAGATTAGAGGGACTAAAGTAAGTCTTTTCATACCTGAGATCAAAAAGTAGGGAGAAAAAGTAAAAGTAGGGCGAAAAAGTAAAGTAGGGCTAAAAAGTAAAGATTGCAACTTAATTATTTTATAAATAGTAGAAAATGTATGCGGCTAATGTAATGAAGTTGTTGAAATCAGGTTGGCGACACTTGCTTTTTCGACCATGTTTATCTTTGTTTATAACCTGCATCTAAATAACCTTCTATCTGAGTTTAACTCCAATTCTTATTTGTTTTTTATATTGAATCTCTTATATCTGCTATTAAAAGTGCTAATAATTATTGTTATTTAATAATAATAAATAAAAACTGTGCTATGGACGAAAATGTGTATTTTCTTCCTTCTGGAGATAATAGTACATTACACATTGAGTGCGGAAAGCAGCATTTTGCATGCGAGTGTGGAGTTTGCACCCGAGCGACAGCGAGGGTAGTAAAACCACACGAGCAATGCAAAATGTCGTTTTCGCACGAGTTGCGTACCGTACTTTATCTACGATTGTTAGATTTAAATAATAAATACAGAAAAAAATAAACTTGCTGTATCTAAGTTCGTATCTCTCTCTTGATAAAGATGGCATTAATTCTTGAGTTTTTGTAATTAATTTGCCGAATTAATTATTTCTGGAGGAGTATAATTCTCCACATTTTCGTCTGTCACTTGATTCACTCATTGTTTTTCACTAAAACCTCTATATAAACAGTTACTTTAATAAAAGAACAGCAAATTAGATTTGTTAAATGTAAACAAACTCGCTAATCGTGCGTAAAGCTGAAGAATTCCTCTTCTTTACCGCCCTAGGGCGGTAAAGTAGAGGAATTCTTCAGAACTATGATACGCGCATGCGCAATGAATACAAGTACGTAAAGAATCACTTTCTACGCATTTAAACAGAGATACAATGTTTATATTTCTTATCAATCGTAGATAAAATATTGTTTGTAAATCGTGAGTAAAGTGCCATTATTCCCCTCGCGATAATTATCTCCCTCGGCTGCGCCTCGGGAGCTAATTAGAGTTATTCCCTCGGCTGCGCCTTGGGAATTAAAGAGTCTAATTCCCTTGGGTTCGCCTCGGGATTTAGGGACCATGGTTGCTTTAATGTCTGAAATAAATTTCTGACTTTCCTAATATTTTCTATTAGGATATAAAAAATGTTATTTCAGAAGTATCCAATAGCTTTTGTTACCTTCGGTTAGCTCGGAAGCGAAAATAAATATTAAAACTGAGACGATAATATCATTTGACGTTTGCTAGGCTAAGTCTCAAAGGAACATCCAATGGTGAGAGTCACTTTCAATTGGTGAGTGGCTGGAATATCTACTTATACACAGGTCTACATTAAACACCAAAGGGGATAAAAAAAATTAAAAAACAAATAATAATAGCATCATCACTTCGATATTGGACAAGCACTCAACCAAATGTTGCTCTCAAAACTAAAAAGACAAAAAGAAGAGAAGGTAATTATATTACTTCAGATAGTTTTCTTTAGTTATTTTCTGGCACTATAGGATCAAAATTGACCCTGTAAAACACATTCAAATATAGGAATATCAAATATTTAGGTATTTGCGAAGATAGTGGTAGATAAAAATTACACTACGCCTCATCCAACATAAAAATAACCCCAAGAAACGAGCAAAAGTAAAGAGCATTAGAACAACTGTAGAAAGTGTAGGAGGTTACACTAATGATATCATTTAAATGATCAAGATATCTTCCTAGCTTCAGTACTATCTAGCGGAACGGCCTTGTTCGTCATTTTATAATTTTACCCGGAAAACAAAATAAAATGTTCATGGTCAAAAAATATTTATTTTACGTGAAAAAAAGAGTACTGTATGTAAAATTGTAATTAGTGGAATATATTTTTAAAGTTAGCTTAACTTTCCAACTTGGCGTTCAGCCACTGTAAAATGTATAAAAAAATGTATAAAAAAATGTATATTAAGAGACCCCGCGTGAGTATTTCAAAATTTATTTTTAGAGTAAATTATCGTCTGAGATTTGGAGTTCAGGTGTTTTTCTGTAAATTTTACACCTGGTGTCATTTAGATATTTTTTAAGAAATAAGAATAGATGGAAAATAGAAGAATGTTTAAAAATGCTCAGCCTATTGTGCTATATTTCAATTTATCTTTTAATATTGTTATTTCTTATATTTTTAAAATTAACATTTTTTAGTTGTCTGAACTTCTTGTAACGAGATGTTACAAAAGCATATTCTATATTATAAAGCTCAAAATTCAGAAATACTTAAGGGACTTAAAATACTTTGTACTTAAGGGGAGAAATTAGTGCAAAATTTAGGAGGAATAAAGGAGACAAGAAGCTAAATTTTCAACACTAGGTAAAATATGTTGAAGTCTGCACCATTGCATTTGAAACATTAATATGCTAGATGGATCTTAACGTTGGTATTCAAACATTAATCTTCAATGCTGATTAAGACACATTTCGACCATTATAAAGTCATCATCAGTTTTTATTTCTAAAATTACAAATATAATCAGTTACAATGGTGTCTTTAATAATAAAATATACATAGAAAACTAGCTTTCTCCCTGTGCTCGGCTAATGCTAGGTATTAGTGGCTATGTTTCCTATTATTATGTAGGCCTAGCAATGAAATGAAATACTTAAATAGTTTTGTTGCCAAAGCCTTTAGAAATAGAATCAGTAATATATTATACATCACTTATTCCATTACTAAGAAAATAATACTCAAAATCAGTTACCGCTCGTGCAATCTGCTTTTCTATACGACTTACCGTTTAGCCGCAATAAGCCTCCAAAAATAATTTAAAGTTGCGTCCGCCATCTTTAATTGTTTAAGGGGGGGGGGGGGGGGGGGTAAAAATATATATTTTTTTGATTTTTCCAGTCGGTTTGGGCCCATTTACGATCAAACGCAAAAAGCCGCGAGTCTCTAGGTGGTCTAGCATTACCCAAATATTTTGATTAGCGAATCTGTTTTGGTTATGGTGGGTCAACCTAATTGTTTTAGGTTATTTTTTTTAAACTTTTTTTTTTTTATAAAATTGTTAATAACTTTGGTTCATGAAACCAAGTCTACAACATACACAACATATTCGCGCTCACCTCTGAAAAAAAATTAATCGCTTTCGTTTAGCCAGTTTTGCGCCTATAAAGTCTGACTTTTGTGTCGACAGACACACTAAAATACACACATATATACGTACACTAAATAATTTAAGGCCAGATTCGGGTTCGGAATGTATAAAATGAAATAAGTATCCAACAAATTTAAATACCAATGTACAATTTATATACATAGATAGATAGTGTATAGGGATGATCAATTCATAATAGATTTTGTTAAATTAGCAGTAATACCTTAAAGTTATTAAAGACATCATTCTAACTGATTATATTTGTAATTTTAGAAATACTGATGATGACCTTATAAGGGTCGAAACATCTCTTAATCAACATGGAAGATTAATGTTTTAATATCAAACCTTAAGATCCATCTAGCTATATTAATACTTAATAAATTACGTGGAAAATTTTAAGCATCTTATTAATGCAGAATGAAGTATGTTGTTCGTATCGGACTCCTAACGGAACAACAAAACATCTATTTGGAGTTGAACACGCGAAATTTAGGTTTGATACAGAATGCCTTACTGGTATAAATCATTGCCAACGAACAGAGAGGAAACGCATAAATTGACCGGTCACGTGAAATGGTCATGGTCAAGGAAATGGAACCAAGAACACTGTACTCTAGACATTCTCGTCCATATAGAACCACCTTCCATTCGAAAACTAATCAACCGTAACCATATGAAAATTAGATGGGTCATTTACATGTCCTATTCAACCATGAAGGAAGAAATGTAAATTCCGAATGAATTCCCCTATGTAAGCAGACTTCAGCTGACGTGAATGCATAAACATTAGCATGAAACCTTTACGTCCTACGACAAACAATAAATTACTCATCTTAAATAATGACGTGAGCAATATCAAAAATGTAAGTAAAACAAAAGTACAGTGAAAATACAGCTAATTTTCAGAACTTAATAGTTGACGATTAAGAAACATTTCTAATAACCCCGCATCGGGGTATAAGAGCAATCGTGCATACTAACTCCAAGGCCACAAACTACATGAATAAAGACGGTAAGGTAAGCTCACTCCTCATACTTAATGCATTAAGATAATATTACATTTATCTAAAATAAGAATTTGACTTTTAGAAACTCTATCCCAAAAAATAGTCTACCAATTAGTGTGGTACATATTTTTCTCACGTCCTATTATTGGACGAGTAAATTCACATAAATCTCAAAAATAATGTGATCCCACTCGGCATTAAATTGTGGTTGTTTAGACCTTTATCGATTACCAGTGTAGTTTATTCAATATTAAATGTTCGCTTACGAAAGTTTTAAAGACATATAGGTGTTTATAAAAAAAAAAAATGGTCCTAGACAACTCAGACAAACTTTCTCATATACGAGTTCATAATTACTTAGCCCAGTGTTTCCATTTATTATTTTTCTAGTTTTCGTAGGTACATTTAAATAGTTTTGAACATTTTAAAAATGTATTATATATAGGCGGAAAATCGAACCCGGCTTCTCTCCACCAACGTTTAAAGCTATTTTCTCAGGAACTTGATTTTTCCCGGGGAAAGCGGCTTTTATCGTTAGATTTGTATTTAAATGGTCCACATTTTAGATATTTTTAATCAAAATTGTCGGAATCGTTATCGAATAATAATTTGTTTTCACGTTTTTTCAGGGTTTTTGGGGGGAAGCGCCCCCAAATTTGGAGCTAAAATTCATTACTCGATTTCGCCACGGGGTATGATTTTTCTGAACATGTATACCAAATTTCGTTAAATTCGGCCCCAGTAGTTTGCTCCAGGCGTCAGCACAGACGATAGACAGACATTTTTAAAAACCACTTTTGTGGACTCGGGGGGACCTCAAAACGTGTAAATCCATCAAAATCTCAGAATTAATTTTCGCACCAACACAATATACTCTCTTTATATGAGAAAGTTAAAATGGTACATATGTGAAAGAGAAAGCAAGTTAAATTATTATGGGTCTAACATTTATAACTAACTACGCTTCCTTGCGTATACTTCATATTTCGTATACTTCATACTATTCGTATGATTTTATGCTTTTACAAACAATTATTATTGTCAAAATCAATTTTCACCCCGGGGCGGGGGCCAGGGCATGATTTTTCTAAACATGTATGTCAAATTTCGTCAAAATCGTCAGCACAGATGGCAGATAGACATTTTTTAAAAACCACATTTTCGGACTCGGAGGACCTCAAAACGTGTAAATCCATCAGCATTAAATTTTCGCGTCATCACAATACTTTCTCTCTATATTCGATCTTCAGTATGATTACACAGCTTCCGCATTACCTTCAGTACATTCGGAAGTAGAAATTTAAATTAACTACAAAACTAAATTTCTAATCCCTTTTCAGCAGATTGTTAATGAATCATTGAAGAAGCAGTTAAATGACTAACATCATTGACTCAAGCATTTAAACTAATATTTACTCGGTTTAAAATATTTAGTTATTATAGAAAATTTCATCAGCGCATGGAATTGAACCCTTCACCAACTAATGGCAGTAATCAAACTATTGATATCACCAGTTAAATTTAACTAGATTAGCATCACTAAGTCAAATTTTAATTGGCTTTATTTATTCTCGAAAGCTAACCAAAGGGAGTATTGATTAGTCTGAAGAACGACATTCTATTCATTGTCTCCAAATTAAAAAAAAATTAAAACCAAATCAGTTTCAGATATCAGAGTAAAATGTTGTTCTCATGTCTGTCTATCTGTAAACAGTTTTGTGACATACAAGCATATTTTTAACTACCTCATTATCATTGATTACTTATGTGACCATTCGCCTTTGCGACGCGAGGAAGTAAATTGTAAATACATTTTTGAAGAATAAAAAGGATTTTAGACATTAGTCAACAAGTGTGTGAGTAACATACATAATCCTGAGGACACAATGGCCTCAAAGCATCCCTTAGGAGCCTTAGCTAGAAGCAATATCGATTTTGTTCAAATATATTGATCGTCTGAGGAGTATATTGAAACAATAATATGAGTGTAAACTCTTTAACAAATATTGTTTGAATAATATTGTCCGGGTGAGACAGGTCTTTTGGTCTGCCTTTGAAGGAACATCCCTCACATATGTCAATATTATTGTTTCAATATACTTCTCAGGCGATCAATACATTGAACAAGATCGATATTGCCTACTGATATATTGCTGAGTAGAATAATAAGGAGAGGTCAGGCTTATATTGCTTCACGATAAAATAGTTAATCTACTCACGGCAGCAAAATTAAACATTACTTAACTGTTTTTAGGCTGGAAAGTACTATTTTGCTGATTTGTCATAAAAAAAATATTAAAAACAGGCAGGAAAGTAGTTAAAACAGTCAGGAAAATGCTAAAGTACAGTGTTTACCAGTGCGTGTCATAACCTCTGATTTTGTTTGTGTTTAGTTTTATTTTAATTTGTGTTATTTTAATTTAGTTTTATACTTGTTTTATTAAAAAGCAGTTATATTATTAATGTATTAATAATATTATTATTATTTAAAAGTTTAAAAATGATAAGCTGAAAAAGGATTTTAATTGTAGGTCTTTGAATAATTAATCTCGAGTAAGAAGTGGCAACACTGGAGCAAGACTTGTTTTGGTTTGAGTTTATTGACGATTCATCTCAAACTCTTCCTAAGCTTGCATTTTTTATCTGCATAGCGTGAGTAGATAAAATATTGTATGCAACAAGGCAGCAAAGGAAACATTTCTCCCTTGGTTATTCATTGCCTGCCGAGGCGAAGCCGAGGCAGTCAAATAGGTAAATTACCTATTTGAAATTAAATAAGTTAATTATTATAGCCTGGCCTCGCCTTCGGCTCGGAGACTAATTTAATCACTCATCAGTAAAATTCCATTTTGCTGCCTAGTTACATAAATAAATATTCTCCAACACGTTATATATAGTAGAATCCCCATGGTTCAACGTAAAAAAAACACCTGAAGGTGGAGTATTTGAGCAGAAGGAATTGAAATTATAAAGGAAAACCAGGCCTAAAATAAAAGCTAGGCTAAGAAAAAGAGCCCAGGTGGCAGAAGTTTACTCATAAGAGGATTATGAAAAGTAAGTTCAGGAGTTCAGCACAAATGATGCTTGACTTTAAGTTTAAATAATTTATTTACCGCAGGACTGGAAATAAACTGCTGCCATAATATAAATTTAGAAATGTACTGTTTTAATTTATTTATTATATCCATAAAAAAAAAAGAAAATACAAAATTAAGTCTTAAATAAGTTTTGACGATAAAAAACCATATTCAAACCATCATTGAAATTCCGAAACTTATAAAAACTTAAATTTAACTAATAAAAAGACAAAAAACAATGACGTAAAATATCAATTTTTAGTAGCTGTTTGGAGCTCTTGTCTCTTTTTAAGTTCTCTTGCCAAAAAAATAAAGGTCGTTAGAAGAGAGAGAGGAGGTTAACGTCAGATGATGTATGTGTCTGGGCTTCAGGAGCGTTTTCAACAACAATTTTCAAGCGAAAAAAAGGTTAAGGGTGAAGTCTCCTGGGTACAAGGGAGTAAGTCTTACGAATCCCTATACATCTAGAATCTAGACTATGTTAGAAGTTTTCTCTCCTTTTTTTTCTCTTCCAACACGTTTTACTTCATCCGTCTTTTTTGTCTTCAAACTTAAGGGGGGAAAGGGGACCTTATTCGACGAAAAAAACAGTTTGTCTTTAGATCCTTCCTTCCACCTTTTTTAAAACCTTGGCCTCAATCCTTTAACGAAAACAACATTCTGCCCTATATAGCTTAGTTAATACCCTCACCATTCACCATTGTCTGCAGTACTGACTTAAGATGGAAACTTCATTTCCTTCCCCCACTCATCACTCTACCTTAAAACCAAAATGGAAAATGTTTAAATGTTATTTACTAGTCTCATAAAAAAAACCTCTTAAAATAATTGAATTGACCTACATATACTTTTAAAACTGATTATTTATTGTCTCCTAAAAAAGGACAAAAAGTGGCAAAAAGAAGGATTTCTTTTTTAGGGTCCGTAGGCAAAACCAAGGACCCTTATATTTTCCTGCGTGTGTCTGTCCGTCCAACCTCTCGCGTGCTCTCACAGCTACACCTTTCGTCCGATCGCTTTGAAATTTGGCATGTATGTGTCTTGTACCTGCCCACATATTTTAAAAATATAGCGAATTAAAAAAAATATTTTTCAAAAAAAAAGGGGAAAAAAACTTAAGGGTTAAAAATTTTTAACCCGAAAAAGATACCACTTTTTGGAAATTTCGAAAAAAATATTATTTTATTTTTTATTGACAAAATACGATTTTTTATCATTATAGTCTTTTCGATGTATTTATATGGTTGTAGTCCGGTTCAGTGGCAAAAAAATACTTTATCAGAAGTTTGTTTATGTGTTTTGAGAATATCAGACCCATTGGATATTTCAGAGTAAGCTTTTTAGCATTTTAAAAAACACCATCAATAGGGTACTACTTATACTATAGAGGGTTGCCAACGGACCCTCGCTGTGTGCTGACTAGCACACACTTGACCTGTATATTTTACTTTTTAATACCCAGAACTAATTTAAAACTTTTTAAAACCACTAACTATTTATTTTAAATTTTAAACATAATAAAATATACTTTAAAGTTAGATTTATTAATAGAGATTTTGAAAAGTTAATGATAACTATTTGACACTGAATTGATTACTACAAACGGGCATTGGCGAAGCCATGTAGTTGGCGAAATCGCAACTCGCCTCAATGCCTTTAAGTGGCCAAACCTCGTTTAGTAATAACCTAATGTTGGGCTGGTAAATTAAAACAAGATGAATTAAAAATAGTTCTCTGAGTCCAAAGAGTTTTAGCATGGAACATGCTTTAGCCTTGACCTAACTACCAAAAAGTGTCACGTTTTTGAGGAACGCGGATGTGTGACGCGGAAGAGTTACGAAATTGATTGATTTTCACGTACAACCAAGCCGTTTCTAGGGAAATGAAACTTCTTTAGAAGCTCTTGATTTATCACGCATTTCTTTCGTACTTGTTTTTTAAATTTATGTCCTCATGTTATAATTATTTATGTTATTAATGGTTGTAGTAAAAAGAATCAGCAAACAAACAAAAAAAGCGCGGCTAATGCATGTTCCATGTTTCTTGAATTTTAGCCACGTATTTTTTATTAAAAATATATTTTTCTGGTCTGTTCACGATGAATCAAATTTTAAGGGGTAGCAACCAAAAAAGTATTATAAATTAGGTTCTGACGATTAAATTTAAGTGCAGTTTATTTATTTATTTATTTTTTTTAAATAATTAAGATTTTTCCAGTAAAAACCTAGTTTCCGAGACGAATATGATACATGGAGACTATCAAAATAAAAAATATGTCCTCAGAAAGAATACTGAAGAAGGAGGAGTAGCACAATAAAAGTACATATGTCTACAGAAAGATACTTCAGAATGAGGACTACCAATAAAAAAAAAAATATACTGCCAATTAGTGTGGCACATATCTTCCTCGCTTCCTATCATGTACTTTTTTGTTATATTAACATTATTGTTATATCACTTGTTATATTATAACAACATTATTTTAAATAATGTTGATGAGGGTATGTAAAATAAATGCACAGAGAAAGATAGACCCCCGCACCGGGACTCGAACCACGGGTCCTCCTAAAAAATTGAATAAATATAACGAAAGAAAAGAGCTAGAAGAGGAGAATTCAAAGAGTTCAAATTGGTAAAGCAAAAGTCGGTAGGAGTGAGAGTAGGTTTATAGTTTAAAAGCAGTTCGACAACGTGTGCACAGAAGTGAATACAACTGTGTATAGTTAGCGAATGAAGCATGGTCGCCTAGTCTCAATGTCTCTAAGCTTGTTGTGCTATTAAAAAGGTAGGTCAAATAGAGAGGTGGGGGAACTAAGCCACCTCCTATTCCCCTCGTCTATCTCCCTCCCCGCGTTCTCTCCATAATAAAAACTAATAATAGTTTTAGCGAACTTCAACACTTTATAGCGGTGTCGCTGTTAGTTTTACTAAAAAATTGAATTCGAAGAAAATGTTTGTCTCATTGAATAGATGTTAGATTTTTTCCAGACCTAAAAATCCTATTTTAAATTTTGAAGTTCAAGTGTAGCGAGCGTAGCACGCGAACGCTTGGGGCGGATAACGTCCAACCAACTCATCCTGGGCATTGGTAAAATAAACAGTTCTAGTTCTACCAAATTTCATAAAAATCGGTGTACTTTTACTCAAGTTATCGTCACACATTTCATACACACGGGCACACAGACCGACAGATACGAGACCAAAGATGTTCTCTGATGTCTGAAACGGATTTCTGTCTTGGAATTTTAAAATCGGAGACATAAAATTTGTTCGTCCTTAAAAGTGAACACAGCAAAAGCATTGTGTTCACGCTTCCGTTACCTCCAGTAAGCTCGGAAGCAAAATATTTACCACAATACAAATATGTCTAAAGGAAGAATACTACAGAATGGAGACTGCAACAATGAAAATATGACCAAGAATACTGCAGGATAGAGACTATCACGATAAAAATACCTAAATGTATACGAGAAAGTTTTTCGGAATTTCCTCGGATCAATCGACTTATTTTTTTAAGCTTATACTAAGGTTTCTACTCTTCCAAATAAGTAGAAGCCTAAAAAATAAAATGTTTGACATGTAATACATCGAAGTAAGAAGTTTATATTAAAGTAAATTAGACAGCGATTTTAAATAAATTAAATCATTTTAAGCCACATTACGCAATTTTAGCTGCTATAAAAATATTATAAATAATAAAGATTGAATAGAAGTTTCGATTTTTTTTAAACATAAGTAAATCCATCTTTATTTTTAGTTTCTAAACGAGAAAGGATTTTTCCCCTCTTTTGCTTCAATGTAAAAAATGAACCTACAAAAGCTTTTACGTTCCATTAAAAACTTTTTTAACATATTTCAATTAAATGAGTGCATACTTGGGACTTGGGTAGCTAAGTTTTGGCCATAACGTCAAAGTAGGAAAAATGAAAGCATCACTATAGGGTAAAATGAAGAATAATATTTATATCAGTGGTAAAAATTAGGCAGTATCAATAATTAATTAATTAACCATACAAGTATAAATGTCCTTAACGCAATGATATTTTTTAATTTCTAGTGAGCTGCATTTTTTAATCAATGATCATCGAAGCAATTCAACGAATTTATTGATTCAAACGGAGTAAAAATAAATAAATAAAATAACAAATCTCCTTAAGAACAATAATAAATATAATATACACACATATTCAGTAAACGTATATATACCCCGAGGAGAAATTAATTTCAGCTCTAGATTTTAGGGTATTGCCCATTTATTTTAGCTAGGATTTGGTCGGCGTTTCTCACCAAATCTCTGAAACCTGTAAAAAAAACTCCTACAAGGTTCCGATGACATTGATTAGAAATGGCGTTTTGTGGCCAATTTAAATTCGAATTTAACCATGCGTGTAGTTTTTAAGGGAAAAATCATGTTTCCGTGATATTGAAATTAATATAATTTAGCTAAAACGAAATAAGAACCTTTTTAACTAAGTTTAATAAAATAAACTAAAAAACTTATGTTCCAGTTTATTTTATAGATTTTTTTTTTTTTTTTTTTTTTTTTTTTTTTTCAAATTTCGCATATAATTATAGAATAAATTTTATTATAATCTTTATACATTATCAAAAAATACAAAAATAAAACTAAACAAACGAATTAACTTGGTTCAGCATAATACTGAAATTGTTTTGATTTTTTATAAATTTACCCTTGTAAATAATTTTATTTATTAATACGGATTCTTATCGAACTAAGAAAATAAAGAACTCGTTTATAAGAAAATTGTAATAAGTAATTTATTTATAAAAATTTTCACGTTAGTATTTTTCTCTTCTTTTTCATTTAGATGACTTGGCCTCAGAAATGCCACTGGTCACCTAGAGTCCTAGAGCAAGGGTTCCTATCAACAATTATTTTATTCTATAATTTATAATGCATTACAAATATTTTCATTGATATCTTCATCGAAACACATTCTGTAGTGAAGCTCGGAAATAAAGCTAGTAAATTTACAAAGAAGGAATATACAATAAAAACAGAAGGAATTAAAGAAGTGAACACAAGTAGAGGAAGTGAGGGAGAGCGAGTGAGACACACAACAGCTGAATAAGAGACACGCAGAATTGCATGACCCATTAATAAACCAAATGCTCGGTTCTGTGACGGAACCACTATCTAAAAACGATTCAATTATCGGAATTGTTAAAACAATCTGTTATAAGTATGCTCTCCGCTTGATTAGGGGGTTCTAACCAGTCTAAAAAAAACAAAACAATGTCAAGTGAGAATAAACGATTCGCTTTGTATCGACTATCTATAGGAAAAAAAGAATGAAGATTAAGAGAGAATGAGTAAGGATGCCAATATCATTGTCATGGTAACCAGTGGATACAGGGACGGAGGGGATTAAAGGGAATATACCGATTAGTAAGAGGGGTCAGTAGATATGAGAGGATTCGTATCCCTCGTCTCTCGTGCAACTACATCCATTGCCTGACTACAGTTCACGGCCAGACCCATCTAGCGCGGACCTGGTTTCCGCTCATTTCTCAATGATGAACAACACAGTTGAAACTGTGCATGGAAAAAAGAAGCTATTTTTATAACTTCTCATAGCGTAGTGTTCGGTTCTAAAAAACTAGCTTCGAATAATAAAAGGATAATTTAAACAGTTTGGGTGCTCTACTAAGAGTGAGTATTTTTTATTCACGTAACATTTAATGTCAAAATAAAAACAAACAAGTCAAGTTGCAAAATATAAATAAAATGCGAAGTGGATGTCAAACCCGCACATCCTCCCACGCCAGAAATGATACTTTATAACACCTCTAGTGGGTACACCTTCTGAACAGGTCTCAGTACTTCGCCCTTTTCCGTCTTCAACCGAAGCACCCGTGGACATCCATCTTTCCCAATGATTATTTCTTCGATACGAGCTAATGGCCACTCAAGTCGTTTTCTCTCGGTCTCAATAAAAACAACTTCTCCCAATTTTGGCTGAGAGATCGGTTTTTGATGTTTATATTGTAGCATCGCCAAATATTCGTTCCGAAACCACCGCCTCAGGTCCAAACTAACTTTCTTCTGATACACCAGACGTCGGTTTAATTTTTCGTTTCCGACGTGCAAACAGTCAAGGTCAGGAATGCCAGTGTCCTTCACACCTTGAAGGAACATGGCTGGTGTTAACGGCTCCAAGTCATTTGGATCCTCTGTCACCTGAGTTATGGGTCGGGCATTCAAGACTCCTTCACAATCACACAGAACAGTGTTCAATTCTTCTCTCGTGAGGGTGGTCTTGCCCAACACTTTTCTCAGCAGTCGTTTTAGGAGACCAATCAAGCGCTCCCACCAACCCCCCCCCCACCAGGGGGCGCTAGGAACTGTGAATATCCACTGTATTTTCTCAACGATACATAATTTGTTGACCTCTTCCCAATCCAGGTTAGCCAGTCCTCTTGCAGCTCCAACAAAATTCTTTCCATTATCAGAATATATTACTTTAGGCCTTCCTCTCCTAGCAATAAAGCGCCTTAGAGCATTCATAAAACAAATCGTAGAAAGACCCCCAACTAATTCGAGATGTACGGCTCTATATATTCCGCAAGTAAACAACGCTATCCACACCTTTTCTCCTCCTTTTAAAATTAATGGACCGGCAAAATCTACTCCTGTCACCTCAAAGACGGCCGCATCTCGAACCCTATTCTGTGGAAGCGGTGGAGTGGGTGCTGTAAGACCTCTTCCTTCATATCGTTTGCATCTAACACATTTCCTAACTACTCCGCGTACTGACTTCCTACCACCTAAAATCCAAAATTTCTCCCTAAGAATTCTTAAAACTCCTTGTACTCCAATGTGACTGTTGGACAAGTGAGTATCCCTAATAAGATTTTTTATTTCCAAATGATTCCCCGGTACAATTAAAGGCGTACGAAAATCGTCCAAATCGTCTCTCAAAAATATTTTTGTTTTTAACCTAATTAGCCCATCTTCATCAATGAAAGGATTTAATGATTTTAAATGACCAAACTCTTTTCCCTTAAAAGTTTCCCCCTGAATTAATTTGATTATTTCTAGTTCAGATGACTTAAACTCATCTACTGTTAGTTCACCTTTAATTTTTTCCTTATTTTTACAGTTAAATATAAATCGTTTTATCCATCCCATAACTCTTACAGTTTTAGAAAATTTAGAAAATCTCCCACAGTACCAATTTGGTTTTCCTAGCTCAATATTGCTTGCCGAAACAACGCCTTTTGGCCTCTCTTGTCCGATTTCCAGTTCATTATCAAAAGTAATTTCAGTTGGCCAAGTTTCTGGAGCCTCTCTCAACCACTGAGGACCTTCCCACCATCTAGACGCCGCTAACTGATCACCATTACATCCTCTAGACGGTAAGTCCGCTGGGTTTAATTCACCAGGTACATGTCTCCAACTATTTATTAATGTCAACTTTCGAATTTCTTCTACCCGGTTCCAGACAAAGGTTGCCCACCTATCTGTTCGCCTAATCCATGCTAAAACAGTTGTCGAATCGGACCAGAAATAAATAGTACAGTTAGGATGAAATTCTAACTGTATTGTGGCTCCCAATCTAGCCCCTATACAAGCAGCTAGTAATTCTAACCTTGGAATGGTTGTTGCATTTATTGGTGCCAGTCGATTCTTGCACATAACTAATTGCACACTTACGCCCTCGTCAGTTTCAATCCTTATAAATGCAACAGCTGCGTAAGCATTTTTGCTGGCATCACAAAATATATGTAATGATCTTTTATCACTCTTTATACATCCTAACCATCTCGGAATTTTAATATCCCCTAAACACTGGAAGCTCTTATACCATGAAATAAATTTTAGTCTCATCTCCTCTTTCACTGGAGTATCCCAACTTAACTTTAGTATCCAAATACTTCTTAATAATAATTTTGGCACAATCATTGTTGGTGCTGAAAAACCTATGACATCAAACGTCCTATGTGCTACTGAAAGTATAGCTCTTTTGGTCACTACGTCTGGACATGGTAGTCCGAATATTGAGGGGTTTAACTCTAACTGGTCAGAAATCCTATTCCACTTTAGTCCTAGCACTGATGTATCACTGCACTCAACCTGTTCCTTTTTAGGCTCAGAGTACTCCCATCCACGTAAGTCAAAACCAGCTTCCAACATAACGCCCTTCGATATTTGTATAAAGTGATTTAATTCCTCCACTGAATTGACACTAATTGTGCAATTATCTACATAAAAGCTATCTAACAGTGACATTATCACCTCTTTTTGATATCTTTTTTGTGTTTCGTTTAGTATTTTGTTTAAGTGGAACTGTATTACGGCCGCTAAAACGAATGGGCTGCTTGTCAGGCCAAAAACTAGACGCGCATGTCTGTACTCAACAACCTGACCTTCCTCGTTTACCCACAAAAATTTTAAGTACACTCGATCTCTTTGAGTTAGACTTATTTGTAAAAACGCCCTGCGTATATCTGAAACAACACTAATGCGATATTTCCGAAATTTAATAATAAGCTTAACCAGATTACCAATTAGATTTGCTCCCTTTTCTAGGCATTGATTTAGTGATGGCGACCCTTTAACTTTTGCCGATGCATCAAAAACCGGTCTTACAGGAGTACTTTGACTACTCAATTTTATTACTGCCCTATGCGGCAGGTAGTGTCCTTCATTGAATTGTCCCTTTTTTGGAACGAGTTCTATAACTCCTTCCTCCAACCACTCCTCTAAAACCTTTTGGTATGCCGAAAAATAACCAGAGATTTTCAGTTTTGAAACGGTTGACTTCAACCTTGCAACCGCTAACGCATAATTTGATGGTAATGGAGGATGTTCTTCAACCCACGGAAGTTCTATCTCGTATCGCTTACCGAAAGGACTGTCTATCTTAGTGATACTCTCATTAAATTTGTTTATTACAGATTTGTCTATCTCTTCTTGTGACTTTTTTCCTATTTGGCTTCCTATACCCAATACATCAAGTTCCCATAATGCGGCAATAGGATCCTCGCTAACAATCATATTGGTCGTACTGCTAAGTAAATCAGTCGATTTTTCACAACTCTTTCCTACTAAAGACCATCCTAAATGTGTTTCTAAAGCCACTAGACCTGATGCTAGAGTAACTTTTTTCCCCGTAATTAATCTACCAAAAATATCTGAGCCAATTAAAATTTGTATCGGTCCCTCACTACGATCGCTTATTACTACACCTAACTTTTTTAATTGAGATATCCATGGTCCCTCATCTACTGGTGCTACGTATTTACAAATAGTTTCTTGATCTAACGCATCGAAATTGCACGCGTAGTTACCATCAAGACTAGCTACTCGAATCTTATAACACCTATGAGCCACTTCCTCCTCGCCCCCTCCAAAAAGTAGGTGCGTCAACTTTTGCTCGTACAGTGGTTCGTATTCCATCTCTCTAACGAGGTTCTTAGTTATATATGATCGTTGCGACCCACTATCTATAATAGCTCTAGCTAAACCTTCTCTATTTTTACCTCTTACTCTAACTAGAAGTGTTTGTAAAAAGGCTCTCTTTGACGTATTGTTAGATAAATTATTTTCGACATTTTTTCCTGAATTTTGATTTGTCCCTTGAATTTCTTTTGTCCCTATTTTTCCCTCGAAACCTAAATTAGGACACATTATCAATAAATGTCGACCAGAACACGAATAACATTTGATTTTTGATTTACATATCTCATGACACCCTCTCAGACATATTTTACAAATACCCGCCGCGTCTAATAATTTTGTTTTTTCTTTTATGGTCATACTTTTCGCCTTGTAACATTTAAAATGGGCATGATGTTTCCCACAAAATACACAAATTGGATTGCTCTTAGACGCCTTATTCTTAATAAAATCGTTATTTGTATTGGAAAAATTTACTAACTCCGTTGCTGTTGGTAATTGAGTTGTTGTGGATGACTGTGCCGGTGTCCTAACTTTCTTGGGCCTTGTCCCGTCTCCAAACCCTGCTGTAGCTAGAGCCACTCTCTCCTCAGTCTCCACCTCGGTCCGTAGGAAGTTCATCAGTCCTCGTAGAGATGTTTCAATCCGATTATCTGTTGTCGTTACATCGTCCAAGGAATGTCGTCGCCTCTGCCATAGTCTCAAAAGTTCCTCCGGTAAACACGATTCTACCATCGGATAGAGCATCGCCGCATATTTATCTGCCGTTACTCCCAACGATTCAAGGGCATTTAGTTGTGTCTCTAGGCTGTCGTAGAGTCGGGTCACATCTTCTTGACGATTTAAAACAAGTTTCAAAATCTCTCTTGTATAAACTTCTGTCAAGAGGTCCTCTCGTCCAAAACCTTTGCTCTAAGCCCGCTACCGCCTTCTGGTAATTCTCTGACGTCATCGGATACTTCTCCACGGCCCTAAAAGCTTTAGATTCCGGTACTAAGGCTTGCATTAAGTATGCGAATTTGTCTTCGTTCGTAATTGACTTGTCAAGATGAATCCGCTTGAACGAACTCCAGAAGGGTAGCCACTCGATCAGGTTTCCGCTGAAAGGTCTTATGCTGCAATGTGGTAACGTTGGACGTAAAGACGTACTTGATTTTGTTGTACTCAGTTCCTTTCCTCTGTTCTCCCTTTTCTCCATAAAAAGTTTGAACCTATGGGAACATTCCATACACTTTTCTCGGTACTCATAAACTCTTTCCAACTCCGATACCAAACTCTGCTCCGATGTTCCTTCAGCTTCTGACATCTTTTTAATTATCTCTTCATCCATTTTGGAGAGTTCCATGAACACCTTCTCAACATTATCCAACACGTTTCGAAGTGTTAATATGAGCTCCTCGTCCGCTTCCCCTCCTTCTTCACTTGTCTTCTTAAATAAGCTAATAAACTTATCGGACATCTTCGTGAAGACAGTTCGGACGGCAGCTCTTCCCTTCACGGTCGCCATAAAATGTTCGGTTCTAAAAAACTAGCTTCGAATAATAAAAGGATAATTTAAACAGTTTGGGTGCTCTACTAAGAGTGAGTCTTTTTTATTCACGTAACATTTAATGTCAAAATAAAAACAAACAAGTCAAGTTGCAAAATATAAATAAAATGCGAAGTGGATGTCAAACCCGCACACGTAGTATGATAACAGTCTCTATTGCCATAGTGTCAACTGCACCAATCAAAATCAACCACACGAGTGTAAAATGTAAATACAATCATATTCACTCATTCAAACAGAGAAGAAAACAACTCTGTGTGACGTAATCATAGAAAAAAATAAAACATGACCTAAAAAAATAAATCTGATTCACAAATTAATTTTCTCACCCCATATGCGGTTATCTATTGTATTTTTAAATGGGATTCGATAATTTATTGGTTCAATGAATTGTAATGATCAGATTATGCGTATTTCTGATAATATCCAAACTCATTCAAATATAAGAGGGCGTTTAAATGACTATTTGAGAATAGCATTAAACTTCTTAACAATTTGTATTATAATATTGAATCTGACACAAGTTTATCAATTAATGCAGCAATGCCATTTCAATTGGCTGATTATCAATCTAGCCCCTATACAAGCAGCTAGTAATTCTAACCTTGGAATGGTTGTTGCATTTATTGGTGCCAGTCGATTCTTGCACATAACTAATTGCACACTTACGCCCTCGTCAGTTTCAATCCTTATAAATGCAACAGCTGCGTAAGCATTTTTGCTGGCATCACAAAATATATGTAATGATCTTTTATCACTCTTTATACATCCTAACCATCTCGGAATTTTAATATCCCCTAAACACTGGAAGCTCTTATACCATGAAATAAATTTTAGTCTCATCTCCTCTTTCACTGGAGTATCCCAACTTAACTTTAGTATCCAAATACTTCTTAATAATAATTTTGGCACAATCATTGTTGGTGCTGAAAAACCTATGACATCAAACGTCCTATGTGCTACTGAAAGTATAGCTCTTTTGGTCACTACGTCTGGACATGGTAGTCCGAATATTGAGGGGTTTAACTCTAACTGGTCAGAAATCCTATTCCACTTTAGTCCTAGCACTGATGTATCACTGCACTCAACCTGTTCCTTTTTAGGCTCAGAGTACTCCCATCCACGTAAGTCAAAACCAGCTTCCAACATAACGCCCTTCGATATTTGTATAAAGTGATTTAATTCCTCCACTGAATTGACACTAATTGTGCAATTATCTACATAAAAGCTATCTAACAGTGACATTATCACCTCTTTTTGATATCTTTTTTGTGTTTCGTTTAGTATTTTGTTTAAGTGGAACTGTATTACGGCCGCTAAAACGAATGGGCTGCTTGTCAGGCCAAAAACTAGACGCGCATGTCTGTACTCAACAACCTGACCTTCCTCGTTTACCCACAAAAATTTTAAGTACACTCGATCTCTTTGAGTTAGACTTATTTGTAAAAACGCCCTGCGTATATCTGAAACAACACTAATGCGATATTTCCGAAATTTAATAATAAGCTTAACCAGATTACCAATTAGATTTGCTCCCTTTTCTAGGCATTGATTTAGTGATGGCGACCCTTTAACTTTTGCCGATGCATCAAAAACCGGTCTTACAGGAGTACTTTGACTACTCAATTTTATTACTGCCCTATGCGGCAGGTAGTGTCCTTCATTGAATTGTCCCTTTTTTGGAACGAGTTCTATAACTCCTTCCTCCAACCACTCCTCTAAAACCTTTTGGTATGCCGAAAAATAACCAGAGATTTTCAGTTTGTTACCAAAAATTAATAATTAACATTGCGTTAAAGGTTTCGTCGTCAACCTTCGCCAATGGTTTATAGTTTTATTTTGAATTTAGCGGCAACATCGATCCTGACTGACGATCTCGTCAGATCTCGGCGAATCTCGCGTTCGAGGACGAGAGTCAGACTACGGAGTTTTTTTGAGAGAACTGATTAGCTTTTTCCCTAAGTTTGGGATTTTATGTTGAAACACCTCTTTAGAGGATTTAGTTAAGTGAACCTCTGTCTGTATAGGTTTTGCCTGTGAGTTTCTTCAGTGAAGTTGTTCAGTTAACATAGTAAATCTTTTCTTTTTTTATTATCTTCATTGGACTCTTTAAGCGTCTAATTTTCGAGAGAGAGAAGACATCCTTCCGTGTCACCCTGCCCTGAATTTCACCATCTATTTTCAACCACCTTCCGACCACCACCACCAAGCTTCTATTCAGACAAACACAGATAAGACTCGTATTAGATATAGTTATTTTATAATTTATTTTTACTAAAGACCAGCCACCTTGGGTTTAGAGGTTACACCCAATTGTGCGTTTATTTCCTATTTTTTTATAATTTACAGCAGTTACCTTTATTTTTAATTCCTTTGTTAGTTTATACCAGAAAGGTATTAACAATTTATTTTCAAGTGAGATAGGGGAGGCCTCCAATTTAATTTTATAGTAGATAGGTATTATATAAGTTTATGACCTCTAAGTACGTTTATCAACAGTTTATATTTTATTATATTATTTATTATTTGAGGGTTCATACATTTAATTATATTCAACTAAGTAGTATATTGTGTTTTCTTTTATTACATGTGTTTAGGCTTCATCCTTCTCCTTGCCAAGAGGCTCAGGGTTTGGTCATTCCCTGACCCTATGTTTCATAATTATTAAATAATTATTTTAATTATTATTTTACCATAAAAAAATGACCTGGCGCCTTAAAAACAAAATCTAACACCCACCCCACACCGCCTGAGTGTCGAAGGAACAGTCATAAAAAGTGGCACTGCCAACGTGGGGCTAGATTTCAAAAAATTTATTAAAATAATTTCATTATTTCCAGTATACAGTTGCTTACCTTGCTTTTGGGTAGAATTTATTTTCATAATTTTGTTTTATTCACAGTTTAGGGACACTTTATGTACTGGCTAGGTATGTCAGATGTATTCTTGAACATATCTCTAAAAATTGCTTTTCTCAGGAATTATTTTTTATTGTAATAGTGAAAATATATCTGTCTGCTACTTTTAAGATCAAAATATTCATGATCAGAATTAAATTTTGTTAGTTATTCACATTAATGCACTTGGTCAAATGTTGCACCTATATAAGTTCACTAATTAATGATAAATTCACTGAAATTTAAATCCATTTTTATTTTATAAGCTGTAACCAACCTCAAACTCTCTGTGCCTGTAAATTTATTTCACATTAACATCATATTTTCCTTAGAAATAGCAAAGTTACCGGTTCACATTCTTATCCATATTCCTTGGATTGCTATTTATCATTTTAACTTAATCCGCCGTCGTATCTGGTTACCACACATCTTCCCTATTATTTTATCCTGTAATTTAAATAAAAAACAAGGCCAATAATACTACAATATAATTTTATTTGCAAAAATCTTTAATAATTTTATAAAACTCATGTTTACATGTAATAAAACTAATTGAATGACAGCTAAGCAGTGGTACCAACACCACACCCAGTAATTTCTTTCCCCGCCAGGCTGCCGTTAATTAGATTGTAATTTCCCTGCAGCACTATTCTCCACCCTTCTCTACAAGGCATTTTTCTTCTCTTTCTTCGACTTATAATACATTTCCTTTAATTCTTGTGTTATATTGCGATGCAATATTGAATTGAATTTTATTTATGACATATTTTATTTTGTCTATTAAGGATTTATTCTTTCATAAGTGATTCATATTATTATTACGATATTATGCAAATATCGATACTTGTATTTTTTTATCCTCAAATATTTTTTTGCTTTTAATTCATAGAATCTGATTTCCGAATTAGATATAGTTTTAGATTAAATCCAGCTGGTTTAGTTATAGGTTTTAGATTTAGTTTAAATTTACGCATAATTAACTTAAGCGTAAATTAGTTTTGCAAAGGGCGTTTAATTCTTTAATCATTATTGGATTATTTTGGGTATCCGCCGTCTGCATATATTTTAGTTGTATAATTAGGTTAATTAATTTTAAGTTGGTTTGTCAGGAAATCACGAATTGCGTATTCTTCGAATGCCTTTTATTTTTCTTTCTGTTATTAATCCGTTTATTCTCTTTCTTCAATTTTGCTTTGTTTCCTTTAGCTTCGTTTTACTTCAAGGCACATCTTCAGTAATATCCCAGAAGACTGAAAAAATAAATAGGCATATTCATAATTGCTATCATTTTTTTTATCTTTATTTTTTTGTCTTTTTCACCACTTTTCTCTGACGAACTGTATTACATTTAAGTTCTAGAGTTAGTAAGTAGAATTAATTTTAGTTTTAGGAGGAAATCAGTTTTATAAAACCGTTTCATTCTTTCCTTTCACTTTTTTGTTATTTTTTTATCATAATCATGGATGCACATAGACTCTTGTCAGATGAGCTCACTTACGAGTTAAAAATCCGAGGCATTACCGGTGTTACTGGAGTACAAAATATGAGGAAATATCTACGCGGTTTATTCGCTTTAGAGCGTGATAACAAGAGCATGATACCTCCTGGACCAGCTCTATCTTTAAATCCAGAAGAAGAAATCACCATTATTAAAGACAAGTTGGTAACAGCCAAGGATTTAGTAAGTTCTGATTCGACAGTTCGTGGAGGTAAAGGGTTTCGAAGAACTGATACCCTATTAACTCATCTGCATCTGAGGCTTAATAGGCTACCTATTCCCGACGAGTCCCCACTTATTGATGAATTTACTTCTCTACAAGGTGAAATTCTTGATTTAGTTGTGGCTTGGGAAGACAAAACCAAAGTTAGCGAGGATCGGTCAAGCCCTGACGAAGATGAGGACGAACGAGATGTGGTTAATTCGGAAGATAAAGCTCCTGGTACTTCTAAGGACATGAATCCATCCGTTCTAGAAAGCAACACTGAACCACCATTACCTTCTCATGAGTCTCAGGTTCAAAACAGAGTGCCTGGTCCATATAATTTTCCCATGTCTTACGATCCTAAGTATGTGTGTCGTCCAATTCCAACCAAAGACTGGAACTTAACATTTTCCGGAGATGGAAAAGGTCTTAGTCTACAGGCATTTTTGGAAGATGTAGATCACTACAAGTATGCTCGTAACACTACAGACGAAGTGCTCTTTAGGGGAGCTATAGACTTTTTCTCTGGAAATGCTCTTCTTTGGTTCAAAACTAATAGAAGTGAAATTTATTCTTGGAAAGATTTAGTGAGGAAATTAAAAGCCGAATACGAGGATACAGATTATCAGCATGAACTTATGATGGAAACTATGTATAGAACACAGGGACCCGAAGAAGATTTTGGGGCTTACTTGTCTGTGATGAAGACATATTTTTCTCGTTTAGCAAAAAAATTATCTGATGAAGAAAAGTTACATATATTACTTCGTAATGTAACTCCATATTTTTATAAGAGTCTTCGACCATTCCGTGTGAAGACTTTACAAGAGTTCACCGAAGCTGGAAGGTTGATTCAACATGATTTGTTGCACGTGGAAAAATACCGTCCTCCACCTCGTGCAACGAAAGGAAAACTCCTTGCTCCTGAATTGGCCTACACGGGAACAAGAGAATCCCGTCAAGCTGGGCTTAGAACAGCGTGCTCTTCCGATGAAAGTGCATCGGAGATGTCCGCTCTATCCTTAAAAGAAACACCTTCTACTTCAAAAAGGTCTTCTTATCCCAATTCTCAATCGTCAACGATGCCTAGGAGAAAATTAATATGTTACATGTGTGGTCTAGAAGGTCATACGTTTTATTGTTGTCCAGAACTAGGTTTTTGTCGTAAGTGTGGAAGTAAGGACTTGGTAGATAACAAATGTCAGAAATGTACCAGAAAATCGGGAAACACTTCCGGGGTACGAAAGTAAAGGGTCAACCTCGTACTCCTCGGAATCCTGTGGCCCAAAAGAAAGAATGGGAGCAATATCTGACTTTCGTCAAGTCATACTTTAACGCACGTATAGCGAGTGCGATTACCTTTCCTGATAATGACAAAAGGCCTCACATAACTGTAAATATTTATGGCATTCCAGTATTAGGTCTACTTGACTCTGGAGCTTCACATACTATTGTTGGTGCTAAAGGATGGGATATTTTTCAGAAAATGAACCTTAAGATCCGTAAGAGCTCTCTTCGGTGTAAAGTCGCCAATGGAGAATCCTGTGAAGTTCTAGGTGTCGTCGATGTTCCTATGGAGGTTGAAGGAACCGTTAAATTAATTCCAACGTTGATAGTACCATCGGTGAAGGATACTTTGATTCTCGGTATTGATTTCTGGAAATCTATGGGCATTGTTGCCGATATGGTCAAAGGCCGTTTAAGAGCTCGAAGGTCTTCAGATGAGAAAATAATGCAAAGTGCTTCCATCGGTTCTACTATTATCTCCCAAGATCATTTGACATCCGACCAACGCTTGAAGCTGAAGGAACTTACCAGTGAAAATTTCAATAAAATGGGTTCTGAACTTGGATGTACTAATATGGTGGAGCACTCTATTGATACCGCAGATGCTTTACCCATAAAACAACGGTATTATCCCGTATCACCCAGTGTTCAGGCTCAAATGAATAAAGAGTTAGATGAAATGCTCAAGAATGACATTGTTGAGCCATCCAATTCACCATGGTCCTCACCTGTTGTTATGGTCCCAAAACCAGACGGATCATACAGATTTTGCGTAGATTTTAGACGTGTGAACTCTGTCACCAAAAAGGACGCTTATCCTCTTCCATATGTTTCGCACATAATTGACCGTCTTAGAAACGCCCGTTACATATCCACGTTAGATATTAAATCTGCGTTTTGGCAGGTTCAAGTAGAGGAAAAATCTCGTGAAAAAACAGCTTTTACTGTACCAACAAGAGGACTCTTTCAATTTAAAAGAATGCCGTTTGGACTTCATAACAGCCCTGCCACCTGGCAAAGATTAATTGATCGCGTGTTGGGTCCAGAACTTGAAGTATATGTATTCGTCTACCTAGACGATATTATAATTTGTACGTCTGATTTTGAAACACACATAAAAGTTTTATCTAAAATATTTTCAAGGTTACTTCAAGCTGGTTTAACGCTTAATCAAGATAAATGTCGTTTTTGCGTACCCGAATTAAAATATTTAGGCTATATTGTGGATTATCAAGGTTTACGCGTCGATCCCGATAAGGTGAGTGCGGTTGTAAACTATCCGATTCCAGAAACTCCAAAGCAAGTCCGAAGGTTCCTAGGTATGGCTTCCTGGTACCGTCGGTTTGTCCCAGGTTTTTCTAACATAATCTCGCCACTCACTGAACTCCTTAAGAAAGATCGTCGTTGGCAATGGACATCCGCATGTGACCATGCTTTCATTCGATTAAAAGAAGCTTTATCTTCAGCTCCCGTTTTAACCTGTCCAGATTTTTCTATCCCCTTTTCCCTCCAAACAGATGCTAGCTCAGTAGGTCTTGGTGCCGTACTTACTCAGAACTTTCCTGATGGTGAGAGAGTAATAAGTTACGCCAGCCGTTCACTGACCGCTGCGGAGAGGAAGTATAGTGCGACAGAGCTCGAAGCATTAGCTGTCATTTGGGCAATAGAAAAATTCCGACCATATCTTGAAGGTCAGGTTTTCACGGTCATCACTGATCATATGGCTTTGAAATGGATTCAAGGGTTACGCGAACCAAAAGGAAGGCTTGCTCGTTGGGCTCTCCGCCTTCAGCAATACCCTTTTGACATAGTTCATCGTCCAGGAAAACACCAAGTGGTTGCCGATGCTTTGTCGAGAGCACCTGTTGAGAAAATATCGACAGTCACTGTGTTTCCCAAAACGACCGATAAGTGGTATATCGGGATGTGTGAAAAGGTGCAAGCAAATCCAGAAAACTACCCTTATTGGACTGTTGAGAATGGAGTTTTGATGAAGAGGAGACCTACCAACGACTACAGTGATGAAGATCCTTGGAAAATAGTTGTTCCAAAAGATTCTCGTAAGGAGATCATGCGCCAATTTCATGATGAGCCAACAGCTGGTCATCTGGGTGGGTTCAAGACTAAACGCAGGATTTCGGAGAGATATTTCTGGCCAGGAATGGGCTCAGATATCTACCATTATGTACAACGCTGCACAGTTTGTCTGTCTATTAAACCTGTTCGGAAGTTACCTGCCGGTCTGATGGGTACTCAGAGAGAAGCGTCAGATCCCTTCCATACTTTGAGCATTGACTTAATGGGACCATTCCCTCGATCAACGAAACAAAATAAATGTTTATTAGTTATCGTTGATACCTTCTCAAAATTTACCTTCCTACGTGCCCTCAGGTCATCGAAGGCTACTGCAATCTGCAAGTATCTCGAAGAAGATATTTTAATGGTATTTGGAGTTCCAAAATACCTAATATGCGACAACGGTCCACAATTTATCAGCCGTGATTTTAAGAGCCTTGCGGAAAAGTATTCCATCCATATACTTTATAATCCTGTTTACCATCCTCAGTCAAATCCGACGGAGCGATACAACCAGACGATAAAGCAGATGATTGCTTCCTACATAGAGGACAACCACAAGCTGTGGGACCGCCATCTACCTCAACTGGGATATGCATTAAGGACAGCTGTCAGTGAGTCTTCAGGTTATACGCCAGCTTATCTTATGTTTGGTCGTAAACTTGAAACCTCCGGGGAAAGTCATAAAGCCAAAGATGTAAATACCGATTCAGCGGAGGACAGAGTACGTCGTCTTGGTATTCTTGCAGATGTTACGGAAGAAGTTAAGCAAAGATTGAGAAAGGTCCATGCCAAAGGTCGTCACCATTATAACCTACGACGTCGTCCACAGGAATACAATGTTGGAGACACAGTCTGGAGAAAATCACACGTCCAGTCCGATGCATCACGAAATTATTCTGCAAAACTTGCGCCCAAATATGTGAAGTGCAGAATAACTAAAAAGATTAGCTCGCTCGTTTATCAACTGTGTGATATGAATGGTACTGATCAAGGCAGATGGCATGTCAAAGATTTAAAGAGTCATCCAGGAGAGAGGGAGTAGGTACTCATTTCGTGGTCGTCGTTGGTGTTGTTGTGTCAATTTGCAATAGTTGCAGCTTATTGTTATTTTTTTCCTTTAGGTACTTTATTGTTTCAGTTTAATTAAAACATTTCCGTTTTTCTTTTCTCTTTAAGGAGGGGACTTTTGTTACCAAAAATTAATAATTAACATTGCGTTAAAGGTTTCGTCGTCAACCTTCGCCAATGGTTTATAGTTTTATTTTGAATTTAGCGGCAACATCGATCCTGACTGACGATCTCGTCAGATCTCGGCGAATCTCGCGTTCGAGGACGAGAGTCAGACTACGGAGTTTTTTTGAGAGAACTGATTAGCTTTTTCCCTAAGTTTGGGATTTTATGTTGAAACACCTCTTTAGAGGATTTAGTTAAGTGAACCTCTGTCTGTATAGGTTTTGCCTGTGAGTTTCTTCAGTGAAGTTGTTCAGTTAACATAGTAAATCTTTTCTTTTTTTATTATCTTCATTGGACTCTTTAAGCGTCTAATTTTCGAGAGAGAGAAGACATCCTTCCGTGTCACCCTGCCCTGAATTTCACCATCTATTTTCAACCACCTTCCGACCACCACCACCAAGCTTCTATTCAGACAAACACAGATAAGACTCGTATTAGATATAGTTATTTTATAATTTATTTTTACTAAAGACCAGCCACCTTGGGTTTAGAGGTTACACCCAATTGTGCGTTTATTTCCTATTTTTTTATAATTTACAGCAGTTACCTTTATTTTTAATTCCTTTGTTAGTTTATACCAGAAAGGTATTAACAATTTATTTTCAAGTGAGATAGGGGAGGCCTCCAATTTAATTTTATAGTAGATAGGTATTATATAAGTTTATGACCTCTAAGTACGTTTATCAACAGTTTATATTTTATTATATTATTTATTATTTGAGGGTTCATACATTTAATTATATTCAACTAAGTAGTATATTGTGTTTTCTTTTATTACATGTGTTTAGGCTTCATCCTTCTCCTTGCCAAGAGGCTCAGGGTTTGGTCATTCCCTGACCCTATGTTTCATAATTATTAAATAATTATTTTAATTATTATTTTACCATAAAAAAATGACCTGGCGCCTTAAAAACAAAATCTAACACCCACCCCACACCGCCTGAGTGTCGAAGGAACAGTCATAAGTTTTGAAACGGTTGACTTCAACCTTGCAACCGCTAACGCATAATTTGATGGTAATGGAGGATGTTCTTCAACCCACGGAAGTTCTATCTCGTATCGCTTACCGAAAGGACTGTCTATCTTAGTGATACTCTCATTAAATTTGTTTATTACAGATTTGTCTATCTCTTCTTGTGACTTTTTTCCTATTTGGCTTCCTATACCCAATACATCAAGTTCCCATAATGCGGCAATAGGATCCTCGCTAACAATCATATTGGTCGTACTGCTAAGTAAATCAGTCGATTTTTCACAACTCTTTCCTACTAAAGACCATCCTAAATGTGTTTCTAAAGCCACTAGACCTGATGCTAGAGTAACTTTTTTCCCCGTAATTAATCTACCAAAAATATCTGAGCCAATTAAAATTTGTATCGGTCCCTCACTACGATCGCTTATTACTACACCTAACTTTTTTAATTGAGATATCCATGGTCCCTCATCTACTGGTGCTACGTATTTACAAATAGTTTCTTGATCTAACGCATCGAAATTGCACGCGTAGTTACCATCAAGACTAGCTACTCGAATCTTATAACACCTATGAGCCACTTCCTCCTCGCCCCCTCCAAAAAGTAGGTGCGTCAACTTTTGCTCGTACAGTGGTTCGTATTCCATCTCTCTAACGAGGTTCTTAGTTATATATGATCGTTGCGACCCACTATCTATAATAGCTCTAGCTAAACCTTCTCTATTTTTACCTCTTACTCTAACTAGAAGTGTTTGTAAAAAGGCTCTCTTTGACGTATTGTTAGATAAATTATTTTCGACATTTTTTCCTGAATTTTGATTTGTCCCTTGAATTTCTTTTGTCCCTATTTTTCCCTCGAAACCTAAATTAGGACACATTATCAATAAATGTCGACCAGAACACGAATAACATTTGATTTTTGATTTACATATCTCATGACACCCTCTCAGACATATTTTACAAATACCCGCCGCGTCTAATAATTTTGTTTTTTCTTTTATGGTCATACTTTTCGCCTTGTAACATTTAAAATGGGCATGATGTTTCCCACAAAATACACAAATTGGATTGCTCTTAGACGCCTTATTCTTAATAAAATCGTTATTTGTATTGGAAAAATTTACTAACTCCGTTGCTGTTGGTAATTGAGTTGTTGTGGATGACTGTGCCGGTGTCCTAACTTTCTTGGGCCTTGTCCCGTCTCCAAACCCTGCTGTAGCTAGAGCCACTCTCTCCTCAGTCTCCACCTCGGTCCGTAGGAAGTTCATCAGTCCTCGTAGAGATGTTTCAATCCGATTATCTGTTGTCGTTACATCGTCCAAGGAATGTCGTCGCCTCTGCCATAGTCTCAAAAGTTCCTCCGGTAAACACGATTCTACCATCGGATAGAGCATCGCCGCATATTTATCTGCCGTTACTCCCAACGATTCAAGGGCATTTAGTTGTGTCTCTAGGCTGTCGTAGAGTCGGGTCACATCTTCTTGACGATTTAAAACAAGTTTCAAAATCTCTCTTGTATAAACTTCTGTCAAGAGGTCCTCTCGTCCAAAACCTTTGCTCTAAGCCCGCTACCGCCTTCTGGTAATTCTCTGACGTCATCGGATACTTCTCCACGGCCCTAAAAGCTTTAGATTCCGGTACTAAGGCTTGCATTAAGTATGCGAATTTGTCTTCGTTCGTAATTGACTTGTCAAGATGAATCCGCTTGAACGAACTCCAGAAGGGTAGCCACTCGATCAGGTTTCCGCTGAAAGGTCTTATGCTGCAATGTGGTAACGTTGGACGTAAAGACGTACTTGATTTTGTTGTACTCAGTTCCTTTCCTCTGTTCTCCCTTTTCTCCATAAAAAGTTTGAACCTATGGGAACATTCCATACACTTTTCTCGGTACTCATAAACTCTTTCCAACTCCGATACCAAACTCTGCTCCGATGTTCCTTCAGCTTCTGACATCTTTTTAATTATCTCTTCATCCATTTTGGAGAGTTCCATGAACACCTTCTCAACATTATCCAACACGTTTCGAAGTGTTAATATGAGCTCCTCGTCCGCTTCCCCTCCTTCTTCACTTGTCTTCTTAAATAAGCTAATAAACTTATCGGACATCTTCGTGAAGACAGTTCGGACGGCAGCTCTTCCCTTCACGGTCGCCATAAAATGTTCGGTTCTAAAAAACTAGCTTCGAATAATAAAAGGATAATTTAAACAGTTTGGGTGCTCTACTAAGAGTGAGTCTTTTTTATTCACGTAACATTTAATGTCAAAATAAAAACAAACAAGTCAAGTTGCAAAATATAAATAAAATGCGAAGTGGATGTCAAACCCGCACACGTAGTATGATAACAGTCTCTATTGCCATAGTGTCAACTGCACCAATCAAAATCAACCACACGAGTGTAAAATGTAAATACAATCATATTCACTCATTCAAACAGAGAAGAAAACAACTCTGTGTGACGTAATCATAGAAAAAAATAAAACATGACCTAAAAAAATAAATCTGATTCACAAATTAATTTTCTCACCCCATATGCGGTTATCTATTGTATTTTTAAATGGGATTCGATAATTTATTGGTTCAATGAATTGTAATGATCAGATTATGCGTATTTCTGATAATATCCAAACTCATTCAAATATAAGAGGGCGTTTAAATGACTATTTGAGAATAGCATTAAACTTCTTAACAATTTGTATTATAATATTGAATCTGACACAAGTTTATCAATTAATGCAGCAATGCCATTTCAATTGGCTGATTATCAATCTAGCCCCTATACAAGCAGCTAGTAATTCTAACCTTGGAATGGTTGTTGCATTTATTGGTGCCAGTCGATTCTTGCACATAACTAATTGCACACTTACGCCCTCGTCAGTTTCAATCCTTATAAATGCAACAGCTGCGTAAGCATTTTTGCTGGCATCACAAAATATATGTAATGATCTTTTATCACTCTTTATACATCCTAACCATCTCGGAATTTTAATATCCCCTAAACACTGGAAGCTCTTATACCATGAAATAAATTTTAGTCTCATCTCCTCTTTCACTGGAGTATCCCAACTTAACTTTAGTATCCAAATACTTCTTAATAATAATTTTGGCACAATCATTGTTGGTGCTGAAAAACCTATGACATCAAACGTCCTATGTGCTACTGAAAGTATAGCTCTTTTGGTCACTACGTCTGGACATGGTAGTCCGAATATTGAGGGGTTTAACTCTAACTGGTCAGAAATCCTATTCCACTTTAGTCCTAGCACTGATGTATCACTGCACTCAACCTGTTCCTTTTTAGGCTCAGAGTACTCCCATCCACGTAAGTCAAAACCAGCTTCCAACATAACGCCCTTCGATATTTGTATAAAGTGATTTAATTCCTCCACTGAATTGACACTAATTGTGCAATTATCTACATAAAAGCTATCTAACAGTGACATTATCACCTCTTTTTGATATCTTTTTTGTGTTTCGTTTAGTATTTTGTTTAAGTGGAACTGTATTACGGCCGCTAAAACGAATGGGCTGCTTGTCAGGCCAAAAACTAGACGCGCATGTCTGTACTCAACAACCTGACCTTCCTCGTTTACCCACAAAAATTTTAAGTACACTCGATCTCTTTGAGTTAGACTTATTTGTAAAAACGCCCTGCGTATATCTGAAACAACACTAATGCGATATTTCCGAAATTTAATAATAAGCTTAACCAGATTACCAATTAGATTTGCTCCCTTTTCTAGGCATTGATTTAGTGATGGCGACCCTTTAACTTTTGCCGATGCATCAAAAACCGGTCTTACAGGAGTACTTTGACTACTCAATTTTATTACTGCCCTATGCGGCAGGTAGTGTCCTTCATTGAATTGTCCCTTTTTTGGAACGAGTTCTATAACTCCTTCCTCCAACCACTCCTCTAAAACCTTTTGGTATGCCGAAAAATAACCAGAGATTTTCAGTTTGTTACCAAAAATTAATAATTAACATTGCGTTAAAGGTTTCGTCGTCAACCTTCGCCAATGGTTTATAGTTTTATTTTGAATTTAGCGGCAACATCGATCCTGACTGACGATCTCGTCAGATCTCGGCGAATCTCGCGTTCGAGGACGAGAGTCAGACTACGGAGTTTTTTTGAGAGAACTGATTAGCTTTTTCCCTAAGTTTGGGATTTTATGTTGAAACACCTCTTTAGAGGATTTAGTTAAGTGAACCTCTGTCTGTATAGGTTTTGCCTGTGAGTTTCTTCAGTGAAGTTGTTCAGTTAACATAGTAAATCTTTTCTTTTTTTATTATCTTCATTGGACTCTTTAAGCGTCTAATTTTCGAGAGAGAGAAGACATCCTTCCGTGTCACCCTGCCCTGAATTTCACCATCTATTTTCAACCACCTTCCGACCACCACCACCAAGCTTCTATTCAGACAAACACAGATAAGACTCGTATTAGATATAGTTATTTTATAATTTATTTTTACTAAAGACCAGCCACCTTGGGTTTAGAGGTTACACCCAATTGTGCGTTTATTTCCTATTTTTTTATAATTTACAGCAGTTACCTTTATTTTTAATTCCTTTGTTAGTTTATACCAGAAAGGTATTAACAATTTATTTTCAAGTGAGATAGGGGAGGCCTCCAATTTAATTTTATAGTAGATAGGTATTATATAAGTTTATGACCTCTAAGTACGTTTATCAACAGTTTATATTTTATTATATTATTTATTATTTGAGGGTTCATACATTTAATTATATTCAACTAAGTAGTATATTGTGTTTTCTTTTATTACATGTGTTTAGGCTTCATCCTTCTCCTTGCCAAGAGGCTCAGGGTTTGGTCATTCCCTGACCCTATGTTTCATAATTATTAAATAATTATTTTAATTATTATTTTACCATAAAAAAATGACCTGGCGCCTTAAAAACAAAATCTAACACCCACCCCACACCGCCTGAGTGTCGAAGGAACAGTCATAAAAAGTGGCACTGCCAACGTGGGGCTAGATTTCAAAAAATTTATTAAAATAATTTCATTATTTCCAGTATACAGTTGCTTACCTTGCTTTTGGGTAGAATTTATTTTCATAATTTTGTTTTATTCACAGTTTAGGGACACTTTATGTACTGGCTAGGTATGTCAGATGTATTCTTGAACATATCTCTAAAAATTGCTTTTCTCAGGAATTATTTTTTATTGTAATAGTGAAAATATATCTGTCTGCTACTTTTAAGATCAAAATATTCATGATCAGAATTAAATTTTGTTAGTTATTCACATTAATGCACTTGGTCAAATGTTGCACCTATATAAGTTCACTAATTAATGATAAATTCACTGAAATTTAAATCCATTTTTATTTTATAAGCTGTAACCAACCTCAAACTCTCTGTGCCTGTAAATTTATTTCACATTAACATCATATTTTCCTTAGAAATAGCAAAGTTACCGGTTCACATTCTTATCCATATTCCTTGGATTGCTATTTATCATTTTAACTTAATCCGCCGTCGTATCTGGTTACCACACATCTTCCCTATTATTTTATCCTGTAATTTAAATAAAAAACAAGGCCAATAATACTACAATATAATTTTATTTGCAAAAATCTTTAATAATTTTATAAAACTCATGTTTACATGTAATAAAACTAATTGAATGACAGCTAAGCAGTGGTACCAACACCACACCCAGTAATTTCTTTCCCCGCCAGGCTGCCGTTAATTAGATTGTAATTTCCCTGCAGCACTATTCTCCACCCTTCTCTACAAGGCATTTTTCTTCTCTTTCTTCGACTTATAATACATTTCCTTTAATTCTTGTGTTATATTGCGATGCAATATTGAATTGAATTTTATTTATGACATATTTTATTTTGTCTATTAAGGATTTATTCTTTCATAAGTGATTCATATTATTATTACGATATTATGCAAATATCGATACTTGTATTTTTTTATCCTCAAATATTTTTTTGCTTTTAATTCATAGAATCTGATTTCCGAATTAGATATAGTTTTAGATTAAATCCAGCTGGTTTAGTTATAGGTTTTAGATTTAGTTTAAATTTACGCATAATTAACTTAAGCGTAAATTAGTTTTGCAAAGGGCGTTTAATTCTTTAATCATTATTGGATTATTTTGGGTATCCGCCGTCTGCATATATTTTAGTTGTATAATTAGGTTAATTAATTTTAAGTTGGTTTGTCAGGAAATCACGAATTGCGTATTCTTCGAATGCCTTTTATTTTTCTTTCTGTTATTAATCCGTTTATTCTCTTTCTTCAATTTTGCTTTGTTTCCTTTAGCTTCGTTTTACTTCAAGGCACATCTTCAGTAATATCCCAGAAGACTGAAAAAATAAATAGGCATATTCATAATTGCTATCATTTTTTTTATCTTTATTTTTTTGTCTTTTTCACCACTTTTCTCTGACGAACTGTATTACATTTAAGTTCTAGAGTTAGTAAGTAGAATTAATTTTAGTTTTAGGAGGAAATCAGTTTTATAAAACCGTTTCATTCTTTCCTTTCACTTTTTTGTTATTTTTTTATCATAATCATGGATGCACATAGACTCTTGTCAGATGAGCTCACTTACGAGTTAAAAATCCGAGGCATTACCGGTGTTACTGGAGTACAAAATATGAGGAAATATCTACGCGGTTTATTCGCTTTAGAGCGTGATAACAAGAGCATGATACCTCCTGGACCAGCTCTATCTTTAAATCCAGAAGAAGAAATCACCATTATTAAAGACAAGTTGGTAACAGCCAAGGATTTAGTAAGTTCTGATTCGACAGTTCGTGGAGGTAAAGGGTTTCGAAGAACTGATACCCTATTAACTCATCTGCATCTGAGGCTTAATAGGCTACCTATTCCCGACGAGTCCCCACTTATTGATGAATTTACTTCTCTACAAGGTGAAATTCTTGATTTAGTTGTGGCTTGGGAAGACAAAACCAAAGTTAGCGAGGATCGGTCAAGCCCTGACGAAGATGAGGACGAACGAGATGTGGTTAATTCGGAAGATAAAGCTCCTGGTACTTCTAAGGACATGAATCCATCCGTTCTAGAAAGCAACACTGAACCACCATTACCTTCTCATGAGTCTCAGGTTCAAAACAGAGTGCCTGGTCCATATAATTTTCCCATGTCTTACGATCCTAAGTATGTGTGTCGTCCAATTCCAACCAAAGACTGGAACTTAACATTTTCCGGAGATGGAAAAGGTCTTAGTCTACAGGCATTTTTGGAAGATGTAGATCACTACAAGTATGCTCGTAACACTACAGACGAAGTGCTCTTTAGGGGAGCTATAGACTTTTTCTCTGGAAATGCTCTTCTTTGGTTCAAAACTAATAGAAGTGAAATTTATTCTTGGAAAGATTTAGTGAGGAAATTAAAAGCCGAATACGAGGATACAGATTATCAGCATGAACTTATGATGGAAACTATGTATAGAACACAGGGACCCGAAGAAGATTTTGGGGCTTACTTGTCTGTGATGAAGACATATTTTTCTCGTTTAGCAAAAAAATTATCTGATGAAGAAAAGTTACATATATTACTTCGTAATGTAACTCCATATTTTTATAAGAGTCTTCGACCATTCCGTGTGAAGACTTTACAAGAGTTCACCGAAGCTGGAAGGTTGATTCAACATGATTTGTTGCACGTGGAAAAATACCGTCCTCCACCTCGTGCAACGAAAGGAAAACTCCTTGCTCCTGAATTGGCCTACACGGGAACAAGAGAATCCCGTCAAGCTGGGCTTAGAACAGCGTGCTCTTCCGATGAAAGTGCATCGGAGATGTCCGCTCTATCCTTAAAAGAAACACCTTCTACTTCAAAAAGGTCTTCTTATCCCAATTCTCAATCGTCAACGATGCCTAGGAGAAAATTAATATGTTACATGTGTGGTCTAGAAGGTCATACGTTTTATTGTTGTCCAGAACTAGGTTTTTGTCGTAAGTGTGGAAGTAAGGACTTGGTAGATAACAAATGTCAGAAATGTACCAGAAAATCGGGAAACACTTCCGGGGTACGAAAGTAAAGGGTCAACCTCGTACTCCTCGGAATCCTGTGGCCCAAAAGAAAGAATGGGAGCAATATCTGACTTTCGTCAAGTCATACTTTAACGCACGTATAGCGAGTGCGATTACCTTTCCTGATAATGACAAAAGGCCTCACATAACTGTAAATATTTATGGCATTCCAGTATTAGGTCTACTTGACTCTGGAGCTTCACATACTATTGTTGGTGCTAAAGGATGGGATATTTTTCAGAAAATGAACCTTAAGATCCGTAAGAGCTCTCTTCGGTGTAAAGTCGCCAATGGAGAATCCTGTGAAGTTCTAGGTGTCGTCGATGTTCCTATGGAGGTTGAAGGAACCGTTAAATTAATTCCAACGTTGATAGTACCATCGGTGAAGGATACTTTGATTCTCGGTATTGATTTCTGGAAATCTATGGGCATTGTTGCCGATATGGTCAAAGGCCGTTTAAGAGCTCGAAGGTCTTCAGATGAGAAAATAATGCAAAGTGCTTCCATCGGTTCTACTATTATCTCCCAAGATCATTTGACATCCGACCAACGCTTGAAGCTGAAGGAACTTACCAGTGAAAATTTCAATAAAATGGGTTCTGAACTTGGATGTACTAATATGGTGGAGCACTCTATTGATACCGCAGATGCTTTACCCATAAAACAACGGTATTATCCCGTATCACCCAGTGTTCAGGCTCAAATGAATAAAGAGTTAGATGAAATGCTCAAGAATGACATTGTTGAGCCATCCAATTCACCATGGTCCTCACCTGTTGTTATGGTCCCAAAACCAGACGGATCATACAGATTTTGCGTAGATTTTAGACGTGTGAACTCTGTCACCAAAAAGGACGCTTATCCTCTTCCATATGTTTCGCACATAATTGACCGTCTTAGAAACGCCCGTTACATATCCACGTTAGATATTAAATCTGCGTTTTGGCAGGTTCAAGTAGAGGAAAAATCTCGTGAAAAAACAGCTTTTACTGTACCAACAAGAGGACTCTTTCAATTTAAAAGAATGCCGTTTGGACTTCATAACAGCCCTGCCACCTGGCAAAGATTAATTGATCGCGTGTTGGGTCCAGAACTTGAAGTATATGTATTCGTCTACCTAGACGATATTATAATTTGTACGTCTGATTTTGAAACACACATAAAAGTTTTATCTAAAATATTTTCAAGGTTACTTCAAGCTGGTTTAACGCTTAATCAAGATAAATGTCGTTTTTGCGTACCCGAATTAAAATATTTAGGCTATATTGTGGATTATCAAGGTTTACGCGTCGATCCCGATAAGGTGAGTGCGGTTGTAAACTATCCGATTCCAGAAACTCCAAAGCAAGTCCGAAGGTTCCTAGGTATGGCTTCCTGGTACCGTCGGTTTGTCCCAGGTTTTTCTAACATAATCTCGCCACTCACTGAACTCCTTAAGAAAGATCGTCGTTGGCAATGGACATCCGCATGTGACCATGCTTTCATTCGATTAAAAGAAGCTTTATCTTCAGCTCCCGTTTTAACCTGTCCAGATTTTTCTATCCCCTTTTCCCTCCAAACAGATGCTAGCTCAGTAGGTCTTGGTGCCGTACTTACTCAGAACTTTCCTGATGGTGAGAGAGTAATAAGTTACGCCAGCCGTTCACTGACCGCTGCGGAGAGGAAGTATAGTGCGACAGAGCTCGAAGCATTAGCTGTCATTTGGGCAATAGAAAAATTCCGACCATATCTTGAAGGTCAGGTTTTCACGGTCATCACTGATCATATGGCTTTGAAATGGATTCAAGGGTTACGCGAACCAAAAGGAAGGCTTGCTCGTTGGGCTCTCCGCCTTCAGCAATACCCTTTTGACATAGTTCATCGTCCAGGAAAACACCAAGTGGTTGCCGATGCTTTGTCGAGAGCACCTGTTGAGAAAATATCGACAGTCACTGTGTTTCCCAAAACGACCGATAAGTGGTATATCGGGATGTGTGAAAAGGTGCAAGCAAATCCAGAAAACTACCCTTATTGGACTGTTGAGAATGGAGTTTTGATGAAGAGGAGACCTACCAACGACTACAGTGATGAAGATCCTTGGAAAATAGTTGTTCCAAAAGATTCTCGTAAGGAGATCATGCGCCAATTTCATGATGAGCCAACAGCTGGTCATCTGGGTGGGTTCAAGACTAAACGCAGGATTTCGGAGAGATATTTCTGGCCAGGAATGGGCTCAGATATCTACCATTATGTACAACGCTGCACAGTTTGTCTGTCTATTAAACCTGTTCGGAAGTTACCTGCCGGTCTGATGGGTACTCAGAGAGAAGCGTCAGATCCCTTCCATACTTTGAGCATTGACTTAATGGGACCATTCCCTCGATCAACGAAACAAAATAAATGTTTATTAGTTATCGTTGATACCTTCTCAAAATTTACCTTCCTACGTGCCCTCAGGTCATCGAAGGCTACTGCAATCTGCAAGTATCTCGAAGAAGATATTTTAATGGTATTTGGAGTTCCAAAATACCTAATATGCGACAACGGTCCACAATTTATCAGCCGTGATTTTAAGAGCCTTGCGGAAAAGTATTCCATCCATATACTTTATAATCCTGTTTACCATCCTCAGTCAAATCCGACGGAGCGATACAACCAGACGATAAAGCAGATGATTGCTTCCTACATAGAGGACAACCACAAGCTGTGGGACCGCCATCTACCTCAACTGGGATATGCATTAAGGACAGCTGTCAGTGAGTCTTCAGGTTATACGCCAGCTTATCTTATGTTTGGTCGTAAACTTGAAACCTCCGGGGAAAGTCATAAAGCCAAAGATGTAAATACCGATTCAGCGGAGGACAGAGTACGTCGTCTTGGTATTCTTGCAGATGTTACGGAAGAAGTTAAGCAAAGATTGAGAAAGGTCCATGCCAAAGGTCGTCACCATTATAACCTACGACGTCGTCCACAGGAATACAATGTTGGAGACACAGTCTGGAGAAAATCACACGTCCAGTCCGATGCATCACGAAATTATTCTGCAAAACTTGCGCCCAAATATGTGAAGTGCAGAATAACTAAAAAGATTAGCTCGCTCGTTTATCAACTGTGTGATATGAATGGTACTGATCAAGGCAGATGGCATGTCAAAGATTTAAAGAGTCATCCAGGAGAGAGGGAGTAGGTACTCATTTCGTGGTCGTCGTTGGTGTTGTTGTGTCAATTTGCAATAGTTGCAGCTTATTGTTATTTTTTTCCTTTAGGTACTTTATTGTTTCAGTTTAATTAAAACATTTCCGTTTTTCTTTTCTCTTTAAGGAGGGGACTTTTGTTACCAAAAATTAATAATTAACATTGCGTTAAAGGTTTCGTCGTCAACCTTCGCCAATGGTTTATAGTTTTATTTTGAATTTAGCGGCAACATCGATCCTGACTGACGATCTCGTCAGATCTCGGCGAATCTCGCGTTCGAGGACGAGAGTCAGACTACGGAGTTTTTTTGAGAGAACTGATTAGCTTTTTCCCTAAGTTTGGGATTTTATGTTGAAACACCTCTTTAGAGGATTTAGTTAAGTGAACCTCTGTCTGTATAGGTTTTGCCTGTGAGTTTCTTCAGTGAAGTTGTTCAGTTAACATAGTAAATCTTTTCTTTTTTTATTATCTTCATTGGACTCTTTAAGCGTCTAATTTTCGAGAGAGAGAAGACATCCTTCCGTGTCACCCTGCCCTGAATTTCACCATCTATTTTCAACCACCTTCCGACCACCACCACCAAGCTTCTATTCAGACAAACACAGATAAGACTCGTATTAGATATAGTTATTTTATAATTTATTTTTACTAAAGACCAGCCACCTTGGGTTTAGAGGTTACACCCAATTGTGCGTTTATTTCCTATTTTTTTATAATTTACAGCAGTTACCTTTATTTTTAATTCCTTTGTTAGTTTATACCAGAAAGGTATTAACAATTTATTTTCAAGTGAGATAGGGGAGGCCTCCAATTTAATTTTATAGTAGATAGGTATTATATAAGTTTATGACCTCTAAGTACGTTTATCAACAGTTTATATTTTATTATATTATTTATTATTTGAGGGTTCATACATTTAATTATATTCAACTAAGTAGTATATTGTGTTTTCTTTTATTACATGTGTTTAGGCTTCATCCTTCTCCTTGCCAAGAGGCTCAGGGTTTGGTCATTCCCTGACCCTATGTTTCATAATTATTAAATAATTATTTTAATTATTATTTTACCATAAAAAAATGACCTGGCGCCTTAAAAACAAAATCTAACACCCACCCCACACCGCCTGAGTGTCGAAGGAACAGTCATAAGTTTTGAAACGGTTGACTTCAACCTTGCAACCGCTAACGCATAATTTGATGGTAATGGAGGATGTTCTTCAACCCACGGAAGTTCTATCTCGTATCGCTTACCGAAAGGACTGTCTATCTTAGTGATACTCTCATTAAATTTGTTTATTACAGATTTGTCTATCTCTTCTTGTGACTTTTTTCCTATTTGGCTTCCTATACCCAATACATCAAGTTCCCATAATGCGGCAATAGGATCCTCGCTAACAATCATATTGGTCGTACTGCTAAGTAAATCAGTCGATTTTTCACAACTCTTTCCTACTAAAGACCATCCTAAATGTGTTTCTAAAGCCACTAGACCTGATGCTAGAGTAACTTTTTTCCCCGTAATTAATCTACCAAAAATATCTGAGCCAATTAAAATTTGTATCGGTCCCTCACTACGATCGCTTATTACTACACCTAACTTTTTTAATTGAGATATCCATGGTCCCTCATCTACTGGTGCTACGTATTTACAAATAGTTTCTTGATCTAACGCATCGAAATTGCACGCGTAGTTACCATCAAGACTAGCTACTCGAATCTTATAACACCTATGAGCCACTTCCTCCTCGCCCCCTCCAAAAAGTAGGTGCGTCAACTTTTGCTCGTACAGTGGTTCGTATTCCATCTCTCTAACGAGGTTCTTAGTTATATATGATCGTTGCGACCCACTATCTATAATAGCTCTAGCTAAACCTTCTCTATTTTTACCTCTTACTCTAACTAGAAGTGTTTGTAAAAAGGCTCTCTTTGACGTATTGTTAGATAAATTATTTTCGACATTTTTTCCTGAATTTTGATTTGTCCCTTGAATTTCTTTTGTCCCTATTTTTCCCTCGAAACCTAAATTAGGACACATTATCAATAAATGTCGACCAGAACACGAATAACATTTGATTTTTGATTTACATATCTCATGACACCCTCTCAGACATATTTTACAAATACCCGCCGCGTCTAATAATTTTGTTTTTTCTTTTATGGTCATACTTTTCGCCTTGTAACATTTAAAATGGGCATGATGTTTCCCACAAAATACACAAATTGGATTGCTCTTAGACGCCTTATTCTTAATAAAATCGTTATTTGTATTGGAAAAATTTACTAACTCCGTTGCTGTTGGTAATTGAGTTGTTGTGGATGACTGTGCCGGTGTCCTAACTTTCTTGGGCCTTGTCCCGTCTCCAAACCCTGCTGTAGCTAGAGCCACTCTCTCCTCAGTCTCCACCTCGGTCCGTAGGAAGTTCATCAGTCCTCGTAGAGATGTTTCAATCCGATTATCTGTTGTCGTTACATCGTCCAAGGAATGTCGTCGCCTCTGCCATAGTCTCAAAAGTTCCTCCGGTAAACACGATTCTACCATCGGATAGAGCATCGCCGCATATTTATCTGCCGTTACTCCCAACGATTCAAGGGCATTTAGTTGTGTCTCTAGGCTGTCGTAGAGTCGGGTCACATCTTCTTGACGATTTAAAACAAGTTTCAAAATCTCTCTTGTATAAACTTCTGTCAAGAGGTCCTCTCGTCCAAAACCTTTGCTCTAAGCCCGCTACCGCCTTCTGGTAATTCTCTGACGTCATCGGATACTTCTCCACGGCCCTAAAAGCTTTAGATTCCGGTACTAAGGCTTGCATTAAGTATGCGAATTTGTCTTCGTTCGTAATTGACTTGTCAAGATGAATCCGCTTGAACGAACTCCAGAAGGGTAGCCACTCGATCAGGTTTCCGCTGAAAGGTCTTATGCTGCAATGTGGTAACGTTGGACGTAAAGACGTACTTGATTTTGTTGTACTCAGTTCCTTTCCTCTGTTCTCCCTTTTCTCCATAAAAAGTTTGAACCTATGGGAACATTCCATACACTTTTCTCGGTACTCATAAACTCTTTCCAACTCCGATACCAAACTCTGCTCCGATGTTCCTTCAGCTTCTGACATCTTTTTAATTATCTCTTCATCCATTTTGGAGAGTTCCATGAACACCTTCTCAACATTATCCAACACGTTTCGAAGTGTTAATATGAGCTCCTCGTCCGCTTCCCCTCCTTCTTCACTTGTCTTCTTAAATAAGCTAATAAACTTATCGGACATCTTCGTGAAGACAGTTCGGACGGCAGCTCTTCCCTTCACGGTCGCCATAAAATGTTCGGTTCTAAAAAACTAGCTTCGAATAATAAAAGGATAATTTAAACAGTTTGGGTGCTCTACTAAGAGTGAGTCTTTTTTATTCACGTAACATTTAATGTCAAAATAAAAACAAACAAGTCAAGTTGCAAAATATAAATAAAATGCGAAGTGGATGTCAAACCCGCACACGTAGTATGATAACAGTCTCTATTGCCATAGTGTCAACTGCACCAATCAAAATCAACCACACGAGTGTAAAATGTAAATACAATCATATTCACTCATTCAAACAGAGAAGAAAACAACTCTGTGTGACGTAATCATAGAAAAAAATAAAACATGACCTAAAAAAATAAATCTGATTCACAAATTAATTTTCTCACCCCATATGCGGTTATCTATTGTATTTTTAAATGGGATTCGATAATTTATTGGTTCAATGAATTGTAATGATCAGATTATGCGTATTTCTGATAATATCCAAACTCATTCAAATATAAGAGGGCGTTTAAATGACTATTTGAGAATAGCATTAAACTTCTTAACAATTTGTATTATAATATTGAATCTGACACAAGTTTATCAATTAATGCAGCAATGCCATTTCAATTGGCTGATTATCAATCTAGCCCCTATACAAGCAGCTAGTAATTCTAACCTTGGAATGGTTGTTGCATTTATTGGTGCCAGTCGATTCTTGCACATAACTAATTGCACACTTACGCCCTCGTCAGTTTCAATCCTTATAAATGCAACAGCTGCGTAAGCATTTTTGCTGGCATCACAAAATATATGTAATGATCTTTTATCACTCTTTATACATCCTAACCATCTCGGAATTTTAATATCCCCTAAACACTGGAAGCTCTTATACCATGAAATAAATTTTAGTCTCATCTCCTCTTTCACTGGAGTATCCCAACTTAACTTTAGTATCCAAATACTTCTTAATAATAATTTTGGCACAATCATTGTTGGTGCTGAAAAACCTATGACATCAAACGTCCTATGTGCTACTGAAAGTATAGCTCTTTTGGTCACTACGTCTGGACATGGTAGTCCGAATATTGAGGGGTTTAACTCTAACTGGTCAGAAATCCTATTCCACTTTAGTCCTAGCACTGATGTATCACTGCACTCAACCTGTTCCTTTTTAGGCTCAGAGTACTCCCATCCACGTAAGTCAAAACCAGCTTCCAACATAACGCCCTTCGATATTTGTATAAAGTGATTTAATTCCTCCACTGAATTGACACTAATTGTGCAATTATCTACATAAAAGCTATCTAACAGTGACATTATCACCTCTTTTTGATATCTTTTTTGTGTTTCGTTTAGTATTTTGTTTAAGTGGAACTGTATTACGGCCGCTAAAACGAATGGGCTGCTTGTCAGGCCAAAAACTAGACGCGCATGTCTGTACTCAACAACCTGACCTTCCTCGTTTACCCACAAAAATTTTAAGTACACTCGATCTCTTTGAGTTAGACTTATTTGTAAAAACGCCCTGCGTATATCTGAAACAACACTAATGCGATATTTCCGAAATTTAATAATAAGCTTAACCAGATTACCAATTAGATTTGCTCCCTTTTCTAGGCATTGATTTAGTGATGGCGACCCTTTAACTTTTGCCGATGCATCAAAAACCGGTCTTACAGGAGTACTTTGACTACTCAATTTTATTACTGCCCTATGCGGCAGGTAGTGTCCTTCATTGAATTGTCCCTTTTTTGGAACGAGTTCTATAACTCCTTCCTCCAACCACTCCTCTAAAACCTTTTGGTATGCCGAAAAATAACCAGAGATTTTCAGTTTTGAAACGGTTGACTTCAACCTTGCAACCGCTAACGCATAATTTGATGGTAATGGAGGATGTTCTTCAACCCACGGAAGTTCTATCTCGTATCGCTTACCGAAAGGACTGTCTATCTTAGTGATACTCTCATTAAATTTGTTTATTACAGATTTGTCTATCTCTTCTTGTGACTTTTTTCCTATTTGGCTTCCTATACCCAATACATCAAGTTCCCATAATGCGGCAATAGGATCCTCGCTAACAATCATATTGGTCGTACTGCTAAGTAAATCAGTCGATTTTTCACAACTCTTTCCTACTAAAGACCATCCTAAATGTGTTTCTAAAGCCACTAGACCTGATGCTAGAGTAACTTTTTTCCCCGTAATTAATCTACCAAAAATATCTGAGCCAATTAAAATTTGTATCGGTCCCTCACTACGATCGCTTATTACTACACCTAACTTTTTTAATTGAGATATCCATGGTCCCTCATCTACTGGTGCTACGTATTTACAAATAGTTTCTTGATCTAACGCATCGAAATTGCACGCGTAGTTACCATCAAGACTAGCTACTCGAATCTTATAACACCTATGAGCCACTTCCTCCTCGCCCCCTCCAAAAAGTAGGTGCGTCAACTTTTGCTCGTACAGTGGTTCGTATTCCATCTCTCTAACGAGGTTCTTAGTTATATATGATCGTTGCGACCCACTATCTATAATAGCTCTAGCTAAACCTTCTCTATTTTTACCTCTTACTCTAACTAGAAGTGTTTGTAAAAAGGCTCTCTTTGACGTATTGTTAGATAAATTATTTTCGACATTTTTTCCTGAATTTTGATTTGTCCCTTGAATTTCTTTTGTCCCTATTTTTCCCTCGAAACCTAAATTAGGACACATTATCAATAAATGTCGACCAGAACACGAATAACATTTGATTTTTGATTTACATATCTCATGACACCCTCTCAGACATATTTTACAAATACCCGCCGCGTCTAATAATTTTGTTTTTTCTTTTATGGTCATACTTTTCGCCTTGTAACATTTAAAATGGGCATGATGTTTCCCACAAAATACACAAATTGGATTGCTCTTAGACGCCTTATTCTTAATAAAATCGTTATTTGTATTGGAAAAATTTACTAACTCCGTTGCTGTTGGTAATTGAGTTGTTGTGGATGACTGTGCCGGTGTCCTAACTTTCTTGGGCCTTGTCCCGTCTCCAAACCCTGCTGTAGCTAGAGCCACTCTCTCCTCAGTCTCCACCTCGGTCCGTAGGAAGTTCATCAGTCCTCGTAGAGATGTTTCAATCCGATTATCTGTTGTCGTTACATCGTCCAAGGAATGTCGTCGCCTCTGCCATAGTCTCAAAAGTTCCTCCGGTAAACACGATTCTACCATCGGATAGAGCATCGCCGCATATTTATCTGCCGTTACTCCCAACGATTCAAGGGCATTTAGTTGTGTCTCTAGGCTGTCGTAGAGTCGGGTCACATCTTCTTGACGATTTAAAACAAGTTTCAAAATCTCTCTTGTATAAACTTCTGTCAAGAGGTCCTCTCGTCCAAAACCTTTGCTCTAAGCCCGCTACCGCCTTCTGGTAATTCTCTGACGTCATCGGATACTTCTCCACGGCCCTAAAAGCTTTAGATTCCGGTACTAAGGCTTGCATTAAGTATGCGAATTTGTCTTCGTTCGTAATTGACTTGTCAAGATGAATCCGCTTGAACGAACTCCAGAAGGGTAGCCACTCGATCAGGTTTCCGCTGAAAGGTCTTATGCTGCAATGTGGTAACGTTGGACGTAAAGACGTACTTGATTTTGTTGTACTCAGTTCCTTTCCTCTGTTCTCCCTTTTCTCCATAAAAAGTTTGAACCTATGGGAACATTCCATACACTTTTCTCGGTACTCATAAACTCTTTCCAACTCCGATACCAAACTCTGCTCCGATGTTCCTTCAGCTTCTGACATCTTTTTAATTATCTCTTCATCCATTTTGGAGAGTTCCATGAACACCTTCTCAACATTATCCAACACGTTTCGAAGTGTTAATATGAGCTCCTCGTCCGCTTCCCCTCCTTCTTCACTTGTCTTCTTAAATAAGCTAATAAACTTATCGGACATCTTCGTGAAGACAGTTCGGACGGCAGCTCTTCCCTTCACGGTCGCCATAAAATGTTCGGTTCTAAAAAACTAGCTTCGAATAATAAAAGGATAATTTAAACAGTTTGGGTGCTCTACTAAGAGTGAGTCTTTTTTATTCACGTAACATTTAATGTCAAAATAAAAACAAACAAGTCAAGTTGCAAAATATAAATAAAATGCGAAGTGGATGTCAAACCCGCACACGTAGTATGATAACAGTCTCTATTGCCATAGTGTCAACTGCACCAATCAAAATCAACCACACGAGTGTAAAATGTAAATACAATCATATTCACTCATTCAAACAGAGAAGAAAACAACTCTGTGTGACGTAATCATAGAAAAAAATAAAACATGACCTAAAAAAATAAATCTGATTCACAAATTAATTTTCTCACCCCATATGCGGTTATCTATTGTATTTTTAAATGGGATTCGATAATTTATTGGTTCAATGAATTGTAATGATCAGATTATGCGTATTTCTGATAATATCCAAACTCATTCAAATATAAGAGGGCGTTTAAATGACTATTTGAGAATAGCATTAAACTTCTTAACAATTTGTATTATAATATTGAATCTGACACAAGTTTATCAATTAATGCAGCAATGCCATTTCAATTGGCTGATTATCATTAAAAAGTTTGTATTGAAAACTGATTTGGGGTTGTAAAAGTGATCCCTCGATATCTACCGTAAAATAGACGAAGAAGTTTCATGGACAAATGCCCTGATCACTGCTAAAATGTGTTCAAAAATTAGATCTGCCAGATTGGAGGGAATGGAAAAAGCCTTGAACTTGTGGGTGAGGATCAGACAAGGAAAGAGGTTACTTTGAGCTCGCAATCATCCGAGAAAAGGCAAACACACTTCACCATCACATATCCACGGTTTTCTCGTATCCACAAAAAAACTCTCGCGGATATCAAGGGATTGCTGAAAATCCACTACTGTAGACACAAATAATTATCTTTATCTAAATAAAATAGTAAATATATAGGTACGATATAATTTTAAAAGACATTCATTTAAGCAACAATTCCTTAAACTTTATTCAGTAATTAATGCTTATCATTAGGAAAACAACACTAAACAATTAAAATATTAAAAAATTAGAATAAATTAAAAATGTAATAAACCAATAAACTTGTTCTACATCAAGAAGTAGAGAGAAGTAAATGCTAAGTAGATAAAACTTGCCAATATTTTGTTGAGCGTCCTTAAAAAAGAAATAGTAAAATATTCCAAGTCTGTTGAGCTCGTTTCGTTAAAGAGATGTCCCAAAAATTCTGAATTAAATAAATAAAGATTACAATTTCAAACTTGCACTGAAAAGTAGAGAATAATCAGTATTGTTATATCTGATCAACCACTTTTTGAAGTCTGAGCACAAAGCCATTAAGTAGGCCTATTTATAATTATTGTGATAACACACAAAGAACAAAGACTAAATCTTATTTTAAATAAAAATATTATGACTCTAGCACTATGCTCCCACTTCAAAAAGTATTTAGACAGAAAGACAAATAATTATTTTCAGAGAAGATTTAAAGTTATATTCTTTATTAAATAAAAATAGTCTTGTTTTTTTTTTAAACTGTATATAACCAATAATTAACTTTCTATTTTATTTATGACCTAGTTTAAAAGTTAAATTTTTAAATCACTTTAATCACATAGTTAAAAAACATAATGATCAATATTATAACTTTGAGGGAGAAATAACAATAAATTCAAACTAGGTAATGAAATCTGTATTTCAAAAACAAGTTCTAGCTTTGAAATGTTAAAGAATAGAAAAGATATATTATTAAACTTCACAGAAAGTTGTTTTAAAGTTAAGTTTATACGTGTTAGAAAATAATGCTTATATTATATTAACAAATGATTTAATAGTGAAATTAATCTTCACTACAATTCAACAAAATCTAATAAAGAAACAATTAACAGAAATAAAAAAAATCAGCCTTCATTCAGAACTAGATTTATCCCGGGAAAACAGCTTGTATCATTGGATTCGTAATAAATTGATTACAATTTAGAATTTTTTAATCAAATCGAGAAATAATTCTTGTTCAAGTTTTTTCAGTTTTTGGGGGTAGTCCCCAAATTCAGAGCTATAATTAATTCTTTGCCTCGGGGTATGATTTTTCTTAACATATATGCCAAATTTCGCCAATCGGCCCAGTAGTTTAGGCTCCACACCTCTGCACAGATGAGAGACAGACATTTAAAAAAAAAACAACACTTTTTTGGACTCAGGGACGTACCCGGAAAACGTGTGAATCCATCAAAATCTCAAAATCGAATTTTTGCGCAATCACAATACCTTCTCTATATGTGAGAAAGTAAAAAAAAAAATGAACAGGTAATTATTATTATTGTTTACTCGTCATTAACGGTTTTAACTAAATGTTATTAAAAATGGAATTCTAAATTTTATTTTTATCAATACCTCGGAAATCTGAGCGTACAGCAGTGAGTAAGGCCAAATGCCAGTAAGCATTAAGTGTATTTACTTGAACCAATTCACTGCTTCCACTTACAAGACAGGCGTTTAAAATTTTAAACATAGATTAAGCTCAAGAAGCTTAGTAACTGAAGTAAAAGTTGAGCCCTTAATATTAAGCCTTTTTAAAGGAGGAGAGTTTCAAAGTTGGAATCTGGGGGTACGGTAGTGCCTCGGTCAAATCAAACAGCAGTTCCATCCTTTACTGGAACCATCTCAAGGCATTTTGGACCCCCTCTATTATCTTATTAAAGATACCTAGATATATAAAATTAATTTTAAATTAGAGTTTATTAAAAACTGAACCAGAAATAAAAATGTCACACCTCTACCTATATTAGTTCATAAGATATATGAACCTAAAGTTTTGATATAGTGTCTGATCTATTGACTCTTCATAATTCTAAGGACTTCTACAGACAACAGAAAGCCAATATTCAAAAACCACTTCTTTGGACTTCAAAAATCTCATAAAGCGTAATTCCATCAAAAAATTTTTTTGCATTATTCCAATAGTTCCCCCTATCTATTTAATTTGTAAGAATGTTTTAGATTTGTAACTGTTTATAATAAATTGAAATAAATTTGTCACCTTTTAACTTTTTGTACCTATATTTTGTTTTTACTTTTTAATTCCACTAGATTTTTTCTAATTTACAGGGGGTTGGAATTTAAAAAAGCTAAATGTATATTTTTTTCATTATCTGTGTAACAAATTAATTAAAAAGCACTTTGTGGCAATAAACTATTTGTGGAGAGATTTGAATTATCGACTCCTTTATCGAAAGTAATAATAATTCTACAATCGAACGATGGATTTCTATATTACATTGAACAACTTGGTAATATAATTTTAATAAATCAATACCAAAGTAATATATAATAATTTATAAGCAATGGAACTTACACGATAAATTATATGCATAAGTCAAAACCTACATAAAACAAAAGTGAAATATAAAACACAATCATTAGCTTTGCGTGAATATAAATTACCATAAATATATAACTGTATAAAATCTAATGATCAAACTGTTAACTTATAATGCATTTAATAATTAAACTTTTAAAAAATGAGCTGCTGTATAACTGCCAGAACAAAATCAATTAGAGGAATAAGGAGCATGCATTTAATAAGTATATAAAATAAATAAAAAAATCAAGTTATACAGCACTACCATCCTCACTTTATACATACATACATACTTATATATATATACACATTTATTAATCGGAAAAATAGACCCCCCCCCCCCACCGGGACGGAGGTCTATTTTTCTCTGTATGTCTCCCGTAGTTATTGATAATTGTAATTTGATTTAAAGTAAAAATTAATCTTTCCGTAGTATGAAAACTATCAAAAACTTAAAAATTTGAATAATCATAATATAATATATATCCTCAACACCGTGAAATACAATTCATATTTTGCTTTCGATTTACACACACACACACACACACACACATATATATATATATATATATATATATATATATATATATATATATATATATATATATATATATATATATATATATAAATATATATTATCAATAACACACAAATTTTGTAGCTAATTGCAGTGTGCAAACACTGGATTTTTATAAATAATGTGTTTTGCCAGCCAGGCAAATATGGCGGTGTGAGAGCACGCTCGTCTCTGATAAGTCCTATATCTGATCGTCTTGGTCTGGTATAGGTGCAGAGTTGGGTGGGCATCGTCGTGGGGCAAGGTTTTTTGACCGCACCTGTTTTTTGAGTTTTCATTTTGGAGATTTTAGGCTATGAAAAACGTGTTTTTGAGGCCCTAAAAATCGAACTTCCACTTCAGTGTCGTAGGTCAAAATATTAAAATTAAGTAAAATTCTTGAAATTTCCTTTGAATTTTTAAAATTTAGTCAAGTGAAGTTTGAGTCTTTTCTACTGAGCAAGAACGGATTCAGCTATAGTTTGCATGAAGTTGTTATGAAAACCAGAAAGTTTCAAAAGGTTTATTTAGTGCATCTATAGAATGAATTGAAAATTTCAATCTAATTCATATTGGGGGAAATATGACGTTAACTACATTTTTTGTACAACTTACCACCTGCAACGCCGTGGATACTTGATATTCAAGGGAACAGGAGTGAAGGATACCTACTACTTACTACCAGTGCACGATTTCTAGAAATTGAGGTGCCGAAACTATAACCTACCTACCCCCTCTCACCCCCCCCCCCCCCCCAAAGAAGGGGGGTCCGGGGGTCCTACCCCGGAAAATTTTAAAATATAAACGTTCAAAAGCAGCATTTTAAGCAGTTTTAGACATAAACCCAGACTGCAATCAGGTAGGTTTCGTGAGGAAACTTATAATTTTAAGTAGTATTTTTTATTAACAATTTCTTGATTAGCATGTCACGTGTTGTTATAATACTCTCAATAAATAAATAGGTACTTAAGTTTACACGAATAATTAAATCAACAGAACATTCCCTTTCTCACTCGCCCCGGGCGGGTTTCGGCACAGCGTCTCTGCACAGCACTTATTTAATACGATCTCTGTCATTAAAACATCTTTTATTGTTTCAGGTTATTATAATTTAGTAGTATAATCTCAATAAAGGAGACTTTTTTGTATTTGGAAAAAAAAAAAAAAAAATCCCCCAGGGTCACGGGCTGGACAAAAGCTTAGATTCTTCCTCAGGCGCAGCTTAAGAACGACAGGCACTTAGAGTTAGCATCGAGCTACATTTATATTCTTTATTAAAAATTGCGAGCTACTCTAGAGTAATACTATGCTGTCAATTTAATACATGATGTCCTTAATCAAATTTGTAGTCACTCACTGACAAACAAAATTTTAACTATGGATTTTAAAAAAATCTTAGTGCCGATAATTTTATTTTTTATTTATCAGAGAGAGAGGTCCCGGAACGCCGTTCCGCCTCAAATCGAGCACTGCTTACTACAATTGTTTTAAGTACTGAAATTTATTCTATGCAGTTATTCAAAAGAAAAAATAATGAATTATTTTTTTACCCCTTAAGTTTTTTTACCCTAATCTTTTAGACTTTTTTTTTTTTAAGTCACTATATTTTTAAAATGTGTGGGTAGGTTAAAACACATATTTGCCAAATTTCAAAGTGATCGGACAAAAGGTATTGCCGTGAGAGCACAATAATACATATATAATAAAAGAAAGCAGTAAACAATACGATTACTTAAAAAAAATCACAGGGAAGTACTTGCGTCCAAGTACTTTTTAGGATTTCGTAGATGATTAAGCATACCCGTTATACAGGGTGACCCGCGCTAAAATGTCATAACGAAACTGGCCGATTCTAAGGGTCAAATGCAACAAAAAAAAGTCGAGTAAGCTGAAAGCATACCCCAATTTCTAAATAGTTCTCGAGATATCGATTCATTTCCTTTTAGCGAATATCTCGAAAACGAAGCGGTGACCTCCATCAACGCACAATTAAAATAATTTTGATGTAGACAGCAAAAATTAGTTTAATTCGATTCTCTTCAAGATTTGCTTCAAGGAGTATTATGGTAAAAAGCGCAGTATTTAAGAGTAGCAAGGATAAACGCCCAAAAGTGACGTTTTTGAATGTTTTTTGCGAATATCTCGAAAACGAAGCCGTTCCGGATCTCTGTTTATAGGAACTTTTTTGTACAGCGTCAAATTTCCTATGAGAACCTGAAGTGTTGTGGTTTCGTTCGGGGAACCCTTTTTTTGCATTTGTACAAGAATTGGTTGTGATCCTGACCGAAAAATCTCACGTCTGGTAACATTCAATCCATCATAACTCAAAAACTAGTCCGTTGATTTTAAACTTTAATTATACCATTTGAAAGCTTATGAAAAGCAAGAGTTTCTCCTGAAATCTTCACACTTCTAACATCCCTCAATTAAGAGTAGGCTCAGGAATTTCGTAGTCGCATTTTAAAAACTCAAAATTTTCCAATGTAAAAGGACTTAAAAGATGCTTTGCAGCTAATAATTTGAAAATAAATGAGTGATTCTGAAAGATTTTTTAAAGCTCTTTAAACTTTTTCCTTAGCCAAATTTCTCTATCTCATTTAGTTTTTGAGATATAAGGCATTTTTTTGAAAATTTTCGTGAAACACTTTCAAAAAAGAAAAGAATCGATATCTCCCGAAAAAATCAAAGAATCGAAACCCTAAAAAATGTATATGAAGTTGAGGTTCTGAGCGAATTCTGATTGAAACTAACCTACATAAACAAAGAAATATAATGTACGTTATACCAATACGTAAATATTTTTCTTGAAAGCAAAACACCTGACTCTACCACGGTAAAATATATTGGGGGGGGGGCACGCCCCCCCCCCTTCCCATAGGTATGGGCACCCACGGTTATGTTCAATACATTGTAGAACATTTTGTTAAACTTATAAACATATTTTTAACATATAAAACAACTACGACCTGTCTCATAGTTCTAACATTTTTCAAAGCCCATGACAATCTAGATCTAGATAAAGGTTTTCTATCTCAGGCATGCATGCCTTTGTCTCTTATACCTGTATGGAAAACCTTATTTCCCACCTCCCACATGACTTCAACCCGACTTTGTAGACATCTAGGTCACCTTGAAGAAATAAATAAAACCTAGAGAAATCTATATATATAAAAGTCAACGTATGTGTGTGTGTGTGTGTGTGTGTGTGTTTGTTCTGTATACAAATCTACAGTTTTAGTCCGATCTCGATGAAAATTTGCACACTTGACCTTCAAAGCAAGGAAACAATCAAGGTCTACATGAATTTTCGAAATTTCAGTTTTGGTACACAGGGGTACGGGGTACAAGTAATGAATACGGGATCAAAATAATGAATACCCTTCGTGATGCATATCGTTGAAAAGCTCTTTAAGGGTACAGTAATTGTTGTTATGTATAGTTTTGTCATATTTTCATTTAGGAGGGGGGTAAAATGGAAAATATAACTATATCTATATATAGAAAGAAGAGTATCTAGATAAGAGAATGTCTTTTATACAAATCTACAGTTTTATCCCAATTTGATGAATATTTACACTCTTTTTCTTCCAAACAAGGTGAAGGTCACTGCCTACATCATTTTCCGAAATTAAAATTTTGGTACACAGAGGTACGGGGTACAAATGTCAAAGTAATGGATACCCTTCATGATGCATATCGTTGAAAAGCTTTTTAAGAGTACAGTAATTGTTGTTAAGTACGTTTTTGTCATATTTTTATTTAGGAGGGGGGTAAAATGGAAATGTATATCTATATCTTTAAAAGTCAACGTATGTGTGAGTGTGTGTATCTTCTTTATACAAATCCATAATTTTAGTCCGATCTCGATCAAAAAATGCACATTTGACCTTCAAAGGAAGAAAAAATCAGTGTCTACATGACTTTTTGAAATTTAAATTTTGGTACACAGGGAACAGGGAACAATAATGAATACGGGGTCAAAGGACTGAATACCCTTTATGATGGATATCGTTGAAAAGCTCTTTAAGATTATATTAATTGTTGTTATGTACAGTTTTGTCATATGTATTTTCATTTAGGAGGGGGTAAAATGGAAAAATATAGCTATATCTTATACAAAAAGAAGACATAAAGAGTGTCTGTATGAGGGTATGTCTTTTATACAAATCTACTGTTTTATCCTAATTTGATGAATATTTACTCACTTTCCCTTCAAAGCAAGGGGGAGGTCACTGTCTACATGAATTTTCGAAATTTAAATTTTGGTACAAAGGGGTACGGTGTAAAAATGTCAAAGTAATGGATTCCTTTCATATCATGCATATCGTTGAAAAGCACTTTAAGAGAAAATTTATTGTTGTTATGTACAATTTTATTTAGGAGGGGGTAAAATGGAAATTTATAGCTATATAATATATATAAAAATCAACGTATGTGGGTGTATGTTCTTTATACAAATCTACAGTTTTAGTTCCATGTCGATAAAAATTTGCCCACTTGAACTTCAAAGCAAGGGGAAAATGACAGCCTACATGAATTTTGGAAATTTAAATTTGGTACACAGGGGTATGGTACAAGTAATGAATACGGGGTCAATGTAATGAATACCATTGATGATGCAAAAGCTCTTTAAGAGTAGAGTAATAGTTTTTATGTATTGTTTTGTCATATTTTAGGGGGGGGGGGGATTTAGGATATTTGAAAATTAGCTTATCAAAGAGGAGGGGGTATAGAAATAGGTGGGAAAGATAGAATCTAGATATTCTTGCATAGTAAAATAATTTATATGTTTCATTATGGTTGTTTATAAACTTATCTAATTATAATTACACTCCGTAGCGAAGCACGGGTACCCAGCTAGTATATCTATATTTCTTGGCAATTACGGAATAGAAAACTTATTACACCTAAAAATGTAATGTAAAATTAGATCCACGCTATAAATACATATCTTTTCATTTCCTAAACAAATATTATTTTAAGATACACTTTATTAATAAATGTGAATATTAAAATGTAAGCAATATTCGTTACATTCTCGTGCTGCGTAATTGCCAATTAAGAAAATGTTCTTTGTCTAAAAATCAGTAGACTTCGGAATGGTTTGTGAATGAAAATGTCAGATCTAATAAGAGCGCTATAGACTTGGCTTTACATAAGACCTGACAACTCATTACAGGTGAAGAGTCAAGAGAATTGACTTCATTTTTTACATGCAATGTTTTAGATAGGTCTTCACTTTGTTTTTGTAATTTCTATAGTAAAATGGCGAAATATTACGTCAAAATAGCAAATGTCAACATGAAACAATCAGATTTATAGAAACTAAAAATAAGCCAACAGTCACGTTGAAAGAAATAAAATAAAATAAACTGATTTGTATGCAATTTAAAATAAATTGGTAAGGCGTGAAGTCTCACGTAAAAAGGGTTTCGTTGGTATTGTGAACACAAAATTAGACGGGGGGGGGGGGAATTTTTTTTTGACAAAATGTTGCCGAAAATTAAACACTATCCCTAAGTGGTATATATATTTGTAATCTACTCTTCAATACCTTTCATTTGATACCCCACTTAAAATTAAAAAAAAAAAAAAAATTCTCGAGTGACGTGAATTATCCGCCATCTTGGATTTCCAGTAAATCAGATCAAATTGCTAATCTTATTTTTTCTATGGCCCAGCAGACCACACATTTTGCATATTTTTCTATATTTTTAGTAATAGCGGAAATACGATTTTAGGGGGGGGGACACACAAAATTTCGATGTTTTTTGACAAAATGGCGCTAAAATTTAAACACTATCCCTAAGTGGTATATATATTTGTAAACTACTCTTCAATACCTTTCATTTGATACCCCACTCAAAATTTTAAAAAAATATTTTTTCTCGAGTGACGTGAATTATCCGCCATCTTGTATTTCCAGTAAATCAGATCAAATTGCTAATCTTATTTTTTCTATGGCCCAGCAGACCACACATTTTGCATATTTTTCTATATTTTTAGTAATAGCGGAAATACGATTTTAGGGGGGGGGGGGGGGACACGCAAAATTTCGATGTTTTTTGACAAAATGGCGCTGAAAATTCAGCACTATCCCTAAGTGGTATATATATTTCTATTCTACTCTTCAATACCTTTCATTTGATACCCCACTCAAAATTTAAAAAAAATATTTTTTTTCGAGTGACATGAATTATCCGCCATCTTGTATTTCCAGTAAATCAGATCAAATTGCTAATCTTATTTTTTCTATGGCCCAGCAGACCACACATTTTGCATATTTTTCTATATTTTTAGTAATAGCGGAAATACGATTTTAGGGGGGGGGACACGCAAAATTTCGATGTTTTTTGACAAAATGGCGCTGAAAATTGAGCACTATCCCTAAGTGGTATATATATTTCTATTCTAATCTTCAATACCTTTCATTTGATACCCCACTCAAAATTTAAAAAAAATATTTTTTTTCGAGTGACATGAATTATCCGCCATCTTGGATTTCCAGTAAATCAGATCAAATTGCTAATCTTATTTTTTCTATGGCCCAGCAGACCACACATTTTGCATATTTTTCTATATTTTTAGTAATAGCGGAAATACGATTTTAGGGGGGGGGGGACACGCAAAATTTCGATGTTTTTTGACAAAATGGCGCTGAAAATTGAGCACTATCCTTAAGTGGTATATATATTTCTATTCTAATCTTCAATACCTTTCATTTGATACCCCACTCAAAATTTAAAAAATATATTTTTTTTTCGCGACGTGAAATATCCGCCATTTTGAATTGGAAGAGCTGATAATTTTGAGTTCGCTATATTTTTCCTGTGTGCGCGTCAAAACGATCTTTTATACTGGAAAGTTTCACGTTTTTATCTTTTTTGGTTCAAAAGTTATTGGAACCGTACAGAGTGACAGACGGACACAGGAACGAAACTATAAGGGTTTCTTTTTTTTGGTTTTACCAACGAAACCCTAAAAAGACCAAATAAAATCAAAATACCAGTACTCAAGCCTAAAATCGTATCAAAAACTAGCAACAAATATATATGTAATAGCTAAATTGCCTAAGTTATGCAGATTAAGTCATATAGCGACAGGTTCGGTTTGGATTAAAAAAAATAGGTGTGGTGTCGCGGGACACCCGGTAGGAACGAAGTTCCTTACATTTTTCATTAAATATAAAATCACACTGCTAAGTACGTATACGTTGCCAACTACTCGTTCCAATAAATATGTTTGACTCAATTAGAAAATTATTATTAGCAAAATGATTACATAAAACTTATTACAAAAATCCCTTGATCCGCTTATGAGCAATATTATTTTATTACATCAATTTATACTTTTATATTTACAGTTTTACTGGTTAATAATTTAACACAGTCGACAATGTCAATTTATGACGATTCTCTTGGTGCACTTTCCATTTTAAATAATATACGAATACTTTTCTCAATGAGTTTCACAGGAAGAAGGAGTAAGAGAGAGAGAGAGTATAGTGAGAGAGAGATAAAAAGATAGAAGAGTTGGGATTGCGCACGCAAGGATACCAAACGAAATATTAAAGTAGAGGGGGATCACTCTACATTCTTAATATTCCACCTAATAACTACTATCACCTCACTTCGGACATCAACTTTTAAAAATTGTAAAATATATCACGTCACTGTAAAAAAACTGCTGCTGGTATCAGGTTGAAATTTTACATGCCTGTTTCAATTGTACTTTAGACGAAGTGTATGAAGTTTTATTAAAATCGTTACGTTAGAACGTAAGATATCGGTAAAAACGTTGTTTTCATTATTTAAAACGTTTAAGTCCGTTTTTTATAAATTTAGCGATCTTTATCACTTCATAACAGAATCGGTGTTCGTTTTACTAAAAAAAATTATTTATAAAAGTTGTTTGTCTCATTAAATAGATAAAGTTAGAATTTTTTCCCGTCCTAAAATTCCAATTTTAAATTTGAAGCTTACGTTTACGCGAGCGTTGCGCGTGAACGCTTGGGCAGATAACGTTGTCCAACGAACCTGTCCTGGGCATTGGTCAAATGAACATGTGTACCAAATTTCAATTAAGTCGGTCAACTTTTACACAAGTTATCGTCATCCGTAGATTTCGTGACGCTTTTAGCGTTACGGTAATTTTGTGGCGGTGCTTTTGGTGGTTTTTTTTCGGATTCACTCCCGGGCTCCAGAACGTGCCATAAGGAACTTCGTTCCAAAAACCATTGATTACAGGTAAAGGGAAATTTATCTGGGTTCATTTCATTGTATTAACTATTAATTTTGTAGGGCTTCGAAAAGACAAAAAATATGAATATAAAAAATAAAATATTTTATGTGAATCAATACATATTATCTATCTATATATATAAAAGTCAACGTATGTGTGTGTGTGTGTGTGTGTGTGTGTGTGTGTGTGTTTGTTCTTTATACAAATCTACAGTTTTAGCCCGATTTTGATGAAAATTTGCACACTTGACCATCAAAGCAAGGAAAAAATCAAGGTCTACATGAATTTTCGAAATTCAAATTTTGGTACACAGGGGTACGGGGTACAAGTAATGAATACGGGGTCAAAATAATGAATACCCTTCATGATGCATATCGTTGAAAAGCTCTTTAAGAGTGCAGTAATTGTTGTTAAGTACACTTTTGTCATATTTTCATTTAGGAGGGGGGTAAAATGGAAAATATAGCTATATCTATAAATAAAAGAATAGAGAATCTATATGAGAGAATGTCTTTTATACAAATCTACAGTTTCATCCCAAATTGATGCATTTTTACACTCTTTTTCTTCCAAACAAGGTGAAGGTCACTGCCTACATGATTTTCCGAAATTAAAATTTTGGTACACAGAGGTACGGGGTACAAATGTCAAAGTAATGCATACCCTTCATGATGCATATCGTTGAAAAGCTCTTTAAGAGTACATTAATTGTTGTTAAGTACGTCTTTGTCATATTTTCATTTAGGATGGGGGTAAAATGGAAATGTATATCTATATAAGTCAACGTATGTGTGAGTGTGTTTATTTTCTTTATACAAATCAACAGTTTTAATTTGATCTCGATGAAAATTTGCTCACTTGACCTTCAAAGCAAGTTGAAGATCTCTGTCTACATGAATGTTCAAAATTTAAGTTTTGGTACACAGGGGTACGGGGTACAAATGTCAAAGTTGACATTTGTTGACTCTTTAAGATTACATTAATTGTTGTTATGTACAGTTTTGTCATATGTATTTTCATTTAGGAGGGGGTAAAATGGAAAAATAGCTATATCTTATAAAAAAAAAGAAGAGTGTCTGTATGAGGGTATGTCTTTTATTCAAATCTACAGTTTTAGTTTGATGTCGATAAAAATTTTCCCACTTAAACTTCAAAGCAAGGGGAAAATGACAGCCTACATGAATTTTGGAAATTTAAATTTAGTACACAGGTATGGTAAAAGTAATGAATACGGGGTAAATGTAATGAATACCATTGATGATGCAAAAGCTCTTTAAGAGTAGAATAATAGTTTTTATGTATTGTTTTGTCATATTTTACTTTAGGGGGGGGGGGAATTTAGGATCTTTAAAATTAGCTTATCAAAGAGGAGGGGGTATAGAAATAGGTGGGAGAGATAGAATCTAGATATTCTTGCATAGTAAAATAATTTATATGTTTCATTATGGTTGTTTATTAACTTATCTAATTATAATAACACTCCGTAGCGAAGCACGGGTACCCAGCTAGTATGAGACATAAAATAGATTACATTTCTTAACAAAGTGGGCCGCAATGGATTAATCGGAATAGTAAAAGGGCTAAGCTTCGAAACCTAATGGGTTAAAAAGGATTAAGATATGGACCCATTGGCTTAAACAGCCTTTTGTAGTTTTAATTATTGTAGGTCAAAACCCTTAACAATATATATGTCCTCTAATTATTAAAATATTAAATTTGTCAAATAAATCTAATATTTTATAATAGCCACTACAACCATATATAGTTGTATTTTAACCCTCTACCATTATTTAATAAATAATTTAATATCTTAAGGTCACGCAATAATTGAAATCGTTATTACTTTGTAAACTTAATTTAATAATATATTGCTTCCGAGCTTACTTACCGAAGGCAGCGGAAGCTATGAGTTCGTTCTGAAGAACGAAAATATTTTATGCCTCCGGTTTTAAAAAAATCCAAGACAGAAATCCATTTCAGACATCAGGGAACATTTTTGGTTCCGTGTCTGTCTGTCAGTGTGTCACTCAATTTTTGCGAACCAACATATCTTAAAAACTACACGTCCTACTTTAATGAAATCTGTATGGTAGCCCATTGTTGGTCCCATATACGTTTCAACCTTCTGAGCTCATTTGTTTGTTTTCCACATGCGCACAAACATAAATTTATTTACCCTTCAGCTTCAAAATTACTTATCTGATTAGTATAAAACTTTTAAAGTTTATCGAAAGTGACCCGCAGATAGCCCGATTAATTTAAACTGTCTCCGCGCTTTAACTTTTGCAAAAATTATACTTTAATTCATGTAAAATAGACTGTCAATTGGTGAGGCATACAACTTCCTTGCATCCTATTACGTACTTTATTGATATTATGCTTTTACAAGCCATTATTGTTTAATTGTTTCCCTCCATTTATGTAATTTGTCAAAATTGTTTTGATTTTTTGCAAGAATTAAAGTACCAATTTAGTAAGTAGTGAGGTTTCCTTGTATATAAATTGTATTGATAGTAGGGTCTGTAGGAATAAATTAAAAGCTCACTTTTGCAATATTTCGACCCCTCTCTCACTGCAATAAGATAACCCTCGGGTCATCTTCAAGCTGAAAACACATTTATTACTACGTTTTTATTAGCTTGCTTTCTTGTTTGTTTGTTTGTCCAGTACAAATCTTGCAATCGATTTTCAACTAACTTCCCTAGCTAGTAGATAGACATTTGAAACTTTTAGAACAGCTATGAACTCGATAACAATGCATTATTTTAATACTTTTACCAATCTTTCAGCAGAATTCAATTCGTTTACGTTTACAGCAAATTTTGCTGTATGGAAAGTTATTTTATTTGTTTTGACATATCCCATATTTAAGATCTTCATTTTGACGGGTTTCAAATTAATGATTTATGACAGAAAATTAAAAAACGTAGTATATAAAAAGTTTTTTTTTATCTTGTAATTATTGCCAATAACTCCAGTAAATTTGATCCATTTTGTAACATATTACAAGATTAAAGACGCGTAGATGGTTCAAATTAATCTGGGGCTATCTGCGGGTTAATTTAACTAAAACTATAAAACTTTCATACAAATCGGATAAGTACTTTTGAAGCAATAGGTTAAATGTATATTTGTGCGTATGTGGAAGAGAAACAAATGAGCGCAGAAGGTTGAAATTTATATGGGACCAACAATGCTGGCTAATTATGACCTACCATATGAATTTCATTAAAATCTGACATGTTGGTAAGGAAAAATTGTAAACGGACAGACAGACCGAAAGACAGACCGGCAGACAGACAGACACGGAACCAAAAATGTTCCCTGATGTTGACACGGATTTCTGTCTTGGAAATGTAGAAATCAGAGACGACAAAGTATTTTCGTTCTTCAGAACTATCACATAGCTTCCGTTACCTTCGGTAAGCTCAGAAGCAAAATTGTTCTTTAGAGCAATAACAATAATCATTGCTCGGAGCAATAAAAGCATTTATCAAATAAATTATGGGCTCAGAAGGAATTGAAATCAGTATAGAACTGTGGGGGTAACTTTGACATACTAACCAAAATCGATGTTAATGTTGGCTGCTTAAAAATGTTAAGAAAACGGACAGACCAACAGATAGACACGAGAAAAAAAAAGATCCCAGAAATTTAAAAGTCGTTTGATATTAGGCGAATAATTTCGTTCTTCAGAATAACCAAAAAAGCTTTAAATTAAGCTCAAAAAATAATATTAACATACAGGCTATTAGAATAAAACGATGGAAAAATTATCTCAACTTTCGGTTAGTGTAAAAGAAATTTGAATATACTACATTTATGTACACATATTTTCATACACTATTTAAAATATATTATTTTTATGTGCAAAAAAAAATAAAATAAGTTCAACGGAACTCATTAAAACTTAAGGGGATGTATTTTCAACAGGAAAAAAAGCTTCAAAATATTCTCTTTTTCTGTGTGCGTACCATAATTTAAAAGGATAAATCCTATTTTTAAGGGTAGACGAGTAGGAGGGATCGCTAAATTGAAATATTATCAAAGTTAGGGGTCTCAAAAGAGAAATTTGTTGAAGTAGAAACAGGACCGTGAGAGAAGCCTAATAAACTCTTATATATTCCTATCTAGAGAGAGGGTAGAGAAATAAAAATTAAAAAAGAAGAAAAAAATCCCTGGGTTTTTTTCCTACACCAATATGAATATTTATGCGAAAAACCTTTAATACAAGGGTTGTTTGACAACCAATATATTTAATATATATACACACTCATATATATATGTATATATATATATATATTTATATATATATATATATATATATATATATATATATATATATATATATATATATATATATATATATATATATATAAAAAAATAAAAATAAGCAGAGTCCGGGTAAAAAGTTGTGAGATCATAGATTTGGGCACATCTCTCCCAGTCCAAGTAAGTTCTAATAGATCAAATTTATCTAGTATAAGTAAGTGATGTTGTTTGTCTGTCACCCCACTGCTCTATCCCTCACTAACTCAAACATATTCTTTACCAAATCACTCTATACGTTTAAATTTAAATGTTTGTCTCATTGAATAGATGAAGTTAGATTTTTTTCCCAATCTAAAATTCCAATTTTAAATTTGAAGTTCACGTTTACGCGAGCGTTGCTCGTGAACGTTTGGACGGATAACGTTGTCCAACGAACTCGTTCTGGGGATTGGTAAAATGAACATGTCTACCAAATTTCATCAAAATCGGTTGACATTTACACAAGTTATCGTCGCACGTTTCATAATTCGCGGACACACAGACCGACAGACAGACAGAAAGACACGAGACCAAAAATGTTCCCTGATGTCTGAAACGGATTTCTGTCTTGGAATTTTTAAAATCGGAGGCATAAAAGTTTTTCGTTCTTAAAAGTGAACACAATGCTTCCGTTACCTTCGGTAAGCTCGGAAGCAATTCTATTATTAATGAGAGTAAACTAATGCTTATATTTCAATGTATTCTACTATAAAGTGCTAGTAGCGCAAGTTATATTTTTTTTTATTAATTTTGCAAAGCCGGTTTTCTATTAGCCTTAAGAGGGGCAAGGAGCCAGATTTTTTCGAATTCTTTAATTTTTTCTTTATTTGAACATTAAACTCTACCTATATACAAAATTTCAAGTTCCAGGAATGCTAGAAGTACCTTAGAATTATTATGGATTAATAGATCAGTGACAAAATAACAAAACTTCAGGCTCATATACCTTATGAACCATATGTAGAGATATGAAATTATTATTTCTGGTTCAGTTTGTAATGAACTCTAATTATATATTATATATAGTGATCGGGAGAAATAATGAACTAACTATGCAAGTGTTATGTACAGAGTACAATACGAATAATACACTAGGGGTACTAGTTAATTACTAGTTACGAGTATAGTGAACCATAGGAAAAATATATAAGTTATACAAGTATATTGTAAAAACGAGAGGAATAATGCTCTAGGTCCTAGGTAAACTAATGTATTCACAAATATTATTATTATTTTATTTATTTATGTTATTATTATTAATATTTAATTGTTGTAAATACCCGAATAAAATTCTTTCATGCCTACTTTATGATTAATATGATTGGTATATATTGATATATAGGATTATTCTAAAAATTCCCTTTTTCAAGTCACTATTTCATTACCTATTATTTTATCATCAGAATATTTTATCATCTTTTTTAACAACATTATACTTATGTTGGCTTAATCTGTTATCTAGTGCTTGTTTAATTTGACCTATGTATAATTATCACAAATGTGACATGGTATTTTATATACTATTTCCATTTGTTCATTTTTCGGAATTTTATCTTTTAGCTTTGTATGGTAAGTTTGGTCTATTTTATTGACACGTTTTAATCCAAATTTTGTGTCATTACAATCAAATTTTTAAAGGTTTTTAGGGTCCGTGGGCAAAACCAAGGACCCTCATACTTTCCTGCGTGTGTCTGTCTGTCCGATGACTTTGAAATTTGGCATGTATATGTCTTGTACCTACCCACACATGTTAAAAATATAGCGCCTTAAAAAAAAAATTTTTCAAAAAAATTAGGTTAAAAAAACTTAAAGGTTAAAACTTTTTTATTTTTTTTCGACACCGAGAGGGGTATTTTATGAAAGGGTACGTCGAGCTGATTACAAAAATATATAATTCTTTGGTTATAACTTTGATAGGGCGAGCGAAGGCAAGTTTGAAGTGGGTGAGAACGTGTCCCCCCCCCCCTCTATAACGCTTATGTGAAGTGCAAAAAATCTGAAAAAAATCTTGAACATTCTTCGACCAAAAGTAAAGATACCACTTTTTTGAAATTTCGAAAAAAACATTATTTTATTTTTTATTGACAAAATACGTTTCTTTATAATTATGGTCTTTTCGATGTATATATATGGTTGTAGTCCGATTCAGTGGCAAAAAAATACTTTATCAGAAGTTTGTTTATGTCTTTTGAGAATATCAAACCCATAGGATAGTTCAAACTAAGCTATTCAGCATTTTAAAAAACACCATCAATAGGGTACTACTTAAACTATACAGTGTGGCTTACGGACCCTCGCTGTGTGCTGACTAGCACACACTTGGCCTGTATATTTTCTTTTTTCACTCAATTTACGTAATGTACGTCATACTATAAAACTGTATATGTTTTGTTTGTTTGTTATTATTTTTTTATAATTTTAAATCAATTCTTTGCTACCTAATATTGTTAATTAAATGTTTTGGGTATAAGTATTTTGTTAATTTGTTGACCTTTTTTAACTGAATTAAATACTTTTGATCTGTTAATGTTATTGCGCGATGATCAGATTATTTAACTGAATTATGTTTTGGGGTCATTGGGTGATTACTTCTGAAATTAAAGCATTTTTTTAATTTTATATATTTTTCAAACCATTTTGTACTAATTTGGCCATTTTCATCTCTAATTATGGTTAAATCTAAAAAGTTAATTTTATGAAATATTTCTTCTTCTATTGTGTATGTGATATTTTTGTTTTGGTTATTAAATGTATATAGTAACGTTTGACATTGTGTATATTTTAAAATACTGACACAAATAAATTTGAATTATGTGAATAACAGAAATGATATTACCATAAACAGCAATTTAATAATCCTTCTACATACCTGAAACAAACACAAAAACAAAGCAATTAATAATAACCACTGAATGAAATATTATAATTAAAATATAAAATCCACCAATATCCATGCAGTTGATACAGGATAAATAAAAGACAATATGAAAGAATAAACAACTTATTTATAAACTCTAATAGCTTAATAAGATATCCTGGTAATATATAAGTTCAATTCTTCATTTGATAAAGAACCAAGCCAGTGGATTATTGTTTAAAATCTTCTCTATAAAATACGTAAAAATATAAGGGGGTAAATGATGTTTATATTATAAATAAAATATGATACATTTTTTCTTGAGTAGTTAAGATGTCTATTAATGAACTAAAAAGGCACACTTCTTTTAAATAATTTATTTTATAACTAATTTTTATTTTCTGCATTCCAAAGTTAACGTTTCTTAATGGTTTTGTAAAATTTCTCTCAACGCTAATTGCTGGGTTTACTAGACCGATACTACAGCCATGATAGACTGTTAATGCGGAAATTATTATTCAAACAATTTAAGCCTCTCTTCATATTTGTATATAATATATATTGCTTTTAATCTTAGATTTTTTTTAAAAAATTTTTTCCTGCATTTTAAAATCGGTTTTAAAATCCTGCGGCATCCAATTTGAGCTTGGAACTGTCTCGACAAATTTACTTTAGCTCTTTAGTAATAGTAACTATTAATATAGACATCTTCTTTTATTTTTTGTATGATTCCATTTTTGAAAATATTTAACCAAGATAAATATTAATTGTTATGTTCATAACTTTCTAGACTTTTTCAAAATATTTTAACCTCGAAGAAAAAATAAACGTTTCCCGTTGTAACATTCAAGAAATAAATTAGTACAATCTATTTATTATAGTTTAAAATATCGATGTAAAAGGCTGAAATCAAAGACGAAGGTTTTTATTGATAAAGCCAGAACGCGGCCTTTATCGGTTTAACCTGGTCTATTTTTGAAACATCAATCGATCTGCGGCGGAACTTTTTTTTTTTATTTGACAAGCCCTGTGTACCTCTTTTTTCCCCCTTCTCTTAATTCCCCATGTGACACAACTTTTTTATATTAGATAAAGGAGGAAAACAAACATTAAATCCGCATGCCACGATATTTTTTATAGAATATAATATAAAATAATCATGTGCTCTTAAAAATTATTAATAAAAGATTAAGTGGAAATTGGCCCAAAAATGGCGGTTTCCTTGAACATTAGTAAGAATTTAGGATGAAACCAAAGCATAATTATGGTTTGGACCAAGGATACTCATTCTTTCATAGACAAACGAATATATACATGTTGTATACACATATATACAGGGTGTCCCAGTTCAGGACCGACAATTTTTTTGCTATATATAGCTAATTTTGGAGTAAAAAAATATGTACGAAAGTCCCTCCCCCTTCAGTCAACGAGAACGAATTACGGAAGTAAATAAGTGAACAACTAAAAACATACGATTCTCACAAAGATACAAAAGTTATTTGCGTTTCGCCTCTGACAATAATTAAATAGAGTTGCTTCAAATATGGGAATAAGATTAGTAATATTCATGGAATTCCATTTTCCACAATATTTTTCACCAATGAAAGGTAAACATTTCGAAGTTGCAATGAGTTTTATGAGCTACTATGTTTTGTTTTATATATAGAAGGGAAATAGTTTTTGAAAAGAAATTGTGTTTTAACGTACGATAAAGCATCCCAATATAGGGATCGTACGAAAAGTTCTAATTGGAAAACTTGTTGATGCAATAGGCACGCCAGTTTCAAAAACGGCAAAGTAGGATTTTCATCAAAAAATGTTTTGCGTTACAAAAGTGCCAACAATAGTTTTCCTTTTGTACGATGGTTGTTGCTGGTTTCGGCACTAATTCCTTGTGCAATGAGCCGATACAAAAAGTATTTGATAGATTCTATGTAATTACAAAATTTGTATATTTTCTACCAAAATAATAAATTGACTCGAAGATCATATACACAAGAGGGTGAAAGAAAACTACACATACGCAAACAATTAATAGATAATGCATATGTACAATGTCTACGATAACTTGAGTAAAAGTTGACTGATTTGTGATTTAGTTGAAATTTGGTACACATGTTCATTTTACCAATGCCCAGGACGAGTTTGTTGGACAGCGTTATCCGCCCAAGCGTTCGCGCGCAAACGCTCGCCTAAAAGAAAGCTTCAATTATTTTATTGAAATTTTAGGACGGGAAAAAAGTCTAACTTCATCTATTCAACTTGCCAAACAATTTTTTTTTTAAATATATATTTTTTTTTTAGTAAAACCAACACCGACCCAGCTATGAAGTGTTAAAGGTCGCTAAAATTATTAAAGCGGACCTAAACGTTAAATAGAGAATACAACGTTTTTACTGATATCTTAGGTCCTAACGTAACGATTTTAATTAACATACTCAACGTCTAAGGTACAATTGAACAGGCCTGTAAAATTTCAACCTGTTCAGTTGAAGTGAATGTGAACCTGAATTCAGTGAAGTGATATATTTTAAATTGAGTGCCGGGTAGGTAGGGAACAGAACTATACTACAACCATACTCATTAACTATAAACTCATCATGATTAACTTTCAATTTTCAATACATATTTATTGCAAGACGCTCGCTTCAATGTTAAAAAAAGTTTTTCTTTTAATTTTGCCTTAACTACGCAAATTACGTTTTCATTAACTTCACCATGTATAAGTAGTTAGCATCGTATACTTAGCAGTGTGATTTAATAATTTATATTTAATGAAATGCGTAAGGAACTTCGTTCCTAACGGGTGTCCCGCGACACCACACGTATTTGTACCGATATTTTATACGCTCTAAAGTAACGATTTATAAAACTTCATACACGTCGTCTAAAGTACAATTGAAACAGACATGTTAAATTTCATTCTGAAACAAGCAGAAGTTTTTGTGTAGTGAAGTGATACATTTTATAATATTTTAAGTGGAGTAGGCCGGGGTGTGAGGGTTAGGGAATAGTCATGTTCTCTCACTACTCGGCTCTTTACTAAAATTAAGTTCTTTAACTATCAAATCATGATTAACTATTTTCTCAATATCCAATACATATTTATTACAAGACGCTCGCTTCAATGATAAAATAGACTGCCAATTGATGTGGCACATAGCTTCCTCGCATGCTATCACGTACTTTTTGATTTTATGCTTTAAGTTTATTTCTTTATCATTTTTATTTTCTCGTATGCGTAGTATACATTTATAGAAAATACTGTGATTGCGGGAAAATCGATTTTGAGAATTTGGAAAGAATCCGATTTAGTAATTGAAAACAAGTAAAGCAATTACCACAAATGTGCAAGATAATAAACAACAACAACTACCACACAAATACTAAATTAAAAACACCACAAGGTAATAAAAAATAAAATGTATACCAAGTAAAACGTGGGAATAAATTATATTAACACCAACAAATAAAGATTAGAAACATAAAGCAAAGCACAAGTACAAGAACAAATTAATTTGTTAAGACAAGAAAGGTATGATATACTTTTTGTAGCAGCACAGTCAACAATAGCAACAAACCCACAAAACAAGATAGTGATTATGCACTATAACAACGACCAAAGAGTAAAAATCAATGTTAAGAAGAGCTGATAAATCCTGTTAAATATGCACTTCTTGCAATAAATGCATTAACATCGGTGAATAGAAGAAACAAATACACGAAAAACAACACCAATAATAAAGCATAATATATTATTTATTTATTTATTTTGTATTTTGTTGTCTTTTACATCCGATTAGCACATCATTAGACTATTCCAGGACAGGGGATCACGGCCACTTTACTCCAACTACTCGATGTGATCAATCAGATCATGAAACATGCATCATTGCCTCTTTGGCATATGTTGGTGTTTAGATCAAGGTTCTAGGCGAGTTACGATAACGCTAACCACTCGGCTACACCGGCTTTAGGGTTTTTAGGGCTTTTTCCTATTTAGGGTTCATAGGCAAAACGAGGCCCCTAATACATTCCTGCGTTTGACTGTCTGTAACTCACCCGATCTCGGAAAGTACACGTCACAAAATTAGAAACTTTGAAACTTCATCTTTTGTGTAATAACCCAAACACAGGAAAATTATTGGGAAGCCCCAAAAAAATTTCTTTCGAAAACTAGGGGATGACGTTAAAGGGGTGGAAAAGATTGTTTAATGGAAATGCGTCAGTTAGTGTGTTAAATGAAAGAGGAGAACGCCTTGAGTGAAAATATATATTAACGGGAAATCTGTTGGCCATAAAAAAATAAATAAACAAGAAACACGTATACGTATATATTCTTTTTTCTTTAATTGATGTATTTATTTTTATTTTATTTTATTTCTTTTTTATGTATGAATTTGCATGTAATAGTATACAAATAGCAAAGAACAAAGGCAAACTGTAGAAAATAAAGACGGGCCTTCGCTCTAGATTTTCTAATCTACTGAAGGCCCTCACCAAGAATAATTTAATTTACTCTTATATCTTACGCCTTTCATATGAAAAAATGTACCAAAATATGTAATATAAATGTATGGTGGAAATAAAAATTATTATTATCTAAAAAAAAAAAATATATAGTAATTCTTTTTCAAAACACAAAAAACGGTTGATAAGTCACATATTTTGTGATAAAAAAATGTCCCCTATGTATTTCTCTTAGAAACGGATTGGGCTTGACACTTTGGGGGGACAACTTGTCGAGAACCTTCTGTCTCTCTGGGATCACTTCAAGGACCTCAGTTTTGTTTGATAACGGTGCTGAACCTGGAGTACACTCCTTACCAGCACCGGCCCCCACGGCTCCACGGGCGGGGATCCAGTTGGGGCAGGATTGACCTCGCGCCGACCACATGTCAAAGCGCGTAGCGATTTTCCTTCCGGCACTCCCTAGTCTGCTTTCCGGGTGGCTCGATGGGCCATTTGGTGTCCAGCTGCACCCATAGTTTTGTCGACCTGAAGGCCTCTCCAGAGTACAAGCCCTTAGGTCACCACAACCACCGCAACTCACACTCCAATACCGGACTCTGCTAGTTTCCAGCGGCTTGGTAGTCCAGGCCCGCGCCGGACACCCCCATTTGAGTTCGGCAAGGGTCGGCCGACGTGACCGCAAGGTCTCCATCGGTAAACGTCAGGGCGGATGGGGAACGGTGGCCCCACTTTGAGGGGACAATAAAAATGCATATAATGGCGATTGTTTCACATTATAAAATAGTTCAAAAGTTAAGGCTAAAACAAACTTTTAAATGACCGCCATATTGATAGCCGGGCCGAGCTGATTATGCTGGTTAACGAACTCGTTTATTAACTTTTTTATGGACTCTTTGTTTGTGCTAAAAGCACATACCTGGTCAAGGTCAATTTATTTAATATTGTAAAGAATAATGAAAATATAAATATGTAAGAAGTAATAAATGGAAATGGTTAATTAGAAGAAAGAGGTACCTACACTTTCAATAATTTTTTCTGCCTTATTAAGAAATTTAATTTTGATAAAAGACGTAAAATTTATACTACAGTTTCTTCATCTTCAACCCGAATTGTGAATAAAAATACTGAGAAGAATCATTGAACCTTTGAATCTTCTTATTTCTAATCGTCAGAGACTTGATTTCTCATTCCAAAAAAGGAAAAAGAAGAAAAAAGGTTAGTAGTAGAATCAGGAAGAATTTTTTTGCCGCATTTGAGGGCTCTTTGGCCGGATTGATTGGTTCTTTTTATAGCCCCCCTGCCCTAGAGGTAAATCGAAAAGAAATAGCAGGAGACGGTCGCTTGTCAAGCGTCTGCTCCTTTTTATTCTGTATCTTCGATTTTGTCCTGTCTTTTTTTACCAGAATGCTGAAAGATTCAAAGATTACATCTCTCTTTACAATATACCTAAACATTTTTTTGATCGTGTTTTATAAAAAATTTAGCTAGTTATTGGGGTTTTTCGCCGATAAAAAAAAAGGATGAAGAAATCTGGACATTTCAAAAGAGACAAATCTTTACTGAAGATCACATACAAAAATATACGTCTACATCTCTAAAAATATTGTATGTCCACCATGTTCTGTAAGCACCGATGTTTTCTTTAAAAATATATCTGGACCACTACTATCTCTGAGTAGGCAAATCAATCAATATACATGATAATATAAGAGTAGTAGTAGTAGTAGTAGTAGTGAGGTCCTAGTACTAGTTCTAGACGGGTTGGACGAACCACTTGTTCGAACCTAGAGACGAGGGATTGAACCCACTACCTCGTACTTCAGTGATAGCCGTGAAATCGTGGTAAGTAATTTATCCACACGGCCATGTCGGTTTTCAATATAAGAGTAAGTCAGTAAAATAATTATAATCCGTAGCCCAACAGCCTGTGAAAGGGACCAGCCAAAGGGCTTATACAACTACACATATTATGGATGACACGGGGTACGCTAGTCGCTCCATCAGCTGTATAAGCCATATAATTGGCATTTTGCAAACCGGTAAGACGCAACTTGTCTTAAGAACTACCCATTTATATAGCGATGCAGGGTAAAAACCGAACGTGGGTCACCTTGCCGGAGTGAATCAGGTAGCTTGCAAAGAGTAAATAACAGTAATGAGCTGCAAGAAGAGCACAGAGTTAGTAAGTAAAAATGAAAAACAAGTTCTGTGGTAGGATTAATTATACGGTTGTATGTCTTTAAGGGATTACCATACTATTCCAAGGAGTTTTGGTACCTTTGGATGACTTGAGTTGACGTAATTTAACCATTTCTCCCGTCGACTCAAGCTGTCATTTTGACCATTCCTAAACAATGTTCTCGTATTTACAGGACCGTTTGAGGCGAAAGAACCATTTTAAAACTTATTTCTCAACCAAAAAATAACAGAGGCTCTACTTCTCAATGCCACCAAAATAAAAAGTAATGTAAATCAAATTTTAGCCACGTTTTCAAAACTAATTAGGTATTCGAGTAAATAACCACTATTCTTTCACCGTCGTAAGTTTCAACTTCAGTGTGAATGACATAGATTTTCTAATAATATCACTAAAATATTTACAGTAAGCGGTAGTTGAACCGAGGAAATATTTAATTACCAAGGGCATGCAGCCAAAAACTAAATAATTATTTACAAACTTGGCGACAATAATTTTTAAGATAAGATGAACAATATTATATAAGTTGTCAGGGTTTCTATATAACGTAGTAGTTTATTTTTTTATGGTTGCGTGGGATTTTATCTCAATATACATTATTAATATTTACTTGACAACATTTGTTTTAATGACTCGAAATCAATATTTTAAGCAATTCTACTGAATAGAATTTAACGGAACGATGTTGTCAATATTTTAACAACCATAATTTACCTAGTATATTTCATTCTACGAGTATCGTAAAAAAAGGATGCGATAACAAGCTTATTAATTTTAAGCATAAAATAAAATAAAAATTGGTCCGACAAACAAAAACATAGTGATATTCAATTTAGAATTCATATTATTACTATAAATAGTCTAATTTGTTATAAAAAATACTTATAAAGTAAATTTTAACGAAGTAACTAAAAAAGAAAATATAGCAAACATTATCTGATAAACCCTATATAAATAAAAATTCTTAAAAGCAATACAGAAATGCTCTTTGAAACGTTCCACTCCAAGCAGCTATTCAAGTTCAATCGAATTGATTGCCAAATACGTACCGTACATACTCATTGCTCTGATATACAGCTCGAGGAAGGAATACACAAGTAGGGTTAGCTAACAACCATATCAATAAATTTACTACAGATTTGGAAGCTATATAAAAAAAAATGTAATAGTAAAAACCTAAATAAGGAAGTAATAGTATATGCATTTTAAAAAAGTAACATTCTGCCAATTAAATAATTATAGTAAAAAATATAACAAAGGTTTATACATTTTTTTTTTAATTGTACTGTACATATATTGCAACTACTATTCTAATTGCTTATTATTATATTATATTATTATTATTATTATATATATATATATACATATATATATATATACACACACACACACACACATATATATATATATATATATATATATATATATATATATATATATATATATATATATATATATATATATATATATATAAATATATAGAGAGAAAGAGAGAGAGAGAGAGAGAGAGAGAGAGAGAGAGAGAGAGTGAGACATTACGAGGTAATTTCAACTCACAGAGCTCTCTATATTCTTCTGCTGATGATGGCGTATAGCCGAAACCGGTTCAATGATCCTCAGATTGAGCAAATATCGACAGAAATTACCTCCTCATACAATATATAAATTTAGAATAATGGCTTAGACCAAATATCTAAAACAGGGATAAGACCTAGTGGAAGATACAAAACTTAACAATGAATATACTCAATATAATTCACAAACAAATACAGCTATGAATAAAACAGCACTAATTAATTATTTAAATAAATAAAAAACTGAGACCATTAGGCAGACCTACAAAATTAGGTAGAATGATTATTAATATAGGTAAAGGGTAACACTTAAGGTAGGACTAGTAAATTAAAGTAGAACAAGTGAAGGAAATGTGAACTTATTGTATATTTAGCATATTGACTAAAATATATAAATCAATAATATACTAATAACGACTAGTTCATGTTAAAGTAGTGAAGTCTAATGGTAAGGGTACACAGTAAGCTACGCAGTATATACGGTATGAATATGGTATGTATGCTTTGTGCGCTATGTTCGCTGTAAGCTATGGCCACATAGATTACTAGGCTACGGATACAAGGTATGCTACTTATTATGTTGTCACACAAAAAATAGTAAGCGGAAGATTTTAATACTTTAATAGAAACAAAATAAATAAAAGGAAAATAAGAGGTAAGACTAAGTATAAAAGGCACTTATATAGAATAGTTTTAAAGAGTAACATTTTAACGGTGTACCTACTATTCCTACTAATATAGTTCTTAGAAATCTTCGTTAACAAATATTACACATGTTACTGGAATGAGCAGAGGGTAACTCCTAGTGAAAGATTTATGACAATAGAGAGAGGAAACAAAGGTTGAAAAATGGCACCTTTGAGAACACTTAAATTAATGAAAATATATCCATCAGACAAATGCCTTACTCCTCCGATGAGATCGGAACACCTTTCTTCGGTTTACAATATGTTTAAGCGTTAATGATAACACAGAAAATGTTATAAAAAAAGTACACTGAAAATTAAATTTGTGCCTATGAAAAATTTATTAATGAAAAAATTGTATTTTATAAAAAAATCCTTCAGATAAATTGTCTAATAGAAGAGAGTAATAAAACTATGTCCAGAAATAAAGGTTAATATTTAGATTTGTTAAATGCTTTTATCTCTTGCCTTAACATCCAATCTTAATATTTAAAATAGAAAAATTTGTGTCAACAAATAATCTCAATTTTACTACGTTTTTATTAGCTTGCATTCTTGTTTGTTTGTTTGTTTGTCCGGTACAAATCTGGCAATCGATTTCTAACTAACTTCCCGAATAGCTAGACATTTGAAACTTTTAGCATAGCTCAGAACACGATGACAATGCATTATTTTAATACTTTTAGCCATCTTTCAGCAGAATTTAATTAGTTTTCAGCAAATTTTGCTGTGCGGAAAGTTAATTCGGAAAAAATCCGCAAGTTATTTTATTTGTTTTGCCATATCCAATATTTACGCAATCTTCATTTTGACGGGTCTCAAATTTGTGATAGATAAACATTGAATGACAGCAAAACAGGAAATATCGATTATATTATTTCAAATATATCGATGGCATGCTTTAGATTTGGTGTTGGGGAGATCCGTTGTACAAAGATTTATCCTTTTATAGGTTTAAGATCAGCTCTCTGGATGGTTGTCATTTATGTGAAGTAAATAAATTCGGTACTATTTTTTTTCACTAACATATTATATAACAATAACAATTATATTATCAACATTACATACGATTCAACAGAAAATTTAAAAACGTAGTATATAATAAGTTCTTTTCATCTTGAAATTATTTAAGTAATAATTTCTTTGCCTAATTTTGATAATAATAGAGACGCTGTAATATTTATTTTACACATTTTTGATGCAGTCCCCTTTAATTTTCAATTTAAGAGATTTCTATTTAGGGTCTTCAGGGGTATAAAAACCAACTACGTTTTTTGGCAATATTTCGTCCTTTATTTACACACACAATTGACATGACTCATGTCAATTGTGTGTGAGAGAAATTATTTTTAATTTAATTTACTGTATGGAATTTCCTAATGACGGAATTAAGAGTGGGATAAGGAAATATGTATCCCCTTTCTAATTGACTATTGACAAATAAACTTAATTCTCGCACAGTTGGAAATAGTATAATGCTTGAAAATGTCCTAAATAAAGGACGAAATATTGCCAAAAAAACGTAGTTGGTTTTTATACCCCTGAAGACCCTAAATAGAAATCTTTTAAATTTATTTTACACTTTTAAAAAACATGCCAATTAATGTGGCACATAGATCCTCGTTTCTAACACTAGAAGAATGATCATATGATTTATAAAATGTAATATGTATAATGAGATAGTTAGGAATAAAGAGATAAATGAGAAAATATAATGAAACAGAGGCGAGAAATTAATATGGGACAACAAACTATTTAACACCACCAAAATTACATCAACATCGGAACGGATTTAAAAATGGTTTGAAATTAATATGGGTGTCACAATGGCCTAATTATATCCTACCATCCAAATTTCATTCAAATCGGAAGAGCAGCTATAAGATAAGACGACAAACACGAGACTACAATGTTCCCTGATGTCCGAAACTGGTTTCTTTCCAGAAATAGGAGACATTAAAAAAGGTAGCTCTAGAATGACCACAGTGCTTCCGTTACCTTCGGTAAGCTTGGAAGCAAAAAAATCCATTAACATATAATTTATTTAAGAATAGAATGTCCATGAATATAATTACAGACGAGAGTTCCGGTTATGGTATGGAAAAATAATAAAATCCAATACTATCCTAACACCTTACTGCTTGTAATAATTATCTTTAACAAATATTGTCTCAAGCAAATTTTTACATAAACCTTTTTTCATTTTTTTGCAAAAATGATCTAAATAAATTCAGCTTATCAGTAATCTAAATCGATAAGAATGAAATTAGTACAGACTGTTTGAACAATCTGTAAAATGTCTTTTTATTATAGCGTAGGCCTAAGTGTAGAAAGACATATTTTTGTTAAAGAATAGAACTCATGTAATCTGTGCTACTAAAATGTTAGTGCTTTAGCTTTTCTTTTGTATTCATATGTTACTTTTGTAAGTGAAGAGAGCTTCCCTTTGTTCATATTTTTCCATTGTATCTTTTTACCCCCTTTTGTGTTTTTTGTTTGCTTGTAACACTTGAGTTATCCTAAGATAATTCAAGTAAAAGCAAAAATTTAAATAAAAACCAACTGATGAAATTGGAAAAGACTCAAAACTAGTTAAAAGTTCTGAAAACCTGAATTCATTTGATATTTTAGCAGCAAAATTAAGAAGAAAAGTCGAGTTTTTCGTTTTCGAAACAAAAGCCAGGGTTTTGAACCAAAATGACGCCATCTAAAATGTGCACTCCGTATTGTACACCACATGGGAACTATTTAGTTGGATCTAATCTCCTGATAGGCTGTTGCATTTCTACTTTAGAAGCAAGAGTCTTGTCGAGTTGTCCGTATTTGAAATAAAACGACATTTTAATTTACTTTTTACACCCATTTAGACCATTTCTGGTATAAATGGAAAACAGAATCTGTTGAAGCAGCCGGAAATCTATAGATTTCCATTATTTCTTATAAGAAATAATGGTCCAGGAATTTTTGATTTTGAAGACATGAAAAAATAGACTGCCAATTGGTGTGGCACATAGCTTCCTCGCATCCTATCGCATACTTTATTGATTTTATACATTTACAAGCCACTGTTGTCTGATTTGTCTAATTGTTTCCCCCGTTTCTTTAATCTGTCAAAATTGAACTTAAATTAAACTTTTTACATAAATTAAAGTATCAATTTAGCAAAAGTTAAAGAGCGCAGTCGGTTCAAATTAATCTAGGGCTATCTGCGAACTACTTTCAATAAACTATAAAAGTTTGATACAAATCAGATAAGCACTTTTGAAGCTATAGGTGTAAATAAATGTATGTTTGTGTCTTATGTGGAAGATTAACAAATTAGCGCAGAAGGTTGAAACTTATATGGGACCAACAATGAGCTAATTATGACCTACCATACAAATTTCATGAAAATCGGACGTGTAGTAGTGGTTCGCAAAAACTGAGCGACAGACCGACAGACAGACACGGAACCAAAAATGTTCCCTGATGTCTCAAACGGATTTCTGTCTTGGAATTTTTGAAATCGGAGACCTAAAAATTGTTTCGTTCTTCAGAACAATCAAATAGCTTCCGTTACCTTCGGTAAGCTCGGAAGCAAAATCGTCTTTAGAATAATCACAATGCTTTCCGTCATTTTCAGTAAGCTCGTTTACTTATTAAAGAAGAAAAAAATTAAAGATTACTATTTCTATTTTAAAAAATACACAATCCAACACAATCCCCTCCCTTATCCAATTTATTTCATCACGTCCCTAACTTGTGATTTGAAGGCGTTAAACTAAAACGGATTTTTTTTTCTCAGGAAAACAAGTTTCATTTTGTGCTCGATTTCTCCCCTACTTTTACTATAGAAGAAGGAAAAAGTATAGAGAAAAAATAAATTGCAGTAAAAAATGAGAAAAATATCTAAGTAAGAGAACTGAAGCAAAATAACGCTGATAAAACAAACACCTGATTTTTCTTCTTTTTCCCAAAAATAAGGTTTTTTTTTCTCTTTTCCTAACAATTTAACCTTTAATAATAAAAGTGTAAAGCTATGATGAAGAAGGGGGTTAAAAAAAATCTAAAAAAAAACTTTTTTTTAATACTGCCACGAAATTTAACATGAAATGAACTGATTTTTTTTTACCTCTCGTCTTCTTATTATAAATTTTCTGGTTTGCTTATCTAATCCAATTTTTCATCGGACGTTTAGCTTTTTTATATTTTCTTTATAAATTGGTAAAGGTTAAGGAAATAAATTGGTTGTAAAAAGAAGCAGATATGATTGTATACATTTAAGTCCTCCATAGGAGCTTACCAAAGGTAAATAGAGAACCATTGTGATCTTGCAAAATTTTCTTAACATAAAATATTTCAGCCCATATTGTTTGCTCGCATATAAGTTTAATATTGAAGTAAATTTATGACATTAAATCCTAAGTATCCGTTTTAAATCCTCTTTGCTATGTTTTTAACAAAAAACTACTTAATATAAATAGAGGTATCATGTACGTGTGACGTATGGGAGAATAAGTAAGTATATAAAGTAATTTAATGCATATGAAAGATTTAACGTCATTTTTTTTCTCCTTCTCTGACAGGTCGTAAATAAGAACTCGTATTATATACCGGAGTTACGAGAATTTAAGTGATAGGGTTTCCCGGATTAAGTAAATGCTATTTTAAGATATTAATCTAAAGTAATTTTAAGAAGAGCACTAAAATTGTCAAGTCAGTAATATGACGTGGTTAAATTAAGAAAGATAATTTTTTAAATAAAATTAAAACTAATTATATTTAGATAAAAAATAAAATAAAATAAATAACTATTTTAAAACTTTCAAATAAAGTTAGAATACTTTATAAGTTCCTCGTAAACATAATTTGAGAAAAAAATATTGTAATGACGCTATAAAATCGTTTATTGATTTACTCGTTTAGCCGAAAAAAGTTTTTATTTTTAAAATCCATCAGTGCAGATTCGTTAAGCCTAAACTACTTGACAGATTTAGATTAAAATTAGTATTTAGAAAAATTATGCCTTGATGCGAAATCGAGAAATTAATTATGATTTAATAGTTTGGGGCGCTGCCACTCACAAACTCTGATAGGACTGATAGTCCTGAAAAACAATTATTTTTTTAAAACGGTTCTGACAATTTATTAAATCATATTTAAAAGCTTTAATTCCATTTAAATGCCAATTAAATTATTAAGACGCATCCCGAATAATCTAGTGTCTGAGTAATTAAGATTGTTGGGGTATTAGTTTCTGTATTAGACGGGTAGGTCAACAAATAAATGAAGTGTTATGTGGCAAACTTATAATTGGACTAGGAATTCCTTTGTCTAAATAACTATTAAGACAAAGAGAAACTTAGTTCAAAGAACATTGGGACAAAGGAACATCCGTCTTCCGTGGGTAAAGGTGATAATATCCCTTAGTCAACAATTAAGTCAAGGGAATATTTATATATTAAAGTAAATTGGGGTGGGTAACCAAGTGGATTAGAGCCAATTTCAGTATCACATAGTTTCGATAATAATTTGACTTTTTGAATTAGAAAATAAAAATTATTATAAAAGCTTCTATTTATTTTAACTTTATAAAATAGAAAAATAGGAGCCACAAATTTCACGGTTATCTTTTTTCAAAAAAATCTCTTAGAAAAGTCCCTTTTCATTTGACAGTTTCATGGATAATATTGGGCCTAAGAAAAGTAGTTTTGATCGTTATAATATATCTCTTTTAAGGAAAATTGTCAATTTATTTAATTGAAGCGAGCGTAGCGAGATTCCTAAATTAAACGAAATATGCACCGTGTCAGTGTGTCGGAGGATACGTGTGACGATAACTTGAGTAGAACTCGTACCAATGCCCGGGACGAGTTCGTTGGACAACGTCCGCCTAAGGGCTCACACGAAACCTTCTCGAGGACATTTTAAATTAGAATTTTAATTTTTTTTAAATTCTATAATCATCTATTCGATGAGAAAAACATTTTTTTTCAAATAATGTTTTTTTTAGTAAAACCAACAGCGACGCCGCTATGAAAAATCTTTAAAGCTATTAAAGCGGACCTAAACATTATTTAAAATAGAAAAAACCAAGTTTAAATCGATGTCTTACGTTCTAACGTAATAATTTTAATAAAACTTCACATACATCGTCTAAAGTACAATTGAACAGGCATTGAAAATTTCAACCTGATACAAGCAGAAGGTTTTGCCCTGGAGTGTTACATTTTATAATAGTTGAAAAGGAGATGTATGGTTAGTGGAATTGTAATAAGAATGCAGGGTGGTTGCCGCACTAATAGACTCTCTACTTCAATCATACTCTTTAACTATCAACTCATCATGACTATCTATATTCTAATATTCAATACATATTTATTACTATACTCTCGCTTCAATGATAGAGCCAGGGGATGCCTAGTTTTACTCTAACACTGATTTATGTAGGTTTGTAGTACATATATTAAATGCATACACGACACAAACGGATGAATGATTACATATAATTCTGTCGCATTACAAGCTTGCGGTAACAGTGATGATTTAGATTAGTAGGGCAGCTCGATAAGGATTAGGAGACCTTTGAAATGGCTGTTACGCGATAAAATGAGGGAGCTAGAAGAAATTCTTCTCTTATCACCGAGTCACCGTCCAACGATAAACTCTGCCGTCTTACCAGAGGTCGTTATTTAATCATAAGCAAATACGCAAAGAGAAGAACCTCAGATGAAAATATAAAAGTAAAATACCTATAATATATTATAAGCCGGATACAGGCTGAGCTTTAACAAAAACATACATACCCAAATGTACTTTCAGTACACTCAAAGGTTCCGTAATAAATAGTATAATTTTGATGAAATTTGACTCAGACCTTTTAAATCCGAATACCTCGACCGAGTTCATTAAGTAGTATAATTAGTAAAGCCGTTTCAAGATGCCAGCCATTTAAAAGTTTGTTTAATGAATTTTATTGTCCGAACGCAATGAACCTAATCCGAAATCTCTAGCTAAATACATTCCTAAGATTTATACATGTATATTGGTTTAAAATATGCATTGGCTATAAACCAAATATATATTGGTTTCGTTTTAACCAAATATATATTGGTACTCAGAGCGTTCTCCTCTTTCATTTAACACTCCATATGCATTTGATAAATTTTAACTCCTTAAACTTCAACCCATAGTTTGTGAAGGATGATTTTACGGAGCTTCCCGATAGTTTCACTGTTTAGGTTATTTATTACACATATCATCACTTAAGTTTCGAATTTGATGAGTCGAGTACTTTTGGAATTCAGATGCGTTAACAGAAAGACAAACGCAGGCAAATAAAAGGGCCCCCGGTTTTGCCTAAATGGATCCTAAAAAACAGCTAACCTGATAAGCGCACTAGGTTAAAAAAATAGGCAGGTACATATCTATAAAATATTAATTAAATTATTTTGTAATTTTAATGGTTTTAAGAGTATATAAACCTGAATAGTAAAAAATGCCTTGTAAACTGTTCGAATAACTAAATATTTATTCTTTTTTAAGACTTGATTATAACCTTCACTTTGTTTGATAAACATAGCAACCAAAGTATTCTACTAAATACGAGTACATGCAGGCCGATATATGGTCAGTTGACATAAGTTAAATAGAAAATAAAATGTAAAGTTTTTTTTTTTTTTTTTTTTTTTAAAGCAATCTTTCTTTTCTAATGTCCCACATCCTAAAAACTGAAATAAAAAAAGTATATTCTAGTAAAAAAAATAGCAAAAAAAGAAGCTATTATCATAGAGTAGAACCTGTTGTAGATTTTAAGATAAAACAAAGTAAATAGTGGTGTAAAGGTTGATACGTCAAATAAATTTATAGCAGTGGGTGCCAGCGGGCAGCCGCGTGAAACATGTCTTCACTGGCCTGAGACAAAAGCTCATCAATCAACTAAAGACTAGTCTGAATCAAGGCAAGAGGAGGGCGCATTTTTTGGCAACAGATATCAACCTGCTTTTAGTCCCAACATAAATGGCGCTCACCATCAAGATCTAGAGCTCTTTCAAAATGTTTGGATTTTTTAAGTCTCATATACATAATATTCATACATAATATTTATATAGAGAAAGTATTGTGATGGCACGAAAATTTGACTTTGCGATTACACGTTTTAAATTCAATTCCTTAATTACAAAAAGTGGTTTTTAAATATGTCTATCTGTCTTGATTGTGTAAACTTGTGTAACTCAAACTAATGTACCAATTTCGATGAAATTTCGCATTCAAGTTCAGAAAAAGTCATATAAAAAACGACCCTACAAATAATTATTTCTCGAAATAGTGATAAAAAAAAGCTAAATTAATTAAATAATCAGCAAACATCTTGATGAACACACAACTAACGCACCCTGTAATAACCTAATGTTATTTCTTGACCAAAGGTACATCAATTCATGATCAACACCAACATTGTCACTAGAAAACGGAAAGTCGGTCACTTTACACATCTACCTGATGTGATCACCATAAAACAAGTTTCCTTTCTGGGATTTGAAGTCATATGTTGGACATTGGTTTCAGAAGATTTGCGAGTAAGCGTGAATAGGCCAATCCCAATGATTAGTAATCACTTCTTTGTTTAGTTAGTGATCTTTGAATAAGCAAAGCCTCACCGTCGGGGAAACGAAACCGGCCACTATCCTTCCACGTTTATTGTAATTTCTCAGGAATTCACATTTAAATTAGGTATTTTTACTTTTCCTCACCCCTCACCTATGATAGGAAAAGTTATGTTCTCACCAATTTTTTTTTTCGAGATTTCAACTGAATGATCCGTTTTAGGTGTTTTTTAAGACCTCCTGAGTGGTTTTCAGCATGACATCTGCATGTGTGTGTGTGTGTGAGCTTCATGGTAGCGCCCAGGGTATTTAACCTAGAGAGTTGAAACTTAACAGAAAAATCAGTCCTTACTTCCAGTTATGCTGCCCGGAAAATCAACATTTTCCTCTATCTCGAAACCAGTTTGTTAAGTCAGCAAAAATTTAAAAAATAGCAAAAAGGTCCAATCGAGTTGAAATTTGGCACGAATGTACCTCTCTGTATGACAACAAATCCACTAAATTTTGATAATGGCCGCCATTTTGAACTTATCGATTTTTTAATTTTGAAATTTATCTTGTAGGTGGATAATTTTCCCCGATTTTTTATACTAAAAGTTAGTTTTTATACTAAGGCAGTTTTTGAATTCACTTTGGGGTATAATTTTACAGTATTTGTCGGAAGTATATGAGAAAGAAAAAAATACGGTTGACAGCTTTTAAAATATTATACTTATCCAAGTTCTGTGCCTACTTAAATGCTGTAAAAGAAAAGCAGTTAGTAATCCTAGTTTTGCACATTGCATACATTGGTATTGTAACCCTGGCGGCTTGCAATTTTTTCTAGAAAGTAAAATACCTAAATAAACATATTCGTAGATGCACCTGAACAAACAATACGACAAAGTCAAAGTCAATTAAATTGACTTTGATCATAATCGTCATTGAAATATATAAATCAATCCAATTAAACAACTACAGTCTAATCTAAAGCATACGCTTCCCTAATAACTCATTTATTAATATTTAAATAAAAACATGTGTCGTTTTATTAAAACATTATGCAGATGTTAGTACAATATTGAATACGTACACGGTTATTACCATAATACCGAGTAAATATATCTAAATTTTAAGAAGGAAGCAGAGTATAGCAGATGCTGCAAACGACTCTTCTACGATCGATAATGTAAATAAACAAAAAAGTTGGAATTTGTTATTTTTATTTTTTTGAAAGTATAAGTAGATCATTCCCGGGGAAACGGCTTATATCGTTAGATTCGTATTTGAATGGACTACATTTTAGAATTTTTTAATCACAATCGTCGGAACTGTTTTAGAGAATATTTGTTTTCACGTTTATTAGATTTTTGGGGGTAGCGCCCCCAAATATGGAGCTGAAATTCATTTCTCGAATTCGCCTAGGGGTATAATTTTTCTGAACATGTATGCTAAATTTCATCAAAATCGGCCCAGTAATTTAGGCTCCACACGTCTGCATAGACAGACTTTTTTTAAAAAACACTTTTTTGGAGTCAGGGGACCTCAAAACGTGTAAATCCATCAAAATATAAAAAATCGAATTTTGGCGTCACAATACTTTCTCTTAATATGAGAAAGTAAACAACTCATTTTTAATGGTTAAAGGTGATTTCGTACCATATTTTGGGACATCCTATAACCTTGTTAGGTCTTAATTTTTTTTAAATCAATAAAAAGTTTAATAACTTTTAAATCGTCTAAAATTTAAAATAAAAATTAGTTGAGTCATGATGAGTTGTCTAGTTGGCAGTTAGTCACCTGACTGAAACATTTAAAGTATAAATGATAAAAAAATTCTTATTACAAAACTATCAATTTTGAAATTTAAAAAAATAAAAGGTATTTATTATTTAGATCGAAGTCATTGTTTACTTTAAATGTATACAAATTCTATTTTAACCCTAATTTTTTCCACACTTCCTTCCCTAATCAAAACCATAGGCTTGTTCTCTCGAACGTCAAACAAGTTGGCGTTAGACAGCTGTGTCCAATTTAACAGAGGGGGGTTTTGTAAATAGTTTTCAGGGAAACTCTAAATATAATACTTCTCTGACAGATCTCCAACGTAGGGATACCATTGAACTTGAAATGTTTTCTCAACTTAAATAAACGGAACGATTTTTTGGTGTTTTTTTCGACAAATACTAACAACTCAACAAGATATGATAAAACTAAAAAGTGAAAAACGACCTTCACTCATTGGAATAAAAGAAGCAAGTTAAATTGGAATTTAAAAAAAAATAAATATTGGTATTTTACTTTAAAAATAGCAAGTTGTCTATTTAGTATTAATAAACTATAACTAAATAGTTATTAAACAAATATATAATAACAAGATAAGATAGCGAATAATTAAAGTTATAAATAGTTATAATTACCTAAAACTATAATAAATTGTGATAAGTGAATGTTAAAGAAGGGGACAAAAAACATTTATAAATATACTAAGCTTAAGTAAGTCATAAAAAACATACTTTAACAGTACGATAACATTTTTTAAAAAATTGTTCTTTTCCACAGTTAAACGGTGTTATTTTAAGCTATTCTTTAGATAAGTAAAATATAACGAAAAACGATTAATAGATAATGAGAGGAAATCAGATTCCTAAATACAACCGTTCTTCCAACATTTTACAAAGGAACCAACCTGTAATCTCATCCATTTAATAAAAAATGGAACTGTTATCTTTTACTCCCATTTTATTCTCTTGAGGAAATAAAAGGATAAAAGTGAATTTAGAGACAGATGAATAAATTATTAAATTGTTTTATAACACCAATATATAGTAGTAAATGCTGTGTATGGAGGTCAAATATGTTTTTTTAAAAAAAAAAAAAAAACTTTTGTAGTATTTACTGCATAAAAAAGAAAGGTAATTGTGGTAAAGCATTGTAACTCCTTTGTAAATTAAAAAAGAGGAAATAAATGTAAAAATATTGTATATTTCTAAGAAAGAACATTTGTTGTTTATAGCGAGTAAAAAATATCTCTCCCTTAAAATTGCTAAAATTTTCCTTACGACAATTTATCTCTGAAGTAGAGAATTAAAAGTATTTTTTCCCAATTCCAAGTCACTATTAACCTACAATTACAACATTTTTCTAATGTTAATTCCAAACAAGGCTTGCTCACTCGGACGCTAAATAAGTTTATGTTACACAACAGTATCCAATTTAACAGAGGGGTTTTTATCGATTATTTTCAGAAAATCGCTCCCTTAAGTTATTCATAAAAAATAAAAAAAATCATTTCAGTTTATCAAAAAGCACAGTAGCAATTTAACAATCGAATAAAGAAATGTTATGAATATAAAACCATCGCAGTAGTCACCCCAGTAACAAAATATTTAATATTTTGTTTTTACCGCATAGCTAATGAAAATTCTTTTATCTACGATTGATACGAAATATAAACATTATATCTTTGTTTAGATGCGTAGAAAGTGATTATTTACGTACTTGTATTCATTGCGCATGCGCGTCTCATAGTTCTGAAGAATTCCTCTTCTTTACCGCACTAGTGCGGTAAAGAAGAGGAATTCTTCAGCTTTACGCACGATTAGTGAGTTTGTTTACATTTACCAAAACTAATTTGGTGTTCTTTTATTAAAGTAACTGTTTATATCGAGTTTTTAGTGAAAAACAATGAGTGAATCAAGTGACTTTGACGAAAATGTGGAGAATAATAATCCTCCAGAAATAATTAATTCGGCAAAAAATACAACTAATGAATTAATGCCATCTTTATCAAGAGAGAGATACGAACTTACATACAGCAAGTTTATTTGTTTCTGTATTTATTATTTAAATCTAACAATCGTAGATAAAGTACGGTACGCAACTCGTGCGAAAACGGCATTTTGCATTGCTCGTGTGGTTTTACCACCCTCGCTATCGCTCGGGTGCAAACTCCACACTCGCATGCAAAATGCTACTTTCTGCACTCGACGCGTAATGTACTATTGTTCCTGTTTTAACCTACTGTTCTGAAATTTTCCAGTCAGAGATTATAACAATTGATTAGGCTTGCAAATTCATGTATTGAGACACCTACGAAATGAGGTATGGTGGATGATAAAATAAGAAATTAAGCCTTAAGAGAAATATCACAAATTATTTCATATTAAAGGTTTTCTCCTAACTAATCAGTTGTGGCTTCGAAGTATCAATGACGAATTAGGGACTAAAAAGAGGTTATCAAGCCAGGCCTGATGGGCATAAATCAGGACTGCAGTGAAAAAACGTGGGGTACCCGGGATTCAATCCAGAAGGTTGGCTAAAGGTAGATCGCTGTGCTTATAAAACGTTTAGCATTTCTTCATCACCATCGGATGGTAGAAGAAAATACGATTAGGTAAGCTAAAAACTAATGAATTTAAACTTTTAATTTTATTAAAATTAAATGTGGTTATGTTTAGAATCCTAAATCCACCTTGGCCAGTTTGAACCCCGTATGAGAAAGTGAGGAGAGAATCCTGTAATAACATCAGTATAAGATCTGACATCTTACGTATAATTCTCCAGGAACTAGCGAATTCGTAAGTAAACCTTGGAGTCAGGGAGGTAAGTCTGATAATGACCTTAATGCAAGACTAGTGGCCACCGGAAAGTTTTACTATTCTCTCAGTAAAGCCTTCGTGGCAAGAGAGAAGTCTCCGATGATAAAAAAAACAACAAAAAAAAAAACAGAAAAAATAACGGGAGTGCATATATCCTCACATTTGTATATCTATCCTAACTAATTGCTACGAATCTTGGTCTCTCACCTCTAGTAAGTACAACGACGGAGCTAGGGTACCTGAGACAAATCGCGGGTTAAATCCGTTGAGACAGCTTCAGAAACCAGACTATCAGGTCGTGCTTGTAAGTTGAACATCTGACCGATAACATTAATAGAAGCAAGCTAAGTTTGACCAAGAAGCCAGGATACCAAACCACAGGATCCTTAAGCAAGCCATGGAAACTAGAAGTGAGGAACGAGACCACAAGGCGCCGGCGCTAGACACCATAAACCTTCAAAACAGGAATATACAGCCGAGAAACGCAAGGAAAATAGCTACTGACTGACAGAGTTGCTAGAACGATTATTAGAAGAGGGCTAGAATAAATATGTATGGAGACCAAGGAAAGATGGAAGCAAAATATGAAGCTGCACCTAGTGAATCCATGCACCAAAAATGCAAATAAGTTTGTATACAATTTAAATGTTATTATATTAATAAATTTAATAATAGAAAAATATATTATATTTTTAAATAATTTATAATAATAAAATATAATTTAATAACAATTTCACTTGTTTTGTTATCTTAAGCCCATTGTAATATTGTTACTAAAGTTTTGTAATTATAAAATTTAATGCATTCAAATTTAAAATGGTATTTCATGAGTTTATTGAATGATAATTTGTCGAACTAACTGATAAAATATTAATTATATTCAAAAAGTGATTAATAAAATTATATAGTTAATAATGCAATAGCAAATTGACATAATAATATGCATAACATAAGAAAAATAACAGCAAGGTAAAATAGTCTGCCAATTAGTGTGGCACACACAGCTTCTCATGTCCAATTATTGGACGAATAGTCACAAGGAAATTTAAAGTTTGGTTGTTTTGACCTGTTTTGAATCCTAGTGGAATGACACTTATAATGGGCAGACAGCTAAAATTAATAAGGGACGATCTGTCATCCAAATATTTGGGTTGGAGCATGCGCGATGTAAAATCTTAAATATGTATTGAGCTTCGTGTCGATTTTTAATTCCCAAAATTTACCATTTTCCGCTACAGAAAATAATTTATTCTTCACAATTATATGAAGTTTAAATAATATTAATATAATTTTATTACTGTTTAAATGTTAAATGTTGTTTCATTAATGCTAACATAAAGCGAGTAATGTTTATGTACACTAGTTTTTTTTCTTACTATTAATGCAGTAACTTTAACTATTATTTATTTATTGAATGGGAGATAATAACATATGCCATTAATAACATGATGCACATACGTACTTAAATGAGTATATTTTACACTATAAATATTCAGTAATAAATAATTGACCATGTTTGCATTAACCTGTAAAAGGAAATAAACCGAAATATTAAAATTAACATCAGCGAAAAAAAAAAAAAAAAAAATATATATATTGAGCTGAGGTGGAAGACAAAATTTAGTACCTACGAGAAATTTAATTTCATAAAATAAACAGTTCAGCTTTATTTTAATTTATTTTTATTATCATTTCTAAAAAGAAGTATTTTAATATTTATTGACGGGTTTTCATCTATAAGTAGGAAGCGTTTACATTTTTTAGTTATTTAATATCTAAAAAGTTATTTTTAAAAAGCATTTTATGTGTTTAATTTATTTACTCTTAAACTAATTATTTTTCTCTGTGTTAATTTATTTACACTAATACAAATTCAATTTAAGCTTTTTTTTAATTATATTGCTTACACCCCTGAAAAATTATACTACTCCTATATTTTAGCTATTCTTAAAAAAAATTAACAATAAAATTGAGAATAGAGAGGTTAAAAACTATGGATTTACTATAATTCTAAAAAGTTAATTTACTTTAATGTTATAAATAAGAATGATTTTAAATGGTAAATTCATAATTTTTGCAACAAATTTCAGTTACTGAAAAGTTTATTTTCTCCTTCAAGCTGTAAACAAGAAAGATTTATCTTTCACTTCATATTTGTGCCACGTGTTCTTGACGTTTCACGTTTTTCGTTTTTCTCAAAATTAAATTTAAAATTAAATTTTTTGAGCCATTATAATTCTTTCTCTCTCTATATGCAATTCGTATATATTACAGATTAGAAAACAGAATATATAGTCATTATTCGTCTGTTAAGAGAATTCTCCTCATATTCGATTCGGACTAAAAAAATGACCCTGAGAGAAAACTTTCTTTTAGAGTTGCACAATAAAAAAGATAAATTAGTAAAAGCAGCGAAAGAAAATTGAAGCGATTTAATAAAATATGAACTTGAATTATACTAGAACCAGTTTTCAATGTTTCATCAGAAATCGACTTGTGTCATCACCTAATAATACATAATCTATAATAAATTGCATAGTTTTAATAAATTGTAATGGTTTCATATTCTTATCAGGCCAATAAGTGGACACTTAAAACTTTATGTGCATTTATATAAACTCATATTTTAATTAAACACTCAAAGCATAAATTTTGCATTATGACATGTTTGACTTTTATATTAACAAATAAAAAAAAATTGCAAAATGTTACTAAAAATAAATTAAGAATAATTTATTTTTAAATTATGAATGCTATATAATTTCAAAATATTTATTGAAACAAATGTAATACAATAGACTGCATAGTGTTATTTTAAAACTAGAATTGAACTATAAATAAGAGATTTTATGTTTTATATATTTACAAAAAATATGTTTTATTTAAAATAATGTCATGTAAACTAAATGTTAAAATAAAATGTCATTTTAATTAAGAACATATGTAATTATTAATTTTATCTGGAAGCAAAAACAATTTTAACATTTGCTGGGCCGACATTTTCTAAAAATTAAAACTATTTTTAAAAATTGGGTTTCAGCATTTCACGGTTTTAATAATGAATCACATCTCATCAGATGTAAAAATCTTTATCTTTTTAATCGTACTATATTTTTCTAAAGCGTATGTTTTTCTTGCGTCGTCAATAATTTGAACCAGGAACTTAATACGATTGATGGGTGTCAACGCGCTAACAAATAATACATAGTATTAAAGAGACACCTAAAAGGACCTGTCCCTTGGCTGTTGCTTCCACGGAGAGGGGTAGACTTCCATCAATCAAATAAGTCCTTATTCTTCAGGAGACTATTTATGACGAGAACGGGGACAAAACACTTGTTCGAACCTAGCAATTAGGCCACTTATTTGGGCCCTCTTTATCAATCCCCCCCAGAAATGAGTTCAGCTACTTCACACACCAATGTAACGCAAAAGCGAATACAGTGATCAATATACGGTGCCCCCATACACGGTCAAAATGTTTCACTTATATGGCCTAAATTTGCCCGACATCAGGTTTGCGCTAACATCATGTTTGCGCAAAATGTTTGATGTGTATGGGGCAAGGTATGCAATATGTAAGTCAAGTTCTCGACCCCATTACATCGACTTTGATATATTTATGGCCGAGATGAAGTGACCAATGCCTCTTAGATCGCGGCTACTAAAAAACCCTTCCACTCTACCTTAACAACAACTGAATTTTCTCTAGAAGAGTAATTTGACTATTACCCTAGACCCTCCCAAGCCATACGAAAGTTTAGTACGCTTTTTTATGAATAATAATAATAAAAAAGTAATTATATTACTTACTAGGACAACTAAAAATCTATCTTTCCTAAAAAGTTTCTATCTTCCGAAACTAATAAGTAAAAGCCCACATTTACATGAATGTCCAGCTGAACTAAACGAGGCGGTGAGCTCAAGACTAAGATTAAAGTATATTCACTTTTATATATAAATGTGTGATATTCCTTAGTCTTAGTCCTGATCGCACCGTCTCGTTCAGTTCAGCCGAATATTTCTGTAACACAAATAAAATATCGGTCGGAGACAACTCAGACAAACTTTCTCATAATATACGAGTTCATAATTACTTAACCCAGTATTCTTCATTTATTAGTTTTCGTAGATACACTTAATTATTATATCAAAATGTATCATAAAAATAACTTTCCTTGGTGGGTAATCGAACCCGGCCTCTCTCCGTCCACGTTTAAAGCGGACGGAGATTTTTTATTTTCTCAGGAACTAGATTTTTTTCCCCGGGAAAAAGGTTTATATCGTCAGAACCGTTTTCGAGAAATAATTTTTTTCAGAGTTTTTCTCAAAATTCGGAGCTAAAATTCATTTCGGGGTATGATTTATCAGAGCATATATGCCAAATTTCGCCAAAATCGGTCCAGTAGTTTAGGCTCCAGGCGTCTGCACAAACACAAACCTAAATTTTTTAAAAACCACATTTTTGGGCTCACGGGACCTCAAAACGTCAAAAGGACCTCAAAATCGAAATTTTGCGCCACACAATACTTTCTCTTTGTAAGAGAAAGTAAAAAATCCTGACAAGTTTAATATACATACATTTGACCAAGATTATTATAAAAGGAAATTATATGTGATTCCTATATTAAAGAAGTTTATGAAAGCGAACGCCTTACCACAAATAACATTTTTAAAGCAAGCTTTCGGCCTCTCTGCGATTAACCCGTTTTATATAGTAAAGGAAAAGCTCTTTGAGGAATTTACATAAAATTCGTACACCTTAACGGCAAATAAAGGTAAACTATCTTGAATATGGAAATAGAAACCCTCCCCAAACAGCACCAGATTCTTTAGTTTTACCGAAATATTCATTTTATTCTAAAATGATAATGTATTATTTATTAATTAATTGCAAATATCACAAGTACACATTTTTGTATATCCAGTAATAATCAATGTCTTGTTTCCAATGGATAATGAGATATATATAAAAGTGAATTTATTTAATTGGGCATACTGTACGATTGAATTAAATAAGTACATTCATAATATGATATTAATTAATATACCGACGTGTTTTTTTAGGGTTTTTTTTATTTTTGTTGTTGTCTTTTTGGCATTGGTTCATAAAACCATACAGCCACCGATGTGTATTTAATATTAAGACAAACAATGATTAAGATCAATTAAAGCAATAAGTTTAATTTACTTTCGATTAAAATTAATATACATAGTATAATTACTAATATTATACATATTATGAAGTAGCATTATCCAGTAAGATGTTACAATTTGATTTTGCTAAAATATTGTACACGTATTATAGATGACATAGCACTAATATCACATCCTGTGTTTCATAATTTATTTAAACTAGAATATAAAAAAAAAAAAAAAATGTATAATTAATGCATTTCCTTGATGTTAAAATTTTAAAGAAGAGGAAAAATATTTTAAACTGACATAATTCGAAATAATATTTGATCACTTGTCTTAGATACATACGATTTCCGTTCAAAGAAAAAAAAGGTAAGACATATTTGATGTTAATCAAAGCAGACATACGCGGAGATATTATAATATTTAGTAATAACAGGAAATTAGATTTAAAATAGCCTAGGTCGTGCGATTTTATACCGTCATTCAAAGTTTAGCTGAGAAAGCAGCTGTTCGTAATCATACTTCACATTGCATCGAAGTTCATCATACTCTTATTTAAGGTTTTTTTTGGTGACTGCTTCTGCGTAATAATATATTATAGAGATTTAAACATTTGCTTTCTATGTGTATTTACAAATTATACCTTAAAAGAGAGATAGTTTTTAACAAAAAAATAAACTGCTCTATCTTATATATGTAGTCTATACACAATTGATATTAATTATAACGTACCTAAAAATATAACGAAAACAAAACGATTTTCTTTAGTTAGTAATATTACTTATTAAGGTCCTCAAAAAACGTTCCGACAATCTTGATCAAAGAATAAATAAATTCTAGATTTATTTTTATTTACATTGAAAACAACAATTTTCCGATTGAAATTAAATTGAGTCTGCACAGACAGCAGTCCTTTCGCTCATACAAACTATACATATAAGGAGAAAGTATTGTGAGCAATATTATATTGATAAATTTAGAGTTTCTAGGAGCTCAAAACAAAAAAAGGGTTTTAAAAAACGCCTGTCTTCCGTTGGTGGTGTTAACTACTAACTGATTCGAGAAAAGTTTATATAAAAGTTCAGAAAAGTCAAACCCCGAGGCGAAATCGAAAAATAAATTTTAGCTTCCATCAGCTAGTTCACATTTATTTTTAAAAAAATGTGTATTTTTAAAAAATTTATTAATAAAAAAATAATAATAAATTTATTAAATTATACACTTTGAAATTTACTTTCAGTATCACTATGTACGTCAGAGAGTTTTGTTATAGGTGTATGAGACTAATACAAACTTATGATATAAACTGTCTCCACGTAAATTGAAAATGTTTGTCCAGCAAAGCAGGTTTCAGCCTTCATAAGGCCATCATCAGTGCCAAATGATGAAGAAATAGTGATGATGGTCTTGTGATGGCTGTACGCTGCCTTGCTGAATACGCATATTTTTCAATTTATGTTACTCCCCCAAAAAGATCTCCACAGACGCTACCACTATATAAAAATAGACTGCCAATTGGTGTGGTACATAGCTTCCTCGCATCCTATAACGATAACGTACCGTAAGTTATTGATTTTTCGCTTTTACAACCCATTATTGTCTAATTTGTTAAATTGTGTCCCCGCATTCTTTTAATCTGTCAAATTGTTTTGATTTTTTATATGAATTAAAGTATCAATTTAGAAATAGGTAATGATCGCAGACGGTTCAAATTAATCTGGAACCATCTGAAAGCTACCATTTCGACAAACCATTCAAATTTCATAATATTCAGATAAGTGCTTTTGATGATATAGGTGTAAATAAATGTATGTTTGTGCGCATGTGGAAACGAAACAAAAGAGCGCAGAAGGTTGAAACTTAGATGGGACCAACAATGGGCAAATTATGAGCTATCAAACAAATTTCATTAAAATTGGACGTGTAGTTTTTAAGATATGTTGTTGGTTCACAAAAATTAAACGACAGACCGACAGACAAACCGAATGACAGACACGGAACCAAAAATGTTTTCTGATGTTTGAAACAGATTTCTGTCTTGGATTTTTTTAAATCGGAGTCATCAATTTTTTTTGATCGGAAGCTACGATCACGTAGCTTCCGTTACCTTCGGTAAGCTCGGAAGCAAAAGTACATTATATTCACCTATATCAATCAACATAAAAAGTAGATTGTTTTTACAAATCTAGTAGTAAAATACGATGAACAAATAAAAATAGTAATACAATTGTTCAAAATCTAAGAAATTAATGATTAAATCCAGGTAATTAAAACATTTTTTTCTTTCTTATAATCATAAAACATTGGAATTTTTAAGCGTTAATAGTGTTAAGCGGAAAAAGAGAATGCACAGTAAGAGCGACAAGCCTAAAAAAAGTCATGGGAGAAAATGAGGACCATTAATTATAAAAATTATTTATTGCGAGGGATATTCAAAAGCTTAATTAATTTAATTAGTTTAGCGTGTAAATTAACTTCACCTTACTTTAACAATAATAATGATAATTTAATATTAAAAATAAAATAAATTATGAAGTATTCCATTTCGAACAATGAAGTTCTAATGTAATTTTTAACTTTGTCTCTCTTTATTGTATATGTTATATATATATATATATATATATATGATACAATATATATATATATATATATATATATATATATATATATATATATATATATATATATATATACATATATATATATATATATGATACGAAATTTAATAGTTAATTGTGAATGGTACAATAATATATAATATTGAAAGTAAAAAAAGCAAAAACTTTTTTAAAGGTCATTGTACTAATACAATTAAAGTTATCAGACAATAATTACTTTAATTATGTTTAGTTAATTGCGTATACTAATTAATAACTCGGAATTATCTAAAATATGTACATTGTAATCAAACTATCGTAGAATTTCGGCTGTCTATTTCCACCAAAACCCAATTTAACCATATAAAAATCCCAGAAGGGAATTAGTTTACAAGGTAATAAATAAAAATAAGAATGTCACCCATGGAAATCGAAACAGGTGTTTAAACATAAAATGTTTAATGATAATTAATTTAATAAGATGGCATAGAATTTTAATTTAATATCAATTGTAATTTATGTATGTGTATTGTATTTCTATGAATATGATTTATTGTTATATTATCCTAAATAAATAAATAATCAAATAATCAATAAGAATGTGATAAAGTTTTGTCCAAGTGCACCGGCCCGATTTTTAGTTTTGGTCCTCTATTAGCTGCTCTAAATAATCGAATGATTATATGATATTTTGCTTTTTTGGAAGCAAAATAGTTGAATTCCGCGAGATCACATATTTAAGGTAAAATAATATAATATAAGTTTTTTTTAGAAATCACCCAAAAATTTGATTTCCAGCTATCTTCAGTAGTTCAAAATGAAGACTACTTGACTGGTAACAAAGGGAGCCGGATTTTATTCATTGTTATTTTGCTTTAAGCAAGAACCCTACTTTTAAACCAAGCTTTCTATTATATAAAAATATATATCAAAAGGGCTTTTGACGAATTTTTTTGTTTGTTCAGATTCAACAGTATTATTTTTAATCCATATAATCTATTTAAATTTTAAGTTATAATTGAATAATTAAATGCTTAATATTATTAAAAATATGATATTAGTAAACAACATTTAAGAAAAAAAATCTAATTCAAAAAGAAATTCAAATTTGCATATGTTATACATATTTATTTAGAACATAGAATATATATATTTTTTTTAAAAAACTATATACAACTAGAAGATGTTGTAAAATAGAAAAGCAATTTAGACTTATATATATATATACATATATGCATGTACTAATCATAACATTTTAATATCCCTATATGTATTTAAATGTTTAATTACAAAAACAATTCGGATTTTATTTTTATTTATATATAAGTATAAACTTACATATTTACCTAGAGCAGATTAACCTAGAATTATTTCACGTAACAAAGATCTAGATGGAAAAGCATCTAACAAATAGATACTATACTAAGGTAAGAAAGTCAGACATAATATTATCTTGGCTTAATATTTCCCTTATAAAAAATAAAATAATAATAAGAAATTTTAGAACGTAGTTTATATTATTGTTGTACATATTAAAGAATATAAATATTATGGCATACTAGACAACACCCTGCGACCTGCGCGGTAATATTATACTTAATATTTTAAGTATAATATTATTTTTACATGATTATAAGTTCAATTTAGCAATATTTAATGAGTTCAAACGGTTGAAATTAATATGGGGCCATCCAAATTTATTAGAGATCAAATGAGTACTTTTAAACATATTGGTGTTCATAAAAAAAAGCTAGGCCGCAAAAAGTGTGGTCAGTTCGACAAACAAGGATCCAAAAATGTTCCCTGGTGTCTGATGACGGATTCTTGTTTTGACATTTTTGAAAACGGAAAAAAATAAAAGACTTCGTTCTTTAGAACGACCAGTAGCTTCTGTTACTCCAGAAAGCTTGGAAGAAAAAATGTATTGTTTGGTAATAAAGTAATGTTAAAAATATATTTGATGACAAAATTATGTGGATGATATAAATTTTCTATACCTACTATTTAATGATCATAAAAAAAAAAAATAAAAAAAAAAAAAAAAATCTTAAAAAACTGAGTGACAGACAGGCAGGAGACCAAAACTCATGTTTGAATCGGATCTCTATCTCGGAATATTTGTTTTTTAAAATGTTCGTTCTTCGGAACGATCACATAGCTTTCGTTACCTTCGGTAAACTCGGAAGCAATGTGTTTTTTTTCGTAGTAGTTTTTTTTCTTCTGTTTGTTTTTAGTAGTATTATTTATTTATTCCTCTAAATAAAAGCACTTTTTTTTAAATAAAAAAGTCTGCTAATTTAAGTAAAATATAACTTCCTTGGGTCCTATTTTTGGACGAATGGTCACATGAGATTTGGATCTACTGTGTTCCCACACAAAATTATTTTAAATGAATATTCAAGTTAAGCAGACGGCTGAAATTAATGTGAGACGATATGTGACCAACAATCCGAATTTCTTCAAAATGGGATGAGAACCAAATAAATTGTGATAACGAATACTATAAAAGTGTTAATTAAAAAAAGAAGAAAAAAAAAAGTTTGTGCGCATGCAGAAGAGAGAGAGTGCAGTAAACGCAGAAGGTTCAAAATAATATGTCACCAAAAATGGACTAATTATGACATACCATCTAAATATCAACAAAATCGTTTAAGTGGCTATTAAGCTATGGGGGTTTAAAAAAAAAAGTTAAATCACAGACATACAGACAGACATAATGTTCCCTGATATCTGTGGATTTTTAACCAGGAATTTTTGAATTCTGAGACATAAAAAAATGTCGTTCTTAAGAATGCTTCTCTGTTACCTTCGGCAAGCTCGGAAACAATAATATACAATTAGGGATTTGTGTACAGTTATAAAATCACGAAATAATTCTGTAGGTACCTAGTTTAATTGAAAAAAAAAAAAAAAAAAAAAAAATAATAATAATTGATCATTAAATACTTCATTTATTTATACTTTCTAATTAAATAAAAAAAACAAAAAACGAATTTTTATTTAGTTGTATATAAAAGTTTGTATTATTTTTTTAAAATTTAAAACTAAACAAAAAAAAAAAAAACAATTTTTAAATAAAAAGAACCTCACCTGGTACAACATTAAGATGAAAATAATAATCCAAAAAATGGTACATTTGAGAAGAACCCCAATAAAAGAAAAAAAATGCTTATATATATAAAATAAAACTATCACGATAATTTGTTTGTATTTATTTTTTTTAATTTATTTTTATATTTATTATAGTATATTAAAAACAATAAAAGTTGATTATATGTTTTTAATAAATAAATTTGTTTATTTATATTTTTTTTTTATATTCGTAAGAATATATTGAGATAAATGTAAAGTTGTATTGATAGAGTGCTCGGTTGTTAGAGAGTTCGGTGCGGCTGTGGAAGCGATACCGCTAAACTGAAGGGGGCGGCCCACTTGGTTTTAGAGCCAGCGCAGTTTGGCGTCTCGACGCAGGCGCCCGCCTAGCGTAGCATTATTATACAGAACCTCCTCAAATCCCATAGCATTTCAACCCCCCTCTCTTTACTTGTGAACCCCGAACTGCCGCAACTATGACCCCCTCTCTTCCGAACAGCAACCTCCTACCCTTGAATTTATAAAAGAAGAGGAACACAAAACAAAATAAACCGAATGAGAAGGGGTAATAATATAACAAGGGTATTATCTATTGGTATAGGTTTCAAACGTTCATACTATAGTTGACCTAGAGATAGCGGATACACTAGGAATTATTTCATGTTATGACGCGATATATTATAGACTTAAAAAAATACCGTTTAAGCACGTAACTTACGTGTTTAAAGTGCAATTATTATTAAACTACGACAGTAAAGAACTGTTGACATACTAACTGCTGTGTGTTCTCCGTTTTTTATTGTTATTGGGTTAATTTAAATTATAATTATATGTAGCATTGACTCTTCTGTCATTAGCCTTCATATTTTAATTTTTACTACATATTATTATTATAAATTCTATATTCTCCTTCTCAAATATTTATTATATTATAAATAAAGAAGAAAAAATATTATTTACATATCTTCTTACCAATGGGTGTGTATATTTCTTCTCCAATACATATTATTCAAAACAGGAATTGATTTGTATTATTAGAATTTTATTAATATGTATAATAAATAATAAAACAAACACAATAATAAATTACAAGATTTAATAAAACAATTCTCTTAGTTTAAAAGTAATTTTAAGCCTTTTAAAAGGCCTTATAAAAGTTAGTTTAGCTTTAATTTTTGAATCGTTAATCATAATAAAGAGAAACAAACCGAATATATATATAATAATGATTTTTGTCGTCCGTGAAACTACTCCGCAGACTCGAGCTCTCACTTCTCTTGAAGAATATTTAAGATTTTGAGAGAGAAACATATTTTTCTTACAAAATGTGTGGGATGAAAATTTTATTAAAAATGGTTTTTTACACAAAAAAAATATTGTGCTCATATTTTTTTAGATATTTTCGACGATTTGTTAAAAAATAAGGGGAGAAAAAACCACATAATTAATTGCCCCTGTGAATGGTTTTTCTAAGCATGTTCATTAAAATTCATCGAAATCCCTTCAGTGATTTAAATCACCACACATCACAATCCTCACAGACATGTTTACAAATAACATCCTTGGACTTTCGTGACCATAAAACGGGTAAATAATGACAATTTCATTCTAAACAAGATAAAACAACTAGTAAAATTTAAACACTAGGAAATTTCAATAAATAAATGTTTTATTCAACTGTCACAAGAAAGTATCAAAAACATTAACAATGGCCCTAATTCCCTAAAAATATTAAATATATTTTCCTAAAACTTATATGAGAGATGAATCAAAAGAACTCTCATTTTCTACCTTTATATTTTCAGATTTTAGCAACAATTATTATTAAACGTGCGAAGTGAGTTCTTTATTTCAGAGACTTGGGCATTAAGAGATTGAGTGTTTGTTTGTGTAACGATAACTGGCGTAAAAATGGATGGATATGAACAAAGTTTGGGAAAACTGTATGATTTTTAAAAGTTCCACACAAAATATTTTAAAGATGGCGGCCAAAATGGTGGACGACTAAACAAACTATTTTAGTCGGCGTGACATATTATGTATCAATTAGATCAGCGTTTACCAACCCTATGGTCGCGACCCAAAATAGGGTCACGAAAAAATATTTTAGGGTTGCGAAAAATCTTTGAAGTTATAAAAATAAATTAAAAACGGTGAAAAATAATAAAATTTTACTTGAAACTTCCAATATTTTGCCCCCTGTAGGGGGGCTAAGATATCAAAAACGATATAAGTGTAATTATTTTACTATTATCGAAGGGTTATTTTGCTATCTTTACCCCCATAAGGGGAAAAAATATTGGAGATAGAAAAAAGTTTCAAGTAAAATTTTATTTATTTATTTATTTTTTTGGTTTGTAGTTTTAGTCCCGTTCAACAGCTTTATTAGAAATTTTATTATTTTTCACAGTAGAATCCAAATATGCTATCAAAAATATACACTCCAATTTGAAATTTAGAAGTTGGGTGGCCTGGGGGCAAAGTGGGTGGTTGCCCCTAGTGCGCGATTGCATGAAAACAAACTTCCCTTTACATGGTATGGATCCCCCAAGTTTCATTAATTTTTCTCAATCCGTTCAAAAGTTAAGAGGGGGGGGGGGGGGGAGACTTTTGGACCACCCTGTATATTTAAGTTCAAAGGAATCAAAATAACGCAGCTTGGTCAAAATCAAAATATGTGTATATAAATTTAATTGAATAAAGTAGAAATAATAAAATTATATTAATAAGTCAGAATAAAGGAGTATTATTAGGAAAAGATATACACGAATACTTGAAATGATGATAAAAATAAGGGGTATTGAACGAGGAGTCATAAAACTTGCTAGAAGCTTTAATCTCTTTTTTTAAACTTCCAAAAAGGGACATGCCACCAACATTAGTTAAGGAATTATTAGGCGCTTTATATAATTCGAAACTGGTATATTAAAACAGACACATTATAAAAATAAACAAATCAAGTAATGTCATTAACCGTATTAAGATGACCAGTGCGCTCATTTTTTTTAAAAAAATAAATCAGCCTACAGTCCCTCTTCCCTTATCTAGTAATGATTTTATATGAATTCAGCCACTTGGGGTTTCATGTACCCTGCAATCCTTAGGGTATGCAATATGCAACACACTACATTTACGGTAGGGTCGCGAAAATGTTAAGGACAAATTTATAGGGTCACGGAATCAAAATAGTTGGGAAACGCTGAATTAGATGATCTTGACGAGTATAAAAATAATATGTAACTATTAAAATTCCACACCTAATATTTTCAAGATGGCGGCCGATTAGAAGAATAACTAATAAAAAAAAATATATGTGTGAGACTCTCACGCATTACAAATGAAACTTAAGTTCTAGACTTAAGTTAAGTTGCTTTATGTTCCCTCCTACATATTAATATCATATAATTACATATATAATTATGTCATATATATAATTCAGAGTTTAAATCGTCCTATTTTAAGTAAAGCACGCAACTCAATGTTATACTCTTATACAAAAAAGCATATAATATAAATCATTTAATTTATTAAATAAGCAACATACATATTTATAAACAAGAGTTTACAATTCCGCCACAGTCAGATAACTTCTCAAAGAAACGTAATTTAAATTTATAAAATATTTTCATAAAATGTTAGCGAATAATGAAGAAAAAACATAATAACAACATTTATTTATATTAATTATAAAATTATATGCAATCATAATAATATGCTTATACACCAATTCTGTGTTAAGCATTAACCATCTACTCCCGTGGTGTAGTGGTTAGCTTGTCTGATAGCTGGCTGAGAGGTCGGTGGTTCGAGACTCGTCCAGGTGAAAGATTTTTTACAGGTTAATCAATTGCCAACTTAGACCGGCAGTTGATAAAGAATCTCCCACGTAGTCGTCTCAAAACCAAAAACTGTTAATTTCAATTCAAAATATTTAATTGCACGAGTCTCGAAACGCGAACTTCGTTTCTCGACGTCAATTTCATCCAAGCCGATTTACCCAACCGCGGCTAAAAAAGTTTCAATTCAAAAATTTTAGTCGGCATGACAAATTGTCCTTCGTATAAAAGGTCTTAAATAATAATTAATATAAAAATGCAATTTTTCAAAACTGGTCTTTATTTATTTATTTTTTTTTTGTTTCTGTATTCTTCACCTTAGTTGTATCTATGTACAAAATTTGGGGAAGACTGAATGACGATAAGTTGTTCAAAATTGGGGTAATAAGTGTGCGATGAAACTTAAAAAGCAAATAAATTTGACGCCATTTTTTTTTTTTTTTTTTGGTTTCTGTATCCTTCACCATAGTTGTTTCTATGTGCAAAATTTGGGGAAGATTGAATTACGGGAAGTGGTTCAAAATTGGGGAAACGGAAAAGTGCGATGAAACTTACAAAGCAAAGTAATATAAGACCAGTAAAAAAAGAATTCGTAACTATGAAAATATTTAACCTAATATTTTCTAGATGGTGGCCTATATGAAAGACGACTAAAAAAAGATTTTTAGTCAGCATAGGTTATACATTGTTTAAAGGTATTTAAAAAGGCAGTTGAGATGGGGGCAATCTTTACTTTTGTTGCAGGCTCCCTGTGCTTGCCAGTCTAGATAGCCTGGCGTTATCATATTTTTTTTGTATTTGTATATAATCTTTATTTAACAGTTATCACTGGCTCGCTACGCTCGCCAGTTTATGCAACAATTGTAGATAATCGTTGTATAATGAAGTTATCGTAGGCTCACTACGCTCGCCTATTTGAACAGAAATAGTAGACAATGTCATTGCAGGCTCGCAACGCTCGCCTGTTTATGCAACAAATGCAAGCGTAGCGAGCCTGCAATATCTTTATTAAGTAAAAATTATTGAAAAATGCTGTGTAAACTGGCGAGCGTAGCAAAGTTGCAATATCTTTATTAAAAAAAATCTACAAATGACGTATAAACAAGCGAGCGTAGTGAGCCTGCAAAAACTTTAAAAAAGAGATGATCTACAATTCAAGAAAAATATGATAAAGCCAGGTGAAGAAAGGCAAGTGCAGCGAGCCTGCAATATCTTTATTTAAGAAATATTACCTATGTACAAAAAGCAAGGAAAATAGTTTTTTCTACCAAGAACTTGAAACTTTATACGAACTTCGGCTCACAGCATCTTAGTTTATTAACCAACTTTAAATTTAAGATGCCGGCCAATATTGCAGACGACTAAAGAACAAGTTTTTAGCATACACTATACTATACAAGTACTCACATGCAAAATGCTACTTTCCGCACTAGACGCCTAATGTACTATTAAAGCTCTATCAGGTTGATTAAGAATACACCAGGTTTTAAGCGAAAAATTATCCTGGTAGACCAAATATGGCAGATATAAGAGCACTATTCTACGCGAATTCTTTTTGAACCTCACCACTAGTATATTATTCACCGTTTTAAGCCTGATGTAGCACAGAAGGATTTGTTATTTGTTTATTTTCTATTTACTAATAAAATAATGAAAAACATTTTCTTTTAAAGAAACATCTAGTAACACGGGTTACTGGAGTCAAGTTATTCACATAATTAACGTCTAGAAAAAGAATAACAATAGTTATGGTTAATTTCAATTACAAACTTCAAGGTAAAAGAGTTTTTTTCTAAAATTAGATTTTCAAGACTAATATAGGCTGTATGTAAATGTAAATTTGACATTGTTAATCAATGAGTTGCTAAATGTTTTATGATAAAATGTAGGAACCAGAGGTTAAATAAATTAAGAAACTTAAACAAAATATGCCCATATACATAGTAAGACTAAATTCAAATACAATTTAATTGATTAACACATTTCAAAGTATTCAACAGGTGATTGTTTACACTTCGTTTTCAATTTCCTGGAAAATCACCTTCATTTTTAACAATATCGTGAAAACTATATTTTTCCCGGGAAAAAATTGTTAAATTCTTCGTTAATTATAGTCTACATAAAATATAAAATAGATTTTTTTTAAAAAAAATCGATAAAACTGTTTTCTAGGATTTTCAGGGTATTTGGAGGCATCAGCCCTAAATTTATAGCTAATATTTATTTCTCGATTGGCATGAAATATATTGAAGCATAAAAAAATATCCAAGGAACCTGCAGAAAGATTCTTAGGAGAGAAAATATTTTCAAAGAACATTGTTCTAGTGAGTATTTATAACCTGATTGAAAACCTGTATATTTCAATAAAGAAGATATTTATGATCATATTCAGCTTTAGCAAAAACATGTACGTTAAGAATAAATTTGAAATAATGTTCTAAAAACCACAGGTTCACAGTTATATTATTAAAACTAATATAGTTTAACTATTAAATTTAATTTAACTATTTAGTTAACTATTAAACAATATAGTCCACCAATTAGTGTGACACATAGCTTCATCAATTATTCAAATGATGATTCTTCAAATGTGATTCGGATCACTTTCGATCCCCAGTGGGATCACACTTATTTTAATTCAATATTTTAATGCACACAGATAGTTGAAATTAATATGGGACTATCTGTGGGCTTCGTTCAACAAACCATCCAATTTTTTCCAAATAGGATGAGTACTTTTAAAGATATAGTTAAGAATAATAATACTAGCCCATAAAAACAAAGTTATTATTGTAAATCCTTTATATTCATGTATTTTGGCTATGAGAGGGTAAAAATTGGTATTCATTCATTTTATTTTTTTTTTAAATATTACTTATTTTGGTTTATATATATATTTTTTTTATAATTTAATTTTTATTTTTAAAATATTATTTCTTAATTTTGCTTCCGAGCTTACCGAAGGTAACGGAAGCTATGTGATCGTTCTGAAGAACGAAAAAATTTTAGGTCTCTGATTTCAAAAGTTACAAGACAGAAATCCGTTTCAGACATCAGGTCTGTCGCTCAATGTTTGCGAACCAACATAATACTACTCGTACGATCTTATTGAAAATTGAATGGTAGGTCATAATTAGCCCATTGTTGGTCTCATATTAGTTTCAATCTTCAGCGCCCATTTGTATTTCTTCCACATGTGCACAAACATTCATTTAACTGATTTTTATGAAATTTTGATCGTTTGACGAAAATAGCCTGGAGATATAGCCCTAGGTAAATTTCAACCCTCTACACTCAAGGTTGTAAAAGTATAAAATAATTCATTTATACAAAATAGGACGCGAGGAAGCTATGTGCCACACGAATTGGCAGACTATTTTAAAAAAATTATTTGAAAAATCAATTAATTAAAACTTTTAATTAATTTAATAACAATTTGCTAGAATGTTTTCGTACTGCTAAAGAGTCCAAGTGCCAAGTTTTAGCTCGATTGAATGACTGGAAGTGGGTTAAATTAGCCCATGGCCCTCCAAAGATTTTGAAGACAGGCACCGACAAACAAACAAAGAAAAGTAAAGTTAATATAAAGGATTTATATTAACAAGTTGGTGCACACGAGAGAAGGAAGAAATAGAGAGAAGAATGCAATTAATATTGGACAAAGAATGGGCTTTCAAAAAAATCGTTAAAATCAAAAGAGTGGCTTTTTAGAGATGTTAGTTCACAAAAATGTTATCGGATAGACAGACAGACACAAAACCAAAAGTATCCCCTGATGTCTGAAACGGACTTCTGTCCAAGAATTTTTGAAAGGGAAGACAAAAAAAATGTCTGTTACGTTCGGTTAGCTAGGGAACTGAAGTTGTTGTTTAAAAATCGAGACTATTTAAAAATATATATGTACTATTAGCACAAGAGATTGTTTAAACGAGATTAGAAGCACGGACTATAACTAACCAATCAAAGAATCACGCAAATCCGGCCCGATAGCAACGAAGAATAAAGGAGCTGATAAATGAGCAGAAGAAGGAATACAAACTTAAAGAGCTGAAATACAAAACAAACAACATTGCCACGTGCAAGAAAAAACAAGGTGAAGGTAATATAAAGTTATATTAAAGTTTGGACAGGCTGGGAATACAGTTGGAACAAAACAATAACCTAAGGATAATATCAAGTAACTAATAACTATTATTTACTCATGAACCATGGGGGTTCATTCACTCTGATATGGTGCGATTATATTATTTGTTAACACGCATCAAATTAAACAAGAGGTTTCGATAGAAGTGTTATACTTTCACTTTTACATAGCAAGTAAAAAACGCCATGGGTGTTAAATCTGTAGTAAGTATACAATTTTGGAGGACATGTGTTTGATATTAATAGGTTTAATCTAATAATTACATACATGAACAATTTTAAAGTAAATAAGCGTTCAATCTAATGTAATCAAGTCAACCCGAGTTATATAAAAAGAAATAATGTAAATGTGCACGTACATGCTTTTAATAACACTTGTTCTACAGTAGACTAAAGATTTTTTTTTGTATACATACCTACAATTTTAGGTTACCATATACCAAAAAATGTGATTATGTTCCTACATAAACGGCTAAAAATAATAGTTTAATGACATTATCTTTGATATAACTTTAAAATAGTCATGACAGACTTTTGTGATGGGAACATAACCGAAGTCTAATTCAAGGCCACTAAACAATAGTAACTTAACATGAAATGGGTCCTTCAAAATTAGATAGTCTGCAAGTAAGTACGTGTTTGTTAATAATAATAATTGTATACAGTAGTATGTTAATGTGTAAGATCATTTATGTGTATTTATTAGTCATTAATATGTATAGCTTGCATTATTCTTGAAGAGCTCGATCTAGCGGCTGTAGGAAGTATTAATTAGTGCTGGTAAGAAATACAAGATGTGTCATACAGAATAATGTTCATTTGATTTTAACGTAATTTACTCTAGATAGTGACTAAGTCAACCAAGCGCACGCACAATGCAGCGATACATTATAAGATACGTGAACTATCGCGCAAGAAGGAACTTATTCTAAACATCATTATGATATTATAATAGAAATCAAACTTACTTTGACAGTCGTTGTTACATTTTTTTTTTTTTTTTTTTTTTTTTTTTGTAAAAGGTTCCAATTTTCTTTTTACATATAATTTAGAATAGTTTGGCAAATTTATTGCAATTCATAAAAATCCAGGTTAATTTAAAATAAAGATATACTTGGATTATTCAGTAAAGGAAATTTATGCACTAGAAGTATGCCATTGATTGATAGCCAGTGACTGATATATAAAAGCTGTATCAGTCTAGTGCCAAGTTAAAATTTCACGAACAGTCATTTCGATAAGATTGACGAATGAAATATTTGTAAGATTATTTTACTCTAATCCATTACTACAGTAAATTCATTTATTGTTAGATTTAGAAGGTTCATAGGTTTAACCTTCAGCTAGGTCACTTCAATTGTATCTTACTTGATGTGTAACTGTACAAGTAAACTTACTGATTCCAAAAAAAAAAAATTAATTAACTTGAAAAACTGATTTTCATTTAGTTGAGAAACTATCAAATTCTTTTTGTGTAGGGAATTTCGAAAAATATGTATATATCCATAACTAATACTAAAGTTGGATTCCTTATAGATAGGACAGTGATTGTGGGGATAGATCCGACCGAAAGAATCCTACAGTGTAGTACTGCAAGTGAGACCGTGAATGGCTGGATTTAACCAAAATTTAACCCATTTCCAACTAGAAACCTGAATGGATTATCACACCTAACATAAATACCACAGTGAATCAAAATAAATAATTCTTTCATTCATAAAACACATCATTTTCATAGAAGGCTGATATTTTTTAGCCTGATTGATTTATCAGCGTCGTATCATTCAACTGTGACACGAGTTTTAAAGATAAGTTTAAAATACCATATTTTTGGCAAGATAACCATAGATGACCTGATAAGATTTTCAATGTATACAAATGCTCTTACGTAAAAATCATTTTACTTTTACACTAAATTTAATTTCTATGTAACTTGAAACATATAAATGTTAAAAAAAGAAACCGGAAGACTAGATGAAAATCTCTTGCACGAGTGAGATCCATAAATAAACAACATTTTCTCTTAAAAATTGTATTGCCGCAATGCGATATCAACCTATTATTAGTTTGATTAGTTCGTGTCGTGCAAAAGCATTAGTTCGTGCCAACACTAATGGATGAAATAGGAATATGGAGATAGACTACAAGTATTAAAAATAGCCTGTCAATTAGTGTGGCACATAGCTTCATCGCGTTCTATCGCTTGTTGTTTAATGATGATTTTATAACCCATTATTGTCTGATAGATTTAATTTTTCCCCTTTTATTAAATATGACAAAATTGTTTTAATATTTTACATTAATCAAACTATCAATTTAGAACAATTTAATAAGCGGATACGGTTGGAATTAATGTGGACTACATTAATGTGGAAGTTTAAAATACCAAATATATGGGACCAACAATAGACTAATTAATAAGTACCACCCAAATTGTTGCTGTACAAAAAGTAGTTTTTAAGATATTGGATCGCAAAAATTGAGGACAGACCGACAGACAGACACGGGAACAAAAATGTTCCCTGATGTCTGAAACGAAATTATGTCTTTATATTTTTTTAATTCGAAGACATAAAAAATCATATAGGTCCCTTCGGTAAGTAAAAGTAGCAAAAGGTATCTCGTATTCGAGCTTTTCACTAAATTTATATACTATAAGATCTTCTGCTTCGACACTGACCATATATTTTACAATCAAGAACCAACCATTCATTTATAGAATATCTACAGCGCATAAGACCCTTAATATTTTTCTGAAGTATGCAGTTTTAATAGAAAATGAAACACGTACAAGCTGTAGGTATTCAAAACACTATTATATGGTAACAACTAAAGGCCCTTTGATGGCCCTAAAAAGCCCTGTAAAGGGCAACTTTGAAACCTCAAAAGGAGCCCTATTATGTATGGCGCGGGGCAAAGCCTTATCAAAACCATTAGAAAAAAACTAGTGGTGCCGCGGGACACCCGTTAGGAACGAAGTTCCTTACACTTTCCATTAAATATAAATTATAAAATTTCACTGCTAAGTATATGCACACGTACAATACGTACATGCTAACTACTTATACATGCCAGAGTTAGAAAAGAGACAAAATTAAAAGTATAACTAACTAATTGTACTTAGCTGAGTTAAAAAAAAAAACACATTTTTATTATCTTTGAAGCGAGTGTCTTGCAATAAATATGTATTGAATATTGAGAAAAAAATTAATCATGATGAGTTGATAGTTAATGAGGATGGTTGTAGTAGAGTGATGGAACAGGACTATTCCCTAACCCTCTCGCCTACTCAATTTAAAATATTATAAAATTTATCACTATAATAATAACTTTTGCTTGTATCAGGTTTAAATAGTACATGCCTGTTTCAACTGTACTTTAGACGATGCGTATGAAATTTTATTAAAATCGTTACATTAGAACGTAAGATAATGGGGGGGGGGGGGAAGGGGTTGGTTTCTCTATTTTAAACGTTTAGGTCCGCTTTAATGTTTTTAACGACCTTTAACACTTTATAGCGGTGTCGGTGATAGTTTTACTAAAACAAAATATTATAAAAGTTGTTTCTCTCATTGAATAGATGAATTTAGAATTTTTTTCCCGTCCTAGAATTCCAATTTTACATTTGAAGCTAGATTTAAAGCTGAACGATAATATAGTTTTTTAGAATGCAAAAGTAGAGTAGTTTTAAAAACTTATCATCTGATTAAAACATGTTAACTTACGGTTCTAGAGAACTGCAATATAAACAACATACCTGAAACAAAACAAAACAAAAAAAAAATCAATATCTTCAATAAAAAATATATTCTAATACGACTTACTTATTTAAATTAAATTATAAAATAATTCCGTCACTTCTATAGTCCAGTCAAAACATACATAAAAAATAGCATAATAAATTCACGTAAACATACATAATAAATTCGCAAAGCGTAATGTAGTTCTGATTTTTTTATATGTTGTTTGGGCCAGTTAGGGTAGTGTGATCCTAAGTTTGCAGCTTCGAAAAACCTGTGCTAGCTGCGTAATAGCTGAAAAACTGAAACATTTTCGTACTTGTTTTAGTTTTTACCGTATAACTCGTAAACTTTGAGTTTTTTGATGTTAGGAGTTATTTCTATTTTTAAAGTGCAGTAACTTTTCAGCAGCATAAGCTCAACCGGAGCTGCGTACGACCAATAGGTTCCAAGATATGGCACTTCAAAAATTGGCAATGTTTTTTAAAAAAAAGTGCTGCTCTAGCTTGGGGCCAAATATCGGCATAAAACAGCCCACCTACGAGAAAATTTATAAGAAATAAAGTTGTAGTAAATTTAATTGGCTTCCATTAAAGTACAAAATGAAGTCTCTAGGCCTAATTGTTCAGGTGCAAACGTAAAAAACACAGAAACAGAATATTAGGCAAGTCAAATTAGACCTATAATTTGCAAAGCTTGATGTAGTTCTGATTATTTGATATGTTGTTCGGGCCAGTTAGGGTAGTGTGATCCTAAATTTTCAGCTTCGTAAAACCTGTGCTAGCTGCGTAATAGCTGAAAAACTGAAAAACTTTTGGACTTTTTTCAGTTGTTGATATATACCTCGCAAACTATACGCTGTTCGATGTTACTTGTCTTGCTATTTTTGTAGTACAGTAAATTTGCAGTAGCATAAGCTCAATCGGAGCTCTGTACGACCAATAGATTCCGAGATATGGCAATTTAAAAATCGGAAATTTTTTGTAAAAAAAATGGAAATTTTAAGTATTTCTCTCGTTTCGGGGCAAATATCGGTGTAAACTGTTAACCTACTAGAAAAGTCCTAAGGAATAAAGTTGTAGTAAATATAATTAGCTTTTTTTTAAGACCAACGACAACTCTGTAGGTCCAATAGTTACCGAGGTATGACACTTCAAAAATTGGCAGTGATTTACAAAAAAATGGAAAATGTATGTATTGCTTTCGTTTCGGCGCGAATATCGGCATAAAAAATCTCCGCTACGAGAAAAGTCATAAGAAATGAAGTTGTAGTAAATTTAATTGGCTTTCATGCAAGCACAAAATAAAGCCTGTAGACAAAATAGTAATGTTGTGAGTTGAAAAGAACAAAAAAAAGAAATTTGTATTTTTAAGTAATGAACCTAAACCACTTCTAATAACAAGTTTCGTGCATTCGAGGAATGAAAAATTCCAAAAAAAATGTTTAAAGGTGGAAAAGAATAACTATACTACATACATATATTTATGTACATTTATTATAAAATAACTTAGTGATCAATCATTGACGCTTAATGCTTTGTTTTTTCGAGGGTCCTGGTAGATGATGGTCGTATTCCGGGAAGTTGCTGAGGTATTTTGAGGGTTTCGGATTGATCGTCTGAAGGGGGAGGATCGTCGAGGTCGTCTTCATCCTCGTCGATTAAAACTGTAGGGACGTTGTGACAAGTCTTGCCACAGCACGTAGTGCACAAAGCTGAGCACTTAGGCCCAGCTCTCCGGCAAGTGCATGCTCTTACTTACATGAGAGCGATTTGAGAAGGATTGCTGGGGATGGTTTACATAATGATGTTATTGGTATTAAACCACGGGTACTTTTCGTCCAACCCCAATCTGTGGCATTCTTCTCTACACCTAGCCACTTTTGCACTTGGTGGTAAGTGTGATATGAACGGAAGGAAGCAGACTCTTACTATGGAGGCAACAGTGCCAGGTTTACCTTCGCGTTTCCTGCGGACTTGATGATTAGGCGGAACCGAAGGCCGTTTGATGTGTCGGTGGATCGCCGTACCGTTTTAGTAGGTGAGTTTTGGCAGTTCTGAAATTAGGCTTGCAATCGCATTTGATCTTATTCATGAGATCATTCATCGAGAATTGACATTCTTCTCTGTTTTCATCAAGGTATGAATATATATATATATTCCATGCACTCCGCGAGTTTCGTTGGCTCTGAATGATCTCTTTTCAGTCTAATAGGTGTTAGCATGCTGTGCAACTTTTTGTGGCATGATGCGTGGTACCTGGCACCAGTAGCGACGATATCAGATCAGATACAGATGCAAGACAATCTATAATCTCCTGTCCCCATTCATCACATCGACGATTTGCCACTTCAAGAATAGTTTCCCTTACACTCAATGATTCTACCTCGTGCACATTATTCCTTCGTGATTGAGGTAATTTTTTTTGGAGCTTGATAAAATCCAAAGTGATATAGTCTCCTCATAGAAAACAAATGTTTTGGAGCTGCATGGAGCCTCTTAATGATCTGGAGGACGATGGTTCAGGAACTGAATCGCCTCCACGACAATCAGATGCCACAATATTGCCACGACCCTCGAAATAAAAAGCATTAAGCGTCAATGACTTCTACGATTTGTTATAATAAATGTACATAAATATTATTATTCTTCTCCACTGTTACACATGAGTCTATGAACTTTTTCTTTTGTCGAATGCCACAACTTGTTGTTAGCAGTGTTTAGGATAATTTCTATGAAAATCCAATCTTTTGTTTTTGTGCTTTTTATGATTGCACCTGAACTATTAGGCCTACAGACTTCGTTTTGTACTTAAAAGGAAGCCAATTAAATTTACTACAACTCTACTTCTTATGACTTTTCTCGTAGGTGGGCTGCTTTATGCCGATATTTAGCCCAAAACGAGAGAAATACTTAAAATTTCCATTTTTTGAAAATCATAGCCAATTTTTGAAGTGCCATATCTCGGAACCTATTGGTTGTACAGAGCTCCGGTTGAGCTTATGCTGCTGCAAATGTACTGTACTTTAAAAATGGAAATAACTCCTAACATCGAACAACTCATAGTTTACGAGTTATACGGCAAAAACTAAAACAAGTACGAAAATTTTTAAATTTTTCAGCAAATACGCAGCTAGCACAGGTTTTTCGAAGCTGCAAACTTAGGATCACACTACCTTAACTGGCCCAAACAACATATAAAAAAATCAGAACTACATCACGCTTTGCGAATTTAATGTATAATTTGACTGGACTATCTAATGATTATTTTAAAATAAATTTTCTGTCACAACTACAATTTCATCAAAATATTCGTAACAATCATCTGTAACTCTCATATACTTAGGTTAATAAGAGGATTAATTAAATAATAATAAAAATAATCTCTACAATCCACCATTTAAAAGATGGACATTATAAAGTTAAACAATACTAGAATTATTAATAAAATTTGAAATATGTAGTTTTATTATCTAGCCAAAAATGTATCTTTAAAATAACCTGGATAAGACATGTCTTATCGCATGGACTGCTATGATAACCTAGAGAAAAGATTTAGGAATTTTAAAATAAACGTGATATATATATATGTGAATGATATCGGAATAACTGAAAAATATAAAACATTATTGCCAATGATGTTTTTGACATCGATAAAATAATGAAGATATTATCATTTAATAATTGGTGTCGATATTATTAAGCTATCTACAATGTGGAGTTTTAATTTGAAAGGCTCGATCTTAAAAAGGAAATATTCTAATATATTACTTTTTTCTTGCATATATGCTAATTGGATACACGTGTTTCGTTGCAGTATATTATACTAAAGGCAAGTAACGTTAAATTCTAAAGCGATTTGAGAAATAGGCACAACAAGTTTAAAAAACGTTTCCTTCAGGGTGCTGGGAGATATTCAATAGCATCGAATTCCATCGACTAGCATAGAATCCTCTCGAATGCTATAAACTAACATCGAATACCATCGACAAACATTGTATACTGTCGACTAACATCGATTTTTTTAAATTATTTGTAACTGAATTACCATTCAGACTTGATACACAGTAGACATTTCCAATAAACTAACTTTATTAGTTATAGTTTCATTTTTAAATTAAAAAAATACCTGAAGTTATTTTTGTTTAATATTTCTTATTTTGGCATTTTTGCTTACCTGTTGGCAATACAGCCTTCATTTTTAATTTTTTTTTCCTATAACTTCTTTTTATTAAGTTTTTTAAAGTTGATTATGAAGGTAATCTAATTTATGCTCCCTTGAGTCTCAGGTTGAACTTGAATTCTATCATTTTAATGTAATTATGTTGACACCTGGGCTCCTCCATCTTTCTTTACTTCCTACCCCTTCTTCTACTTCCTTTCCTTAAAACAGTATTTCTTCATCGTTCACTCTGAACACAGTATAATTTCATATCTCTTCTTGAATCGGTCTACCGAACCATCAAGTTTTTATAGTTTTATGATAGTTCGACAAGACAGAAATCTTAGCCGTATCAGCCAAGTTTTACTTAAGATTGTATCAAGTATATTTATGCTCATCAAACATGCAAGGGACCCTGGTGTCATACATTTCTCATCATGCGCGTATTCCGGGTTCGAGTCTCGACTTCGAGTAGTCACCCACGCTTAGTGTTCCGAACATTGTTATATAAATGGGAAGCTACTTAAGTGAAGGCACCTATATGGTTGCAAATGCCAATTATACCGTTAATATGGCTAATAGAGAAACACGGTGACCCAGTTGCATCAACTACACATAATTGTATTAGTGTAAGCTCTTTGGCAGGCCAAATAATCCACATATGCCTAAGCCAAAGATTTCTATTACATTATAATTTTATTGCAACAAATTTTACCTTCAACAAAGGTAACTAATTAACTTTTAATCCTTTATCTAAAAACTTTATCTTGCAGCAAATTTATTATATTATTATTTAAATTTGATGCCAGATTTAGTTTTTAGATTCATAAGCTTTTATAAAAGTTTAAAACAGATTAAAAGCATTGACGTAATATTAAGTTTTTATGAATAGTAATTGAACAAATAAAACAAAAATACAAGAGAGAAATTCAAATTACTTATGAATGGGATACAAAATGATCAAACTAAAGATAAAATAGAATCATATAAGTTTAAAATTACACTATATATCCTGGTTGCTATGACGTGAATAACATTTTATAAATGAATTGTTCACGCATCGACATAATTAATAAAAATAACTTGGTATAATCTAAAAATAATACCTCAAAAAAACTGAAAAGGATCTGAGGAAGTAATAAAAAAAAAAGGAATAGAATACTTTACAACGATATTAAAAAATAAAGATTCATAAGATAAAGTTGAGATCCTTAATTTTAGAAGTAATAAAACTTGGCTTTTAATTTCACTTTCCTAGAACATGTACATTTGTACTTCCGATGTTATCAAAAATGTAAATTTAATATATTTTATAACGTATTTTACATAATATTAAAACCAGGATCTTCTTAAAATATATGTTGCAGTTTTTATACTTGTATTTTCTCAAGCGATTTAATTTCACACAGTGCATCTCACTATGTAGTGCTTTCCAGGAGCTTTTATACACCATTTAAAAAGAGGAAAAAATAATATGATGTTAAGAATTAACGTGGTAATTAGCAGGTTTTTGAAGTAATAATGACAGGGAGTTCAACTGAAGCATTATCAGACCCCGAGGAAGTCCGGCTTTTAAATAGCTACTAACAGACGAACTCAGGCAAGGTCAGGGCGCAATACTAACTAACAATTAGACACGGGAATTTCATACTACTTTTGCTTTTATCTACTTTTCATTATTATTATTTATTTTAATAGTAACAATTCTCTAAAAATAAATCACTACAACATACACAAACAAAACTTCTTCATAAACATAGTGGTACTAAGTTTAAATCCTATAATATTTAATTTAATTAAAATTATAACGTTGCTGATGATTGCTTACAAGCTGTACATCTTAAATAGGTATAGGATTGGAGTGGTGTCTGTAAATTTATCCGATTGAGCTCAAATTTTGTATTTCCACTATATGAGTAGTCCTGATAACGAATTTAAGTTAAGAAAATTGTATGTCTGTTTGTCCGTGTGAATGAATCACGTCCACAGAGCTGAACAGGATTTGTGTTTCTTGGGTACAATGTTAAGCTCAATTCTGCGGCTAATATGGGCTATAAAACTTTTTGGTAGCTCAATATGAGGCGGGGAACGGGGCACCTATATAGAAAAATTTTAACATTAATTCTCAATAATCTATATATATATATATATATATATATATATATATATATATATATATATATATATATATATATATATATATATATATATATATATATATAATATATATATATATATATAATATATATATATATATATATATATATATATATATATATATATATATATATATATATATATATATATATATATATATATATATACAGAAAACAAACAAAACTCAGGTTTCGGTCACAAAAATCGTCTTTATGTTACAATCCCGACGTTTCGGTTTTTACTTAAAACCTTCTTCAGGGGCCGTAAAACATCTAAACAACGACACGTCGTTGTTTAGATGTTTTACGGCCCCTGAAGAAGGTTTTAAGTAAAAACCGAAACGTCGGGATTGTAACATAAAGACGATTTTTGTGACCGAAACCTGAGTTTTGTTTGTTTTCTGTTTATATTTACGGTCGAGAATTTATTCATATATATATATATATATATATATATATATATATATATATATATATATATATATATATATATATATATATATAAAATAGAATGTATTCATATATAGATATATATTGTGTAGCCTATTGCAGTGTGGAAAAACACGGTATTACATTGCTAATATATATATATATATATATGTGTGTGTGTGTGTGTGTGAGTGAGTTTGTGTGAGTGTGAATGTATGTATTTAACCCGCAGAATTCAGATTAACATTGTACCGAAAACCAACAAAATCTTTACAGTCGTTTGTCGTTTGGACGTTATTAACGCACAGATAAACAATTTTCTAAACCTAAATTCGTTATCAGGACTATACTAATTTAGTGGAAATATTAAGATAACATAAAATTAAATTAATATCCTGTAAAACAGTCCGTTGCGAAGCACGGAGCGGCAGCTAGTTTATAATAATATCACTAGATGATAATTACTGATAATTTATGCATATTTCATTATAACATTCGATCAGTGGATTTATTTAATAAATCAATTAATTGTCAGATAATTTTATATTATTTATATTACAAACTGAACATTCAAATTGGCAATAATTCAAAAAAGTGATATTTTAATTTAAAATTTAAATATAATTTTGTTTTCTCCAATTATAAATCAATTAAGTATTATTGTTTTTAATTGAAAATATAATTTAATTTTTTATTTACTTTATTAGAAAAATACAATACGACAGAACTGTATGACAATAATAATAGTTTAGTGACAATTAAATTTTGAGTAAATGAATAATTCCGCGTTATCGTCTATAATAGAGATATGAATACACCGAATACATGTACACAAAAGCAATCAAACTAGTTGAAATTATTTTCGTAATTTATGCATTATGTCACACAGGATAATCTAATATTTTCTTTTAAATTAAAAAAAAAAATCAATCCTCAATAAAAATTTAAATTAATAATTAAGGGTCATGAACAAAAAAGATTTTATTAAATATAAAATTATACAAGGGCAGAGAGAAAAATAGACTGCCAATTGGTGTGGCACATAGCTTCCTCGTATCCTATTCACGTACTTCATTGATTTTATGCTTTTAACAAACCATTATTCTCTAAAAAAAGAAAAAAAAAAAATACATTTTTATTTTAATTTTACCCCCTCAAAACTAGAAACAACACAAAATAGAATGTAACAAAAATTAATCTACTATTTAAGAGCTTTTCAACGATATACATCATATTATAAAAGATTAACTTTGACATTTGTACCCCTGTACTTTGAGGTACCTAAATTATATTATTAAAAAACAAACAATACAAAAGGGCAATAATTAAACTAATAAACAAAAAACCTAATAAAACAATTATTTAAACCCTTTAACCTACAACAAAATTAAAAATCGGTACAAAAGTACGTGTACAAATTTTTTAAAAACAAACCAATAAAATATCGTTAATGTACATATCAAGGCCTTTCAAATGATTTAGGACCAAAGTTGTAGATCTTTTAAAATCAGTTACAGCTGGTGCTATCCGTTTTCCAATACGACTTACCGTTCAGCCGCAATCATCCCCCAAAACAGCTTAAAAATCAAGTCGGCCATTTTTATTTTTTTAAGGGGAGAAGGAGGGGGAAAAGAAACTTTGTATAATTTTTTTGGTTCACAATATGGACGTTGCGCATCGAATGGCGCAAACCGTAAGTCTCTAGCTCTTCTGGAAGTGGGTTAACATTAATATCAGTCAGTGAGTCAGTTAGCCATGCGGCTTTATAGTACATTGACATATTAATTTAGTACGATTTAATGTGCGCAGACGGTGCTATAAAGTAGCATACATGCTACTTTCGACAAACCAAAAAATTTCATAAAAATCAGATGATAACTTTTAAAGATATAGCTGTAAATAAATGTATGTTTGTGAGCATGTGGAAGATAAACAAATAAGCGCAGAAGGTTGAAACTTATATGGGACCAACAATGGAATGATTATGACCTAATAACTAAGTTTCATTAAAATCGGACAAATAGTTTTTAAGATATGGCGGTTCGCAAAATTGAGCGACAGACCGACAGACAGACACGGCACCAAAAATGTTCTCTGATGTCTGAAACGGATTTCTGTCTTGGAATTTTTGAAATGGGAGGTATAAAATTTTTTCGTTCTTCAGAACGATCACATAGCTTCCGTTACCTTCGGAAAGCTCGGAAGCAAAAAAACAAATAATTAAAAGATGAATATTTAAGACATGCAACTTATTATTTAAACCTTTAATAACACCTCTATAACAATATTATTTTATTTGCAAACTCATTAGCAATCTTACTTTCTTTTTACACAGCGTATTGGAGGATAAATAGAGCCTTCAAGAATTCATATAATTGTAATACAATATGAATTACTACCAATCGTAACTTCAACTTTTAAAACCAGTCAGCAGCACTAAATCACAGACTGATAGTTGAAAGTTGGCTTGTCACAGTTTGTTTATATATAAACCCGATTAAGTCATAAAGTCATATATAGTAAATTATATTTAACTTGGCGAAGCTGCTAGGATAATACCGTGTCTAAGTCCGCTAAGTCCGAAGAGAATATCAAAGAAAAGTAATCGTCTCTTAAGACAGTGAAGAAACTACTGATGTGAAACACATAGAGTTCAGGAAGGAATCGAAATAGGTTCAATTTCTAATTTAAAAGCTTTATCCAAAAATTATTAGAACGAGCCGTATATACTAGTCAAAAAGAAGATGTCAAATGTATAATGACGAAGAATGAATGAATGATGAAAAATGAAGAGGACAAATGACCAACCAAACCAGTGCTGCGGTAAAAATGTAAGTTTAAAACATAAAATAACCAGGATAATGCCAATAGCAGATGTAAATAATTTACATTAGTTCCGGCACATGGAAGGCGAACAAAAATAAGTAGCTATGTCTATGGGATGAATGTAAAAAAGGCAAAGCGAGAAGCTGACATCATATGATAAAGGGGTAAGAAATTATAAGAAAATTTCAGAAGGATATCAATTCTGGATAAAAAAATGACACAAAAAATTAATAGGTAGGTCACGGAGTAGGGGTAGAAACAGGACGCAATAGGAATTATACGAAAAGACTATTCAGCGGAAGAATCTTGGAGAAAAACCATAGATTCAATCGAGAAAGTTTAAACTCAAATGGGAAAGAATAGATGACTAATGACTAGTCACTGTTGTTTACTTTTATGTTTTATATCAGTTCAATTAAATAAATAATAGTTATAGTAGTATATTACTCTTTCTATGTATATTTATTTAAATATGGATTTCTATCAGTGGTCTTCAGTGTATTCGTAGAAAACTTAACGATCTTATTATAATTTGCGACATTTCAAACCTAATTAGGCCATTATCAAGCTTATTATTTAACAACCTAAATTGAAACGTAGTTTAGAACTATATTTAACATTTAAGATTTAGTTATATTTTATAGACTTAGATATGAAGACATTCTTCAGGAATTTCTTCATATTATTATTGTAAATACTACCTATAAGCAATAAAAGGTTGATTGATTGATTGATGAAGACATATTTTCTCTTCATGAAAACAAAACTACATATATAAGTTTTAAAGTTCAGTTAGACACTAACGCTAAGTTTAGACACAAATCTATAAAAAATAAGTGAAATTTAATTTAGGACACAGCAGAGAAAGTACAAAATACTAATAAGATAAATGTTAATGTTTTAAACCACGATGTAATTCAGGATGGCAAAAAGGAAGCCTGATAACCCAAGTTGCGGTTCAAATTTCGCAAATTAAAATGAGAACTTAGGGTTTTATGAATACCCTAAAGACCGCCAAATCCAGATTTAAACATAGCCTTTAAATAAAGTTGATAAAACCACAAACAACAGACAAACAATTTTTTTACAACCACTAAAAACGTGTACATCCATCAAAATTTTGATGCCATCAAAATCCCTTTTCTACATATATAATTAATACTAGATATATGAGAAAGTAAAAAGAAAATCAGAAGAAAAGCGATGGGCAATCTTGGAAAATAGAGAACTCTTCCAGAACGACGGGTTTCAGTTTCAACCCTCAGGGGAGGGACTGGTCTTCTTAGTCCTTTAGGGTTAAAAAGCCCTTTTTGCCTCAAACTTGCCTTTTTATGAACTAGAGTTCTCAAAAGTTTAAGAGGATTAGCTCAAGTAAAAGATAGATTAGATCCAATAAATTTCCTCTATAAGGGGCAAAGAAATTTATGTATAGTATGTTTATATTCTACATTTTAAATTAAAAATATAAATATATTGAAGAAATTATCTTTTTAAAAAAATATTTTTTTGGCACTCTTCTTTATAATTTATGTAGATTAGAAATGCCAAAAGAAGTAACTACTTTTTTAGACTTAGGACAAAATTTTAATTTAAAACCAGAATGTGATATTTTAAAATTAATTATAGACATAGAATCAATTTGAAACAGGATAAATATAAGCGATAACCATGTTAGTGTATTGCGCAGCCACTTAATACATCAAAATATGAAATATCAAGAAGACAAAAAAAAAAAAAAAAAAAAAAAAAAAAATTGGAAATGGTACTATAGAAAAACAAATTATATTTTCTAATAACATATGATGGCTTAATTATCTGTAAAAGTGGCAAGGCGAACTTAACATTAATAATGACTAAACGTCAATGTAATAGCAAAAAGTGGAAGAGCATTTAAATGATAAAACCTTATATAGAAAAATTAGAAGCAATAATTCATCAGATGACACATTCAAAGAAATAAAAAATCGGGTACAGGGTACCTCGGAACTTTTCCTCACTTCAGAGGCCAAAAGTGGCCTCTCCTGCTGCTAAGCAGCAGGAAAGGCATTGGACCTCAGCATTGGAATCAGCATTGGTCGTGGTCAGTACTTGGATGGGGGTGACCGTTCTGAACAAACTGATTTATTATCATTATTCAAAAAACCTTATTTTTAATACCTATATTTTATTTAATTATTTGAAGTTCGGCGGTATTTTGACGGATGTAAACAAACTTTGACGTCATTAAAATTGTTAAGAATTGACATTTGACATAACTTGTTTTATATTTATAACTTGCCATATTTACTTTGTTCAAGAAAATGTTTAAATAAATTCAGTTCCACTCTTGCTATAAAACTCTCAACTTTCTTTAGGTTATGGGCCCAGCACGCTTCCACTGCGCGAGTGATCAAATGACAACCGAGCTGACATAATGACAAAACCGTTATCGCTCATTAAGTTTACAAATTTTAGATTTCTACTTGGCTTATTCTAATTTTTTTAAGAAGCCAATAAGCCATATGTTTTGTTTTGTTTTTATTTATTTATTTTTTGCTTTTATCATTCATGATTAATAATGATATATAAAACATTAATATTATACAAATAGTATAATATATTTAAATATTATATTATGTATTTATTCACATACATTATTATTTATTTATATATATTTATTCAATGTCATATTATTTATTTACTTGTGTATTATTATTTATTTACATATATTTATCTAATGACATATTATTTATTTATAATATTTTTATTTCTAATTGTTATTTATTATTTGAATCAATTAAATTAACATTTGAAGTTAAGTGCAATTCATGACCTTTCTCTGAAGATCAAAAATTGAGGAGGAGTGTTAAGAATTGACATTTGACATAACTTGTTTTATAATTATAACTTGCCATATTTACTTTGTTCAAGAAAATGTTTAAATAAATTCAGTTCCACTCTTGCTATAAAACTCTCAACTTTCTTTAAAAATTATCGCACTAATAAATAATTATATTCGCTAATAACTTTAAAACTAATTAATGGCATTTCATCGGGTTTTTTTATATTTGTTCCTTAATTTTTTCCGGTTCTAACGATATGCTTTAAGTCAAAAACCTATTTATACTTTCAGTATTATTAACCGTCAAAGTTTCAAAAATCAAAAATTGATAACTTCAAAATGGCGGCCAATATCAAAATGAAATTTGGTGGGCTTGTTTGTCATACAGAGAGGTATATTCGAGCCAAATTTCAACTCGATCAGGACCATTGTCGATTTATTACGATTTTTTAAAATTTTTGCTGACTCAACAAACTGGGTTCAAGATGGCGGAAAATTTGATTTTCCGGGCGGCACCACTACAGGTAAGGACTGATTTTTCTGCCAAGTTTCATCTCTCTAGATTAAATACCTTGGGCGCTACGATGATAACACACACACATACATACATTCTTACAGACGTCATGCTGAAAATCACTCAGGAGGTCTTAAAAACACCCAAAACGGATAATTCCGTTGAAATCTCGAAAAAAAATTGTTTGGTGAAATCAGTACTTTTCCTACTATAGGTAGTGAGGAAAAGTAAAAAGGAATACACTCCTACATTACATTAAATAACACATTACATAAACAGAAATATATTTTAGCAGCAACAAAAAACTATGTTAAATATAAATAATAGTAAAATTGGACGGATTTATGGTCTAATAAAAACCCATTAAAAACAATAACCCAATAATAAAGTCAATGAATTCACAAAAAAAGACAAAATTTATAAACCCCACCCTAAATTTTATAAACAATAGTAATCCATATGATATAAAAAAAAATCAATAGAATTAAAATTAATAGTATAAAAAAAAATTAATCAATAGTATAAAAAATATTAAACTTAACGAGGATGAAATTCTAGTCTCATTTGATATCATAGCATTATATCCGAGTATATTACCTGAACTGTACAAATTATTAAAACAAATGGGATAAAATAGAACCTTACACTGAAATAAAGTGCAAAAATTATTATTTAAATATTTTACAATTTTGTTTAAATAACAATTATTTTAATTAAAAAAAGAATTTCTATAGACAAGTGAATAGACTACCCTGTGGAAGTGAAGTTAGCTGGAATATATATCAACGACTTATTAGATTAAGTCTTAGAAAAAGTCTCTTTCAAACCTACCCTTATAAAAAACATATAAATGATTTATTAGTAATAGTAAAAGAGAAAGAAGTACATTTTTAGAAGCATTAAATAGTTTTCACCAATATATAAAAATTACTACAAAAAGGAAAAAAAAAAGTTTGAACTACCTAGATATAACAATTTACAGGGACAATAACGGAAATATATTAACAAAATGGTACGAAAAAGAAGTAAAAAATAGCAAATTTTTAAATAACTTTCTAACCACCCTAAATGTCAATTAGCTAAAACTGCATCCAATTTAATACCAAAAGCAGTCAATCTGAGAAGCAAACTATATTTATACAAAATATAAAAAATATTATTTTTAAAAAACTACATAAAAATGTTATCCGTTAAAACCAAAATCCTTATGGTACAAAAAAAAACAAACAATAATAAAACAATAAAAACAAAACAAAAAATACACTGCCAATTAGTGTGGCACATAGCTTCCTCGCATCCAATCATGTACTTTATTGTTATATTAACATTAAAGTTTGATTACTTTATTTTTATATTGTCTATTGTGTAAGAACAATTAACATTTTTTAGCGATCTTTAACACTTTATAGCGGTGTCGCTGTAGGTTTTACTAAAAAATTGTATTTGAAAAAAATGTTTGTCTTATTGAATAGATGAAGTTAGATTTTTTCCCCGACCTAAAACTCCAATTTTAAATTTGAAGTTCACGTTAACGTGAGCATTGCTCGTGAACGCTTGGACGGATAATGTTGTCCAACGAACTCGTCCTGGGCATTGGTAAAATGAACATGTCTACCAAATTTCATCAAAATCGGTTGACATTTACTCAAGTTATCGTCGCACGTTTCATAATTCGCGGACACACAGACCGACAGACAGACAGACAGACACGGAACCAAAAATGTTCCCTGATGTCTGAAACGGATTTCTGTCTTGGAATTTTTGAAATCGGAGGCATAAAAGTTTTTCGTTCACAAAAGTGAACACAATGTTTCCGTTACCGTCGGTAAGCTCGGAAGCAAAAATAAACCCGAAAAAACTGCCCTAGCACAACACGCAAAGAATTAATAAAATAATTTTGAAAAAAGCAAAAATAATAGGAAAGTCAAATAATACATCAAATAAATTGATTTTAGAGGCAATACATGAAAAGACAAGTATAATAAATGAAACGGATCTCAGATTGGAATCGTCACCGATTCTTCATGAGAATTGGTTCCTTTCGATTCTACCTGGGAATCGAATACTTTCGATTACCCCTCAGAATCGGTTCCTACTTTTCTACTTTTACCTAATCCACAATCTGTTCCTGTTCATACAAGAGATTCTATTTTAACAGTTTTAAAATATAGTTAAATTAGAACTAGGTATTAAAATGGTAAAATTCTCCACACGTAAAGAATCAATGTTTACAGATGTTTTAAATTCTTTTAGGACCACTATTTGAGAGCTAACACTCATATACGGTATAAATTTAATTAAAATCAGAAAAGTAATTAAAAATAGACTGCCAATTAGTGTGGCACATAGCTTCCTCGCATCCTATCATGTACTTTATTGTTATATTAACATTAAAATTATTGTTATATTGTTTATTGTGTAAAAAGTATTAATAGTTTTAGAGATCTTTAACACTTCATAACGGTGTCGCTGTTGGTTTTACTAAAAAATTGTATTTGAAAGAAATGTTTGTCTCATTGAATAGATGAAGTTAGATTTTTTTCCGACCTAAAATTCCAATTTTAAATTTGAAGTTCACGTTTACGCGAGATTTGCTCGTGAACGCTTGGACGGATAACGTTGTCCAACGAACTCGTCCTGGGCATTGGTAAAATGAACATGTCTACCAAATTTCATCAAAATCGGTCGACATTTACTCAAGTTATCGTCGCACGTTTCATAATTCGCGGAACACAGACCGACAGACAGACAGACAGACAGACACGGAACCAAAAATGTTCCCTGATGTCTGAAACGGATTTCTGTCTTGGAATTTTTAAAATCGGAGGCATAAAAGTTTTTAGTTCTCAAAAGTGAACACAATGCTTCCGTTACCTTCGGTAAGCTCGGAAGCAAAATATAAGTTAATAGAAAAAAGTTGATGTGCTTGCGCTATTGAAACCAATGTCTGCAGAAGGTTGAAATTAATATTGGATCACCTGAGCATCAATATTAACAAAAAAAATACGTGTGGTGTCGCGGGACACCCGGTAGGAACGAAGTTCCTTACATTTTTCATTAAATATAAATTATAAGGTTGAAGTATTATATTAAACCCACCCGCAAAATCAAAACAAAAAAATATCCCTACAAAAACAAAACAAAAAAATTTCCCTACATCAAAACTAAACAATTCCCACATCAAGACATGTCAATGTCAATATTGTAAAACGATTTAAAAATCTGGTTGGTCCAAGTAACAAAAATAATCAAAACAAGTCAAGGAACATGCGCAACGCGCGAGCGTTGCGCATGAACGCTTGGGCGGATAACTATTTCCAACGAACTCAGCCTGGGCATTGGTAAAATGAACATGTGTGCCAAATTTCAACTAACTCGGTGATCTTTTACTCAAGTTATCGTCATCGGTAGATTTCGTGACGGATTTTGCGTGACGGTGATTTTGTGACGGTGATTTTGGTTGTTTTTTTCGGATTCACTCCCGGGCTCCAGAACGTGCCATAAGGAACTTCGTTCCAAAAATCCAAATAAAATTAATTCGGGCGTTTTTTAAAACATGGATGTTAATAAAAATGTTTACTGACAGACCAACTGAAAGATAAGAAATTACCCTCAGATGTCTGAAACGCATTTTAACTGCGGAAAGTTGGATGAGAAAACATAAATTGCGTTAAACTATATTATTTCAAAAGAATAAATACTTCTAGGATTTCGAATTGAAGAATTTTCAAAATTATCTATAATTTTGTACATCTTATTATCACATGACACTTGTAGATACATATTTGTACACTAGAGAGTCGAATTAACTATTGCTTGGTAATTAAATCATAAAGTAGTTAATTCCTTTTTTTTACATAGTTTATAAACAAAACAAAATAAAATTTTCGCTGTTAAAAAATAATAAATAAAAGCCTTTTTAGAACACAAAGGGGTTATTATATCATATTCAATTATTAAATAATATAATCTCACTTTTTTTTAATTGATTCATGATTTAACCTTGAATAAGAATTGTTTCGAGACCAATTTTATAAATTAATTTCATTTTAATTATTGGAAAATAGCACCGAAAATGTATAAAATGGCCTTGTATTGAAATATAATTTAATACACCTGTGGCCTATGTTTTTTTTTTTTTAATTCTCATTTCATATTTAAGTTTAGTTTAGGGTGATGTAACAGTGCAGTATTTAATTTTTGCAGATAATGATAAACTCATAATTGATAGAAATAAAATTCGGACTAAACCGTTTGAAAACTATTACTTTCTGCAAAATAAATAATACTGTCATTAATCTGGAAATTCCTCAATCAACCTCTAATATCTTCTACGGATACAATAAGTACATTCAGCACATTACAATACACAATTTGACTTGCTACCGTAGTCGTAATTCATAACTTTACGTTTCTGGGTAAATTTAAAAGAAGAAAAATGCAATTAACTTGCACTTTACAATTTGTTTAATTCATATTATACACTATGTACACCATGAATACATACATAATATTACACCATATAACCTCTATATAATATACTCAAAAAACCACTAACTAACTCTCTAATAAATAGTCTGCGCATTTGTGTGCAGACTATTTATAAAAAAAAAGAAAGCTATGTGGCACATAACTTTCTCGCGTCCTATGGTTGGATGAATGATCAACCGAGATTTTTATCTTTTTCGAATGCCGGAGGCCAATATCAAATTTGCGTAGACGGTGAGTTCATGGATCTAGCTACTTTTGACGAACCATCTAAATTTCCTCAAAATTTTATGAGTCTTTAAAAGATAGAGTTTCTAATCAAAAAAGTTTGTGCGCATGCTAAAAGAGAAATTAATAGTAGCAGTAATATGAAACCAACAATGCGCTAATTATAACCTTCCATCCAAATCTCTTCAAATACGGATGTGTAGTTTTTAAGATATAGTGGTTCGCAAAAATGTTGAACGACAGACCGACAGACTGAAGCCAGACTAAAGTCCGTAATATTAGGAACAGATTTCTGTCAATGAATTGTTGAATTCGGAGACATCAAATAATTTCGATCTTCAGAATGATCAAAATATTTGTATTATTTATATTCAGTAAGCTCGGAAAAAACCCTATTTTTATTACATTCATTAACTTACACTTACACCCCACCCAAACCACCTCTGACCACCTTTGACCAGCTCCATTGAAAACATCAATGATGACTATTTTAAATTAAGCATCGTAAGATTAGTTCGATTTGCTTTGATAAAAGTTAATACAGCAAATCAAATTGTATTTAAATATTTAATAAAGAAAAATAAAAATACTATATCGTGTGAGAAAAACCTAGTATATTTTATTACATGTGTGAATGCATTTGCATGATAAATAGCTAATTCAGTTCTATTAAAATAAATTAGACTCTTAGACATCCTTCTCAAATCACAAACCGGCATATATAGTTGGTTATTTATTTATTTACTAGCAGTATATGATCATTTAAAAATACGTAAATGCTTTTAGTTTATTTATAATAAAAATCTGATACTTCCTGTTCATTTTATACTCAGATTAATTATTATTAGTTGCAGGTAGATAAACATTGAAAATAACATTAAAATAAACATTGAATAAATTTTAAACCACTATGTATTATAAAAATACTCTAGTGAATAAGTGGATGAGTCAATACAAAATAACCATTTAACATAATATTATAAATAGCTCTACATATAAGTTATTTCCAATGAAATACTTTATAACTTTTAATCATGAACAGAAGGTTGAAATTAATATGAGATTATTTGTTGGCTACCTTTGACAACATCCATATTTTATTGGATTAGTAGTTTTCAAAATATAATAACTATATAACTATAGTTTTCATATAAAATGATCTTGCGCATGCACGAAGGAAGCACATTGTGCGTAGAAGGTTTATAAATTAGTACTATCAATTGATAATATCTGATCATCAGTTAACTTATTGTTATATACTCATACTGTATACATTTAATTATTAACCCCCCCCCCCCCCGGGGGGGAACACAGGTGAGTTGCTGAAACCGGGCTATAGGTGAGGCCTTCTATATACTATGCTCAGACTAAATCATTCACAAAAAGTGGGCAGTTCGTTTAGAAGCAGTCCCTTAAACTCTTTAAATAAAAGTATTGGCATTTTGTTGGTTGCCTAGCGGCTGCAAGTGTCTATTAAAATGACACTGACAGGTTATAATTCCATTCATAAGATCACAACAGCCCCTGCTAAGGGCCAATATTGTCTTTATAATAAATATGTAGTAACTATAAGAGAGGTCTCATTCTGGAAGCAATTTCAGAAGTTCTTTGCAAATCACTAAAATTATAGCGGTCCTTACAACATAGCAAGATATACCTAGAACTAGTGCCGGAACAGAGGGAAGTACACTAAAACAGCCTGGCCAGTTGTTCTACCTATTCTTTCCTTTCTCTCAACAATATCCTGAAATCCTTACTAGGTAGACAAAAAAATTTGTTCTTAAGAATGATCACAATACTTCCTTTACCTTCATAAAGCTCTAATTTAAGACCTTGATTTAATTTTTCTAATAAGATTAATATAGATATATTACAGTATAATTGCAATATCTTTGAGTTAGATATTTAGATATACATACTCTATGCAGATTGGACATTAGCCGAATAGTAGGAGTCACCTCTGATGTGATAAAGCAGGTGAGAGTGATGCATGCTTAAGTTAAAGGTTAGTGGTAGAGGAGTGTTAGAAGTAGTTGGCTAAGTGAAGTGCCATCTAAACCTGCAGATGGCATGCAGGCAATTGTCGCCTGCTATGGCATGCAACCCGATCCCTAATATTACACGGCACATCTCCCCCATCTCACAACCATCTAGGAGTAAATCATTAATAACAACGACGTACCCTCGTGCGAGACTGAGAACTATGCATTACCGCATAACAAGCTCTTTGATATGTAGATAATTCATCAGTTCTAGTTTACTCTCCTCCTCAGTGTCACCTGTCTGCGAAGTCGAAAACAAGCTGGAAAAGTTGAGAAATAACTCTAATGAATTGAATGCTATCACCGGGATATTAAAGCCTGAATAAATCAATTCGAGAATTAAAATAGTCAGACAATTAGTTATTAGGCCCATATCTTCCCCGCGCCCTAAGACCCTTTATTGTATAATTTATTTAATTTTCCCTACTTTTTATAAGAATCAGAAATTTAGCAATTTATCAGCTAGTAAAAACTATTTTATAAAACTAATAACTGATAATTGTATTAGCATCGGGATTACATAATCTGTGCAAGTGTCAGCTTTCTATGAAGGCGAAAAGTGTGTCAAATTTATTTTAAATGATTTGTGCCAGACAAACATGTGAAGTTAATCATTAAAAGCGTTTATAAAGGGTCTAAATCTCGGCTAATTCGGATTGTACGTGCCCCAGAAATTTTTCGTACTTTTTCCTACTTGATTTTAGAGAAATTATATATGTATGATTTGTTCATAGGAGAGTTTATATCCCTTTGTCTAAATATATGTTGGAGTACAGAAAAGGGTACACAAAATTAAGGTTTTTAATATAATATACGGGATTTTATCACCTAACCTCAAAGTAGGGGCACGTACAATCCGAATTTACCCTAAATCTCTAGTGCCAACAACTATCATTGTTAGGCTAAACCATAAACTCCAGGGTGTAATGCTGGATTTTATTAAATAAAAGAAAAACCCTTCATAAATATTATTACGAATACCCTTATTACTTCAGAATTAATTTATAACGGTAGAAACTAAACTAGATGTTTCCAATAAGCCTATGAGAGGAGAAAATATGCATTATTTAAAAATCATACGACTCCAAAGACTTTTACAGAAGGAATAAAAAAGGTACAAAAAATCCAATGATTATATCAGTCAATTATTCCTTCAAAGTTGGTAAGTAAGAAGAAATGTGCCCAATTTAATACACAAAAAAATACGTGAGGTGTCGCGGGACACCCGGTAGGAACGAAGTTCCTAACATTTTTCATTAAATATAAATTATAAAATCTCACTGCTAAGTACGTATACATTGCTAACTACTTATACATGGCCGAGTTAGAAAAGAGACAAAATTAAAAGTAACTAACTGTTTGTACCTGACAGAGTTAAGGCAAAATTAAAAGAAAATTATTATTTGTATAATTAAAGCAAGCGTCTTACTATAAATATATATTTAATATATAAAAAAAGTTGATCATGATGACTTTATAGTGAAAGAGTATGTTTAGATATATATTTTATGAGATATATTTTATTATAAAATATATCTCTTCCCTACTCTACAGCTTCTGCTTGTATCAGGGTGAAATTTTACATGATTATATTTTATTTATTTACAAAACAAAGTGACATGTTTGACATACATAACAAAAATAATCAAAACAAGTCAAATAACAGGCTTCCTTAATAACACTTTTTCCAGTCTTTTAAAGCTTACCACGAGCGTTGCGCGTGAACGCTTGGGCGGATAACGTTTTCCGACGAACTCAGCCTGGGCATTGGTAAAATGAACATGTGTACCAAATTTCATCTAACTCGGAGAGCTTTTACTCAAGTTATCGTCATCTGTAGAATTCGTGACTGATTTTGCGTGACGGTGATTTTGTGACGGTTATTTTGTGACGGTGATTTTGGTCGTTTTTTTTTCGGATTCACTCTCGGGCTCCAGAACGTGCCATAAGGAAATTCGTTCCAAAAAGCAATAATTGAATTTATTCTCTGCTTTTTCTTAGGTACTTAATGTTATAATACAACAATATTATTTTTTGCAATTATTTTATAATTGCAGGATAGTTTTTATATCATATCATTTTTTATAGAGTACGTTCGACTCGACACCTTATTTGATTGAATTCTTAATAAGTAAGATGGAGGTTTAGGTGTGAGCAATAAAAGCAAATTAAATCATTTGAATGGGACGTTTCGACCCTTTTTTTTAAGGTCATCTTCAGTATTTATTTCTGTAATAACAACCACAATGTCTTAATCAAGCAGCAAGAAATATTTTGAGTGGAGAACTACATATAATTATTAATTAAAATTACTCAACCTACATTAAGAGTGTTTAAGATTTCGCAGTTTTCTCTTCTTCATGAGAGAATCATATCATTTTAATACAAAAATTGTCTGTTACATTTAAAAATTATTATAGTAAGTTTTATTTATGTAAATCTCTATTTATACATTTGATAATTTTCAAATGTAACTGACAATTTTTATATTAAAATTAATGATTTTCTCTCATGGAGATGAGAAAACTGCTAAATCTTGAACACTCTTAATGTAAGTTTAGACATTTTTAATTAATAATTGTAGGTAGTTCTACACTTCAAATATTTCTTGCTGCGTGATTAAGACATTCATGTTAATGAATTGTGGTTGTTATTACAGAAATAAAGAGTATGACTGAGGATGACTTTACAAGAAAGGGTCCAAACGTCTCTATTGAAATGATTTAATTTGTTTGTATTAATCACACCTAATTCTTACTTATTAAGAAATCTTTTTTAATTTGGAAAGTTGAAGGGAAAAAGCTGTGATTGACATTTAAGTACAAGAAAGTGTAAATATAAAACAGTTTAATCGAATTGTTTTTAAAATGTTGCTTCTAATAATAATAATAAAATATAAATTGTATTTCCACAAAGAAGAAATGCGTTTTAATTTAAAAATAGTTTTTGGAGGGAAGGTTGTCAGGTGTAAAGTTTGGTAGAACAATGTTCATTGGTTCAACTAAACGAACGAGTTAAAGAGAGAGAGGGTAGGGTTGAACTGTCAAGTAAGTAAAACTAAGTATCTATACCAGATAACAAACTCTCTCAGAACCACAGAAACAAAAGATCAACAACTAAAACTTGAAACTTCTTGGACATCGACATCAAGTTTACAATTAAATGTTTCTTTGAAATCAGTCACGAACAAGAGTCCTAATTGAGAAATTCCAAAGATTTAATACTACCATTTTCTAACAACATTTACAAGTGATGGTATTTTGTTCTCTAACAATAGGTAAGATGGGGCAACATTATGGGTTAATAACTATGTGAATATCGATTAACTATGGGAATTAAATGGATATTGAAGATAGCCAGAATGAGTCAAAAGTAAAGTAAAGTTTAAGATTTAAAGGCTGGATTACCAGGTAAATCCAAATTGTTGACTTTTACATTTGATTGACCCTTGATATCCTTATACTATGTTCATACCCCGAAATCTGTTATTATTTAAAATATTCATAGTATATTACCCTTTATTTAATACTATATGCTTTGCTTAATCTTATTGAGGTCTGTAAGGTATTAATAACTTAATTCAATAACTTTTTGGCTATATTTCACCTCCTTTGAGGCATCTTCAGGCCTTAAACAGTTCCTCCTAAAACAAAACTTTATTTATTTTTCTTAGAAATTTTCTCTCACGGTAATCCATCTGCGCGCCTATACATAGTCATTAGTTATTTAAATATGTTTTATTTACTTCATTATAATTTAATTAAAAACATTTATTAGTTATTTCAAGTTTTCGTAGGTACATTTATTATTAAGTACAGAACATTTTATCAAAATGTATCATAAAAAAACTTTTCCCCAGCGGGGAATAGAACCCGGCCTCTCATCGTCAGCAAATAAAGCTATTTTCTGAGGAACGAGATATTTCTCGGGAAAAGACATATGGTTAGATTCGTATTTAAATATAATAATAATAAGTAATCAAAATCGTCGGAACTGTTTTCGAGAAATAATAATTTTTTGGGGTTTTTTGGGTGTAGTGGCAGTGCCCCTAAATTTGGAGCTAGAATTTATTTATCAATTTAACCACGGAATATGACTTTTCTGAACAAGTATGCCAAATTCCATTGAAATCGGTTCAGGAGTTATTAGGCTCCGAGCGTCTGCACAGACGTCAAACGGCATTTTTAAAAATCACTATTTTGGACTCAGGGGACATCAGAACGCGTAATTCCATGAAAATCGAATTTTTGCACCATCCCAATACTATCGCTCTATATATACTACGAATATGAGAAAGTTAGAACAATCCATGTTAAACAATTAAAATTGTCTATGACTAAAAATGAACGAAATTTTCAAATCATAATCAATAGAAAGATTTTTTTTTTTTAAACTTATTTACTTTCTGGTCGAAGCTTCTTACCTTTTATCTTAATTTTAAAACTTCTAAACCTACCTCATAATATAAAGTTTCTTACTTTTTATCCAAACAAAAAGAACGCCAAAAATGTTCAAAGGGACATATCCTTAATAATGAATACATCATCATTATTTAAAAAAAAATAAAAAAAATAACGTAGTGGGTTAAAAACTAAACATTAATTACGTATTGTAATTGAAACTTTATATTAATCGCTTAACTTAAATTATTATTATTAATTAAAAATTGATTTTAACTCGTTTTTAGGTAAAAAAAGAAAAAAAACCTTCAATATTTCTCATAATTATTTATTACTACTTTTTCATAAAATACTTCTTAACATTTTAATTTTTTTTTAAAAAATTCCCGGGTATAAATTATTAATATAGAACTTCAACTTTTCTAATAAAAGTTTTTTATTTTTACTTTTAATAAAATAAAAGGTAGTTATCAAAAGTAATTATTCTTTAAAAAAAGATGATAAAAAAAAAGTATAATTTATACCTCAATTAATGTTTTGTATAATTTAAGGTTTGGGGTAAAAAAAAGAGGCGAGGTATTTTAGGTTATTTCAAGTTAGTTGTTCTTTTACTAAAGAGAGTTTGGAGATGTGACGTCGTGGGTTTTACGGAGTAAAGGGACTAAGAGTAAAGATTTGCATGGAGACGGCTCTACTTTGCATAAGAATAGTCTCAGCTCGGTATAAAGGGGTAAAGCTAGACTGCAAGTACTAGCTTTAACGTATAAAACATTATTATACTTTACCTGGTACGTTTAGATTTCCCTTATACTTTTTAGGGAAGTGTCTGTCTAATATAACTTGTAACCAAGTGTAAAACAAAAGAAGCCACTACCAAGATAATGGTTGTCAGCTTTTTCGAAATGTTTGGTTTTGACATTTTAAAATGATATATTATCTTCAAAAGGAATTAAAACTTAGGATGAGATTAGGAAATAAAAACAAAGTAGAAAAGCATTTACTTTATCATTTTTCGAGAGAATACTTAATCGCACATTAATACATATATGTATCAAAAAGTAAAGGCACAGGCACAGTTCCTCTTATCCTCTTAACCACTAGGAGCTCACTGAGAAATATTTTTGTAATCAGCCATCATTGATTCAATAGGAGGGCCATGGAAGAAATTGTCGTGATCATATAGGTATCTCTAAAAACCAAAACAACTTTAGTGAAAGGATTTTCCAATCGGCCATTTTCATTAATTTTACGACGGCCATACATTTATTTGAAACAAAGTCTCCCCTTATGAATGCAAGTTTTTAAAAATTCTAAAAAAAAAAAAATAAATAAATAACTAATTAAAAAGTATTTGGTATAAAAATGTCTGTAATATTATTGATGTCTGCTAATGTTTGCAAGACAAGAGACTAAATTTTGGTTTAAAGATATATTGAAAGAAGATGTTAATCAGTGTCGGACTGGCCAGGTCGGCAAGTCGGCATTTGCCGAGGGCCCACGGGCTCAAGGGGCCCCAGTAAGGGCCCACGAAGTTTAAAAAAATGCATTGTGAAAATATTTTACTTCAATGCCGTAATATTTATTCAAATGAAATAAATAATCGATAAGCATAAAAATCAAAGTACACGTTTAGTGGTGTAATATGACTTTATGACAATTGCCAAAACCATCTACGTACAGTGTACAGTAATGAATAAATGGAATGGAACTGAAACATGGATGGAAGTGACGTAGTGTGTGAAATATCGATAGTTTAATAGAAAGACAGTGCACAGTTATATTTTTGGCCACAAAATATTAAACTAAATTTAACGAAATATGGAATCTCTCTGACAAATTGAGCTGCTCGTTCTTTTGATGGAGGGGTCAACATGAAGGGTTGTTTGTTGTTGTTGTAATAGGCTAAAGCAACCCCAAATACGAGAGACACCCACTGAATGGCGCATGTTTTTAATCTGATGGTTGTGATTCTACACAGAATTGTCTTAAGGTGGAAAACGTATTTGATGTGAAGAATGAAACGGCTTGTTTCCTCAGTCTGTTCTATAAAAGAATGACTTTTTGGAAAGAAAACACTAACAGTCATAAAAAAACTATACATAGAACTACAAAAAAATGGTGCTACTAGATGGCAATGTAGGGAAAATCATTTGGTTCAATAATTGATTTTGAATCATTTTCAGATGATTTTGACAGCACGACGTATTATTAGATATTTCAAAAGTTCACAGCTCGAACACTCATTAGCCAATGGGCTGAATTCGAAAATTGATTTACTGCTTTTATCATCTTGGATTTATTTGTAGCAACTTCATCTGATTCAGAAAAAAGAATTAGCCAAAAAAAGGTAATGCCAGGAGAGCATGCACAGGATAATGGAGGGATTCGCGCTTTGTTACTACCATCCAGAAATGGACAGACTGTGATATGTGAAGAATAGTTTGTTCAAAATTAGGATTTATTAGAAAAAAATGTGCCATTTTGGATCCAAAAAACTTTTTAACCATTTTGAAAAAGGACACGTGTCATGAATTTTTGTTTGGTTTACGACTTCGTTAACTAACAGTATCTAATTTAACAAAATTTAGCAGAACAGGTGTTATTATTGAGCTGAAGAAGTTTGCCGCCCAGTATGATGTTTTCAAGCTCTTCCTGGAAAGAGAATGTACAGAAGATATTGTTCATGATGAAGAAAGGATCAAGTGATAATGACGTAGCTTGGGCCTTTATGTTTCCAATGTTTATCATGTGCTTTTATTGAACTTGTACTGTATGATCTGTCTTCTCAATCAGCCTAAGGTATTCTCTAGGCTTGGGATTTTTAAGTTATTTAATGCTGATGAACTATGAAAGTGACTTATACCAAAAATATTAACAAACGTGAAATAATAGATGAAATTGCAAGTACAAGGGGCGAACGTAGAAATAAACTAATGATGTGATTTTGGTTATTCCATTAAATCATATTTTAGCAATTTTTCGTTTAAATACATTGACATTATGTTTTAAACTAATGTTTTAAAATTAGATTTTCATATTAAACTAAATAATACAACAATTCCCCCTTCAAAAAAAAAAATAATAATAATAAATAATGTATTGAGGCCTCAGTAGGGTATGGGTATGTAGTATGTGACGTCATAGTTAATATGTATTTGATAATTAATCCTCTATAAAATTACTATGATGTATACTCAGTAAAAAAATTTAAACATGGTAGAGGGCCCACGACTAAATTTTGCCGAGGGCCCAGAAAGCTGCCACTCCGACACTGATGTTAATTAATGTTTTTGTTGCCAGAAGAAGTTTGGAGTTTATGTGAAAATTTATGTGTTTAAAATATAGTTTTTGACATGTTCTCTAAAGGACTAAGTGTAATACAATTTTATTCAGCAAGGGAACATACTTTGTGGCAACCTGGCCAGATAATCTGCAAATTCTTTCCCATCCATTCCCAATGTCCTGGAATCCTTACTAGGTGGACAAAAAATTCATTCTTAAGAATGATCACAATATTTCCGTTACATTCATTAAGCTCGGAAGAAAAATAAATCAATTTAATTATTCTAATAAGATAAATATATGTTTATTACAGTAAAATGTGAATATCTTTGAGTTCGATATTACGATATACTCTATTTTGACATGTTCTCTAAAGGATTTAGTCTCATTAAGTTTTATTCAGCTAGGGAACATATTTTGTGGCGACCGTGACACAAGCCATATATTATGTGGTAACTTTAATTAAATTGATTTTTTTTGGGGTGCGATATATTTCTACGTATTATCTAAGGAACATATTTTGTGGCCACCGTGACAGCTAATGAGGAATTTGATCCTGAGGGGGAAATAGGGGCAAAGTAAAAAAAGAAGAGGAATTGATTCCAGGCAAACTTTGGAAGCTGGAAGTTGATACTTTGGATAGGGTCCCATGTAAGAACCAAGTGATAAAAATAAATAAAAAAGTATTTCCAATTTCATCCAAGGGATGAAATTGGGAGTATTTTAGGTTGATATTTTATTGAACATATTAGCTTAAAAAAAAAATATTTTTCTGGGTGATAGTTTATAAAACTATAAAATTTAACAAAAAATACATATTAATATAAATCAATATTGCAAATACACTCCGTACCGAAGAACGGAAAACCACCTAGTACCGTACATGTTAAGCACAGTAACATATTTGCATAACTCAATAAAAAAAAAAAAAATCGGTTCAACAAATGAAGACAACATTTTTTTACATTGCATCTTTTGTAGTAATACTGAATTTCAACCCTAAATATAAAACCGGAGAGAGTCAAAATTACACTGTCCGGGTTTGATTACCAGTGGATTACATTTATGTTTATTAATTATCTCGGTAATTAGAATTTTTGATTATGACATATGGTTAAATTCGTATTTAAATTGACTTAGTATATTATAGGAGTACGTCAAAATTGTCAAAAAACGTTTTTCAGAAATAACATTTTATTCTTTCTATTTATATGCGCGTGAGAGAAAGCATAAAAGTTTAAATTAATATGAGACCATAATAAGGAATAACTTTGACAAAATTCATTTTGGGGTATTTCTCATGGGGGAATGAGTTTTCAAAAGTAAAATATCAAATTAAATCGGATCAGCAGTTTAGACTACACGCGTAAGCACAGACAACAAGTCGCAGGATAAACATATAAAAAAAAAAATAGACTCAATTGGTATGGCACATAGCTTCTACTTTATTGGTTTTATGCTTTTACAAGCTATTATTGTCTATTGTGTATAATAGTTTCGCCCGTTTTTTTAATCTATCAAAATTGTTTTAATTTTTTTACATGAATTAAAATACCAAATTGGCAAAAATTAAAGAGCGCAGACGGTTCAAATTAATCTGGGGCTATCTGCGGGTTACTTTCGATAAACTATAAAAGTTTCATACAAATTAGATAAGTACATTTGAAGCTATAGGTGTAAATGAATGTATGTTTGTGCGCATGTGGAAGAGAAACAAGTAGGCGCAGAAGGTTGAAACTCATATGGGACCAAGAATGAGCTAGTTATGAACTACTATAAAAATTTCATTAAACTCGGACGTTAGTTTTTAAGACTGGTTGGTTCGCAAAAATTGAGCGACAGACAGACACGGAACCAAAAATGTCTGAAACGGATTTCCATCTTGGAATTTTTGAAATCGGAGACACAAAATATTTTCGTGCTTCGTTACCTTCGGTAAGCTCGGAAGCAAAATTATTTTTTGACAAAATCTAATTTCTTACACCATCACAATACTTATATATTATTTACTATGTATATGAGGAAGTAAATAACTTCAAAGTGTGAGGCTGTATTAGTTTTGAGTGAGTTTTTGTCAGTGTGTTAATAAGTAGAAAAAATTGTGTTGATTTTGCTGAATATGTATGTTGTGCCCAATGATTGTTTCATTGTAACTAATGAGTTGATGTATTTCAAATATTTTAGAATTGTTAAAATATTTACCTCTTTGTCTGTAATATTAAAAGTATAAAAACGATAAAGTGCTATACTAATGAGAAATTCCTCTGTTATTCATGCCGTTAAACCCTTAACCACTAATACATACTACAAATAGCCAACTTTAATTTGTACAACTAAGGTTGGAATTATACAGAATAAAGTTTATTATTATCATCTAGAAGGTAAACATTTAACATAGTGTAGTAAGTACAACAAAATGAGTAAGTTAGAACACCACAATTGCTTACTACTGTTAAACGGCATTTAGTAACCCTTTGTATAAGTAAGCTCATAACAAAGTAACTACATAGAATATGCAGTTTGCCCTTGCAACAAATAAATTATGAATAAATTAAACATTCATTTTTCAAAAGATAACTTTTAAAACTTTTTATGTATCTATAACATTACCCGACTCGTATTATTAACTCTCTAATAATACACAGGAAAAATGATTAATTCAAAGAATGATTACAAGGAAGCTAATGGAGTTACTCAACTAACTCAGAATTCTTGTAATACTTATATAACTGATTGAAGTACCTCAATCATCACATGTATTTTATCATTATATTAAAAATTAAACGAGTTAATTATTTTGAAGTACAACAGGTAATTTGTTCACTATTATTTACTTAATTTATTAAGAAGAACTGCATGTTTATAAAAACCACAAACAGAGATTGATTGTTGATTCGCAATAAAAAAGTAAGTGATTATCACATAGTTTTAAACTAATTAAGTACAGTTTTGACTAATATTCAATGATAGAATATCATTGAAATGACCAATTATACATTCATACTGATATTATTAATTCTAATTGGACAATTATAATCCCATGATGGGAAAATCACATCATGGGACAAGCTGATTTCCATGCTTACAAATATTTTATGTAAAATATTGTTACTTATGAAACAAATTTCAAAAAATAGTGCTAATATTACTAATTTCTGTTACATTTAATTAATACAAAGTTCGGGAATTGAGGAATCAAAGAACTTAATATACTTTGAAAACTGGGATTTTACTTTATTCTAAAGCTATCTTAAGCGTACTAAAGTAAGAAACGTACTGTTCTCTACCAAAAATTTGCTGTCTCTAATAAAGCCATTGATTAAGCCATGTTAAAAATTCGATTCGACAAACTCGAACAAAACAAACAAACAGTTATACTGGTTGTTAATCCCAAAACATTTTACATTATTCCAGGAGAGAGCGTGCAAAAAAGCTTGAATTTTATGTATAAGTAAATCTTTTAGTGTCTTTAAAGAATATGTGGTTGGCTAAGATCATCATAGGGACATAGCTTGGCAATAAGCATTTGAAAAAAACAAAACATTTTGGCGGACAATTTGATTTTCATAATCCTGAGTACAAAATTAGTTAGTACAACAAAATTCAAGTTGATGTTACTTTGTCACTTGATAGGTTAGTTATTTAAATTTTTCTCCAAATAAAAGTAGTCGCCTATTAAGTGACAAAGTAACGTCAACTTAATTTTTGGTTTACTAACTAATTTTTTATTCATGATCATGAAAATCCTTTTTCAAAAGATTATTAAAAAGGCTTTTTTTTCTTTTTTTTTAATACACAAATTTCCAACTTGATGGTTTTTTTTTTGGTTTTTTTTGGCATTTGTTTGCACAACATACAGCCATGAAAAGAGAAAAGAGGGGAACCCTTATTTCCCTCTGATACAGATACGATATGTAAATTGATGTCTTAATTACAGATTAAGCAAATAATAATACAGAGTAGAATAAAACAGGTATTTGAACGTAGATTATAAATGAGTGGTTATTGACTAATAACATATTAAAAAAGAAATTGAATAAATAAAATTAAATTAAATTAAAAAACAATAATGCTAATATTACAGATAATAAATAAATTAATGATAGTATAGTAAACAGAATAAGATAACGTTTGTATATTGTCTTTTTAATAGTTTATACGTGTAATTTGGCTTGTTTCAAAAAATTGAAAATTATATTATATATTGGTTCCAAGTTCGACGCTAGAAGAGACGTATAGTTGAACGGTTGTTGCAATATTTGTTTATGTAGGTGGAAAAACATTGTTGCTCTCGGTACACTGAATTTGATAACACTCCATTATTAGATGCTCTAGGGTTTCTGGCACATTACAAACTAAACTTATTGGGGATTCGGATTTACCTATTTTGTGTAAGTAATGATTACATATACCATGATTTGCTCGCAGTCTAGAAATACTAACGACCATGGTCCTATTACTAGCAACTTCTTTGTACCACGGGTTGAAGTTGATCTTCGGTACTAAAGATTTGTAAAAGGCGCCGCTGGTAGTGTTGTTGTACCATAGTTGCCAAACTTGATGTTAGTTAGACACTATTTTGCACGTTATCTCCTGGACTATATGATTAATTTATTGTTAAACAGATGTAAAAAATGTTCAATAGGTAATTGATTACATTTCTTTTTTGATTCAGGTAAAGAAATTTATTTTCATCAATATCTCAGAAACAAGATTTTTCCCATAGAAACGGCTTATATGGTTAAATTTATCAAAATAGTGGAAACTGTTGTTTTTGGAACGAAGTTCTTTATGGCACGTTCTGGAGCCCGGGAGTAAATCCGAAAAAAAAGACCAAAATCACCGTCACGAAATCTACCGATGACAATAACTTGAGTAGAAGATCACCGAGTTAGTTGAAATTTGGTACAAATGTTCATTTTATCAATGCCAAGGCTAAGTTCGTTGGACAACATTATCCGCCCAAGCGTTCACGTGCAACGCTCGCGTAAACGTAAGCTTCAAATTTAAAATTGGATTTTTTGGACGGGGAAAAATTCTAACTTCATCTATTTAATGAGACAAACAACTTTTTTATTTAATTTTTTTTAGTAAAACGAACACCTACACTGATATGAAGTGATAAAGATCGCTAAATTTATTAAAGCGGACCTAAACGTTTTAAATAAAGAAAACAACGTTTTTACCGATATCTTACGTTCTAACGTAACTATTTCAATAAAACTTCATACATATCGTCTAAAGTACCTACAATTGAAACAGGCATGTAAAATTTCAACCTGATACAATCAGAAGTTATTTAGTGTTGGTGATTTATATTTTATATTATAATATTTTAATTGGAGATTCGCCGACGGAGATCTGATGGGACAGTTCTTTTCTTCTCTACAACCATCTGCTTTAACTATAAACTAATCAAGATTAACTTTTTTCTCAATTTACAATACATCATTTATTGTAAGACGTTCTTTTCAAAGTTAATAAAACGTTTTTCTTTTAATTTTGCCTTAACTCCGCTAGTACAAATAGTCACTTTTAATTTTGTCTCTTAATCTAACTCCGCCATGTATAAGTAGTTAGTAGCGTATACTTAGCACTGTAATTATATAATTTATATTTAATATAAACCGTAAGGAACTTCGTTCCTACCGGGTGTCCTACGACACCACACGTATTTTTTTTTTTAATGCCTAGTGTTTATGGGGAAGCACACCCAAATTTAGAGATACATTTTACGATTTAGCCACAGGGTGGGCTTTTTTTTCAACATGTAGCCAAATTTCATTGAAATCAGACATTTTTTAAAAACTTAAATCTTTCATCTCAACTTAAAAATTTCATCTCAGAGGGCTTGTAAAACGTGTAAATTATCAATTAAGTAAAATAATTTTTTTTGTTGATGATTCACGATTGTTACTCTATCTAGAAAAATATATTAAGTATTTGAAAAAGTAATAAAAATTAACTGATGTAATTTACCTAACGACAATTTGTATAAAGGCATTCAAGCTTAGCGTTAAAATTAAATTAAAAAAAAATATAATAATAATAATAATTGTATGAGTCCCGGAACTTTTGCTTACGACAAACATAAACCTACAACTGGCAACAGATTTTTTATTATGTGAATTATAATTTTGCTTGTCTGTAAAAAGTTAACACTGGAGTTATTTATCTTATAGAAAGGCATTATTATTACGATTTGCAGCTTGATCGGCGAATTAGTTCAGAAATTATTTAGCGTTTAAGTTCAAAATCCGATATTTTCAAAATGGTGGCAGATATCAAAACGAAATTTAGTGGAAATTTTTGTTTCCTAGATAGATATAATTGGTGCAAATTTCAGCGCAATCAGTAAATTTTTTACCAATTTTGGAATTTTCTTTCTGACTCAGCAAAATGGGTCAATGGCGTCCCAAATTTATGATCTTCCGGGCAGCACAACTACAATAAGAGCTGCTTTTTGTATATTATAGTTTCAACTCTCTAGCTGAATAACTGTGGAGTTATGCGTGAAACAGACAGATAAACAGGAATCCAGCTAAAAACCACTTAAATCATCTTAAAAACACCCAAAACGGATAATTCCGTTGGAATCTCAGTTTTTGGGGTTTTCTTGGGTGAAAACAATACTTTTCTTTTAAGGTAAGAAAAAGTAAAAATTGTATCACTCCATATTAATTAAAAACTTATACCTTTTAATTAATTCTTTTTCGTTTCTTAGAAACAAAAAAGTATAACAATAAAAAATAAATAAAGAGTGGGTATCGCTAATCCTTTCTCTTGCCAACTTCAGTTTCATTCAATGAAATTGTGTTTCACGGATTTAATATTATGGCTTCATTCCAAAAAACTTTTTCTTGCTTCCGTTTGTGCCAGATTTAGAAGCTAATATAAGAATTAGGATTTTCCTTTTTATTTCTGCAGATCCATAATCGGGTAAGGATACAATCACAACTCTTCTTCAAATTGCGCTACGGACGACCCAGTGGTCCCTGGCCCCAGGCATCCCTCTTAAAATTGGACCGAAGTCCCGCCTGTTGGATGTCTGTCAACCACTGAGCTAGTTCAAGGTCTTCCTCTCGGACGAACTTACCATGACCGGGCTTGTAAGACTCAACTAAACAAGCACGCTATTTCATTCAACAACACCTTGTTTACGAATGCGCTTATTTCTATCTGCCTTCACTTCGGCCATCACCTGCTGTCCTCAAGCTGATATACCATGAACCAGTTTACGGAGACTGAACCCGTCACTTAAACCTGTCTGAGAGATCGGTTGTTTCTTGGTTGTGAACCCACGCTCGCAACTACATATAAAACTAGCCTCACAAACGTCTCCTTCTTAAGGAGGGCGCCTAGAGCTAAATAGTATCTATTTCCAGTCACCATCTTTCTCTTGACTTCCTCGAGTTCTGTGCCTTGTGAGTTAATAGCCAAACCAAGGTTAAAAAACCAGCAGTTGCCCTTTAAAGCAGTTTCTTTTTCCCTAAAGCATGGCTTGGCTTTTGTTGCATTAACTCTTAGACCTACTTCTTTAAGTTTTTCTTCCAGCTCCGCATATTTATTAGCCACATTCCATCCCATTCTACCATCTAAGCCAAGTCCTCAGCTTATTCGTCTATATTGGACTGCATATCTGAGAAGATATATTGCAAATAGTACCCCTTCTGATATCCAGTTCAGCCTGCTAAACCACTCTCTGGAGCACAAACTTAAATAGGATGCGCTAGGGTATTCTCCTGTCTCTAACCACTATCAACCATAAAAGGCTCTGTGAGGCCCAGCTGGTCACTCTAGTGAAGTTGACTAGCTTCTTGAGAAATGTAATAACTACCATAGTCTCATCAAGATACCTTCTGCATACACTCTCATACGAAGCTTTAAAACCAATGTAGGAGCAACCAGTAGGTGTAGTACCAAGTAGGTGCAAGATGGTTGTTCTGAACTCCCACGCCTATTCACACATTTGACGGAGGGTGAACAATCACAACAACCAATTTTTAAAACCCTCTAAATGCGCTTCAATACTTAAATTCTAGCCGATGATTTCTTGCATTAAAATACAATCGCACTTATTAGGTTTATAGAAACATAAGTAGCAGCTGGAATACAAAAAGAGGGAAAAAAAGGAATGCAAGATTATCCTTAAAAATATCATTTATAAATGAGCTGACTGTTCGCCCCTTCCTTTTTTTTTTAGACCATTCTTTGTTTTCACGTTAAACTCACAATGAAATACACTCACACTAAAATTTAAAAAAAAAAAAGAATCTAAACCCTTTTATCAAACTTTTAACGCAATGTAACTTATCTATTTCTTTTTTCTTTTTCTTTTTTTTTGGGGGGGGGGGGGAGGGGGGGAGGGGGGGTAACGTTTTTTCAGATAAACCGAACACACGTGTCTACTGTAATATCAAAAAGGTTTTTTTTACCTTAGACAGGTGATACTATCTTTCTCTAGTAAACTTTTCCTTTTCTTTCAGTCCATCATACACGCTTGGATTATATCCCTTTGGGAATAAGTCATATGAACACCTTTCCAGAAGAGAAAATTTCATCTCAGTCTAGCAGATATGAAGCCAAAATAAAATATTTAACTCTAGTAATCCCTTACTGTTGCCTCGTTAAAATCTCACTGGCTTTAACTTTATATCTCACCTTTATACTAATACAGCTAAAAAATTATTATTTATAATTATTAGAGATGCAACATTCTTATAAAGTATTACAAAATATGAACCTCTCTTAAAACTCTATTATAATTATATACTAATAAAATTTTAAATAAATTTTTAAAAACTGTTAGCTTAATTAGTTATCGAATTTATATTATCCAATAAAAACCTCGAGTGCTGCTTATTAATAGTATTTCTGAAAACAACAGATTGAATATTAAGAAAATAGTTAATCACGATGAGTTGATAAAAAAGGTACTATTCAACACTTAAACCCTAAGCCATAATGGCCTACACCATTTTAATTACTATAAAATATATCTGCTTGTATCATGTTGAAATTATACATCCTTGATTCAATAGTGCATTAGATGATTTAAGTGAAGTTTTATTAAAATCGTTACGTTAGAACGAAAGATATTAGGCAAAACGTCGATTTCTCTATTTTAAACGTTTAGGTCCGCTTTAATAGTTTTAGCGATCTTTAAACATCATAGCGGTCACTGTTGGTTTTACTAAAACTTTGTATTTCAAAAAATTGTTTGTCTCATAACTTTTACTCATATTATCATCACACGTTTCCGACACACACAGATTGGATGCATATTTATTTAATATAAGAAACTCGCTTACGCTCAGTTCAATTAATAATAAAGTAGATATTGACAGTGATTTAGGATCACTCAATCCACAATTTTGACTGATTTATTACAGTTGACTGATCCATGCTATCCATGAATACGGCGATTAACCAGGAAAGTCGGAACTAAGATAAGTTAAAATGCATGGGCAAAGTCTCCGCTAAAAACTCATCATTGCAACTCAGTCTCTGCATTGACATATTCTTCTATCATTAAGATGAAGCAGAAAGATGGGGCACTTATGTTTTACTGTTTTTTAAAGGCATTTAAGTACAAAGACTGAATATATATGTACAATGTACAAATACATTCTGCTGACTAATCTACCAACTACCAACCCATAGAAATATTAGTAATTATAGATATTAGAACATTAGTTATTTCAGTATTCTTAATTTTATAATACGAGTCATCTTCGAAAGAATATTTTCTATCTAGCCCTTTAGCGCAAATGGTAAATGTTAATATACTTTTACGAATAACAAAATATATATAGGATACTAATAAATTAATCAATATTTCTGATTAATGTTGAGAAATAATCCCAAGAAACAAATAACTATAAACTAACACAAAATATAATATTTTATATGAAAACTATTTAAATTATTTCTGTTTCAAAAGAAATTCTTTGTGGTATTTTCTCTAAATTGTACAACGTTTAATAGATTCTTATCCAGCCAATATTATATTTTTATACACGAGTACCTCCACTTTGTTCTCAAGCTTTATACGAAAAAAATGAATTCAACATGACTTCACTTTGATTTAAATTTTCATACTGCTTTAGGCACTGTGCAGGAGAGCCGGCGAGGCCGTGTGGATTTAATTACTTACCAAGTCTGCTCGGCCATCACTGAATCAAGGGCGGTACGAGGTCGCGGGTTCGATCTCTCGCCGTGATGCTCATTAGCATGGCTCACTAATGATCACATCATACACGCTTAGGCGGTACAATGTACATAGGTATGATGTGTGAGTGGCTGGGACTTTCTACCATGGAGATAGAAAAATGGGCCTAAAAGACTGCACAGAAGCAAACATAAGCTAGAGAGGGTAGAACACACCCAACATACCAGACAGCAAACTAGACAACTGTTCAGAATACCTTTCTGCTGGACTTCTGCTGCGCAGAGACACTGGTGTTATCAAGCAGCCAACTACTACAACAGACTAACCCCTTCATTACAGAATGACTTCGACAAACCTAATTTTGCTACAATATTCAAAACAAAACTGTACTCTCAATCGCAAAACCAAAAAACAACCAATCATAAAGAACCACTCTACACTCAAGCATTACCTAACTCTCCACATGGCCTCAAGCTTTTCATTTAATTCTTAATCAATTATTTTCTTTAAAAATATCTATAAATATAGTCCTTTCATTTACAATCCTATATATTTCTGCTATTATATTTTAATTTTATTTTATTGTATGTATATATTATTATTGCTTCCGAGCTTACCGAAGGTAACGGAAGCATTGTGTTCACTTTTGAGAAGGAAAAACTTTTATGCCTCCGATTTCAAAAATTCCAAGACAGAAATCCGTTTCAGACATCAGGGAACATTTTTGGTCTCGTGTCTATCTGTCTGCCTGTCTGTCTGTCTGTCTGTCGGTCTGTGTGTCCGCGAATTATGAAACGTGCGACGATAACTTGAGTAAATGTCGACCGATTTTGATGAAATTTGGTACACATGTTCATTTTACCAATGCCCAGGACGAGTTCGTTGGACAACGTTATCCGTCCAAGCGTTCACGAGCAATGCTCGCATAAACGTGAACTTTAAATTTTAAATTGGAATTTTAGGTCGGGGAAAAAATCTAACTTCATCTATTCAATGACACAAACTTTTTTTTCAAATACAATTTTTTAGTAAAACCAACAGCCACACCGCTATGACGTGTTAAAGATCGCTAAAACTATTAATAGTCTTTACAAAATTAACAATATAACAATAATTGTTATAGTACATGATAGGATGCGAGGAAGCTATGTGCCACACTAATTGGCAGTCTATTTTATTATTATTATTATTATCATTATTATTATTCCTAAAGAATAAAAAAAAAAAAAAAATGTAATTATTTTATTACTACTTGTATGACGTGATTTATTATACGTAAACTAAGAACAGGAGGAGACTCTCACCACAGCTCAGGTACCCTCTAGTGGTGGGATGAATAAACACACGTATTTATGTATCTTTTTTGTATGAAAGTTGGCTGTATGTGTACCCTTTACTAATTTTTGTATCTGGTAGTGGATCCTTTAAGGGTTTAAGTGAAATAAATTACTTCAATTCATTCTCATCGGCAACGTTTCGGCCTGACCGGCCATTATCAAGCCTTATAGTAACAAACTTAACTTAAGTGTAGTCAAACAATTTAATATGGTCTAAGAGTCTTAGGAATTCTTAAATTCCGTCGTCACGTAATCACTAATATTACACCTCTAATCTTAAACTCGGAAGTTCTTGTTGCAAGATACATTAATAACAGTAACAAAAACATAAATTGAGCACAATAGTAACGTTATGGTAACATAATAACTAAAAGTAAAAAAAAAACGAATTAAACAATAATCACAGTAAGATGTACTCTATCTTTTTTGTATGATAATATAATAAAATTCTTAAAAGGAAAAAAAAAAAAAAATACACTGCCAATTAGTGTGGCACATAGCTTCCTCGCATCCTATAATGTACTTTATTGTTATATTAACATCAAAGTTTTATTACTTTATTGTTATATTGTTTATTGTGTAAGAACAATTAACATTTTTTAGCGATCTTTAACACTTTATAGGGGTGTCGCTGTAGGTTTTACTAAAAAATTGTATATGAAAAAAATGTTCGTCTCATTGAATAGATAAGGTTTGATTTTTTTCCCGACCGAAAATTCCAATTTTAAATTTGAAGTTCACGTTTACGCGAGCGCTGCGCGTGAACGCTTGAACGGATAACGTTGTCCAACGAACTCGACCTGAGCATTGGTAAAATAAACATGTCTACCAAATTTCATCAAAATCGGGCAACATTTACTCAAGTTATCGTCGCACGTTTCACGATTCGCGGACACACAGACCGACAGATAGACAGACAGACAGACAGACAGACAGACACGGAACCAAAAATGTTCCCTGATGTCTGAAACGGATTTCTGTCTTGGAATTTTTAAAATCTGAGGCATAAAACTTTTTTGTTCTCAAAAGTGAACACTATGCTTCCGTTACCTTCGGTAAGCTCGGAAGCAAAATGTGACAGGAGGTAGCTAGGTTTTCACCTTTTCTTTAGTACTATATTTGACCAATAGAAAAGTTAAAGTATTTAAATTTAGTATGTAGAAGGAAGTTAGGAGGTAACAGGAGGTAGCTCGGTTTTTACATTTTAGTATTCTCTTTCCCCAGTAGGAGAACACAATGGCAACCTCCTACAGAGGGATGCCAAACTGGGCATGATTGATTCATGATTCAGTGTCCAAAACCATCCATGAATTAATGATTTTCTAAGTGCAGAAACTTTATACATACTGTCTTACCTCTGATTTAAATGAAAGATTGTATAAATGACAGGTTATAAACATAGTATAATTTTCTTTTTTGTCACGTGTTAGTCCCGATGAACACATCATTAGGTTATTACAGGCCTGGGAACTGACCACTTTACTCTATCTTCTCTGTGTGATCATCGTTGTGAAATAAAAACATATGTCTAACCCTCTCAGGGATTTGAACCATTAACAGATTTGTCAGTGTTTTGACTTTACTTTCAGGCGAATTGCGTGTGCATAAACCACTTGGCTATGCCAATCCTACTAACGTCCTAACACAAACCATTCCTATGGTTGCAGTCTAAATTTTCATGAGTATAGTGCTCTCGTACAAAGATTTGTTTAAACAACCATTAAGGTGGAGATACACATGCCTGTAGTTTGCACAAAAACATACCAGCTACTTGCACACGTTAACTACTTGCACGTGTATATGTTGAATGTAGCTGGCAAGCTACAGCCTGTAGCTGGCAAGCTAGAAAATAAAAAATATTAATAAAAATCCTTAATATGAAAGTTACTGGCAAATCCCCTCTTTTTGCATGCAAGCAAAAAGGGTACTTCCCCAATTTGACGGCATGGGTATATCTCCACCTTTACTTTAAATGTAGCCCTTAGATTAATAAGTCCATTTTTGTTTAAACTTAGCATTTCCAGTCCCCACCACTTCAAATGTAATTTGATATGTCTCTATGTGAAATCTAGAAGCGAATAAGGGAGCAATTTTGTTCGTGGTATGTAACACTATTTATTACTCAAGCTGGGTATAAATATGTACAGTACAGTATGAGCTAGAAAAATTAAACACGTCATAATTTTTTCCAAGACGCTACTTTCACTTATATAAACCATTTTTTAGGACAATATATCCAAGAAGTTAAAACATTTAGAATTATAAAACTAATTTCAGAGATATTTAGAGATGGGGTACCATTTTGCTTCTTATTTAATTTGATTTTATTTTTTTGTAATTTTAACTTTAACTTAACTTAACTTGACTCAAAATTAAATTTCACGCTATCACAATACTTTCTCTTTACATATTATATACTACGTATATAAGAAAGTAAAAAAAGAAGGACGAAACTCCTAGAAAATTCAAAAATACAGCGAAATATTCAAAAGGTCAAGTATTACGGTGATAACGAGGGAAGTGAACGTGGGTGTATGGTCCACTATCCTGAAGGCAGTTTTTCTTCTGCTCCAAGAATTCTACCTCTAGTTTCATTGAAACCTTTATCTTAACTCTACAATGGTTCTCTTATTTTATTTCTCCAGCATTTTTAGCTGGTTTAATTTCTTGTTTGTTCACTTCTATTTTTTTAGTGAGTTAGATTTTAAATTTTTAGCAAGTGCTTTTATGCAGGTTGCAGTTGCACGGAAATGAATTTTTAAAAATGAGCGCTTGTGACGAACAGTGCACATTCGATGATGCACGTCTAAAATCTCCAGTCTTAAATTTTAAAAGAGTATACAGGAACAGTTTCTTTATTTTGTTTCACACGTCTGGCCAGGACAGATTTTTGTCAGAGACAAATCTTGTTATTTACATTTGATCAACTTGCCGACTACCTAGCAAGATGAAACTTTCAAAGATTACGTATTTCCGTTGAAAATACAATATTCAGTCATTAGTTTTACAAAATCGTTTGTATAAATCAAATTTCCGAGAATTGTCGGCGGTAAAATTAAAAAAAAAAAATGAACGTAAATTTTGAGGACCAGTAACAGTGATGTTGTTTTGAGGTGTGTAAATGAGCTTAGAATAGATTCAAAGATTAAATCCGGGTGCAAATTGAGGCGTAGGCGACGCGGGGTAGTTTTCTATAACTGCAGAAATATACGAGACAGCGCGAATTAAAACGCAGAGTAGGTTAGGGCAGTACTGAGGCCAACCGTAGCCTGCTCAAAACTTGTGGATAGATCTCTTTTACTGTAAACCAGCAGTATACGATAAATATTATATTCTCAGAGTAATTTGGAAAGAATATGAAATAAGATCAACTAAAATTGGCTTTATTGATGAAATGAAGGCAAAACCACCACGCTTTTATATTAGTCTGAATAAATTATCGGCTATATCGACGAAGTTTAATTATAGAAGTCGAATACAACGTCAAAAAAAAAGAAACGCAACAATCATTTAAAGAAAAATCACCCTTCTAATAGGCCGATAGTTAAAAATCCATAAGAAAATGATTGGGAAACATTACATCTAACCAAAAACAAAATTAATAAATAAATTTTAAAATAAAATTTTATGTCCCGTTCAATTTGCAAATAGCTATTAACGCACCAAGGGAGGAAACAAAGTCATTATACCCTGAGAAAATAAATAAGCACAAGTAAACGAGGAAAACTTGAACGGATGAATAAAAGTAGAAAAATTAAAATAGTGTGCTTATTACAGATTCCGTAATTTAATTAAACTAGGGAGTTCTTTATCAAACACCCTGTATATACATTACTGGGTCTCAAAAAATAAATAACAATTTTCTCAATACTTCCTGAACATATGAAAAAGTAAAAATCCCCTACGCTGTGGGGGGAACATATTTTGTTAATTAAATATATCACTGAAAAAAAATTATTAAATTATTTGACCAAATAAAGTCATAAATGTGTACCTGGTGTTTAGAAGAGATGTAGCTAGACGACCAATGACCAGCACAGCCAAATGAACAAATCACAGTTTAAAAGCTTTTCAAATAGAACCGTTAATAAAAAAAAAAACTAAGCAAACATATACTTTTCGCACAAGTTAAAGATTTCTCACTCGCGAGACTTTAAAATAAATTTGGAAAATTAAACGCACGCGCAGAATAAAATGTTAAGCACCTGAAACAAAATAGTCAAGAATTAAATTAATTAACTTAATTTGTATTACATAGTACAATAAATTGATTCAGCGGTATTTGAATGATATTAAATACAATTTATTTTCTTTAATTTATTCTACTTTCTTTTCTTGGGATTTCGTAGAATAGAAGTTTTAACTTGATATTACACTCTTCACCCACTAACTAATATTGTGGGAATTGGGACAAAAATTAGCAAATATAACATTGCTTTAGCGAATTAAATGATTGAGCAAACCAACGTTTGTAAAAAAAATAGACTGCCAATTGGTTTATCACATAGCTTCCTCGCATCCTATCCACGTACTGGTTTTACATACTTTTATTACAAGCCATTATTATCTAATTTGTTTAATTGATTCCCCGTATTTTAATCTGTCAAAATTGTTTTAATTTTTTACATGAATTATAGTATCAATTTAGCAAAAGTTAAAGAGCGCAGACAGTTCAAATTAATCTTGGGATATCTGCGGGTTACTTTCGATAAACTGTAAAAGTTGCATACAAATAAGATAAGTACTTTTGAAGCTATAGGTGAAAATAGATGTATGTTTGTTTGTGCTAGGGAAGAGAAACAAATAAGCACAAAAGTTGAAACTTATATGGAACAATGGGCTAATTATGACCTACCAACTAAATTTAATTAAAATCGGAAGTGTAATTATTAAGATATGTTGGTACGCAAAAATCGAACGACAGACTGACAGACAGGCACGGAACCAAAAATGTTTCCTGATGTCTGAAACGGATTTCTGTCTTGGAATTTTTGAAATCGGAACCTAAAATATTTTCGTTCTTCGAAACGATCACATAGCTTCTGTTACCTTCGGTAAGCTTGGAAGCAAAAACTGTTGAACGCTACCACATACACATCGAAATTAGTTGATCAAAAAGATTAATGAGAAATAAAATTATGAAACTTAATACTTTAAATAATAAAAAAAACGAGGATAGATAAATTGTAAAAAAATCGGTCTAGACAACTCAGATAACTTTCTCATATATGATTTCGTAATTACTTAGCCGTAGAGTGTTTTACATGCATTAGTTTTGTGTTTTTGTAGGTATGTAAATTTAATTAATATTAAACATTATATCAAAATAACTTCTCCTTGGCGGGGAATCGAACCCAGCCTCTCTCCGTCCCCGTTTAAATCTATTTTCTCAGGAACTATTTTTTCCCCAGTAAAACGACTTATATCGCTAGATTCTTATTAAAATAGACTACATTTTTGAATTTTTCAATTAAAATCGTCGAAACCATTCTCTTCTTTTTCACGTTTTTGGAGGGTAGCGCCCCCAAATTTGGAGCTAAAATTCATTTCTCTATTTCGCCTCGGGGTATGAATTTTCTGATTATTTATGCCAAATTTGCCAAGTAGTTTAGGGTCTACAGCCGACAGAAAGATAGTTTTTAAAAAACACTTTTTTTGGATTTACCTCAAAACTGATAAATCCATCAAAATAGAATTTTCGCGTCATCATAATAATTTCTCGGCACTTCTTTAGATTGTTACCCCTCTATGATTTTTTAGATTATAAATGACTTTGACTAAATAGCTTTTAATACAAAGGGATGCTTAGTCTAATGTACTTTGGGACAAAGGAATATCACACTTTTGTTTGTATAGGGGAGTAACAGTCTAAAGAAGAACATTCTGTACACCTTCTTTAGATTGTAACTCCCCTTTGTTTTTTTAATAAGGGGAGTAACAATGTAAAGAAGTGCTAATTTCTCTATATATGAGAAAGTAAAAATTGAAGAGTAGAAATCAGAAAGAATATTCAAAGCATATTATATAATCAATTTAATGTAATTTTTTTTAGTTGAGTAGGAAAAGGTTTACAATATGAAGGATGGGATAAAAAGAAAACCTTTGCAGTAGATCATTACTTTGAGAAACTCCGCATACCGTAAAATTTGTTCAACCTTCCTTCAAAGATTTTTTTTCCATACATACAAATTTCTTCTCTACCTCAACTTTGCTGCAATGTGTGGGAAAAAAATATTTTGTAAGTGGAGGGGGGAGGTGGCCACCTTACTTCTAATATTACTAAGGGGCGAGGGATGGGAGGAAATTAATCGGTGAAAGGACTCGCGTTAAAGAGAAGAGTGGAATAATAAAATGAGTGATGAAAATGTGTTTTTAAAACATGGGTTTTAAAAGCTCGAGTTGTAAAGTAACAACGATATCGTTTTAAATGCTTCTCCAACGAGGAGAAGGTTTACTCTTGATAGTAATGATGTACCAAGCGTTTCAAATAGTTTGTATGAAATCCGCTTAAATATCCACTCCTTAAAACAAAGAAATGAAGTTACTAAGCGCTTTTGAATCCACACATACTTTCAATATAAAACCTTTTGTGATTTTGTTATAAGTATTCGAAGTAGCCATTCGTAAGTGGACTTACGAATGGTAAAATGCACTGTGCGTTCAGAAATATTTTAAGCATCTTAAAACAACAATCTTGATCTATTCGAATTACAGCTGCAGAAGATCAGTCTGGGCTCAATGCTACTTCCTTTTTTACCTTTTCCCAATATTCCTCCTTAAAGATCGAATTTTAGAAAATTTGTGTAAAAAAATGTATAATATAATGTAAAAATATTATATCAAGATTTGTGCCCGGTCAAAATAAGTTATTTATGTTATAAAAGGAAGCTAACTTCCTAATCACAAACTACTAGTACAATTATTGGTTCCTGAGATATCGTTATAACGAATTTTATAATATATAAATTACCACCATCTTGAATCATGTAGGCCGATCGTTAAAAATGTTTAGGTATAAAGTAAATTCATCAAACGAAAACATTAGATAACCAATGAATTGTATTACTACTATATACTATGCAAGAGAGAAACCAATTATTCAAAAGACTGTCCAATTAACCTAATAATACGGTAATTAACCAAAAAAATTATAAGTATTAGAGAAATGAAATGACTCAGTTACTTATAAGATCAAAAACCACATTTTTATCAAATAAAACAATAAAATATGGTAATGATAACAGGAAATTTGGAAAATATTATAAGATAATTTAGGTAAATCATAAAACGTATGGAAATAAAAGAAATGAAATATAAATCTGGAAGCAAAGTAACAAACATTAATGAAATAGCTGAAATCTTAAACAACCACTTCTCCTCTATTGGTAAATCTTTAGCCGTCGATAAGATAAAATACTGCAACTACAGTAAAATTACATCAAAAAATTGAATATATAAACACCCTAAATCAATTTTTCAACCTCCCATAATTCTTCCCTTGGAATAGACTTAATATCCTTAAATATAATCAAATCATGTTCATTTTGCATACGAGTGTGGAGTTTAAACCCGAACGACAGCAAGGGTAGTAAAACCACACGAGCAAAGCAGAATGCAGTTTTCGCACGAGTTGCGTACCATACTTTATCTACGATTGTTGGATTAATAAATACAGGAAAAAAACAACAAATTTAATAAACTTCCTGCAAGTAAGTTCGTATTTCTCTTTTGATGAGAAGATGAAATTAATTCAATAGTTGTATTTTGTGCCGAATTAATTATTTCAGGAGGCGTATTATTCTCCTGTTTTTCGTCATAATCACTTAAATCACTAATTTTTTTCACTAAAAACTCGATATAAACAGTTACTTTAATTAATTAAACAAACAGCAAATTAGTTTTGTTAAATGTAAACAAACTCGCTAATCGTGCGTTAAGGTCTAAGGTGAAAAATTATGAACGCGCATGCGCAATGAATACAAATACGAAAAGAATCACTTTCTACGCATCTTAACAGAGATGTAATGTGTACACTTCGTACCAATCGTAGATAAACTATGTATATTATATCCAATGCTGCCAACAAAACTTATATAGAACTAGTGCTGATCTTCTTAATATGTGAATTCATTATGGAGAACTTATAGCTTTGAATTGTTTATGATCATTTGTTGACGTCTTTCGTGGCGCACGGGCCGGATAGCTTGGTGACCCCTGGCTTAGTGCAATCACAGGCAAATACGAACCAAAACAGACAAATAAATAAAACACACGACCCAACACACTAAACTACTTCAGGAACGCGTTAGGACATTATTCTTTATAATTTTTAACCGTCTCCCCAAATGAACAAGAGAGCTTAATAGTTATGAAAAATATAAAAGAGATGTGGTACATTGGCACTCATCTTCCATCAACAGAAATAAAACTAAACAATAATAATAATGAATAAACAAATAATAATAAAAAGAAAGAAGAATCAAAGGAAATAAAGTAAACAAATGAATAATAGTAGGTAATAATAAAATAAATAAATATTTACGTTCTTCTTCTTAGTTATCATAGTTGTAATTAATTTTATCTACGATTGATACGAAATATAAACATTGTATCTCTGTTTAGATGCGTAGAAAGTGATTCTTTACGCACTTGTAATTGCGCATGCGCGTCTCATAGTTTTGAAGAATTCCTCTTCTTTACCACTCTAGGGCTGTTCTTTTATTATAGTAACTGTTTATATCGAGTTTTTAGTGAAAAACAATGAGTGAATCAAGTGACTTTGACGAAAATGTGGAGAATAATACTTCTCCAGATATAAATAATTCGGCAAAAAATACAACTCAAGAATTAATGCCATCTTTATCAAGAGAGAGGGTACGAACTTACATACAGCAAGTTTATTTTTTTCTGTATTTAATATTTAAATCTAACAATCGTAGATAAAGTACGGTACGCAACTCGAACGAAACCGGCATTTTGCATTGCTCGTGAGGAAAACACACACACTCGCATGCAAAATGCTGCTTTCCGCACTCGACGCGTAATGTCCTATAATGTTCATCTTAATTTTGTAAATTAATCAAGCCACTAAACTGCATGTTATAATACATTGTCAGTATATATAACCAGTCTTGAGATGATTAAGCCGCGCTCAAGCTCTGCTTATGCGGCCAGTAATCAATAATTAGTATAAAGCTATTGTAATTGTAATGTATAATCTAACCAAATAATTATATTATGTAATTGCTTTACCTAATAAATAATATGGTATTATAATATAATACACACACATTTTAGTATCTAGTTTTTGAGGCCTTGCTTATTTTTCAAAGCCCCTTCCCAAAACTTACTGTACACTTTGTGGGAGTATATATATGTGTATGTATGTATATATATATATATATATATATATATATATATATATATATATATATATATATATATATATGTGTGTGTGTGTGTGTGTATTTACTCTCACAAAGTGTACAGTAAGTTTGGGAAGGGGCTTTGAAAAATAAGCAAGGCCTCAAAAACTAGATACTAAACAAGTAAGGCGCGCTTCACGTAAGTACGTGGGGCGATAATCGCCGGTTTCTGTACATTAAAGTTAAAATTATTAAGTGTAATATAATTACACTAATTTTAATAGTAATATTCTTTTACTACTCTTCAAGACCTTTAAATTGATGTATAACATGTTATGGTAACTAAGACAATGTTTAGTCACCCGCAATATTGGCCGCCATCTTAAAAATTTTAATAATTGAATATTCTTTTTCTACACTTCAAGACCTTTAAGTTGATGTATAATATGTCATAGTTACAAAGAAATTTTTTTATTCACCCGCCATATTGAAAATTTTAAGTGTAAAATTTTAATAATTGTATATTCTTTTTCTACACTTTAAGACCTTTAAATTGTTGTATAACATGTCATAGTTACTAAGAACTGTTTTTAGTCGCCCGCTATATTGGCCGCCATCTTGAAAATATTGCGTGTGAAATTTTAATAGTTGCATATTCTTTTTCTTCATTTCAAGACCCTTTAAATTGATATATAACATGTCATGGTGACTAAAAACTTTTGTTTTAGTCGCCCGCCACATTGGCCACCATCTTGAAAATATTAAGTGTGAAAAATCAAAAATGAGTGCAGTTGTCTCAAATGCCGAGGTGCACCTGTGTGCCGAATTTCATGTTCCTAGCTAGAGTAGTTTATGAATTAAAACAAGCAACGGACAGACACCAACGGACAGACAGACAGACAGACAGAGCCGTTATATAAGGTTTCTTTTTGTACTTTGTACAGAAACCTAAAATTAAACGTTAAATAATAACCATCTCGAATACACTGTTTTGACAAAGGCATATAATTTCTCAAACGTATAAATTACAAAGGATTAATTTGAATGAAAAGGATTAGCCTATGGCTCCACCTACAGTTTCGAAGGGCAGAACTATTAACTGCAGAGCTAACCCACATTTCTTCTACTTATTAAACAGCGAGTAAACAATAAAAGGAAGAGTAGCCTATTCTTACAACCCAAAAAGAGGAGCTTATTTAACAAGAGAATATATAAAATAATTGTAAGGAATATCATAGCAAGGTAACAGGTAACTAACAAACTAGATTACATAATAACTTGTTTTTGCGATTTTCATTAAGAAGCTAGGGTTTACTTAAAACCACAACCGCAACTCTATAGTATTATTTAATTTTGAATAAACAGGTTATCAAGTTTGGATAAACACCTCGAGCTAAAAACGACATCGAACCCACAAAAAACACAATTAACCCTTAATGTCATTATTTGTTGACATTGATATTTAAGGAAGAAGAAACCAAGAAATTGAAAGAATTGTATTATTTTGGTACAATACATATTTATAGAAACAATTCTTAATAATTATTAACTCTGATTATTATCATCGATAAACTATAACAAATTCTTGTAATATACATACATAGTGACGCTGCATTTCAATCAAAATACTTTTATGAGATATAATTTTGCTTCCCAGATTAATGAAGGTAACGGAACTTATGTGATTGTTCTGAAAAAGCACAATTTTTTTATGGCTCCGATTTCAATAATTCCATGACAGAAATCCACTTCAGATGTCAGAGAACATTGTTGGTCTAGACTAGAGTCTATATGTCTGTAGTTCATAGTTTTTAAAATCTAACATATCTTAAAAGGCGAATCGTTCGATTTTAATGAAATTTGGAAGGCTTGCCAAAAGTTGCCCTAGAAAGGCCCAGAATATACACACACACACACATATTATATATATATATATATATATATATATATATATATATATATATATATATATATATATATATATATATATATATATATATATATAAGAAAGGTAAGTACAAGTGATATAAGATAGAATAATATAATATCGCAAGAGTAGTTTATTCGAACAAAAACAGGTTGAGGATTTATATTAAACAAATATTAAATACAAGTTAAATCCTTTTTGGTCATGTTTCGACTCAAAGGACAATTTTATCTTAGGAATATTATGCTTTCCCTTCTTCCTTGCTCACATACTTTGCATATAGAACTACGTCCGACTGTGATTGTTATTTCGTTATTTTGTCTTAGCTATATTTTTTTCAGACATGACATTTAACGTACTCTTAACGAATAACTTGTTATTATAATATAAGCAAGGGATTATATTATTTAAAAATCGGCACTTCATGAATATAACTACTTCTTAGTTTACTAGGAAATATGCTATGAATAAAAAAAGATTGATTTAAAGGGCTCAAAGTCAAAAATTTAAAAAAATTGCTCTATTTAAGGTAGAAGGAGGTACGACAAAAATTCATAGGACCAAAGTTGTAGATCTTTTAAAATCAGTTACCGCTGGTGCAATCTGCTTTTCGATACGACTTACCGTTTAGACGCAATAAGCCTCCAAAAACTTTAAAGTTGCGTCCACCTTCTTTATTTTTTTAGGTGGGGGGGGGGGGGGGGGGAGGGGTTAAGAATATATATTTTTATAACTTTTCGGATTTTGCCAGTCGGTTTTGGCCAATTTCCGACCAAACGCAAAAAACTGCGAGTCAACTGCTTCCCTAAATGTGCTACCGAGGTCCTAATTTACCCCTCTAATCGTTGGCATCAGGGTGAAGCATTGTAATTAACTAGGTAGTCGGAATTTAGACCTCAGTTTTAGGGTAAAGTTACAAGCAAATTGCGAGTACGTTAATTACTTTAAATTATAAACAATCCAAAGCAGAGAAGATCCAATTTAGTATTTTTTTGTTGTTTTTTCCCTGATCTCCAGTTGTTTGAATTTACAAGTGCAAGTCACAAGACAAAAGTATAGACTTGTAACAAATAGGGTTATAACTTTTTCAAGAGTAGATGGTCTGCAGCTGGAAGCGTTCCCTTCCTTAAAGTAACTGTAGCTATACGAAGCTGAAATAGTGAACGGGAAACGCTTCCACTAACGGTCCCTTAGAGATAATTCCTTTTAGTAATTGGCGAGAGGGTTATCCCTTTCTAGTCCTTAGCCCAACTAGGGTACCACTTATCCCTTTGCCTCCCAAGTAACTATTCTTTGCTCCTTACACCCCATTATTTTGGGTCCTCCTTTCTCCTTTACCTAGACCACTTTCCTTTTATATGAAACTATTAATATTAAAACGAGGTACTAAGGTAGTGTCTGAACAATTTGTTTAATAGAAGGGGAATCAGTTTAATTAATTAGGTTTACGCAACAATCGTAAAATAATAATTTTATTAGCCAGACATTAAAAAAAGATTATTCCTTTTTTCCACGATAATTGATGCTTTTTGACAAAATGGCGAGGAAAATTAAACAATTTACACAAGTGATGTATATTTTTGTAATCTACACTTTAATACCTTTCATTTGATACCTTACTCAAAATAATTTTTTTTCGCGTGACATGAATTATCCGCTATATTGGATTCCTAGATAATTAGATCAAATTACTATTTTTATTTTTCCTATGACCCAGCAGGCGGTACTTTTAGCAATTTTTAAATATTTTTATTAGCAGCAGAAATATAGTTTTAGGAGTGGGGACACGCAAAATGTTGATGTTTTTTGACAAAATAGCATGAAAAATTGGACACTCACCACACGTGTTATATATGTATTTCTGTAATCTTCTCTTCAATGACTTACTTGACTTATTTCCTTTAACTCCTACGTGGAGCATAGGGCTTCGACGAACTTCCGCCAGCGGATCCTATACTCTTATCTCGGACCAGGTTTTTCCTGCTCTCTCGATGCCTTCTGCTTCAACGCTCCTCCTCCAGGTATATCTTGGCCTACCTCTGCGTCTTGAGCCTTGTGGATTCCATTCCAGAGCTTGTCTAGCAATATTGCACTCCTCTCGACGTAGCATAAGTCCAATCCACCTCCACTTTCTGTGGCGTACTTCTATTTCTATGGGTGTCTGGTTTGTTCTCCTCCACAACTCTTCATTTGAGATAACCTGCAGCCACCATATCCGCAGGATACTTCTCAGACTCTTGTTTACAAAAGTCGGGAGGCTTTTTGTAAGTTGTAGAGTAGTCTTCCAAGTTTCACAGCCGTAGAGGAGTACTGACTTAACGTTTGAGTTAAAGATACGTAGCTTGGGTGTTCGTACTAAGCTCCTGTGACTTCCATATAGGCCGCAGCATTGCGAACGCACCCTTGGCTTTATTAATGCGGTTCTGAATGTCCTCAGCAGCACCTCCATTTGTAGTGATGATGCTTCCTAGGTAGCAGAACTGGTTGACTTCTTCTATCTCTTGGTTGCCCAGGAAGAATCTTGCGTTATTCCTGTTCATGAACCACATTTCCTTCGTCTTTTTGGCGTTTATATTTAAACCGACTTCTGCAGCTTCAACCTTTAAGTCGTTCAATGTAGCTTCCATATCCTTGAAGCTGCTTGCCAAGAGACAAAGGTCGTCAGCAAAATTTAAATCCTCCAGTCTATCCGCAAGTCTCCATTGTATGCCTCTGCTTCGATTCATTGCTTTCCTCATCACTACTAGATCGAGTACCATCAGGAACAGGATTGGCGATAAGAGACAGCCTTGTTTGACTCCAGAGTTGACTGGAATCGGTTCAGATAGCATTCCTTGATTTTGAATCTGGCATGTGTAGCCTTCGTACATATTTTTGACGATTCTTATTATTTTTCCTGGTATTCCAAAAACTTGCATGGCCTTCCACATCTTCCTCCTCCTTGTACTGTCGAACGCCTTCTCAAAATCGACAAAAATCAGATATAGAGAATACTGGACTGGTGGTGTAGACTGCTCCTTAATAATGCGCAAGGTGTTTATTTGGTCTGTGCATGAAAGAACTTCCCTGAACCCTGCTTGTTCTTGTCTAAGCTTAGCATTTATTCTGTGTTTAAAGCGATTTAAGATCACCCTCGCGATTACTTTACTAGGAATTGAGAGGAGTGTGATACCTCTCCAGTTATTGCAGTCCGCCAGGTCACCTTTCTTTGGAAGTTTTACCAGTAACCCTTTCTTCCAGTCTTTGGGTAGTTTCTCTTTTTCCTATATCTCCCTAAACAGAGGTAGTAGAATATCTGCAGATGTCTCGGCGTCGACCTTTAGTACTTCAGGTGTTATATTATCCATGCCAGGGGCTTTGCCATTTCTTAGCTGCTTAATAGCTTGGATGATCTCTAATCTTGATGGCGGCTCTATATTAATGGCATCCTCCTCTATTTGCTCTTCCTCCCTTTCACCTCCTGCAGCACGATTTAACACTTCCGAAAAATGCTCTCTCCAACGGTCTAGCTGCTCCTTCTGGGTGGTTAGGAGATTTCCTCTTTTATCCTTAACTGGTTTGTCCACACATGGGACTATTCTTGAAAGTTTTTTCGTTATGCTATAAAGGGTCTTGCTGTCACCAGTGTTAGCTGCCATTTCAGCTTGCGTTGCAAGGTTGTTGATAAATATTCTTTTTGTCTTTTAGGAATGATAAAAGTATTCAATAAATATTCTTATTTCTCTTCAATGCCTTTCATTTAATCCCCACATAATTTTCATTTAAACCCCACTCAATTTTTTTTTGAGTGACATAAATTATCCACCATTTTGAATTTGAATAGCTGATAATTTTGAGTTCGCTGTATTTTTTCTGTGTGTTTCATGTTAATATCTATTCAAAAGTTATTGGTACTGTACAGAGTGACAGACAGCTAGACAGAAACGAAACTACAAGGGTTCCTTCTTTTGGTTTTACCAACGAAACAGGACGGTGCAAATTAAAACGGAACAATCTTTGGGCTAACCCTAACATACTGTATAAATTTCATAAAAATATGACAATTAGTTTTACAAAGAAGGGCGTTAAAGAAAAATGCTAGAAGGACACGAACCCCAAAATTGTCCCCTGAGGACCGACACAATTCTGCTTAAGAATTTCTGATTTAGAGACAAAAACATCGTTTTTATGAATGAAATAAATAAAAATGCTTTCGTTACCTACCTTTGGAAAGCTTAAAGAAATAAAATAAGAAGTTCATTTAACAATTATTGTAAACTGTTGACAAAAACTTTTAAGATAATACTCCAACTGACTAAGTCGAATAATAACAGATTTTGTTCTACATCAACATAATCTAGAAAATGCTTAATGCAATATGGTAAGTAACCACCGTAAGGCCTTTTCTTTTTCAACATAAGTATTATTTGAATATGACAATTATTAATATTTTTTTTATTAATTTAAAAATTTTGAACATGGTGTTATTCATTTCAAGCTGTTTTATTTTTATAAAACTCTTAAAAAGAATTAAAAGACTCAATTTTGTCTGCAGTAAATTTTACAAGTTTTTTAACTGAAACGTTTTATTACTGTGGATTATAAATTGGCAGTGTTTTTAGTAAGGTTTCTTTTGCGATATTCTCGTTAATCATACGAAGTGGTATAAGGGTAATGTTTTAAACCTTGCTAAAAATCTACCCCAGAATATCCAACAATCCCATCCCTTTCTTCAACCACTAATCCCTATACACTATTTCATATTTTAAATGGGACTATGTCTAAAAGGACTAAAACGTTAAATGTAATTTGTTTCTAGTAAAAAAAGTCTTATAAAAGATAAACATTTGGTTTTTTGTATAATTAAAAAATGTACAAAATGGAACAAGCAGAACTAAATTAAGCATATATATATAAAAAAAAAAATCTTTAAATTCGACATTTTCTCAATAAAAAAATTGAGAAATTGATTTCTCTCGAAAATGTTGAATGCACACAACCTAATTATTTAGTACACATAATATGAAATCTATTCTATTATAAGTGCATGTTTTATATTCATGTATACCTTGCGAGGAGCTCCACACTAGTTTGTAGACTTTTATTTCTACTCTTTTTGTCACTACTAAAAGCACCTATGTTTGAACATATTCGAGAATAACAGTCGTTGTCAAATAGACGAACTTATAAACACAAAAATAATGTTAACACCAAACCTTGACTCAAAATTAGCCATTTAAATGACAACTCTGGGAAATTAATCATATAAAGAAAACGTTAAAGATATATTACTGTTATATAACCAATGTTAATTAATTTATGCATCTCTTCCATTTCCTAAAATTAAACATAAGATCTAGGTCTTAAAAAGTGACAAAATTAGACAGCAAAGAATCAATTTATCTTTCTTTGCGGGGAGTCACAACAAGATATAAATAATTCTATATAATTACACTGGAAACAAAATTTAAACAAACCAGGATTTCCTATGCTCTAATCAAGGCAATCAGCTTAATTAATCTGCACGAAATGTGATTAAACCCGTCGATTAAATAATTTAGTAGTCTTGTGCATTTATCGGTAAGCTGTGTGCATAAGAAACGAGGAAGAGATTATTAAAATAGAGCTAAATCCATCTTCTCTCTGAATTAATGCACCTAATAATTAAATCAATTATCTTTGTGTATAATACCATATTTGTTACAGTAATCTTTGTAAAATCTTATTAAATTAATAAAAAATATAGTGATGATAGATTGTAACTGTAATCGAAAGATAATTCAAATTACGAATGAAATTATACAATTATGTAAATAATATTTATACGACGTTCCCTAAGATATTAGTTAAACTGAAAAGTTGTATTACAATACAGAAATTTAATAAAACATTAACACTTAAATAAACAAACGAGAAAGAGAATGTAAATTCTCTGAAACCATTTTATTAGAAATATTTATAATAGTGAACTAAGGAACTAGTAGCGAGAAAGCTATATGTGCCACACTAATGGGCAGACTATTCTTACTTTTCCTCACCTATATGGTAGGAGAAGTAATGTTTTCACCCAAAAAATTTATGTATGTACCTCTCTGTATGAAAAACAAATCCACCAAATTTAATTTTGATATTGGCCGCTATATTGAAGTTATCGATTTTTGAATTTTTTACTTTGATAAAATTATTAATTATTAATTAGTGCGATACTTTTGTTAAACGTCAAAGTTTGTATACATCTGTCAAAATACCGCCAAAATTCAAATAATTAAATAAACAAAAAAATCCTACCGCGGGGTTCCGCAAGCCGAGCAAATTTCCATTGGAAATTTGTAGTTCAATGTTGTGCAGTTTAAACTTCCTTCATAACTACTAACATTGTGTGTGTTATTTTAAGTTACGATCATTTAAAAGAATTATTTTAGTTGGATTAGGGTTTTTAAAATATTGTTTAGTTAAACATAATCGTAGTAGTTTAAAAGAAATTTAAACTGCACAACATTGAACTAAAAATTTCCAATGGAAATTCGCTCGGCTTGCGGAACCCCGCGGTAGGATTATTTTAAATCATTGGTGACTCATCAGGAGGGGTTAATGACGTCATAAAGATCCCATTTTCAATAGGGATCCTCATCTCAACGAGCTTGATTTTTCGGTGCAAGTTTTATTTTGATACGTCAATTCGTTCGAGAGCTATCGTGCTCACAAGAAATCTGCTAGAAATACATATACCTATATATATATATATATATATATATATATATATATATATATATATATATATATATATATATATATATATATATATATATATATATATATACACATATATATATATAAAGTTTTGTAAAACCTATTTTTTCGTGATCAGGGACCCATGAAACGTATTTTGGCCACAATCCCGGCTCAAACTCCCGCCATGCCACTGGCTCTATTAGCGAATTTTTTCCAATGGAAATTCGCTAAAAATATAATGTATAAATGTTTATTTGAAAAATGATAATAAAAATATCAGTTAGTTCAAAACAGTCACCCATCCAAGGACTAACCACGCCCAATGCTACTTCATCCTGCTGCTTCGCACCTGGCCTCCGAAGTGAGGAAAAGTTCGGAGGTACCCCGTAACCGTATTTTTTTATTTGATACGTTAAACTGTCGTCATGAAACCTTAACTATATCTAGATGCCACAGCCACAGAGTTTCTATAAGCCCTACCCCTATATCTACAATCTACACCACGTTGAATCCAATTTGATTTGCAAAAATTCCTAATTAGGTATTGATTAAAACTATTTTAGAAATTATCACACCAAATACAATAATATTATTTCAGCGTATTAGAGAAGTAGCAGACATTTTTAATTTTACCTATCTTCAGATCGTAAAAAAAACACAAAAAAAACCATGATCTTCTTACTAATACTCAGGCTAAGTTCGTTGGACAGCGTGATCCGTCCAAGAGTTCGCGCGCAATGCTCGCGCAAACGTGAGCTTCAAATTTAAAATTAGAATTTCAGGACGGGAAAGAATTCTATCATCACCTACTCGATGAGACGAACATTTTTTTCAAATAATATTTTTCAGTAAAACCAACAACGACACTGCTATGATTTAATAAAGATCGCTAAATCTATTAAAGCGGACCTAAACGTTTAAAATAGAGAAAACAACCTTTTTACCGATATCTTACGTTCTAACGTAACGATCTTAATAAAACTTCATGTACATCGTCTAAAGTACAATTGAAACAAGTATGTAAAATTTCGACTTGATACATGCAGTAGTATTTGAGTAATGAAGTGATACATTTATAATATTAGTTTAAAAGCTATTCCGGGTGGTTAAGATTCTTATAGTCGTTTTGTGTGTAGGTTTGTTATGAAGTAAAGCTTTGTACCGAGTACCCCCACTCTACCTCACACTACCCTCTTCCACTTATCTTCAACTATGACATTCATCATGATTAACAAATTTGAATATTCAGTATTTTATTGCAATACGCTCGCTTCAATGATAGAGCCACGCGATGCCTAGTAAGTACTATTGAAGCTATAGGTGTAAATGAATGTGTGTTTGTGCGCTTGTGGAAGAGAAACAAATGAGCGCAGAAGGTTAAAAAGTATATATGGAACCAACAATGGGCTCATGACCTACCACCGAAACTTCATGAAAATTGGACGTGTAGTTTTTAGGATACGTTGGTTCGCAAAAATTGAACGACAGACCGACAGACAGACACGGAACCAAAAATGGTCCCTGATGTCTGAAACGGATTTCTGTCTTGGAATTTTTGAAATCGGATACCTAAAAATTTTTGGTTCTTCAGTACGATCACATAGCTTCCGTTACCTTCGGTAAGCTCGGAAGCAAAATGTTTCAATCTAATAACATTTTAAATGTCTCACCCATAAAATACTAATACTTACTTTAATTAAACCTGCTACTATAACTATAAGAAAACTAAACCTCGTTCTAATCTATATAAGATTAATTTACGCTGCTTTATTGAAAAGCATAAAAACCTAAAAATTCACCATAAATAAAAAAGTAATTTCTTATTTAATAATCAAACAGTGCAACGGAACATCTGAAATTTCATTACGACACCAAGTAAAGAGGCGCCTACGCTTAAAAAGATAAAAATCATCCCTCCCTCTGGGAATTGAACCACATCCCTCGACTTATTTCCCAAGGGTGCCATATCCACTAAGCTAGAACGGAAGAATGATTTTTATTTGTCCGAGTAGATATATTTAGTCAATAATTTACATTTTATTTTCTACGTTATCTAACGGGCTTAATAATACGAGCTTACTCACTTGACAAGAGAATTGAGTTAGAAATTTATTTATCCGTGAAAGGTCAACAGTAAGAACTCGGAAATGAGGGATTTTTAATCCGTGTTCTCAAAAGACTCAATTTTGCTTCCGAGCTTACCGAAGGTAACGGAAGCATTGTGTTCACTTTTGAGAACGAAAAACTTTTATGCCTCCGATTTTAAAAAATTCCAAGACAGAAAACCGTTTCAGGCATCAGGGAACATTTTTGGTCTCGTGTCTGTCTGTCTGTCGGTCTGTGTGTCCGCGAATTATGAAACGTGCGGCGATAACTTGAGTAAATGTCAACCGATTTCGATGAAATTTGGTAGACATGTTCATTTTACCAATGCCCAGGACGAGTTCGTTGGACAACATTATTCGTCCAAGCGTTCACGAGCAACGCTCGCGTAAACGTGAACTTCAAATTTAAAATTGGAATTTTAGGTCGGGAAAAAAATCTAACTTCATCTATTTAATGAGACAAACATTTTTTTCAAGTACAATTTTTCAATAAAACCAACAGCGATACCGCTATGAAGTGTTAAAGATCGCTAAAACTATTAATAGTTTTTACCCAATAAACATTATAACAATAAAGTACATGATAGGATGCGAGGAAGCTATGTGCCACACTAATTGGCAGTCTATTTTACTTTTATTCATTAATAATAATAATATTATACATACTTAAGTTTTAGGGACTCTAAAAGTGTATAGGGCAGATGAGCTATTTATTCTTCTCTACCAATTAAATGACTTACCGATAAGATACTTTAACTTTTAAATTTTAATGATTAAGTTGTACTTTCATTTTTCCAGTACCTATGTATACAATTTTTCAAAAAAAAAGTATTCATTCAATACAATATCAATGGAAATTCCCAGTATTCGGTTTGATTCCTTTTTTTGGAGAATGTTGCATGAAATATTTGCAAAATCCACCAATATAAGAAACTCTTTCGCTTTTAAAATCACTCCTGAATCATGGGGGGTTTCAATCCTCGCATTTGATAGACTTAATAGGAAAAAATAGATAAATATTTCTGAGTATCTAAATACATATAAGTATTAATAGTACATGGTAGTATCTTGAAGCCGTAAATGAATTCGTTTACCTAGGAGGTCTCCTTAAGAACGACAATCAGGTTGCATCAGAAATATTACCTAGAATAGAAGCAGGTAATAGGGCTTACTATGCTAATCTGAAACGGCTTAAGTCTAATTTAGTTTCAAGGAGGACCAAGCTTCTAATATACGAAACCCTTATAAGACCACTCCGTCACTTATGGAGGAGAAACGTGGACCCTGACTAAAAGGGTGAAAACCTGCTGAGAATTTGTGAAAAAAAAGTGGTCCGGAAAATATATGGTGCAACCTGTGTTGATGGAGTTGGAGTCTAAAAAAGACCAGTCATGCACCACATGACTTAATGAGCGAAATTTCAAAGAAATCTGCGTATTATTGGCTTATGATAATATAGGAAAATTTTGGTTTAGAATTTGGATGGGTGGGCTTATGGGCTTCCACATTTAATACCCTTTCGAACGGTATGTAACAAACATTGCGATTCCTTATAGAAAACCTCTTTTGGATACGATAAATTAGATTAAGACATTTAGATTATAAATTATAAAAGAAACCCCCTCTCGGGTACGAAAAATTTGATTAAAAAAATTAAAAGAAAACCACTCTCGCATACAAAAATTATATTAAGACATTTAGATTAAAAAATGAAAACAATCTCGGATATGAAAAGTAAAAATCAAAGTTTATGTTTTAAATTGAGTGCTCAAAGTGGTTTCCTCCGTCCGAATGCAGGCTCTTGCCCTTTCTCAGACCGACCCAACCGTCACACGCATAGAAAAAATATCGCGGAGTGTTACTTTAAATAAGGAAGCATTGCATCCCTATTATTTCACAACTGTAAATACCAATATGGAACAGTATCATTTCCTAAGAAAAATTCTATGGACAAATAAATCAACTTTCACGTGGGAGGTTGTGTTTAACACACATAATCGTCACCACTGGGCCCACGAAAACCCTAACAGGACTCATAGTTCATCATTCCAAACTAGATTAACGGTCAACATATGGGCGGGTGTTAATGGTGATATTGTGATCGGGCTTTTTTATGATATTGTGATATGGTTTGTACCATATCGGTATTTAACAACCACCTGCAAAATTTGATACAATGAGCAGGGAGCAGGATAATTTTCCTTCAAACCTTGCACAGCTGAGAAATCATAGGGATGCAATCCGTCTATTTAAAGTAACACTCCGCGATATTTTTTCCATGTGTGGGACGGTTGGGGCGGTCCAAGAAGGGCAAGAGCCTGCATTCGCAACGGAGGAAACCACTTTGAGCACACAATTTAAAACATAAACTTTGATTTTAACCTTTTTGTATCCGAGAGTGGTTTTCTTTTAAATTCTTTTAATCTAGTTTTTCGTACCCGAGAGGGGGTTTCTTTTATCATTTATAATCTAAAAATGTCTTAATATAATTTTTCGTATCCAAAAGTGTTTTTTTTATTGAAATGTTTTATGTAATAAAATTTCATTTGAAAAAAGTGTTGTGGATTTTTCTTGTTCCATCCAAGCATTTTGGTAGGTACCGCACCTACTAAAAGTTTATTAGGTGACGTTTTTTGCATTCAAACTTGAATTTCTCCATGAAATCGATAAGCAATCGCAATGATGGTTATACCGTTCGAAGAGGGTATTAAATGTAGAAGTTTTTGTGAGATTGACAGTCCCCAAGTTTTTTTCTAGGAAAATAGTGAGCGCCCAAAGAATTTCAGAAATTATAATTATTTTAATTTTTGAACGTTTGAACTGTTATTTCGGTGTTAAGTAATAATTTCCATAAATAAAGGGGCTTTAGTTTTATAGGAAATTTAACTCTGATTTCGAAAATATGGTCAAAAGTTAACAAAAATTGAGTTGGAGTGGAGTTTTGCTGTTTTATTAGCAAAAAACGTGTTTTTTTTTTTTTAAAAATACTTCAAAAAATCATATCTCATCGACGGATTAAGATAGCAAAGTGCACTTGGTGGCGTTTTGCTCCATTTTGGATCTAGTTTCACCCAAAACAAAATTTCAGTTTAGGTCGGTAACACCTAGAGACCAAACTAAGTAGGTTCATATTTAGTCAATGAATAATTAAATAGTGCATTGAACTGGACAGAAATTCTAACACATGACTTTTTAAGTCCTAAAAAAAGTAATCAGTAAAACAACAATATTGTCACTACAATCTTATTAAAACTTAGAAACTCACGAAGCTTGCGTTTTGAAATAATATGATATCACCTTCAGTGCGTGTGTTACTTAGTAAGAGTGAATTATGTACTTAATTAACAGAACAGAATTTATTCTTACAAAGTTAACAAGCACCCTGAAGATGATATTATAAGTCGAAACGCGTTTGTGAGTTTTAATAAAATTGTGGTGACAATATTGTTGTTACTTTCTATACCAACCTCTCACGTAATAATTATGAAGTGGTACCACAAAATCTCAGTCAAAACAACTAATTATTTGTAATCAGTGATCACTCGTTTCGCTAGTGAGAACAGTTGATGTTGCTTCTAACAAATCTATTTTATAGTAAGGTAAAATGTAATTGGAATACTAACCGCACATTTTTAGAAGGTCTGTTCCAACAGATTATATTCCCACCAATTACTGCAGAAGGTAAATTTGACATCTAGAGCATCTCTTCTCAGTGCTTTATTTAGATAATAGTGCATAACTGAAATCAAAAATAAATAAAAATGTGAAAAAACTATTTAGTTTACAAGAATAATAATATATATTTCTTTTTATAAATCCTAGGTATTTCATTAAAATAGATAAATATTATAATATATAATAGTAGCGGGCAAGTTAATTATTAAAAAAATAATTCAATATTAAGTTAATAATTATAATTAATATTAATTAATCATGATGATCTATCTTAGTTTACCCTATTGTAATTCCATATATTTGTGGTTGGATCCTGAAGTGGGTAAAAAAGTAACTTTCTAGTTCAGTGTAAGCAACGTTTCGACCTCGCTGGTCATTTTCAAGCCTAAAATACAATATTCTTCATCTGGGCTATTTCTTAATATTATTCTTATTTATTTATGACAAGGTGTTTTCTAAAAAAGTATATAATTTGAATAAGTTATCTTTGAGAACGGGAAACAGTGTATGTAATTTTATATATATATATATATATATATATATATATATATATATATATATATATATATATATATATATATATATATATATATATATATATATATAATTACAAGATAAAAAGAACTTTTTATATACTTCATTTTTAAATTTTCTGTTGAATCATATGTAATGTTGATAATATAATTATCATTGTTATAATATAATGTCAGTGAAAAACAATAGTTCCGAATTTATTTACTTCACATATTCACATAAATGATAACCATCTAGAGAGCTGATCTTAAACCTATAAAAGGAATCTAAACCGTGCCATTGATATGCCCCCGGCGTAGGGGCAGTAAGAGAAGAAAAAGAAAAATGTGTACAAAGTAAAGAAGTACAGATGCAGTAAATTAAACCGTTACCTAGGCCACAAGTGTAAACAAACCTGGTTGTCACACGTCAATTAATTTATTTCTTTGTTTACCTTTCCTATTTCACTGTCATTCAATGTTTATCTCTTAATAAATAACCACAAATTTGAAACCCGTCAAAATGAAGATTGTAAATATGGGACATGTTAAAACAAATAAAATAAATTGCGGATTTTTTCCGAACTTACTTTCCATACAGCAAAATTTGCTGAAAACGAATAAAATTCTGCTGAAAGATGCCTAAAAGTATTAAAATATTGCATTGTCATCGTATTCTGAGCTATTCTAAACATTTCAAATGTCTAGCTACTCGGGAAGTTAGTTAAAAATCGATTGCAAGATTTGTACTGGACAAACAAACAAGAAAGCAAGCTAATAAAAACGTAGTAAAATCTGATTAAAGATTTGTGTATTATTGAGTGTGCCAAGTTTCAACTCGATTGGATGACTGGAGTCCTCTAAAAATGTTTACGACAAACGACAGGCACAAACAAACACAAAATCTTTTAGGATAGAGAAGATTAAAAATTGTAATCAACTTAATTATTATCAGTCCAAATTTTTAAATTTTTGGTAGTATTCATACTACGGAAAGAATAAATTTTACTTTAAAGCAAATAATAATTATCAATAACTACGGGAGACATACAGAAAAAAAAAAAATTCTGTATGCCTCCCGTAGTTATTGATAATTATAATTTGATTTAAAGTTAATTATTATCAATTAATGATGTCGTTCAGTCAGCCGTGTAAACCGTAATAGCTAAAATGACGTCAAGTACAAATGACCTAAAGTACAAATGGTCATAACTTATCTTCATCATCCTTCGTTTTCAGAATATTTATTGTATATAATAAAATATAGATGTTTTGTGCGTCGTTTTGACACATTGATTCATTAAGATTAATTATTGATATAATCGAGTTATTTTCAATTTCTTATAGATCACAAACACAAAGTTTGTATAATTAAAAATATGTTTTATGATTAGTTTTAGTTTTGGGACTAAGATAGGTAGAGGTCTGACAACTGGGGCCAAATGAACAGAGAACTCTCTTGATCTGAATTTTAACAGTTAAAAACATTAAATCAATATGGTAACAAAGCAAAAGCTTTGTCCTGATAATACGATAATACTCGTATAACATTAAATTAAATATACATAAAAAAATTAAATTTAAAAAAGACTGGCAATACCGTTACTGTCTTACGACAAATCTCTGAAACCTGACGTAGATTGTATTCTGTAAACCTTAAACTGAAATAAGCATGAGTGCAGAATCAATTTGGTACCTACTGTTAGATTGGTTGTAGTAGATAACTCGTTGGTTTGTGTTGGTTAACTCATCGATAGAATATTTTGCTTTAGGGTTTTTTTTTTGTTTTTTTTTTTTCTTTTGGGTTTTAGTCCCGATCAACTGCCAGGGTTTTTCTTCTATTACATTCTAAATAAATAAATCGGCATTCTTGTTTAATAGTTAATAATAGTAAGGCATATTATAACAAAAGACAATACAGTAGTAAAAATATTTAATCGATTCAAGAATAGAGAGATGAGAACTGCGAAAATTTAGTTTGTTTGGGTAGTTTATTCCCCTTAGGGTGGCTTAAAAATAAAAATGCTTGCTAAAGATTTTTTTGTTCTGTTTAAGCCGTGTTTGCAAATCACACAAAAAATGTAACTTCCTACTGGGATAACAAAAGAAAAAGAATAAGTAAACATTTATATAGGATTTTAAGGTTGATGCTAGGTTGGATATCGTCCGAGAGTAGTACGGACATGTAGGTAGGCCAAGTTTGCTTTCAGGAAAGGTAAGCTAAAGATATAAAAGAAAAAATGCCTCGGCTTTAGCAAATATTTTAACCAGCTTATAGGAAAGCATCGGCCATAAATTGAAAAACATTAAGATACCCTGGCAGTTGATCGGGACTAACCCCCCCACCCCCCCAAAAAAAAAAAATAAATTAAGATACCTACTAGAAAGAAAAAAATCCCGTCAAGCTACTAAAAGTTTCTAAGTAGAATAAGAATTCATACATCATACATTTCAAGACAGAAATCCATTTGACATCAGGGAACATTTTTGGCTCTATGTCTGTCGTTCAAGTTTTGCGAACCAACATATCTTGGAAAATTACACGTCCGATTTTAATGAAATTTGGATGGTGGATCATGATTAGCCCGTTGTTGGTCCCATATAAGTTTCAACCTTCTACGCTCATTTCTTTATCTTCCACATGCACACAAACATACATTTATTTACACCTATAGCTTCATAAGTATAAGTACTCATCTGATTTGTATGAAACTTTTATAGTTTATCGGAAGTAACCCGCAGAGAGCCCCAGATTAATTTGAACCTTCTGCGCTCTTTAACTTTTGCTTAATTGATACTTTAATTTATATGTTATGCTATATGTCAAAAAGCTATTTATACTTTCAGTATTATTAACCGTCAAAGTTTAAAAATTCAAAAATTTATAACTTTAAAATGGCGGCCAAAATCAAAATGAAATTTAGTGGGCTTGTTTGTCATACAGAGAGGTACATTCGAGCCAAATTTCAACTCGATCAGGACCATTTTCGATTTATTACGATTTTTTTAAATGTTTGCTGACTCAGCAAACTGGGTTTAAGATGGCGGAAAAAGTTGATTTTCCGGGCGGCACACCTACAGGTTAGGACTGAAGTTTCAACTCTCTAGGTTATTAAATACCTTATTAAATACCACATACACACATACATAGGTCATGCTGAAAACCACTCAGGAGGTCTTAAAAACACCTAAAACGGATAATTCCGTTGAAATCTCGAAAAAAAATTGTTTGGTGAAAACAATACTTTTCCTACTATTAGTAGTGAGGAAAAGTAAAAACGAGGGAAACAATTAAACAATTTAGACAATAATAGCTTGTAAAAATATAGAATCAATTAAGTACGCGATAGGATGTGAGGAAGCTATGTGCCACACCAATTGGCAGTCTATTTATACATTTTTTTTAAAACTAAAATGTGTATAAAAAGTTGCACTTAGGAGAAGGCAAGGTGTGCATGATGATGATGACCCATGGTTTGTAAAACGGGTTTGTAGCCCTTGAGGCGTAGAACAACCTACTTAATTTTTTCTCATATCCAGTCACCCTGTATATCAAAAGTAATAAATTTTTTTAAAATATAATAAAAACAAATACTGTGCCTAATAACAAAATTAACTTTGTGCAGGTTTGAAGATATCTCAATTATGGGATAAAAATCACCATTTTTAAAAAGTGATTTATTAATAACCCCTGAAGATTCAAATAAAACATATACTTATAAATATAAAGGGGACTGCAAAGGAAAAAAATCGGTCAGAGACAACTCAGACAAACTTTATCATATAGTAGTTCATAATTACTTGGCACAGTGTTTTTCATTTATTAGTTTGCGTTGGTATACATTTAATTATTACTATGAACATATGATAAAAATATATCATTAAAATAACTTCTCCTCGGCGGGGGATCGAACCCGGCCTCTCTCCCTTCGCGTTTAAAGCTATTTTCTTAGAAACTAAATTTTTCCCGGGAAAACGGATTATTTTGTTAGATTCGTATTTAAATGGAATACATTTTAGAATTTTTTTATCAAAATCGTCGGAACCATTTTCGAGAAATAATTTTTTAAAATGTTTTATCGGGGGTCAGCGCCCCCAAATTTGGGACTAAAATTCATTTCTCGATTTCGCCTCGGATTATGATTTTTCTGAACGTGTATGCCAAATTTCGTCCAAATCGGCTTAGTAGTATAGCCTCCAGGCGTTTGCACAGACTGACAGACGACAGACAGACATTTTGTAAAAACCACTTTTTTGGACTCAGGGGACCTCAAAACATGTAAATCCATCAAAATCTCAAAATCGAATTTTCGCACCATCACAATACTTTCTCTTTATATGAGAAAATAAAAATGGCCATAAATAGTTCATATTATATCCACCAAAAACTATTTTTTAAGCAACTTAATAAAATACTTTTTCAACATAATATTTACTTTGTATTTAATTAATATACATAATATGTAGATTACTACATCTCACAATGTATCTACATGAGAAAATAAAAACTCAATAAAGAACGGGTTTGGTTTAACCTCACATCCGCTATGTATTGCAGGATTTAGCATCAACTATGTACTTCCTGCAATAAATATCTGAGTGCACGGTAGTGAGGCATAAATAGTACAGGCGCCATTTCAATACAACAATAAAACTCGTTGCATTGAAATAGTTGTAGTATTTATTGTAGTAGGGAGTTGAAATGGGGCTCGAATTGTGCAGAATTATAATTAGGAATGAAGCCTGTACTTAGATTTTTTATATCTTGCTTAGAACTAATAAAATATTCATTTTAATGATTTTTCTAACCTCAAAGGGCGGTAGAGCCTTAAGATGGGCTTTTTGAAATTTGAAACATAGATTGAGCTTAGGACACTGTAAAAAATCGGTCCGAGACAACTCAGACAACTTTCATCATATACGAGTTCATAATTACGTAGCCCAATATTTTACATTCATTAGTTTTCGTATGTACATTTAATTATTATTAAACATTTCATCAAAATGTATCATAAAAATAACATCTCCTGGGCAGGGAATCGAACCCGGGCTCTCTCCGTCTGCGTTTTAAGCTTTTTTCTCAGGAACTAGATTTTTCCCGGGAAAACGGCTAACATCGTTAGATTCGTATTTAAACGGGCTACATTTTAATAAAAATCGTCGGAAACGTTTTCGAGAAATCATTTTTTTCCAAGTTTTTAGGGGATAGCGCCCCCAAATTTGGAGTAATAATGCGTTTATCGATTTTGCCTCGGGGTATGATTTTTCTGAACATGTATGCCAAATTTCGTTAAAATCGGCCCAGTAGTTTAGGCTCCAGGCGTCTGCAAAAACAGACTACAGACAGAGAGATGACAGACAGAATTTTTTTAAAACCCACTTTTTTGGACTCAGGGTACCTCAAAACGTGTAAATCCATCAAAATCTCAAAATCGAATTTTCGCGCTATCACAATACTTTCTCTTTTCATGAGAAAGTAATAATACCAGCCCATAAAAACCAAGTTTTTATTATAAATCCTTTATATTTTTGCATTTGGTTGTGAGGGGAAGTATTGGTAATAATTCATTTTAATTTAAAATAATTATTTAAAAATTAAATAATTAGTATAATTTAATTGATTAATTAATTTGTTAGAATGTTTTTGTATTGGTAGAGAGTCAATATGCCAAGTTTCTGCTCGATTGGATGACTGGAAGAGGGTTAACTCGTCCTCCAAAGATTTTGTATACCCACAATTTAATTAATTAATAATTTGTTAAAATATTTTTGTATTGCTAGAGAGTCTATGTACCACGTTTCATCTCGGTTGGATAACGGGAAGACGGTTAACTCGTCCTCCAAAGATTTTATATAGCTACAAATTAATTAATTAATTAAATTTTTATTTCATTCTTATTACTTATTTTTTTTAAATTTAATTAATCTATTCATTTTTGAAAAGATAATTAATTAAATTGAAAAATTAATTTAATAATTAATTAATTAAATTTAATTAATTAATTATTTTGTTAGAATATTTTTGTATTGGTAGAGAGTCTATGTGCCAAGTTTCAGCTCGATTGGACGACTGGAAGAGGGTTAAATTTAATTAATTAATTAAATGTTAAAATGTTTTTGCATTGGTAGAGAGTCTATGAGCCAAGTTTCAGCTCATTGGACGACTGGAAGAGGGTTAACTAGCCCTCCAATGATTTTATATACCTACCAATTAATTAATTAATTAATTAAATTTTTATTTTATTTTTATTACTTAATTTTTTTTCTTATTATTTAATTTATCCATTCATTTTGAAAAAGATAGTTAATTAAATTTAAAAATTAATTTATTAATTAATTAATTAAATTTAATTAATTAATTAATTTGTTAAAATGTTTTTGTCATGGTAGAGAGTCTATGTACCAAGATTCAGCTCGATTAGATAACTGGAAGTGGGTTAACTAGCCTTTCAAAGATTTTGACGTCAGGCACCCCAGGCACCCAGGCACAAAAGTGAAGAGAGAAACACAATATATTTATTAATTAAAACATTTGTGAGGCGGCTCATTTATAATGAGTTGCTAGTACACAGCTTACTAATCAATCTCTTACAGACAATAATACATTAACAAGTAACAATAGTTTTACAAAACGTAATGCATAGTCATTAAAATACACTTAGTCAACTTAGTAAAATAACTTAAAATTAAAATAATATAAATATAATAGACTTACAAGCTTGTTTAAAAGGAAATAAACAAATAGTCAAATAAAGTAAATGATCATTATTATCCATATATATGATTATTTAGGATACCTAAAGAGTCTAAGATTATAGATTCGGATATCCGCGTCAATTCTTTTTTGTCAATACCAACATCTTCAAAAAATTCGGTTGTAAACTTAGGTATGGTGCCTCTTGACCCGAACCAAAGTCCTTTAACTTGATACTCGCTATGACCATGCGTTTCCAGAAACTTCTCTTGATAATAACCGAGACATTTATCATAGATTCTATTTTTCTCCTGATGCACTTTCTCGCCTTGTTGTAGGTCATAGCTTTCATATCTCACGGTCGGGTCTATTACTAGTGCTTCTTTACCATTTTCCTTAAAAGCAATAATGTCAGCGTACCTGGTGGAACCATCCGAATCAATGCTATAAACTTCCTCGTAGCAAGTATACCCTTTCATCTTCATCAAGTCAATGATCTTATGTTTGACGTTATGGTGACGGCGAGCAACAAGGAGCATGTTATTTGGACAATTACCAAGCACATCGCTGGGGTTTCTGTCTCTCTACTGCATCTGCGGCAGAGGGGTCCTAACTCTCCTGTATACTGGCCACCGCTTGTTGGAACAACGCGAAGAGGGGCATAATTAATGTTTAGTTTTATTGCATTGGTCCATTCGGATCCCGTAAGTATCTGACGATTGCTTATGAATTCATTAGATTTTGTACAATCTCTAAAATGACAAACTCCTAATACACCTATACCTTGCCATTTACACTTAGACCATTCTGCAAAAGCTTTCTCTCGAAGGGACTGACGAATCTTCTTAGTACTATACTAATCTCCAAGAATTTGGAATTCTAGTCCGAGACGATCCGCACAATCGGAAATGTCGGCGTCATAATTGATAATACTCTGCAACTGTACTTCGTTCGCACTTCTCAATTTTTGAAGAATGCTCAGGTGTTGCAAGGGAGCTTCCCACAAACATCTAAGAATACCGAGGCCCCTGTATCGGCGAGGTGCATAGAGCATTGCTGTCGATGAATTAGCAGGTAGACCTACTATGGCTTTAGTACATCTCCGTATGATGATAACATCAACACCATCAAGAAATGCAGGACGAAGTTTGGTAAGTGGTGCTGTTTGTAAGGGGTAAGTTAAGGTAGGAAAAACATACTGATTTAAGATGTTAAGCTTCTGGTCTGTTTTAAGTAAGTTCGATGATACTAACTTATTCATATTATCATTAAGCTTTATAATAGCAGTTTCATTACAGACCATTTCTCCTGTAAAATTACACCCTAAATATTTTATTACGTCATTTTCACTGTTGGATGTTATGGAGCTGTCATCTTCAAGAATTAATTTATTAGTATAATGTTCACCTCTAGAGATTAGTATACAAGTGCTTTTTGATGGATTTATGAAAAGGCCTATCTCTCTGAATCTACGACTTATACTGTTGATAACCCTCACTGCTGCGATTACGCTAGAAGCGGTAACAGCCTGATCATCCGCAAATCCCGAAAGCAAAATTTTCTCCTGGTCCTGATTTAAATCGTATCCGTACTGGTTGGTAAACTGTGGGTCACAAAATTCTTTATAAATGTAGTCAATCGCCAGGTTAAAAAGTGTCGCAGAAAGTGGTCCACCCTGAGGTACTCCTCTTTTGACAGATATAGGTGAAGTGTCATGGTTACCTGATCGAATTTTAATCTGGTTCTGACACAATAAAGCTTCAATACATTTTATAAGATTTTCAGAAGCACCTCTAGATCTTAAAGACTTAATTACATGAAGGTGGCCCACATTATCAAAAGCACCAGTAACATCAAAAAAAGCCACGGCAGCGTCTTTTTTATTAGTCTTGGCAACATTTAAAATAGCTTCAATGAGCCTAGAGTTAATGTGACAACCTGCTAGACCTTTCACAAATCCTCTTTGACATGAGTGGAATGTTACCTGTTGTCGAAGTTCAGCGTCAAGAACTTTTTCTACAATGCGTCGTAGATAGAATACATTGTAATTGGTCGCCATGATAATAAATCGTCACTTTTGCCTTTACCCTTATAAATAAGAACAGTTCTTCCGTTCCGGAGAATCTCAGGTAGGTAACCGTATTTAAGAAATATTTCAATTATTGATTTAATTATATGAGCAACTTCGAGGTGTTTTATAGTACGAATGAGGACGCCATCAGGGCCTGGCGCAGTATCTAACGAAGTCGACTCAATAGCCGTATGGATACATTTTAAATTAATATTAACTTATATTACTCAAGAAAATATTCTTGAGTAACAGTCTGTTCATAAGATTCTCTACAGTTATCGTTCTCTTGTTCAAAAATATGTTTATAATGCAACTCAATACCTCTTATGTTAACTGGACACTGCTTAGGTTTATCTGCTGTCATGATACTCTGGACAACCTTTTTTCTTCTATTGTAGTAATAATATTGACTTCGTATTGATATTGTTCATGACGTCGTTCTCTGTCGGATTTGTTACTTCTTTGTGGCTTAGATAACTTTCCTGATCCTTTGTCCTTCCTCCCTTTGTAGCTTTATTATCTTTACGCAACATATAGTAACGTTGAGAGGGGTGCTGAGGGCCAGGAACGTTTATATTAGCTTCACGCAGAAATTGAACAAAGTATTTTGTTGTTTCGTCAAAAATTTCAGGTTTAAAGTTATCTCTTGAATTTAAAATGTTTTTAAATTTGTGGTCCCATGGATGTCAATGGATTGTCAATAGATGTTTTCACGGAGAAATATAAAAATATAAAGGATTTAAAAATAGCTAAAGATAATTTAATAATTAAATTCGACTTGAAATAAAATCCCAATTTTTAAAAGCCAACATAATATACTAAAACAAATTAAAATGACTTTTTTGGGTGGGTTCTGGAACTTGGACCTTTTACACGGATAGGATTTTGATGAGGATTAAATTTTCTCTGAAAGTATGTAATTGATTTGATTTCAACCCTGCAACTTAGTCATTTATTATTAATCTCCAGAATGAATCATCAGAAAAATAATTACCCCTTACAATAAATAATACACACTTTAATGTATGTATATTAAATAATTGCTTCATAAAAAAAAATATATATATATATATCAAAAGAAATTTTATTAAAAGATTGAAAAGAGTAGACATTAATAGACTTCACTTTTTAGTTAGTAGACAAACGTTATTTTTTTAAACTTTGGGTCTTTTGATAGAATTGAAGAGGTTCAAGAGGTCTATATTGGCTTCTAAAGAAATTAAAGATGGTGGGTGGTATCCTCTGAACTAAAATGTAAATAGACCGTAGTCCAAGTAATTTTGTTTGTAGCTTTGAACGACTAAAGGACCAAGGACTAAATGAAGAGAATGAAATGAGGAGGCAAGCTTTGAATTTTCTGTGCCCTTTCCGGAGTTATAAACTTTACTAGATGTGAACCAACGAAGAGAATTAGAAAAACTTGATGTCCCTATCCCTCCGTTTCTACAACTTTATACTTAGAATTATCTGGGGGAATTAATCTGATGAAGAGATTACTTTGTATAGTTTAAGTGGATTGAATTACTCTTAAAGTCTGGATGAATTCTCAAAGCTAATATGTACTATGTTTATAAGTCAAGGTTCATAGCAAATATTGTTGAATTGTTCTTTCATTTCTACGATTTAAGCAAAACTTGTTTATTGAATCCAGCTAAACAATCCGTTTTAAGCTTTCTATACGTCTAAGCAGTCAAGGCATTTTGTAATTAACTAAAACAACAGGCATGATTGTGCATCACGGAGAGAAATGAAATATTGGCACTATGAGAAAATAATTACCTAATTATTTTAATTGAAGAATAAAACCTTAAAGGACCCAAAAATACATACAAGTAAATTTCCTCTTGATGATAAATATAATACTCGTACTGACAATTAAAAATAAATCACTAATAATAAAGAAACATTGGTATAGCGCGGCATATATTCAAGGGATATTCTATCCCTAGGGTATTATTATCTAAATTGAGCCGTGCAGTGCATGTCCTTATGATATGAACACAAGACCTTAATCACAATTGGAGTACGCAAGTGAACTGAAATTTCACGAATAATAAAAGAAAAAAATAGATTGTTCTTTATTAAACATGGTTGATAACCTGCCAATTAATTCCAAAGTAACATACATATGGGCGAATTAGAAACTATTTTTTTACACAATTTAAGATTTCTTTTAAAAAATGGATTTTCGGCTTTATGTCAGCTACCTTAGCGAAAGCTAATTTAAATATTATATTAGGATGTCAAACAAATTCAATTTTTATATTGAAAAAATAATTCAACTAACACACAGATAAAATTTATGTATAATTACAAGAATTGCTTCCGAGCTTACTGAAAGTAACGGAAGCTAATAGATCGTTCTGAAGGACGAAAATGTTATATCTCCAATTTCAAAAATTTCAAAACAGAAATCCATTTCAGACATCAGGGATATTTTTGGTTCCGTGTTTGTCAGTCGCTCAATTTGTGCGAACCAACATATCTTAAAAACAACTCATCTGATATTAATTAAATTTGGATGGTAGGTCATAATTAGCCAATCATATTGATTAACCAATTATAATTGGTAGTGATAATTAAGTCCCACCCTTCTGCGCCCATTTGTTTCTCATCCACAGAGGCATAAACATACAAATATTTACACCTATATCCTCAAAAGAACTCATTTGATTTTTTAAAAATTTGGATGGTTTCTCGAAAGTAGCCCCAGATTTAAATTAAATGTTAAATTTCCCTAAATTAATACTTCAATCAAATGTAAATACTAATGTAAACGTTAAATTCATGTAAAGAAGAAAAATTTAAAAAAAAGGGAGAAAATTAAATTAAAATTGACAATTATAGGTTATAAAAGCAGTGCAGACTATTCTTTAAAGATAAACAAATTTCAAGATAAAAAGAACTTTTTATATACTACGTTTTTAAATTTTCTGTTGAATCGTATGTAATGTTGATAATATAATTGTTATTGTTATATAATATATAATGTTAGTGAAAAAAAAAAAAAATAGTTCCGAATTTATTTACTTCACATAAATGACAACCATCAAAAGAGCTGATCTTAAACCTATAAAAGGACAAATCTTTGTACAACGGATCTCCCCAACACCAAATCTAAAGCATGCCATCGATATATTTGAAATAATATAATCGATATTTCCTGTTTTGCTGTCATTCAATGTTTATCTATCACATATTTGAGACCCGTCAAAATGAAGATTGCGTAAATATTGGATATGGCAAAACAAATAAAATAACTTGCGGATTTTTTCCGGACTAACTTTCTGTACAGCAAAATTTGCTGAAAACCAATTAAATTCTGCTGAAAGATGGCTAAAAGTATTAAAATAATGCATTGTCATCGTGTTCTGAGCTATGCTAAAAGTTTCAAATGTCTAGCTATTCGGGAAGTTAGTTAGAAATCGATTGCCAGATTTGTACCGGACAAACAAACAAACAAACAAACAAGAAAACAAGCTAATAAAAACGTAGTAAAATAATGCAGTAGAATTAAAAATTAAAAAAGAATTTCTCCACAAAAAAAGGAAAGTTATAATGACATAATCTTTTCAAACTTTTATTTAAATTTAATTATTTATTTAATCTTTTCAAGCTATTTCTAAATTAATCTTTAATGATTAGTCTAGATGAGACAGACAGCATATCATCTAGGTATAAGCTTTTCTCTTCTTTGAGGCTATTTTGGCACTGATAAATTAAGTAGTTCGTTAATGCAATAATACTTATTCGATGGAATTTTTTTTGTTTTAAAAATTAATTTGGTTACACTTACATTTAAATTTTTTGTAATATATTGAGCATTCACGATAATTCAGTACATTTACCAGACCAATTGTAATCGAAGTCCGGAGATAGCATTGAAGTTCAATTGTTTGCTAGTTACAAAGACAAGCGATTCAATTGTAGCCTCAAATTGATCCTGGGTTCCACAGCAAATAATCCACTAATTGAAAGCAAACTGCTTTGTAGGCTGTGCCTAGGAATGGAATGGAATCAGGACCCACATGCGGGATTACACTGACAGAGCCCAGCTTCCTTTGAACTGACCGCATTTCCTCTCTAACCTATCATAAGCTCCGTTATAGCACAAAACAATTCCTAGTCTTTACAAACATAAAGCAGACAGTTAAACCAATAAAATATACATGACGTTTAATAGATTTAGAATTAATTAATTAATAGAAGTTTAATCTTGACTGAAGATAGCACTAAAGATTAAATTCAAATAACTTGACCGTTCCTTTGGTCGTTCTTAGCTTTTCTTGACAAACCTATTTGGGTACTTAATTTAATTTTTTATTGTCAGGCTATCCATCACGGTTAAACGGTAGAATAATGAACAAGTAAAAGCACGTTATTGTAAGATTAGAAGTACTAAAAATGTATCAGGATTTTTCTTAAAAAAAAAAATATTAAAAGAAAATCACGAATAAATTTATTTTACATAGTTTATTTTAATAATAAACAGGTCAAGTGTGTGCTAGTCAGAACACAGCGAGGGTTCGTAGGCCACACTATATAATGTTTAACTGTAAAGTGTATAAACAGTGTTTTTTTTAAAATGTTAAAAAGCTTACTTTGAACCATTCTAAGGGTCTTATATTCATAAAACACACTGACACTCTGATAAAGTATTTTTTTTGCCACTGAACCGGACTACAACCATATAAATACATCGAAAAGACCATATAGTTATAAAAAAACGTATTTTGTCAATAAAAAATAAAATAATATTTTTTTCGAAATTTCCAAAAAGTGGTATCTTTACTTTTGGTCGAAGAATGTTAAGGAATTTTTTCAGATTTTTTGCACTTCACATAAACGAGATTGAGGGGGGGGGGACACGTTTCACACCCACTTCAAACTTGCCTACGCTCGCCCTATCAAAGTTATATCCAAAGAATTATATATTTTTGTAATCAGCTCGACGTACCCTTTCATATGATACCCCTCACGGAGTCGAAAAAAAAAAAAAAAATTTTAACCCCTAAGTTTCTTTACCCTAATTTTTTTGAATTTTTTTTTTTTATGTCGCTATATTTTTAAAATATGTGGGTAGGTACAAGACACATACATGTCAAATTTCAAAGTGATCGGACGAAAGGTGTAGCCGTGAGAGCACGCGAGAGGACGGACGGACAGACTCACGCAGAAAAATATAAGGGTCCTTGGTTTTGCCTACGGACCCTAAAAAAAGTTACAAACTTATTAACAAACTATTACAACCTATTATTGTCAAATTTATTTCATTTACCCTAAACATTTTTTTTTAAATTTGTCAAATTCTTTCAATTTTTTACTTGAATTAAAGTATCAATTTTGCAGAATTTAAAGAGCACATAGCATATTATAGCTTCGGTTATCTTCGGTAAGCTCGAAAGCAATAAATTAATGTTTGAAACTAGTAATTGGGCAAAGGAATGAAATCCAATCAATTTTAATATAAACTTGTTCCAATTTAAAGTTTAAACCATTAAAAGTGTGAATTTAATTATGTTGTGGTTCTCTGTTAGTGTAGATTGTAGATGCTCTTGTGTCGACCCTAAAGGTGGGGATACACTTGAGCATTCGCCCCGAATGAGCATATGTAACCGTTCAGCTCGCCCTGTGCATATCTAAGCAAAAGGGGGCGAACGCTTGCTCATTCGGGGGCGAACGCATGCTCATTCGGGGCGAATGCTCTAGTGTACCCACCTTAAGATAAAGGACTAAAAAAGTGTAGAAAACTATTTAATTTAATATGGCTACATTTCGTCCCATGGGGGACATCTTCAGGCCAGCTATATGCTGATTTAGAAGTTTCCAATTAGCTTAATAAAAACCATTTGCTTTTTTGCATTATAAAATGTCTAGGTAGTAATTACACAAACCACATCATTGCTCACTTAATACTAATATAACTTAAATGTTAGGAGGTTAACAGCGTTAACAGCATACTTATACATTAAGAAGTAATTTTTTTAACATGAGCATTATCATGTAGTGCAAAGTATTTCGATTAGGTAGGTTGTCAATGTATACCTCTAAATTTCCCGGCAGGATTTAAGTACTTTGAAAGGCAGCCTCTCTGTATTACAGGATTCTCAAAACCAACATGTAATGTATGTTATTTGAAGTATATCTTTAAATAGAATTTGTTAAAATTATTACACATAAAAGAGAATTAAAGTCCAAGTTAGATCCTTTTCTAGCACCCTTGAACGTACACTGACTAATTAAAATGGTCAAACGATCAAACATAGTTTTATGTTCTTTAATAATAAAAATCAACCTTATGCTAGAGTAAGTCTTAAAACGACAGTATTAGTTGACTGAAGGAAGTCCCTAAACAAACTACAGTTAAAGAGACAGGTTTGAAGGTTGCAGCCGGAGTTTAATGATTATCGTCCCCTTCAAATGCAAGTCATACGAGCTTCTGAAGTAATGTTTGTAGTTCTATTAACTGTGTCAGGTCCTCCGGTTCTTGTCTCAGTAAAAAGTTTCGTGCCTTTCCTAATCATTTGTGTCCTTCTATTTTAAAGGGGTTTATTTTTTTCCAGATGTTTACCCCAGGTAAGGTTGTTTTTTAAGACGCTCCAAGGAGGTTTAAGGAGGCGGGCGATACTCGACCTGGAGAGGATCTCCCCTTCTAGGACGGTACGAGTGGCGGAGGTCGGCACGCTAATGAAGAGGGCCGTCAGAGTACCTCCTCTTCTCCAACTTACTAGGGAAATCTCGAGTGATCCTCAAGATCCGTCCAAAGGGACGAGGTTGCGCCGAGAATTAATATCACAGCCACCGACAATATGACTTCCCATCCCATGCCGATGGATCGACCCTACACAACTCCATTGTTATACAGTATAAAAAAGTTTTCTTCACAACCCTAACCTCTTCTACCGCTTTCGATAACACCATGACCTAACCCTCAACACTCGACCACTTCACAATTAATTATTGTAAACAAGGTGAGCACCGACATACCTAAATATAACAAATGAGAAGGACCACGAAAGAAAAACAATAAAGGCAATTACATTTACTCAGCAAATACACACCAAAAACAGACTGGTCGCCTTTACAAATATCTAATCAAATAGACATTGAGTTACAAACACTACGCCAACAACTAAGTTTGCTTAATAACTTTTATTTTTTAAAAAAAAGTCAATCTGTGGTCTATTGCCTGTGCAGACAAGTGGAGCCTTAACATTTTCAATAAAATCATACCCCGAGGCGAAATTTAGAAATTAATTTTAGCTCTAAACTTAGGGGTACTACCCCAAAGTATATTGGTATTATACACTACAGCTATTAATATCTTTTCATCAAGTTCAGTTTATATATATACCTACATTTTTTAAAATATTATTTGCTTGATGCAGCAATTAAATTTGAATATATAGTAGATAATTTGCAAAAAATGCATGCTTATAAATTTTAATAATTCATCCAATATTTATAATACATCTCGTTGCTTATCTGAATAGGATGAAACATAATTGATAGTGGATTCCTATGAATAATAAAATGGATGTGTCGACGCTGTTTTGTTTAAATTACTTTTGTGCTCATTGCAATTTTGAGCACGAGGTAAAATTGGAGGAGACGTGTTGTATATGCATACAAATTGCATGAGTTTACCTGAAACCAAACTTAGAATACATAAATTTTCAGGAGGAGAAAAGTGTGCAACTTCATTCTCTGGCGTGGGGGAATATATCTAGCGACAGAGAGAATCATCATGAACTGGATCTACCTGTTCAGCGTTGCATTCTGTGTTTTTCTCGTTTAATTGGTTAATAAATTATTCTTTTAAAAAGCAAAACGTAAACTAAAAGAAGAAAAATAACTGTTTATATTATGAAAATGAATCCAGATCTCAGTATTTTAATTATTTAGCATGAAGAGGAATTTTTACTACAGTAAAGTCCAGATTCATTTATTATTTCAAACAATCCATCTTGTCCCTATATTTACTTCCAAATGTGCAGGTGCAGGTGCAGCCCATGCACCTATAGCTTATGTTTTTAGTTTCTTTTAATATATATATATATATATATATATATATATATATATATATATATATATATATATATATATATATATATATATATATATATATACACATACATATACAGGGTGGTTCAAAAGTCTCCCCCCCCCCCCTCTTAACTTTTGAACGGTTTGAGATAAATTAATGAAACTTGGGGGATCTGTACCATGTAAAGGGAAGTGTGTATTCATCTACTCGCGTACTAGGGGCAACCACCATTTTACCTCAGGCGCTGAAATCTATCATTTGTATACCTTTGCCCCTCTATAAGGGGCAAAATATTGGAGATAGAAAACAAATTTCGAGTAAAATTTTATTATTTTTCACAGTAGAATCCAAACCCAAAAAATTGAAATTTTGAAATTAGGTGGCCTGGGGCCAAAGTGGGTAGTTGCCCCTAGTACGCGATTGGTTAAAAACAAACTTCCTTTTACATAGTATAGATCCCCTAAGTTGCATTAATTTATCTCTATAACTGTTTAGATTTTACAACGTATTTTCGGAAGGGTTATTTTTCTATCTTTGCCCCCCTATAAGGGGTAAAAATATTGGAAATAGAAATAAAGTTTCAAGTAATATTTTATTATTATTCACAGTAGAATCCAAACATGCTATCAAAAATGTACACTCCAATTTGAAATTTTGAAGTTAGGTGGCCTGGGGCCAAAGTGGGTAGTTGCCCCAAGTACACGATTGCATGAAAACAAACTTCCCTTTACAAGGTATAGATCCCCCAAGTTTCATTAATTTATCTCAAACCGTTTAAAAGTTAAGAGGTTATATATATAACCTCAAGATTTACCATTCATTTAGTAAATTGCACCATTCTTTTAGCAGAAATAAAAAAAATTGATTTACGAAGTAAGAAAAACAGTATAAATTGCACCACTGCCTTCCAGGTCGAGGAAGGTCAAACAATGTATATTGCACCAATTCATTTCAACATCTTTTCAATGGTTCCAACTTAAGTAAAAATATTTTGTACAATGTACATAAGGATAAAGGAATATAATTCTTCTGTAATTCAAAGTGGCAATATCTGTTAGCCTAACAATCAAATAAGACAAAGGGACATTTAGTCCTATGTATTTTGACAAAGGAACATCACACTTATGTAACAAAGAGTGAACAAATCCATTAGTCCAATCATTAAGTTAGACAAAGGGACATTTAGTGGTGCAATTTACACTATTTTATTTACTTCGTTTCAAGAGGTAGTGGTGGAATTTACACTATTTTACTTACTTCGTTTTAAGAGGTAGTGGTGCAATTTACATGTTTTGATCTATACTTCGTTTTAACCAGGAGTGGTGCAATTTAAATAGTTTGATTTCCTTCCTCCAAAAAAATGGTGCAATTTACAGTTCCCCTAATTTTGCTACGAATATCGATATAAAGAAAAATAAACACTTGTTTACGTGTTTTTTATTTGCTTGATGGCTCTCAAAAGAGAAGCTAATAAATAGAAACTAGTTAAAATGAATGTTGGTTAAGCAATGTTTGCAATGGGGTCATTCCATGCCAAATCACCTAAGCCTCCTGCTTCAATATCATGGATTTTTCTGATTTTTTTTTCTAGCAAAGACCTCTATGAAAGAAGCCCAAAATATTTTTTTTAGATTTTTTACTTGAAAATTGTACCCTCAAGAATTTTTTGAACATTTTGATTTTTCCCCGAATTTGGTGTTCCGGGGTTACGACTTATTTCACTAAAATCTTAATAACTCCCGTGTTTTTTATGATATCATCACCATATTGGTATCAAATTAAAGCTAAATGTTTACTCTTTAAGAAAATATTAAGACATATTAAATTTTTATTTTTTTAAATTTTGTTTTCTTGCCCTAAATGTTGAAATTAAGGTTGTATATATGTCATACGATATCTCAGAAGGACCAAAAAATTAACAGTTGTTAATTTTTTAACAAAGCCTCCTAACCAACTAGTTAATACAGAAAAAAAATCAAGAGGGTGTTCTTTTTAGTTTTTAAATTATAATTTTTTAAAGTTCTCCCGTTTTTATGCTTTTTTCGTTCTAGCCGGCACTCATAAAAATAAAATAATTTCCTTAATTAAACATATTTTCAATTATTTGCTATAGAATACATTAGTTTAATCATTAAAATACATCTATATAAAATACAATAATCCTCCGCCTCCGGATCTACTTACCTATAGGTATAAATGCAACAAGAAATAATATTTCGAAAAAAAGCCATTCTTTATAAAGTCTCCTGCATGTTTTGGAATGAAGATCTATCGCATCAAAAATTTCGTACCATGCACCCTGTACCGAAAAGGTACAAATTTCTGAAATTGGTCAAGAGAGAAGTGGTCTTATTTTTGATTTTTCGAGAAAATGTTATTCTTTATAAAAATAAGTATTTTCTATTCTAAGATATATACTATTTTTCTGAACATGTAAGCCAACTTTTGTCAAAATCGGCCCAGTAGTTTAGGCTCTAGGAGTATGCACAGACGACAGACAGACATTCAGACGACAGGCATTAAAGTCACAACTTTCAATATTTTTCAATATTAAAGGGGGGGGGGGGGATTTTTGACATCCATTTCAAATTTTTTATATCAAAAATCATCTTAAAATAGAAAATATTTATTTTTATAAAGAATAAAATTTTCTCGAAAAATCAAAAATAAGACCACTTCTCACTTGACCAATTTCAGAAATTTGTACCTTTTGGGTACAGGGTGCATGGTACCAAATGTTTGATGCGATAGATCTTCATTCCAAAACATACAGGAGACTTTATAAAGAATGACTTTTTTTCGAAATATTATTTCTTTTTGCAATTACACCTATAGGTAAGTAGATCCGGAGACGTAAGTATATATATATTTTTTTATATTTTTTTTTTAGATTATTGTATTTTAATGATTAAACTAATGTATTCCATGGCATATAATAGAAAATATGTTTAATTAAGCAAATAATTTTATTTTTATGACTGCCGGCAAGAACGAAAAAAGCATAAAAACGGGAGAACTTTAAAAAATTATAATTTAAAAACTAAAAAGAACACCCTCTTGATTTTTTTTCTGTATTAACTAGTAGGTTAGGAGGATTTGTTAAAAAAATAACAACTGTTAATTTTTTGGTCCTTCTGAGATATCGTATGACATATATACAACCTTAATTTCAACATTTAGGGCAAGAAAACAAAATTTAAAAAAATAAAAATTTAATATGTCTTAATATTTTCTTAAAGAGTAAACATTTAGCTTTAATTTGATACCAATATGGTGATGATATCATAAAAAACACGGGAGTTATTAAGATTTTAGTGAAATAAGTCGTAACCCCGGAACACCAAATTCGGGGAAAAATCAAAATGTTCAAAAAATTCTTGAGGGTACAATTTTCAAGTAAAAAATCTAAAAAAAATATTTTGGGCTTCTTTCATAGAGGTCTTTGCTAGAAAAAAAAATCAGAAAAATCCATGATATTGAAGCAGAAAATTTTCTGAAATTGGGTGATTTGGCATGGAATGACCCAATGTAAAATAATGCTTGAAAGATATTTTGATTTGACAATGTCTGGTGGGAGATGAAGAAGGATTGGTAAGCAACACAATGTCCCAATCAAGAAGCGCAGGGCTTGGAATGGGGAACCAAGCTATATCCTGTAAATGACTTCTAGCGATTTCATATCCGTATCTAGACAACCCAGCTCTCAACCCCTTCAAATACTCATCTATCTCGTATCTAAACTAAACTATTCCCAATTCTCATTCCCAGAAATTATCTTGGAAAACATCACTCATCCTATAGAAACAATGGTGAATGTGATACTAATGTATGTTATAATGTTTTCTTCTCAAACGACTTATTTCAGCCTAAAAAAACAAATATACATCAAAATGGACTTAAATAAATATTAAACGAGAAAATAGATCATTTTTACTAACTACTAACACAAAATAAGTAAAGTTAACCAATTTGTCCATACCTCAAAAATACTGATATATCTATAATTCCACCTATTCAAATGCGAGAATGTGTGTTTATCAATTTTATAAATCTATACATAGTATGTATGTATATGCAAGATGATAAGTTTATGTTTGTACATACAAGAGGATAAAAACTAAGTATAGCGGGCTTTATAAACTTAATTTTGAAGACAATGAAACTAAACCTCAAGTTACCAACTTCCATTAGCTTATTGAATATTCTAAACTCTAAACCATTACTATAACACTTAAGAACTTAAGATAAAACAACATTAATTGATTAACCATTGTTATTTAATTATTTATAGCTAAACATTTACCATTAACCATTTCAGTTTAACATATTGTTTTAATAGATAAATACAATAAATGGTTAAAGACACTTTAACTATTACGCCAAGTACTTATAATACTTATATTGTGACCTATAAACTATTTAAACAGATATTACCTCTTTTAAGTAAAGCACCTTCAGTTAAATCCGTGCGACCAAACTACTTAGTTTAAACTGTACAGTTTAATTGCAACTTGTATATGAAAAATGTATAGTGTTTACTTCCTTTATCACCGTAATACGTACTAATGTATCCACACATCTCTGCTCAGACGTATGTACCCTACACTACAAGACCAATTCTTATGAAATTTGGCACAGATGTTCAGAAACATACCCGGGGTAAATTAAAGCTCAAAATTTGGTTGAGCCCTTAAAAAAATAAAAATAAAAATCCTAAAAACGGTTCTGACGAGTTTTGTTGGTAAAAATACTAATTTAACCATATAATTAGTTTTCTTGAAACAAGCTAAAATCACTTAACCAATAGTTTAATGTGAATATAATAGTACATTACGCGTCGAGTGCGGAAAGTAGCATTTTGCATGCGAGTGTGGAGTTTGCACCCGAGCGACAGCGAGGGTAGTAAAACCACACGAGTATTGCAAAATGCCGTTTTCGCACGAGTTGCGTACCGAACTTTATCTACGATTGTTAGATTTAAATAATAAATACAGAAAAAATAAACTTGCTGTATGTAAGTTCGTATCGCTCTCTTGATAAAGATGGCATTAATTCATTAGTTGCATTTTTTGCCGAATTAATTATTTCTGGAGGAGTATTATTCTCCACATTTTCGTCTAAGTCACTTGATTCACTCATTGTTTTTCACTAAAAACTCGATCTAAACATAATAAAAGAACAGCAAATTAGTTTTGTTAAATGTAAACAAACTCGCTAATCGTGCGTAAAGCTGAAGAATTTCTCTTCTTTACCGCGCTAGCGTGGTAAAGAAGAGGAATTATTCAGAACTATGAGACGCGCATGTGCAATGAATACAATTACGTAAATAATCACTTTCTACGCATCTAAACAAAGATATAATGTTTATATTTCGTATCAATCGTAGATAAAAGTATGTAAGAAGATTCTTGCTTAAGAAAAAACGAATATGAGAAAATGTATTCCTATTTTGACGGAAGGATATTTATCCTCGCATTAAAAAGATGCAGAATAAAATGCAAAACAATTAAACTTAAAGAAGACGGCTACAATAAAGACGAACATTTTCTTATTTCGTAGGAAAAGTTTATAATGAATAGAAAATATGTAGTTTATAAAATTAAAGAAAAACGATGATGTTTCTCTACTCTCAATATATTAAGTTTTTTGTATCGAAAAAAAGTGTATTTTATACGAGTTAAAATTTAAGTGGAAGAAGTGGCAAAAAACGTACAAGGATGTAATAAATTTTTGAGATGAATGCGGTCAGAGATATTACGACTGCGGGGTTTTATACAAGAGTATACTCTACTTTTTTTAGGGCAAAAAAAAATAATAAAAATTTCAGCACAATATCATCAAAACAAGTTTTAATGGACTGAGACGAGAGGAGGAGAATAAAATGCACTTGAGAATAATAAATAGAGGCAACATACTTTTTTTTCAAGGGGTAGGGTGAAAAAAAAAGATGCGATTAAATAATGTAACTTAATTGTTCTTGTAAACTGAGCAGTCAGATAAAAAAAAAAAACGGGAGTGGATGTGATAAAGAAAAAATGAATTAAGGTGTTTTCTTCCATGTTGCCATTTTTTTCACTCAACTTTTAATAGCTGGTAATTTTTACAGAGGGTGTTTTGAAATGGCTTTTAGATTACAAAATCAATTTATTCTCTAGGCACGGGCAATTCTTAACATAAATTGGTACCTATGAGTTTTTTATATCCTTAAGGTAAAAAGGAAGAAGGAAACAAAAAATGGTTGACCTTTAAAAAAATATTATATAAGCGATGGCGCTTGTGTTACGACTAACGAGGTAATTAAATTATTTAATTTTTTTTTTTTTCGAAAATCTTAATAAATGATTTTTAATTATGAGTAAAGTAACCCCTTGATGTACATCTATATACATAATAAAATCATACTTGTGCATTTCCCGAATTAGCCTAATATTTTGTATTTTCCTATTTCAAGTACTTATGTGACGAAAAAACTACATTTCTGTGTGCCTGATTGCCGGAGAATCGGTTGAGAACGGCTGGACCCATTTGAATGAAAGTTGGTATTTAGGTAGATCGTTTCTTGGAGCAAAACATAGGCTATATCAGATATAGATTTATTTTTCAGAAATGGCAATTTTAGAGAATACCAGATTTTTTATTTTTTTATTTTTTTTTTTTAAAACAAAAATTTAAAAAAATAAATATAATTGGTATCAAATGAAAGCTTTTGAAATATAAAGTAAATGTTGTTATCTACACTTTTGTAATGTTTTCATTTTTGAGGGGGTATGAGTAAAAAACATTTTAGTACTTAGCTGGTTTTACGTGTTGGCTGTTAGATTTTAGATAAAACGGAAAACTTATCAAATATTTTTTAATATTCTCATCACAATAAATTTGCATTGATACTTTATTTTCTTGTATTCTTTTATTTTTTTTTTTGTTAATTTTTTACTTTTTCGACAAAAAATGTTAATAAGGGCTTGTCTTTAAAAAAAAATAAAAGTGAAATAAATAAATAAAAATATGAAAGTACTCTTTATAATTTTATTTACAGCGCATAGTTTCCTAGAAAAGGTCCATTAAAGATAGCAAATTTTGAAATTTGAAAACTAGATAAGGCATATCTCGGGCTTGATATATACTGAAAATAAAAACAGATTTGTAATCTACTCAGCTCTCTCATAAAATGACGTATAATTTATAAAGGGATGTCAACAAACTTGAAAATCAAATTTATAAATTTAGCCCATTCAACGAATGATAAAATGCTAAACTGAATTACAATGGATTGGTATTGATATGACATCAAAAGTTCTATAGTTCGCATTAGTATGCGAACCAACTAAACCAACCTACTGTAACTATGGTTTATGTATTTGGAAATGGTACGAATTCAGGGAGGTAAGAATTGTTTTACTGGATGTCATAAATATGAAGAATATGAATATATTCAGCGCATATGAGGATATGAAATGGACGTGTGAAGTTATTATGTGTAATACTGTGTGGATCAGAGCGGAACCAGCGTAGGATTTGAAATAAATGGATTAAATACGTTGTATATATGCGTTCGATTACTATAGTATAAGAATGAGAGGTAATCTAAAGAAAATAGCGTACATGCTACAACTTTAAAACAAAATATGCTTTCTTGAATTGAGTGACAATAGCAAATTGCAAATATGAGTTCTTTGTTTATTGATGGGTAGAGCCATGAATCGAACAGCTGAACATACTTCGTTCATTTGTCAAATTGTACTTTTAGGGTAGTGACACTTCGCCACCTGGGTAGTGCCACCTGGTTGATGCCACTTGCTGCCGCCACCTGACTTGCGCCACCCACTTATATGAGGGATGCAGTCAGCCCCAGATTTGATTTTCCCTATATTTGAAGGAGTAGGGGCTGAGTGGCGTGACTTGGGTGGCGACGTGTGACAGGCTCAATTGAAAACAATGGGTTGACCGGGTGGCGTCACCTGTGGGTGGCGGCTAGACCGTCGGACGGTCGACCGTATAGTGCCACCCGACAGGTTCCGTCTATTCTCATAGACCAGTGTTTCCCAAAGTGTGGTACGCGTACCCTTGGGGTTACGGGAAGAGTTTGGTGGGGGTACGCGATGCATCGGGCTTTGACTGCGCAGTCAATTTTATCCTGAGAAGGATAAAATTGTTTATATTGAGGGAACAGTTCATCATAGTTTGATTCCCTGTTCATTTTAATCTTAAATTGGATTTTGTTTTCGTTTATGTAATAAAAGAAATTGTCTTTTTTTATTGCATTTTTTTTTTTATTATTGAAGTATACGCATATTTTAATATTTTTCTTTATTTTTTTTTATTTATCCTATTTCATGTTAGATTTGTTCAATGACGACTAGAGTCGCGGGACAAATCCCAATGAGTGAAGTGACTCACATTATTAGACCTAACTCCTTGGTTAGAGGTGGTTAGGACAAATTACTTTTTAAGAGTAATAATTTGTAAATATTTGACAAATAGAAAGTTTTTAATTTCCATTTTTAAAAAGGATTAAACCTAAAGGGTTGAAAATGTTCCAATATATGCGGGTACGAATTATAACAGTTTTATAGAAAAAAAAGTATAGTTTATTTATATTATTTCATTTTGCTTCCGAGCTTACCGAAGGTAACGGAAGCTACGCGATCGTTCTGAAGAACGAAAAAATTTTAGGTCTCCGAATTAAAAAATTCCAAAACAGAAATCCGTTTCAGACACAGGGAACATTTTTGGTTCCGTGTCTGTCTGTCGGTCCGTCGGTCTGTCGGTCCGTCGGTCTTTCGGTCTGTCGTTCAATTTTTGCAAACCAACATATCTTAAAAACTACACGTCCGATTTTAATGAAATTTGGGTGGTAGGTCATAAATACCTCATTGTTGGTCCCATATAAGTTTCAACCTTCTGCGCTTATTTGTTTCTCTTCAACATGCGCACAAACATACATTTATTTACACCTATAGCTTCAAAACTACTTATCTGATTTGTATGAAACTTATAGGCTATAGTGTTTAATAGTTTTAATTCCATCGGCCAAAATCCGGGCCCAGCCGACAGTCGGGCCTGTATAGTGTTTAATAAATTCAATTCCATCGCCAAAATCCGGGCCCTGCCGACAGTCGAGCCGGTATAATGTTTAATAAATTTAATTCCATCGGCAAAATCCGGGCCCGGCCGACAGTCGGGCCGTTATAATGTTTAATAAATTTAATTCCATCGGCCAAAATCCGGGCCCAGCCGACAGTCGGGCCGGTATAGGTAAAAAAAAAAGCCAATAACCCTCTAACCACCTCTATCCACCTCTAACCACCTCTAACCATCTCCAACCACCTCTATCCACCTCCAACCACCTCTAACCACCTCCAACCACCTCTAACCATCTCCAAGCACCTCTAACCACCTCCAACCACCTCTAACCACCTCCAACCACCTTTAACTACCTCTAACCACCTCTAACCACCTCGAACCACCTCTAACTATCTCCAACCACATCCAACCACCTCCAACCACCTCGAACCACCTCTAACCATCTCGAACCACCTCTAACCACTTTTGACCACCTTCAACTACCTCAATTTTTTTTTTTTTTTTTTTTTGAAATTTTTATTTTTATTTTCCTATGAAATTTTGAATTTACTTTTTTGAATTTAAAAAAAAAAAAAAAAAAAAAAAAAAAAAAAAAAAAAAAATTGAGGTAAAAAAAAGTCAATAACCCTCTAACCACCTCCAACCACCTCTAACCACCTCCAACCACCTCTAACCACCTCCAACCACCTCCAACCACCTCCAACCACCTCTAACCACCTCTAACCATCTCCAACCACCTCCAGCCACCTCCAACCACCTCTAACCATCTCCAACCACCTCTAACCACCTCCAACCACCTCTAACCACTTTTGACCACCTTCAACTACCTCAATTTTTTTTTTTTTTTTTTTTTTTTTGAAATTTTAAAAAGTAAATTTCAAATGAAAATTAAAATTTAAATTTAAAAAAAAAAAAATAATAAGTATTTCTCAAATATAGAGGTGTTTGAGAAAAATTGTTTTTTTGAAAAAATTTTAATTTTTTTTTTGTTTGGAAATAATTAAAAAAATCAATAACCCTCCAACCACCTCGAACCACCTTAAACAACCTCCAATCACCTCCAGCCACCTCGAACCACCTCTAACCACCTCTAACCACTTTTGACCACCTTGACTACCTCAATTTTTTTTTTTTTTTTTTTTTTTTTTTTAAATTTTTATTTTTATTTTCCTATGAAATTTTGAATTTACTTTTTTGAATTTAAAAAAAAAAAAAAAAAAAAATTTGAGGAAAAAAAAAGTCAATAACCCTCTAACCACCTCCAATCACCTCTAACCACCTCTAACCACCTCCAACCACCTCTAACCACCTCCAACCATCTCCAACCACCTCCAACCACCTCCAACCACCTCCAACCACCTCTAACCATCTCTAACCACCTCCAATCACCTCTAACCACTTTTGACCACCTTCAACTACCTCAATTTTTTTTTTTTTTTTTTTTTTTTTTTTTGAAATTTTAAAAAGTAAATTTCAAAAGAAAATTAAAATTTAAATTTAAAAAAAAAAAAAATTAAGTATTTCTCAAATATAGAGGTGTTTGAGAAAAATTGTTTTTTTGAAAAAATTTTAATTTTTTTTTTGTTTGGAAATAATTAAAAAAATCAATAACCCTCCAACCACCTCGAACCACCTTAAACAACCTCCAATCACCTCCAACCACATCCAACCACCTCTAACCACCTCAAACCACCTCTAACCACCTCCAGCCACCTCGAACCACCTCGAACCATTTCAAACCACCTCTAACCACCTTCAACTACCTCGATTTTTTTAATTTTTTTAAATTTTATTTTTATTTTTTTTTTTTTTCTGCTAAATTAATACTTTAATTTTTGTAATAAACCCAAACAATTTTGACAGATTAAATAAGAAAAACGAGGGAAACAATTAGACAAAATAGACAATAATGGCTTGTAAAAGTATTAAGTCTACAATGTACGTGATAGGATGCGAGGAAGCTATGTGCCACACCAATTGGCAGTCTATTTTTAAAAAACAATACTCCGATTGACACAATTATAAAAATAGAATTAAATAATTATAGAGAACCAAAATAGAAATGGATTTTTTTGAACGAGGGGTACTTAGTGTTACAAAAATTATAGAAAGGGTACACAGATGTTAAAAGTTTGGGAAACACTGTCATAGACGACCGGGTAGCGCCACCGGGTATATACCCAGGTGGCGCTACCTGGGTGGCGAAGTGTGTCACCACCCTTAATGCATATATTCTAAAGAGCAAAAACTGAAATATATGTAAATGTATACAAATATAAATGCATACTCCTGGGACAATAGCAGTAAATGCTTTACTTATAAGTATTCTATGACAATTAGTATAAGTAAATAAACTAATTTATAACTGTCGTCTCCATATTCATTAAACTCCGGTAAATTAAACATTTTTTACTAATAATTCCACTTTGAATCGGTCGATGCAATGATTTTAACAAAATAAATAATAATAAAGAAAAGTTAAATACTAAAGTTTATTCATCTTAACAGGCATTTCCAACTAATGATTACTTTCCTAATTTAAAAGTAGAGATGAAAAAAAAGTTCTTTGTTGGCTGTCATTTAAATTTCCAGCCAAAATTGAAATAGTCAAATATAAAATCTCTAGTGGAATTGCCAACCCTTATTCCCTGGGATGAAGGAGGTAACTGCTGAAAGGCGAGTTAGAAGGGAAGTAATTTCGAAGGGATTTAGGTTCCTGGCTCTCGACTCTTTTCTTAATTATTATCAAAGGTTTAAGCATTACACGGGCCAACGAGTCCCCAGGCCCTTCCCTCATTACTTCTTACCTCAGGACTATCTCTAACATTTAACCTTACTAACTCCTACAACTCAAAATAACTGGAAATTTCAACTTATTCCTCTTCACTATTGTTCACTTCAAATGGGTTCAAGCAGAAATCAGCCAATTTCCCAACTTAAATAGACAACGTCTAATTTATGACGCTTTTAGAACAGTTTTACCTTTATACTCTCATGAAGGAGGAAATAAACATTTTAGACTTTTTTAAAAAAGGTTAAAATAATTAAGATAAAATCTGTCTGCTTGTCTAAATTTCTTGTTTACTCAATAATTAAAGAATTAGTTAAAAATCCCGCGGTCAGTGCGATACTCATGCCAAAAATGGGTGGCTACAGGTTTTACACTTTAAATTCAACCTTTTATACTTTAAACTCAACCCTACGAACTTCAAACGCAACATTTTACACTTCAAAAACAACATTTTACACTTCAAACTCAACCTTTTACACTTTAAACTCAATCCTTTACCCTTCAAATTAAATCCTTTACCCTTCAAATTAAATCCTTTTTACTTCAAATTCAACCTTTGGAACTTCAAACTCAATTCTTAACGCTTCAAAATCAACCTTTTACATTGTAAATACAATGTTTTGCAGAAAAAAATTAACCTTTTGCAAATCATAAATAACAAACAAATTTTGTTTTTTTAATCTTCAAAATATTTTTAAAAAAATTAGATGATGATGACATCTTCTTAATACAAGTTATATATATATATATATATATATATATATATATATATATATATATATATATATATATATATATATATATATATACACATACACACACACACAACCTTTTCAAATAGAGATAGCTGTTAATGCTCTTTCAAAGAATGACCATTTCAGCAATTCAATTTGATCTAAAACTGTACCAAAAACATGTAACTTCTCTTATTCAAATTTGTGGATAATTCAAATTTTTCATAGTTTCCGTGAGATTTGAATTATTCAAGTTCCATTGTAATTTAATAGCAGCTTCTTATGCATTTCAGCTGTTTTAGGCTCTTCGTCATTCCAACCAAAGGTTATAGGAACTATTCACTTTAATTTACAATTTTGGCAGCCAGAGTATCTTACAATATTTTCTACTTTCGTATTATGTTTAGTTTTATAAAATAATTCCCATCAGAAAGTGAAATAGCATCTATATTTCCAATAAAGAGAATTAAGAACTATAAGTTTATCAATCTAATTAAGTTATGTTCAATAGGTTATGCAAATAGCAACAAGGCTACAGGCTAAAGTTAAAACGAAGGACTTGCTTTTAAAGACAAGTTGTAACCTAAGCAAGTTTGCAACTCGTCTAACGTTGAAGCTACACCGGTAAAACTTATCTCTCTCTATTCCCCTGGGGCGACAACTTCCCAAGAAAATTAAACACAGCTCAAGGCAAGTTTCATGTTAACCGTACATTGATCTACCACAAAAACTTCTAATTAATTTTTTACTTTTAACCGAGCATACCTGAATAAATTGCATTAGCAAACTGAAAGAAAGCTTAGCTTTTGTGTAATTTACCTATTTAAAAGTATATTTTTTTAAATAAAAGAAAAAGAGAGGGGAATCAGTTAATTAGCGTTTCCCAACCTTTTTGATGCTGCGACCCTAAAAATGTATCCTCTATATTTTCGCGACCCTACCTGGAATATGGCGTATTGCATATTGCAATTATTGCATACCCTAAAGATTGTAGAGATATGCATGGCGCCTAAAGCCTGAATGCTACTAAAATCATTACTGGATTAGAGAAGAGGGACTGATTTTAAAGGGTAGGCTAATTTTAAAACAAATGCGCAAACTGTGACATATTGTGACAGTGAAATTTGTTGAAGTGTTGTGTTGTTTGTCTTGAGATCTTAAATTAAAAAGAAGTTCGGTTCGATTGATCAGCAGTCTTACTTACTCTTAAACTTAAGTCTAAAACTATTAAAACGCTACAAAACTCATTATCTTAATTCGGTTAATGGCATTGCTTGATTTGTTTATTTTTTTATAGCAGTTTTTTTACTTCCATGAAAATGGAAGTATGGTGATACCCTCCAAAACGTGATTCCGAGATCTCTGTGAAGGAGGGGTCTTACGACCCGGGGATATCATTAAAATCCGTTTCATATACATTTATGTCTGTGCGTACGTATGTTTGTAAGTACGTACGTTCGTTCGGAACTTTAAACCTTTATAACATCGCCTCAAGAGATACTCAAGAGATAAGAACTTTTGTCGGAAACACTTTTGATCTGATTGATAATTTGACGCAAACCCGAACATCGTAGTTCACGAAGTTTCGGAGCTACATTCACTTAAGCACGAAATCGTTCTGTCGACGATAACTTCAGTAGGCTTTATTTGATTTCAATTTCCTTTGGGGTATATATGTTTCCTACATGGTAGATTGTACCTATACTTTTTGAGCACAATCGGACAAGCTGTTTGGGAGATATTGGCATTTTAGTGTTTTTCTTGTTTTTTTTTTAAATTTTGGGCAAATGAGTCCGTCCAGTTGATCGTATCCAAACAATTCTTGCGTTAATATATGCAGCTTGTAGACTATTTTTGAATGAATATTAGCATGATTACCAAATATCGAGTATAAGCACCACAACATCTCATCACGACACCACAACATTTCAAGTCATATGTGGCATTTCCACACCGGTAATTTTATTATATCATAAAGCGCCTTCCTGAACTTATGTTGGTGAGCTGATGACTCTTTGTCGGAAGTTTAATGAAAAGAAATTAAAGCTTTTAGAAAATACTATTACTACTCGTTGCAATACCCCTTATTTTGTCGCTTTATTTTTATCAACGTTTCAAGTAATTATTTGTTTTTGTCTTTTCCCAAAGACCCTAGCAAAAGTTAAAGAGCGCAGACGGTTCAAATTAATCTGGGGCCATCTGCGGTTACTTTCGATAAACTATAAAAGTTTCATACAAATCAGATAAGTACTTTTGAAGCTATAGGTGTGAATAAATGTATGTTTGTGAGCATGTGGAAGAGAAACAAATGAGCGCCGAAGTTGAAACTTATATGGGACCAACAATGAGCTAATTATGACCTACCACCCAAATTTCATTAAAATCGGACGAGTAGTTTTTAAGGTATGTCGGTTCGCAAAAATTAGGCGACAAACAGACACGGGACCAAAAATGTTCCCTGATGTCTGAAACGGATTTTTGTCCAAGAATGTTTTAAATCGGAGACCAAAAAATTATTCGTTCTTCGGAACGATCACGTAGCTTCAATGAGAGCAAAATAAATGCAATAACAAACTCATAAAATATTTAAGAATGAAAGACATTGAGGTATAAAAAAATAAAACCACTGCTTTAGTGCCCAAAGAATCTCTATACTGCGAAGATGCAGACATCTAAAGAATAAGGGCGTTGTCAAAATAAATCACAACACATACGACGGGAAAATATATTTCCTTCAAAACTGTCTTACCCTAACTTAACTAAATTAAACAATCATATGTGACAGGCTTAGGCCTGCCAAATAGGTGACACAGGGTTGGCGTGACGCTCCATCCAAACCGTAGTATATTCCATAATCGGATGGACGCCACTTCACTTAAGTCGCTACACATTTATACAGTGATATGCTGGGTGAACACCCAGCGTCCAAGGCCCCTTGCTGGAGTTGAAAATCGAATTCGTCACCTCCAGATTCCAAAGCACAGATGGTACAGCAAAAGTTACCAGGGACCCCCCTTTAAATCTAAAGTAATTGCATAGCAAGTCAAAAAAAGTAAAATTAATTATAAAGGTAATTAAGAAGTGTTTGGGAAATGTTTTTCAATATTAGATATTATGAATATAAATTTCTAGGTCTATCGAGAGGGGCCATATCTCGATTGTGATAACAACTGGTAGATTAATGATTTTATGGTGTTCTTGGAAACACAACAAAAGTGTGTTTTCGCAGAATCCTACGGAAATATAATACAATTATTAAATACTTATTGTGTCTATTAGTGGGATTAAATTTAAGTAATTTGATGCTTTCATTCTAATCTTCTCAATATGGCATAAAAATTCATTTTCAATTCACTTTAACTCTGAGATCCTCTTCATGTTTCGTAGTAAGATGTGCAAACATTTTAACAAGTTTACTATTGATCAAGATTGTAAAGGCTCAAATAGGTCGGGTGGTAAAAGCCTACGATACCTGATATTACTCCTACTCAGCCTCTAACCTCATATCATCACTACCTGTGTGGAGGAGAAATTGTTCTGGGTTACCCATCTCTCAGAATGCCTTTGCTTTGCAGAAGCAATCTATTATAAACACTTTAAGCCATACTCCGTCTCTGTCCTTTTAGCGAAACACACTCTCCTTGCTTTCCTTAATCAACCGCCTCCCCTTTTATAAACAAATATTAACTTCACCCCCGCTATTCAAAACCTCACTATAAAGCCACTTAAGTAAACAATGGGGGTAAAAACATTCATTTTAAACAAAGGTAGAGAGTGTTAGTTTAAAGAGACGGAAAGGCATAGTTTAAAAACATGAGAACAGGAGTGAAAACACCACAATTAAACATAAGTAAAAACCAACTGAAAATAAAATTTTCCATTTAGTAGCTATGAAAAAAGTAGTAAGTGTTTAAAAAACATAACAGTTTGCTTCCGGTAATTTCATTGAAGGACACACAATGGAGCGAGACACGCAAGTCGAAGTCGAGAATTTAGCTTTTATAATGCGAAGTGATAGTTTTCGGCTTAAAATAGAATTTAAAAGAAAAAAAAAAAAAAATACATTTGAGTTTACAAAAATGAGTTTGTTTGTTTTTTAAAAAACATACACATCCATCATATGCTTTCTTAATTTATAAGGCAAAGTTGTACTTTCACCAACCTATTTCTTGGACTCCGCCCATTATTAATAGAAATGTTATGCAATATAATGGGTTTTGTTAAGTTATGTAGTCATCAATATATATGTCCAGGTAAAAGGTAAACCCTTCAACATATATATACATCACAAATATAGATATATGGAAATAGAGAGAGAATAGAAATTCAAAGAAATGAATAGAGAGACAATAATGTATTCAAATAAAAATTGCTCGAAAACAAACTACTTTTGTTCTTCAATAAATCAGAAAGCACAGCGGAAACAATATGAAATTTAATGATTATGAAATCAGTTCTACACGTGGAGACCACAATATGCAAAATTCTATAACAGCAACAATAAAAAAAAATAAAAATAATATTGATAAATTTATTTCAAATAAAAAAAAAAAAAAAACCAAGCAACTGGCGTATGGTAAAAGTAGCTATAGGCACCTCACATTGTGTCACTAAAATTATTGGTCACAGGAGTAAATAAAGTACAATGAGACAGATTTCAAAATATGAGTGTTTCTAACCATTGGGCTGTGCATGCAGGACATTCTGTGGACTAACTCTAATATAATGTGTAAATTTCATAAAAAATTGGATGAACGGATTGAAAAATATAAACCAAATCAATGTGCGCAAAAGATTGGAATTAATATGGGAGCTAAAATGCATGTACCATCCAAATTTTAATACCGGACTAGTATTATTCAAAATATGGACGATGGTAAACATTTTAAATGATAGACCAATAGACAAACAAAAATGTTTCCTGATGTGCTAAAGCATTGATGTGAAGAAAATTTTAAATTTAGAGACAAAAAACCCTATTCCAGAAATTTCCCAGTGCTTCCGTTTCTTCGCTCGGAAGCAATACTCGCAGATACAAACCAAACAAGAATGACTAGAAAGGGAAAACAAAACAACTTTATCCATCACTATACTTTCTTTCAATTTGCACTACTTATATGAGAAAGTAAAAAGGCTAAAACAAACATCAAAAACAATTCTTCATTTATATTTAGGTATGGAAACAGAAAAAAGTGTGTTAGTCTTATCACTTTTGTAAAGTTAATACTTTACTCCTAAATATTTTTTTCTTTCATAAATGTATAAAAAGGTTTCGAACATCTGGCGTAACAAAACTTCCACACGATATCAGATTCCCCTTCAAATTCTCCCAAAACTCAATTTCGTTATCCAACCTTGTCTGTCGAGATTTTAATCTAAAGTTATCATTCTTTTACTCCCTCCCAAAATATATACTATCTCTCACAAAACAGCGGTAGATAAATTATAAACGCCATGGTGAAAAGTAGGGGGAAAATATTCGGAAGGGAAATTGTCATTGAGGGGATTTGGCAAAAAGAGACAAAAGGATCAAAACTGTCCAATAACTTTTGAAAAACAAAGAACAAAAACGCGTGCCAATTAAATTTAACAGATGTTTCCTATTTAATTATCAATTATTCAGCTAACAATATCAGAAGTAAAAGAATACAAAAAATTGTTTATCTACGATTGATACGAAATATAAAAAACATTGTATCTCTGTTTAGATGCGTAGAAAGTGATTATTTACGTACTTGTATTCATTACGCATGCGCTCTCATAGTTCTGAAGAATTTCTCTTCGTTACCCACCCTAGGGAGGTAAAGAAAAAGAATTCTTCAGCTTTACGCACAGTTAGCGAGTTTTTTTACATTTATCAAAACTAATTTGATGTTTTTTTAATAAAATTAATTGTTTATATCGAGTATTTTGTGAAAATCAATGCGTGATTTAAGTGATTATGACGAATATGAGGAGAATAATACGCCTAATGAATTAATGTCATCATTATCAAAAGAGAAATACGAACTTACATACAGGAAGTTTATCATTTTTTTCTGTAATTATTATTAAAATTCAACAATCTTCGAATAAAGTACGGTACGCAACTCGTGCGAAAACTGCATTTTGCTTTGCTTGTGTGGTTTTACTACCCTCGCTGTCGCTCGGGTGCAAAGTGAACTCCACACTCGCATGCAAAATGCTACTTTTCGCACTAGACGCGAAATGTACTATTTTATCGCTATACACAACTATTACTGTTTGTTTGAAACATATAACATTTAATAATAACAGCAAGATAATTAAATAATTAAATTTGACTTAAAATAAAATCCCGTTTCAAAAGCCAACATATAATAAAACACCTTAAAAATTATACGCATCAATTAATTGTCTTTTAATTCATTTAATTTACTTTCTCCAGTCCCCAAGAAAAGTTTATAAATTAATTTTTTAAATTAAAAAAAAAGAAGAAAAAGAACTTGAATAATTAATTTTTGTAATTTATTTTATCTTAATAAATTCATTTTTCGCTTTTCCTTGTCTTGATTAAAATCATCAATAGTAAAAGCATTAAGTTATTTTAGAACTTTCATTTATATTCTTTCTTTTCCTGAGGGAATGAATAATTAGATTGAGGCATTTGGCGTAAAGATTAATTTTATTAATTTATTTAACAAATGGAGTAAGAAGAAAAAAACGTGGGAAATTATACAATCAAAATGAGGTAAGGAATATTTAACTTTATGATTGAAATTAAATATGCCTTATTAATTAATAATTAGTTAAATATCCTTGAGTAATTAATTAATGAATAAAAATAAGTTCAAAGAAATTAATTTTAAAAAGAAGAAAAACTTTTAATAAAGACTTCTTTTTAGAACGTACGTACTAACTATGAAATACCTTTTTAGAGAATCGAGGAATCTTAAGGGAGTGGAAAGCGGAAGCTCCCAATTCTCAAATAGATAAGAGACACATAGTAGAGACAAATAGTATCATTAAATTTAGTATGAGGTATTTGAAAAAACTAGGCTTACATAATTTAAGATTTAGACTTCTAAAGAGAGGATGCAGGGGTGTTTGCTTTTTCCACGTATTTAATAAGTAAGCACTCACTAGAAAGAAGAAGAAAACTATGGTGAAAAAAATATGGTAGCCGAGCCTATTATAATAAATTTTTTATAGGGTATAGGACCACTGAGAAATAATTTTTCGTAGTTCGAATCATAAGGGGATGAAATTAAAGAGGACTCAAAACTATACACTTAAGCTTTGCTCTTGAGGATACCAAAATGCAATGCTAACGATAATAAAAAAAAGCTACAGCTATGAAATTTGAAGAAGGGCCTTAAACCACTACATTGATCAATCAAATAATCTCGAGTATAAATATTGTAAAGAATGATTTTTGGAGACATTGGTATTCTAGATGCGAAAAATGTTCTCGATCAGATACGACTGTTATGTGCCCTGGAAAAATACCTACTAAGTTAGAATAAATGAAAGAGCATACTTTGTATAATAGCTTATGCAGTAAAATATTTCTCCAGACATTGGTAGTCCGTCTGCGAGGAATAAAGGTTCATGCTATTTTAGACACGGGGTCTCAAAGGTCCTATATAAGGAAAACTACGGCAAAAGAAATGGGATATAAGAGTTTGACAAGAAAGTATTGTACATGCTTTGTTCGGTGGGACGCATGCTGAGAGTAGATTACATGAATGTCATAAACTATGGTAATTTTATACTAGGTGCTACAATTCTCTTTGCACTGTATCTTTTACATCAATTAGATCAACTAACTACTAATCTAATTGTTTCAATTGCTTTTTTATCCCGAATAGATGTAAAAGATACAATGCAAAAAGTATAATAGTAACACCTAAGTAGTATAACATTACCCAGTTTTGAGTACAAGAAGTTTTTTAAGTAACAGGAGTTGATTTGGCAGGTCCACTGTAACTACGAGAAGGAGGGAAGGTATGGATCTCTTTGTTTTCTTGCGCCGTTAATAGAGCTATAAATTTAAGGTTAGCGAAGGTTCAGTGCGAGGCGTGGAAGACCATCCATGATTGTTTCAGACAATGGAACAAATTTCACAGGTAGATTAGCGAAATTAAAATGAGAAAAATAAGAGTGGAGCACTGCTAAAGAAATTAAATGGAAATTCATTTCGCTCACCACTGCTCGGTGGGGCGGTTGGTGGGAGAGGTTGATCCGTATTGTTAAGGATCTTCTTAGAAAAAATTTGGACAAATCAAAATTAAAAATCATTTAGAAGAACTACAAGAACTTTACACATATTTTGGCGGATGCGAAGCAATACTTAATAACCAAGGAAGAAGCAATAGATTCTAGATAGCCTGCGTAAGCAATTCTGTCAGGAGTACTAGGATAACTCGTTCAATGGCGAAATTTGCATGTTAGGGACCCAGTGAAAGTGGGAGATCTTGAACCACTAGAGAAGGAGAACACCAAAAGATTAGATTAACCGCTTGCGAGGATTACAGAACTAATTCCTGGTAGAGATGGAAAAGTGCGGCTGCATAGGCTTAAAACACAGGCGGAACAAGTCATGCGGCCAGTAAAAAGGATCTATCCACTTGAGCTAGATCAATTCTCTTCATAGCATGGACTCGAAGTGTTAATATGAATATTTGTCTCTTTTTTACTTTTACTCACTACCTATAGTAGGAAAAGTATTGTTTTGACCAGACATTTTTTTTCGAGATTTCAAAGGAATTATCCATTTTAGGTGTTTTCAAGACCTCCTGAGTGGTTTTCAGCATGACGTCTGTGTGTATGTATAGATGTGTATGTGTGTTATCATCGTAGCGCCCAAGGTATTTAACCTAGAGAGTGGAAACTTGGCAGAAAAATCAGTCCTTACCTGTAGTAGTGCCGCCCGGATCAACTATTTCCTATTTTATCAACTATTTCAAATCAACTATTTCCGCCATCTTGATCCCAGTTTGCTGAGTCAGCAAAAATTAAAAAAATCGTAATAAATCGAAAATGGTCCTGATCGTGTTGAAATTTGGCACGGATGTACACCCCTCTTTATGAGAAACAAGCCCACCAAATTTCATTTTCATATTGGCCGCCATTTTGAAGTTATCAATTTTTGAATTTTTAAACTTTGACGGTTAATAATACCGAAAGTATAAATGGAACCGGAAAAAATTAAGGAACAAATTAAAAAAACTCAATGAAATTCCATTAGTTAGTTTAAAAGTTATAAGCGAATATAATTATTTATTAGTGCGATAATTTTGATGACGTCAAAGTTTGTTTACATCCGTCAAAATACCGCCAAACTTCAAATAATTAAATAAAATATAGGTATTAATAATTACAAGATAAAAAGAACTTTTTATATGCTACGTTTTTAAATTTTTTGTCATAAATCATAAATTTGAAACCCGTCAAAATGAAGATCGTAAATATGGGATATGTCAAAACAAATAAAATAATTTGCGGATTTTTTCCGAACTAACTTTCCATACAGCAAAATTTGCTGAAAACTAATTAAATTCTGCTGAAAGATGGCTAAAAGTATTAAAATAATGCTTTGTCATCGACTTCTGAGCTATTCTAAAAGTTTCAAATGTCTAGCTACTCGGGAAATTAGTTAAAAATCGATTGCAAGATTTGTACTGGACAAACAAACAAGAAAGCTGCTTCCTCCTGCTGCAAAGCAGTAGGAGAGGCCACTTTAGTGGCATCTGAAGTGAGGAAAATTCCGAGGTACCCCGTACCCGATTTTTTATATTTTTGAATTTTAAGGGTTTTTTACTTTCTCATATAAAAAGAGAGTACTCAATTACAAAATTCGATTTAGAGATTTTGATGGATTTACACGTTTTGATGTCCTCCCATGAGTACAAAAATGGTTTTTAAAAAATGTCTGTCTGTCGTATGTGCAGGCATGGAGCCTAAACTAATATGCTGATTTTGACAAAATTTGGCATACATATTCAGAAAAATCATATGCAAGGGCGAAATCGAGAAATGAATTTTAGCTCCAACTTTAAGGGCGCTAACCCCCAAAAACTTTGAAAAAACGTGAAAAATAAATTCTTGAAAGCGGTTCCGACTTAACGGTTGTTATTTTTTTTTTTTTTTTTTAATACATCCATGTTGTTCAAATTTTTAAGTTTTTGGTAGTTATCATACTACGGAAAGATTCAATTTTACTTTAAATCAAATTACAATTATCAATAACTACATCCATGTTGTCATAATATTATTAAATCCTCTCAATTTAATCTTAGAAAGATTTTTTCCATACTTTATAAGAATTAATTATTTTTTGGGGGAGAATGCTAAAGAAACCAATTTTAGCAATATTGCTTCAGTAATGATTATCTTAAAGCTCAAATCTAATTTTAAAGGGTTTAGCCCTAATATTTCAGGCATATCTTGTTATATCTTCCGCCACACCTTGAACAAAAGTTAATATAAGTTCTAATAATTCCCTCATTTTTTAATTTTTTTTTATTCCGCTTACTTCTTTCATTTTCCTTACTAATTTAAAAATTCATATTTTACGATTTTGGTAGTATTCATACTACGGAAAGATTAAATTTTAATTTAAATCAAGTTATAATTATTAACAACTACGGGAAACAACCAGAGAAAAATACACTCCAGCGCTGGGATTTGAACCACAGGCCTCTATATTTCCAGTATAGCGCTCTACTACTAAGCTACGCAGGAGAATGAATTTCTCTGACGTTAATGATACCTTGTCCCGAATTTAAGCTTTCAATTTTCCACAAATCTGAGAAGTCAACATTAATGACAAAGAACTAGATCGAGAAATAACGCTTATAATTATAAAGTACCCAATTAGTACCTGTACTTAGTACAATCAATTAGAAATTCATATTATACGGGAAACAACCAGATATAGAGGCCTATGGTTCAAATCCCAGCGCTGGAGTGTATTTTTCTCTGGTTGTTTCCTGGAGTTGTTAATAATTATAACTTGATTTAAATTACTAATTTAGATGTATTAAAAAATAAATTGCTTCAGATCTTACGATGTAAAGATCATATAAAATAAAAGTGTTACATGTATTGAATTATTATTAAAAGAAATAATATTTTTTTAAGAGTTAGATGCAGCTATGTTTTCCAATGTATATTAAGTTGCTTAAGTATAAGTATACGACAACAAGTATAAGTAGTCGATTCTAGATAAAAGAAAGTATTGTGACAACGTAAAAATTCTATTGTGTCCCTATTAGGTCCCGTTTTTAGGTCCCCTCAATCTAAATAAAATTGTTTAAAAAAAATTAAGTAGTCTGTCTGTGCAGACGTGTGGAGCCTAAACTACAGAACCGATTGCACTGAAATTTGGCATTTATTTTCAGAATAATAATAATGAATAAATAATTAAGTAAGATAAAACATTCAAATATAATAAAGTATATAAGTAACGCAAATGAATAATGGTAATAATCACGATTACGATCCGCCATCTTGATTCGAGATGGCGGCCATTTTATTTATCACAGGAGCTCTATCTCTACAACGGCAATAGCTGGAGAGCTAAAATTTTGCATGAAGGTTCCTTTTATTTCCTAGGGTATTCCTAGGTGCTTGATATTTACATGCAGAATTCGGCAAGACGATTCTCCAGAACCAATTAGACTAGAACCTTGCAATTCAAAAGTTAGCTTCCTTTTTTAGCATGAACAACTTGTAAAAGGATATTCCAATCGGCCATCTTGATTTAATATGGCGGCCACATATATCCATCACAGTATCTCCAGAACGGCAATAGCTAAAGAGACATTTTGCATGAAGAAAAAAAATCTTGATTCAAAATGGCGGAAATTTAGATGCAGAATTCGACATGAAATAAAGGATTTTTGAATCGGCCATAAGAATTTAGATGGTGGACATATACCTAAAAATCAAATCAGTATTAATCAGATAAATGAAGGCTTGCACACATGCATGTATCAGATACGTACTTTTGAAGATGTAGGTGTAAATAAATGTATGTGTGCATGTGGAAGAGCAAAAAAAAAAAAAAAAAAAAAAAAAAAAAAAAAAAAACAAGTAAAGAAGGTTGTATAATTGGTGACTAACATTGGGCTAATCATGACCTTCCATCCAAATTCCATTAAAATAGGACGTGTACTTTTTAAGGTATAGGTACATATTATGTTGATTCGCATATAATATTTGTTGATAACGCTATTAAATATATTTAATGAATCAATTGAATGAGATTTTATTGATATAACAACAATTCAAACAAAACATCACATTTAACACTACATTTAATTGTACACATAACAATTTTCAAACAATTGTGTTGCATCAAATTTACATATTCGACAGGATTTATAACATTTAAATCACAGGGAAGTACTTGCATCAAGCAAATACTTTTTAGGTTTTCGTAGATTATTCGGCATATATACGCTATTATATGCTTAAATAACATTTTAGTATTTTCCCATCCCGCCCTATAAAAAAGGAAAAAAAAACAATACATAAACAAATTGAAATAGATCGCCCCAAAAGAAACAATAGTGTAGAGTAACGAGAGTAGAGTAGGTGTCCCTGGTTTGATTCTTCGGGGGGTCACAATGTTTTTTTATCGGTAATAATAAACCCTATCATAAGGCATTTGCATAAATTATTTTAAAATTATACGACTAACCGTTATAGGATGGTTGCGGGGGAGGGGGAGGGGGGCATTTTTTGGGGGAAATTTATGCGCTAAAAACGCAATATTGGCGGTAAAAAATACAGTAGTCATATATTTGTAATCTACTCTTCAGTAGCTTTCATTTGATACCTATATCGAAAATTATAAAAAATATAAAAATTTGAGCTTTGCTTATTTCTGCACATTACGCATGCCTAAATATTGTTAATCCTTAATATATTTTCCCCATGTGTGGGTCAAAAAGTTACAACAGTATTTTAAATTTCACATCCCTATCGTGAACGGTTCTGGGGATATGAACCTAAGTACGACGGACAGACAGACACATCACCCTCGGCATAAGGGTTTCGAGAATGATCTACGAAACCCTTAAAAAAGTGTTTAATAATAAATAAATTAAATGAGGTATATTATTGAATTTAAATTTAGTATTCTACGTATGTGAGAAAGATTTTGTTTTTTCTATTTTCAGGGTGGCCACTAATATATAGCTTGACAAAATTCCCTGACTTTTCCCTGACATTTCCCTGACCATCATCGATATTTACTTTACGAGATTTACCTTAGTTAAAGATCATCAAGCTAAAATAGAACACATATACAAGTTGATAATTACTTATCCCAATGTTTTTCATATATTAGTTTTCATGTTTTCGTAGAAAAAATGAATTATTATTGTTATTATTATTATTGATTATTATTATTGAACATTTCATCAAAATTTGACATAAAAATAACTTTGCCTCGGCGGGGAATCGAACCCGGGCTCTCTCCATCCGCGTTTAAAGCTATTTTCTCAGGAATTAGATTTTTCCCATGAAAACGGCTTAAATTGTTAGATTTGTATTTATAATGGTCTACATTTTTTTTTTAATCTAAACGATTTCGACAAATAATTCTCGAAATAAATACTGGTTAGTCGAAATAAATAATAGTCAAGAAATAATAGTTTTTTGGGGGGTAGCGCCCCCAAATTTCAAGCTAAAATTAATTTCTCGACTCTGCCGTGGGGTATGATCTTTCTTATGTCTGGTATTTTGTCGGGTCCACACCGATTTTTCCTGATAAGCGTTTTTCTGTTCAACGCTAAAAAGTATAAACTAATCGTAATCTTTCCTTATTATCCTAGAAAGTAACAATTCACGTATTTTTACTTTCTCATGAAAGTATTGTGATGGCGCAAAAATTCGATTTTGATTTTTTTTTTTTTTTTTGAGGTCCCCTGAGTCCAAAAAAGTGGTTTTTAAAAAATGTCTGTCTGTCTGTGCAGACGCCTGGTTTAGGCTCCAGGCGTCTGCTGGGCCGATTTGACGAAATTTGGCATTACATGTTTAGAAAAATCATACCCCGAGGCGAAATCGCAACTCCCCAAAAACTCTGAAAAAACGTGAAAAAAAATTATTTCTCAAAAACGGTTCCGACGATTTTGATAAAAAAAATTTTAAAATGTAGTCAATTTAAATACGAATCTAAAGATATAAGCCGTATTCCTGGGAAAAATCTAGTTCCTGAGAAAAAAGCTTAAAACGCGGACGGAGAGAGCCCGGGTTCGATTCCCTGCCAGGAGAAGTTATTTGTATGATAAATTTTGATGAAATGTTCAATAATAATTAAATGCACATACGAAAACTAGTAAATGGAAAAAAACTGGGCTAAGTAATTATGAACTCGTTTATGAGAAAGTTTGTCTGAGTTGTCTCAGACTGATTTTTTGATATAATTTCTAAGTATAGAGGTCGTTAATCCTTTTGCCCTTGTTCCAAATACAGCATTTTTTTTTTATTAGAAATTTCGAGAAAGTTAAGGTTTCCGTGCTTTAAAATTATGAAATAAGGATTTTAATTGCCGGTAGATTTTCCCTGACCTGTGACAAAATTCCCTGACTTTTCCCTGTCGGCCGAAATTCCCTGACTTTTCCCGGTATTCCCGGTTTTCCCGGTCGGTGGCCACAAAATAATTTTGTATTGGTGTGTCAGTTGTTCATTTATTTTCATTTTGTTTGAACGTAAATAGCACACAGTAATACCCCGGACTTACGTAACAAGAGGGACCGCAAAGTATACCGTAAGTCGAACCAAAAACGTAAGTCGAGGAATGCACTTAGATACATTTAGACACTATAATATCAACTTTTTTGATATTTCACAACAAATTAAGTTATAGATTCACGTTGACAGGTTGCACGCGCATCTTCTTATCTAATGTTGATGTAGAATCACATGAAAAGGGAGGGTTTAAAGTTACAGAATCGGCCCCTTTATCACTTTAAGCAGCAGTTTCGGGTTTTATGTAACTCCGAATTTACGTAAGTCGGGGTATTACCATTTAAGATAGTGAGATTTAGATATAATATAGTTTATATCGTAGAGCCAGTGGTGTGAAAAGAACCTTGAGATGATAAGTTTGTAATTATTTTCATTACATTATCTATTATTAAAGGATAATGGTTGTTAGAAGCTGTTGTGCTATAATGAATTGTGTTTAGGGTGAGTGTAGTAAGTGAATTTATGTTGAAACTCTCAAGCGTTAGGGTTGCTGCCAATGTTTAGGTTTATGGGGTTGGGAGCTTATTATGTGAGGAGTATCAAGGCTTAATAACAGCCAGTAAAGCCTAATCCTTGCCCAAGTGAGCCAACGTTCAAATTCGTTTAAACACCTCAATAAACTGTAAATGAAGCATTCCTCATTGGATCTAAGTCATAATATAAGTTCGTTAAACGCGTTATTACATTTTTTGTTCAAGTGAGGTTTCTCATAGAAAAAATAAAAAACAAAATTCAAATAACATCTAACAATAATTAAAATAACAGGCTCCTATGTAACTATCACACAATAATAAAAATACAAAACAAAATGGGGAAAAGGTTTCAGCACATTACCATTTATTAAAGGATTATTATTTTAAACATTAAACGCCAATAAGCCCTTATAAGAATCGTGGTTTTGTATAATTGAATTACTCTTTTATTTCGTTCTGGGAATTTTTATTACCTCAATACAAATTATAAGTGATATCTAATTAGTGGTTTAAAATTCAATGAGACAAACAACATTTTTAAATAATTTTTTTTAGTAAAACCAACACCGACACCGCTATGAAATTATTAGAGCGGACCTAAACGTTTAAAATAGAGAAAACAACGATTTTACCGATATCTTACGATCTAACGTAACGATTTTAATGAAACTTCATCGTCTAAAGTAAAATTGAAACAGGCATGTAAAATTTCAACCTGATACTACTAGAAGTTTTTTAGTAGTGAAGTGATATATTTAATAATATTTGAAATTGAGTGCAGAATACCGTATTTGCACGCTGCAATAAGCTACACAATTTGTGTGTGAGAGACACCAAGGGATGTACCAACGAACTGCTCCAACATCAGTACATCCATTGGTGTCTCACACACAAATTGTGTATATATATACAGGGTGTCCCACATAAGGTGTAACACAGAAAAACCTGATGTTCTACATTTCCTCACCTTTTGAGTGGTGAAAACCCCGTCTTTATATCTTTTTTAGATTTTACGCTATAACGTTTTTAATGGGAAAAAGTAACCAGAAAATGAGATAATTAAAAAATCGATACATCTCAAAAACGAAGGTCGATCAACCATTATGTTATATAACATTTTTTGTCAGAAATGTGAGGAAGAACATCAGGTTTTTCTGTGTTTAACCTTATGTGGGACACCCTGTATATAATTGAAAGCCAAATACCACAAACTCACTGATTCACTCATCCAACACAGTATCTCTATAGCACGGCAATAGCCAATTTTGCATGGAGGTTCTTTTTACCCCTAGATACTCGCTAAGAAATATTTATACGATTCGCCATTATGATTGAAAATGGCGGCCATTTATATGCAGAATTAGGCATTACAATTTCTCCAGGACAAATAGCATTAGAACCATATATAATATAAACAAATTTCGTGGAAGAATTTATTAATGTGATTCAAGATGGCGGTCATATAAGTATTTGAAACCAAGCCTCATACACAATATATTTATCAACACTTCATATTGTATTTGATATGATAATTTCAAAAATAATATTTATGTCTGCCAATAATATTTTTATTTTTAACTTGATCCCTAAGATGGGAAATAGGGGAAAAGTAAAAAAAGAAGAGGAATTGAGCCAAATCTGATCTCCAGAAATTAGAAGCTTAATAATTGAGAAAGGGCTTAATAAAATAAACATATTAATAAATGATACTTCAAATTTCAAGCCAGGGATATGATAAGACACCGGAGAAGCGATTACAGAAGAAAAATACCACTATTTTTTCTGAAAAGATCATATTTAAAAATGCTTTACCAGCAGTAGGAATTAATTACTAATTAGGGATTTTAGCGAATTATATTTAATCTACGGGGATGGGGTATAGAAATAAGGGTGGAGGGATATAAAAACTCTGTGTCATATAACTTTAATGTCTCTTGCTGGTAGTTAATAACCCCACCATATTAAAAAACATACTTCGTAGCGAGAATCCAGCAATATTATTTATTGACGAAGTAATTGGACAGAGATTTATATTTAATTTATTTTTTAAGTACAACCTGGTAATGCTGCACAATTACCAGGTCCTAGAAAATGACCTGCTTCAATAAAAGTACCAGGTCCTGTTAAAGCTCTTACAAAATTACATGGCATAAATGTACGTGGCAGCTATAGACAGCCGCCGTTTGGCCGTAGGCCAGCCGAGATCGGCTAGTAATATATAATTAGTAAATATTTAATCAAAATTATTCATAAAACGTAAATGTGTATATATGCACCCATTTACGAATGAAAACGTAAATGTGTATAAATGTGTTACTAGCTATTAAAATTATAAACATTTTTATCCATCCCATACTTGTGTGTTATTAACTTAAATAACTATATGTTGGAACAATGGAAAACAAAGAAATTATTTACACATGCATTTTTTTTTACGAATATTGACGGACTAATTTTGTTGCAATATTTTTATAATAATTTATACTCTTACAATAAAAAACATCACACCAAAAATTTCATATTTTATTTTTAACGCATTTAGCATAATAACACATAGGTTTATCTTTAAAAATGTATAGAATCTGCTAAAAGCATTTTTACAAGGTGCCTACTAAATATATGATCTCACATAAAAACTTTAATATTTTATTTTAGTAGTTGCTGTATAATATATGCATATTGTATATAGGCAAAAAAAAACTTTTTTGAGGAACACGAAAAAAGCAAAGTTTTTACAACTAGAGCCGCTTGAGTGCTTTCGGCAAAATTGTTAGGTAAAGGGTCATGAAATGTTCTGAGAGGATCCTCTTTCTTACAAATTCTATGTCCTAGTAAATGTGTCGCGAGTTATCCGTAACAGGGACATAAAGAGAGGCGCTAAAGGCAAAGTGGAAAGGAAGGGACTCGAACCTATAAGAAAAACCTTACAAGGCGTCATGAAAATACGCTATGGCCTTACCCACTTTCCTGAACTACTTTGTAAAGGAACTTTGAGATGTATATACTTATACATACACATATATATGTGCGTGTGTGTGAGAGGGAGTATGTATTTCGTTGAAATTTTATCGGACACTCTTTAAAAGGATCTTTCCTCCTTTTTCTTTATCTTACCTTCTAAGAAACCCTCCTGTAAATAAAAACTGCATTATATTTTTTTTGAGCTTATAATAAAAGTAAAAAAATAAGTAGTAATAACTAGAGTGTAAGGAGAGTTTTTCTGAAATAATTCATAAATTCGTCTCTTTCGTCGTGTTAAAGCTAAAACTCTACTTTTAAGGAAGATACGTAAAAGTTCATTTTGGTTTTATCATTATTCGGAAGAATATGAAAATTACTTATATGGTAAGAAGTTGTGGCCGTAATAGATATTTCACATATATTCACTGGTGCTACAAAGAAGGAAGATAGAGTACGGTCAATACAAATATATATATATATATATATATATATATATATATATATATATATATATATATATATATATATATATATATATATATTTTTTTTTTTTTTTAAATTCTATTTTTTATTTTTATTTTTTTGACATTGGCTACATATTGGCCATACTTTCATTATAATACATTTTTCTTAAATACTATCTTTTATACTATTTAGGAACGAATACAACATTTTATATAAAGGAGGAGATCTTCTAGATAAAATTGATAAATAATTAAATGGTAATTCTATAGATTTTGAATTAAAAACATTATTTAAAAGTGTCTCTCTTTGTCCAGAATATTTTTTACAAAACATTATTATGTGTTCAAGGTCTTCTTCTAGATTACATAAAGAGCATAAGCTTGACTCAGCTTTGTTTATTTTTTTAAAATATAAATTACAAATACCGTGATTAGTAATCTATTAATAGAAACTATGAAATGTCTGTTGCTCTATCCTTTGAACTACCGCTGGTTGTATTTGTTTGTAAAACCCTCCTGACTTTGTAGTTTCTTGCCATCGATCTTTTCTTAGCTATAATAATTGCTCTAATATTTGCTATAATAATAATTTCTTCTTTGCTATAATAATAATAATAATAAAGCTATAATAATAATTTAAGCAAGCGAATGATAACTAATTAAAAACTATAACAAATGATGAAGAAGAGGAACAAAACATTGTCTAAGAATTAATTAAGCTGATTATAACGTAGAATTTAATTAAAAAATCGATCTTATAGAGTCTTTCATCATACATGACATACCGTGGCGTAAAAGGCCTGTCAAAGGTCCTCACCATCTTTTATATATATAAAAGTCAACGTGTGTGTATATTCTTTATACAAATCTACAGTTTTAGTCCGATCTCGATGAAAATTTGCACACTTGACCTTCAAAGCAAGGGGATATCACTGTCTACATTAATTTTTGAAATTTATATTTTGTTACACAGGAGTACGGGGTACAAGAAATGAATACGGGGTCAAAGTAATGAATACCTATTCTGACTATAGTGATCCCTTCTTTTAAATATATGAACGAGTGGTTTTTAGGTCAAATAGGGATAATAAATCTTAAACGCTACTTCAATACATCCTGGCTATATTTCGACCTTTGCTTAGGTCATGAATGAATACTCTTCATGATGCATTTCGTTGAAAAGCTCTTTAAGAGTGCAGTAATTGTTGTTATGTAAAGTTTTGTCATATTTTTATTAAAGAGGGGGGGGGGGTAAATTTGGGATATTTGCAATTTATCTTATCAAAGAGGAGGGGGTATAATAAGTGGGAGTGATAGAATTTAGATATTCTCACATAGTAAAATAATTTGAATGTTTCTTGATGGTAGATTATAAACTTATCAAATTAAAATACACACTCCGTAGCGAAGCACGGGTATCCAGCTAGTATACCAATAATTAAGAATGAATTATCTTATTTAAATATGAATAATAATTTTTATTTAAATAATAAATTTGCCTGTGGAAACATAATTTTCCTTCAAAAGGATGATACACTTGAACATTACACAAAAAATGTTTGAAATTAAAAACCATTATTACGAGGTTACAATTATGTATTTAGAAAAAAGAGAGGGAAAAAACAATTTTAACCAATATACCGATATCAAAACAGGAGATAAGATGAGTGGGGATATAGAAATAATATATATGTATGTATATAATAAAATAATAATATATGTATTTGGTATAAGAGCAATATCTTCTAAAAGGACTATAGGGAGGTAGAGATTTTCTAGAAATATTCAATAGTTTCTTATCAGCCTTCTTTTTAAATTTTTTACAGTATTATGTTGACGAAAGAAAATATAGGATAAATAAATTTAGTGGACAAAGCAATTTCCTCTAAATCGGACAAGGAGTAGTTTTTAAGAAATTATGGTATACACAAATTGAACGACAGACAGACATGGGACCAAAAATAGTAAGAATTTTAAATAGTAAGATAGTTTGTTGAGGTAGTCTAAAAATGGAAGACAGCGGTTCTGGGAAATAACAAATGTATATAAAAGTACATAAGACAAAGATACTAAAAAGAAAAAGAATTATGTCAAGTGGTAACTTTGTATCGGATGGAAAGAGCTGCAAAAGTAAATTTAGATAGAGCTGTCCCTATTACATCGTGTAGAAAAAAACAACTACAAAACTAATGCTAAATAATAGTACATCACGCGTCGAGTGCGGAAAGTAGCATTTTGCATGCGAGTGTGAAGTTTGCACCCGAGTGACAGCGAGGGTAGTAAAACCACACAAGCAATGCAAAATGCCGTTTTCGCACGAGTTGCGTCCCGTACTTTATCCACGATTGTTAGATTTAAATAATAAATACAGAAAAAAATAAACTTGCTGTATGTAAGTTCGTATCTCTTCTCTTAATAAAGATGGCATTAATCTTGAGTTGTATTTTGTGCCGAAATAATTATTTCTGGAGGAGTATTTTTCTCTACATTTTCGTCAAAGCCACTTGATTCATTCATTGTTTTTCACTAAAAACTCGATATAAACAGTTACTTTAATAAAAGAATTGCAAATTAGTTTTGTTAAATGTAAACAAACTCGCTAATTGTGCGTAATGCTGAAGAATTCCTCTTCTTTACCGCGCTAGCGTGGTAAAGAAGAGGAATTGTTCAGAACTATGAGACGCGCATGCGCAATGAATACAAGTACGTAAATAACCACTTTCTACGCATCTAAACAGAGATATAATGTTTTTATTTCGTATCAATCGTAAATAAAATACTTTAAAAGTATTCAACTTATTTTTAAGAAATTGAGATGGTTTGTCGAATGTAGCCCACAGACAGACGGTCAAACCTTCTGCCCATAATAATTTCAACCTCCTGTTCTCATTTTGAATTGCTAAATTATACTTTTAAAGAAATTAGTGTAAGGAAAAAAACTGTGTGACCATGTGGAAGAGAAATAAATAGGCGCATAAGGTTTAAACTTATATGGGACCAGCAATGGGGTAATTATAACCTACCATCCTAATTATGTTAAAATCAGACGAGTAGTTTTTAAGATATGTTGGTTCGCAAAAATTGAATTGAGCTAGGGACGAAACAAAAAATGCTGATGTCTGAAACGTTATAAGTCCTGACATTTTTTGAATTCGATCGAAGGTTTAAAAACATTTTGTTTTTCAAAACAATTACATAGCTTCCGTCACTTTCGGTAAGCTCGTGAGCAAAGAGGGAGAAATGACATTAATTAGATAATGTGGGTTGTAAAATCATATCATCAATACAATACGCGATAGGACTCAAGGAAGCTATGTGTCATACTAATTGAAAGACTATTATATCAAAATCGTCTTAATATTTTTTTTAATAATTCGTTTTTGTATTATTTGAAAATTTAGCGCCGCTAAGTTTAAAGAAAAATTTCAATGAAAATAACAGAGATACATAAAATATGTTAATCTATAAAAATCCAAAGTTTTGGGCCATCACAGTGCTATCTCTCTATATTTACTACATATATAGGAAGTATAAGAAAGTTAAAAAAGGGTATAAGGTATGGTATGTCCACAAAAAAAAAAAAATTGTATAGAGCAAAAAATGTAGATCCTAAAACGGTGGTTAGCGTCTCTAGGATGTGTATCCAGATGAAAATATTTAATAATCTTATCCTTAGCTCTGCTTTAGGCAGTAAAGAAAATTCTCTTTTTCCGGGAAGATCTCGAAGGATTTCAAAGAAAAAGAAGGTAGAAAATCTCCTTGTGGACTTATCCTCGATTTATCCTTATGCATAAGTACGTAGAAAATCACATTTCCTCAGGGAAGAAAAACTCAAGCGAGATCAAAGTAAATATATAAGGTATGGAGGGGGGGGGGGTCTTTTTCACAAAGTTTTTTTAAGTTACAGTTGAAGAATCTTTACTTTATTCCTTATTTAATAGCTTCAAACTAGCAAAATATGTTGAGGTAAAAAAAGGGTAATGATATTAAAATATGAATAAGTAAACAAAGTCGAATTAATTCCTTCAATAGAGATTTCGTCGCATTTATTCATTATAAATAAAATTCTAAGAGCAAATTGATGTTTTTATTTTTAAAGAACCACAATGGCTGAAGAGTTTTTCGTGCCTTGATGCCAATTAACTTTATCACCTAGTTTACGATGTTTTCGGACGGTGGTGGTCTTGAAGAGAAAAGTCGATCACGTGGAGAGAATCGGTGCTTGTATTTGTTGAATTTTGAAGCAAAAGCACGGCACGTAACGATAAGTTCCAAAGTAACAGCGGAAAACAATGATATACCGGAACGTTGGCCAGAGGTTCTAAACAGGTAGCGGAAAACGGGAGCTCGTCGGCATCTATATAATACGAGAGAAAAGGGAAATCCAAGAAGCAGCGCATCTGCCGGTAGCGCTGGGGTCGCGGGTACAGTGATATGTTTGTAGACCAATCAGAGTGCGAGAGCGTCAGCTGTGGCGTTGCTAAGGTTATAATATAAAACATATGTGTAAGTAGATACAGAGCAGATAAAGTAAAGAATATTCTTAAAACCACCAAACCACAATGGCTAATGAGTTCCAAAAACAATTTAATATTAGTTCCATATACAATGTTTCTGATCTAGAGTTTAATAGAAGATGTCCTATAAATGCTATTCACAAACATTAGATAAACCAATGCTTCTAGTGTTACGTTACTTTTTATGTTTTACAAAAAAAAAAAAAAAACTCTTGACTATCAAATTTAATTGGATCAGGGACGATTTCTAATTAAATGAACGTTGGTCCTTTTGAAGGACAGTTGACTTGGTTAGAACTTGTTAAACGAGGGGATACTACTAAACAGTTTCGTTTAGTTTTAGTTAGTAGCGGTAAAAGGAAAAGGGCCGGTGTTTTACTCCAATAAAGGGCAACCGCTGTATCTCGAGAAGCCCTCTATATTTAACTAAGGGTTATTTTCTGTTAGTTTGAGTGACAGTATCGCTAGGGACTATCGCTATACTAAACCCGCATGATAATGGTGTCACTCCGAGCTAGCCAAACCCCTGTCACTGTAATTTTTCCAACGAGAAACAATTCCACTTACCTATGAAACTCCGAAATTTCTAGACAAGACGGGGAATTGGGCTTTTCTTCAATCTTATATTTCAAATCAACTGTGGAAAAAATAAATCTATAAGGCTTCATAAAAAATAGATGTAATACATAATATAACTGGAGCTTTTCTTTTATCTTATTATTTTTTAAATTGACAAGAAAATTAAATGCATATGGAAAAAAATTATAAGGCTTCAAGTAATCTTTGATAATAATATATTTATATGAATATATTATAATATATTTTAACTAGATTAGCATAGATATCATTACTTTTACAAAATATCTAAGGATGTTAAACATGTAGAGTGAAAAACTGAACCAGTTACTGTTAAAATGAGTGATAATTAATCGATCGAAAATATATTATATACTTTTTTTAAAAAAGAAACAAAAAAAAACACAAAACAACCAATTTATAATAGTATAGAAGACTGTAGAATCACGTTCAAAATTATTGGTTCTCGGTGAGAAATATGGGACCATTTTGAAAATGGAAATACGTCATCTAGCACTTCGGGGTGGGAATTAATGGCATACTAGATAAGCGATAATAGAACACGTACAAAATATCTCTGCAAGGAAATAATGGCACGTCCTTTTTGAAAGATCTCACTAATTTAAACATGCAAATTTTATAACACATTTTTCAAGAGCAATCTTTAATTATAATTTATAAATATGTATATATTACTTTGAATCATATAGATAGACTGAATTTAATTTTCGTTTGAGTTCATTTGACAATTAATTGATTTTATTCATTATGACAAAGTTCCGACGAAATCTCGGTAGAAACAACACACTTTTACTTTCCCATATACGTAGTTTGTTTTAGAGAACGTATTGTGATTCCGAAAATATTTGTGATCTTTCCAAAAATTAGATCAATTTGTGACATTTTGATAACCTCACTTAATTCCTTTTTTATTTTTCTTGCTTAACACTTGGACAGTTACTGAATGAGACAATAGAACAGAATGTTTGAAAGGCTGATTTTTAGGGAGGGGGTCTGGAACATAAAAATAAAAAAATCAACTTTTTGCAATTTCCCCGTCAGTTACACGGCTATAGCTACAAGTGTGCCATATTTAAAGTTTCTAGCTGGTCTAAAAGTCACTTATAATTTTTATGATGAGTGAATCAGTAACAAAAATGGCATACTTGGTTAAAAAGGCTGACTATTAAGGGCTCAATTTTTTACAGTGTCCTAAGCTACTTGAACTTGATCTACGTTTCAAATTTCAAAAGCCCATCTTAAAAGGAAGCAGAGATATGAGGATGGAAAAACTGGGTGAATTGGTTCAAGTAAAGATACACTGCATGCTTACTGAAACATAGCCTGCGCATTGACGTGAGCTCAGATCAAGAAATTAATTTTAGCTCTGAATTTGAGGGCACTAGCAGCCTCCAAAAAGTAGAAAAAAATCCAGATCCTGAGAAAATAGCAATGAGAGGTCGGGTTCAACGATAAGTATTGATAAAATATTCAATAATAATTAAATGTAACTTGAAACAAATAATACATGAAACACACCGGACCAAATAATAATATGTACTCGTACTCGTACTCGGATAAGAGACCGAGGTGTATCACACAGATTTTTTACTTTCATATTAGAAAAAAATTATGATTCATTCTTTGGAAATTTAATTAGTTCTTGGAGTGTCTTAATTAGTTTATGCACTGGTCAAATAATTTATGTTGATCAAACTTAGTAGCTGACAAGTATGAAGTTCATGGTGGTGACAAAAACCACCTTCTGTACTTTAATGAAAATTGTAATAATTTTAGCGGTGAACAGACCAATTTATATATCAACTTCAAGGGGGCAAAATGCAGATGGGGAACGAAAAGAGACCTCGGACCTTTGAAAATTTTAGAGGTGAAAAGGGAGCGGATAAGTTCTGCTTAAAAACCTTAAATTTTCTATAGGACGAAAGTCCATTCCTAAAGACAATAAAAGAGAAGGTAGGTGTTGTGGAGTGGGGGGACGGCCTCCACCACCTATTCTGGAAGAATGAAGAATAGTAATTGGGCAACCTTACTTGCTACTTGCCCCTTTCGACTCCCGCTGCTCAAAGTCAGGGCAACTATAATTAATTAAAAATTTATTGGGAAGTTGATTTTTAATTAAAACCAATCATTTTTTAAAAAAAAATGAATTATCAATTATAATAACCACCATAAAATGAGTTGAATCTTCTCGATGATTAGTTGGTATGAAGATCACATATATACAGCTTTTTGGAAAATACGACTTTGTATCGTAGTTATTGTTAATATATTTGCTATATTGTATGAAAGTCAATAATTTTTTACATTTTTATTATTTATAATTGATTTTAATATTAGCTAGTAAATTCGAAGTGATGTAGTCATGTTATATTTGAAGATGTGATATTGTTAGAATTGGTAGTTGTTCTTTATAAAAAATTTTAAATTTTCAACAATTTCTTGACCCTCACTTATGGAGAAAGTATTTTAATTAATGACATATGTAAGTATATTTTATTTTATATTAACTGCAAAAGCTGAAGTAAAAATTGATTTTAGTGTGATCAGAAGGTATTGTTAAAGTTAAAATGAAAAATTATAATTAATTTGAATTAATGTTTATATATATGTTTGTTTATAGAATAAAAAAAGACTGAAGATGACCTTATCATAATGGTCGAAACGTTTCTGAAAATGAAATATTGAAGTCATTTAATACCTACACCTCTTTAACCATCTAAACCTCGCATTCATTGAACTACAAGGGTGTATTAACAAATTAATAGAAATTTTATTAATTTAATATAATATAATATATTAGTTATTTTATAGCTTAAAATAATTCAGTATAGCTAAACTTAAAAAAAAAAAAATCGATCCTAGACAACTCAGACAAACTTTCTCATATACGAGTTCATAATTATTAAGCCCAGTGTTTTCCATTTATTAGTTTTCGTATGTACATTTAATTATTATTGAACATTTCATCATAATTTATCAATAAAATAACATCTGGGCGGGGAATCGAATCCGGGCTCTCTTCGTCCGCGTTTTAAACTTTTTTTCTCAGAAAATAGATTTTTCCGGGGAAAACGGCTTACATCGTTTGATTCGTATTTAAATGGGCTACATTATAGAATTTTTTAATCAAAATCGTCGGAACCGTTTTCGAGAAATAATTATTTTTCACATTTTTAAGAGTGTTTGGGGGGCCCCCTAATTTGGAGCTAAAATTAGTTTCTCGATTTCGCCTCGGGGTATGTTTATCTGAACATGAATGCCAAATTTCGTCAACATCGGCCCAGTAGTTTAGGCTCTAGGCGTCTGCACAATCATTTTTTAAAAACCACTTTTTTTGGACTCGGGGGGCGGGGGGCTCAAAAAACGTGTAAATCCATCAAAATCTCAAAATCGAATTTTGGCGCCATCACAATACTTTCTCTATATAAGAGAAAGTAAAAACAACTTAAGGCTCCCTAAAAAAAAAATGATAAAAATGTAAATCCACTCCATATTTTGATACCTAACACATTTAGGATGGATAATTAATATTAAAATTAATCTTTACAATAGTGTAATTTGAGAAATTAATTGAGAAAATGCTTTAGAAATTTAGAAATGTAGCAAACATGATATGGTACTTACAAAGATATCAAATCATAAAATTAATAAAAACACACCAAGAATTTTAATTTCTTTGGTTAATTATTGCCTCTTTATCACTTGAATGTTATAGTCAAAGTTGTACAATGTAAATAATAATTCATTAATATCGAATAAAAATTTAACTAAAATAAAAAAGCCTACAGAACTAAAAAGGTGAGATCATTTTAACTTTTATACATTTATAAAAAATTTAAAATAAACGGAAGTTTTCTATATCTTTTATTATTTCTCAGAGGGAATTTCTAAACTTTATTTTATTATATATATATATATTTTTAAATCCTCTCTCTTTTAATGCTTTCAAGCGGACTTTCCTTCAAACTTAGTCCCTTCTTCCCTTTATTTAACGTTTTGTTCCTTTTGATAGACGTAACATTAACGGGAAAAAGGGCTTTAACCATTAAGTGGTTCTTCACTGGACTAAGTTGATACTAAGAAAAAGGAACTTCAGTGTGCTGATAAAAAAAGGGAAGATATTTACTTCTCTTTAGAAGTATAGAAGTTCTATTTTACTCCGGTTTTCTTCTTTTTTAGAAGGAAGTAAGGAATTTAAAATCGATATTTTAAAGAAAACTCTTTAAAGGCCTTTCCGGTCTTATCTTTTTGTAAAGGGAATTCGTGAATAAACATTAATTCCTTCTTCTCGGACAATTTACATTAAAATCTTCTTTTTCAAACCACCGTATTTCTTTACGTTAAAAAAAAAAAATCTTATCCAACACTGAATTCTCCGTTTAACTCTCTTCTTATGTTTGAAAGAAATAGTGTAAGACATTTTGTTTTTATCTATCTTCTTTAAAGCATTTCATATAAAAAAGGTTGAAGAAAAAACGAACTATAAAATCTTCACAAGCATGGAAATAGTGTTTCCCTTTCTCTGCACTACTTAAACTTCGAAATTATTTTTTTAAGTGGAAAAAAAATGTACAATTTGATTAAAAATGAAAAAAAAATAATACACTATTCCGAGAAAAAATGGAAAACGGTCCAACAACCTCGAAGAAAAATTTCTTATTAGATCGTGATACTTAATTTAAAATCCTATAATATCTAATTTCATTAATGTTTGAACAACCATATTTATATAAGTGTTTAACACCTGGTTCTTTCCACTTCTTTTTCATTTTTCAGCTGCATGAGATATACATATTTTCATCGATATCTCGAAAAGTAGATTTTTCCCGGGAATACGATTAATTTGAATAAAATTCGAATTTAAGTAGACCACATAGTCTCACCTCGGGGTATGAATCATCTAAACATGTATGTAAAAATACTTCAAAGAAGGCAACCCAGCAGTTTAGGTTCCACACTTCTGCACACAGGTTTTCGAATTCCCAATTTTGAAGACTCAGGACCAAAAGGGTAAATCCATCAAAATCAAATTTTTCCGCCATCACAATATCTATTTATTATACATGTACTAACTATATAAGAAAAAAGTAAAAAAGCAAAAAAAAGTTGCCAATTTGTGTGGCACATGGCTTCCTCGCATCCTATCACGTACTTAATTGATTCTATGCTTTTACAAGCCATTAATGTTTGATTTATTTGTCTTATTATTTCCCCCGTTTTGCTTCCGAGCTTACCGAAGGTATCTTAAGCTACGTGAACGTTCTGAAGAACGAAACATTTTTCCTCCGATTTCAAAAATTCCAAGACAGAAATCCGTTTCAGACATAGGGAACATTTTTGGTTCCGTGTCTGTCTGTCGCTCAATTTTTGCGAACCACCATATCTTAAAAACTGTCCGATTTTAATGTAATTTGTATGGTAGGTCAAAATTAGATATTGTTGGTCCCCTAAAGTTTCAACCTTCTGCGCTCATTTGTTTCTCTTCCACATGCACACTAACATACACTTATTTACACCTACAGCTTCATAAGTACTTATCTGATTTGTCTGAAACTTTTATAGTTTATCGAAAGTAACCACAGATGGCCCCAGATTAATTTGAACCGTCTGCGCTCTTTAACTTTTGCTAAATTTATACTTTAATTCGTGTAAAAAATCAAAACAATTTTGACAGATTAAATAACGCGGGAAACAAACAAATTAGACAAAAATGGCTTGTAAAAGCATAAAATCAATAAAGTAAGTGATAGAATGCGAGGAAGCTATGTGCCACACCAATTGGCAGTATATTTTAAAATGTCAAAATTCTATTGATTTTTGCATGAATTAAAGAATCAATTAGGCAAAAGTTAAAGAGCGCAGACGGTTGAAATTAATCTGGTGCTATCTACGGTCTACTTTCGACAAACCATCCAAATTTCATAATAAAAAAATCAAAGAAGTATTTTTGAAGCTATAGGTGTAAATAAATTTACGTTTGTGCGCATGTTGAAAAGAAACAAATGATGGGCGCAGAAGGTTGAAACTTATATGGGTCCAACAATGGGCTAATTATGACCTATCACACAAATTACATAAAAATTAAGATACGTTGGTTCGCAAAAATTGAGCGCAGACAGATACAGAACCAAAAGTGTTCTCTGAGTCTGAAACGGTTTTCTGTCTTGGAATTGTTGAAATCGAAAACATAAAATATTTCCGTTCTACAGTACGATTACATAGCTTCCGTTACCTTCGTTCGGTAAGCTCGGAAGCAAAAATGTAATAAAAACTTAGAAAAAGACAGTTATAAATTTACCACTGGAAAATAGGGAATGAAAATAATAAGAGCTTTTTAAAATAATAAGTGATTATATTTAGAAATAAAAATCCCATAGTTATTAAAGAGTTACAAAGACCAACCAAACTTCCAACCCTTATTTAAAAAATGATGAATGAGGTTGTATATAAAATTTAATATAAAATAAATTATATTTATTTTATGAGGGAATTGTTTAATATATTTATGAAAAGAAACTCGTGAATCTTATTTTGTCTTTTTAAAAAAAAGACAAAATAAATTTAATAAGATTGAAATATTTTCTTATTATTTAGAATTTTAATATTATTGTGATAGAGGCGAATATATGTATTTACCATTCTCAGATAGAAGTTTCTAAGCCACTTGTAATGAAAAATTGGCTAGTGATTAGTAGACCAATAAGGTGTCATGATATTTTTTTAGGATAACAGTTGAAGTGGGTTGAATATTCTGAGAATGCGTTCCGAGAGCTGCTCTCTGAAAGTTGGCATTAGAATACGGTCAGATAGGACGCTTATTCCGATTCTGATGCAGATTCCAAAAACAGTGTAGTTAAAGAGGGGTGGCAAAAGAAGAAGTAGACAACTGGTTGCGCAGGTAGTTACCGAAATGTTTAGGCCATTCTATGTTTCTGATTCAGATTGCTACCGGCCATCGGAGCGCACGGATAATAGTTAATAATTTGGCACTTCTTTAGATTGTTACTCCCCTTATAAAACGAACAGAGGGGAGTAACCATTTAAAGAAGGTGAGTACAATATTCAATATTCTTATTTAGACTACTGCTACTCCCTTAATAATAATAGATATTTTATATTCCTTTGTCCAAAAGTACATTGGTCTAAACATCCCTTTGTCTTAATAGTTATTTAGTCAAAGTCGTTTTTATTCTAAATAGTCTGACAATTGGTGTGGTACATAGCATCCTCGCATCCTATCGCGTACTTTATAGATTATATGCCTTCACAAGCAATTTTTATTGTTTCCCCGTTTTCTTAATCTGCCAAAATTATTTTGATTTTTTAAATAGTCCAGTCAACAAGTACATTTAACCTTGTAAAAGGTCATAAAAACGTTTTCTTTTTTTTTATTGTATGTACCTAGACATTAGTTAAAACCCCAAGTTTTCGACCTCCTAGACCCTGTGCTAACCCAGAGGGGGGCCAAAATAAGCGAAATGTTAGTGGTTTTTTTTAGTTTTTTCTTTATAACTCTTTACCTATATGTCATGAAAAAAAGTGTTCTAACTTTTCTTGTAGAGCACTAAATATATTGCATCTTTGAAGCTCTATATTTCGGGAAGTATAGGGGTTTAGGAAAATATGAGTTGCATAAAAATTGTTAAAAATTTGGTGCTCTACAAGAAAAGTAGGAAAACTTTTTTTTCAGGACATATAGGTAAATTAGAGTTATAAAGAAAAAACTAATAGACACTATAATTTCGCGTATTTTGGCCCCCCTCTGGGTTAGCACAGGCTCTGGGAGGTCGAAAACTTGGGTTTTTAACTAATGTCTAGGTACATACAATAAAACAAAAAGAAAAAGTTTTTATGACCTTTTGGAAGGCAGCCCTTCATTTTTAATACCTGTCGACGGTACTAAAATGAATTAGAGTGTAAATTTAGCAAACGTTAAAGAGCGCAGACGGTTCAAATTAATCTGGGGCTATCTGCGGGTTACTTTCGATAAACTTTAAAAGTTTCATACAGATAGATTAGTACCTACTTTTAAAGCTATATATGAATATAAGTGTATGTTTGTGCGCATGTGGAAGAGAAAGAAATGAGCGCAGAAGGTTGAAACTTATATGGGACCAACAATATCTAATTATGACCTACCATACAAATTACATTAAAGTCGGACAGTTTTTAAGATACGGTGGTTCGCAAAAATTGAGCGACAGACAGAACGACAGACAGACACGGAACCAAAAATGTTCCCTGATGTGTGAAACGGATTTCTGTCTTGGAATTTTTGAAATCGGACATAAAATATTTTCGTTCCTCAGAACGATCACATAGCTTCCGTTACCTTCGGTAGGCTCGGAGGCAAAAATCATAGGGAAGTAACAATCTAAAGATGTACAGTTAAATTCAATATGGGACATAAAAAAAATCCATAATGTAATATTTTAGACTAAGTGTTAATCCAGTTCATTAAAAATGAAATATGTAATGAGGGTTGAAAGCTTTATATTTTGTTTTAAGGAAGTAATTTAAAATTTCTTTAATATCATATATTCTTATCATATAAACTGCTAACTGCAGTTTATAATAAAACATCATATAAAAGGAATATTCAAGAGGAAAAAAATGTGAGAAATTATATTTATTTATAGATGTTATTAGAAGTTTACGTAAGAACGGTAAAGTGCTTTTATTAAAATAAGGTATAAGTGTTTAAACATTTTTCCTCCTGTTATAATATCATTTATAAAAGTACGTAATAATAATAAGTGTCTATCTAGTAGAAATAAGATGATGAAAATAATTAAAAGAAAGGAAACAGATGATAAATAACTGAGCTATATTGGCGTTGGAGATATAAAAGGATTATATATATATATATATATATATATATATATATATATATATATATATATATATATATATATAATATATATATATATATATATATATATACACACATTGGTGTGTATTAATTCAACTTACTTTACGAGATTGGTAAAGAGAAGAAAGAAGGTAACAAAATGCCGCCTGGGTAAGGATGAGTGTGGTAATAACCTAAGAAAAGCCTTTCAAGTCTATTGGCTCTAAGAAGGAGATGGAGTGAGAAGGAACGAGGCACTGGTGGGATTCTGCCAGGATTTTTAGTGGATTAGCCCGAAAAACCCATGTTACCATGGTAACAGCATGGAACCGCGGAGGCCCTCCTGCAACGAGATAAGGTAAAGATAATATTTCAAAATCCTTTAGTCTTAAGAGATTAGAAACTTTATCCTTACCACATTATCTTTAGACCAGTTAAAGACTGTATAAAAACCAACGAAGGAGAAATCAAATCTTTTATATACTTAGATTTGATGTATCTTCATGAAATAATTAAATTAACAAAATGAGGTTTGAATAATTTATATAATATTGAGATATATAATAATTATGTATTTTTGATTTATAAGTTAAATCTTTTAAGTAAGAATAGAAAAGTTTTAGACTAATCTCCAATAGCATTGATTGCAAAAATAACTTGAAGATGTAACAATTAAATTATTAAGAACAAATTAATTACCAACAACCCAATAAATTATTAGGTATGTAACAATAACGTAGGTACGAGGTAATCTTTATTGTATAACACAATTACAATTTACATGCTATAATTGTTAGTGTTAACATTGTTTATTTGGCTTGAATGGTATGAAAAGGTGATAATCCAGCCTCGTAGGTTCCTTCCGGTGGCAACCTCGTTTCGATAAGATGAAGAATAAGATAATTTCGATTAGATCCTTATTATCAAATGCTAGAAGATTCTTTGACGAGGCTGCTGGACTGCTTTGGCGACTTAAGGGCATCATTCCCTTCACTTATCTTATCCTTAACAGGTATTTCCGTGTATGTCTAGGATCCTCCTTTTCATCTATCTACCCTGTTAATGCTGGCATACCTCAGAGCAGTTTCCTAGGACCCCTCCTTTATTCCTTCTATGCTCATGATATACCACAACATCCTTTCTCTGTTACTGTTATTGCCACCTTTGCGGATGACAAGGCAATCCTCTCCGTTCATAAGAATCCTGTAGTTGGATCGGACCATATCCAAAGTCACCTCCACCTCCTTGAACCTTGGTTAAGGCAATGGAGAATAATGATAAACGAACAGAAAAGTGCGCACATCACCTTTGTTCTGCACCATAGCACTTGCCCTCCAGTCATCCTTAACCAAGTTCTTATTCCCCAATCCGACACAGTCTTACTTGGCGACAACACACAAAAACAAAATGGACTGAAATAACACCACGTTACAAGTAATTGCTTCGTCTTCTGGATTGTAGGTAAAAACTCTCTCATAATAACAAGCTAAAAATGTAAAATGTACTCATAAAGCCAGTTTAGATCTACGGTCTGGAAGTATGAGGTAGGATCAAGCCCTCCAACTCCCGTCGACTCCAAATTATCCAATCAAATATCTTAAGAAAGATCACTAATGCTCTAGGTATCCAACCTCATCCTCCACAAAGCTCCCAACGTTCCATTCGTTTAAGATTTGTCCATTTCCCGCAATCGCACATTCCATGAATCCCTAACATATAATTCTAATCCTCTAGTACATTTCCTCACTTCCCAACATATCCCAGACAACCCCCCTCGACGCCTGAAGGGACAGTGGCCAAGGGATTTATTTAACACATAAGTTTAATCATCTTATATATTAATCCATTTTTAGTTTTTTTAAGTTATTTATTAACAATATTATAACTACTTTATCTATCTCTCGATTTATATTTATTTTTATCTCTAATTAGAAATTTGATTTTATTATGTTTCATCTATTTATTAATTTTATATTTGCAACATCAACGCCAAAAGAGATAGTCACTGGATTATCACCTTTTCATACCATTCAAGCCAAATAAACAATGTTAACACTAACAATTATAGCATGTAAATTGTAATTGTGTTATACAATAAAGATTAAATAAAAAAATAAAAAATAACATTTTTTTGACCAAAGGACCACAACCAAAGGTGAGCACAAGAAAACTTAAAACATCTTAATGATCTGACTTTGATAATGATTAAAAAAAACGGCAATGGCAGCCTGTCCAATACAATAACGGACCATCTAGAACAGTGTATAAGTTAAACCAATACAAACTGTTAATTTAAACTTGCTTTTAATTATTTTATAGTTAAAGGGGGTCAAATAATGTCATGAGGGTTCTGATTTAACAAGTTGTTTTTTAACCCTTTAATGGAAAGAAAATTGTGATTTTCCTTAAATAATACTTTATAAGAAAAATATATTTATTTGTAAACTTCCAAGGATATTAACTTTTATCAGGGAATTGGCAGTAAAAAGCTTAGTTGTTAAAATTGTACATATATAAATAACTGTTGCTTTCAACCAGATATTTTAGAATTCTCAACAATCCTGAAAAAAATTTTAATTCCTAAGGTGAAATGTTAGACTCTACATTCTTTTCCACCGGAAAAAACTAGATATTTATTGTCCCTTGAGCTTTGAAATATTTGAAAAAATAAAGAGGAAGTGTTAACTTTTTTATATAGAACATAAAACTTGTCTCAACGAATAAACGTAAAGAATTTATGGATAATTAAAATAAATTCACACCCACACACATTTAGGTTTAAAGGGGTAGTTCAATAAATCATGATTGATTTATAATAATACAATTTATGTCCATAGAAAGCTTCTGAATTACGATATTACAAAAGAACTTGGCTGGTTTGCAGTATAAAAGAACAAAAGCCATTGTTAGGTTATGTTGAATGGTGACCATAACTCGCTCTCCCAAGTGTTTACGGTATGTGAAATTGTGAACGGTAAATCTTTCTGAAGGAGGTTGCGGTATGTGGGTTATTGTTCCAAAGATGGGACGGGGTGCCCTCAGTTAATTTTGTAGCGGGGCCCCCCGTTGACTAAGGAGCACGGAATTCCGCATTATTGGGCTCAATTTATCTCCCATTCTGAAATAAGGCAGCTCAACATAGCCTTAGCCCCCGTCTTCCTACTACTTCTGCTCAATTTACCAAAGCTAGTAGGAACTTTAAGAAAATAACTAAATGACAGAAAATTTATACACGTTCTTTATTTATTAAAGTTATTGAATGTGAGCTAGAACTATGTATTTGTAATAAGCATTTCTTTAACACTTAATTTATTAAATTGTAGTTTTCAAACTACAATTAAACTCCTTTAATGAATTCTTATAGTTCTTAATATAACTTTAATACAGATAAAAAAAGGTATCTTGATATATTTTACATTTTTACAGACGAATACTTAACACCTACATTAATAGCTTTTTTCACAATCGAAATCTAATCAAACCTTTCGGATAAAGTTACAATGGCTAACCAATTCCAATCGCTATTTCCAATTAAAACCTAAAGGTTGGATTAATACTTTAACAATAAAAAAAGAAAGTTAAAACCATAAAGACAAAACCGATATAAGCTGACCATATCAAATCACCGCTTCACCGCAAAATCGAAATCTCTAATAATGTCTATCATACATAATACATACATAAATATTATTTTACAAAACCTAATAATTTCTGGCTACTTCTTCGTTGGTTAGATAATAATTAGACTCTTGTAAAAAAAAATAGTTTATCACTATGATAAAAGCTATTACACCAAATTATCTTTAACTACTTATTCAACCACAAAGGATGATAATCACAGGGTGATTATATAGTATATAATCACAATAAAAAGCGATAACATTAATACATTACTAGAGTTCTAGAATAGATTATTTATATTATTTACACCTATTTTACTTTGATATGCTGCTCCAATTATTCTGATTAATGCAATAGTTGTAGGATTCAGCTAAACAAATATATTGAAATGAGATAAAGGGGTTCGGCATCCTAAATACACTTGTCTATGTCGTATGTAAATTAGCTAAAAGAGTGAGGAAAGGGTAGTGTGTTTAGTTAATAAACAAGACAAGAACAATGTTAAGCTACTAGCTAGGGTCTTCTCGTTTAGACTAAGTTAGTAAATCGTAACAGGCCTTTAAAGCCTTGACCTCCCACTACACTGTTTACTAAACAGCTGTCACTAACAATCAATTTCACATTCCACTAACACTAAGTAAACGATAGTACCATTGCAGCGAAAGGAATGATAAAAAAAACTTGACAATGATTATAAAAATAGTCAGTACATTAGTCAGATTTGAAAAATTATATAAAAAAATGTTAGATACTTTTTCACTTCATACGTTCCGAAAACCGGATCGAGCTTTACTTTTTTCTTGTATATCTGTCACCACCTGTCCGATTTTATAGGCGTCATAAACATCAAAACAACGACAGTCGTTGTTTTAATGTTTACGGCCCATGAAGAAGGTTTTAAGTAAAAACCGAAACGTCGGGATTGTAACATATTGACTATTTTTGTGGCCGAAACCTGAGATTAGTTTGTTTTTGTTTATATTTACGGTCGAGAATTTATTTATATATATATATATATATATATATATATATATATATATATATATATATATATATATATATATTATAAATAAATATATTTTTGGCTCTAAATTAGAGTGCGCAGTTCCCCAAAAACTCTGAAAAATAGTCTGCCAATTAGTGTGGCACATAGCTCCATCACATCCTACCCCGTAGTTCATTATGATGTTTTGCTTTTTGTATACTTACATCTTCGAAAGTACTGATCTGATTTTCAATTAATTTGGATGGTTTGTCGGCAGTTGCCCGGTGAAGGCCCCAGATTAATTTAAACTATCTCAGCTTAATATATATGTTGCTTGCTAAATTGATACGGTTATTCATGAATATATAATTTAATTGAAAATATTCTATATATATATATATATATATATATATATATATATATATATATATATATATATATATATATATATATATATATATATATATATATATATATATATATATATACAGAAAACAAACAAAACTCAGGGTTCCTGAGTTTTGTTTGTTTTCTGTTTATATTTACGGTCGAGAATTTATTCATATATATATATATATGAAATATATATATATATATATATATATATATATATATATATATATATATATATATATATATATATATATATATATATATATATATATATATATATATATATGAATAAATTCTCGACCGTAAATATAAACAGAAAACAAACAAAACTCAGGTTTCGGTCACAAAAATCGTCTTTATGTTACAATCCCGACGTTTCGGTTTTTACTTAAAACCTTCTTCAGGGGCCTAAAAAACAAACGAAATACAAAAACCCATGAACAAACACTCATGACTATCAAAACGGAAAAAACTAAGAAGCTGCTACACAACGGGATTGTACGGGCTGCTACGTCGGGATTGTAACATAAAGACGATTTTTGTGACCGAAACCTGAGTTTTGTTTGTTTTCTGTATATATATATATATATATATATATATATATATATATATATATATATATATATATATATATATATATATATATATATATATATATATATATATATAGTTGACCGCACATATGTTAGTAATTATTAAATACGTGATAAAGTGGATTTGGCCGAAAAATGTAATATTAACCAAGAAACGCGTGATTTTTCATCCCCCTAAAAAGAGTACGTTACACTCCTACATAGATCATGCCAACTTTAGCAACTAGTTTCTATACCCTTAATAATACTTTAAAACAAACAGCCAGGCGAAATGGCTAAATATGAGTGGGATTTGTTGTCGAAAAAAAAATCGCCAAATTGTGTTGAAGCTCCGGGGAAAAAAGGAAGTGTTCTCCCACTTCCGCAAAGCCTACAATTGTTACATTTCAACGTGAATTTATGTTTATAAGAGGATTTTGTCCCCTTTAAGTCGGAGAATAGGTAGGATGAAGGGAGAGGATAGTTCAAATACATTATGTATTATAGGGGGTCATAATTTCAGAAAATATTACGACACTCTATACTTTTGGCTGGAGTTCGAGGTCAGCCTCGGTAGAGTAAAGATCGGCTCCGCGTAAAATCCTTTAAAAGCAAGGTTCTTAGTGGCATTACGGTTCTTAGCTCAGAAAATTGGCAAGTTAACGTGTCGGTGTTGACATTGTGAATTTTAAAATTTTATGCTTAGTGAGTTAGGTGCAATTATTAAAATAAAATTAGTGGATTTCACTATTTTTGGCCAGGTGAAAGAGAAAAGGTTTAGTTAAGATTATGAGGTTAAGGATTAGGAGATTATGAGGTTGTTTACAAACCTCCCTCCCCATCTGGGCTAAAAATAATGTGGCCATCAAACTTTCTTTTTCTTTTCATTATTGTTATTCTTATATTAAAAATCAAACAAGATCACAATCAAAATAGACTGCCAATTGGTGTGGCACAAAGCTTCCTCGCATCCTATCACATACTTTATTGTTATATTAACATTAACATTATCGTTATATTACTTTATTGTTATAATGTTTATTGCCTAAAACCATTAATAGTTTTAGCGATCTTTAACATTTCATAGCGGTGTCGCTGTAGGTTTTACTAAAAAATTGTATTTAAAAAAAATGTTTGTCTCATTGAATAGATGAAGTTTGATTTTTTTCCCGACCTAAAATTTCAATTTTAAATTTGAAGTTCACGTTTAAGTGAGCATTACGCGTGAACGCTTGAACGGATTACGTTGTCCAACGAACTCGTCCTGGGCATTGGTAAAATGAACATGTCTACCAAATTTTATCAAAATCGGTGGACATTTACTCAAGTTATCGTCGCACGTTTCATGATTCGCGGACACACAGACCGACAGACACGGAACCAAAAATGTTCCCTGATGTCTGAAACGGATTTCTGTCTTGGAATTTTTAAAATCGGAGGCATAAAACTTTTTCGTTCTCAAAAGTGAACACAATGCTTCCGTTACCTTCGGTAAACTCGGAAGCAATCAAAATATATTGTATATAAAAATTTATTCTATTGAAGATTGATTTAACATTTTAATAAAGGCATTATTATTAATTTTTCTCAGTGTAAAAAGTAAATTATACATAGAACCCTTATTTGAAATAAGTAAAGTTAAAATTATTTATAAATAATTACAAGATAAAAAGAACTTTTTATATACTACGTTTTTAAATTTTTTGTTGAATCATATGTAATGTTGATAATATAATTGTCATTTTTATATATAATTTTAGTGGAAAAAAAAATACATAGTTCCGAATTTATTTACTTCAAATAATAATGACAACCATCTAGAGAGCTGATTGATGTTAAACCTATAAAAGAACAAATCGTTGTACAACGCCTCACCAACACCGAATCTAAACCATGCCATTGATATGCCCCTGAGTAGGGACAGTAAGAGAAGAAAAATGTGATTAAGTAAAGAAGTACAGATGCAGAAAAATTAAACCTATGCCAAGGATACAAGTGTAAAGTAAACTAACCTGGTTGTCACACGTCAATTAATTTATTTCTTTGTTTACTTTTCGCTGTCATTCAATGTTTACCTCTTAATAAAAAATCACAATTTGAAACCCGTCAAAATGAAGATCGTAAATATGGGATATGTCAAAACAAATAAAATAATTTGCGGATTTTTTCCGAACTAACTTTCCATACAGCAAAATTTGCTGAAAGGTGGCTAAAAGTATTAAATTAATGCATTGTCATCCTGTTCTGAGCTATTCTAAAAGTTTCAAATGTTTAGCTACTCGGGAAGTTAGTTAAAAATCGATTGCAAGATTTGTACTGGACAAACAAACAAACTAACAAACAAGAAAACAAGCTAATAAAAACGTAGTAAAAAAGGTGTGACGTTACTTTGGCGGATTTAATGAATCTGATGACTGAAGTAAATTCAAGAGTATAAGAACTGAAGTGTCATCCATTGAAAACAGTGTTCACTCATTGAATGACCAAATGAATAAAACATGTGAAAGAATAAATAATTTGGAAAATAAAAATATGAAACTAGAGAGTCATGTCCAGCATTTGAAGGAAAAAATTGATAAACCAGGGGTTGCGGACTAGAAGTCAACAGAGGACCTGCGCAAGAAGAATATCGCGTTATACAATTTCCCTGAGAAATAAAATGAAGGAATGAGAGAATTAGAAGACTTATCATTAGATTAATTAATGATACCCTGGAAGTTAATCTTGAGATCGCTGAGGTGGACTGGATAGGACGTTTAGGAAAATAGTGGCTGTAAATAGACCAGTTTTAATAAAAATAATTTTCTGAGACGAAAATTTCAAATTTTAAAACCGCCGTGGATTTCTAATTTTAATTAGTGGTGGACGGAAATATATGTAGGTACAACGGAAGAGCTAAAATGTATGCTACCTTTCAACCATGCTATAGAACTCCAACCTGTTTCGTCAATGGAAGAATAATATTTAAATTATAAAGCACCAGAACTGTAAAGAACAAGAAATGAAAGACAGGAGGAATAAGAAACGTCGTATTGAGCAGCAACAATGGATCATTTTTCGGCTCCACATCATCCACAGCAGAGAAACACTTAACACCGTCAAACGTTTGGAATTTTGATGGTAGTGAAAAGAAATGTATCTTAAATTATGATATTATTAAGTTCTTCGAGAACAGAGGAGTAGGCGGAATAAATATCGGTTGGCACAAAATCTTGTTAATGCTATTGTACAGTGACAATCTGGTTCTACTAAGCCCTCACTTGGAAACAGGCCCAAGATATGCTTAAAATCTTATCTGAATATTGTGACTCAAAAGGGTTAAAAGTTATTATCGTAAAAACTGAAGTCGTCGTTTTCTCACCCGGTGACCGAAGGAAGACCTAACGGCACTACTTTATAAGAAAAATATTATCCCAATAGAGGATGCATACCTAGACGTAAAATTTCCCGCTTCAATTGTCTTTCTGAAATCAGCTGACAATTTTGTCAGTATAGCAGCTCTTGCGTCGGCAAAAGTGCTAGATATTTTACTTAAAGAACAGCTTGGAAACCAAACTACCACTTTTCAATTCGCTAATTAAAGCAACAAGCAACGCTGTGGTATAGTGCTGAAGTATGGGCGCCTAGATATACAAATAAGTTAGAGCGAGTTAAAATTTTTGAGCAAGTAAACTTTTATAAAAACATTTATCAGTGGCCCAGGACAACAAAAATGAAAGTAGACGCACTGAAAAGCATGGTGTCTCGGTGGATAAAACTCCTCGATTATGCCGGATTCGAGACTGCCTAAAGCTTGTTATAAGAGATTTGTCATGTGGGCTGAATCAAACCAGTCTAAGTTGGAATTAACTGTGCATTCTCTTATTATTATAAAAAAATATATAACATAATTATAAAAAAAAGATCAAGCTTGATAGTAAAGTAAATACATTTTTTTTTTTAAAAGTAGAATTAAATGAAATGCAGCTAAAATTAAAAATTATAACTGTGCTTTACATCATGAGAGAACTGAAATATTTTTAACTACTTAACCGATAGTGGAAAAATCAATTTTTTTTTTTTTTCCGTTTTTCCCTCAAAAATTACAAGGAGAGAAAGAAAAGATTTGTATACATGTGCGGAGATGTGACTAGTGAGAAAATATTTTCTGATTAGATTTACTGAATATGTATGGTTCTTATATCTATAGCCTGACAACAAAAATAATATAGGTTGGAAATGAGCGAGGAGGATGGATTGTATAACAAGTGAACTAAAGAGAGAGATAGATATTGATGGATATATTTATGTCTAGGTTCACTATATGATGGGCATGAGAAAATAAGGTGTGACATGGAATCTTTATCTTGATTACAGGAAGGGCAGGTATTATCTGCTAAAAGTGTATGGGATGTTTTGAGAAAAATGTAACACATTTTAGGATTTGAGACTCGGATTCGGCTAAAGAATCTTTTTTTGGAAAAATTTAAAGGGGTGCTTAGGTAAGGTTCACTAAAAACAGGAAAGGATGAGATAGAGCGAAATAGTGGGGAATAAGAGCTATTTAGAGATGTTTCTACGTCTAAGCTATAAAGGTGATTTTCGTATTTAACTGAGACTATTGGCAGAGTTTTTAAAGGTAGTAAAATCCAGGTTGAAAAGATCCGATGAACCTATCTCATCCAAGAAGGCTTTGTACTGAGAGACCCAGTTGTATGATGATGAGTTAATGGGCTTTTTGTCAAGATCAGATAAAGATTGAAGACATAATCGAGGAAGACGAGATTCTGACATTTGTAAGATCTTAATTAGATAGTTAGTCATACTCTTAAAGACTTTTAAGGAGACTGAGCGTAGACCTGTTTCAAGACGAAGAAAATGGTGAGGAGAGGAACGCGGCCATAAAAACAAAGATTTAATTAATTTTTATTGAGCTGAATCTAAAGGCTGAAGATACCTGGGGGCCCATATTTCAGAAGCATATAGTAAAGCTGATAAAACGATTGATTCATTGAGTCTTAAGATTGAGTCCATTGTAGAACATTTTCCTTAGACTAAAACAGATCTGGCTTTTGCAAGAGCAATGTTGCATTTAGAAACAAAATGTTTGGATGCTTGACTGAACTTATACCAGTTGAAGAAAGAGGGACTCCAAGGTATACAAAAGTCTTAACATAATCTAATGGTTCTGAGTTGTAGGTAAGCCTGCGTAGCTTTTTTGATTTGGGAGATTTCTTGAACACCATAACTTTTATTTTGCTGGTATTAAGTTTAAGTGGGTTGAGGGTGCAGTATTCAAGAAGTAAATCCAAAATCTCTTGTGCGTCCGTCCAAGACAAGGCAAAGATAGCAATATCGTCAGCATAAAGAAGCATTAATAGACGTTTAACTAGTGATAATTTAATTCCTTTAAAGCCCTTAGAGTGAAAGAAATGTACTATATCAGAGATGAATAAGCAAAATTTATATTTAGGTATTTTGGGTTGATGAAGCTTATTTGAGGCATCCCGTATAGAAATGGAAAAACTGACAAATATAATGGATATATAATTAAAGTGTTTCCTGTATATTGATAAAAATTTCATTATTTATGGATACTTTTTCATTTCATACTCTCTCGAAAAACCAGATACGCTATACGCTACATCGAAGCCCAGTTAATCTACGACAGATACATACGCCTAAGATTCGCAAAATCGAACTGTATACAGCTGTGTCTCAAAATAGAGAACTGAAGATTGAAAATGTACTAAGAGAAAACTTATGAAATGAAGAAGTATTCATAATTGGTGCATTTTTTTATCAACCTACAGAAAAGACTTTAATTATATGTGCCAGTTTTTTCATTTCTATACATGATGCCCCAGATCTTCTACATCAAACTAGATAACACTACATAATCTTAAGTAATTATTATGAAACAAATTATTTTTTAATCTTTTTCTGAATCCTAAATTATATCTTATATTTTTTTTAAAAAAAAAATGTAGGCTAAAATAATCACTTTAAAGGTCACTAAAAAACAAATTAATTTTTAAAATATCGTTTTAATCATTACATTTTATCCTTCATAATTTCAGAACTAGGGTAAATTTCCTCTTAATTTTACAAGACTATCTCTAATTTATTTCTCACTTAGTTAAGCCTAAATAGCTCATTAATCCGATTACTTGATGAATCCTCTTATTCAGTTTTTTGGTTGTAAAATATGACCCTATCCTTCCTCTCTCCCCCACTTACAAAATAAAGTCAAGGGTAAACTTGAATTACTTTTGTAATTTCATTTTCATCATTTTGCCCCATTTTCAAATTTTCTCTTTTCTCAAGGATACTTTGACTTGAATTAATTATTTATAAATATTCCATATTATCAGATGGAATGAGTAAAATATTCTTCCACTTACTGCGGCACATAGCTTACTCGCATCTTATAACGTACTTGCTATGCTTTTACAGCCCATTATTGTCTAATTTCTAATTTATTTAAGTGTCCCCCCGTGTTTTGATTTCGAGCTTACCAAAGGTTACGGAAGCTATGGGATCGTTCTGAAGAACGAAATTTTTTTCTCTCCGATTTCAGAAATTTCAAGATTGAAATCTGTTTTAGACATCAGGGATCAAGTATGGTCCTGTGTCTGTCTGTCATTCAATGTTTGCGAACCAACATACCTTAGAAACTACTCAAACCTTAAAACTACCGAAATTTGGACCAACAATTTCATTACAATTATACTACATTTATATAAGTATAAAAATAATATTATTATTTTTAATTTAAATTGTAATGATCAGTATTGTATTAATGACTAAGTGTAACTAATTAAAATAACCATCTCACTAATTAGTGTAACACGTAGCTTCCACGCGTCCTATTATTCCAATACGACAAATAGTCACATACGAATCGTATTGTGGATTAAATTTTAACTGTTTCGATTTCCAGTGAGTGTCACACTTATTTTTAATTAATATTGAATGTACACAGACGATTGAAATCAAAATGAGACTATCTGCTTTTATTAATTATAAATAAGATTCACAAAATCTATAAAAAGTCGAAGTGCATTTTTCCAAGGGAATATACCTTTTAGTTTAGTACGGTGTGCCTTTGAGTCGTAAATCATACTATTGGTGGAATCGGTCATTTTAAAAAAGTTTAAATAATATTATTTATCAAAATAGTGGAGTCTACTGTATAAATGCATATGGCAGAAGAAGTTATCTCTCGATAGATTTACATCCCTGTCTACGTTGTTACTATTCATAAGCCACTACGGTCATGGTCAAAACAATTACACCAATTTATTCAAAGTACGTTCTTTGGATTGAATCTAGCTCTGTTTTGCCTGTACAAACTCTCTTATCTCTCCCTGCTCTCTATCTCTGTCGAGATGTCACTTGCAGGTGTTAATTCACCACTCACCCAACCCCTAAGTGCAGATTCCCACGCTAAAATGTAAAGAGGCATCCGTGGCTCATCAAAGAGGGGAAATCCCGGAGTCCTCCGTAAAATTCAACGTTCCCCCGAACACGTCAAAAGTTCCCTCGAACTTTGAAGTACTCCCCCCTCCCCATTTTAGGAAAAGGTGGGGTAAGGGGAGTGAATCCGTTGATAGCTTTGTGGTCGCGGGGAAATTTCCCTGTCGAGATTGCCGCCGTTTGAATTTTGCGGAGGTGGAATCGAAGCTTCTTCGTACATATAAACCGAAAACCTCTCATCTCATAAATATACATCCAACCGAAAACCGGAGGCTCGTCTCTTCTCTTTACAAATACGACAAATTATTAGATCCAGAATCCCTATACAACACTAGCCCGCCTGCAAAACCAACTGAATTACTATTCTGGGTATATTCCCTAGCAATGTACATTTTCAATTCTAAAAAAAAGAAAAAATTATATATATTCAACCCTTTACACTCAAGAGGGTTTGTATTCAAATAAATATAGATAAAAGGGAATAAAAATTTAAATAAAATAAAAGAGAAAGGAACCCCATTGTTCGAAATTTCAATTTCAAACACAAGAACACAACAGGTTCTGATAATTAATAAATCTGAAATAATAAATTATATAAAGAAAATAAATTGCATGATTCCAAGTTGTTTGTATTATATAATATAATGTACAATTCAAAACAACCAATCCAAGTTCTTGGTATTCAAAAATGTTATAAATAAAAAAAATAATAAATAACTATGGCGGTTTTCAATTTTAAAAATTTGCAATGGACATAGTACAAGGGTACTCCCAAAGAACTATTACACTAACCTAAAAAATGTTTGCAAAGAAGGGATAATTGTCTAAAAAATTTAAAATATTTTAACCAAAACAACAACAAAATAAAATCACAAGCAGGATTCAAAGATAAAATGAAGAGTCATTACATATACTCCTAAAAATAATAATAATGACAAAATGTGACACCTTATATTATTAAATTAAAATGAACTAAGGCAGTGTGTATTTCATTTTTATCTTGGAAACAAGATTTGTCATCGTTAAGTTACTTATATATATATGTTGTACTTTTTTGTGTGGGTTCGGTCTTTTTAGGGTAGATAATAATTGAACATTTACTTTCAAAAACGGCTATATTTCGACCATTAACGGTCATCTTCAGGCCTAAAAACATCGAAATAAATCTGTAATATTTATCTTTAATAACATATATAATTAATAAGTTAAAAACAATCTACATTAGCATTTATAATTGAGGTTTTTATAATAAAAACAAAACAAATATAAGAAATCTTACCTTGGATTGAAACTGTAAAATTATTAACATAATTTAAAAAACTGGATTAATATCACCTATTTAGGTTCGTCACTATTTGTCAAACAATATATCACATAAAAATGTATCTTATACAATAATATAACAATAAAATTAACAGAAATAAAATTATTATCTACCCTAAAAAGACCGAACCCACACAAAAAAGTATTAAAATAAATTAGGGACAGAGGAAGAAGACAAACTATATATATGTTGTTTTTTTATGCTTATTTAAATATAAAACATTAACTAAAAAAATTATATTTCCTCATGAAGAAAAAGTGTTACATGATCACGTGTTTTCACTATGAGCATATAATAAAAATGGGTTTTAAGTAGAGTTGTAAAATATTTTAATTAAAATGTTATGCGTCTAAATAGGGTTCTTTCTTTGCAGAAACCTTATTGCTGTTAGGAAGAGGAGAGATTTGGAGTTAATTTATTTGACAACATATAATATGCTACAGTAAGAAAAATGTATTACACCCCTTCTAATTTTTACAAATCGCACATTTTCATTCACAATATGCTATACACACGTGCACTACCTTTGGGTATTTAAAATTGCTTTCTAATGTCCACTTACGTCTTTTACACAACTAAGTAAATTTTGTTCAGAGAAAAAAGTGTACTCTTATAGCTTTGCTAGTTTTTTCCTGGTAACAAAATAGCTATCATTAGAACAGTTGGAATAGATAGAACTGAGTTCTACCTGAACTCCAATAATTTACTTTTGTCTAAAAATAATCCTAATCAATCCTTAGATAATCCTTGTAGTTGGTGCTAAACTTTCCGCACATAACCATCTCAACTTACTTTACTTACTTGACCACTCAACCAAAATATCTCGTTTTCTTTCTTATTCTGTATTATTCATATTATATTGTTTATTATCCCTTAATGAATTATAATATTTTACTTTAAATCAAATTATAATTATCAATAACTACGGGAGACATACAGAGAAAAATAGACACCCGCACCGGGACTTGAACCACGGGTCCTCCTATTAATCCGTTATAGGTGCTCTTGCCATAATTTGATTTAAAGTAACATTTATCTTTCCGTAGTATGAATACTACCAAAACTTAAAAATTTGAAATTCTAATAGATTGTGCTAGGTACAGGTACTAATTGAGTGCTTTATAATTACAAGCGTTAATTCTCTATCTAGTTCTATTGCCGTGAATATTTGGCTTGCTAGATTTGTAGAAAAGATGGAAAGCTTGGATTCGGAGAATTTGTATCGGTAACGACAGAGAAAAATCATTCTCCCAAAAAAAATCATTTTTCTGTATAGCTCAGTTGGTAAGAGCACCTGTAACGGATTAATAGGAGGACCCGTGGTTCAAGTCCCGGTGCGGGGGTCTATTTTTCTCTGTATGTCTCCCGTAGTTATTGATAATTATAATTTGATTTAAAGTAAAATTTATCTTTCCGTAGTATGAATACTACCAAAACTTAAAAATTTGAATTATAATAATAAATATGTAATTTTAAGTTGTTTATATTAACAGGAAAATTATTTTAAATTAATTTCAATTATAATATTACTTTTTTTGCTTCCAAGCTTTCTGAAGGAAACGGAATCTATGTGATCGTTCTGAAGAACGAAACATTTTTATGTCCACGATTTCAAAAAATTCAAGACAGAAATCCATTTCACACCATAAGGGAACATTTTTTGTTCCGTGTCTGTCTGTCAGTCCGTCGGTGTGTCAGTATTACTGCGTGCCAACATATCTTAAAAACTGCTCGTTCGCTTTCATTGAAATTTGGATAGTAGCTCATAATTAGCCCATATTGATTTCAACCTTCAGCGCCCATTCCTTTCTCTTTCACATGCGCGCATATACATACTTATATTAACACCTTTATCTTTAAAAGTACTCATCTGATTCTTATGAAATTTGGATGGTTTGTCAAAAGTAGCCCGCAGATTAATTTCAACCGTCCAATTTCAAGCGTTCTTAAATATTTAAGTTGAGAGCATCATATTAATTTCAAATCTTTCAAATATTACAAGGAAAACCATTTATAGTTACAAAATACTCAGTAAATTACTTTTTCTGAGTCATCTCAGAACAGTGGCGAACATAGCGCCCTGCCGCCAGACGTGGGGCTGCTCTAGAGGGCCACCGAAAAAATGAGTAACCAATAATATGTAATAATAAAAATTTAAAAAATCTCTCTGTGGGTGGAATTAATTTAATAAAATTATTTTTGGGAGATAAAAATAAATAAGAAATAAAACAAATAAAAGTTTAAATCGGAGTTGAAAATGTTACGGTTTAGAGCAGGGGACTCCAAACTACAGCCCGTAAGACGTTTTCATTCGGACCGCCGAGCAATGAAAGACTTTAACAAATGAACCTAAACAATGCAAAGTTATAAGTTCTCCACCATCAAATGCCATTTCAAACATTATAAAAGATCAGCACGAATCTTATAAAAGTTTTTTTGGCCAAAATAGATATGGTTTATGAGCTTATTATACATATACCCTACCATTGTAAAGTCCGATAGCTGAATGTTGCTTATTTCATCCGGCCCGCTATTGCCCATCTTATCCACACCCAGCCCTTCAACCAAAAAGATTAGAGACCCATAATTTAATCTATTGTTGTCTTAAACTCAGTTTGATACCTGTAAAGAAAATTAATGATTTCTATTGTTGTCTTGTCAACAAATGTAACACCTGTAATAGTCAGGGTGCCCATAGGCAAAAAAGTCAATTATACATACTCTTTCCAAACCATTTTGTATGGCTTGTTTAGGCCAAGTGTGACACCATTTTCCTTTGTGACTTTTTTTGGTTTTGGGGCGTTTTTCATTATTTGGGCCCTATAACTTTGACGCCCCAGACTGGAAAATCGAAAAAAGTTCTGCGTCAGACAATATATAAATGTTGAGTTATAGGGTTCAAAAAATGTATCTTGAGAAAATCAGCTGGTTATTAATCATTAATTAATAATAATTAATATTAATTACTATTAATTATTATTAATTACTATCCAGCTGATTTTCTCAAGATACATTATTTGAACCCAATAACTCAATATTTTAATATTGTCTTACGCAGAACTTTTACCGATTTTCCAGTCTGAGGCGTCAAAGTTATAGGGCCCAAATAATGAAAAACGTCCCAAAACCAAAAAAAGTCACAGAGGAAAATAGTGTCAGACTTGGCCTAAGCAAGCCATACAAAAAGGTTTGGAAAGAGTATGTATAATTGACTTTTTTGCCTATGGGCACCCTGACTATAAAGAAAATTATTGATTTTTATTATTCCCTATTTGTTAAATTTATCGTTCTCTTGCTAATAATTTTGACAACTGTGAGGAAAATTATTAATTTTTATTAATTCCCTAATTGTATAATCTACTATTTACTTGTCAATAATTTTGACATCTATGAAGAAAATTATTGATTTTTATCAATTCCCTTTTTATTTAATCTATTGTTCTCTTGTCAATCATTTTAAAACCTGTAAAGAAAATTGATGATTTATTGATCCCCTATTTGTTTATTCTATTGTTCTCTTGTCAATAAATTTGACACCAGTAAAGAAAATTTTTAATTTTTATTATTCCCGATTTGAAGAAAATCATAATTTTTTATTAATTGCCTACTTGTAAAATCTATAGTTCTCTTGCCAATAATTTTGACAACTGTGAAGAAAATTATCGATTTTCATAAATTCCCTATTTGCTTAATCCATTATTCTCTTGTCAATAATGTTGACAACTGAGAAGAAAATTATTGATTTTTATCAATTCTCTATTTGTATAATCTATTGTTCACTTGTCAATAAATTTAACACCTGTAAGGAAAATGTTTAATTTTTATTAGTCCCTATTTAAAGAAAATCATAGTTTTTTATTAATTCCCTATTTTGTATAATCTATTGTTCTTTTGTCAATAATTTTGACAATGTGAAGAAAATTTCATATTATCGATTTTTATTAATTCCCTATTTATTTAATGAAAAAAATTTATTTTTTCCCGATTTGATTAATCCATTGTTTTCGTCAAACATTTTGACAACTGGGAGGAAAATGATTGATTTTTATTAATTCCCAATTTGAAAAATCTATTGTTCACTTATTAATCATTTTGACACCAGTAAAGAAAATTTTTAATTATTCACTATATGAAGGATATCATTGCTTTTTTATGATTTCCCTATTTGTATAATTATAATCAATTGTTCTCTAGTCAATCATTTTGACAAATGTGAAGAAAATTATCGATTTTTATTATTTCCCTTGTTTGATCAGTTACTTGATCATTAAACATTAATTATATTGGTAATTAATAAAGAAAGCCAATTTCATTTTAAGACAAAAAACAACAATACACATTATTTATTATAACTGTCACATACATGTTTGTTTATTATATAAAGACAGCGTTTACATAATTTAAAAACAAAATAAAATAAAATATTAAATAAATTAAATATAACTTTCTCAACATCCTTTCTTTCTTAATAAAAGAAAATTAAATATATAAACTAAGCTGAGAACAGAAACAAAGTTTAAGATTGATACCTACAAGGTTTTTTAATTTTAGACCGATCTCTCAAGTCATAACGTTTAGGAGGCTCTATACTTGTAGTAACAGGTGTAGATGGCTGAGAAGAGTGAGAGGTTGATCCAGATGCTTCACTCTGATTGACTGCAGCCGATGATGCAGCATCACTTTTCACTCTGATTAAATGCTCTCTAGTTCTTCTGTACGATGGACCTTCTTCAGATTGAATCGTATGACCTAGGAGCATCCAAACATTTTTTTAATGTTACTTTTTTCCACTTGTTATTTTTCCTAAAGAGCACTTTATCCTTTTCTTTTACAGGTGTTAAGTTTCTAGCTGTTCTATTATACCAGTCACTTTGCTTACAATGCATTACATTCTGTTTAAGTTTAAGTTCTGAAGGTTTAACTACAGTTGGTTTCAGATGACCTTCAGTCTTAATCATATTATCTCTAAGCCTCCTACTCATAAGAATCTGTGCAGGAGACAAGTTCAGACCAGCAATAGGAGTGTTCCTATAATCTAACATCAACTCGTGTATACTACATTTTGTTAATTCTGATTTCTTTAACATCTTCTTAGTTGATTTAACAGCTGATTCTGCCTGCCCATTACTTCTTGGAAAGTTAGGGCTTGAAGTCACCAATACTATATCATGACGTTCCAAGTAATTTTTAAACTCTATACTGTTAAAGGGAACAGGGAACATTGTCGCTTATAATCTTCTCTGGGTATCCATGGTAAGAAAATATTACTTTTAATTTATTATTTCTTGAACAGATTTGTTTCTTATAGGCAATAGCTCAAGCCACTTTGAAGTGTAATCTACAACTACTAGATAACTTTTATCATTATAATCTAGTATATCCATTCCAAGTTTTCTCCACGGTAATTCTGGTACGGAGTGATTAATCAAAGGCATCTTGCAGTTCTGAGGTCTTAATTGTTGGCATACTTCACAGTTTAGGATCATTTCTTTTATATCTTGTGACATACCAGGCCAGTACAAGGATTCTTTAATTTTGAGTTTAGTTCTAGTGATACCTTGGTGACCTTCATGGGCTGTTTTTAGAATAACTGACTGAAATGACAAAGGAATCACTAAACGATCTTCATAAAAAATTAATTCATCGTAAATTGTTAAAAAATCTTTCAGGGCAAAAAATTTATTCTCTGCCGATGACAAGTAATTCTTATCTGGCCATCCATTCTTTAAATAATTCATAATTTTGCTTAATACTTTATCTTCTTTAGTCATCTTTTTTAGTTCATTCAATCTATGTTCTGAAATAGGGAGTTTTCTTTTTACTTCATGTATTACAAAGTTTAGTTCTAAGTCTTCTTGGCCAGTAGTTTTTAATGCAGCTCGAGATAAAGCATCTGCTATTAGCATATCTTTACCCGGTAAGTAGGTTATTTTTACGTCATATTTCATGATGCGTAAGTACATTCTTTGTAATCTACTTGGTATTTTACTAAATTCTTTATTTTGTATACATACCAACGGATTGTGATCAGTCTGTAGAATCACATGTCTACCATAAATAAAATAATGCCATTTCTCTAATGCGAAGACTATAGCCAAACATTCTTTTTCTATTATTGCATACCTTTTTTCAGTCGGAGTCAATGTTCTCGAGGCATAAGCCACTGGTTTTCCATCTTGTATCAGCACTGCCCCTAATCCTTCATTACAAGCATCCGTCTGAATATAAAATTGAGATTTTTCATTACAATGAGATAAAGTTGGAGCTTGACTTATTAACGATTTCAACAGGTTAACAGCTTTATTATGTTCATCAGTCCATTTCCAATCTGATGAATTTTTCGTAAGTTCCCTCAGTGGAGCTGATACCTGAGAGAGATTGGGTATGAATAACCCAAATATTTTACTATACCCAGTAATCTTAATAATTCCTTATTATTTTCGGGGTTTTTCATTTTTACAATAGCCTCAGTCCGTTGAGGATCGACTTGAACCCCTTCTTTAGAGACTATATGCCCAAGTAGTTTTACTTTTTTACATTTATATTGAAATTTGGATGGATTGAAAGTTATACCGTTATCTTTGGCTTTTTTCAATACGGCCGTCACTGTAGCTTCATGATCTTCTTCAGAAGTCACTATAAAAATATCATCAATATATATCTTTACTCCTTTTATATCACTAAAGGTTTCCATATTCTTCTTTTGAAAAGCTTCACTAGCTATTTTGATCCCATAAGGCAATCTTAAATAGTGAAATTTCCCAAACGGAGTGCTAAAAGATAACATTTTTGACGTTTCATCATCTAATACTACTTGATGAAAACTTTCTTTCATATCTAATAAAGTACAACACGATGTACCATCTAAATCACTTAATATTTCATCTTGAGTAGGAATATGATACTTATCTTGTACAATAAACTCATTAAGATACCTTGGATCTAAACATATTCTTAAATTTTTATCTGGTTTTTCAGCTATAACCAATGGATGAGACCAATCAGTCGGGACATTCATAGGTTTAATAACTTTTTCTTTAAGTAGCCTATCTAAGGATTCTTTAACTCTTGGCAATAAGGATTTTGGAATTTTTCTTTCAGGAAATATTCGTGGCACAGTATTTTCTTTTAGTTTAATATGGTACGGCTGACCAGGGAATTTACCAATACCTTCAAAAACCGGTTTAAACTTTCTTATAAGATCTTCTTTAGTTTGAATTTTACCTTGTTGAACCGTGTCTATTCTTTTAATTAAGTCAAATTTAATGCTTGATGTTAAACCTAAAATAGGTTTAGACGGAACATCCATTATTGTATATTGTACACTAAAATATTTTCCTCTTATCAAAGTTTTAAGGCTTATTTTTCCTAAAGATTTTAATTTATGATTACCGAAGGCAACAATATTGTCATTTGTAGACCTCATCGTTGGTATCTTACCGTTAAATATATTTTTTAGTATTTTTAAAGGAATAATATTTATGTCTGCTCCGGAATCAATTTTAAATCTAATCGGAGTATCAGTTATCCAAGCTGTTTGTACCCAATGTTTCTTTACCTCGTGATTACAAACTTCATTTATATGTAACTTCTCTTCAGTATCAGAACTCACATCCGATCCAGAATTTATCTTCTCTATACTATAATTCTTTTTATATGTTCTATTATTCTTTTGATTTTTTCGTGAACACACTATTGAAAAATGATTTTTAAAACCACAGAATGAGCAAGTTTTCCCATAGGCAGGACATTGAGCTCTCACATGTTCCTGACCACATTTAAAACATTTATAAGAATTATTACTAGCACGAGGGTATGAGTTAGATTTGCTAGGTGGACCTCTAATTAAGTCTACTTCCAGATTATTGACAGGACCATCTTCTTTATTTTTCATCTCATGTAATTGGTTCTTAACAACTTCATGATTTAGGAAAGTTTTGAATGCTTTTTCTAAAGTTAAATCTTCTTCTGATGATAGTTTACTTCTCAAAGCATCGTCATTAGTTTCTATAACGATTTTATCACGGACCATATTGTCCATTTCTTTGAATTCGCAAGATTCGGCTAAATTTTTTAATGCCGTAATAAACTGAGTAGCATTTTGATTACATTCTTGTTTATATTTGTAAAACTTAAATCTTTCAAAAACTACATTCTTTTTAGGTTCAAAATGTGCATCAAAATGTTTTACAACACTGTCAAATGTTTCTTTATCATCTTTGAAAGTTTTATAGATAGCTAAGGATTCTTTACCCATTAAATTTAACAATGTCGCAACCTTTACTGTTTTGTCATCTTTGTTCAATTTAGACGCTATCATATAAATATAAAACTCATCATACCAATTTCTCCATTCTTTAGCCATATTACTGCTGCTAAAATTAACACAATTCGGAGTTCTGATGTCTCTAGACATTGTTATTTATTTTATTTCGATAAATAATACTTAGAAAGAAAAACAAAACATCATACCAAATAAATCTTGTTGTGGGATGAACTATTATATCTTATTTACACCTGACACCATGTTTGATCAGTTACTTGATCATTAAACATTAATTATATTGGTAATTAATAAAGAAAGCCAATTTCATTTTAAGACAAAAAACAACAATACACATTTGATAAATCTTTACTTATAAGAATAAGTTAGATAAAATTAACACTTAAATCACATTTTAATTAATCACTGAATTATATACAAAACAAGCAATTGACAGTTGGTTGTCAATATAAATATAAACAAGTAAACATAAACAAATACATATTATCTCTCCCCCCTGAATTGGGTCCCCAATATCTGGTTTATATGTCTTCTATAAACTTGTCCATCGTCCAATATTACTTCATAGTGTAGCTGTCCTAATTTCTTAATAACTTTGCCAAAACTCCATCGAACATTAGGACTCCTGTAATTCCTCACTTGTACTCTTTCCCCCTCTTTAAATTGGCGTTTCTCCTGAACCCTTTGTTTTCCGCTTGGGGGTGTTGATGGTACCATGAGGTCTAATCTGGTTCTGATATTTCTGTTAAACATTAAGTTGTAAGCACTATCTCCGGTAGAGTTAGGAGCCTTTCTGATTTGCATCAATAGTCGGCATAGTTTTAAATTTATGTCTCCTCCTTCCTCTGCCATCGCTTTTAAATTCTTCTTAATTGTTTGGACAAATCTCTCAGCCTGTCCGTTGGTAGCTGGATGGTATGGGGCCGTAGTTTTGTGTAGTATTCCATTATTTTTAAGAAAGGATTGAAATTTGTAAGACGTAAATTGCGGTCCGTTGTCAGAAACGAGTGTGGTTGGGAGTCCAAAGGTAGTGAATAGCATTCTAAGTTTACTTATGCACCAGTCTGAAGTGGTACTTTTGGTAGAAATCACTTCCACCCACTTGGAAAAGGCATCCACAATGATAAAGTAGTAGTAACCCAGCATAGGTCCAGCAAAATCAACATGGATCCTTTGCCATGGTTTATCCGGCCTTTCCCAAATGTGTGTTGATATTTTAGCAGGTTCATTTTGTTTCAGGCAGCATCTCTTACATGATTTCACCATATCTTCTATATCCTTATCCATGTTCAACCAGTAACAGTAGCTTCGTCCAACCAGTTTCATTTTTACAATACCTAAGTGTCCAACATGAAGCTCTTCAAGTACTTCTTTCTGTAACTTTGCAGGTATCACTACTCTACTTCCCTTAAACAGACAACCTTCTTGTAACGAGAATTCATAGTCATTTAACCCTACGGGTTTTAAACTTCTTCCTTCCTTCAATGCTTCCACTATAGGTTTTAAAGTACTGTCCGTCGCCGTTTCTTTCTCTATTCTTTCTTTATCTACAGGTAATGTCTCTATCTGTTTCATACAAAATATTGTAGGGTCGTCTTTGTAGTTATCTTTGCTTTGTTCTGTCGGAAATCTTGATAGAAAGTCGGCGTTACTATGTTCTGAAGTTTTTCTGAATTCGATAGTGTAGTCAAAACCGGATAAAAAATTTGCGTAATTAAACAGTCGAGTTGCCGTCATATTAGGTAGAGGTTTGGTTGGATTAAAAATTGACACCAGTGGTTTATGGTCTGTTATAAGTGTGAATTTTCTTCCATAACAGTAGGGAAAAAATTTCTTTAGTCCCCAGTAAATTCCTGTAGCCTCTTTATCTATTTGGCTATAAAGTTGTTCAGTCTTAGTCAAAGTTCGTGAAGCAAAAGCAATGGGTCTGTCGGTTCCATCTTTTAATCTATGAGATAATACCGCCCCCACTCCTACAGGGGAGGCATCTGTAGCCAATGTTAACGGTAGTTCTGGGTTGAAATGAGTCGATGTTTTGTCGCTAGAAATTTCTTCTTTTACCTTTATAAAACTATTTTCACATTTTTGACTCCATTTGAAGGACGCACTTTTCTTGAGAAGGTTATTTAAAGGATTTAAAATAGTGGCCAAATTTTGAATAAATCTATTGTAATAATTAATAAGTCCTAAAAATGATTAGTCCACAGGCCACCATAAGAAGTGAGTCGCTGATTGATAAAGTTTTCTTACCTTATGGAATCGCTTATTTATGCCCTGTCCACCGATGAATTGGGTATATGGCAACTGGGCGCTGGGCCATTTCTTTTTTGTTGACATGCCAAACTTGCCCTTCTGCGGGAACATGGAAAAGAGATAGATAAAGTTTTGATTTTCACAGGATCGTTTAATTAAATTATTTAAAAAAAAGTGGTAAAGGTGGCCACCAATACGAGTGGGCCGTTTTCTTTTCAACGTCCTCGCAGAGCGACATGTTTGGGATGGTGGACACCCCAAACGGCCCACTCTGATCGGTGGCCACCTTTACCACTGTTTTTGAAATAATTTAATTAAACGATCCTGTGAAAATCAAAACTTTATCTATCTCTTTTCCATGTTTCCGCAGGAGGGCAAGTTTGGCATGTCAAAAAAAAAAGAAATGGCCCAACGCCCAGTTGCCATATACCCAATTCATCGGTGGACACGGCATAAATAAGCGATTCCATAAGGTAAGAAAACTTTATCAATCAGCGACTCACTTCTTATGGTGGCTTGTGGACTATTTTAATTCGGATACGTTCTCAGGTCTCTTGGCTTTTATTAGGGCTTCAACTTTATCCTGGCAAGTATGTAGCCCATTTTCATCAATGATATGTCCTAAATATTTTATACTTTTCTTTAAAAATGTACATTTTTCCTTGTTTAATTTTAAATTAAATTGTCTCAGTCTGTCCAGAACTTTAGTCAGTCGCTGCATTGTTTCTTCAATCGTTTTTCCTTGTATTATTATGTCGTCAAAGAAACTAGCTACACCTTCCAGTCCATGTAACAACTTATCCATAAACCTGTTCCATATGGCTGGAGCAACTTTAACTCCAAACATTAATCTGTTGACCTTATATAATCCTCGGTGAGTACTTAAAGTTTGAATAAGTGAGCTTTCGTCATCCATAAGTAAGTGTAAATAGGCGTTGCTTAGGTCAAGAGTACAGAAAAATTTTCCTCCATTCATCTTAGCGAATATTTCTTCTATCAAAGGGATAGGGTATTGTTCATCTTTTATATGTTTGTTGACAGTCGTTTTGTAGTCGGCACAGATTCGAATGTTTCCGTTAGGTTTGACCACTGGTACAATAGGTATCCCCCAATCAGATTGTTCTACTTTTGTTATAATGCCTAAATTTTCAAGTCTTACTAATTCTGCTTCTACTTTTGGTTTTATAGCAAATGGTACCTGTCGCGCTTTCAAAAAAATTGGTCTTGTTTCTTCTTTTAAGTAAAGGTGTCCTGTCATATTTGGTATAACTCCAATTTCATCTTTAGAAAATACATCTTTGTACGTTTCTATTACATTATTAAGTTCTAAAGTAGATTCTTCCTTCACAGCTTTTATCTCTGCCCAATCAAGCCTAACTTCGCGCATCCATTCTCTTCCAAAAATGGGGTCCACGTTCTGTTTTATTAAGTAAAGTTTTCCAACAAAATCTTGATTTTTATACGTACCTTTTACATAAACTACTCCTTCTGGCCTTATTATCTCTCCCGTATATGTCTTTAGCTGCACTCGTGTTTCATGGATTTTCTTTTTTCTTTTAAGTTTTTCAAAGTCTAGTAACGACATTGTACTTAAGGCTGCACCCGTGTCTAGTTCCATATTAATCTTCTTTCCATCAATTTTTAGGCTAATATTAAACTTATCTGAACTTCGCTTATTAGATACAAGATTAATTTCATATGGTTCACCCTCGTCCGAGCTTTCTTGTTCTGTACCAATCTGTTTTGTATCTCGGGATTTTCTACTTTTTTTCTAGACATACTTTGCTTATGTGCCCGATTTTAGAGCAAAAATCACACCTGGTTTTAGAAAACCTGCACTTGTTCGCTCTATGTTCCTTTTCACCACATCGGAAACATCGTCCCTTAAGTGATTCGAAATTTAGTTGTTCTCTTCCATTTTTCTGAGGTGTGACTGCCCTATTATTGTTCCTTTTCATCTGATGTACTTTTGTATCCTTTTGGCAATGTTCTGTAAAATCCGGATTCTCCGATTTGGCTAGTTCTATTGTAGTTGCTATATTCACAGCTTCTTGAAATGTCAACGAATTCTTTTCCTGTAGCCTGTAGTAACTTAACTCTAATCTCCGGATCTCTTACTCCTCTTACAAATTGTAATCGTAAAAATAAGTCTGCATTTGACTTGCCACACTCACATTTAAATTCGCATTTAGCTACTCCTTTCTTAAGTTCTCTTACGTATTCCGCTATCGGCTCGTGATCTTTTTGAACCCTAGATATAAATTTATGTTGAATGGCCCATACACTGGGTTGTGGATCATAGTAATCTTTCATTATTTTAATTAATTCGTCATAACTTTTATTACTTGGTTCTTCGGGAGCACATAAATCATTCAATTTGTCATGTACGAGCGGTGTTAATGCATTGATTAGTAAATAAACTTTAGTTTGAACATCATATGTTCTCCTTAGTGCAGTATATATCTCAAACCTTTTAATAAAATTCGCAAATGATTCTTCTTGTTGGTATGGTGCAAAATTAACATTAGATGTGATCGTAGTGGTACTCACAGCACCAGGTTCCTCTTTTTGCCTGTTAAGCTTTGATTTTAACGTGTCCATTAGCATTTCAATTTCGATATAATCATCTTCCATTTTATTTCTATATTCTCTTTCTGTTGACATAGCGCTCTCCTCAGTTAAGTCATCAATAGAGTCCTGTACTTTATCATATTTGTTCCAGTACTCTTTTAATTTGTTCAATCTAATCTCTAACTCCCCTAGGTGCCATGTTAACTTTGTATCTAGTTTTGTTTTTAGTCTAGTAATTTGTGCCTTAATAGTAGCTCTGTTCTTTTTAAACTTACGTATTTTTTGTTCCATGTTGGTAGCTGTAACTTGTCCATCAACCATTTTTACTTCGTCGCCACTGATAAATCTTTACTTATAAGAATAAGTTAGATAAAATTAACACTTAAATCACATTTTAATTAATCACTGAATTATATACAAAACAAGCAATTGACAGTTGGTTGTCAATATAAATATAAACAAGTAAACATAAACAAATACATATTAACATTATTTATTATAACTTTAAAGCCTCGTCCAGACTGCCGAACCGAACAGAGGAAACGAGCCGAGCATTGGTCTCTGCGCATGCCCAGTCTAAGATGCGCAGGCGCACTTTACACTAGGCATGCGCAGAGACCAATGCTCGGCTCGTTTCCTCTGTTCGGTTCGGCAGTCTGGACGAGGCTTAAAGTTTGTTTATATAAAGACAGTGTTTACATAATTTAAAAACAAAATAAAATAAAATATTAAATAAATTAAATATAACTTTCTCAACATCCCTATTTGTATAATCTGTTGTTCACTTGTTAATAATTTTGACATCTGTGAAGAAAATTATTGATTTTTATCAATTCCCTATTTGTATATTCAATAGTACACTTGTCAATAATTTTAACACGTGTAAAGAAAATTGATGATTTATATTGATCCCTTATAAGTTAATTCGATTCTTCTTTTCTCAATAAATTTGACACCTATAAAGAAAATTTTTAATTTTTATAATTCCCTATTTGAAGAAAATCATAGTTTTTTTTTAATACCCTATTTGTATTGTTCTTTTGTCAATCATTTTGACAATGTGAAGTAAATGATTGATTTTTATTAGTCCCCTATTTATTTAATGAAAAAATAGAAGTTATTTTTCAAATTTGATTAATATATTGCTTTCATCAATCATTTTGACAACTGTGAAGAAAATTATTGATTTTTATTATTTACCTATTTGTTGAATCTATTGTTCTCTTCTACTTTTTTTCATCTATTTCATTTATTTATAAAAAAAAAATATATTATCGTGGATAAAAAAACCCAGTGGGGCTCAAAAAAGGAGGAACAACACAAAATTAAAAAAAAAAAGTTGATAGCTTCTTTGGATAGAAATTTAATAGAAAAGAAAATTTTGATGAATAGACTAATGATTATCAAGAAATAAAAAAAAAAATGAAAACATGACATTGCGACACACTGTGACTTACTAAGTAGACCAGATTAAGAAGAAAACTACTTAAAAGTTGACGTTGACAATATAACATTGATAAACTAACTGACGACGACAACTTACGAGCAACCATTCTATTCTCAACGCCTCGTAGACCCCTTGGTCATTTTCCTTTTAATTTAACCAGGACTATAACATTTTCTAATTATTACTACAAATATACAAGAACAAAAAAAGGCCAACATTTTTAATGTTTCTGGCTATGTTATTAAAATGTAAGAGATTCTGTTTACTTTGAACCATGCTGGCTTTTTTCTAACTGATCAGATAAATATTATAACAATGCTTGTATAGTGCGATTATAAATGACTGGATAGGTCTAAGTAAATAAATCAAATCACACGAATCATCTGAGATTCATTTAACAGAATGTTTGAATTATAATTACTGAAAGAAAGGTAGGAGAAATTCTATTGTAATCCCATGTGTAAATAGATAACAAAAAAAAGAAGTGATATTCCCACTTTCGTATTGCGGCATGCTGTTAAGGGGATTTCTTAGTTAAGCCACAGACTCAAAATGGTTTATTTTTTAGTTACAGTCTCTAATTAACTATGGATCCATCGGTTGTAGCCAATGGATCCACTGCTGCTATAATATTAAGATAATTGAAAATGGTAAAGTTATTAACCCTCGGGAACGTGCGGTCCTGTGAGGCCTAAATTTGAGATATAACTGTGAAATTGAGATAGATGTGGGTGCCATAGGAAGATAGGGATTCTTTTTAGCTATATTTCTTGCTTTCATCAAGAGAATCAGTCACTGTTTAACATCGTACGTGATTATACTTCAATTCTGTGCCCAAATTGTCCTGACGACTTTCACTTAAATTTTAGTATTACGCTAATTTCAGTGAAATTTATGCATATATTATAAAATAAATTAATATGGTACCTGAATTTAAAAAAAAAATATATATACAGAAAAAATTAAAAATTTGAAAATTATAGTTGAGACTGGCTAATTATGTGCTTATAAACATGAGACTAAAAAACGGTATTTTATAAATTAAAATAAATAATAAAACCATTTTAAATATGTTTTATAATATTTTGCTAAAATGATTTAAAGTTTATATTTATTTTAACTGTTGTTTGGGCCTTGGGCACATAAAACCGATTAAGTCCTATCAGGGGTCCGCACCTCTTCGTGTCTGTATGAGACTGCGTGCACCCGAGGGTTAAATAAATAGTTGATTAATAGATTATAATAATAGTTATTTGAGATTTTAAATAAAATTCTTATTCAGTTCTTGTTTTGTTCATCTTATCTTATATTATTAATTAACTTAATAAATCAATTACATATTTTTTTTCTAATACTTGAGTAAAGAATAAGCCTTTGCCTAGCACTGGCTATTAAGGGCTCACATTGTTGTAATATTTTTAAATATGAATTATTATGTACTCATGAGTACTCTATTTGTTATTAAATGTTTTATAATATTGTTGAACTTTTAAAAAATAATATAAATAAAGATTTGATTATTATTATAATTAATGCGAATTAAATTTTATAATAAAATATTATCATTATCCCCTAAAAGAACTGTTTTTGTCTTAGGCACAATAATAAACATAGTTTCACAACTTTTACTTACACTTTCCATTTAAATCAGAATTAAAAGTTACCAAGTGATAATTTAGTTTTATTTGTTGTATTTTTTGTTAAGTTTATTGTTAATTCTGTTTTAATGGAAAGTGGTAGTAAAAAAGGTGAAACTATGTATATAATAGTATATAAGACTCCAATTTGATTAGAGGATAAAAAAAATTCTACAACAAGTCTATGCCTCAGAGTGAGGCGAAATGTAGTCAAATTCTTCAACAAAGACGATGTAAAACATTTTTTATTACACCCTAAAAGACCAGAGCAGTAGACACAATAAATTGGACAAATAAATGAAACCTAATTGAATATAATAAAATTCAATTTGAAGGAATGCCTTCATGTTATCTTTACCAGAGTTATTAAGCCGCCTACTCTAAAGCCGATCAGAAGTGAGCACAGATCTTCTATTAGTGTCGGATTCCTCATTAAACATTCAATTAAGATTTTTTTAGGCCTTGTTTAGGATGATAAATTAAATTAAATCAAGCTTGGTTCAAGGAAGAATGCTAGAACGGATGTGCTCGTAGTTAATTAAATTATCCTGCAACTCTAGCCCCAGTCTGCTTCTTCTTGTTAATTTTTACAACAATAATCTAATTATCGACATCTGCCACGAGACATCTACACCTCACTGTCAGAAATTCAATAATCTAATTGTCCTCTGAGAAATAAGTTCTTTCTTAATCTTAAAATATTCAGTCTTGCTTAAGGCCTGGCCAGGTACAGATCTACTACACTGGGATCCCATCTTTCTAATACATTTCTTCTTGTATGTATTGAATATTATTTATATAACTTCTATCATCGATCTATTTATCAAATCATTAATTATACCAAGACTATAGTCAATTTTTTTATTTATTTTTCACAATCAGCTGATCATTCATTTTTAACGTAACTTTTAACTAAACTTATAATTATTTTTCGATCAATCTTTTCTTTTTATAATTAATCTCATAATATTTAAGCAATATCTATTTTGTTAAATATTTAAAACTAGATCTAGATCTTAATTAACTTTTTTTTGGTTAACCTAATAATTTATATTTATGAGCTCATTTCATTACCATATTATTATTGTACCATATATATATTTTATTATTAAAACAGGGCAATCAAATTTGTTTGTTTTTCTTTGCTTTTTTCTAATTTAACACCCAATTTGTCATCTTTTATTGTTGTTCTAATGTCAGTAATAGAACTGGTCCTTTGGTTTTTCAATTACTTTTCCAGCAACCTTCCACAGTGACAGAACTGAGCAATATTGCTGCGCTCATCTGCCCTGGAAGGGCCTTTTACATTTTGCTGAAGCATCATAAACAATATATTGTCTTATAGTTACAGTGACAATATTTCTCTATAAGTAACTATTTAAATGAGTTAGTAAAAACAATATTATTTTAGATTAGTTAAAAACATTAGTTTTGGTAACATTAGTTATAAGAGAAATATTAGATAAAACTGTAAACAAAATTACTTAGTTATAAATTTTGTTTGTGGTTATCACCAGTGAGCTGATAAGGACCAACTAAAAAGGTCGCAACAGGTTGTATTAAACATTAATTAGGTATCATGGATTTTTTTTCATACTGGTTAAGTAAATTAGTAAAGATGGTAAAATCAACGCAAGGAAAGCGGAAGTGGGTAAATTCCATGCACTTAACAAGAGGTTTATAGGTGAAAAGGGATTTCGTCCAAGACTATAATGCTTATATAAAATACATACATTATAATGTCATCATCAGGATCATGGAAGAACTAGATTTACATTAATAAATTAATATAATAAAGGTGTCCTATGTTGGTCTGTGAAATAATTTAGACTCACTCTAGTTTTTCCATAATTGGAACTGAGGTGGCCTTATAAAGATTGAAAACTTGTTTGATCAATTAATAAATACTATTTTACATTGAGAGTCACTTTCTATGATCCAAAATATTAGATAGGTAAGTCCTCTAAAAAATAAATAGTGTGCGGAACAAAAATCCTACTATATGTTTTAATACAGTCTATAGACACTATTAAAAACAAAATAAAAACATACCTTTACTCACAAATCTAATAAACAACAAAGACCTGATGCAACTATTATTTGGGCAATGAAACAAATGACAAATTAAGATAGCTACAAATATTATTAATTTTTTCTCTCTTATCTTTTTATCTTATTTCATAATGTAACATAATTATTTTTTTCTTTTAACTTATAAATTAATTTAATGAATTCATCAGACAGGGTCCTCGCTCTAGAGTTTTACTCTACTGAGGGTCCTCACCAAAATTTAAACAAACTAATATATGTACAAAAAACTTATAATATTTGGGTCATGGACACCTTCCTGGGGCCCACTCTTAGACGTCCGTTTTAGGGGCTTTTTCGGGGGCCCCCCAAAAAGCCCCTAAAACGGACGTCTAAGAGCGGGCCCCAGGAAGGTGTCCATGACCAATATTTGTAAAAAAGAAAAAAAATGTATATATAAATATGTAATTGTATATTATAATATTCTTGTAAAATAATATTTTTATGTGTGAAATATTTGGTGAAAATAAATATTTATTATTATTATGTGAAACCACAATCAGATTCTAACTTTTGATAAGTACAGGGACAGTTAGAAAGAAGAGGATAGGGACTAAAATTCAGTTTTAACGATTAGACCAGCAAAACAAGTTTAAATTGCTAGTCCATATTCTTCTTGATATATCCCAACTAACAAGTTCTTAAGATTTCAAAGCTAACTTTAGAAGCTTTAAATTTCCTCAGGACACTTCACAGGAATGGAGAATTAACAGACAACTTCTGCACATCTAATAACCGATAACATATAGGAAATGAAGAGAAACTTGAAAAACAGCTTCTATTTTTCAATAATGCACTTTTAACATTACTTACTTCAACACATTTAACTAAAAAATAACACTCAACAGGCCTCTTATACACTCAAACTTTTTTTACTTTAAAAAATATGTTCCAAAATAATAATGAATAACATATTGATACGTATAGGAAATTATCTAAAAGAATCCTATTAAAGCACTAATTAACCCAAATTAGTATTTAGCTTTAAATTGTTCCAAAGTAATAAGATCAAACTTTTAATTTGATTAGAAGGCATTCTTTATAATATGTATATATTTAATGGTACTGGTAAGATAAATAATTTTAAAAATCCAGCTGCTTCCCTTTAAAAAAACCATGATCCAAACAAATGGTGAATAATTTGTATAGATAGATATACTTAGCATAACATCTTATAGAATCTAACATTCTGAGGGTCTCTTTACTCTAAATTAGTATTTATCTTTAAATAAAAATGAAGCATTACGATAAATGCTACATTTTAGGGGTATCAATCATTAATAATATCAATATATTTCAGGTGGAGATCCTTTGTTGCAGTTCTACCCCTGAGGGACTTACGGAAATAAGTTATTCATCTAATAATTGTATGATAAATAAAAAACAAAATCAGGCTCCGGACAACACAGCCAAATCAAAACTGGCTAATACCAATAAATATAAAATACTTTAAGAGAAGAGCTCGTCAACATGATATGACAGGGAAAATCGTTCAAGGCACAGGATCAAATTTTGATATACGTCAATCATAGCTCAGGGTAACATTTGAATTATGAGAGTATCTACAATAAAACTTAAAAAATAAGTTTTAATAAAGAAAAAAGAAGAAATATTGCAACTTACCTAGTTTTGATTATCTTCTTTTTAAAAGTTTCTGGACAAGAGTTATTCTCATAGAACTAGAGGTGGTAGAGTGTAGAGAAAGGAATAGAGATCTGAGGCAACTCTCTCCGCTGAGGCAATCATTGTTTAATTCACCTGTAACATTAAATTTATATTGATTATTAATATTATTGTTTGATACAAATAATATATACTTGTAAAATACACATTACAAATAGCTAAAACTACGTGCCATGTCCAGAAAGTAAGAGTACTGTTAAGCCTCTCGCAAGTGGGATTTTTTTCCAATAGTTGGCAACACTAAGTAGCTAGCGGGGATTTTTCTGAACACAACGGGCACCGGGGACCTTCGTTTGTCCGTTTCTGTGAAATGTGTCCATAAGAAATCCCGCCAAGTGCGAGGTGCGGGCGGGCTGTCATAAGGTTCCTTAATGCGGAAGGAAAAAACATCGACTGAAATTTTTGCACGGATCAAAACTGTTTATGGCGAAGGGGTTATGAACCGAACAAACGTGTTTAAGTGGTGTCATGAGTTTATAATATTCAAGACGAGCAAAGGAGTGGAAGACCTTCAATTGTGACCAATCAGTTGGTGCAAAAATCGAGGAAACTGTTCGTGAAGACTGGACTGCCGATTGGCAGTGGATGAAATTTTGCCTTATGGGAGACGATCAATGCAGCACGAGCACGACACTGTGAGACCCTAAATAACCTCAGGAGAGCAATTCAAAACAAACTGCGGGGATTGAATGTTGACGAAATTCCCCAATAAAAGTCGTATTAATAAAAAAAAAAAGAATAAAATAGCGTATTGCAGGCTTGGGAACCGTATTCTAAATAAGTTCTGGGTAAAACTGAAGAATATGAGGCGGTTTATAGAAAATATGGTGGGGCCTCACTCTAACATAACCTCAGTACCTACTCCGTTTGATCTTTAGAGACAGGGGGCCACGCCGTTTCAGGTTAGATTTGAAATCTGCATTGTTTGAGTTGGACCTCTACCTGGTCTATATGCAGTAGGGTAGTTTTTCTTCAGAAAATGAGCGGAGCACAGGGAAGCAGTGCGGAGGGGCCATTAAAATTCAAGGGCATATAAAGTTTACAACATAGTATCAAATCTAACCTCAAATGGCGTGGCCCCCCGGCTTTAAAGATTTACCCCAACTTCATATTACCCCCACTAGTCCAAGCTGATCCTCTACATTTAATTAAACTCTAACTATCTTAAATGCTCCCATTAAAATGTAAAAGAAAAAAGTAATGAAGGAGAAAAGGGTAAAACTGAAGAATGTGAGTGGGTCTATAGAAAAAATGGCGGGGCCACTGCACACTCCAACGTATTTTTTTTTTTTTTTTTTACAAAGGATATCAACTCTCCTATGAATAAATCATACATATATAATTTCGGTAAAATCGGATTGTACGTGCCCCCACTTTGAGGTTAGGTGATAAAATCCCGTATATTATATTAAAAACCTTAATTTTGTGTACCCTTTTCTGTACTCCAACATATTTTTAGACAAAGGGATATAAACTCTCCTATGAACAAATCATACATATATAATTTCTCTAAAATCAAGTAGGAAAAAGCACAAAAAATTTCTGGGGCACGTACAATCCGATTTAGCCTATAATTTCTCGTATGTTTAAAGCGTACAAAAAATACAAAGGTACCATCTCCTTCAGTTGAGCCCTTTTCTGAAATACCAAAGATGTTAAGACTAATGAATATTATAATTTCTATATAATACAAGATAGATTATATTCCTTTGTTAAAGAACAAAATTCCAATGAAACTTTAGAATATAGTTACCAAGCCCGCAACACATGTTTACATTCTACTCTTAACTCTGTATTGGCAAAGGGATATAATCACTCTCGTGTTGTAATAATCCTTAATTTAATCAAAATTGAAAACGAAGGGGCATAATATCTTCAAAATATCTCAATTTCGAAGTGTAATCTTGTAAAAACAGTGTATTGCGGGTTGGCATTCTAAAGCTTAGCCATTTCAACTAAGGATATTATAAAATGTGTTAATATCCCTTTGTTTTAAAAGTCTGAAAATATCGGTACTACGGGTAGGTACGTAGTTCAACCCGTTTAATTTTACATGTACTTATGTGAGATGGAGAAATTGAGGAAATTATAGAAGCAATGTTAATCGGGAAGGGTAAATCTTAAGAGAGCGGTGGCCACTCCGTTTGAGGTTAGATTTGATACCATGTTTTAAACTATTGTTGTTAACTTTGTTTTCCCTAGAATTATTAATGGCCGCTCAGCACCGCTTCGCGGTGCTCCGCTCATTTTCTGAAGAAAAACAACCCTCCTGCATATAGACCAGGTAGAGGTCCAACTCGAACAATGCTAACTTCAATGTAACGGGAAGATATAAAAGGAAAAAGTACTTACACATTTCGATGAAAACTCAATCATTGCTTCGACTTATTGTGACTTGCTTACGAGTGAACGTAAGTCTTGAACCAACCTTAACATTCACATAAATCAAATATCAAGAAAAAAAATCCTAATCTATGATATGGAACGCAGCAAAATCGGATATTAGATTAAAAAAAACTTTAAAACAGATTGTAATGCAGTATGCACTATTGAGATAACCTGTACAAGTACCCGGTATTTCAACAGGTAGCTTTTAAATTAAATATTTAAAAAGTTTAATACACAGACAACAATAAATATGCAGTAAAACAAATATTTCAGACTTAATTTATATTTGAGACTTACTAACCACAAAATTCAGTTGAAGAAATGAGGTATATGCATTACGAAAACTACAAACAAATTCCTCTTATTTCTTGGTTTCCGAGGTTTGAAATATTTTTAACCGCAAAGGAGGAAAAAATAAAATATACGTCTTGATATGAACCCAAACCGCTGTAGTAGTATAAAAACTCGTATCATCTTAATATCATTAATTTTTATCGAAAGAATTAAGTTAATAATAATTAATATGTTAAAAGAAAAGAAAATTGATTCAAAAGTTCAAAAGATGGCGACGGATGGCGACGGCGAGATCAACAATTACTAAAATTAAATTGCAACAACAACAATTGTTTGTAATAGAGATGATTAGTAATGACGTCACAAGATGGCGTAAGCTTTCGATAATTTATTCGATTCGGTTTGTTATGTTCCTTTTTCTTATCACCTGTTATCAATCCCATGTAAAATGAATGGGAGAATTTTCTCAACTTTTTAAATAATTAATTATTAAATTATTATTAATTTATAAGACTTTTCAACCTTTGAACGTTATTTTATCAAGTCTATTTTAACAATGTAAGATAAGAAAACATTAAAAATTGCCGTCCTAGTGGTTTAAAAAAGTATTATTGTGAGTGTGTTTTATTGTGGTGATACCGTCCGGGTCCGTTCTTATTTATTGTTTATTTTTTAAATCGTTTTTCTATTTTAGTTTGTATATTATGTCTTCCACCTTCTCGAGTGTTATGAAAATTTCATCTATACTTCATTTTTTTCGGAGGAAAAAGCTATTCTTCGTAAAAGTATGTCAGAGTACTTAAGTAATATTAAATTAATGTATTAAATTAGTTTTTTAATCAAAATTTTAAACAAGTATACATGCGAGACACTCATATCTTATATTATTATACTCGTTAATATAGATAACAAAAAATACACAAATAATAATAGTAATAACAGTCTGCTCATTGTCTCGTCATCAACGTCTTTTTCCTATGATGGTCAGTGATCTATTAATCTATTGTATAGTATATAATTATGTTCCAACATCGGTTAAATATAATGCACATTGTAAGTAACCAGGAACAAACTATTATTAGCAAATAATATTTTATTACCTAGCAGATTAAGTATCACTATCTTTCTACAAGTCCTGTACCCTGAGTATACTTCATTGAGTTTCAAAACTTGAGAAAAATTTATTTTCGGACACACAATATGAACACGAACACACCCTGTGAATTTTTATGGCAACAGGAAATACAAAAAATCAAGTATAAAGATTAGTAACTCAAATAGCTTTTTCGATGTTATGACCCTTCACACAAATACTCATTTTAAATAACTGAAACGAAAGTTTTTAATGTTTTCTTTGTTACACTCGTTAAAAAAGACTTGGTACAACAATGTTCAAAGGGTGAAAACTCTTATAAATCAATAATAATTTAATAATTAATTATTTAAAAAGTTGAGAAAATTCTCCCATTCATTTTACATGGGTTTGATAAGAGGTGATAAGAGAAAGGAACATAACAAACACTGAGTTAAATTTTCGAAAGCTGTTGTGACGTCACACTAATCATCTCTATATACATTTATATAGTTCTCATGTTTATTTTTGAAGAAATTATAATTTTTAAAAACGTTATAATTATATTAATATTAACTTACACAATAATAAAACATAATTTTATTATTCATCATTTATTTTTAAATATCTAATTAAAGATCTAAAATGTGTTAAGTCGGTATTTAGATTAGAGGCACTAATGTTTAAAATTAAAAGGTAACGGTTTTTTTGTTTGTTATTTTTGGCCATAATTTTTTATGGCACTATTTTGGGTATGTCTATTAAGTTTCATTCTGTTAAATAATAAGTATATTGTATTTTATTAATTAGTGTGTGTGTTTTAATACTATGAATTAAAAAGCAATAAAATATAGATTTTTTTTTTTTTTTTTTATCATAACTAAAGTTTTACCAAATTTTGTTAACATTTAAAAATTTATTAAAAATGTTAGTTATATGAACCGTTTAGTCTAAACCCGCTAAACGAAATAGTATCCAGAATTAAGAATTAACCTGAATTTTACTCTCATTTAATTTAAGTGAGAAGAAAAGGTTTTGCTAAATAAAAATAATATCGGTGGCATTTTTTCAAACTTATTTGGTCTTTTTATGAGGAAAAAGAGTACAAAATAGATTTAGTACAACATTTCTTATATTTTTTTTAATTCAAAATGATGAAATGACAGATACAAGATGTGATGAAGGTTACACGTTTCCGTTGAAGGTTATATTATAACTACAGTTAGGTTATCTTCTTGACGTTTTTCAAAGAAGTGTACTGATTAGAATTAGTTGTGCCAGGTTTTATCTGGTCTTATTTAAATTTACACCCGAGCTCTAAAATCCGTTTAAAATTTAATGTAAAAACTTTTTATTAATTTTTTTAATACTTAAGTGAAAAATTAATTGTACTATTTCTTTAACTGGTGTTTTTTCCGAACAATATGGATGCGAAAGTTTGTCAAGTTTACGACGCTAAAGCATTTACTGCTCTTCTAGATGGGTTGGAGATTTCACCATTTATGAAATTGAAACAGACTATACCGGAGACTCCTTGTGGTAAGTTATAACTCAGTAGATTTTCTTAATATAGGACATATTTTTCATCTAACTTCCCTTAGGATAACCTTGAAGCTTACCTGGATTAAAGATTACTAACAGTTACGTAAACCTGCCACTTTACTACACTTTAATAGAATAATTAGATTCCTCTTTCATTTTTTAGATTAATGATGATAATTTGCTGAAATCAGCACGTAAACAAAGTTGAAAGTTAGTTGTATGACCCTTCTATCAATAGCTAAGTTGATATTTCTGGTTATATTTCATAACATATTAAGTACTATAACAGATCCAAAGTGAAGTGATATAGGGATTAATATCAGAAAAACATGATAAAACAGAGCAGAATATACATGCGTTGTATTTAAAAAACGTATTTATTGGACCAAGGGAGACTTTCCTCTCGAGAGTTTATGAATACAACTTAAAGATTTCTTGGCTGAACTGAAGGAGATGAGAATTGCTTGGCGGCACAACTTTGCTTAATTTATACACTTGGGAGATTATATCCCTTTGTCAAAAAGTACATTTGTATGATTTAAGCATTTGAGGATTTATATTATGTATGATTTGTTCATAAGAGAGTTGATATCCCTTTGTAAAAAAAAAAAAAAAAAAAATGGATTGAGGCCCCGCCATTATTTCTATAAACCGCCTCATTTTCTTCAGTTTTACCGATTTCTTAAATGCAGATTTACATGAAATGCTAAAGAGTGAACACTATAGTTGTTATGATTTCAAGATTATTGTTACAAAAGACTTAATAGGGTTTTAAATAACTTGACGATGGTGTCAAGGTTCAATATAGCTGTTAGAGATCTAACATTTTTATATTGGGAGTTCATTTCTAAAGTTAAATGAACACTTTCCACAGCAATTAAAACAAATTACTTCTTTAATACACAAATTAATGTTTACAAAACAATACTTTTATGACTATTTATCTGCCTTCACCCCAACTGTCTTTGCATCTGCACTTCTCAAGCTAACGCAACCCTTACCCCGCAACATTTTAGTTATTAATGTTTGTATTTTTATATCTGCCTTAAGGCATATTGAAAAATCCCCCATTGGGAAGATCTGGGCAGAAGGGAAACACTAAAAAGAGCTGTTACAGGTTTTATCTTTTAAAAGCTTTTTAAGGAGAAAATATGGGTGGTAAAAGCCCCCCGGAAAAAAAAGAGAAAATACAGAGATAGTTTATTACCTAATTATAAATACATATACACTAATATGTAATATATTACATTAATCTATCTGCAGGCACATCGGTAAGCCATGGAGAAAGGAGGAAGTACTTGTTTTAAAGACCTCCTTTTAAAGAAGTTAAATCTTTTCAATTTTAAAGAATAAAAACAGAAAAAGAAAGGGTATTTGGTTTAACTTTTTATCATTTGGAGAAAGCTCATATTGAAAAGTTACTAATTATAATTATTGATTATCTCATAATGAAGTGCTAAATCTCCTGGTCGTGAACGTATCTTAATGAGTGTAAAATCAGACAGTTTGCTCCCAGTGTTAAGAGAGTCTTCAAGGGAGTTCATGTTATTCTAAGGATGTGATAAACATGTGACAACAATAACTAGATACTAGATAGGTTCAAGATTTTTTGAGGTTTAGGTAGGCACTGAAGTTCTTTGGATCAGAGCCCAGATTAATGTACTGAATACCAAACCAAACTCCATTGATAAAAAATTTGAGTTTGGCAGTGTTGCATCTAACACAATGAAATGTTATTAGCATTGGTTCATCCTCTCAATCATAAGCCTTCTTAGAAAAAATCTTTAAATTCTCAAGGAAGTTAAAATGAATGGCAATCTATGCGTAGAAATTCAAAATCATTAAATTATTATGGATAAAGAGAGAAATTAATATGGAAATAGAGAGAAATAAAGATAAAAATGCCACAAAAAGGTATCTTCCCGGTATAAGGTTTATGTAGAGGCTGATTCATTTATATATGTTTCTTCCTCTTATTTAATTTAATTAAATTAGTGTCTATCCGGTCTAATAGGTATAGTAGGTGTCAAGTCCAGTGAAATCAGTGTCACCAAGGGTATGACATCCCATGTTTCTCTTCCACTACTGGAAGCATTTTCAGGGGTGCCATCTATTGTGATGTTTAACTCAAATCTGATGAAATAACTCAAATATTTATATTGCTATTCTGCGTTCCAGAAAAGCCCTATAAATACGCACTTCTCTCAAATCATCAGTTTATCTTCTTGTTTCTTCAAGTTAACATCACGATGCACAAAGATGCTTCCACTAAAAAAAGGGAAACGTTGATCTTCAAACTCTTATAATTCGGATTTCATTGGAAAACCATGACAATTATTACAAGACAACCTGTGGAAGCCTGCTCACCAAGATAATAATTATTGGTTAAAATTGGCAATCACTTAATTAACTATGTTTTCTATAAGTTAGATTGATACAAATTATTCAATTTTATTAATTCCTGTTGTTTCTTTTTTTTAAGTTTCAGGTGACATCCCAATAGCTTTGGCAGATCTAAATGTAGCCGATACTCTCTATTGTTCTTTTTGCAGCGTTGGTTTCACTGATAAACAACAACAGAGGCAGCATTACAAATTAGATTGGCACCGGTATAACCTTAAACTTCATTTGGATCAAAAGAAACCAATTTCTGAAGATAAATTTATACAATTAGCAGGTTAGTTTCTAAAAGTATGTGATTTCTAAAAAAGGAAGTTAAACTGATTTTAATAAGATCAGATTGGAGATTAATTTTTTTTTTTTTTTTGATACTATGGGAATATATGGACTGTTGACGTGTTATGGTTTACCATAATTTGGATGGTACATATGATTTTCCTGCAGAGAAAATGTAAAAGACATAAAAGAAGCCAAATGGCACTTATTTAATAGATCACCAATAGTTTAGGTTATTATTACTAGGTTATTACTACTCCTAAAGGAGTAGTTAAAACTAAAGTTTTAACTAGAGCAAATACATAGTTGTTACTGGTAACCTAAGGTCAGGAAGACAGATGGACTAAAAATGTGTATTCTTGTTCAATGGTGGACCCCGGAGTTCTATTATAATCAATTTTTTTTGGTGTTTATCATAATTCCTTTGCGAGGATCATGTGCCAAACATTTCTGGCCATCTTTCTATGAAGTGTGACCACTATACAAGGGTGAATCAAATATGAACTGTAATTTTTTTTTTCTCATGTATTGAATAATGTTATACACAAACCATATCTTGAGCATTTCTCAATGTGGTCTCCTGCGTCATATGCACACTTTCGCCATCGATTTCGAAGCTTGAATATTCCTTGTTGATAAAAGTTTGCAAGTTGCCGGTCATGTATTAAAAAGTCCTCCCCTTCTTGTCGAAGTCGAAAACTATTCAGAAGTTTCTCAGATTAATCTCGGACCTGACATGTTTTTGATTTTTGCTCAACAACCTTGGAACCCATCGGGCACTAATTTTTCTGAAGCCAAGATGATCAGTGATAATGGATTGAACATTCCCATAGCTCATACCTACTTCTGATGAGATTTATTCTACAGTGAACCGGCGATTACGTTCAACAAGCTCTTGAACGCTCACACGCTCTTGATTATGGCACAGAAGCTGTCATTTGTAAGACTTGTCCTTGGGTGTCAATCATGGCTTTCATTTTCGACATTTCCTCACCTACCCTTAAATTCTCTGGCCCACGTATACAATCTGTTCTGAGACAGGGTAGTGTCCCCTAACTGTGCCTTCAAGCGAGTAAAAATGTCCTAGGGTTTAATGGTCTCATGGTTATAAACTTTATGACTATGTGTTGTGCAACAGACGAATGTACCTCCTGCTTGGCCATGGCTGTACTGAGGATAGGACAGAGCACTGCTGCTAACCTAGCTGGTTTTCCCACTCCTCGGCATTATCCTCAACTCAACTCAGTTAACCAAGCCAGTTTCCCCACTCTTCAACATTTTGAACTCCTCAAACATAAACCTACATCATAAAGCTGGAAACTCCATTTTAAGCGGAATAGCTAAATTACTGTTTATATTTAATTCACCCTCATATTAAAAAGGATATTATATTAAATCATATACATTTTTTTGGTCTCATGAAATTTAATTTAGAAAATATTCTCTCTATAAAAGCAGTATTTTCATGAAAACTAATAATTATTTCCGTTCAAATAAATACATATGTATTGATAGCCTGAAGTTCTAGAGACTTTTTCTCTTATTTCAGTTAACATTTTTTTCTGAATTATCTGACACAGAAAATATTTAATCGAAGAAGCAAAATTGAATTATCAATGAACAGAAAATCAACTAAAGTTTCTGAAATTAGGCATCATTAACATTAGCTATTGTGGTGATTTTATGGTAGAATGAACAATTATGCTCCCTGGGTGGTTATGTATTGTATAACCTAATCATACATCTTGCCTGTACACAGTCCAACACAGTTTTGATGTTATAAAAAGTTGTCAAACTTGAAACTTTGTCAGCAGACCAGCCCATACATGTTGAGACGTGCTGGGCAACATAACCAACTTGTATTACATGTCTCAACGTATGTTGGGTTCCCTAAATTCTAAAAAGATCTCAATTGAAACCACTAATTTAGTTATACCAGAATGTTTCTAGAATTCACGTGTTCTACATATTTTTAAATGATGAATTTTTAAGTATATAAAATCAGTATACAGATTCACAAGACAAATCTCTTAAAATTATAAGCATTGGCCATAGCTGGGGGAAACTTAGAGAAAAAAGTAGCTCCTCCTAGAAAAAATTCAGTTGTGGCGGCAGTCTAGAAGGGTGGCCGAGATGAGGGTACAGCCCAAACTACTAAAAGAGGCTACACTTGAAAATTTGCAACCCAATGATTATAGGTCATATCTGACTTATTTAGTAACCTCATAAAATATAAATTAATAGAATTATAATTTAGAATGTAAAATATATAAATTGGTTTTTTTTTTAGATGATGTGTCAAGTATATCAGGTTCGGATAGTGAAACAGATGATGATAGTGCAAATGACCTGACTAAAACTGACGATTGTGCTGCAGAAGAAAATAGATTAAGTCATATAATATCTAGAAGATCAAGAATTCTATTCAATAATGCAGCTGGCAATGTCATATCGTTAAATAGATGCCTACTTTTAAATAAGAAGGTAATTTTTCAAGTCATATAAAAGTTAGAAACTTAAGTTATCAGGTTCAAAATACCTGTGAAAAATATACTTGAATTACTATACTATTGAATACTATTGTGACGCAGTCACGTGTAACGGGATTGTTGCTGAATAATGTTGACAGATTGACATTGACAGTGGCATAGCTAGGGCATTGGGGGCCCCTCGCCAAACAAAATTGATGAGCCAAAAAAAAAAAAAAAACCTCTTGTGCTTAGAACTGGGGGCCCCCCTCGTAGTTCATTTGGAGGCCCGCATGGCCCGTGCGGGCCCATAGTTATGCCACTGGTCATTGAGTTTTTGTGTTTCAAATATATTCTGTTCTTGTGAATGAGTTATCTAAGTTAATAGTGGAGTAGAAGTATGAAGTAGAAGTAATGGATTTTAAAAGCCTAAAATCATTAAATTATACGCTATACGACGCACAGTGATCGAAAATTCAAATTTAGCGGGACAAAAATGAAAATTGTATTATAGTGAATTTTTCTTTTTTTCTTTCTATTCCCTAGATGGACAGAAGCGTTGTAAGTGCAACTCCATCTTTTTTCACCATATATTCACTGTTCAGAGCCTGTGGAAATATATTTGTAGGCCACTCAGCGCACATTAATAAATGTGGTAAAAAAACAATGTTAGACTCTTTGGATGGTGCAAATTGTATCGATGATTATGCATTGAGAAAAATATTATTTCTTTATATTTATTTTAATAATATTAGTTTTTGTTCAACTATCATCAATAAAAGAAAAAAAAAAACGGGTACTTGGTACCTCGGAACTTTTCCTCACATAGGAGGCCACTATTATAGAGGACTCTTCTGCTCATTATCATTTTTCAAAAAAGAATTATACATTATTTTTTACTTATTTTATTTCATTTATTTAATTATTTGAATTATGGAGGTATTTTGGCAGATGTAAACCAACTTACGTATCGCACTAATTAATAATTATGTTCGCTTATAACTTTTAAACTAATAAATTGAATTTTATCGGGTTTTAGTTATATTTGTTCCTTATTTTTTACCGGTTCCAACGATATGCTATATATCAAAAACGTATTTATACTTTTGGTGTTATTAACCGTCAAAGTTTCAAAATTCAAAAATCGATATCTTCAAAATGGCGGGCAATATAACAATGAAATTTGGTGGATTTAATTGACACACAGAGTGGTACATTCAAACCAAATTTCAACTCAATCAGACCACTTTTCGATTTTTTACGATTTCTTAAATTTTTGCTGACTCAGCAAACTGGGTTCAAGATGGCGGAAAATGTTGCTTTTCTGGGCAACAGCACAACTACGTGTAAGGACTAATTTCTCTCTAGCTTAAAAACTGTGGGAGTTTTGCGTGGCACAGACAGACAGACTGTCATTCAGCTAAAAACCACTCTAATCTTCTTAAAAACAACCAAAAAGGATAATTCCGTTGAAATCTCGGTTTCGGAGTTTTTGGGTGAAAACAATACTTTCCAATATATACCTTCGGAGAAGGTGAGGAAAAGTAAAATTATTACAATTATAAAAAAATACTTAAAGATTTCAAAAAAGAGAATTATGATTGTTTTAAAAATTAATAGTGTAGAAAAAATTCTGAGTATTGAAGAAATACTAAAAGTAAATTTTATTTCATTTCAAAACTATATAAGTTAAAATATATTTAAAAAAAAAAAAAAAAAAAAAAAAAATATATATATATATATATATATATATATATATATATATATATATATATATATATATAATATATAAAATATATTTATATTTATATATATAAAATTAAATAAGAGAAGAAAAAACCAGAAACTTAGACATGCAAAAATACAAAAATAATACTCAAAATTTCGATGAAATCACCATGTATCTTAATTATAGGCAAAAATATGCAGTAAAAGTAAAATTATTCTATGAGTAGACAGTTCAAAGAAAGTATCAAATGGTATAACTCATAATAACTTTCAATAACTCAGAAGTTCTATACCAATAATGAAAAACTTTTTAGAATAATTATACTTCCTAAGATGAGGAGTAAATATTACAAATATTCCTATAAAAAACTTTATAAAATTGCAATGTATAATGATTAATTTTCTTTTCATACCTTGTTGACAAATTATCATACTGAATGGGTTGTAAAAAAATACTTTCAAGACAACTAATAAACAATGTGTTAACTGCAGAGAGTATTAATGGAATACAGTTAAATAAATTATATCCTTATAACACTGCTTCTGCTAGGTACAAAGTACTGTCTAATGAAAATATCAAACAAAAAAACATCATATTTTTATAACTGGACATATATAGTCTTTATATCACGTTTTACACAATAATTAGATGAGTATTGAAAATCTATTTTTGTCCCGCTAAATTTGAATTTTCGATCACTGTGGCGACGCGAGGAAGCTATATATGCCACTCTTATTGGCAGTGTATTTTTACTTTTCTCGTATTAATTGTCTGATTTAGGTTTATTTTGAAGATATAAAATAAAAATTTTCCATATACTATACCCCTTTTAACTGTTTTATTATATCTTCTTCTATATTAATTACTTAATAATAATTATTATTATATTGCAGGAAGAACCTGAATCGTATGATTATCTTGTAGATTTAGTAAAAAAATTACCGAACAAATCAACATGGCTTATTGTTATGATGGGAGGAGGCCATTTTGCTGCAGCCATTTTTAAAGGTTGGTTTTTTTATTCTGAATAGTATAGAGAAAGTTACTCCTACTGGGGACACATCCTAGCAGCTGATTTAAATAACAATGAAACTATGTACTGTACAAATTCTGTTTAAACTAGAACTATGTTTTATTCATTATCAATGTATTAATAAATTCTATCCTTTTATGAATGGCAATAAATTAAAAATAGAGATGGTAAGAATAGTAGTGTGTTTAGGCTTCTATATTTGTTACTAATGTGAATTTGCATTTCCCATTGGTACTGAGGGTATCTTCTGGGATTCATGTTGTTTAAAGGAAATAACAGCACAAATTCTTGAATGTTGAATATCATTTTACTTCTTCTTCTTTTTTTTTTCTTTTATATATTTTTTTTTTTTTAAATTGTACCTTTTTTAGTTAATTTGATTTGTTTGTCTAGATGGAGAACCTATATTGCACAAGACTTTCCATTCCTATACTGTTAGAGCTAAACAAGGAGGTTCTCAAAGTGCTAAGGATGGAAAAGGAACGCATGCTAAATCAGCTGGTGCTTCCATGAGAAGATTTAATGAACAATCACATACACAGGTATTTTATTTTATTAAAATGGATTATATATATGCGATGTTAATGTTTTAAATTTTTTTATATCGACTGTGTACCTGCAATACCTCGTAACACTCAAAATCGAGATATTTTTATTTATTGCATATTTTGATAGATATTATCAATATCTACCTTTGTGCAAAAGCTAGCAAGCCTTAAGCAATTATTTTTTATAGAAATTATTGTAATACTTTGTATTCATCATTTAACTAAAGTGTACAAAAAACCTCGTATACGACAAGGCTTCAAAACCTCGTTACCCCCCATGCATTGTAAGTCTTTAACTAGTTGTGGGATACGTTTAAGTGTTTCAGTAAAATTAATTAAAATCAAAATAAATATAAAGAAAATATAAAAATAAACTTTTTTAAAACAATGTTTTTTGCTTCTCCTGAAAAATTTAGTTTTTGGGGTTACGAGGTTTTGCAGGTACACAGTCAATATATTTTTTTATTATAAAAAAAAAAAATTCTTAATGTATCTAACTCTATTTGACTAATTGTACAGAGAATGACTCTTAGGGACGGTATTAATTAATTTGTCTAAATTAAATTGAGAAATATAAGATGACAAGTTTAGGACTTCAAACAAAATTGGCTATTAGTTAGTGAGTCATAAAGGCTAATGCAATTTTCTTAAATAACTGCCTCACATTAAATAACACCAACAAATCTGAGAAGTAAAACATGTTTCCAACTAATGGCAGCACAGAATAGATGTGTGAAGTAGCTGATGTCTACTGTTAACCTTATGTTGATTTCATAAGTAAGAAAATAATACTTCTAACACGTGTGTAATGACTGTGATTGGGTTTATAAGTAGAAATACAATGCTAGATATACAGGACATTTTCAAGCTTACATGTACAACAAAAGAAACTCAAAATATAACCATTACTAGCTGGATACCCGTGCTTCGCTACGGAGTGTTATATTAATTTGATAAGTTTATAAACTACCAAGAAAACAACAACAAGAACTACAACTATCAAGAAAAATTTAAATTATTTTACTATGCCAGAATATCTAGATTCTCTCCCTCCCACTTATTTCTATACCCCCTTCTCTTTAATAAGATAATTTGCAAATATCCTAAATTTACCCCCCTCCTAAATGAAAATATTACAAAACTGTACATAACAACAATTACTGTACTCTTTAAGAGCTTTTTTTAACAAAATTGCTTCATGAAGGGTATTCATTACTTTGACCCTGTATCATCAAATTTGATTTTTTCCTTGCTTTGAAGGTCAAGTGTACAAATTTTCATCGAGATCGGAATAAAACTGTAGATTTGTATAAAAGAACATGCATATGTACACGTACACACATATGTTGACTTTTATATACATATATAGATATAGATATAAATTTCTATTTTACCTCTCCCCCTTCTAAATGAAAATAAGACAAACTGTACTTAAGAACAATTACTTTTCTTTTAAACAGCTTTTCAACGATTTGTATCATGAAGGGTATCCATTACTTTGTCATTTGTACCCCGTACACATAACAACAATTACTGTACTCTTAAAGAGCATTTCAACGATATGCATCATGAAGATGAAGGGTATTCATCTCTTGTACCCCGTACCCCTGTGTACCAAAATTTTAATTTCGTAATCTCATGTAGGCAGTGACCTTCACCTTGTTTTGAAGAAAAAGTGTGTAAATATTCATCAAATTAGGATAAAATACATACCCTCATACGGATACACTTCTTTTTATATAAGATATAGCTATTTTTTTAATTATACCCCCCTCCTAAGTGAAAATATGATAAAACTGTACATAACCACAATTACTGTCCTCTTAAAGAGCTTTTCAACGATATGCGTCATGAAGGATGTTCATTACTTTAACATTTGTACCCCGTACCCCTGTGTACCAAAATTAAAATTTTGAATATTCATGTAGACAGTGATTTTCCCCTTGCTTTGAAGGTCAAGTGTGCAAATTTTCATCGAGATCGGACTAAAACTGTAGATTTATATAAAGAACATGCACACATGTTGACTTTTATATATGTTAGGCCGCCATCTTGAATTAATATGCCCGATTGGTAAACTATTTATCAAAAGTTACTAACTTCATAAAAGGAAGCCAACTTCTGAATTTCAAGGTTCTAGTACAATTGGTTCCCGAGATATCGTCTTGTCGAATTTTGTATATAAATGGCCGCCATCTTGAATCAAGATGGCGGATTTTTAAAATATTTCTTAGCGAGCACCTAGGAGGTAAGAGGAACACACCTACAAAATTTCATGGTCGTAGGTTCAGTGGTTTCAGAGATATCGTTATGTGTCAGTCAGTCAGTGAGTGAGTTTTGTCGCTAAGGCGATGATTTTCATTGTTTATTTTTTATTTTTCAATTTTTTGTTTATTCGTTTGACAGACTCCAGAAGAAAAAAGAGTTAATGTTTTTTTGTGATTTAAATAAATATATAGAATACGTTAAAGAAAAGTAATTCCAATAGTGTTCATTACAAACGTGGTAGCAGAGAAAAAACAGATTTACGGCGGAAGGCGGAAGGTAATATAATTAGAATAAGAACATCTATATTAAAATGACGACAATCGGAAGAATAAGAATGGGCTTAGGACCAGCAAAGAAAAGGCTTAAAGATTTAATCGCCACTATCCGGGACAAACTAACAGAAACAGACGACTTAGACGAACCTGAGATAGACAAATATTTAGATAGAATTGACAAATTCGCTACGACTTTTTTTGACCTTAGGGAAAACCTAATGAAATTAGCACTGATATTAGAAGACAATAAAGCAGAAATTACAAAAATAGAACAAGAAACAGAAGAAGAATATAACTTAAAATTTGACGTCGACGAAGTAAAAACTGACAGTTATAAAACAAAGAATAATTTATAAAAAACATAACGAACCAAAACAAAGCACAGCAATTCAAAAATCATTTAAACTCCCAGAATTAGTTATACAGAAATTTAGGGGTAATACCACTAAATGGGCTGAGTTTTGGGACTCTTTTGAGTCAGTAATTCATTCTCAAATTAATATGAGGGATGTTGACAAATTTAATTATTTACGATCTTATTTGTCAGACGAAGCATTACGATGTATTTCAGGGTTAGCAATGACAAATAATAATTACCAGGTTGCCATTTCATTGTTAAAAGATAGGTACGGGCAGGAGGGAATGATAAAAAATGATTTGTACGATCAGTTAAGGCTTATACCTACATCGACCGAACAAACTTTCAAGTTAAGGAATACTTTAGATCAGATCGAATCAACATTAAGATTGTTAGAGGCAATGGGAGAGGACACTTCTCATCCACATTTAGTTCCACTTATTATTTCTAAGTTTCCCTCAAACATTATCCTTAAACTAGAGGAGGATAAAGACACGTCGAAGATAAAACCAGATAAACTAAGGAAGTATTTAAACAGATTAATAGTAGCTAGGGAAAAGGTAGAAAATAGAACGGGAAGGGGAAAGGAAGGAGTAAGTTACTCAGTAGGAGGGGAAACAAAGGATTATAAGTGTGAGGCAAGTACATCGAAACAATTTCGAAGTACAACAGAAGCGTTACCCGTAGTAGAAGCTAAATGTAATTACTGTCTTAAAAAACACTGGAGTGATCAATGCGACCAATTCAAGACCGTCGATGAAAGAAAAGCTAAGGTAGAGGGATGTTTTATTTGCCTTTCAAAATCTCACTATGCGAAAAATTGTACTGTAAGAAAATCATGTTATTACTGTAAGCAAATAAAAAGCCATCATAGAAGTCTTTGTCCAAAAAAGTTTTTAAAAAGTAAGGAAGAAAATAAACAACAAAGATAGATACTACAGAGCATGAAAATAGAGAAGGAGAAGAGGAGATAGTTTACTTACAGACAGCTATTACAGAAGTTGAAGGACCAGAAGACAAAGAAAAAATAAAAATAAGAGCACTGTTGGATTCAAGGAGTCAAAGGACGTACATCACAGAACCAATAGTTAAACAATTAAATTTGAAAAAATACAATAAGGAACAACTTTCAGTGTATGTTTTTGGCAATGAAAAACCTAAAACTATCACATCATTAGTAAAAATTAATATTATATTAAAAAATGGAAAAAGATATGAAATATCTGCGAATGTTATTCCTACAATTTTGAAAGAATTTAAAGTTAATCCAGTCGTGGCTGAAATAAGGAAAAATTATCCATACTTGAAATTTGCCGAGAATGAAGATGCAATAAAAGAAGGGTTCGAGGATATCAATCTTTTAATAGGAAATGGGTACTATTTTGACCTTATGGGAGCTGATAGAATAGAGATTAGAGAAGGGTTGTACATAGTAAATACTGAAGTAGGATGGATAGTAAGTGGAAGGTCTAGAAAGGCACTTAAGCAGGTAAATCAAAGAATAGGAATCAGTTTTACTATGTATTGTAAGCAGCTATACCTTGGGAAGAGTACACCTACCTGGACAAACCAGATATAAGTTTAGTAAATAAAACTGGGGAAGACTTAGGATTATTGTGGAATTTAGAAAGTATAGGGATAAAAGGGAACCCGCCGAAGATTATATTGCTTTAAAGAAATTTAGCGAAAACATTCAGTTTATAGATGGAAGGTACCATGTTTCTTGGCCTTGGCGAGAATATCCACCGGACATTACAGACAACTATCATTTAGCACGCGGTAGGCTCTGTCGTGGACGAAGGCTTTTAGTTTATTTTTTATTTATTTTATTTTTTGATTTACTTGTTTTGACATTGAAAATTAATATTTAAAAGAAAAATAAATAGAAAGATCAGTGTGTCTTGATATAGAGAAAGAAAGAGTTTATTCTTTATAGTAAAAGTTAAGTTAAGGCAAGACATAAGTGGTAGCAGAGGAAACAAAGATCCAGGCCAACAGAAAGAAAAGACAAGTTTTGAACAGAAAAAAGAACAGTTTGACAATTGAACATTAAAAAAAATATTTGAAAACAATGACAGCTAACTATACGAACGTAAAATCAGCTTTTGAAACTATTAAATTAAAACTAATTAACGCTATACTTACTATTAAAGAACAGACCAACGGACTAGATTTAATTGACATTGACACACATTTAGAAAAAATAACTGTTTACTTGGAAAGCTTTACGGAAATTAAAACAAAATTAGAGACTTTAAGTTTACAAAATGAAAAAGACACAGAACTTTATAATTTGGAACTAAATGAAATTCATTCTTTAAAATTAGACACTATAGAAACTATCTCAGACTTAAAACATTTAAAAAACAGATTGACAGCCCAAATTAAATCAAAAGATCTTGATGAATCCAATAATCAAAATTCAAAAATATCATTGATTAAACTTCCAGAAATAAAAATACCAATATTTTCTGGAGATAAATTGAGTTGGACGGAATTCTGGGATTCATTTGAATCATCTATCGATTCCAGAAAAGATATCTATCCTGTAAATAAATTTAATTATTTAAAATCATTTCTAAAGGGAGATGCATTAGGATATATTGCCGGTTTGTCAATTTCGAATATAAATTATCCAATTGCTGTCAAATTATTAAAAGAAAGATATGGAAACACTGATTTAATAAAATGTAATTTATATAATCAAATCAGGTTACTTCCCACGTCATCAAATCAAACAAAAAATTTGCATCAAAATGTGATACATGTCAAAAATGTTTTAGAAATATCTAAAGAAGAAGCTAAACAAGCCGAGTTCAATTTAGAACTGGATGATATGGAACAACCTGATTATGAAGAGGAACTCAATTTTGACTGCGGCTCCACCATCATTTCTGACAACGATGCAGACTTGGAGGAGACGCAGGATGATAGAAAGAGTAAAGAAATACCTTCTAAGAAACAAAGGAGGAGCAATGCGGGTACTAACATGGAAGAACTGTCTGCCACCTCAAACTCTGGGGTGCCTGACAAACCTGAACAAGGAAAAGACACGGAAGAGGATAAAGAGAAAAGCAAAACTTCAGACAAGAATATTATAGAGAAAGATGATGGAACCAGCAAAGATAAAAGTGATAAAAAGGAAGAATTTTTATCTCCCAAGGAAGATTTAGCTAAAGAAGGAGTTAAGGTTTTAGATGATCAAGAGAATAATGAAAATCTAGAGAATCATGAGAATAATGCAAATCTAGAGAATCATGAGAATAATGAAAATCTAGAGAATCATGAGAATTATAAAAGTCAAGATAATAATCTTCCAGATTGGTTTAGAGAGTATCAAACAGTTCACCTTAGGAAGGAAGCTCCTGTACCTAAGAAGTTGGTGGAAGAATACAAAAAGAAGAAAGAGGAGCTTGATGTCAGACCCATTAAGAAAGTTATTTAAGCAAACGGAAGGATAGAAGAGCTTATCCATAGCAATGACGGATTGATTCGTGCAGCGAGGATAAAAACAGCGGGCACAGGAAGAACCATCACTCGCTCAATTGCAATGTTATACCCACTAGAAGTAGATGGAGAGGGTTAGTCGTCGGTGGAGGGCGCCTTGAGGCGACAGCCAACACCACAGTTCGGGTGGAGTGTCGTGGACGAAGGCTTTTAGTTTATTTTTTATTTATTTTATTTTTTGATTTACTTGTTTTGACATTGAAAATTGATATTTAAAAGAAAAATAAATAGAAAGATCAGTGTGTCTTGATATAGAGAAAGAAAGAGTTTATTCTTTATAGTAAAAGTTAAGTTAAGGCAAGACAGGCTCAAGTCATTATGTAAAAATTAAAATTTAGACATATTAATTAAATACGATTTGATAATTCAAGAGCAAATAAATAAGGGTATATTGGAATCCATTACACCAAATACAATTGTAGGAGAAATCAAGCATTATTTACCACATCAGGGTAAATAATGCTAAAATAATAATAATGCTAAATAACCAGCCACGAAAGAATATGACTTAAAATTTGACGTCGACCTGACAGTTATAAAACAAAGAATAATTTACAAAAAAACATTAACTCTTTTTTCTTCTCGAGTCTGTCTAACGACTAAACAAAAAATTGAAAAATAAAAAATAAACAATGAAAATCATCGCCTTAGCGACACTCGGGCGAGCAAATAGACTCTTCGTCCCCGATTTCAAGCGGACATAACATATGATACCAAATTTCCTATATTATTACCGGGTAAAAGTCATTTAACAAGGCTATTGATTGTTGAAATACACGAAAAATATTTTCATTGTGGGGTAGCTCAGACTTTAGTTGAAATTAGAAAGAAAATTTGGATACCTAAGGGAAGGGCAGTCATATCAAATATAATAAAAAGATGTTGTAAGTGTAAAAAATTGGAGGGGGGAGCCTTTAAACTACCAGGTTTTCCAATTTTACCAGAATTTAGAGTAGCAAATACAGGACTAGATATTTTCGGCCCATTGTATTTTAAATTTAATAGTAATAGTAATAAATGTTGGGTATGTTTATTTACATGTCTTACCACTAGGGCAATACATCTTGAAGTAGTGTATGATATGACAGCTAACGAATTTCTTCAGTCCTTACGGAGATTTGTTGCTAGGAGGGGAACGCCAAAGATAATTCTTTCAGATAATGCTAGGCAGTTTCATCTAGCCAGTACAATATTAACACATTGAGGACGGAGGTAAAACGTTGGTTTTATCAGTAGGACGGAGGTATATGCATGGGCCGTACTGATTGGACGCGCCGGCGCGTCCTCCCCGGCCTTTAGCTTGACTCACAATAAAAACGGACGCGTTATCGAGTCCTGCCGTCCTTTTGGCATTGCTTTTTTTTAACAAGCACCAGATTAAATATCTTAATTCTTAGATGTTTTCTTTTTTAAAAAAAATCTATTTAGCTTTGAAGAATCAAAAAACCATTATAACTTTAATTATTATACTCTTAAAAAATTTACAAGGACATGAGGATTTAAAAAAACACCTTTGTTTCTTATGTGTAACTTTATAACATAAAAAAAAACCAACAATTCGTTATTCTCCTAAATATTTATGTACAAGAATGTATACATTTTTTATAGCTCACACTATAACAAAAAAGAAATATGTATAAGATAGCGTTGAGTATTAAAAAAAAACGATAACTAACTTAAAATTATGTAACCAATACAATAAAAATGGACGCTAAAAGAAACTTGAAATTAAGTTTGTAGCTAATACTAAAAAAATATATACATCTAAAGAGAATGTATTACAAAAATATATCTAAACTATGAAAAAATATATAATACATATGAGGTAGCGCGGTAAGTAAACAAAATAAAAACAAACAAAAAAAGATAACTAACAAAATTATATAACAAATACAATAAACAAGGACGCTAAAAGAATACTACAAAAAATATATATCTAACAAATATTCCAAAAAAGTTATTTTAAAAAGAAATCGTATAAAGATAACAAAATATAAATTAAAAAATTATTTTATTGATATTTGTGAAAAGCCGGAAAACATTCTATACATAACCCAGGCTTATTAGGGCAATTTCCCACTGATACATAGTGTCCTTTCTTTTTTTATTCTTTGCACAATTGTGGCATTTTATTCTTTTAATTTTATTTGAACCGTCGTCCTTCGAAATCGCCGATGGCAAGTGAAAGTGGAACCTTGGAATTGGAATATTGGGCAAAGGTTCTGTTGAGGGTTCTGGAATCAAAGCTTTTATTACTTCCAATTGGTAATTATGAAGACTTATCCGTTTTGCTTCAAGGCACTTGTTGTATAAGAACCAAGAATTTACTAAAATCATGTGGAAGACGTGAATTCCTAGTTTCTTGTACCAGCGGAGGGTTTTGTGGAGTCCTGAGTGATAGGAGAGCATTTGATCATGGCGATCTACTCCTTTTATATAAGTATTATATTCACCTATCAGTCTTACTGGAGCCCTCAAAGTTCTCGTAATCACTCAAGTCGAGGTCTACTTCGTCCTCTTATTCGAGCTCAGGACATATGCGAAGAATATATATATTCTTCCTCTGTATACCGTACTTCTTTTGAAGTACCCGGTCTATCCATCTATACACAAAAAAATGCATACATGTAATTATACTCGTACTTACGTTGTGTAGTTATAATACAAACAAGAAGCAACTGGTAAATATATATATATATATATATATATATATATATATATATATATATATATATATATATATATATATATATATATATATAATATATATATATATATATATATATATATATATATATATATATATAATATATATATATATATATATATATATATATATATAAATTACATTCATATATATATTATATAAAAAGGAAAAATGTTAAATAATAGTAAAATGGGAAAATATATTGAAAAATATATAGTAGTCTAACCAAAAACAGGAATATATGTAATGTGTATATTCGTGTTTTTTCCCCATAAAAGTAAATTTTTTTTATTATAACTTCATAAAGATATTGTTAAAATTTTTGTCCCTATTTATATAACAACAGTAAATCAGAAAAAGTATTATAATTATGCATTATCTTACCTTGTAAAGACGTAAATATCTAATAGAAGCGGGAGGTGAGTAAGGGAAATGCAGGAGCAATTTCCTCAAAAAGTTGATATAAAAAAAGTGGAGCCGAAGGTCACAGTTAGCACTTGTACAGTCTTAAGAAGCTAGAGAGACTCTGGTAGAACGTTTCCAAGAGCCTCTACCCCCACCCTAATGATACATACATACAAGGATTTCGGACGCGCTGTCGCGTCCACCCGTCCTTTTGGCTTTGCACACTGGACGCGCTGGCGCGTCCGCCCGTCCTCAACGTGTTAAGGAATGGAGATATTCACACTGACTTGACTAATAAGGAGACATTAGATTACTGTATAAAGAACGGAATAGACTGGAAATTTACTACCGACCTAGCACCATGGACAGGAGGAGTCTACGAACGGATGGTGGGATTAGTAAAAAGATGTTTGAAGAAAAGCCTAGGAAAGAAGCAATTAACACTGAGTCAATTAAATACGATACTAACAGAAGTAGAAGCAACGGTTAACTCTCGCCCACTATTCTACTTTGGCCCGGAGGTTGAGGACAACGTATTAACTCCAGGGGATTTCCTAGGAACAAAATGTATACTCAAGCCAGCAAACACGAATCAAGCGGCCGGCACGGAAACAAAGAAACAATTATTAGATGCATGGAGGAAAGAGCAAAAGCTGTTAGATAGCTTTTGGAAGAGTTGGAAGGATCAGTATTTGGTTTCATTAAGAGAACGGACAAAACTTAACCACCAACAAGGAAGAAGATCAGTGTACAGATCACCTAAGGTAGGAGAAGTAGTCTTACTGGGAGATAGAACACCTCGTCAGCAGTGGAAAATTGGCCAAATTGAGGAGCTTGTGCTCAGCCAAGATGGTAATATCAGAGCAGCCAAGGTGAAAGTAGCGGGATCAGCAGAAACCCGATTAAGGTCTATTGGGATGCTATATCCGCTCGAAATCAGGGACGAAGAGTCTATTCGCTCGTCCGAGTGTCGCTAAGGCGATGATTTTCATTGTTTATTTTTTATTTTTCGATTTTTTGTTTAGTCCAGGGCTTGTAGCAGATTTTCCTCAAAATTAAGTGACTTTAGTGACTATTTTTTTCAAAATAAGTGACTTTTAAGTGACCTGTTTTCCCCAAATAAGTGACTTTAAGTGACTTATTTTAAGTAAAAATATATTATTTTAGTTACTTTTTGTTGTTTAGCACATTTAAACAAATGCAGTTATAAACATTTTAGAACGGTTTTTTGTTTATTTTTCCTCACTTCAGAGGCCACGTCAAATCATTCTTCAAAAAATAAAAGTGGTGAAAAAAAGATTTTCCGGGCGGCACCACTACAGATAAAGACTGATTTTCTGCCAAGTTTCAACTCTCTAGGTTAAATACCTTGGGGGCTACGATGATAACATACACACGCACATACATACATACACACACACACATACTTACATACATACATACAGACGTCATGCTGAAAACCACTCAGGAGGTCTTAAAAACACCCAAAACGGATAATTCCGTTGAAACCTCGAAAAAAAGTTTTTAGTGAAAACAATACTTTTCCTACTATAGGTTGTGAGGAAAAGTAATAACAATCAGGAGAGAGTTCGGAATAAGATATTCTTTTCGTCTTTATATTTTGCTTCCGAGCTTACCGAAGGTAACGGAAGTATTGTGTTCACTTTTGAGAACAAAAAAGTTTTATGCCTCCGATTTTAAAAATTCCAAGACAGAAATCCGTTTCAGACATCAGGGAACATTTTTGGTTCCGTGTCTGTCTGTCTGTCTGTCTGTCGGTCTGTGTGTCCGCGAATCGTGAAACGTGCGACGATAACTTGAGTAAATGTTTCCCGATTTTGATGAAATTTTGACATGTTTATTTTACCAATGCTCAGGTCGAGTTCGTTGGACAACGTTATCCGTTCAAGCGTTCACGCGCAACGCTCGCGTAAACGTGAACTTCAAATTTAAAATTGGAATTTTCGGTCGGGAAAAAAAATCATACCTTATCTATTCAATGAGACGAACATTTTTTTCAAATACAATTTTTTAGTAAAACCTACAGCGACACCCCTATAAAGTGTTAAAGATCGCTAAAAAAAAATTTAATTGTTCTTAGACAATAAACAATATAACAATAAAGTAATAAAACTTTAATGTTAATATAACAATAAAGTACATGATAGGATGCGAGGAAGCTATGTGCCACACTAATTGGCAGTGTATTTTTTATTTTTTTCATCCATGTTCATAATATTGACGATAAAACACAACACACGCCAGCTGAATCTAGTGCAACAGTTACAAACTTTATCATTCATCACAGTTCAAAGTAGGCCTAATATAAAATTTATAGTTAAAAAAGTCTTAAGCTTACAAAATCCCTTTTGAAAAACAGTTAAAATATATGTTTTGTATTTAAAAAATAAGAAAAAATATCCTTGTAAGCCCAAATAAGTGACTTTCAGTGACTTTTTTTTAAATAAGTGACAAAAAAGTGACTCTCGTCAAAATAAGTGACTTTAAGTGACTTTCAGTGACTCACTACAAGCCCTGGTTTAGTCGTTTGACAGACTCGAGAAGAAAAAAGAGTTAATGTTTTTTTGTGATTTAAATAAATATATAGAATACGTAATTCCAATAGTGTTCATTACAAGTGGTATTTGATTTTATATATATAGATATATAGATTTACAAAAATTAGTTTCAATTGACAAATAAATATGTATAATGCTCAGATCCACAGATAACTTATAGTAGAGTTTTTCCCATTGTGTCTCTGAGGAAAATGGAGTGGCTTTGCTATGTTGCCAAATCTTTTATTTCATATTTTAATTTTAAAAAAGTAAATCAGAGCAACAACACTAAACCTTTTCTATTGGCCAGTGGCCAGTTTCCTTTTGTTTACTTCCCTCCCCACTTTACTCAGAGATATCGTGTGAGAAACTTCTATAGTCATATCGAATTTATTAGCTATTTACAATGCACTATAAATTGCAATTTTCTTTTATTTACAGCATGTCCAAGACTTATTTAAAACTTGGGGACCTGAGATCAACAAATGTGACTATATATTTTACCGAGCTATTGGTAGAAGCAATTCAGGAGTGTTATTTGGTGGTCCCAATGCACCTCTTCTTCGATCTGATCCAAGAGTCAGAACTGTTCCTCTTACTACTAGAAGACCTACATTTAATGAACTTCAACGTGTCTACAATCTTATAGCTACTGTGTTTGTTTATGGTATGGCTATTATTTCACCTCTTCTATCATGAAGAATTTGTTTTTACGTAAAGAGGGTTTTCCTAATGCTTATAATATATATATTTTTTATGAATAAATCACATCTCCCTGGTAAATTTTGTATTGACAGTATATATATGTTTCTTCACAATAATATAAATATTTATTAATGATCCTATGTAAAGGAAGCACTGATTCCTTCATAGTATAATATGCTTCAAGTTACAAAATAATTGAAGAGGCAAACTACTTCTTCAAGAAAAGCATTTTTTGACCCAATCTTTAACTGTTTAGTAATATCTTATTACTTATTTAGAAGATGGATCTCATCTCTCAAACAGAGCCAGAGAATGAGTATTTATTTTGTATTTCCACCCTATTTTCAATATAAAATAGTATTATATTGTGTTTAATTTTAGATTCTAATGAGATTTTTAAAACAACATTTTCAACACCACCGAAACCTGCTAAAGAAGTACAAGAAGAATTTAAGAAACCATCAAGTCCAAGAAGGATAGATAGAGCTAAGGAAAGGCCATCACCAGACAGAAAGTTACCTCAGATAGTCCAAGATCTAGCCGCTGAATCCTCTACAGATGATAGTAAGACCTGCAACAAATGGTTCTTTTATTAATTACACTGAATGAAATTAATTAGTAAAATTAAATAATTTATAATTAATTAATTAAAGTAATTGGTGTATATGCCTATCTATAACTAGCTAATATGTCTATTTGATCTAAGGATGAAACTTATTATTTATATTTTTGATACTAATTAATAAATTACATTTATTTTTAGCGGCAAGTATTGAATTGATAACGGGTTTAGAAGAAATATCATTTGCTGATGACTTACAAGAATATGGTGATTCGATTAAATTTGACAAAAGTCAGAATAATAAAAACAATGCAAAAGCTAAACTGAAGAAAAAGAAAAAAGAAAAGAAGCCAGAAGGTTAGTGAAGAAGCTATAATTTGGCATAAGTTCATATCTTTGTGACTCAGAAAGGCCCTTATTACATTATGAGTCATTAACCTATTGGTCAGTGGCATAGTAAGGGACCTGTTTTCTTATTTTATGTTTATAGTGTAGAGGACACTGGAAACACAAAAATAATAATTCAAATATAGGTAGGCTGATGATTATGATATGTCTTATTGCAGTGAAAGGGGTAATTGGTGACATCTTACATATATTGTAAGAGCCGTTAAACCTGTGGCAATGGGCTTAATTTTATATTTAGAAAAGAAGTAAAATTAAGTAAATTAATTTAGATAAGTTATATCTATTTGAAGAACAAAAAGTCAAAACAAACATTAATTTTTATTGGAATAAATGTGGTTGCCTTAGCATAGCAATAACATATCATTTTGAGGTGAGTCGTCACCATCGGAGCACTACCTAAAATCATTTTTTTTTTTTTCTTCATTTTCACTTCTTATGTGTCTTAATACTCATTAGAAGTCTTTGTTTATTCTTTTCTATTAAAGGAGAAGAGCTTAAAAGGGCGCAGTTACAAAGGATCAAAATATCACCCTCTATGAGATTATTAAAAGGCTTAAAAGAATTGGGGTGCCACTTTTCAGGTTTATGTAGTTCTCAACCTTAAATAATAGGATAAACTCATGAAATAACTGTTATTTGACAAAGTGTCATTAAGATTTTGTGACAAAGAAATTACCACTTAAATTAAACATTTTGTAATGTTAGATGCTACACTAGCTAACAAACTTTTCCATAATGGAGTTTTTGATACTGTTGCATTTATTATTGCATGCTAAATCAGTCTGAAACTCGGCTTTGCACAATAAAGTTACTTTAGTGGAGATAGGTAGTTCTTTAGTTTTAATCAAGTGGCCCCACTGCTCATCTAGAAAAATGATGCCAACATATCTTATATCACACTTTGGCTTTGTGTAAAATTTTGATTTTTTTTGGCAATATTGCATCTATCTGTTGTTTGTATCTAGCTAATGGAGTGATATGCTAACCATGTGTCATCCATCTTATGTATAGTTGGGTAAGCCCTTTGGCTTACCTAAACCCTCCATTGGCTGTTGCACCACAAATTATTGCTATTGTTGGTGTTAGATCTAACATGTCCTTGATCTTGATTTTTTTTTTTTTTTTTTTTTTTTTTATAGATAACTTTACTCCAGAAGTAAGAGAATTTTGGTCTAAAGTGCATGGTAGCTGTGAAAATGATGATTCTGAGGCACTCAAACAAGCTTTGGAATCGTATTCTGACTCTGTTTCAAAAGAAGAACTCTCTATGGTACTAAATCAAAGAAATATAGATGGGCAAACTGTTCTACACAAGATGGCTTTTGAATCGAAAGGAGATCTCGTTAGGTTATATTTTATTTTATTTAGCAAGTAGGCTTTGAAAATTATACGAAAATCTATAGAAATAAGTTGATTATTTATTAATATTATTTTTTACAGGTTGCTTATGCTTTATGGATGTGATCCTGCTGTTAAAGATAAGAAAACTCAAACACCTTATGACATGTGTTCTGAGAAGACAACTAGAAATATCTTTAGAAGGTTCATGGGTGAATTTCCTGACATGTATGATTATTCCAAAGTAAGCTTCGCTATGTCTTATGTTATTATTAATAATATGAATTAAGCAGTTCAAATATTTTTTCATTAAGTACCAATGAACATATCTGGTATCAAATGTCATAATATAGAACAGTTACCGTAGGATAACATCTCATAACAGCTTAACTGTCAGGCATACCTGCTGAGTGCACCCCCACTTTCTTAGACACCGTGCATTCCCCTACTCCCCTAACTTACCCGCTGTGAGATCATGAAGGCACTACCTGTTAATTATTATGCTCTAAAAAATTCCAAAATATTTTTTAATTTTAGGAGATAACACTCATACTCTTCATATATGCAAAGGTTATTAATTAAATATGTGATGTAGGCGTAGTATGGAGTTTTTAGGTAGATAAACTTTAAATTGTGTTGGATTTAACTTAAATTTTATTTAACTGTTTCTATGTTATTTTAATGATATTGATAGTGACATTGGGATCTTGTAATTTGGCATTTTTGAGAAATTATAGTTAAGTTAGATATAGTTATTAAGATATACACCTAGTCTGCCCTTATATATTAGCTATTAAGATATTTAGGACCTATAAAATTCAAGAGTAATAATTTTTTTCTGAACCTTTCGACTGTAGTTTTAAGATACAAAATCTCACTGTGTCACTATATGCATCTTTTAATAAACAAATTTTCTATTTCATTTTCTTAGTCTCACATTCCAAGTGCGCTAAATGAAGCTATCGAAGCAGAAATTCTTGAAAAGAAAAGATTACTGAGGAAAGCAAAGAGGCAAAAAGAGAAAGAAAAGAAGCAACAGCAAGAGGCAGCTAAAATTGATGAAGACGACAAAAAACGCTTTCTGGCTTTGAGCGATCGAGAAAAAGTAATTTTTATTTTAAAATATTGTATTAAGTAAATTATGAAATCTGTCTTTTGTTTGCAGTGGTTTTATCAATAGAAAAGTGAGTCCTATATTTTCTGCAGTTTAGAACTTACATTTTTTTTAATGAATATTAAATCCTTATCAAGATGAATGAGATTTTACGTTTTCTAGGTTTTTGTCTGTATCTCAGAGGAAGGATCAGCCTCTTCACATAATATAATGTTGTAAAATGTGTTACAAAACATATCCAACTGATAAACCAGCAATGGATCTTAAAGATCAAGTACATTTCTTACTCCTATTCAAAGATAGTTCTTGAAAGAGACGGGTTTTCACTTGGAAATTTAAGTGTACCATCTAATAGCTAACTAGCTAGTTGGTTTATTTAATAGCCAAGTGTATTCTTCTTTTTTTTATTTTCTCATACACATAGTGTTATGTAAAGAGAAAGTATAGTAATGACACAAAAATTAAATTTTGGGATTACACATTTTAATGTCCCTTAAGTCCAAACAAGTGTTTATAATTTATGTGCAGACACGAGGTGCTTAAAATATTGTGGGAAAATTTGACTTACTTATTCAAAAAAAATCAGACCCCGAGGCGAAATCAAGAAAGTTATTTTACATGCTGCCCCCAAAAAATCTAAAAAAATTGTAATAGAAATATTATGGTACTTCTTTAGATAGTTACTCCCCTATGTGTTTTTAGAATATAAATGACATTAACTAAATAACTATTAAGACAATGTGATGTTTAGCCCAATATCACACTAATGTTCATATAAGGGGAGTAACAGTCTAAAGAAGAACATTCCTTACACCTTCTTTAGATTGTTACTCCCCTCTGTTATCTTTATAAGGGGAGTAACAATCTAAAGAAGTGCCAATATTATTTCCCAAAAACAGTTGTGACAATTTTTATTTAAATAAAAATAAAAATGCTTAAATGAAATATTTTTAATTATAAGTTTAACCATATAAGTCGTCATGGGTAAAATCTAATTTCAGAGATATTTAAAAAAAAAAAGTTTAAACGAAAACTGATATGTTAACAACCACCTGTTAAACTCTATAAATATGTTAACTTATAAATTGGATTAGAGACTTATGCAAATATTATTATGAATTTAAGATTGTTCTGTTCGAGTTTGTCAGACTAATTGTTTATTCCTAACAAGTTTGATTTTAATTTACAGAGAGCGTTAGCTGCTGAAAAGAGGCTCATTGCAGCTTCAGGGAAAACTGCTGTTGTGATATCACGATGTTTCCTCTGCGGATCAGACATCACAGGAAAAGTACCTTTTGAATATAGTACCAATCGTTTCTGTTCCATAAATTGTCTTAAAGCTCACAGAACTGGTGCAAAAAAACAATCATAGCATTGCCTTGATTAATATATTTTAAAAATTTAAATAAACCAGGTACTAAATATTTTATTTTGAATTCATAATGCCAATTTTACTGAAAATCAGATTATTTTTTGTATGTTTTCCCCTATTTTAATATATTATAAATAATAATTTTTCTATCATTTATGTCCATATGATTTATACAAATAAACAGTGTAAACAATTTATTATTATAATTAGAAAAAAATGTTTAAATTTTATTTGTGTTTTTTTTTTTTCTTTCACAAGTGAGAAGGATCCTTTCTGTTAAAAAAATATCACCTTATAGTGGTAATAAATTATTGTATTTTATTTATTACAAATGAAATGACTTAGAATTGTTTTATGGGAGATAAAAGTATACAGGAGGGAGGTTAGGGATTTAGGAATTGTAACTGATGTTTTATGTGCTTTATACCTCATAAAGAAAAAAAAGAAAAAATAAGCGCATAATTATAATATCAAAAGGATATTATAACAAGAGAAGATACTGCTGCTTTTATTAATGGATACTAAATAGTATTAATAGTGCTGCCAAAGGAGTCACAAAAAAACTATCACAGGATTGAAAATTAAATTTTTTATTACAGTAACTAAACATTTAACCATTTTGGATATTTGGATATAACGAATTACATACTTTGAAAAATTAACCCACCCCGAGGATTCAATCTTGTAGCTAAAATTCATTTCTTAATTTCATTTTGGGGTACACATTTTTTAGACCATGATTACCTAATGGCATCGAAATTGGTTCAGTAGTTAAGTCTCCACAGAACATGTTCTTCAAACAGTTATTGAAAAAAAAACTATTGAGGATATTATAGGATAACTATTTTCTTCTCTACCATCGCTTATTGCTTATATAGTTTTGACTTTTTTTTTGCCCACGCCAGACTTTTTTTGCGCCTATAGATATTTGACGCCCAAAAATGATAGATATTAGCTAAATTTTGAAATCAAAAAATATTTGTATAACTAATAACCTTTTACGTGATGCTTCTATTTCATTCCCTTTAACACCCAAATTTCATTATTTACCCTACTTGGTAAATTTGGCCTCAAGGAATGGCCCCGGCTATCACTATGTATTTAAAAAAGTTTTGTTCAAGTTTGTCGCACCAATTTTTTTATTTATTTCATTATGCGTATTAGGGTGGCTCAAACATCCTCCTACTGCTGTTTTTATTTTAATTCAATTAGTGTAAGTATCTTCTTCTTGAGCAGGGCCAGCTCAAGGCAAAATCTTTACCCGGGCAAGAACCTATTGGGCCGCCCTATCAGGGTGAGTGGGGGTATTCTATGCCCCCAAGAACTAAGGGGGGACCTCCCCTGGATATTTTTGGAAAATTAGATACAAAATTGTGGATTTTGAGGAGTTTTAGGGGTTGTTTAAATTTATTTATTTGTTGTTAATTTTTTATCTGTCATGAGTATACTATACCTCTACCTATGTCGTTCCCCTTAACGACGCCACTGTAATATATTTTGCTTCCGAGCTTACCGAAGGTAACTTAAGCTATATGATCGTTTTGAAGAACCAAACAATTTTATGTCTCAGAATTCAAAAATACCAAGACAGAAATCCGTTTGCGAACATCTTAAAAACTACTCGTTCGATTTCAATGAAATTTGGATGGTAGGTCATAATGTGCGCATTGTTGGTCCCATTCAAGTTTCAACTTTTGCGCTTATGAGTTACTCATCCACAAGCACACAAACATACATTTATTTACACATATCTTCTAAAGTACTCATCTGATTTTCATGAAATTTGGATGGTATGTCGTAGCCCACGGATGGGCCCATATTATTTTTAACCGTCTGTGATTTTTACAATTTGCTAAATTGATACCTTTATTCATGTAAAAACAATTTTGACAGATTTAAAATGAAAAGTGGGAAACAATTAAATAAATTAGAAATAATGGTTTGCATCATTTAAGGACGTTGAAGATTACGAGGAAGCTATGTGCCACACTATTTTTTAAACAATTTGGTATAAATATGTGCGATTTTCTTTAAGGGAAGGGTTTTTAATAGCTATCAACACTTGCTTAGACTTTGGGTTTACTGTTTATAGTCAGATGAGTAGTGAGTATATTCTGAAATTTTAATGAAATGAAGAGTCAGAATCTTCCAGTAAGGTTTTTTTAAAATATTTTGACTAACTATATGTTAACAAACTGATTTTGGTACTTACCAATATACTTTGGTTTTAAGCGGTATTCCACATGATAAATTTGATTATTTTTTAAATTTTAAAACATTAAATAGGTATTCATAAAAAGGAAGTTTTTCGTCTTCAGAACGATCACGTAGCTTCCGTTACCTTCGGTAATCTCGGAAGCAAAACGACGCTACGAGTGACGCTGAACAAAAATGTTTTATTAAATATGGGTCCGGAACAGCTTCGTTTTCGATGTATCTTTGCATGTGTTTTGCTTCACAAAAAAACAAATATCTTTAAAATTCTCAAATATACTATGCTTAAATTAATCCAATCCTTGCTATGTAAATAAAAATGATTTAGGAGTTAGAGCGATATTGGATGCAATCTGGATCGACTTATAAAGTAACAGGGACGTAAAACTTCAAACATTTGCTGGAAAATCAGAGGTTTGTTGAACGGAAAAATTCAATTCTCCACAGGGTTTGCTTTAATACGACGGTTTAAAGGTAAGTATTTACGAAGTATTTGAGAATTGTAAGGATGAAACTTAAAAAAGTATGATTTCTATTGCTTTTTTAAGAAGAGCTTTTTATTGGAACTTATTTGTTCAGCATCAAATTTCCTATAAGACCCAACAGTGGCTTTGTTACGCAGGTATATCTTGTTTGTACATGTAAAAGAATTGAATGAAATTCTGTCCAAATAATTTCTCCGCTAGTAACATTTAATCCTCTATAATTTAAAAACTATTCGTCGACCCTAGACTTTAATACAATTCGAAGGCTTATAAAAACGAAGTTTTTCACGTATTTTCCCCACTTTTACCATCTCTTAAAGAGGGATATTAGAAGATGCCCCCCTTAAGATTGGAAGGTTCGGTAATTTCGGGATTAATTTTAAAATAAAAATTTTTAAATGTAACAGGACTTGATGTTTAGGAGCTGAAAAGATGTTATGCTCTTTACAATTGTTCCATTGCCCCATTTCTCCATCTCATTTAGTTTTTAAGATATTATGCATTCATATTTTACGATTTTGGTAGTATTCATACTACGGAAAGATTAAGTTTTAATTTAAATCAAATTATAATTATTATTAACTACGGGAAACAGACAGAGAAAAATACACTCCAGCGCTGGGATTTGAACCATAGGCCTCTATATATATAGAGACATATTTTAGATCGTAAAATATGAATTTCTAATTGATTGTACTAGGTACAGGTACTAATTGGGTACTTTATAATTATAAGCGTTATTTCTCGGTCTAGTTCTGTCATTAATGTTGACTTCTCAGATTTGTGGAAAATTGAAAGCTTAAATTCGGGACAAGGTATCATTAACGTCAGAGGAAATCATTCTCCTGATGCGTAGCTTAGTGGGTAGAGCGCTATACCGGAAATATAGAGGCCTGTGGTTCAAATCCCAGCACTGGAGTGTATTTTTCTCTGTCTGTTTCCCGTAGTTAATAATAATTATAATTTGATTTAAATTAGATATTATGCATTTAAAAAAAAAAAATACGTATAACACTCTAAAAACCAAAATAAATCGAAGTCTCGAGAACTATTGAGAACACATAATCGACATTTCTTGTTGCATTTGACCCTAATGCCGGGTCCACGGGGAGGGAAGACGCTAGAGTGGCTCACTGTAGAGAGAACTCGACCCGTGTGAACGTGTCGCAGGGAACTCTCCTATCGAAGATCCTAATCGAAGATAGTTCACTACCGCTCACTCTCCATATCAAACATGTTTAATTTTCAGGCGTGAATACTCCAGTCAGGGCCGGTCCTCGCTTCTTAGCCGCCTGCGTGCGAGTAGCGAGTTTTTTTCACTATCATCTTTGTTCATATTACCTTTACCTAATGTAACTTGGTTATAACTTGCAATGAAATTAATAATTTTAAGTAGTCAAATATAAAAAATAGAGAATCTGTTGTAAAAAAAAAAATATATATATACAGGGTGTCCCCGGATCGACTTACCTATAGGTGTAAATGCAAAAAAATTCATATTTCGAAAAAAAGTCATTCTTTATAAAGTCTCCTGCATGTTTTGGAATGAAGATACATCGCATTCAAAATTTCGTACCTGGCACCCTGTACCCAAAAGGTACAAATTTCTGTAATTGGTCTAGAGGGAAGTGGTCTTATTTTCAATTTTTCGAGAAAATGTTATTCTTTATAAAAATAAGTATTTTATATTCTAAAGATCATATTTGAATAAAAAAAATTTAAAAACGCAAGTCAAAAATCCCCCCCCCCCCGAAAACAAAAAAAGAAACAAAAATAAAAAAAGAAACACCCGTCCCTTTTTTATTTCTTCCCCACATTAAGTTGCTTTAATCAAAAAGGTTATTATAACAACTTTTGTTGTACAAAACAAGACCTTTAAAATGATACCTCATTTATCCAGTTTGAAAAACTTTATATATTTTTTCTACTTTATATATTTTTTCTATTTTTAGACAAAATTTTCTACAAGAAAGTGTAATTTTAATTTTCATAACTTCAAATTACATGACGAAACATTTATACAAATATAATTTTTAAGAAAAAAATTAATTTTTAATTTGTTCCATAACCATAACTTGGCAAAAAGCTTAAGCAAGGCGGACTTCAGGAAAAACTTCCTAATTTACTAACGTTTCGATCAATATTAATATTATTACCCATTCATATGGTGGAAATTTTAGTAAACTTCCCTAAAAGTAAAAACGAATCGTGTTTATTGCTGTTATTGTTGACATGTAGATGAGTATACTAAACCAATCTTGCTTATTTTAATTATTTACTCACCTGTAAGTCAAAAATAGCAACAATAAACATGTATCTTTTTTACTTTCAGGGAAGGTTACTCAAATTTCCGCCATATGAATGGGTAATAATATTAATATTGATCAAAACGTAAGTAAATTAGGAAGTTTTTCCTGAAGTCCGCCTTGTTTAAGCTTGGTTCTTTGCCAAGTTATGGAACCAATTAAAAATTATTTTTTTAATTTTTTTCTTAAAAATTATATTTGTATAAATGTTTCGTCATGTAATTTGAAGTTATGAAAATTAAAATTACACTTGTCTTGTAGAACATTTTGTCAGCTTTACAACGACCCCAAAAATATTGTTCTACCTTTTATACTTTTAGAGCAATAAGTGTTTTTATGAGCAAAGGTATGCGATTTATAAAAAAATCACAAAATTTGACCTTGTGGGAAAACGGTATTGAGAATAGACCCATGGTTTATATGACGTTTTTTGTAGCCAATGATGTTTAGAATCACCCTATTTATTTTTGTACATATATCGCCAATCACCCTGTATATATAATATATAAATATAATTTTTGAAATAGACAAAATTGAAAAGTTTAAAATTAATTAATTTGTTTACTAATATAAATTAAAATTGAACTCTCCGTGCTTTTTGACTTGCTAAATCATTAATAATTGCTGTCAGATCTAAACTTCCCACCCTTCATGTTCTATTGCTTGAAACTTTTTTCTATCTCCTATATTTTTGCTCCCTAGAAGGGGGCAAAAAAGCAAAATAATCCTTCCCAAAATAGTAAAAAAATAACTCTTATATCGTTATAAAATCTAAACGGTTTGGAATAAATTAATAGAACATGGGGATCTGTACCATGTAAAGGGAAGTTTGTTTTCATGCAATCGTGCTGTTGGGGAAACTACCCATTTTGCCCCCAGGCCACGCAACTTCAAAATTTCAAATTGGAGTGTATATTTTTATAGCAGTTTTGGATTCTACTGTGAAAAATAATTTACATCAATCTCTTTTTTTCATCTCAATATTTTGCCCCTTATATAGGGCAAAAATATAAAAATGGTAGATTCCAGCGCCTTGGAGCAAAATGGGTGGTTGCCCCTTGTACGCGAGTGGATGAATGCAGACTTCCGTTTACATGGTACAGATCCCCCAAGTTCCATTTATTTATTCTAAACAGTTAGATTTTATAACGATATAAGTGTTATTTTTTTACTCTTTTCGGATTGATTATTTTACTTTCTTTTGACCCCCTATAGGGGGCAAAATATTGGAGAGAAAAAAAGTTTCAAGTAAAATTTTATTTTATGAGGCAACATATTGTTTTAAAAGGTACTAACTATGTCTGAGTCGTCGGCGTCGGCTCGTATTCTTAAATTGAAAGACGGTGAAACTATGAAGTTTCTAGAGTTGTATTCCGGTGAGCCAGTGTTGTATGATTTGAGCTGTTCAGAATATAAAAATAGAGTTTTTTAATGGCAGCAGCTAAAATAAGTAAAAGATAAGTAGAGTGTTCACTCCCCGTGGGAACCCGGCTCAAGAATCAGGGGCGTAGTGGACAGTGGACATCCCGCAGCGGGGGCCGCCCGGGGGAAAAAATGCTTCAGGGGTCCTTTTTTGATAGGGATAGGCAGTGCCGGATCTAGGGGGGGGGGGACTACGGGGGGCAAGCGCCCCAGGCGGCACGCCCAGGGGTGGCGAAACGAGGTGGAAAAATTAAATGATAAATAAAGGAAAAGTAATAAAAAGTTCTCCAAAACGCCTAAAATACACCATTTTGAACCTAATTTTCTAAAATTTTCCGAGGGAGGCCCCCCGAACCCCCCTTTGGGCAGGAGGGTGACCCCTCCTAATGAATCTGGAAGAATTAATAGCATAGTATAGTGTTACAGGTTAAATAAAATAGAAAGTATCATTATTAATTGATATTTTAAACGCAATATAGAATAGGTACTGTAGTTTTAGCTGAAAAAGCTCTAAAAAAAGATTCTCCAATTTTATAAAATTTTCCGGGGGAGGCTCCCGGACCCCCCTTTGGATTGGAGTCTAAACCCCCCCAAATTCTCCCCCCCCCCCCAAATTCTACTCCTAGATCTGCCCCTGTGTGGCAAGGGCGGCAAAATCTGCTTTTGCCCCTCCTGAGAAAAAACCTAGATCCGGCACTGGGGATAGGACGGTGATAAGTTCGTACTTTTACAACATAATATGTACGTATATACTGTACAAGTCATTATAAAGGGTTAAGTTAAGTAGGGCGAATGTGAAAATGTGTAAAGTACTGACTGATAATATCATTATTTATTAAATTATTTATAATATTTTGTTGTTTTAGAGTTAACAAAGATATTTAGCAGTTATACTTCAGGTAGATTTTTAGACTGATAACAGAGTTTAGACTGGTCGTGTTTTAATATTATAATTTAAATGAGTAAATTTAAATGAATAATTAAGAGTTGAGTTCACATTTGTGAACAATATTTTACAGAAAATTATTTTCTTATAATTCAGGGGGGAGGGGGGGGGCTGAAATATTCTGCTATGTTCCTGAAATGAATATACAAGTTATGTTATGACTTGATATATGGTAGACTGGTAGACTTCCTTTGTCACATAGTATCAATTACACGTGTTTACTAGAGTTGTAGAAAAAGTAACCATTTCGTCCACTTATATACATATAACATATAAATATGTATATGCAAAAATTCTAATAAATTTAATTAAGTAGTAAATTTTTTTCAAATTATAACCCCCCCGGTTTGTTAAAATAATTTATAGAGAATATAAAAAAATATTTCGGTCATGCAGAGAGAATATTTTTACGCTTTTTATGTAGAGCATAAATATAATTCCTAAAATAGACTATCAACTAGTGTGGCACATAGCTTCCTCACATCCTATCACGTACTTTATTGATTTTCTGCTTTTACAAGCCATTATTGTCTAATTTATTTAATTTTCCCCCTTATTCTTTTAAAATGTATGCCAAAATTATTTTGATTTTTTACATGAAATAAAGTATCAATCAAGCAAAAATTAAAAAGCGTAGACGGTTGAAATTAATCTGGTACTATCTGCGGTCTGCTTTTGACAAACCATCCATATTTCATAAAAATCAAATGAGTATACTTTTGAAGGTGTAGGTGTAAATAAATGTAAGTTTGTGTACATGCTGAAGAGAAACAAATGGGCGCAGAAGGTTGAAACTTACATGGGACCAACAATGGACTAATTTTGACCTACCATAAAATTTTAATTAAAATCGGACGTGTAGTTTCTAAGACATATCAAGAAATTGAGCGCAGACAAACACGGAACCAAAAATGTTCCCTGATGTCTAAAACGGACTTCTGTCATGGAATTTTTGAAATCGGAGACATAAAATACTATCGTTCTTTAGAAAGATTAGATAGCTTCCGTTACCTTCGGTAAGCTCGGAAGCAAATTAATTAGATATAATTTACACCTTTTGTATATTTTTAAAAACAACGTGTTTATAACAAGAAAGAAATTCCCCCTGTTTTTTTTTTAACGTACTTTCTTTTATTGTTTCTATAAGTTATATCTTTATAAAGATTCACTGGTTGGAACTGAAAATGATCATTCTAAAGAAAACATTTACTTTTTTTTTCAGAAAGAAAATCAAAAACCTACACGGTCTAATTTAAAATAAGAAAGTTTTTGACGAAATAAGAGGTCAAAAATAATTGGAGGAATATTTGAAAACAACGCTAAAAAAAAGTAACACAATTTACACTTATTATTTATCTCAAAAACAAAAAATATAAACGGGTGATGCGCTATAGATGGGACACCCTGTATAATAGTATATAATATAACTATTACTTTTTAAAAAATAGTCTTTATTGTAATTTGTTTTTATTTTTTTAATATGGATCGTTATAATAAATATTGTTCAGACTTGACAGAAAATATGTAGGGTTCAGGGTTCATTAAGATAACATCGCTTTATATTAATAAACTATTCTGAAAGTTGCTATGTTCCATAACGTAATGGGTTCAGTTTGAATTCGGAGTCGAGTGCTGGACTCAACGTTAGTCCAATGCTTAGTTGTAATTTAGTAGTTAATAATATGCACTTTTCTTCACTTCCAACTAGTCAAAAATTATCCTCAGGTAAGTAAAAAGTCATTTAAATTTAATTTAATATGTTTTATGTAAAATTAATTATACATTCTGATGAAAATAACGTGATGATAAGAATTTTAAAATTTAAGATTAATTTATTGTATAAAGAAAACAAATTTTAAAACGTTCTAATATAGACTTAATTTGTTTTAAAAAATTGCCTTGATTCTAAACCTATCTGTATGATATACTTTGTAGTATAGTTATATATAAATGTGTTAATTCTTTCTTGATGTTATAATTCTTTTTTAAATGATTTAAGTTTATTCGCGTTAATTTTAAGTTTTAGAATCAAATCTGAATTAATAAAAGTTTCTCATATACATAGTAATACTGAATTTAAATTCCATATAATCTAATTTAATTAGTTGATTATTAAAGATATTATTTATAGAGTGTTCGATAGGTGATTGTTTACATTTCGTTTTCGATTTTCAGCTAAATCAGAATAATTTGCATCAATATCTAAAGTATAACTAGATCTTGTATTACATTTTGACATTTGTTTTAAATCAAAATCTTCGGAACTACTTTTTGAGAAAATCTTTTTTTCCTGTTTGTAGTGGGTATCGCTACCTAATTAGAAAATGAATGAATTAATTTTTGTTGTTTTTAATTTTAAATTTAATATTGGGTTTTCGTGAAAAAAATCATTCTTTATAAAAACTCCTGCTTATTCTTTAAGCACTAAAAAAATGGTATTATTTTCTTAATTTTCTGTACAGGGTGTTCACTTTTTCTGACACTTAATAAAATTACTAAGAGTAAACTATCGTTATTGTGGACGTGGTCGAAAAAAAATATTTTGAAATGTGGTTCAGAATAGCAAAAAAAAAAACGCGTAAATATTTATTTATTTTATTTTGTGAATTATTAAATTTTAGTTTATTTTATAAATGTAAACAATAAGCTAAGTTCAACAAATAGCTCAGACCGGGATTTAGTGATAATAATCAGAACGGACATTAGCGTAGAGCGTGGAGCTTGGATACGCTGAAGCAAATAATTGAACACCAGGTCAGTACCATTATTTTACCCTTCAGCGCGTCCAAAATTATTGTAAAGAATATATAAATAGAGTCGAAATTTGCGCAGAAGAAAGTTTCAATACATTTTAATGATCTTTTTTCCCCCTCACTGTTTAGTTTTTGTGATGATTGTTTTCTGATTGGGTGTTCTTATTACAATTATTAATTTCTTGTGAAACGCAACCAAAACCTTTTTATATTCCTGTCTTTAATTTATTATATAATTTGTAAGTATTTGATTTGATTTTTTTTAGAAAATATACAAAAATTCAATATTCATGAATTATTTTGCCAATTATGAAACCACATTTCTTCTCTCACTTTTCGCTAATTCATTTATTAGTATAACTCTAATTCTTCCGCAATCGGCGTTCTGCAACATATTATTTTACGTAGCGAGAAAATTTATTCTTATCCTTTAATATGACTTCCATAGACGCTCCTAAATTTGTTTAGTATCAACATAAAACTTGTTATATTTTTTTTGTCTTTAACTTATTATTTGATTTGTAAGTATTTTATTTTATTAGAAAATATACTAAAAATTAATATAAAAGTTTTAAGTTTTCAAAAAATTGGCCACCCTGTACAAAAAAAAAAACAAAAACAAATAGTATAATTTTTAGTGGTTAAAGAATAAGCAGGTCTTATTATAAAGAATACTTTTTTCTCGAAAGCCCAAAAATTAACAAATTTTTCCTCTTTAGCACTTTATCTTGGGACACACAGAATATTTAGTCTGTAGTTGTGGAAGAATTATTCTTACGTTTTCTCTCACCTTTTCCAAATTCATTTATTAATGTAACTTTAATTCTTCCGTAATTCTTATAAAAGTTGAACATATTATTTTACGAGTGGCGAGAAAATGTATTCATATCTTTTAATTAGACCTCCATAGACACTACTAAATTTGATTTAAATTTGTTAACATTTTTCAGGGGTATATAATTTAAGAAAACAAATGTTTAAATTAATGGGGGAACGTTCAAAACAACAGAGCAGTTCTGAAAGTGAGGACGACCCCTTCAGCCCTCGGTTAAAACAGAGAATTACACCGGAGATCATCGTCACCAGTACTGGTTCTCTTGAGTAAGTAATATTACTAAAATGTAAAGCATAATAACTTAATTAATTGTTCTTAGCCTTTATATAGTATATCTTTAGACTTGTTAAGTGGGCACGGCACCATGGCCAAAAGGATCAATCACCTATTTCAGTTCCAGAGGCGAGAATGAAATTAAGAAAGATACCGAATGCGACTGAAAATTATGCTATAATTTGCTAAAGCTAAAATTATGATAGAGATTAATTTTGGCTTAACACCACATAATATAACAGTAATGTAATAGCTAGTAGCCATTAATATAGTTAATAACCATTAATATAGACTCCAAAAGCTCATAACAATTAAATAAAACGCCTAAGAAGGCTTATTAAAATGTTCATTAACCGAGACTTATATTTGATTTTAAAAATGCTTATGTTTGGTTTGAAATGTATTTACAACAAATACGTACACAATTACACAATGCGTAACAAATACCTACATAATACGCAACAAATAACTTTGACAGACACCACTAACAACAAACTACGACGTATAAAACCTTTCCTAGGGGACTGGACCTCCTCATTTAGGATAAACAGACAGGAAGAGACGGTACCCTGTGGATTGAGTATAGGACATACTGGACTTACTCACAGTTATTTGTTTACTAGAGACGGGGCAAAACCAAGATGTAGGGGCTATGTGACGATACTTTGACTGTAGCTCATCTACTTCTACTGACTGATTGCTAACAAATTGATCGACTTAATATTACCCACGACATCAGATATTTTAGCAAACAACTTGGCTACCACAACTAAACTGATGCATTACACAAATTGGACAGTTGGACCCTCAATTTCTTCCCTAAGTTAGCGCAAATGCAGTATCTGCTAAGTACTGTTTCTTCTATAATTGGATTTCTTCTTAAGGCAGCTGAGACTTAATAAGTATCTGATAAGTCAAGCTGTAATACATGTGGGGAAATATTTTTAGCAGAAATTTGTTTTAGCAATTGAGATTTACACTAGTACTAATTTTAAAGATAGTTTTCAAGAGATATCATCGAGGCATAGATTCTCTTTAAAGATATTTTTTTAAGTTAACGATTTACGATTAATTATTTCTTAAGTAACATCAAAGAATTGTATATTTAAGACAGATATTTTTTTTATAAAACCAACCTCTTTTTCAAACCTTTTGTTCAGGTCGTTACCATCGCAAGAGTGTAACGAAGAAGAAACCTCAAAATCGGAAAAACCATCATTATGGCTTGATGTAGGCAGAGTTTGTTTCTTTTTGGTTATATGGTGCCTTATCGTCGTAAGTAAAACAAATTTGTATGAATATATGTATATTCTTTTTCTTTGATTTTTCATTTTCTTTTTTTTTGTCACTATATACAATTACACTAAATAGGCAATGTAAACTATTGATAAAGAACACTGACAATCAGAAATCAAAACGAAGACTAGTATTACGTATTCAATATTCTTTAGTTTAAGTCCTCACGTTCTTTCATAATTCACTAGTTTTGTAAACCACAATTTTCTTCTGCATTACTGGTATCTTCTAGTTCCTTCTATGATTACTTTATGTTAGTTTTATTTCCGTAATGAGTGTACATATATATAACTAACAAATCCCAGAAGGGTGAAACATGTCATACTGATGATCAAATCTCAAATCAGTTAGATCAGTTTACCATCCCTGTGATTAACTCATGTATTGATCATGACACAAAAGAAAAGAATATTATTGCTTCCGATCCGAGCTTAAGGACGGTAACAAAAGCTTTTTTAGTTTTATACGAGTTTTTTTATACGAGTTTTTTTTTTTTTTTTTTTTTTATACGAGTTTCTATCAGTTTCTATGTTCTGTTTTTATGTATACTTATGTTAACACTAGTCTTCAACCCACGCTCCGCGAGGGGCTTAAGCTAGGAATCAGTGGCTAGTGGCTTTGTTTCTTATTATCATGTTGGCCAAGCGATTAAATAATATGCCTAAATAGTTTCGAATCCAATGCTAAAAGAAAAGAAACGACTATTTCTATTACACATTCTTTTTACAGTGCTAAGATGTAAATAGTGTTAATCTAATTATTACATGTTTCAGAGTATTCTACTGACTAATAGCGAGCATGAGACAAAAATGTATCAAATAAGTGTACCAAAGGAAAGAATCAAAAGTATCCTTTTAGCAATATTTATCATACTTTTAATTTGAATAAATTTTATGTTAATTAAGTAATATTATAATTCAATGAGAATCAGTTGATAGCAGAGGTGAATAGTTCGTATTATCAGAAGAATATATATAACCTTCTTTTTTTGTATAAATAAAAATGAATGTTTGTCTGTCTGTCTGTCTCTTATGCCTGCCTAAACCGTTCATCCGATTGCGATGAAACTTTGGGGAATGGTTGGACGCATGCCCGGGAAGGCTTCTGAGTTAATAAAACTATGTTCCGATTTCGGTACACAGGGGTACGGGGTACAAATATCAAAGTAATGAATGGAAAATACTTTCTATAATCTCTATCTATCATCCGATTGCGATGAAACTTCGAGGAATGGTTGGACGCATGCCCGGGAAAGTTTTCTGAGTTAGTAAAACTATGTTCCGATTTCGGTACACAGGGGTACAGGGTACAAATCATCCAATTGCAATGGACTTGGGGGCAGGGATGTAACTAGAATTTTCAAAAAGTATGTAAATGTATTGTTAATACTTATGTACTATGTACAAAACACAACAAGACAGACAAATTGAAATCAGACAGATAAGATGAAGCAATCTTCATGGTTGGTCGCAGTGCCGGAACTAGCCGTGTGCCTGGGGTCAGCCGCACACGGGCCTCGGGGTAAGGGGGGGGCCTCACTTCTGCCCGGCCAGTAATAAAAAAATAAATAATAATTTTACTAAAAAGTTAAAGTTAGTTTATATTATATTTATTATAATTATTATTATGTGGTAGTTATATTCTTTTCCACATAACAATAATAATAATTAGTATTATTATTTGAGATAATTGATGTTTCATGCTTATTAGATAATATTATTAATACAATTAATTATAATAACATTATTATAATATTATAAATTTTAATTTTAACATGACCTACTTTTTATACAATTGGGTATTTTAGACAATTAATGTTTTGTATTATTCTGTTATGTTTTGTCGAAATGTAACTTTCTTTAATGTTAGTTTTTAAATTTAAAAAAATACATTTGCCTATAAAGAGTGTCCTACCTAACACGATCCACTCAATATCTCCGGAATCTACTGCAGGAAGAAAGACGCGGTTTGCTCTATATTAACTTCAAATGCAAAGCACTTTGAGCGCTAAAATGCTCTACAGCCAGGGGCGGATCCAGGGGGGGGGGGCGAGGGGGGCGACCGCCCTGGGCCCCGCGCCTTGGAGGGCCCCGCGCCATAGAAAATTAAAATAAAATACTTATACTTTACAGGCAAATTTATAGTTCATAGTGAAGATTGTCCGCGGGGCCCGTACAAAACATGAAATATTAGAATTATAAAATTCAGTCGAATTTAGTTTACATGGTAGAGCCTCATACCTAACTACCTTTTCGCGGGGCCCCTCACTATAAAAAAGCCAAATAAATAAGTTATAAAATATAGATTTTTTTTTTTTATGTTTAAGATAGCCCGCGGGGCCCCGCTCCATATAAAATTAAGTGAGTTAACGTCCTAGTGTTTTCTCACCCTTCCCCTTTTCAAAATAATGACGATTTTGTTATTTATTCTGTGGGATAAATCTTCATTATGTGCCCTACCTATATCTAAACGTCCAATTAAATTCTTTTTTTTTAAAACTGTTCCTTTTTACATTACAAAAACGATTTCGGTTGTAGCATCTCGATATATTAGTTTTTTTTAAGTTTTAGTGAAAAAAATGGAAGGTTATGGTAAGAGTTTAGTACTTTTTGACCTGACATAACAATAACCTTCCATCATTACCCTATAAAACGTAACATTTCGTGTATTTTTTTTTTAAACAAATAAAACAATGAATTTATCGAGATACTACAACCTTAATCGTTTGACAATGTACAGAGATATGTAAAAAAGACAAATCCTGTAAAAAGGAATAGTAAAAGAAACTAAGTATATCGGACAGTACGAAATAATTGGGCCAATTAGTGCAGTTTTACCAATTGATGTCAAAGAGAAACTTCACCTCAGAGATGCATAAAAACGCTGTTTTGAGAGGTCATATTTACAAAATTTTCCGGGGGAGGACCCCCGGACCCCCCTTAAAATGTGTCTTTGTAAATTAAACTAAAAACTCGGCACTAAAATAGAAAGTTGTATGCTGAGAATATGAATTCTGGGAGTAAATTTAAAGTGCTTGAGTGTAGATTTCAAATTATAGGACTGATCACAAATAACACAGCTTAACTTTTTATTTACAATAATAATTTAATCATAAAACCCAAAAATATCATGAAGAAGTATACACAGAGCTTAATTATTACAATAAAAATGTTTCTTTTCGATTACGTTTGCAATGAAAATGATGAATAGTTGAAAACTATATAATTTGAGGGGTTTATGTTCAAATAATATGTTAGATTAAAATCATGAGCAGAGTTGTAATTATTATAAAAGTTTTGAATTAATTTGAGAGCAAAAACGTTTGACTGGCCGGCCCTAAGTGAAGGGAATTAGCCGTAAAATAGGATCAAGTTATAAGTGGTTTATTATTAAGTTACTTTATTGTTTTTTATCAGCAATCCCCGCTCTATCCTAGGGGCCCCGCCATTTTGTCTCGCCCAGGACCCCGCAAGATCTAGATCCGTCACTGTCTACAGCAGTACTTAAAATATGAAAAAGTTAATAGGAAGCAGGATGACATATTTTTAAGGCTAGAGTTAGATTCTATGGCTTAAAATAAGAACTTTTTACTCATGCCACTTTTCCTCCTTCAGCATTGAAGTTTCAAAATATGAGTTTTCAACTTAAATTTTACGGCTAAAATATTAGATCTAATAGAAGAAAACATTTAAAAAATAAAAAGCACTTGATTTGAGCCAAAAAATCGAAATCTATCTATCTGTCTTTAAAGTATTAATTACAGGAGACTTTTTTTCTAATTTTCTTGCTGTACTGAGTACTTTTTTAACGAAATAAGTTGCATATAAGGTACACTTTTAAGAGATGTAGATTTAATGTCTCAAAATAAGGAATATTTAATATTGAATTTTTTTTCCTAGACCCATTATTTTAGTTGTACCCTAGAAAAATTCTGAATTTAAAGAAATTTTAGGATGTTGTTTGTGGGTGTTGTAGTAGTACTACACCAATTTTTCGAACAAAAAACCCTGTGCAGGAGGTCAAAAACCACAAACATTTTGCACTTGTTTCAGTTTTTTCAAATATTCAAAAACGATTGATTTTAGCGGAAAACTTTGTGATAAATTTGTAGAGGATTAATTTTGTATTAATTTGTAGAGGATTAAATTTCCTTCAAATTCCACTGGTCAAATTTATATTTTGACCCTATAAGTAACGAGATACAGGGCTTCAAAATGTGCAAAATTTCTCAAAATTGTGAAAAACTTCTTGTTTTCGCTATATTTTTCCCATTTTGGAACATATTTAATGGAATTATATTGTCTACTTCCATTTGCATAGTTCACCCCCCCCCCCCCCCAATAACCAGCACTGCCTCCTATTGTCCTACTATGTTCATAATACTATACAGTGTACATGTAAGGTTTGGAAGAGCATAACATAACTCATTTCGTCTTTCCTTAACTTTTATCCTGAGTGACCTTTGTAAGATATAATATTAGGTTAAAAAAAACTTTTTAACCCTGATTTGGTCATGTAGTTTATTGTAACGATTCTTATTGCCTAATAATCTAATATAGTAGATTTTTATTATAAAACATGAAGCATTAGGACAAAATAGAGTCCTTTATGTTTATTTATCTTCTAAAACTATGTAAGCCTACTTTAAGTCATAGACTTAATTTAGGGGGTAATTTAAAAAAAAAATCCGAATTTAACGAAACTTTGGGATGTTGTTAGTGGGTGTCCAGAAGTGCTACTCCAATTTTTCGAACTAAGAAGACCCTGTGCAAGTTGAGAGACGTCAAAAATCACAACATTTTTGCACATTTCTCGAAATATTTTAAAAACGGCTCATTTGTAGAGAATTAAATTTCCTTAATTTTTCACCGGTCAAACATATTTTTCACCCCAGAGGTACCGAGATACAGGGCTTCGATAAAATGCAAAATGTTTTATCAAAATCGTGAAAAAAAAGCTAAAAATACTTGCTTTTCACTCCCGACCGTTGGAAATCAAACTTCGGGACGTCCTAACTTTTATAGATTAACTTTTATACTTGAATACTCAGTATTTCTGAAAAAGTATTGTGATGGGATGAAAAAATACCAAATTCATAGAAGGACATGCCCAAAATTTAAAATAATATATATATATATACTTATACATGCATTTATTAATTCATTTTGATTTATGCTACTTCATTTTTGGTTTTTTATTTGTCAAGAAATAATTATCTAGGACGACCAAGGAATATATTACAACAAAATGTTAATCCATATAATGAAAATTGTTGCACTTTTTTGAAGCCTTGCATCTCGTTACTTATGAGGTCAAAATTTTGTGATTTTTGCCCCCCCCCCCCCCCCCCCCAGTTAGCACAGAGTTTTTTCTTCGAAAAATGTCTAAGGTACAAAGTACATGGCGACTGGACTAAGGGGGGGCCTCAAAAAAAATCTTGCACACGGGCCTCAGCAGGTCTAGTTCCGTCTCTGGTTGGTCGCATGCCCGGGAAAGTTTTCTGAGTTAGTAAAACTATGTTCCGAATTTGGTACACAGGGGTACAGGGTACAAATGTCAAAGTAATAAAAACCCATCATGATGCATATCGTTGAAAAGCTCTTTAAGAGTACAATAATGGTTGGACGCATGCCTGAGAAGGTTTCTAAGTAAGTGAAACTATGTTTAAATTTTGATACTAAGGGTATATATGGGGTACAAATGTCAAAGTAATGAAAACCTTTAATGATGAATCTCGTTGAAAAGCTCTTTAAGAGTACTGTAATTGTTATGTAGTTCTTTTTGTCATATTTTCATTTAGGAGGAGGGTAAAATGCAAAATACACGAAAAATATTACTATAATCTATATCTATATAAATAAAAATGAATGTTTGTTTATCTGTATGTCTCTTATGCCAAAATTGTATATTGTACAAGTATATATTGCAAATTGTAATATAAATTTTTCATCTAAAGCAACATTATTTAACTAAATAAACTATTTATAATGTTTTTCAAAGGTAGCAGCTATATTACATTTCTTATGTTATTAATGTTTATTAGGCGGTACGAAGTTCGCCAGGTCAGCTAGTATGAGATAAAATTATGTCTTGTCTGAAAATTGATCAGAATCGCTTATAGCATACCTACCTACTTATTATTACGAGAAACAAATCCATAAAAAAATACGTAAATTTTTATTAGAAGAAGAAGAAGTAATGACTATTAGGAACACTTCGGCATCGCAATTTCGCCACTTCGTTATCGCAATTTCTGAGTCAGTGGCGTAATTTAGGAATCCTGCGCCCCCTGCAACTTTGGAAAATGCGCCTTCTATAACTTTCTACTCTTCTTTTCTTCTCTCTTTTTCTTAAACTTCTCACTTTCTATATCCTCTGTTTTGGTCACTCGGGACAGATGGAGTGGGGACGATAAAATTGTATGATCAATAAACTCAATGGTGCGTTGATTTTTTACTAAAACGTTTAATTAAATTCATAATATATAAGTAATAGACCATTAAATCTCAAACGTTTTTGCCCCATTGACCAGTTACCGATTTTTTGTTTGCCATAAACCCCTGCCTGCTAAATATTGAATTTTCCTGAAAACATATTAACTTCAAATGTGTTTTTGACAGCTGACACAGTGCTGCTCACTTTGATAGATTTTTGTAGAGTGGGCAATTGTAAAAAAATCGGTCCGATAAATCGAACAAAACCTTTCTTTCCCGGGAAGACCACTTATATCTTAAGCTTCGTATTTAAATGGAATACGTTTTAGATTTTTGAATCGTTTTAAGAAATAATTTGTTTTCACGTTTTTCTAGAGCTTTTGGAGGGGAGCACCCATAAATTTAGATTTAATTTAATTTCTTGATTTCACCTCGGGGTATGATTTTTCTGAACATGTTATGTTACATTTCATTAAAATTAACCCTGTAGTTAAGGTTCCACGCGCGTCTTCGCAGGCAACAAACAAGACAATTAAACAGACTTTCTAAAGCTATACTTCTTTCCTCGATTTCACCTTTGGGCATGATTTTTCTGAATAATATAAATATGCCAAATTTCATCGAAATCGGCATAAACCGACATTTTTTTAGACCTTAAAACATGTAAAATTAAATCCATCAATTCGATTTATGAATGATTAATATTAATATTAATGATGATGATTTATTAATCCATCAAAATCTAATTTTCGCGTCATCTCAATACTTTCTCTTTATACAGAGTGTATCGATTTCAGATCATGATATTGAAATTAATTATCATATTTTTTAATTAAATCATTATTAGCTGCAAGCAGGACATGTTTTTTTACGACATTGGTTTGTTCGCCCACTTAAGCCGGAATGCGATTCACGAATCGAAGATTCTAATGATACCAGGCGGCCTGTGTATTTTGCTTATGTCCATTCAGACTACGATTCCGGTATGCGATTCGTATGAGATTCTCAAATCGAGTATCCCGTCCCCGTGAGCCGCCTCGATTCTTTTTAGAATTCTTCTTAGAAAGCGGCTCATGATACATTGCGCTATATGGGCCCATTCAGACTAGGCGATTCTGAATCGCATTCTGCTTCAATCCTCTTGCTATTTATTTTCTTTAAATAAAATATTTTAATTATAAATTCATAATAATTACTGTAATATCATTAATTATAATATTTTATTATAAATAATTTTATTTACGTTGCATAAAATATTTTAATTATATAAATATGTTAATAAATCAATGTAATATATTATTTAATATATATTTTTTTCAATTGTTTTATTTACTTTAAATAAAATAGGTTAATTATGAATATAATAATAAATAAAATATAATTAATTATTTAAAAATTAAATGCATATATATGTTAGTGTATAATAAAAGTGGGATCAAAACTAGGAAAAGGGGGGGGGGGGGGGAAGAAGCCGCCGAGATACTGAATCTTGATACTTTTTTGAATCTCATACACGAATCGCATTCCGGAATCCCAGTGTGAATGAGCCCTTATAGTTTGAATATTTTGGTATCGTTTTTAAATGCTTATTAGTAGCGCCAACTTTTCTTAACTCTTCACCCATTTTTCTCATTAGAGTCATATTGATATGTGAATCCTTTGAAAATTTCAAGGTCAATTTTTCAAAGACTTCAAAAGGTCATCTAGAACTTGCCTTATCTTATAGCACATTTCCTGATCGTTCTAACCGGCCATTTATTGTTACTAGATTAATATGTTTTTGAGTTATAGTATTTTTTTAAGGTAAAGGTTGATTCATTTTAATACACTCTATTTTTGCTTACAGCTCCTACCTGTTGAGAATTGGACTTCAGTTTAAATGAACTTTTTTTGCTCAATATGAACTGTAGAATCATCCCTTTCAATATCGTGATCTGAAACTGATACACCCTGAATATAATACGTAATAATGAGAAAGGAGAAAGTAAGAACAGGGATTAAGGTTTTAACTAAATAATAATATAATAATCGTATACTAATATTATTTAAAATAATATTAATAAAAATAAATTGAACCAATAAAAATAATATCTAAACTGAGTTCTGAAATTCAAATCATAACATTCCCAACTCCGATTTAAGCACTTGTTTGTTGGTGCCATTTACGCCACTTTTCTGAGATAATATCGCAAGCCAAATAAATTGGTCGAAACCTGTCATTGTTAAACGTTAATTAATGTGGTTTTTTGGCTCTTTTTTTTCTCTCTCATTGAATTAAATTCACCAATGAGTAGAGTAAGTACTACGAACTCTATAGGTAGTTTTAACTATTAATTTAACACTTAAGATTTAACAATTAAAATTTAAGAGACATAAATCCTTTCTATCAGTGTCTTACTATATCAATCAGCTCAACTCATCTATTTTATTAGAAATTTCCTTAACTAATACTCACTTCAGGTTTTTGGATTGACAGTATACCCGCGATGAAGAGAATGACACTGGAAATTAGAGGAGCCGTTCTTCCAAGTCCAGGCGAAGATTTGTATTTAGTTACAAACAGTGCTAATAACACTCACAATCTGCTAGAGATATGGGTGGAACTCGTACAAGTTTCTAATGGGAATAGAAATTCTTCCAGTGACCATTTGCTTACACAAAAGCATCTCATTTACTATCAGGTAAGAGTTATTTTATTATTATTATTTTTTTTTATTTTTTTTTTTTTTTGGTTGTAGTTTTAGTCCCGTTCAACAGCTCATTAGGTCATTACAGGACGGGGGTTATCCGAAGCGAGGTCTCCGTTTTAACTCGACCGTTTGGCATTTCGTCGGTGTGTCTGTCTCTCTCTTAATTTTTGTAAATCGACTATCTTTGCGAGGGAGGCCGTAGGTCGACCGAGCTGTGATATGGGCCGGGGGCGCAATTTCATTGTCCGTCGCATGGGGGGGGGGGGGGGGTAAAAATTTACTTTATTTTAAGGCGCCACGACAAAAAAAAATTATACCCCGACTCTTGATTTTCGGAAAAATTTTGAGTTGGCAATGTCAAAATCGGTTAGGAACCTTAAAAATCGCTTGACCAAACATTGGGTATGGCAGTTTTTACCACTTCTTTTCAAACGTTTTTCTACATGGTTTACGTATCTCCTCCTAGGGCATTTATACGACGCTATTAGGCTTTTGAGCCTTAAAAGACTATGAAATGCTGCTCCTGGCGTTTTGCTTTTAAACTCGATGGTACTTTTACTTTTTTGAGATATGGTACTTTAAATTCAGAGGTATAAGATGAAACCTACTTTGGAGGTACGTACAGAGAAAAAAATAGTACTCTCCTATTCTGCTTCGTATGCTCTAAAAATGTCTTTTTCAAGGGGTAAGTGCAATCCCCATTTTTTAGTACTCTCGAGGGGGGAAGTCGAGTACCTCGGCGAAATACACACAACAATCGTGTTTTTCCGAAATTTCGAATTTGACCTTCTGTACCGTTCGCATGTAGTACATGCGAAGCATGAAGTACATACACAAAATTTTCAAAAAATCAACAAATAAAATAGCTTTAATGTATGTATCAAGGCCTTTAAAATGATATACGACACAATATTAAAAACCTAAAAAAGTGGTCACGTGACACGGCGCACGGGAAAAAGTTTACTCGCATGTTCTGAGCAGGTAGGATGAACTAATGAAATAAAATATACTCAATTTAAAGAGCATTAGTGTGAGATTCAATCGCCACAATCAGAAATAAAATCGCCGATTTTAATTTATATTTATTTATTTCTTAAATTAATGCCCTTTTGTGTTTTTTGTTTTTTAAAAATATAATTTTGGTACCTCAAAGTACAGGGGTATAAAATGCCAAAGTTAATCTCTTATAATATTATGTATATCGTTGAAAAACTCTTGAATATTAGATTAATTTTTGTTACGTTCTATTTTCTGTTATTTTTAACACTTTTTAAAATGTTTATATATCAGTTTCTACAATTTGGTTGCTGTGTTATTTGTTTATTAAATTTATACATTTTATCCGAAAAATGTTGCTTAGAACCAAAGTTATTAGTCACCCCCTTCCTCAAAGCTTTGCTTACTTGGGGGTGCATCATAAGATTAGCTTATATTTTGTATGTTGTTGGTTTTTAAAATGATGGAAATAAAGGTTTATTTATTTTATTTTTTTATTAAATAGTTATGTTATTATATTTTTTGCCTACTAGAGCGCGAGGAAGCTATGTGCCACACTAATTGGCAGAGTATTTTTTAATCTAAGCTCAAACCCTGATTTGTTATTTTAACGAGCGAGGTCTACTGTTCTCTGAACTACTAGTTATCTTACTGGGTGTCTTATTAGAAGTTGCAGCTTGAAACAAAAGTAGCTGGGATAATATTTTAATAGAATAGGTGCCTAAATAGAGTAAATTAAATCAATGTCAAATGAAATTAATATCAATAGTAAGACAAAAACGAACAGAAAATTATATGAAAACATGAGAAAAGACAATAAGCGTCAAAAGGATGTAGAGGGTAATTAACACTACCTGCATTCGGGTGATAATAACGAGAATCAGTATGCAGTGGCGTAGTTAGGGCATTGGGGCCCCCCTGCAAGAACTTTTTGGGGCCCCCCTGCTAGACCTTTTTGAGAGCCCCACACCGAAGAAGTTTGGTGAGCAAAAAAAGCATTGCCTTGATTTCAAGTTAGATTTTATAATGCTCTAAAGGGCCCCCATCGACATTGGTACAAAGATTGTGATTTCATGTTTTTGAATTTGGGGCCCCCTAGCATCGGGGGCCCGCCCACAATGCGGGCCCATAGTTAAGCCACTGTCAGTATATGATTAAAATTAAAGGAGTTTTTAAAGCCATCAAAATTTAATTGTCAAGTCAGTCATCTGGGGATTAATCCAAAGAGGGGTTGGAATATCGCAAAATTAAGCCAAAAATAACAAATTTAATAGATCCAAATATTCAAGAATAGAAAACTACTAACTACAAGGAACAATTTACTATAGTAATAAAAATAAATGCCTTTCCATATTTTTTTTCTAAGGGGACCTTAAGTCGGAAATCCATAAAAATTTCGAAATATCTCTATTATATACTTACTACTTATACGAAAAAGTAAAAATGGGGCAACAAAAATTAATATATTATAGTAAATGAATGGGTTTCACGCATTTTCTTAAGGGACCTTAAATCTTAAGAGGACCATAAAACGTAAATCTATAAAAATTTCAAAATCTCGGTGGGTGCAATCTAAACAACTCATGGGTATATAAAAGAATTACATGGCATTTAGGCTACACTGCAAAACATACATGTATTGCGGGACTAAACAAATCTTACTAAATTCAGGGACATTAAGTCCAGTTTCAACACATACAAACACGTCACACCATTTCGACCATTATAAATAAACCCATGTTTATGTAGATGTAAGAGTTTAGGTTGGATTTACAATGTCGACTTCGTTTTTTCTGGAGAAGGATTAGTTTTTTCTTACGTCGTATTTTACTATTATTAATAATTTTCTCATTCTCACTAGAAAACAAGTTTACTGTTTTTAGCCACGAGTTATGAAATCTCTCTACTCATTCACCTAACCCAACTTCTTTTTTGAACTTAAGAACCATTTATCTGAATAAGAGCAAAATAAGAATCCTATCTTGATTTCTTCATGAGCGTTTCTTCATCTGCTATGAAAGATTAAATCTATTAATTTATTATTAATGTGTAAATATTTAATAAAATTACAAACAGCAATTTAAATTTGTTCATACAATCTTTAAATCTCTTTTTATATTAGACCACTATTAAGTTTGTTTTTTTAAGATCAGCCTCTTTACACCTAGAGATCAATATAATTACAATCTAGGAAATTCAAACCAATTATATATTCAATCAACAAGAACAATATCGGATTATTATTAAATTAAATAAATTATATTTAAATTAAAACGAGGGTTATTATGACAAGTTAGCAATTTATAAAATGAAGTAGGGCTTGCTTGGATTTGAACATCAACGGCGCCCTAAGTCAATATAAAGATTATATTACTATAAGTTAGTAAAGATAAGTTGAAATAAGATAAATTATAATATTTTTAAGAAGTACTTGCTGGATCTGAAGGTATCAACGCCACATTTCTTCCTTTTATAAACAGCATTTCCTTATTCCCTTGTTATTTATATTATTTTGTTTATTTGATACACAGAAAATATCGGACGTTTGGAAACTACGGGTATTTCCAGACAAATTACTCGGCCAAATACCGGGAGTGAAGAGGACTAATGTTTTTATTTTTCACAAGATTGGAAAAGAGTAAGTTTCTATTTTATCAAGAAAGGAAAATAAATGCATGTAGGAAATTAATTTACTTAGTCATAGAGCCGTCTACATTTTAGCTAACATCTATACCCCAAAAACTATAATTATCCAAATTTAATGAAATTTGTATGGTATGTCAAAGGTAGCCCACAGATGGTCCCTTAATAGCAACCTTCTACACACTGCTGCTTATTACACAGGTATCTTAAACCTAATCGGTTTTATAGACCATAAAGAGTGTTTTATGACATCCTATCTAAAACACACATACAGTTTCTCTTTTATCCTGTTGTAAACAACAAACAGATTAAATACAAGATACTTTTTTTTTACTCACTTTTGAAAAGAGCATTCGGGATTCCAGGGCTTGAAGAACATCAAGGTCGCGTAGACCAGCCATTCATAATTTACATCTTCTTCAAGAAACCAACAGAACAAAAAAATAATATTAATTAGATTATATTATAATTAAGAGGCTAATATTCTTAAACGTTGACAATCTCTACCCAGCATACCAAAAATAAATTGAATTGTGATACATTCTTAAGAATGATTTTTTTTTGCATGTCTTCGAATTCAAAATTTCTTTAACAATCCTTAATTTTTATATTAGCTCTTATATGTAAAAATCAATTCATTCGTTTTAAGTAAAATTCATACAGTGCATGAGGGTTATGTTATACAAAATTCTCTCGTTTTCAACCTTCTTCACACTTTCCATTTCCTTGCATATCAACTTCTTAGTAACATTTGTATTTTTGGCAGGGGTAACATGGAGACCACACTAATTGGCAGACTAATTTTACTTTTAGGTTGGTTGGTGGAAGCAGAATGCGACTTAGATTTAATACTAATATGGAAAGAAGCATGCCACTAACTCTGAGTTATGATTTATCAGCTATTGATCCAAAAGATGGCGTTATATATGCTGCACTTATTCTCCTTGGACTCTACATCATAATTATATTTGAGGTAAATAGTTGTAATATTTTTATAAGCATGAGAACAATTAATATAAATTATATTTATTACGGGCGGTTGAGATCAATCACTGAACAGCTAATTCATCCATTTGTCCTAACCATATTTATTGACCACAAGGTACTTTCTACTACTAAATAGCTCATGTTCCAAAATTACTACTGCATTTTTGAAGAAACAGAGTAATACTTTGTATTAGAATAATGTATAATGAACTCACAATAAAATAGTCCTAATTGAAATAGAGTAGGCGGTAAAACTCCTTTCGCAAACGAAATCCGAAAATAAAGTTCAATAAAAGTTACTTCAGTATGAAAACAATAATTGGGGCAGAAATGTTTTGATTTCGACTTTGATTTCTTACAAACATAACGATGTATAAACAAGAAACCTGACGGATATATCCAAATTAATTTTAAGTTGTAATATATTACTCACTAAATAATATCAACTTTTTTGTTATTTCATTGAGCCGCATTTTTCCACCTCTGGTCTAGAGTCTAGATTGTCTTAAGTAACGTATTTATTCCACTTACTTATTTATAATTAATAGATTTGTTTTGGTTTGCTTTAGATAGTTCATCAAATGAATGCCGCGGTTATAGCTGCTCTAACATCTGTTGCTGTTCTTGCAGCTTTTGATGAAGTAAGTAAAAACATTAATAGCAACTATCCCTATAGTATATGAAAAAGTCATTGTTTTGGAGATAAAAGTGGGAGGAAAATTTAACAAAGGCCAGATGATACCCAGGATGGACGAAATATAGCCAATTTTATCAGTACAACTAGTTCTCTTACTTACATTCAATAGTACAATTTTAAAAACATTTTCTACAAGTATTTTTACAAGGTAGGTATGTATTAATAAATAATTATAGATTTTCCAGAGAAGAACCCATCAAATATTTTGTGTCCCTGGCTTTTCAAACACGAATAACTTTTAAGGGAGTAGCTCATGATAAATCACTTGACTCTTATCATAAACATAATTTATAGAGATCAAAATTTAGCGGAAACCTATGCTATAGAAAATTAAGCCTGAATTTTAGCTTAATTGACTGCTTATTATAAAAATAAGGTTCAATGCATACTCGGCTTTCAGCATTTTTGGAACAGGCTGTGTTGGGAAAATTTTACTAATTCAAATACTTGATTACTAAATATATATATTTTTTTCAAATAAATAATGAGATTTTTAATTTAGTTTAATTATTTGCAATTTGAATATGTTAAATGGTAAAATTATTTTAAGTTTAAAAAAAAAAAAAAAAAATGTTTTGTTAAACCAGGAATACAGGATGTGTAAGAGCTTGTTTAGTGGTTTTGTTTGATCCATGAGCGCTATACTCTCCATAGTACATTTGCTATTATGAGTGAGAAAAATTGTTTCTATATTCATGGTTTCGGACTAATTTAAGAATTCTATTAATACAAGATATTAATAAAATAAATTTATTAAAAAATTATTAGTTAATTGGCATGGGAGCATAATATGTCATTATCATAAAAATCATTTTAGTTCCCTCCATTGATTAGTTGATTTCTTTTCCAAATAATTTCAGTTACTTATTGACTTAATTTACTAAAAAAAAATATATATATTGGGTTTACATTTGTATAGTAACTAGACTTAGGTACTAATTTACTAGATGCAGCCTAGCTAGTCTACTGTCTAGCCAGGAGACATGTAGGTGTTTACACTTGTTAAGTAAATAATTTTTGTGCACTGGTACCAGTAGGTGGACAGTGGGAAAATGTACGGAAGTACCCAGAGGGGGAGGTGAGTTGCTTATCAAAAGTAAGTTAATATCCTGTGTGGGGATTCACTTTCTTATCCTGGCTACTTGTACAAGTTCTGTCCTATATTGTTATTCTAGGTTTGTAGTTATCTTGCAAGTTGATGGTACAAGCTATTAACACAATTAATATATCAAAGAAACCCATCTTATTTCAAAGTGAGCTCTATCTTCAACCCATGGCGATTATTATTTCCATTTCTGATTCTTTTTGTTTTTCCAAATTAATTTATTATTTATTTTTTAGAGACCAACTACGGAAGATCTAATCAAATGGATGGACCACGAAACTCTCCTACTATTATTTTCAATGATGGTTCTGGTTGCCATCTTTTCTGAAACAGGGATATTTGACTACCTTGCTGTTCTAGCATACAAGGTTAAAAAAATTGATCCATAGTATAATGTTAATTTTTAGGGTCCGTAGGAAAAACCAAGGACCCTTATATTTTCCTGCGTGTGTCAAAAAAATTTCAAAAAAATTTGGGTAAAAAAACTTAAGGGTTAAATTTTTCTATTTTTTTTCGACATCGTGAGGGGTATCATATGAAAGGGTACGTCGAGCTGATTACAAAAATATATTATTCTTTGGTTATAACTTTGATAAGGCGAGCGTAGGCAAGTTTGAAGTGAGTGTGAGACGTGTCCCCCCCCCCCTCTATCTCGCTTATGTGAAGTGCAAAAAATCTGAAAAAATTCCTTAACATTCTTCGACCAAAAGTAAAGATACCACATTAAAGATACTACTTATTTTTTATTGACAAAATTCGTTGTTTTTATAATTATGGTCTTTTCGATGTATTTATATGGTTGTAGTCCAGTTCAGTGGCAAAAAAATACTTTATCGGAAGTTCTTTTATGTGTTTTGAGAATATCAAACCCATAGGATAGTTGAAAGTAAGTCTTTTAGCATTTTAAAAAACACCATCAATAGGGTAATACTTTAACTATACAGTGTGGTGGCCTATGGACCCTCGCTGTGTACTGACTAGCACACACTTGACCTGTTTATTTATTAGTAGCATAATGTTAGTTCTTTAATTAATTATGGATTTGTATACTAATAGTACAAATAATAGGACAAAATCAGTCCATTTATGAAACTTAGACACCTCACTTAAATAATCTGGAATCAATCCCCTATTTTACCTGTACTATAAGCTGGAAAATAAAATATTTTATTTCTTTACAGATTACAAAAGGAAGAGTATGGCCCCTAATAGACACTCTTTGTATTTTTACTGCAATAGTCTCTTGTTTTTTGGATAATGTTACCACTGCACTACTAATGACTCCAGTAACGATAAGGCAAGTGATATAAAATGTACTAGTTTTTTTTTTTCTAATATAAATTACTTAAATATTCAAAGATTATCATACTTAGTAATATTGAATTATAATCCCAAAATTCTTATTTTATTATTCAACATTTATAAAATATTCAACAGGTGATTATTGACATTTTAGTATTGTTTCCAGCACGGTTATATTCATCAAACAAATATAATTGTATGACCACCTTTAATAATTTTTTCTGGGGAGCAAAGATGGTTCCCATAGGTTATTGGTAATCTCAAAAATGTATAATATTTTTTAATGCTTTATAAACTTTTCTTTTTTTTTCAAAATTAATTTTCAATTACCACCTCTGGCCATTTCAAAGCTCTATTGGTTTCCCATTTTTACTTTCTCATGTAAAGAGAAAGTATTGTGATGGCGCGAAAATTCGATTTTGAGATTTTGATGGATTTACACGTTTTGAGGTCCCCTGAGTCCAAAAAAGTGGTTTATAAAGAATGTCTGTACGTCGTCTGTCGTCTGTCGTCTGTGCAGACGCCTGGAGCCTAAACTGCTGGGCCGATTTTGACGAAATTTGGCATACATGTTCAGAAAAATCATACCCCGAGGCGAAATCGAGAAATGAATTTTAGCTCTAAATTTGGGGGCGCTACCCCCCAAAAACTCTGAAAAAACGTGAAAAAAAATTATTTCTCGAAAACGGTTCCGACGATTTTGATTAAAAAATTCTCAAATGTAGTCCATTTGAATACAAATCCAACTATATAGGCCGTTTTCCCGGGAAAAATCTAGTTCCTGAGAAAATAGCTTAAAACGCGGACGGAGAGAGCCCGGGTTCGATTCCCCGCCCAGGAGAAGTTATTTTTATGATACATTTCGATGAAATGTTCAATAATAATTAAATGTACATACGAAAACTAATAAATGGAAAACACTGGGCTATGTAATTATGAACTCGTATATGAGAAAGTTTGTCTGAGTTGTCTCGGACCGATTTTTTTTTTTTTTTTTCAGGTTATGTGAAGTAATGGAGCTGAACCCTGTACCTGTACTGATTGCTATGATCATGTTTTCAAACATAGGAGGAGCTGTGTCACCTGTAGGTGATCCACCCAATGTCATCATAGCCACAAATCAAAATATTATTGATGCTGTAAGTATTATGTAAAGTAAAATTCTTAAGCATAAACAGGTCTAGACTATTATTTACAATGTAGGTTGCAGATGTGCAGGTCTCAAAGGTTCACACCTTTGTGATTGGTGTAGAAGGTCAGTACCATGTACAAAAGAGAGGGGAGTCTCATAAAAGTAGACACATAACTACACACATGGGACACAAAACAGTTGGCGTCAGGTCTAAAATCTTGTTGTTCTAAAATGTTTTATATACATTTATACATGGGTCTTTGTGACCGAATTCATTCTACATTACACATTCCTCTTTTCAAAATACGATTTGTGATTTTCATGTCAAACATTTCAGTAGAAATTTTGAAATAAACCGGTCACCCTTAAAAGCTAGTTGAGGCCCTAAGCCACTGTGTTTGCCATTTTGGAGGCCATTATCATTTATTAATGTTTTACTTTTTATATTAAACTTTGGCAAAATTGAATTAATGAGTGAAAAAAATGTTTAAAGCAGCAAAACTTTATAGAAGGGGAGTCGTGAAACATCCTTACTGCTTCTTACTGCCATACAAAATGCATATAAAATAAAACCAACAAAATGTATATTATTAGTTTCAAATAGAGACTCATAATTTTTGAAGTATTAATAACAAAATATTTGCAGCTTGCATCTTGTTACTAAACCTGAGTGTTAGAGGATGAATTAGCATTCACATACCATGAGTAAGAATGCCGTATTTTGTGGCTCCTCAGATAAATTATTAGCCAAAGTCTTTGATCTCTCTTGACCCTTTTAATTATGTTATGTTTTTTAATTGTTTAGGGAGTTAGTTTTTTTGTATTCATCCTGCATATGGGAGTTGGAGTTATCATGGTCATGGTCATCGCTAGATTTCAACTCAGGTATATGTACAGGAATATAAAGGATTTAAGACACAACGAACCAAGAGTTGTCCAAGGTAAATTATTTGATTTTAAATGTTATAATGTATCAATTCCCTCCTAAAAATAAGTTCTCCCTGATTAAAGTAATTAATTAATTAACAGCCTGTGGAGGGCTTAGACCTGCCAAAAGCTGGATCGGATGGAAATTAGCCACCTGTTGAACACCTCATAATTTTTTTTTAATAAATAAAATGGGATGTTATTAAATTTAGTACGTATATAAGAATATTCTGTTTGAGTATGTTAAACCAATGTTTTCTGTTTCATTGAGCCACATAGCTTCCTTGTGGCTGTGGATTATTGAAGTTTCACTGAACAATTAAATTTAACTTACTTAAGATGAGATGATGAAAGCAACAGAATAAGGAGGCAGAGGATATTCCCAATATTTGTTGATCCAATCCAGCTTTTAATGTTGTTGCTGAAACAAACGATTTAATACTATTATAAATTTCTCTCTCTCTCTATTTTAAGGTTTACGTCATGAAATAGAAATATGGCAACGGACTGCTGGATCAATTTCTTCCTATACAAAGGATGAAGAAGTTGTGAAGGAAACGTTATTGAAACGAGTCAGAAGACTTCTCACAACACTAAAACAGAGAATTGTCTTGGGAAAGTAATATATTTTTTTAAAAAATAGAAATTTTTATATATATAAAATATAAACATGAAAAATTATTTTGTAATAAATAGGTAAATAGCATTATTTTCCAGTATGTAGCCAATACTTACTGTATAGAAATTACTGCAACAATTAACAAGCATATAAAAACATTAAAAAAAGTTTATAAACTACCTTCATCAACCTTAAAAATTGTTAAGCTAAGCGAGAATATCTAGATTAAAAAATAATTAAGCAAACCCTTAATACAGAACAAGCATGTATTTATGGAAATAGAAAAGCTGTATATCTTTTATAAATAAGTTATTTTTAAGTTTTTTAAGTGATGCCATTACCACTAAATTAAACATTTTATTTTGTTTATTTTAATAGTTCTACAATGGATCAATCTTTGGATAAATATGCCGCCAATTTGGAAGAACTGGAAGAAAAGGTATTACTTAATATGAGGATACAAATATATTTATTTTTCCCATTTTAGAGTTAAAATTGTTTTGCTTCCGAGCTTACCGAAGGTAACGAAAGCTATGCAATCGATCTGAATACTGAACAATTTTTATATCTCCAATTTAAAAAATCTCAAAACAGAAATCTGTTTCAGACATCAAGGAACATTTTTGGTTCGGTGTCTGTCAGTATGTCTTTCTTTCGATTTTTGGGAACCAACCCTATTTTAACAAGTTTGGACGCTCAATGCCGGATTACTGGATGTGCTGGACTGGCATAGTGTCGGACTACAAATACTCAACTGTACTCATCTAATTTTTAAGGAATTTGGATGGTTTGTTGAAAGTAGCCCACAGATTGTCCCATGATAATTTCAACTATCTGCACTCTTTAAATTTTGATAAATTGATACTTTTATTCTTGTAAAATATAAAAAAATCAATTATGACAGATTTAAATAATCCTCCCGTGGGGTTACGCAAGCCGAGCGAATTTCCATTGGAAATTTGTAGTACAATGTCATGTAGTTTAAACTTCTTTCATAACTACTACGATTATGTTTAACTAAGCAATATTCTAAAAACCCTAATCCTATTCTTTTAAATTTTCTTAACAAATAACACACACAATGGTAGTAGTTATGAAGGGAGTTTAAACTACACGACATTGAACTACAAATTTGCAATGGACATTTGCTCGGCTTGCGGAACCCCGCAGCAGGATCATTTTATATTCAGTGCCACAGAAGATATATAGAACTATACCCCTCATGAAAATTAGGTAAAATATGTGATTTGCCCACTGCCCACTCCTTTTTCTCAAATGCGCTGCGGTATCTCATTTTTTGGATTCAGGACCCCAAAAACATGAGAAGCGATACCTCACTTGATTTTTTGTATAAAAATGTTTTTTTTTAATCTTTGTTGAATCATCAGGAGGGGTTAATGACGTCATAAATATCCCATTTTCAATTCCTCAGCTCAACGAGCTTGATTTTTAGATCCAAGTTTCATTTTGATAATTTGTTCGAAAGTTATTGTGCTTACAAGAAATCCACAAGAAATTATTATTATTACTATTATTATTATTAAATTGTTATTTAAATCGCTATGGTAACTCATTTTTTGGATTCAGGACCCCAAAGAACATTAGAAACGATACCTCACTTGATTTTTTTGTACAAAAATGTATTTTTTAAATCTTTGCTTACTCATCAGGAGGTGTTAATGACGTCATAAGTATCCCATTTTTAATAGGGATCCTCATCTCAACGAGCTTGATTTTTTTGTCCAAGTTTCATTTAAATAGAGATAAAAATAAAATAAAATAGGCAATTATGTGTTGTAAAAGTTAACTGAGGGATGAAAGATAAGGAAATAATTATATATATACTTATTCCACCATTGCATCTATGCCTCATTAAGCTTGTTTTTTTTATTTCAGTACCCAATCAGGGATAAGGTGCTATTATGGAAATGTATTGCATCTCTTACATTTGTTCTAATGGTGTTTTTCCTTCGCTCAGTATTGGATCTCAAGGTGATTATAAGATCTTAAAAATTAATTTTATTTTTTGTTTAAAAAGCTAATTCTTGTCTTTTTAGGGTTTCGTTGGTAAAACCAAAAAAAGAAACCCTTATAGTTTCGTTCATGTGTCTGTCTGTCTGTCACTCTGTACGGTTCCAATAACTTTTGAATAAAAAGAGATAGAAACGTGAAACTTTCCAATATTAAAGATCGTTTTGACGCGCACACAGGAAAAATATAGCGAACTCAAAATTATCAGCTGTTCAAATCCAAAATGGTGGATAACTCACGTCATGCGAAAAAAATATTTTTTTAAAATTTTAAGTGGGGTATCAAATGAAAGGTATTGAAGAGTAGATTACAAATATATATATCACTTAGGGAAAGTGTTCAATTTTCGGCGCCATTTTGTCAAAAAACATCGAAATTTTGCGTGTCCCCCCCCCTAAAATCGTATTTCCGCTCATACTAAAAATATAGAAAAATATGCAAAATGTGTGGTCTGGTGGGCCATGGAAAAAATAAGATTAGCAATTTGATCTGATTTACTGGGAATCCAAGATGGCGGATAATTCATGTCACACGAAAATAAATATTTTTTTTAAATTTTGGGTGGGGTATCAAATGAAAGGTATTGAAGAGTAGATTACAAATATATATATCACTTAGGGAAAGTGTTCAATTTTCGGCGCCATTTTGTCAAAAAACATCGAAATTTTGCGTGTCCCCCCCCCCTAAAATCGTATTTCCGCTCATACTAAAAATATAGAAAAATATGCAAAATGTGTGGTCTGGTGGGCCATAGAAAAAATAAGATTAGCAATTTGATCTGATTTACTGGGAATCCAAGATGGCGGATAATTCATGTCACACGAAAATAAATATTTTTTTTAAATTTTGGGTGGGGTATCAAATGAAAGGTATTGAAGAGTAGATTACAAATATATATATCACTTAGGGAAAGTGTTCAATTTTTGGCGCCATTTGGTCAAAAAACATCGAAATTTTGCGTGTCCCCCCCCCTAAAATCGTATTTCCGCTCTTATTAAAAATATAGAAAAATATGCATAATGTGCAGTCTGATGGGCCAAAGAAAAAATAAGAATAGCAACTTGGTCGGATTAACTGGGAATCCAAGATGGCGGCTAATTGCTGTCACGGGAAAAAAAATATTTTTTCAAAATTTTGAGTGGGGTATCAAGTTAAAGGGATTGAAGAGTAGATTACAAAAATATATAACACTTGTGGAAAGCGTTTAATTTTCTACGCCATTTTGTCAAAAACATCCAAATTCCCCCCCCCCCCCCCCAACTACTAATTTCATGTTTACAACACCAACGAAACCCTTTTTACGTGAGACTTCACGCACTACCAATTTATTCCTTATACTAGGCTTTAGAATGCTATTTGTTTCTACCAATAATAAGTTTATCCATTAACCAAAAAAATCCTATCTCTAATCTACAGAACTATTTAACTCTACTTATTATTTTTCTTTTTACTTCTTAACCCTAGTGACTTAACCATAGTGAGCGCTTAACCCGTGGCATTTTTTGCTGTTTAAGGCTCGGGAAAAAAAAAAAAAAAAAAAAAAAAAAAAAAAAAAAACCTGGCGAGGTTTAACTCTAATTTAGCCTGAAGGCTTAAACCCGAAGATATAGATAAAAAATATAGAGCAAACCCAGTCCATTGAGTCCTTGGAGAAAACCTGGCAACGTCCTGCTTAATACAGGACAAAGCCTGACCTTAAAAAATGATCTTGGTTTCAGGCGTAAGCTAAGAAGTAAGCTGACCTCTCAGCTATACCGATCTCAGTAAATGAAGGATTTCGCATTTCACATCATCAGCTATGTTGCCAATGCACCTTTCTTTATGTTACAACTTCTCAAACCTTTTTTACTATCAAAGATTCCATATTCCTTTTTTTTCGAATCCTAACTCTCTTGCTCCATCCCTCTTTTCTACACAGTTTACATGTATAAATAGTTTTAAATAAATGTTTCACTTGTTTAGGTATCACTTGGTTTTACAGCACTGCTTGGAGTGCTTCTTCTCCTTATTCTGTCATATAGGCAAGACCTAGAGGCTATATTGTCTCGATTAGAACTATCAACTCTTATTTTCTTCACAGCGTTATTCATTCTAATGGAGGTAAAAGCTTAATTATATTTATAAAATAAAGTAACATTCTACTTGCACCAGCATAGTTGATTATATTTACCTTAAAATTGTCAACAAACTGTGCAGCACACTTCTACTTTTAACTATGTATTTAAAAAAAAATGAACCACGGGTTATTTTTTAATTACTCCCAAGTGCAGCTCAGTTAAAGCAAGGGCTTGGAAAGCAAGTGGATTTGAGGTTTAACTCAGGGGCGTAAAGAGAAATGTAAGCCCTTGGGTCTGTGAGACCCCACCTGTCTGTTCATGTCAGTGATGTTTCATTTCTACTGGAAATAATTTATTAGATATTCACTAATAAATTTGCAGCAGTGCCTCCTACAAGTCGAGCATAGCCGTACAATCCTTTTTTGGATCCAACTCAAGGCTCTTTGGACCCCCCTCAATTATCTTATTAAAGATAAAAAGATGTATAAAATTACTTTTAATAAACCTTTATGGTTCATAAGATATATGAGCCTTAAGATTTGTTATTTTTTCACTGATATATTGATCTAATTAATGACTGACTCATCAATAATAATTCTTAGGCACTTCTAGCAATCCTTTTGTATATAGGTAGAGTTTAATGAACAAATTAAACTTATTTTAAGGATACATTAAAAAAATCCGCAAAAATCTTGTTCTTTGCCGATCTCAAGGCTACTAGAAAAACCACCTACTTTAAAAAAAAACTATAACTTGCACAACTAGTGCTTTCTAGTAGAGAACTTTCAAACTAAAGTATTATTTTACTCTCATTAATAGAATTTTATATTGGAATAAGTGTAATTGATGTTTATTGAGTATTGAATAGAAGATTGTATACATACACTTCCTGCTCGTCCGTACAAGTACACTAGATAATTTTTTTGTCAATTTGAACGCCCACCACGTTCCATACTTTAAAATTTGCCTTTTCGTTACAATCAAACCCCTTCTTCTAAACAATGACGATTAATTCCTGTTACTATTCATTTCCTAATATGTCCTTCCCTTATATTTTTTATCTTCTCATATAATAGTATTGTATTATATGTAAATATAAATATTATGGGTTCAAAAAGAACAATTGGCTATGAAAAAAATAAAATAAAAATACAAAAATCCCAACAAAAATACTTTTAAACCAAATCATGCATAAAAAGTTGTGAGATCATAAGTTTAGGCCAAGTCTCCCCCTGTCCAATAAATTATACCTAAAATATTAAATAAATTGTTTTTACTTTCCAATACATTACTTTCTCATATAAAGAGAAAATATTGTTATGGTGCAAAAATTCAATTTTGATGGATTTACAGGTCTCATGAGTCCAAAAAAGTGTTTTTTTTTTTTAAAAAAATGTCAATCTGTCGCCTGTGTAGAGGTAGTTGGAGATGGTTTGTTTTGTTCAATTTAAAACAATATTTGATTTTGTTTTTATAAAGAAAATAGTTTTTAAATAATTCTTAATTAAAGTATTGCCCATTGATTTGTGTGGATAATATGTAGAAACTAGGCATCGGGTTGCTCTATCAATGAAGCAAGCGTCAATTTAGTCTATGGTAGGATTGAAAACCGAAATTGTTTTTTGGGTGAAACTAGATCCAAAATGGAGCAAAACGCCACTAAGCGCACTTTGCTATCTCACTCAGTTGCCGAGATATGATTTTTTGAAGTTTTTTTTTTTAAAAAAACACTTTTTTTGCTAATAAAACCGTATTTGCTCCACTCCAACTATTTTTTTTTTGTTTTGGCCGAAATCATTGTTAAATTTCCTATAAATCTAGAGAAATTTTATTTTTGGAAACCATTAACTAAACACCGAAATAACAGTTCAAACGTGTAAAAATTAGAAAAATTTAAATTTCTGAAATTCTTTGAATGCTCACTATTTTCCTAGAAAAACTCTTGGAGACTATCGAATCTCACAAAAACTTCCTTATTTAATACCCTTTCGAACGGTATAATCAACATTGCGATTCCATATCGATTTCATGGAAACATTCAAGTTCGAATGCAAAAAAAGTCACCTACAAAAATTTCAGTTGGTACAGTACCTACCAAAATACTTGGATGGAACGAGAAAAATCCACAACAATTTTTTCAAATGGAAATTTATTATATAAAACATTTCAATAGAAAACCACTTTTGGATACGAAAAATTAGATTAAGACATTTAGATTATAAATTATACAAGAAAACCACTCTCAGGTACGAAAATTAGATTGACATTTAGATTAAAAAATCGGTCCGAGACAACTCAGACAAACTTTCTCATATACGAGGTCATAATTATTGGGCCCAGTATTTTCCATTTATTAGTTTTCGTATGTAAATTTAATTATTATTGAACATTTCATCAAAATTTATCATAAAAATAACATCTCCTGGGCGGGGAATCGAACCCGGGCTCTCTCCGTCCGCGTTTTAAGCTAATTTCTCAGGAACTAGATTTTTCCCGGGAAAACGGCCTATATAGTTGGATTTGTATTCAAATGGACTACATTTGAGAATTTTTTAATCAAAATCGTCGGAACCGTTTTCGAGAAATAATTTTTTTTAATGTTTTTTCAGAGTTTTTGGGGGGTAGCGCCCCCAAATTTAGAGCTAAAATTCATTTCTCGGTTTCTCCTCGGGGTATGATTTTTCTGAACATGTATGCCAAATTTCGTCAAAATCGGCCCAGTAGTTCAGGCTCCAGGCGTCTGCACAGACAGACGACAGACATTTTTTAAAAACCACTTTTTTGGAATCAGGGGACCTCAAAACGTGTAAATCCATCAAAATCTCAAAATCGAATTTTCGCGCCATCACAATACTTTCTCTTTATATAAGAGAGTAAAAAGAAAACAATGTTGGATACGAAAAGTTAAAATCAAAGTTTATCATAGAAGAGGTGTAGTTCAATAACCAAACAACGTCTTCATACAGAATAATTGTATTTGTAACAATTGACCGGTTTTGGCTGTTCTACTGCAGCCTTCTTCAGTTAAACAGTGTAGGTTATAAGGAGACTTTAAAAATGCAAGTGAGTAGCTATCACACACTGGAGAAAAACACAGTCGATGATCAAAGTTTATGTTTTAAATTGTGTGCTCTAAGTGGTTTTGTCCGTTACGAATAAAAACAGTGTGGAGAACTTTAAATGTTACTGAACTGATTTTTTATAGACTCTATTGAGTTTACTGAATATAAATGATAGTATCTTTCTATTTATTATTAAGGCAAAAAACAAGAACACAATCTGAGGTTGAAAAATGTATACCGCTTAAGTGAAAGTTTTCTCACTTATGTAGTTCTCTTTTCTTCAATTTATACATCATAATAGTAGAGGCAAAAGATGGAACAACCCATTTTGGTTAATAATACTAGCCATTATTAGTACGTTCTTTTCTCTTCAACAAACCAATAAGAGTAAAATTTCACAAATTAGCTAAGCAGCAGAAGTTTGAATTTCCCTTATTCCAAAAGTTCATAGTTAGTAGTATATTAAAATTATAGTTTATAATAAACCCCTGCTAATAAAATAAAATACTTAAAAATTAACTTTATCTGCATAATAATTATAAAAAATAATAAACTTACTGTGAAAATGAGTTAGTACTTAATTGTCCTTTAACTTAAAAGCCATTGTTGAAACTTGATTATTCATCCTTTTTATTTAGGACTGAAAAAACATGTGTACCAATCTATGTGAGAGAAGACAAAAACACTACGATTTAATAAAAGAGGCAACACTGCTAGACAAAAAAATTAGGTCATTGTCATTTTTACTTCACTTTGTGATCTTTTTTAAAATGTATTTCTTTTTAAAGTAATATTATTATAAAAGGTGAATGTAAAAAATATAACTAAATATGTGTTACATGCCTAAGTAATGTCATTATTGTTAATTGTAGGCATTATCGAGACTTGGGCTAATTGACTGGATAGGCAGGCAGACGGAAGGTATCATTTATGCAGTTAATGAAGAGTACAGACTGACGGTAGCTATTGTTTTAGTGCTGTGGGTCAGTGCTTTGGCTTCTTCCTTCCTTGACAATATACCGCTTACAACAATGATGGTTCGCATCGTCACAAGCTTATCGAAAAACCCAGTCTTAAATTTACCACTTCAACCTCTCGTTTGGTCTCTTGCACTTGGAGCATGCCTTGGAGGTAATATCAAACAATATATAATTAATTATTTACAGTAGAACAGGAAGTTTTAATGAGTGAACTTTGACCTATTTGTTGAAACAAACCAAATGAATGAAAAATATATTATTTCCGTGGTAGGCTGTGAAATAGTAATTTAAGAGCCAAAAAACATAGAGCTAAAATCCATTGTTTCATTACATGGACTTAAAAAAATCTTTTCATTACTCCTACACTATATTGAAAAAATTTTTTACCTCCTAGGAGGTAAAAAATCTTTTATAATTAATTAATCCACTAGATGTCAATGGGTTTTATTTATCTTTTTTTATAGTGTAACCTCTTTAAGGTTTATTTTTCTCAAAATCTTAAGTATGTACTAATATTTGTTATAATTATATTGATTATTATTATTTTTTTTTTTTTTTTCAATGTTTGCTACCTTGAAAAAAATACAATATGATCATCCAAGTTGAATGTCACCCATCCTACTTTAAAAGTGTGTTTGAAATAGCTGAAAAAAGTTTTCCAATAGTCTTTTATTATTTCACTTGAAGTTAAATGCCCACTGTGCTAAGATAATTTTGTTTTTCAGTTTCTTGACTAGTGTTATTATTGCATTATCAGTTTAATAACTAGGGCTCGGATCGATATGCTTGATAAAATCTCCAGATATGCTCAAAAACCACCTGTTTTATGCTCAATAGATATGCTCGAAAAACCCATAATATGCTGTTAAATATGCTCGAAAAACCCATAATATGCAGAATATGTTCGAAAAACACTGTTTACAACTGTAGAGAGGACAGTGAAACGGAAAAATCTTCGTATATCTTTATATCTTAATCTTTTTATTCGTATATCTTAAAAAAACGTATGTTTATATACGAGTATTATTTTCAAATTGATACACTGCTATATCCACAAGTTTCAAGTATATGTATGAGAATTTTTATGTAAAAGTTATAGTTTAAATGTTTATTTACAAAATGTTCGGTATTAGGTGAGTCAATGAAGTAGATTGGTATTGGTCTGTACATCAAGCTTGTTTCTATATTTTCACATTGAAGTGAAAATTTAGGGTGACTCAGAAATGACGCTCATGTAGGCTTTTATGAAAGTCAAGCATGACATCACGTCCTTCATTCTTCGTGGTGGTCAGGTCCAGATCCAGACCTGAAAATGCACATATTATTTTTTACACCTTAATGACCCAACACTTGAGAGTAAATACTAACACAGAAGCACAACTTTATAAGAAACTGTATTTGTTTTTTGCAGGAAACGGAACCCTGTTTGGTGCATCAGCCAACATGATATGTGCAGGAGTTGCCGAGCAACATGGCTACCATTTTTCCTTCATACAGTTCTTCAAGTAAGAAATACTTCCAACAGAATAAGAATCAAGAAATACCCTTAAATACCCCTTCCACTAATGTAACTTTATTTAACAATTTATTGTACAATGCCGGCTTTCAACCACAAGTAGACATCTTAAGTGTGCCTGACAAAAGAAATCAATTGATATCATCAATATATGTAAATGTAAAGGCCAAGTATAAAGTCAAAACATTTTAAACATGTTCAGTGGCGTAGCTAGGGCAGTGGGAGCCCCCCCCCCCCAAGAACTATTTGGGGGCCCCACCAAAAGAAAATTGATGAGCAAAAAAAAAACTTGCAGCGTTCAGGTGCCTCCCTGACAATGGTATAGAAGTATGAATCCAAGGTAGTTTGCTTTATAGGGGGCCCATCGACATTGGTACATTAGATTTGGGGGCAATGCGGGCCCATAGTTACGCCACTGAACGACTGAACAAGTTTGTACAAGAGAGAGAAGTCTTACTTTATTCCTAATCAAGTGACTCCACTGCTTACCTTGAAAACATTCAACAGAATACAATAACTATATTTTTTAATTTTTTTAAAAGAAAGTTACCTGAACTATACTATACTCATGCCATTATACTTAGTAAATCTGACAGCTCAGATTGGCCAACCTACGTAAGGGAAAAAATAAAACCACTAGGCGGTTATCTTAAGGTTATCCAGTGATGTTTTTGATTGCCTAGTTGCCCCGACCTAATACCCGCCAAAATCTCGAGCTCTAATTAGCTCTCCTCCCGTTTTTTTTATTATTATTATTATTATTATTATTTTTCCGCACTGTTAGAATAACAAAGTATCATTTTACAATGAGTTATTACTCTGACAGCGTCAGAAAAATTGAAGAGAGAGCCAATGAGAGCTGGAGATATTTGCAAATGACCTTGAATATGTCAAAATCTTGCGCTCTCATTGGCTCTCCTTCAAATTTGTGACGCTGTCAGAGTAAATATTAATTGTAATAATAGTATACTTACTCAATCACTGATATGATGGTAGAAACATGGCTATTCAAAAAATCTATTAGTAGAGTGAACACATAAAGATTTAAAGTACAAGTGTAGTGAATGGTTTGTATCACTTGTTAAAAGAAATATTAACACTGTACTATTATAAAACTTCTTGCATACGAGTCCCCAAGACAGTGAGACATTTTCATGTTTTCGCTCTGCGCAAACTACCGACATAAAATGTCCCCAGGTTCGCTTCGCGGTGTTAGAGGTGGTTAAATGATTCCCGCGTGAGATTCGACTTCCTTCGGCCTTACAAAGCGAAGTAGGGGGAGACCGCGAGGTAGGCCGAGAGGGCCTACCCAACTCCCTGTCACACGTATAAATCTTTTCGATTTTCTTTGGCCCTATGACGTGCGGTGGAGGGAGGCCCAACAGCTGGAGACAGACTGTGTACACCTCCTATACCTTTCTAACTCCTTGATACACCGGGTAACGTTTTTTAGTAACGCTTTTCGAGTTATATAGCACAGCCTAAACATGAAAATGTCAATATAAGTTTATTTGTCTTGACCACAATATTTAAATTTAATTCTAAATCAGAACAGTTTCAGCCTCTAAAATACTAAGATATAACAGGTATATAGAGTATGACGGCTATCTTCAGTGCCTTATATTTATAGACTGACGAGAAGTTAAGGTGGCAAGTGATTAGGACATAAGGTCGGGAGGGGTGTGGGATTCATGGAAATGCGGGTGTGGGGGGTTTCCAATCGGATTAAGAGTTAGGGCCAAGCTCTAGGTCTAGGAGTGTAAAGGAAGTATAAATATGTACAGAGAATAATACAACATGAAAATTACAGGTTTGAATAATAATGACTAAACTTAAGTTATACAATGTTTACTAGAATCTAAGAAAGGTGAAGTTCTAAACATATCTCAAAATAACAAATAACAAGAAAAGAGTAAGTAACATTTAACATAATTAAACTTATTTAACCTAATTGTATCGTATGTGGAACTTTATAAGTAAATTAAATTAAAATTAACTAGACTGTCTTTTGTGGTACCCATAAGTTGTAAACATCTACGAGATTACTTTTTTTAATGACTCTTTTATGTACTTATTTTAACTTAATTTATAATAACTACATAATAACTTATTTTTACTTAATTTATTTTTCAGGATTGGATTTCCAATTATGGTAGTAAGTGTTGCAGTTGTCACCGGATATTTACTAGTCGCTCATGTTGCTATTGGCTGGCATTAAATTTGAAAAAGTAGTAATTATAAGACTTCATGAATTTCATAACACATGTTTTTTTATATTATTAAAAAACGTAATAGGTTTATAATAAGAAATTTAAATTTATTGATAGTCTCTTAATGTCAGTATTATAAATTCTAATAAGCGATGTTTTTTTAAAACACTAAATATTCAGAAATATCTTTATTTATGAAATCTTGACCAGAAATCAATTAATTGTAAGTATCAGAAAAAGTTAATAAGTAAATATTATTTCAGACTCTTAAAAATATTATTAAAGAAAAATGTACTTTTCTAATAAAACCAATAATATTTTTATCGTTCAAATGATGGAATATTGCAAGTCCTTTTTTTATTATTAGTACTTAATTCTATATGTATTTTATTTTTCTCAATGATTTTCTATAAAGCTATTGTACATACAATTGTTAAATGTTCTTACACAATATGCAGTTTGTACAATTTGGCTAAAATTCTCTTGTTGATATAGGAATTTTAAAGTATATAATATCTTCATAAGAGTGTTAACACCATTATATTATGTAAATGTAGCCGTTATTTAGACTTACAAGCTAAATTACTCATTTCTTAATTTTAAGATAATTTATTGAACTTGATATAGCACGTATTCTATTTTATTTATTTATTGTTTGTGCTTTTATCAAAATTATTTATATTGTTAAATATTGAACTTTTAAAAAAATATTTTATCAATTAGAAATTACAATTCTAAAAAAGTACTTGATTATTTTCAAGATTTCCTTTTTACTGTAACAAGGTGTAATCAAAGTGATTTTGAATTGTAAGTACTCAAAAGTTATAGGTTTTTATATTTTATTGTTTGTTATAAAAATATATTATTTATGTAAAAATTGTATTTTATCACATCTATTCTTCAAAAGCATCTTCATATGTACAAATTTCTTAATTTGTGTCATATGAAAAATGTTATGAAGCTGTAAAAAACCTATGAGGTTCCACGTACTTTTACCTCCTTCATCAGCATTGGTGTAGCCCTACACTAGAAAAAACAACTTAGTTGGGTATAACAACTTAATTAGGTATCTCTCTGACAATTTTTGGGACGCCTTCAACTCACTCTAGTACTTCCCTTCTGCTCCTGCCTCCTCTTCTACAGTTCTTTTTAGACTAACCTCTTCCTCATTGGCCCACAGATTCCAATCTAAGCCCTGTTTCTCCAGAGCATCTTTATCGAATCTTATCTTATCGAAATCGAGAATTGAATTTTAGCTCCAAATTTAAGGGTGCGACGATTTTGATTAAAAAATGCTAAAATGTAGTCCATTTAAATATCAATCTAATGATATAAGCAGTTTTCCTGGGAAAAATCTATCAAAAGCATCTTCATATGTACAAATTTCTTAATTTGTGTCATATGAAAAATGTTATGAAGCTGTAAAAACCCCCTTCCCCCTATCTCTATCTGATTTTGTTGAAAATCAAAAACAAAAAGTTTCTGGGATCAGGGACCGAGATTATATGAAAAAGTTAGTCTGAGTTGCCTCGGACCCAATTTTTTTATTTACTTTCTTTGTGTTTAAAAGCAGTTTTGAATTGTTAATGGTAATTAAAAGTAGTTCTACTTTGTTGGTTAGAGAGTTAAGTAGTAGTAGTAAATTATTTATTACTAGAACTGATCCTAGCACAGGAGTTCTTATGTGTGTTTAAGACAACATTACTTATTATTAACCAAACTAATAGTTCTGTTCATTCATACCACCAAAGTAAATAAAAGTACAAATTAAATAATCAGTAATATTTAATTGTTTATAAAGTATCAAACAATAAAATAATTTTATCACAACAATTTTGTAAAAATGAAACAAAAAAAGTACAAAGAAAACAATCAATTATTATAGAGTAACATTTACAAAAATAAATAAATAAATAACTAATAATTAACGATAAATGAGGCATCTAGTGGAAAAATAGTCTATAAATGTTTGAACAAAGAAAATTGAAGGAGTAAGTTCGGTTTGAGACCATTTGAAACATAATGGATTTTTTTTATAAGAGAGACCCAAACGTGGTCTGTAATATGCTAGGCCAGGCCACCCTTCCCCCTTAATACTAATGGCTCTTTTATAAATTTACATAGGATTAGACTGTATTTCCTTGAAAATGTAGGTAAAATTGAGCTGTCAAAATATGTATTTACTTTTATCATTGTTGTGGTTTTCTTATTTTTCTTCTAGACGCCTCTGTTTAGACATTTTCAATAATTAACATTTTTGTTCAATCATAAATGATTTATTCTTAAGTTCTAGAGTATTGACCATAAAAGTTACATTATAATTTATAAATATCACATGTTTATTATTATCTAATATTAACAATCTAATACACTGGTTTACATATTATATTTAACTAACGTGAGATGCTTTTGTGGCAGACATCAATGTAGGGTTTCCCATTGCATTGAAGTAATAGGACAACTTTCAGACAAAAGTTTTTTTTTAATTAAACTCTTTGAATATTTTTAACATACATTTTTTGTACCAATTAAGTTTAATGTAATAAAACAAAATAGTAGAGATAACATAGTGTTTTAAGCTAAACTTTATATTGCTTTTTAGAGCTCTACTGCAAAATATTACCAACTAATAGATTCTACTACCAAATATTTTTTAGATAAATAAAGGATTGGATCAAATAAAGTTAAACTTTATATTGCTTTTTAGAGTTCTACTACCAAATAGTAGATTCTACTACCAAATATTAGTAGATTCTTTCCTTCAATTTTTTGTATGTTAATGTTTATATTCATAGCAGGATGGCTATACTCTGAGTAAAATTATACTTCTTACTTTAATTATATTAAGGAACCATAATTCTTTGAAAATCTATACTACACTCATCTTCTAGGTATGCATTTCTTCAAAAACCCTGGCTAAGATTTACAGCTTACTTTTTCAGTACTTCTTAAAAAATTAAAAACAAATCTTTCTGCAGACATTTTATTTTTTCACAACTAAAAATAGAGAGCATTAGGTAAAATTTACTCAATATTCGATGTTGCGATGTATATTAACACACATTTTTAATAATCTAGCTTCAATTGTAAGCAAATGAGATTGTCTTTCTTGTTTTAACACTTGTTTGGAGCTTTAATATAGTTATATTTCCCTTAAAATTACTTTTTTTTAATTATTATAACTTTAAATTAAACTTTTTTTATAGGTAATAGTAAAGTTTGTAATAATATACATAAATATTTTTCAAAATTAATATTAAAGCAATTATTGTTCAATTAAATCTTTTATAATTATCAGAATGATTTGTCTAAAAGTAAAATTCAACTAAAAAGTAAATAGATCACATTTATAGGAAATTGGTTTCTCTGACTTTCATTCCGAAGTTTTTGACATTACTTGCAATATATCATGGGCTTCTTCTTGAAGTAATTCAGCTTTAGAAAGAAGCATCATTTTAGCTGATGAAACTATTAGCTTAGCTTGTTTAACGGGTAACATGTCAATAGTTTTTGATAATGCTTTTGGATCAGCAGAAGCAATTGATGCTATATCCTTAAATCCAGCATTAAACAATTGTCTAGCTCGACCCAATCTAACTGCAGGCAATTCCATTAATTCTATAAGTTCTTGAGAACAACAATATATTATTTTCTGTGGGAATTCGATTAAAAGTTTTGAGTACATCCAAAATTCTTCTGGAAAAACTTCACAAAAGCGCAGAACTGCAGAAGCAAATGTCGAGGACATGGTCAGAAAACTAAATAAGAAACCTCTAGTAACATTGAAAGCTTTAGCAATAACCCACAAATTTTCACCGTTTAAAAGTCTGTTTAAAATAAGAGCACCAAGGAATCGTTTGAGAATTGAATCAGGAAGTTTGGTCTTTCTACCAGAAGCTATTTGAGAAATTTCTCTATCACTTATACCTACTGCAGCAGCAACTAATAACAAATTTTTATCTAAGGACAGTAAAGAATTGGTGATAATATCACGTTCAAGATAAAGTTCATCTATGTCATAAGGAGTAACAAGATAAAGCAAATGTAAATGTGTGGACAAGACAAGTTCGCTTCTAGCTTTGCTTAAATCATTATATAGCAATTTGGCAACATCAATACTTATATTTGCTTTTACCGCTGCCTTACCAATATTAGTTAGTTTAATACATCCTTCAATATCTTTTATAGTTTCTGTAGTTATGAGTTCATCCAAAATGGTGTTAACTTCTTCATTGATACTCGATGCTGATGGTTTCTGTTTATACAATAATGAAACTTCTAAGAATTTGAAAAGTCCCTTTCGATCTTTCACAAGTCCTAATGACAATGATGACAAGATCAGTCTTACTAAAGGATCACCAGTGAGTTGACTTACACAGTTACCGACAGTAGAAGTGACTAAATTAAGAACATTCAAAGATTCGGATCCTTTTGAGATTAGAATGCTTTCTCCTTTTTCTTCAAAACCAGCTCTGCCTGCACGTCCCACCATTTGCTTGTACTGGTTAAAACTAAGGAACTGACTACCGACAAATGGGGATCTTAAAATAACTCTTGCTGCAGGCAAATTTACCCCGGCAGCTAAGGTCGAGGTACAACAAATACAGCATATAGTATTATCTAAGAATGCCTCTTCTAATATCTTCCTTTCAGCAGAAGTCAATCCTGAATGATGATAGGCTACTCCGTATCTAAGAGTCTTCTTCAAAATCCGACATATATTTCCATTTCCTTCACTTATCAGTCCTCTTATTAAAGACTTCTTCTCTTCTTTTTTATGCTCCAATATAGATGGAGGAAGAGTTCTGCAAACTAAATCGCATATATTTTCACAGTTCTTTTTAGTAGGGCAGAATATTAGACAAGACTTATTAGGTACAACTTCATTCACTAAGGTGCCTATTAAATCAGGATCAATATTGTGATGTTTGTAACTTGATTTGTTCTTAAACTTCTTAATGAACTTTAAAGGTTCTGAACATTTGTCGTAATTAACTTGAAAAACATCGTCGTCAATTTTTACATATTCGTAGAGGCTAACAGGCCTAAAATTATTAAGAAACATAAATCCATTTAGGAATTTAGCTATTTCATCAGGATTGCCAAGTGTTGCGCTTAAAGCAACAATATGGATATCAGGTTTTAAGTACATCGATTTGATAAGGATGCTTTCAATTATAGCACCACGAGAGCTTTCTCCAATCAAATGGAATTCATCAACAACAATCAGTCCAATTTCATTAAATCTTTCATCTTCGATTAAACTGTTGACTAAAATATCAGCTTTTTCAATTGTTGATATATATACTGTGTTTTTCTTTCTCTTGGTAGGCGGATATTTGCCTTTGCTTCCTGCATATTCCTCAATAAGAAATCCTAGTTCTAAAGCAAATGGAGATAGTGAATTGACTTTTTCATGAGCAAGAGAAACATAAGGAAGTAAAAAAATTACATTTTTTCTTGAACAAATCAGTTCTTTAAGGATTAATATCTCAGCAATTAAAGTTTTACCCCCACTTGTCGGTAATATTAGTAGTATATTTTCACGAGATTTCAATTTTTTCAAGTTCAAAACTTCATCTTGCCATTGATATAATTCTTTAATACCTTTATGTAATTCGAATAAATTTTTCACACAAGCAGGAAGACCGTAAAATGATTCGTCTATGTCTGTAGCATCTATCCGGAACGATTCATTTACAGCATTAAAACTTACATCAAGAGTTGAATTGTACAGAAGAGATGTCCTGAAATCGATAAGCTTGTTAAAATGTTCTTCGTTAATCCCATTAACTTTTGGATCATTGTCGGGTTTCTTATTTTCTTGGCTGCATAAAGATTTCACCTGACTAATCTCTTCTTCAATCTGATTAAAGTCTAATGACTCCAAAATGGAATCATCATCCATTTCTAGGTAATTATTTTCAGCATCTCTAGCAGTTTTACTATGAACAAGAGGGGAAGAAAACTTCCTCTTCTTCATTTTATTTTGAGCCAGCATCCTTTTAGATATCTAAAATAGAAATAAGTTGCTATATAGACATTAAAATATCAGTATAACCATAAAAAAGAAAACATCAGAAAGCATATTCATTTTTTTTGCACCCTCAGACCAAATCGGAGTCGCAAAGTGGTAGTCTGCTCACCTAAAACCACTATCCTAACACTTAAATATCTGATGTGAAACCCTGAGGGGTGAGTAATGATGAGACAGTAAAAGATAAAGTAAAACAAGAAGAGGCAATTTAAAACTCCATTAAGTTTAATGATTATAGTTTTAAAATAACTGAGGGTATTTTTTTACTTTAGCACCCCCCTGTATCCCTTCGTGTTAATAGTTATTTAGACCAGTGGTTCTTAACCGGGGGGCCGCGGCCCCCCAGGGGGCCTCGAAAGGTAGTTAGGTTCTAGATATATTATATTTGAAGATTTTAAGGGGGCCGTGGTTACCAAAAGGTTAAGAACCACTGATTTAGACAAAGGAACATATACAGAGTAGCATATATATTACTTAAATTACTATTAAGACAAAGGGATATTTATTGCAATGTACCTTGGGACAAAGGAATATCACACTTGGATATATAATTGTTATCATATCCCTTAGTCTAATCAACTATTAAGATAATGGTTTGTTAAATATAAAACTGCCCCAGGAGTCTCAATGTCTTGGGGAGACAAACACACAAACCTTTGTGACTTTTGTAGGGCAGACTATTGTTTAGAACCAAGGGGGGTGCTAAAGTAAAAAAAGTACCATATACATTTTAAAAAAGTAGAAGTGTTAGTACTAACATAAATGACAGTCAATTGAAAGGTGAAAGGTCATGACCATGACAAATAAATATGTTGGCAGAAGAAATAACTGAAGCTATATGTTTTAAAGAACAATGAGCCACCTAGCTTTAAGCTTTAAGATGAACTTTATGTTATATAAAAAATTTGATCTATAAAAGCAAAGTAAAGATAGTGAAATACCTGTAAATTCTAAATAGACATTTTACGGCTGAACTGAAGAAGACGTGCAATCAAGAATCGCTTGATGGTACATTTTGCTTGATTTAAACACTTGAGAGATTTGACAAACAGTACATTTGTATCATTTATAATTTGATAGATTATAGCTGCGTGATTTGTACATAGAATAGTTCATATATATCCCGTTGTCAAAAAAATACGTTTAAGTGAGGTCCCACCCACTCTTCTACAAGAAGCACTGGCTTCTCCAGTTTTACCCATTTTACAATTATGTCATCCTTAAATTATATGTATATCATGTTAAAATAATTATACCAACATAATGATCGAGTCCTGTTTTAAAGAGAAAACAAATGGTAAGGTTATTACCTACAGTTTTTTCGATTTGTACATAAAAAAATCTACGTTAACCATTATCATTAATCTCTCTCATGCATGCCAGATTGCGTCATTATATTAAAAAAGTAATTATAAATGGTTATCTGAAGACCAACAACAGTTCTCGCCTTTAAAAAGAACTTATTTTTATGTATGCAGTTATTTAAACATAACTGTTGCTTATATATTTGCACAATGCAACAAAGAAAATCGGAGGCGAAGACATATATATAACAAGTTTGTACTTACATGTATCTTTTATTTAGGTAACGAAAACTGTGTTTACATTACATGTTGAGAATAAGACTGGTTTATACTTAAATAATCATGTAAATAAATTATTAGTAAGTTGAATCTTTTTGTTACTTAAAAGTTATCATCAAAGTATGTCACTAACACTAAATATAATCAAAGTTTTAGTAATTATAAGTTTTTAGTAATTATTTTAGTTTTCGGTTGAGGCTAAAGTTCGAATGTTCGAATGCTTATCATTCCCGCTTTATTGGGCAGGGCATATAACTTGTGTGTTCATAAACAAATCACATAAAAAAATATCGATATAAGGTAATTAGTCATATCGATAGTAGTATCGAATATCGAAGCATAACGTTTTCTTTTTATTTTTCCCAGCATCGAATAAGAAGACAATTGACAATTGTGTGTATTTTTTTATACCTAAACAACTACTCAGATAAAAATAAAAATAATATGCAGAAACTATTGTTGTACCACGGAATTATTCAAATTTTATAAAAACATACTGATGGTTTAAAAGCTTTTGCGCCTAATTTAACATGTTCAAAAAGTCAGCACTTTGGAATCCGATTGTTGACGTTTGTGTGTTCGTTCTGCGCTGTTTAGTTTATCATTTGTCTCGCAGACGGAGAGTTTACGAGTTTAGCCGTCTTTGAATAATATAGATAATGTTATTATTGTAATTTAATGCTACCTTGGGTTTTAATCCTCATAACAGTAAGATCTTAGTTAATAACGTGGTTTTAAGCATAAGAAGTTGTATTTTTTTTACATATTTTGGTATGTAGATTTCGCGATACTACTAAGATAATTGATTTTTAAAACCGACTTTTGAATAGCAATTATTCAATCATTTTGTTGGTTTATTACCAGCTTCTAATTTATTTCGATTGAAAAATGATGAAAACCGAAGAAAACTATACACTGGAAGATGGACAGGACCAGGATTTCGACGGTGTTACACTTCAAATCGGTAGTGAAGATGGCAAACCCAAATATTCTAACGTCGAACTTGCCGATGGCTCTAATTTAGTTAATGGGAAAATAAAGACCGAAAACGACAGTACAAAATTGATTCAGAACGATGGCAGTACTACTCCTAAAAGTGGGTATACTTTAATTAAAAATATTATTATCATTATTCATTGAATTGTAAAAGTTTATACCTGTTATGTTGTAAGGTAAATGATCATTTCATTTCCCTTTTAAATCAGGTGGTATCTAAGAATTGAGGATGGGTATCCTTGTTTAATATGTTACTGGCTTTACAACCCACCTAGGAGATATAACATAGATTTTTGTTTTGTGTTCCTATATGGTAGTAAGTATCTTCACTAACAGATTGTGAGTTACTGACTATTCATATCTGATGGGTTGTCCCCTTTCACATTTTTGTATATTTTTTTATGTTTAATACAGTTTACCTGTATAATAGCAGGTTTATTTCTACCTTTATTGTTATTTTAGCTCGCCCTAGTACATTATCGCTTGTTCCGTGGGCTGGACAGAGTGCTAAGGATTTCTTCTCATACCGAAGTGATCTCTTGACCAATGCTGTTATTGAATGTACCAAGGAATTCACAGATAATGATACAGAGGAACTAATTGCTTCATGGCTTCTTACTGAGTAAGAATCTCATATTTTAGCGATAGCTTTTATTTAATTTTTAGTATTCAAAACCAAATTTATTTGCGTCAACTCAGGCTAGTCCTAACTTTGGCTCCAAGGAGTGCCTGATTTTGGCACAGGCTACATAAGCTGTAGCATAGTGGACTGCACCTCTAGGAAGAAGAAAGAACCTACTCATTTATTGAAGACATGATAAAGTCACTTGCAAAATTTGTAAAATATTTGATTTATGTAGATGAATTTACTATTTAATTTTGATTTAGCTAAAACGAAAATATCAAAGCATAGCAGATAGGAACTCCAAGTTAACTAATTATAACTATAGGTAGAGGAAGTTCCCTTACTGTGGACACTTAGCAAAAGTCAACTATTGCTGATAACACTGTTTTCTCTCTCTCTCTCTCTCTGGAACTGTGCTGGGGACAAGTGTCCAAGGTACCTGTCCAAAGGATGGGAACCTCCCTTGTTTGTTTAGCTATTTCTAGAAGAGGCCGTGGAGAGCCACTCACTCTAATTTGGCCCTGGATCCAAGGATTACGATAGCTTATTTATTAGAGCTACAATAATCTTTTCATAAAGCCCATTATCTTTTTGATTAATCCTAATGAATTTTTAAATATTAATGCCAAGTAAGCCCAGGCCTTTTTACCCCACGATCCACTCAAAATCTCTTGAGTTCATCACACTTTAGGTCTGTGTAATGTGAAAACTATATGTTCCCAAGGTAGAGCTTCTGGGACTCTCTTCTCCCAGATAAGCAAGTCTTGGGAAGTTTTAAAGAATTTGGTAGCAAGTCTTGAGACCTTTTCCTCACAAAGGAAAGAAAAGCAATGTCTTTCTAAGTGAGCATGGTATAAAAATAATCTACTCAATGATTTAAGAATATCATGCAGGTATTCTCTAATATTATTAATTGCTATTTAAATATTATATTTGTTTTAAGGGTTAGCCTGTGGGACCAGGAAAGAGAACGGTTGATTCTTGTCACAAAATCATCACTATTTATTATCAAGTATGACTTTATTGCGCTTAAGATTCTGGAGAACAGGAAAATCGATTTGGAATTGATTGAAAGCATTACAGTTGGTGACCTCTCTTATCCACCAACGTCACTTATCAGGTATGATCATTTTTTTTTATTTATTGTATTGATACATCTCTTGCTTTATTCTGATTTTAAATAGCATTATGTTAAATATTTAGTATACTTTTTTCAATGGTAATAGTTTTCTTAGCTCGACAGGATCCTACCAGCAGCAATGTATATATTTCTGTTCCTCATAGGTAAATTGTTGTGGCCATATTTTAGTAATTACAGAAGAGGGTATTTTCTACGAGCAGTTTACTAACTTCAAAACTTACAACATTTTCTCATTGATTTTCTCTTTATTTACTAATAAAGGAATTACAATACATTACCACAATTATCTGTCAGCTTAATGCAGTGCAGTTATAAAAAATAAATTGTCCATATTTTACCTTCGAGGTACAGAATTATAGTACTCTCTGTATAATCTATTCATTTACTCACTTAACATTGAAATGCCATTTTCAGACATTTGGACGGATTTGCTACAGGAGTTGCATCTGCAGTCAAGCATAATATCTATAGACCCTTGCAGGAAAAAATAGCAGGGATACCGAACTGTGCCAATGCACCTTATATTGGGAATTCATTTTTTGAACCTAGGTATTTTTAAGTGAAAAGCTGCTTGCCCTTTATTTCTTCATAGCCCAACTCCTGTAATGCTTGATTTTAAATTAGAGAAAGCCTTTATTAAGCTGCGATCAATGCTATAATTTATTTTTTGGTTTAGCATGTTTTGTTTATTAATTGTGTTTTCTGGAAAATTTTATATTAGATGTAATTAGTTTCGCTTGATTATTTTTCTACCTGATAATGCGTCTAATTTATATTTACTGTGGCACCGCGGTTTAAAAACAGTTTTACTGAATGAATAAACTTTACAAACTTAATTTGTTCAGCAAATCTGTTATGTTGCAAACAGTTATGTCAACGTTAAACCCCCAAAAAATAATGTTTAATATAATTATCTATTTAAGACTCCAAGAAAATGGCCCATTATCATATATATTTACTACTTTTTGCTTGAGATCCTATAAAAGAAAAAAAAACAATAATGGTTTTAACTTTTAACTGAAATTCTGTTCCCTAACTGAAGCATTTTTTTCATAAACAGAGTCTTTGGTTTGTTGAGGTTCCACTGTATATATTATTATCCATTCTATTATATAGTATGTATGTTAGAATTAATCTCAAAATCAACTGCATCTATTTTAATATGTACTTATTTCTTTGTTGCTTATAGTCTAAGTATCATAAGATTTTCAAATAATAAATGTTTTAGAGAAAATGCATGCTCCTACTCCGGATTTTAGAAGGGAAACTTTTACCTTATTAGAATATTTAAAGCTTATTTAATTTTATATTATATTTTGTTATGGTCTTCTAAGTATTATTGGATTTACCTGTAAAAATAAAATAAAATTTATTAAAGAAAATGCATGTAGCTATCCCAAACTTTAGAAGGAAAATTTCTGTCTTGTTGGATATTTAAAGCTTTTGTAAACTAATCTACCTAAATGTAAATTAGTGTTTGAATATGTTGTGCTAGGTTTGTCAAAGTATAATTAAATTTGTCAAAAACTCACTAGCTAGAAAATGTTTTTTTTTTTTTTTTTTTTTTAACAATATAGATCTTTTCTTTTTTTGTGAGACACATTTTTATTTTATTTATTTATTTTTTTTTTTTTAACATTTTATACTACTCATATCTGATCTAATCTCATTGAAGCGTAAGATAAGTTTTATATTAATTACATCATTCTTCTCTGTTATCATACTTGGCACCTGAAATTTATTTCTTAATTTGGTTATAGAAATTCCCAATTCCTTGTAGGAAATTTTTTAGTCCTTTTTACATTTACTTTTTTATGTTTAAATCTTTTTAGTTTTTTATTTGCATGACTCAAGTATTATTTAATTTATTATATTATTTTGGTTTTAATTTTATTTTTCTTGCCATTTATGTATGAATTATCTTATTTTGTTTTTTTTTCCTTGTTTTGTTTTTAATTTTAATATTAAAGAATTATTGTAGAAAATGGAAATTGACTAGAATTAAGTTATTAAAAAGAGAATTTTTGATATAAATCAAATATTATTGGACAGTTATATTCTTATTCTTCGTTATATTCTATATTCTTTTTTAGGTATAATAATGACAATAATCTAGGTTTTTTGCTGAAGACAAGATTGTGGTCTATACCAGAAATGACTTGACCTCCAGCTCTCCAGATGGGGTCTCATGTTCATTATAATAATATCATTATGTGACTCTAGCTGCAGTAGTTATGCACTTGACTAAAAATAATTTAGGTGAGATGTGAACCACATCTTGAAGGTTGTGAAGTCCAGATTTATCATCAAGTTGAGGTCTTCATCAGAAAATTATACTCCCCTCCCCTTCACTTGGAGCATCAAACCTGAGACTAAAGCTATTACTCGTAGACTTTTATACTTCTGATATGCTTTACAGGTCAAGAGATTTAAGCGGAGTCCGTCTTCAGTGGGGTGCTCCAATGAGCCTGGTGGACAAGTGGAATCCATTTGCTAAGGAAACACCTTTGCTTACCTTTGCCTCACATCCTTTATTTTGGCACAAAGGTATGTATGAATTGTTACTGTGTGACTGCTTGTTATAAGAGAAAGACCAAATTTTTGTAGCTGATACTATTTTAGAGCATGAGAAAGTTTTTTTTTGATGGGAGTTGATTTAAGTCGACCTATTACTACAATAGTAGTAGAGAGCAGTCTTGGTAGGTCCTGGCCTTTCGTAGGTAAAAGTAAGTAAGTAAAATTAAACGCTTATAGCTTTTTTCTATCCAGCAATATTCAGTATAAACATGAATTCCTTGACCTGACTTTTCTAATTTAAATTTGTTGAGATTTTCCTCTTAGGTCATATTCCCATTAGCCTTTAAATAAATATTAATTAATATATAAAATCGTATATTATTTTTTACTTTCTCAAATACGTAGTATATATTATAATAAGCAAGTATTGTAATGGTACGATAATTCGATTTTGAGATTTTGATGGATTTACACGTTTGAGGTCCAAAAAAGTGATTTTTAAAAAATGTTTTGTGTATCTGTCATCTGAAGTCTAGTGTATTCTGTTGTCTGGTAGGCCAATTTTAATGAAATTTGCTGCACTTTTTAAATTCTAAAATGCAGTCCATTTTAATAAGAATTTAACAATATAATTAGTTTTCCTGGGGAATAATGTAGTTTTCCATTGTATTGCTAAAATGAATTAGATTTTTCTGGAAAACTAAATTTAATCAACCACTTGGTAAATACTTTTTAAATATGGTTAATAATAAATAAATTAAATTGGGTATTAGGGTATTTAAATTCAGTACCAGTATGTATAGGAGAAAGTTTTGTTCGGATTGTTGGACCAATTTTTGGGTCTATTCTGACCCCTCCTTGGATCATTCTCAAGCTGACTGACTGACTAGATTTTATTTTTATGTGAGGCAAGGGTATTATAGTGAACTTACCTCATAGGTTATCTGATTGGTTAATTATTTTATTATTATTTTGTGTTGCAATTAAAAAAAACATTAATAATAATATTAAAAATACATAATTGCACTTTAAAAAGTACAGCATTTGAGGGAAGAGCAAGCAGTAAACTTTCTGTGTGCGATTGGAAAGGCAGGTAAATGATCTTACCTCTATTATATGGGTTTCTGGAGATGCTTCTCCTGTCCCAGGGTTGGAAAACCATAAACTCTGGAGACAAGAAGTTCATTGTAGACTATCTTATCTAAACCCTTAAGCCTTACTTCTGCCTTATATATTTTTTTTAGATTGTCATCCTATCTTTTTCCTCATAAAAGTTTAAGTACGCACTTATTTCAATTACTAATTTAATTCTATACCTTTTTGTCATATTTAAGAGGGTGGACCAGACACAACCAAGATGTACAACGTAGATGACCTTACCTCAACCATCACTCGACTTCTTGAAAAGAAAATAAAAAATTTCTCCTGCACCGTAGTTCACAAACCAATCCTTATTGAAAACTACATTAATATTGCTTCACTTATTCACAATAAAAATTCCCTCGGCTTTTTCAAAGTAAGAGGAAAATTCAGCTTCTAAATTAAATAATTTCTTTCTTCTTTTTAATGTGTCTTTCTTAATTACATTTAATACTATATTAATCAAACATTTTTTTTTTCTTTGATAAAAATAATTAAGTTTTATATGTGATATTATAATAATTAATCATAATATATTTTTTCAAAACTTTTTATTTATTATATTATTTTTATTTTAAGTGTTATATATTATAAATAAGTAATAATCACTGCTAGTTAATAAATGATTTAATGTTGCTTATAAAAGTCATTTTAAAAAATTATGCAATATATATGGTACAAAAGCATTGTTTTTGCTAAATTTATTGTACTTGATGTATTATGGGGCCTACATTAGCATAGCACTTAATTAAAATTTGGGAGCACTTTGCACCAAAATTAATCAATGTTTTTATACACATAAGGGAATAAATTGCAACAGTTTAAGTGAGTAATTACATTTTGTATACTGTGTTATATGTATTAATATTTCAATTATGGGTTATACTTTTAAGTTTTGTATAATTATAAATGTTTCCTTCATGGGATTATGACCTTTTCTGTAATTTATTAACACGACGCTTCCAAAATAATTTTTAAATTAATAACATTATGCTACAAGTTAAATAGGGGATTGAAAAAAGAGAAAATTCATCCATTTATGAAACTTGGTTGGAGTCTTACGTTAGTCTCCGACATCGTACGATTCACTCATTTAATATTTTTTATAATGTAACTAGTTCTTCCATAATCAGCACTGATAATGGCTTTATTAAAGCCAAAAGCTGTTTTGATAAATAAACAAGTATTATTCTTTATATTCATTAAGATAACCTCCATCGATGCTCTTATTCCTGAGATTGGTTTATGACTTTGTCTTGTAGTAGAATTGAATATCTGAATTGTCATCAAAATTTTATGGGCAGCTGAATTGAACACAACCAGACCACATCAGGTTGATTGAATAATTTCGTATTGACATTAACTATTCTTTCTTGATAAGGAATGATTCAAAAGCTGTCTCATTCCACACTTAAACATTTTATAAATTATTCCCTCTAAAAATCCCCCCTCCCCTTAAAATTTTAGGCACTCTTCTGATAATCAATTCTGCTGCCAGTGTACCACCTTTTCCATACTCTGTTTTTGGTATTTTTACCCATATTAGGAAAAAAATCAAATTGAAGTTATTGGTTTATAACTTCATAAAAATATGTATTAAAGGTCATAAAATTTAATATGAGTTAAACAACATCTATGTATGTGTTTTATTTACTAATTAAAATTAAATTAATGTTATTTTATTTTTTTTTAAATTAGAAAAAAATATATTTTTTATTTGAGATTATATTAAAGATTATTTTTAATATGTTTGATTTATTAAGTTATATGTTAAATAGAGATTTGGAGAAACAATAGAATTGTTGGATTTATGTATTTATTATGTTGAAGGTTGTTTAATTTAACTATTGTACTATTAACAAAAAAAATCACTTGCCTATTATTGGATATATTCTATTATTATAATGCAAATTATATATTGTTAATTTTATTTTTTTAATAAGTTATATTTGTTTTTCATTATTTCGTTCTATTTTATGTTAGAAACTGTGATATCCAATTATGTAACTGAAAACCTACTTTCTTTAGCAGTTCCACAAATGAAACCCAAGAGATATAACTGTTTTCATTTAGGGCCTTTTTGTATAAAACCAGCTTAAAATGACCGTAGATATGATATTGTTTTTTTTATAAACGGATAGTATGTCTATCCAGACTGTGTATTAGTTTTAAGAGAATTAAGTTACATTTGCAATAAAAAACAAGGAAATATTTAAACATATATTGAATCATAAAAAAAAATAGGTAATATTAAAGTGTTACTGGGACACTAAAAATGTTCTATTATAAGTGATACCTATTACTACTGCTTATCATTTGATGACAAAAATTGTCATTACTTATTAGGTTAGAGATGGTTGCCGGCAGAGTTTTATTTTTTAACAAAGTAGTCTTGAGTTATTTCATAAGAAATACATTGGACTAAAACACATAAAAAATAATCGATTTCCTTTTATTTGATAAATTATACTTAAAAACCTTGCATTACCTCTTGGTAAAAAACAATGAGTTAAATTAACTTCCAATTTTTTAAATAAAAAAATATATTTTGACTGAATAATGAATTTAATAAGTGTTCACAATTACATGGGTAAGAGGACATAATTTCTGAAGTCAGCATTCACTACCAACACTGTCCTTGCTAAGCCAAAAAACCTTGTCAGACGTTTTAGGTAGGGTTGGGACATTGATGTCGATGTATTGGACTTAAAAACATCGATGATGATCTTTCGATGTATCAGACAACATCGAAAAGATCAATGTATCGGACCCCCAAAAAAAGTCAATAACAAATATCGGGAACAAGGACGAGGGATTTTTTTTAAACCTTTTTTTTTTTTTTTTTTGCTCGTTAGGTGGAAGAGTGATGTCAATTTATCGAAAACATCAATGTGTTCTTTTGATGTTTTGGCTAACATCGATGTTTGTTCTTTCGGTGTTGATGTATCGAAAACATCGATGTCCCAACCCTAGTTTTGGGTGAAATTGAGGTTATGTCACATTATAGGTTTTAGGGGCTTTTTGATGGTACCTAAATCCTAAATATGGGGAAAAATTAATTTTTGTAGTTACTGTATTCAGAAGTATAAAAAAAATTGACTAAGCCTAAGCCAATTATCTCAATTTGTTTTTCTTCAAAATCTTACAGATAAAGTTTTTTAGCTTAGCATTGCAGAATAGGAGAGTAAGTATTAATTAATTCTAATTTCTTTATCTAAAATACTGTCTTCAAAATTATCTGACTTCTCAAAGATACCCAGCTATGAGTTTTCCAAGTTTTTTATTCTCTAGTAATTAACAACTAAAGGCTGATTTAGGCGATCAACTTGGTTGTCAACCATGTTGTCAATATGCAATGTTGAAGTCAATATTATCATCTGTGGATAGATTGGTGGTTGAAATTTTATGTTGGTCCACAGGTTGGAGTAAAGTAAAAAAAAAATATTTCATGTGGGATGAGCTTCTTCTCCACACATGATTCATGATAATAACATTAATATAACAATTCTTTGCTCATTTTCTACCCAAAAACCTCCCCCAACAAACTTGAACAAACTGTAGATTCGGTAGATAACTATGTAAAAAGCGATGTCTGTGTTTGATGTTGTCAACTTGAATGTAAACTTTGTTGCCTATATAGTTAACAACCAACTTTACCTAAGTGTACCTAGGTAGTGTGGTTAAGTTGATCGTCTAAGGCCGCTTTAATGTTGCTTCCAAAAGCAAAAGGCTGAATAACGTATGTGCCCTTTTAATGCTTGTTATTATTAAAACTAACAAGTATATAAATATTTTTAAAAAATCAATTGAAATCTTAGGAAATTCTCATCATACGAGATTTTCCATATTACAATCAAACTTTTTTTTTATTATATTATGAATATTTATATTTTTATTATTAAAAGATACATTAAAGTTTTTTTTTTAAAAAAAGGACAATAAATTGCATTGTCATGTAATTTATCGTAATGTTCAAAAATATTAGTGTAATATGCTATCGTTTAATATAATTTTATACAAACAAATATATAAAATCTTTGTCAAAATATTCATTAGAAATCCTAGGAAAATCTTATCATGTTTATAGATTCCCCACATTACAATAAAAAAATTTGTTTACAAAGTAAATCATAAGTCTTATAATTAATTGTTTAACTTGTTGAATTTTATATTATAAGGGTTTGGTATAACTTACTACAGCTTAGGAACCAATAAATAATTTTTTATATATTTAAATCCAAGTTATATAATATAGCAAAGTAACACCATTTTAATATTTATAATCACAACTATGAATATATTTTTGCTATTTTTAATAATATTCCACATCATAAAGAATATTAGATAAACTTAAGCTTTTGTCAATTTGATATTATACCTTTTTTTTTTTTTTAGTGTTTTTTTAAATTAATCTTTATACATACTGGAATAATGGAAATATAGTATTATTGATTTGTTTGAAGAAGGCCTATTAGCAGATAAGAAATGGTATAGCATGAAATAGTTTTTTATTTAAACCACAGAAATGTTTGTTATTAATTGTGGTTGAAAGCAGAAATTACGTATCAATTGTTTATTTACTAAAAGATAAAAGGATAATCTCACTCCAATAATAAAACTTAAACGTGGAGCTTACTCTAACAGTTAATAAAAAATAAAAAAATGTATTTAATATTTAGATGTGGATCTTTTCTATTTTAACTGACGGAGTGCTGTCCATTACATGAATCATCTAGTTCAAAAACCAGACAAACTGGCGCTCAGATTTTTTAAGGAGCACAAAAAAAAACGTGGGGATTATCAAATTTAATTTTGACTATCAATTGAACATATTTATTATTAGAAATAAATCTATCATTTAACAAATAGAATTTAATGAAAAGTCCAGTGGATCCATCTTTTATAAACTTAGGAGTAAATCGAATAAAATTTCAAATAAAATGTTTAGTGGTTTGTCTTGTTTTGGAACTAGACACCTTATATGATATAAAAATGTATAAGCTCTTTGGTAGGTCTAATACTAACACTGTTAATTGCTCTTAATTGTTTGAGATTTATTTATTATGAATAAAGTTCTAATTAGAAGGGTTCAAAGAAATTTACTCTCCATGTAAAGGGGACAGCTTATTTTGGAAGCAGCATATAGCCACTAACTGATTAGACCAACATCACTGCCGATTATGTAAGAAATATAATTAAATTAGAGAAACTCGATTATACATTATGTCAGAGGTCAATTCAAATATTATAAACAATTGATCTTTTGCAGTTTGATAATGAAATCTAAATTTACTTAATGAAAGAGCAAACAAGTTGATAGTCAAAAATTTCTATATAGGACATTTTTAATTTGGATAAAAAAATGTTTGTTCTTCAGAATGATCTCAATGCTTCTGTTACCTACGCTTGGAAGCCAAACTATCATATCTTCATGAAATGCAAAAGTATCTTTGCCTCGCCTGAAGTGGTTGAAACTGGCAAGTATTAAACTTTTCCAACTAACTGAGCTTTTCTTGCAGGGAGTCTGGGTTCTTGCCTCCAAGGGATTCCTCTCTCAGTTTGGTCAATTATACAATTGATGGAGTAACACACTTACCTAATTTCATCCAGTCCATATAAGGTTGTATGCCCTTTGGCAGGCCTAATCCTCTGACTGTTGTACTGTGGATATTGTTGTTTTTAGATAATAAACTGGTAAATGTTGCCTCTGAATTTTATTTACTATAAGTATGACCCTAACTTATGTTGTGACTAATTTTTATAAAATTACTTTTCTCTATTATTTGTTTAAAAGTGAGTCTCTCTTGAAATATTTTTTTTCCGTGGTAGGCTGTGAAATAGTAACTTTAGAGCCTAAAAAACATAGCTAAATCCATTTTTTCAATACGTGGACTTAAAAAATCTTTTCATTACTCCTAGCTGTAAAGAAAAAAAATGTTATGTCCTAGGACAGATAAATTGTTTTCTTTACAGCTGGTAGTTATCAAAACTTCCGTTTTTAGCGCTGCAATCTTTGTAGAAATGCATCTTAGTACGACTAAAATCCGGTACATGTCAATGCGTTTTATTTATCTTTTCTTATAGTGTAACCTCTTTTTAAGGTTTCTTTTTTTTAATTTAAATCCAATTATAATTATTATTAACTACGGGAAACAGACAGTGAAAAATACAATCAGAGGACCGAGGCACAAGACTGAACCTACGACCTCATGCTGCCCTCAATTCAGACATGGCAAGTGTCATCATAATACTCACCAATCATCGTAATACTTACAATGGCCCTCTCTATATAATATTATATACCTAATGTGTAATTTAAAAACTAAAGACACTCATTATAACCTTACCAGTTGGCATAATCATAAATTCTTGCATAGCAAGTTTATTTCCAGCATGGGAGCCTCCATTGATAACATTAAAGGCCGGGCAAGGCAAAATAATTTTCTTATTTCAGGCCAACTCAGCAATATACCTGTGAAATAAAACAATCAATTATTCATAAAAATAATAATAATAAAATCAATGTAATGAATAGCGCAGTTAATTCTATAACTTCCAAAAGAATTTTTCTTAAAAAAAAAAATTGTTTATTTCTTATTGAATGCATACATACTCATATTTTGTTAATTTCATTCATATATTTTGATTTAAATCAAATTATAATTATTATTTACTACGGGAAACAGACACATACAGGAGACCCGTGGTTCAAATCCCGGCGCTGGAGTGTATTTTTCACTGTCTGTTTCCCGTAGTTAATAATAATTATAATTGGATTTAAATTAAAATTTAAACTTTCCGTAGTATGAAAACTACCAAAAACTTAAAAATTGGGTTTCTTTTTTTAAAATCTTAAGTATGTACTAATATTTGTTATTATTATATTGATTAATATTTAATGTTTTTTCATTGTCTGCTACACAGAAAAAATAGCAGATGCTACATGACTGAAGTATTTTTTCTTTACCTTGGCAATATTTACTGTCTCACTTCGCTTGACAGTAAATGTAATTGCCGCGGTAAAGAAAAAACTCACTTCACAGCCTAGTAACATAATATACTATTATTACTTTCTCATATAAAGAGAAAGTATTGTGATGGCGCGAAAATTCGATTTTGAGATTTTGATGGATTTACACGTTTTGAGGTCCCCTGAGTCCAAAAAAGTGGTTTTTAAAAAATGTCTGTCTGTCGTCTGTCGTCTGTCGTCTGTCGTCTGTCTGTCGTCTGTGCAGACGCCTGGAGCCTAAACTACTGGGCCGATTTTGACGAAATTTGGCATACATGTTCACAAAAATCATACCCCGAGGCGAAATCGAGAAATGAATTTTAGCTCCAAATTTGGGGGCGCTACCCCCCAAAAACTCTGAAAAAACATGAAAAAAAAATATTTCTCGAAAACGGTTCCGACGATTTTGATTAAAAAATTCTAAAATGTAGTCCATTTGAATACAAATCCAACGATATAAGCCGTTTTCCCGGGAAAAATCTAGTTCCTGAGAAAAAAGCTTAAAACGTGGGCGGAGAGAGCCCGGGTTCGATTCCCCGCCCAGGAAAAGTGGTTTTTATGATAAATTTTGATGAAATGTTTAATAATATTTAAATGTACATTTGAAAACTAATAAATGGAAACCCTGGGCTAAGTAATTATAAACTCGTATATGAGAAAGTTTGTCTGAGTTGTCTCGGACCGATTTTTATATCTTACTACTATACAAAAAGCTTTAAAATAAAAGTTTTTTTTTTTTAAATTGTATGAATACTGCTGATAACCAACCCTCCTTAGGCATGTATTCTATTATTTGTAAAAGGCAGTATGTGATTTCTTGCTTTGTATATTTTTATGTAAAGTAATACCAGTGTAAAAGGTGCATATTTTATATATCATTCTAACTTGAGGAAATGTATTATCTTTATTTGATCACTTTCAAAATCTGTTTTTAAGGTGACATTTAAGATCAAAAAGTTTTAGCTTAAAAAAAGAAACTAATCACCCATATTTATGGTTTTCATTTTGTGGTTTAAAATATGATTCATGATTTTTAAATATGATTTAGTGATTTTTTTTTTTTTTTTTTTAATACTTATATTTTATCATATGCCTATATTTCAATTATATATGATAAAAAAATCTTGACACCTTATTTAAAAAAAAAAAAATGTTATTAATATCATTATACTGATCTCATTGCATCATGTATGGCATTAAATTCGCTTTAAATGTGTGTAGATTATAGCTGCTTTCATCTGATCTTCTACAAATAAAATAATAAATTTGATAAAAATAAGTTTTTGTAAAAATAAAAGGTAGTTAGTATTGTAGTAAATTATGGTTATTTTACGTTTTTAATAGCAAATATTAGCTTTTATACTAAGCATTTTTAAAGCTTTAGATTAGAACTGCTGATTTTTATTGAAGAATGGTTTATAGAAAAAATATTGATTTTGATTTTATGGCTACAATTTTTTTTAATTTAAAAAAAATGTTTCCTCGAATAACTGTGATTATTTTCTACTGAAAATATTTTTAATAGGACTTTTTTTTAACCTTAATGATGTCTTTTTCCATTTCTGAGACCATATGTAATATTTGAGTTGACAATAGAATCACTGGAATTGTTTCTTCAGTTGTTGATATTGTGGTGTTGTCTGTAATTCAATATTCTTACTAAGTACACTTCTATGAGCCCTATTACATGCAAGATAAAAGAAAAAGGAAAAATAATGGGGATATGCTGAGGATTATTTGATGTTAAAGCTAGGTATCGGTACACATTTAAGATAAAAATAATAAGTTACTTACTTAACTTTTTTATTCCAAACTTTTTTTTGTTATGCATTTATATTTTTTAAATTTTTATAATCTTTTTAACTTAGTAGGAAGATAAAAATTAAGTATCTTTACAAATTTAAATTTCCTCTTTAATGGTTTTTCTTTTCCTGAACTAAAGATGACCAGAGAAGCCAAAATCCTAAATATATCTTTTTTTTATTCATCAAAAGATAATAGTCTTTATCTCACTGCTGATATTAAATTTTATTGATTACTTACTTCTTGAATTTAAAATTCCACTGCCTTTACTCAAGTTGATTCTATCTCTACTTCTATTCTATTCTAACTCTACTTTCAGGATTTATAGTGCCAGTCTTTACTTATGTAGATTCTATCTTCTTGTAAAAAGATTACTGTTACCTTAAATGAATACACAATTTAACTCATCTCTAATTCTTTCTCATTATATATCATTCTGCCTTATTTTATTATTTTATTTTTACAAACCCTCTTCTATTAGGGGACATCCTTCTTGTGATTACTATGAGGAGATATATTTATTTGTGAAAATTTGCATATCACTTACCATTAACATAAAATTCCATTTTGAGATTTATCTTGTTTAAAAATTTAGCCATTAAATGTAGTAAGATATTATGATTTATTGTTGTGATTTGTTCCTTGGAAATTACAATAGTGGTATCATTTTCAGTTATATGTACCTTACCATATACTCAGGCCACGATTTACCAATGGGCAGACTGGGTAATTTCTGGGGGGCGGAAAATTTTCAGCAAACTGGTACCTTTAAAATTATGTTCATGTATGTTTGCAGTTTGCACTCAACACGTTATAAAAAAAAATATTTAAAAAAGAAATTTAGGCCTAATCATTTTTTATCAACAGTACACACCATTTTAGATTAATACCCTAATACGTAATTTTAACAGTAGCATATGGTATCAGCCTTCATTGGGGTAACCTGAAAATATTATTCAGTATTCAGTAATCAAAAATATCTCTGTCCTTTTTTGTGGGGGGAGTGGGGCTATAAAAGGTTTTGCCCAAGGTGCAGCTTACCCTAAATCGGGGCCTGCATATACTTGGAGTCTCAAAATCAAAATTTATCCTTATTGTGATGACAATTTTACCTGTAACTATTATTAATATTATTTTTAAATTCAATCCAATATACAATACTGTGATATATTTTTTCTTAAAAAAGAGTTTGGTTTTTAACTAAACAAGAACTTATTACTGCAATTGGTTAATATATTTACAGTTAGAAAGTAAAACTTTTATAAAATAAAATGTATAATTATCTGCTACAGTCTTATACTCGTGACATTGTCACAACTTTCTCAAAATTTTCCTCAATTCATTACATAATTTTTAAATTCTGAAGGAGTAGGCACCACTTATTCTATCAGAAATTGAGCTTCCAATTTTATTTTATAACAATTTTAAGATTATTTTCTTTATTATTGGTACTTGTTGACTAAAGACTGAAAACAGAGGAGTCAAATATCTAGAGTTGGATTTAAAAATTGGTAGTTAATTGTAATAATCATATAATAACACTTAAGCACCAGTATGTCATTTATTTACACCGCTTGTTACCTAATAACCCAGAAGTACATTATCATTATATTATTATTTATTTGTATTTCATTTAATTTGTTTACATTATGATGGCTAAAAGTTGTGCTAGTTCTAACCATTGCTGGTTATATGTATTTTTATTCTTTATACTATTGATAATTATTTTGCTATATGGGTGATTATAAATAGAATTAGAGAAAAATTATTTACTTTTAGTCTAATAATTTATACGTTCTAAAGATAATTTCATATGTATTAAGTTTATAAATATATCATATAAGTATATATAAATAATTTTTTTAACCACTTTGACTGCAATTAGATCATTAGCAGTTGTTTTTTTTATATTATTTACTGTTTTATTTGCCTTCAATAGTTTCTAGATTTTTTGAGTATTATCTCTAAAGGAAATCAACCCTATTTTGAAATTTCCTAATTAATTAAAGACTTCAAAAAATAAACACATTGACTGAAATAAATTACCTTACTTCTTTTATATAATAATTTTTATTTAATCAAAACGGTTGAAGGTATATCACTTATTGTACAATATTAATTAATTTTATTGTGTGTAATTAGTTTTTTTATTTATAGTTTTAGTGGCACAGATAATTTATTATTGGAAATATTTTTTCCCCTTACTAATTCAATAAATAAATGTAAAAAACTATGCTTGTTAAAATATTTTTTTTCTTATTTATTTTTAATTTCAGAGGTGTGATAATGATTGCAAATATAAATTTTATTTAATCAAATATACAGAATGTTTATATATTTATTTTTTTAAATAGCTACGTTTATATGGTGTATTAAAAATTATCTCAATACGGTTACTGTTTTCAACTGTGTACATGACTGTATTGAGTTGGTATTTGAAAATATTTGGATACAGGTCTGACGAAATCAGAAGACAGCTGATTTTAGCCTGTGATAAGTATGATGGCTGTGTAAGAAGGTTATGTTTGTAAGGTCATAACGAGAAACATAAACTTTGACGGTGTGTTAACATGGAAAGATTCAGATCGTTTTCAATACACCATGTAAACGTAGCTAATATTTTTTTCCTATTATCTGTATTTCATTGTTGACATGAGAAAGAAATGAAAAAAATATTTTGCAGAATGTATAAATTATAATTTAATAAAAATTATTAAATAATATAAAAATGAAATCCTTTTACATTGAACCATATTTAACAATATTGATAGTGCAATGCCAAATTTGGTGAACAATATATTTAATATTTGATAGTGTAGAAATTAATGTTCAACATAGAAATTTAGAAATTATAAATTTGTTTTTCTTTTCTAACCGAAAATGTTAGAAATAATATAGCTGATTAGCCCTCAACTGAATTATAATAAAATTAACTAATATACCTTTACATCAAAAGTATGTAAATTTGTGAGTGTAAGCTGCATATCAAAGAACTTTAGGCTGGAGATCTTTGTGGAAAGTTTTATGGGGGGGGGGGGGGGGGTGGAGTTGTTTTTACCTAACCTGTTAACTTAGTCCACTCGTAATTCTATACTTCTAAGGGTTGTATTCATCAACTCAGTTTGGACTGAGATTAAAACTAAGCTGCTCTATTTTGTCCTTACACCGAAGATAACTTATTTGATTCTTGTAGAAAAAAGAAATCAAATGGAAAATAAATTAACTCCAAATACATTATATTAATTTTATCTTATCATCAATAAATGTATTTATAATTGTATTAAATTTGGTTATAATAAAAAAAAACTTATTTTAAACAATTTTATTTAATGGTTTAAATTTTATCAAATATTTACAAAAAAAGAAAACTCTAATTATATAATATCCATTTTTAACAACCAAAAAATTGCATATTTTAGTAATTGTATTCAAATGTCAAATTATAATATAATAAAATAAAAACTTATCTTAAACAATTTAATAATTTAATGTTTTAAGTATTACATTTTTGACAAAATCTATAATGAATTAATGAAAAATTCAGCTGAAATAAAAATATACAGGTGTTTAGACACAGGACAAAGCGAGGTATTGCGGATACAAAGGACACACTCAACTCTTTTTAACTGATGTTTAACTTCTAAATATAATATAACACTGTAGTGTTTATTTCAATGAGTTTACCCTTCCTTATCATACAAAAATGAACTTGGTTGGCTTCTAAATCCAAAGAGGGTTACTTTTTAATCCCCTCTCCATTTGATGAGTTCACTCAGTTCTCTCTTGGTATCTGTATCTGCAACAACTCATAATCCTTTACTTTAGTCTACTTGGTTAACTTTAAAATGTAATTTCTTTTTTAAATATGAAAATTAATTTTTTTTTTTTTTTTTTAATTAAAAATTTATGTTGAACGTAAATATTATTTTATGCAAAAATCCTTAAATTTAACTTAAACTTTAAATAAAATGTGAACTTTAAAGTGTAATTTAATTTAACAATTTGTTTATCCTTATTAATATTGTATGAAATCTAAACTTAAAAAAAGGATCAAATTTTTATATCTTTATCATTAACTTATAAATAAATACAAAGGTATATTAATAATTTCTATTGTTTTTTGTAAAATTATTTTATTATTATGTTTATTTATTACTCAGTATATCGGTCTAATTATTTTATTTAAAGCATTGAAAAATGAGATTTCTTTGAAAATGTTATTCTAAAATAATATAATAAAAATAATTATCATTATATTGATTTTTTATTTCTTAGTTATATTTTCTATTATTATTATTTATAAAGTTTCCAGGTTGTAGTCATATAGTTATAACAATTTTAGTTTCCCTGTGAAATCCATGATTGTAGTCCAAATTTATTAAATATGAACTCGAAAGTCTTGCTTCTACTACTAAAAGTATCTTAAGGAGTGTTTAATGTTGTTGTGTGTTTAGCTTCAGGAGTGTTTAACGTCATAATGATAAATAAATCAATAATATAAACCAGTTCAGATTAATTTCTTTAAGATAATTCCAGTAATAGAAGTGAAAAGTCAGAATTCACAAACAGGTACTTTTTTACTTTAGCACCCCCCCCCCCCCCCCCCCCCCTGGTTCTTAACAATAGTCTGCCCAACAAAAGCCTCAAAGGTTTGTGTGTTTGTCTCCTCCCCAAGACATTGAGACTCCTGGGGCAGTTTTATATTTAATATTTCTTTGTCTTAATAGTTGATTAGACTTAAGGATATTATCACAATTATATACACTTGTGTGATATTCCTTTGTCCCAAGGTACATTGGAATAAATATCCCTTCGTCTAAATAGTAATTTAGACTAAGGAATATTATGCTACTTTGTATATGTTCCTTTGTCTAAATAACTATTAACACAAAGGGATATAGGGGGGTGCTAAAGTAAAAAAGTACCCTTTAAGTAACCCCCATGATGCTCATTACCCCTGAAGATAATTCCAGTAATAGAAGTGAAAAGTCAGAATTCACACATGGTGAATTCACATCTAGAACGTTGTGCTGAGACTATAAAAGAGAAGTCTATTATTTCAATTTTTTTAACAGGTAATCCTTAGTCGGATCTTGTTCTACTTTTCCGCACTTTAGGTTTTGATGGATCATAAAATTCTGTAAGATTTTTCACTCTTACCATTCTTATACTATTAATTATATTCATGTTTATTTTTCTTTGTGTTTCAGGGCTATTAGAATTCAATTTCTTACATTTAAAAGGATCTAGTTTATCATCGTCTGTTTCAATTAAACTCAAATTATCATTCTCAGCATTTACGACCCAGCTTGTTGTTGAATTACATATACTTATAAATGTGCTTGATTGAGATTCAAAATTCATAGTTTTAGAAGGCATTTTTACTTTTGGTATTTTAAAAAAATCATCTAATTTTTCTAAGTTATTATTTGTTTGGTTACCTAACTGATTATCATTCTTTATTGTTTGACCCGATGAATATATAATAGAAGGTGATGAAGATTGACGAGTTTCATTAAGATTGCCTGACGAATCAGCCAAATTTGAGCTCAAAGTAGATTCTGAATTCTGTTTGTTAATATTTCTTGATAAAAAGACTTCATTTGCTTTAGTTTTATTTAAAATTGTGGATCCTTGTTGGACAATTGTATTTGGATATAGACATTCTTGGGAATCAAACATGTTTAAAATAGCATTTGATCTTGCTTCTGATTTATCATTCGGTCCATCATTTACATTTGATTTTTCCTTAAAAATATCTTCGTCGGTCTTGTTTGTAACAACTGATAAAAGGTCTTCAGAATTAATTGAAATTTGATTATTTAAATTGACTAAATGATGTCCAAAGGAACTTAACTCATGATTTACACTGTTACTATTATGGTATGCTGTATTTGATTCTAAATTAGCCGATCTTTTCTGGTTGATGCTTACTGTTGACTGTGTATTATCATCAATTAAATAAAACATTTTTTTGTTTAAATCATTAGAAGTGCTTTCAAATGAACTAATGTTAAATTTATTGCGATTTTGGGATTCATTCTGGTCACATGTTACGAGCATTCTTTGTCTGTTATCCTGTGTGAAAATTGTTTCTACTTCATTCACTTTTATCTTTGGTTCAAATTGTTTATCTGATTTTATATTCTTTCCTTTTTGTAGTTCTTTATCTATTATTATTATGTTTTCTATTCTGTTGTTTCTCAATTCCTGAAATTTGGTTTTACCATTAGATTTATTATCTTCAGTTTCAATTATTGATGAATTCTTTGTTTCTGAGTGAGTGGAACTGATTAATGAATTCTCACTTTGAGTATTTTTATCACTCTGTATACATTCAGATGTGTTCGATTTTTTAAATTTCTTATAATTAATATCTGGTTTAATGAATGTATTGTTCGAAGTCTGAGTTTGTTTTAATATCACTTCACCAATATTATGTTGAAAATGTCCATTATTTTTCTGTAAACTTACAGTATTTTGTTTTGAACTCCCTTTTTTTTGTTGTGAACATCCATTATTTTGAATGAAAGTGGTATTTTGTGTACTAGATCCAGAATTAACTTTTACTGTATCTTTATTTAAACATATTAAATTGTCATTTGCTTTTAAATGTGTAACACTTTCATTTTGTTTTACTTCATTCGCATTTAAGAGAACATCCTTAATTTCTCCAATAGGTTTATCTTTGAATGAAATGCTCTTTACAGCTTCTTTACACAACGAGATTGCTTTTTCATTATTTGTTACATTTTTATTTTCTAACTCACAATTGACGGAATTAATTCTATGGCTACATGACTGATTATTATTTTTTGCGATAATCTTTAGCTTTTTGAAAGAATTTATTAGATCAACATCATCCTGGCTCAAACATTTCCTTTTCGGTGCATTTGGTGACTTTTTATACAGAAGGTGTCTTAATGGATCTTTGTTAGAATGATCTTTGATTCTGATATTTCTTACTTTGCTCTTTATTGAAGCAGGCGTATTCTTTTGTTCATAGCTTGTAGATGTCTGTACTGGTAAATGCGGCTCATCATCACTTATTATCACCTCTGACAAACCCTTGTAGTTTTTATTATGAACTAAAGACATTTTATTTTTCTCTGTTTCTCCTACTACATTATGGTCCATGTTAATATTTACTGCTTTATTATTAACATTCTGAGATGTTTTAAATGTTTCAGAGTTTATATTCATTTGAAAACTATTGCTTGGTACTAATTTGTTTTCATGAGAATTCATCTTAATCAATTGGACAATGCATGGTGCATTTGGTGGCTTTTTATACAGAATATGTCTTAATGGATCTTTGATTCTGTCATTTCTTACTTTTCTCTTTATTGAAGCAGGCGTATTCTTTTGTACATTGCTTTTAGACGTCTGCATTGGTGAATCTGGCTCATCATCAATTATTATTATCTCTGACAAACTTTTGTAGTTTTTATTATGAACTATAGTCACATTATTTTTCTCCGTTTCGCCTACTACATTATGGTCCATGTTGATATTTACTACTTTATTATTAACATTCCAGTGTGTCTGATTCTGAGATTTTTTAAATTTTTCAGAGTTTATATTAATTTGAAAACTATTGCTTGGTACTAATTTGTTTTCATGAGAATTCATCTTAATCAATTGGACAAAATAATTGAAAAATAAATATTTACTTACTTACCTATTAAACTAAACTAGTAAACATTTAAAAAAAAAATCAAATTTAACAGACTTTTGAATATTTACTTTTAATAAATTGTATATAAAGACATATTTTTATGAATCTGTTTTGTTTGATATTATTTAACAATTTTAAAAATAATTATTTATTTTAAATAAAGAACAATTCTTCTTCTTCTTCTTTAGTTTTTTTGTTTAAACTAAATATGGGGGACATTTGTTTTTTTTATTAATGTAATGTATCATATTAAATACAACTAGCCTGTATTATTCCAAAGCCTTTAAACATTTTACAATTATTTTATAATAATTATTATTACGTTTATAAAATTAATAAGAATTCACATTTTTATCTTTTTGAAGAAATAATTTCTAAATGAAGATCTAGGTACATGTACAACTTGCTGTGTCATTTTTGGTTGGATCTGCCATTATTATTTTACTGTCAAGCTGACCTAGTTAAATCAAGAAAGACTTTAGTTTTTCACCTCTAATTTAGTTATTTTTAAGTTTTTATGTGATTACTTTGGTGAAATTCTTCTGAAAATGGAATGTACAGGTAAGCTAAGTACAAAAATATTAGATTTTTTAAGTTTAATTGTTTATTTCTGGCCCAGTAACAGTTTGACAAACCTCCAGGGTTATGTTTGATCATATTAATGTGAAAGTTTGCATCATATTGTTCGAAAGTTAGTAACATTAGAAATTACTTGTTAATTTAGATTTGAGAAATCTATTAACAAGAGATAAGTTCAAAAGAACAATTAGATTTTTTAGAGAAATAAAGGGTGTAAGCTGTAAGTACGATGGTGTGTATATTCAACATACATATCTCCTAGTTTAGAGATAGTTTTTTTAAGACCAAGCGCAGCATAAAGTGAACTACTTTACTTTACTAAATGAGAGTTTGTCAGTATATACTCCACATATAGAAATAGTTTTTTTTAACACGAAGGACAGTATAAACTGAATATTATTACAGTGCACACAAATGGGGATGTTAGTCTTTTAATCTTAAAATATAATTTATTTAATTCATGATTTGAAAGGTGGGTTCATAGAATGCGTTTTTTAAGCATGTTTGGCTATATAGATAAAAATACATTCATGAAGCCGGAAGATGTCACTGAGTGTCGAGTGTTCCCCCCCCCCCCCCCCCCCCTTTCCTTCCTTCTTTTTATAAGAACTATATTTTCTTCCATTCAGGTTATAAACAAAGTCGAATTTAATATTTACGTTTTTTATGTAAATAGATTACTCAAAAATGAAATCAAGTATATAAGCAAGAGGGAAGAGGTTAGGAAGGCTTCATGCAGGTTAGCTTAGACGCAAGGTTTGGTTTGGAATCAACTTTTCTCGTTCTGACGCGCATATAAAATGCAGGCTATGAACCCACCTTGATACAGTTTAATCTGTCATTAGGTTTAGAAGCTATAGATGCATTAAAACATCACTTCTTTGTATACAAAAATATGATAAGCCTGTTAGTAATGACAGGCTTTTTATCAAGATCACTTCTTCATTGACAGGATTTTACTATCTAGACTTAGGGGTCCAGTTGGCCTTCACTTATAATGGTTATCAATGGAATTACCCCTAGAATACTACAATTATTTTGCAGAAGTCACGTTAACTACATAACTGACCTTATTATTACACCCATCTCCCGATACTCGCATCATATGAGTACTTTAGAGCCTGGTACAGGTGCCTGTTCCAATAATGGTATTGGTATAATATGAGTTCTCAATATTACCAACCAATATGTATAACCCTAACCCTGTTATCATTGTAACAGAGTGCCTTGTGGCTCTGTCATTACGGGTTCTTTAAAAATAAATAACTAAAAATCAGTCTGAGACAACTCAGGCAAACTTTCTCAAATACGAGTCCATTGTTACTTAGCCCAGTGTTTCCCGTTAATATTTTTTCATAGATACATTTAATTATAATTGAACATTTCATCAAAATGTGTCATAAAAATAACTTCTCGGCGGGGAATCGAACTCGGCCTCTCGGATCTTGTTTAAAACTATCTTCTGAGGAACTAGATTTTTCCAGGGAAAACGGCTTATATTGTAAGAACCTTATTTAAATGGACTACATTTTAGAATTTTTAAATGAAAATCGTTAGAACTGTTTATGAGAAATAAATAAATCCCTCAAAATCGAATTTACGTGCCATCACAATACTTTCTCTTTATATGTGGAAGTAAAAAAAAGAGGCACTAGACTTAAAATTCTTCATTAGTGATCATGGTAGCAAATTTGTAGTAGAACCTATTAAATGAGTAAATTATTTAAAGATTTTAGATTAAGTTTATTGGAAAGGAAATACATTTATATTTAGTACAGTAGAGTCTCGTTTATCCGGACCCCGCTAGTCCGGACATCCGTATAATCCGGACGGGCCAAAAACTATGTACAAATTGGAACCAGGGCCTGTTAAGATTTATTAATTGTTAAGATAATTGGAGTTTCTGCTTTTATTGTCTATTAAAATGAATACAATTCTTCCTAGTATAGTTTATAGGTGTATATTCTAACAGTCTAACACGAGGAATACCCCGTATTTTGTTAAAAAAATTAACAGATTTAAAATTTAAGAATAAGTAAGAACATCGATAAATCTGTTTCGGTTCCATAGAAATGTAGGGCAGAAGATATAAAGGAAGTGTATTCCAGGAAGTACAATTATATGTGACTGAGATGGGGAAGGGTTTTAAGAAACATGTAGCGGCGGCTCAACCCAGTTCCATGAAATTATGTCAAACAAACAATGTCTAATGTCTCAATTTTTTGTGAAATGATTATCGCTCCTTGAATTTCATATCGGAACTCAGCCTGCTTCTCAAGAAGTCCCTTCTATACCTGCCACCTGCGTAATCGATTGTCATTTTATTTGAATTCATTTGATATTTGACATGACTGGTGACAGAACAGCTCTTAACTTAAATAGTACCTACGTTGTACAAGCATGTTTTGGAGACTAATAGAAGTAATTTTTACGATAAAAACCTCAATTTTAATAGTTTTACTCTACTAAAGCTTGTTCTGAAGACACATTTAAACTGATTCCGTTTAATCCGGACTTTCGGTAATCCGGACTGGGTTCGGTCCCGTTAAACCCGGATTAGCGAGACTACTGTATTCCTTTTTTGTCAACCCTCTTCACTACATGTCAATCTGGAGGTTTTGTTACAATTTCTTTTTACAATGTCTTTACTGTCACTAGGCGATACATCTAGTTTGAAGCCACAGACTTTTTCAAGAGCTTGACTGAAATTTATTACGAAACTGAAGATGATCTACTTAATCAACCACCCTCTAGTTTGGCTTGAAGGACTCCTTTGGCACAGCTCCAGGTAAATAATCCATGTAAGGAATGCTTGTCTGTGTTTTATTTTGGTGGAGGTGGCTCACGATTTATTAGTTACTAAGTTAGATTTATTGAAGCTTATTTTTTAATCCTTACTTAAATGAAGCATTCAAATCAACATGATAAAGTTCTATTTTGGTTTCGGATTGTATTAATTACAATAATTGTATTTCTTTTAGGCTTCTTTTTATTTAATATAACATCTCAAAAGAAGTTTCAGTTCAGAAAAGTGGTTTTTTTTTTAGGTTTTAGAGAAACAAATTATCTCCACCTTTCCTTTCAATATTACCATATACGTGAAGCGATTTTACTTAAAGCTATCTTTCATATTTTTATTTTTGAAAGATAGTTGTTACATCTTCAGGAATATAATAATATGCATTGTGTGTTTGAGGACTGATGATTTAGATAGTATTTAATAAAAACTATAATTACGTATTTTTAAACTTTTTATTTCTTTCATATATAATTATAAAAGTACACAAATGCATTAGTGGAAGACTAAAAAATATTTTTATATGTTTTATCAAAATCAGTACGGATTAGGCGGGTGCATGGCACAAGTCTTAAGTGAAGAATATTTGCAACCGTGAATTGTGCAAATTAACATTCTCCAGCCTGTGGGTTTCTGAAGTTTTTACCAGCATACTTGGCATCAGGTCCAAGTTCTTCTTCGATTCTCATTATCTGGTTATACTTTGCCAGACGTTCAGACCTGCAGGGGGCGCCAGTTTTGATCTAAACATTAAGCAGAATAAATTTGTACAATGAAAATATTCAGTGGTGATGAACCAAAATATCATTATGTCAATGATCAAATCTAAACTTAACTAAAAATTAAATACTAAATAAATATATGATATTTTCCTCATTGCCACTGGAACAATATTCTATTCATCACTCTAAGGCTAGCAAATTAGGAGACATATGGGACGTGTATTTACTACAAGTCTTGTGTGGATCAAATTGAGATGCAGTTTCCTAGTACACTCCTAGCAGCTTCAAATTTATAGCAAATATTAATTATCTATTTCACCTCCTAAAAATTAATGTTTTGCTAGAAAACCTCAGTTCAATATGTTTTTATTTATTAATTTATTTCAGTTTTTATTTATTCTAAGTTCAGAATGAGGGTCCACTAACTAAGAGAATTAGGGAATTAAGACTAAAAAAAAAAAAAAATAAACTTGTCCACTCACCACCCTTAAAACTATTTCTCCCCCATTCAAGAGTTTATATGCACAATATACAAATAAGCAAGAGAAAGAATTAAAATTATTGAAAAATGTTTAAATAAAAAAGCATTTAGGTAACCAATTTTCAATTTATGCTTATTAATTTACTTAAAATATCTCAAAATGCAAATGTAAATAACATAGTTAACCTTTTTAATACAGGCCAGTTTTTCTTATTACTTAATTAAAAATTATTGCTATTGTGATTTTATTTCATCTTTTTTTTAACTTTGAATTTAATCCCAAGGTATTTCAAAGTTTTTTTTGTTTTTTTTTTTTTAAATTGCTATTACATAATAACATGTTATTAGCAATATTGAGGACAGTATATGTTGATAGACATGAAGTGAGGAACTGTCCAATAATAGCACTCACCGTAAAAAACATACACTTTTGGACTTAGGGATACTACCTTCCAACTATTTTAAATTATAATATCCCCTTCTGTAGTGAACCTATATCAAATAATAATTTTAATTGTAAGCTAAGAAAAACCATAATTGAAGAGATCCTGGTGTTCATTTGACTCATTATACTTTTATTCATATTTTACGGGACTGAAAAAAAATTACAAACCTGTCCAGTTGATAATCCAACAACAAGATCTGCAATGAAAGAATCCTCAGTCTCTCCTGATCTATGTGACACCATGGTACCCCAACCAGCAGCCTTAGCAGTCTTATGAGCTTCGATTGACTCACTCACAGAGCCTATCTGATTCACTTTGAGCAATAAACAATTAGCAGCCTTCATCTCAATAGCTTTCAAAATCCTCTTTTTATTGGTACAAGTCAAATCATCAGCTGTAATCTTGAAACATAAACGTAAAAGAATACAAAAATTACATTTATTTCTTCCAAAATGTTACAGCATACTACTGTTCTCCTAACAATATCTTATTGTATCTGTTTTTGATATTATTTACCTGAACACCAAGCTTAGCTGTCATTTTAGCAAAAGCTTCCCAATCATCCTGCTCATAAGGATCCTCAAAAAAGATGATATTGAAGTCCTTGACAAACTCAGTGTACAAATCCAGCAGTTGGTCGGCAGTGACAAACTTGCTAGGGTCAGATTTAGGATTCTTAAAGTCCAAATCATACTTTCCATCCCTAAAACAAAAAATAAATACTTGCTTGAATTATGTTTATGTGAGCCTAGATTATGATTGATTAATAGTTAGTTTAAACATTTTTATTATTATGTTATTACCACATACAAATGAAGCCCTCTTAACCCGTCACCTTAGTACAAACCCACGGTTGGATAACAAAATTCTACTGTAGTTTTAATTATAAGAAGGTTATGTTAACTTCCTCACACTGACTAACTCAAAAGAAACCTTGGAATAATAATTAACTTTTTTAAAAGGTTGTGATGCCCTATAAGTTTGATGCTCTTAAGTATTGGGTCATGAAGAGATAAAAAAGTGCAGAAGATTAATTAAATTTACTATCTTTTCCTTCTTGAGGAGCATCACCAGGCCTGTTATATGCTTATATTTTAGTTTCCATTAAGTTGGCCCAAAGTTAACATCAGATTTTGGTTTTTAAAATAACAAGAAGTTGTCTGATGAATATATTCAATGTCAAAAGAAGTTAATTAGAGAAACGTACCACTGTAGACATAAACTAATAAAAACTTAATTCCTAAGAAGTGACTAGAGTTTCACAATGTGTATTATTTAAAAAGTTATAGTTTTAAAAGGTAACTCAAACAAAAAGCAAGTGTTAGCTCTTTGTACCTACCCAATGGATGATGTCCTAGGGACAAATTATAGCCAATTAAATTAAACAATCTTCAGCACTTTTTTACACCTTTGTGGCCAACACTTAAGAGCAGCACACATGTTAAATTCTGAGTGAACTCACTTAAAAAATTCAGAAGCGGCAACATCCATTCCGATTTCAATTTTACCAGTATAACCGGCTTTTTCAATGGCAGTCTTGATTAATTCTAGGCCTTCCCTGCTGCTCTGAATATCAGGGGCAAACCCACCCTCGTCACCTACAGCTGTAGATGACAGACCATACTTATCCTTAATAACAGCTTTAAGATGATGATAAGTTTCAGAACCCATCTTCATAGCTTCACAGAAATTTGATGCACCTGCGACAAAACCAAAATTAAGTATTTTTACTTATAAAATATAGAATGTAGAGGTTATTTAATTAATTAAAAAATAAAATAACAGCAAAAACTAAGATATCTAAGGTCTATCGAGTTTCAACATGAAACCAAAATGGCGGCATTTCCACTATTTTAAGAGATGCATAATTAGATGCTAAAATAACTGTTATTAATAAAAAAAAAAAAAAAAAAAGAAATAATGCAATATAAAATCATTTTATATGTCCACTATAAAAAGCTTAAGTATTCTAAAGTGGGCTCCACATTTTTTGCAACTAAACTGGTTTTCTATGTGTACTTAATTGGTCAGATGAAGTTAGTTCTTTCTTCACAGTACTAGAATGTTACTGGTAGATTTATAGAGAGGCATTGTTCCTAACATCGAGTCTAATATCTCTAATAACTCATTTCATTAACAAATGCTCTTAACAAGAGCATCTCTCATGAGAATGATCTCTGCAATAAGTTCTAGAACATATTAAATGAATTGAAAATTGGATTCCTAAAAGCAAGTAGTAGTGGGTCGTAGTACTGGGTAGGGCACTACCCACTGGGGTGGGTACTAGATGGGTAGGGCCAATCACTAGTTCGAATCTAGCAATAAGGTCTCATTTAGACTCTTATTACTAGCCCTGTGATAGAAAGTTCCAGCCACTTCACACACACACACCACCTGTACAATATACCGCAGAACCGAATTTGGTGAGATCATTAGTAAGCCATGCAAATCAGAGGACTGAGGCACAAGACTGAACCTACGACCTTATGCTGCCCTCAATTCAGACATGGCAAGTGTCATCATAATACTTACCAATCATCGTAATACTTACAATGACCCTCTCTATATAATATTATATACCTAATGTGAAATTTAAAAACTAAACACACTCATTATAATCTTACCAGTTGGCATAATCATAAATTCTTGCATTGCAAGTTTATTTCCAGCATGGGAGCCTCCATTGATAACATTAAAGGCTGGACAAGGCAAAATAATTTTCTTATTACAGGCCAACTCAGCAATATACCTATGAAATAAAACAATCAATTATTCATAAAAATAATAATAATAAAATCAATGTAATGAAAAGCGCAGTTAATTCTGTAACTTACAAAAGAATTTTTCTTTAAAAAAAATTTGTTTATTTCATATTGAATGCATACATACTCATATTTTGTTAATTTCAGGCAAATATTTTGTTAAACGCAAAAAGTTCCAAATTACAAAATATTCTACTTACAAATAAGTTGCGGGAACAATTTAAATTCGAAAGGCGAGGTTGGTCAGTATACTTTTTTTCTCACTTAAATTGCCCAAAAGTTGGAAAAGATAGTATGGTAGTTATTATTGGTGTTAACAACCTATTCCATGGGTATTTTTTTAACTTGTTCAAGTTTGTAGGTCACAGAAACTTATTAGATTCAGTAAAAAATGTTTGGAATAATTTTAACTACAATTTCCAAAAATAAATTTATGGGATTCAAATGTTGTTCTAGTTAAAGAATGACCCTTATGAGAATGACTATATAATGGTGTACTTACTTGTAGAGGGGTAAACCTTTCTCAGCAGCTCCAGCCTTACAGACAGCTAATGATACACCAAGTATAGCATTAGCACCGAGCTTAGATTTATTTTCAGTTCCGTCCAAATCAATCATGAACTTGTCAATGCCAGCTTGATCAGTAACTTCCAGTCCTTTAGCAATGAGTTGAGGAGCAATGCAAGTATTGATGTTCTTTATAGCAGTTAGAACACCCTTGCCATGGTAATGTTTCTTGTCATTATCTCTGAGTTCAAGGGCTTCATGAGTGCCTGTAGATGCTCCTGAGGGAACAGCTGCTCTGAAACATCCTTTGGCTGTCTCTAGGTCAACCTAAATCAAGACAAACATTTTTTTATTATAGTGGTCCCCTATTACGAGAAGTATTGACGCTCTTAAGTGTTGAGTCCGAGTGTGAAACTAATGACTTATGCAAAAAAAGAATAAAAATTTAATCTTATTTAAATAAAAAAATGATAAATCTAATCAGCTGATCTAACCACATAATAGGTAAACAATCGTAGAACATTTTATCCTGAATAATGGTTCTCATCTAGCAAATGTGTCTAGCCAAATAGTGAAATTATGTTATGACCAATGTTTCTATTTTCTAGTAAGAAAGAAATAATTTTGAATGTTAAAATAGCTATTTACCTCGACAGTAGGGTTTCCCCTAGAGTCATAGATTTGCCTGGCGTGAATCTTCTTGATTGACATTTTATCTCCTCCAGCACAATCTGACTCAGAATCAGTATTAGCTTTACCACAAGGAGATGACTGACAAGAACAGTAACTTCTCCTGCAACATTAAATACATTATGAATACTGACTATACTAATAGCCATAAAGAAATTTAGGGAATAATTTTTTAAGTCCGGTAGGACTTTGTTAACTTAGGAATTGTTAACTTGCTCACCTACCCCAAATTACTTTAATGTGTTAATATTTCTATGTCTAAATAGATAAGACTACCTATGCGTATATACAGTTACTATGTTTCCATGATGTTAAAATACGGATTGAATACGGGTTAAATTCAGTTTTTGGATCCAAAGTGTCCAAGGAAACCTAGATTCAATACGATACCGATCCCGGTACGATACACTAAATTCTGGGATCGTATCTGGATCGAGTTGCAATGGAAACACCTAATTCAATCCTGACATGCGCAGAGTGTGTGTGTGAGCACACCTAGCGTATTACTGTAGAAACTGTAGTCAAATCTGTCAAAATACGTAATAAAAAACATGGCTATAAAGGTGAAAGTTACAAAATTATCTATAACCGTTTACCAAATATTTAGTATTTTTAAATCTTAGTTTTTTTTGTTTTTTTATTGATTCAATACTACTTATGAAAACACCTAACTTTTCAAATCCCAAATTAGGATTCAATCCGTATTTAAACATCATGGAAACGTAGTAAGTGTATCCCCGGATCGGGTTATACTAATACGTGTATGACAAAAAAGAATGATAATTTTTAAACATACAAAATGATTTTCTCTTTAATAGCTTTCATAGTTTTTATCAAATTAAGCAACAACTCAACTTTTAATGCACTTAATGAGAGCTATCAACCCTTAATTTATTAGAATCAGACAGATTTGACTTTTACTAAGTGGGGGGAGGATTTTTGAAATTTCGACATTTTTTACAGGGAAAAGAAACCGAATGGTACCTAAATAAAAATGACAATGAATACTTTTTCTTGAATAGCCGAAATTTCGTTCGGTTTCCTCTAGTACAATTTAACAAAATTGTACTTTTTGGATAGAGGGTAAATTTTGAACAGAAAGTAATACTATAAATCTTCGCATTTAAGAGAAAGCAGGAGAGATTTTATGACACATCGTGTGTGGGTAACTAAGTAACTTAGTACTAATAATACTTATTTAGAACCTTTTTATGTTTTATATTGGTTCCAATAAAGTATCATACATTTTTTTTGTTATTTTGGAAAGCAGAATTAGGTTACTTTTATTCAATTTACCTTAAGAGAGTGAATGAAAATCTTCGTAACATTGTTAATTTAGCGTTTACTCATTAGTTACTGTATTTAAGAAATGTTGAAGTATAAAATTTAGAATGCTTGATAAATCATGTGTGCTTGAACTAATACATAAGCCGAAGAACTTTATTTCATTGTATAAATACGTTAAATGCCAATAAAACAGACAGGTAAAAGTAAAGCAATGTCAAACACTGATGGGAAGAAAAAATATTCTAAATTTTTAAATAGGCAAATATAAATAAAACATATGTTAAATTGATAAATAAGTGAAGAACTTACCTTAAAATCGACGCAATAAGGTCAATTTGCTTGTAGGACCAGTTTAATCACGCCCAATGCCGGTCACACTTTTCCTTCTGAGTGCCGAGTGCGAGTGGAAGTGATGTCGGAGAGCAGTAGATTTAATTAATAAAAGAGATTACGCTTTATCACGTGAACAACACAAGGTCAAAGAGCGGATATCTCTTTTATCATCAGCGAAGAACCAGATAATTCCACTAGTATGTAATTGTTTACAGAAATTCGAGTCGTATTGTTTCTTCTTCTTTTTAATAAATGCGTTTTTCTATTTCGTAACGAAAATAAACTATAGATATGTATATATAAGTATATGATAAGAGATATAAGCCTCTAGTGAGTAGAATGTAAACTACAGATATGATAGGAATACAATTCAAATTTAAATCTGTAGTATAAACAAAATAAAGAGCAACAATGGTTATACTGTTACTGTGAAAACATGATTGATAATTACATATGAACAAAATATTGTTTTTATTGTAATGACTTAAAGGTGTACAAATAGGCCAAGGAAATCATTTAAGAACGTGCGATATCATCATACTTACATATACATTTATTATAATACAGTAAATCCTAACCTTTTACGATACCTACTACTGTCCCAAAATAACGCCTTCGATGTTAAAATCGCTAATATTAAGTCATTATATATATGGAAAAAGGGGGGTATTTCAAATGAATAATACTTAAACAAATAAATTGTAAAATAATTAATTCCCTCTCCTCTAATGTAGCTGACATGCCTATATTTAGTTTATCTAAGATTTAAGATCTTTATTTTCTTGCCTAATTTTATTAAATCTTTTGGAACGAATTTCCTTATGGCACATTACACCGCCTGGAGCCCGGGAGTGAATCCGAAAAAACCGGCCGTCACGGAATCAACCAATGACGATAATTTGAGTAAAAGATAACTGATGAAGTTGAAATCTGGTATACATATTTATTTTACCTATCCCCAGGATGAGTTCGTTAAACTACGTTATCAGCCAAAATTCATGTACAATTTGAATTTAAGGGTGGAAAAAAATTCTAACTTCATCTATTTATGAGATATACAACTTTTGAAAATATATATTTTTTTTTAGTAAAACTAACACCGACACCACTATAAAGTGTTAAGGCTCGCTAAATTTATTAAAGCGGACCTAAATATTTAAAATTAAGAAAACAAAGTTTTTATCGATATCTTACGTTCTAGCGTAACGACTTTAATAAAACTTCATATACATTGTCTCCAGTACAATTGAAACACGGATGTAAAATTTCAACTGGATACAAGCAGAAGTTTTTGTTTAGTGAAGTGATACATTTAATAATTGGTGAAAAGGAGATTTGAGATTAGTGGAATATTAAAAATTCAGAGTGGCTCCCTCACAACTAGACTCTCTACTACAATCATACTCTTTAAATATCAATTCATCATGGTTATGTATTTTTTCAATATTTTAATAAAACTTCATACACATCATCTAAAGTACAATAGAGACGCATGTAAAATTTCAACCTGATACAAGCAAAAGTTTTTGAAAAGTGAAGTGATATATTTTATAATATTTTAAATTGAGTAGGCCAGGTAGGTAGGGAACAGTCCTGTCTCCTACCTACTACAACCATCCTCTTTAACTATGAACGCATCATGATTAACTATTTTCTTTATATTCAATACGTATTTATTGCAAGACGCTAATAAAAAAAAATGTTTTCTTTAAATTTTGCCTTTAACTCCGCTAAGTACAAATAATTAGTTACTTTTAATTTTGTCTCTTTTCTAACTCCACCATGTTAATACCGCATGCTTAGCAGTGTGATTTTATAATTTATATTGAATGAAAAGCGTAACGAACTTTGTACCTACCAGTTCTCACGTATTTTTTTACCGGTAAGGCTTCGAGTTTGAATCCTTTTTAATATGTTTAGAAGGCATGGTTGATTCATGTAATGGAACTTAAACAGACGCAACACAACAAAATATATTAGAAGTTACAAAGTAAATTATGTTAGAATAGATGTTTAGCGCAAGACAGTAAGAAGAAAACTCAAATAATTTATGAGGTGTTTTTTTACTTTCTTTTAAAAAAGCATATAAATCCAAGTAGCATAACTGATCCAAAAGACATCCCTGGGATATTCTTTTGTCCAGATTTTATCTTGTCCATAGATCCATCCCCCTATGGTCATCCCATTTGGATGCCTTATTGGGTTATCCTAAGGATATTGAGTTAAAACATATCCTATGTACATCCAGTTAAGGGGTCCTTCAGATATCCTGTTGTCGTCACACTTCGGCTGCCGAATGACACTAACATCTCCCTAAACTTATTTATCATAATCTATCTGGTTTTGAATTGTTGCTGATATGTAGTAGATTTGTTGTACGATTATTTACTTTCTAAGATGAAATTGAATCTGATAATATTTTACTGTGAGTTAAATATAAAGTTATATTTTCTAAAGTTTCTTGCCTATATTAAAAAAAAGTTATCAGATTTAATTGGAAGTGGATTTATTGCGTTATACCTAGGGTTGCCAAGGTTTTCAGAGAACTCCTCTTTCAATTTTATCTCTTACACCACAGATAATGGGCAAGAGCTGGCTTTGGAATTACCATTTAATTTGTGTAGTGGCTTCGTTTTTATATTCTATTGATGTCAATTTGTTTTGGGAACCTATGCTTTTGTTAGCAACATTTTTCTGGCTTTCTTTGTTTATTGCTTATTTCTGGTACACATTTCAGTTATTTCTCAATTTATTTGGCACCAGTGCATTTCTTCAATATATCTACTGTTTTGAATTGTAACTATTGATTAGATAATATAATTAATGTATATTAAGTTTATGATCATACTAGACCCAAGTTTCTCCCAAGAATATCCACATGACCAGTCACTTGGTCCATTGGCACATCCTGTGGAGGGTAGGCATTTTTGCTTTTGGATGTCTTATGGCTGACCTAATGTCTGCCCTTCTAACGTCCATGGGACTTCCAGAGCATATCCAGTGGGACATGTTATGGATAGTTTTGGGACATATTCTGGATGCTTAAAATGTAAATTTTTAAAATTATGAAGAGTTGTGACAATTGTCATATGACTTTATCAGTTACTGCCCTTTATGTGAATTCCAAGATGCACGATTAGCTCAGTGATGTCATTCTAAATTCAATATGGCAGACAGCCCAAGATGGTGCACTAGTCATTTTTTAAGCCCGCTCATGATATGGGTATCAAATGAAAGGGTTTGCTCAGAAGAATACAAAGAATAAAATGCCTTCACTCTAAATCCAATATGGCGGATGGCCCATGATAAAAGCTTATATTTTAATTGTTTTTTTTACTAAAAAGATGTTTAATAAAAGCAAAATGCTTTTAAATAATAACTCATCCATAGGATATCCCTAATGCTGGACATCCCGTTAAGGACATCCATAGGATACCCTTAACTTGATGTCCACAGAATACCCTTAACTGGATATCCCGTTAAGGATATCCATAGGACATCCTTAGGATGACCCAATGAGGCATCCAAATCAGGATAACCATAGGGGAACCCAAGGATCAACAATTATAGACAGGATCAAATCTGGACAAAACGTTATCCCAGGGATGTCTTTTGGATCAGCTGTGCTACTTGGGGAACTATCAAACTACTTTGACTTCAATTAATTATTTTTTAATTTAAATCAAATTATAATTATTATTAACTACGGGAAACAGACAGTGAAAATAATTTGATAATAATTTAATAATAATTATAATTTGATTTAAATTAAAATTTAACTTTCCGTAGTATGAAAACTACCAAAAACTTAAAAATTGAATTTCAATTTATTAGTATTTTTGCTAGGATGGGCACCTGTCCTCTTCATTTTTATGTCATCGTTTTTTGCTTCCAATTTTGGTTTCAACCTTTGTCTGCATCCCATTGCTTCCTTCTGCATGCAAACAAACAGTTTTTTTATCAACTTTTTGACCAATCAACTCCACTCGCCCAAGATAAATTAAAAGGAAGGGCGGGGGGGATCCCTTTATGTAGGTCCTCTTAATTTAGTGAAGTACCAAAATAGCTTGGAATAACTAGAGGTAACTTACCACACTTAAACGTTTCTCCACTCCTTCCAGGTAAGCGCCACGGTATTTTACAGCCAAAATAACAAACCAAAACCAAACGTACAGTAAAGAAAATGTTTGGGGGGGGGGGGGGAGGTCCCATTAGACCAAAAACAACGCCTTCTCTCACCACCAAAGACAAGTGTTTATTAACCCTAATCATTCACAATATTTTTGACACCCTTAAAAGACAATAGTTCATATAAAACCTTAAAGACTGACGAACTTACTCGACCATCTAACTCAAACGCTAACATTAAACCTGACCCCTAAACTCTTCCTTAGCCCCAACCAAGAGTGACTCCTCCGCCGCCTCTGGTTTTCCTCGAATAATGCTTGAACAACTTTATTTTTGTCTCTTTCTTTTTGTCGGTCTTTCACTGCAAATTCACATTGTAGACTTGGAAGCAAAACAGCTTTAGTTTTAAATTATTTCATGAATGATCCCCATATTATACCACATTTAAATTTTGTCAAGTGTTGAAAATAATGCTAACTATGTATGGAAATCATTTTAAAAATTTTGAAAATGAACTTTTTGAAAAAATAAAAATTTTGATTTACAATTTTTTAAATTTTTCAAAAGCACATTTTTTAAAATTTTCAAATAATTACATGAATAGATAGTATTGTTTTAAATCACCTGAAAAAATTTAAAATTGGATGATAATGGGTTCACCGATAAAATAAGTTAAGACTGAAGCTTTTTTTCCATGACTACAAGGGTATTAAAAGCTTTGTTACTTTTAGAGGGTGAAAACTTTGAAAACTACTTTTTGAAAAATTTAAATTTTAATTAACAATTTTTTCAAAAAGAACATTTTTAATCATTTTCAAATGAATTCCTTTAATAGTTAATATTGTTCAAGTCTACAAGGGTATTAGAAGCTTTGTGTTCACTTTTCATGTTTTTTTTTGTTTTAGGCCTTCCTGTACCAATTTAGTGTTGTATCTTTTTTTCTGTTTTGACTGCAAATTCTCATTATAGACTTGGATCAAAACAGCTTCCTTTTTAAATTATATCATAAAAAAAAACCATTGTCATCCCACATTTAAATTTTTTCAAGTGTTTTAAAACAATGCTGTTATGTCTTCAATTAGAAAAAAGTCAAGTTCAACATCAGACAAGTTTATTCATTTCTTAATTCACAGAACACAAAAACTATATCTAAAAAAACCACTCGTCAACGATGACAAGGTCAAAACAAAGTCAACATAATTAAAGCAGGTACATGACATTTCTCCCCCCTTAAGACGGAGAGTACTTATCGGGCGGTCTTCTATCGCGCTGAGATCTGCACCGGATTGGAGGCGGAGTAATCGGTTCAGGCTCTGGTGTATTGACCTTAGGTGCTACCGCGAATGGATACCAGGACTCATCGTCATTAGCAATCGGTCTTCCACTTGGGTGTCGACTATCCGGCAGCTGACTCGACTTCAACTGGTTGATATGCGCTTTCCTGATTACCTCGTCATGCAATTTTACTAAATAAACCACTTTACCTATCCGTTGCATGATACGCGCCGGCAACCATTTCCACAATCCCTTTCTGGGGTTTTTAAGCAAGACCTTTTCATTGACGGTAAACTCTCTAAGCCCCGAAGTATCCCCCGTTGAACCTAACTCAAACTTATCACTCGGGGTTAACATAGATAGGGACGTCCTAAGGGGATACGTCAACATTAACTCTGAAGGTGTTTTTCGGGTTTTGGTACACGGTGTTGACCGATACGAAGCTAAACATCTTACTAGCCGTTCACTAATCGTCTCTCTCTTCCCCTTTAAATCTGAATCAACTACCGAACATAACAAAATTTTCTTAATGATGCCGACCCCTCTTTCGGCTTGTCCATTAGAGGATGGGTTATAAGGAGGAGTGAGAACATACTGAATATTATTTTTAAGAAAAAAATTCTGGAATTCCCGAGAATTAAAAGGAGGACCATTATCTGACAGTACGACTTGAGGGTAACCGAACCTAGCAAAACACTCTTTCAACAACGGTATTATTTTCTCGGCGCATGTATCATTCACAATCCAACATTCAAGCCAATTTGAATATTCGTCGACTAAAATCAAAATTTTACACTTAAACGTATCGAGAAAATCAATGTGTAACCTTTGCCACGGTTGAACAGACCTATGTAATGGTAAATGATATTTTTTGTTGTTATCGTTTTGTGTTAATTGGCAAACTTCGCACGACGCTATTTTCTGTTCGATATCTTTATCCATACCCAACCACCAAATAAACGACCTAGCTAACATCTTAGTTCTAACAATGCCAATATGATCCCTATGTAACAGGTCTACGATATAGGATTGCAAAGATTTCGGGATAACTACTCTGCAACCGAATAGTAAACACCCTTCCTCTAACGAATAATTTGTTCGATGTTTAACATATTGCCTAAATTCAACCGGAACCTTATCAGGCCAACCTACTTTGACCCACTCAATCACCTTTGACAATAGAGGATCAACTCGTGTCTGCTGCGAAATTTCCCGAAACGTCACAAACGATTTTTCAACATTTTCGCTGATCGTGAAACATTCTGCGACCCCGGTGTCGCTTCCTAGTGGCAGCCTAGACAAAGCATCTGCATGACCAATGCTCCCGCCTTTCTTGTACACTAACTTATACTTATACCCTGAAAGAATTAAGGCCCATCTTTGAAGTCTAGCACTAGCTGTTATAGGAATGCCCTTTTTTGGGTTAAACAACGACTGTAATGGTTGATGATCTGTAACCAATGTAAAATCATTTCCTGCTAAAAATGTGTGAAACCGTTTAACTCCAAAAATAATGGCTAAAGCTTCCCGATCAATCTGACTATAATTTCTCTCTGCTGATGACAATGTAGACGAGGCAAAACAGATAGGTTGCTCAATACCGTCGATGAGATGCGCTAACGTTGCCCCTACTCCATAAGAGCTTCTATCTACCTTTAAAACAATCGGCAGTTTCAGATTGAACAAGACTAGTAACGCTTTTTCAGCAACCGCATTCTTTACTTTCTCAAACGCATCATCACACTCAGCCGACCAGACCCAAGACGCCTCTTTCCTTGTTAGTGCATAGAGCGGTTCCAGTATATCCGACGACATTTTAATGAATTTATTGTAAAAATTAACTAACCCTAGAAACGACTTAAGTTCTTTGACATTCCCCGGTTTCGGAGCCGACTTTACTGCTTTAACCTTATCGAGAGACGGATGTAGACCTTGACTATCTAATGTATAGCCTAACAACTCTATACGTGTTTGAAATAACTTACATTTATCGGGGTTTAATTTACATTATACTCGTCTAACCTCTTCAGTACATTTTCTACATTCTCTACAGTTCTTCAAATGACTTATCCTTCGGCCTATAAGGAGACACTAAATTTTTTAAAGTTGTGTAGACCTCTGGGCCGATTAATAACATCAGCAAGGCAACTTTTTCGCTATCCGCGGTGTTATTCACAACAAAAAAAGCTTCGACGCGTTCCAGATAATTTTCGAAATCTTCCTGCGACGGTTGAAACGGATCAATGCGTCCTACCACAGCCGCTCGCATTATTATTTCACCCTTACTCTCAGACGAACTTGTCTTCGATTCCGACATACTTCAAGAACAAAAAAAATACCTACGTAGGTTCTTCGCTCGTCGCCAAACTGTTATGTCTTCAATTAGAAAAAAGTCAAGTTCAACATCAGACAAGTTTATTCATTTCTTAATTCACAGAACACAAAAACTATATCTAAAAAAACCACTCGTCAACGATGACAAGGTCAAAACAAAGTCAACATAATTAAAGCAGGTACATGACAAATGCTAACAATTCATAGAATTAATTTGAAACATTTTAAAAGTGTACTTTCTTTTGCATAACCTGAACAATCCTTGAAATTTTGATTTTGAAGGGAAAAAGTTATCACCTCCTATAAGTGAATGCAAAGCTTCTACTACCTTTGTAAGTGTTACGTGGCTTAGCTGGGTGGTTATTGCATTGAAATAAGCCTGAAACCACTGTTCAAACTCGAACATGAGATATTTATTGCTCATTAACCATATTGAGTAGAAGTGTAAAGTGGCTGATTCTTCTGTCAATAATACAGTAGAACCTCTCTTAACCGAAATTCTTTTAACTGAAACACCGTTTAACCAGAACGATTGCAAACCGGTAAAAAATAAACAAATAAAGGATAAGATAACATATTACATTTGTTTAATTATATAACAATTACAACTTTTTACAGAGTTGCACTATACAAATAGAGAGAAAGATAAAAGATTTTTTTCAAAAAAACAGTAGTCCTACTGTAAATAATAGTTGTTGAAATGTGTATTCATTAGTGTATATGTACATACATATGTCCGTAAAATGTATGTTCCTAAATAAAAAATGTAAGTTATATATAATATGTCTTATGATGCCTTTAGATTTAAAAAAGACCCATTATTTATTTACCGAAATGTTGCCCCTTTTATTTCGATTAACAGGGGTTCCACTGTAGTAATAACATATGCTGGGTTTATCAGGATATAAAAAATCCATCAAAATCAAATTTTTGCACAACCACAATGCTTTGTCTTTATAAATATTTCATAATACGAGGAAGTAAAAATATTGGTAATAAACTACTAAAAAAATCCACAATATTATTTATTAGGTAGTATTTCTTTTTATATTAACACAGGATAGTTTTTTTAACAACTAAACACATACTTAATAATACCTCATATCAAAACACATTTATAAATTAAAAATAAAATAAAATAATATCTCTTAATTTTATTTACATATATTTAAACACTGATTTATAAGCCTTTTTCCACAAACAAAGGGAAGGGGAAATAAAAATGTAAAACATATTATATAAATTTCATTTTAAATACTTCCCAAAATCCCAATTAGCAAATATACGAACACTTACAATAGATTTACACAATTATTTATTATAATTACATTTACTTTATCAAATACATTTATATATATATTTATTTTAATTACATAATTATTTTTCTGTATAAAAAATATATAAATTCAATAAAAATATATTATAAAAACGTATATTTATATGTATATATATATATTTATATGACCCATACACTTTTTTTTTGGACTGGACAAATAATTTCAGGACTAGCAACTAGCAAAATTTTAATTTTAGATCTTGCTACATAATTTGTTTTATAAATAAAGAAATCAGAAACATTAAGATACAAAAATAAATTAAATTAAAAATTATATACGTCCTTTTTGTACAACTATATTTACATTTATAGATTGTGGCTAGGTTTTAAGTAATAAATATATTTAAATTTCACTTAAAATAGGTCTTGTTTAACAACTTTATTATTATTTTTTTTTTTTTTAATTAAAATTAATTAATAGCAAAAGCTATTGATGTATTTTTTGTGACTTTATTTATTTTTAATATACATTATGTCCTCTATAAGGGACTGGGCTTTATAGTACAGACAAAAATTAATGAAATAACATTTCTACATAGATAAAAGTTATAATTCATAATACATTTTCTTGTCAAACCTATAATATCATTTAAAATTATGATAAACTTAATAATGAGCTAGAATAATGAAACTTTTTGTACATATTATAGTCCAAGGAAAGTCAAAGATTTTTTTTTATCAAATTTGTATCTAGTCTAGTTACAGTGAAAAATTAATGGCATGTAGGAGACATATTACAAATATTGATTATTTTCAGGTGGAACATGCTCAAAGTTTTTTTTTTTTTCTTTTTATAATTATAACATTTTACTGAAAAAAACAAAACAACAACAACAGACAACTATTGGCTTCTTTCAGCTAACAATAAAAAAGTAATAATCCTTTGCAAAATGTATCATCAAAAAAATCAATATTGTCTCAAAAAGTGATTGTAAAAACATCAAAAGTTTTACACCCTAAATATATATATATTATATATATATATATACAGGGCTCGATTTGAGGCGGAACGCGGCGGAACGGCGTTCCGGGACCTCTCTCTCTGATGAATAAAAAACACTAAGATTTTTTTTTTAAATCCTTTGTCAAAATTTTATTTGTCAATGAGTGATTACAAATTTGATTAAGGACATCATGTATTAAACTGGCAAATATTTTTCTTTTCAAAATACAAAAAATATCTATTTGTTGAGATTATACTACTAAATTATGATAACCTGAAACAACAAAGGTTTTTTTTAAGGCAGGGATCGTATTAAATAAGTACTGTGCAGAGACGCTGTGACGAAACCTCCCAAGGGCGAGTGAGACAGGCAATGTTTTGTTGATTTAATTATTCGTATAAACCTAAGTACCTATTTATTTATTGAGAGTATTATAACAACATGTGGCATGCTAATCAAAAAATTGTTTATAAAAAATACTTCTTAAAATGATATAAGTTTCCACACAAAACCTGTAGTTCCGGCACCTCAATTTCTAGAAATCGAGCACTGTATATATATATATATATATATATATATATATATATATATATATATATATATATATATATATATATATATATATATATATATATATATTGATAGTGACACAGTGAGACTGCTTATTAAAGAAATTTAAGTTTTCAGGACACAAAAATTATTTTCTCCAGTTTCCTTGCATATATGACTAAAACATTATTCTCTAATATAATCCAAAAATTGTACCCTTTTTATTCTTTTATATGTAGTGATGGATCCTTTTAGGGTAATAAATCAAACTATTGTTTAAGTGGCAACGTTTCGGCCTAACCAGCCATTTTCATGCCTAGATTTTTTTTTTTTTTTTTTTTTTTTTTTTTTTTTTTTTTTTTAAATCAGATGGAAGATGTAACAAATTTTTGTATTTTACAAAAATGTTTGACGAAGGAACGATACCATTCCAAGTTTGTTTTACTAATTTTCACAACATGTAATGATCCTCACTAAATCACATTATAGGTATTTTAGTTTAGATGAATCAAGTAAATGTTGTAGATAACTTGTTTTTGAAAAAAACAATTTTTTTAAAAAAATATATATTTTCTAGGCTTGAAAATGGCTGGTCAGGTCGAAACGCTGCCACATAAACAGTAGCTTGATTTCTTACCCTATATAAGAATCTATCACTACATTTACAAAAAATGAGAAAGTAAAAAATGTATAATGTATATCAATATAATTTGTATTTTAAAAATAAAAGGAATATTAAAATATTATTTAAACACTTCGATATTAAGAAATGTAGGTACATTCGTTTTAAGAAATGTACTTTCTTAAAAATATTTGGGTACACTAGGTTAACAAAGAATTTTTTCTGAACATTTTGGCTAAGTCTAAAACCCCCTAAATTTGAAGACACAGGATTGGCTATGTCACCATTGATAAATATGTAATTTTTAATATCATTAATTCTTTCTTTTTTTTTTGGACAAGCAAAAATGATTATGAAGAAAAGCTCTATATCAGGGGTTCCCAAAGTTTTTTTTACCAAGCCCCCCACAGTCAAGAATAAATCTTTCCACGCCCCCCCCCCCCCCCCCCCCCTTACACAATGGGCTAATGAATAAAATAAAATAAACCATTATTACATTGAATAACCATTCATTTATTTGTATTACTATTTTTTTATAACATTAAAAGTTAATCTTATTGCAGACGATCTTATGGGATCTTATGAGATGGATGAGCTTGTATTTTTTTTTTTTTACAAGATTCCCTATTCTTGGATGAGTATTAGAAAGTACACAACGAAAATCAAGCACAGCAACATCAATTTGCCACAATACTTTGTTCTATTGCAACAAGTGCTGAAAAATCTTTTTTTGCACAAATAAGTGCTTGAAAAAGATAAATACAATTGAAGTGCTTGCTGTGTTATACTGGGGTACACTTTGTAATACTTAACCCAAAACGATGATTTGTCCATTTTATCAAAATCGGCAGCAGAACCTTTTTTTATTTCTAAAGCTTGTTCTTGAAGTGTTTCGGGCAGGGAATCTATGTTGACACTGGAAGGATACATTGTTAATTTGTTAATGTTGTCATCACATGTGTTAGGAAAGTATCCTTTGAATTCGTCAGTGAGGTTCTCCAACTGTTTTGATATTTGGATTTTTATATAATCGCATTAGACGTTCGGACGGTAAAGCTATCTCGATCATGAGGTTCCACGCCCCCTTGACTTGTCTTCACGCCTCCCTTGGGGGGCGCGCCCCCCACTTTGGGAATCAATGCTCTATATTATAAAATTATTTAGTAAAAAAAAAAAAAATCTTAAAATTAACACAGAATCTTTATTATAAGAAATAAAAGGTTTAAAGAAATTGTAATTGACTTTAACATATACATGTTTGTAAGGTAGGGATATTTACTTCCTTTTTTATGAATTGAATTTTCTTTCTTTTTTTCATGTTACTAACTTTTAACTGTTAAAAATTTAGAAAAAGAGGGCCACTATATCAGCTTTAATAAGAATACAACTGTCTAAACTATTTTGTAGGAAAGAACAAATTTGATAGTATATTAAAAAAAACAATTTGCATATCTATTATGGAAAACTCAATAAAATTCAAACTCAACTTCTTTATGTGTGAATTTGTGATACTGAATTTGAATCCCAAAATATCCAACTTAATTAAAACTTGAACTGGTTTTTTCCCAAAATATATAAAATTAAATTATTATTTAAATGGACTATATTTTAGAATTTTTTATATTATTCTTGAGTTTTTGGGGTCCAACACCCCCAAATTTATAGGTAAAATTCATATCTTGATATCATCTCGGGGTATGATTTTTCTGAATATGTTTGGAAAATTTCATTGAAATCAGTAGTGTACGCTCTGAGCGTCAGCACAGAGGACACACATTTTTGTTAGTTGTAGTTTGTTCCTTGTGAGACTCAACTGTATGTTGTAATGTTGACAGATAGCCCCATGACAACTAGTCATATAACAAATTATATTTATGTTTTTAAAAAACCTAGTTGTTTACATGATCAAATGATAAAATTTCACAATGAGTTTCTTCAAATCTAGGTATTAATTTATTAAGAGTTAATATTTCTTCGTGTTACAGACAACACTGCCTAACCCAAAATTTATATTGCTTTAAGCCAGGTTTACATGACCAGAGTATACTTGGATCAAGTCAGCTTTGACTCTACTTTGTCGCTACTTGGATTGTGTAAACAGGGTATCAAAGTCAACTTGGACTTGGAGGATAATTTGACTGTCATATTTAAGAGGCTATGAGGTCTTTTATGGGACTGTCAATTTGTCAAGTGTTATTAGCCTATATCTAAAGTGACTGACTGATTCAGCAAGCAATAATAAATTTAATAGTACCAAAAAACGATTTAGGAAATGTTGCATCTAGTGGACAGCAATTTGTAGAAATTCAGTAAAAAGCAGAAAAAAGAAAAAAGGAAGTGAACATTTTACCACTTATTCACCTCAAAAGAATACATTTTCATTTGAAAATCCCTAAAAAAAATCAAATCACATTGGATTTCTTTTCCGTTGTTGAGTCTTGGTGGGTTTGATTCAAAAATAAATAAATATTGTAATACTTACTATTAAATTAACATTTTCAATAAAAAAAAAATATATACATTGTAACAAATTAATTAAGCCACACAGTCTTTTCCTAATCCTATTGAAAGATAATGACACATTCTAAAATATTTCATTAAAAAATTTGTTTGTAAATAGTATAATTATTATTATAATATTAATTAAAAATAATGTTCCCATCAATTCACAGAAAAGCCTTAAACCGTGAGATAAATCAAAGTAATTATATAAAATAAAAATATTTATTATTACATTAGAATAAATAAAATAAAGCATAAAAAAATAATAAATGCAAAGTTATGAGGAATATTTTTTTTTTTTTAATTTGCTTGTTTTATGCAAATATTTGACAGGCTTGTATAAGTGTTTAATGTACTTGAATAAAAATAGGTTTTCAGCTAAGAAAATAAATAAGAAAAATAAAAAAAGAAGGAACATTATGTTTAATATACATATATATCTATACCCATTCTTCTAAAATTGGAAATTTATTTCCTTCTCCTCTCTCAAAAAAATCATCCACTTTGTTTTATATATATTTTGTTGAGGGAAATATTACTCAATATTGTTTAGGTACTCTAAAATAAATTAATAAATAAAATCGGTCTGACAAACTCAAAACAAAACTTTCTCATGTACATTGTCATAGAGGTCCTGGATTTAAATTCCATAATATATAATATAATTAAAGTTATGTAATATATTTAGAATGAGTTTAACAGGAGGTTGTTTACTTTAAATTATTAAAAATTTTTTTCCACAATTTTTCTGAATTTTGAACATGTATGCCTAATTTCATCAAAGTCAGCCCAATAGCTTAAGGCTCCACGTGTCTGCATAGACTACAGGCAGACTATTTTTTACTCTTCTTTATTTCTTCTTCCATGGCCCTACAGCCCTTGAAGGGCCTTGACCTCTGTAAAATTTGCCTACTGCCTTCTTCCTGGATTAGGGTCCTTAGTATTCGGAAAGCAATTGAAAGCAGGTCTACCTTCACATCCACTAACCACCTTTGGCGAGGCCTCCCTTGTCTTCTTCTTTTTCAGGAGTGGCCAGAAAAAAATCCTTGGTCAATCTGGCATCCTCTCAAAATGACCATGCCATCTTAGTTTAATGATCTTGATCTCAGTCGCAATGTCTGGGTTCTTATGGAGGTTCTGCAGCACCTGCTTGGTCTCTAATTACGTTCAACGCAGATTCCTCCATACACCGTCCTCAAAACTTCCCTCTCCCACATCCTGAGTCTCTCCTCTACTGCTTTAGTCATAGTCAACATCTCTGACCCATAAGTTACAACTGGTCTTATGACTGTTTTATAGATTCTACTTTTCAAAATTTCTAGACATATTGCAAGCTTAAAATTGGTTCCCTGTGATGATCTTATTTTAAATGTCTTCAGAGATATTTTTCTCCTCATTTATTATTCCTCCTAGGTACCTAAAGTCTTTAACTTAGAGAAAGGTTCTGAAGCTTCCCTCTAATGCTTTCATGTGTTGTCCAAGGCCCCTTCTCGAGGCTATAAACTATTTTATCTACTCACGGCAGAAAAATTAGGCATTGTTGTACTGTTTCCAATCTGCAAAATGTAATTTTTCTTGATTCTTTTCTAACAAGTCAAAAAAACATGCAGCAAAATATCAAAGTGTCGGCAAAGTTCTAAGTGTCAGCAAAAGTTCAAAGTGTCAGCAAAATAACAAACAGGCTGCCAAATTTTAAGAAAAAGTTACTTCATCTCAGGTTATGAACTCTCCCACATTGTTCATTTTTGTATATTTAAGCGTAATATCCGGCTAAATATTTATATGTTTTTTGAAAATACCCTTAAAAATTATAATAATAAAACTAATATTATTATTTTACAGTGATTATTTTTAAAAAATCGCTAAAAATTGAGATAAAAAACAGCTGGTAATAAAAAAAAAGTGGCAACACTGATTATTTTGTCTTTGCTTTGTTTTAACTTTCGAGTCATTACACTTACTCAAACTTTCGAGTCATCCATTCAATTTTTACAATTTTCATTGCTTTAAATCTTTTTATCTATCAAAAAAAGATAATTTAATAGTTTTCTGTTATTATTTTGATAAATTTGTTAATTAGGTTTTTGAAGTTTAAATAAAAATATGGATGATAATGTTGTGCAAGACGTTGAAGACTTGTTTGATAACACGCCACCCGAAATTGCAAATATTGCAACATCATACAAGGAAAGTTTATTGCCCTCTAAATCAGGTACTAAAATCTTTAGTGTAATTTTTCTGCCGTTTGTAGATAAAATATTGTATGTAACTATGCAGCAAAGGAAACATTCCTGACTCGTTTAAAGATTACTTGCTTCGGTTACACCTTAGCAGGTAATTAACGTTTTCCTGCCTCGGCTTCACTTCGTCAGTCAAAATGTAATTTTCCTTACTCGGCTTCGCCTCATCAGTAAAATAGTAAATTTCCTGCCTCGGCTTCGTCTCAGAAGTAAAATAGTAAATTTCCTGCCTCGGCTTCGTCTCAGAAGTAAATTTGTTTAGCCTATCCTCCCCTTCGGCTCGGAACTAAAACTTAAAAAACTTGTCTGCAAAATTCCATTTTGCTGCCTAGTGACATAAATAACTATAGTTCTGTCCTCTTTTTTTCGCCAATTTCTTTTGTCGCTTCTTCCTTTTGCAGGGATACCCTCTTTAGATCCTTTCCTCCTCTACTCATGATGTTCATGTTGTCCTTTTTTGGATTCAGGGGACCTTAAAACGTTAAATCCATCAAATCTAAATCAAATTTTCGTGCTATCACAATATTTATACTACGATATGTATATGAGAAAGTAAAAAACAGTGAAACAAAGATAAGTTTCAAGTTTGGTTTTAAACAAGAAGATTGAAAAGCCTGGAATTGGTCTTTGTCTATTTAGAAGACAAGTGTATTACAAGTATTGAATAGCAATAGCTGTTTAATTTATTTTTTAAATTTCTTAATGTTTTGACTAAAATTAGTTAACCTACATTCCCGGTTCCCATTTCCACCAGTATAGAAATATAGAGATCTTCCTTGGCTTTTTTTGTCCTAAAGGTTACTTAAATTACTCAAGGTCTAATCTAATTATTGAAAATTACAAAAAAAAAATTTTTAAAAAAATTGATACCAATTTCTAACACTTCAGGTAGCTAGGTAGGAAAATGTAGGTAATACAGTACTTATGGATACACACAATGCAAATCATTGTCAGAGAAAGAGTTAAAATAGGTTTACACGGGACAAGAAAACAGTCAGGTAGAACTATCAAGTAAAGCAGAATAGTCTACTTCAATTGAGTAAGAACTATCAAGTAAAGCAGAATAGTCTACTTCAATTGAGTAAACAGTTTAGGTCAAGTCAAGTACACATTTTTTTATTTTTTTTTATTAGAGACCTTATCAGAACTATACAAAGACTAAAAAATATTAAAAAAGAAAGAAAGAAAGGAAAATATATATGTAAGGTCTTTATATCATAGGAAACTAAAACTTTGAGTCAATATAATAGTATAGTTGTGCATTAGCTACATTACTCTTTTGTTCCTAGGGTTTCACAGTACCATGAAAATTGTTAAATAAAAAATTACTTTGAGGCTCTTTTTTTACATTCTTTTAATAATGTTGCATGCATTCTAAAGAAAAGTTGTTTGTACCCTGCTATGTAAAATAGATTCATAAAAACAAGAGTATTTCTAAATTAAAAAAATATAATGTTTTTAATTAAGTTTATCAACAGGCCTTTCCATCTTCTTGACATTTATCTTGTTATTGTCTTTTTTTGTGAAATGCTCAGACGAATTAAACAAAAAATAAATAATAATAATTTTAAAGGAACTTATTTGCTGCATGTATGTTTGATTTCCCATAGGCTTTGTTATTTCCTTTAATTGGTTGCTATTTCTTGTGTAATAGCTTGAATAAAAATGTATGAAAAAATGTTTCTTAGTTTGACATACAAAGGGCACTTGTGCTCATTTTAGCTTTGTGCAATCAGATGGACTATAAAATTGTCGGCTTATCTGACGAACCTAATCTCGTATTTGATACTAATGAAACTCTGTCTGAAGAACATTTTTGATGAACTATCACTGATTTAGCTCTCCTTTCTGTTCTTGGTTCTGGCGTCTGATTAGGCTGAAAAATAAAAATGTAATATTAAAATAAGAGCATTAAACAAAGGTGGTTGTCGGGATAACATTAGAATTGGATATTGAGGATTTTTTCCCTACAAGGGGAAAAATTGATACTCGAGAGAAGTTCCATCTGTTTTATTATACCTTTTCCTAATAGTAAATTGTCTGTTTTTTATTGCTCCCAAGCGATACCTTCGTTACCTATGGAAAATGGAAGCATTATGGTCGTTCTCTTGAACAAAATTCTTTTTATGTCTCTGATTTCAAAAATCCTGGACCGAAATCCCTTCCAGACAAAAAAATAGATAAAAATTGTGCTGGACAAGTTTCAGTGAACACTAATTAGTTTGTCTCATCTAAAGTGATGAGATTTATTTTTTTAATATTTTCTATAATATCACTTTGTTGAATTATTTTTTCTCTGAGATTTCATGAGTAACAATAATAATAATTAATATAAAAATACCGTTTTTGAAAACATGTCTTATTTTTAACTTTTTTTTTCCCCCCTGTATTCTTCACCTTAATTATTTCCATATGCAAAATGTGGGGAAGATTGAAAGACGGGAAGTGGTTCAAAATTGGGGTAATAGGTGTGCAATGAAACTTATAAAGCAAAGAAATATGACACTATTTTTTTTTTTTTTTTTTTTTTTTTTTTTTTTTGGTTTCTGTATTCTTTACCTCAATTGTTTCCATGAGCAAAATTTGGAGAAGATTGAAAGACAGGAAGTGGTTCAAAATTGGGGTAATAGGTGTGCGATGAAACTTAACCCGTAACTGGTGAGGTTGGGTGTCAGATACCCATGGAATACTTTGTTGATAAATTATCACTAGAGAGTTATTGCGGGGCCAGTGTCCTCTCATGTACCTTCAAATCAGTTTATTATCTGTTGGTTTGAAGATCTTAGGTTGCGCTAAATGTGAGTTGTTTTGTTTTTTGGGCTATTTTCAGAAATTCAGGGTATTCCTAACCCAACCTCACCAGTTAAGTTACTCTTTTTTTACTATGTAATTTGTAAGTAAAAACTGTTTTTATAAAATAACAATTTAATTTTGAATTTTTTTACTAGTATTAACATTCAATTTCATAAATACAATAATATTTCCTCAAAATTTTAATTCAAATATTTAAATTAAACAATACACAAAATTTGTATCGTACTTTAATTTAATTTTTTTACTTTTCTTATTTGTTGGCCCCATTTAGTTTTTATGTGCAAAGAATTGTTTTAGATTATAAATAAAAGTTACTTGTAATACTTTATGCAGCAATTTGTTATTTATCCCAACTAGTAAATTTGCTGAGAGGGGGGAAAAGTTCTGGGTATCTGTAATCATAAAAAGCCACCTCACCAGTTACGGGTTAAAAGCAAAGAAATATGACGCCTTATTATTATTTTTTTTTTTTTTGGTTTCTGTATTCTTCACCTTAGTTGTTTCCATGTGCAAAATTTGAGGAAGATTGAAATATGGGAAGAGGTTCAAAATCAGGGTAACGGAAACGTGCAAAGAAACTTACAAAGCAAAGTAATATAAGACCAGTAAAAATTATGAATACTTCATCTTATGAGTTTACTTATACTTCATTTATTAACTAATAAACTTACCTGTAATGTAACAAACATAAGTGCAAACAGAATGATGATAGCAACGCAGGCAATTACTGTAATAACAGTCAGCGTTACAAAAGGTGAATATTCAAAGAGGTGAGAGCCTATCGACCTATCATCTGGTCTATCAACTGCTTCAGATGAACTCCTCATACGTTTACCTGTGGATCTATATGTGTCATCTGCAAAAAAATCACATGTAGGTAGTTAAAGTACTATAAATCTTAATTGAGGAAAAACTAGTTAAAATAACTTTTTATGAGTTTACAAGCAATAAGCCCAATGTGTTATTATCCTTAATTGATAAATATTAATTAACACCATATGGAAAGTCACAAACCTGCTGTAAGGTTAGATGAAAATGAATCCATAGCCCTGTTGCTATGATGAGTTGGAAGACAGGCGTCACCAACAAGGGTCATGTGAGGGTGACAAGATGAGCACGCACCTTGAGATTGGCAAGTTCTGCAGTGACCAGTACAGGGTGCACAGAGGCCTGTTGAGTCGTCCATGTATCTTCCATTGGCACATTGAGTACATCCATATGCTCCTCCACCTTCAAATCAAAATCCCATACAAATCAGAATGACTATATATTCTTTTTTCAAGATTGTGCAGCACCATTAATGTAATAATTCCAAGCTGCTACTATTAAATACTTACCATTGCATGTAAAGCAAAAATGATGACACTTAACACAGCCATTACCGGCTGAGTACATGTTTCTAGGGCAGTGAAGACGGCATTGCCCTTGGCCCAAAGTCCATCCTGGTAGGCATGAAACACATTCATCTCTTCTACCTCCAAAACAAGTGGCGCAACCACCCCAACACCTCTTGCATTCACCTTTCCATCCATAAAAGCTGCAACAATTTGTTTTATGTTTTGTTTATTTTAAAAGCTATTTGTTATCTAATAATTGAGTGTAAAAACTTTTAATACAAAATTTTAACTTAAATGAAACAATTTTGCATATTACCCTTGTGGACAGGCAGGTACACAAGCGCCATTTTGCCAGTAGAGTTGTTTAGGACATTGTTTTGTACAAAGACGTCCAGTACAAGGTGGAGGTCCTTTGGAGCTATCCAGACAATCCCTTGGATTACCTCCAGTGCAATATCTACAAGATCCATAGCATGGAGAACATCTGAAACAATTTTTTTCTTTTTTTCATTTTCAATAATGATGTAAACTAATAAGTTTCTTTTTTTTATAGTAAAAGTATGCAATGCCAGCTTTAAAACCATAGCTTTTATTAATTTTATTGAATGAAATGCAGTTGTAATTAATACATAAAATTATAATTACCTTCTAAAATGATCTTCATAAGTTCCCTTAGGACAAGATGCGAGGCAAGATCCATTGTGCAAGACCAAATGTTGTTCGCAAGATGAACATGTGCTGGGGTTTTGGTCACAACTAGCACAGTTGTCACGACAACTTACACACTTTGCACTTTCCATGTCTGAAACAATATAACATTCATGCAATAATTTTTTAAGGATTTTACTGTAAAAATGTTTAAGCACCTGCTAACTTCCGAAAATGCAAATTCTATAATAATTCATGCATTGTCAAATTATTACTAGTAAATGAACCCTAGTAGTATTCTTATGAGTAGTTTTCCGTGGCCAGAGTCTAATAAATCTAGATGTTCTGAAGATCTTGATAGGAAATGACCCTCCAATAGGTCTATAGCAGAAACATCTAACTTAGCTCTTGTCCAATAGACAGGAGCTAAGTTGGATGTTTCTGCTTAGATGTTTTAGATCTTGACTCTGTTAAATGTAAATGTGTTATATATGCAAATTCATAAAGATGTATTAACTCTAAAGTATAGAAATACATTTTAATTGCACTAATATGTTGACTGTACCTTCAAAATATGTTTTAGGACAACTGCGCACACAGAGTCCAAGATCAGTGACAAAGAAGAAACCTTTCGAGCACTGCAGGCAATCGGCTGGGCCTGACCCAATGCAAGTAGCACAGTTGGAATGGCAACGTTGGCATGTTTTTCCCAAGCCATAATAACCATCTGGGCACTTCTCAACACATTTCCTGTAAGTAATACAAATTAATTTAATTTCTGGACATTATTAACTCTCTAAATAACGAAGGTCATTCAAACTGTTTAAAGCCCGCATTACACCTTGCGATTTGTCGGTCCAATCTGGAAGAAACGATATATCGTAAGGTGTAAATGGAAATTGTATAACGATGTCGGTGTTGGAGTTGGGTTGTATGATCGAAGCAAAACTTATTCAATCTGTGAGATGGGTGTCAATAAGTCGGTGCATGTAAAGGGAGGTTGTACAACCTGCGGGTCAACCCCGATCTCTACCTTCCTTCCAATACATATATCTCATTCAGTTGAATAATATTATTTATTTATTTAGAACTCTTTTTAGTTTTTTTGTTTAAACTATTATACGTTTTAAATTTATTATACGTTTCCATATCCATTTGTAAGTAATTTTGCCAGTCCTGAGGTTCATTCCTTAGTTCTCGCAGTAATTTTACTTGAGAAAACTTATTTCACTTTAAAAGCCAATGTCTTCACCATCGCGACTTAAGTTTACATGAGATTGAAGCACGCTTAAATTTTAAAGAGCAAAAAAATAAAGTTAATAGCATAATAACTGAGAGTCAATGGCTGGTAGAGAATGAAGTGAATTAAAAAGGAAGATTGGATCAGAGATGGGGGTAAGAAATCGGTGTGGTGTGAACTGTGAACACTCCCAAGTTGCAACGATATATCGGTGTGATTTATCGTTCCTTCAGATTGCACTGACAAAATGCAAGGTGTAATGCCGGCTTAAGACTAATGTAGAGTAGAGTAAATTCACTCTTTGTATTCTACAACTGCATCAACTTTAACTTTAAAGCCTTGTCCACACTAGTAGACATGTTGCGCGATTTTGGCCTCAGAGACATGTCTAGCGATTTGTCTATAGACATCAGCTAGACATCGGCTAGACAAACGGCGTCTACGGTCTCGTTGCTAGACCAAAAATCGCATGTCTATGGTTTTCCATTCTAAATGGTAGACATGGTGCAACGTTAGGCATGTTGCGCAACATGTCTACAAGTGTGGACGCTAGACCTAGACCATAGACGGTCTCAGCAGATGTCTATAGACACGTTGCGAGACATTCTATAGACGGTCTCATAGACCGTCTATAAAAATGTCTCGCAACGTGTCTACTGGTGTGGACTAGGCTTAAGGAAATTCGGTGGAGGTTAGATTTTATGGATTTAATCATCTAACTTATAATATTCTTTCAAATAAATTGATTTTTGAGAGTGTGTGAAAATCAATGGGAGCTCAAGATTTTGGCATCTAGAAGGTTAAATGTCGAAATCTCAAGCTCTTATTGGCTCCCTTTCCCATTTTTCGATTATTCAACCCCCCCCCCCCCCCCCTCTTCATAGGTTCCCTTAACCAAAATACTAACAAAATTGAAATGCAAATTGCCCCTCTAATGTTGGTAATTTTTAGTATCCCAAGATACCAAGATAGGTTCCGATGATTTTTATTTAAACAAAAAAATGTAGTCCTTTTTACTTTTCCTCACTACCTACAGTAGGAAAAGTATTGTTTTCACAAAATTTTTTTTTTTTTTTCGAGATTTCAACGGAATTATCGGTTTTGGGTGTTTTTAAGACCTCCTGAGTGGTTTTCAGCATGACGTCTGTATGTATGTGTGTATGAGTGTATATATGTGTGTTACCATCGTAGCGCCCAAGGTATTTAACCTAGAGAGTTTAAACTTAGCAAAAAAAAGTCCTTACCTCTGCAGTGGTGCCACCCGGAAAATCAACTTTTTCCGTCATCTTGAACCCAGTTTGCTGAGTCAGCAAAAATTTAAAAAAATCGTAATAAATCGAAAATGGTCCGGATCGAGTTGAAATTTGGCACGAATGTTTCTCTCTGTATGAAAAACAAGCCCACCAAATTTCATTTTGATATTGGCCGCCATTTTGAAGTTATCAATTTTTGAATTTTTAAACTTTGACGGTTAATAATACCAAAAGTATAAATAGGTTTTTGACATATAGCATATCGTTGGAACCGGAAAAAAATTAAGGAACAAATTTATAAAACCCCGATGAAATTCCATTAATTAGTTTACGAGTTATTAGCGAATATAATTATTTATTAGTGCGAAAATTTTGATGACGTCAAAGTTTGTTTACATCTGTCAAAATACCGCCAAAGTTCAAATAATTAAAAAAATATTGGTATTAAAAATTAGGTTTTTTTTTTAAGAATGGTAATAAATCAGTTAGTTCAAAACGGTCACCCATCCATGTACTGACCACTCCAATGCTGCTTCCTCCTGCTGCGATGCAGCAGGAGAGGCCATTTTAGTGGCCTCTGAAGTGAGGAAAAGTTCCGAGGTACCCCGTACCCGATTTTTTTAATTTTTAACCAAATAACTCCTTTTCCCAGGAAATATCTAATAATATAAAATATATTATATGATTTTGATGAACCATTTTTTTATTTTTGTTATTTATTTATGTATTTTAAATAGTTATAAAAAACATTTTTTTGGAAGGGGGGGGGAGGGCATCTCCTCGGATATGTATGTGTCCCGGTTTTGATTTTCGGAAATATCGCAACCCAAATAATTCATCATTACTAAATTAGAAATGATTATTCTGTCCAGGAATTTTATTATTATTATTATAGAAAACTAAATTATTTATTTATTTTTATTTTATTTTTATTTTTTAGTAAAAGTATTAAAAACGGTTAAAAAAAAATTGAATTAAAAAATAGCGGCAAACATTAGCCAATTAGAAAACAGTATTTTCGTTTATAGGTTATATTGTTCGCTAGCTCTGATTTGACAGTTGTTACTTCGCGCTTGTTGACTCATCCGTATTTATTTTTTTTCGTCCTGTTTTTAACGATTTACAGCAATAAAATGGCATTTATAACATTGATTCATGTTCTAACTATTGGTGAGTACTTTTAAAACACTTTATTTTGATCAAAGAGTTGTAATGATTTTGAATAGATTTTTCGATTTGCCGTTTGCTGGTCGTTTGTTTCTCCAAGGGTTTAGTTTTTTCACTTATTACTTGAATTTTAAAGCTCTTATTTTATTATTTATAGTTACATTAACTATTTATAAACGTTTTACAAGTAATTTATTCGATTTTTTTACAAATTAAAGTACGTTAAGTTTAAATTTTATCAAAACAAAATATCGCCATCGTTAAGTTGTGACTAACCTATAACCTATAATTAAATACGCCCCCGTCCATTTTGTTTTATAGGAATTACACACTTGTTGATATTGGAATTAATAGATAGGTATTCTCTAGAATGGTTATATTTTCTTAATGGCAGGTAATAGTAATTAAAAAATCAATTTTTAGATCGTTAGAACTACTTTTGTCTTTGGCCATTTTCAAACTAACCGACGTTCGCCGCCTTCGCGCACAACAGCGACGTTTTTGATGTGAAGCCGAAAACCGAAATGTGTAGCCTTTTCACAATTGGAGCTTTCACACAAAGAGCCGTCGCATACGAAAAAACCGCCCTTACAATTATAAAGTATTGACTTTTTACAGCGTTGGAAAATCGAGAGCTTGAGTTTTAGTTTTCTAGATCGTCAAATTTAAAAATCTCGAGCTCCCTTTATTTTCCCTTGCTGTCAAAAATCAATTCTAACTGTAACACTTTATGGTTTAAGTAGGTATTCGTATGGTTTAAGTAGATATTAGTTACCAAAACATTTCACAGTTTTTTTTTTTTCTAAACCTTACCCAATCTTGGATATTAACGAATGTAAATACTATCTGAATTTGATACACACCTATTAAATTCTATTAGAAATTAGCCTCAATAAAAACGTCTTCATTTATTTCGATCGTAAAAATATAAACTTTATTGATTACCCTTTACTTTACAAACTTTATTGATTACCCTTTTATTGATTTCACCTTGTATAAGCCGATTTTAAGCTTGCTGTTAAGTGTGTTAAGCCGATCTCTACATTACAATAGCAATGTTTTGAATTGAAACCTGTTAAATGCTACTACCTGCTTTGGGCATACAGGTACTAAAATCAATACAAAATTGACCCTTTAAAGCTAGCCGGTAGGGTTCAACTTGCTTGGTGTATAGGTACCTATAATTGATCTTGGCTTAGCCTGGGTTTTCCTCTCATTTTTTTTTATGTAATCTGTTGTAAATAACCTTAATTTTGTAAGGATTTGTTTTGAAAACTTAACATTTACCTACTTAGAATGACCTTAAGGACACCCTTTAATATAAATTTTTAAATTATATTCTGAATTCTGAAGTGTCATTAAGTCATTAGATTATAGTAGGACTAAAGTACCGTTTACTTGGTGATAGTCATTGTTGCTACAGCACTATCACGTCTGACAAGATAGTTGAGAGTACTACCGTAGCAGTCAGAGTACTCAAAATTACCTGTATTATTTTATTTAGACTTTGAAGGGTTATTAAATTAACAAACCTAGTTCTATAGGTAATTGACATTTTAAATGATATCCCTGCGTTTCATTCGTACAATTTTTAGATAGTAGTCCTCAAGGTTATTCTTTAACTCAATATAACCAAAAATAAAGATCATTAACTTAAAGGGTACTCTTATAACATTTACATGAATTTAACCTGCAAGCAAGTATCACTTTCTTTTTAAACAAGTACCCTCTTTTTGGTCCCATATTGATTTCAACTTTTTGACACTTAAACTCACTTTTCTATATGCACACAAACTTTTTTTTGTAACATTTAAAAAATGTATGATGGTTTGTCAAAAACTAGCCCACACATCATCCCATATTAATTTCAGCCATCTGTGCTACTTAAATAGTGCTTAATTGATCCTTTAGTCATCTAAAGAAGCAAAACATTTGAGATTTTTTAGTAGAAAAATTAGATTAATTAGACAATAATAGGTCGTAGAAGCAAAACATGATAGGACGTGAAGAAGCTTTTTGCCACACCACAGTTTGCACGTTATGAGTTGGGAAAATCCGAAAAATTAACGTGGGGAGCCGATGAGAGGTCAGGATTTTGAATTCTAGAAGGTCGGACCAATTAGGCAAACAAATTGTCACTGGCCCCACCCCTCCCACAGGTGTAGTGGTTTTAATATTTCCTCATTTAGGTTGGCCAATCTGAGTGTCAAAAGTCACAACTCTAAATGCGCAGACTGTAATTTCTAGACTATTTTTATAGATATCTTCGATGTCTTCAGGGTGTTGAAAAGTGGCAATGATAGTTGAAATGTTAAAATGAATATTTTTCCCAATAGTGTATGCACTGCAGACATTTATTTGCTCATTTACTCCTATAATGTTTGTGCAAAACTGTTTAACGATATCTATGATATTTTCTTTTTTTAACTACATCTAATCCATGAAAAAGAAGATTTTGCTTTTTTGAGTGGTTATTAGCTGTTCAATTTGTCTGCTTTGAGATTTTTTTTTCTACTCTCAACAAGAGCTTTAAGTGCCTTATTTTCTTCTTACGCTCTTTTATCTTATCATTAATTATTATCATGTCATCCTTTGTTGCAAGACCACTTAATTTCTCGTCCAACACCACGTTTAAGCTGCTAAGGATACTTCTAATTATTATTTATTGAAGCTGGTCTACTCGCATGGACCCTGCTAGATCGCTTTTCTCCTATTTACTCCCAGTTGAAACCTCTTCCTGTCACCGTCAGTATTTTCCGGAGAATTTTGTTTCCTACTTCTTTGGGTTTATACCACAATACTGTGAACTGATAAGATTGTAAATATCTCCCACCACTCTCCAACTCATCAAAAAGCACCTGTTTAAATCCACTGACTTTAAATAACTGTATCTCCTTAACACATCCGCAGAAACATCTAAAAATTTACAAATATAGTTATATATTATTATTTACAAATATATTATAGTTTATAACTTCTAATAATACTTCACCAAACATCAGGCAAAACTATTGCTTTTGATCAATTAAATCTTAAACGATTTGCAGAGGCGATGTAACGCGTAGCACAGTGCACAGTTTAGCTGAGACTCGTTATTCATTATATAATATTGTCGAATTTCAAATAACGCATCTCTGAAATGCTCTTTATTACATAGTTTATGGTTCAAACCTGTCTATTCTGAAGTTGAGGCAGGAAACACAATCAGTTGGCTTAGAGCCGTAGCATCCTTTTGCATCACATTCAGAATGACAGTCAGCAAGTCTCTCACCTTCAGGCCTTACTTCATCGCCATCGTCTTCTGCCTAAAAAAAATTTAACAGTTTTGTATCTTTAATTGTTAGTAACCATCTTTTTTTTTATTGTGCATTGAGTATAATACTTTTCAGTAATGCAATAATTTATTTAACTATAACATTAAGTATGGTCATTTTGCTTTGTGCTGTTTCCTTTATACTTTATGAATATTTATATATATATTTTTTTTTAAAGTGTCTTCAGGGATAATAATGATGCAATTTAAAAAAAAGGTGATATTTCATCCTTTTTTTGGGATACTCTCAAACAAAGTATTATATAATACATATATTACTATAAGTAATATATTTATATAAGGATATTTTCATAAGTAAAAGTATATAGGCTATTTTTATAAGTAAAAATATACAAAATGGGCTAATTCGGATTGTACGTGCCCTCGAAATTTCTTGGAGTTGGACCTCTACCTGATTTATACACAGGAGGGTTGTTTTTCTTCAGGAAATGAGCGGAGCACCGCGAAGTGATGCGGAGTGGCTATTGAAACTTCAAGGGTACACAAAATTAAGGTTTTTAATTTAATATGCGGGATTTTATCACCTAACCTCAAAGTAGGGGCACGTACAATCCGAATTTACCTACAAAATGAATACGAATACATTAAAATTATTTACTATAGTAAAGTTGTCTAAATGAATTATAAAATAACATGGAACAGCCTGAAGCTGAGTCCTGGACATCAAGCAACTGACTGATTTTTTTTTTTTTTTAATGAAGCATGTTAGGTATGTTTGTCACAATGCTAATTGATAAGGTGGTATATGTTTTATTATCACGTTTTTATTGAAATGCAGTTATACAAATTGACAAAATATATATAAAATAATTAGACTGACATTTGAACTACGTGTTTTCAAACCACGTGTTTTTATAACTTGTTTTATATTTACAACATGTTCTTTTTCTTTTTTGTTGTATCATATTTTTTTTTTTTTATAAACTTTCAAAACAATACCAAACATAACTAATGAACATAAGTTACACCTAACACATACATATTTGTCAGGTAAACAATAACACTAACTGAGCTTTATAATATAGAAATGAAACAATGATAAACAGTACGATAAAATTATTTATAACTAGAGGGACTGAACCGATCTGGGGGTTTTATGTGACGACCAGATTTTGTCATATAGGAAGGAGGAATTTGGCTTTGTGACGACTTAGAAGGTGCAGCTGGATAATTAAAACTAATTTTTAAAGGAGTTGTAAAGGAGAAGAATCTGTGAAATGATTTGACTTCTTTTCAGTACTGCTACGGTCAGTCTGACAGGGGGTGACCATCTAATAAAAACTCTATTTTTCCTGTATTCCGTGCCATTGCTTTCAACTAAATAAGATCTTGGTTCAGGGCCTATTTGCTTAATGTACCCTTCCTGCCAGTTACTATCTGGTTGTTTTTGGATATAAACTTTATTGAGTGGTCTTAACTTCTTAGTACGCCTGTTATACTATTCAGTCATTTTATGAACATATTCTTTATTAGCATTGGACTCTTTTGACTGATTAACGATTTTGGCTTTGAGTTGTTTGCTCGGCCGTGGTATGAGATCCTGTAATGTTCTTGACATTAGTAATTGGCTTGGGGAACTCATTTTGCCTTAAGGACTGTTTCTGTATTGTAAAAGTGCTAAATACGGATCTGATTGAGAATCCTTGCATTTTTTAAGCATATCCTTGATGGTGCGGATGGCTCTTTCTGCCAATCCATTGGATTGGGTGATTGGGACTGCTTGTAATGTGACGAATGTCCCACTGTGTGCACCTATCTCTGAATTCAGCACAATTAAATGGAGAATTGCCGGAAACTAATATTTGAGGGATGCCATGGCGAGCAAAAAATTTTTTTAAGTGGGTAATTATTTGAGAAACAGTATGTCTTGTATGAAATTTAGCAATCTCCACATATTTAGAATAATAATCGACAGCCAGGATATACATCTAGTTGTCAAAATGAAATAAATCAATTCCAACCTTTTCCCAAGGTAGGGAGCCACGATCGTGGGGTATTAAAGGTTCTTTGACATTAGCCGGTTTAAATTTCTGACAACTTGGACAACTGTCAACATAATTTTTAATATCATGAGTCATTAAAGGCCAGAACAGAGCACCGCGTATTTGCTGTAAACTGTGTTCAACGCCTTGATGACCATGATGTAATGACTTTAAAATAGTTTGCCTAAGGCTTGATGGGACAATGAGACTCTCATTGAGAAAAACTAAACTGTTTCTGACTGATAGTTCGTCTCGAAACTTGAAATATGGTTTGACTGAATCGCCGACAGATTGTATATGTTTTGGCCAGCCTTCTTTACAATACGTGACTAGCTTTTGCATGTCAGGGTCATTTAAAGTAGCATCTTTAATTTTAGCTTATTTGCTTTCAGTTATTGATATATGTGCTGACACAACACATCTTTTTTCAACTAAATAAGATCTTGGTTCAGGGCCTATTTGCTTAATGTACCCTTCCTGCCAGTTACTATCTGGTTGTTTTTGGATATAAACTTTATCTCCGACTTTGAGTGGTCTTAACTTCTTAGTACGCCTGTTATACTGTTCAGTCATTTTATGAACATATTCTTTATTAGCATTGGACTCTTTTGACTGATTAACTATTTTTGCTTTTTTTATTGACTTTATTTATTGACTGTTTTTCTTTAGCCAAGTTCTGACCTCTTATTTAAAAATTTTTGGGCTTTAATTCTAGATCTTAAACTCATTACTATATTAGTAATCATTATTCAACCAACCATTATTCTCTTTAATATCTTCTGGCTCCTTTTTAGGCGTTTCTTAACTGATATTACCAATTGGTCCTCTGTTCCATAGGAGCTGGGATTGTGTAGAAAAATAGTTTTGTGTTCAATTTTTCAAAAAGTTTCTAAAGGTACTTAAGTATACCCCATAAAGAAAAATTTAGAGTTTACATGCTTTAGATTAATCTAGTTTTGTATACACTGCGCTTATTTTTAAATCTATAGTAAGCTAGAGCTATATAGTATGCACATATTGGTTAAGCACAAATTGTATTTATATATTATAGTTGCATTAATTTAAATCAAATTATAATTATTATTAACTACGGGAAACAGACAGAGAAAAATTCACTCAAGCACCGGGATTTGAACCACGGGCCTCCTGTATTTCCAGTACAGATGCTCTTACCTACTAAGCTACGCAGGAGAATGATTAGAGAGAGAATGATGATGAGATATAGAGGCCCGTGGTTCAAATCCCGGTGCTGGAGTGTATTTTTCTCTGTCTGTTTCCCGTAGTTAATATTAATTATAATTTGATTTAAATTAAAATTTAATCTTTCCGTAGTATGAATACTACCAAAATAGTAAAATATGAATTTCTAATTGATTGTACTAAGTACAGGTACTAATTGGGTACTTTATAATTATAAGCGTTATTTCTCGGGCTCGGTCTAGTTCTATGTCATTAATGTTGACTTCTCAGATTTGTGGAAAATTGAAAGCATAAATTCGGGACAAGGTATCATTAACGTCAGAGAAAATCATTCTCCTGCGTAGCTTAGTTGGTAGAGCGCTATACTGGAAATATAGAGGCCCATGGTTCAAATCCCGGCGCTGGAGTGTATTTTTCCCTGTCTGTTTCCCGTAATTAATAATAATTATAATTTGATTTAAATTAAAATTGAATCTTTCCGTAGTATGAATACTACCAAAATCAAAATAGTAAAATATGAGTTGCATTAATTGTGATCTACCTACTACTGAGCCTTGATATGACACGATTTATCAACATTTTACAAATCTATTCAGTGGGGTAAATAATATAAGAGAAGCTCTCCCAGTACAATGTGAGATTGATGATGTTGGTAAATTTTTCTTTGTAGTTTTCAATTAGTGAGTAGACGGGTCTATCAAGGAATTAATTAAGCCTTATTTCCACTCCTCCTTGAATATTATTTCTTTATTTCCACCCTGAATGCCTAGAATATTAAATTTTGATTGATTTAAAAAAAGATTGAATCTTACCCTACTAAGTAGATTCTACCCTACTAGTAGATGTTGAGACTAACTCTTGTTAGAATGCTTTCAGCACTGTGTTCATTTGTAGATTTAGTCTCTGATACCACTAGTTAAAGGATGTCTAGGGGAAAATGTACTGTGAATGCGTCCATAGTATAAAATAGTAATCTATGAAATTTTTATTTAGTTTAATTTGTGAACTTACGATTTCATTTAGACTATTTGGTGGTTGAGGCTTTAAACTCTGAAATGGCTGTAGTGGATGTAAGTTGACTGGATTTGTGTCAGTACCGTAAAATACCAACTGCCACTTTTTGAGCACCCCTGAAAATAAAATATTAATAGGTTTAAAATATTATATTTTTATAAAATTGAAATGTGCTGGATCAGGAATCAATTGTCAGGAAGAGAATATTGAACTCTTGGTTAAAGTGAACTTAATGTTTTCACACGGAGAAAAATGCTTTTATTCTGCAGTGGTTGGGTCCATTAAGGAAATAAAAAGCTCACTTTTGCAATATTTCGACCCCTCCTTGGGTCATTCTCAAGCTGGAATCAAAATTTATTTAGATGTTAGATTTTACAATTAAAAATATTCTCTGGACAAGACATTAACAAATTCTTAAAGATAATGATTACTACTACTTTTAACATATAAAAAGGTTTTGGTTTTACTAACCTGATTGACTAGAAGTTATCCTACATTAAATTAGTTAATGTAGGATAACTTCTAGTCAATCAGGTTAGTAAAACCAAAACCTTTTTATATGTTAAAAGTATTAGTAATCATTATCTTTAAGAATTTGTTAATGTCTTGTCCAGAGAATATTTTTAATTGTAAAATCTAACATCTAAATAAATTTTGATTCCAGCTTGAGAATGACCCAAGGAGGGGTCGAAATATTGCAAAAGTGAGCTTTTTATTTCCTTAATGGACCCAACCACTGCAGAATATAATGCTACAGGGAACTATTTCTAACTTACTAAAATGCTTTTAGTTGTTAAGTATATTTTCTACATAGTACATATTTTGCTAAACTTTTTTAATTTTTTTTGTTTCGCTTTTTAGAAATTATTGTTTTGAACCTCTTTTGGTCCCACTTAGTCAAAATAATGCTCTATTGTTGCGTGTTTTATACTCTCATTGTTTATTTTCTCTTGGACATTTTTTCTTCATTTAATATTATATTCTAGGGTGTTGATTGGAAGGTAAACAAATGAGTGGTTCAGTTTTAAAGTGAAACTAAGTCCTATCATGACTTGTTGGAAATTAAAAAAATATGCCCAATCTCTCATTTTAACAGTAGCAAATTAAAGTTTTTATGAGTGATAAAATGTTTACCTTAAAGAACTGATTTAGACCAGATTCGATAAACTAGCCTACACTTACTTTTCTGTAATATTTATCATCTTTGTTTTGCAATTCTTTGCTAAGACCATCTGCTGAAGCACCAAGTTCATTAAATCTACCCTCTTTTTTACTTTTTACTTTTTTTAAATTAATTATTTGCCCACTCATTTCTTGCCGCAAAATATCAGCAATTACAAGGATACCTTAAGAAGTTCATTTCAGCACTGATGCCCCAAATCTCTCTTTTCTTGAAGGTTCGATTTTATCTGCAGGCATACTTTCTCAAGGATATGTATGAGATAAGACACTCTCCCCATCTAAATACCACTAAGCAATTTCCTTGAGCTTTAAATCATACGATAGTTAGGATAATCATATGATCAGTTCACACAAATAAGATTTTCTCAACAGGCACAGTTTCTTGAAGGCTGTGTATGAGAAACTCTCCGTGATTATATTGACCTTAATCAACTGTTATTCTGAACCACTCAAATAATAATTTAAGATTAAAAATATTCTTTGTCATTACCAGTGTTTGTTAGATCATTTTGTCCTAGGTTTAGTACAGTTAAGGTCCAAGTGCCTCGAGGATCTTCACCCCAGTAGTGTACTGATAAGAATGGCCAGTCATCGAAAGCTGTAGACCCTGTATCTCTGGGTCTTCTCTGAAGTAAAGTAGAAGGAGTTCCTTGGGGTGATGTTAGAACTAGTTGAAGGGAACCTCTTGGAGAGAAACTAACGCTGACAACACACTCAACATGTTCTAGGTATCTTACTCCTCCAGCGTAGCTCACGTTCATATCCACAATTACTCCAGTCCCTTCCACTGTCCTGGAAATTGACAGAGAAATTTATATTATTTGCTGATATTATTATTTTGCTTTCTAACTTACCGAAGGTAATGGAAGCATTGTGATCATTCTGATGAACAACTTTTTTATGCCTCTAAATTAAAAAATGCCTCGAAGGAAATGCGTTTCATATATCAGGGAACATGTTTGGTCTCATATCTGTCTGTCATTCAACATTTTTTTTAACCACCATTAATGAACTTTAACCAATTTTAATGAAATTTGGATGGCAGGTCATAATTAGCCCACTGCCTTATTAATTTCAACCTTTCTCACACTTTAATATGGAATAAAAATGAATGTGGGTATACAAATAAGTTAATAAGTTGTGGGCATTGAAACAGCTCTAAAAAACCACTTTTCAATTCCCTGGTGGATCACATTATTTTATACTCATGTGGCCATTTATCCAATAATAGGACGTGAGGAAGCTGTGTCATACTAATTGATCGACTATTTAGTTTGTATGCGTTAATTTTTCCATAATAATTTAGGTCTTCATGGGAAGACCACATTTCTAAAGAGGTGAAATTATAAATTTCTTTATTTTTCTTTGTTAGTCACTAATAATGGCCTCTAGAGGTTGAAAGCCAGCTTTGTGTTAAACCTGGAAGGTGATTCAACCTGGGTTTCGCCGGTGTTGTTGTTTTGTTGTTAAATGATTATTGAGTCTTGTTGTGACACTCGTTCTAAATATACGTTTATAAATTCTTGTGAGTTAAAGCCCCTTGTTACTTCTCTACTTATTGACTCTTATCCGTAAGATCCATAGGACTTTACAACAGGTTATGGGAGCCCAGTCTTCGCCCAGAAGATATCGCGGTCGATAGGTGAGATAATTTTTTTTTATTTACATTATTTTTAGTTGATACTTTCAAAGGGAATAAAATTAGCTTTGAAGTATCATGGCAAATCTCAATCCCGTACGTATTGAACCCCTTGGTCGAGAAAACTTTGATACGTGGAAAATTCAAGTCGAAGCACTCCTCGTAAAAAACGATCTTTGGGAATATGTTGACGGCACGAAGATAAAGCCGGAAGGAAAGACTGAAGCTTCTCAATGGGAGGTGGCGGATAGGAAAGCTAGGTCGGATCTTATCTTAGCCATCCTTCCCTCGGGTCTTAAGCAAATTAAAGACTGTAAGACCTCCAATGAAATGTGGCAGAAGCTACATAGTATTTATCAGTCGAAGGGGCCCGCTAGGAAAGCGAACTTGTTAAAGCAGCTCACGTTAAATAAAATGAAAAGCGGCGAAGATGTTCGGGAGCATGTAAACAAATTCTTCGATATCGTAGATAAACTAAAAGATCTCGATATTGCTATAAATGAAGATTTGCTAGCGATTATGTTACTATATAGTTTACCGGACGAATTCGAAAACTTTAGATGCGCAATTGAGTCACGTGATGATTTGCCTAAGCCAGAATCGTTGCGTATAAAAATAATCGAGGAAAGCGAGTCAAGAAAAAGTAAGGAATCGTCGGATCGAGATGAAAGCAATGCACTGACAGCTAAAAACAAAATAAATCAAAACAAACATTTTAAACAAAAATCACAATTTCGCGGTAAATGCCTACGGTGTAAAGCCTACGGCCACAAAGCATCGGATTGCAAAAGATCGGACAACTCTAGTGCAAACGCAGTATCGGGCGTCGGTTTGCATAGGGCCTTATCAATTGCATCAGAAAAGAATTGTGAAAAGCTGCGGTGGTGTCTCGACAGTGGATGTACGTCGCACATGTGCTCGTCAGAAGAAATTATGGAACATCCAAGACCTATAAGAAATGAAAAGGTTTGTCTAGCCGATAAGTCACAAACAGATGTTGTAGCAAAAGGGTCAGTGAGATTAAATATTAAAGTTGGAAACATCGATACAGCGCTGACATTAAGTAATACGCTCTGTGTTCCAAACTTAAAAACAAATCTCATTTCAGTTAGTAAAATAACCGACCTTGGGTATCACGTGATCTTTACAAAGAAAAATGCCCTTGTATTAGATAAATTTAATAACGTGATAATGCAAGCTGTTCGAGAAAATGAACTTTATTTACTTGAAGAGAATAATAATAATGTGTCGGCAGTGTGTAATAATGCTACAAAATCTTATTTACAAACCTGGCATGAAAGATTCGGTCATTTGAACGAAGCTGACCTAAAGAAACTCGGGAAAAAGAAGCTAGTGCTCGGATTAAAGAATCCTCAAGGTTCCTTGTTGCCATGTGAAACGTGCGCGAAAGGAAAAATGTCCCAACTGCCGTTCCCTAAGGGATCTACTAACAGGACGAGCCAACTTCTAGAGGTAGTACACTCGGACATATGTGGGCCGATGAAGAGCGAGTCTTTGGGCAGAGCAAAATACTTCATGACTTTTACGGACGACTTCTCGAGGTGGACTCAAGTTAGATTTTTAAAGAAGAAGAGTGAAGCTCTTGAAGCTTTTAAGAAATTTAAACTTGAAGCCGAAAACCAAACTGGTTACAAAATCAAGTACCTTCAGTCAGATAACGGAGGTGAGTACTTATCACGTGAGTTTACGGATTTTGTGGAGAAGTCTGGCATTAAAAGACGACTGACTGTGGCACACACCCCTCAACAGAATGGAGTTGCGGAACGTGTAAATAGGACATACCTCGACATGGCAAGATGTATGTTAATAGATTCAGGGCTTCCTGACAAATTTTGGGCGGAAGCAATCGCAACGGCGTGCCATATCAGAAACCGGTGTCCGACGACTGCTATAAAAGGTGGAGTTCCTTACACTAGATGGACTGGAAGAAGAGCTACGGTGGCGTACTTTAGAACCTTTGGTAGTCAGGCTTATTCTATCGACAAAAGGCCTAACAAAGGGAAGTTCCAGCCAAGGTCTCAACCCTGTATCTTAATTGGTTACTCGGAAGAGAGTAAAGCTTATAGGGTGTGGCTAACCGAAGAAAAAGGAGTTCGGGTGAGCCGTGATGTAAGGTTCGTTAATGAGAGTCCATCTAAGAAAATAAAGCGATGCAGTAAAGATCTTGAAGAGAAGCCGGCACCACCACTTATACTTGAGTATATGCAACAAGAAAACGTGGTGAGTCATCAAGGTAATGATACGACTAGAGAACCTGAAATGAAGAGGGGGAAAGGGAGACCAAAATTAATTCGGACTGGTCAAAAAGGTAGACCAAAGAAACAATATAATATGGTGCCCTTAGATGAAGATGACCTTAGTGAAGAAGGAAAAGATGAGTCAGATGAAGAAGAGGACGTCACTGATTTAGCTTCTAACCACCATCTAGATGAAGAGGGGGAAGATGAGTTTACCGAAGATGTGAACACGGTAGAAGAACCAGATAATCCTCTCGATGATGGTATTGTTGATACGAATGCACCCGATTGGAAGGATGCGATCACTAATGAATTCATCTCTCTAATCAAAAACAAAACTTGGACAGTGTGCGATCGGCCGGCTGATAGAAAATATATCGGTAGTCGTTTGGTATTAAAGACTAAGTACAAGCCGGATGGTAGCATTGATCGCAGGAAAGCTAGACTGGTAGCTAAGGGATACTCACAACGTCCCGGAGTTGACTTCAATGAGACCTTTGCTCCAGTGATTCGTCTTAGTACATTGAGAACGATGATGGCTCTAGCGGTGGAACTGGACATGGAAGTTCACCAGTTGGATGTTGAAACCGCGTATTTAAACGGTAATTTGGAGGAAGAAATTTATATGGAGGTCCCTGAAAAGTTGCCGGAGATTTTAGAAGATCTCGTTAAACATAAGGAAAAGGCCATCAGTGAAGACGCGAAGAAGATGCTTTTAAAATTAAAGAAGGGAGACCAAGTTTGTGAATTAAAGAAATCGCTTTATGGGTTGAAGCAGTCGGGCAGACAATGGTATAAAAAGCTTCATTTGGCTTTGCTCGATATAGGTCTCACTCCTACTGACGCCGATCCTTGTCTGTATTTTAAGCGCAGTGGAAGTGCTGTTTTGCTAATTGGAGTGTATGTAGACGACCTGTTAATAGCTTCTAACAACCCATCAATGATTAAAGACATGAAGAAACGTCTAAATAAAATGTTCAGGATGAAAGATATGGGAATCCTGAGTTATTGTCTTGGCATAGAGTTTAAATGTGTTAAGAACACAATTTCTCTATCGCAGAAGAAATACGTCGATGATCTTCTCGAGAAATATGAGATGAAAGACTGTAAGCCAGTGTCTACGCCTCTCGAAGCCGGGAATAAACTAGAGAAGCCGACTGTTCAGTCTCAAGAGATCATGAATAAGTACCCATTCCGGTCACTTATTGGTTCACTGATGTATCTCGCAGTGGCCACTCGTCCTGACATTGCTTACGCCGTTAGTTCGCTAAGTCAGTTCAATAGTTGTTACGACGAACGCCACTGGAAGGCAGCTAAAAGGATGCTGCGATATATTAAAGGGACTCAAGAAACAGGCTTAAAGTTTTCAAAAAGCGGAAAACCAATAGATGGGTACGCGGATTCTGATTGGGGTAGCTGTAACGTAGACCGAAGATCGTACTCCGGATATGTGTTTACCTTTGGTGGTGCCGCAATTGCCTGGGAGGCCCGGAAACAACGGACGGTTGCGCTTTCAAGCGTCGAAGCCGAATATATGGCGTTGACGGATGCAGCCAAAGAGGCTATATACCTCAGAAGACTGATGTCTCAAATTGGAAAACCAATACCGTCAATCATAGTGAAGAGTGACAGCCAAGGAGCGCAGAGATTGGCACGGAACCCCGTACATCACTCTAGAACAAAGCATATTGACATCAGGGAACATTTCATCCGTCAAACTTTGGAGAGTAAGGATGTCCAGCTGGGATACCTAACTACAAAGGAGATGCCCGCGGATATACTTACTAAACCACTTGTACGAGACAAACATCAATCGTGCTGCAAGAAGATAGGTCTTGCTACAATTGGCGAAGTCTGCGGTTGAGAGGGGGTGTTAAACCTGGAAGGTGATTCAACCTGGGTTTCGCCGGTGTTGTTGTTTTGTTGTTAAATGATTATTGAGTCTTGTTGTGACACTCGTTCTAAATATACTAAGAGGATCCTCACATATAGGGATACCCTTATTTGGTAAAATGTTAGATTTGCATATTTGAATTTGGCGGGGATGCAGCCTGGAAACCTCGAGTTGTCTCGGAACCCAGATCCCCTCGACCGCATACTCTCGGCGCCCCAGCCTAATATCTTTCAAATGAGATTACTCGTATATAAAAGCTCCTGGGACTTGAAGAAGAGGTAATTAAATCGTCGGAAGTCCTAATCCAACGATTGGAACCAACCGAGAGAAGACACGGACTTTAATAAATAAGTTTAGCAAATTCTGTCTTCAGCCTAAAGCTACGAGACGTTGTGACGTCACCAGGAGATAAGAGGGAACAGGTGGTTGTCGAGGGAAAAGTCAGTCGGAGGCGAGACTTGTTGCAGTAAGGGTAACCCAGATTCGGGACCCGTAGTTTTTCCGACCAGTGGAATCCGTGATACTAGCTTTTCTTCGAAATCCGGATATCCAGTAAAGTATTAAACAGTTAATCAAGTCTTATATTAAGTAAATTCAGTGTACGCCAGTTCCGTCTTAAAATTATCTACGTTGGAATATTTAACCGACAAGCATCAGTGAACCGTCTGCGCCATCTTCCCTTGAGAGGTACCGACTACGAGATCATCAACGAGGATTCTACTCTTCAGTACAGATAAGTTTAATTTGTAGGAAACATAATTCCGAGACAAATCTGTAACTGGTCATAATATAGTAAAGTTTCTATTATTAAAGATATTTTCAAATCTTAAATTTTATACCTGAGCATAGTCAATGTTTGACCCTTTGAGCTCTAAGGATATTGCTAAGTCTGGAATATTAAAAGGTATATTTTAATAAAGCGAATCAATTTTAATAATTGTTTTTATTAATGCGACGATACAACCTTATTTACAAAATTTTAATTAATATTTAAATACAAATTTTCTTGCATCTGTGGGTAAGACAGATCCAAGTCCAGGGGCGAACGCAAGTTCAAACTTGGCGACCCATCCTGAGATTCTCATTGCTCTTAAAGCTAGTCATCAGCAAGGTGACGTGGAAGAAAGGTAATTTACCATTTTAATTAAATGTATTCAATTTTAAATTTCAGTCTTCCCCCCCCACGTCAGTCCCTGAGAGCCTTGTAATTTGGCACTTTGACGTGGGCCATTTTCCAGACCTTGCAATTTGGCGCCCAACGTGGGGCATTTTCCCAAATTACCCTGTAATTTGGCGTCCAAACGTGGGGCATTTTCCCAAATTACCCTGTAATTTGGCTCCCCAACGTGGGTCATTACGATTTAGTACGTTCCAAATCGTCATAACGAACTATTTACGCTATCCATCGTCTACCCATATATGCAAGTGGCGCCCTATACGATCGTTGATAAGATCAAAGAAAGGTTGTTGTAAATTTTTTTGTGTGTGGTTGAATAAAGAAGGTATTAAGACCAGACCGAAACGTACGGATTATATCATATTGTGTATAAGTATCTATGAAAGAGTGATCTCACAGACTCAATTATTAAGTAAAGTATTGTGTAACTATATTATTTTAAATTTTATTTATCGTTTTCAACCTGTCAAAATATCGATTAAGATCCAACGACTCCAAAAATATGGAGGAATTACTAAGTAAAGTCAATGAATTAATCAAATCAAATCAAGAGATCGTAAGGTCAAACCAGGAACAGCAAAACATTAATACCGAAAATCAAGAAATTTTTATGACCAAGTTAACTGAGTTGATGGATAAGACTAAGAAAATAGACAAACTAGAACAAATGATTCTAGAAAACCGTACAGCTTTGGAACCATTTGTGAAAAATAATAAAATAAATCAACCGGGAGGTTCCAAAATAAGTAATAATAATACTGTTCCTGATTTGCCATACGAGTCTCCCAGAACTAATTGTACGAATTCTGAGAATGGTGACCCTATTAATAGCGACAGATCATGTCAAAACATAAATAATGGTAACGTTAACGTAAATAGCCCCAAACCCAATGATGATATGAGCATGAACCTGGCAACCGATCCCGATATGAATAGGAATAGGGAAGTGATTTATATTGCTAACAACCAAGGTAACCCCCACCCTATGGAAACATTCTCGTCAGAAAAAGAAGTATGTCCCATAAGTTTTTTATCACAAATAGAAAGAAAATTAAATAGGGAAAAAAATCATCAAAATTTTAAAAATATCGTCCGAAAACATTTGCTAAATGAAGCATATTATTGGTTTCTTGTACAAGAACGGGAAATAATAGATTTCCAAGACTTCAAAATTAAGTTTGTAAAAGAATTCTGGTCAGTGGAAAGACAAGAATTCGTCGTCAATCAACTCGAGAACGGGAAATACGACAATAAAAATCATGTGAGTAGGGTACAGTACATATATGCCCTGATTTCGCGAGTCAAATCTACTAGTGGTGCCCCAAGCGAGCAAGGAATGGTCCGTAAGTTAGCAAAACACTTCAACGCAAATTTTCAATTGTGGTACGAGATGAGGAAACCGCAAAACGTAACCGATTTCGTAGCATTAATTAAAGACTTCGAGAAATACGAACAGCTTAATAAAACCCGAGATTATGGCCCGAAAGATAAAACCGCAGAACAAGGACCATACCGCAACACACCGAAATACCAAAACCCGCAGAACACTCATGACCGGAGATATTATCCGTATCATTATGAAAGACAACCGCTTCACGGGTGCTTTCAAAATAATCATGAACAAAAATTTAATCAAGGAGACACAAACCTAGGTAAATATCGTAATAATGATCGGAACGACGATTACCATAAAGGAGGTAACCGATACAACCCACAATATAGATCCAAAAATCAAACCGAGTGGAGACAAAGGCCGGCCCAAGAACCGACAAATCCACCAAATAGAATCGATAAATTACCCCAGAACGGCGGAAGTAAGATATGCTATCTGCAGACTGAAAAAAACCACGAAGATAATTTAAACTAAGAGTAGGGCGGGCGAACCGGGAACCCCGTTCCGAAAATTTACGGCCAATAGTGTGCCATGTATCCGGAAAAACGACCGAAAATAACCATACAGTAAAAGAACAGAATAACTTAGACCATAGTAAGGAATCGGAAGAAATCCAAACAGCGGACATAGTAAACATAAATACAGGAATACAAGAAATCATAATCCCTGAAACCGACATCGGAGACGACCACAGTTCAAATGTTAACCAAAAGGAAAATTTTATTATTCGTAACCCACCAAATCATGAACCACCGAAAGTAATTTCTATTTCGACGAGAAAACCGGAATGTTGTGACAGCAGAAGTGACAGCCGATCAGCTGGAATGACGGAGGAAATTATAACAGCTGATATTCAAAAACCAAAACAAAGCAGTAGCCTAACCTGCACCAGTACGGAAGAAGGTAACCTGCCAGTATACAACTTACAATCGTTTACTAAAGACTTATTACGGGAAAAACATGATGATAAGTGTAGTGCGAGTCCGATATCTAGTGTCAGTATAAACAATCAAGAAATAAAAGCATTGTGGGATTCGGGATCTGCTGTTAATTGTATTAATCTGGAAACGTTGAATGAATTGAAGATCGATATGGTTCGGGATAGTTTGCCGATCCAGAAATGTTATGTGTACACGGCTACAGGACGTAAAGTTCCTATTCAAAGACAAGTGAGTGTAACGTTAAGAATAAAACAATTAGAATATAATACAATATTTCTCGTCATAGATAAACTTAACATTCCAATTTTACTCGGAACACCGTTCCTTAATCAGAATAACGTCGTGATTGATTTTTCGAAGAAACGAATAAATTTTAGTGATTCTCCACAACAAAGTATTGATTTCGGATGTAAACCGGGATCGTGTAATCAATGTAAAGTTCGTCAAGAAAGAAGCCCGGAATGGCCGAAACTCCAAATCGAAGCCGAGATACACAGGATTAATCATATTGAAACCGACATTCGATTCGAAGAATCTTTAAAGAACTTAGTTAGTGATACCCACATCGCGCCAGAAGATAACGAAAAATTAAAGAATATTTTATTAAAGCACAAAAATGTATTTAGCGATAGGGTAGGATGTATCCGGGACTACGAATATGAATTTGACGTCATGGATACGAAACCCTTCTTCAAACGAAACTATCCAATTAAAGCTTCGGAATTACCGTTAGTAGATCAAGAAATAGAAAAATTATTGCGTGACGGCGTTATCATACCGTCGAAAACACCGTATATTAATCCCTTATTAGTCGTGAAGCGAGGAAAAGCAGGAGTGCGGATCGTGCTGGACTTAAGGTTTCTTAACGCGCGCACCAAGATAGATCGACAGGGACCTAGAGGGATCGACGAGGTACTTAATACTATGTCAAACGTAAAGTACATTACAAAGATCGACATGGTCCAAAGTTTTCATCAGGTAAAGTTATCTGAAGAGTGCCAGAAATACATGGGATTTATTTACAGAAACAAAGTATACCAATATACCAGGTGTGTATTCGGACACTGTTGTAGTGGAGCAGGGTTGGACAGGGCTCTCGAACACAGCTTGCCGGAAGGAATCAAGATAAAATTAAGGAGATACGTGGACGACGCCTGCATAACTTCGGAAAGTATTGAAGAACATTTGGAGACCATTGACGAATTATTAGACGCGTTAGGACGTATTGGAATTACGCTGCACCTAGAGAAGTCAGTGTTTCTAGCAGCCGAAATTAACCTACTAGGATTCAAGTTCGACGGGCGAGGATGTACCCCGGACCCGGAGAAGATTAATGCTATCAAAAATTTTAAAATCCCCAAAAACCTCAAAGAACTACGTTCATTTTTAGGTCTTACTCTATTTTATTCAAAATTCAGTTCAAAATATTCACAAGAATGTATCCCGTTATACGAGATGTGTAAAAAATCAAATAAATTCCGATGGACTCCGGAAAGCAATTCCCAGTTCGAAAAAATTAAAGAGTTATTTTTAGAAACGGTGTTACTTCATTATCCGAATTTTCAGGAACCATTTTATATACAGTGTGATGCATCAAAGGTAGCAATAGCAGGACAATTATACCAGATAATTAATGGAGAAGAACGAGTACTTCAGTTCGCGTCCAGGAAGCTAAATAAAAGTGAGCAATCATATTCCGTGATGGAGATGGAGATGCTAGGCATCGTGTTCCTAGTTAAGAAATGGTTCAGCTATATCACATCTTCGAACTTTACTACAATAATATATACCGACCATAAGGCCTTAGAAAGTATCTTTAACGTTGTGAATCCATCCAATCGTGTGTGCCGTTGGCTCGCGTTTTTGCAACTCGTTGACATAAAAATAAAATACATAAAAGGAAGTTCGAACGTCGTATCTGATTGTCTTTCTCGTTATCCACCTATATCTCCGGGCGAAGAAAATTCGGATGAACCCGGACAGATTGACGGTTATGCCATCTTCCAGGTATCTGAGAATATGAAAACAATCATGAAAAACTTGGACAACATAAAAAGAGCACAAGAACAAGACGAACACATACAGGTAATAAGGCAGCAATTAGACTTACCTAATAGTAGATATTTAATGCATAAGGAAGTCATATATGTTAGACAAGAAGACGGTATCAAGATGGTACTTCCTAAAATCATGGTTAGGGAGATAGTTGCCAGGGTACATTGCGAGTATTACCATTGTGGTACCTATAAAACACTCCATATCCTATTAGAAGATTTTTATTATCCCAATCTTAAGAAAATAGTTAAGCAAGTTATCAAAGTGTGTGACACTTGCCAACGAAAGAAAATTAGTACCGTTGCTTACCACCAACCTACTTATTCTTTAATCCCTGAAAATTTGAATCATTTTATATGTGTAGATTTTTGTGGCCCGTTCCCCCCTTCAACTCGAAGGAAATACACATATATCTTTGTTATTGTGAACCCATTCTCAAAATTTGTTAAAGCATATCCTGTGACTGTAGAAACGGCGCTTGTCGCCATCGAATGTATTAAGTTATATTTTGAACAGTTTAATAAAACTAAAAATGTATTATGTGACAATGGACGTCAATTCACTAGTAAAAGATGGCTAAAATACTTAGAATCTATCGATGTGAAACCCATGTTTGTTCCAATCCGTCATCCTCAGTCAAATAGGGCAGAAAGATCCATTAGGGACATTATAGAAAAACTGAGAATATGTCTGGACGGACACCATTATAAATGGGCACACCATTTAGGTGATGTTGAGTTTAGTCTAAATGCCACAGAATGTATAACCACGGGGATGACTCCTATAGAGGCTCAGTTCGGCATTAAGCCAATTAGACCATGGGAACACCACCCAGTATTAAGGTATGTTAGAGATAATATTAAAGAAAATAATGAAATTAACAAACTTGTAAAAGAAAGGATTAGATCCTGTAGAAATAATAAAAATTTAATTTATGATCGAGGCAAGAAAGTAAAAAAGTTTCACCTCGGGGACTTAGTACTGGTAAAGGCACTTAATGTAAGTCACAAGAATCGTAGAATTGTAGCTAAGTTTCTTCCTAAGTATGAAGGACCATATGTAATAAAGAAATGTTTTGACAGGGGATCCTATTTATTAATCGATCCGGTAAAAATTGACAAAATCAGGGGGATATTCCATGGTTCAATGATGAAACCTTATTATAGGGATGAACAAGGGATGTTTCAAATATAAAAAGGAAAATATGTTAATATAATTTAAAATGTGAGATATTCATAATGCAATGCTTGTAAATGTAATTTTATTTTTTTATATATGAGTTTGTATGACTAAAATCTATATGGATTTTATTTTATTTTATTGAACTTAAAAAGTTTTACTTTACTATGGAACTTAAAGTGTACCATAAATGATATATATTGAATTTATTGAAAAACAAACTGATAAAAATCAGAAAATGTAAAAATGAAAATGCTTGCCATGACTTGCAAAACTGTAGATGACACAGCAATTATCCTTCTTGTAAATTTTATTTGTGTGACAATGTAATGTGATTTAATTTAAAAATTTATTATGACCAGAAATAGTATTCAAGTTGTAGTTATGTAGATGGTAGGACTTAGTAATCGGAATTAGGAATAAAATGTTATTGTTATACAGATAGGGAACTTAAGGTAGGAGCGGACTACAACAGTACTCTGCAAGAGCTTCAAGCGCACCAATGAAAATTGATTCCCCAATTTTCATTTTTCCAGGAGGGGGCAGATAAGAGGATCCTCACATATAGGGATACCCTTATTTGGTAAAATGTTAGATTTGCATATTTGAATTTGGCGGGGATGCAGCCTGGAAACCTCGAGTTGTCTCGGAACCCAGATCCCCTCGACCGCATACTCTCGGCGCCCCAGCCTAATATCTTTCAAATGAGATTACTCGTATATAAAAGCTCCTGGGACTTGAAGAAGAGGTAATTAAATCGTCGGAAGTCCTAATCCAACGATTGGAACCAACCGAGAGAAGACACGGACTTTAATAAATAAGTTTAGCAAATTCTGTCTTCAGCCTAAAGCTACGAGACGTTGTGACGTCACCAGGAGATAAGAGGGAACAGGTGGTTGTCGAGGGAAAAGTCAGTCGGAGGCGAGACTCGTTGCAGTAAGGGTAACCCAGATTCGGGACCCGTAGTTTTTCCGACCAGTGGAATCCGTGATACTAGCTTTTCTTCGAAATCCGGATATCCAGTAAAGTATTAAACAGTTAATCAAGTCTTATATTAAGTAAATTCAGTGTACGCCAGTTCCGTCTTAAAATTATCTACGTTGGAATATTTAACCGACAAGCATCAGTGAACCGTCTGCGCCATCTTCCCTTGAGAGGTACCGACTACGAGATCATCAACGAGGATTCTACTCTTCAGTACAGATAAGTTTAATTTGTAGGAAACATAATTCCGAGACAAATCTGTAACTGGTCATAATATAGTAAAGTTTCTATTATTAAAGATATTTTCAAATCTTAAATTTTATACCTGAGCATAGTCAATGTTTGACCCTTTGAGCTCTAAGGATATTGCTAAGTCTGGAATATTAAAAGGTATATTTTAATAAAGCGAATCAATTTTAATAATTGTTTTTATTAATGCGACGATACAACCTTATTTACAAAATTTTAATTAATATTTAAATACAAATTTTCTTGCATCTGTGGGTAAGACAGATCCAAGTCCAGGGGCGAACGCAAGTTCAAACTTGGCGACCCATCCTGAGATTCTCATTGCTCTTAAAGCTAGTCATCAGCAAGGTGACGTGGAAGAAAGGTAATTTACCATTTTAATTAAATTTATTCAATTTTAAATTTCAGTCTTCCCCCCCCACGTCAGTCCCTGAGAGCCTTGTAATTTGGCACTTTGACGTGGGCCATTTTCCAGACCTTGCAATACGTTTATAAATTCTTGTGAGTTAAAGCCCCTTGTTACTTCTCTACTTATTGACTCTTATCCGTAAGATCCATAGGACTTTACAACACTTTGTACAATAATGTTACTTTTATTGGGGTGACGTCTTTATTAGTATGGAAGCAGAAAGTAAACTCAACACAATAATTATACAACTTAAAAATTCAATTTTACAAATACAGTAGAACCTCGCTTACATGACCCTCAATAACATGACAACCTCAATTACAAGTGCAATTTTCAAATCCCCTTGAGATTGCCATAACACATAATGTTAAATTAACCTCTACAACGCGACTATTATTATCCAAATAACCTCAATAACACGGATTTTTTCCAATTCACAACGAAACTCAGAACCAGGGCCGTTTCTACTAATAGGCAAGACTAGGCGGCCGCCTAGGGCGGCAAAATTTTAGGGGCGGCAAAAGGAAGGGGAAAATAATAAATAAAGGAAAAATTAAAAAATCGAATTGTTTAAGCATATATACCGAACAATTACTTAATATGTATTTACGTTGACTGAATAAACTCAAGTTGGGACAAATTAAGAACTCTTGTGGTTAAAAATGGGCCAAAACAAGTGAGATGAAAATTTTGTTTTTTAATGAGAAACTCCAATTAATAATAACCTATAGTTCAGTTATTTTAGTCTTCTGTTCCAAAAAGATTGGAGCTTCAATTTTCTTTTTTTGATCACTTCATTTTGACGTTCTGAAAAATATATTGAAAATCGACAACAAGATTTCAAGGGCAAAGGTCAACATATTCGTTTTTTTGTGAATATCTAAAAAAAAGGTGTGGTTATCAAAATTAAAGATAAAATTTCCTACAAAAAAAGTTAATTAATTTTTTAAGTACAATGGACGGTTTACGGATTATAGGTCGAAGAATATTTACAAATAAATACAAAAAAGCGATAAAAGAAAATCGATGCTCCAATTTTTTTTGGAACAGGAAACCTAAAATTATTAGACTACTATCAGTGCAATTCCATGAACCAATAAAGACGCAGCACTAGCCACAATTTTATTAGAAAAAGACATTAATTACCAGCTGGCAGCTGGACATTAGAGATCTTATTAAAGAATTTATCTAAAATAAAGGTAAGGAAGGAATGTACTAAACAGACAAAGAAAGTTAATAGAAAGAACCTAAGATTCCACTGAAGTTATCAGATATTTAAAATGAAATAAAATATAGCAGAAATATATTACTTATTTATTTTCTGATAGGATAGGATTTGTGTTAAATTCAAGTTCTTTTATATATAATTCTTTAATTTCGTCTAGCCTGTATGACAAAGGGAGAAAGTGTTGATGATAGGGGGGGGGGGGGGGGGGGGATTTTTTAAATTCCCGCCTAGGGTGGCAAAACATCTAGAAACGGCCCTGCTCAGAACCTTTATAACAAAAGTCATTTTGAGAAGTCAACCTCTATAACGGGACTCTATACAGGAATGGGTCGACCTTGAACAAGTCTAGACTTAAAAACCCCTGACTTGAACCCGTTAGTGATACCATTAACCTCTATAACACGACTCATAACCAAAATAACCTTGATAACACGACCCTCAACTAAAAGAGCACCCCATAACAAGACTGTTTCCCTAATCCCCTTGAGACACTTCTTATCGAGGTTCTACTGTAAAATTTTTCATGGACTCTGTTATTCTTAAACAATTATATTTAATCATTATTTGGATTTTTTAAAAAATTATGTGTATATTTAAATATTATTATTTTGTTTCAGGCTGACAGTTTTGATAGCTACAGTAGAGTTTTTTAAGGCTAGAGTATCACAACGCCTCAATCGCATCAGATTTCTCCAACTAAGGTCTGTTTTATAATTTTATCATTAATTGTAAGCCAAATACTTTAAATGAAAAGTGTTTATGTATTTGGGTTAAAAAAATAAATTATGAAAGGCTTGAGCTTTTGGCCATTGATGAGTAATAAGAACTTAGTTTCACAGGTTGATTCACCTAGAAGTTACCTAAGACATTAGCATACTAATATATATGGCATGATTATGATTAGCTAGTAACATTTGACTTGGATAGGGTACACATTACAGTTTTAAAGAATAAATTAATACTTTACCGTTCTTCCAAAAGTTGTGGAGTTTTGTAAAGATGCTGTGGTGGTACTGATGTCCATTGTTCAGCTAATGAGATCATTGCATCTCCATCCATTAGACCAAATCCAAATTTGTGACTTACTAAAACAATTGAGCATATAATATATTATGCATTGAATAATGAAGATAGTATTAAGACTATTACAATCCATTCTGGAGGAATTAAATAATTATTTTTAATTTAAGAGGGTATCGAAGAAATATAATTAGGCTAATAATAGAATTGGGGATCCATGGATTAAGCCTTTAGACCTCTTATTTCTTAGCTAAACCCGAAAAATGATTTTAACCTAACCATATTTTTTTCTGTACAATATCATAGAATCATAATACAATGGGTGATCATTAAAAAGAGTGATTAGCTATTATGATCCAAATTTATATCTTGAAGAAAAGGTGCTGCATAAAATGATTTTTCGAATTTTTTTCCAGGATATTCTTACTAAATCAAGATTTTCTGATGTCTTGGTAGCGTCTTAAACAAGGTTATGATTGAGTCTTTTAGATGTTTTTTTTTATAATATCTGGTTTTGGATCAATATGAATTAGATTTCAGAGAAGAATAGTGAAATTTTCATAGGGCCTATTTTAGCTACTGGCTTTCTGTCAAATTTTGAAAATTCTGACACTGTTAGAAGAAAGAAAAAAATTACAATACATAAATATGTTGGGAAAATATTATACAGACCTTTTCTATTGGCTCCATTGACAATCCACCCTTCCTCTTTTTCTAAAGGTTTTGATCTTGCTGATAAAACAACAATATGCTGCATATCTCTCCAAGTCAGGGAGGGGTTTGCTTCTAATGCTAAGGCGCACATTCCAGCTGCTATTGGTGCACTAGCTGAAGTCCCTGGAATTATATTGAAATAAATAAATAAAATTTACCAAATTCTAGGATAAACTCACCAATTATTATTATCGACTCGGAGAAAATTTCTCCTTAAAACCTTAGTTACTACATTTCCTTACATGTTCAGTAGTATATCTCAAACTATTCCTTTAGGAAAGCATAAGTTTATTTTATTTGAAGAAAAATGAAGAATTAACAAAATGCTTGAACTAGTTGTTAGCATAATTTTTTCCAGTACAGTTTAAATTAAGAAAGTCTTTTTTAAATGCATCTTAGTTAGAGCTATACTTTTAGCTATAAATGCCAATTGATGGCCCATGTTAGTAACTAAAGCTAATGGATAACTTTTCTTGGTGTCTTCCAGTGCACTCTATACATGGATTCCTATAACATATTTTTTGAAGGAATAATCAAGCAACAATGCCACGTCAATTAAACTGCAATAATATTTTCTGTTTTATTATTATAAAAAGAAATGTGCTCAAGGGTGCCAACAATTACATTTTTTTAATCATGAGGTAGTGTAGTGCAGCGGTTCCCAAACTGTGGTACGCACCGCATAAATATATGCGGTTGTTAGGAGTGTATTCATCCCTTATATAGCTCAAAACCAAGTACAGAAACAGACTGTCCTGCGTTGAGGATGATTTGCTTTTAAAACTCAGGCCTATTACACGACATTGTTAGTTTGTGCCAATTATTGCAAGCACATCCATCCCATTATTAACCTGCCTAACCACATGTTTATTCGCACGTATTCTTTCATTATTTTCTTTATGAATGTTTTTTTTTTTTTTTTTTTAATACAATTTTTATTAATATTCTATGTTCTATTCATGTTCTAATTTTAAGTTTTTTCATGAATGTTTTTTTATTTATTTATTTTTTTTTAAAAAATCTATTTTTATTTAGTCCTTTTTAATTTAAAAATCATCCTCAAGCACTTGCTCTCTATCCAGGGGATTGAAGGTAGAAAAATAATACAGTACTCTCGTCTGGTTTAACTTAAATTTAAAAAAATTGTGCATTAAAAAAAAAAAAATGATATGCCTACCCTAATAATTTTTGTATTAATGAATAGTCCTACTTTTTGAACCCATAAAACTTAAACATTTTCCGGAGGTAGGCCTCCGTACCCCCTTTCCTCTGTAAAAATGCCCTGATTGTTACTGTATGCACATCAGTGGTACGTGAAAATGTCAAGACATTAAGTGGTACGCCACCAAAAAAGTTTGGGAACCCCTGGTGTAGTGGACTATATTTGATAGTTTTGTTTAATATTCTAGTTGTTGAGGTGAAATATTTATTACATCAGGGATTTTGTTTGTTGAACCAGAGCATTTTTAGTGATTTAAGATTAAGGCAGCCACTACAAACATTAACATTATTAATAATAGTGTTTAATTTTCTTTAAATTAAATTTTAAATAATTTTATTTTAAATATTTTAGTTTAAATTATATAATTTTATTTTAATGAATTTTGTTGATATAATAATTTTTAAATCACTACCTATTAATTCTTGGGTCCCTTGAGAAAAAAGTATTTAATTTATTTTTTTTCCTTTAACTTTTATAGTCAACTTAACCAACCCCAAATATATTTGTTTAGTATGTAGTACATATTATAATTAAAAAAGAATACCTGTATGGTCTGTTGTACAAATCCTGTCTGGTCTGAGTTTGGCATCCATATCAGATGTGGTTACACTTTTATCTCTACCCAAAGTTCCTGAACTAAAAGTGGAGGCTATTGTACTAGAACATTCCTCCAGGTACCATGGTTTCATCCTGTAAATAATGACACATTAAATATGTTTTGCTCTAGACATCTTTAATATATATATGTATATAGGTATAGTATCCTGAATTGTCTATGTACATATTTGAAACTGTTAAGAAATTTCCTGACCAAGAGGAAGTAGGGAGAAAAATCTTGAACATAAAAACCACTTATTACATAATTCTAATAAATTAAGATGTTTCAAAGATGACTTTGTCAGAGATTTTGTGAACCTTGACGTTTTGAACCCCTAACAGAGATTATTCTCAAAGGTTTGATTAGTCATTTGCAACTGGATGATCCCTGTAATAGGTTCAAAATTTCAGGAAATCCTTGGCGCTGTGTCCTCTAAAAGTTCTAGATTCTAGATTTATTAGATTCTGGCTATGGAAACAACACTATACTCTTATTAAATTAGTTACACCTCAAATAGAAGTAGGTAGAAGGATCAAGATGCATTTTATTGATTAAAAATTAAAGTAAGTTATATTTGGCGGGATCAGGATTAAAATGGATTTTTTTGTGTGTATCAAGCTGTCTTATCTTAAGTACCTCATGGGACCTCTAGATGGCAGCAGTTTTCAGTAACACTTAACATTTGGTTGATTTGCTCTCAGAGTTTTAGTTTACAAAAAACCTTTCTTTTAAGAATAGGTTTTTGTTTTTTATAAATATTCTGTTCTGAATACTCTATACAATAGTTCTATTACAATTATTATTGTAGATATTTTTTCAGTTATACTTGTATTAGTGATTCAAACCCAATCTTTAGATGCTAAGTGGATGGAGAGGCGCACTTGTAATGATTATCCTTAAAATTAGTGAGGTACGGTTTAAATAAAAAAACTACATAGTTTGACCAACTAGTTTCGTGTAATTTGTACACATCGTCAGGGTATAACTACAGATAATAGACCAAATATACTGAATTTAAAGTATATACATGTTGACGTTAGGAATAGGACTGGTGATCACCAGTCCTATTCCTAACGTCAACATGTATATACTAAGATATATTGAGATCGACACCTTTTTAACGATTAATATTTAAGGGATGTGTGATGGACCACTTAGGTGTAAAAAATTACAATTAAATAATTTTAATTGTAATAATTTTTAATAAATAATTTTAGTGAGACGTTTCGACCCTTATTTGTAAGGTCATCCTCAGTCACAGCTTTATTTCTGAAATTACCATAATTAACAATTAAAAACCAATAACGTCTTAATTTAAAATCATAGAGCACGGAATTATAAAGATTAAACAAAACTATTAACTATACAAAATGAATTAACACTGTTTGAACTTACATTTACATGTTTATTTACATGTAAGTTCAAACAGTGTTAATTCATTTTGTATAGTTAATAGTTTTGTTTAATCTTTATAATTCCGTGCTCTATGATTTTAAATTAAGACGTTATTGGTTTTTAATTGTTAATTATGGTAATTTCAGAAATAAAGCTGTGACTGAGGATGACCTTACAAATAAGGGTCGAAACGTCTCACTAAAATTATTTATTAAAAATTATTACAATTAAAATTATTTAATTGTAATTTTTTACACCTAAGTGGTCCATCACACATCCCTTAAACATGTATATACTTTAAATTCAGTATATTTTGTCTATTATCTGTAGTTATACCCTGACGATGTGTACAAATTACACGAAACTAGTTGGTCAAACTATGTAGTTTTTTTTATTTAAACCGTATCTCACTAATTTTAAGGATAATTCATAATTTAACGGTTGCTAAATTTATACAACTTGTAATAATGATAGGATATGAAGGATACTTTTTCTTGTAATTATGGATTTTGTTTTATATATATAGCCGAGAACCTAACTAACGATTTAAAATAAACCAGCATGCTAGAGAGTAAAGTAAATAAAATTTAGTTTCTAGGTGCTCAAGAATAAAATATAAAAAAATAATAAGAATAACCAAAAAGAAACCCACACAATATTTTTTCTTGACTAGTTCTCGTAGTTCTAAAATAAATTAGAAATCTCACTTTAGGTAATTCTTATGCTATAATCATAATATATTTAAACATTACATTTGGTTGGTTACATATTATATAATGTTAATATAATAATACATTATGATGCTTAGCTTTAGAATGACCCAAGGAAGGGTTGAAATATTACAAAAGTGAATCTTTTTTAATTCCTGTTAGACCCAAGTACTTAAGAATTGGATAATTCTAGCAACAATTTACTAATTTTATATAAATTTGACTTCTTCTAACATTCTTTTTATTTATATGGCTATTTCTAGCTTAAACCTTTGTTAATTATGAGTAGAACTAGTTTTTATTTTTAATTTTTATACTTTCTCATATTTGTAGTATATATAGAAAGCAAAAATTCTTTCATGTTTGAAGATCCTCTGAGTCCAAAGAAGTGATTTTTTTAAAAAAGTGTGTTGTTTGTGCTGAACTCGGAGCCTAAACTACTGCATCGATTTCTATAAAATTTGACATACAAGTTTAGAAAAATCATATTCCGAGGCGAAATTGAGAAATTAATTCCAGCTCAAAGTTAAACCCCTGGAAAACCGCGAAAAAAAAAATCTATTTAAAAATTCAATTTTTTAGTTCATTTAACCATATATGTCTTGGTCTTGGAATAATTATATGTTCCGAGAGCCTAATAAAAATAAATAAAATTTTGCTGAAAATTGAAAAAGAACGAAACCACCATCTTTTGAACACTTTTTAAAATTATTTTTAATAATAATTGAATTAAATTAGATATTATGGGATTTTAATTCTATGCATCTGAGAAGGTTTAGTTCGGGTTTGTCGCACCGATTTTTTAATTACATAATTTTGTCCACTTTACAAGTCCTTCACAATCATATCGTAGCACATGTTTCTTTTCATTTAAGTTCAAACATTTTTTTGGCACACAGCTAACTCAAAAAAATAATATTTAAATCATTAATATCTTTAAGAGGTTCAAAATTATTTGAAAATGAACTGTTTACCCTGCTTGAGTTGCACTCGATATTGAGAGGGTATATATACTGTTGGTGTATCCATCACATGAGCAGGAGTCTGTATGTCTTCCACCATTTCCACTCGCCCAAACGAATATAGATCCTTTACCACCTCGACCCTGAAAACATTTAAAGCAAATTATACAATTGCATTTGTAAAATATCAAGGGAATTCAAAGGCTATTAATACTCCTCATTATATATATTGGCAGGTTCAGATATTTAAGAATGGTTTCAATAATTTATTTATTTGATTTGATTTAAAATCAAAATGTTATTTATACCAATAAATCCACTCCTTAAAGTACAGAGAAAAATCTATTTTCTCAGCGAATAGCGTAAAAAGTTGCAGAAGACTTTTTGTTTTGTGAAATTTCAATCACTGTCAAAAAAATGCTTAGATTTATTGCTTCCGAGCTTACCGAAGGTAACGGAAGCTATGTGATCGTTCTGAAGAAAGAAAAATATTTAGGTCTCCAATTTCAAAAATTCCAAGACAGAAATCCGTTTCAGACATCAGGGAACATTTTTGGTTCCGTGTCTGTCTGTCGGTCTGTCGTTCAATTTTTGCGAACCAACATATTTTAAAAACTACACGTCCAATTTTAATGAATTTTAGGTGGTAGGTCATAATTAGCCCATTGTTGGTCCCATATAAGTTTCAACCTTATGCGCCTATTTGTTTCTCATCCACATGCGCACAAACATACATTTATTTACACCTATAGCTTCAAGAGTACTTATCTGATTAGAATGAAACTTTTATACTTTATCGAATGTAACCCGCAGATAGCCCCAGATTAATATGAACCACATGCGCTCTTTAACTTTTGCTAAATTGATACTTTAATTCGTGTAATAAATCAAAACAATTTTGACAGATTAAAAATAAAACGAGGGAAACAATTAAACCAATTAAATAATAATGGCTTGTAAAAGCATAAAATCAATAAAGTAAGTGGATAGGATGCGAGGAAGCTATGTGCCACACCAATTGGCAGTCTATTTGAAGTAGGTACATTATAAAAATAAAAACGAGTTATATCGAGCTCCTTATTATCTTTTTATTTAAATGTAAAAAGGTGGTATTTATAAGTATTTACTTATTATTTATAATATAAAATTAAATTAATATCTCCTGTAAAACAGTTCGTTGCTAAGCACGGGTATCCAGCTAGTATAATATATGAGAAATATAATTCATAATTGAATTCCTTTGCATTGAAGCATCTAGTTACTTAAATTTATTTGTATCTCTGTGCAGGTATTAAAAAAAGTATCAATCAATTTCTGGGTATTCAAAAAATTGATTGATACTTCTTTTTAAAAATTATGTGCTATAATGTATGTTCCTTCCCCCTACAAAGGTATCAATATATCGATAAACAGTCTCTGTTGGATATGACAGACGTCTAATAATATTTTATTTCTAATTATAGTTAATTGACCGGTGTTTTTACTGGCCTTATATTACTTTGCTTTGTAAGTTTCATCGCACATTTCCGTTTCCCCAATTTTGAACCACTTCCCGTGATTCAATCTTCCCCAAATTTTGCACATAGATACAACTAAGGTGAAGAATACAGAAACCAAAAAAAATAAAAACAAAATGGCGTCAAATTTATTTGCTTTTTAAGTTTCATCTCACACCTATTACCCCAATTTTGAACCACTTACCGTCGTTTAATCTTCCCCACATTTTGCACATAGATACAACTAAGGTGAAGAATACAGAAACCAAAAAAAAAAAAAAAAGGTTGAAAATAAGACCAGTTTTGAAAAATGGCATTTTTATATTAATTATTTATGTTAGTTGTTAATAAAGATTCGCAAGAGAAAAATGTGTATGAATTATTAAGAGCATTATGCACTAAGTGCGTTAATTCATAGAGGTAATGAGAGAAGACCTAGCACTACAGTTAGAGTTAGACATCCTACTCATGAATAAAACAATAAGAGTGTTATGGCCAATTAGGCGTGTGTCTGAAGTGATCCCAAGAGTAGATGGAATAATCAGGGTGGCCAAAGTCATAAGTCATAACAATGAAAAGTGAGTTATGTCGAGCAGTTCAAAGACTCTATCCTTTAGAGTTGGATGAATAGTTAAAAGAAGAAAACATTGAAGAAAGTAAAGTAGAAGACGGAGAAGAGATTAAATGCAGAAAAATACAGAAAGAACCTAAATACATAGAACCACATGCTATTGAAGAGAAAAAGAGGATTTTAATGGGGGAGAGGTAGATGTATGATGGGGAGGATGATAAAAAAAGAAAGGAGAATATATTACGAGGGCAGAAACAGTTTTCAGAGTACCTACAGTAGTAGATATCAGTCTTAGATAAGGGAGATCTGAATACAAGTGAAAATATTTTAAAATATTGGCTACTATTAATTGTTATTTAATTTTTTGTTTTTGTTATCATGTTTTTTTTGGTTTTGGTATCTGATAGTACAGAGATGAAAATTATTATACAACTGGAAACTTTGATTCTCTTTGCCGTGGGCACGGGCGGTGAGGATGTTGGAAATGACAGACATCTAATATTTTATTTTAGACATAGTTAATTGACCATGCTTTTTATATCAGTTGCTTAGTAAAGATTCGCAATAGAAAAATGTGTATGGATTATTAAGTGCATTTTGCACAGTCCCTTTATTTCCAAAATTAGGACTTGACTTATTTAAATTTTGTAGGGGGTCGTAAAAGAACTTCCTGATGTGTTAACGTTTCAATTGTTCTTGTTAAGCTAATAATATAAAAATCTAAATAATATATATATATTTATATATTTAATATATTTATAAATAAATTTAATGCTTAATTTGATTATTTCCGTTTCTAAAAGATTATTTTTATCCCATTCAATTTTATTCAATTTAATTTATTGTTTGGGTCCAATATGTTTGGCATTATATTAAGTACAGAATACGTGTGTGTCCATTTTACTCACACATACGTTTTATCTTTATCTATGTATATGTATACATGCACATATATATCATTTGAAATATAATTATATATGAATGGGTATAGTTCAAAACATTAATATTGATTTTAGCGAAAAAACACGGAGCATAATTTCTTTTATTTCTTAAATTTCCTTGAATATTTAATATTATTTATCTTTACGAGCTTTGTTTGGCATTACGCCGATAGGATTTGTGTAAACACACAGTAAGTAGAAGCGCCAGACATATCAGATCTCGTTTAAAAAAATTAATATATGCGTACACATTTGATTTATTATCAGACGTATGAGATTAATATGTAATAAATATTCTCATTGTTTTTTTTTTGTGTGTGTTTCCCCTGAAATTAAAAAAAGAAAAATTGTATTCGGAAATTTAAATTTATCGTGATTTGGATTGCATTGTGCATAAAATCTTTGCAGCTACTAATAATAACGCTTAAAATATTGTATTTTAATATTTGAGATAAAAAGTGTTATTGATAATAATAATAATAATAACATCGTGTTTTGCATGTAGTAAAATAAGCCAGTTCGGAACATTTTTCACAAACGACAGCCAACTTCTAAGGTAATTTCTTTGTCTCAATCAGTCATAATTATTATTTAAATGTAATTTGGGTTAGTTTTACTTTAATTCATCTAAATAATCATTGTTGTTGTTGTTTGTTATTTTCGATGGAAACAGCCAAATTAAGAGGTTTATAGTTTATAATTTTGCATCTTATCTGCGCTTTTGTATACATACAACTATTCTATATCATACAAACAAAATTCTTCTGACGGACGACGTTATTTAATGAATTCTTTCGTGTAGTGTTACCATTCTAATTAGAACTGACGTACTCTTCTATGAATATATTATAATAATTTGTTTATTCCATTTAATTTAATTTTTCTTCTTATCTCTATGGGTCTGAATGGGTGATAATTAAAAACATTCATATTTTTTAAATTTTTAATTTAATTTCAGAAATATTTTAAAGACCGATTTTGAAAGACCGTCAGACAGACAGACACGGAACCAAAAATGTCTGAAATGGATTTCTGTCTTCATAAAATTATAACGTAAATATTTTTTGTTCTTCAGAACGATCACACGCAGCTTCTGTTACCTTCGTGTATGTTCTGTAAGCTCGGAAGCTAAGTTTAAAATGTTGTCTATTTAAATACGAATCTAACCATCCAAGTCGTTTCCCGGAAACAATCTAGTTACCCCGAGTTATTGATGAAAATAAGTATGATTATTTAGAAAATCAAAAACAAAAACTAATCAACCACCTGTTGTACTATTTTTAAACGTGTTTAAAAACAAATCAATTAAATGAGTTACTACGGATTTAAATACAGTATCTATATCTAGGTGAGAAAGTTTTGTTCGATTTACCAGACCGATTTTTTTTTCTTTCCCCAATATCGATCGATCTAATTTTTTCAAATTGAGTCAAAGTTCTAGCTTTTGAGTCTCTTGTATCGACTTAATATTTTTTGTATGTTATCTCCTTTCTGAATTTAACTTGAACAATCATACTTCGTTTCAGAATTTTTCTCAAAAAAACTCATTCTGGTTATATTTAATTATTTCCCAATTTAACAACACTATTGGTTATTTTAATTAAGTGGCATGTAGCCTCCGTTCATACATTTAATTAAAGTAATGCATCAATGAACATGTAGGCGGCTTTCACACAAAAAAGAGAAGACAGGTGACAATACCTTTGCCACTGGGGAGGCCTGAGTCTCTTCGATGTGAAAACAATATTAGTTTTTAATGATATTGTAATGTAAGATCGGTTCAATGAATTCATGTTTTCTGTCTATCTTTAGGTGTAAATCCACTTATTCATTATATTTATTAAATTTGTTTAACATTTTAGTGTTTAATATCCTTAAGTTATTATGCTAGTATTTTCAAATCCAACAGTTAAATTGAATTTAAGCTATTCACTATTCATGCTTCGGTTAAATTGGTACTTTGAAACGATAGTTGTAATTTATTATGGTTGAATAAATTAATTTAACAACACCCTTTGAAAACACTTGTTCCTTTTTTTAAATCATATTTATAAACTTTCAACAATTCTAATTAGTTTATCTCGCCTATTCTCTGCAGTTTTTATGTTTGAGGTGTTGTCAGATTATTAAAATCTATTTCGTGATGAGTTTTCAGCAACTTTTCATCGATTTTCTTAACTTCTTAAACTTAATAAAATAAAACTTTGGTAAAATAAATGTATTAAGTTTTTATTTCCCATCTGATAAATAGAAGTTTTATAAACTTCGTTATAATTATTCATTTTCAAGTAGTTTCTTGTAAAATTGAATTTTCAAAGAGATACATTTTGAAACTATTTTAAATATATTTAATTTCATTGTTGTAAAGGAATTCTTGGGGGGACACCCCCCTCCCCCCCCCCAATTGTAAATCCATCTAATCCTCCTTGAACCTTGGTCGAGGAAAAAGAGAATAAAAATAAATGACAAGGAAAATTTTCATGACACTTTTACTTCTAGACATTCAACATGTCCTTCAGTCCTGCTTAAAGAAAGAGTGATCCCACAATTCTTCTTACCAAGGAGTGATCCTAAAATACTCCTTAACCAAGGAGTGATCCTACAATACTTCTTAACCAAGGAGTAGTCCCACAATACTCCTTAACCAAGGAGTGATCCCACAATACTGCTTAACCAAGGAGTAGTCCCACAATACTCCTTAACCAAGGAGTGATTCCACAATACTCCTTAACCAAGGAGTGATCCCACAATACTCCTTAAACCAAGGAGTTATCCCATTATACTCCTTAACCAAGGAGTGATTCCACAATACTTCTTAACCAAGGAGTGATTCCAAAATACTCCTTAACCAAGGAGTGATCCCTCAATACTCCTTCTTAACCAAGGAGTGATCCCTCAATACTCCTTAACCAAGGAGTGATTCCACAATCCTCTTCCTTAAGATACCTACGTACATTTTGACAAAACTTAAATGTAATTTGGTGGATATCCGTAGGTCTTTGGATGTATTTACGTGTATTAAACAGTCTTTTGGTATAAGTTTTTCACCTTTCTTTCTAGATTTTCGCGGAACCCCAAGTATGACGACGTAGAAACCAGTCGGAAATTTATGGTACATACCTAAACTCGTTAAAAGTTTTAAATTAGTTATTAAGCGATTCGCAAACATTGTATGATATGTTTTACAAATTATTAAGGTCTTACTTGAGAGATTTACTATTTCTCCCTCTCTTAAAATAATTAATGGTGGATGGGTATTCTTACAATTTATAAATTTCTTTGTTTAAATAGTTATAACATTTTATAAACTTTTCCTCTTGCAAATTTAATTGAAACAAAAAATTATAAAATGAAATAAGGTTTTTATTTCCTTGAAATAAAAAGTTCTAAATTCAATTTGCTTAAAAGTTTTATTTTAGAAGTTAAGATCTACAGTGTAAAAGTTAAAGGAACTATATATTCACTAAATAGACAGGTATCTTACTACTCCTCATCCACAATTAGTTCTTTAAATTTAACGATGTTAAGAGATAAAAGAAAAACTATAATGTATCTTCTTTTGAAACACAAATTGAGCTAATTTAATTTTGAATTATTTTTAACAAGTTAAAAAAAACCAACTTTGTCAAAGTTGATAACACACTTGTTAAACAAGTGTAAAAGTTAAATTCCCCCCAAAATTCGAATTAACTTAAACAAAATTAAGAACAAGGATAGAATTAAAATATTCTACGACGAATTTAAAAATACGATGTAACTGAAGCATAAATCACGTTTATTCAATTAAAAATTTAATATTTTATATCAAGTATCTAGTATTTAAAGAGAAAAATCTTAAGAAATGCATTTTTTTTTTCTTTTTCATGTAATTTATTTATGTAATAATTCGTTTAAGGAAGTAATGAGAATCCATCGTAAACCATTATAAATTAATCTCATTTTACAAAAAGTCTGATATTTTAACAATTTTACTGTTAATATCATTTCGATTAGTAGTTCTTATAACGCTCTAATTCTTCTTTTTCAATCTTATAAATCCGTTCAATAAGAACATATACTATTCATATGATAACCTAATATAGCCGTACATAAAATAACATATCATATCTGTTCAATAAAAAAACATAACATGACCGTTTATACGTTAACAAAACATACCCTTTTATAAAATTACATTAAGCTATAGAACATGTATAGTGTTTGTATTAAATCTAAAGAATTGTTATTTATTTTTAAATACGTATTATATATTTAATTTAATTTTCATTAATAAAGTATAAAAGGACATTTTGAGAGGATTTAACTATGTATAACTAAAATATATTATTGAATAAATAAATAAAATAAAGTTTGTGGCAATAAAATTTTATATATTTTTCTACATGCGATCTTGCTAGTAGCCTCCATTTAAGTAAACTCTATGTAAGATTTTAAGTACATTTGTTTAGGCTTATTAAATTCATTTTAATTTCTTTAAAAACCTATACCAATGAGTTGAGGATTTTTAACTCTTTAATAATTTTAAACTAAAGAATTAAATCCAATTGAATAGGGTCCAGAATCAATTTTAGAAAGAGGGGAGGGCTGTTAATTGGTATTGATTCCAATTAAAGCAGGTGAGAGGAAATATATTATGACACATAATTAAAAACAATTGGGTTCATTAACTCAAGCTGATGGGCTGTTAATTGTTACATGAAAACTCGTACATGTTAATATTGCTGTGCCACAGAAAAGCTAAAGTAATAAATAAACAAGATTAGGTTTTTAAAAAATCTCTCGATCATGACTAAAGCTACAAAATACTTGAAAAGTAGAATGCTATTTATTGCTTGTTCAAATTTACAATATTTTTAAATTTATATGATCATTAGTTTAAGAACAAATTGGCTTCAGCCGAGGCGTTACGATGATAAATAATAAAAGAGCTCATGGATGCAATTTTGTTGCAATTCTTATACATATTAAAATTGTTAAAATATAATTAATTTTAATATAATTCAGAAAGTGGATATGGATTTGCTATAAGTGTGGTCGATATTGTGTCTCGGAACTTTTCCTCACTAAATTATACTACAATGCAATGGTGGCAAATATTAAGTTGAAATATGGAGGAATTATTTATCGTGTAAATGATGAGAATTTAAGCTCAATCGGCAAAATAGTTCCGAAATTATTTAGCATTAAAGTTTCAAAATACAAAAGTCGATATTTTCAAAATGAGGGGGCGCTGTCATAACGAAATTCAGTGAAAATGTTTGTCTAGTAAAGAGAATGGAACTTCGTGAAAAGCAAATTAGGTTATAGACGTCTCAAATTTATTATTTTATGGACGACAACTTCACTTAAGGACTGATTTTTGTAACAAGTTTAAACTCTCTAGCTTAAAAACTGTGTGAGTTATGTGTGACATAGACAAACGGGCACTCAGACAAACATGAAACTAAAAAATGACCTTAAAAACACCAAAAACGGATAGTTCCATTGAAATCTCGGTATCGGACTTTTTGGGTGACATTAGTACTCATCTATATATACCTACTGAGAAGATGAGGAAAAGTTAAATACAGTTCAGACAGAGTTTCCTGTTAAGTTAAACGTTAATTAGAATTTGCAGTAGTTGTTAAATAGAATTAAAGCCAACACCGTATTCGAAGGTTTTTTTAAATTAAAAAAAAAGAAAGTATTTCTAGTTATCACTTTTGTGATTTGTCGGTACCGCCTCTTGTCAGTACTCTTTCAGATATATTTTTGTTTTAAATGTTTTTTTGTGGAAATCAATTAAAAACATATTCTTTTCTAAACCTAGATCGTATTGTATAAAATATATATTTTTTTTTATCTAGATTTGTGTCTGATTGTTCTTGATTTAGTAAAGTGTAACATTTCTATTGGTAGCAGGACATTTGTTTCTTCTCTCCACTTATATAGCTAAAAAGTGTTACCAGACTTAGCAGCTTGTTACGTTACTTTCAATATGTGTGTTATAGAGTTGATTTGAGGGGAGGGAGCGAAAACATTAACATAAAAATTATAGGGAACATAAAAATGCCGGGGAATTTATCTGGATTAAGAGATCAATGTTAAACAACGTCTTCTTCTTCTTTAGTGTCTTTACTATCCGTTGTGAACCTTGTTTTTAAATTCCTCTTTCTCGTTTCCCGCAAATCTTCAATTCCTCCCAACAATCTAATTCTCGGCCAACTACGGCCTTTCTCCTCCTTTATTTTAACCGAATTTCTTTTAGGTACTTTTATCTTCCACACAATATGTTCTGTTCTTTTCAATTTTAATAATTTTAAAATTGGTCTGCAACCACTTCCAGATTATCTCCTGATTAGAAATTAATTTAATTTTAGGCTTGTAATCGTTAATATCATTAAAACGAAATTTGAAGTTGTTATTTAGGAGATTTAGTAAAAGTTTTAGCAATAAAGTTACGTTGTTATTTAAGGAGATTACCGAAAAATAATTACTTATTTTTTCTAGTTAATTTAATAGGTTTAATTAGAATATAATGTATTTATAAAGTTAAATAAAGGGTTTTTTTTGTTGCTTCAAAAGCTTAATATATTTCTATACATTATAGTAAATTGATACATTAGATAAATATATACATACATTAGAGTAAATTGGAAATAACATACAAAGAGTTATAATGTTAAGAAAAAAATACAAAAGGGATCAAAGAGAAAAAAGATATACAAAAGAACACGCGTTAAATTTACCTTCTTTTTTTGTCTCTAAAAAACGCTATGTATTAAAAGCTATTCTGACTTTCTTTGGTTTGATAGTAGGAGAGAAAAAAAAATTCTCCAGAAATCGATACAGTGTTAATAAAGACATAAGTCCGGATATTTGTGTTTGGATAAGACGGAAGATAGAGATACACAGCAGGATAAAATAGAAAACTAATACGGCCAACTTCAAAAGAAAAACCTTTAACAGACACACAAGAAAAAAAGGTAGAGAATAACAGACCGCAACATACTTTAAAGGATATTGGACAGAAATAAAAAGACGGAATGTTTTACATGAACAATCTTTTGTTACATATGCTAAGTACATATATAGGATCTTTAGAAAAAAACTTAAAAGAGCGTATAAAGGAATAAAAAAAAATCCATTCTATATGATAAAAAAAACTCTGTTCTTATGTTTGAAATAGGCACTTTTTTCAATGTGTATCATCTCTCTAGCCTTTATATGTAATAAATACTAGACTTTAGCACGAGATAAAGCTCATTATGTATGTTAGTATATTCATGGCTTCGACCAACGTTCAACGCCAATATTCAGTTCTGAATTAATATTCAAAATTGAAGTTAGATGTATAGTATACAAAGAGTATAAGATTACAAAAGAATTAGGATGGAAGTTAAAGGTGTTTAGATTATTGTACTTATAGATTACTAAAGAATTAGATTGGAAGAAAGGTGTTAACAGTAGAGTAGATTGCCAAAGAGTTAGGTTTTTTTGTTTTTTTTTTATTAACAAAATTAACTTATTATAAAAAATATATTAACTTATTAGTCTTTGTTTGGATTGAAATAGATGAGTTGGTTCTTTAGATTAAACGTCAACGAAGACACCTGTCTTTTAGGAATAAGGTAAAGACAAGTGAACGACAGTGGGGAAATTCCTCAGCGATAAAAGTGGTCCATAGTCTTTTTATATATATAACTAGTAGACTCTAGACTCTATCTATAGACTCTTATTTTTGTAGTTTTATAGTTGTATAGAAGTATTCCGTTGCCACCGAATTTCCTTTAAAGATTCTTGAAGATCCATTCATAAGTAAATATCATCGGTAATTTTATATGAACGAGCATCGTAGAAAGCAGTGGTTCTTAACCGAGGGTCCGTGAAAGGTATTTAGGGGGCTTCTTTATATTATATTTTTCATTTTTAAATATTTCAGTTTGAGTTTTTTGTACATAAAGTTAGTTTTGCAGTGGGTATTACCATTACCTAATAACTGTTATGTTACTTAAAAAGGGAGGAGAGGGGTGCAATTTTTTTAAAGATTATAAGGGGACCGCGTTTACTAAAAGGTATAAAGCATTAATAACTTAGCTAATCTTCATCGAATCCAAATTATTGTTAGTTTTTGGAATTTTACTTTCTCATATAAAGAGAAGGTATTGTGATGGCGTGAAACTTAAACGTTTAGATAGATTTAGACGTTTTGAGGTCCCCTAAGAGAACTGAGAGTGGTTCTGTCGTCTGTCTGTGCAGACGCTTGGAGCCTATACTACTGGGCCGATTTTGGCATACATGTTCAGAAAAAGCGCCAAAACTCTGAAAAAACGTAAGAAAAAAATTATTTCTCGAAACGGTTCCGACGATTTTGATTAAAAAATTCTAAAATGTAGTCCACTTAAATACAAATCCAACGATATAAACCGTTTTCCCGGGAAAAATCTATAGTTCCTGAGAAAATAGCTTTAAACGCGGACGTAGATAGGTCGGGTTCGCTTCCCCGCCGAGGAGAAGTTGTTTTTATGATAAATTTTAATCAAATGTTCAATAATAATTAAATATACCTACGAAAACTGGGCTAAGTAATTATGAACTCGTATATGAGAAAATTCGTCTGAGTTGTCTCCGACCGATCTTTTTGATAGGGCTTAAGCTACATCGAACCTTCTTTTTTTATGACATATATGTATATATAATTTCAAACTAACCATCTAAACTTAATTTTAAGTTTTCATTCTACACTTCGGTTACACAACAAATTTGGAGCTAAATATGCTCATTGCTTAAATAGAAATATTAAATTGTGTGGTGTGGTAGTCAATAAATGGAAATAAGTAATGAGACGCACCTAAGTTTTATAGAAACTGTAAAACTCTGATTGGAATCCAACTCTAGCATATAAAAAGAATTCTTTCAAGTCAGTTTAAATTCATTCAAACACAACTCACGTTCTGATGCAGCGTCTCCTCGTATCTCCTTACCAATTGAGACTACTGTGCACTAGAGGACGAGAAAAACTATTCATTGGATAATCTAACAATAATATTAAGACGTTTGACTTGTAAATTTGTATTTTCACGATTTAACAGTAAATTTAAGAGAGAATAAGCTGAGGAATATCAATATTAAAATAAGCTATAAATTAAATAGCTCTATCTGTCTGAACATATCTCGAAACTCGCTTAAATGGGTAAATTGGTAAATGAAATTAGGTTTTATATCAATTAGATTAATTTTCGATACATAGAATGTAAATGGCTGGTATAATGACAGAAATGTGTTCTTTCACGTATCAAAGAGATGGCATTTGCAAGTATTTTCAAAATGTTATAAAAATATTTGATTAAAGTCTATTAACACTATTAATTGTGTGCCTAAGGTGATCAAAAGCGGTAAATAGAATGTGTTGTTGAAGGTTTTGATTATGTATTGATCTAAACGTCTTTGTTCTTGTCTTAATAATATTTTATGTATAATAAAATAAATTATTAAACAGCCTGAAAAAATCCCGGCCAAGTCGAGCACAGCCGTACCATCCTTCAATGGAACCAACTCAAGGCACTTGAAACTAAATTATTATTTTACTACCATTAATTGAATTTTATATTAGAATAAGTATGATTTATCTGTATTGAGTATTTAGCTCGAAGATTGTATTTTTACACTTACCCGCACACGTAACCAGATAATTGATTAGTTCAATATAAACACCCACCTCTTCTTCTAAACGATGATAATTATTTTCTGTTACTATTTATTTCCTATTATTGTTCCTAAATGTGTTCAAAAAGAACAAGAGGTTAAGAAACGAAAAATATCTTCCAAAAAGATGTGAAATCACATTAAAAACACTAGTGCAAAAAAATAAGCCAAATCACGAGTAAAAAGTTGTGAGACCATAGGTTTAGGTTTAGCCTAGTCTCCCCCTGTCCAAGTAAGTTCTAATAGGTCTAATTTATCCAATATAAGTAAGTGATATTGTTTGTTTGTCCCTCCCTCTCTATTCTGTGTCTCACAAACTTGAACATTTTCTTTCCCAAATCACTCTACACGTAAAATTTAAAAACATTTTCTGACTTAGCTAGCTATTTTCTAAACATGTAATTATTCTGTGTCCAAATAAAGTATGAATACGTTTTTTTTTTTTAAATAAATCTGTCATTGAGTTTTGTAGTTAACCTTTTTTGTTTTATAAATGTGACTATAGAGATTTATATGTCTATGTGTTGTGTATCCTTTATTTATTAACTAATAATCCCGGATTACATTCTGGGTCTTCAGGTGAGGTTCTTCACTTAAAAAAATAGAATATTTATTGTGGAATATTTATGTGGCGCCTATAAGTACCAGTTAAGATTAACTGCACTTTTTTGTACTTTTTCCTAATTTCGTATAGATTTCTGTGAATACCGCGTGAGTACGTAATTAAGGAATCAAGAGGGGGTGTTGAAGATCCATCACTGTTTGTCTTCGCATATGTAGTGTTAGTGTATGTACACTACTAATGGATGGGGAATGTTTAATCATCTAATCAATGTAAACCCCACGCGTACACCATGTAAGTACCACTAATATAAGCTTTAGTATTATGTTAGTGAATAACTGAATACCATTCCTCATATTAGCTTGATCCTTTGTAATGTTCTTCATAAGTAGTTTATACCTTTAATTGTTATATATTACCTTTATTGATGGAATATTTTTTATTTGGTGTATTGCCCTAAGCTATAGATAGATTGCATCGATCATGCATTGTAGGTAAAAATTTCAAATTAGATACATTTTTCCTGTAAATTTGAAGCGAATATTTTTTGTTTAAAACACACTCAAATCATAAAATTAATTAATTTATTAAATGAGATATTAATTCAGTATCACTAATTATATTAGAAAGCTATGTTCGAGTTTGTCCAAGGGTTTTTTTATGTTTATCTTAAAAATGTACTATAATTAATAAACCAAATCTTTTTTATAAAAATGCTCTATGAGTTCAATTTAAAAGTATTATTAAAGGTAAATATTAATTACTCTTCTAATAATATTTACATAAAATACTCGTACTAAAAGAAAAGCATTCATTTTAGTTTTTAGCTTTTATCTAACCATATTTTACCCTGTTAAAATACTTTTGCTCGATTAATAAAACAATTAAAATAAAATTATTCGTTTTTAAAATATTACAGTCAGGGAGAACTAAAAATCTTAAATTTATTCATGTTTCAATTAACGTATTTCAATTATTTTCTCGTTTATTCATATATTTTTCCTTGTATAATGTAAGTAACACCTTAAAGGTAAATTAAAATAATTATGAAGTATTAAAAATACAGTAGAAGAGTTTTTATAATAGGATGTAATTTTTTGTGAATGTACTCGTTTTATAATTTTTTTTTTTTAGACTAAATTAAAAATAGAATAATGTATAAAATGAGATTAATAAAAATTGTTTAATCGGTTAATTTATTTAAGATGGTGTGTCGAACTTTTGAATGAATGTATGTGTTACAGCTGTCGGTTGTTTTTATATTGCTTATTGGCTATTATGTATTCAGTACATTAATGCAAATTCATTTGATTGCATTTTCTTTATTAGATTTTTTAAGGATTAAAATTTATTTTGATGTTTCTTCTGGATTAGCAATGGAGTCACTTGATTAAGAATAAACCAAGGCGTCTCTCCACTAAAGTAATTGTTCAAATCTTCAGTGTATATGAGATGAGCTGAAATTCACAAGAAAAAGAATCAGTGTAGGAGTTAGGACAGATATTGAAATTAGTTTCGACTCCTATGCTGATTCTTTCCCCCTTCACATTTCAACTTCTCACTTATGGACACTACTCCAAGTTATGATTAAAAGCCGGATATAATAAAGTTACTTTAGTGCAGATACTTCTTTCTTTATTTCTGTTTTTCGTTTGTTAACTTAAAAAATTAACGTTGTCTTAAATTTTATGGAACAGTTAAGTTGTTGTTGATTCCTATTAAACTGTGTTCTTTCTCTAAATCTTTATACTTTTAGTGTAAATTTTTTGGTCTGAAGCTATTTTACTATAGAGATGATTAGTAATGACGTCACAAGATGGCGTAAGCTTTCGATAATTTATTTGAACGGTTTGTTATGTTCCTTTTCCTTATCACCTGTTATCAATCCCATGTAAAATGAATGGGAAAATTTTCTCAACTTTTTAAATAATTAATTATTCAATTATTATTAATTTATAAGACTTTTCAACCTTTGAACGTTATTATACTAAGTCTATTTTAACAATGTAAGATAAGAAAACATTAAAAAATTGCCGTTCTAGTGGTTTAAAAAAGTATTATTGTGAGTGTGTTTTATTGTGGTGATACCGTCCGGGTCCGTTCTTATTTATTGTTTATTTTTTAAATCGTTTTTCTATTTTAGTTTGTATATTATGTCTTCCACCTTCTCGAGCGTTATGAAAATTTCATCTATACTTCATTTTTTTCGGAGGCCAAAGCTATTCTTCGTAAAAGTATGTCAGAGTACTTAAGTATTAAGTAATATTAAATTAATGTATTAAATTAGTTTTTTAATCAAAATTTTAAATAAGTATACATGCGAGGCACTCATATCTTATATTATTATACTCGTTAAAATAGATAACAAAAAATACACAAATAATAATAGTAATAAGTCTGCTCTTTGTCTCGTCATCAACGTCTTTTTCCTAGGCTGATCAGTGATCTATTGTATAGTATATAATTATGTTCCAACATCGGTTAAATATGATGCACATTGTAAGTAACCAGGAACAAAATATTATTAGCAAATAATCTTTTATTACCTGGCAGATTAAGTATCACTATCTTTCTACAAGTCCTGTACCCTGAGTATACTTCATTGAGTTTCAAAACTTGAGGAAAATTTATTTTCGGACACACAATATGAACACGAACACACCCTGTGAATTTTTATGGCAACAGGAAATACAAAAAATCAAGTATAAAGATTAATAACTCAAATAGCTTTTTCGATGATATGACCCTTCACACAAATACTCATTTTAAATAACTCAAACGAAAGTTTATAATGTTTTCTTTGTTACACTCGTTAAAAAAGACTTGGTACAACAATGTTCAAAGGGTGAAAACTCTTATAAATCAATAATAATTTAATAATTAATTATTTAAAAAGTTGAGAAAATTCTCCCATTCATTTTACATGGGTTTGATAAGAGGTGATAAGAAAAAGGAACATAACAAACACTGAGTTAAATTTTCGAAAAGCTTTTGTGACGTCACACTAATCATCTCAATAGAGTGAGAATATACCTACCAGTTCCTATTTTGTACGACATTATATTTACACACTTAGACAAGGTAGATTATAAAAAAATAATATAACTTAATTTCTTTGAAGATAATTTGTTTAATTATAATTATAATCCTGAAAACCTTATCATCAGATTTTAAATCATCTTTAACTAACTTAAGTTATATTTAAATAAAACAACATGAAGTGCGATTACCTACTTAGTCAGTTATATTTATTGCATTCACGTAAGTAAATAAACATTGTATGGAAATATCAGTAAATAACTCATTCGTATATACATACATAGGAAGAGGATGGATGCATATATTGTGTATGAATTTAAGCGGATATCTTGTAGGCATAGGAATCATCCTGTACCCTGCAGCGGTATCAGAATCCTTCCCTACCCTGCAGAACGATACCGGAGAGAGTTAATCAGCTAGTGATACGGCAAACATCATACACCCCCCGCCCTCGGCATCGCGCTCTCCATACCATATGAATTAGAGCTACGCGTCATAATTAATTATTAGTTTTGGCGAGGATAAAGCCAACCAGGAGTGGGTTGTAGGAACTTGGATGGAGAATGCTCGGGAAACATGAGCTGATTAGGAATGATAATTTTCCTCTGCCATAGGATATGGTGTAGAGTCAAAGTGACTCTTCACTAATTTCAAGAAGAAATTTGCAGGAGATGTTTTGAAATAATTTCAAAACCCAGGTTTCGGGTTTCCATGTGTTTTTGTTGATAAACAAATTATAATGAAAGGGGATGTAAATATACCGAAACTTTCTGCTGTTACCAATGCTTACTTTATTTCGATTGAATTATCAAATTACAGCGAGCTTCGCCTTTATATTAACTAAGTTATAAATTTACATCTGGTCTGTATGTTTGTTTAATAAACAATTTATATATTTTGTAAATTATACCTACCGTTAGCTAATTTATTATTTTTATTTATGATCCCATAAAAGTGTTATTGTCACAAGTTTAAATTCCTTATACAGAATAGTAAATTATTAAACTTATGGAGGTCGTTTCAGGCCGGAGGAACGACAACCGTACACCCGTGAGCATGTGTGTTCAAACCATCACCTCTAGGTTCAAACTTCTACTAGAAGTCTGAGTTTGGACGTCAGGTTTCAAGTTACAAGTAAATAGCTAACTACTCTGAAATGCCGAGTAGTTACTAACATAAGCACTTAAAACTTATTTAAATCTTAAGTAAAAGTGCTTCTACAATTTACAGGCATTTAAAAAATGGAATGTTTTGATTTTAAAACGGTTATTCTTTATCTTTAAAATGTGCCAAAATGAACCATTCATAATCAAAATCGTTTTAAAAATTTATTTATGCCCATTATTATTCTTCTAAGGAAGGAAAAGGAGGACAAGATAAAGTGCTCCTACATTTTTCAAAGCAATTTTTCTCCCTCATACACTGCATCGATTTTTGAGAACTGCTCCTGGGTGTTTTTTTTTATTCCCTTGGTTGAAGCAACATAACTGTAAAATTGGTTTTTCATGATATGGCAACCTAGACGAGGTTTAAGTACATCATACCCATTACTGTCACGTTTAGAATATATGCGATATGCTCTAATATTTAGGGCTATTTATTTACCAGAATATTATACTATTTAAAAGTATAAAATATAGAGCAAGGCGGATTTAATACTGCGGATATTCTAAAATTTAAGTCATATAAAAATGATTTTTATCATCGATTCTAATTACTTCATCTATCAACAATTACCACGCCATAAAAAAAAAATTAATTAATTTATATAAATAAAATTGAGAACATTTTTCCTAGATTCATTAAACTTCTAGACATTAGTGCTTTTTTTTTTTTTTAATCAATTTCTTTATTGGCAAAAGTTAAATTTGTGCTTAAAATTGTAACACATTTCGAAGTTTTTACTTTCTCACAAAAGTAGCACATAATATATATTGTAATAATGAAAATTCTATTTTGAGATTTTGATGGATTTACACGTTTTAAGGTTCCCTAAAAATAATTATGTCTGTAGCTGCTGTCCTGGCGGGCGGAGCCTTAACTCCTGGGCCGAATTTAGTGAAAAATCATAACTGGACTTCAGCCTTAAAATTGAATGCGCTACTAAAATCGAAGTAACTAATAAATGGAAAACATTGGATCAAGTAATTACTTAAACGTATTTGAGGAAGTTTAGTACGAGTTGTTTCGGGAAGATTTTTTTTTTTATTTCTACACTATGTACAGGTATAACTTGAACAATGATTATACTTTTCAGTTTAAATGTATTGGTTGTTTTCTTTTTGTTTAAGGGGGTTAAACTTACCATCACTCATCCTATCTTTAACGAGCGACAGTAATTGCTAGTGCAGTTTTTCACGACATCTTTCTACTTAAATTGAGGTAATTTATCAACAATTTTAAATCCTTTTATGATTTGTCTGTTGTTTCGTCAAAATCTTTGGAGGGCTAAGGTTTTAATAACTTAAAAATTACTCAGTTCGTTGTTTTTCTTTGAGTTTAGTTTGAGATACTCAATACTTTTTAAGATGCATTAATTGAGGCCAATTTAATGATATTTATTATGAATTATTAGTTTTTATTTTGATTAGATTCTAAAGTTTGAACTAATTTTCTATAGGTTACGGGGCACGGTAACGATCAAAAAGTAATTGCTTCACTTCACCCGACTTGTAACAAATTAACTTTAACAGGAATCAAGTTGATAGCTAAGCCTTCCACGTTGATCTCAATAATTGGATCCTCGTCTAATTAAAATTACTCGTTGGAGCTGTGCCAACCCACCGTTCCCGTGAGGTTTTCCTGCGCTAATAATTCCAAGCCACAACTGACCAATAGGGAAGCCCTCGTCTCCTGTGCGGTTCTAATCAACAGGCAATCACCAACCCTTCTCTCCCAGGTGAAATACGGCACTTCAAACACCGTCTGCTTAACAATTAACCAGTCTGAAGTCAAATTAGGACGTTAAACGTGGCAAAAGAATTCAACCCTCCCGGCACATAATTGGAACCGGTGGGTGGGATTAGCAATGGTAATCTTTCCCCAACCTTGTCGGAATTCCTCTAGAAAATAATGCGTATGACATGTTAAACCTGTTTGAATTGAACTCTAATACACACCCTAGCCCATTTTCCTCGTCATTAAACAATTTAACTGTAGTAATTGGCTTGTTTTTAATTGGAATACTTGACAGGTTTCAGTTTCAATTTCCCTGACAGCCGAAATTATTCTCCTCTAAAAATCAGTAATTCTTGAATAAGAACTACTTTATTAATATAATAAGAATCGATTTAGTCTCGTTGATTTTATTTACGAATAAAAATAAAATAATCAAATTTTTTAGGGATCACCAATCATCTATAATTAAAATAATTGAATTTATTAAAATGTCAGGTTGAGTCTACATGATGTTTGAGACAATTTAAGGTAGAACACTCGCAATGTAGGCTCACTTTGTTTTAAAATTGAAATTATTTTTATATCTTTAATGACTCACTAATCAACCTTGTGACAAAAAAATCTCTATATTTCCTCCCTTGTATGGGGATTGGATTTATAATAATAGGTTCAAGTACTTTCCAAAATTCCCGTTAGTCGAGTTAATTGTGGTTAAAATTATTTAAAAAAATTATATTTTTTGTAATCACAAATTATCGTTCAAGAACCTATGAACTTTTTTCAATGATATCTGATTGTTTCACTCCTCTTTAAGTAGAATTTCCTTATGACGCTTTTTATCTTTAAACACTTCACGTTCTCTTTTTAACCCTTACATATTTCACATGTACGATCTACTTTTCTTTCTTACTACCATAAGCATTTTTTACTTTTATAGTTTAAGTTAGGTAAGGTATATATGATTTACTCTCCTCCATATTTTGTTGAGAAATATGCGTAAGATCTACATCTTTTTTTATTCTTTTTTACCTTTATTGTATTGTAGGGAGGGTGTAAGGAAGATAAGATTCCATAATCCCTCCTACTTCGAAGTGTAAGGGATTCACCCTACGATCTGACCCTAGTGTAAAAATTCCTATTGTTATTTCTTTGCACTTTTTTTTAAAGCGCAGCTATTTTATTCCTTGTCTTTCCAACTGTAAGGAAAGTGAGTTTATAGGGAAATATGATGCATGTATAATTCAGGAGTATTATTAATAGCTATTTTAGTAATATAATTAAAACGAACACTTATCTAAAAATAATTTTATTAACTTAGCCGGCTTTTGAGCAATCATCAGGACCGATAAAAGGTAAAGAAAACCCCTATCAAGGTGACTCCTTGAGGACGAGGGACAGAAATCGGACTAAGAGGGGTTTTCTTTTTCCTTATGGCCGAGTGGCCGAAAGCTGGCTTTGAGAATTAAAATTTAATTAGTGGAATGGCATTCGTTTTGTACTATTGATATAAACTCCACCTATTCTTCAGGTAAATTATTATTTGTGATAATGAAGTTAATAGGTTGTCCGATGCTAATGGCGTGCGTATTGTAAGTGGTGTGTTCCGTCGTTTCGCTCCCACTGTTGGGTCTCTTGTGGGGTGTACGCTAAGAATATATATCCATATTCCGCTGAACATACTAAAATGAACCATCGGGATAGTTAACCATCCAGGCGCTTTTACCTGCGGAAGACCTAGAACTTTATCAATACCAAAAAGAAAGAAGCTTAAGCAATAGAATTAACCAATAGGTAATACCTTTGATATTCCGTTGAGAAAAGCTCTCGTTGCTAAGGGCCCTGGTCCATCCACAGTCTTTCCATCATCTTCCGGTCCCCAGCTCGCCGAATATATATCTATATGTTGAGGATTTAGCGAAAGAGCTCTTGCCTCTACCGCGTCGTTTACAACCCCGTCCAACATGCGAACTCCTGAAACAGATTGGGTCCGAAAACTATATCAACCACATAATTCCTCGAAGGTACTCTTAAAGATAAAACCAAATCCTCTACTAAAAGAATCCCGTATAACATTTTACGATGTCTTGTCACGTATAAACCTTAGATAAGGATCACGGATCTTAATTAAGTAAAAGGGTCGGTTTTTCTAATCTCGACTCACTACGACTGGAATATAAAGTTAATGATTTGAGTGAATCACATACTCACCAAATACAATATTTTCAACAAAAATATGACTCTATTTCGCAGCCTAGTAATCGACCTCATGAACCTAGGTCTTATTTAATGTTCCAAATATATTGATTAATTTTTCTTTAGATTGAAGTTGTTTGGTTTATTACTCCCTCAATTTCATGCTTCGATACCACACAATCATTAATTGATAAACTTAAGTTAAATATATGCAGCAGTATTTCATCTTTTGTTGTCAGGTTTTGATATTTATCTAGAAGACTATAAATTTCCTTTTCTATTGTATTATTTATTTCAGGTATTATATATAGGTACCTACTTATATTATATTTCTATAAAAAACCACTGCGAAGTTAAAAAATAGCGCCTCCGTTTTCGGTAGTAAAACTATTATAAAATTATAGCAAATCAGACATACATAGTATGTCTGAACTACAGACAGTTTAGAGTTAGAGGAAGAAAGTTGTCATGGTTTTTTTTAGCTATTAATCCAAAACAAATAGGTGTTTCGCTCACCCGCCAATTATCTTTATCGACTTCGTTCTTCTACTGGTTCAATATAAATTATATTTAAGTATCATCCTACTTTTGAATAAGTTAAAAATATAAACCTATAATATCTAAGGACATGACTCTGGAGAACTTTAACAATTCATTCTAATTGGATATTGTTGGAAATGTTAAATATAATTGGTAGTATAGGGATCGTTTCCATGTTTCTTTCTATTCGACCCCATCGAAAATAGTGTTTGGTTATTATAGGTCAGAGATATATGCCAATATGCAAATCATTGATGTGATATATTCGGCTAAAACATGTCTCACCCCCAATTATCCCCCCTTCCACACCTGATCCTTCTGGAGTATCAAATATTTCTCTGAAATTCTAATTTTATTTCTTATAATTATTTTAATGATTAATTAAACGCCCCAAGGTGTTGTATAATTTAATATTAAATATCGTTCTTAATTATCGAATAAATCAGATTGTTTTCACAGAGTGAGCTATTACTTAATAGCTACATAGTTAGACATTGTGTTATCTTAAGAGGTTTAGCGTTACTTTGAGGTAAGAGTGTAAACTAAGACTTAAAACTTTCTATGAACAGAAGGTGCTCTAGTCTATTAAATGAAAACCTTTCTCCAAAATTTGAAGTTCGTGTCTATTTGAATATCATTAAAGTAACTAAACTTTAGAATTAACTTTAGAGTGTAAATCTGCAAGACTTTAGTCTTAATTAACGTTTGAGATGGTTTCTTTTTGTAGGCTTCATTATTTTTACTGCTGGAATATATTGATAGTTATTATTCGTGTAAGAATTGGAAAGGATTAGTTAAGGAGACAAAATTATTTTCTTTAATAGTTAAGTTATTTAGTTGGTAATTATAAAGCTTTTAAGTACTAAAGCAAATTGGAAATTAACCAGCGTTGCTAGTTTTGAGAACATTGTGATAGTTATGATAAACTAATTTGCCGTGCAGCCTCTAACTTAGCTATATGCCACTATTTCCAGAACCGATAAAACTGGGGTATCTGTATATTCGCCGTATTTTATGCCAACATTGTTTATTCCCAAAACATTTTAGAATAGAGGCTAAATCTGCCTGACCTAAGAGAAAAAAGTGGAGGTAAACTCAAGGGCCAGCCTATGAGTATATTAGGGGAACGGTAGTACTCCTAGCAATAGTACAAACCAGTCAGTCCCACTTTCACTTCTAATTATTATAGTTAGGTAAAGGTTAATCCCCTATACTGATACTTAAAATAAAAATATTTGTAACAAGATTGTTAATAATTGAGATCAATTGCTCGAAGTTAATCGCAAGTAAGATCACTGGTGATACTTTTAGGACGCTATTAAAGAAAATGGAAACAGAGAAGGAATGCCTCCATTAGTTGTGGCTCAAAGAGTTGAGACGCAATTAAAGTCATAATACATATGATAGTAGTATTATGCAACCCTCCTTCTGACGCCTTTTGAAATAGGCTGTTTTCCTTACACCAATGTGTGTATTATTGTAAAAATGAACATAGTAAAGGCATTATTATTATAGAACCCAAAGAAAATAATTTATTTTTAATATTACAATAGTTTAATTACAAGGATCATTTTTAAAGTGTTATTGAGAATAATAATATATCTTTCTTAGTTTTTGGCCTTTTTCTTTAGATTAGTTTACTGATAAAAAGCCAACTTGCTTTGATATAAAGGTCTATAAATATTAATGTTGATTGGTATTACAAGGATATGTAAGGATTATGCATACCTCCAATGCTGGCATTGTAAGCGACCCCGATACCACAGTAGGAGTTGAAGGCTTGGCCAGCCACCTCTCCTGCACATCTGGTCCCGTGCTTGTTATCTCCGTCGTCTCTAGGCATAGGATCCCCGTCCTCCTCGTTGATATCATAACTAGCCATTGGGTCCTGAACAAGAGCAAACTCAGACATAAAATAAAAACCAACATTTCCATTTTAAATTGTTCAAATGGTTAGTTTAAATAATTTTCTTCCTTACGGCCTTTCAATTTCCTCATGAATAAATTCATACCCTCTTTCATTATGTCTGAGAAATAAATAAATTTATATATACATACATATATATATATATATATATATATATATATATATATATATATATATATATATATATATATATATATATATATATAAAAATTATAATATTTTAATTTCGATTTATTCTTTTATTAAGTTACCGACAACGAATGATAATCTTTCTAAATGCTTGCAATTAATAATTGTTTCGTTGCTATGTTGTAAATCTTAAGTTCTACAAATAAAGATTTGAAATTAATCTTAAATTTACCAGTAAATTGAAAAAAAAAAAAAAATGGCACATACAATAAGTGGGAACTGTATTTTTCCATTAAAAGAAAATAAAAATAATAATAATATAATAAATAATGTTTCCTTTCTGCCCAATTATTGTTTTCTGACAACTGAAACGCATTTCCGTGAAGGAATTTTTGAATTTTGAAATATAATTTTCTGATCATATTTGCAGTAAAATTAATGTTTTATTTCCCGACGGAGTTAGATACATTTATATACTCCTCATAATGTGATTCTCTTATGATATTAATAAATGAAGAAACTGCATTAGCAATTCGCTTTTTTAACACTAGATAGCGCTAGCAACACATACGAGTACCATTTACCGATGTGACCTCATGATATTCTCATTAGTTTTATTAAATAACTGCAATTATTGTATAATTTTTGACCGTTTACCTTTAGTAAAATAATTATTTCCTTCACTAGGTCGTGAGTTTTATACGCTTCTTAATTAATTACAGTTCTTAATTTATTTATAATTACGACTTAATAACATTAAAAGTCTCAGTAATGATTTTAATACTAATTCCATTATATACCTCTAAGCATTGATGGTTTAATCGTGGTTCATATTTTAAATGTTGATTTGAAAATAATTATCTATCTATTATTTATTACTGTTACTTTTTTATATCATATTTTTTATGTCCGTTTAATTTATTATACCTTTTTAAATTTTAATTTAATTTTATAAATTTTTTATAATTTTCAATTCATAACACTCCCCTACGGGGGTAGATTAAATTTTTATTTTAATTTCAACCAACAACACCATAATGTGTTACACGTGTTGTACTCACAAATGATGTACGTATATTACCAGATTTTTTTATTGTTAATTTTTAGTAGTCATCTCCATAAATAGGAATCTTTATTATTTAATTATATAAAACATCACGTCAAAGTTAAACGATTAATTATTTTGTTAATTTAGAAATTAAACACTGAGGATGACCTTAATAAGGGTCGAAACGTCTCTCAAGAATAAATGGATTAAGTCTACTTTTACTTACACCTTATCATCCATTCACCCACCGTTTTTTAAAATCACCACCGTTTTTTAAAATCACCACCGTTTTTTAAAATTAAAAACGTATTTTCAACGTGCTTTACAATGTATTTCTTTTTTAAATCTCATTCTATCTATTTTAGAAACTAAAATAAATCGTACTTCATTTGAAATTAAATATCAATAAATATCTTTATAGTTAGTTTATAAATCTGTCGACTTTTTTTGTATATTACAATCTTTGAAAAATAGTTTTTTTTTAAACAAACTTTTTAACTTGCATTACGTTTATTGGATTTATTAGCTGGTAGCTGGTTACGTTTTAAAACAAATTAATTATTTAGTTTTTTTGTAAAAGTCTCTTTTACAAAAAATGCACTTTTAAAAAGTATTTATTTTTATTTCAAGAATCACTGTTTTATCTTCTTTTTTGGGTAAGCTTTTTGTTGAAAATATAGAGAAAGAGTCTTTGTATTCATTTTCCTTTTTAATAATATATGTCCTGATTTATTATTTAGTACTGTAGGCCTTTTTATTTATTAATAAAAGAATCCATTTTTTATGTACATTTTACATACTTAGAAAGATGTACATTAGGTATTTTAAAATGTAGATCATAAATAGAGTATAACGAATTGTTTAGTCAATTTTACAATTGATCTTTTTACTTTCTCATGTACGTGATATATATAAATATATATATATATATATATTTATATATGCAGGGTGTATTATATATATGTGTGTACACGAACACGTACATGAGAAAGTGCGAAAAATGTGTCTGTCTTCTGTGTCTGTGCAGTCGCATAGAGCCTAAACTACTGGGCAGATTTTGATTAAATTTGACATACTTCTGAATACATATTCAAAAAAATCATACCAGTTAACCTGTGAAACCAGAGATTGGGAAAAGAGCGATCTTTCTATAATCAAGTGGGCAACACATTTTACCTCTTAAAGATTCAAAAAAGATATATCTGTTAAAGAACGTTGCGTTTAGGAGAATCCCCATTTTAACACTTTTCTAGTATACTGCAACTGAGAATCGTCATATTAAAAGAAGGCTGTAGCATAAATAAATATATACCGTTGTGACGTTAATCCAGAAGAGATTCCTAATTATATGCTAAACTTTACTGTCACCATATTGTTTATGTTTATTTGTAAAAATATGTTGCTCTTAATCTTTAAGTACTAACGGGATCCGAATGGACCAACTCAATAAAACTTAACGTTAATTACGCCCCTTTAAGAGCTGTACCTGGCAATCAGTCAACAGGAGTTGTTGGGACCCTCTGTCGCAAATGTGGCAGAGAGAATGAAACTCCAGCACATGTGCTTGGAAAATGCCCACATAACATGCTTCTTGTGACTAGACGCCACCATAACGTTAAGCGCAAGATCTCGGAAGTCCTGAAGGAGAAAAATTATATTTGTTATGACGAGGTTTATGCTATTGACTCGGAAGGTTCTTCTAGATTTTCCGATATTATAGCATTCCACCCGGACAACAAGACTGCCCTTATTATTGACCCCACCGTCAGATATGAAACTAACGACATAGACCAAGCCAACAAAGTACACGAGGAGAAGAAGACCATCTATGAGAAATGCATCGAGTTTTATAAAGATAGGTTTCGAGCTTCTCATGGTGATAGGGACTATAAAGTGTATGGATTGTGGGTTGGAACAAGAGGGACTATACCAGCTAGCACTAAAAACTTCTTTGACGAGATCGGTACGGACCAGAATTTTTTAAGACTACTGTCAGAAAATATAATTTTGGACTCATTAGGTATCCTTAACCACCATATATTCTTAATTGTTATGTTTATATTATTTAGTTTTTAGTATTATATGAGTTAGTGAATTACTTGTTAGTTCATTATAATATCCTTGACAAACTTGTATTATTTTTACAGTGCTACTCTGTATGTACTATTAGTGTATTACCTTAGACTTTACTTCAAACTTTATGATTTATAATTTAGCTATTATTAATTTAAAATATTGTCATTAGATTGATAAGTACGCTGTGTGTGAAAGCAAACCTTAATATAAGGCCAGCCTCACTTGTTTATATTTTGTAAATAAAGTGTTTATATATACTGGGAAATTGATAACTCTCAAGTCCATCATTCATTCGCATAATTTTGTCAACACATTTTGGTTTTGTCTAATACAAGTTATAGTTCCTCAGGAAATGTTTTTGTCTTTAAAAACAAGTTCACGTAGAATAAACTTTTGTCCTTTTTCTTTCAAATCTCGCATTTCCTATTTTCCTTGTACTTTTGTTTTTCATGTACAAATTGATATATCTATATGAAATGAAGAAGTGGGTGGAGTATTCATTGCTTTTTATTAATTAATATTTTGAAATAGATTAACACAGCAAAACAATATAGTTGTTAAAAAACAGCATATCATGTTTCATTTTAGCAAATAAAAGCTTTTGATAATACCACGTATTAATTATACAATAATACGAGTCCAATTCCAAGTATGATTTAATAACACTGTAAAACAAATTACATTTTCTTCTGTGTAAATAAAAACTTTTGATATTTGTTTAAAGAATATCCGTATTTTTAAATGTATTGTTTCTTCGTTTTTCGATCATTCTTTATATTAGGATAATGGTTCGGATTATATTTTATACATTTTTTTTCGTTATTACTTTTTCAAAAAATTGATTCAATATGAATTTAGTGAAATTTTTAATACATAATAAAATGTTGTTCTTGTTTGTTCAATTTTTTTCTGTATATGTAAATTAAATTTTATTTCATACAATATTCTTTCCTAATTGAAAAATAATAAAAGAATTCTAAGACAGTTATATTCTATGGTAGAGAGGATGGTTTAATGTACTATTACTGAAATAAATAGATTTTAATTTATGAATGAATCTTTAAATATAAAATAATATAATTTGAATTTTACAAGCAAACCTAACAGCTAAAGTGACAAGTAGGATCCATGATAAACTAAATTATAAACACAATAGTAGACATTTTGATCACAATTCTATTATAAAGTAAAACATAGTACAATTTATATCATAATATATTATATAATGTTAGTCTATAAAGATTTAAGAGCAAAACATTAATAAATTGTCTAAATAAAAATTTGAATGGCTCATAGCTTCCTAAATAAAGCGAATCCTCTGGATTCCAAGTGGGTTCAAATTTATTTTTATTCAATATTAAATGTATTTGAAATGGATTTCGATTTTCAGAATAACCAAAATGCTAACATTACCTTCCGTAAGTTCGGAAGCAAAATAAAAACAAAAATTTAATTTAATTAATTTAAATAATTTAATTTATTTTAATTAAAATAAAGTTCATCATATAACCGAGAGTTCCATTGTCTCTCCAGTATAAAATACACAACTTAATTTCTTTATTGATAAATTAAAGGCCTACTGTACTAAATAATAAATCTAGATTTTATCATAAGAAGGAAAACGAGGGAATGGAAATAAAAAAATACTGCGTTCCTCTTTCTATATTTGCATGTTATTGAAAAATAATAAAATCATATTTTATGGTATGAAAGGAGCATTAAGTATCAATAAATGAATGGATTTATCTTCTCCTAAATCCGCAATACTAAGTGTTGCAAGAAAAATCTACCCTTTTTTTCTTGCTTCTATGCTTGCCGAAAGAAACCAAAGCATTTAATTTAGCATTCATTTTTAATACACTCATAATTTAATATAAAAAAGTAAATAAATGTGACCCCGTTGTAATTCGAAACAGGTCCTAACAACAACCTTTCATTTCCAAGTGGGCTTAAATATTTTTTATGGATTTGTTTAAAATTCTGATATCATAAGTTTTCAGCAACATCTATCTTTTGAAATCATCTCATTATACTTTATTTTATATTTATATGACCTTTTATCCAACGATAGCACACGAAAAAGTAATTTGTCACACTATTGGCTGACGTTTTTAATCTGATTAAAATTTTAGAAATTACATAAAGGATTATCGAATTTCTTTATGTAATTTCTAAAATTGCTGAAACAGTAATGCAAAATCTTCTTTTGTGGAACCTCACATGTTGAATTCTCTTGGTGGAATTGTGTATTAAAACTTTTACCGTGTTAACGTTCAATATTATCGAACTAAGTTTGAATAGTTGTAGAGATAAGACTATGGTTCCACGGCAGCAATTGTTTCCCAAGTGCTATCATGCGAATATCCTTAGCGAGTCCTTAAGTTTGCCAAAACTTGCTAAAACAATGGTGCCTGGTGATTTAATCGACAGTATTGCTTATTAACATGGCCGACAGGCTCTTTAACCTTTAAACTTTCCTATTCTCTGCTCAAGGCTATATTTGCATTATGTAATGATTTAATTTTATATTATATTTTGAATTATCTGCGCTGAGTTACAGGTTTCTTCCTATTTTATGGCTGATTGCAGATTTTTAATTAATAACTTAGGGGATTATTTTTGTTAATCGATTTGACATAAATTTATGGTCATAGTTACCTTCGGAATAATTAAAAAAAAAAATAACCATTTTATATTTTAAAAACGGAAGTAAAGCAGGTATGGTGCTAACACTGGCTTTTGAATACAACTCGAAGTGACGGCCGTTGTGATCTGTACAATAGCTGTAAAATACATACAAGTTGTGGTTTTGCGATTTTTTTTTTATTATTCCCAACCATGTTTCATATCCCCCCCTCCACTCCCCGGTCACATATATTGTAATTTTCTAGAATAATGTCAGAAATAAGTCACAAAACGTTTGATATAAGACTGAAAAAGTAATAGAAATACAATGTGACTCATTATGAGGGGAAATCGATTTTTTTGTTTCTTAATTTTCTATTCTCTTTAAAAATTAAGCTCAGCAGATTTTTTTGACGTTAGATTTATGTTCTCCGTGGTTTGAAGATAATTAGACGCCCAATATTTTTTTTTTAGGGTTTCGAGGTCATCCTAAAAACCCTTGTGCTTTTGTTAGTTCGTCCGTCCGTTCGTCGCATCTTGGAGTATGTCTCCTGACCTACTGAAGCTATAAACTTTAAATTTGGTATACAAGTTAAATTTTTTTGCCCAAAAACAGAAAAACTATTGCGAACTTAAACACTCAAAATTTCTGCAATCAATTGTGAATAGATCGCAATATTTTATATTTTTTGTAATTTTTAAGTTGGGTGTAATTTAAAAGGTATTGAAATGTAGATTACAAATATATATCGCATTTCCAAAATGGCGGCCATTTTTCCCCCCAAAATTATAACTAACCCAAAATGTATCCCCCCTGCACTACCTTATTAGAATAGGTCCTAAAAATAAAACAAAAATACATAAATATGCATCTCTGTAGTCCAATGATATTTCCGGGAGTTGATATAAAAAAGTCAAATTTAAAAAATTTTAGGGGCCCGTAACTCGGGAGCCCCAACATTTTTGCGATTTGTAAATTTTAAGTTGGGTATCATTTATGCCTTTGAAATTTGGTTCACAAAAATATATCGTGTGTCCAAAATGGCGGCCATTTTACCCCCCAAAAAAATAAAACAACGCAAAAATAAATGTCCCCCCCCCCCGCTACCCCAATAAGGCAAAAATACAAAAATATGCATCTCTGCGGTCAAATGATATTTCCGGAAGTTGATATAAAAAAGTCAAATTTTAAAAATTTTAGAGGGCAGTCAGTACTCGTGGAGTCCCAATATTTTTATTATTTGAATATTCGAAGTTGGGTATCATTTTAAAGGTATTGAAATTTGGTTCACAAAAATATACCGTGTTATAAAAATAGCGGCCATTTTACCTCTCAAAAAATTAAAACATATTTTTGTCAAAAAAAAAAAAAAATAAATAAACAATAATGTACTTATGAATTCTTATGACCGAAGAAACCCTTTTAGTAACTTGCTGGCAAGTAATTCGTTAAATTTGTTACATTTTGCTGAACAGTGTATAAGTAACCCACCATCTGTGGGTGGCCTGCCCCCCCATTTTAATTTCAACAATATTTAATATGTAAAAATTAATGTGACCCCCACAAATATAAAAACAGTTCTTATAATCTTAAAATTCCTGTAGGATAACATTATTTTTTAGGAATATTTTTATTGTTCTCATCATCTATATTTTGAAATTTATCTTATTATACTTTATTTTATACTTTTGTGATTTTTTCCATAGTAGGACGCAAGACATGTGCCATGCAATTTTGTAGACTTCTTAATTTATTTTTAAAGTAATCAAAGAAGCAATAAAGATAGTTGTATCTAACATAAAAAAACTTTTTTTTTTTCAATTTTAAAGTTTATTCAATATGACTAAGTTTTTTTTTTTTAATTTTTAATGATTTTGAAGTTGGTACGGTACATTGGCGTTCATTCAGGTAGGTAATTAGCATGATGCGTTATTTACGTTGCCGCTTGGTTTGGCTTTACTTTAATTATTTTTTTAAGACTTTTTCTAAAGGTGGTCCTTAGTCTGAATAAAATCGGCCTTACTTTTTTGAAAACCCGGTTCTAGATTATCTGAAACCCTAATAAGTAAGTCACTTGGGAATTGCCATCGTGGGCGGCAGTTTACGCCTTGGTCTCTTTTCCTGACTAACCCTTCTTTAGTTAATGACTGTGATGCTATGATAATTCTAAATATTAGTTATTCTAGACAAGATTATCCATATTGACCTAATTTATAAATTCAAATTTAAATGTGTATTTAATTTTGTTTTTAAAGTTAACTCTTACAATTTCAATTTTCTTAGGAAAAAGTTAACTGTATTTGCTCTTTTCTCTTTATCGCATATCAAAGGGAAACTTAAAAAATTTGTCTACCCCTAGAAAACCCTTTTAAGTATATAAAGTACGTCCTTGTAACTTTAATAATCCTAGCCACTTAATAATTCAGTTTAAGTATAGATGGGTCGCACCTCAGGAAAACTTGAGTTGAAAGAACTTACCTCTAGATATTATAAAACCTTTAATAAAAAATAATTCTTAGTTTGAGTTTTTAAATTTGATTTAATTTTACCAGCTTATTTTCTAAAGGTTACTTGTTGACCCTTTTCACACTCACTGATTTTTTAAATTCGAGTCAATTTTATCTGAACGTTCTTTATTAATTTTTAATGAGTTTTTTTTTATTAGAATATATTTTTAGAATTAAATAAATCCCGAGTCAGAATTGTTATTTCAGATATAGTGTTTCCACATTATACCCCTTTGCAATTTTTATTTATTTTATTTCTTCTCGTTCCTAAAAAAACGGATGAAAACTTTCTCTTTTGTCTGTCTTGTTCTCTTAAACGTGTAAAAAAAGGAGAAAAGCATGGAGGCAAGCATAAATTTCATTATAATAAAGTGGCCTGTCGACTCCCACGGCCCTTAAAACAAAATGAACTGCTTTGCATACTGTCCCCCAATCTGAAAATTGTATGCGCTTAGAAAACAAGGTTGGATTTTAAAAAAATAAAAATTGTTATAAAACACTACAAACACTTTACTAATTATTCCGGGTGGTACTTGTTTCCACAAAATATCCGGTTTAACACCAAGTCCTCTCTCTCTCTAGGTTCAACGTAAAACTCCGCTCTTTTGTAAAACTGTAACTCAGGGGGGAGTGTATTAATTTTCCTCTTTAGAAAATTTAGTTGAGGGCTTTTTCGGTTCGTGAGGAATAAGGGGGTGCACTTCTTGTCGTGTATTTAATTTTGGGAAGGTTGGGATATCCTGTGGTCTCCCTGTCCCATATCCTCTTAACGCTTTTACATTAACCTCCTCGCTGTCGCCCCTTCTCTGAATTTCGTTGCATGTATATAGAAGTATAGGGAGGTAAACATACTCGAAATGAATTATACGTCCCCATAAATTTAGTCCAGGAGTATTTTGCACCCTCTCAACTTCCCCCTAACAGTGTTGGAGAGCCGCTAGAGAAACCCCTGTTCATATTAAAATTAAAGAGTAGTAGGGCCATGTGGAAGGAGGACTAAATTAAAATTTTATACTTCGGTTAACCCTAATATGACGGATTCTAAACTTTATATAAAAAAATGTTTCATTACGTTTGTTAAATATTATGAAACAATGACTTACAATTAATAATTTTAAAAATGATGGAAAAGGTTTTTCAGTTTAACTTATCTTTACAATATATATATTTATATATATATATATATATATATATATATATATATATATATATATTATTATATATATATATTATTATATATATATATATATATATGTATTATTATATATATATATATATATATTATTATATATATCTATATATATAATATATATATATATATATATATATATATATATATATATTATATATATATATATATATATATATATATATATATATATATATTATATATATATATATATATATATATATATATATATATATATATATATATATATATATATATATATATCCGACTGGTGTGATTCTGGTAGTATCTCTTGTCTAGTATGTGTGCCGGGTTCATGCTAAGAATCCGTGGCTGTATCCAAGTGCTAACTTATTACATTTTCATGTAGGGCCATGTCATGAAATACAATATTTTATATTGTATTATTTTAATAATAGAAAATGGCACTTCTAGGCTTGAGAAAGACTACAATTTTTTTCTTAGACTCATTATTGGAATTTAGTTTCCTTTAAACAAATGTTTTAAAATTATTTTCTAATCGGCCATTTTGATTCAAGATGGCAACCGTATTCTTATTTAAACCGTGTACACCCCACTAACGCAATTATTACCACTTCATTGAAACGATAAAATAATTTATAACGATAAATAAAGTAATATTGTGATGCCTGCCAAAATTGAATTTCTAATTTAAAAATGCTTCTCTAGTGGTAGTAGTAGTGGGACAACTTTGATTTGGAGCAATATTTTATCAACTAACCTATCAAGTGACTAATAAACATGAACTTGATTTTCGGTCTACTAACTAATTTTTGGCTGGACATGGCCGCTCTCCACTGTTAAATGTCTATTGCCTCCTGGACTATCAATTAATAATTAGTGAATTCGCAATTATAATTTATTCTTAAAGGGACGGGAGGGAGGGGGGGGGGGGGGGGCTGTAAATATTAAAAATTAGGGGAGGGAAAAACTCTGGCATCATTTTGTTTCTTAAACGCTTCTTGACTGCTGTTAATATACCCATCAAATTAAAAAATACAAAATAATACACACCTTCTCTGTAGGGAATACATATATAATATTAGTCCAGTCAAATTAGCTCAAAATGGCGGCGAATCTTGCATTAAATCATGTAGTTCCAATTTTTTCAGGAATGTGTAGGGGATGGTCCCCTGAATAACGCCTAATAAAGTCCCATCGATTTCAGGCGCCGGGGGAGGGGGGCAAAAGGTCACATTTTTCAGTTTTCGGCGTTTATCTTGAAAACGGTACGTCGCACAAAAAATAATAATCTATTCAAAATTAAAGCTGATAAAATTATCTTTCAAATCATATACATCTTGTTGCAACCTAAGTCTTACCGTTTTTGAGATATGAGCCGTTGAATATTAAAAAATCGGTCCTAGACAACTCAGACAAACTTTCTCTTATACGAGTTCATAATTACATAGCCCAGTGTTTTCCATTTATTAGCTTTCGTATGTACATTTAATTATTATTGAACATTTCATCGAAATGTATCATTAAAATAACTTCTCCTGGGCGGGGAATCGAACCCGGGCTCCCTCCGTCCGCGTTTTAAGCTATTTTCTCAGGAACTAGATATTTACCGGGAAAACGGCTTATATAGTTAGATTCGTATTTAAATGGACTACATTTTAGAATTTTTTTCATCAAAATCGTCGGAACCGTTTTCGAGAAATAATTTTTTTTCATGTTTTTTCAGAGTTTTTGGGGGGTAGCGCCCCCAAATTTAGAGCTAAAATTCATTTCTCGATTTCGCATCGGGGTATGATTTTTCTGAACATGTATGCCAAATTTCGTCAAAATCGGCCCAGTAGTTTAGGCTCCAGGCGTCTGCACAGACGACAGACGACGGACAGACATTTTTTAAAAACCACTTTTTTGGACTCAGGGGACCTCAAAACGTGTAAATCCATTAAAATCGAATTTTCGCGCCATCACAATACTTTCTCTTTACATGAGAAAGTAAAAATTAATAAAAAGGGGCAGTGGTTCAGGTATCTCGTCAATCTTTCTCTTCTAACTCTTTCCCCTTCGATTTTAACGATAACTCTTGGGAAATAAAGTTGTAGAGCGAAAAATTTCCTTAAAAAATGAATGAAGTTATGCTAATATATCTTTACCCCGTAAATAGCTAGAGCGTTTTGAAGTTTAAGGACACTTTTCAACATTTTACTAGTAAAATTCTGCTTGTGACTCAAGTTTTGTTTCCAACGTCTGTAACTCTATGTAAACAGTCTCTCAAGCGTTTGCGCCAAGTTATGATCGTATACAACATTTTTATTACAATAATAGGTCGTTCAAAATGAGTGAAAAGTGCTTAATTTGTGATGAAACAGCTGAAGAAGGTGCAAGTCAAGAGAGTGATAAAGGGATGAAAACGTTATTAAGTGCTAATCTTACACGAAGAGATGAAAGACATGATTCGTTCCGAAGATTGAAAGGTGGTGTCGACCATGTGGAGTGCAGAAAACGGTACACCAGGCCATAGTATAATGTTTCAAGCGGTATGCCAATGAAACAGCAAACATCGCAAAATTGTTTTATGACCCCAAATCTTCACCAGGAGACATTGCGGAAGCTGGGGAATGAATGTTCCTGCTCATGTTCCAGGCCCCGTTAAATAAGTATATTCACAATCAGTACAGGTACCTTTAATTTTTTTTAGACCGTACTGACCCCATTAAGTAAATTTAATAATTCATTTAACTAATTAATATTTACTAATATGTTATCGTTATATTATTAATAATACAATAATTAGTATTCAATAATTATTAAATACAACTAGCTACAATTCAAATCTATTTTATTCTATTTTGTTCACTGATACATATGCTTCGTGATTCGTGAAATCCACTGCAATAATGAAAGCCAACCTGCGTGCTTTGCCGCCCACAACAGATGCTGCAATGCAACATTCATACAGAGTGTTTCTGGAGGTGCAGCAATGGTTGGGGAACGAATCCATCCTACATGAAAGTTGGTGCTGGACGAGAAAAGATGTGGACACCTTACTCCTATCAAGACAAAACCCCCTTTGGCACCAGACATTGTCCTCAACACACTCTTCTGCAGCTGTACCACTGGCTGCGGAACGATGTGTGGTTGTCGGAGAGCCAGGACCAACTGTTCCCTGGTGTGCAGCAACTGTCAAGTGTTCCGATCCAAGAAGACTTTGAGCAATTTGATTGAAGTATCATATTGACAGCTTTTAACAAGTGAAAAAGCAGTTGATGAAATGAATTGTATACATATATTCAATGTTAGTATTGTTATTTGAATCTATTTTTGATACCCAATTTTTGATTTTATGAACAACTTTTATACATCTAAAATTAATTTATTACTTCCTCCTCTCTAATACAAGCGTCCTTCTATATATTACGAGGTATAGATTTTGGTACATGTATACATAATTCATTATTAATACGGGTTATAATTACTATACTTATCTAATTAAACAGCATACAAAGTGATCAAGAGAGTTACAAACCTTGGAAACAAAACTTGAGTCACAAGAAGCATTTTACTAGTAAAATGTTGAAAAGCGCCCCTAAACTTCAAAACGCTCTAACTATTTACGGGGTTAAGATAAATTAGCACAACTACATTCATTTTTTAAGGACATTTTTTGCTCTATAACTTTATTTCCACCTAGTTTTCGTTAAACTCGAAGGGAAAAGAGTTAGAAGAGAAAGATTGACGAGATTCCTGAACCACTGCCCCCTTTTTTTCATTTTTTAATATTCAACGGCTCATATCTCAAAAACGGTAACACTTAGGTTGAAACAAGATATATATGATTTGAAAGATAATTTTATCAGCTTTAATTTTGAATAGATTATTATTTTCGTTTTCAAGATAAACGCCAAAAACTGAAAAATGTGACCTTTTGCCCCCCCCTCCCCCGTCCCGCGGCGCCGGAAATCGATGGGACTTTATTAGGCGTTGTTCAGGGGACCACCCCCTACACATTCCTGAAAAAATTGGAACTACATGATTTAATGCAAGATGAAAACCTAATTTGACTGGACTATATGTGCTAATGTCTTTTGTAATTTAAAATAACCCGAGTTAGCTTTTGTTTACAAGATTGAGTCTTTTGTTCATTGATTGAGCAATTGTTTTGATTGTCATATAAGATTTTATATTTGTGTCTTAAGGATTTAATACTGTAAAATGTTGTATAAATACGAAGTTTTTTTATTTTTTTTAATAAAAGCGTTTTTAAATGATGTTTCTTAATGAAAATAAAGTTTTAATTTTATTTAATGTGTTTAATGTTGCATTATATCGGCTTTTCTTTGGCATGAAAATGTCGGAAATGCAATTTGTAAATCAACTTGATATATAATAACTTTTTATGGCTGTTTATATTATTTAAAGATATTGTTATATGTTCATAATTAATTACAGGTGTGGGTCGTGTTATGTGTGCTGTTTCTAATTATTGTTGCTCCACGAGTGTAGATATATATCTTTATTTTCATATGTATTATATATACATAAATTGTGGCGTTTTCATGCATGTCATCGATTTTTTACGAACTAAAAATTATTATTTATTTTTATTACTCAAGGTAGTAATTTTATTAGTAGATGTTTTTTCATAATTTTAAAATAAAAATAAATCAGCCATGTCGTTCACCCATTGTGCTACATTTTCTATATGACACATATTTTCTGTTGTGGAACACCCTGATAAGAACAGTTACTTCTATGATGCCACCAGATTTCAATTTTGATATTTTTCTATTTCATAATCAATTTGTGATCCTAGATAATTTATCTTTCCCAAGTTTCTCCCTTTTGCTGCACGGGCTGTCTTATCTCTTGTCTTTGCCCCGTCTCTTAAATAAATTACTTCACCTTCTAATATTATTCTATGAAGTTGCTATTGATTAAACTAGTTCATAAGTTATTGTACCCCAAACTATTAATTCTGATCTAAGGTTTTAATAAGATCATTAATATTCTATTAATGGAAATTTCTCTTTGGCAGTTACCTACGAAATAATATTAGAAAATTTACTATAGCCTAGGGTTACTAATATTAACCATGCACCCTTTGGTTTTGTGAATAGCCTCTAATCGTCTGTCGAGGTCGATGAAAGCAAGGGGATATCCTCTATGATTAATGTAGCGAGAATAATCGCGCTTAATGAGCCATTTAACTCGGTAGCTCAAAGCATCGATTTTATTCGATTAAAGGCCGACAGAACGGAAACTTCACTAGATTTGCAATGTTAACCTGACGATTTTCAACTGTAAATTGCTTTGGTTAAACCTACTTGTTCCAATTATTCCTGATTTAATCCTTGTGTTTTGGAAAAATTACTGCATTCGCTTGTCTTATTCAATATTAATTCATTTAAGCTTAATAAATGAACTTAGCGCATAGGCTTCTGCTGTTGATGTTATAGTGGAGTTCTAGGTAGGCTTCTGCGGTTGATGTCGTAATGGATTTGTACGTAGGTTTCTGCGGTTGATGATATAGTGAAGTTGTAGGTAGGTTTCTGCGGTTGATGATATAGTGGAGTTGTAGGTAGGCTTCTGCGGTTGTTGTAGTAATGGTCTAGGTCTTCCGCGTTATAGTGGATGTATTTTTCGGCGTTTCGCCTCCTATGAGATGCATCTTTAACAGTTTTCTTTAAATTAAAACTGTTAAAACTAGTTTTAAGATGATCAAATAGTACATTACGCGTCGAGTGCGGAAAGTAGCATTTTGCATGCGAGTGTGGAGTTTGCACCCGAGCGATAGCGAGGTTGATATAATCACCCGAGCAATGCAAAATGCCGTTTTCGCACGAGTTGCGTACCGTAGGGTAGGGCGGGGCTAGTTGAGCAATTTTTTATATAATCTATAATAACTCCTAAACGGTTCATCCGATTTACTTGATTCCTTCAACGTTAGATAAGTAATTTATCCTTCTTTAAATGTATTCAGAAAATAAAACTATTTCAGATCTGGTTTAGAAAATATTACCATTAATGCGAGAAACCTCCTACTTGCTCAACCTGCCCCATAGTAGGGGTTAGTTGAGCAAGGGCACGGGGCAAGTTGGGCAATGGAAAGAATAGGTTAATAGTGATGTGGAAATTGCTCAAAACTACAGTAATACCTCAGTTGATAATTAAATATATATTTTTAAGTTCCATCTCTAATGTAGGTACAGAAACAACAACAAACAAACAACAAACAATACTTTTCCTACTATTAGTAGTGAGGAAAAGTAAAAATCTAAAGCAAATATAACACACTTTTACGACATAATTTATTATTTATCTTTGGATATTATTACACTCTTTGTAATTAAAATTATGTTGTATTATTCATTTTTAAGGATAAAAAAATGTAAATATTAAAACAATATAAAAATTCGAGGTTAGTAGGTAATTTAGAGGTTAGTAAGGTAAAAATATTAATGCAGGGTTTATCATCAGTCATCTTGTGAGAGTCATTCGTTTTACGTTAAATTCATTTGCAGCTGCGTTCATGCTCTTTTACCCGGCATTTTTGATTTTGGCAGATTTTGCAGCTTCACTTGACTGTTGACTCGTAGCAGAACCCCTTGACGTTTTTCTTTTATATGTCTGCATCCTAAAATGAATTGCAAGCCATTTAACATTTTCTTATTTCTTTATTAATAATTTCAAAATTATAAATACAATTATATTACAAAGTATAAAAAGGCATACCTATTATAGCCGTCTGCCAGAGTCTGCTTAGTATTTTTAAAAATAACAAATAAACCTTTAACTTTTCGTAGTAGTATAAGAGTGGGGCAAGTTGAGCATGCCTGCCCAACTAGCCCCGACTAGACTTATAAGATAAAAAGTTAAGTTATGAAAAAACGGGTAGACTTGGGACTAAATAACTAATTATTATCAAAAATACAATAAATACATAAAATATAAACACTTACGTGATTGTAGACGGTTGTTTTAGTACGAGTCTAGGAGAAAAATGGCGATCAACAGTTTTTTTACTTTTTACTAAGAAAATTAAAAAAGGTGTCTGTTATCTTTCTCGATTGTCGTAGGGCAACTGAAGGTCGCGCGATGCGTTCTCCTTCCTCGTCCTCATCTTTCCATTATTTGAAGTATTTTTGTGACATGCGTAGTTTTAGAGATATTTAAATTGCCCAACTTGCCCCTATGCTCTACTAGCCCCGCTCTACCCTACTTTATCTACGATGGTTAGATTTAAATAATAAATACAGAAAAAAAATAAACTTCCTGTATGCAAGTTCGTATTTCTCGTTTGATAAATATGACATTAATTCATTAGTTGTATTTTGTGCCGAATTAATTATTTCGGGAGCGTATTATTCTTCTCATATTCGTCATAATCATTTAAATCACTCATTGATTTTCACAAAAAACTCGATGTAAACAGTTACTTTTATTAAACAAACAGCAATTAGTTTTGTTAAATGTAAACAAACTCTCTAATCGTGCGTAAAGGTGAAGAATTCTTCTTTTTTTTACCACCCTAGGGCGGTAAAAAAGAGGAATTCCTCAGAATTATGAGACGCGCATGCGCAATGAATACAAGTACGTAAATAATCACTTTCTACGCATCTTTACATAGATACAATGTTTATATTTCGTAATAATCGTAGATAAACAAAATTACTCGTTTTTACTTTTTGGGAGCAGCGCAACGTTGGTCAAAAATTAGTATTTCAATTTTTACGAATAACCCTTTTTACAAACTGTACTTTCTATGAATTTAACACTTCAATGAAATCATTTCAGTGTTTGATGCTCCAGTTTTGTGCATAGAGAACAGACAAATTAATGCAGAAGGCCTTAAACTTGTAAATTCATCAAAATTTATCACACAACTTTCTTTATATATATGTTTATCTCTATAATATAAATCCCAATTACAACTGACTGTCTGACAGGCTCATCAAGATCTCTGGTACCTCTTATCTTAAGACCATGTAATTTAGAAGGTGGTTCTTCTTGGCCTTTGGTTTCTCGCTTATAAATTGATTGCCAACTTGATTTAAGATACCGGCCATTCATGTGGACAATTTGTCATGACGATATCTCCGGAAATAATTGCCTAAAACCTTTCATTTTTTATAACATAAACAACTTAGTGAAGAGGTTTTCCAATCGGTCACTTGGATTCGAGAATTTAATACATACTTTCACTCCGACAAGTAAGTAAATGAAAAGAAAGGGAGTCGAATGAGTAACGAGTAACAGAAAGAAATAGTTGATTGTGTCTCGATGAAAGTTGGGAATCAAATAAATAAATTTTAGTTCTATTGATAAAAAATTCAATGTGGGAGAAACAAAATTGAAAATATAAATTTCCAATTTTTTTTTTTTTTAGAAACTTTTAGATTTATTTTCCGAAAGGTGCTGACCCTAACGGATTTTAAAAGAAATACATTTAACTGACAATTTATTAAATTCTGCTTTGTCGAATTTTCAATTTAAGCTCCAAACAATAATAATAATAATATTATTATTATTATTATTATTATTATTATTATTTGGCCAAAGGATTAAAACCCCAAATATAGGATGTAAATTAATTAAAATTCTCAAATTGATTGACGAAGTATATTTATCAAACGTTTCCCTTTAAAATATAATAGTATAATTTATTACAAAGTATCTAATTGATGCTCGAAGAGTCGACTACATTGACACACTATATCGGGCCTCAAGATCATGGGTTCGAATACAAGTGGCACACTGTATTTAAAAAAAAATTATAAAAATTTCTTGGAATTTTTTTCCGATTTACACGATTTTTTTTTTAAGACGTGGGCTCTTCAAAGGAATTTTAAAATACTTGTATAATTAATATTAGTAATATAGTATCGTAATTTAAATTATTTCCAAGTCAAGAAGGTTTTTTTTTATATGCTAGTGATTGTTCTCAATTTATTTCTTATTATACTTAAAGTTCACTCAAATTTATTCATAACTTTTTATGTTGTTTATTTAATTTTTCCAATTCATTTTTATTCCGCTTCAAGATTTTTTTAATTTGATTATTAAAAGAAAAAAATGAGGTTTAGATTGTTCTAGAAGTTAATAAATCCTTTTTTAAGGAAAAAAATGTAGTCTATAAAAGGCCGGGTGTTGACTAAAGATTTCTTGAGGTTCTACCTTAGTTTAATAATAATAATAATTTGTAAACGAAGCGAAGTTGTGCTGCGCGCTTAGTCAAGAGGTTCTAACAATAAATTGGAAGGCAAACAGGGCTTGAGGGAGGTTGGCTGGAAGCTTGTTGGCCTCGGTGGGGTTTATAATTGGTGAAAGAGATTAGAGCTGACTGGGTTTCCTTTGCTTCTTGTTAAGACTTGCCCCTACTCTGCGCACGATAACCAAATAAATCCTCTACCTGGGCTCCAAATAATTACCTACTTTAATTAGTTAAAAGACTCTTATTAGAATTCATAACCCTTTTAATACAATTCCGGTATTAATATTGTTAGCTTTGACTCCATTCCTTGTCTGCTGGACATCAAGGATTAATTTGGTTTCAAAATAAAGATATTTGTTTCAAATGCCCGAATGGCTTTGTCTAAAGGGAATTACACAGGGTCACTATTGCGATATTTCAACCCTTCCTTAGTTGTCATTATAAAGCTAAAATAATTTTAAATTACTATTTATTTAGTACTCTTACATTTAAAAACCCCCATATCTAGAAAAACTATGTGCCCGATGTTAATAAAATGTATCTAGTCAAAATTTTAATAGATGGAGCCATACTAGGGAAACTTTACTAAATTGCTTATAACTTTATCCGCTCATTGCTTCCCTCTTGCAGTGTTACAAACTTTTTTTTGTACACGTGTATTTTTACTAATACTCATAAGAAATTCAGATGATTTATGGAAAATGACCCCACTGACGTATCCGTTTTAATTTCACCTTCTAATATTGATCAATAATAAATTTTTCCCCCAGGTCGAAAAAATCACACTTTCAATTACCTGTGGGGTTAAATTATTTTTATTGAAATTTATATATTGTAATTTTATACTGACTTCTCGATGTCTTAAATATATCTAAATGACGTACTAAACAAATATTTTTAATTAGTATTCACTTTTAAACACTTGCTTTTTGATATGGTTCTTGATTGCATAACGGGGTAAAATATTTGGTGACAAGTTTGTTGTATTTAAATACATGTTAATTAGCGAGTTGTTACAACATGAAGGAAAAGACATGTGGGGTTTGTTTTAAAGCTTTGTGTTGGAGGAAGAGAGTGAGTTAGAAGCAAAGTGTTTGTCCGCATGCTTGCACGTAGTTAGTGGTCCCACATTCGAAACCTTCCAGCAAATTACTCAGGTTTCCTCTGGTAATTGCTAAAAGAGACCCTTTTCCTTAACCACCGGTGGCAAATATTCCACCAGTTTGTGAAACTTAACCACCCCCCCTCTCTCAGCTTTTCCAAGTTATAACTCCTGAGTTACATGTCACAGTTGTCTCTGCCGAAGTGTAAGCGGAAGGGTTTGGTTCCTACTTCTTACAAACTAATTTTTTCAAGAAGAAATGAGACTTTAAGCAAAGTTGAAGTTTGCCTCGTTTAAGCCAAAAAGTTTTTACCCTCTTTTCCGTTCAGAATTACTTTGAGGTTCTATCTCGAATCTTGTTCCTTTTTATTTCAAAGTAAGTTCATAAATGACGCCTTAATAACTTTTGAATTTGTCCGATTAATTTATCCTTTTATTATTTTTTTAAGGTAGTCATATTGAATTTTTGCATCAATGAGTTGTGGTTTCTGACAAACTTAATATATATTTAGAGATAGATTGTGTGGGGGTTAAATGAAAAAGTCAAACCAATAATCAAAATGTATTAACAAAAACTCCAATTGCAAATATTTAAATGGAAAATTTAAGAGAATGATAACCAACTATTGATGGTTGGTGGTAAAAAATGCAAAATATTCTAAGTGGGCTATACTTGGAGAAGGGGTATCGGCGGAAGCTATGACAGAGGTGTAAAATGTATGAAAGTAACATGTAAAGCGGTAGTACCTGGTGGTGGCAGACTATCGGGGGCCCCTGATGAGTCGGACGCGACGAAACGATGTAGGTCATGGCACAATGCCGAGCCAACATCTTAACGAAAAATTTCTGATGTTGCGAATAGTTCCTATGTGGCACGCTTATGTGATACACCCCTTGGTGTCTCTCACCAACACAAATTGTGTAAAGCTTATTGCAGTGTGCTAACACGGTATCATATTGCTGATATAAAAAGAGAAATGCTACTTTTGGAAATTTGATTACTCCAGTTTTCTCACGTTTTTCCATTAAATGTGTACATATATATATCCGCAATCCAAGATGGTGGTTATAATTAAATTTGGCGGCCACATGTTGAAGTGGAAGTACCTTCAATTTTTATTCTTTAGCTACCATAAGTCTGTACCAAATTTCAGATCTCTAGGTCCCCTAGAAGCAGAGGTAATGGAATGTGAATAAATCCAATAAGGCGGCTATAATTCAATATGGCCACCATATTTCGAAATCAAAATGACCTCACTTTTCTATTTTTACTCTATCTATTTATGGTACCCTCTGGTAAATTTCAAATCTCTATGTCAATGGGAAGTAGGAGAATTAGTTATCAGTCAGTCACTGTCACTCTTAGTTTTGTATAATTTTTACCCCCAATAGAACCAAATAAGTGCCTAGTTAAAATGCTGAAAAATAATATGTACACCTTGCTCCTCCAAAGTGCAATATTTTAGGAAGAAAAAAAAAACTGTGTAGGAAATATGAATTTTTATGACCAAAGGAACTTTTTAGGAGCTTGCTAGCAGGTACTTGGATTATAGAATTTGTTTGTTTGTTTTGTTGTTATTTATTTGTCGAAAATTGTTTAAAAAATTGTTAGTTGCTCGAAAATACTGAAATGAAGTTATATAGATTTCTTGGAAGGTTAGAGACTTGGAAACTTTTTTTAATTGAATAAACTCCAAGTTAAGGGATATCTGTGAGGAATTTAAGAAATGTCTGTCGTAATTTAGAATTAAAGTGCCTTGTTGAGGAATTTAGATTTCAGGTTGGGTCCGACTCGGGCTCTTATCCCGGGCAACTTCATTAGTTAAGCTAGAGCTAACGCGAATAAATTATCTGTTATACCTCACTTTACATTACATTTTTTGTGTAAATTGAAGGTATTTTTCTTTGTAGTAATTAATTCTACAAGTAACTTTATTGTAGCTTAGAGAGCTCTCTTAAAATAGTGCTACCATCTCTTCATCATTAAGTATATATTTGACTGAGTCTGCTTTCCACCAAAAATGTCCATCATTAGTGGCTAATGAAAAAACAATATAAGTTAAATAAGGGACTGTGCTAGAGACAGTGTTAATATACTTTCTGTTTAAGGGTAGTCTTGAATTTAAAGCAAAAGTTGTGGCGGTGAGTCCTAGTTAGGAGCGAACTGAATTCATATTTGTGAAGGATATAATTAAATTGAATTTATTCATGTGAAATTCTAGGAAGATACTAATAATTGTATAATTTATTCTTTTATGATTAGAAAGAAGCAATTTATTATTATTGTTTTCCCCTTTTTTATGTGTGTATAATATAATGGTAATGGTATTAGCAATTTTTGTTGATATATTATGAACTATGATTTTATTAATTTTTTTAAATATAGTTGGCCTTTTTCAAGCTTTATTAAAAGGACAGCAAAATATCTCAAATAATAATAATCGTAAAAGTGGATTTTAAAGGATATAATATATAAAAAACCGAATATTGTTCAGTTGGTATACAGTAAAATGCTTCCTCGGTTAGTGTTGAGATGCGAACTACTAGAAGGGACGGTTAGAAGGACGAAGGGCCGGACAGGATTTATATAAAGTTTTGGTTGGAATGAAGGGTCATCAATATCAGAAAGGGACGCATACATCATCCAAGAGACGGGTTAGGGCCAAGGGATTGGGACCAAGCTCCCCCGGCAATAGATGGCAAGTCCTGTGAATAGCGCAGGATATAGATGAAGGCTTTCGTCGCCTTCTCTTCCTCTCTAGGATACAATGGAAGCCATGTTGCATTATATACAAACCTCGCTACATTATACATAGTGTACAAGTGACAACAGTCCGTGAATAGTAAAGCAAACTGACCGGCTAACTTGAAGATATACGCCCCACTTCAACTCTGTAATAATAATAACGCTTGAGCTCAAGCTATTATTGCCGTTAAGTGATACCCTAAACTATAACGGCTATTACCTTGTATTCAGTACTAGATCTTTCCCTATGTCTATCACTTGTGTACAAATAGAGACCCCCATTTATCAATACGACTACTTGCTTAATGTACATGGAGCTTCTGCTTGACAAACAATATAAGAAAGACGTAAATTCTACCATACTTGTACTGAAATATCAATGCGAACTTAAACCTTCTCGCTTCCCAACCTTAATTTAATGCGTTTTTTATAGATTTTTTTGTTCATTTGTTAAAAAAAATAGAAGGGGGATACAAAAAAGTGTAATTTTCAAGGACACATGGCGGAAAGATGAATTGGTTCAAAAAACAAAACCAAATATATATTTGTATTTAGGGTGTTCTTTATTCATTTAACACATTTAAACTATAGATTTTTAGGAATGATTTTTTTTGGGGGTCATCCCTATATAATTTTCCTGTTTTTAGGTTATTACTCATAACATAACTGCTGTGCTAAGTACTTTCGGAGATCAGGTGCGTTACAGACAGACATACAATCGTAATTCAGCTATCGCAGATTTTTTATTTGACTTGCAATGTATGTATGATGTATGTTCGGGTCAAATCTTGCAACTGAATTTTAAAGCATTTATCCTCAACCGATTGAATTTAAATTTTGCATACACGTCTAGTTTGGATGACAATGCATGTTTAGCTAAGTGACGTCATTTTAAATCCAATATTACGGGTAGCCCAAGATGGTGAATTAGTTATTTTTTAAGCACGCCCATAATATGGGTATCAAATGAAAGTGTTTGCTGAGAAGAATACGAAAAATAAAATGCCTTCACTCTAAATCCAATATGGCGGATGGCCCAAGATAAAATCTTGTTTTTAAAAATGTTATTTTACTATTCATTTTTACAAGCCTTTATATTCTTTTAAAATGGAAAATAATCTTAATAAAAGTGACAAGTCAAGAAATTCCAATGCCATAATAGTCCGCCAAGTCGTGTGGCAAACACATAGCTTCTTAAGGTTACGGAACACATTGTGATAAATCTGAAAGGAGGTCTCTGAATCTAAAAATTCCTGGACAGAATTCCATTTCAGTCATTAGGGGAGATTTTTGGTCTCTGGTATGATTAAAAAATGGGGGAGGCTCAATAATGGGTCGTAATAGCAAAACACTATTAAAGTAAGTGAGAAGGCCCTGCCAAAGTCGCCGCTTATACTTGGCGAGTATAATCAGGCGAAGCACTCGCATCCAGATAGCGAGCACCCCAGTACCATTGACTCCATGTCCCTCGTATCCCTTTGACTTATATGTTCAGAAAAATCATACCCCGAGGCGAAATCGAGAAATACATTTTTGCCCCAAATTTGAGTTTGTAAATTTGAGGATATATCTACCCCCCAAAAAGTCAGAAAAATATTTCTCAAAAACGGTTCCGACGATTTTAATTAAAAATAAGAATCTAACAATATAAGCCGTTTTCCTGGGAATAATCTAGTTCCTGAGAAAATAGCTTAAAACGTGGCGGAGCCCGGGTTCGATTCCCCGCCCAGGAGAAGTTATTTGTATGATATATTTTGATGAAATGTACCAAAATAATTAAATGTACTGTACATACAAAAGCTAATAAATGGTATAGTAATTATGGATTCGTATATGAGAAAGTTTTTCTGAGTTGTCTTGGACCGATTATTATTATTATTATTATTAATTTCGTAGAAAAAACCTAATACTTACATGCTTATTTATAGGGTTTAGACACAATTGGTCATTTTAATAAGGTTTGTTACATTTATTTTTTTGTGTTAAAAATAACTAGGTATTTTTTAAAAAACCCAAATAACCCACAAAAACCCGGATTTTGTTAAAAATACCCAGGTGGGTTGGGCTTTTTCCATAAAACCTGGGTTTTTTCCAACCCTGATTGTGACCCATTATCCCAATTTCATCAAAATAAGACGTCTAGTTTTTAAGAGATGTTTGTTCACAAAAACTTTGAACTGCAGATAGATAAGAGACCAATTATGCTCCCTGATGTCATAAACGGATTTCTGTCGTGGAAATTTTAAATTTGGAGACATAAAAAAAATGTCGTACTTTTAGACTAATCACAATGCTTTCATTACCTTCAGTAAGCTCGGTAGTAAAAATTGTTCGTGAAAGAATAAATTAGTTAGTGAAATAAAACTGTTATATTTGTCACAGTTTTAAAATCTTTCCGCTCTATAAAGAAAAGCGTCATAATATTAAATGATAAAATAAAAAAATTATATTAAATATTAACGGTTTCTCGCCTTCAAGGAAAGAATTCACGGTTGAATTAAGCACGACTAGTCATAATGCCAACTTCAGCTTTTATCTTCTTTTTTACAAATAAAAAAAAACGAAATCATAAATAAAATTAAATATCTTTTATATTTCCTTATGAATTTAATAATAAAAAAATTATATTTATAGACGAAAATATTAAAAGTTGCCTTTTTTATTTTAACTCTAAAATCATACAACTATTTTTTATGTTCTCTTTTTACATTTATTATTAATATTTTATATATATATATATATATATATATATATATATATATATATATATATATATATATATATATATATATATATATATATACTATATCTGTCTGCCTATTATTGTAGCACGTAGCCACACATAGACTTAGGTCTCACATGGGAATAGAAGTGTGGTTGAAATTTTACTTCTTTCAATTCCTTGAGGGGTCACAATTATTTTTATTCAATATTAAATGTGTACAGACGTTTAAAATTAATATAAGCCTATCTGTGAGCTACTTTAGACAAATCATAAAATATTCTTTAAAATCGGATGTGATTTTTAAGATGTATATATTTTTGACAGACACGAGATTAAAAATGTTCTCTGATATTATTATTATTTCTGTTGTCTGAAGAGGATTTCTGACCAGTAAGTTTTGAATTCTGAGTCATAGTGCAATGCTTCCGTTACCTTCAATTAGCTAGGAATTATGTAAATATCTCCCAAAGAATTAATAGAATATTAATATTTTAATATAGTTCTCTTAGAATGTCGTATGTTTTACTGTAATTATCAATAAATTGAATGAGGTTGTTTGAGAATTTGTTCTTGAAACGTGTTATTTAATAATAAGGAGTTATTTAATAATTAACTTTTGAGCTAAAAATCAAACAGTATGTTCATCCATTATTAAATATATTTTTATAGCTTCTTAAACCAATCTGAGATTTTAGGTTTTATTTAAATGAAGAAATAAAATAATATAAAGGGATAAGTTAATAAATTATTAACTATATATTTTTTTAGTCCCTAAAGGGGGAAATAGGATTGCAGTAATAAAAGAAGGGAAATCGAGCCCTGACTGATCTAAAAATAAATAACCCCCCGAAATTAATAAAACATCTTTAAAATAAAATAATGCATTAAATAAAACAATAGGTATAATGAAATAAATCATTGGATATGATTGTTACATAATATGATTGTATTTTGATAACTCGTTGCTTATCTTGAAATGTTACTGGCTATTTAAAATAAAATGATTGTGCTTGAAGTCTCACGTAAAACTGGTTTCGTTGGTATTGTGAACATGAAATTAATTATTATAAGAGGTGGGCTACGCAAAAAGTTTATCCTTTTTGACAATATGGCGTGAAAAATTAAACAATTTACACAAGTTTTATATATTTTTGTAAACTACTCTTTTTACTTTCATTTGTTACCCCTCTCAAAATTTCAAAAAAGAAAAAATCGCATGACGAATTATCCGCCATATTAGATTCCCAGTTAATCACATCAAATTGTTATTCTTATTTTTTCTATGGTTCAGCAGACCACACGTTTTCCTACACCAATTTTATACATCAACTTCCTCGTGTTACTAGATTAAGAGGTTCCTTATTCGATCCCCCGAGGAGTCACTATGTTTTTATCGGTAATAACGAAGAGGTAAATTAATTTTTTCAGGACATTTTTATCGACCATAAGGTATTAGCGGGTATTTTAAGAAATAATTTTTTTTAAATTGTTTATATAATATATTTGTAATCTACACATTATCCGCTTTGATTTGATACCCCACTCAAAATTTAAATTTTTTACCCTGTAATCTGATTTATGCACCGCCATTATGGATGCCCGCAGTTAATCAAATTGCTATTCTTATTTTTTCTATGGTCCAGCAGACTGCAGATTGTGCATATTTTTTTTTTTTATAATTTTAGTAGCTGCATAAATATAGTTTTAGGAGGGGGGGGGGGGGGCACGCACAAGTTCGATGTTTCTTGACAAAGTGGCATGAAAAATTACACATTTTTCATAGGTACTTCAATATTTTTCATTTGATACACCACTAATCATTTTTTAAAAAAAAATTCGTGTGACATGAAATATCCACGCCGTTTTGGATTTAAACAGATGATAATTTTAAGTTCGCTACATTTTTCCTGTATGCACCAAAACGATGTGTTATACTTCAAAGTTTCACGTTTTATCTTTTTTGATTAATAAGTTATTGGAACCGTACACAATGACAGACGACACCAGGAACGAAACTATAGAGGTTTCTTTTTTTTTTGGTTTTACCAGCGAAACCGTAAAAAGGAGGAATTATTTTACTCTTACATTACTTTTTAACTATCTTTTAAAATGGTTATAAAAAAAGTTATAAATATTTTTGCATAATAGATTTTGTTAACATTCTTCACATCTGCAGTAATCTCAGTTATAAATTAAAAGGGGAAGGGATGTTTTCAGTATTTCCTGAAAGGAGTCGTCTCTTAAAGATGTTATTTTTAGCCATAAATCACTGTTATTACCTAACTTACTTAGAAACAGATATAAGAACAAGGAAGGTGGGTTGAATGAGAAAAAGATACCAATTTTAATAATGGTTATAACTTTACTATGCGTGTTTTCAAATATATATATATATGCATGTAAGTAGTATGTATTGCATTAAGTTTTGATAGGTACATAACCATTGAAGGCTTTTAAATGTAATAAGTTTACGTAATTGTGCGTTCGTGATGTGAAAAAGAAATAGTCGTATATCTTCTTTTAGTTCGAATCAATGATAATAGTTCAATATTTATTATAAATAAGTAATGACATGTTTCTATTACCTTTTAATATTGAATTATTGTTATGCCATGTCGTTTTATTGATTTATAACTTGATTTATTTAAACGGGGATCAAATGGCTAAAATAACATATATTTTAGACGAAATAATAGTACATTACGCGTCGAGTGCGAAAAGTAGCATTTTGCATGCGAGTGTGGAGTTTGCACCCGAGCGATAGCGAGGGTGGTAAAACCACACGAGCAATGCAAAATGCCGTTTTCGCACGAGTTGCGTACCGTACTTTATCTACGATTGTTAGATTTAAATAATAAATACAGAAACAAATAAACTTGCTGTATGTAAGTTCGTATCTCTCTCTTGATAAAGATGGCATTAATTCATTAGTTGTATTTTTTGCCGAATTAATTATTCACTTCACTTGATTCACTCATTGTTTTTCACTAAAAACTCGATATAAACAGTTACTTTAATAAAAGAACACCAAATTAGTTTTGTTAAATGTAAACAAACTTAGTAATCGTGCGTAAAGCTGAAGAATTCCTCTTCTTTACCGCACTAGTGCGGTAAAGAAGAGGAATTATTCAGAACTATGAGACGCGCATGCGCAATAAAATAAAGTACGTAATACAAGTAAAAATACAAGTACGTAAATAATCCCTTTCTACGCAACTAAACAAAGATATAATGTTTATATTTCGTATCAATCGTAGATAAAATTATTTATTAGGTTAGTACTTTCTATCGAGAAGCTTATAGTGGATAAATATGTAGAAGCATCATTGATTTGTTGATAATCATTGTCAAAAATATCAAAAATAAGATTTACTAATTTTGAAGAAATTAGTGTGTTCAAAGTTCCACTCTAAAAATTACTATTGAATCATAAAACTTATGTTTGTATGTACTACTAATTCTACTTTTTATGATTATATACCGAGAAAGATTTTTTGATTGATTTACATAACTTGTTGGCATAGAAAAGCTATTTTCTAAAGAATACTGCCTAAATTTTATATATATATATATATATATATATATATATATATATATATATATATATATATATATATATATATATATATAATTGTTATTATATATATATATATATATATATATATATATATATATATATATATATATATATATATATATATATATATATTTAGTAAAATGGTATTGAGGGGTAGTATGTTGTATTACCCTTTATAATATGTATTTAAAAAATCGCGAACAATTTTTTTTTTAACAACTCGTTCAAACAATGTTAGAGGTCGACCAAGAAGTCATGAACACGGGAAAAACTGAAAGCTTAGCTTCGTTTAAAGTCGGAACTTCCGAGTATTGCCGAAGTCTGTACAGTCGGGTGCTGAGACAATACCCATTTCTTGTTTGTACGACATGCGCGGTTATGTCAAATCTCACGAATAACAACAGGAAGGTTTCCAATCTGTTAGGTTTCCTGTTTTGTTTGTTTTTATACAGTACGAATTATAGTCACAACTATCCTAAACAATTTTCGTATGATCCACAAATCCACGGGATGATGCAAATGCAAAGGGACGCTACAAATAACAGGGTTGAAACAAACCTAAAACGTATTTGTTATTATAAAAATGATTGCTCTCCGTGACAATTAATCAAAATAATAAGCGAATTTCTAGTTTGTTTTGCCCCATTATATTTTTTATAAATTAAATAAGCAATAACCGTGAAACTTATCTTAGAATCTCATTAATTTTATAATGGAATTTTGAAGTTATAAAATAGATATTAATTTTATTGTAATACAAATAACTTTTAATATTACAGGACTAGATAAAGTTTACAAACTATTTACAAACAGAAATAAAAAAGTAACAAATCAAACTCAGATATAAAGAGGAAGAAAAAATAAGATTAAGAATGAAGAAAATCTATTTAGATTTAAAGAATATTACAATGAAAAATCAATAAATAATAATATAAAGATATTATGGTATATTATTAGTGATTTCTTATCAGGTACAGTGTTGCCTGTTGCAAAAAAATTTAAAAAATATTGAAGTTATCAAAAATTAAATTATTAATAACAAAAGAACAACACTGTGTTTTTTGACAGTGGTCTATTTTATTAAAACCTGACTATACATGATACCAAAAAACGATACTAGCGCACTCCTCAGATTTCCATGACTTCTCGGTCGACCTCTAGTAGCAAAAGTTTAAGATATAGCTCATTGAAATAAGACTGTTAAGTAAGAAAAAAATGTTTTCTAGACAATGATTGACAATGGGGTTTATTTCTATAAAAATGTATATTTTTCTGAGTTGTCTTGGACCAACCAATTTCCTCTTTTCTCAGCACTGTCTGACTTATCGCTTTTGTTTTTACTCCCAGGCATTTTTAACTGATTATTTTATATATTAATAATTTAGAAAGCAATGAATATTTTTGTCCGATTTGATTCTTCATTTTACTCTTTAGTTTTTGTTTTTTTAAATCTATCAAATTCGGTTGAATAGAGCATTATCTTGTCGAAAACCCATAAATTATTCGAGGAGAGGAATTATTTCTCTTGACATCTCTGTAAAATTATAACTGGCCGGATGGGGTCCGCGAGACCTCAACTTTGCACCTACAATAGGAAGGGTTTTGGAGTTTGAAAGTTTGAGAAGGGGTTTCCCTTAACAAGACGTCATTGTCTTGAGGTTAAATAATGAAGAGAGGTGTCTTACTCCTGGACATTTATAACCATTCTCGAATTTCTCTCTGACCAGAAGCTATGCATCTACACTGACGTAACTAACTCTACTAATAAAATAAACTTTATCGACAAATTCTCTATATTATTAATGCTTAAAATAGTTTGCTTTACTTTAGTTTAGAAATTAATTTAATTTATCTAATTAGTTTAAGAGTTACTTACTTTAAGTCGATATTACTCTAATTTGCTTACGTTAAAGTTTATACTACTTAAAGCTGTGATACGTGTTAGACAAATTACATGAAAATATTGAACCATGTAAAGGAGCGTTTATTCTCTTAGATTGGATAACTAAAAGTTTAAGTAATGCACTCCACATATCTATTAAGAGTAGATTTATTAAAGCGAAACCGGGTTTCAACCACAAATCATAATCAGCTGAGAAAATGTGGTTAGGTAAAATTGATAATTAATTTACAGGGTATTTGAAAAGTGTAGGACTCCCTGTTATTTCCAAAAGTATTCAGTTTCATGGAAAATTATACTATTATAAAACCTATTAAACGTTAACTACGTGCCCTTGATTAAAAGCCCTATGAAAGGCAACTTAAAATTCTTGAATGGGAACCTGAATTTTTCATGGCAGGGCGGGTACTGCCCCGAGAATAAGCATTGCCTAGCCTTGCACAGTGGAGATGGTGTGTTCATTCCACAAGGTGTGCTGCATTCCATATGCAACTATTTATTTTTAATAGTATAATTTCCTATTAATAATTTCAAGAGATAAAATAACATTTGTCTATTTTACAAAGATTTAAACTTAACCAATGTAATAATTATAATATTCTTATAACATTATCTTTTAAAGAGTTCTTCACATATATATATTTTATAAATTTATGTAGAACGTGTAAGTTGGGTATATAAGGATAAATGAAGTTGAAAGCAGTTTATTAAAGTTGGTTTCAAAGTATATAGTTGAATGATTTTGGCAAAATCAGCTTAATTATAGCAAGTAACTTATACCATATCTAATATTGCTGATATGCCTTAAACTTTTATTTGCTGCCTTACATGAATCTTTATTTCATTTTAATGTGTAATATATTGGAAAAAAACAGCTTAAAATATATAGCAACTATGAATAAATTAGCTATAAAGTTTAAGTTGCTTTCAATCGAGTTTTTCATACAATTTAAAGCTATTGCATTTGATTAATTGCGCGAGAAGAGTGATTATAAAAAGTGGTTGCTTTATTTAACGAAATAAGTGGAAGGGGTTTACGGATAAATTGTATCTCGGTAGATTTCTTTTTCCTCTTATCATATTAAGTCTATCTAGATAATTAAGGCAATTACTTTTTTATTTTTCTTCATGTGTAATTTAACCCTTTCGGTCACCGCGTCCTCTACAGAGGACACTAACTTTCCGAGGCTGTCACTAGCTATGGGAAGGGAGAACATAGAATATATCGGTTGATACTTGTTAAGTGATTAGTTCTGAATTCCACCACCTTATTTCTGTAATTTACAATAGCTTGGGGTAGGCTATATTCATTATTTTCTTTCTGTAAATCATACGACCTCTGCCTTGTTCGTTCTGTCCCACAATTTTATTTTTTTGGAGACAGTGTAATTTATTTATTGGTTTTTAGGGTTTCGTTGGTAAAACCAAAAAAAGAAACCCTTATAGTTTCGTTCATGTGTCTGTCTGTCTGTCTGTCTGTCTGTCACTCTGTACGGTTCCAATAACTTTTGAATAAAAAGAGATAGAAACGTGAAACTTTCCAATATTAAAAATCGTTTTGACGCGCACACAGGAAAAATATAGCGAACTCAAAATTATCAGCTGTTCAAATCCAAAATGGCGGATAACTCACGTCATGCGAAAAAAATATTTTTTTTAAATTTTAAGTGGGGTATCAAATGAAAGGTATTAAAGAGTAGATTACAAATATATATATCACTTAAGGAAAGTGTTCAATTTTCGGCGCCATTTTGTCAAAAAACATCGAAATTTTGCGTGTCCCCCCCCCCTTAAAATCGTATTTCCGCTCATACTAAAAATATAGAAAAATATGCAAAATGTGTGGTCTGGTGGGCCATAGAAAAAATAAGATTAGCAATTTGATCTGATTTACTGGGAATCCAAGATGGCGGATAATTCATGTCACACGAAAATAAATATTTTTTAAAAATTTTGGGTGGGGTATCAAATGAAAGGTATTGAAGAGTAGATTACAAATATATATATCACTTAGGGAAAGTGTTCAATTTTCGGCGCCATTTTGTCAAAAAACATCGAAATTTTGCGTGTCCCCCCCCCCCCTAAAATCGTATTTCCGCTCTTACTAAAACTAAAAATATAGAAAAATATGCAAAATGTGCGGTCTGATGGGCCAAAGAAAAAATAAGAATAGCAACTTGGTCGGATTAACTGGGAATCCAAGATGGCGGCTAATTGCTGTCACAGGGAAAAAAATATTTTTTCAAAATTTTGAGTGGGGTATCAAGCAAAAGGTATTGAAGAGTGGATTACAAAAATATATAACACGTGTGGAAAGCGTTTAATTTTCTACGCCATCTTGTCAAAATCCCCCCCCCCCAACTACTAATTTCATGTTTACAACACCAACGAAACCCTTTTTACGTGAGACTTCACGCACTACCAATTTATTATTTTTTTTATTGTTTATAAAAGTTAAATATAATCAAAAAACATTTTTTGTGCTCATTCGGTCAATAAATTTAAAATTTATAAGGGTTTAAAGATCTGTCCTCTACAGAGGACAAAAGTACTATACGGAAGATGGATAAGGAAAAAAAAAATCTAACTTCCAAGAGATTTAGACGATTTTTAACAAAGGTGATGATTCAGAACTATCTGAAATCAATGATGATGATGATTTATTAGCAGAAGAACGAATTTGTGATGATTCTTACGAATTATTGCCCGAAAATGAGATCGTGGAAGAATGTAAGTAATAATATATACGTCTCCAAAGATGCCCAAGCGAGAGGCACATCTAAAACCCATTGAGGAGGTTAGGTATGGCCATTATGATCATCTACCTTTATTTGAACAAAAAAATGAAACTAGCAGATGCAAAAATATAGGCTGCAAAAGCAAAACTTATATAAAATGCATAAAATGTGTTGTCAATTTATGTATTTCGAGAAAAAAGAAAAGGTTTTTTAAATTTCCATTCTAAATAATATTGTTTTTTATATCATTTTTTGCTCTTTTAAATTCAAATATTGTAATTATTATTAAAAATAAAAACTTAAATTTTGAATTTGAGAATTAGTTTTGTCACCTTTAAGTAACCATGTCCTCTGTAGAGGACAGTTAATATCTCAGGAACAAGATAAGCTAGATGAATTTTTTTTTCACGAAAAATCATAAAAAAAATCATTATGCTCAAATCCATGCAAACATTTTTTTTTTTCCATCAATTTCATAATTCGTGACTGAAAGGGTTAATTTATACACGGATTTTTTAATTGAAGCGAGCGTAGCGAGCTTCCTACATTCAACGAAACATGCTCCGTGTCTGTCTGTCTGTCTGTCTGTCAGTAACGTTCACGCGTGTGACGATAACTTGAGTAAAAGTTGACCGATTTAGTTGAAATTTGGTATACATGATCCTCTTACTAATACTCAGGCTAAGTTCGTTGGACAGCATGATCCGTCCAAGAGTTCGCGCGCAACGCTCGCGTAAACGAGAGGTTCAAAAATTAAATTGGAATTTCAGGACGGGAAAAGATTCTATCATCATCTATTTGATGAGACGAACATTTTTTTCAAATAACATTTTTTAGTAAAACCAACAGCGACACCGCTATGAATTAATAAAGATCGCTAAAACTATTAAAGCGGGCCTAAACGTTTAAAATAGAGAAAACAACCTTTTTACCGATATCTTACGTTCTAACGTAACGATTTTAATAAAACTTCATAGACACCATCTGATGCACAATTGAAACAGGCATGCAAAATTTCAATTTGATACATGCAGTAGTTTGTTTGTAGCAAAGAGATACAAATTATAAATATTGAAATAGAGATGTGTGGTTAGTGGAATTGTAAGAATGCGGGGTGGTTCCCCTACTACTAGCCGCTGCACTACTACCAGACCCATTATCTATCAACTCATCATGATTCACAATAATCTTTTTTTTTCAATATTCAATACATATTTATTACTATACGCTCGCTTCAATGATAGAGCCACGCGATGCCTAGTATATATATATATATATATATATATATATATATATATATATATATATATATATATATATATACGGATATATATATATATATATATATATATATATATATATATATATATATATATATATATATATATATATATATATTATATATATAAATGATTGAGTCGTTCTTTAGATGTTTTACGGTGAGTTTAGGTCTTGGGTTAATATTTATTGTGTAGTAGCTTCTTAGTTTTTTCCGTTTTGATAGTTATGAGTGTTTGTTTCATGGGTTTTTTGTATTTCGTTTGTTTTTTAGGCCCCTGAAGAAGGTTTTAAGTAAAAACCGAAACGTCGGGATTGTAACATAGTGACGATTTTTGTGACCGAAACCTGAGTTTTGTTTGTTTCTTTCTATATATATATATATATATATATATATATATATATATATATATATATATATATATATATATATATATATATATATATATACATATATATATACATATATATATATATATATATATATATATATATATATATATATATATATATATATATACATATATATATATATATATACATATATATATATATACATATATATATACATATATATACATATATATATATACATATATATACATATATATATATACATATATATATATACATATATATATATATATACATATATATATATATATACATATATATATATATATACATATATATATACATATATATATATATATATATATATATATATATATATATATATATATATATATATATATATATATATATATATATATATATATATATATATATATATATATATATATATATATATATATATATATATATATATATATATATATATACAGGTTATGGACCAAAGAAAGTTTGGCCACAGTATAGATATTACTTTTTTGATAATGTAACTTTGCGGGAGGGGGTCTGAAACTTGGCAATATTTCCATGGTTAGGTTTTGTTTGGGATATTTATTTCTAATTCTTGTTATATTTCTTTAAAATTAATTTAAAACATTACCTCATTTAAAGTAATAAAAGTTATAAATTATTTAAAGTAATTAAAGGTTTACCTTATTTAAGATAAAGTTTTGACTCAGTTTCATCTTATGTTACTTCCTTAATGTTACATTTGTAAAGGAGAATGTATAAAGGAAAAAGAGAAGGAAAAAAACTTTGTGAAAACAGCACTGATAAAGATTCAACTATGAAATACTGAATAACCTTTTTAGCATTTTATTAAAAGGTGAAACCTTAAAAAAAACTTTTTATTCGCTTAGGATCTAACTCACTAGCTTGTTTTATGACCCGTGTAAATCACATTGAATGTGCATAAAAATAAGGGATATTACTTTTTCCCTCTTTGAAAAAGTTGAAAGAAAAAAAAAGTTTCCCCTCCGTTTAAGGTAAATATTTGCTTTAGGTATTATGGTCCATAGTTTATCTGCTCTTGTGAGTATTTGGCTAAATAGGATAGAAAATATGGTTAAAAAATCACTGTAAAAAAAGAACAGAATCCGCTCTTAATTACACAAAAGGATTAAAAGAAAAAAAACCTACCTATAATAAATCTAATTTAATTCGAAGCTAATAGGGCATTTTCCAAGGTATTCCTAAAAAAAAGAATAAAATAAAACAGCTATGAATCTGGGAATGTTATATATTTTTTGGTTCTGTTGGACAACAAGCCCCAGGAGTGAAAACATATAAATCATATAGGGCAAGGTCGTATGGGTCCTTGTTTTTTTTGTAGAGAAAGTTTTTTCCCTTCAAAACGTTGGTTTTTTCTCCCTCCGTTTTTCTGATATCGGTTTTGATAAATGATTATTATTATCACTGTTAAGAGCACTTTTTCCTGAGGTTTTTGCGGTGCCAAATGTGTTTTATGTTAGGGGATTGTATTTAGTTTTAATGCTCGGATTAAAGGATGTCAGGTAAATATTACTTTTTCGATATTTATATATGTATATGTATATATATATATATGTATATATATATATATATATATATATATATATATATATATATATATATATATATATATATATATATATATATATATATATATGCATGTGTGTGTGTGTATGTGTATAATCAATAAGTCATACTTACTGCGCCCATGTTAGATAATACCGCGGCTGTCCAAAGTTTGGGTAGAATTTAAGCCTACACATAAATTATTTAGTTTTGCGTTATTTTAATTTAAATAGCTCTGAATTGTTTGGAAAAGTTTAGGCTTTCCGCACTCAAGTTTCGTTTCCAACTTGTTGTTATTCAATACTTTGTTGTTTTTTTTTTCAACAGATTACTGTATCCTCCATAACTAAATATTGGTTTAGGAATTTACTAATTTTGTTAGGATGGCCCCTAAGTTACTTAGACCGTTTTTACTTTCTCACATAGAGAGAAATTGTTGAAATGGCGCGAAAATTCCAAAAAAGTGTTTTTTGACAAAAGTCTGTCTGTCGTGTTTGCAGACGCATGGAGCTTAAGCTACTGTGTTTTTATCAATTAAATAAGATATTATGGAATTTAAATACAGTTTGAACAACACGAGAAAGTTTGTCTGAGTTGTCTCGGACATTTTTTTTTTTTTTTCAAAAAGAATTTAATTAATCAATAGATTGTCAAATCAAAAACTGCTTAATACTTGCCTTATAAACAAAAAAGCTTAAAACTTTGGCACTTGACCATTTCTGGAAGTTGAAAGCGAAGAAAATTCCTAAGCATTTTGTACTTTCTTGAATTATTTCATTTTCTTTGCTGGGTTTAGCTGTTAAAAATGTCTACCCTTTAATATTTATACCGATTGTGAAACTTCAGAATGTCGTTTTCTCCGAAAAAAACTTCATTATTATCACTGCTAAAAAATTTGTAAAGCTTGTGTAGATAGAGCTCAAGCCTGCCAAAGGGCTTATCAAACTGTATGTGTTATGGATGATATTGGGTTAGTGTGTCACTCCGTCAGTTCTACAAAACCTTGAAATTTGCATGCATAACCAGTTAAGCAAGCGACCAGTTGAAAGTAGCGACAGTTATTCGCTACTTTACTTAAGCTAATCACTTATATAGCGATGCTGGATGATCCAGATCTGTGATAACCCATCCAAGATGTGACCGCATCACCAATGCTATTTTCTTTAATTTAATTAAATATTAATTATTGTACCGAAGTTCCTTATAGCACATTACAGCGTCTGGAGCCTGGGAGTGAATTCGAAAAAAAATACCGGTAACGAAATCGACCGATGACGATAACTTGAGTTAAAGTGACCGATTTATTTGAAATTTGGTGCACATGTTCATTTTACTAATTACCAAGATGAGTTCGTTGGATAACGTTTTCCGCCCAAGCATTCGCGTGAACGTCAGTTTCAAATTTAAAATCGGAATTTTAAGACGGGAAAAAATTCTAACTTCATCCATTCAATGAGGCAAATCAACTTTTGTAAAATATATTTTTTTTAGTAAGACCAACACTGACACCGCTATGAAGTGTTAAAGATCGCTTAAACTATTAAAGCGGACCTAAACTTTAAAATAGAGAGAACACCGTTGTTACCGATATCTTACATTCTACGTAACAATTTTAATTAAACTTCATACACATCGTCTAAAGAACAATTGAAAAAGGCATTTAAAATTTAGACCTGATGCAAGAAAAATTTTGTGTAGTGAAGTGTTATATTTTATAATATTTTAAGTGGAGTAGGCCGGGGCGTGAGGGCAGGGAATAGTCCTGTTCCTCACTACTCGGCTCTTTACTACAATCATCCTCTTTAACTATAAACTCATCATGATTAATTATTTTCTCAATATTCAATACATATTTGTTCCAAGACGCTCGCTTTAATAATAAAAAAAAAAAAAAAAATGTTTTTCTTTTCATTTTGCCTTAACTCCGCTAAATACAAATACATAGGTAATTCTTTTTAATTTTCTCTCTTTTCTAACTCCGCCATGTATAAGTAGTTTAGCATCCTATACTTAGCAGTGTGATTTATAATTTATATTTAATGGAAAGCGTAAGGAAAACTTCGTTCCTACCGGGTGAAAACTTCGTTCCTACCGGGTGTCCCGCGAACACGATTTTTTTTATTTTTCAGTTTGTTAGATCACTTTAATACATTATTACTATTAATGGTGTATCCTATAATTAAAGCAAAAGTTAGTCATTCACATATAACTTTTAAAGAGTTGTATCATTTAACATTTTGTTATGTTCACTTAGAGTATGTAGTATGCTCTTACAGCTCGTCAATAATAAAGATCTTACCAGGTGAGGACCAACAACATTTTTTAACATTATTTATTTACATTATTCAAGGATAATGTGTTATTGGAGAATATAAACTCTTGTTTGGTTTTAGGACATTATTATAAATTGGGGTGTAATAGTTCGATAGTTTTCCTTTTTTCCCATACGTAGATAGTGGACTAGCTATAATAGTCGTAAGATAAGGTCAGATACGCTTTTTTGGGCTGTGTTAATTCTATGGGTATTAATTACGTACCTTAATTAAGTCAATTTATTCTTACCTGATTTTGTAATTATAATTAAATTAAATTGAGGACACCGAAGATCAGCAAAAGTAAAAATAAAAAAATTGGATTTAATGACGATTAAGAAAAAATTATTTCCTTCTTTAATTATAAAAACAAAAACATATATTGTGATATTTCATCCCTTACTTTGCGACATCTTCAAACCTGTAAATTTATTTCACAATTAGATACATTTATCTTTTTATTATGCATAGTCAATTAATCAGTGTGGATATTATACATTTGCTTTTGTTAAAATATAAAATTAGAATAGAAAATTGACTCCAATAATAAATTAATTTAAAATAAGAATAAAAAGCCATTATACACTTGAATAATTTATCATTAAAACTGTTAATCGTAAATTTTAAATTTAAAAAATAAAAAATGTATTTTTCCTTGTTAGAGGTCTTAGCTGTATAAAATCATTAATAAGTTAATAACCCTAATTGTTAAAGACTAAGATAATCTAATAAACACTGATGCATGTACAGTACATGTATTGTTTGATGATATGCAATTTATTTATGCGAGGGTATTTACTTTATTGTTTTTTTTTTTAGCAAGGCAGTGATTGTCATTATTTGTATTTCTTTTATACAAAAAGAATAAATTAAGGAGGAGGTCAAAGAAAGTCAATGTGAACTAAATAAAAACAAGTGTAGCATTTGGGTTCGGATAAAAATAACTCTGTAAAAAAGTTTTTTTTTAATTTTTTATTCTCTTTCTTAATTTGACATTTTGGTGCTGTGTCTGGGATTGTTTACCACTTGAAAGGAAATCATATTGTAGTAAAAAGTCGATTTACTTCTCTTGCCAACAAAAGAGAGAAAGGGTTTTTTGGGGAGGGGTTTTTGTAGAAACGCTGTCATTTTTGATCACAAAGAAAATAAGTTCATTGTTCGATCCGGCTCGAAGGACCAAATAAATAGTGACGCTTTGTTGTTGTTTTGCTTGGACACTAGGTAGGACTAGCGTCGTGTCTCGGTGAGTTATTTTCCTCTTCAAAACAACCTCATTACTGATTGTTACCTCCTTGACATCTAGCCATTCTCGTCTTGCTCTTTTATCTTTAGTAAGTTCTCGAAAATACTCCTTTTATCCTGCCCTGATTTTCTTTTTATTGAATAGCCTTGTAAAAGAGAGAATAAAGGATTTTCTAGGGTACTCTATTAAGCTTATATATATATATATATATATATATATATATATATATATATATATATATATATATATATATATATATATATATATATATATATAAAAGTATAAATATAAACATTCCAGCAATAACATTTTGATCAAAGCAATAGAAACTTCGAGGGTAAAAGCAAATGATTCTTCCTGTTTCTACCAAAATTACATCTAACACTTTAGATTGTAGCAGTCGTTTTATCCTTTGATCATACTTCTAACATAATATTAAAAAAAGTATAGAAGCCGCAGCATTGAAAATGTATTTCCCTCAGTCAATCTTCTCAAAAAAAGTTTATCTTTGACTACATGCAATCCATGTTTTACTTAATCTATATTCTAAATTTAATATCTTTACAAAGGTGATTTTTATACTTCTATTATTTATAAAGAACTTTTTTACTTTAATTGTTTATAATAACCAGTATGTCTTCATTAAGTATAATTTTAATATATATTTATTATTATTATTTACGTGTACTAAATGCTTACTTTCTAACTTCTTAAGTCATTATGATAGTTTCTAGTACTTCGTTATAATACTACTAGTACTTCGTTATAATACTACTAGTACTTCTTTACTAGTATACCGACTAGAAAATTGCCTCATCCTGTGGGAAGCAATATAAAATAAAATAAGAATTTAAAAGGGAGACAGAGAGAGAAAACTACACTCCGACCTTGAAATTTGAACCATGGGTCTAAAAAGGCCCCATACACGGTCAAAATGTTTGCGCAAACATTTTGACCTTTATTATAGGGCTGTTTGATGTTTGCGCAAACATGATATTTGACGTGTATTGTATAGCCTAAATTCAGCCGACATAAGGTTTGCGCTAATATGTTTGCGCAAAATGTTTGATCGTGATGGGGGCCTTTAGGATTGTGTCGTCTAAAATATATTTAATTGGACTCGCCTTTAAAAGTTGTTTAGTACAATTAAAAATAGTCTGTAAATTATTGTCACAATATTCGCGTAATTTGATGTTATGCTGTTAACCTATAGCCTGTTTTATTTAATTTTTCCATTTTTTTAAATCTGTCAAAATTGTTTTGATTTTTACTGGTCTTATATTACTTTGTTTTGTAAGATTCATCACACGTTTCCGTTACCCCGATTTTGAACCACTTCCCGTCATTCAATCTTCTCCAAATATTTTGCACATAGATACAACTAAGGTGAAGAATACAGCAACCAAAAAAAAAAAAAAAAAAAAAAAAAAAATGGCGTCATATCTTTGCTTTTTAAGTTTCATCGCACTCCTATTACCCCAATTTTGACCCACTTCCCGTCTTTCAATCTTCCTTAAATTTTGCACATAGATACAACTAAGGTAAAGAATACTGAAACCAAAAAAAAAAATAAAAAAAAAATAAATGAAAATAAGTAATAATTAATTATTACATCAATAAATATATTAACAAAATTTAATGACGCGCAAATGGTTGAAATTATTATTGTGCCATCTGGCTACATTCAATATACTATCCAAATTGCTTAAAAATCTTATGAGTGTACTTTTAAAGATATAGGTGTTAAAAGAGCATTCTTTGTGGTGCAATAGTGGAAAAGAAACTTATAGGCGCAGAAAGTTAAAACTCACATGAGATCTCCAGGCAAATTATGTCCTACCATCAAAATGGAAAAAAAATGTCGGACGTGTAGTTTTTAAGATATGTATAGAGTGGAATGCACAATTGGTCAGTACTATAAGTCAAGTGTTTTCCATTTATTAGTTGAACATTTTATCCAAATGTACCATAAAAAAAATGTACCATAAATAATTCCTTCGCGGGGTGGAATCGGATCCGGCCTCGCACCATCCGCGTTTGGCTATTTTTCTCAAGGACTAGATTTTTTATTTTTTTTAAATTATTTATTTCAATAGAAATGCTACAGGCTTTCGCCCAAAACAGCATATTGTAATACATACATTTTATAACAAAAATGTTGATTCAGAAGTACAGTAGGGTTTGTGAAAGAGCTATAACTCAGAATACAAAAAAAAAAAAGTATATGTTTTTTCCGGATGGCTTTAATCTCTTATCGGTTTTTTTTTTTTTTTTTGAAAATGTTGGCCAAATTTTATCGAAAGTTGCCCTGTAGTTTAAGTGTTCTCCACGCATCTGCACAGACTACAGACCGACATTTTTTTTCACTCAGGGGACCTCAAAACGTGTAAATTCGTCAAAATTTACCATAGAATTTTTACGTCACCTCAATAATTTTTCATTATAATGTACTACTACCTATAAAAAAAATAACTTAAATTAGTTGATTTTTGGTCTAAAGGAAAATTAAAACGCTCCCATTTGCGATATTTCGACCCCTCCTTGGGTCATTCTCCAGCTAAAAACCAATTTATTAAATATATTAATTACATATAGGCATCAGCAATTTATTGATTGGTTAAATTCAATAAATTGTTGATGCCTATATGTAATTAATATATTTAATAAATTGGTTTCTAGCTTGAGAATGACCCAAGGAGGGGTCGAAATATCGCAAATGGGAGTTTTAATTTTCCTTTAGACCAAAAATCAACTAATTTAAACAATACAAGGAATCAACTACTCTACTTAATAATAAAATAACTGTTTTTACAATTAAAATTGACATTTTCAAAGTCGAATAAGTTATGAATGCGATTTTGTAGGAAATCACGGTTAGTCTTGTCTTTTATATTAATGGTATTATGCATTAAATTTATATATTTTAATATTTTATCTAAACTTAAGAACATGAAAATAAAAAGTAAATTGTATTCAATGTTATATAATTTTTTCTACTCTATATTCTGTAGTTTTTAGTATTTTTTGTAATGTAAATTGTGCTTTAATAATTTGTACTGCATATTAAATTTGTACCAGTCTGAATTTTTCTGTATTTTCACATGTACTTTAATGTATGAATCTGCTTTTGACAATCATATTCTCCTTGCTCTATTTACGTAAATTTTACGAGTTTTTGACTATTTTACATACTGTCCTAAGCAAGGAGTGAAAGGTCCAGTTGAAAATGATGTAAATTCGACTTAATATAATAGCTAGAAGGGTATCTGGAAGTGATGTTATATGTAGGTCTGTAGGTATACCTGGGCTTAGGGCCAGTTAATATAGGCGACTAGTCCGGCCAGTCCTTTGGCAAGATTGTGGTTGGCAGGGCTCCCACAAAGGCTGTCCTTAGTCCTTTTCTATCTTATATACACTATAACCATTATTATTTCCTTGGCCGTTGTAAATACGGATCAAGTACATTACTCTGATAGTAAAGGGGGGAGGGGTAAAAAATATGTTTTTTTTAAATGTATTTTGACTAGGATAAAAGGTGAAGAAATATGATTTTGGTTTTACATTAGATTAACCTGTTTGAAAAGCTTATTTCACTAACTATACTATCAAGTTGATGTATTATTTAAATACATAGTTATTTACATCTTAAAAATAACTAAATCTAAAATAATAGAGCACAGATGTAGTGTCCAGGGGTCTAATAGGAGTAGAAATTGTAACTCCCACTCATATCATAAGTACATTGTGTTGGAAGCAGAGTCTAACATCACTTAATTGCAATAAGTTAATTTTATTCTTCCCATTTTTATCTAAAAAGTAATGAGATCTTAAAGAATAGAACATAGGATTAGTATGTGGGAAATTTGAAAGTAGAAATTCTTACTCTCACTCATATTTAATGGCTTCTTTTAATTCTTACCTGTTAAATCCATTTTTGAATCCACCACGACAAGAATAAGAAACACTTTTCTTTAAATCATTCTTTATGGTAGTAGTGAGAACAGGGATGGATAGGGACACCGTGAAGACGGGGAATTTCCCTCCGCTTAGCAGATTAAAAAAAAAAAAAAAAAATGGTCCGAAAATTCAAACTAAACTTTCTCATATCAATATGTTTTTTCTTCAGTGTGGTGCCACTGATATAATAGCTCAATTAATTTTCACTTCTTCAAAAATGTGTAAGTGACGTTTCAATGTGACGGGTCATTAAGTCAAAAAGTATCGAGCGTCTTCATGCTGTAATGGGTGCTCCTTCTGTCCTCCTACTGTATCAGTGAGGCGCCGGAGCGCCACAAAATAAAAAATCGCGCAAAAAATAATAAAATGGATTAAAATAATAACAACACGACAATCAAGCGGCAGATGGTGGGTATCTGTCAGCAGACCCCAAAAATGCGGTTTTCTGGATATATGTTGATTATTTTTCTCATCCTTTAACTTTTTTCTGAGAAAACAAGTGCAAGTATTCTAGCTTAGCTATTTCATATGTAGTTCCTTTATATCATTGGAATGGACGAGTAATATTTTGCGCCTATTGTATTTTATCACTCATTTACCACTATTTATTCTAGCTTTAGTTATCGCATAATAAAATAAAATATGAAACAAATTGTGATATTTTACCATCACATTACTAAAATTTGAACATTTGTACTTATAATATAGGTTGACAAAGAATGAGTTTTCAGGAAGAGCCCCTCCCCCCTAAATGTGAGAGGGGGGGGGGGCTCATTACATAATATGACGCCGGTTAGTGTGTTTTCCCCTGCCGGACTCTACCTTCCCATCCGCCCCTGAGTAAGAATATAGTTTTACCTGATTCATAACATGTCATCATCCTTAATTATAGGGTTGTCGACAATGTTCAATTACCTATATTTTCTAAAGTTTAACATCACTTGGGTAAATAGTTGAATATTATTGTGAAAGAAAACCTTAATTTCATTTCTACGAACAGTAATCATTGTGTTGGTATAGATATTCTATGTACAATACTTATTTTCTTCTCAACAAAAACTTTCCCAAGTCAATTCACTATTTATATTTTGATTCTTTTATTTTTTTGTTTCTTGTTATTCCTAAAATAGAAATTTTCAAAATGTAGATTGGAAGGTCACCTCTTGGAATAACATGATTTCGCTTTGTCTAAAGGTTCTAGTACCTAGGTTGTTCTCCTAATTTTCCTCTTGTTGGGGTGTATAGTTGGAATCTTGAGCATATAGTTGGAAACTAAGGGATTCAAGCTAGAGAAACTTGAGGTTAACCAATATCTATTATAATCAGCGCAATTAAAGTTTTCTCCTTTACAACAAGTTTTAACTTTTGTCGTGTCTAGAACGGATTCTCCTTCCATCGTCTGAAGACTTAAAGGTTGCTGTAAACCTCAAAACTGTTAGCACTAATAATGTGGAACTTGTGTCGTTTTAATATACAACTAGGAAACTTTTACTTGGTTGGCAAGATAGATACCCACTTAATGTTTCAGGTATATTTAATTTCAAAAACACGCATTATGATCTAAGATGCATAATGTGAATACTTCTTCAAAACTCGAAGTTACACATCTGATACATTAAAACTAAAAAGAAGAGAAATTGTAAAATCTTATCTTATTAATATTCACAAAATGTAATCTTACTTGTTTAATCTAAAGAAATTATAATCTACAATCTAGAGATTTGAGTAGTAATAGTTGAGAGAAAGTAGTAATGGATAGATTAAAATCTTAAAAGATGAAATAAGACAAAGGAAGAACTTTTTAATTTCTTTCCTTTGTAGGAAATGGAAAAATAAAATTATGTTATAATGTTATATTATGAGTCTTTTTCCATTTTATCATCGTCTAGCACGGTACATGTTACACTATTTATAAATGGGGAATATTATCGATATGTTTATATTGTTGATTGTGAAATAAACTCTTTATTATTCAAGTTAATAATCCGCGGTACTACAGCCTACAAATGGCTTCGTCACTTGCGATTGGATTTATACACTTAAAGGTTTTCTGAGTTCAAATAAAGGGTTTTTAAAAAATGTCTGTCGTCTAAGCAGACGAGTGGAGTCTAAACTATTGGCCCAATGTCGATGATTTCGAATAAATTTTGGAACATCTCGAGGTGAATTTAGCCTTACATTTTTGAGCGCTACCACCTAAAATCAGTAAAATCGTTAAATAATATGTTTTTTTTTTCAATAACGATTCCAACCATTTTTATAAAAATGTTCTATTTTGTAGTTCTCTGTGAGAGACCGGGATTTGTGTTATTTAAAAATAAACGAATCTAACTCAACAAATTGTATTTATGGTTAGTTAGTTGTATCCTTTATCTAGAAACGAAAAATATAAATTCTTACCTGAAATTACTAACAGTAGTAGCTATTTTTTTCATAGTTATGATTATTTTATTTATTTATTATTTTTTTAAATAGCTCTTAATGTAATTATCAGTGATAAGACGTGATCCTCCATTGATAATTCCTTCATACTCCATCCAGTCATGTGTAGTGATCAAGTTATATTTTGAATTGTTAGATACAATGAAGTTTCAAGTTAGAATGGAATTGAGAAAGTGTTAAGATATTGTGAGGCCCCAAAGTTGTCAGTTGCTAACTCGGTAAATAGAGTAATGTCTAACTCTCCATTGAGTTAGTTCCAATCTCTGCTTGAATTCAGTAGACTTGACATTAATCCCTATTGCTCATAGAGATACTTTGTGACATCTGACTATGTTGAATTAATTGAAAGTATGGGTTAAAAGGACCTTTTTTGAATGGATAAGTTAGAAATTATTGTTGAATATCAAAAGTATCTTACATTGTGAAATCATTATTATAGATTGACGATAGTAATTCGTACATTATAATTAATTTAATTTACTTAAAATATAGGTTTTTATATTTTAGGTATTTTAGAACATATATTCTGTTAGAAACAGACTTATGACAATGAGGATTTTTACTTTATCAAATACGTAGTGTAAATGGAGGAAGAGTGTTGTGATGACATGTAAGTTGTATTTTTAAATTTTGATGGATTTACACGTTTGCTTGTTTGCATTTTTTTTTTTTTAAGTGTCTAATATCCCCTTTTCACCTCCTAGCTTCCGTGGAGTCGAATTTCGAATTATTTCACATAGAGAAAGCCCAAATAAAATCTATATTTTATTAAATTTTTTTGATGGATTTTTTAGGTGTATTTAAAAAATAAAAAAACTAGTTGATTTCCATTTCTTTTATTTGTGAGACATTTCGGCCCTTTAAGGTCATCTTCCCATCACATAATTTTCATACTACAAATAAAAAAACATTAAAATTATTATTAGTAACATAATTCTATAAATCCTTTTCACCTTAATTATTTAACACTTATTTTGAAATTGGTATTTTAACAATGCTATAAAAATATATATATATAAAAATTTTTAAAGAACGTTATTTACTTACAATTTGTGTAGTCGCATTGAAATTTTAATAATTAGTATTTTCGTTAATATTAAATTTTTTTATTCTCCATAGGATTCGTCAAATAAATACATTATAAAATTAATCTAAATACAATTTTCAATGAACAACTGAACACTTTAAACGACAATTATTTTGCACAATTATTTTTGATCACATTTCACTTAAGTGTAACAAACAATATGTATATGTATATAGAAAACTAACTCATTTCTTAAATTGAAAATATGATTCTAGTCAAATAATTATGAATTAACAATTCATGATATTAAAATGTTATAACTTTAACTTAGAATTCTTGGTTTATATGGTGAAAATTTATACATAATTTATCATCGATTTGTTTTAAATTAATTCAAATATTGCATTATATTTATTTATATTGATCCGGAATTATGATTAATACCTTATTGTTTGTATTATATTGGTTAATATTTATTCTGGGAAGTTATCAATTGCATTTAATTCTCTAAATTTTACCTTTAGAAATCTCATAAATTGTAAAAATTGTTTAGTGGTGCTATCTAGGAGAGATTTAAGTGAACTACTTTTTTACAATGGTTTTATTTAATTACTTAGGTTTTTATTTCATTTTATCCATTTACTTATTATTTATATATATATATATATATATATATATATATATATATATATATATATATATATATATATATACACATACATACACACACATACATATATATATATATATACACACACATACATACACACACATACATACATACATACACATACATACATACATATATACATATTAAATAATTAACTATTGTTTATCTCACATTATTTATTTATTTTATTTTATTGGTTTATTTTTCATTATAATTTCTTACAATATTATTATTATTTCTTTAATTTAAAATTGATTCTAATTAAAAATTTCCATTATATTGTACGTTTAAAAAATAAATAAATAAATAAATAAATATACAAATAAAAATTAAAAATAAAATAAATAAAATATTTAATTTTGTATTTCGTTATGTTAAAAAACTCCAATTGAATGTGATTATTCTTTATTTTGTTAATAATTATTATGATGATTCATTTAAATATTTAATAAATATTCATTTATAAATATATATTTAAAAAAAAAAAAAAAAATCACTCAATCACACTCTCACACACATCTGTTATTAGGTATTAAATTAAATTTGTTAATTTTTAAATTTTTTGAATATAGCATTATAATATTTATTTAGATGGCCTGAATCGGTTTTATGGTTAACGGTTGTCTCAAGAGATTTAAAAATATTAAAGGACTCTAAAATACGGCGTTTGTTAGTATTATTTTCATAGCCAACAATTCTTGTGTTTTCAAATGCAAATTTATGCTCTGTATTATTGGAGTGTATACTTAAGGCTGTTTTAGTACTCTTGCTTTTGATGTCGTTTTTATGTTGATATAGACGGTTTTTTAATTTTTGAGATGTTTCTCCTATATAAGATTTATCGCAATTTATGCAATCGATTTTATACACTAAACCTGATCTATTATCTTTGTTAATTTGATCTTTCATATTAGTATACAATTTTCTTAGTTTATCGTTAGGTTTATGTGCTAATTTAACTTGTTCACCGTCATTGAGTTTCATTATCCTCTGCAATTTTTCAGAGTCCTTTTATGTAAGTGAGGCTGTTGTAATATTTGTTTCTATTGTCGTCTACTATTATTTGAGGTTGAATATTTTCTTTATTCTTTATGTGTTTATACCACATTGATTTTATTTTATTATTAACCAATATAATACAAACAATAAAGTATTAATCATAATTCCGGATCAATATAAATAAATATAATGCAATATTTGAATTAATTTAAAACAAAAGCAACTTGAACGTTCTCGATAATAAATTATGTATAAATTTTCACCATATAAACCAAGAATTTTAAGTTAAAGTTATAACATTTTAATATCATGTATTGTTAATTCATAATTATTTGACTTGAATCATATATTCAATTTAAGAAATGAGTTTGTTTTCTATATACATATATATATTGTTTGTTACACTTAAGTGAAATGTGGTCAAAAATAATTGTGCAAAATAATTGTCGTTTAAAGTGTTCAGTTGTTCATTGAAAATTGTATTTAGTTAATTAATTTTATAATGTATTTATTTGACGAATCCTATGGAGAATAAAAAAATTTAATATTAACGAAAATACTAATTATTAAAATTTCAATGCGACTACACAAATTGTAAGTAAATAACGTTCTTTAAAAATGTTTATATAGCATTGTTAAAATACCAATTTCAAAATAAGTGTTAAATAATAATAATTTTAATGTTTTTTTATTTGTAGTATGAAAATTATGTGATGGGAAGATGACCTTAAAGGGTCGAAATGTCTCACAAATAAAAGAAATGGAAATCAACTAGTTTTTTTATTTTTAAATACACCTAAAAAATCCATCATAAAAATTTAATAAAATATACAATTTAAAAAGGTGTTTAAGTTTAACAACGTTTGTTGAAGAAACAAATAGAATCCTCTATCTAACAATTTAAGTTATATACAAATATTTTTTAAAACCTCTAATTTCTAGTTATTTATAATCATCTTCTTTTCCTTCCCTATTTCATTTTAGGAGTCGAAATCGAAAAAATATGAATACTATATGGCTATGGTCTTAAGAAGGAGTCTTTTCTAAAAAGACATGTTGGCATAGACATGTGGCATTAAAGAGTGTTAAGAATGGTTTAATTTCCCTCTTTACTGTTTCATACACGTAGAATGAAGAGATAATTTGATTTTGTGATTACTCGGGTGCAGGTCCTATGTGTGCAGTCGCGTGGACCTTATTTGAGTATATTTCTGATACCCATGAAGTTTAAACATGCAGATCCAGAAATATCATATCCCCAGGCGTATTCGGAAATTGATTTTAGCTCTAAATTTAAAGGTCTTCCCCCCTCCCCAAAAAGAAAATCTGTTTCAACAATTTTTTATAAATAATCTAAAATATATTATGGACTATAGTCCTTGTAATAATCTAACCGGGCAAAGTTTAGTTTTTGAGCTATGATAATACATCTGGTATAAAACGAAATATAAACAATTCGCACCTGTTGAAAATTTTATTTAAAAAAATTATGTATAAATTAAAATGTGTATAGATTAAAATCCGGTCTTGCTAATATATACATGAGAGAGATTTGTTCAAGTTTGCCGTACCGATTTTTCCTCCTTGATTACCTGTGAATCAATTAAAAATAGTCATGATACCTGTCGGTCCTATGGTACTCCAAAAGATATTTTTTTTTTTTATTCTTCGATTATTTTATTGTTTTTAATCTTATTTTGGTGTTTTTTTCTCTAATGTTTGTATTAGTGGTGGTTTTACAGCTGACAAGGACGACTCGCCAACCCCTTGTCATCCATTACTACATATAGTTGAATAAGCTCTTTTGTAGGGTTAAGCCTTCCACTGGCTGTTTCAGATATCATACTATATGGTGGCAGCTATATCCAATGCGGCCATAATTCCTGATATTTCAGGTATATGAGAAATTATTACACACCTGAAAGTTAGTAATATACTTTATTCTGGAGAGGAAAATATTTACAAGCTTTTCGTTAATACATCAAGACGGTATCGTCATTAAATTATTGAGAAATTTCCGATTTTCAGCCAGAACTAGGTTTACACTGAATCGAAAAGCAATTAATTTGGATATAAGAGTGTTAGATGGTGAAACAGTGTTGCTTGCTTCCAACTGCTGGATCTCTCAGTCAAATAGGAACACCTCGTCCAAACTCAAAACTAATCTCAGATCTCCAATTCAGCGGAATTCTCCTGAGGGAACCAAGGATGGAAAAGGGTTACTGCTGTATTAAGATCGAAAAATCGCTTCAGGGGCTTTTCAGTTAAAGGTCTGAAGGGGCAAACCTTCCTATTTGCCCCACCCTCTAGTAAATTACAAACTCCTTTCGCTCTCTCTCTTTCTCTTTCTCTCTCTTCCCCTCACTTCCATTAACATTTCAGAGATATGTAGATTAAGGTACCGTGTTTAGCACGCCATCATACAAAACCTCCGGTGTTAAATAGAGACTTGCATCCTATCATTACAACGCCCGAGTGTATATACGCTTCCTTAACTCTCGGAATCCCTGCAAATGCACGGGTCTTACAATCACGTCCGTATACAAATACGGGTGTTACCCGACTGTTTCACCTAGTGAGCTTTTACAAAGCGCATGACGTATAGCAGCAATGCCTCCTAAGATTACTATAATATAAACTTACTGCTGTACTTCTTGTGATTAGCCTGTAATATGAAACAAGGTATCGCGGGTTACAAACACGCATACCTTCCAGCATTAGGTTATGCGTGTCTGCAACCATTCCACCTTGCTCACCATCTAGTTCAAGAGACTTCCGAACAAAATCTATTACTAGCTGCTTTGTGATATAGAAAGGCTCTAGTTGTTAAAGTTTTAGTATGATGCCGTGAAATAAATAATATTGGACCGAAGCTAAATTGTATAAAACAATAAAAAAACAAAACATTTAAGTCCTGAAACTAATTGAACATGGACTGATAATGAATTAGAGCGCTATCCACTTATCTAGCCTAGATCATTAGAACAGATATATATCTTCAATTCATTAACTTTTACTGTGACACTTTTTGAAAAATACGAACAGTTGTGGTGTGGTGACCGGCGTAGCCGAGTGGCTGCCTACTCGCAACTCATCCGCCTGCAATCTTAGTCTAAACACCGTCAAATCAAGTGAGTTTTAATCCCACATCGAGTAGATGAGTGAAGTAGGTGATACCCCGTCCTATAATAACCTAATGACGTATTAATCGAGACGTAAAAGAGAGAGCAAATGTTGTAGTTACTATTAATATTGTCTAATGAGGAAAGGGGCTTTAGAGTAACGTTTAATTTCAACTTTTTTGTACCCTGAAATCCAGGATAAGTCTGAAGCATTCAAAATAAAGATGTACTCGTATTTAAGCAGCTCCTTAAGCTTAAAAAATCTGGTTTTACTTAAGGCAAATAGCTATTTAAGCTTTCGGGTGAATCAAGATGCTTACGAGAATATACGATAAATCTGATATTGTTACCTTGTTGTGTTTTATCTTACCTACTTTTTAGGGTTTCGCTAAACCTCTTATAGAAACCCTTATTCCGATGATATGCGTCTGCCCGTCGTACTTTGGTTCATATCTCCCGAAAACACTAGCGCAATGTTTTGGCCCCATACACAGGAAAAATATAGGAAGAAAAAAAATTAATATACGCAAGCGCAATGCGTAGAAATGTGGAATTCTCAAAATTTTCTCTTTTTTTCATTTTCGAGTGGGGTATCAATTAAAAGCTACGGAAAAGTATATTACAAGTGTATGTAAAATTTTATCAGTATTGTTCTCCTTAACGCCAATATTGCGTTAATACACCCTATAACGGCTAGACCTAAAATATTGAAATAACTTCTGCTAATACCTTACGGGGTGGGCCGCCGATGAAAATTTTCGGAAAATATTTAAAACATTGTGATCCCCCCGGGGATCGTACCAGGGACCCTTTACTCTACTCCTCTTTACCCTACTTACCTTACTCCACTCGGGAGTTTTTGGGGGCAGGATGGGGAAATTAATAAATATTATTTTATATAATAATAACGTATATGCTTAACCATTTTGAAACCCTGAAGAGTACTTGGATGCAAGTAATTTTTCTATTCATTTTAACAAGAATATGATTTTGCCTGAGTTTTTTTACTTAACGTTTTTATTTAACCATGTACAATTTCAACTAAAATGTTTATTATTATACCCCATAGGGCTCATATACCTGGGTCACCATGGTACAAATAGGAACTTTACATTTTGGTGCAATGCTTAAAGTGAGGGCGAATTAACTATGTTTTGAAATAAAATTAGTCAATTTAATGTTTCATCTAAGCACTAATCTCATAAATCCTAGAGAAAATTTGACACTGGTTTTATCCTATAATATATAAATACATAATTTGCATTTAAAACAAAACAAAAAAAATATATATATAGATATGTGTGTGTGTGTGTCTATATATATATATATATATATATATATATATATATATATATATATATATATATATATATATATATATATATATTTATATTTCATATATATTTATTTATATCCATATATATTTCATTGGTATTCACCTACAATAATAACATCCTTAAAACAACGAATATATTTCGGTTTGGTACACTGATTCCATTTTTTTTGTCGTAATTAAAATTCCAATTATCTAGAATATCAGGTTTCCTGGCTAATATTAGCTAAAGTTCAGAAAACAAAACAAATATAAAGGAAAACTAAAAACCTGCGAAGAGAGGTGATTGCGAAGGACATTTGTTGACATATTAGATGTTCTAATCAGAGTGCGAGTAACTCTCTTGTAAGTCTACATATTGGAGCTTGTAGCGTGATAGAAATGTTGGATTACTTGAACCCCGCTTCAAGCCCTATCACCCAATAAAACCTTTATCCAATGAAAAAACTTCCAACCCCTTTTAATTAAGCCCTACGATAACGAGTTCTTTTGTTTTTTGTGCTTGCTCCGTTTGATCTGCTAATTAGTCGTCAGGATTGCCAATTGTTTTTACAGTCCAAGAGAAAATGCTGCTTGTTTTTCATAGCCTCCATCGTTGTTCTTTCTTTTCGTGTCTGACTTAATTTATTTATTCGTGGAAAATATCCTTATAGAGTGAGTAAAAATATGTATTTTTGAATGCCAATAAAATAATATATTACTACTTCTCATTATTATTATTTTGTTTGTCGCTTCTTTGACGCTGGATCAACACATCATTAGGTTATTACAAGACGGGGAATCGGCCCCCTCATTCATCTACTCGATGTGGTTATAAGTGTGAAAATTTTCTCAACTTTCTGGGATTCCAAGGTGGTTAAAGGTGGCTTACCTCTAACCACCTCGTATATCGGTGTTTTGACTTTGGTTTCAGGTGAGTTACGATAACGCTAACCATATGCGTCTACCCTGATCCTCATTAATCCATGTCGCAGTTAGCCCACGTAGCTTAATATATTTTAGTAACACTTATGTAGGTAATTGTTAGAAATATATCTCATTGTTTATTTTATAATAATGTGGCCATTCGACCAGTGGTTGAACGCAAAGGAAGCTTTTTGCCACCTTAAATGGTTGACATTTTTAGCTACTAACAGGGCTTGTAGTGAGTCACTGAAAGTCACTAAAAGTCACTTATTTTGACGAGAGTCACTTTTTTGTCACTTATTTAAAAAAAAGTCACTGAAAGTCACTTATTGGGGCTTACAAGGATAATTTTTTGTATTTTTTAAATACACAACATATATTTTAACTGTTTTTCAAAAAGGAAACTTTTTTAACTATTAATTTTATATTTGGCCTACTTTGAACTGTGATGAATGATAAAGTTTGGAACAGTTGCACTAGATTCAGCTGGAGTGTGTTGTGTTTTATCGTCAATATTAAGAAGATGGATGAAAAAAATAAAAATAATATTTTATTCCGAACTCCCTCCTGATTGTTATTACTTTTCCTCACAACCTATAGTAGAAAAAGTATTTTCACCAAAAACTTTTTAGAGATTTCAACAGAATTCTCCGTTTTGGGTGTTTTTAAGACCTCGAGTGGTTTTCAGCATGACGTCTGTATGTATGTATGTATGTATGTATGTATGTGTGAATGTACGTATGTAATTATCGTAGCGCCCAAGGTATTTAACCTAGAGAGTTGAAACTTGCCAGAAAATCAGTCTTTACCTGTAGTGCTGCCGCCCAGAAAATCAAATTTTTCCACCATCTTGAACGCAGTTTGCTGAGTCAGCATACATTTTAAAAATTGTAATAAATGAAAATGGTCCTGATCGAGTTGAAATTTGGCACGAATGTATCTCTGTATGACAAACAAGCCCTCCAAATTCGATTTGGATATTGGCAATATTTGAATTTATAAACTTTGACAGTTAATAATGCCGAAAGTATAAATATGTTTTTGACTTATAGCATATCGTTGGAACCAGACACTTTGGTGGCCTCCGAAGTGAGGAAAAGTTCCAAGGTACCCTGTACCCGTTTTTTTTTTTTTTTTTTTTTTTTTTTTTTTTTTCCATACAGTTACGGTACACAAAATCAAATGAACAAAAAACCGTTCTAAAATTTTTATAATTGCATTTGTTTAACAGTGCTAAACAACAAAAAGTAACTAAAATAATTTTTTTTTTACTTAAAATTAAGTCACTTAAAGTCACTTATTTGGGTAAAACAGGTCACTTAAAAGTCACTTATTTTGAAAAAAATAGTCACTAAAGTCACTTAATTTTGAGAAAAATCTGCTACAAGCTCTGTACTAATGGTTTCACGTTGAGCGAAAGTATTAAGAATATAAATATTTTGAGAGTCATTTAGAGGGAATTTAGTTGCATTCTCTATATTCCTGGGGTTAGAGTGGAATATCCTCTTAAGGCTGAACTTATTTCATGTTATGTATTACAGTTCTGATAATTGACATGAAACCCTTTATGCTACAGTGAACTTTGTAAATTTATTTTATAAAAGCATTACTTCATCAAACCACCCGAATTTTATATTTTTTTTAAACTTCTGTTAGATTTTCCTAAATTATAGTCGGGAAAACCCCTCTCTGCGTGGATTATTATATTTTCGCCATTTTCGAATGCTTTTAGTTATTGAAGAATGAACCGATTTGGTGCTTCGGATTTCTAAAGGTTGACAAATTGTTACTACAAAAAGTTCTAGATTTTCTATACCTTGACTCCTTCTTTCATTGACTAAGTTATTCTTTACAAATCTTCGCCTTCAACCAGGCCGCTTTCTTCCGTAACGAAGGTAGCCAAAATGAAGGAAATAAACAGGAAAAAAGATCACTCAACAGATTTTGACGATTTTTCCTTTTGAAGTTTGTGGAATACTTTTATTTTAGAGGAACATAATTATGTAAGCGTAATTTATTATTTTAGTGATACTAATCTTAGGATGGTATCATTGTGTAAGGTTTCGTCCATTTTAGAATAATAGTTGTACCTCTAATAATGATTTTCTATTGCTAAGTAATCAAGTAAATATAAAATGGTTATGAACAAGGTTCTGAAAAATGTTATCGCAAATTGGCCAAGGCACATAGCTTCCTCGTTACCCATCTCGTACTTTATTGATTATATATGCTTTTACAACCTCTTATACTCTAGTTAAATTAATTAATTTTCCCTCTCCCGAGCTTACCGAAGGTAACGGAAGCTATATGATCGTTCAGTAACAACATTTTTTTATCAAAACAAATATGATCAAAAAAGTGGGGGGGGGGGGGATTAAATAAATGTTTACGGTAATGGTTTATAAAAGCATAAAATCATCGACTAATGATGCGCCATGGTACGCGATGATGCTATGTGTCACTCTTGTTTTGCCAAAAGCGCCCAAAATTGTTTTTGTTTTTTACATGAATACAAGTTACATTTTAGAAACATTAAGCATGCGCATGCGGTTGAATTTAATCTGGGGCCATTCTGCGGTACCATTATGCGGCTTCATTCGACAAACCATCTAAATTTCTTAAAAATCAGATGAGTACTTTTAAAGATACAGGTGTAAATAAATGTATGTTTGTGTGCAAGGGAATAGAAACGAATGGGCGCAGTAGGTTGAAACTCGTATTGGACCAAAAATTGGCTAATTGTGGCCTACCATCCAAATTTCATTAAATTTGGACGATTTGTTTTTAAACTATTATAAAGCTTCCGTTAAATTGGGTAAGCTGGAAGCAAAATAGTGGAAAATTTAACAAATTAGCCAAAAAAGGATCGTATCTGTATCTATACTGGGTTTATGAGAAAGTAAAAATAAAATAATGGGTGTGAAATGAGTGCAAGAAGATCGGATTAAATTTGAAAGACAGTGATCGATAATAAATTCAGAACAAATTTACTCACTTCGGGTCGTCGGGTCGTCAAGAAAACCAAAAAGTTCCTCTCCTCTTCAATTTGAGGCCTATGTTTTAATAGCATGTTGAAGGGCTTATTCCTCTATGAGCTGGGATGCTGACCATTTATGTTGTTCTCTTTCTTCCCTGGACCTTTTCCCCTCACACCTAGCCTCTAGGGCTCTCCGAGGCAAGTACTCACTGTTCATCCTACGCAGATGTCTATCATAGTCTAGGGTTTGTTTTGTCCTCGTGAAAAGTTGTTTGTTTTAAGCTCAGTATAAACTTCCTTATACTGAAGTTTCTCATCCTATCTCTTCTGGTTTTGTCTGCTGTCTTTTAGGTACGTACCACATTTCTGTGAATAAAATTTAGCTCTGGCACTTTTAATCAGAGCCAATGATTTACACCCTTCTATTGCTTCGTCGGTTTATTTACGGGTTTCTTCTGAGTCTTTCCTATTATTGAAATAAATTTCATTTTGGATTTTTTATATTTCTTCGAATAAGAAATTATATATATATATCTTCACTCGTAATCTCAGAACAATCATCAAGAAACTAGATTCTATAATGTTACTACTACCAAATTCTGCGTTTTTTATTATTTGTTTCTTTTTCATATACGTGGTATATAAAAAGAGAAAGTGTAGTGAATCGATTTTGACGAATTTTTACGTTTTTGAGTCCGAATAAGTGGCTTATAGGAATTGTTTGTTATAGGAATTGTTCGTCGTCTGATGTCTTTGCAGAACGCGCTGAGGTTCAGAAATATCATAACCTGAGATTAAATCGAGAAATGAATTTTAGCTTTGACAAAAACGTGAAAAAGAAATTACTTGAAAACGTTTCCGACAATTTTGATTTAAAACTTCTAAGATGTGAAGTACATTTAAATACGAGTCTAACCATATAAATTGTTTTCCCAAGAAAAATCTTGTTCCTGAGGTATTGAAACTAATATTATTTATTGATAATCAGAACATAAAGTTTTAAACTTTTTTTAAATGTGATTAAAAAAAGGGTGTTATTATGGGATTTAAATACAGTATCAATATTATCTTTATTGAGAAAATGTTGTTCGTTTTTTGTTTTGGATATATCATCAAATTAATTTTTTATGTTAACAAATTTCATTAAATAATGCCTCAAAATATAAAATAATTTTATTATAATGTTTTAGATAATAAAATAATAATAATATTATCATGTGTGGGATACTTTATGATGTTACATTGTAATCGTTTAGCACTTTATTATACATAATAATGCAATTAACGATTCAATCAAAAATCAATTCATGTCAAAAATTAATTTCCTTTATTATTTTAAGCAATGAATTCCATAAAATAATCTTTTATTTAAGAATTTTTTATTTAATTTAAATTTTTTGAAAAGTACACTAATTCATTTAATTTTCCTCTCGAGGTAACAAAAGCTAACGGAAGCATAGAGATCATTCTTAAGTTTATCCAAAATGCGTTTAAAAAATCAGTTAACACAATATGTTAAGCGTTTATCTGACTGTCTACATGTTCGTCAACATTTTTAATAATGCAATTATTTTGAAACCGACTGGTCCGATTTTGATGAAATTAAAACCTTCTGCATTTATTTGTTCCTTTCACGTACCCAGAGCATATTTGTTTAGAAACACACGTATTTTGACATCTTTTTAAAGTGGCGGACGTTTTTGCTTCCGAGCTAACCGGTAAGAGCGGAAGTAATATTTTTTTTTTTTTTTAATAGAAGCAATTAATAAAACAATTCTAATGAAAACAATTAATTTTAGACACCATGGATCATTTTCGGTCCCGTGTCTGTCTATCGTTCCTAAAAACTACTCTTCTGTGTTTGATGAAATTTTGATGATACTTCACAATTAGCTTAAAGTTCATAATATTCTTAATTGAGTGCTTAAATATTCCTTAATTGATTCTTTTATTCATGCAAAGTATTATCAAAAATCATTTTTAAAAAAGGGGGCAAATTAAATTAATTGGGCAATAATTGGTCGGAATGGCAAATATGATTTTACAGCAATGTGCCACACTAATTAGCAGACTATTTTCAATTTAAACTGAATTCTAAGGCGGACATTGTGTGTGTGAGATATCCGAAAGTTTTTTAAATTGATTTATCCCCCCTCGAAAATAAACATGAGAGTTAGAGTGAGAGAGAAAGAGAGAGAGAGAGAGAAAACATCTCATTGCATATAAACAGTTTCGTGCCAATTATGTGGTATGACATGCTACCGAAAATAGGTATATTAATGAATTATTTATGCACGTGTTTCGAGCTAGGTCCTGATGAATAGTCAGGGCTGGAGGGGCTACTAAGCCAAAGCGAAACATGCATGACACCTCTCGGAAAGTCACGATTAATCACGATTTTTGACGAGTTGTCGTGTGTCAAGAGTTGCCTTGCCGAATACAAACCACTCCTATAAATTAATGCGAAGTATGAAATAATACCCCACCCATCGTCCATTATCAAACTATACCTGACGAAAACAAAGTACCATTTCATAGTAATTATTAATTAAACTGATTATATTATAATTTATTTATGTATGGCTAGTATTTATTTTTCTTTTCTTTTTTTTAAATTAATGTTTCCTACTTTATTTTGTTTCATTTTATTTTAATTTATTGCAATTATTAATATCCTTCATCTTTTTATCGGTTAATTTAACGTCATTAATGTAAATTTTATTTTGGTTTGATCGTTTTATTAATTATCATTTTGCATTTTTCTTTATCTACAACAATTTGTTTCATGCTCATACTTAATTTGAAGAAATTGTAGTAAGATTTGCTCACTAAAAGTAATGAATAAAATCCAGTAAAGCGCACCTAACCAATATTATTTAAAAGTTTGAAGCAATGTAGTGTGTGGTGCAAACACGCAACTGGTGCTGGACGCGGCTCTAAAACTCTAAATTCAATAAAAACCTATTCAAATATTTAATTTTTTTGAGAAACAGTTTCTCTTGATTTTTTTAAGTTTCAATCATTCACTTAGACGGTTTTAACATTTTTTTAAGAAGGTCTTTACAGGGTAAATTCTTATGTCCACTTTTTTTTTTTCATACGTTACAAAAAATTAGTTGTTTTTTGGGGGGTTTCGTAGATACTTCTCGAAACCCTTATATTATATTATAGCGCCCTGTTTAAGCTAAAGAGCTGAAATTTAAAACGCTGGCGCATCTTTTTTATCCAACCATAGGAAAAATATTCAGAAATTAAATTTGATTTTTTAGTAACAACCAAATCTTGTAATATATTAAAACCCCCGTGCTACCATTCAGGCATTGATTAGACCCAAGGAAGCTATGTGCCACTAATTCCAACATAATAACTGGCAGACTTTTCCTTAAGAGGTTCCGATGTTTTAGATAATTATTTAAAAAAAATAACCAGTTATATACCAATAAGGCCATTTTAGTGAATCGCTTTCCAAGTTAAATTCTTAAATCTAGTTCTAATGTAACAAGCGTTGATAAGCGAAAAGTTCTAGGGAGTATTTTATTTATTTAAAGCAATTTGTTTAAAATTTGATGATCCCTTACGTCTATTTAAATATTAAATTTCTTGGATGTTATTAGTTTTATTTGTTATTAAAATACTTTTAGTTCTTTAGTAATAGTTAATATTTTAATATTAAATGTTTGGTAATATTATCTTCCTGTTTTAAACAAATTTACATATTTCATTTCTGTTTTTAGTTATTGTTTAAAAGTTTCCATAGCTTAAATAGACTCTAGTTCGATCTAATAAAATATTTAGAAGATACTATCTTTACTATAAGTTGAATCCATTTGATTGAAAATAGTTTTCTTTTAACTTATTTTCTTATTTTGGCTTATGAATATTCCACTGTACTGCATTACTGAAATAGAGCTGAACTTTTCCGTTTATATTTAATTCAAAAGTTCAAAGTTGTGAGCTAAAGAGAGAAAATTTCATCGTCTTTTTATTGAAATGATATATTGCTGAAAAGTTAAAAACTTCTTGCCCTATTGGAATCCCCTTAGATAATGAAGATAAATTTATATAAAAAGCAGTTTTTTCCTTATAGAAACTTGACTAGAATTTCATAAGCTATTACTTGTTCTTTCTTTTAATTTTATATTTTAAAAACTCTTGAATTTTCAAAAAATAAATAATCTTTTGTAGGTTTATATTTTATGAAATTAGATGAAATGTGTCTAAATCACCAAAGTAGGTACTGAGCTATGGAAACGTCACAATTTTCACTGTAATTTATTTCGAAAACCATTAGAGTTTTTAAGAAAAACATTAAGTATTGTTTTGTGGACACTTTTTTGATGTTTCTATAGTGTATGTATAGATTGAATTTTTTGGAAATTCTAATCTTTTCTAGATATTTGTGATAGACAAATAAAATTTGACTTATTTTTAAAAAAGACGTTTATAGCTCCTCTCAGATCTTTCATAACTATGCCAAATATCAAACTTTTTAAATTTATAGCTCAACATTTTTTCTTCGTTAATTGGACTATGATCAAAAATTGGATTATTATTCCCAACTAATATTTTATTACTTAGTCGGTCAGTATACGAGGGTGTGTGGCCTTAAACGAATTTAACTCATGTGTGCCCAAGGTACCTTTAAACTTATGTGTGTGTGGGTAATAAAGAAAAAAAGCGGACTGTATTATAGTTGAGAGGAAATAACGTGTATTGAGTAATACTTAGTAAATACATGTGATATGATGTAAATTTTTGAGCATGAACATGAGCTAGAATCTAACTTAAGGAGAATGCAACTAATAGTGGTATGTTCCAGGAGAATATGGGATGATAATAAGGTGGGAAATTTCAAAGGAATTAAGGTTATTAGCACTAGATAGTAGTAGGAGACAGAGAGAGGAAGAATTGAGAAAGTGCTAATCACTTCTACCAGGTAGCGCTTGGTACTGAACAGAATTATGTTGTTGGTACTGAACAGTGTTATGTCTAAATCTGTATAGGTTAGGCTAAATGTATCGATTGTAATGATCAGATATCTCATTATTGTTATTGTGAAACTCGTGCTATTTTACTATTACCCCCACTCTTTATATAGCCCTCATTCCAGTAATAGTTCGAACTTTAAAAACCTACATCTGGATTCTCGTGCTTCGCTACGAACTATGATATTTTAAATGTGTTTTTTTTTTTTTTTTTAAATCATAAAATACCGTCACTCATTAAAAATATTAAGATGCCCCCTTTTTAAAGGTTTTTTCTTCTAGTATCTCATCGTATCCCTAGGTTGAAAATAGAATTTTATTTGATTAATATATACTTTAACCCTAGAAACCAGCCATTTCTTAACTATTACACCCTTACTTCAAGTGATCAGTGCTTGAATCCTTTTTACTTTGGCCTTATTTTCCGCCCTAGGATGCAAATTTTATAGAATCATTTCTTAGCCGACATCAATAGTATTTATAAATTACCACGCACCAAAAACAACTATTTTATTTTAGCGTGCGTTTCAAAAAAGTAGCGATAATTATGTCAGTGAAGGAACTTTTTTGAAAGTAAACATAATTTATCTATACTGTAAGAAATTTTCCTATCGAAAATTTTTCAACAATTAAAAATAATGGTATATAATTCAATATATCAGAGTAGGCGGAGTTTTAAAATTTTGTATTCTTATTCAGTTTTTCGTTCTGGACAACTTTTGTAAATAACATTTTAGAGAAAAAGCACTTACTAGGGGATTTTTTTTTTTTTTTTGTAAATTTTCAAGACATAATTCAGTTTTTGAAACTAAAATTATGACATAAATTAGTTTCTATTCAAGCAGGGCTGAACCCCAGAAAATGAAATTTCAATTATAATGAATTTAGTCTTTTCACCTATTCACATACGTCGATCCAGGGACACACTGTATATATATCTGTATGTATATTATATTTTTTTTGTTTTATATATATTTTTGTTGTAACCTTCGTGATTTGGATGTATACGAAATTTTCTTACCATTGTATTAGTATTCCGCGACTTCGAAGAGTTTTAAATCTATTAATCTATAATATATGAAATTTGATAACTTAATATATGGAAATTATTGTTGTTTTTTTTTACAGAAACCACTTTTATTTTTTTTTTTTTAATACCACAATTTGATATAATTTTATAAAAGAGGGGACCGATTACACAATCTGTTTAATTTTTGGATTTTTTTCACTCCTCTTTTTAACTTTTTATCTGATTCTTGTTTTGTAAAACTCATTATTGTCAAGAAAATGAGAGAATCCGGTTTATATACAAAAAAAGAAGTTGTAGTAAACGACTCAGATAATTTAATTAAAGCTCATAAACTCTTTTAAGAGAAAGTAAGAGAAAAAAAAAATCTCGTTTTAGCCCCCTTAACTACTTAATTCATTTAACAACATTTGAATTTCTAAATAATTTTCCAGTGCGATTTCAACACATTAACAAAGCACCAGAGCTCCATTCCATTCACTTCTCCGCTGTTTTCTTCCTTAACTAATAACCGTTTTAAATCTTTGGACTAATTAAGAGAAAAATGAAGTCTTTTTTGCTCTCCTCTTTCTTCCTTATACTTACTCACTTATTTCAGTTTCCTCCGGGGAGTTAACTCAGTATTAAATGCCCTAAAATAAAGTCTGCATAATGTATTCCTGAGTACTTTAGAGAATCTCTTCACTAAAGAAGGGGGAAAAATACTAAGTAACATGCCTTCTCTCCTCCTCTTTTTGTCGTAAAGAAAAACATCGTGGATGAAATCCTTTTTTCTTTTCTTTCCCCCACCCCGTCTATAGTTAACAAAGTGTCCCTTGTGTTTTACAAGAAGTTCATGTCAGAATAAAAAAATAGATAATCCTAGGATCAGATTTATGTCATTGTCATTTTTAATGGTTTGTTCTTTGAGAAGAAAAAATGTTTGTGGGTTGTCGAGAAAAGGCTGTTCTTTAAAAAACAATCCTGATTGCTTTATCTTAAACCATTAAAAATTATATTATTTTCTTAATTTTTTGTACAGGATATTGAATTTATTGCAAACTAAAATATTAATAACATTAACTAAAATTTAATATTTACTATTTACGCGCTTTTTTCAATTCTGAACCACATTTCTAAGTGATATTTTTTTCAATAATTTCAACAATGTCGGTAGTTTACTCTTGATAATTTGTTAAAGTTTTAAAAAATTGGACATCTTTGACAAAAATCTAACCAAAATTCTATGGTCACTCCAGATACCATAGAAAAATACTGCTTTAGTGCAGAAGTCGAAAGTATTCGCAAATTTAAAAACAATCATCTGGTGATACGTAGTTCCCATCAGGGAAGTTAAAAAATGCGATGACACTGATCACACACACTTGATTATCATCTTAAATGGATGTGTGAAGTAGCCTGTCCCTTCCAGTTCTGTTTTAAACAGGGAAAATACAGAATTTGTGGTTAATGTATCATCTACGTCTATGTCGGATTTAACCCCTCAAGGATTAGGAAAAAAATGCTGCGTGTATTTGTACGATTTATGGTCCTCCAGAGGTACGGTCTATATCTATATAAATAAAAATGAATGTTTGTCTGTATGTCTCTTATGCCAATATTGTATATTGTACAAGTTTATATTGCAACATTATTTAACTAAATAAACTATTTATAAGGTTTTTCAAAGGTAGCAGCTATACCTTTCTTATGTTATTAACCTTTATTAGGCGGTACGAAGTTCGCCGTGTCAGCTGGTGAATTGTAAAGTAAAACATTGTGAGATTTAAATTTAGTTTTACTATATTTATTTGAAAGTTTCGTCGGATTGACTTTTTACCTTTTGATTGACGTTTTTGGTAATTATTTTGGCAATGCAATCCCTCAGACTTACCTCTAACATGTCTATCTAAGTCAGCATTTGTATAGAACATGACTGAGTCTACAAATCTGATCTCTACATAGGAATCGAATCCAGATTATCGTTGGTTTTTGGCTTAGGTTTAAACAAGAGCGCATTTAAACCTCTCCGACTGGATACCCTTTTTTATTATTATTTATAGCCTCGATCCTCTGGTATTTTCGAAGTCTCTTTTTTATGACAGAGCTGCTGACAAGGTTCGACTTTTAAAGGGGAAAACGAATAAAACCGACAATTCGGCAAGTTTTATTGAAGTTATATGGCCATTTTTCCCCCCAAAGACAATAATAAAGCAAAATTGTGAAGTATACAGCTTGTGATTTTAGACTATTAGGGAAAACACATTTATTCTTTTTTCTTTAGTCTTTAGGGACGATGTAATGAAAAAAGTAATATTTAATTTTATTAACTTATTGGCAATATTTCACCCAATCCAGGACATCATTAGACCTAAAAATAACAATTTCTTCTGTTACATCATCAATGTGGCTTAAATCGACCAGCCTCTTTTTTCAATTTAAGCCACATAGAAGATATAGCAGAATAAATAATGACAGTAAATAATAATAATATAATTTCGACAAATTAAATGAATTGAATTGAACTAATTTTTTTTAACTATTTATTTATTTTTAATGAATTGTGTTTAAATTATTAATTTTTTAGGTATTTATTTAATTTTGATTATTATGACTGATGATGCCCAGGATTGGACGAAATATTACCAATATTTTTTTTTTCAATTTATATAATTCCTTTAATTATGTTTTTTCTTTTTTCTCATATATACAGGGTGACTGGCGATATATGTGAAAAAATAAAGTAGGTTGATCTACCCCTTAAGGGCTACAAAAAATGTCATATAAACCATAGGTCAAATATTAACCGTACTCCCACAAGGTCAAATTGTATGAATTCTTTTAGATCGCATAAATTTGCTCAGAAAAACAATTATTACTCCAAAAGTATAAAAGCTAGAACAAAATTTCCGGTTTCGTTGTAAAGCTGACAACATTTTTTATAAGAAAAGTGTAATTTTAATTTTCATTCCCTCAATTTACATGAAAACAATGTATGCAAATTTTATTTTTAAGAAAAAATAAAAAAAAATCTTTTTTCTTTCTGGTTCCATAACTAAAAATAGAACCGAGCTTAAACTGTTCGGACTTCAGGAAAAACTTCCTTATTTACTAAAGTTTCGATTAATATTAATTAATATCATTACCTATTCATACGGCAGATTTTTTAGTAAACTTCGCTGAAAGTAAAAAAAGAAACATTTTTATTGTTGTTTTTGTTGACATATAGGTGAGTATACTAAACCAGTCTTGCTTTTTAGGGTTTTGTAGATGCATACTTCTCAAAACCCTTATACCGGGGGTGTTGTGTCCGTCCGTCCGTCGCTCTTTGGTTTGTAGGGCCCGAACCGTTTAAGCTAAAGTGATGAAATTTGAAACACTGGTGCAACTTTTTGACCCAACCAAAGGAAAAATATACAGAAGTTAAAAATTTAATATGCGCATGCTCAATTCGCAAAAATGTGGTAAACTCAAAAATTTATATTTTTTTAATTTTCGAGTGGGGTATCAAATGAAAGCTGCTGAAGAGTAGGACGCATATATATATATATATGCTTTTTTAAATGTGGCATTCCTTGTTGGGTAAAAATATCAAAATATACCCAAAAAAAAATTTCCCCCGCCCAACCACTATACAACGGCTGGTCCTAAAATTGCGAAATAATTCATACTAATACCTGATTGAGGGGCGATAAAAATTCCGGGAGGGCATACCAAATTTTCAAAAATTGCCAATTTTGGGCGCGAAAATTTGAAGTACGCGCAAAATTTTATTTGTTTAAAATTTTGAGTTGGGTATCAAATGAAAGCTGCTGAAGAGTAGGACACAAATATATATATGCTTTTTTAAATTTTGCATTCCTTATTGGGTAAAAAAATCAAAATATACCAAAAAAAAAATCCCCCCCCCACAACCACTATATAACGGCTGGTCCTAAATTTTTGAAATAATTCATGCTAAATCCTTATTGTGGGGCGATGATATTTCCGGGAGTTCATTTCTAGTTTATAAAAATGACCAATTTTGTGCGCGAAAATTTGAAGTGCGCCCAAAATTTTATTTTTTTAAAATTTTGAGTGGGGTATCAAATAAAAGCTGCTGAAGTGTAGGATACAAATATATATTTTCTTTTTTAAATTTTTCATTCTTTATTGGTTTTATAAGTCAAAATATACCCCAAAAAACATTCCCCCCCCCAACACTATATAATGGCTGATCCTAAAATTTCCAAATAATTCATGGCTATACCTTATGGTAGAGCGATGAATATGTTCTAAAAAAATGAAATTTATCTAGTCGTTATTACTGATGAAAAACATTGTGACCCCCCGGGGGATCGAACCCGGACCCTTGAGATCGAAGGAAAAAAAAATCATTAATTCATAACGGGTATGCTTAATCATCTACAAAACCCTAAAAAGTACTTGGACGCAAGTACTTCCCTGTGATTTTTTTTTAATATGTTTTTAATTATTATTTACTCACCTGTAAGTCAATAACAGCAACAATAAACATGTTTATTTTTTACTTTAAGCGAAGTTTACTAAAAATTCCGCCCTATGAATGGGTATATATATTAATATTGATCGAAACGTTAGTAAATAAGGAAGTTTTTCCTGAAGTCCGAAAACTTTATGCTCGGTTCTTTACCAAGTTATGGAACCAAAAAGAAAAAAGGTTTTTTAATTTTTTTCTTAAATATAAAATTTGTATACATTTTTTGTCATGTAATTTGAGGGCAAGAAAATTAAAATTACACTTTACTTGTAGGAAATTTTGTCAGCTTGGCAACAAAACCAAAAATTTTGTTGTAGCTTTTATACTTTTGGAGCAATAAGTGTTTTTATATGCAAAGGCATGCGATCTCACAAAAATCATAATATTTGAATTTATGGGAGAACGGTTAATATTTGACCCATGGTTTATATAGTGCTTTTTGTAGCTCCTGAGACGTAGAATAACCTACTTCATTTTTTCACATACAACGCCAGTCACCCTGTATATCCTTCGTTTCTTTCAACTGCATGACTTTTTATTATAAGTAGGTAGTGGTAGTAATAAAAAAAGGAATTCATTAAAATAATTAATAAAAATAAAGATATATTGTAAAATTTTCGACTTGAATAATTTCATATTTTATTATTTTTGTTAAAAGAGTGAAGCAAATATCAATTTCCCGCTATTGCTCCCGCCCCCTATTGTTTGATGACTTTTGTCTTCTCTTTATATATTATCTCATACCTTTTATTGATTATAAATTCATTTGATTTTGCACGTAATTGAACACTGAATAAAATATCAATTGAGCTTTTAAAAGTTGTGATTTAGTATAAATAATTTATTATAATGCTAAAAAAGGAAAAGGTAAATTAACTCTACTGTATTTATAATTTGATTATTTATATTTCCATTAACTTCACGATATAACAATAATTATAACAGACAATTGATTTATATTTAGTGAAATGAAAATTATTAACTCTTTCCTTACTTTTTTTTTTTTTTTTTTTTTTTTTTTTTCTTTTTGAACAATCATTTTACATATTTCTCGTTAATATGATTGGAAAATTTGAAAATTGATTTGTTCCTGGAGTTTTTTTTTTGCTAGTTATGTAGCTCTAGCGACATGACGTTCTTTATTCTGTTTATAGAGTTACTGAGGGACCGGAAAAATGTCTTTGATTAATTTGTTGTTAAGTTTATTATTTAATTTATTCATTATTTACTAATTATAGTCTTAATTATGTCTATTTTTAGTTTGATTGACGTAATAACCCAATTGAAACGAAATCTGCGATATTGTATTATGTATATGATCATGGCTGATGTTCAAGATCGCTTGAACACTTTTTACAACAGCACCTTGACACCTCTACCTGCATAATCTACCGAACCCGCTCTACAGAGTACCCTGGTTCATTCAGAAAGACCGGCCCTGCTATTATCTAAAGGGGCCCATATAAGTCTTTATTTAGAAGTTACGATCTTCCTCCTCAGGGAAAACTGTTACAAATTTCGAATATTTGAATATTTAACGGCCCAAATTTGGAGGGAAGATCAAAGTGTGAACATAGTTAAGTGTGAGTCTAGCTCTCAATGTGAGCAGTGGCCATTTTTCTGTGCAAGTGATTTAGTACACGTTTTTATCTGGATAAATCTGTGGCATCCATGATTTATCCGGTTTATCTGGTATCCAGAAAACAAGCCTTTACTTCACCATGGAATCCAGGGAAGTAAATGGTATTTATCAGTGCTGGCATCCGGCATCTCTACATATCACCAAGGCAACAACTCACCACACTTCACCTCACCTCTCCATATTCAGCTAACTCTTATTTTACAAGGCCTTATTATCATATTATTCATTATTATGTACATATCACCTAAATATAACCTACAGTCCGCTAAACACATTTCTATTTTTATTATTTTAATTTATTCCTTTTTACAATTTCGTGGCCAGGTCAGGAAAACCTCCCCCCTGGTGCGAACAGCTGATCTAGCTCATATTTTATTATAATAAAACTTTATTTTATTTTTAGATCAAATTTGATAATATTTTATTGACATAGACCATTTGAACCATTTATTTAGTTTCTGTACGTTGCACTATTTTATTAGTTATATATTGTCAAATATTTGTAATTTTATTTTGTTTTAATTACTGCAATAATTGTTGTTAAGTTTGTAGAATGTTTTTTACCCCCTCATAAAAATGCTATATTCAATAATAATATAACTTTATATTTTCTAATAAAATCGCAAACAAATTATTCTAACAACGTTACTTTACCCTTTCGCAATTATTTTAATGAGTAAAGTTTTTTCCCCACTTAAGTCTATTTAGTTGACTTGTACCTAATTAAAATTGTGGTGCTACAATAATATTAAACATATCAAGTGGTTGACTTCCTGCGTTAAGGGTTGTACTCATATTGATATCATTAGTAACATAATAAGCCTAGATATAATTTTATTTGAAGGATCTCTTGTGTATATTTTTCTTATCCTCTACATAGTAATGATTAGCATATCTCTACGTTCTTTATTGACCTGAATTTCAGTTGGGTCATGTGGAAAAAGTAAATAAGGAACTGGGTGTTTAATCACTTACAAGGCAGGGATTTGGTTACAGGGTTTCAATTTGGCACCCCCCCCCCCCCCTCTATATACACACACATATATATTGCTATATAAGTGTACATATAGCAATTATTATCTGGTAAAGATGGATTTGACTGTTTTCCGGTATTAGGTATCCTGTCAAGCAGTCGTACCGGTGAAGCTATATAAATGCTTAGGAGAACATTTATCTAAAGCAGTTATCTTGGAAACGTAAGACTTCTCTCATGATGTATGTCGGTAGAAGTCATTTGTACGTGTCAACCAGAATAAAAGAATATTTCCTTCGCTTCATGTTACATTGAAGCCATTTATTTACACTAGACCAAATCACAACCTTAGAGAGAAACAGATGAATCATATAAAATACGAATAACATAATAAAGTATCACTTAAACGTTTGCAAGTAAAAAGAACAAAGCTCAATATGTTGATCCCGTATTTACCTTTGCAATATTGTACTTGCACTTGGAAAAAAAAATACCTTGATCAACTTTGTCTGACGGGCTTAATCAAAACTTTTTTTATGTATATAGTGATAATAAAATAATCAAATAAAGACACGCTTTTATAAAAAAAAGCACTTAAAAGGAGAAAATCAATAATTTTTCAGCCACAGTACTTCGAAGGATCACAGTATATGCGTATGCTTCTATAGATAATAGCTTTTAAGCCCTGACAAGTTAAAATAACTGTTGATAGGACCCTACGCTTTTATCTTTAATGACATTTGCACATACTGTGATCGTTTGAAGTATAAAGCCGACCATACACGTTGGGGTGTACTTGACACCTGACAGGTGGACCTGTTCAGGTAACCTGTGCAGGTAAATGTTGGCCTGGATCTTAATATAATTACTATTTATTATAATTAATTGTAATCACTTGGACCTCTAACACACGAATGAATTTTATTCATAATAATTGACAATATTATTGACAATGACAATGTCGTATAAATACATATTAACTTGCTGCATTCACAACAGTAAACCTGAACGTGTGTGCTATGATAACTTTGCAGTTGTCATAACCTTATAGCACTCACACTTCGGTTTACCTAATAGGTATACCGCAACGTGTATGGCTTGGCTTAAGATTTGTATTAATTTATTTAATTTTTTAAATATAATATTATTTTCTACTTTTTAGTCTCCTTCTTCGTTCTTAACTCACTTAGCTGTCAGTGGCCGTCAATGTTGAATTCCTGAATTTCACCGCCAAAATATCTCTATATTAATTTGAAAATGAATTGTGTTTAAATGGACTTCCAAATTAATTACAAAAACAAAACAAAAACGGAACTGTTTTTGAATAATTAAACGATGTTTTTTTTAGACTATTTTTCCTTTTTTTTTTGAGGGGTGAAGCGTCCCCAAATTGAAATCTAAAAGACATTTCTTGATTCGCCCCGGGGTACAATTTGTTTTTTTTAAATATTTATAACAAGTGTCCAAAAAATTGGCCCGGTAGTCCCAATTGTTTACTGTATCCGTTATTCTAAATCTCTTAAACTCAGATTGTTATTCTTTGCCTCTAAAACTCAGATTGCTATTCTTCATCCCTCAAATTGTTATGCTTCGTTTCTTAAACTCAAATGGTTATTTTTCATCTCTAAAATTTGTGTTGATTCTTCTCAAACACTCAGATTATTATTCTTCATCTCTAAAACTCGAAACCTAAACTTCAGGCAATTTGATCAGTAATGTCTAAAAATGAGTTCAAAACTTCAAGTTTATGAATGGATTTTTTTCCCTCCTTGTTACTTTTTTTTTTTATGTAAGAGAAAAAACCTTTTTCTTATAAATACGCTGTATACGAAGGTTTATCAATTTAGGAATCTGTATTTTCCTCAAACTAATAATATATCATAAGCCTTGTTAAAGATTTTCTTGAGTATATGTTTCTTCATTAGGCCATTATTAGGCTGGTGGATAAAGATAGTATCCGATTATAAGGAAGAATTGTCTAACATCCGGCTCCCATAATTTAACCCCTTAATTCAGCACGAACTACTAACCTTTACCGATATCTTACATTTTAAAGTTACATTTTTAAGAAGGAAATGTTCATAAGTATCTTTAAGCAGACAATATTTCTCATTAATTGGTTGGAACCGAATTTTGAATCATCTTTTTATTAAATGATTATCAAACGATTAATAAAAACTTCTTGGCGATGTAATTAACCTTGTGTTTTATACCTCTATAAATCCACTTTGTTCATAGATTGTGAATGAGTTATTGGATTACTTAGGTTAAATAAGATTCGATAAATGACCGAGAGTTTGTCTATAAATTATACCTAAGATATTGCTATATTGTTTCTTACAGTTCAAGTTTAAATAAACCGTTTTGAATTGGATCTTCAAATACAAAAAAATGAAGTTTTTCTGTTTAAAGGGAAACCCCTTTTTATTTTTTTTATTTTTATAATTAAATAAATACTTCCGGGGTTATTCATAAATTTTTTTTTTTTTTTTGTTTCAGGTAAGAATCATTTAAATTGATACAGCTTTTAACGAAATGACTTCATTCTAGGTTTGTTAAATTACTTTTTGAATGCTTAAAAGGTCTTATTTTAATTTAAATGAATCGTTTTTAATCCAGTTTATTAATTATGATTTTATATTAGTTTTACTAATTTATATCAGTTAATAGATCCAGTTTCTTCTATGCATCAAATTAACGCTTATTTTTTTAGATGATAATTATAGATAATAATCTCAATAATAGTTGCCACAGCGTTCTGCTGATTTGATCGCTTATAAATACATATAGTACTAGTTTTATTAATGCATTTTTATAAGATCAATAAATGGCTTATTTATTTATTTATTTATTTAATCTCAATAATAATAATCTCAAACGAGGAAAATACGATCAAGTATATTGAAACTTCAATACCACATTTCAATTTAGATCTGTTTAGGCCTTATAAATTTAGTAATTAAGTTACTCTAGGCTGCAATAAGAAAAGGATGGTAGTGATTGTCTGCATTTTAGACCTTTCAAAATTTTAATAAATTGTTTTATAGTGAAGGACAGCGGTCAGAGGTCTAAAAAATTGTAGATCTTCCTACGTTTAGATTATTATTCCCGACGTGATTCCTGTAATGGCTTTAAAATCCCGGGATTCACAAAAACCCTGGCGCGGTCTCCTCCGAAAGACTTAGATTTATTAGTAATCAATTCTTAGAAGACCCGACGTTTAGATTATAACGTTTAATGACGTTATTTCTGACGTTGTGATCCCTCTAATGGTTATAAACGTGGGATTCACAAAATCCCTGGTACAGTCTCCTCCAGAAGACCTAAATTTATTAGTATTCAATTCTTATTCGATATAATGAATTTATCCTTTAAAGTTCATGGTAATTAATCTCATTACAAAACAAATTAATGACTACGCCTTTATATCTCAGTAGGAAAATAACACCTAATTACAATATTTGGATACTGATGTTATATTCACCCGGTTAATTATATTCGGGTAAATGTTATTATTATAATAAGAAATGCCTTGTTACTGCGGATGGATTGATGGGTACTCGTACAGAATAGATGAGTTAAATTATACAATAAACAATAAATCAAATTATACAATAGGCAATAAATAAATATAATTAATGGACCAGTAGAGAATTAAACCAGAAACATCTCGAGCTACACATTCAACAGAATTATATATTTAAACTTAACGCGACAATGCACAACGAGAGAATAATATTTAATGCACGACAAACATTGGTATTTAATAAAACAAGTACTGTCAGACCCGGGGAGAAAACCAGGTCCAACAATAATTAAATAATGATACATCATTTGCTGTAAGAAATATAATGATAACGGAATCTGATTGTAAATCTTAACGGAAATATAGTAATTAACTGATTAGTTTATTCCAATATATTCGCAGGAATTACAGTAGTTTCGTTGCTATAAACAAAATTGCGTGGTAGATGGGATGCTATAAAAACAATTATTCGATGTAAGCAAACAAAAAATAGTTAATACATTTAATAGAATGGTTGACTTACATAATTATCCCTGAGGTCAGGATGGTTTGTTTGAATTCCATCGTCAAGTATAGACACAACAACACCCTTGCCCGTATATCCACGTGCCCACACTGATTCAACGTTCATATCCAGGCCATCATCTGCTCCTCCGTTCTTGAACAAACAAAACAGAACTTTTGCGTGTAAATTTAATATTTATAACCTAAAACTTAAATTAGTTTGGAAATAAAATAAATGATTATCCTCAGGATTATATTTTATATTTTAAAGGTTAGGTTTGAAATAAAATACTAGATTATCCTCAAAAATTATATAATTAGGTTTGGAATTAGTGATTAATTTGTTTATTATCTTGTAGATCAAACGATAAAATAAATCGTCGCCTTAATAATTTCGTTTCAGCCTTTAGAGTCAAGAATCAGGACTATATATTATACACTGTGGATTCAATAATTAAAAAATAAAATAGTCAAGAGACTATTTATTATGTGCTAAAAATACTCTATTTCATTATTAGGCACGATAAATAATCAATAAAAAAAAAACCTCAAGATTCTTAATCTATGCCTCAAAAGTTTTCAAATAAGATTTTAAAAAATCAAACGTCTCGGAACTTTTCCTTACCATATAAGTAATACCAAAATGGTGGCAGATGTTTAGTTGAAATATAGGGATTTTTTTTTAAATAACTATGGTTCTACCCAATTATTTTTCGATGAAACCAAGGCGACAATATATGCCACATGTTTGCGCTCACCTCTGCGAAATAATTGATCGATTTCGTTTTCGCCAGTTTTGCGCCTAAGTCGCAATGGTGGCGATGCAGACGCATATATAATCGAAAAATCGTTTCGAGACAACTCAGACAAACTTTCTCATATACGAGTTTATAATTACTTAGCCCAATGTTTTCCATTTATTAGTTTTTAACTGTACATGTAAATATTGTTGAACATTTCATCAAAATTTATCATAAAAATAACTTCTCCTGGGCGGGGATTCGAACCCGGCCTCTCTCCCTCCGCGTTTTAAGCTAATTTCTCAGGAACTAGATTTTTCCCGGGAAAACGGCCTATTTTCGAGAAATATTTTTTTTCATGTTTTTTCAGAGTTTTTGGGAGTCGCCCCCAATTCATTTTTAGATTTCGCATCGGGGTATAATTTTTCTGAACATCTATGCCAAATTTCGTCAAAATTGGCCCAGTAGTTTAGGGGCTCCAGGCGTCTGCATAGACGACAGACAACAGACAGACATTTTTTAAAAACCTTTTTTTTTTAACTCAGGGGACCTCAAAACATGTAAATCCATCAAAATCTCAAAATCGAATTTTCGCGCCATCACAATACTTTCTCTTTATATGGGAAAGTAAAAGAGTTATGGCCGGATTCTTTTTTCGAGATGTATGAAATGAAAAAGTCTTCAATTCTGATCAATGTACACACAAAACTTTAATTAAATATATATAAGATATATCCTTTAAGTTTGATTGGAATTGAGATTTATTTTGTGTTTTACTAATTCTTTAAAATTACCTTGACAAGTTCGTTTAGTTACCCTCGGATTTTTAATTTCCACTTTAACAGAACAAAATGTATAAACCAGGAAGTAAAAAATAAACTACTGGCTTAATTGGTTTGATTATTAAAGTTGCATGTTGGCTGACACTTTTCTAAAACGATTTGATTTTTTTCTTGTTATTTTAATAGTTTCTCTCTTGCCTCCTAAACCTTTGTTAATTATATTTACGAGTTGCTGCCTTAAAATGTTCTATCAATTAAACGTGTCAATATTTATGGGTTTACTAAAGTATCGACTTTTTCTCTAGACAATGAAGGAAAATACTAATAAAATTAATTTTTGCTTCCGAGCTTACGGAAGATAACGGAAGCTATGTGATCGTTCTGAGGAACGAAAATATTTTGTCTCCGATTTCAAAAATTCCAAGACAGAAATCCGTTTCAGACACCATGGATCATTTTTGGTTCCGCGTCTGTCAGTCGGTCTATCGCTCACTTTTTACTAACCAACATATGTTAAAAACCACACGTCCGATTTTAATGAAATTTGTGGGGTAGAGTTTTGTCTTTAGCTTCTTTTGGAGTGTGTGTATTATACTCGTATATAATCATAGTTTTTGTTAGTATTAAGTTTTTGATTAATTTAGAGGTGGTTTGAGGTGGTATTCAGTTTTTTGATTGATTTAGAGTGGTGTAGGAATATGATGGGTTTTTAGTTTGTGTCTTTGTTGAAAAGAGTTAGGGGACTAGAAAATTGTTAATTTATTCGCTTTTGCATTTTGTGGCCTGTTTTATTATTTTTTGAAAAAGGAAAATGTAGGAACCACAAGTTTGGAAGGTTTTAACTCTTGAGACAAGAACATTCACCTTACGAGGTGCTGAAACTTATTGAGGCTGGTAGGACTCTTCAAAATACCGACCTGTGGTATTGCGGTGAGCTTCTAGACAGAATTCACTTCGTTTTAGTTTATTTTTTCTTAGTTTGCGGTTAGTTTCGTGAGGTATTTGGTAGGAATAGAAACCATTTATTTAATTATCATAAAATCTATAAGTATGTATAAAATATAACTGTTAAAAGTTATTAGAAAATATTGAGTGGAAGGCTTTTATTGTAATAATTTAAAATGTAAAAAAGGAAATTATTATGATTAAAATTCCATGTGAGAAATTTTAATGTTAAATTAATCCAGGTATTATTTAAAAACATTTTTTTAGTTTAAAAGTTACTTGCAGGCTGACAAGTTAATTTGCTCTAACACCAAAGCAAATTAGCTTATTGTGTTTAGAGCAAATAAAATTTTTGTCCCAGGAACTCTAACTTATAATTTACAGTGCGTCCCACGATTAACTTAAAAAACTAACAAGGAATACAATAATGAAAAAGTACTTAGGTATATGAAAAACATAGAAACAAAAATATAATTAAAATAACAAAAAAAATATATTCTACTAGAAATTATTAATTAAATTTGAATAACTGTTGCTTAGATTGTTGGTGTCAGTTCTGAAATTTATGGTATTGGGTGTTTTGGAAATATAGTAAATTTTAAAGATATTACGAGTAAACTTTTAGTTCTAAGGTGCAAATATTAGTACCTTCAAAGTCAAAATAATGTTGAGTATTGGAGTAATGATTAGTTAAAGCTCCGGATGGGATGGGTTTCAGACTATATTTAAGCTGATACATTATTTTATGGAGGGATTGTGAAGCCTATTGGTCTATTATAGGTTAAAGTATTTTATAGATGTATTGGGAAGTCTATCTACTACCAAGTTGCAGAGTCAACCTCGACCTTTTTGTATTATTTTTATTTTATTCTTTGCTTCTTGCTCTGATGATGCTAATAAATTTAGCGAAACGTTAACATAAACTTAGCATACCGTTAGCATATCACATTAATTTTATCATAATGTATCAAAAAACTTGAATACTTATAAATATGATATATATTTTTTTTTTTATACTAAATCAATTTGAAGGGCCTACCTCTACGTTGAGACTCAAAGGTCTTTTTTTAAAAAAAAAAAAAAATCGATTTTAATAGTCTTACAGACATTTTAAAACTGATTCCGTTTAATCCGGACAATGTCCGGTGCCATCAAATTCGGATTAGCGAGACTGTAATAAACTTTTTGTCAAATTGCTTTCTATCAAAATAATTAGTAAATTATAGTATTTTTTTAATTATTTAGGTTTTTTCTTTTTTTTAAATTAAATACTAAAAAATTACTTTTGTTAACTCCTTTTTAAAAATGGTCTTTATATACAGGCCGATTTAAATCTTATGTATATTGCTTCCGAGCTTACAGAAGGTAACGAGTGCATTGTGATCTTTCTGAAGAGCGAAACATTTTTATTTCTCTGATTTCAAAAATTCCTTTACCAGAAACCTGTTGCAGACCCCTGATATCTGTCCGGCGTCTGTCTGTCGGTCTGTCCAACACTTTTCTGAACTCTCATATTGCAAAAACTACTCGTCTGAATTTATTAAAATTTGGACAGTAGGTCATAATTATTCATATTAATTATTGTTGGTCCCATGCTCCTGCGCCCATCGGTTTCTCTTTCAAATGCCAACAATCCTTTTTATTAACAACACAAACTTTTAAAAGCATTTATCCGATTTTTAAAAAATTGGTTTGTGATGATGATCCTACTAATTGGCAGGATATTTATTTTCAGAGACATCCCTTAAAATTCTTATACGTTCCTGAAGTACCCGGATTATAATTATTTTAATTCAAGAAAAGTTTAAGTTTTTATTTAATATTTTAATGCTTTGAATATAACTAAGAGGCGTTGTCAGAAGTACCTTAAAAATAAAAATAGTACCGTAGTTGCCTAGCTTTAAATGAAAAAAATGGTATATAAATGAGAAATAAAATAAATAAGTGTCTTATAAAAAGAGTATAATGCTTTTGTGAGGATTTGTTGCGAATTTTCTTCTTTTTTTTAAATTACAATTGTCCTAATTTGCTATTTGTTTATTAGGAGAGAAACCCTACGAATGATGGATTCATTATAATCTACTAAAAACATTATACTCTTTTCATACGACACTTATTTATATTATTTCTTATTTATATAGAATTTTGAATAGTATTAAATATTTAATAATGTAGCCACCCAACTTCTTTTTAGAGCTTAATGAAACTCTTCCTGCTTGAAGTGTTCTTATCTTTAAACGCAGGAAGGTAATTATACAATTAGGAAGTAATTAAATCATTCAAGAGGAAATTATTCAATTACTCCTCTGAACTAAATTCCTTTCGGATTTTAGTTTTTTTTCCAAATTTAAGTAATTTAACCCTCTTGATTTAAAGTTCTTTGTTGATTTTGATTCAACTTTTAGATAAGTAACATTAATTTGGCTTGCCTGACTTCGGGCAGTCAAGTTCGTTTCTTGTAGTTTAGTACACCATCTTATTTAGCTATTTAACTCTACCTTTTTTTGTGTAATTGGGTCTTTTAATTGTTAAAGATCTTTCTTTACCTAATAATATAGTTAAATTATCTCATTTTAGCTTTCTTCTTCTTTGATCTAAATCTTTAAGTACTATTCAAATAGTTCATTACTCTACAAAAAAAAGAAAAAAAGCAGAATAAAAATCTAATATTAAACTAATGTTTAGTGTGAACAGTAATCAGAATTTCAAAATTAGTGGGTACTATATCTATGAATAAAATAAAATGACTAACATTTTAATTTATGCATGTCATTATTTTTGTATTTTATCTTTTATTGATTAACACAACTACATAATTTTACATGTTATAAGTGTTAACGATGTATGTTTTGTTGACAGTGTGTTACATTAGAAAGGTAATAATCCAGTGACTATTCCTTTCGGCTGGGTTTAATTACAATAGGTTAATTATATGTACTTATAAAAAAAAATATATATATAAAAATATAAAATAAAATAAAAAAATTAAAAATATATAAAAAAAATAAATAAAAATATGATAGTGAAATGAGATAGTGAAATTTCGATAGCGTTAAAATGGAGATATAATGTAAACGTTAAGCAATGAGTAAATCTCTGGGCCACTGCCTCTTCAGGCGGCGAGGAGGGTTATCTGGAATAATTTGGGATGCAAGAAGTTCTACTAGAGGATTGGGATGATTGGATAATGATTCGTGGAAAGTATGATATCGGGATACAGATAGGTCTCGGACAAAGGGAATATTGAGATCCTTATGTAGAGTGAGGTTAGAAACGTAGAATGGGGCGTCTGTGATTTTTCTAAGGATCTTGGATTGTAGTGTTTGGATTCGACGGATGTTGGATGGCTTGGTACTACCCCATACTTCTAGACCGTAGGTCCAAGCCGGTTTTAAGATTACATTGAAAATTCGAATTTTGTTATTCAAAGTAAGATTGGACCTACGATCCAGAAGACGAAGCAGCAACTTGTATCGTCTTGTAATGTCCGTACGTTTAGTTTTTGTGTGATGTTGCCAAGTGAGTTGTCTATCGAGGTTGAGGCCAAGGGTACGGACTGTGTTGGATTGAGGAATAGGAACTTGGTTAAGAGTGACTGGAGGACAGGTGCTATGACGAAGAGTAAAAGTGACATGAACACTTTTCTGTTCGTTAATTCGTATCCTCCATTTTCTTAACCAAGGTTCTAAAAGGAGAAGGTGGCTTTGGGTGTTGTTAGATGCGGTTTGAGGGTTTTTGTGAACAGATAGGATAGGATAGCCTTGTCATCTGCAAATGTGGCAAGGACCGAGGAAGGATATTGAGGGATGTCATGAGTAAAAAAGGAATATAGAAGAGGTCCTAGGATACTGCCCTGAGGTACTCCAGCGCTTACAGGGCAGATGGATGAAAATGAGGATCTTAAACTTGCACGAGAATATCTATCGGTGAGAAAGGATTTAAGGATGAGGTAATATGTAAAGGGTAGGATTCCCTTGAGCTTCCAAAGCAGCCCAGCATGCCAAACTCTATCAAAGGCTTGCGCCTCATCTAGAAAGACAGCTGAGCAATATTGTATTAGTTGAAAAAAAAATTGAAATGATTTACTTTTTCATATAAATTATTTTTTCTAACTTAAGATAGAAATTGAAATTTTTATTAAAGTTAAATAAATGTTTAATATATTTATTTATATTACTTTAATATTCTTAGATTGTTTTTTATTATATTGTTATTTTTATTATATTTACACTGTTATTAAATGCCATGTATAAGCTATCTGAGTATGCAATTAAGAAATTTATGTAAATAATATTTAAATGCATATTAAATTCATAAACTGAAAAACTTAATTTAGACGTACGTATAGAGATTTTACATTTTCTTCTCTTAAAGCGTTTACTATTTAATATTCTCTGATGGCTTATGTTGTTCTATTTTCTTCACTGCATAATAAATGTACATAATATACTACTAAGTATAATATAAGTATAGATATGCAGTATATTACATAATATAAATGGGTATATTTTTATTTATTTAATTATCAAGTAAGTAATATTTTGTATCATCTTATAGAGAACACTACAAGAACCATTTTACAGCTAAATTATAATTACATTTATCTTTTATAACGTTGGTAGAAGTTCATCATAAAAACATAATGTACATTGCTTAGATAGCATTAAAAATAACTAATTATTTACATTTTTTATAAAAACTAGCACACTTTACTGTCAGCATTTCACAAACAATTGTAATGGTAGAATTCGTTCCCATTTTCGTAAAGTACCGATTTTTATATTTTGTTATGGATTTACGTTTTAAGTTCCCCTCGAAAAAGTGGGATATCTACATTAAAAAAAAGTATAATATATTGGTATCTAATCTACTAGGCTGATTTCGATTAAATTTTTTTAACAAAAATCATAACCCGGATCATAAGGAGATATTGAGAAATGAATATTAGCTCTAAATTTAGGGGAGCTGCTCCCCCCAAAATTTTTTTTTTTAAAAAACTATGTATATAAATTAAATTCAGTATAGTTCTCTGCAAAAACTTTTTGTTATAGCCTGTCAGTCCTATTTTTTCTAGTGGTTATTATGTATTTTTTTAAATTCCATAATGAACAACCTTTTTACTTGATTATTATAGCTATAAAATCAAATTACAATTAGGATATGAAATATTAAGAATTTTGCTAAGGCCAAAGGAGAAAAGGAATGTAAAAAGGACTGGAGGATTCATTGAAAGGAAGTTTTGTGAGAGCCCTTGCTTTGCTCTCTTTTGAGAGTAATTAATGGTGGTGCCCTATGGGATCCCTTCAAAGGTACAGTTTTCCCTTACTCCCTCGCGTTATGGAACTTCATCAAGGAAATTTTGACCCTGCAACTTAATTAGTTAACCTGAATCCTCACCCCGGGTCAACATTTTATAATTAAATTTCATGGGAAACCTCATTTTCAGTACGAGTCTCTGGGCCTTTTAATGTCCCCCCCCCCCCCCCCTCTTACTAACTTTTAAGATTTTTTTGTTGTAAAAACCTTTTACAAAACATTCCTTTATTCTAATTTTTCAAGTAATTTAGTTAAATTCTTATTTATTTCAAATGGGAAAAATTCCGTTTAAAAAAATAAACTTTTTTTATATGAAACACCACTTATTGTAAAGATATAGCAATTTTTTATTTTTCAAAAAAACTGGAATTTCTTTTATTTCATTAGGTAAAAAGTTCAAATAAAATTCATAATATTAATGAAAAAAACTTTGTTAAGTGGGCATTTATAAAGAAGTAAAAAAAATGTTTTTAATTCAAGTTGATAATGTTAAATATCAATAAAAACTTTTTTTTATGATTTAACTTATAAACAATTTTACAACTTAATTAATTTTATCGCTTAATTAGTGATGAAGGTATAATTGGTAAACTTTATTATTTAATAATTTCTTATTTCATTATGCACACAATATATGGATAGAAATTATTACATCGTATTATATTGTATTTTAAAAGTAAAAATAGACTTTGAAATGTCCTTTATGTTTAAAAAGTGTGCCCTTTTGAACCTCTACCATTCAAATTTTCATATTCAGTTGTATTAGGAATATCAATGGAAAAATTTGAGAAATTAATATGAGCTCCCGCTCCTATAAACATTGTTTAAAAAGATAATCATTAACACGGTTTCCACCACTAATTTGGATCTTTATTTTTGTAATAGTTTATTATGAGATAAAGTGATAAAATACTGCCTCCCCATAATTGCTCTATTAAGGCGAAACCTAAGTGGTTATTATCTTTACTGAATCCCACCCCGATAATTCGGGAAGCCCACAGATTCTGGGGGGGGGGGGGGGAGCATGTTCCAGAGCGGATCACTTGGCTCTCAAAACTGCAAGTGAGAGGGAGGAAAGAGGAACTGAGGCAGTGTCACCCAAAAAAAAGGCTTACCCCCGAACAGGCAGATGATTACAGTTTCAAAAGAAAAAAAAGAAGCCCAATTGGTCCCCAATAACCCAAGCAAGGACGACTCGAGAGAAGAGGCAGAGAAGCTGCTGCTGGAGACCTTCCAAAACAGGGTGGCTTTAGCCAGGACCCCACCGCAGAGGAAGGATGAGCAGCCAAAGGCAACCCCAAAAGCTGATGAATATCCTAGAGAACAGGTGTCAGAGGAGAAACCGGAATCTCCTAGACGGGAAGAACCAGAGAAGGATGGTGAAACCAAGTCTCCAGTTAGAGCACATATGGAGAAGGAAAGAAGAGAAGAAGAAGAGACTCTCCAGAAGTCCATAGACTTGGTAGAAAGGATTAAAGCTGTCATCTACAGACAGAAAAACATCAGTAACGAGGTGAAGAACGGGCTTGCTGAACTAGAAGATTACCTCGAGGTCGTGACGCACCTGAGGATGTCCTGGCTCGAGGCGGAGAAAAGCCTGCAAGAAAAAGCTGCCAGAAAACTTACAGAAGCTCAAGCATGTGCAACTGCTTCAAGAAAGAGGCTGCCAACAAGCCCTGCTGAGGAACAGCAAGAAAAACGGGCTAAAGACGCAGAAAGCGCAGAGGGCTGGACAGTGAAGCTGTCTAAGAAAGAGAGCCGCTGTATGCGAAATATCGGTGGAGGGACAGAAGATAGTAACCCCAATCTAGTCCCTAGGGCTATAAATCAAAGAGGAGAAATGAGGGAAGAGGGGAACAATGGACCTCCCTACCCTCAACAACTCAAAAAGCCGAGTTCAATGGAGCAGAGGACCAAGGAAGAGCCTACCTAACTAAGATTCGTCCGCAGGCAATCTTAATAAAGCCGGCCGGGGGTAGGACTTATGCGGAGATCTTAGGCCAGATCCGTCAAAACGTCAAACCAACGGACTCGGGTACAGATATTGTGTCTGTCCGACGAACCCGCAAAGGTGACGTCCTTCTAGAGCTAGGAGCTAAGGTAGAGGGAAAAGAGGTTTTTGCCAAGTCTGTGAAAGAAGCCCTCAAAGATTCAGCGGCGGTCCAGGATCTAGAACAGAGACTTAAGAGATCCGGGATCTCGATGAGTTGACCACTGCAGAAGAAGTCAAAGAGGCAATTCTGAGTGAGATTAATGAACAGGCTGGAGAGCTAAAGATTTTCCTCACCAAAACCAATGATAGATCCCAAAAAACGGTCATCGTGGAGATGAATGCGAAAGGAGCCGAGGCCTTATTAACGAGATCTCGTATCAGAAATTAAAAATGCCTTCAACTCAGCAAGATGGAGTTACCTGTACAAGTGTACATGGACCTCGCCCGCATGCTTCGAGACTACTTGAGGACACGCGTTCTCCTCTTTGAGACTAGTGACGGACAATTTAGGATGCAGATGACGTCGGGGGCCGCCCAGGGGTCTGTCCTGGGACCAGACCTCTAGAATGCCTTCTATGGTGGATTGCTGCTGATCGAAATTCCTGATGAGACCCTTCTAGTAGGCTACGCAGACGACGTTGCAGTCCTCATTGCTGCGCGTGACATCGAAAGGGCTCAGTGAAAGCTAAACCAGGTTAAGCGAAGGGTGAATAGCTGGATGAAGGAGCACGGACTATCATTAGCCTTGGCCAAAACCGAAATTGTCGTTCTCACAAAGGAGAGAATCGAGACCATACTGCCTATGCAGGTTAGAGAAGAGACAGTGGAAACCAAGTGTTCGGCAAAGTATCTCGGCATTATAATAGATAGAAAGATGTCTTTCAACTAGCATATTATACAATATTATACCGGATTCAGCCCAAGAAGAAAGGGGGTGTTTTTAGTCGGTAGGACATTATCCTAAGACGGCGAGTCCGACACTCTGTCACACAAGATGTGGGCAACAGGTTAGCGCGTAAATGCGGTTTCACCTCCCTTGCCCCACAAAAAAAGTGGTTTTTATTCGATAATTAATAGTTTATGAAGCTTTCAACCCTAAGCAGTTAGTATCAGCGCATTGAAGGAAGTGGAAGAAAAATATGATTATTTAAGTGGTGGTTAGTGCAACATAATAAACACGTGAGGTGTATTTATTTATTTTTATTTTTTTTACAAAAGTGTTTATGTTGGGATTTTATTACAAGTAAATCATACAATTACACATAAATTTTGCTGAAAGAATTGATGTTGCGTCCGAAAGGAATTTTAAGGTCGTTGTGACAAGTGAGATTAGAAGTATGTAATATGGGATTGGTGATTTTTCTTAGGATTTTTTACTCTCTCATATTAGATTTAGATATTTTAATGCAATTACATGTTTTTGGGTCCCCGGAGCTCAAAATAGGGTTTTTTAAAAATATCTGTGCAGATACGTGGAGCCTTAACTATTTGGCCAATGTTAACGAAATTTGGCATACATGTTCAGAAAAATCATAAGCCGAGATGAAATCGAGAAATGAATTTTAGCTCCAAATTTGGAAGAGCTTCCCCCCAAAAACTCTGAAAAAATGAAAAATTATTATTTCTTATAAACAGTTTCAACGATTTTGATTAAACAATTCTAAATTTAATTAATTGAAACACGAATCTAACGATATAAGCCGTTTTCTGGGGAAACTCTAGTTTCAGAGATATTGATGCAAATAAAACTGATTTTGTTGAAAATCGAAAACTTAAAATTTCTGGGACCGGATTATATGATAAAGTTAGTCTGAGTTGTCTCAGATCGACTTTTTATTGGAATCTATATGAATTTGAGCGTTTCGTCTAGCTCAGAGCTAAATTCCATTGATCCAAATAGTTCGATTATCATTTAGTGTATACTATAATCAATGAATGATATTTATTATTATTGTTATTCAATTTTTAAGTTTTTGGTAGTTTTCATACTACGGAAAGTTAAATTTTAATTTAAATCAAATTATAATTATTATTAACTACGGGAAACAGACAGTGAAAAATACACTCCTGTGCCGGGATTTGAACCACGGGCCTCTATATTTCCGGTATAGCGCTCTACCAACTAAGCTACGCAGGAGAATGATTTTCTCTGACATTAATGATACCTTGTCCCGAATTTAAGCTTTCAATTTTCCACAAATCTGAGAAGTCAACATTAATGACATAGAACTAGACCGAGACCGAGAAATAACGCTTATAATTATAAAGTACCCAATTAGTACCTGTACTTAGTGAGCACCATGAGTCCCATGGTGCAAATCCCGGCACAGGAGTGTATTTTTCACTGTCTGTTTCCCGTAGTTAATAATAATTATAATTTGATTTAATATTATTGTTATTTAAATATGAACTATTTACCTCTTAAATATCTATACAGTCTTGATTACTAGAACTGAATTATGATAAAGTATCTGACACCTCTACTCTAGGAATTACTAGATCGAATTCTAAATGTGTACTAAAATTACTTAAAGTAAGAATTAAACTGTTTAAATGTGGTAGTAGTTATGGTAAACGTACATGCTGATCTTTTAAAAACAAGAAAGAACAGATTCAATAAAAAATGGGTTTTCGAATCTGTATTATAGCTGTTAAACACTTTTTTTAATAAAAATATTTGTTATTATTATTTAGCACAATTATTAATTTTTTATTGAAGAAAATTTTCCATGCTAAATTCGTTTTGTCGTCTGCATTATTTATTCGAATAATACAGCCAATTATTAATTTCCTACTTATTGGTTAATTGAACCAGAAATGTAATTATTACCCGAATTCTCCCTTTTGAAAGCTAATTAATTCGTAATGGAAATTAGATAGCAGGTGTGTCAATATCCTGTGGCAGTTCCAGAGTTAATCTTTAATTAGATATTTAACGTGTGGTTGAACTAGATTGGAAACAGTGGTTAGGTCTCTTCTAGCCATTTTTGTCAGCAAATATGTTTAAACTTATTCCCTCATTATAAGTAATCATTTCTCTCGCTGAAATTGATCTGGTAATATTGTTTGTTTTTTAACTTCTATTAACTTTTAATGAATTTGGTTTTGAATAAATACTATAAAATCTCAATCAATACTATTAGCGCTGCAGCATTTATATATATATATATATATATATATATATATATATATATATATATATATATATATATATATATATATATATATAATATTTTAATTGAATTATTATTAAAAAAAAGCATATTTATTTTAATAATCCAAGGTGCAAGAGTCTGGATGGCTTTGGCCTGCCAAAGTTCTTATTCAACTATATTTAGTAATTGACAAGGGGTCAGGTTGGTCGTTTCATCATCGTTCCAGGGTCTTTCTCATTTAAATTTTGCATTTGCTGTCCCCACCACTTCAGGAAGAACCAGATTTTTCTCGGTTGGATATTTTTAAACGGAAAAGAGTGAAATTTTTTCTTGTTGTGCAACACTTAATGGGAAATATATTATTTTTCGTTAGCTGGACAATACAGTATGAGCTAGAAAAATTAAAACTGTTACACATTTTATTAAACATTTTAAACACTAAGTGAAACGTTAGGGCAAAATATCCGAATTACCACTTCAATTAGGGAGCTAACAATTTATTTTACGATAGTGGGTGATTATTACCGCGAGTGCAGGTCCCCTAACTGGAGTCGGGAATTGAACCTGGAACCTCCCTCATTTGTATTATGTATTAAATTAAAGAATTGTAAATGGTTTCCTTTTTTTTATTAGAAATTAATCTCTAAAAGTTAGTTTTAATAGTATCCTCTAGAGTCTAGAGAAAAGAAAAGAGACAAATAGCTTAGCTTTAAATTAATTTGATAAATCGAACATATAGTGGCCCTTAGGAACTGTTGGTTTTTAGGCCCCAGGATAAAAGTGAATAAGAGTGGGAGAGGGTGGCAGGTTTACAAATTTAATGTGACAGCAAGCTACAGAGTGGATATATTGGTAGCAACAATCCACCCCCGGTCCATGTTACCTTCAGGGTCGCCTGTTTTACTTTCTGCCGCTCAGTCCGACCAAATAAATATTATATACAACACAGAATTGGAACCCTTGACGTTGTTTGCCTTTTCCAGAGTTTTCTGTTTCTCTTTCGCGTATTTGCTATTCGGACAAACAGGTTTGGTCTTCATAAAAATTACCAGTACCTAACTCGAATCATTTATTTATTATCTGCCAACTTTGATTATTCAGTGCTTGCACAGAGTTTATACACATATTTATAAAGGCCCTTGCATTTCTGTTTATTTGCTTTTAGGCTTTTCACGTGCAGTCAACTAGCTTTCAAATACAAATTGGGGTATATTCAGTGAAATATTTGGGAATTAAATTTTCCGTTGGAATTTGATTATTTTTTCTTTGTCTTTTCCTGATTTATTTATAGTGGTGAGCATTATGCTATAGTTATTATTATTATTGCATTAATACGTGAATAATTATAGAATAGAATACTGTTTATTGTTTTTAAATTTATGTGAGTTCGATTGATACTTAATACTTCAAATAAGCAGCTAAGCAATAAACAATTCTTTGATAATGTGACATTTAATATTGAACAATTAATAAATAGTAGAACATGAATAATTTAACTAGAATTAAAACATAAAACATAGGTAATGAGACAATATATAATTTAACACAAGCACATTAATATAAAATAAATTATAAATTGCTACCAAAATGATAATAATTGTAATAAATAAATAATGAATTGCTACATATTCAATGTAGCAAACCAGTATTTACCAGTATTACTATATTAATAGTAAATACGATTTCTTGGATTAAAAAGCTAATATTCTTACATTTGTTTATTGTTTTTATAATTTATGTTACCAAGCAGTCTTTTCTTGGTCCTATTTAAAATATGAATTACTAGCTGAAGTACCCGGCTTAGCCGGGGTGTATAAACAAATCGGACGCAGGTTATCTCAGAACCTTTCCTTATACCAAACATAATCCTATAAATGACAACAGATTTTTTATCGGGTGACTTACATTTTTTTTGTCTGTTAAAATTTAACGGTATAATGAGGTACGTTTTAGTGATGTACCTATTTAAAAACGTTTACAAACTATCCTATACAAAATCAAAAGTCAATATTTTCAAATTGGAGGCAGATATTAGGATAAATTATGGAGAACTTATTTTATCGCGGGTCACCATCCTCTATATTTGAACTTAGAGCTTCCACCCTTTTTATTTAAAACCCACATAAATGCATTTCCATTAAAAAAAAAATCAACTTCTTGTTCTTGAGGTATTGATTATCGATGCTTCCCTAAATTTTCCCTGTGTTTGGGCTATTAAACATAACATCACTGTAAAACTGTAAAGTTTAAAAAATTTTGTATAAAGTTCTTTCAAATCTAACCATATAAGTCCTTTTACCGGGAAAACCCTAAGAATTATGTTTTTTAATGTATGAATATTGGCTATATATTGTATATGTACCCTCAAATACTCTGTATTATATTGTAATAGATCATCCTTCAGGGTATAGAAAAAAGTTCAGTCATGCACCATGATTTAATGAGCGAATTTTCAAAGAAATCTGCGTTTTGTATGAAACGGAAATAAAGAATTAAATTGAAATTGAATTATGAAAGATACAAACAATAAATTTTAAAGAATTTACGCGTGCGCAGCTATTACTGATCCTAGGTGGCCTTATTGGAAATTTTGCTCTGAATTCGAATATACTACATGTTGATATTTTTAAGATATTACACAAAGGGTACAGGGTACAAAAGTCAAAATAGTATAGTATATATATAATATTCTGCAATAGAACCCAATTCCAAATTTGTTAATTTTAATTATTCGGTAATTAAAAACTATTCTAATGATTAAATTGTATTATTATATTAAAGTAAAACTGTAAATTAAAATAAAAACCCTTAAAACAAGAAAATATTAATTAGAAACCAAAATGGATTTTTAGATTTTTTTTCCAAGTTCTTGGCGAGACATTTTTACCCAGGAGGTATACTTAGTGCTCCATCCCTATTTTATCCTTGACCTAAACGGATTGATAACTTTACTTACTTCTATTTTTCTTCTTCTTCATCTTCTTTTTTTAATGCCAAAAAAATTATGGTGGGTAAATCTAGGTATATAATCATTTTGCTTCCGAGCTTACCGAAGGTAACGGAAGCATTGTGTTCACTTTTGAGAACGAAAAAATTTTATGCCTCCGATTTCAAAAATTCCAAGATAGAAATCCGTTTCAGACATCAGGGAACATTTTTGGTCTCGTGTCTGTCTGTCTGTCTGTCTGTCTGTCGGTCTGTGTGTCCGCGAATTATGAAACGTGCTACGATAACTTGAGTAAATGTAAACCGATTTTGATGAAATTTGGTAGACATGTTCATTTTACCAATGCCCAGTACGAGTTCGTTGGACAACGTTATCCGTCAAAGCGTTCACGAGCAACGCTCGCGTAAACGTGAACTTTCAATTTAAAATTGGAATTTTGGGTTGGGGAAAAAATCTAACTTCATCTATTCAATGAGACAAACATTTTTATCAAATACATTTTTTTAGTAAAACCAACAGCGACACCGCTATGACGTGTTAAAGATCGCTAAAACTATTAATAGTTTTTACAAAAACAATATAACAATAAAGTAATATAACAATAATTGTTATAGTTCATGATAGGATGCGAGGAAGCTATGTGCCACACTAATTCAGTCTATTTTTGTTTATTTTTTTTTACTATCACTTAACACTTATCACTTTAACATGTGCTGCGGAATTGCTTACTTAAATTTTGATAAAAATTAGGTCTTTGGCTTTGGGGGGGGGGGGGGGCGTAAAACAAGGCTGTCCGCTTTCATCCACCATTTTTAACTGTGTGCTAGAAAAGGCTTTAAAAGAGCTAGCATGGAATGGAACTAATTAGGTCTAGATTTACATAGACAAAAATTGAATAACCAAAGATTTGCAGGCGATGTGCCTTTTTTCTCCACCGATGAAGATGAAATAAAAGACATTGTAAACAGTCTGATAATAACGAACTCGTACGAATGAATTTCGTACGAAATCGTTCCAATAGAGTGGAAACCGAGTTCATGCGAATTCGTGCGGGGATTCAGTTTTTGGAACAGAAAGGAAGATGGATCTCATTGAATTGGATTATTTTTTTGAACTCTCCTTCCACAAGATTTTATGTGGTTGAAAGGTTGAAAAGACGTGAGTGGATTCAGAAATACTTTGAATCAAGATGTGAAAATGGGGACTTTGCTAAATGTTACTACGAAAGTCTCCTTGAATGTGGTTTTGGTATAATAACAATGAAATAGCGAGTTTTGAAAACGGATATGGAAATTTATCCTGATTAAGCAGATGTTGTTGTAAAGCGCATTTGCTTGCTTCCCAATACATATCATTATTAATTTGGAAAGTATTTTAGATACTTTTGATGCATCCCAAAATCAAAAACCATCTCTGAACATTCCTAGACGATGTTTCAATAGAAGTACAAATGAAGCTTATGAAATCCGAAATAAGTTTATGAATTATATTAACCGGGTTCACAATAATGTTTAAACTATTAAATACTGTACTAATAAGCTATTTTAAATACAAAATAATGAAGGATGAATGATTATATATTAAATAGATTTACTTGCAATAAATAATATATAAATAAATATTATTTACCTGATGAGTTCATTCTTTCCGCTACTTCCTTCCACAACTTTTTATTCATTTCTCGATTGTGATATTGTTTAAATTTATGATCCCTCAATGATCTTCTTTCCTCCACTTGGGTAATAAGATTTTCACTATCCATAGTTCAAGCTCACTTTACACTTTATTAAAATTCATTGATTTTAATACAGCGATTAATTATATTAATAATTAATCAATTATTAATTATAACAATTATATTTCATTATCGCTTAAAAAACTTTTAGGCAAACGCTTGTCTACCACTCACGCACAAAAAAAATAATCAAAAGGTTTAAAGGGATTCGAAGGGACGGAGGTAGAGTAGAGTTCGTACGACTTCTGATGAAAAAAACAAATATTTTGAACGCATCTGACTTGTTCGTACGAGTTCGTTCGAATTCGTACGAACTCGTACAAAGAGGGCGGGAGCAAACTAACCAGACTCATACTCCACTATGCGTTTGATTACTTCTGACGCATTCGTACGAACAAAATTTCGTACGAATCCGGATCCAATGTAACCTCGGCTGAATAGACGAGAAGTTAGTCTCCGCACAATGCCAGATGACAAGAGCAATGTTTGGTGTAAACAGGATGGAGAAAATTAAGAACAAAGAAATAATTAAAAGATATGGAGGGAGAAGTCTAATGAGAGAAGGGCACAAATTGAAGTGAAAATGGGCTGGAGACGTGTACAGGATGGACACAGAAAGATGGATGAGAATAGCGACGGAATGGACCCCATATGGAAAGAATAGGAAGAGAGGAAGACCAGCAAGAAGATGGGCAGACGAATTCTCGGAAAGATTAGGAAGGCTGTGGCATAGGGCTACTGCAGATAGCCAAAGTTGAAAGAAGACAATTAAAAGTCAATTAAGATAGCACTGTGTAACTTATAACCTTACAACTACCCCTAAATAGGGAGGCTTTTGCTTTTAAGTGTCGATAAAGCTATAATAATAATAATTGTGGTATTATTATTATAGGATTGTTTTTGAATAGGATCTTAAAAGCTATATTAAGTTAATGTTTTAGTTTATTAAAGATAATGATATAGTTTTTGTGAGTTTTAGAGTTTATAATGAAGTATTTCAATGTGTTGATATCATTTTTAGAACATCGTTTTTTGAACATGTGATGTAGCTTAATTTATATATATATGTACCTGCAATTATTTCGTCTCAACCTTACCTTTTTTTTAATGCTGCCTTCCATAAGTATGTTGAATCTGAAATAGTCCGTTAGCTTCAACAGGAGTCATATGGAGCTCCGTATTATCTTTTTGTTTATATGTAAAAGTTTATGTGATTTGTCGGTGAAATGTGTCACTAAGCAGTAGCGTACACAGAAAATTTTTTCGGGGGGGGGGCCCAACCTAATTTAACTTATATGCGGGTTTAGCATACCCCAGAATTTATTATAATTGTAATTTCTCCCCCTTTTCAACACTCTAATTTCAATTTCTAACCTCATATTTAATTAAATTAAAATCCTATGAGGTTACACCTCACTATGTGATGTGATCGTTCTAAAGTGCGGGCTACTTTAAACAAACCATTAAAATTTCATAAAAATCAGATAAATACTTTTGAAGATATAGGTGTAAATAAATGTATGTCTGTGCGAATGTGGAAGAGAAATAAATAGGTGCAGAAGATTGAAACTTATACGGGACCAGCAATGTTATAACCTGGCTAATTATGACCTACCATCAAAATTTCAATAAAATTGGACAAATAGCTTTTAAGATATATTGGTTCGCAAAAATTGAAGGACAGGCGGACACGGGACCCAAACTGTACCCAGATGTTGAACAGATTTCTGTCTTGGAATTTTTGAAATCGGAGACATAAAAATTGTTCGTTCTTCAGAACTGTCACATATCTTCCGTTTCCTTTAGTAAGCTCGGAAGCAAAACGTAATCCTTACTGCAAAAGCAAACGTGGATTTGGAGCACATACGAATTTCCAATTTTTATCTGGAAGAGAATTCTTCTGTATAAGAAAATTAAATACCTACTGCAAAACAAAAGAATCATTCGCTCATTCGCTGGGTAATTACATGGGACATTTAACATCAAATGTTTTCTGAACGCTTTTTGAGTTTTTAGATTTAAATTTACTATTACTGTGTAATATGAATCAGTTTTTTCACAAAATGATAAACCGATTTATTTATATTGCCTCTGTTTTCCCACTACATGTCGACGAACACTAGTCCAACCTGAGTCAGCAAAAGGGGAATGTCGCATAGACAAGAGGACCCACGTAGCGTTCTACACACAATCCTGGTTCAAAACAAAAATTTGCTACTGAAATCCACAACCAACATTTTCCCGTTTAAGCCAGTCTAGTGTGCATATTTTAATTCAATTAATTTAATTCCATCGGCAAAAGTTCGAGTTGACTCGGGCCTCATTTAATTTAATGTGCTTAACACCTAGGCCGAGCCGGCAATCAGGTCTATTATTGAACGCATCCCAATTTATTTTGATGCATAATTTCCATCGACAAAATCGGGCCTCCTAGCAATAAGGCCGATTCATTGTACTCATCATAATCAATTCAATGCACTTAATTCTATAGCAAAAAATCCTGGCCTAGCTGTCAATCGGAGCAGTCTATTTTTACGAATCCAAATTCAATTCATTGCATTAGGATTCGTAATGAATTGAAGCTGTCCTATAATGCAACCTATGCTATTGAACTGGACTAAAACCACAAAAAAATAATTGAATTCAATTGGCGAAAAATCGGGCCCAGCCGAAATCGGGTCGATCAAGTTTAATGATTTTAGTTCCACTGGCAAAAATCAAGGCCTAGTCGGCAAATGAGCCGATTTATTTCATGCATCCTAATTTAATTCAATGAATCTAATTCCATCAACAAAAATCTCGGTCCAGCCAAAATCGGGCCGCTATAGTGTTTAATAATTTTAGTTTCATCGACAAAAATCCGGGCCCAGCCGACAATCGGGCCGGTATAGTGTTTAATAAATTTAATTCCATCGGCAAAATCCGGGCCCAGCCGACAGTCGGGCCGGTATAGTGTTTAATAAATTTAATTCCATCGGCAAATCCGGGCCCAGCCGACAGTCGAGCCGGTATAGTGTTTAATAAATTTAATTTCATCGGCAAAATCCAGGCCCTGCCGACAGTCGGGCCGGTATAGTGTTTAATAAATTTAAGTCCATCGGCAAAATCCGGGCCCAGCCGACAGTCGGGACGGTATAGTGTTTAATAAATTTAAGTCCATCGGCAAAATCCGGGCCCAGCCGACAGTCGGGCCGGTATAGTGTTTAATAAATTTAATTCCATCGGCAAAATCTGGGCCCAGCCGACAGTCGGGACGGTATAGTGTTTAATAAATTTAAGTCCATCGGCAAAATCCGGGCCCAGCCGACAGTCGGGCCGGTATAGTGTTTAATAAATTTAATTCCATCGGCAAAATCTGGGCCCAGCCGACAGTCGGGCCGGTATAGTGTTGAATGAATTTAATTCTATCGGCAAATCCGGGCCGAGCTTATTTGGGGTGATTACGTGTATACACACCATAAGATAATACTTAATTAATTCCTTTTATTGGAAAATATTTACAGCCAATTCGAATGCATCTGTCATTACTGTGTTTTTTTGGTTTTAAGTGTATGGCGGGTCTTAGGTATGTAATCATTTCGGGGGGGGCCAGGGCCCCTTGGCCCCCCCCCCCCCCCCCTGTGTACGCCACTGTCACTAAGAATTATGGGGTATTTATAAGTTTATAAGTATTAATAAATATTTTAATACATATAATAATTATTTATTTATTTATTAATATAAAATTAAATTTATATCCCCTGTAAAACACTCGGTTGCGAAGCACGAGTATGCAGCTAGTATTAATATAAAAACTAAACCTGATTGGATTTTCGGGCTTCCCTCATAAGGATTTTTTTTTCATATAGGTAATATGTTAAGGAGAACGTAAACGAGATGCTTTTGACAATCGAAAGATTGCTCTCCCATGAGGTTGTTGATGAACTTCAGAGATTCCCAATGCTCTATGCAAAAATGTTCTGCAGCATACTAATAAAAAAAAAAGAGGAATCCATTTTTACCTATTGTGTGCGATGTATCGTATAGTTATTTTGCAAAAAATTTACTTTTTTAAACGTGAATTCATGAATAAATAAATATGTATATTTTAGATAAACACGTAAATAAATGTGTGTTGAATAAAAACATAATATATATTATCTCTCTTTTCTAGTGCGTCAAAATAGTAATTTTAAAGACTTCGATTCTTTTTGTCTGAATATATTATATATTTTATTTATAAGATAGGGGTTTGACGTAAAAATTCTCGATATATTTAGAATATTATACTAAAATTTATGAGCTGAGAATTTTTGATTCATCACTCTGTCTTGTTTTCCTTGAAATGCTAGCGTAATTTTCTATACTTGTTTCAACATTCTTTGTTGTTTAAACTTTGGACAAGAGAATTTACAACTAAAACTTGATGTTTTTGTGTCTAATGATCTATTGTTTCCAGATTTGTTTAATACTGTGATGACGTAATGGATTTAGCCGTTGTTATGTTCCCTTAGTACTTAGTCCAGTTTTATTTTTTAATATCTGTACCTATTAAATTAAATAAATGTCTTTAATATCTGTATTAAAAAATGTTTCTTAGTTAGGGTAAAACCTTTGTAAATATGTTGTCCATTAAAATAATTAATATCCGCCGGAAAGGTACTAATAAAGTTTAGTACCTTTCCGGAGAAACATTTATGTTTATAGATGGAATGGAAGTTCCACTACTATTTAATTTATTTCTATATCTAAAATAAACAACCTATATTTAATAAGTAACGACAAGGTAATTAAGATTTTGTTTTAACAAAGAAAGAAATAACTATTAAAATATTTCTCAATCTAATACTTCATTATAGATCAAAGTTCAATAAAGCACTTAACCATTTACTTACCTTAATAAAGTTTCTTATATAAACTTTAATTAAAGTGAAGTCGGTTTATTAAGAATATCGATTAACTTGCAACTTAATTTTACTTGATAATATAGAAAATGTGTTTATCTATTGTTAGCATCTAATAGATAAATCAAATCAATATTGATTTAAATATTGACTAACATATTCTTACTAATTATAATATGTTAAAGGAAATAATTATTATGAAGTAATTTAACTCGTATACTTTTTTATAGTGTGAAAATCAATAAAGCTGACGAACACATTAGACAAATTAAGTAAGTGTGACACCTTTCAGAATAGTAATTAATATGATAAAATCAATGTAGTCAACTAGCTCATGCGTTTAGGATTCTCTCCGAGGCAATATTTATGAGGGTTTGAATGCTTTTCCTCTATCACTATTTATCTAACTCTGTTGTGCAACAGCCTATGGAGGGCAACAGTCTAGGCTAGGCCTGCCGAAACGTTTTTGCAGCTATACAATTTATGTAATGGATGACACGGGGTTAGTTTGTCGCTCCATCAGCTGTATAAACCTTATAATGGCATTCACAACCTGTTGAATATTAATATGATAAAATCAATGCAGTCAACTAGCTCATAGACCCTCATACACGTAGAAAACTGAAGCGTTTAGGATTCTCTCCGAGGCAATATTTATGAGGGTTTGAATGTTTTCCCTCTAACTAACTATGAAGCGCTACAGCCTATGGAGGGCAACAGCCTAGGCTAGGCCTGCCGAAACGTTTATACGGCTTTACAATTTATGTAATGGCTGAAACGGGGTTAGTTTGTCGCTCCATCAGCTGTATAAACCTAATAATGGCATTCTCAACCATTTAGTCATTAATTAATGTAAGTAAATCGTTTATACGGCGATACTGAGTGAACACAGAGCGAGGGAGCTCAGTCCGGGAACTGAACCACATGTGGTCGCATTCAAATGATGACAATGCCCGATGCTGCTTAATTTTATTGATAAGACAGTCCACGTTCTCCTATCCGAGCTACTGAGGCTTTCTACTTATCCTTAGAGTATAGTGTAGGACTCTTCTTTAATAGTTATTTAATAGGTAAGTGTTACAGCTCATCTGTCCTCAATGAAAATGTTTAATAAATTAAACAACAATTTTAAATTTCAGCTAATCACTATTTAGTCAATAAGTTAAAAGCTAATTGTAAATTAGTATGGCACGTAGCATCCTCGCGTCCTACCGCGTACTTTTATGATGTTATGCTTTACAAACCATTGTCTAATTTATATAATTTTTCCCACTTTTTTTTTTTTTTTTTAAATCTGTCAAAATCGTTTTTGAGCTGACCGAAGCGAAGCTCTTATACTAAACTTTGCATTTGGTTGGACACATACTCCTCCTGAACGGCTGAACCAATCCGCACAAAATTCGGTCATAGTGACCTACTGCAGGAAGGTGTATATCTGAAATGGTCCAAATTGGTACACAGGGGTACGGGGTACAAAAGTTAAAATAAGTATATGCCCTTCATGATACATGCTGTTAGAAAACCCTTTAAGAGTACAGTTATTGTTGTTATGATCAGTTTTTTCATATTTCCATTTAAGAGGGGGTAAAATAGAAAAAACAGGGAAAAAATGCTTTTTAATTAAAAATTAGAAATATTACTATTTTGATCCGATTTCAGCTGTATAAATAAAAATGTTTATTGTTTAAGATTGAAATGCACGCTCAGCTCAATATTGCAAGGAGACAACTGCACTGCACACCTTGTGCATTTTTACTTGAATAATAAAAGTATAAATTTAGCAAACTTTAATGAGTTCAGACGGTTGAAATTATTATGGGACCAACAATTGGCTAATCATGACCTAATCGGATGACTAGCGTTTGAGGTAAATGTTCCTTGGTGTCGGAAACGGTTTTCTGTCTTGGATTTTTGAATTCTGATACATAAGAAAAATTGTTTTTCTCAATAATCACAATACTTCTGTTACCTTCCGTGAGCTTGGAAGGAAAAATAATATCATATTTATGGATTTAGTTATAATAGTAAGTTTTAATTTTTAAAAAAAATAACAGTAAAACCGTCTTATCCTGCGCTCATCTAAGGGCATAGGCCTCTCCCAATTCTCATTCTCTTCTGTCTTAAGCAGCACACTGCCATAATAAAATGAGTGATATCGTTACTCACCTTCTTACTGGTCTCTCTAGGATATCATTCCGTAATTCGTTGAACTTATATCTTCTCATGCATTCTAGCAACATGTTCAGCCTACTCCTACTTCGAACTTATTTTATAGCTTTTCTTAAGTCCCTCATATCTGTCCTCTTTCTTAGATCTCTGTTTTTCGCTTGATCTCTGCGTTTCACTTTTAACAAGCATTTTTCTCTAGCCCTCTGGCGTTTTCTACTCCTAGGTGTTACTAAACTTTTTGTGAAATGGCCCAAGTCTGGCATCCGTAAGTGAGGCATGGTGTCACACAACTGTTAAACACATTCCCTTTCAACTCCGGGGCCGAATCACTTTTAATGTCACTTCTAATGCCATGTCATTTTTTTGTTTATAGCTATTTTCTCAGTTCCAGAGAAAATAGATACACACGCAGGGTTTGAGGTCGGGCTCGATCCAATAGATCTAAAATGAAAATGAAAATCATATTTTTGTAAAACCTGATTCTACTGAGATAATTGACTTTTTCATAACTTTTTGGACACCCTCTCTGAACACATATAATATGTTCAGTGTATTTCTATCGTGGGACACACTATATGTGTGTATATAAATATAAAGTTTAATATTTGTTTTTCTCTTATTTTCTTTAACTTCTATAGCTGTTACCTATGCAGGGAAAACAAACGAAGGTATTGTTGATAAAAAAACAAAACTGAAATGAATGTTTGTGGTTGTTGTATGAGTTTAGAAGTGTTGAAAACGTGTCATTGGGTTACAAGGTCTCGTTCTAAAAGTATTGCATGATGGAACTTTATAAATAAAACAATTTCAATTTCTCCGGTCTCGTGGTAGGAAAACTAAAAGGGGGAAAAGCACGACGAGAGGAACAGAGAAGAACATGGACTCTATCATACTATAATAGCAACACTGTCTACACCCCTTTAATTGATACCTCAAAATTGAATGAAATTATGCTTGGCACTAGAAGGAAAAATATCCAATTAATTCAACATTAAACTGTATTTAGGTTTTGTAGAATTGTACTGCCTATTTGACTTGTTCATTTTCATCGAGAAAAAACTAAATAATTTATTAAAGTTACCAAGAAGAACAATATCCCAATTCATAAATATTAATATAAGATCGCCTTTCAAACTTGGTTATCGATTAAATGTCATTAAAATTTAAAGAGTTAATTGATCATTTTATTAAAGTAAAAAAACTCTAGTTAATGTTTGAAACAAACCAATTTCATGTTGGCGACAATATTAAGGAAGCCTGTTCCTTGACTTGTTATTGTTTATTTTTGTTATTGTCAAAAATGTCACTTCGTTTGTAAATATATAAAATATAATCACGGTTTTTGTTAAGTAGTAAAATTGATCTGTGCTGACGCTTATTTAAATATATTAGTTATATTGTAATACTGCGTACATTAAGTCCAAGAGGTTATGGGCCCAGAATTGGTACAGATTGTGTGAAACCGGAGGAAGAACGAAGAACGGGAATCTACCGGAATAGGTAAATATGTCTGATTCTTTTAAAGTGTTAAATCTTCCGAAGTTAAACGGAAAGAATTAGCAGATCTGGAAGTATAAGGTAGAGTTATTACTACTCAAGGAAGAGTTGTGGGATGTAATTGTAAAATCTCCGCCGGATCCCATAACAGAGGCGTGGTTAAACCGAGACGGCAAGGCCAGGGCGACAATCGGACTTCTTCTTGAGGATAGTCAAATATTTCATGTCAGAGCGACAAAAACGGCAAGAGAAGCTTGGTTGGCACTTCAAAAATATCATGAAAAGTCAACCCTGACTAATAAAGTGTACCTACTAAAACAGTTGTGTCGTATGAATCTCGCGGAGGGAGGAAATATGGAAGATCACATTATGCGAATACTGGACACTATACATCAATTATCTATTTTAGGCGAGAACCTAGCTGAACACCTGCAGGTCGCATTTTTACTTTGCAGTCTCCCTGATAGTTACGAACATCTTGTTACAGCATTAGAGGGTCGATCTGAAGAAGACCTCACACTTGAATTAGTAAAAGAAAAACTGTTACAGGAGTATAAACGACGACACGAAAATACTGAGTTAGGAAGCAAAGAAACAGCTCTCAAAGTAAATAAAGAACGGTACCAACCACGACCAGCTTACAAGTACCACCAGGAATCAAATAGGGTAGATAAAATCTGCTTTCAGTGTAAGAAAAGAGGTCATTTGAAGAAAGATTGTTATTTTAATAAAAGAAACAACAAGAAGGCTAATGTTGTTATTGAAAGTACCACTCAAGATCATAGTTTCGAAGGTAAGCCGGATATGTGTTTTAACATGGTGAGAGGAAGTGTTTCTTCAAATAGCTGGTATATTGATTCCGGAGCTAGCACTCACTTAACTAATAACAAGAAGTTTTTCCATAAGTTCGAAAAAAGAATGTCAGAGGTAGAAGTAGCTGATGGTAGAAAAATTCAAACGGTTGGAATTGGTGACGGAAAACTAAAATGTCAGCTCGATGGTGGTGAGATCAAAGAAATTACAGTTAAGAATGTTCTTTATGTACCACAGTTAGAAACAAGCCTGCTGTCTGTAAGAAAATTAACGAAGCTAGGGTTTAATGTGAAATTTTCAGAAAAATCTTGTGAAATCGTGTACGACGGAAATGTATTTGCAGTAGGATTACTGGAGAGAAACCTGTACAAACTTCGGTTAAAAGAGGAAATAACAGCGAACGTGGTGTCGATGAAAGAAGGAGTAAATGTTCGTGGATGCATACATCTTTGGCACAAGCGTTTTGGGCATCGGGATCCAGCTGTAGTAAAAGAGATGCTACGTAAACAGTTAGTGGACGGAGCACAGCTCACAGATTGTAGAAAAACGTTGGTGTGCGAGTCGTGCGTACGAGGGAAGATGCAACGGACGTCATTTCCGAAAAAATCGGTCACTACTAGTTCATCAGTCTTGGAGCTAGTTCATAGTGATCTCTGCGGCCCAATGCAAACGATAACACCAGGTAAGAAGAAATATTTTTTAACCCTTATAGACGATTTCAGTAGATACACTGTTGTATATTTACTACACAGTAAAGATGAAGTTCTAGATAAATTTAAGGAATACGTGAACCTAGTTCAAAACAAATTTAATAGGAAACCAGCTGTAATAAGGTCTGATGGAGGTGGTGAGTATATAGGTAACGAGTTTAAAACCTACCTGAAGTCACAAGGCATTCAACATCAAGTAACAGCACCGTATTCACCTCAACAAAATGGAGTGGCAGAGAGGAAGAATAGGTCACTTGTTGAGATGACTAGGTGTATGTTAGCTGATGCAAACTTACCCAATAAGTTCTGGGGAGAGGGTCTAATGACGGCAAATTACATTCAGAACAGTTTACCTACCAAGTCAACAGGGAAAATTCCGTCTGAACTGTGGAATGGTAAAAGATTAAATGTAAAATACTTCAAAATTTTTGGATGTGAGGTTTTTATGCATATTCCAGACCAAAAGAGACGCAAGTTAGATCAAAAGGCTGAAAAATTAATATTTGTTGGTTATGAACCTGGTTCGAAGGCTTATAGGCTATTAGACAGAAAAACAGATAAAGTATATATCAGCAGAGATGTGAAGTTTATAGAAGAAAGTCATTTGAATTTGAAAACACCAGGAAAAGACACTGAAGCAGAAATAGCAGAAAATAATGAAGTACAAGTTATTCTAGAAAATAGGAAAGAAAACTGCATTGACGAGAAAAACAGCGTTATGGAGGAGAATAATAAAACCAAAAAAGAAGCTAATTCTGATAGAGACGAAGGAAAACCAATTTCTGTTCGAAGATCCGAAAGAAAAAATAAAGGAATACCCCCCGATAGACTAGTTTATGTTGCTAAAGGAGAGATTCGAGATCATGTGTTACCTGAACCAAGAACAAGAGATGAAGCGTTGAAGAGGAAGGATGCCGATAAGTGGATCGAAGCGATGAACGAAGAAATGGCAGCAATGAAATCCAACAAAACTTGGGATATTGTGGAAATACCAGAAAAAAAGAACATAGTCGGATGCAAATGGGTATTTAAAATTAAGACAGATGAAAATGGAAAACCATGCAAATACAAAGCAAGAATAGTTGCACAAGGGTTTTCCCAAAAATTCGGTAAGGATTATGACGAAGTCTTTGCGCCTGTGATTCGTCAAACAACATTGAGACTATTTTTAACCATTGCAAGTACAAGACGGTGGAAAATTATACATTATGATTTTAAAACAGCATTCTTGAACGGAGAGTTAGATGTAGGAGAAATTTTTATGAAACAGCCGGATGGGTACGAAATTAATGGTAATAAAAATTTAGTTTGTAAATTAAATAAAGGTCTGTACGGACTAAAACAGGCAGCAAGAATTTGGAATATTACAATTAACAAAGTTTTAGAAGACCTAGGATTCAGAAGAGGAGAGTTCGACCAATGTGTTTACCGAAATATTATTAACGGCAAAGTTATATTCATTATAATTTATGTTGATGACATGCTAATTTCTAGTGAAAATGAAGAGCTCATCGAAGAGACAGCTAAAATAGTTGGAACTAAGTTTGAAATCAAATGTCTAGGAAACGTCAAAAATTACCTAGGAATGCAGATTGAACGGAAAGAAAGCGGAGAATTCACACTAAGTCAGAAGACATACATAGAAAAATTGTTGAAACATTTCAGTTTAGAAGAGGCGAAAAACTCAAATATTCCCCTGGACCCCGGATACTACAAGAAACCTAAAGAAGAGGACGATTTCTTTCATAATAAGGAAATATATCAGAGTGCAATAGGAGCCTTGCTGTACTTGTCTGTGAATACAAGGCCAGATATAAGTGTAGCCACATCAATATTAGCCAGACAAGTTCCCGCACCTAAGAAACGCGATTGGAACGAAGTAAAAAGAGTCTTAAAGTACTTAAAGTCGACAATTAATTATACTATCAAATTTGGTACTAATGTACAGAGCGATAATAATAACAATATCTTGTTTGGATATTCCGACGCTGATTGGGCAAGCGACTGTCGAGACAGGAAATCTAACAGCGGTTATATCTTCTTCTGGAAAGGCGTGTTAATAGACTGGAGAAGCAAGAAGCAAGATTGTGTTGCGTTATCTTCAACAGAAGCTGAATTTGTAGCTTTAGCGGAAACGTGCCAGCAAGCAGTCTTTATTGAAAAACTTTTGCAGGACTTTGACGAAAAACTGGCTAAAATTGTCATCTATGAAGACAACCAATCTTGTCTGAAGATGCTAGACGTAGAGAAGATCAGCGACAGAACTAAACATATAGAAACTAAATACAACTTCGTAAAAGACCTTAAGAAGAAAAACATAATCTCATTTCTATATTGTCCATCAGAGACAATGATTGCAGACTTCTTGACGAAGCCTCTTGGACATGTCAAGCTACAACAATTATTGCAAGAAACAGGGCTTATCGCTTAACATTGAGAAGAGGTGTTGGCGACAATATTAAGGAAGCCTGTTCCTTGACTTGTTATTGTTTATTTTTGTTATTGTCAAAAATGTCACTTCGTTTGTAAATATATAAAATATAATCACGGTTTTTGTTAAGTAGTAAAATTGATCTGTGCTGACGCTTATTTAAATATATTAGTTATATTGTAATACTGCGTACATTAAGTCCAAGATTTCAAGCATTTTAGTTTGTTAATATCAGTGAAATAATAATAATAATTATAATGATTTATAGATACATATTTAAATGGCCTTTACAGTTTTCAGTATATAAAATAATTAATCTTGTCCCAGGCCCCCCCCCCCCCCCCCCCCCCTGTGGGGGAGGGTAATTTTATCAGACATTATAACATTTGATTTGATTAATATTAGTTTTATGTAAACATAAAAATAAGAAACATTCTAACACTCTTCTCTATACTTGCATATAGATGAATTAATTACCCGATTGATTGCGGCCGTGCATTACTCTTCAATAAAATTTCTTAAGACGCCCTTAAATAAGTAAATAAATGGTTATTCATAATAAACACAGTGCAGATATACGTAATTACCTGTAAAATAGTAATTTGACATAATTATTATTATGAACCAGATTGTAGCTACTGTATAAACTCCCTTCTCAAGGGAAATAAGAGTAATTTAGGGCATATTTGTTTATTTATGTAAGGGTCACTTAAATTAGTCTTTTTTAATGCATTTACTGCTGCATTTATTATGATAAAATGCGTGAACGAGTGATACAATTTTTTTATTTATGTGGTGAAATTTTCATTCCATGTATTCGTATTTACGTATAAAATTTTACTTTTTATTTCTTTTCTTGATTTTTAATGCAGTTATTATCGCGTTTTTGTTTTTGTTTTGTTTTTACTACTTTAAAATGCTGCATATTTTTCTACAATATGGGTTATAATTAGTTAGTATTCCAGAAAGGGGAGTAAAAATAAATAAATTGTAGGTTAAAGTCATAATATGAGGGGTCAGGGACCCTGTTTAAATAGGACCAAACGTGCGTGAAATATCTACCCAACCTCCAATCTTACTGGCCCAGTCTAGGCACGAAAGACCGAGAGAGAGGGCTTGAATCCCCTCCATGATAAAAGATGATGTCAATCTCAATGTCCTTTACGTGGCAGACCGGGTTCAACTTAAGCTCTTTAAAGAGGTCAAAGGAAAGCGAGTGAGAGGTAGAGTAGAAAGCTTTTTTCCTTTCGAAGAGGCGACTCGGTGTGAAAAAAAGGGCATCGGTCCGTGAGGTATTTTCCCTTTTCTCTGTATACTCGCCCTAGGTAGGAATAAGGAAAAAAGTTAAATAAAATGCAAAAGGTAACAAAGTACGAAACTTTCAACCGTGGATACTGGACCAAGACAGTACCAAAAAAAAACCTGCTTTTATATCAAGAAAGTTTCTTATAAACGACTTTACCAGTGCAGAGGACATTTACACATCTAAGAAGGTTCGAAAGGTGAGTGCACCCGGAGAAAAAGGTTTTAGAGTACGAAGATACTTTAAAGGTTACCCTTTGTTACTAAGAAAACTGTTTCGCGTGTTAGACATCGTTTACTTAAACGGAAAAAAATAAGAGAGTTGGATATAGGGATAAAAGTGGAAAAAAGGTAGGATAAGGATGAAGTTAAATAAACTCACAGATGAAGCGAAAATACACTGGTAATGCTAGGATAGAGGTAGAGGTGCACTCAGGTTCAAGCACGCACAAACTTCCTCTTCAATTCCTTCTGTTTTCAACAATACACTCAAGCAGTATCGTTATTTGCCTCATTTTGCTTTAACAAGATTTTGATCTATTTTCCTAAAGGGATTTTATCAATTATCTTGTTGATTCGCTTTAAACTTGGTATAGTGTGACGTTTTTAAATCAATGCGATAAATTTGAATTTTGCCTCTCAAAATCCTTCTGCGAGCGTCAAGATAGGTTTATGATAGGGGGTTGCTTATCAAATTTTATTTGTCACGAGCATTAAAATGTTGGAATATTGTAAAAAAAAAAAAAAAAAACTCACAGAAATGTATCGGCGTGTTTTCTTTCACCTTATTTTCTTCGTTTAAAGGAACGTTTCAAAATCTCAAATTCAATTTTTTCACCATGGCAACACTTTGTTTCTACATAGTATACTACTCGTACATACTATTCTCTCGGCCGCCTTACCGTCGTGGAGTCTAGCTATCTTATTAGCCTCTTTTATATTTATATCCAAATGCTAATCTAGAATAGCTTGCTCATTTGTTTTCAAATATCACCCTAACAATAAACCTAGGCCTCCCCGAACGAAACTTCAGGATCTCATAGGAAATTTGACGCTGATCAAAAGAGTTCCTCTACACATGGGGAAAATTAAGCTTAATTTTCGAGATATTCGCAATAAAGCATTAAAAATCATAATGTTTTTGGTGTTCATCCTAAAATTGTCTGATACTTCAATTCACACCATAAACACCTTAGCAAAGCTTGTAGAGTGGAGATAATCGTAGTTGCGGAGATCTAATCTAGCTCTTTATTTATAACTAACCCTGATTTTCAGAAATTGCTTCTAAAGGTTCCATCCAGTTAATAAATTATTATGGCCTCCATCAACGCTTAAACGTTTTATAATTTTAAGCGTCGTAGTAATGTTTAGTCAGATTAAATAAAATTCTGACATTTTAATGTTTAACCACAAAGAAATAAAATGTTAACAAAAAATAATCATAATAATTTTAGCGAAAGAGCAGATGCTCTAAATTCATAATTTTTTCAGGTCATGCTAAATCACTCCTTCTTGTAAAAACATTATTACAGAATTATTTATAACATTTTCTATAAAGGTAGTGCATTTTATATTTGAAAACGAAAAGGTTTTGTTTTATAAAGCCTTTATTCAACATATATTCTGTATATTTTCTTTTGCATAGTGTTATTTACATTCTGTTTAAGGTAAAACTCTTGTTATGTATTCTCCTTACAAAATGTTTTCTCTGTACTTTACACATGAATTTGCTTTCCCTATTTGTTTAAAAGCTTTGTTCTAAGTTTAGAGAAGTCCATAAATATTCAAGATATCTTATCATAACTTAAGGTTTTATAGTATGTCTGAATTATCACTTTTTTTTTTTTTTTTTTTTTTTTTTTTTTACTTTCATAATATTTTGTAAGTTCCTTCAAAAATTTGTTAAGCTGATTATACTCTTTATTGTTAATTTACATATTCGCTGGATATATATATATATATATATATATATATATATATATATATATATATATATATATATATATATATATATATATATATATATATATATATATATATATAGGAGAAAGAATAGGAAAGAATAGGCATAAGAATAGGCATAGAATAGGGAATAGAAAGAATAGGCAAGTTATGGCACAGAACTGCGATGGATGGACAAGCGTGGAAGAGAACAACAAAACATTATTTAGAGGACAAAAAAAAAGATAACCATTACCCCCGCTCACAGGGGGCCTTTGCTTACGAAAGTGAGTGTCAACGGGCGCTGTTTGCAAAAAAAAAAAAAATAAAAAAAAATATATATATATATATATATATATATTCGCTTTATAGATGTTAGCAAGTCTTCTGTTTTCTTTTACTGTTAACTTTTTGTTTTCTAAAAGCTTTAAAAGGAAGATGTTAACATTTAAAAACATAACAGGTACAAGGAAATGTTGGATTGACAAGGGACCAAAAATGTTAATGCCTGATATCCCAAACTCATTTCTGTTATGGACGATTAGCATTGGTCAAAATTTGATCACCTCTTCCGTTACCCATTCTCGGAGTCAAATTTTTTTGAAAGTTAAAAATATTTAAAGGTTTACTTACCAAGTACCATTGTTTGGAGTATAGAGGATCCGGAAAGGACGAGATTATGCTTCTTTTTTTCCGAACTTTCTCAAACTGTTGCCACACGGATAACACCTGTAACCATAAAAAGTTAAACAACATTAATATCAAGAGTTAGGTAGTTTAAAATATTGAATTGGACGAATACCTTTTAGGAAATAGAAAACAACTTCGCTAGTTTATTGAAGATTTAAAAGCTTCTTTGAAGGGTAATTAGTTTGAAAATTTTAAGATATATTTAGCGGTGATTTTATTAAGACTAGGGTATTGTAAAAATTAAGATATTATAGAATATGATAGCAACCTTATAATTTATTACGAAACACTTAAAACAACATCATGAGTGATTACAATCCACCTACACAGAAAGTGAAGGGTCTTAATAATAATTCTGTGAATTCAATTCTGTCAGTTCATTAATCCTAATGAGTCGGCGTTATAGTGATAATATATATATATATATATATATATATATATATATATATATATATATATATATATATATATATATATATCGTGGATAAATAGTTGAACTGCTAGTTAAATTGTATCCTAAATAGCTCTAAATTCTGAGCTAGGTTGTCTTTATCCTGCTATAGCCAGAACAGTGTTAGTCTACTTGTTAAGACAGTGTTTAGAATCTGGCTAAGCCAGATTAGCTCTGTCTTAATATTTAACTTGTTCATTTTTCACTACCACTGAAGATGCCTAATTTGTTAAGATGACTAATTTGTGGTTGAAAGTTGGCTTTGTACAATCAAGTTATTTCTGTGGAAAGACGACTTAGTTTGCATCCAATTAAAATACATTTTTTTAGTATTAAAAATTATCCTTAGCTTATATTGCTTGGATAGATTTGTATATTAGAGAACCTGTTTAGACTGATAAAATGTTTTCCCTGATAAATCTTGACTAGCATTTAATACAGGGTTGTATACACCTCTGCTTAAAAGAATAACTCTCTTTTGTTGCTTAAACAGTGTTAATTAGTGATTCTAAAGTAATGGGAGGACATTAAAACTAATGTTATGCCACAAGTAACATTATCGGACTAATATTGATGTTATTTAGTCGTATTAGGCTAGGTAAAAGAATAGTCTAATTTGAACAAGTGTTGAGAAAATAAAGGAATTGTTTTTACGTTTGTTATCCCACATTTTTGTAAATTACTCTCTAGTTTAGTGTTAGGATAAAATATCAATTGCTTTTCCATTTCCCTTATTTGTTTTAATTTTTTATTAAACTCAATTATAATGGTTTGAGAAATGATAAAAAGTTGTTTATTACTTTTCCAGATATAGTTTCCTTCTGTTTATATTCTAGATTGAAAAGCGTGATCAATATCACTTAATTCTACAGCACTTATCATTTTTGTTTTTATTCACTTTGTTGAGGAAAATATTTTTATTTTTTTTCTCCAAATAAAAACTTAGAGCTTCTGTTTTTATTTAATTATCGGAGTCAGTGGAGATGAAAAAAAGGAGAAGGAAGAAAAGTAATGGACCGGCAAACCATTACGAAAATTAAAAGATATCATTTCGTAGCCTCTCTCTAGCTCCATTAGCTACTTTTTACTTTTTTTAAATTCTTTATCATTATTATGAAGGTTCAGAGAAATTTTATATTTAGCAAAATGAAATATACAATCGTTATTTTAACGTATTTTTGTGTTAAAGAATGGTGAAAGAATCCCTGAATATAATAGTCTGCGAATTTGGGTGATACAAAGTTTTCTATCATTGGACGAATTAACTCATCAGTATTAAATCAAATATAATGAGATAGATTTTTCAAAATATGATGTGAAATATTAATGTAAGCATTGTCGATGACGATAACTTGAGTAAATGATGACCGATTTAGTTAAAATTTGGTACACATGTTCATTTTCCTAATGCCCAGGACGAGTTCGTTGGACAAGCGTTCGCACGCAACGCTCGCGTAAACGTTAGCTTCAAATATAAAATTGGAATTTTAGGACGGGAACAAATTCTAACTCCATCTTATTTAATGAAATAACTTTAATAAATACAACGCCGACAACGCTATGAAGTGTTAAAGATCGCTCAATTTATCAACGAACCTAAACGTTTAAAATAAAGAAAACAACGTCTTTACCGATATCTTACGTTCTAACGTAACGATTTTAATAAAATTTCATACACATCGTTTAAAGTACAATTGAAAAAGGCATGTAAAATTTCAACCTTATACAAGTAGAAATTTTTGTGTAGTGAAGTGATATATCATATTGTAATATTTTAAATGGAGTAGGCCGGGACGTAAATGGGTTAGGGGCTCACTCTACTGCATTCATCCTAACTATTGATGCATCATGATTAACTTTTTTATCAATATTCAATACATATTTATTGTAAGACGCTCGCTTCAGTGATAAAAAAATGTTTTTCTTTTAATTTTGCCTTAACTCCGCTATGTATAAGTAGTTCATTGTATACTTAGCAGTGTGATTTTATATGTTAAATTTAGGATATATGTTAAAATAGGCCCACTACTGCCATATGTATTAATATCTACATCCTTCACTCATTTATTCCTCTACCGCGAACAACCTAATTTTTTATTAACACTTTTATTTTAAAATCTACCAACAGTAGACGTCATTTTAACTTCGTGTGACCATTCGTTCAGAGTTTAGCAATATGCCACCCTAATTAGAAGACTTTTGTTTAATTTTCGGAATTAATTACTAGTCAATTGAAAATATACCAACAGTGGAAAAGTTTAATGAATTAAAAAAAATTCTATTCAACCCATATTTTCATTATAAAAACTTTGATGGGGGAGGAAAATTGTGTGAATACTCCAATGGGAATTCATTTGTAAAATAGAGAGGAAGTAGTATTAAAATAGGGGGAATTATCTGTTATTAATAATACAGGTGGAGGTTTAGGATAGGGAACTATCTTCTGTTCTTATATTACTGTCCTAAGTCACGCAAGATGATAATAATACCACTGCAGGGTGGTGAGTTAGCACTGCGTGGCATTCCAACTGTGATAGCACACTGATCATTCACCTTCCCATACCACATACATAAATATATTCTAGAGAAAAGAGGAGAGGGGTGAAAAAAAGTAACTGGGGAAAAAAGCCCACCAATTAATGAGGCACATAGCTTCTTGGCATTGTATCACTTTGCCAAATTGTCATTTGATGTAAAATAAGACATAATGAAATATAATTCAAGATAAGAGTTACTAAAACATTAGTTTGTGCGACTACACAAGAGGGAGGAATTTGCGCCCAAGACAATTAAAATGTGTCGTAGATTTGCGAAAAGCCATTCAGATTTCATCATAATTGGACAAGTAGATTTCTAAAAATGTTGGACAGGCCGACAAACACACAATAAAAAATTTCTCTGTTGTTTGATTTTTTTTTTTTTTTCTTCTTAATGATCACAATGGTTTCGTTACCTTCTGTAAGCTCGGAAGCAAAACAAAAGAGCTAATTAATTTGTATAATTAATTTGACAAAAAAAGTCTTTTAAACATTTTATAACCAGAAGAGATTTCCTTCCTTCTTTTAAGGACATTTATAAAACAAATGAACGGATTTAAAGCATTTTAATGGTAGGGGTGGAAATGGAGAAAAACAAAAGACTTCGCCTAATAAAGTAATCATGAATGGAAATCACGGAAACTTAAACTTCTTTTGTACCCTCTTATTTATATAATTAAGCCTGAGACCTTTTACTCTAGTAAAAACAAGTTATGTCTTGGACAGAGCTTGATTTGCGTTAAATTAATTTATTTTTACTTTTAAAAAAACAGAGAGGCTTTGTCCAAATCTATTATATTTTGAATTAAAGCAAGTTTGTTTTTATTTTATTTTATTTGCATTGATGAAAAGTTTGTTAAGTAGCGTTTGTTTCCTAAGAATACTTTTAAAGCTTACTTGTTTACTCGAAAAAAATAGATTTTGGTTAAATTATTAAAACAAATTGAAACCCTTAGAAGCTATTGAGGCTACAATTGAAATGTAAATGCGCTTGTTCTCTCTAAATTTGGGGGCGCTCTTCCCCAAAAACTAAAAAAAGTGGAGGAAAAAAATATTTTATAGTTTATTTATACAAGAATTTAACCATATAAGTCGTTTCCCCGGTATAAATCTTGTTTCTGAGGTAACCATAAAATCAATCTGATTTAGCTGAAAATATAAAACGAAATTTACACAGCTGTTTTTAACAGCTGTTTTAAATATGTTAAATAATAAGTTAATTAAATTAGATATTATGGGATTTAAATTCAGTATCACTGTGTTTTGTTAGTATGTCGGTGCTATTTTTTCTAAAACGAAACAATGATGAGACAAGACAACCATAACAAATGGAGGGGAAAAGAGTTTTGTCTCTCATACTTTTATACGATATTATATATATTAAAAAAAAAACTTGATATAATAAAACCTGATGCTCAGTTATTGGAAAAGAAAAAAGGTCTTTACGTGAAGAAGAAAGTTTAATAAAAGGTAGCGGATTACTTTTTCCCCTTGCTTAGTCGAGGCAAGAAAGCAAGTAGAACCTATGCTTCTCAAGGCACTGAGTTTTCTTAAGTGTTTTCTGATGGATTTCCAAGTAGTTTTCTCTTGGTTAAGGGAGAAAGAGGGACTTGAACCATCTCAACAAAACCTTCCTTTTACCTTCTAATAAAAAGAACTCAGACACACGTGTTCTGTTCTAACACGTGTACAAACAATACGTCAAACACATGTTCTTCTTCGAAAAGAAAAAAAATTAAAAAGCATGAACCAATTTCCTTCTTTTATTTTTTCCTGTAGGTTATTTGTTTTTCTTCTTGTGTCTTTACGAAGGTCCTTAAAAAGAATATTATTTAATGTTGAGAAGTTTTGGTCCTGGATCTTTAAAGAAGGTTATTTTTCTTAAAGTAATCCTTGTTCTCGGTTTTTTTTATGGAGGAAGATTACTTTGTGGTTATTGTTAAGGACGAAAGTTTTTTCATCCTGAGGGGTTTTTAAAACCTTTAACATGGTGGGTGAAAACTTAGTGTTTCTAAGTTAAACAAAAATAATTTTTTTTAGGCTTCTTTTTCACATCCTTCAAAACTTCTAATAAAGCAAGTATAATTTTTTTTCTCTTCCTTAGAAAATAAATTCTCTTAAACCGTTTAAACTTCTTGATAAATTTATTAAACATGGTGTTACTGGTAATTTAATACCTAGTATATAATTTTATACTTTTTTGTTGGATTCATGTTTAGCGCGGTTCTCGAGATACAGTTTCTTTGTTTGGTAACAATGGTATCTTCAGTAGGATTGAAGGTTGATTATTTTGATCTGTTTCCCTAAAGGAATCTTTTAGAAAATGATCAGTTCTTTAAAACTCGCTACCTCTTTTCTGAGACTGAAATCTCTGGCCTTTTTCTTGCTTGAAATGAAATAAACGGTATATTTTATTAATTTTTAAATTATATATTTAGGCATTACTGTGTTAATTTGAATTTAATCAATAAATGCCTGGTAAAAGAGCTTAAATTGAAAGATTTGATCCGAAAAGGCTAGTAAACGAAATGGTCATGTTTAGGCAATTTGTAGTAAACCCTAATGTCTTTTGGAAGTATGAATTGTCTGTAAAATACAGACAAGAATATTTTCTATAAAACGTGGCTTAGATTTGTTATTGTTCTCCCCAAACTACTTAAAAATGTTATTTGAATTGATTAAAAGTACTCCTTAATTTTATTTCTCATTTCATTTTACCTTTATTTCATTTTATTCATTTTATCTTCTCTACTAAAACATCTGACAAAAAATATTCTAACACTGTAAAAATATTTTTTTAATTATTTGATCGTAAAATAATTTTAGTATTCATTGCATTTCTTTTTCTCCTTCACATCTCGATTCGTGAACTTTTTGGGCATCTTTATGTTGTCTATTCTTTAGACGTGGCCAAACCTTAACTTGGGCTTTCTTCTTTACCATGTTAATTTGGTTCGTCCTATTGTTAAGGTTTATATTTGTTAATAACAACTTTAAAGAAAAGTTTTGAAGATGATGATGTTGATGAAACCACTATGGTAAAAAATTTGTTTCTTTTTAAAATTGTTTTAGTATACAATATAAAACGTTCCTAACTTCTTAAGATAAGGCATGAATATGCCCCGGAGAGGGGTGAAATATTGCCAAATTAAAAATTAATGATTCACCTTAGTTGAATTTTTAACATTTACCCTTGTTTGACCCACATAAAAAACGTATATTTAGTTAGGATTTGATAGTTCTCTTCCACCCATATTATAACAAATACTATATTGGTTTTATAGATTCACGAATATCAATCTTGGTTCGTTTCATGTAAAAAATAACCCTAATTCCAATATACATACAATCGGCTTTTTCTGTTTCAAATTATTCAATTTGTTGTAAAGTAAATGGGTTTGTAGGCTCTATAAATACATGGCAAATATTATGGCATTAACCCCGAGAGGAAATTGGCCTGGTGATTTTTTTGGATGCCAATTCCCTGTATAATAGGTGTAATTTTCATTTATTATGTGCCATATTTTATTTTAGATAAAGTTGCTTATTTAAATATTTATTTGTAAATCTGAAAAGAAAAGCAAAGGTCATTAGTTTTTGTTGCATGCCATCTATGTATTGCGTGTAACATTTACTGTTAAATTGAGATGTCGGCTCAAAAAGTAATGTTTTATTCGGAAAAAGAAAAATAAGAATAGACAAGAATATATATTCGACCTCTAAACGAATTTTTCCGAGTGCATTATCGAATTCCATCGCAGGTCTTTTCGTTTTGTTTTCTTTATTCCTCCATTCTCCAGGGTGGTTAAAGAAGGCTGTTATAACTTTCTCTCTTTTTTCCCCTCTATTCAGCAACAATGACTTTATCCAGGAACGGAATTCGGGCAGGATATATAAGCTTGTCCGAGGCTATCTGGAAAGGCTATGTAAGGTACTATTACTTTATCCTGAAGGTTATATTACCTACCTGGTGGAAGGTAATGTCCTTAGTTTTAGCTCCCAACGCCCTCTTGGAGAAGCTCTCAGAGTGATGGATAGAGGTAGGATTTCCTCCCAGCTTCCCTCCCCTTTGCTCCCGTCTGCTACCTCTCTGTTTTTATTCATTTGTTCCACGGTATCACCGCAGATTCGGATAAGCTCCTACGGTGTCGTGTCCCTCAACAACCATTTGAGACTGGGACTGGAAATTCGCAAGGGAGATTTTCGTCAACATGTTTTTCACCTCTTTGTCCTTCTCACGCTCTCTTACCTACTTTTAAAAGTCTTTAATCTCCCTCTCTGCGAATGAAGAGAGATTGAAAACCTTTTTACTGTTCTCCTTCGATTTAACGAAACTTTTATTTTATTTAAACTTAATTCTCTATTTCTAACTGACAAAATTGGCTGTATTCACTGCTACTTTCAAATAGTTAATTTTGACCTTAACTGACTGAGGTCATGCAATGTTTTAAATCCTTCTCCTGGAATTTTACAGACGTAACTAAACGTGTAACTGCTGTTTAGCTACAACTTATTTAGACGTAAATTAGTCTAAGATCAATTCGTTTCCAATTTAATTAATGTTTTCTCGTTAGAACTTGGCAAGCTAAACGATCTTGTTCGTCAGTTTTATCTAAACATTTATGTGTCTAGGGTTAAAATGTTAATAACTCTTTGCATACGTCAACGATTTTTAAAAAGTAGTCCGACAATAGTCCTTCTAAACTTTCCCATATTCCTTTGTTACATGTCCTGTATTAGTTGTTACAGGTTTTCGTTTTTAAATTTAAATATTATTTGCTACCTTGGTTTACACTTGGACCGGCGATTGACCTGGGCACACCACACTAAACTTAAACGACAAGACTGCAACAGACGCTACAAATTTTTACACAGACTTCTACACCATACATCTAAACTCAGCACACATAACAAATTACTCATTTATAACACAATAATTAAGCCCATATGGTCATACGGTATTGAACTTTGGGATTGCACTAACCGTTCCAACTCCTATCGTATTCAGTCCCTACAGTCCAAAATCCTTAGAAGAATAGTCCACGCTCCTTTCTATGTTTCAAACTTCACCCTTCACAACGACCTTAAAGTCCGTTTCGTCCATGATCTAGCCATATCCCAATATAAATCCTTCCATGACTCCATATCCCAACACCCCAATCCTTTAATTCACAACCTGTCATTACCATTCATTCCTGGAAATCCTCCTCGACGTCTAAAGAGGCAGTGGCCACGTGATTTATTAAACAATGCTTAACTTCTAAACATATGTTGTATCAATTGTATTAATTCAAGCTAGTATCTGTGAGTACTGTTAATGGATAGTTGCTCACTTTAAGTCACTCAAGTCATTGTAAAAACACATATCAATATTGCTTATAACATGTAAAATTATGTAGTTGCAATTTTCTAATAAATTAAAAAAAAACAAAAGCATTATTTAATGTTTTATCAAAGTGGATTGTAATAATAGTCCTACCCGACCTGCCCTTCCTTAAAATGTTTCCAGCATGTTCATTGCTCTAAATTTCTATATACTCATTTGACTTTTCTTCTCGTTGAAAAACCTACGTATTAAGCAGAATTAGATATTATTTATTTATTATTGTTTGACGGTCATGTTATTGATAATACCCTCTGCATTTTAATAGAATGTGAAATCTCAGATAATTAGTTTAATTAGTTGATTCTATTTTACAAAAAGAAATAAAGGGATAACGAACACAGCACGATAAATCCGATTGATCCAATATATTCGTGCTAATGGTTTAAACGTGTTTTGGTCACTTCCTTCGTGTCCAAAAATAATTAACTTTGACAAGATGGAGGGAAACCAAGTGACATGTTTTCAATGTAAGGTATTGAAAAGTTTTTTTTTAATAACGTAATTACGTTATCAGTAATTATCCGTTATTACTCGTAAACGTATATGCATGCATTATAAAATGTTATAGTATTGTAGCATGTATCCCATACTTCTGTTGCGTTTATGGAGATCCTAATTCTACGTATTTACACCAGCGGAATGTATAATATATAGCTTAGTATAAAAAAAGTTTCTTAAAACGTTTCTTAACGTTCCGATATTACGTTAAATGTAATTATTCACAATTATTTGACTATTTTAAAATATTAATAATCTTATATGCTATATGATGTGTTAGCTAAGTCATTTTGGGACCGTAGGCAATAACGAGGTGAATTCATTTCAGTGCATGTCTATCGTAATGCACATGATCTCCAAAAGTACCCACTACCCACCTTAACAATTTGAAACTTTGGAGTTATGTCATGTGTAGTAACCGAAACTTGACTCTATGCATCTACATAGACGACAGACCTTTCGAAAAATAAACACAAAAACTATTATTTTCGCCCCATTACAATACTTTCTCTTTATATATAGGTACCAGAAAGTAAAAATGAAAAAAAGAAAAAAAAAAATGTATGTAATTCGGTAATACCTTGTGTTTTTGTTATGACCTATTATTGTATAATGCTCATAGTGAATATAAAATCTAGTTTTGTTAAATGTAAAAAAACATGCTAATCGTGCGATAAGGTGAAGAATTCTTCTTTATTTCCGCACTAAGGAAGAAGAAGAATTATGAAACGCGCAAGCGCAATGAATATAACTACACTAAAATCATATAATAATAAATCACTTTCTATGCATCTAAACGGAGATGAAATGTTGATATTTCGTATCAAATGTAGATAAATCTATGGTGGGTTTGATAAAACGGAAGGACGGTATGTGTCAGTTTATATATGTGTGAGTATTTATATTATTTATATATGTATGAATATAATAAGCAGTAGTTAGTTTATGCTAGAGCAAGTTCAAAAATAAATATTTTCTCTCTTTTCGTGAAAACCTAAAGTTAAACTCTCAGAATTATTTTTGTGAAACTTTTCCGGTTGGGGGGGGGGGGGGGGGGGAGAGATCAATTTATTGATTATAGTTGCCAACTAGATTGATTTAGGTTCAATCTAACTAGTTTAATTGACAGTATTCGGCATTTAAATGTAACTTTAATTTATGAATAACGTTTTCATAAATTTAATTAACTGTTTCTTCACTATGTACAATTTTTATTTAAAAATCCCTCTATAAAAGGAAAAATCATTTTAATTGAAACTGAGGTTAAAGGTTCAAAGGACCTTTTATAATATCACTTCTGAACGAAAAAAGCACTAAAAAATTAAACTTTCATTTTATTTATATCCAACAAATTCGTGTGACTCTCTACCATTTTAAAAGAGGGAAGACGAGGGTAATTTAAACAAATATATATTTGACTAACTTTTTCGTTGCCTTGCAAGTTTCATAAAGCATCGCAAATTTTCATCTTCAAGGCAAAATTAGCTTCGACTAAGGTCATTTCTATATTAAGCAGAGCAAAGTCAGACTCATATCCGGGCATTAACTAATCCTTACAATTATAGACACCTTAGTCAATTCTGTTCTTCTGTATTCTCCGCTGCAATTTGAACTCCCATATAAATGGATTCATTGCTGGTAATGCAAGCCACTTACTTCAAATTTATCTACGTTCTCCCAAGAAATGCAGCTCTTCACTCATCACCTTCTCAGGCTGGAACTTAAAATTTCACTCCCTTCTTTCTTGATTTTGTCGAAGGTGACAGGCTATTGGGCTGAAATAACCGAGATGATTCGACAGCTCTCGCTTGCCGAAGATAATGCTGGAAAATCTGATAAGCCTTGATAAAAATTATCAAACATTACAGTCTTAAACTGTGCTCATTACCAATCTTTCTTCTCTCTAAGATCCACTGAAGGTTAAACAACGGATAAAGAACTTTTTTTTGTTTATCAATTCGTCGTCTGACCTAACTGCCCCACGTGCGCAATAGTTTTCTGCCTGTCCCTCAACTCAGCACATTAGACATTTTTTACTACACCATAGCTGCCCAACGTGAACTAAATAATTTTAGTTTAGCTTCTTTGTTAACTAACCTAAACCCCTCACAAATAGAGGTATTAAATTTTATAACCATAATCTTAGACAAAGATCAATACCATTATCTGAGAGTAAAAATATGATTTACTTTTTAGTTCTAAAAAAAATCTCATTTTATTATTTCATTGGTTACGCAGTGTTATCTTTCCTTACACTTGGTGAAGTGCTAAGTGCGTTTTTTTTAGTTATTTATAGGTTTTTTAATCGGTTTTTGTTTATTTTTCTTGTCTATCTTCTGTTTTCACAGTTTCTTTCCTCAGTCAGTGCTCTTTCCTTCATTTTATGCTCTTTCAGTCGTGCGATTTTGTGTACCAGTGTGAAAATAGCTTGTGACTAATTTATAATATTTACTTTGATAACTTTTAAATCGAAAAGTTAGTGTTTTTGAATGCCAAACTATAGAATAAAATATAATTTTACAAATATTTTATCTCCAGAAAATATTTATTATCATTGTTATAGAGGCTTTAAATGTTGTCTAGATGATCAGACTGTAACATGCAGCATATTCTATTAATATCAGCAAAGTTAGGAGTTGTATCGTCCCGACAGGCCTCGTATGAGGGAACTTAGATTTGAAGTTTTAAACAGCTTCCGGAAATGGTTTTGACAGGACCTTACTCTTAAGTATAAGTGCTTCCAAATTAGTGATTTTAGACATCCACTATATACGAGTATGATTAATATTTAATTCTAATAGGTTGCTTGCAACATACATTTTTCACAATAATAATGAATTCAGTAATACGTTCTCTGTATTAATTGTAAGTGAGTGGATATTTTAAGTTGCTACATAGATTCTAATAAATAAGCCAGACATATTTAATATGTATAGGTAAGCCAGTCGTTAATAAACTAAAACTCGTCGAGGAACAAGTATCGGTTTTATATTTTACCAAATTTGCAGAAGGTTTAATACCAACTATAATCACTATTTAACTTTGTTGAAGGCTATGTGTGTATTAAAATATTTACTGTTATGATTTGACAATTAGTCATGTTAATTGACCGAGCGAAGCGAGGTCTATGTTTTAACTTTTTTGTTCCCCAGTCTTCCCCAGGTACTTGACCGATTTGCATTTCGTCTGAAAATGTTTGATACGCGCTTATGGCTAAACGCTTTATTAGATTTTCCTTAAATTTGGCATAGATGTTCTTTTAAGTCATAAAAAACAACGTATGAGTTTTATATTTAATGATTTTCATTTTTAAATTTAAAAAAAAATAAAACAAAAAAGCTTTTTTCTAATTTATTTTTTGTTTATCTTTAAATTTGGCAAGAATGTTACTTCAAGTTGGGAAAATAAATATGTATAGTTGTTTTTTATAAAAAAAAATTGTTATTAATTTAAAAAAAATGTTATTTAGACTTTTTTTTAAAAAAAAAGAAAAAATGTTTTTGCATTGTTTCCGAGCTTACCGAAGGTAACGGAAGCATTGTGTTCGCTTTTGAGAACGAAAAACTTTTATGCCTCCGATTTTAAAAATTCCAAGACAGAAATCTGTTTCAGACATCAGAGAACATTTTTGGTCTCGTGTCTGTCTGTATGTCTGTCTGTCGGTCTGTGTGTCCGCTAATTATGAAACGTGCGATGATAACTTGAGTAAATGTCAACCGATTTTGATAAAATTTGGTAGACATGTTCATTTTACCAATGCCCAGGACAAGTTCGTTTGACACCATTATCCGTCCAAGCGTTCACGAGCAACGCTCGCGTAAACGTGAACTTCAAATTTAAAATTGGAATTTTAGGTCGGGAAAAAATCTAACTTCATCTATTCAATGAGACAAACATTTTTTTCAAATACAATTTTTCAGTAAAACCAACAGCGACACTGCTATGAAGTGTTAAAGACATTAATAACAACAAACATTATAACAATAAAGTGTGTGTTAAACATTATAACAATAAAGTACATGATAGGATGCGAGGAAGCTATGTGCCACACTAATTGGCAGTCTAATTTTTATTGAAATTTAGAATAAATGTTCCTATAAGACATTAAAATCGATGTATATGGTTTATTTGTTTAAAAAATGTTTAGAATTACCATAAAAATAACCTTCCCTGCAGGGAATCGAACCCGGCCTCTCACTGTCCGCGTTTAAAATTATTTTCTCAGAAGCTAGATTTAGTAGGTATGGGGCCCCTTGAGACGGATGCAAAACCCGCAATACACTTTGCCAACGAGTCGAATTAGTAGCGATAGCGAGCAAAATCTAGACCTCGACCATCGGATACCAAACCCGCATTACTCGACAATTATTAATGATATATTAATTAATTTTATTAATTAATTTTATTAAATAATTATTCTAACTACATTAATTATTTTATTAATAATTACGATTATCTACCAAAAATACCCCTAGTCCGGCCCGGTGGAATACTAAACATTATTATTAAAATTTTAGGTTAATATTACCGTTTTGTAAAAATTTTTAAATGTGCATACATGTGGAGTAAAACATTTTCTCCGATACTAACTACCAAGTTACATGTGGAACACCATACATAAAAACAGTACTTAATAATTGTTTTAAACAAATCGACATCAGTTGTTCACAGACTAGATAATGGCTAACAACGTGTTATCTGATTTAATTACTGTCAAATACAGTTTGAAAAGTAGAAATTACAAGAATAAAATTATTAAGAATGATAAAATAAGAAGTATGATTGAAACATATGTACCTTTTATTCAATTACTAGAATCGAGTTTGAAAGATAAAAATTCATTTTCAAAAGCTGTAAATGTAAGTAACATAAAGGAAAATGCTTCTGAGAGTGTAGGTTCTCAGACAGAGACACCGAAAATTGAACAACCCAAATTTCTAGTGGACGATGAAATTGTGGAGTACAACCCGGAAAAATCGGTTCAAGATATTTTTGCAGAACAATCTTACATAGAAAAATCTCAGCTGTTGGACGAACTGCCAGAGAATTCAAGACCCTTTATTGAAATGGTTCTGACAGATGATCCCACGCTAGATGAAGTATATGGAATAAGTTTAAATGAAAATAACGAGCTCCAAATCGGTCAAAGTGTTGTTGAGATAGGACGTTTAGACGGGGATATACTTCTTAAAAGAAATACAGAAGATAACAACGGATATACAACAAACGAAATTATTGGTGAGTTTGAAGGAACTGATGGGCTGTATTCGCTATTATTTAAAAAGAACCCTGGTTATTATACTGAAGATGATAAAAATAATTATAAGACTATATTATACCTATCAGGAGCTATTAAAAAAGCATACAAAGGAATTGACAGGTGCTCTCACAAGTTTAAAACTGTTATTAATACGTTTTTAAACAGTTAATAAATATGTACTATAATGTTTGTTGCACCAAACTTACAATATTAAATAATGTACCTTACTAAATAAATTATTTACACTGTTGTAAAAGTATACGTTTTTGTAATTAACAATTGTAACTAACCACAAAAACAGAGTATTAAAAATATATTGTTTGAGAATAAATATATAAAATATTTGTACGATTATTGTTTTATTTATTAACCCTCGCATTACCTCATTTTATAAAAATGAATATTACATCAGATTATATTAAAAAATAAAGGTTTTCTACTAGAATAAATAGGGAAATACATTAACATAAGGTCTGGTGTATTATACACAGCTTAGATTATTGAGCCTTATAAAAAACAAAAATTATGTTTTTACAAGACAAAATTTTAAAAATATTCTTATATATAATGCTGGGTTTTTTCCTAGTAAGTATTTTTAAAATATAATTAATTGAAATTATTTATTGCATGCCGGAGGTCATTGACCTGGAAATGTGGCACGTGGCTGTACCTTGTTGTTTTGTCAAAATATTGCTGATGTCGCAGGTTTTCGTATAATGGACACTTAAACTAGGTCATCGCCGCGCAATATTTTTTTTTTTCGGCACTGACATCCGTTTCATTAACCAGTTGAATTTCAACACTCAACAAGTCACCATAAATTTACGTGAACCCTGTGTTAACAGTTTTGTGTAAACTATTTTATTTTCTTTGTGAATATTAAATTTAATATTTATTAAAAATGGAGAAAATTACAATCGTTAAGGAGGTTATGAAGAATGTCCGTCGGTTCAATCTTCGAGGAAGGACTACGGACTTCAAAATTAACCCTGTACCCGAGGACGCCGACTCTGTGGAGTGGATCAAAGATGCCGTAAAAGAAATTATCCAGTACGCCACCGAAGATGTGCAACCTAGTGATCAGGTAGGATTATCATTTTGTTCAAAAGACTTTAAAAACGGCGAGGGCTGGTTAAAATTCAGGAAAGCCTCTGAAATAACTTTTGAAAACCTGTGGGATATTATTAGTGGCATATACCAGTCCAATTCTTTAAGTCTAAATACAGAAACCTTTTGTTTAAGTGTAACAACTGTAGCTATGCCTGTAGGGTTAGGTAGAGTTAAACGTTATAACACTTTTGCCGAGGAATGCGCTCAGCGGAGAGGTATCGTGGTAATAAATAATAATGATAATTTATGCCTACCCCGTGCATTAGTCGTAGCGCAAAGCTTTATTGATAAGGACCCTGATTACAATAAAGTAAGGAGAGATATAGGCAAACTACAGACTAATCGGTGTCAGCAATTATTAACAAATACCCGTGTAAACATACCAGAAGAGGGGGCCGGTATTCCCGAACTGGAATTTTTACAAAACTATTTAAAAGATTATAAAATTACTGTGTACAGTTACGGAAACAAAGGTCGCGACGTAATTTTCGAGGGTAATTCCCAAAGTAAAAAACACCTTAACCTTTTGTACCATCAAAACCACTATAATGTTATAACCTCCCTGACGGCTGCTTTTGTTTGTCGTTATTATTGCGAGGCATGTCATGTACCCTATAACAATATTAATAGACATAGGTGCGGCGGTACATGTCCCGGCTGCCAACAATCACCACCTTGTTCTGACAATGACAAAATTAATTGCGATTTTTGTAAAAGATGGTTCCGTGGTCAGGCTTGTTTTGACAATCACAAAAAATTAGGTTCCCTCGGAGCAAAATCGGTTTGTAGTGAAATTAGGTGCTGCGAAGAATGTTGCAAAACCGTACGAAGCAACCGAACACATGTGTGCGGGGAGGTTTATTGTAAAGTATGTGAAAAACACCAACCGGCCGGGCATTTATGCTATATGAAACCTGATCACGGGAAACCAAAGTTAAATGACATTCTTTTTATTTTTTATGATCTCGAAACAAGGCAAGAAAAGCAATTAAGTGATGGCTCGCTACTACACGAACCGAATTTATGTGTTTTTAAACAATGTTGTAGCGAGTGCATCCAAAACGATCTGGAGATATGTCAGAAATGTGGCATCCGTTTACAAAAAATTGATTGTAGCGACCCCATAACACCATTTTTACATCACATTTTAAATATAAGGAAAAAGTTTAAACGTGTAATAGTTATAGGTCACAATGCAGGCGGGTTTGACCACCAATTTATTTTAAATTATATTTTAACTCAGACCGATTTAACCCCCGAATTAATAACGCGCGGTACAAAATTAATTTTAATGACATTAGAAAATATTAAGTTTTTAGATAGTTTAAATTATTTCCCCATGGCCCTATCTAAATTACCAAAAGTCTTTGATTTGATTGAATTAAAAAAAGGTTACTTTCCACATTTATTTAACACAATACAAAACGAAAATTATATTGGTCCACTCCCGGCAATTGAATTTTATTCTCCGGACACAATGAAGTCCGACGACAGAGAAAAATTTATCAAATGGTATGAGGATAACAAAGGTAAACATTTTAATATGAAACAAGAAATTGTGGATTATTGCGTTTCTGATGTTGAAATTTTAACTCAATCGTGTCTTAAATTTAGGAAAATGTTAATTCAAGAGGGGGGTGTTTGTCCGTTTACCGAATCAACTACTTTACCGTCTGCCTGTAACAAAATATTCCGTAGAAATTTTTTAAAACCCGAGACAATAGGTATTATCCCTAAGAATGGTTACAGGTGGCGTGACAATCAATCTAAAATTGCAATACAATGGTTGTTATGGGAGGAACACGCTAGAAATATAACTATAATTCACGCGGCAAAGAGTAGTGAGGTTTCTGTATTAGGCGTAAAGGTTGACGGGTTTTGTAGGGAAACTAATAATATCTACGAATTCCACGGTTGTTATTACCACGGTTGTCCGAAATGTATATCTCAAAATCGAAATATCCAGCTACACGATGACCCGTCGGACACACCAGAAAGTCGTTTTGAGGCCACCACTACCAAAACACAACGCCTACGGAATCACGGCTACGACGTGATAGAAAAATGGGAGTGTGATTTCCGTAGGGAATTAAATGCAGATAAATTAATGGCTGACTACGTAGAAAACCACCCTCTTCTTGTCCATTTACCTTTGAACCCCAGAGATGCTTTTTACGGAGGCAGGACCGGTGCCGTAAAAACCTACTACAAAGTTACCGCTGAAGAAAAAATCAAATATGCTGATGTTTGTTCGCTGTACCCCTGGGTAAATAAGTACGGTAAATACCCTATCGGTCACCCGCAGGTAATCATCGGCAACGATGAATGCATAAAACTAAATTTAAACAATACAGAGGGAATTATCAAATGCCAAATTTTACCACAACAACAACTCTACCACCCAGTGTTGCCGGTAAAAATGAACGACCGGTTAATGTTCCCCTTGTGTCGTTCGTGTTGCAAAGATATGCAAAATGAATACACGTGTAACCACAACGAAGAAGAGAGATCGTTAACCGGTACGTGGGTGATCGATGAAGTAAGAAAAGCTGTAGAAAAGGGTTACAAGATCATGTACATCTACGAAATTTGGAAATACGAAGTTGTACAGTACAATCCCGTCACTAAGTCAGCCGGACTCTTTAGCGATTACATAAGTAAATTCTTAAAAACGAAACAACAATCATCCGGCTGGCCTTCTGATTGTCACACGCAAGAAGACAAAAATAATTACATCACAGAGTATTTCGAAAAGGAAGGTGTGCGACTTAACCCTGCGGAAATATCGGTCAATCTAGGCCTAAGGCAAATCGGTAAAAATTTAATCACATCGTTCTGGGGGAAGCTTGGCCAGCGAGAAAACCAAGGACGCACCAAAATTGTCAACAGAACCGAGGAACTGTACAAACTTCTATCCGATCCGGCCGTTTATGTCAACACAATCACACCCATTAACGAATGTACTCTACTGGTTAATTGGGAATTTAAAGAGGAAAGTTACGACATACTAAGTACAACCAATGTCTGTCTGGCTGCCTACACCACCTCGCAAGCCAGGTTAAAACTTTACAGCTACTTAGAACAGCTAAATGAACGTGTACTTTATTACGACACAGACAGTGTCATATACATTTCCAGGCCAGGAGAGTACGAAGTACCGCTAGGTTCCTTCTTGGGTGAGATGACTGACGAACTAGAGGGCTACGGAAAAAATAGTTTTATTACAGAGTTCGTGTCTGGAGGTCCGAAGAACTACGGCTATATAGTTTCATCTGGTCACAATGAATTCCACCAAACCTGTAAAGTCAAAGGTATTACCCTTAACCATTCATCGTCAAAAATTATAAATTTTGACAAACTGAAGAACATGATGACTAATGACGACCCCCCTGTATATATTGGCTACAATTCCATCAGACGAACGACCGAGCACCAAGTAGTAACTACCACCGAAAGAAAAATATACAGGCCTAGTTTTAAGAAGCGTAAACTTTTAGAAAACCATGATTCGGTACCATGGGGGTACAAAAAACCAAGATTTGATTAGCTTATAATTGTAAATTTTTAAGTATGTTACAGTAGATATTTTTTATAATGTATTATATAGTTTGTAAGTTTTGTAATTATTAATTAAAAACTAGGTAAGAAATATAAGATTAGTATTTGTTTTTTATTCTGTGATAACTGTATATTTATATCAAGTAAGTAAATTTTTAGTATTTTAAACATTTTAATCACATTGGTTACTACATTTTTCTTTTAGTTTTTTATTTTTAAAACAAGAATAACTTGTAAATATTAGTATTTTTAAATTTTCTGTGATAACTGTATATTTATACCAAGTAAGTACATTTTTAGTATTTTAAACAATTTAATCACCTTGGCTACTACATTTTTCTTTTCTTTTTTTTTATTTATTTTTAATTATTTAAAACTAGGCCTGTACGGGTAACTTGTAAATATTAGTATTTTCTAAATTTTCTGCTATAACTGTATATTTATGTAAAAAATAGGTAAATTTTTAGTGTATAGCTTTAAGTATTTTAATTATTAGCCACAGTAAATACTTTTTATTAGCATTTTAAAAAATAATTTAGTTCTGACAGAATAACTTTTTTATGTATAGCGGCTTTGTTTTTTATGCAGGACTTTATTGTTAAAAATAGTATATAATTATAACATCACTGCTAACTTTTTGTTTAACTTATTAGTTTATATATATATATTTTTTAAACTAGAGCTATTAAGTAGTAAGTAGTATTTATTAACGGCTAGGTAAAATTGTGTATTTTTTGTTTTCTTTGTAAATTAATTAGTTTTAAAACTCCTCGATAAGATATTTATAAATATATATGTTTTTAATAACCAACATTACTGTTTAACGTTAAGTATAATGAATACATATAATACAGATGTATTATTCATCTAACTTTTATTATTTTGTAAAACATACCATAAAACAATGTAATCCAAAATCGATATCCATTTTTACAAAGTTAATAACTTCACTTTTATCCACAGTAATAACTTCACTTTAACCCGTTGTAATAATAAGTAAGATTTTAATAACTTAAAACTTAGTTCTAAAGACAGACTTATAGAGAGAACACATGATGTACTAATGTGTGTGTAGGTCATTCATTTTAGATAAGCATATAATGCCCGCTTTTGATTGGTTGTCTCAATCAATGGCCACTCAGCTGGAATTTGCTGAGGTTGTGTTTTGAGACTTTATTTTCTCGTTTAAACATCACATCTTAGAATATTTAATCCAAGGAGGATATTGGAATAAAAAAACAACAGTTATTAACAACACTTTTTATTGTTTAAAAATGTAACTACAATAATATATATGTAAATAGAAAATAAGTTGACAATGTACATTATTTTTATATTAATACAATTAAATATACAAAGTACAAATTAATATGTTTTTTTCATTTTGTCAAGATTTTCCCAACTATTATCTTTAGAAGGCAACCCCCACCATTTTATTAATACGTCCTTACCTTTCTTTTTTAAAATAGCTTCCACAAGGTAAGAATCGGGGTATTTAACAGAAGTCAACTCAGGTTCATAAAAGGAGCCGATTATCGGGTTTCCTCTGGAGTCTTGAAGCAGGTAGGTCACAGGTATAGAGTTTCTTTTAATTTCACTAACTTGAAATATCTCGGTGCTAAAATTCGCCTGGTAGCCTTTTGAGAATACACTCTTGAATTTTGAAATCCGCACATAGTCTCCAACAGAGAATTTAGGTGCTCTGATGTCAAGTTTTACTTTTCTGTACAAGTTAATTGGAGTCTGAGGCCCCACTTCAACGGGTTTCATTTTTGTTGTAGAATGGACAGTATTATTATATTCTGTAACTAACACAGGTAAGATATCTAACCATCTAAAACTTCCCTGGATAGCAAACCTCTTCCACATTTTAGTTTTTAATGTTCTGTTGAATCTCTCTACCATTGTGGCTTTTAGCCCAGAGTGGGTGGTATAGTGGTTGATACCAAGGCTGGTAATTAAATCTTTAAATGTTTTGTTAAAAAATTCAGTTCCCTTGTCTGTATGGAGGTTCTTTAAATATTTTTCTAAACGCAGCAGTTACAAGTACACCCGATTTATTCTTGAGAGGTACTGCCCAGGCGTATTTGGAATATGCATTGATAACTGTTAGTATATAATTACACCGATCATTAACACGGGCGTATGCGTTCATCTGGACCAAATCAGCTTCAAATAAATCATCATACCCTTTTACTTTGACTTTACGTCTAACAAACTTTTTTCTAACAGGGCGATAAATTTCATTAACAATTTGTTCTTTTATGGCGTCCATCTGGAAATAGAATGAGGGTTATACTACTTACTCAGGTATTTTTATACGCTCAGTTTTGAATGTTATGTTAAACATACGTGACATAAATTTTAAAAATTCACCCCACACTATAGGTTGATTGTCATCAAAATTAATAATCATAGTTCTGTCTGTATTATCTTTTGCAAGAGATCGTAATCTTAAAAAATTATTATCCACATAATTCTTGGTGGCAGCATCAGACATTTCAACCGGATCTCCCGCATGACTCAGACGTTTTCCATTGAAGTCAACCGCATCATTCTTTATATACTTTGAATCAAATGATTCTTTAAGCAAACTGTCTTTAAGATATTCAAGATTAACGGCGTCACTGTTTTCTTGAGGCGTGTTCACATTAACAATACGTTGATGGTTTGCATCGATATCTCCAGAGTGGTAGTTCTGGAGATAATGACGTCCGTACTTGTCCACAGGCATTGTGATACTGATTACAATATGTGTACAACAGTCCTTTTAATATATCACGCCTAAATATCTGAGCCTGTTTATAATACCATTTATTTCATAGGCATGCGAATTACCAGAGTGTTCAGAATTCCACAATAATTCAAGTCTGTATAACATGTCAATAATATTATTTGAACATGATTCAGTTTCTTCCAACTCCAGACCTCTCCCGAACAACGGTGCAATAACCTTTGAGTATTTGTAACCTCGGTTTGCGTTAATTGGTTTATCAACACTAAATGTTTTTTTGTGCGCGTTTGTTTGCTCTAATATACTTTTATAGCTATCTAAGTCATCCTGATCGTAGTTTTTCGGTTTATTTCGAGTTAACAACTGTATCAAACCCTCTGTATACTTATATTTGGAATCACCAATTCTGAAGTGTCTCTTTCCTAAACTTAACTGCGTGTCTCCGATCCAAAATTTACTACCGTCAAATCTGGGGCCATAAATTCGATCACTTTTCTTATCTTCGGTCAACTCGAGAAAGTCCATAACACCTAATATTTTCTTTGGTGCCTCTTCTGGTTCTTTTTCCGGCTCTACTTGCACATGTTTTTCTTCTTTATCATCTTCGGTATCTCCAGTGGTAGGGGTTTCTACATATTCTGTTTTAATCCTTTTGGGTGCGATTTTAGCTACTAGTGTATCCAGCGGTTCTTTAAGGGGGGCAACCTGTCTTTCTATTACTTCTTTTTGCTCAGCTAAATCATTTTTCAGCGACTGCATTTTTTGCCGAACTGCCTCAGCTAGTTTGGCGATTTTCTCCGTCATAACACGCTCAGATTCCATTGTAGACTAACGTTGGTTATCGACGTCATCGGGTATTATATACTGATCCAAGTTACGGCGGTACCGACCGTTGTTTATTTCAAATTCGGGTATAATTGTCAAAAACGAATACTTGCCTCCAGACCATGCATAGTTACATACTTTAACAAACTTGTCAAAATTCATATCAAAAATATGGTTTTGAAACGCGTGGCGTAAATTGAGATGGTCCTGAGGAAATAGAACACACATGTTTGCATTGTCTCTTATCATACGTTTAGGAATTTTAGAATATGTTTGACAAAGGTAAAAACTATCTACATGACGATGTCTCCCCATTGAAAAGTAATCCAATATTTTCTCTTGTTTTGCACTTGCTATATCGTCAAATATAAACACAGAATTCGGTTTAGCATCTTGAGTAGAAACTACTTCTTGATCGTTTGAATAAGTAAAGTAGCCCATTCCAGGTACCTGATCGAATATCTGTTTTAATAAATTAAACTTCGGCTGGAATAGAGAATGAGAAAAAACATAAACATTCTCAAATCGAAGTCCTTGCGGATGTGTTAACAAAGCTACAACTATATTTGTTTTGCCACAGCCTGAGGGGCCGCTAATAAGACAACGAATACTGTTAGGCAGTAAGGGTGAATGTCGGACCAGCGATTGCTCATATTCACTAAAAGGTAAGACATCCTCAACCTTTAGCGACACGACCTGTTGTTCCAGCTTCATGTTCTCGACTGTGTTGTGGTCAAGTGTAGCAGGGGTATAAATAGGCTGTCACGTCACCTGTAACCACAGTATGACTCGAACAGTTAGAGGTTCAGGATTAATAAACAGTGTTATCAATAAACTACCGTTTGAATTACATCTACCTACATACAACTATTGTGGACCCGGAACTAAGTTGACCAAGCGATTAAAGAGAGGAGACAAACCTGTAAACGCATTAGATCGTGCTTGTTTAGAACACGATATAGCCTATTCAAAAAGTAAAGAGGTTAGTGACAGACAACAAGCTGACAAGGTTCTTATAGAAAAAGCCTGGAACCGTGTAAAAGCTGCTGATTCGTCGTTGGGTGAAAAAACCTCTGCTTACCTGGTCACAAATATAATGAAAGGAAAAGTGAAAGTCGGAGGTAAAGTAGGCGGTAAATCTAAAAAGAAGACAGGAGGATATCGTAAGAAGAGTGAACAACAAGCGTCGGCCGCTGTACGTACTGTTAAGAAAACTCTAAAACGTAAACCACGATTATTAAAAAATCCTGTGAAAGGTGGTTTTTTACCACTAGTTTTGGCCGGGCTTGGAGCGTTAGGTAGTCTTGTCGGAGGTTCATCCGCAGCATTGAAAGCCTACAATGACTCTAAGACTGCCAAAAAAACTCTAGAAGAGGTAGCCCGACACAACCGAGTGTTAGAACATCAAGCAGGAAGCGGTCTGTACTTGGCTCCGTACAGAGTTGGATCATCGGTACACAAGACCAAACATCGTAAAACACAAAAAAACTAATATCTTTGCTCCCTGTAAATGCAATGTCTAATTACGACCTCGACCTATACGCTAAGATTCTACACATTCCTAGCTTTCGCGGTACGTTTATGCAAAATGACTTACCTCGTAATCGCAAACCTGTAGAATGTTTCATATATAATCTCGATAACAGATATAATGGCCAAGGAACCCATTGGGCCTGTGTTATAGTTTACAAGACTATATCTATAGTGTTTGATAGTTACGGGTTACCCCCACCACCTGCCGTAAGAGAGTATTTACGAGGGAGCAGTATATTTTTTAACGAAGAGCAAGTTCAATTTGACGGAGAGCTATGTGGTTCGCTTTGTCTAGCGTTTCTTTATAAGGTGATGTTTACGTTAGTTGACAGTCAGAAATGAATTATACGTTCACTCTAACGGACACGAGCTCTGAGCTTGTATCAGATATTTTTCCACCGATTGAATTAAATAGTGACAATTATTCTATTGCTGTCGTAAGTTTTACCGGTTATAATTCGTTCCCTAACGTCATAGAAAATGTTAATAATAAATTGCATATTATAGATAACAACGGGTTTACAGATGTCATAGAGTTTCCAACAGGTTCCTATGAAATTACAGGACTCAACTCATATTTAAGCAAACAACTTGAAAGAAGACATTACTCTATAAAATTTATCGGAAATAATAACACTCTAAAGACTGAAATTAAGTCCAATGTACAAATAGATTTTTCCAAACCTCATTCTATCGGATCTCTGTTAGGGTTTGACCCTGTAATGAAAAAATTGAAAGACTCACGTTTGGTAGCTGATCGTATTGTAGACATATCACCTGTTCAAATTGTTCAAGTTGAATGTAATATAGCCGACGGAGCATATACCAATGTTTTGCGTAACGATAATACAAGTGTACGAACTCATGTTATTCATTCATTTGCACCTAAGGTAGCTCCAGGGTATAAATTATTGGACACACCTAGTAAACCTATTTATTACCCAGTCAGCTCTCATAGAGTAGACAACATAAAACTTCGCTTGTTAGATCAAAATTTTAGACTATTGGACTTTAGAGGAGAACGTGCTACCGTAGTACTACATATGACTAACAATGGCTCTAGATTTTAGCAGCTATAAAATACGAAGAGGTTCAAAGAAGTTCGTTCACGGTTCAGGTCTTATTCAATATATTCCGACGAGGTTCGTTTATTTGTTACAACGTAAAGGATATAATGTGCGATCTACGTGGATGTTTTGAAATTATATAAATACTCCCGCAAGAATGAGTTTGTACACAGTTTCGACTGAACCTCTTTATGCGATGGACCTCCTAGATATTGCTCAACCTCCGGCGTTTCAAGAGGAGATAACCCGTTATCAGTGGCATACGTTTAACCCGTATGTAACAAGTGGTGAATATGCTAACAACGATGAAATTCGAATTGCAACCCAATCTCAAGACATCATGACTCACCCCGAGAAAAGTTATATCGCTTTGGACGTGTCTATTACCACGGAGACCGCAGGAGGAGCTGAACTTAAAACAAAACTCGTAAACAATGCTATGGCTCATCTGTTTAGTGAAATACGTTACGAATTAAACGGTGTCGAAGTTGATTCGGTTAGAAATTTAGGTATTGCTAGTACTCTAAAGGGTCTAGTCTCGTTAAACCCCGATCACTCTAAAGCTTTGAGTAACGCGTGCTGGTTAAGCGAGCCTAATAAAACATTAGGTATAAACGGAAAATATTCATTTTTAATTCCGTTAAAACATTTACTTGGTTTTGCCGAACACTACAAGAGGATTGTAATAAACATGAAGCAGGAACTTATTTTGGTACGAGCTCAGTCTAACAACGAGGCGTTACATCGGAACCAAGGAGTAGAAGACAAGACATTTTCATTAAAACTAAACAAAGTATCATGGCTTTTACCCGTTGTAGAGGTGGACGATCGAGCTCGACTTAAAATGCTCACGATCTTACAAAGAGATCAACCCATAACAATGGCTTTCCGTAGCTGGGAGTGTTTGTACTACCCTACTTTACCAGTAACCGACAGACAAACATGGTCCGTAAAACTCTCGAATAATTTGGAAAAACCCCGCTTTGTATTATTAGCTTTTCAAACCGATCGTAGAAATAATATCCATAAAAATTCGAGTGTGTTTGACCACTGCGACCTACGTAACATTAAATTATTTTTAAACAGCGACTGTTACCCGTACGATGATTTAAATATTAATTTTAACACCAATGGTTACGCTATGCTCTATGAAATGTACAGCCAGTTTCAAACCGCTTATTACCAAAAGCAAAACCCTAAACCATTATTGACCCCAGAAGAATTTAAAAATTTAGCCCCCATCATAGTAATTGATTGTAGTAAACAAAAAGACGCGGTTAAATCCTCATCTGTTGATGTCCGGTTAGAATTTTCAGCCAGATCAAATTTCCCGCCAAATACCAGCGCTTACTGTCTAATACTCCATGATCGTTTAATTCAATATACCCCAGCGGATGGCAGGGTTCAAAAATTAGTATAAAAGATCTAGTAGATACCAAACATTCGATACGATAACATCTCTCTGGTATACAACATGAAGACAGTAATTTTCGATATTCAGTTCTACCACGGGTCACGCAAGGTTCGCGAGGTTGCCTTACTTGAACTACCATGTAAAATTGTGTTTCATCTAAGTTTCTCTCCGGACGAATCTATATACTTACCCGAATTTGAGACTAAAGTTTTCTCAGATTATCCGGATCATAATTTTGCCCACATGAATAATCTACTGTACCACACGCTAGATTTATATTTTCGTAAATATGATTTCATTTTTATGAAAGGAAAAGGAAAGTTTTTATACCTACGACATTTATTCACAAAACATCAGATATACCTATTAGATATATTCAACTGCCCTAGAGTAAAACAATTGGATGATAACGAATACCACTGTTTTGGCCACAAAGAGAGAACTGCATGTGCAGTATCGCGAGTAATTGCCATGGGTTACTGGTGTCTGGAAAACGACTTAAATTTATATAACGTCGATACAAGATTGCAAACTTTTAAAAATTGGACCCTAAAGATCGAGCCAGAATCACTTGCAGCTAACGGTATGGTTCAATGGAATAAAAATGTTACACGTTGTGTATACTGCAAGACTTATATTAATGGCTGGGACAACTGCACAGACATCCGGGATCATCATCGATGGAATTCACCAGATTGCCCTCTACTCTAACTATAAATATGTTTATTAATATAAAAATTATAATCTAATGTAACCTATGTATGCTAAAATAAAATAAATATGTTTTAAAAAAAAGTTGTTTTTTTTTAAAAGACAACCTTACATAATAGTATAAAATATATATATATTTAGAAAAGATAATCATGTTACTTGTTATTTTTTAAAAAACAATTATTAAAATATATTAATTCTAGAATGACAATTTATATTAGATATAAATAAAGCGGGAACAGGCCTGAATTCAAAATAAAATATCATATTTAAACTATAAGAAAGAAAAAAGAATAACAAGAGAGAAAGAAACTATTGTAATACCCGGTAAAATGATTTAATTCAAATTAAAATATCCTATTTAATATTATCTGATTTCAAAATTAGACCTGTACCCCTCCATATGTGTGTGTGTTTGTAAACAAGCGGTAAAATGATTTAATTCAAATAATAAAAACAAAAAACAGCTGTTTGTATTAGCTAAAGAATAATGCACGAGTGCGACAAGGTAATATAGGATATACATTAATAAAAAGGAAATATTCTACGTGTTAAAATGAAAAAGAAAATAAAAAAAAGAGAACGCCTTTTAAATAATATGTAAGAGTGAGAAAGAAACTATATATATATATATAGAGGTGTTTATTATAATAAATAAATATAAGTTTTTAAATTAGTCAAAAGAAATTATTCTGCTTAGACAGCGAAAACGCAGTGTAGACTGGAACGAGTGTAGACTGGGAACTAGGTCAGACTGCCGCGTGTCGGTAACCTCCCACTCCCCTTCGAATCGTCCAGCCAGTATGACACCCAGGCACGTGCCGCCTTATATTCTACTTCTGGGTTGTAGAATATCAACTGGTTCCGTAGCTCTGTGGTAGAGCGCTGGCTTCACACCCAGTAGGCCCGGGTTCGAATCCCTGGCAAGTCACATGGATTATTTACGAATTGTATCAAGCGATATGGCTTATATACTACTTCTGGGTTGTAGAATATCAATTGGTATGCTGGTGTAGTGGCTAAGGCGTTGGACTCTCACCCAGTAGCTCAGGGTTCGATACTCATCAAAGACACAGCTTTTTTACAGGTATTTCTCTACAAGATGGTGGACCAGGATATTCGAAAAAGGACCGGGAAATTTGAAAATTAAACAGGACCGCGAAATTCAAAAACCAAGATGGCTGACACGTGACGTCAGAGGGTGGTACACCTGGAGGGTGGCAGGGGGTGGCAGACCTGGAGGGGGGTGGTAGACATGGAGGGGGGTGGAGGGGGGTGGTAGACATGGAGGGGGGTAGTGGGGGAGGAGTGGGAGGTGGGCGTGGCCTCGAGGAGTGGGGGTATGACGTAGGGGGTCAGGAGTGGGGTTGGTTTAAAGTGGCCCCATACCTACTAGATTTTTTCCGGGAAAACGACTTATACCGTTAAATTCGTATTTAAATAGACTACATTTTAAAAAAATAATAATTAAAAATTGTCGGAACAGTTTTCGAGAAATAATGTTTTTTCAGAGTTTTTGAGGGGGAGTGCGCCCAAATTTATTGCTTAAATTAATTTCTCGATTTCACCTCGGGTTCTCATTTATCAAGAACCTCTCATTTATAAGTAATTGAAGTCGATTTTTATGGTTTATTTTCGAATTAAAATTTTACAAATACCATAAAAATAACTGCGCCCCAGCGGGGATTCGAACCCCACCTCTCACTGTCGTCGTTTAAAATGATTTATTTTTATTATTAGTTTAAAATTATTCTATTTTACAGAAACTAGATTTTTCTCGGAAAATCGAGGTATACCTATAGATTCGTATTTAAATAGACCCTCTGTCCCGTTTAAATTTATTTCTAATTTTCGCGAGGTCTACTGTTCACAGAACTACTAATAAAAGATAGTTGTTTTTTAAGCTAGGTCCACATTGGTTTCTGCGATTGTTGATTGATAGTCCGGAACTATTATGGTGCTCTGCAACTCAAGTTTCCCATCTCGAATGGAATTCTGGCGATTGGTTGCGCAACATTTCGTATAAACGTAGATCCGTCTGGTTTGCCTCGAACCATTATTACAGTTCCTATGCTCGTGCTTATTCAGTTTCCGACCTCAGTCAGTGCTCCACCCTTCATTTTATGCTCTTTAAGTTGCGCGATTTTGTGTACCAGTGTGGTCATAGCTTCACAGAGATTTTGCTGAATTTACTAAAATAATCAACAAAACTTCTATAAACTCGAACAAAACATTCTCATTTACATAGTGATAATAAATTTAACTCTAATTACTTGTGTTTTTAAATAACTTTAAAAACTTTCCGTGTGTCCCTCTTTTTTTTAATATAGTCTTCTTTTGTGTGGGTCGTAGAGGGTTGAAATTATAAACAAATTAAATTGTTTTAAAAATGGCTATATTTCGCCCCTCTCCGGGGCATATTCATGCCTTGTATGTTTGTCAGTATAGTAAGTTTGTATCCACCATTTTTTGGTATCGTCGTTTTTTTATTTACAAATTTTCCACTTATTCACTTACATCCAGAAACCTCTGTTCAATAACAATATTAAACAAACAATTTTCATATTTAACATTTAACAAAACACGTAACACGATTATATAAATAGATGAAAAAACATTTATTAAACTAAGACTAAAACTAAAAAGGACTAGCGTAAATATTTCGGTATGTGCGGGTGTACATACCGAAATATTTACGCTAGTCCTTTTTAGTTTTAGTCTTAGTTTAATAAATGTTTTTTCATCTATTTATATAATCGTGTTACGTGTTTTGTTAAATGTTAAATATGAAAATAGTTTGTTTAATATTGTTATTGAACAGAGGTTTCTGGATGTAAGTGAATAAGTGGAAAATTTGTAAATAAAAAAACGACGATACCAAAAAATGGTGGATACAAACTTACTATACTGACAAACATACAAGGCATGAATATGCCCCGGAGAGGGGCGAAATATAGCCATTTTTAAAACAATTTAATTTGTTTATAATTTCAACCCTCTACGACCCACACAAAAGAAGACTATATTTAACTCTAATGTTATTTAATTAAATTAATTTATTAGTGATCATGCTTATACATTGTTCTTCAACAGGTAGTTGTTAACAATTCGGTTACCATGTCAGCGGAAATACATTTGATTTTATCAATAGCTCGGACACTAGATTTTTCCAAGGCTAACGACTTGTTGGAATATTTTTCAAGAAATAGTTGTTATTACGATTTTTTTTAGAGATTTTTGTGGGCAGCTCTCCCAAATTTAGTCCTAAATGTTATTTTTAGATTTCCCTGGATTTGGATTTCTGAATATGGCTATCAAATTTATTTGAAATAGGCCCAGACGACAGACATAGAATTTTTTTTAAAAAAAGGACCTCTTTTTTGGTTCGGTAAACGTGTAAATTCACAATACTTTTTTGGTTGAAAAATGTTTTTATTATTTAGTAGCTTATGCAGTAAAGTTTGATGATTGAGTTGTATTCATAATAAAACTGAGCCTACGACCTATAATCCTATAGAAAGAGAGGTGACGTAAAAATAAATGGAAACGAAGTGTTCCTCCTTAATCAGGTTTCTCATAAAAATTAAGTTTTTTTTTTTTTCCTGAAATGGGCTACATTGGCTTTGAAGTGAGAAAAGTATATGAACGACGGATATTAAAGTAGGCACTTTTCCCTCATTAAATGAATCTAATTATAGTCATATGTGGTTACTTTTAACTTAATTTTATATACTTATAATTAGAGTTAGCCCTTAAAGTAATACTTGAGTCCTGGGTAGTTTGCGTGAGTCGTCAGCTAATTTAGCCTCATAAAACAAGGCCTAGTTAACTCAAAGAGTCCCCCGCCTCTTTATTCCCCCTCTTCCCTTCTATAACTCGTTTAAAACCTCGGAACTTCGTCAACTTCTCCCCACCCACAAACAGCTTTTTATGTGTTAATCACGGTTTATAAACTCAGAGCCCATGAATTATTTCTCTGAATAACTACTTCAATTTATTATGTTGGAATATAAAATCAGTGGTGGTCGAGAGGGGTGCAATTTGTTATAAGTGTTTAATTCTGATAAATGAATAGTGATTAAAAGTTAGGGGTGTAATGATTAGATTTTGAACATTAATTCTTCATTAAACCTATTTTATTAGCTAGTAGTTTCAAAGAGTGCATTAAATTCTCCATGATTAAATATGCAAAGGTCATTACAGATTATTACTTTTTTGTACTGAAGTACATTATAACATTTTTATCTACTGATTGAGGTAATTAAAAGTGAGGAGAAATTCGGATAATATTATATTACATCTATTTATTAAGCCAGTAGCAATTTAAAATAATGAAATTTGTGTTTTAAAATCACGCTATCGAAACTTTTTTTCAAAATGTTCCTATGTATAGGTAGTCCTTGTTCTTAATATGGCTCCAACTTAGCAGTGCTTATGAAAATTAAATTTTCTATGATGAGAATTATTTTTTTATTTTAGGAGTAAAGCTCTAGACTCCTTGTCCGTTATCTAGGAGCAAATTGTCTCCCCATTTGCCATTCTTGTTCTAAATTTTTACAAATGGAGAGGAGGGCTATAAACTTTGATATCTTTTAGTTATTTTTAAAGGGAATGTACTTGTGGAAATCAGGATCTGCGCAGTCCATCCTCTTATTGTGTTTCCCAGTATAAATCACCTGCAAAAATGATTGTGGTTCGTACAATAAATACCGACTATCTGTTTTTAGGTCCAGATTAAGTACGCACAAATTTCACATTGTGACCATTCATCGAATAGATGTTACATTAATATACTTTCATATTACATAAGAGTTAGATTATTAAAAATAAATTAATAAGAGTTGACCCATGCAAAACTTGCATTCTTTTCCATGTCCGACATAATGAAGGGAAGATTTCTTTTTCCTTGGAAATTAATTATCTATTTGTTTAAACTTTATAGTCAAGAACGACACAAATTCAAAGTGTTTTTATTAAATTATTTCAATATAAATCTATAATTAATCTAACATAACTCATTTCAAAAAATAACTAAAAGTATTTATTCATGATAATTATTGTAAATTCAGTTTAATTAGTTCAATACTGAAAAAAAAAACTTAATCAAAATGATATTCTTGTTTATATAGGATAAAATTATATAAATAAATAAGCCGTATTAAAATTCACAAGAGATGTTGAAGTCGGGGGAAAAAATATATAAGAAGTAAGAAAAAGTAGGAAAGTGAATAAAATTGTAAGGGGCAAAGTCCTTGGGTGCATCCTTAACAGGATACCTGGGCAAACTATGTTTTTATTTTATTTTATTTTTTCCCCTTTCTTTCTTTGTTCAGTCTAGTTTAAATAAGATAAAGTTCTCTTGGGTCTCCCTTCGGTATCAAAAGTTCATTCTTTTTACAAACAGAGCTAGTGAAGAGAAGAAAACTTACAAATAGTGAAGAGGGCAAGGGCTTTTAGGGACATGACTTTTCTCTTCCTGTTATGATAAGAAGCAATTCTGGTTGTTGTAGTACTTAAACTCAAGATAATTTAGAATATAGTTTCATCCTCGGATATTCTCCCGTCTATCAATACACATTTCTTTTTCTTCTCTTTTTACTACGTTTTTATTAGGTTGCTTTCTTGTTTGTTTGTTTGTTTATTTGTTTGTCCAGTACAAATCTTGCAATCGAATTTTAACTAACATCTCGAGTAGCTAGACATTTTAAACTTTCAGAATAGCTCAGAACACGATGACAATGCATTATTTTAATACTTTTAGTCATCTTTCAGCAGAATTTAATTCGTTTTCAGTAAATTTTTTAGCATACAATCATTAAAGTATACAAAATAGGACGCGAGGAATATTACATTATAAAACTAGTAGTTCTGTGAACATTAGACCTCGCGACGTCCAAAAATGGAAAATCCTTTATATACGTCACTAGTAATGACTTCAAGGATAATTCCTCCCAAATTCGGAATTGAGTCAAATTTAGGCTATAAAATTTGACGACAAACAGAAAACAAACAAATTGATTAATAAATAAAATAAATAAATAAACCTTTATTTCCATCATGTAAAAAAACAACTACAACATACAAAATTACAATAGTAATAATAGTTAAGTAATAATAGTTAGTGTGTAGTAGTTAATAGTTAAGTGCTTTTTAATAGTTATAATTTGATTTGCTAATTAATTAGTAGTTATTAAATGAATTAACTAATGACTGATTATTGTATTGTAGCCAGTATTAAATAATTTGTGAAAGTTTCGGCTTTCTAAATAGTCGAGGAGTCGGTTACATTTAGTTTACAAGATTAGGAGGCAAATAAAACAAATAATCTTAACAATTATGAAGTATACATACATATTCTCGTCGACGAAAGTCAAAATAGACTTGTAGGTAATGACCAGTAACGTGTTGCGCGCGCAGCAATATGCGCGCCGGACGGTGAGAGGCCGGGTTCGATTCCCAGCTGGAAAGGTTATTTTTATGCTAGTTCTAAACAAATAAACCATATAAATCGATTTTAATGTCTTAAAGGAACATCTATTCCAAATTTCAAGAAAAAAATAAACATATTTTTTTATTTTTTTTAAAAAATGGTCTATACTTTTTTTTTAATTAATAAGAAAAAAATATATACAAAAAAACAACTATATATATTTATAGTCCACAGGCCACCATAAGAAGTGAGTCGCTGATTGATAAAGTTTTCTTACCTTATGGAATCGCTTATTTATGCCGTGTCCACCGATGAATTGGGTATATGGCAACTGGGGGCTGGGCCATTTCTTTTTTGTTGACATGCCAAACTTGCCCTTCTGCGGGAACATTAAAAAGAGATAGATAAAGTTTTGATATTCACAGGATCGTTTAATTAAATTATTTCATAAACAGTGGTAAAGGTGGCCACCGATAAGATTGGGCCGTTTTCTTTTAAACGTCCTCGCAGAGCGATATGTTTGGGGCGGTGGCCACCCCAAACGGCCCACTCTTATCGGTGGCCACGTGTACCACTGTTTTTGAAATAATTTAATTAAACGATCCTGTGAAAATCAAAACTTTATCTATCTCTTTTCAGTGTTCCCGCAGAAGGGCAAGTTTAGCATGTCAACAAAAAAGAAATGGCCCAGCCCCCAGTTGCCATATACCCAATTCATCGGTGGACACGGCATAAATAAGCGATTCCATAAGGTAAGAAAACTTTATCAATCAGCGACTCACTTCTTATGGTGGCCTGTGGACTATTATTTTCCAGACTTAGAGGAATATTCATGTCAAATTTCAAGATAAACAAAAAATATTTATTTTTATTTTTAATTTTTATTTTTTATAAAAAGTGTAAAAATAAAATTCATTAAATATAAAACTCATACGTTATTTTTTATGACTTCAAAGAACATCCATGCCAAATTTGAAGAAAATCGAACAAAGCATTTGGTCGTAAGCGCGTAACAAACATTTTCAAACAAAATGCAAAACGGTCCAGTACCTGGGCAAGACCGGGGAAGAAAAAGTTGAAACATAGACCTCGCTTCGCTCGGTCAATTACTAAATCTACTGGTTTATTATAATAATTAGCCTTAATTAGCCTCATAAGAGATTCTTGGCAATGTCATTGTGCTATGTAATTACATTATGCAGGGTATATACCAATCTAATAATGAGATATAGTTTCTTTTTTAGGGTTTCGTTGGTAAAACCAAAAAAAGAAACCCTTATATGACACTTGTGGAAAGTGTCCACAATAACTAGTAATGGCTTGACATTGACAGATATAAGACAGCTGTCTAGAGATAGCTTATTGGCTGTGGTTTTTAATAAATATTTATTGGGTTTTCATAGTTGTTTTTAAATAATGGTATTTAGACTATTGATTAATGGTTATTCAGGCTCCTAAGAGGGTTATCGGGAATAGTTTCGGATGTTAGGTTTCAGAAAAGGGTATTTGTGTGGCAGAAAACTGCCTGGTGGAAGGATCTCTAGTAGGAAATAGCTAGGCTCGGCATGGGACTTCAGGTAGTTGTGTAAGGTTTGGTTGGAGACGTAGAAGGGTGCATTTATTATGGTTCTCCGGATCTTTGATTGCAAGGATTGGATGAGGTAGGAGTTAGTACGTTTCGTGCAGCCCGTGTGAGTTTACAATCAAGGTAAATCCCAAGGTAGGGGAAAGTACTTGAGTTTGGGATTAGGATTTGATTGAGGAAAAGAGGTTCGCAGTTTCCATATCTCAAGGAATAGGTTGCAAGAACACTTTTCTTACATTTATTATTTTTATGCACCATTTTTTAGCCAAATTTCGAGAAGTAATTGTTCTCTAATTTTTAATTATAAATCATTGTTTCCTTCACTTAATAAATTATTTTATAATTTCTTTATAAAAACCACTCAAGATTACATTATATATAATGTATTGCATTATATTAAGAATTCAATATCCCTCTAATGTTAAATTTGCTTATAAAATATTAAAAACCGTATAAAAAATTCTTAATCTATGCTATTTAGAGTTCTCATTTAATATCTAACTCCTTATTTAATTCCTCTATTCTCGTCATTTTATTCTAAGATTTCAAATGGTTAAATTTTCATTACATTTGACATTCAGAGGTATATTTTCCACTTTATTACATTTAAAAGAAAATAAATTAGGTTATAAATTAATGAATCGTTTAGAGATCGATTAGCTTTAGCTTAGCTTAACTCATTGAAGGAAGCCTCGGGTATTTTAGTGTGTTTTGCCGAACAAGTTTACCAGTTCATTCCCCTAAAGCCTTTCCCCGTCTCCAAATCCAGGCCACAACATCCACTCCCTCACACTCCTGCTTTATGTGAAAAGCTAAAAGTGTTTGAACAGTGTGAAAATATAAACATAGAAATGGGTGTGGATCTTACCAGACCATTAGCGAACTGAATCCACCGACGGAACCAACACTTTTACTAAGTAAGAGTAAAAAAAATACAAACAAACAACGCTTCGAGTGATATAGACGAAAATGGAAAAAAAACTTAATAGGAAAATATTTTTTTTATTTAACAAAATTGTATTAGTCGATGCCAAGATTGACGTTTTTTACTTTTATAGCCCTTCTTACACTTAGTGAATATAAATAGAAAGAATTGTGATGAAAATTATTTTGTGATTTTGATGGATTGGCACATTTTAAGGTCTCCTTAGTCTAAATGTTTAAGTCGCTCCACGTAAAAAAATACTTATTTATGTAGCATCCTAAGTCTCAAAGCGTTTTAACTCTTACGTATTCAATCTTTTTAGTCTAAACTTCCCTTGAAAATAACTAATTCTTTGTTTCCTATTTAATCCTTCCTAACAATTAAAACGTACTCTTTGTTTATGGCCTAGCCACCTCAAGACATCAATCGTTTATAGCTCCATATTCCCTAATCCTTTAGTCCAATACCTATATTTCTGAAAATACTCCGCGTCACCTGAAAAGCCAGTGACCACGCGATTGGTTGAATAATGAATAACAAAATCTATAAATACTGAATTTATGGATGTCAATCAAGTGCAAAAGCAAACATTCTCTCTCTCCTAGTCTCAAAATAGCCGGAACCCCTGGATAAGTTAGCAGAATCATGAAAATGTTAAATAAAAAGTTGAGAATTGAGGTGGCCTTGACCTTGAAATTTTTCCTTCAAGGTCAAACCTGGAACAACTTCACTTCTTCAAATGGGGACTTTGACTTTATCCAAATGAGGAAACCTTACGATTTCTTATGATTTTTTATTAACAGAATCTTCAATTACCGAGATATTTAAGTTAAACAGTTGGACTCTTTAGAACTTCTAAATGAATTATCTTAAGAAGGAAGATTGTTGGAAAAAATAACAAGAGTAAAATGTATTTTTCTTTTTTAAACAAGGAATTGAAATCCGTGATTTATTTATTTGAAAAATAAGTTGACCCAGCTTTGACATTTAGGCCCGCCGCATATTGAACCCACGCCACGCACAGGCAAGACCCAACCCACTTGTGGAGGGTTCTGTAAACTATATATAGGTTTGTAACGTTGCCGCATATTGAACCCAATCCACGGGTAGGCCACTCAGGCCACCCATGCGTGGACAGGTTTGTGCTTGTCTTACAGATTTCGTGAGGTCTTGGGTCAGACTTTTGCCATGGATATCGAGGAACTAATTTGCCTTAATCAACAGAATCCAGTATTATATAATACCAGACATCAAGATTACATGGGAACCAAGCTTAAAGATGAAATATGGGGCAATATTGGGGTAGAACTCAAATTAGAAGGAAAGTTAATTTATTTTATTATAAAATACTTGTATTTCTATAAATATTTTTCAGTTAAGTAATTTATTAATTAATAATTATTAAACACTTCTTTTTTCTATCTCTTATCCTAATTAATTAATATTTGCTAATATTGTATAAGCTGAGAATTGGTTAAATATAATAAAATAAAGTAATACATTTAGTTACCTTCCGCATGTATTATATCTAGATTTTTAGCGAATTTCAATTGGAAAAAATTCGCTAATAGATCCACTGGCATGGCGGGAGTTTGAGCCGGGATTGTGGCCAAAATACGTTTCATGGGTCCCTGATCATCAGGGTGATCATACGATCACCCTGATAGGTTTTACAAAACTTTATATATATATATATATATATATATATATATATATATATATATATATATAGTTATATATATATATACTATACCTATATATATATATATATATATATATATATATATATATATATATATATATATATATATATATATATATATATATATATATATAGTTATATATATATATACTATACCTATATACATATATATTATCTTGTATTTGTAGTTCATTGTTGTGCAGTTTAAACCTCTTTGAAACTGCTACTATTATGTTTAACTAAGCATTATTATTGAAACCCTAATCTAACCAAAATATTTCTTATACATTTTCTTAACTAAAAACATTTTCTGAACTACAAGTTTCCAATGGAAATTCGCTTGGCTTGCGGAAACCCGCGGTAGGATTTTAATAATATTAAATCTATTTTTTAATACAAAAAACCTATTACTTATTTTATTTTTACTTTGTATCGTGGGAGCCCATATAGGGGGACAAACCGGGGTACCACCCTCCCCCCTGATCTGTTTCTAAAGAGTATATAAAGTAAATATAATCAAGTATAAAAATACATATATAAATAATATTAATATAAAATTAAGGTTTTAGAAAAGGAGCAAGTTTTTATTTCATGAATTTCTGTGAACTGGTCCCTGTTCAGCCTCTAAACACATTTTCAAAAATTTCCTGACACAATTTAAATTCTCCATAGGTACCTCTCTTTCATAATTGTCTACCTTTCTTTTTTATTTTAATTAATAAATGTATAATAGCTAGTTCCTCCTCCTCAGATTCTGAATCGAGAAGAAGAGATGTAGGAGAGACCATGGGACGGGACTGGGTTTCAATATGCGGTGCCTAGCCCATGCGTGGACGTAGGGATTCCGTGGAGGGGCGTGGGTTGAACGTGGCCTGTGCGTGGCATGGGTTCAATTTGCAGGTTTAAGGCCGGGCCTTAAAGACAATTTCAAGCTCAAGGTCAGGGTAAAGTCCGCCTAATCAATACTGACAACTGCTGTATTTAACATTTTTCATTACATGTTCCGGCAAATCTAACCAGAAGTTAAGAGTATTAAAGGTATAATTATACTATTATTTTGAGTTCTTTCACAGGATAAATTATATCAAAAAGTATTATGTCATGTATAGCTTTTGTAATATCCTTGTGTTTAACAGATATTCTACAATAACCCGAGTTAGACATTAAACGTGCATGTTTGTTGTTAACACAAGAATTAATTATAAACAAACTTGCCATTATTAGCGCCAATTTCAAAAAAAAAACTAGACGTACATTTGGAGCCTGCAGTAGTGCAAGGGCCCAAACCTGCTTTGATAAATGAACTAGTATTATTTTATGTTAAGAGTAATTTTGATAACTTTAAGATGACCTCCATCAACGCTCTAATTTTTTGTATCATTGTTGGTTGGCTTTAATGTTTATTTATTCTCAGAATTCACTTTTAATCCCGTCCTCGTAGTACTTTTATACTTGATGGTTCACTCTTTAAATTTATCGGACAAAGTTTTTTATTATCTGTTCTGTTTCGTTTACATAGCTCTTTCGTAGAGGTTATGTTTTTATCCTTGTTCAAGGTTATATTTGAGTTTCCATGTCCTCATCTAGTGGTATAAATAAAGTATTCAAACTTTTCATCTTCTTATTTGTAGAGTGGCTTTGTTTTAATTTCAGGCTTCATGGAAAAAGGATTTAGTTTTATTCATCCCTTATGAAAAGTTAATAGGCGTATACACACATTCTATTATACCTGTCCACCAATTTTAAATGTATATAAAATTGACAAGCGTAACAAACGATCAAATATTGAATCATCATTCGATTTTTAAATTATTATTGATATACCAAATATCTTAATCACTGGATATACCCATCATTTGTATTCTTTAAAAAAAAACTTCCTATATAAAGTCGGTATATTTTTATAAATGACGATATGATCTTAAAACCCATAACATCAAATAAACCCAAAAGGCATGAACAACAAACATTAATCAACTACGTTGATGGGTGAATGAAAGTCACAGTAAGCTACCTCCGTCAAGAAAGCCTGGACGGGGAAATTTGTAATAGCAGATAAAATCTTTCCAGCAAGAGAAGTAATTAAAGAGAGATTATTGTCTAGCTTCATTGGTTGTCACTCACAGAGAAGTAAAAGCACAAAGACCCCTGTCTTTTTTGTTTGACAGGACCAAAGAAAAGTTTCAAAATTACTAAGTTCTATCGCTTGTAACTCGACCGGTTCTTCAATGGCTGCAATCTCTTTTCCCTTTCCTAACTCAATAACATCAAAATGCTTTACTTTAACTTGAACTAATCCTATTGATCGTGCTCTTATAATTAGTGGTTACAGTTTTTACAAAGACTTTAAAGAAACCATTTAATTACTTTTTGAACAAATATAAAAAAATTGTAATGTTTTTTTTAAGGATCATAAATTTTAGTAAATATTCATGTGAAAGTTTTAACAACTAAGCGTCAAAAAGTCACTCTTCTCCGACACATTAAGGAAGGGCCCAGGGTCCACAATAACTAGTAATGGCTTGACATTGACAGATATAAGACAGCTGTCTAGAGATAGCTTATTGGCTGTGGTTTTTAATAAATATTTATTGGGTTTTCATAGTTGTTTTTAAATAATGGTATTTAGACTATTGATTAATGGTTATTCAGGCTCCTAAGAGGGTTATCGGGAATAGTTTCGGATGTTAGGTTTCAGAAAAGGGTATTTGTGTGGCAGAAAACTGCCTGGTGGAAGGATCTCTAGTAGGAAATAGCTAGGCTCGGCATGGGACTTCAGGTAGTTGTGTAAGGTTTGGTTGGAGACGTAGAAGGGTGCATTTATTATGGTTCTCCGGATCTTTGATTGCAAGGATTGGATGAGGTAGGAGTTAGTACGTTTCGTGCAGCCCGTGTGAGTTTACAATCAAGGTAAATCCCAAGGTAGGGGAAAGTACTTGAGTTTGGGATTAGGATTTGATTGAGGAAAAGAGGTTCGCAGTTTCCATATCTCAAGGAATAGGTTGCAAGAACACTTTTCTTACATTTATTATTTTTATGCACCATTTTTTAGCCAAATTTCGAGAAGTAATTGTTCTCTAATTTTTAATTATAAATCATTGTTTCCTTCACTTAATAAATTATTTTATAATTTCTTTATAAAAACCACTCAAGATTACATTATATATAATGTATTGCATTATATTAAGAATTCAATATCCCTCTAATGTTAAATTTGCTTATAAAATATTAAAAACCGTATAAAAAATTCTTAATCTATGCTATTTAGAGTTCTCATTTAATATCTAACTCCTTATTTAATTCCTCTATTCTCGTCATTTTATTCTAAGATTTCAAATGGTTAAATTTTCATTACATTTGACATTCAGAGGTATATTTTCCACTTTATTACATTTAAAAGAAAATAAATTAGGTTATAAATTAATGAATCGTTTAGAGATCGATTAGCTTTAGCTTAGCTTAACTCATTGAAGGAAGCCTCGGGTATTTTAGTGTGTTTTGCCGAACAAGTTTACCAGTTCATTCCCCTAAAGCCTTTCCCCGTCTCCAAATCCAGGCCACAACATCCACTCCCTCACACTCCTGCTTTATGTGAAAAGCTAAAAGTGTTTGAACAGTGTGAAAATATAAACATAGAAATGGGTGTGGATCTTACCAGACCATTAGCGAACTGAATCCACCGACGGAACCAACACTTTTACTAAGTAAGAGTAAAAAAAATACAAACAAACAACGCTTCGAGTGATATAGACGAAAATGGAAAAAAAACTTAATAGGAAAATATTTTTTTTATTTAACAAAATTGTATTAGTCGATGCCAAGATTGACGTTTTTTACTTTTATAGCCCTTCTTACACTTAGTGAATATAAATAGAAAGAATTGTGATGAAAATTATTTTGTGATTTTGATGGATTGGCACATTTTAAGGTCTCCTTAGTCTAAATGTTTAAGTCGCTCCACGTAAAAAAATACTTATTTATGTAGCATCCTAAGTCTCAAAGCGTTTTAACTCTTACGTATTCAATCTTTTTAGTCTAAACTTCCCTTGAAAATAACTAATTCTTTGTTTCCTATTTAATCCTTCCTAACAATTAAAACGTACTCTTTGTTTATGGCCTAGCCACCTCAAGACATCAATCGTTTATAGCTCCATATTCCCTAATCCTTTAGTCCAATACCTATATTTCTGAAAATACTCCGCGTCACCTGAAAAGCCAGTGACCACGCGATTGGTTGAATAATGAATAACAAAATCTATAAATACTGAATTTATGGATGTCAATCAAGTGCAAAAGCAAACATTCTCTCTCTCCTAGTCTCAAAATAGCCGGAACCCCTGGATAAGTTAGCAGAATCATGAAAATGTTAAATAAAAAGTTGAGAATTGAGGTGGCCTTGACCTTGAAATTTTTCCTTCAAGGTCAAACCTGGAACAACTTCACTTCTTCAAATGGGGACTTTGACTTTATCCAAATGAGGAAACCTTACGATTTCTTATGATTTTTTATTAACAGAATCTTCAATTACCGAGATATTTAAGTTAAACAGTTGGACTCTTTAGAACTTCTAAATGAATTATCTTAAGAAGGAAGATTGTTGGAAAAAATAACAAGAGTAAAATGTATTTTTCTTTTTTAAACAAGGAATTGAAATCCGTGATTTATTTATTTGAAAAATAAGTTGACCCAGCTTTGACATTTAGGCCCGCCGCATATTGAACCCACGCCACGCACAGGCAAGACCCAACCCACTTGTGGAGGGTTCTGTAAACTATATATAGGTTTGTAACGTTGCCGCATATTGAACCCAATCCACGGGTAGGCCACTCAGGCCACCCATGCGTGGACAGGTTTGTGCTTGTCTTACAGATTTCGTGAGGTCTTGGGTCAGACTTTTGCCATGGATATCGAGGAACTAATTTGCCTTAATCAACAGAATCCAGTATTATATAATACCAGACATCAAGATTACATGGGAACCAAGCTTAAAGATGAAATATGGGGCAATATTGGGGTAGAACTCAAATTAGAAGGAAAGTTAATTTATTTTATTATAAAATACTTGTATTTCTATAAATATTTTTCAGTTAAGTAATTTATTAATTAATAATTATTAAACACTTCTTTTTTCTATCTCTTATCCTAATTAATTAATATTTGCTAATATTGTATAAGCTGAGAATTGGTTAAATATAATAAAATAAAGTAATACATTTAGTTACCTTCCGCATGTATTATATCTAGATTTTTAGCGAATTTCAATTGGAAAAAATTCGCTAATAGATCCACTGGCATGGCGGGAGTTTGAGCCGGGATTGTGGCCAAAATACGTTTCATGGGTCCCTGATCATCAGGGTGATCATACGATCACCCTGATAGGTTTTACAAAACTTTATATATATATATATATATATATATATATATATATATATATATATATATATATATATATATATATATATATATATAGTTATATATATATATACTATACCTATATATATATATATATATATATATATATATATATATATATATATATATATATATATATATATATATATATATATATATATATATATATATATATATATATATATAGTTATATATATATATACTATACCTATATACATATATATTATCTTGTATTTGTAGTTCATTGTTGTGCAGTTTAAACCTCTTTGAAACTGCTACTATTATGTTTAACTAAGCATTATTATTGAAACCCTAATCTAACCAAAATATTTCTTATACATTTTCTTAACTAAAAACATTTTCTGAACTACAAGTTTCCAATGGAAATTCGCTTGGCTTGCGGAAACCCGCGGTAGGATTTTAATAATATTAAATCTATTTTTTAATACAAAAAACCTATTACTTATTTTATTTTTACTTTGTATCGTGGGAGCCCATATAGGGGGACAAACCGGGGTACCACCCTCCCCCCTGATCTGTTTCTAAAGAGTATATAAAGTAAATATAATCAAGTATAAAAATACATATATAAATAATATTAATATAAAATTAAGGTTTTAGAAAAGGAGCAAGTTTTTATTTCATGAATTTCTGTGAACTGGTCCCTGTTCAGCCTCTAAACACATTTTCAAAAATTTCCTGACACAATTTAAATTCTCCATAGGTACCTCTCTTTCATAATTGTCTACCTTTCTTTTTTATTTTAATTAATAAATGTATAATAGCTAGTTCCTCCTCCTCAGATTCTGAATCGAGAAGAAGAGATGTAGGAGAGACCATGGGACGGGACTGGGTTTCAATATGCGGTGCCTAGCCCATGCGTGGACGTAGGGATTCCGTGGAGGGGCGTGGGTTGAACGTGGCCTGTGCGTGGCATGGGTTCAATTTGCAGGTTTAAGGCCGGGCCTTAAAGACAATTTCAAGCTCAAGGTCAGGGTAAAGTCCGCCTAATCAATACTGACAACTGCTGTATTTAACATTTTTCATTACATGTTCCGGCAAATCTAACCAGAAGTTAAGAGTATTAAAGGTATAATTATACTATTATTTTGAGTTCTTTCACAGGATAAATTATATCAAAAAGTATTATGTCATGTATAGCTTTTGTAATATCCTTGTGTTTAACAGATATTCTACAATAACCCGAGTTAGACATTAAACGTGCATGTTTGTTGTTAACACAAGAATTAATTATAAACAAACTTGCCATTATTAGCGCCAATTTCAAAAAAAAAACTAGACGTACATTTGGAGCCTGCAGTAGTGCAAGGGCCCAAACCTGCTTTGATAAATGAACTAGTATTATTTTATGTTAAGAGTAATTTTGATAACTTTAAGATGACCTCCATCAACGCTCTAATTTTTTGTATCATTGTTGGTTGGCTTTAATGTTTATTTATTCTCAGAATTCACTTTTAATCCCGTCCTCGTAGTACTTTTATACTTGATGGTTCACTCTTTAAATTTATCGGACAAAGTTTTTTATTATCTGTTCTGTTTCGTTTACATAGCTCTTTCGTAGAGGTTATGTTTTTATCCTTGTTCAAGGTTATATTTGAGTTTCCATGTCCTCATCTAGTGGTATAAATAAAGTATTCAAACTTTTCATCTTCTTATTTGTAGAGTGGCTTTGTTTTAATTTCAGGCTTCATGGAAAAAGGATTTAGTTTTATTCATCCCTTATGAAAAGTTAATAGGCGTATACACACATTCTATTATACCTGTCCACCAATTTTAAATGTATATAAAATTGACAAGCGTAACAAACGATCAAATATTGAATCATCATTCGATTTTTAAATTATTATTGATATACCAAATATCTTAATCACTGGATATACCCATCATTTGTATTCTTTAAAAAAAAACTTCCTATATAAAGTCGGTATATTTTTATAAATGACGATATGATCTTAAAACCCATAACATCAAATAAACCCAAAAGGCATGAACAACAAACATTAATCAACTACGTTGATGGGTGAATGAAAGTCACAGTAAGCTACCTCCGTCAAGAAAGCCTGGACGGGGAAATTTGTAATAGCAGATAAAATCTTTCCAGCAAGAGAAGTAATTAAAGAGAGATTATTGTCTAGCTTCATTGGTTGTCACTCACAGAGAAGTAAAAGCACAAAGACCCCTGTCTTTTTTGTTTGACAGGACCAAAGAAAAGTTTCAAAATTACTAAGTTCTATCGCTTGTAACTCGACCGGTTCTTCAATGGCTGCAATCTCTTTTCCCTTTCCTAACTCAATAACATCAAAATGCTTTACTTTAACTTGAACTAATCCTATTGATCGTGCTCTTATAATTAGTGGTTACAGTTTTTACAAAGACTTTAAAGAAACCATTTAATTACTTTTTGAACAAATATAAAAAAATTGTAATGTTTTTTTTAAGGATCATAAATTTTAGTAAATATTCATGTGAAAGTTTTAACAACTAAGCGTCAAAAAGTCACTCTTCTCCGACACATTAAGGAAGGGCCCAGGGTAATAAAGTCAACTTCATATTATACCTTAAACTTCATTAATATACCTTAAATGAAAAAATATTTTATTTATATACTTAGTAATTTCTCAACAATAATTTTTATTCCTCATATTTTTAATGCAGAGCTGTGTCAAAAACTGAAACTAAGTTAGTTATCGACCATGACGTACTGAATTACTTAAATTAATTCCTTATTGCTCTGAGCTACTGCATATAGGGAAGAAGAAAATTCTCTCCTTTTAGATAGGTCGGTGGCTAATCATTTACCTTTACTCCTGGTTGTTTCCGCTTTTCTAGTTTCCTCTTCATCATTCTTTTCCAGTTTTTCCTTGTTCCTCCCCGCCGTCTCCTTCCTTGCGGATTTCAATCAGGTGCGTTCTTCTCAACGGCCGCGGCCCTGTGTGGTTTTCTTAAAGTATGGCCTATCCGACGCCACTTTCTTTTCCTAATAAGGTCGGAGACAAGCTTCAGCTTTGTTAAAGTCCCAGGTCTTCGTTACTTAACAATTCTTGTCATCTAAAAACTGATTATCTAGTGGAGGCAGCGATTATCGAATACCTACAGATGCTGTGTAATTTCTCTTGTTTTTTTAACATCTCAAAACCATAGAGGAGGATAGTCCGTCTTTGCTTTATAAATCACAATTATTTATAGTTAAAAAGTAAGTGATTTAAGCCTATAATAAAATGCCTGATTTAATATTTTAACACTTATTAGAGCTCCCGCACACTGGAAATGAGGGGGAGGTCCGTGGTTCGAGTCCCGGCGCTGAAGTCTATTTTTCTCTGTCTGTCTCCCTTTGTAAATAGTAATTATAATTGATTTAAATTAAAATTTAAACGTTCCGTAGTATGAATACTACCAAAAACTTATAAAAATTGAATTTCTAATTGATTGTACTAAGTACAGGTACTAATTGAGTACTTTATAATTACAAGCGTATTTCTCGGTCTAGTTCTATTGTCGTTTGTTGACTTCTAAGGCTTGTAGAATAAATTTGAAAGCTTAATTCGGGATTAGGTATCGATATCGTCAGAGGAAATTATTCTTCAGTGTGCTTAATTGGTTAGAGCTCCCGCACACTGGAAATGAGGGGGAGGTCCCTGGTTCAAGTCCCGGCGCTGAAGTCTATTTTTCTCTGTCTGTCTCCCTTTGTAAATAGTAATTATAATTTGATTTAAATTAGCACTTATGGGATTTTATTTTAATTTTATGATATTTTTAATTTAAAGGGAAAAGTTTGATGCCTTTGTAAAATACGATTCCGTTTTTTTTGGAGACGTAATAAAAAAATATGCCATGAAAAACTAGTTATAAGTTACTTTCTAACATTGTTGCATATCTTATAAAATGTTAAAGAGATTTCTTGAAATGTTGTTTTGCCCAAAAAGTTCTACATAGTGATAAATATTTGTGTGTAGAAAAAAGAAAATTCTAGGTGATATATGCCACAACAGCTTTTCCCTAAAAAAAAAAGTTTTATTTTTCCGTACAACTTTTTGAGGTGAGAAAGTGGGAGACAATAGGAAGGTTGGAAGGGTAAAATTTTGAAACCCTCCCTCAAACTCTCATGAAGTTTCCTCAACTGATATAAATCAACGTTACTTTTCAGTGTAGAAGGGGGATCGATACAAGGGCCTCCCCTGTTGTGTTAGCTGGTTGAAAGTGAAGGTTTTTAGTTTCAAGGAAATAGGGAAATGTTTTACCTTCAATCCCTATAGAAAATACGTCAAAAACTAAAAATTAAAAAAATAAAAATTACGTTTTTTTTTTTTATCAGGTATTTAGTCTTTAAGTCAAAATGATTTATAACTGTTTTTAAAAACGTCGATATTGAAGAGGTAAATAAAGGATCTCGATTAATTAATGTTCTTGACGAAAATGGAGAATTCTATTCTAGTTGGTTTACTATGAGGAATTTAATATAGCACAGGGTGAACTAAGCCTGTGAATTGAAATCAATCTCCAAACGCGAACTCTTTATTTTCTCCGGCCAATAATTTCTAGGTAAAATTTAAAAAAATAAAAAATAAACTTAAAATTAATTATAACAATAAGTATGCCTTGAATTGTCATCGAAAATGCATAATCGTTGATAGTTTCAGCTTTACAGTCTAGTTTCTATGACAGTTTTAGCTTTGGTAGTTGGGAAGTAAATGACACATTGATTAACAAATTTGTACCTCACAAACAAGTTAAGGTAAATAGAATTCATTACTTCATCCATTATGTTAAAGCCAGCCATACACGTTGCGGTGGACCTGTACAGCTAACTTGTACATTTAAACCGGAGTGTGTGTGCTATCATGTCATGACAAACCTGCACAGATATTCTGACCGGTACAGTTGGAAGTTTCTCTTACTCTTTATGTACTCACTACGATCAGCCATCTTGATTAAAAATTGCTAATCAAGTTAATGTTAGTTTGTCACTTGAGAGGTTAGTTATCTAAATATTACTCCAAGTCAAAGTGGTCACCTATCAAGTGGCAAACTAACATCAACTTAAATTTCGGTCTACTAACTAATTTTGTTCTCAGGATCATGAAAATAGCATTTTCCACCATAATTAACGGAGCATGGGTGCTCTCCACCGGTTTGTTATTTTCAAATATCTATTGTCAAGCTATGTTCCCCTGACGAACTTAGCCCACCACATATTCTTAGTATACATTCGTCTCTGTCTAACTTACTGGACTTGTTTGTTTGCGAAATTATTTTAATAATATAAAAAAAGTATATGTTTGAGGCACTAAGATTAATTCGAATTAAAATAAATTTAAATAAAATATAGTTTAGAATTTATAAAAAGATAAGGGAAAAGGGATAAGTTAAATTTTAAGTTTAACTTTTTCAGAGATAGATAAAAAAATATAAGGTGGGTACATATTTATTAAAACTACAACTTAAATGAATCTCTTAATTAATCCATTCTTAATTTTATATTTTATTTAAAATTATTATAAATAATTAATGCTAAAAAAAAAAAAAAAAAAAAAAACTTAAAACTATATAATAATAAAAAAATTGAATCGAATTAATCTTAATGCCTCACTTCATTTATACAGTCCAAATGCAGGAGAGAAAATAGTATTCAAGCATTAAATACAGTGCAGTGTTTCCCTAGCATAGCCGTTTTTCTCCTTTTGTTCTTTTTAACTTGGAGTTATGTTGGGGCATTGTTTTGCAAAACAATAAAAGAAAGTTGACTAAGTACAGCCCCTTGATATAATGACCCATTTGAAATATTAAAATGAGCTACAGAGGACGACACACTCTTTTCTTTTATTTACCGTCCTTCTCCACTCCCTTAGCCCTCTCCTTTAGGTTGCATTTTAAATTATGAGTAAATAAAACTGAGCTAGAGATACTTTAAATTAACACTACCATTCGGGTTTTTTTTATTTTTTATTTTTGTGGATTGCGATTTTTATAACAGATTATTTATAGAGCAATGATTAAAATTTGGTGGTCATTTTTTACTTTAATTTTTCTATAATACTAAAGTTAAATTCAATGTGTATATTGGTAGCTACCCTTCTTTCCAATTGCGGGATTTATGCTGCAAGTGCTAACGCTAACATAATATCGAAGCACTATAATCAATAGAATAGAAACAATAATCGAGGCTAAGGCTGGTTAATCCGCAAAACACTAGTGCTTTGCGGGGTAAGCAAACTTACAGAAATAGGGGTTCTGCTAGTCTGACACAGATCCGTTTAAAATTCCTGGTTTATAGACTATGTACCTGGATGAATTGCGATTTATAGGGGGGGGGGGGGGGTAAAGTTATATTATATGCAAGTATATGTTGCATGTAATTATATCATACTCTTATATTAAATATATATCATTACATTAACACAATAATTCCTCAACAGACCACTTTACCTTAAATCATTGTCTCCAATTTATGGCACACTACAGTATATGTACACATATGTATATATATGTATGACATATATGTATTGATTTCGTTCAACCAGATTTGCAGTTTTATTAATTCAGAAAAGCAGCATTCAGAAAGCCACAGCCAGAAAAAAAATGTCATGGATTTGGTTTCGGTAATGTGAGAAATAATTTTACAATTCTTATGAATGTACGAACAAAACATTAATTTTGCATATAAAATACAGGGTAACTTAACTTCCTTTTTTCAAAACGCAATGAAACCCATTTTACGCATCAGATTTTTTTTTTAAATTTCTTTTTTAAAATGCCGGTACATATTTAAAGTTTCGTTTTACACAGTTTTGAAAATCAAATCAGGTAGATGACGTCCTCCACTGTCCACACCCTGAGTAAGCCTATTTCTGGCGTTAGTCGTGACCCTTGACAGCATAGCAGCGGTTATGTTAGCAATTTCTACCCGGATTTGGCCTTCAGGTGTTGTAGGATCTTTGGACGGTTCAAATAAAATCGGGTTTTCAAGAAACCACCACAAAAAAAATCACAAGGGACCAAATCGGGCTAGCGGATTGGCCACTCCAAATCGCCTTGTGTTCTTCCGAGAGTTGAAGTCGCCTCATTGAAGGATCGGAAAGTCTCAGGGCAAAATTTATTGGGATTGCAAAATTGAAGCTCTCACTGCCTCAATGTTCTCGGTTATCTAACGGGCCGAGGGACTCCAGTTCATCTTCTTGTCGAACTCGCGGTGTGCCTGGACGTAGTGACCCATGTAACAATTAATTTCCGGTTCGGGACAGGGTCTAACGGAGCTACATTGAGGGGATTTTGGAAGGCGCGGTGGGTTGATCACAGAGCATCCGTTTAAAAAGTAGGCCTCAACGGCAAACGCACTTTCCAAATTGTTCCAATGCAAAATGGCGACTGGCCGGGGTGGAAGATCAAAACTTAAAGAACTCCGCCTCTTTCATGAGACCACTCTCGCTTTGTAGCGACATTTACAGCCCGAATGGCTCGTATTTAAGTTATGTAGGTGCACCCTGTATAGAGACAATAAACTATAATTCCCGTGAAAAACTTTTACTTTCATTTGCATGAGATATATGAGTACAATTTGTTTTTAACCTTTTCTACCTTATTAATTTATGTATAAAAATATACATACATACTTATTTATTCATTTATTTAATTAGTGTCTTCTACATAAAAAAAAGGTACTCATTTCCCCCACCCTCCCTCAAGTATATATATATATATATATATATATATATATATATATATATATATATATATATATATTTATATCATTATATATTTTATTTACACAAGACTGAGATTTACAAAAAAGAAGTGAGCATGAAAAGACCCCAAAAGGTGGGATCATTTTTATTCGTTGGTCGTTTATCAGAAGGTTATCGTCCAATTAAAATTAATTTTCTTGTTCTGTATTTCTCTTTGTTGTCGAGTGAATAAATAAGCTTTCTAAATCTCTAGATCCATCTTGCCCCTCCGACCCCATCTTTTCACCCTTCTCTTTATTAAAGTTAAAGTCTTTCAGAATACCACCTCCTATAAGAAATAAGCCCGACTTCTATATTAATATTATTTTAAGAATTCTCTTTTAGAAAGTTTTCCTCTTCTTTTACTTTAATAATTTCTCAAGAGCTTTACCAATATATAAGCAACCACTTAAATATTTTTTTAAAAAAACAAAAACGAACAAACAGTTTTTTAACGTGGTTATAACATTAGTAATTAATTATAAATAACCACATTTTTTAGTTTAATATTTTGTTTTAACTTTATAAAATAATTCTAAATTTAATAATATAATTTTATTTATTTATACTAAATAGTTTTTAAAAAGTCCTTGTTCACACTGCGTCAGACAGTCAAAAACCTGCAGTCAAGCTGTAGTCAAAACATCCTCGGCAGGGATTTGAGTGGGATGTGACCAGTGACTGTCTTGTGTCAGAATCTCTCTTTTAAATCCATTGAATTATTTTTGATTGCGGTCTGGCCATCCCTATAAAAATCTTAAAAAATTGAGTTACTTACTTAGAGTTCGAATTTTGTTTACATTAAAATTAAGTTATTCACATTTTTACATATTTCTATCCTTATATTCAAAGTTGGTTTACATTTAAATAATACAGAATAACATAATTTTTGGTAATCAATATGATATATCCTTTGTTTCTATCTAGTATACGTTATGAATTAAATTTAAATTAAAGATGGCTAAGCGTTTATATATATATATATATATATATATATATATATATATATATATATATATATATATATATATATATATATATATATATATATATATATAAGATTTTTGTTTAATTTAAAATGTATTTATTTATTTGTTGTAAATTTGTACCTGTTATTTTATTCCTGTATGTTGCATAGTTTTAATGTTAAAACAAAAGTTATTAGTCTTAACAAAAGAGCAAAGTTTGTTCATAGTTAGATATAATAAAAAAAAACTCGTAGTCAAACAGTTTTAATTTAAGGTTCAAAGTTTGTTTACATTTAAATAAAACAAGAAAACCCTCGCCTCGCAGTCTTATAGTTGTAACATAAAGTCAAAAGTTTATTTTTATCTAAAGAAAAGAAAAAGTATTTTAAATCGTAAAGTTTGTTTGGATTTAAATAATGCAAAAATGACTTTATTATCTAATTACATGCGGAACTTATGTATAACAGACAATTAATTCGTGAGGGATTTTCATTCCCTCTAAACCTACCCTAACCTCTAAAACCTAAACCTCCCTTAACCTGACCTCTAACCAAACTAATCCAATAGTAGTTAGTTACTTTAAGCTTAAATATATATTTAAGCTGTATTCAATATTTCTTTAAGTTGGCCTATAAAGACCGATAATATTGTTGTTTTGAGTCTTTTGTAAAAAGAAAACTAATAAAGAGGAAATTGTTCTTTTTCCTTCTGTCATCAAAATTACTTTTCTTAATCCAATTCACCCGGTTTTTTCACCCTCATATCTCTGCTTCATCTTAAAATGGAATTTTGAAATTTGAAACATAAATTAAACTTAAGTAGCTTAGGACACTGTAAAAAATTGAGCCCTGTGTTAAGCCTTTTCAAAAGTGGATAGTTTTTCAATTTTGAATTTTTGTTACTGGCTGACTCACTCATTATCAACATTATAAGTGACTTCCAGAACAGCTAGAGCTTGAAATTGCATACACTATCAACATTATAAGTGACTTCCAGAACAGCTAGAGCTTGAAATTGCACACACTTGTAGCTATAACTGATGGGGAACTTATCATTTTTTACCACCTAAAAATGTTAAATGGTGTGCGCTACATTAGACATTTTTGTGAACTAAGAGTAAGTAGTATCGAAAAACTGATTGCACAAACAGGTTTAATTTGAAAGATTCCGTGACTTGTTTTATATCTCTATATCGGTTATACTTAAGTTGGAGCTAGATTTACTCTCATAGCGTTCGCAATTTTGACATTTTTTTGTTTTATAATTGGAGGGCTCAAATCTACTAATGCTCTTTAAATCATGTATTTATTATTTTATAAATTTGTACTATTTGCTGAAATTAAAATGAACATAAGAGTACTTTAACTAAAAGTAAGAGTAACTTTTCCCCAAGTGTCGTGTTATATATACATCATTTGAACCGCCTCAATTTGTACTTTAGGGCTGTGTCATTTCTGTATATTTTAAAAATACACATTTTGGTATGATGATACCGATTGGTATCATAATAATAATATCATATATAATACTCTACATCTACACTAGACCTGTGTTATTACCTGTGTTATATATATATATATATATATATATATATATATATATATATATATATATATATTATATATATATATATATATATATATATATATATATATATATATATATATATATATATATATATATATATATATATATTGGACCGATTTTAATAGAATTTGGAAATTAACTTGATGTTCAAAAAAATCATATCCTGTCTTGAAATCTAGGTATGCATTTTAGGTCTACGTTTAGCTGTATTATCCTAAACAAGCTCAACGAAAACAAATTTGTAATCAGTACCTATATGATTTTGATTAAAAAGCGACATATAATTGATTCTTGCAGGGAAAAATCAAGTTTCCGAGTTAAATTGTTAATAATTCTAATTTTAATGAAAATCGAAAATGAAATGCTGACAATGAAACTATTTTTTACAACCTGTTGAACAATTTTTATTTTTATTTTATACGTAGTATATATAGTGAGAAAGTATAGTGTTGGCGGTAAAATTAAATAATCTATTTTTTGGGAAAATAAGTACTAAATAATATAAATAATGAATGTTATTGGTTTATAAAGGATGATTTGCTAGTATAAGATTTACATTTTCTTTGAAATTATTATTGAAAAAGTTTATATTTTAGAAGTAAATTTTACTACGGTTGATATATTGGGAATATAGAATTCATTCAAAGTTACATTCGCTATGTTAAATATTCTGAATTCGAAAAACTAGTTGAACTGACGACATCCGGTGATAAAACTTTGAAGAAGGCCACTTATACTTATAAAAGAATTATAGGTACTCGACCCGAGCTTAACTCTCAAGAGAAAGACGTCAAGTGTGTATATACGTCTTTGAGGAATACCTGAGGAAACTAGACTACATCAAGCACAGATATAAAAACCTTAGTACTTCCACACCAGACTTTCCTCCTTGCCTGACAATAGAACAAAGAAAACAATAAAAAGAACCGACTACCGAAGACAATGGTAATACTTCAGGGTATACAATTAGACTGCGATGGAGAGATAGAAGCTTTGAAAACGCCAATTCTGCCCTTTAACCTTATTGAGATATAAAACTGGCCCGAGATGAGACATCTTCAACCATTTTCTTTACATCCTCTTAAAGCGTACTTAAAGACAACTCGTCACTGGCTTTTTTGTAATCTCAGCGAATTTTAAGTATTAGAATCAGATATAAATAATTGGAATATCAATTGAAATCATAAGAAAAACATCAAATAAAAAAAAAATATCAGTGGGGTGAAACTGCACTCAAAGGGGATATCGTGGGATAATAATTTGTGTTATGATGTTACAATAATAATTATCTGAAAGGGTTAATAGTACACTTTAAATCCTCCGAGAAAGCTAATTATTAGAATACCTATATTACACATACTTCTTTATTTTTAATTTTAGTTTTGTAAGTTTTATTGTATAATATTAGATATACAATAAATTAAACTAATAATAAATAAACAGGTCAAGTGTGTGCTAGTCAGCACACAGCGAGGGTCCGTAGGCCACACTATATAGTGTTTAACTGTAAAGTGTATAAACAGTGTTTTTTTAAAATGCTAAAAAGCTTACTTTGAACCATTCTAAGGGTCTGATATTCTCAAAACACACTCTGACAAAGTATTTTTTTGCCACTGAACCGGACTACAACCATATAAATTCATCGAAAAGACCATAATTATAAAGAAAACTATTTTGTCAATAAAATTTCCAAAAAGTGGTATCTTTACTTTTGGTCGAAGTATGTTCAGGAATTTTTTCAGATTTTTTGCACTTCACATAAGCGAGATAGAGGGGAGGGACACGTTTCAAACCCCCTTCAAACTTGCCTACGCTCGCCCTATCAAAGTTATATCCAAAGAATTATATATTTTTGTAATCAGCTCGACGTACCCTTTCATATGATACCCCTCACGGTGTCGAAAAAAAAATAAAAAAATTTAACCCTTAAGTTTTTTTACCCTAATTTTTTTGAAAAATATTTTTTTTAAGTCGCTATATTTTTAAAATATGTGGGTAGGTACAAAACAAATACATGCCAAATTTCAAAGTGATCGGACGAAAGGTGTAGCCGTGAGAGCACGCGAGAGGACGGACGGACAGACACACGCAGGAAAATATAAGGGTCCTTGGTTTTGCCTACGGACCCTAAAAAAGATTGACTTTAGAAGTTATGCATGTATCAAAACAAAAAAATAGTATTAACTACCAAAAAATTGTAAAGACATAAACAAAATATATGTAGGAGTTTTCCAATTTTTAAGTTTTTGGTAGTTTTCATACTACGGAAAGTTTAAATTTTAATTTAAATCAAATTATAATTATTATTAACTACGGGAAACAGACAGTGAAAAATACACTCCAGCGCCGGGATTTGAACCACGGGTCTCCTGTATTTCCAGTACAGATGCTCTTACCAACTAAGCTACGCAGGAGAATGATTTTTCACTGCCGTAATCGATAACTAGTCCCGAATCCAAGCTTTCAATATTCATACACATTTAGAAAGTCAATATTTATGACATTAGAACTAAACCGAGAATTAACGCTTATAATTATAAAGTACTCAATTAGTACATATACCTTGTACAATCAATTCGAAATTCAATTTTTAAGTTTTTGGTAGTTTTCATACTACGGAAAGTTTAAATTTAATTAAAATCAAATTATAATTATTATTAATTACGGGAAACATACAGGAGACCCGTGGTTCAAATCCCGGAGCTGGAGTGTATTTTTCACTGTCTGTTTCCCGTAGTTAATAATAATTATAATTTCATTTGTAGGAGTTTTGTAAATAGAAATGTCATTAGTGTAATTTTTAATAAATGTGCAAGTAAAAGTCAATTTAGATGTTTAGGGTTTGTTAAAGTGCAGTTCTGTAAGTTACCATAATCAAATAAATCTGGGTTTTATAGAATTGTTACCTTAAATGTGGAAGTTTTTACAATGTTATAGTAGAGCTGTGTTATAGTTCTTTTTTTTAAATTTATTTTAAATCTAATTAGTGATTAGATTTGTATTGTAATTAAATCTTATTGTGTAGCTTTTGTTATTGAAAGAAGTATTATGAAAAAAACAAAAAAAACAATTACAAATATATAATTAGGAAATTCAGTTAATATGAATATAATACATAGGAACAGTATGGATTATATAAGAATATTTGTATAATAATTATAGCTAAACAAATTTTTTCAATTGTGTTTTTAGGTTTGGATTTGGGATATTTTCCTCCTTAGGACGTGACATATAAAGCTGCATAAGTACTTAAACATTTTATTTGACGATTTTGATGTAATAACAAAAAATTTAGACATTAGCTTTTGTAAATGGTAAGAATTGTCATTGTTTAAACATTTTCTCCAAGACTATTATTGTTAAGCGACATTAATGGTTGTAGAAACTATCCGTGGAGGAATGCGAGTTTGATATAGATCTAATAATTTGTTATAGAAGCTTAAAAATGACTCAAAGCAGAGTCGAAATATATTAAAAATTATATAGGAGAGTTTGTTTACATTACATTACATCCCTAAAGCAATTACAATATTAAATTATTGAGAGATCACCATTCATCTACAAAAATATTATTATAGTTTAGTTATGTTTATATATATATATATATATATATATATATATATATATATATATATATATATATATATATATATATATATATATATATATATATTTTACTAAAGAAACTATTAAAGGAGCCGCACGCAATGCATAGGTAAATATTTGAAAATTTAATTAGTACCCCCTTATACTTTCAAGGTATCTAATTGATTTAAATATGATTTTAAATCTTGATTGTTATGGTAACTCGAGCGGACTTGAGCTTCATTTGCCTAGACGCGACTCCAGCGATAGACGCTAAAGCGATTGTCGCCCAGCGACTATCGCTGAGGTCTCCTCTTCTGAGTTTGCATGTTACCGTTTTCCTAGCTGAGCGACTCTTAGAATGAAAACTTATAATTTTGTGCCAGCGACTAACGCTCAGCGTCTATAGCTCAGCGTCTATCGCTGGAGTCGCGTCTAGAAAAATCAAGATTTAATTCGCAAATAACTAATTTTATTCGCTTATAAGTCTAAGGTTACTTTAAAGATCCTTTTTAAAAAATAATCTATAGTAAATTTGGTTAGCTAAATGAAACAATTAAGTTGTTCTGTACGTAGAACGTTACTACTAAACTAATGTAAGTTACTGATTTACAAATTTTTTCGGTATCACAATACTTTCTCTTTAATTCCACGGATATGAGAAAGTGAGGAAGTAAATAAAAGATAACCTCCAATATAGTTATATAATTCATCAAGCATTATCTTTATTACCTGGAGAAATATTATAGTACATATAACTTAAGGTTGGTGTAAGTATTTAAATAAACAACACTTCCAATTGAGCTGTGTGTGTCAATTGAAGTCACTGAAGGATGAAAATGAAAAGAAAACCTTGATAATTCTATTGTTAGCTTGTTTGAACATCTGCAGCTCTAACATTTTATTACTTTTGATAAGCTTGTTTGCAAAAACTGGTGAGAGCTAAGAACACGAATCTAATAACCTGTAGGAATGGAAAAGCGTCTTGTTTATAATGTAATAATGTTGTCTGTGCTAGAAGCACGATCCCTCATACCCAGGTTATTTATAGGCAAAAGATATTGGAAATAATATAATATTTCTCATAACTTTATGTTAGCTGGACCCCAAGATGTATACTTGACTTTTTTATTACTTTTTTCAATCTATATAGTAAAACAATTTGATGTTTCTATTGCAGGATTTTCTTATTGTGAATACTTGAAGGAAACACATATCATTCATAAATTGTCATTTATTGGAACGAAGTTCCTTATGGCACGTTCGGAGCCCGGGAGTGAATCCGAAAAAAAACGACCAAAATCACCGTCACAAAATCACCGTCACGCAAAATCCGTCACGAAATCTACCGTTGGCGATAACTTGTGTAAAAGTTGACCGACTTAGTTAAAATTTGGTACACATGTTCATTTTACCAATGTCAGGGACAAGATCGTTGGACAACGTTATCCGCCCAAGCGTTCACGCGCAACGCTCGAGTAAACGTAAGCTTCGAATTTAAAATTGGAATTTTTGGACGGGAAAAATTCTAACTTCGTCTATTTAATGAGACAAACAACTTTTTTAAATATTTTTTTTAGTAAAACGAACACCGACACTACTATGAAGTGATAAAAATCGCTAAATTTATTAAAGCGGTCCAAACCAATTAAAATAAAGAAAACAACGTTTTTACCGATTAGAACGTAAGATTAACGTAAAGATTTAAATGAAACTTTGTATACATCACCTACAGTACAAGTGAAACAAGCATGTAACATTTCGACCTGATACAAGCAGAGGTTTTTGTGAGTTAATGATTTATATTTTTACTTCTCCTCACTACTAATAGTAGGAGAAGTATTGTTGTTGAGAAGTGTTGTTGTGAAGTATTGCACCAAAAAAATTTTTTTCGAGATTTCAATGGAATTATCCGTTTTAGGTGTTTTTAAGACCTCCTGAGTGGTTTTCAGCATGACGTATGTATGTTTGTATGTGTGTTATCATCGTAGCGCCCAACATATTTAACCTAGAGAGTTGAAACTTGGCAGAAAAATCATTCCTAACCTGTAGTTGTGCCGCCTGGAAAATCAACTTTTTCCGCCATCTTGAACCCAGTTTGCTGAGTCAGCAAAATTTTTAAAAAATCATAATAAATCGAAAATGGTCCTGATCGAGTTAAATTTTGCTCGAATGTACCTCTCTGTATGACAAACAAGCCCACTAAATTTCATTTTGATTTTGGCCGCCATTTTGGAGTTATAAATTTTTGAATTTTTAAACTTTGACGGTTAATAATACTGAAAGTATAAATTGTTTTTTGACGTATAGAATATCGTTGGAACCGGAAAAAATTAAGGAACAAATATAAAAAAAACCGATGAAATTCCATGGATTAGTTTAAAAGTTATAAGCGAATATAATTATTTATTAGTGCGATAATTTTGATGACGTCAAAGTTGTTTACATCTGTCAAAATACGCCAAACTTCAAATAATTAATTAAAATATAGGTATAAAAAATAAGTTTTTTTTTAAGAATGATAATAAATCAGTTAGTTCAGAACGGTCACCCATCCAAGTACTGACCACGTCCAATGCTGCTACCTCACTTTAGTGGCCTCTCAAGTGAGGAAAAGTTCCGAGGTACCCCGTACCCGATTTATTATTTTAATATTTAATTGAAGTAATATGCTGACGGGGCCTGGGAGGACAGTTCTTTTTCGTTCTACAACCATCTGCTTTAACTATAAATTTATCATTGCCTTTTTTCTCAATATACAATACATTATTTATTGAAAGACTCTCGCTTCAAAGATAATATAAATATTTTCATTTAATTTTGCCTTAACTCCGCTAGTACAAATAGTTAGTTACTTTTAATTTTGTCTCTTTTCTAACTCCACCATGTATACGTAGTTATTACAGCGATTTTATCATTTATATTTAATGAAAAGCGTAAGGAACTTGTTCCTACCGGGTGTCCCACAACACCACACGTATTTTTCATTATTTTGTAATAAGTATATTGTAGTAGAGCGTTGATCATCCGGATTAATATATGTCCCGGATTGATATAATATTTCCAACTAAGTTTGAATTAATAATTTTTCGGTTGAGGTATCGTTGTTGGGACCATGTATTAAGAAAGGGGAAAATGCCAACTCAAAAGCTATGTGTTATGGGTCCAGTTTCAAGTATTTCAAGAATGAACTGGTTTAAAAGCATGAAACATCTATATAAGCCTGACACTATGTACACAATACAGAAACAGGAACTATGCACTATATTAATCAAGGTCAAGACTGGACCAGCAATACACATTTTTATGGGGTTTAGCATTTTTCCCTTTTCTTGATACATAGCTCCAACAACGAAACCTCTGCCAATTATCCGGATAAAAAAGATTACCTTAAATATAATCCTTCCGAAAAACCCGGTACAAACATTCTCAAATGCATTTTTTCTAAAGTTCATTATCCAAACCTGGTAAACGTTCTGCTGGACATAAGGGGGTCGGCCACATCCATTTGATATGATCATCATACAAGTCTCACAACTCCCTGGAATTTTAGGTAATTGATAGTAGAATTTGGTCGGCCACATCCACTTGATAAGATCATCAGTATGAAACATGTCTCACAACTCCCTGGGATTTGAGGTAATTGATAAAAGAACTTGGTTTAAGGGGAGAGTTAGCAAGTATACTTACTATCCGAATCCACTCGGGCTTAGACCGATCCTTTTTTTCTTATAAATAGTGGTATTGAATTTGTATCTCAAAATATTTGATTCAATAAATTTGTTAATACATATTTTATGAAACTATGTATTAATAACAAGGTTTTTTTACATGAACCTTTTTCGATTTCCGGCAGTTACATTTATTTTATTCAAAAGCTCGGAAACTATATTCTTACCGGGAAAACAGTTATATATGTTTAAACTAGTATTTAAATGTGACTTCTGGATACTGGCATAATATTTAGAGAGTTGAATACATGCCTCGGCCATAGGTTATTTCGCCTTGGGGTATGATTTGCTTTGTTTTTTCAAACTTGACTTGAACTGAACAGTGTTACGAATAACATGTAAAAGAATTTAAATGCTTTCGATTTATTAAAACAAATATGTATATTAAATTTTACGATAAAATTAAACCTATTTGTTGCAAATTTGATCTTTTTTTACATCTATCGCCGTGACGTTTTTCCTCCCCTACTCCAATAAACTTAATACTTTTATCTGATAGGTTTTCCATTAGTTTAATAAGAAATCTTTGATTGATTGAATGGAATCGACTTTAGATTGCTATCATCTATTTATTTTCGGGATCTCGAAGCAACGTCGTTTTTCTTCTTTCTTCACTATCATTTCTCTTGGTTTTAAATGGTGAAACGTGCAAATGAAAAAGGTCTTTATTCACTTTTCAGAATGACGATTCGGCTCTTAAAGAAGATTGGACAAATCTAATACAAATAAATTGACTAGTAAAAAAGAATTAAAATGATGAGATTCGAAAGATCATGCACTCCAATTTCTGAAAAGTGGTTTGGATAACAGTGTTTTCTCTCTGATAATTGTATTTAGATAGGGTTGCGTGGAAAAGGGAGTGAAAGACAGGTTTGTCAGTTTCGTCTTTTTTGTGGTTCTAGGGTTGAAGGAAGGGTGCAGAGATAGGGCACGCGAACCCTTATGTTGGCACTACTGTTATACGTCACGGAAACCTTTTTTTTTTTAAAAAAAATAATCTTGATTTCTACGTCGCATCGGTTAACTATTAGGAGGAAAAAAGGCAGCTTATTTAAAGTATATTAGATATAGTATGTAAATGTGTGGTTACCACATCACGCATGCTTCTTCTTTTCTGAAAGAGAAATGAAGATTAAAAAATGTATAAAGAACTTTTTTAAAAAAATTGTGGGTACAACCTATTAGCGTTATTTGAAAAAATAATAAATAATTAGGTGTTATAAACTGCTAATTGTTGCCACAGCATTCTGCTGATTTTATCTACTGTTAAGCAATGAAGTAGTCTAAGTTTATTATTATAAATGTTTGATATTAAATGGTTTATTTATATTTATTAATTGCTAATTTCGCTTCTGGAATAGTATAATTCTTTGTGGTTTCTTTAATTAAATTTCTTTAAGGATATGTAGAGTACATTCATTAGTGTGCAAAACGACGGATATTCTTAAATTAAGTTAATGTTAGTTGAGCTTGTAATTACAAATATCTCAGAAATACAATTCATTACTGTATCTATCTCTTGCTCTGACCATAAACTATAGAAAGACTGCGATGATGAAATAATATGTGTGAAAAACTTCTCATATGCATTGTGATATTGCATCTAAATCCTATTATTTTATATTTAATTAAATTCAGGGTCAATATCTCTGGAACTAGATTTCCGCTCAGCAAAAGGACTTATTATGAAATTGTATTTAAATAGCTTACATTTTTTGGAACGAAGTTCCTTATGGCACGTTCTGGAGCCCGGGAGTGAATAAAAAAAAAACGACCAAAATTACCGTCACAAAATAACCGTCACAAAATCACCGTCACAAAATCACCGTCACACAACATCCGTCACGAAATCTACCGATGGCGATAACTTGTGTAAAAGTTGACCGATTTAGTTGAAATTTTGTACACATGTTCATTTTACCAATGTCAGGGACAAGTTCGTTGGACAACGTTATCTGCCCAAGCGTCCACGCGCAACGCTCGCGTAAACGTAAGCTATGAATTTAAAATTGGAATTTTTGGACGGGAAAAAATTCTAACTTCATCTATTTAATGAGACAAACAACTTTTTTAAATCATTTTTTTAGTAAAACGATCACCGACACTACTATGAAGTGATAAAGATCGCTAAATTTATTAAAGCGGACCAAACCGATTAAAATAAAGAAAACAACGTTTTTACCAATATCTTACGTTCTAACGTAAAGATTTTAATGAAACTTTGTATACATCACCTACAGTACAATTGAAACAAGCATGTAACATTTCAACCTGATACAAGCAGAAGTTTTTGTGAGTTAATAATTTATATTTTTTATTTTAATATTTAATTGGAGTAATATGCCGACGGGGCCTGGAGGACAGTTCTTTTTCGTTCTACAACCATCTGCTTTAACTATAAATTTATCATTACCTTTTTTCTCAATATACAATACATTATTTATTAAAAGACGCTCGCTTCAAAGATAATAAAAAGATTTTAATTTAATTTTGCCTTAACTCTGCTTGTACAATAGTTAGTTACTTTTAATTTTGTCTCTTTTCTAACTCCACCATGTATACGTAGTTATTACAGCGATTTTATAATTTATATTTAATGAAAAGCGTAAGGTACTTCGTTCCTACCGGGTGTCCCACGACACCACACGTATTTTTTTTATGTTAACTGTCGGAACCTTTTCGATAAACGTAGTTCAGTGTTTTTGGGAATTGCGCAATTTTCCAGCTAATTTAAAATTTTTCGATTTCGCTCGATGTATGATTTTTCTGAACATGTATGCCAAATATTTTTGAAATCGGCCCTGTAATTTAGGCTTCACGCTTATTCACTGACATTTGAAAATCAAAGAAAGAACACTTTTTGGAGGGGACTGTTCATAAAATAATTGGTAAGGGAGTAGAGGAACTGAAGCACAGGGGTTTAATTAAATTCGACAATCTTAAGGAGAAAATGAGTAATGATTGCCAAATCTAATCAAGGAAGCAGGAGAAGTAAGGCAACTTGGTAATATCTATTGATTTTTTATTTAACTTTCTTCGCCTTAATTCCAAATTTATTAAAGAAAAATACTTTCGATTTTTTGGAACCTATTATAATTAATCGGGTTGTGTTGTTAATGCTATATTGTAACGCTATAATTAATTTTAATACAGTTCTTGTCTTGTAACCCATGTCTCACGCTGAATAGAACGGTATAGACCACATCAGTTGATTATTCTTAAGAATAAAAATAGATACCTGTCAATAAGTGAGGTACATAGTAGGGATGGGCGGAACGGAACGTTACTATACAAATAACTAGTTCTTGTGTTGAAACTGTTCCAATCGTTTCAAAATTTTATGGAACTACGTTATTTTTAGAACGACTTTGAAGTTTTTATTTTATCTTGCTGTCTATTTTTATTTATTTAATATATTTTTATTGCTTGAATTCTATACAACTTTGTTTCACCATTTTTTAAAAAATTATCTTTTAAGTGATTATGGAACAAAATAATACGAAACGTAACTGATTAAAGCGGAAGAGGGAACGAGAAAAGAAACTAAACAACTAACTTGAAGGGAACGTAAAAAACTCGTTTCTTGGAACGAAAACTATCATTTTCGTTCCAAGTTCCTAAAATAATACGTAATGTAACTGATTAAAGAGGAAACGGGATCGAGAAAACATAACGAAACTGTAACTAACTCGGAGGGAACGCAAAAGAATCGTTTCGTATGGTATCGATAGTTTTCGTTCCTCACGAACCAAGTTCCAAGCAAAACAAGATCCAGCCAAACTGGAACGAAAAAATAAAAGATGTTATCGTTGTGCATGTCTTGTATAGAGATGATTAGTGTGACGTCACAAAAGCTTTCGAAAATTTAACTCAGTGTTTGTTATGTTCCTTTTTCTTATCCCCTCTTATCAAACCCATGTAAAATGAATGGGAGAATTTTCTCAACTTTTTAAATAATTAATTATTAATTTAATTTCATTAATTTCATGTAAAATGAATGGGAGAATTTTCTCAACTTTTTAAATAATTAATTATTAATTTATTATTGATTTATAAGAGTTTTCACCCTTTGAACATTATTGTACCAAGTCTTTTTTAACGAGTGTAACAAAGAAAACATTAAAAACTTTCGTTTCAGTTACTTAAAATGATATCATCGAAAAAGCTATTTGAGTTATTAATCTTTATACTTGATTTGTTGTATTTCCTGTTACCATAAAAATTCACAGGGTGTGTTCGTGTTCATATTGTGTGTCCGAAAATAAATGTTCCTCAAGTTTTGAATCTCAATGAAGTATACTCAGGGTACAGGACTTGTAGAAAGGTAGTGATACTTAATCTGACAGGTAATAAAAGATTATTTGATAATAATATTTTGTTCCTGGTTACTTACAATGTGCATTATATTTCACTGATGTTGGAACATAATATATACTATAAAATAGATCACTGACCAGCCTAGGAAAAAGACGTTGATGACGAGACAAAGACCAGACTGTTTTATTTATTTATTTATTTGTTTATTTATAATAACGAGTATGATAATATAAGATATGAGTGCGTCGCATGTATACTTGTTTAAAATTTTGATTAAAAAACCAATTTAATACATTAATTTAATATTACTTAAGTACTCTGACATACTTTTACGAAGAATAGCTTTGTCCTCCGAAAAAAATGAAGTATAGATGAAATTTTCATAACGCGTGAGGAGGTGGAAGACATAATATACAAACTAAAATAGAAAAACCATTTAAAAAATAAACAATAAATAAGAACGGACCCGGAGGGTATCAATACAATAAAACACACTCACAATAATACTTATTTTAAACCACTAGAAAGGCCATTTTTAATGTTTTCTTATCTTACATTGTTAAAATGGACTTAGTATAATAACATTCAAGGGTTGAAAAGTCTTAGAAATCAGTAATAATTTAATAATTAATTATAAAAAATGTTGTAAAAATTCTCTCATTCAAATTACATGGGATTGATAACAACCGAAACTTTAAAACTCGTTCCACTCATGGAAACGTTCCTCCCATCCCTAGTACTAGGTTTCTCGCGTCAGATCACTGAACGAATTGTCATGAGTTTAGAGTATTGTTTAATAAGATAGATAGAATGCCCTCTAACACCCTATAATCGGACCAGGGAACTATAATCGAATAGAATCGGAACTAGGGTCGAATAAATAAAAAATAAAAAAATACATAGACATAGAAATCATATTTCAATAAATGAGATTCTCGAAGAAATTTGTTTAAGTAATTTCATTTTATTTGATAATTTACATTCTTAAATTTTGTTTCAATATTTCCCGTTTAATTACACTTTATTTAGAATTAAATCCTAATTTCCTTCAAATAGGTATTGATGTCCAGGAATAATAATATAATATTAGTTATCTATCTTGTCTTGAGAAATATGAAAATTCGATTGAAGTGTATTAGTTGTTACACATAAATATCTCTAAAAATGTACCCTAATTAATCAAAGTTTATTAATTTTGTTTTGCCTATACACAATTTCCCTTATTTTAATTACTTTGACCAAGGTAATTAGGTCTGGCCTTACAAGGGTCAGACCTTTGGTTTCGTGGAAAATGAAAAGGAATTTTGTTAGAATAATAGGGAAAATTTCACATTATACCTTTTAATTTTCCTGTCTGGATAGCTTGAAAAGATCTAACACGTTTTCATTCAACCTTTAATTTTCTCTTCTCAATACGTTCGATTTTATTTGGATTTTTAAATCACACACATTTTTCCCTGTCTTTTATTGTTATTTTATAATTATTGATTATCACAGATCTGAAAAAAAAAAAAAAATTGCATCAGAATAAAAATTTCATTTTCTGAAGTATTTTTATGTGCTTAATTCGAATCTGAAGTCCAAATTTCCCCTATATCTTTAACCCTTTTGAAAAATTGCCGACCTTACTTTTATAAGGAAATTGAAATAAAAAATAGATTTTTTATTTTTCAGTCATATACACAGACAAATTTTTTGTGACTTCTGATTTTAAATTACATTATTCTTCAAGATTACAATTTGTATAAAGTGAGGGGAGGGGGCACCTAAAGCTATGGGGGAGGGGAAGGGTAAATACTGAAAAATGGCCAAAACTACATTTTTATGTAGTATTTGCCCAGAAATAATTAATAAAACATTTGTTGTATAACTTGAAATGAATTAATTAATGACATTTCTAATGAATGAATAGGAATTCTAAGAATGAATTAAAGATTTTTATTAATTTTCTTAAAAAACAAGGTCAGCAGAATTTCTTTGATTTTAGATTCGTGTTCTGGATAGTTTGAAGATATTTAAACGACCAATACATTTTCCTGACAACAATTTTTTAGCAAAACATTGGGTCGATAACCCTCAAAAATACAATTTTTCGGATCTTAAGGGGCATTTTTCGGCTAAACTGTACGCATAAGAGAACTATGGATTTCAGTTTCGGATTCAGAAACCTTAAAAAGAAAGTTCAGACAAAATTTTCTTGGTGCTCAAAAGTTCGTTAAATATTGCTGAACTGTGATTTACTTTCCTAGATAAGGAATTTATTTGTTTGAGTATTTGATTATTTATTTAAAAAACGACATGTGGTTTTGAAAAGGAAAATCGAATTTATCAATTCCAAATTATATTTAAAACTTGTATACTTTATACGTCTGTATAGTTTAATTTGAATATATCTTTTAAATATAAAAGGTCAAATCTCTGCACAAAAGATCTCGCCAAAACCGAATCTAAACCGTGCCATCGATATGCCCCCGTGTAGGGGACGGTGAGAGAAGAAAAATTAGCCCAAGATCTAGGGGGTTTGTTAAGGTTTTTGCTCTTTCTTTCGAGCGCCAAGGGCGCTGCGGCCCCCGGTTCTACTTATAAAATATATTTTAATAAACTTATAATATTTATTTAATATATGTATTATGTTTTCATTAGTTTTTGCTTGTATTGACAGTTACAAACATATAAATGTATTGCATATATTATTTGTTTAATTATTCGATTTTTTTTTTTTTTTTTACTTTTCCTCATCTTCTCCGAAGGTATATAGGAAAAGTATTTTTTCATCCAAAAAATCCGAAACCGAAATTTTAACGAAATTATCCATTTTGGGTGTTTTTAAGACGGTTTGAGTGGTTTCTAGCTGGATGTCTGTTTGACTTGTTCCCACAGTTTTCAAGCTAGCCAGTTGAAACTTAGTAAAAAAAAAAAAACGTCCTTACATGTAGTTGTGCCGCCCGGACAATCATAACACATTTTGCTGAGTCAGCAAAAATTCTTAAAAAATTCGAAAATTTGCACCAATGATAATGTACCATAGGTGTATGTGATGTGATGATGTATTGTTAGATAACATTAATTACAAGACAAACATTTCCACTGAATTTCGTTTTGATATCTGCCGCCATTTTGAAAGTATCTCCTGTTGAACTTTGGAACTTTGGCGCTAAATAATTTTTGAACTATTTCGCCGATAGTGCTAAAATTTGCTCAAGTATAGTATAAATAAGTCCTCCATATTTATATTAATATCTGCCGCTTTTTTTTAAAATAACGACTTTTGATAATTATATAGGAAAATTTGTTTACATTTTTACAAGCTTTTATTTAACTTGCAATGTTTTGAATGTATGTATGTATATTCGGGTGAAATCTTGCAAGTGAATTTTAAAGCAGTTATCCTCAACCGATTGAATTGAAATTTTGCATACACTTTTAGTTTGCATAACAATACATGGTTAGCCAAGTGACATCATTATAAACTCAATATGGTGGATAGTCCAAGATTGCGGATTTGTTATTTTTCAAGCACGCCCATGATATGGGTATTTCAAATGAAAAGGTTTGCTGAGAAGAATACGAATATAAGCTTGTTTTTAAACTTTTTTTTACTATTAATTTATTAAACACTCACTATAACGGACCTCATTATACCGGACTTACTTTTTAACGCACAAACAAAATTATAATTCACATAATAAAAAACATCTGCTGTCATTTCACCCCGCGTCCGATTTTTTTATTTTTTTTTTACTTTATGTGTGACCATTTACATTTTATATGTCTGTTAAGGGCAATAAAAGAGAATTTGTAAAATTTTAAAGAATTAAGTGTCTAAATTAATTTTAAAAAGTCATACACACTGTGCTACAAATTGCTCCATTTAATATAGATTTCAATACGATTACATCGGCGGCCCCTTATATTATCCTGTAATTGCCTTAATTACATCACATAAAGTAATAACCGTTTAACATGTACATATCTGCAGTAAACCATAATTTATCTCATTAATAAAATGTATACATATATATTACATATTAAGACAGCTGCAATGTATTTAATGCAATATATGCAATAATATTATATTCATGTATATCTCTTCTTTTTATAACGTTAAACATATTTAACAAAATACTTTTTTATTGCAGCAGGTAAATTATAAACAAAACGAATATTTTTATAGAATATAATTTAATAATTTTCCTATAATAATTATTGTTCGGGACTTTTTTAAAAAACCATTTCGTGTTATGCAAAAAATATACCACCCTCTCCGCCATCCGACCCTTATCTTCCCACTGTTTTTATTATAATTTGAAAAACAATTTTACGGAAAAAACCTTTCCCGCCGCCCTCATAATACTGTTTCACCTCCAGGTGTGGTCGCAACAGTTTTTCCTCGTAAATTTACAATCCTTTATTTATTTTTATCTCCTCATTTTTACAACTTTATGTTTTTGCTTTTGTTCACCAAAGTTGCTTCACAGATTAATTTATATATATATATATATATATATATATATATATATATATATATATATATATATATATATATATATATATATATATATTATATATATATATATATATTGTCATTAAGTAAATTGTTCTTTTCTTAGAGAAAAGATTTTTTTATGAATATATATTGTTTTATTTTTTAAAGAGCTTATTTAAGAGATAGGTATAATTTATTGTGTGTCCTTTTAACTAATTGGTTAACAAATGAATCCCAATTACTAATTATAATATATATATATATATATATATATATATATATATATATATATATATATATATATATATATATATATATATTATACATTAGTGTCGGTTATCTTAAGTAGACTCTATTAGAATATTAGTGTGATTTTTTTATTTTTTATTTAGATTAATTTACTTAGATGTTACCTATTTCATCAAAATGTATAATCGATGAAGGTAGGTGTATGTAGGTAAATTGAATATTTAGGCTAGGTATTATGAAAGAAGTAAAACGAAAATTTTACTTGGCATGGAGGTATTGTTTTAACTAAAAGTATATTTTTAAGAGCTATGTAATAAAGCTACCCCTGTAATTAAAGGCGAAGTTTTTAATAACTACATCATTTCATTCATTACATATAGAATTTTGACTTGGGCTGTTAAAAAAAAGGGTTTTATGCCACCATTTTGTATTGATTCTAAATGTCCCCCGTGACAAAACTCTTATGCCAGAGAAAAAAGCTAAAATTATAAATAAAGAGAGGTTGGGGATTCTTATATTATTTTTACGATAATTATTGATAGAATGTGCAATAATAGTTCAATTTAACCACAAAACCTGTGGTGGCTAATAAATGAGAAATACTGGACGAAATAATTATGTATATGACAAAATTTAATACGAGTATTATCGTAATCAAATCTTTATACTATTAATAATCAATCAATAACAAAGCCTAGGATTGAAAAAAACTGATAAAACTGGGTCTACACCAATAAAAATTTGCGTTGATTTCGAAAATTTTGATTGGCAAAAATTTTACGTCCATTTTGTGGAGCGTTTTCCCTGCCACGTACGTCACCACAATCAACACACACAACTCAAATTTTTATTGGTGTAGCCCATGTTATAAGAATTTATTGATTAAATTATATTTATTTTCTTATAAAATATTGCTTTATGAACAAGTGACCCTACAATATTTCTTCATAAAAAAAAAAAAATCTTTTATCTCCAGTAGGGAAAAAAAGTTATGATTTTGAATTAGTTTAGAGGGACTAAAACAGGTCTTTTCATCCCTGACTCAAAAAGTAGGGAGAAAAAGTAAAAGTAGGGCGAAAAAGTAAAGTAGAGCAAAAAAGTAAAGATTGCAACTTAATTATTTTATAAATAGTAGAAAATGTATGGCAAATGTAATGAAGTTGTTGAAATCAGGTTGGCGGCACTGCGCTTTTTTGACCATGTTTATCTTTGTTTACAACATTATAACCTGCATCTAAATAACCTTCTATTTGAGTTTAATTCCAATTCTTATTTGTTTTTAATATTGAATCTCTTATATCTGCTATTAAAAGTTCTAATAATTATTGTTATTTATTAAAATAATAAATAAAAACTGTGCTATGGACGAAAATGTGTATTTTCTTCCTACTGGAGATAAAATATTGTATGTACCTCGTGAGTAAAGTGCCATTATTCCCCTCGCGATAATTATCTTCCTCGGCTGCGCCTCGGGAGATAATTAGGGTTATTCCCTCGGCTGCGCCTCGGGAATTAAAGAGTCTAAGTCCCTCGGCTTCGCCTCGGGATTTAGGGACCCTGGTTCCTTCGGCTTCGCCTCAAGAACCAACTTTTTTCGCTCAGGGAATAATGGCTTACTTTACTCCCTAGGTGCATAAATAACTATTGCTAACCCGATTGTCTTAGTTAGCTAATAAAGTTTATTTATTCAATTGATTTTATTTTGTAATTAAACAAATTTATAATAATGTAATTCGAGATTTAGTGTTAGATTGCTACCTTAGTTACATGTAGAGAGATATTCGTTGAATTGATTAGTAACTAGGTAATTCTAGTTGATTAACTAGGAGATATATTCAGTAGATATTCGATATAGGTCAGGTATTATTAAGTTCCTTTACTTGTTAATGGCTCTATTGAGATATGAGTCCAGGCTCTCGCATCAACTGACACTAATTCCATATGTAGGTAAAAGCAATTCACATAATTCCCTTTATTGTTACCATTATGTGTAGATTAGGGCATTGAAATCATACTTTTATAATAGTCTAACAAATCATACCTACAGTAAATATGTTAATATTTTTACTCTAATAAATTTGACAAGTTTGATAAAATTATATAGCAGGATGTCCCCTAACGAAACCCCACCCCTTCGGGAATTTCTCGACGTAACAGGGTCCACCACGTGAAGGTGTGAGTGGAGTTATGGTAGAGAGGCTTAGGTGATCTTTCTCGAAAGACCATATCATCGCATCCTACCTCCCTTGGTACCCTTTTTTTTACCTCGGGAGTGAAAATCAATTTTACCCGAGCGTTAATTAACTCCCTCGGTTTACTTCCCTCGGTCTAGGGAATTGACATTATGGTTCCCCATAACGTTATAACTCCTGATGAAGGTGGTTATGGAACCAACTTCATCACTCAGGGTACATTGACTTACTTTACTCCCTTGATGCGTAAATATCCATTAAGCAATCCTAGTGTTAAGCATAGAATTTTTCGTCGAATAAGGTCTCGTTCACACGGGCGACTTTCTACCTCTTAGTTGTGGCGAGGAGACGTATTCTAAAAAAATATGGCGGAGTTACAATCTGAAGAAGTACCTATTCCAATTTCTAATATTATTGAAACTCAGCAATTAATGAAATACAACAATTCACACAGAATTATTTAAATATCAAAAATATTCTTGGAACATTCATAAAAATATTCTTTGAATTTCCTTAGATAATCTCATAAAGCGTTAAATAATTTGTTGAATTGTCCTTTTTAACAATTTTCCACTTACTAATAGTCTTACCCAAACCTTTTTATTACTTTTTTCAGCTGTGAAAATCAATTTATTTTTGGTCAAGACCAGTAGTGATTGGTCAACTGAGCAGTGTGGGGTCGGTAAAAATAGCACTTGGTGTGCCATCTTAAAATTAGCCCAATGTTTGTCACATATAAGTTGTAACATTCCGCGCCCATTAGTTTCTCTTCCATACATTTATTTACAGCTGGGTCAATCCATATGAAACGGTCCAAAGGTGGTTCATCGACCATTTTAGAAAAAGAAAACAATTGTATTTCTCCGGTTGTTTTCCTCATACTTAAGGGGTTCAAAAAAATGTTTAAATCTTAAACCGATTTTTATCTTAAACAGTTTTATCTCCTCCGCACGCTAATTTTTGTGTTTGCGGGCATTTACGTCAATGCTCTAGAACAAATAGTTTAGGAGATATGAGCATTGATGTAAACGCCCGCAAACACAAAAATTAGCTTGCGGAGGAAATCAAAAATGGTCGCCACACTTGAACGGTTTAAGATAATTTTTTTAAACATTGTTTGGAACACTTTAAGTATGAGGGAAACAACAGAGGAATTAAGTAAGTGATTAACGATTCGATGAGTAAAGTGGCCGGATAACCCCCGTCCTGTAATGACCTAATGAGCTGTTGAACGGGACTAAAACTACAACCAAAAAAAAGACAAAAAAAAGAGGAATTATCATTTTTTTCTAAAACGGTCAAGCAATCAACTATTTTATTTTTGGAACTTTTTGAATGTTCTGATCTGATATTTAACAAATTTGGATGATGTGTCGAAGGTAGCGCTCTGATGGTACCATAATAATTTCAATCAATTGTGCTCTTTTAATAGTGCCAAATATCTTATTTCTCGACAGATAGCAGCATGTGTTGGGTTGGTTCCAGCTGCTTAAAGAGTTGTAAATCTACAACCAGAACGGACCATGTGTCTTGGCCCGCAAAGGTATCTCAGGTCAGGACTCTAGAGGGATGACCCGTTCTGGTTTTGAACGCCTCGATTATGAATTTGGCATTATTAAATGAGCACAGATGGTTGAAAAAGCTTACTCAACTGTAAAAGCTTACTATCACTAAAGTATACTTTATAGGACGCGAGGAATCTATTAAGCCACACTAATTGGCAGACTATGTTTCTATAATGTCCTGAATTAGTGCGGTATTATTCGTTGACACCGTATAATGTATTCTGGATTATAGATAGTATATTGGGTTTAATATTAAATTAAAATTGTTTATTTCACGATGAGAGAACAGAAAATCTAAACTTCCTCTTAACTAGTGGTATTGAATGTACAGCCCAAATTATCTTATTTAAATTATTTATTAAATATCCTAATATCCTGTTATTATTTATAACAGAAGGTTGTATAAATTGCCTGTTTCGATTTCCAGCGAAATACTTTTAATTTATTATTGAGATAATTCAATTTTAATTAACTTATTCAAAGATTAATTTAAATATCTGTGAAGTACCAAAGATAGATCCAATAATTTTATATTTATTTTCAATGTTTAGTCATGCTATAAATTATTCAGTAATAATTAATCGAGTAAATTTCAACTTACTGATTATTCTTGAAAATGTTTAACATGCAAAATGATAAGTCATAGATTAAAGCGATGGAAATTAAAAGAATTCTTCTACCACTCTAATAATTTAATAGTTAACAAGGCATTTAATTATTAATCTCTGTAATTAGTTTTTAATTATTGTGTAATCTCTTCTTATAATTTTAAAATTAAAATTGATTGAATGTTGTATAACATTAATTAATATTTTGTCGAAACGAATATATTTTTTGTAATGTCAGTCTTGCTCTTGAAAGTAGGCGTTAAGTGGGGTTATGGAATATAGAAAGAGCAGACTTGGCTACAATGTAGATTTTACTACTTTGATTGTCTTTTTTTGGGAAGTGGTATGGAACTTAGCATATATTAACTTCACTTTTGTGGCTGGGTGCCTGGGTGCCTGTCGACAATCTTTGGAGGGCTAGTTAACCCTCTTCCAGTTATCCAATCGAGCTGAAACTTGGCACATAGACTCTCTACCAAGACAAAAACATTCTAACAAATTAATTAATTAATTAAATTCAATTAATTAATTTTAAATTTAACAGTTTTTTAAAATTTATTAATTATTTCTTTTTTAAAAAAGAATAATGGCTTTATTAAATTTAAAAAATGAAGTAATAAAAAAAGTTAAATAATTAATTATGTGGTAGATATATAAAATCTTAGGAGGACGAGTTAACCCTCTTCCAGTTATCCAATCGAGCTGAAACTTGACACATATACTCTCTACCAATGCAATAACATTTTATCAAATTAATTAATTAAATTTAATTAACTAATTTTTAAAATTAATTAATTTTTTTTCTTAAAAAAATAATGGATTAATTAAATTTAAAAAAAAGTAATAATTAAAGGTTAATTAATTAATAATTAATTATTTGGTAGGTATATAAAATCTTAGGAGGACGACTTAACCCTCCCCCCGTCATCCAATCGAGCAGAAACTTAGCATATCGACTCTCTACCAATACAAAAACATTCTAACAAATTAATTAATCAGTTAAATTTTACAAATTATTTAATTTTTAAATAATTATTTTAAATTAAAATTAATTATTACCAATACTTCCCCTCACAACAAAATGCAAAAATATATAGGATTTATAACAAAACTTGTTTTTTATGGGCTGGTATTATTATTTTACGATTAGGTTTTTGTTGGATACAACCCTTTTTGTTGGCTTTAGCATCGAAGGACGTCGTCGAATTGGTTCGAGAGAGCAAGGCCACTGCATTTTTCCATATATACATAAAAAAATAATCAAATTACATCCTTAAATGACTTATTTTTTATTTTAAATTGAGGCCTTTCAAATGATATGCAACAAAATAGCAAAAGAAATAGAAGGAACATGTTTTCTCTCATATTCCCAGCAAGTATATAAATATAAATACTACATAAAATAATAAATACTCGATTTAAAGAGCATTATTGTAAGATTTGAGCCTAACAATCAAAAATGAAATCGGCCAATAATGGCGGAGGCTATGAGAGATCAAAGTTAAAAATTAAAGAATATTAATAAAATATAGTATAAATATATTAATATAAATCTGCCATTTTTATTTTTTTCTGAAGGGAGGGGTGGAATTAAAAGTTTCAACTTTTTTGAAATTTCCTTTCAGTTACACGATTTTAACTATGAGTGTGTCTAATTTATACTGGAAGTCACTTATAATTTTTATTAGTGAGTGAGTCATTAACAAAGAAGCAAACTTGAAACTCTCCCCTTTTATAAAGTTTTAATATTAAGGGCTCAATTTTAGACAGTGTTCTAAGCTTAATCTATGTTTCGAATTTCAAAAGTCCATTTTATGAGGAAGCAGAGAATTTCAAATGCATAGTTTTAAAAATACTAGTAATTTTTATCATACTAGATTAAATTATGAAATAAGAGTTAGTCAGTGATTAGGTGTCAACTAGAACTAGACATCTACATCTTTGACTCATAATTTATTTTTTAATTCAGGTGATTTAACAGATATTTAATGATGATTTTTAATGAGAAATTTAAAGACATTTAAGATGTTTAATGATATTATACAAATAAGACCTATGACAAGGTAAATACTTATTTTTATTTGGAATTTTAAAAGTTACTATAAGTATTTTTTGAAAGTGTAATAGTACTTAATTCTTATTTTAAATATAATTTATTATTTTTTCAGTTACGTCTTTACTTTAAAAAAAGCACATGTACTTATATAGTATCCACGTTGATTAATTTGACTGTACAGTTTTTATATTTAAAATTTTATTAAAAAAGATAAATTTATCTAATTTAGAAATGTAATTAAAGGTTTGAAGATGTCCCAAACTAAGGGATGAAATATTACTATTTAACCATTTATAAATTAATAATTTATTTACCCCTAAAGACCGGAAAAATTTATTTAATTGTATATGAGAAACTTTAGCCCCCCCCCCCCAAATAAAAGAAATGTTTAAAAGTAAAGAAATGTGCAAAAAATTTTAAACCTCTTTGAACTTCAGAAAATGTAAAAAAGTGCTAGCATAAGAATTAAAATGTAAAATGGTTAGAAGTAATTTGTATAATTGTGTCTATTTAGAAGCTTTTAGGTGGTCTAAATCTGGTTCTGAAGTACCTAAAATTTCAACATTTTCCTGGGGCGGGCCCCCCGATCCCCCACTTTTTTGGGGGGTATTCCATACCGCCCAAAAAAATCCTCGGAAATCAACCCCCTATACAAAATGAAATCCTGGATACGCCACTGCAGTATAAGGTAACCATTTTTGGGTCTTTTTTCTTGTTGTTGGTCTGTCCGTAGACATATTTTGATAACTAAATACTTCCTATATTGATAAGATGTATCTTAATCTCAACTTTCTGTGCACATTGCTTCCTACAATGTTGTCTATGTGCCCAACCTAATTTTTGAGTGTTTCTTAAATTTTGAAAATGGGACCTCTTCATAATTATTACTTTTTATCAACATCCCTATTCATAACTTTCATTATACATTATTTTATACTTATTTGATCATAACGTGAAAGGACGAAGATGTGGCCGCCTAATTAAAGGATGGTTTTCACTCTCTTTAAATACATATATTGTATTCGTTTAATCATCTGCTTATTTTTTATTTACATAATAAGCAACACAAAGAAGTGTGTTTTTCAAATACTACTTCCAGTTTTAGGGAAATGTTTTAATATCGAGAATGGTTTTGTTATTTTCAAAGGTGAATAATTTAATCCCTACTGCATCTGGCACTGAAGAATGCAGTAGCTACTTTCAGCTTTAAGCTTTAGTAGGGTTCAATATGTTACAGTGAAAATTACTTTCACCGTTTTTAAAATCAACTTGTTTTCAAATGAGTAAGATTATAACGGAGTATGGCTCTAGAGCCTGGTTGGTTATTAAATATTTCTCAAAAGTTAACATTTATCAGACTCTAGTTAATTTCTTTTAAATTCTTGTTTTTGTTTTGTATTAGCTCCTCCGTTTAAACGGCAAAATCTCAAGATTGAGCGGCAGTTCTTGCTTATTATATGATTTTTAAAAAAAGTTAGTGCCACTGTTTAAAGTCACAGCTTTTTACTATTTGTTGGAAATACTAAAGTTAAGTTATTAACACGTTATTTCTCTCTCTGTCTCTCTCTCTCTCATGAGAATTATTATTGAAACTGTGGTTATTGAATCGAGTGTAACCGAGCTTCTTACATTCAACAAACTATGCATCTTGTCTGTCTGTCTGTCTGTCAGTAACGTTCACGCGTGTGACGATAACTTTAGTAAAAGTTGACCGATTTAGTTGAAATTTGGTATACATGATCCTCTTACTAATACTCAGGCTAAGTTCGTTGGACAGCGTGATCCGTCCAATAGTTCGCGTGTAACGCTCGCATAAACGAGAGGTTCAAAACTTAAATTGGAATTTCAGGACGGAAATAGATTCTATTATCATTTATTCGATGAGACGAACATTTTTTTTTAAATAACATTTTTTAGTAAAACCAACAGCGACACCGCTATGAATTAATAAAGATCGCTAAAACTATTAAAGCGGACCTAAACGTTTAAAATAGAGAAAACCACCTTTTTACCGATATCTTACGTTCTAACGTAACGATTTTAATAAAACTTCATATACACCATCTAATGCACAATTGAAACAGGCATGCAAAATTTCAATTTGATACATGCAGTAGTTTGTTTGTAGCAAAGAGATACATTTTATAATAATTAAAAAGGAGATGTGTGGTTAGAGGAATAGTAAGAATGCGGGGTGGTTCCCTTACTACTAGCCGCTGTTCTACTACCAGACCCATTATCTATCAACTTATCATGATTCACGATAATCTATTTTTTCAATATTCAATTCATATTTATTACTATACGCTCGCTTCAATGATAGAGCCACGCGATGCCTAGTATACTTTAGTTTTTTAAAAAACAGATCAGTATGGCCTTATCCAGTATCTTATGGTTCCTCTCAAATTTGAAAATATTGCGAGTGTGCTCTTCACTGTGTCTGGTTAGACTGAAGGGGCTTTAGGAGTTATGGACAATGTTTAATGGTTCATGGAAATATCTAAGCAGAAATCCTGCCGAGACTATTTGTCAAGCCCTTATAGAACGCTTTACTGACATGTAGGCTCTTAGATAAGCAAGGGAATGGTTGCAACTCAAGTGGAGTTTTAAACATCTAGGTTCTCTTTTTCTGGTGCTTAGTGTTACTAGGTTAGACTAATTGAACTACTTTAAAACTTTTATACCTTTACGTATAATGGTTGTAGTTGTTGATAGTTACTAGGCATCGCGTGGCTCTATCATTGAAGCGAGCGTATAGTAATAAATATGTATTGAATATTGAAGAAAAAGATTATTGTGAATCATGATGAGTTGATAGATAATGAGTCTGGTAGTAGTGCAGCGGCTAGTAGTAGGGGAACCACCCCGCATTCTTACTATTCTACTAACCACACATCTCTAATTCAATATTTATAATTTGTATCTCTTTGCTACAAACAAACTACTGCATGTATCAAATTGAAATTTTGCATGCCTGTTTCAATTGTGCATCAGATGGTGTCTATGAAGTTTTATTAAAATCGTTAGGTTAGAACGTAAGATATCGGTAAAAAGGTTGTTTTCTCTATTTTAAACGTTTAGGCCCGCTTTAATAGTTTTAGCGATCTTTATTAATTCATAGCGGTGTCGCTGTTGGTTTTACTAAAAAATGTTATTTGAAAAAAATGTTCGTCTCATCGAATAGATGATGATAGAATCTTTTCCCGTCCTGAAATTCCAATTTAATTTTTGAACCTCTCGTTTACGCGAGCGTTGCGCGCGAACTCTTGGACGGATCACGCTGTCCAACGAACTTAGCCTGAGTATTAGTAAGAGGATCATGTATACCAAATTTCAACTAAATCGGTCAATTTTTACTCAAGTTATCGTCACACGCGTGAACGTTACTGACAGACAGACAGACAGACAGACAGACAGACAGACAGACAGACAGACAGACACGGAGCATATTTCGTTGAATGTAGGAAGCTCGCTACGCTCGCTTCAATTAAGTTTAATAGTTATTAAAATTCATGATAATTAAAGGTGGCAATAATGATAACTATGAATACTTTGTGGCGTCTAAACATTGTTGTTTCCTTGCATAACGTCCGTTTTAGGTGATAACTTTAATTTGATTGAATGATAGAAGCCAGGTCAGATGATATGCTTTGACGTTTACATTATTATATGGCTCATGACATTGACATTACATTTTTAATTTAACATGGTACGTACTCTTCTCTTTAACTAAACTTTATGCACAAACGTTTTCTCCCCTTCTCCAGATCAAAATTTTGACCGTGCCTTATTAATCATCTCTTCTTAATGCTTATTTACTTTCTCATATACATAGTATGTATAAAGAGAAGGTATTAGGGATGGTGTATAAATTTGATTTTGAGACTGATGGATTAACTCGTTTAGGATCCCCTGATTCCAAAAAGAAGTTTTAGAACGAAGTTCCATGTAAAAATAAATAAATAAATAAACCTTAATTTCCATCATATTAAAAACCAACAATGTACAAAATATAAGCTAATCTTATGATGCACCCCCAAGTAAGCAAAGCTTGAGGAAGGGGGTGACTTATGGCACGTTTCAGAGTCTGGAGCCCGGGAGTGAATCCTAAAAACGACCGTCGCGAAATCTTCCGATGATGATAACTTGAGTAAAAGATGACGGAGTTAGTTGAAATTTGGTACACATGTACATTTTACCACTGCCCAGGCTGAGTTCGTTGGAGGACATTCTTTTAACACGTTTTTTCGTATAACTTTTGAAATAATTGAAAATTTTAAATTTTTTTTCAAGGCTTTTGTAGATCCCGCAGAGGTCCATAGCCGGTAACGAGAACATTTTTTTTACGTGCACCCCCGCTTAGGGGCGACGTCGGGAAATTTGTTTTTCGCCGATCAGAAAACCGGAGATATTTGGTACGGGGTGTCGTATATCATTGGAAAGCCCTTAAGAAGAGTACAAAAGTGATGCAAAAAACATTTTAAAAATTTTCACGTTTCAGGCCCTATAAGAAAAAACACTTTTTACCACTTTTTTCAAACGTTTTTCTACATGGTTCACGTATCTCCTCCTAGGGCATTTATACGACGCTATTGGGCTTTTGAGCCTTAAAAGCACATGAAATGCTGCTCCTGGCGTTTTGCTTTTAAACTCGATGGTACTTTTACTTTTTGAGATATGGTACTTTGAATTCAGAAGTATAAGATGGTACTTTGGAGGTACGAACAGAGAAAAAAAAAGTACTCTCCTACTCTGCTTCGTATGCTCTAAATATGTCTTTTTCAAGGGGTAAGTGCAATCCCCTTTTTTTAGTACCTTCGAGGGGGGGAAGTCGAGTACCTCGGCGAAATACTCACGAAAAACGTGTTTTTCCGAAATTTCGAATTTGACTTTCTGTACCGTTCGCAATTTTAATCGTACAGGGTTCAAAAGGGTACCGGACTTTAGGTCATATTGTCCTCTTTAAGAATCCGCTTTGTTATTATATTTCTGATTCCTACTTCGTGAGCTACGTCTATGTGATGGACGTCCTCCTTGGGTAGCCGCAACCAGAAGGGGACGTTGTACCGATTTGACAGAGGTATCATTGGAAAGGCCATTTAAAATGTACCAAATGTGTGCAAAAATATTTTCGAAAAAATGTACTAGGTTGGTTCTTTAGTACCCTTTTGTACTTTTAGAGTGCCGTGTAGGGGGTAGGTTACCCCACTTTGGGGCTAATAGCGTCGAGGGATTTATCAGTTCGAAAATTTCCTTCGGTCAAAAGTTGCGCCAAATAACACTTAAACACACTGTACCCTTTTCGTACCTGTACCTTTGCGGGTTCGGGTACAGAGGTACTTTTAATAGCACGTTAGTTGTAGGGCGCACTGTAAAAATAAAAAATAAAAAAATAGTTGCTTTTTACTCAAAAGTGTGTGGGTTTTATTGCCTTTGTACCCATTTTATTGAAATTTATTTTTTATTTATACTTATTGTTGTACTAAGTGTACCGGTTTGGAAAAATTTGTCGAAAAACGCTACTTTTTAATCTTTGTACTGTACCGTTTTTGAATTTCATAGGATCGGGCTAAAACTCATATGGTATTTAGTACTTTATAGTAGTAAAGTGTACATGAAAGGAAAACATTAAATTTATTAACAATGCCGGGTACATGAGGGGTACAAAGTTGTGTACCTCTGTTTAAGAAAAGGTAAAAATAGTAGCTGGTCGGCCGTGTTTGATATCGTTGAAAAGCCCTTAAAACGTACTTTAATAAAATACAAATGTTTATCGAAAAAAGTCACGTTTCAGACCCTTTTGAACGATAAATAGTTATTCACTCTCAAAAAGTGCGAGGTGAGTCCTCTGTTGACCTTTTTGCTCCTAAGATTATTCTGTGACAAGATTGTCCTTTTATTTTAGAACCTAATTCAGTACAATATTGTACAACCCAAGATAGACATTTAATTTAAGTACTTTTGGTACAAAAGGTACTTATAGTCTAGGTACTGTGCAGATTAAATTTTTAATTTAATGTGTCTTGTAAAGGTATCTTTATGTAGGCATTTAGTAGGCCTACTGAGGCCTTATAATGAGGTTGTACTGAAAAAAATTATTTCTTTACATAAAAGGGTACTTTTGGTACCGGTTTGTCGAAATACGCAAAAATACTCTTATTTTTTATTTGTTTTACTGTACCGTTTTCGCTTTTCATAGGATGGGGCTGAAACTCATATGGTACTTACTACTTTATAGAAGTAAAGTGTGCGCGAAAGAAGAACCTTAAAGTTATTACTGTACTCCTGGGGTACATAGTTGTGTACCTCTGTTTTAGAAATATTACTTCCTCACTGCACACTATTTTGAACCTAAGCTCAAAACCCGATTTGTTATTTAAACGTGCGAGGTCTACTCTTCAAAGAACTACTAGTATTCAATATGTATAATTCAAGAATAATAATTGTTTTTAAGTTTTCCTGAGTTCTTTTTTTTATTTATTTATTAGAAAATTGCAACTACATATTTTTTCATGTTATAAGCAATATGGATGTGAGTATTGATTATGTCGTTTATGATAAGTGTAAACATACATTATAAAATGACTATGGTTTCCTGGTGATTTCCAATTAGAATTTCCTATACACTTATTTAAATATATAAAAAAAAAAAAAAAAAAAAAAAAAAAAAAAAAAAAATTAAATTACTTAAATAGTTTGTCTTGAACAAAAGCTATATTTAATCAAATAAAATGTTAATAGCAAAAAATAACTCGAGAAATAGAACACTATGGGGGTTTTATTATTATTATTATTGTAATAAAATAGTACATCTTATGTTTTTATAACACTTTTTAGTATTGCGAATGATTTGCGTATTTTATGCTCAATTATTCCTTAATTAAGCTTTTAAGCTTATTACATGTAAATGTGTATTTACCGCTAGCTAATGTGATTCTGAATAGATTTAATTTCGTTGTCGCTATTAGGTTTAGTTACTATCGAAATTATTACATTTGGCAATTAGAAGATCTGTTTTGAATGTTAACACACGTTTTGGTTAAAAACAAACTCCTACATACATGTATGAGAGATTAAATCTGGGATTACCAGTGTTTTTCTTCTGCCTCTTTTATGAGGGTAAGCTTTGATGAATAATACTCTTGTTTTTCTTCTGCTGCAGTATATGCTACTTGTTAGCTCCTCCTTTTAGCATAACATCTCTTTAATTGTACTTTATATACTAAAAATAAATATCGAGCTATTGAGAAGTAATAATTATAAAGCGATAAACAAAAAATAAGTATTAAATACTTATGACGTCTTCAAATGACAATGCTCAAAGGCCTTTTTGTGATATAAAATGAATTAAAATCCACTCGTACAAATATATATATATAAGAGAGGATCATATTATTTTCCAGCATATTCGTAATTTATTATAACTTATTTTTATATTTTATACCATTATTTGTATTATTATTTTCTAATAATTATGTATTATAGAGAGATAGCATTGTGATGGCAGTAAAATTCTATTTTGATTTATTTACGCGTTTTAAGTTCTCTTGAGTCCAAAGAGTTTTTTTTTAATCTCTGATACCTACAAATCCCACCTTTTTTCTTTTAAACCTCAATTCTAATTTTTTTAAAGAGTTTATTGACTCATTTGGTTTATTAGGAATTTCAGATCTAAAAGTTTAAATTTCAAGAGGGAAGTCTAGTGTAGACCTCGATAAATGTATGTATGAGGCTTCTACACTCGGTTTCATTTACATTACACCCTGCTTAATAATAGGAGTAGGAATTCGTGCGTTTGATTTCCACTGAATCAGATATGTTGGTATTTCAATCTTGACACTTGTGGGCCTTTGAACCCAGACCAATCGATTTCCTGAGGTAAGTAATGGTCTCGGCAAACACTGTTGAAGTGAACAAAGTTTCTTAACCTCGACTGGGGACAGATTATTAAACCTTAGACCTTTACACTATACGTCCATCTATACTGTCCAATAATGTACCACAAATGCTACTGTAAATGGACCATAGTTGACAGTTGACAGTATATTTGTGATATATCTTGCGATTAAAAATTAAAGAGAAAACTTGTTAAGAACTTAGGGATCCAGTGTACCCGTAATGCTAAAATCACTTGCCCCGTCTACTCGGTCACCTACATAGGGTATGAACGAGGTCACGGGTTCGAACCCGACTCCTTGGTACTCTGATTTACATGCCTCACTATTGGTCACACTTTATTCGCTTGGGCGGTACATTGGAGTGTAAAGTAGCTGGACTCTATACTGGGTCAGTGAATATGAACCAAATTAATCCTAAGCCTGCAACATCGGTGTTTTTCACCGCTATAGTTTACTAAATATTCGCCGGTAGCACTTAAGTGAACGTACATGGGTGTGGCCCGAAGACACTTTCAGTGGACATCCTACCGTAAAGGAGAGACGGTTGCCGCTCCACTACCTGACTTTTTCTGGGCATAATATAATCGGTATCGTTGAGGTCAGTCGGTAAAATCTATACTGGTATTCCACATATGGTTAGATTTTTGGAACGAAGTTCCTTATGGAACGTTCTGGAGCCCGGGAGTGAATCCGAAAAAATCGACCGTCACAAAACCAAGCCTCACGAAATCTACCGATGACGATAACTTGAGTAAAAGATGACCGAGTTAGTTGAAATTTGATACACTTGTTCATTTTTCCAATGCCCAGGATGAGTTCGTTGGACAACATTATCGGCCCAAGCGTTCACGCGCAAGGCTCGCGTAATCGCGTAAGCTTCAAATTTAAAATTGGAATTTTAGGACGGGAAAAATTCTAACTTCATCTAGTTTATGAGACAAACAACTTTTATAAATAATTTTTTTTAGTAAAACGAACACCGAAACTGCTATGAAGTGATAGAGATCGCTAAATTTATTAAGGCGGACCTAACCGTTTCAAATAAAGAAAACAATGTTTTTACCGATATCTTACGTTCCTAACGTAACGATTTTAATAAAACTTCTTACACATCGTCTAAACTACAATTGAAACAGGGACGTTAAATTTTAGCCTGATACAAGCAGAAGTTTTTGAGTAGGGAAGGGATATATTTTATAATACTTTAAATTAATATGCCGGGTAGGTAGAAAACAGTCCTCAACTACAACCATACACTTTAACTATAAACTCATCATGATTAGCTTTTTTTCTCAATATTCATACATATTTATTGTAAGGCGCTTGCTTTAATGATATAAAAATAATGCTTTTCTTTTAATTTTGCCTTAACTCCGCTAGGTACAAACAGTTGTTAATTTTAATTTTGTCTATTCCAACTCCGCCATGCATAAGTAACAATTTAATGAAAAATGTAAGGAACTTAGTTCCTACCGGGTGTCCCGCGACACCACACGTATTTTAGCGAATTTTCGAAGAAAATTAATCTATTGCAATGACTTAAAAATTTTTGTAATGCGAATTCTTTATGGAAATCCGTTTCAGACCATTCTTAATCGATTCCGAAATTTAACACTTTTTTATGTATGTATGTATGCATATATGCATGCATGTATGTGCTATTCCAGAAGATATCTCTCCTTAGAATGCAATTAAAATATCCAAACAAATGTTAAAATGTCAATAATATCAAAAGAAAGGATGAGTTCGTTGGCCAGAATTTTTGGAGTCCATTTAGGGGTCAAATGTTGACAATTTAGTGTCAAAAAAAAGCATAAAAACGTGTTTTTTCAATTTTACACACCCCCCAAATTCCAAATTCCATCCAAATTCTAAACCAAAATTTTTCTATATTATCATAAGCCAAGATAATACGCAGACATCTTTCAAAATTCGCTCATTAAGTCATAGTGCATGAAGATTTACCAATGTTCGATCACTAAACCCATAATTTTTACCGTAGTTCTAGCACTAATGATTATTTTTACTGCCGTTTCAATGATTTTTATCAATGGATGGTTATAAAGATCTTTAATTATGTTTTCTACTTAGCATATGTCTTATACAGAACATCTAATGAAATAATAAAATATCGATGTTTGGAAACATGGGGGTGCAAATCATGTTCCAGGCAGAGGAGGGGCCTTATTGCTAGGTTCGACCAAGTGGGTCCTCCCTGTTTAACTACTAGTGACTGTTAAGAAATAAAGAAAACAACTCTGCACTAAAAGAAACTTTATTGTGCAAAGCTGGCATTCAGTGTCGGTGACGAGTAAATGAGAATTTTAAAAAGTCTATTTAGAAGTTTGGGCTAATGTTCAAATCTTAAAGCCCCCATACACGGTATGGTGTATGGGGCAGTTTGATGTTGGTGCAAACATGATGTTTGACGTGTATGGCCTAGATTTTCCCGACATCAGGTTTGCGCAAAATGTTTGATCGTGTATGGGAGGCGTTTACTCCGAGTTGACTCACCGAAAAGATGACTACTAGCGGTTAAAATCCGGCTTTATACAAAGAAGTTAATTGTTATTATTGTCCTTGAACCCAGTTGTAAGTACCAAACTTAAAATTGGAGTTGAGATTTAAAGAAGTGCTGAAAAAAAACAAAGAATTCCATAGTACTTATTAAGGGACTTATTTATTGGATTGATGATGACTGAATAAATATATTTTAATTGTTCTATATTAATTAGGCTTGGATTTTTAGGAGTGTTTTAAGTATCGAACTCACCGTTCCGTTAAGTGTTCTTACTTAAAAAGTAATGGTGTGCATACAACATTAATAACTAAAAATAGTATTTTTAATCAGTGCTAATTTAAAACAACCCTTTTTATCTTGAGAAAATTAATCATGTGTGAAATATCAGTATCTAATTTAACACTATCTTCTTTGTTTGCAAGGAAAAGGAGAATTAATAACCTCTTTATAACCCTCTACTATTTCATATTAATGATATTAACAATACGTTACAAGGTAGCTACACTGTCTATAATAACACGGAACAAGGGGTGGATTTTACTGGCTTAAACACTAGTTTAGATAACATTAATGGTTTCACCTTAGTGCCTTGACTCTATCATAAACTAGAAATAATTTTGTATTGTAGATATTGTGAATTAATTATAATAGGAGAGGTATTGTAATGTCGCGCTATGTATACTTTGGTGTGTTATTATGTATGTACTAGGTTTCTTCCTTTAACGATCTCTCTATGAAAATATATTATATTGCATACCTTTTCTTAACTTCTTAGTATTTAATTACATTGTTCTGCGTCACCGATAATCTCAATGGTTAGGGTTAGAACATTGCGGTATTAACCCAGGGATGAATGGTTCGATTCCCGGCAATTTTATCATCATTTCTCCCTTCCTCTTTTATAATAATATTACTGACATTAATTGAAACAATGAAAATTGTTCATACTGGGTAAAAATCAAATAGTAAAAAGTTCATTATGAATCTAAACTAGCAAACGCTTTTTTTTCGCTAACGTTGCGATTTTTCTTTCTCATATCCATATCACGTCATTTTACTCCCCAGAGAAGCAAAACATTTCAATCAGAGCTCTTCATCGGATTCTGTTCGTGTTACATTCTTAATCTCACCCCACGATTTTTCATATCCTTGTTTTCTCTTTCTGTCTTCCTGCTTGTTTCTATCTTCCTTGCCTTCTGCTGCATTAAAGATTCCATTTTGAAGGTTGTCATGGAATGTGGTTCTGCTTTGATCTCAGGATGTGACCAATCAAGTTCTATTATCTTTGCTTTATTCGGTTTACATTGCTTGTAGCTAGTATTTTCTCAGTTGTGTTAATTGTTTACTGAGGTGGGAACTAACGTTCCAGCTTTCCCTTTTATAAAGAAAAGCCATCATTACATTCGAGCCAAACATTCTTAACTTAGTTTTCAACGAGATCTCTTTGGCATTGCGCATGTATTAGGGCCTATTGCCGCCTATTGGCCATTATTGGGTGGCTGCTACCGTTGCCTTCTTAATTTGGCTCCTACTGCCTTCGTCCATTTCACCCGTTGACGAAATTATTTTCCCCTAATAGCAGAAATTCTAAAATCTAATTTTTTTCCTAATATACAGTGTATATGTTTACATAAGACTAAGTATTGCGATAGCGTTAAATTCAATTTTAAGATTTTGGTGGAGTCACTATGGTTTTAAAAACCCTTGAGTCCTTAAATATTTTTCCATAATGGCCATTCTGGTGGGCTGTGTTCACTACAGGTAAGTGAGCCTAACCCATTAGCAATGAGATTTGCTATACATGTTCCATTGTTGGTTTTGGTATTATACATGGAGTCGCGATTGATAAATAAATTTTTGATCTAATCCCCAAAAACTCATAAGAACTTATTTTGATTATACATTTTTAGTTATTTCTTTAGATTGTTACTCCCCTATGTTTTTTTACTAATACAAAAGACTCTGACTACATAAGTATTAAGACAAAGGGATGTTTAGTCCAATGGACTTTGGGACAAAGGAATATCACACTTCTACTTTTATAAGGGGAGTAACAGTCTAAGGAAGAACATTTCGTACACCTTCTTTAGATTGTTACTCCCCCTCAATTTTTTTTATATGGGGAGTAACAATCTAAAGAAGTGCCCATTTTTAAATTGTAGTTGTTTAAAGATTAATTTAACCATATAAATCACTATCCAAAGTATAGCACGAGTTTTTTTTCCATTATCACCACATGGTGACATAAGAATTATGTGTAACACGTAAATTCTTATAAGCGGAAAATTATACTCATGAAAACTAGCTTTAGCTAGCTGTAGTTCAACTTACTAGTCAGAATGAATATTTACCATGTTTTAAACACGGTTTAATGTTGTTTCATCATGTCAAGTTTATAGAGCTATGAGTATAAAATCATAGTTATAAGCACCATTCCTATAAAAGGAGCGTCTAAGGCTACGTTGTGAAGGAAGCAGTCAAGATATGAGGCTACCTTAATCTCAAATACTATAATCTTCCTCTCGCTCTCCGTCTTCCAAGTCTGTGATAACCGTATACTTGCCCTAGGGTATTAAGTACAATATAGCTGTAGGAGTGTTTTACCTATACATTGAAAGAAAACTCTCATTGTTCATGAATATGATTTATTTATCGTTATAACACTTCTCATTGACGATACACATCTTTTGTTTAGTATTTTTATAATAAGTAAGAAAATCAATCTGAAATTATACCCTAAACAAGAAATAATTTTTTAAATATTTTTTTTTAATATATTATATACATATATCGTGTCATGGACTAATCATAGCATGTTTTAATTTTCTTTTTATTAAGCCGTTTTATCATTTAAAGAAATATCTAAATATGTCATAAGCAATACCCATTTATAACAATTTTATTTTAGATTTCCGCTGTTTCATAATATTACCTAACTCTTTAATTTAAAAAAATAATATAATTTTTGTTATGAAAATAAAATAATAATTGTCTTATAAATTATAAAAATAAGTTCTTTTACCATTTTATACCTGAAGTTGTTTAATAATATTCAGTATGTACCTTAGAATTAAAGTATCGTGTCAAACTTTAATATATTTGTTTTAGAGGAAATGCAAAATAAAAGTCATTTTAGCCTTTTTAAAAATGTTAACTTAATTTGTAGGTGTGCTTTATTATCAAATAAAACCATTTTTATATCCATATTTAAGACTCCAAAACATACAATTTCAAGTACATGTTTTTTAATTTAAATGTATAAAAAAGAGAGTGTGTGTGATAGCGCGAAAAAGTTAGAAAAGTGTTTTATAAAAAATTCTTACGTCTGTGCATATGCGTGGGACCTAATTACTCGGCCGACTTCGATGAAAATTGGCATACAGGTTAAGAAAATGTATCCAAAAATTAATTTTAGTTCTAAATTTGGGGGCTCCTACAGGTTAAGGACGTCCAATTATGACGACGCTACTCAGTTCAGAACTCCAACCCGCACAAGTGCAGTAGTATCATTAGCAAATATTTAAAACATCATTGATTTACTACATATAGTATTTATATGTATAAATGCCAAATACATACTACTCATTCATCCATCACCGTATCTCCAAAACGGCAATTAATAGCTTGACTGCTACAATTTTTTTATGGAGGTTCCCCTCACCCCCTAGGTGCTCACTTAGAAACAGTTTAACGATCCGCCATTAGGTCGTGTCGAAAAACAGATTGCACCAGCGATAACTGATTTTAAAAAATCTACTTCTTTGGTCCTTTGACTTTTTGTCGTACCTCCATCGGTTCTACCTTAAATAGAGCTAAATTTGATTTGTTTTTTTAAATTTACGACTTTTAGCTCTTATGGCGTCCACAATTATTGACCGATTATTAGTGATTGGGGTGCTTAAATCTCATACTAATTCTCTTTGAATCGAGTATTTATTATTCTATTGATTTGTCCTTTTTACTCAGAAAAAATATTATTTATAAAGAACAAACAAATTTAAAAGTAAATAAATATCTTCATATTTACTTTTTAACAAATAATGATTTTTATTAGCTTATTTTAAATATATTTATTTTATACTTATATTGTTTAAAATAGGTGTAAAGAAAAGATATAGAAGAAAGAAAAAAAAAAAAATATTAAAATATGAAGTTTGTTTTATTTACATCAATTCAAAGGGTTAAAGATAAACAAGTATGTTTGATTTCGCATAAACACTCCTTATGGAACGTGGATGTAAACAATGTCTTCTCCCACTCCTTCGACTTTCCTCTACTCAGTACTAGCAGTCGAATGGTGCGCATATCTCTTAGTCTTGTCTTAAACTACCTACATTTATTAAGGTACAATATTATTTTTATGTTAACTACCTATTTGTTTAATTCTGTTTATTATCACATTATTATTATTATAGGATTTGTTTTTTGAAAAGCTATATTAAGTAAATGTTTTAGTTTATTTAAATTAATGTTTTAGTTATGTTGTGAGTTTGTAGATGTTATAATAAAGTCTTTCAACGAGTTCAAATCATTTCTAAACATGGTTTACTTTTTTATGTGATATAGCTTAATTTGTATTTACAATTATTTCGTCTAAACCTTTAACTGGTATATATGTTCCAAATAATTTATAGTAGCTACTATTAATTAATAAAATGCGTTGATATATGTTCTATCTTTATTATTATTTTTTATATATCTATATTATAAAGAAGACTGTCCTGGGTGGGGTATGTACGTCTTTTATACGAACCTACATTTTTATTCCGATCTTAATGAAAATTTGCACTCTTGATCTTCAAAACAAGGAGAAGGGCACTGTCAACATAAGATTACTAAAATTAAATTTTGGTAAAAGGGGTCTGGGGAACAAAAGTCAAAGTAATATATACCCTTCTTGGTGCCCCCATTGTCCTTCATTATTGAAATGCTCTTAAAAATATTTTGTAATGTAAAAGTGGTTGATGGGTAAAATTGGAGATCTATTTTTTTTAGCTGTTAACAAGTGATCTTTTTATAGGTTATAAATAAAATAGAAAACTTATTAACATTTTTTTTATTCTTATCAAGATAGGTATTGTTTTTCATTATTTCGAAAAAAAAAAAAAAAATCACAAAGGTTTGGCTTGGTCAAATTTTTTGGGGAAAAATCAAAAATATCTTAACACAACGCTGTATTCTAGATTGAGGAAACAGTTTCGTTTTAATGGCGGCTCTTTTTTAATTCTGCCTTCCATATGCTGAATCTTAAGTTGTCCGTTAGCTTCGGCGTGAGTCATATTGAGCTCCGTATTATCTTCTTCTTTTTTTTTTTGTTTGGTCTTTAGGAAAAGAAAACGCCCTCTTTAGTGATATTTCGACCACTCCTTGGGTCATTCTCAAGCTAGAAACAGAATTGATTAAATATACTAATTACCATACATGTATTCCGATTTGGATTTCTTTCCATACATTGGGTTGGGATTTGTCTTGCCTATACAGACGATTACCCAGTCTCAGATAATGCGAAAGATAACGTAAATAATAATAATAATATATATATATATATATATATATATATATATATATATATATATATATATATATATATATATATATATATATATATATATATATATATAATCTATATTTATTTAATTACTATGATTTCCGATCTATGAATCCAACTAACCTATTTTCCAGAATACTAGACCCAATTTCCAGATCATTTGATAATTATATTCAAACATAATGTATATTAAATTAAATTAGTTAAATAAATATATATATATATGTATATATATATATATATATATATATATATATATATATATATATATATATATATATATATTTATAAAATATTTTTTATGTATATATTTAAATATATTTACATTTCTAATTTAATTAAAACGCTGGAAACTGCAAACGCGATAAACTCAGAACAATGATTTTATTTTATTAATTCATCTTTTCAGTACTTAATTTTGATTATTATATTGTTTATAGCAATTTTGTTTTAAGCTATACTTATCATTGAATTTCTTAATTTCATGGTCATTCAATATTTGGTGTGTAATTTAGAGATGGCTTTTAAAACAGATTTATTAAGCTAATGAAGAAGATCCATTACTATCATTTCACATACTTCAGTTTTCCACAACTCCACATAATTTATTATAGTGCTTCGCGTATTATTGGAACTCATTTATGCGTTTTTGTATGTGACCAACATTTTCCCCAAAATGAGAATGAGTGATGAGAATTTCAATGTTATATACTCAATAATGGATGAATAAATAGTGGCGCTTGTGTTATGCAATACCTCCTGGAATCTCGAGTATTTGTCCTTTCAGAACTGGAATTCTACTAGTTTAACTCATGTTCTGATATTTTAATTATATCTAATCTGCAATACTACTGTACATACAAGTATCGTACTACTGTGTATATATATTAGGTGACCATGCACTGCACAACATCTTATTATCTTCTATATTTTTCTATATGGTGAATTTGATTTCTATGATTTAAATTAAAATTGATTTGTTTCAGGACATCCAAATGTAATCTTGGCTAATATTTCAAGACTATTCCTGTCCATCGAGCCTGCATAAGAATCGTAAGTAATTTTATTTTTTTATTTATTTTTTTAAATAATATATATATCGAAAAACGCAAGTATAATAAATCATACTTTAAAAGAAAAGGTAAAGGAACAAAAGATTGTGGTTAAAAATGCAAAGTTAATTGATTGTAAAGGTGAAAGAAAATTAATTAGTTATTATTATTCAGCTAGGACTTAGATGGTAGAGTTTTCACCTTAAAGGGAATAATCAATCATATTTGACGAATAGTTTAAACTTCAAAAAATAAACTTTAAAATAAATTGTTATTTACTCGCTTTAGAGGTAAAAAACCTGTAAGTGTGGAATTTCCATAATGGCACAAATGTTGAGATGAACCTGTGTGGCCAACTTTCGTCTATTCGGTCAATTTTGATGCCAGTTAGGGTTAGAAAGACACATAATCTTTTAAAATTCTAAGTTTCTGACATGAAAAACCAACTAAGGTCGTTCACTTGTACTTTATTGATACTCTGATACTACTCTTATTACTGTGCTTTAGTCAAGTATGAGACGCGAGAAAGCTGTATTCCGTACGAATTGGCAGAATTTTTAACAATAAACAAATCAGTTTTATTCATTCTATTGATTATATCAATATTTTATAGCTTCTATTGATAGCGAGTATGAATGAATTTTGTATTGATTTGTACGAGTATGCTTTGTCAATGATGTAGTGGATTACCAGATGTGATAGTTCGGGGCTTTTTTCCTAAACATTTTCGCAATCAATTGGGGTATCTTAATATTTTATGGCTTTTGTGAACGTTGTTTAAATTCTTCGAATATATTTATATATTCATTTCAGAGTTAATTTATCTTCCTCTTCGTTCAATGCAAATTATTCTAATGTCTTTGGAAAATTTAAGATCATTTTCCCCGACTAAACATTCACTTAATTAACCGACTTTAAATTGCGTTTTAAATTTAGTGGTATTCTCCTCATTAGCGTCGACTGAAATTTATGTTCAGACGTTTCAAGACATTTGAGTAGAAAATAGAGGTAGTTGAGTAAATTCTTGAAACTACCAAGAATTCAGATAGGAAGAGTTTATTTGAGCTGAGATAGACAAGAAAATAGCTCACTTAGCTTAGCTCAAGACTCTCTAAGACTGCTGAGAATCCGCTAATTGACAATTAAGTACTCGAATCTACCCCTTGCTTTAACTGGTCTAGGACTGCTTTGTTTTACCTTATCAGGCTGCAGTGTCTTCATCTACTTTTAAATACCATCTTTAGCTTTACTTTCTTCTACGAAAGACCTACTTTTTCTAATGTTATATTCTCTACTAGGGACAACTGCATTTCCTTAGAAATAAATGGTGTAATTAGTACGTTTCCATGATGGTTGAATACGGATTGAATCCTGATTTGGGATTTGACAAGTTAGGTGTTTCCATGAGTGGTATTGAATCCGTATTCAGTACGTTTTCAATACACTATTCAACAATAATAAATAATTTTGTAACTTTCATCTTTTATAACCAGGTTTTTTTTTGTTTTTAAAACCAAAACTAAGAATGACAAAGGTTTTTTTTTTATTAAATGGAGTGTGTTGTTTTGACAGATTTGATTAGTTTCACCAGAAAAACTGCTAGGGGCGCTTTCATTCACACTCGGTGCATGCTAGGATTGAGTTCAGGTGTTTCCATGAAACTCGAGCCAGATACGATCCCAGATTTTAGTGTATCGTGTTTGGATCTAAATCATATTCAATCCGTATTGAATCTAGGTTTCCATGGTCAATTTGGATCCAAAGACTATTCAACCCGTATTCAATCCGAATTGAAACATCACGAAAACGTAGTAAATGTTCAATGGCTTTATTATTTAATTTAATTACTTCTAGAGGCTGAAATAACGTTAATTATATTAGCGGAATTAAATGTCTTCTTAATCTTTTTTTAATTTTTATATTAAAAGTACAAAGTCTGACGATTTCTTCCTTTTGATTACTTACAGCCCTAAGTGTTTTATACCAATTACAGTACAAGCCAGTTTTTTGTTTTAGTTTGCTATGTTAAAATTTTATCATGGGTTTCCAGTTTCTGTTCAAGTTGATAAAAGTTAAACTTAAAAATAGAATTTCGTAGTTTTTCTGAAGTTAGTAATTGAGTCATTTGATTAGAAATAGAGAAAGGTTTATCTTAAAGAGCATTATCTTTAGATGGCCTCTATTGGTTGAAAGCCGACATTGTATAAAAAAATTACTGTTAGCGGAGAAACTCCTTTTTCATTTCCTACATTTGTGTACACTTGTAATCACATGGCTAAAAAAACAAGGTTTGTTTACGCCTAAAATCTTCTTATTCACATTCCGTTCCCCATCTTCAATGCAATAAGTAGCAATGTTAAAGCCATCTATAACCACCCTTTAGTCTAAAGCTGCTATCCACTTACAGATGAGTTAAAAAGCGTTCCGTGCTATTAAGGGAATATTTGATGTATGTATATCCAGCCAAGCCTAAGTCGGTCCTTTTTTTATGAGGGGGTACCGACGCAGCTAAGTAATTAGCGTACTTGCAACTCGCGTGAATCCTAAGCCTTAACACCGATATATTTGGTGAGTTCGATTCCGAAAGAGGTTAGGCATTTTTCACACTAATGATCATCTAGATGAGTAGAGTAAGTGTTGATCAGACGTAAGTGCAACAGCAAATGAACTGTTTGCTGCTATCATTCTGGTTGTTCAGTGACTAATTTCATTAACAGTGTACCTTAGTCTTTCCTTAGCATTGTTGAAAAATGTGCTTAAAATGTCTATAACGCCGTCTATCTATTCAATTATTTGAATTAAGTTTGCTTGACGACAGGATAAAGGCTAGTTTGTTATTTGCATTTATATTTTATTATACGTTATTATTATTATTTTAATAACCCTAAAGCTAGAATCAATGTCTTAAAGGTAGATTCAATATTCATATTTTTTTTTTTTTTTTTTTAAATCTATTCTAAGATAAAATCCATTTTTATTTTTCTTTAAAAGTAAAGTGAAACTTAAAAAACCATTAGTAACCCATTAAAAAAGTAATTAAAAAATCCCCAATTTTTTTCTCGCTTTTCTACACTTGTAAAAACTAATTTTTATTTTTAACTTTATCTCCAAAAAGAAGAAGAAGTAAAGATTGGGAAGGGAAGGTGAATCAAGATTAAATTCTTGTAATTATAACTTAAGAAACATTTTTGTTTTTAAAAATCCATTTAACACCTTCAACTTTCGTTTTTTATATATTAAAGTTAGAAAGCATCCTTTTTTTCGGTAGAATAATTAGACATGGTTTTTTTAATTATTATATTGAGCTACAGCTTTTGGATAGGTTTTTTTAGTAGCTAAGTTTATAAAAAAAAAGAAACCAGTAATGAATAAACAAAAAGGGTGTTTTTGTGATGGATGTTTGAAGTAAATGAATTTATCATTCAGATTTAATTTAGGAGAGATTAGAAAAAAGTAAGTAAAATTAATAAGGAGAGAAAACTTTAATCACATTAAGCCATACTTTTTTTTTGGTTTAAGTAAATTTTTAATTAAATGTGGCATTAGGAAGAAGTAAACTCGATCTTATATCTTTAATAGGACCTCTTTAATTAATTAAGTTTATTCAGATAAACAGTCCTTTTTGGTTTTTTAAAGAGTAATCGTATCATGAGAAGGGGAAGACCTTGTTTTAATTAGTATTTCTGTCTTAGTTTTGGTTTTTCAAAAGTAATATTATTCAGAATCTTATCTCAACCTCGCAAGTCCTTTGGGAATCTAAAAACCAGGAAGGAATGGCAATGTCATGAAAAGGATTCGAAAATGACCTCAAGGAAAATTTCCCTTAAGATAACTAAGACCAAGATTCGTTATCAAATTCTATAGGTTTTTGTTTCTGTTTTAAGAAATCCTATTTCAAATTTAAAAGATGAACAATTCTGATTTTCTCTTGCTCAGTAATACTGATAAAAATTAAAAATATAAATTTATTTAAAAAAAAAAAAAATATATATAGGAAATCTTTATTATGTAAACTACATTCATTAACAAAACAAAAACTTATCATAAATGAAGCCATGATTTGGGAATTTTATGGAATTAAATCGGAAAGTTTTGATATTTGGCAAATAATTTTTTATTAATTGAAAATGATCCTATCAAAAGCCTTAAAGGTGGGAGCTATAGCCGCCATCTTGGAAAGTATGTCCAATTTTTTCTGTTTTCCGCAAATATATGAAAAAACATTTGGTTTACTTAAAGAATAGGCCAAGAGCGTTAGCTCAAATTGCGTTAGCTTCAAATTTCGAAGCTATAGCTCTGCGAAGTGCGACATATTCCTGCACCCGCGTGAGATGGGAGTTTTTCTACTCCACGAATCGCACGCGGCACCGGTAAAATCGAGTTTCAATATAGATTCAAACCACGGGGTACATTATTTATTATCGAGGGTCAATGTATTTTTCGTTTGGAAATTGAAAAAAATGTCGCACTTCGCAGAGCTATAGCTTCAAAACTATTTGACTTGAGCGTATTATAACATTGAACCTTTTTTGTTGACAATTTAAAGTCCTACAAATTTTATAATATCTATTTTTGTCGTATCATCGATGAGAACGATGATATTGGCCAAAAACCGAATTTCGTTCCCTTTTCTTCAAAATGGCGGCCAAAGCAAACCTCCCTCGAGGGGGAAAAAATAATATGTTTATCAGGGGACCAAAATAAAGCCATAAACCAAAATTCAGCTTTATCGGAATTTTTTCCCGTTAATGGCCTTTTTTGAGCTAACGCTCTTGGCCTATTCTTTAAGTAAACCAAAATAAGTTTTTGCTTTTAGTGAGTTACAACGAAACTTAATGCAACTTACGAAAACATTATTAGGCCATCGAATATTGAAAATGAGAAAATTTCGTATAATGTATTCTGTACTTCTACAAGTACTAATATTTGACTATTTTCAAAGGAAAGTTTATTAAACGTATAAATAATTATGACTAGAGAGATTGGTAGAACATAACAAAAAGTAACACAAAGTAATGTAAGCACACATTACACTAGTTAAGTATACATACACGCAAAGTAACACAACGAGTTACACAATAATCAGATTATGTGTCAGTTTTTTTTTAAGTACAAACTATTAAAACTACTTTAACCATAAAAATGCAAATTATAACTACAGATTAACAGGTAACTAAATATTGAACTTCAGATACCGAAAACTGGACTCTTAAAACGTATTTTTTTCTCTTTATTTATTTGGATATTTTACGGGCGTCGGACTCCTTCGGTCATTACTTTGCCTTTACTTAATAGGAGTACTCGTATGAGTTAGTTTTAAAAATGTATTCTTCAAAAATATTAAATAAATTAATATATTTTATTGCTTTATAGTATGTTGCCTTTAACTTAAAAGATTATTTTCCTCCTTCAACCAAATCAGCTATTAGCTGTGGCCTGTCTAAAAATATTACTTATTTATTAAATTTAGCTGCTTTATCTCTAAAAAGCAATTTAATATAGTTTCTGTATAAATATTGAACTTATTCAAAAGTTAATAAAATATATATTTTATTTTTACCCTACAATATTTTAAAGTTATTAGTTTCGTTATTAATTTTAAATATGGTTTAATAAAATGGTTACATTTTGTTTATGTTTAAATTGTTTTCACTATGAGGGTCTGTATAGTTGAGACTACACTGTAATAGCTTTAAGTAGCTAACATTTTAAGTAATACGAAAGTATAATAGTAAGAAAACTACATACCTAAATTATGCGCATAAGTGAAACTTATAGTTTCACTTCTAAGTAATTGGATATAAAAAAGCTTACATTTATTAAAACCGACTTTTTTTCAACCTTTCTTTAGTGCTTTTTAAAGTTGACTTAAAAGAATCTCCCCCCTTACTTATTCTAGTGTTTAAATAATTAGTTTGAAATTGCTGTGTGATAATGAAAAATATAACGTACATCTATTTTTATAAAAAGTACATTTCATTTTGATAAAAGAATTATTTTATTAAAAATTGATAAATGGATTTCGCATAGAAGATAAATATTAATCAATGCGAAAATCTGTCACAGTGACAAGTAAATGGTTAATTAGAGATCTATAATTTAACAGCACGCTGCACCCAAATTGTTTAGTTAAAGACTTATTATATATATTATATATATATATATATATATATATATATATATATATATATATATATATATATATATATATATATATATATATATATATATATAGCAAAAACTTAAGAAAGTGAGGATCTCTTGGATTACCTAATTGGAGGTTAGAATTAAAGTATACCTCTGGACTAAATTGGGGTCAGAAAAACCTGAATCGCTTCGAAAATTGACCTTAGTCTTTCTCTTTCTAATCTGAAAATACCAACTATTTGAAATTCGGCTCGAATTTCCCAGTTTCAACTTTTTTTTATCAAGGGTCCTTTTTGTACAGCAACAACCTCGAACTTTGCCTTTATTTCGCTTCAAACTCCTGGGTTTTTGTGTCATTGGAACCGGTAAATAGCTTGCTTTCCAGCATTAATTTGAAATCCAAGCTAAAGGAAAAAAAAAATAAAAGCAACTTTAAATTAGTTTTATTCCAATAATCAATGTTTTCCAAAGAGCGAAAAAAAACATTGGCTTTATTTATAACTCAGCTTCTTACCTGATTCTGATGGTGACCAAGGATTAGAATATTCCTATTAAATGCTTCCCAGTTTATCGAAGGTAACGGAAACACAGTGATCGTTCTGAAGAGCAAAGTATTTTTATGTTCCCGATTTCAAAAATTCCTAGACAGAAATCCATTTTTTACCAATTTTTTTTTGTGCGAGCCAAACATATCTTATAATTATAACTATTCGTCCGATTTTGAAAAAAATTGGTTAGTAAGTCATAATTAGCCCAATGGGTTTTGTTAGTTCGTTGGTCCGATATTAAGTTCAACCTCCTACGCTTATTGGTTTTTCCTCCACGTTCAAATTTTTTACTAACGCTTATATCTTTAAAAGTACTCATTATTTAAAAAAAAAAATTGGATTAATTGTCGAAAGTAGTGCATAGATGGTTCCATCTTAATTTCAACCGTCACATTAAATATTTCTAAATTGATTCATTACATAAAAAATACTCTGCCAATTAGAGTGGCGCATAGCTTCCTCGCGTCCTATCGCGTAAGAGTTTAATGATTTTAGGCTTTTAAAATTCATTATTATCTAATTTATTTAATTATGCCCCGAATGAAGCCTGGTCGCCTGGTCTCGAGGTCCCTAGGCTCGTTGTGCTATTGAAGAGGTAGGTCAAATAGAGAGGTGGGGGAACCAAGCCAACTCCTACTCCCCTTTTCTATCTCTAGATGAAGGTAGATTTTGTCCCGACCTAAATTTCCAATTTTAAATTTGAAGTTCACTTTTACGCGAGCGTTGCGCGTGAACGCTTTGAAGGATATTTTTGTCCAACGAACTCGTCCTGGCCATATTGGTAAAATAACCATGTCTACCAAATTTCATGAAAATCGGTCTACTTTTACTTGCCACACTAAGTTATCGTCACTCGTTTCAGTCAGGGGGTCGCGGACACACAGACAGACAGACACGAGACCAAAAATTTTCCCTGATGTCTGAAACGGATTTCTGTCTTGGAATTTCTAAAATCGGAGACATAACATTTTTTCGTTCTCAAAAGTGAGCACAATGCTTCCTACCTTCGTAAGCTCGGAAGCAATAAACCAAATAATCTTTATTACTTTAAAACGCTGAAATTAGTTTATTGTATTTGGTATGATAATTTCTGTAATGATATTGATGTCTGTCAAGAAGTGATTTCCATGGAAAAGTAAAATTTAAAAATGCTTCTCCAGTAGTTGGAATTAGTTTTAAATAAGGGACTTTTACATATTTGAATTAATCCATGAGAAAAGGGAAGAAACTTTGTGTCATCTATATACATTTTCGTTTTTGCAAAATAATTTAAATGTTTTTTGAGGTAGTTTGTAAACCTTTCAAATTAAAAAATAAAAACACTAAAAGAAAATATTCTGCCAATTAGTGTGGCACGTGGTTTTTCTCGAGTCCTTAACACGTGTACTTTAATGATGTTATGCTTTTAAAACCCATTATTGTCTAATTTATTTAATTCCCCCCCCCCCTTTGCTTCTGAGCTTACCGAAGGCAACGGAAGCTATGTGATCGTTCTTATCGTTACTTTTATTTAATAATAATATATGTATTAAAGTAATTACGACAAGGAAAAGCCGACAAGTTGTATAAAACAGGCATTTTTTATTACAAAAAAAGCTTTAACTTTTTTTCAATTTAAATAAAAATAATAGGTTATTAATATCATATAAAACTGGAAAAATAAGATAGAATGTTTCTCTTTCTACTCTACAACAAATAGAAATATAAACCATTAATTCATAGTATGTATTAACTTTATGAAATTAAGTGAGAATAATACTAATAAATTATAATGTACGATTAATTTGTGACTGGGCTTCTTTGGTGAATTTAATTATTTAGATTAAAATTGTTAATAATTAAAATATCAGCAATGTTTAAGTATTTCTGAAACAGCCAAAGTATTTGAGACGCAGTGAAGCATAGGCAATTTAGATAGAAAGATATCTATAGTGAAGCATATTTATTGTAGAGAAGATTAAATTTTCTATCTGCATGAAAATGTTAAGAGATTTTCTTCGACACCTCGATAGCACATGGGACACTTCATATCATAAGGATCCTTATCCACTCAAGGCACAGACTTAAGATGGATTAATCCACCTCTTAATTTAAATAAAAGTATCAAATCAGAAAAATATATAACTGTTTGGACTGAAAAACCTACCATGACCAGACTTTCAACTAGAGTTCGATATAATAAGAACCTGTTAAATTCCTTGGCTTGGTTTACTGACGCTTCCATCATGATAGATTTCTTTCGGCTAATTAAGGAACTGAAGTGGGATCTCAACAAGGCTTTATTTTTTAGGGTGAAAGGAAGTTTTGAATTCTTGACGTAGCTCATTCCACGTTTCGAACCAAAACATGATTTTCTCTACAATCTCTTCAGCAATTACACCGGGATAACGTTGTGGTGGAAGGTCTATTACTGAAGTCTATTTACAAAATCTGTATGGAGTTTGAAGGTGCACAAAAATAAGGGGTCTGTAGGAGTCTCTCTATGAAGCATATAAGTAGGAGTAGATTATGGAAGAGAAAAGTGTTGTTTAATAAAAAATCGTTGCAATTTTTCTAAAACTTCATACCTACAACTACCCCAAACTTGAGCAGCGTAACAAGTAATGGCTCTAGAGACAGAATTAAATATTTTAAATGATGAATCAAGAGGCACCTCTTGTTTAGAAACAAAACCACCCTAAAATGTATAAGGTCCTTGTTTTGCAACAACAACATGTTCCTTCAGATGACAGATGCACGTGGAGAGATAACTTGGAAATGAACGTTGTTGAACAAACGTTCCGATGAACGAAGTTACCTCCTCTTCTAAAAACAACAATCTTTGACCTTTGAAGATTCAATGATATATACCACTGACTACAGCAATTAACAACTATGTTGATATTTCTTTATAAGGAGACAGGGTTGTCGCTAATCAAAATACATCGTCACAGTAGAGCAGGATATTGATCCCAGTAGTACCTACTCGAACACCACCCTCTTAAATAGCAGGCAAATTGTTAAGATATATAGAACATAAAATCGGAATACACAACTTTGTCTTAGCCCACTGTCCACAGAAAAGATATCTGGTGGAGAATAATGACTATAAATAACAATTTTTACAAACTTATTTGAAACGCCTAAATTATACAATATGTATATCTGTGAACATTGTCAATCTGTGATCAATGTTCACAGATATGAGTATATTATTGTCAAAAGCAGCCTTAAAATCGTATCCCGGCGCTGGAGTGTATTTTTCTCTGTCTGTTTCCCGTAGTTAATAATAATTATAATTTGATTTAAATTAAAATTTAATCTTTCCGTAGTATGAATACTACCAAAATCGTAAAATATGAAAATCTTTATTAAAAAAGCACAGATTTTTCCTAGGTTTAGCTAGAGTAAGATTAATTAAGTTGGAAAGAACAAATAGGTTATCAACTGTAGAATTTCCGTCGGAAACCTGCCTGGCACTCACTTTACGGATTATTATTTTCAAGGAAGTTTGTTACCTTTGCAGAAAACAACGCTGAAAATATTTTTGCGGTCGCATCATTGCATGAAATACCACGATAGTTAGAGACAACACTTTTATCCCCTTTTTTATGTAATGAGTGAATAATGAAGTAGCAAATGATGCTGGAACTGAGCGAATTAATATATTATATAAAATTAGAAAAAATCGTTTATCCCTTTTCCTGGCATAAAATTGTTTTAACTTGAAAAGTTTTCGAATTACTGTTATTATTATATTTAATTTTTTATTTATTATTCTATTTTATATAATATATTAATACTTTATTTTTTGAGGTCTATTTTATATTTATATACACGAATACTCCAAAAAGGTATTAAAAAACTGATATAGTTTTTTTATGAACTATACAAAAAAGCCAAGTTCATATCCAAACCACAAAGTTTATCGAAGCAATCCGAAAAAAAAAAAAAAAACAGAAAAATGAAATGTTGATTTAACCGCACCTTTCAATTCAAATAACCGAATATACATTCCAAAACCATTGGTTTCAATTTTTTTATTTTGTCTCTCTTGCACCCGGACTCTTTTGTCGTCGTTTTGAACAATAGGGGTTACGTAGGAGTTGTCTCAATAAATAAATGTAAAAATGACCTCCGCATCCCTCTAACATCGTGAGGGTTAACCATTGTATTTCAACCTATTGGAGGGCCTAATCAATTGTGGCCCAAACGTTTTTTCTTTCAAACTCAAAAAATTACTCGATTCTATTTATGAATCACTATAATTCATCCACTCTTTTTACATCTTTGTTTCTGATTTTTCTTTCAATGTTTTCCTCTCCCGACTTCGACTTTATTTATTTATATTATTTATTCTCTTTTTGTCATTATTTGCGCGTGTGTGTGTGCATGCCAAATATTAATAAATCCTAACTTCTTTTAATACACCACATGAAATAATTTGGCCAATTTATATATATATTTTTTTTTTATCCCCGCATATCACAACGCTATTCATTATCCGCTTTAATTTTTCAGATATTAAAAACTCATTATATCGTGTTTTCGATTCTCTTTAAATTTGGTATTTATACTCATTTAAATTATGTATTCTTTGTGTTCATTTTTTTTTCCAATTATTTTAAACAAAATGTTTTCTTTAATTATATTCATCTCTTTTAATTATATTTATAATTGTGTTGTGTTTATTATGTATTATTACAAATTTATCGATAAATAAAACTAATTAAAAAAGTAAATGTAATTATATTAAAACCAGCCGCAAAATACGTATTTTGAAGCGGAGAAAGTATGTATTATGATGGTCCAAAAGATCGACAATGTTTGGACATAATTAATGCTCTTATTTTATTAACTTATTCTTTCCTTGTGATACTTGATGTAATTAATATATTATAGTCGTGGATAACATTTAGCAATACAAATTATTTTTTAAAACCAAATTTAAATGTTATATTTCTTTAATCGCCAATTTTAAAAGCTTTATAAAAAAATGTTATTGCTTATTTTATAATTTTTATTTTATCTGCACTTAATTAAACAAATTAATCCTAGTCCAGGAGTAATTGTCATTGGAGTAGAATTGAATGCCTGCAGATGTAAGGTTAAGGAATAAATTATAGCCTTATGGTGCACTGCGGGAAGAATTAAAAACCACAGTCTTACAATTGCTCAGTTTGCTTAGAAATGTTTCAAACATTTTCTAATAATAGTTCAAGGGATTTTCTTTTATTGCTCTCCTGTTATTAAAATATTTGAATGCTAAGTTCTTTGATCTTAAAACAGCTTCTAAATCACGTGAATAATTAGCTTTGTTCTATGTAAAGCGAATCGATACGAAATTTTATTATTCCACCTTATTCTTTGATAGAAAAACAACAACGTAGTAGCAAGTATATATTTGATTGCAGTAGGCATATAGCATGTAAAGAAGTAAATATTAAAGAAATATTTTATTTTAAAATCCACTCTATTTAATGAAAGTCGTATTCAAGCCCTTAATATATTCAAGCTCATTAAAATTACTTAAACTAATTTCCCAATATTCCGCAATTACTTATACCTGTAAGTATGGAATTCTATTAATAATTAGCAAGTTATAATAATAGTATATTATGTTACTAGACTGTTAAGTGAGTTTTTTCTTTACCGTGGCAATTATCTTTACTGCCTCGCTTCGCTCGACAGTAAATAATGCTAAGGTCTTCACTTCACCAAGTCTTCACTTCACAGTCGTGTCGCATGTGCTATTTTTTCCGAGGTAGCTGACAATGAAAAAAACATTAAATAATCAATGTAATATATACAAATATTAGTACATACTTAAGATTTTGAGAAAAAGAAACCTAAAAGAGGGTGCACTATAATAAAAGATAAAACACATTGACATGTAGTAAAACACATTGAGATCTAGTAAAACACATTGCCATCTAGTGGATTTTAATCTTACTAAGAAGCATGCCTACTTGATTGCAGCACTAAAAACGGCACTTTTGATAACTACCCAAGTTTTTACTTTTTCTCTCTAGGATGTACAAAATAGTTATTTATGTCACTAGGCAGCAAAATGGAATTTTGCTGACAAGTGTTTTAAGTTTTAATTCTGAGCCGAAGGCGAGGATAGGCTAATCAAATATACTGCTGAGGCGAAGCCGAGGCAGGAAATTTACTATTTTACTGACGAGGCGAAGCCGAGTCAAGAAAATTACATTTTGACTGACGAGGCGAAGCCGAGGCAGGAAAACGTTAATTACCTGCTAAGGTGTAACCGAAGCAAGTAATCTTTAAACGAGTCAGGAATGTTTCCTTTGCTGCATAGTTACATACAATATTTTATCTACTAACGGCAGAAAAATTACACTAAATATTTTAGTACCTGATTTAGAGGGCAATAAACTTTCCTTGTATGATGTTGCAATGTTTGCAATTTCGGGTGGCATGTTATCAAACAAGTCTTCAACGTCTTGCACATACATTATCATCCGTATTTTTATTTAAACTTCAAAAACCTAATTAACAAATTTATCAAAATAATAACAGAAAACTATTAAAGTATCTTTTTTTGATAGATAAAAGATTTAAAGCAATGAAAGTTAAAATAAAATTGATGACTCGAAAGTTTGAGTAAGTGTAATGATTCGAAAGTTAAAACAAAACAAAGTCAAAACAATCAGTGTTGTCACTTTGTTTATTAACAGCTGTTTTTTATCTCAATTTTTAGCTATTTTTTAAAAAAAATCACTGTAAAATAATAATATTAGTTTTATTATTATAATTTTTAAAGGTATTTTAAAAAACAATATCAATATTTAGCAGAATATTACGCTTAAATATACAAAAATGAACAATGTGGGAGAGTCCATAACCTGAGATGTAGTAACTTTTTTTTAAAATTTGGCAGCCTGTTTGTTATTTTGCTGACACTTTGATATTTTGCTGCGTGTTTTTTTGACTTGTTACAAAAGAATCAAGAAGAATGACATTCTGCAGATTGAAAACAGTTCAACAATGCCTAATTTTGCTGCCGTGAGTAGATAAAAAATATTTTAATACAGTTTAGGAGTAATGAAAAGATTTTCTAAGTAAAAATGTATAAATGGATTTTAGCTATGGATTTTAGCTATGTGATTTTAGCTATGTTTTTAGGCTCTAAAGTTAATATTTTACAGCCTACCACGGAAAAGGAATATTTTTAAATTAATGTTTTGTAGCATTATTAATTTATGGTAATATTTAAAAACACATTTCTTCCGCACTATCTCTATTCTTTTACTTATATGTGACACTTTTTACTTTTCCTTACCTAAAGAAAAGGTATTGTTTTTACCCAAAATATCCGAAATCGAGATTCCAAAGTAATTATCCGTTTTGGATGCTTTCAAGTAGATTTGAGTGGTTTTTAACTGGATGTCAGTCTGTGTGCATATAAACTCACAGACTTTTTTCTATCTGTTTGTGTCAAGCATAACTCCCTCAGTTATTAAGCTAGATAGTTGAAACTTGGTACAAACATCAGTCTCTACGTGTAGTTGTGATGTCCGGGAAAATCATTAATTTGTTACGTCATTAATCCATTTTACTAATTTAGGGATCAATTTTAGGACAGGGGGGGGGGGATTAAATAAAATTCGACAAATAAATGGGTTGTAATAGCATAAAATCAATAAAGTGTACGAAATAGGACGAGAGGAAGCTATGGAGTCACTCTTGCTAGAATATTTTAAAAAAGATATACTTTGTTAAGAAATGAAGTTGTCACACTTCATGTTTTAGTAAAGCATATCTGATTTAATCCATCAAATGATAAGTAAAAGGGTAAGGTGAGTTCACATAAGTATCTTTATTTTCATATTAAAACTACATATTTCTATTTTGCTTAAAAATCAAGAATGTGTAATAATTGCAAAGAAATATAGACATCAGTGGAACTTAGAGATTCTTTTAGTTTAAAAAATAAAGGTCAAGGGGTTCTTCTTTTACAAGAAGAGTTTTTTTTTTTTTAATTTATATTTTTGTCAAGTGGAATAAATGTTCTTTTTGATTTATGGACCCGTATTAAATGTATAAACGCCCTTTCATTACTTACATGATTTACTCTTAACTAAATTAATTTCTCTCTTGAGTCGGAATATATATGGAGCGTAGATTTAATTTGGGCGTATTAATTCAAGAAAAAGGGTTGCGTAGAGAGGAGAGGTAGTGGAAAACCTGGGGGTTTTTGGGTGAACGAGGTCCCTTGAAGGTTTTCCTTGCCCAGCTTCCCCTGTGTACTATGTCCAACCCTGTGGAAAGATAAATACATCGTATTAGTCTCTTTCTCTCTCAGTTCTCCGAGTCTTTGCAACTTTACCCCTTCCATAGAGATGGTCTGACCATAGAGAAAAATTTTGTTTGTTGGATCTCATATGTGCCGGAAAGCTTTACTCGTCACTGATAAAAGAGTATTATAGTAACAGTAGAATCTGAGTCTATAATACTGTGTTTGATTGCGTTTAAGAAATGCAAAGAATTCAAGAATTTTGTTGGGTATATCTTGTGTATTCTCCCAATTTTTGTTGTTGTCCTATTTATTAGTTTTTTTGTTTTTTTTTACATTGCTCCTTTTTAACTTTTTAAATAACTTTTGGTCAAAGGAGCTTTACTCGTATGTACATAGAAGATGCAATGTCACTATAAAAAAGTGGTATAACCTAAAAAATTGCTCAGGTTTCGACCTTCTTAAGCAGTCGAAACTTAAATGGTATTTAATAAATATGTATTAGTTTGTGGTTAGACTATAAACTGGTACTTCTTTAGACTGTTACTCCCATATGGTTTTTTTTAGATTATAAATGACTTTGACTAAATAACTATTAAGACAAAGGGATGCTTAGTCTAATGCACTTTGGGTCAAAGGCACAAAGGAATATCACACTTCTGTTTTATGGGGAGTAACTGTCTAAAGAAGAACATTCAGATACACCTTCTTTAAGTTGTTACTCCCCGTTGTTTTTTTTATTAGGGGAGTAACAACCTAAAGAAATGCCGACAAACTAATACATTTTACTCATTGAATTCTATTCACTAAATGCGCATATTTGTTAAACATTAAACCTATAGATTTGTTGGACCTTTTTTCTGTTTCAAAAAGTTTATTTCTAATTATATACATAGTTTTGGTTGTACAAAGGCATATAAAGGTGACAGTCTCATTGTTTTCACGTTATCCTTTACAATTTTATATATTTACAAAATTTTTTGAGTTACAATATTATTAAAGTAGGAAAAATCAGATAAAAAAAACCTACAACTAACAAGTGGTAATATATTTAAAATCTATTAAATATTACGTTAATCTGGTGTGAACTACGTATCATAAATTAAGCTGCTAGTTCATGATAGTCTTTGCCCTAAAGTTTTATGATGAGCCAAATGGGTATTGAGGTTAATATGCTCGCTAAGTTCAGTTACTAAAGGATTTTCGCTGTATATACATTTTTTAAAAAATGATTTAGCTAGTTTAACAATGACGTCTTCAATCATGTCCACTTTTGAGATTTGATGGAGGTATTTAATTATTGTACGTCTAGGTGAGTTAGTTGCGAGTCGAAGAAATTTGTTTTGTATAACCTGTAGTATTTGTTGGACCTATATGTTAAACTAATGTATTTCATAACTGGACAACAATCCAAACAACGTCTTTATTAGCCTATTTAGTGAAAAATATATCATTATAGAATTAATTTCAGTGATGAACGTACCCGGTAAATACTTTGATAAGAATTAGAATTCAGTTTCAAAATATGTATATACATATTGAGCATGCATGCTTCTCCAGTGACAAATAAAGCATAAATGTATCACGCGTAACAATTGTTCATGTCAACGTTATAACTTCAGTGAAAACGTTGATGATACATTGAAGAAAACATTTCTGTATATGATCTTAGAGATGATACACACATATATGGGTGTTTCACGGTCTAGAAAACATACACATTTAATATAGAACAACCTATCCCTCTCCCTATACCCTCTCAACCCCTAACCTATTCCATGCTGGTACAAGGAAAATGAAAGCATGAGCATAATATTTTCATGCTTCGGAAAGCAGACTTATATGTTTGATGTAACCCCTTACAGACTAGCCATTGACCGACAATCCTCCTTTTTTTAATGTATAAGAAAAAGGTTCTCTTTTGATGCAATATCTATACTTATGTAGAATATACGTTTACATTAATATTTTTCCTATTGTCTGTAAACTCTTTTTTGTACTTTTTAAAATAAAAATAGCTTATTATATCCATTATTTTTTATATATTGGACTAAAAATCTCTCTTTGTGATTTGTTTATTCATTAAAAGATAAGAAGCTGTACCAATTTAAATGAAATTCAGCATACACATCCAGTTAGGAAATTATTTTGAAGCATATTAATATTGAAGCGTAGAGGTAATTATGTTTTCTATAAATAGGGTATTTTTCAAAAGCAGTTCCAATGTTATACAGGGTGGGGCGAAACAATCAGTGCAGTTTTGAAGGGCTATTAAAATAAAACGACGCAACTTAAAATGTAGTCTGTTTTATTTGGTTCAGTAGTACACCCCATTTGTTTACTCAAGTTTTAAAGACTACATCAGCAAGATGATGGCCTCCAACAGTGATGGAGGCGATTCCTGAAGCTTGGGATGTAGTCACCCTTCCAAACTGCACTGTTTGTTTTGCCCCACCCTGTACATTACGGTCTATTATATGTATATGGTGCGTGTGTGTGTGTATATATATATATATATATATATATATATATATATATATATATATATATATATATATATATATAAACTAGAAAATCTAAACATTGCAAGCATAGGTAGAGGATAATTATAGCTATCGTAGAAGTGGAGGTTGTTAAATTCCGAATCTATTTCTCAAAAAATATACATTTATTTTAAGTTGGGTCAAATCTTTTAAATGTTAATTTGCATCCTTGGAGTTTTTTTTTTAATTGGATAATGATAGGCCAACTTGTTGTGGAATTTATTTCTGAGATTTACATACATTGGATTATTATGGATTTTATAACACACTTAATATTTTTTAAAAAAAATTTATTTATTCTTAAGTGTCGTCGAGACTATAATTAATGATTAAATCATTAATCTTAATCAAAACTTAAGTTTTAAAACAATGTTCGTACTGTCTAAATATGATTGATAATCATATTATTCTGTTATGAAAATCTGTATAGAAACCTCTTTAGTTTTTCAAGGTACGATACTTTAAGTCTATAAAATATAGGGATTTATAATATAAATTTTCCTTTAAGTATTTTTTTTTTTTTTTTTTTAAAGAAGCAAAAAAATTAGTTTTTTAGTTAGAGGGTAAAGAAAGGGGGAGTCGATAATTTATTTATTTATGTGTGTAAATCCGGCATCACTTATTCCTAAAGGGCCAAAACAACTTTATTAATAATGTAGCTGGAAGGTAAACCAAACAAATTACTTTAGGAAGCTGATTAAAATCTCGGAGACTCTTTCAATGGATAAAATTAAATCTGAAAAGGGGTTTTTTGAGTGGAGCCTTTGCCCCTGAAATCTTTTTTTAGGGTTCGCTTCAGTTTAACCGGCTGAAAATTGCGTGAAATTTGTATACATAACGTAGTGCTCCGATTTTCCCTTTTTATTCTCTCTCTCTCTCTTTGTAGGTTCAGTTAGATTTTCAGGGACGCCGGGGGGTAGGAGATGCCCTGAATAGAGGAAGAACCCCCCTAGAATTCTATTTCCTTAGCGAAAAAGGCCCTCTTTTTTCAAAAAGAGTTTTCCAAGGGTAGGTCTCTTATTCAGTGGTATGTTTTCTCCTTGGAGGAAGTGTAGAAAGTATTCAGGACACAGTCCCAAAAAAACCTTCGGTAGGAAATAAGTTTCAACAAGTTTACCCCTTCCTAGCGTTGATAAGCCAATGCTGAAATAGCCGTGAGGAAGTAAGTTAAAAGGGAAATAGTCTAAACTGGCTACAGAGTTTACTCTTTAAAAGGAATTAAACTGTTTGCTTTCCCACTCTTATAGTAAGTAGAAAGCATGGGAATCGTATACAAAATTTAACATAGAGTTACAACCATGTAACTCGTTTCTGCTTTTTCTTAAACCTTCTTTGACTATTTCCAGCCTATGGTGCATCTTACTCCTTATAATCCGCACTTAACTATCTTCTCCAGTATGCACACCATGTGCAAACCATTCATGAAATTTAAATTAAATTTTAATGAATAAGAAGATATAAAGAAACTGTTTCTCCACGTAAAATATTTTTTTTTTATTTATCAAAGCAGCTTTCAGCTTTATAAAGCCATCGTCAGTGCCGAGTATAGAGGAATTAGAATTACTTTATAAAATAATATGTCTCCCCCTTCTTATTACTTATTAATGCAACTCTAGTTCTTCCATGATCAGCACTGATAAAGGCTTTATAAAAGCTGAAAGCTACTTTGATAAATAATAAAAGCATTATTTTACGTGGAGAGACAGTTTCTTTGTATCCATTAATATGACCTCCATCAACCTTATAATGAATTGTTTATTTCTAAGGCGAGATCAGATTTATAGATTCTCTTCCTGACACGTTATTTTATTTTATGACATTGAACCGATTTCGACGAAATATTAAATTAAAATAAATTTAAAAATATAAAAAATATATAAAAAAAATTAAAAATTAGTTCTAGACTCATTTTCTACTGGAATGTTTTACAGTGCATTAATCATTCTTATTATTTCAATTTTTACACACTGTATAAACTACAGGCCTGAAGATGTAATGGGACGAAATATAGCCATATATGTATGAAATAATCTAACACTTATTTCACTCTTTTTGACCCAACATTTAAAAGCTCCTATAATACTTGCAAGGGACCACAACATAATAAACATAATAATTATTAACACTTTGCTAATACTAAGTAGTTCAAATAAATTACTAGTTTTTTTGTTTTTTTTAATTAATAAGAATGCTTTTAAAGGCATTAAGTATAAAGTGCACTAAAGCATTTTAATAACATTAAACAAATTTTAATTTAAATGCATACTCTATAATAATAAAAAAAGATGTAATTCTAAAGGTACATTACCTAATCTTCATTTGCTATTGCCTTTATAGCATTTTTTCTAATAACAGCTAATACTACTGTTCAATATCTAGAATCGATAACATTTGTTTACTATTCGTATGAGGTAGGTCAAAAGGGTAGAACCGACCTGGGAGTCGCGTTCTCGTCGTCGGACTCTCCTCACGGTGACAACTCACTCTTTCTCTCCCGTATAATTCCGATTAAAATTGAGAATCAAGTGTAGCTTTTATTATTGTGTTCGGTACGGTGGATAGTTAATTCGACTATTAACTAATTATTCAAGAACGAATCAGAAGACTTCAGGGAGGCCTCCCTACATCTCGGCAGAAGACGGCTCGGCATTCGGTGAGTGTTCTCTCTCTTTTATATTCTCAAAATTCCAAAGGTACTCTTAATTCTTTATACTTGTAATTATCGTACAAGTAGCTGTGGTCCTTGGGGCCGAATTTCTCGATTGTGGTGCTCGGAAAAGTGGATTTTACAGTCAAAATCTCGTAAAAATACTCGGTATAGTTCTCGTAAGTTCGCGGTGGTGTTTATGGACTCATTTCTCGAAAAGTATTTACTCTTTGATCCCCGTACCGTGGTTAAATATTCTCTAATAGTTTGTGAACATTATAATATAATTTGTTTTAAAATTAATTTAATTATTTTCTCGAAATCTAAACCAGAAGAATACCGGCAATATCGGCATAATAGCCATTGGTTTATAATAAACATTTCTCGGTTTTTATCGGATAGATTTTACTCATACGTTTATAACGTATTTATTATATATCTATCCTTGATTCTCGAATATAAAATCCTAAAATTTTACGTGGATTTATGTGTAAATTTAATAAATTCTCGCTTGGACAATTAAGTATGGTGTACTTAATGGCAATTGGTTATGGTGTACTATCGAAGTAGAGGTATCGATTATTGAATTCGATTAATTAACTTTTATGATTTATTGTGCTATTTTGTGATTTATGGTGAATTCTATAAGCTCACCTACATTTCTCTTACATTTTCGTTATCCTTTATTACTTATTTAAATTGAGATTCAGTAGAATTGCCGTCTATTTAATTAAATTTGTTGATACGATAGGTATATCGATCCTATGTATCGATTGTTGCTATAGGTTAAATCTCGAAATCTATACATAGCCTAGATTGCTTAGAGATGGATTAGGTTACGCAGCTGAATTGCCCTCTGAACCCTCTTGGTATTGTCTCAGCCCTCTTATCTCTTTACTCCTTTATATAAATCGATCTCTTCTTAATGATTTATCTCTTATAAATATAAACAAATATTAATTATAATTATTCTCTTTTTTATTCTCAAATAATCACTTATTTTCAAACTGTTGTATCTCTATAACGGAACCTCACACAATTTTGAGAGTTGGCTCATTTTACTCGTCTCTTGACACGCTTTTATTAGAGTGGTCACAACACATATTTATTTTAAAAATTATTTTTCCCTCTTTATTCCGGTATATCTCATTCAAATTTTAATAGTCTTGAGTGTGGCACACTCCTATCAAAATGGCAACCGAGGATAAACAAAAATTAGCCCTTTTACGCTCTAAGCAGGACACCTTATTTCGTCGAGCGCAACATGCATATGACTTAATAAAAAATTTAAATGATCCAAAAACATTAGAAAACTTCCTAATACGTGCTCGAACTATAGATGATAACCGAGCAGAGTATACGCAAGTTGTTGAAAAGGTAAATAACTTAGCTATTGTTGTTGAGCCTACTAAAACCCCTAGTTATGAATGTCTCGGCTCTTTTGATGATATGTATGGTGCAATAATATTAGCTAGGGAAAAGTATGAGTCGTCCTTAGTACAACCCCTTAATGAGCAAACTCCAGCCGTAGTAAGTACTCACTCCTCTGTAAGCCATCTTCCTCGTATTCAACTTAAACATTTTTCGGGTGACCTGACTGAGTGGTTACCGTTCCACAGTTTGTTTGTGAGCCTAGTACACGATAATAAAACTCTGTCTAAAATTCAAAAGTTTCAATATCTACAGAGTTGTTTATCAGGAGATGCTGCCTCGCTGATAAAACATCTTCCCGTTATAGATACTAATTATGATGTAGCTCTCTCTATACTTCGAGAAAGATTTCACTCTCATAGACATTTAGCCGCTATACATGTTGAGAAAATTCTTAACTTAAAACCTCAAATGTCGGATAGCTATGCATCTCTTCGAGCAATTTATGAAACTCTTAATGAAAACAACTCAGCTCTCGAGGCGCTCCAAATTCCTAACATGGCAGATTTTCTTCTGTTTCATTTAGCCTTCAGAAATTTACACTCTAACACTCGTCAATTGTTTGAAGCTCATTACCTTCAAAAGCAAATCGCTCTTCAAGCTGCTAACTTAGTTCCTGATACAAATGAACCTACTGTAACACCTATTCCAACTTTTAAGGAGTTAATGGAATTTCTCTCGGGACACTGTAAGGTGCTTGAATCTTCCACACTCATCTCTACTAAAACCGTGAAACCTTCTCCCGTTTATGTCCCACCTCGTCGTCAGCCTCAGAGGGAATATAACTTAACTCGTAATGTGAAAGGCTACACTGCCACCTCTCATAAACAGCGTTCATTCACTCCACGACCAAACTATACCTCAAATAAAGTACCATGTGGTGTCTGTAAGCAAAGTTCTCACTCAATATACTCCTGTTCAGACCTCATTGCTCGCTCTCCAACACAGCGTCTTCAGTTGATCAGGTCATTAGGCCGGTGTGAGCAGTGTCTAGGTTATCACAGAACCACAGACTGTAAATCTCGTTCGTCATGTGTAAAGTGTGGTTCATCTTTACATCATTCTATTCTACATCCTGAGCATACTCAACCAAATCCTAAATCTCATCACTCGGCTGAACATGTTGAACCTGTTCAGATAAACAATGCTTCTCTTCACGCTGATTACTCGCGATGCTCGGTCATACTCGGAACTGCAGTTGTTCACATACAAGATGCGACAGGTGCTTTTATAAATGCTAGAATGCTTTTAGACTCTGGAGCTCAGTCATCTTTTTTAACTCGTAGTTTTTTCTCTCGACTTGGATTGAGGTATAAGAAGTCTGACATTACAGTCACAGGACTTGGTCAGTCCTCCGTAACTCATGCTCGGGGCGTTACGTCTATTGTGTTAAAACCTCGAAATAGTGATGAACCTCGTCTCTCTACAGAAGCAGTCATCATGGACCAACTTACAGGAAAACTCCCTGCATATCCTCTTCCGGAATCAGTAAGACAGAACTTCTCAAATCTTCAGTTAGCAGATCCTAACTTTATTCACCCAGCTCCTATTGATGGTATCATTGGTGCGGAACTCATTCCTCATATTTATAGTGGTAACTCGAAACTTAGTAGACCTGGTGAGCCTTGTGCTATGAGCTCGATATTTGGTTGGGTGATTACTGGTGCTGTACCCAGGAACTCCACTATTTCTGTATTTACAGCCGAAGTAACTCTCGATGACACTCTAAAGAAGTTCTGGGAGGTAGAAGAACTTCCTTCCATTCCCATCTCTAATCCAGAAAATGACCTATGTGAATCTATATTTTTATCTCAATATAAGCGCCAACCAGATGGCAGGTATGTGGTACCCCTGATGCTACGAGACAACCATTCTCAACTCGGTGGTTCCTATGGTTATGCCTTACGTTGCTTTACCAACTTAGAGAAAAGACTCGATCGTAACACTGAATTAAAGTTGGAGTATCACCAGTTTATGAAGGATTATGAATCTCTAGGTCACATGCGTGCTCTCTCTAAACCTAGTGCTCTTCCTACATATGTTATACCTCACCATCCGGTTTTCAACCCCTCAAGTTCTTCAACTAAGCTCAGAGTTGTCTTCAATGGCTCAGCCAAGACAACCTCATCACTCTCACTCAATGACGTTTTGTATGCTGGTCCAAAATTACAAACAGATATCAGAGTAATTATTGGTAAATTCCGTTTACATGCTGTAGCGTTCACCGCTGATGTTGAACGCATGTTTAGGCAATTTAACATCCTGCCTGAAGATACTCGGTTCCAGCACATACTCTGGAGGTACTCGAAGGATCAACCCATCACTGAGTATGAACTTCTCACAAATACTTACGGTCTCCGTTCTGCACCATATTTGGCTGGCCGAAGTCTACGCCAAATCGCCGTTGACGAAGGTTCCTCTTATCCTCGTGCTCGTGAAATTATAATCGAAGAAACTTATGTTGATAATATTATTTCTGGAGCTAGTTCTGTTGAAGAAGCACTGAACTTACAAGTTCAAGTTATTGATATCTTATCTCGTGGAGGATTGAAGTTACGAAAGTGGAGTAGTAACCATCCCTCATTACTATCTGGCATTGCCAAAGAAGACTTAGAAGAACCTCTTGTTTTCGATTCAGATGAAATTATTACAATTAAAATCCTCGGACTTCAGTGGTCGCCAAAGTCAGATTATTTCACCTATAAAACCTCTAAACTCGAACCTCGTTTTACCAAGCGTGCCTTATTATCTGATATCTCTCGGTTATATGATCCTATGGGGTGGTTATGCCCTGTTGTATTTCTAGCCAAGCAACTTATACAAAGACTATGGGTTCTTGGTCTCTCTTGGGACGACCCCATACCATCTGACTGCAAAGAAGTTTGGAATCAAATAGCACTTGAAATACCTTCTCTTTCGCAGGTCAAGATACCACGACAAGTTGTGTTCCCTTCTAATCCTATCTACAGACTCGTGGGATTCAGCGACGCTAGTGAGCGTGGGTTCGGTGCCGTAGTCTATCTCAACGTGGCTACCTCTGAAAGAAGTTTCTCTTACATATTATGTGCGAAGTCTCGTGTAGCACCTCTTCGAACTTTATCGATTCCACGTCTCGAGCTGCTCGGTGCATGCTTGTTGTCGAAATTAATAAAGCATACTCATGCTGTTTACTCTACTCTCACTATATCGGAAACCCTTGCGTTCACAGACTCAACCGTAGTATTAGCTTGGTTGACGACTCCACCATTTCAGTTAAAAACGTTTGTGGCTAATCGTGTTGTGGAAATTACTACCAGTCTTGCTCCTTCTCAGTGGCATCATGTGGTAACCAATGAGAATCCTGCTGATTTCGCTAGTCGTGGCCTTCTACCTCATCAGATTATTAATAACATTCTATGGTTCTCTGGTCCTCCTTGGTTATCCCAAAACTTTGAAGAATGGCCAATAAATAAGGATTATCCTCGACCTCACGAACTACCTGAGTGCAAGACTCCTACTAATCTCATATGTACCGCTACAACCACAAATACACCCTCGTCTCAGTTATCTAGTGAACTTCTCGATCGTTACTCTTCTTTCCGTAAGTTAAAAACTATTGTTGCATGGCTTCTTCGATTTATTAACAATACTCGTCTACCTCAACATGAACGAAATTTAGATCCCCTGTTATCAAAAGAAGAACTAGACTTTTCAACACACAAGTTGGTATTCGTAGACCAACAACTTCACTTCAGAGATGAGATAATCCGACTTAAAAATGGAAAGGAATGTTCCAAGCGGTTTCAAGGTCTGACACCCTTTCTCGACCCCCTAGGTGTCATCAGGGTGGGGGGTCGGCTTCATCATGCTGACTTGCCATATCAAACTCGACATCCTTTTCTTCTGGCAAAGTCAAGCTCTCTCTCTCGACTAATTATTGATTACTTCCATAAGTTCCATCTTCATGTCGGACCACGAACACTCCAATCCATAATCCAAGAAAAGTTTTGGATCATGTCAGCAAGACAAGCCATTCGTTCTCGATTAAGTCGCTGCTTACAATGTTTAAAATTTAGATCATCAACTATTCAACCCCAAATGGCTGATCTCCCACTTGCCCGTTTATCTCCCCAGCCTAGACCATTTATGAAAGTTGGTACTGATTTCGGCGGACCATTTATAATCAAGGAGAGTTATCGTCGAAATGCCCGTACTTCAAAGGCTTATCTCTGTTTATTCATATGCTTTGCCACCAAGGCCGTGCACCTTGAGGTGGTATCCGATCTTTCAACAGAAGCTTTTATTGCTGCTCTTGAAAGATTTGTAAGTAGAAGAGGACTCTGCTCTGTAATCCACAGTGATTGTGGCACCAATTATGTTGGTGCACATCGATATCTGTCAGATCTTTATAAAATGTTAGATGACCCGACGAACAAAAGATCAGTAAACACCTGGTTCACAGATAGGCAGATAACATGGAAGCGTAATCCACCTAATGCTCCTCATTTTGGTGGTTTATGGGAGCAAGGTATCAAGGCGTCTAAGCACTTATTACGTCGCACGATAGGTGATCAATCTCTGACATTCGAAGGACTCACCACCGTGTTCACTCGTGTCGAGGCCATGCTCAACTCTCGACCACTCTGTGACCCATCAACAAGCCCTGATGAACTTGAGCCTCTCACCCCTGCTCATTTTTTAATAGGTGGTCCTTTAACATCCTTTCCGGAACCGAACTTCTTAGACGTCCCGATGAACCGATTAAGTAGATGGGAGCTCTTGAAGAAAATGTCACAGCAATTTTGGAATCGCTGGAAGAATGAGTATTTAGGTACACTCATCCGAAGACATAAATGGACTGCTCAGAAGCCTAATCTCGAAACTGGTGATTTAGTATTGGTGAATGACGGGAAGTCACCAGCACTCCGCTGGCAAGTTGGACGGGTCGTATCTACACACCCAGGTCCAGACAAGATCGTGCGTGTAGTCACTATTCGCACTCCTACTGGTGAGTATATGAGGCCTGTAGTTAAACTGGCCTATCTGCCACCAAATTAAGAACTAAGAAGTTCGCTCTTCATTTATTTATTTTTTTTTTTCTCAAGTAAATTTTCATTTTTTTCTTATAATAACCATTGAAGTAGGTTATTTCTTTCTCTCTACAAAAGGAAATCTTTTTTTTTTTCTCGTTTCTTCACTCCTCGTCCCGAAGTAGGGTTGGTTTCATCCAATTCACTTGGTAACTCTTATTTTTTTTTGTTTCTTTTCCTACCTAACGTGACTCGGAGTTCGTTTTCTTTTCCGATAGGAGATTATAATTTTTTTTCCTATCCTCCACTTGTGTTCAGAAACATCCTGTTTCGGTGGGGGGTATGTTCAATATCTAGAATCGATAACATTTGTTTACTATTCGTATGAGGTAGGTCAAAAGGGTAGAACCGACCTGGGAGTCGCGTTCTCGTCGTCGGACTCTCCTCACGGTGACAACTCACTCTTTCTCTCCCGTATAATTCCGATTAAAATTGAGAATCAAGTGTAGCTTTTATTATTGTGTTCGGTACGGTGGATAGTTAATTCGACTATTAACTAATTATTCAAGAACGAATCAGAAGACTTCAGGGAGGCCTCCCTACATCTCGGCAGAAGACGGCTCGGCATTCGGTGAGTGTTCTCTCTCTTTTATATTCTCAAAATTCCAAAGGTACTCTTAATTCTTTATACTTGTAATTATCGTACAACTACTAATATACAGTACTTTACTATTTAAATTAAAAGGAAAATTAATGTAATATTTTAAAAGCGGTGTATTTAGTGATAATGAAGGGTAAATCAATTATTTAATGACTTCAATAATTTAATGCCATCGGCTTACATTCATATATGGTTTAATTTTTAAATAAAGTCTACCAATATTACATATAGCACATAGCTTATAACTTTAGTACAATATAATATTATATTCTATACTATATACTCAGTAATGAATGCTAATGCACAGCAATGCATATACAGCTTGCCTTATCACTGGACTGATTGTCACATGAGTGTGAAATATTGTATAATAGGCTTTTTAAAATATGAGTGTCTCTAAAATAATCAGTTGATGCGCGAGAGGAAAGATTTTTATCTATAATTTATTTTTTATTTTTATTTATCTAAATTTCGTAATAATTGGACAAGTAAGTAGTGTTAATACATGAGCTCAAAAATGTCTCATGGTGTATGATACCCATTTTTGTTGAGGAACAAAAGAAGTTTAGACACATTTTTTTTTTTCAGAATGGATCAATCTCGGGATTAAAAAATACCTAATTTTACCGCCATAAAATGTTATTAGAATTTTGAGACGTTATCGATCTAACTTGTTATTGGCTAAAATTGTAGTTTCTGATCCCTCTTGCATATTAAATTCGTAGAACTGATAATTTTCTCCCCTCAAGCCTCTGTTATTATTAGATCGATTTTGGTCATAGCCTCCGGGGTTTAAACCCTTTCTCTGATCCAGCAGAAACTTCAGTTCTGGAATTTTCTTCTATTGAAAATTTCTCTTCGATTTTGTAACGAGACGGTTTATGATAAAATTACCCCATACTTTGGAAAATGTTATTAAATCTCACTTTTATTTTAATTTTACCTGCAGGATGAGTTTTATGATGAAAAGTTCCAAGAATATGGCTTCAATGATATTTTCACATACCTGTAACAGATAATTTTTAGGATATTATAGATATTATATTTAAAATGTTACTTAAATATAATTTTTTGGAGAAGTTATTTGGGTAAGTTAACTTATTATAGAGAGAGGTATATTGCTTTTGTACACTTTATATTAAAATAAAGTGTGCGTCAATCGTATTCTTTATTAATATATAGTCCTGTAGTTTTTATTTCTCTAAAAGATAGTTCTTAATACATATTTGGAAATTTTAATTCTTCATTCTCATTTGTATTACATAATGCATCGTCATTTGTATTAAATAATCAATCGGAAATAAGTATGGATTCATCATAATGACTTAGATTTCCTATTATATACAATTCAATTTAATATTTTAGAGGAAATATGAATAATTAAAAAAAAATCTTCCTGGGCAAGTTATAAAAAGTGAGGAAGGCATGGTGAAGATGATTTTTCCTCTTTTTTGCAAAAGGGTTTCTTTTGGGTCAAAAACTTGCGAGTGTTAGAAACTTCGTGTAAAACTCTTCGGACCTCCCTCCCCCAACTCGGAACGCCTGCTACAATATTTCCAGGGAGAAAGAGAGGAAAAAATACGAAGAAGAAAAAAAAAATAATACCAGGAAGAATTTGGCTTTTGCGGTCGGAGCCTTGACTTATTCAAAAAGTTATCGATAGGAAGACGGGGTTTTTTTTTTACTCCCCTTTCTTCTTGTTAGGAAGTGGAAACGAGGGTTTTATGGTTACTTGGTTAGATCGGAGAAGCGGAAAGAACAATATCTTGGGATAACGGCAAAAGAAAAATTGCATGGATTTTCTAATTGGATTAAGGGGTTACAGACTCAAGTTTTATAACGAACGACAAGTTGACTACTCGACTTGACTTTTAACTTCCTCTCTTATTTTACCCCCTAGAGTTTACTGAAAAATACAATTAACCTCTGCTGATTGTTTCTTTGACTTTCTTTAACATTAGATTAACTACAAAACTAATATAAATTTCATAAAATGTGCTCCTTTATTGTTATCAAAGTTTTATATAAATTTCAGTTTGAACAAAAAAAAAAAAAAAAAAAAAATGTTTTTGATTGTGTATACTTTCTCTGTATCTCTTTCGGTTGAAGTCTTTCTTTATATTTTAATATATTATTTTTTGTTACTTAAAGAGGCATTTGCTATACCTAAGCCGTACACAAGTTTGCCTCATTCTAGACAGTTCTTTGTTTTCAATGTTTAATGAATGAGAAAGCTCTTTAAGTTGCCTTACTATTTCAGACAACTTATTTTCCTTAGTTTCAAATTAATTCGACATAATGATTCTAGTTAATCCCCTTATTTCCTTAATGGCTTAGTTGAAAAGGCCATACTAGTTTTCTTGCCATATTCACTACTTTTTTCTACGTTTATACCTTCCTTCTCATATACCTAATATATATAATTCCTGTAACTACGTAAGAATCCTTCCAATCACTTGGTTACTTCTAAAATTAATTTAAATTGGGCATATCTGATTATTGCACCTCTTTTTTTAAAATGCATTCTTACCTCACTTAGCTGGAATTAATGATACTAAATTTAAACTCCTGAAATTTTCAATTTTCAAAATTATACTTACACTTGTACTTTCTAATGTAATGAGAAAGTATTGTGACGGCGCGAAATTTTAATTTTGAGATTTTGATGGATTTATTTGTTTTGAGGTCCTTTGAGACCAAAAAAGCGGTTTTTAAAAAACGTGGAAACGCGTAGAGCCTAAACTACTTCCCCGATTTTTACGAAATTTGGCATACTTATTCAGAATAAATAGAAATTATACAAAATAAATAAATATATGTGGTTGACAAGAATAACAACAAGAATAAATTGGTAGTGCGTGAAGTCTCACGTAAAAAGGGTTTCGTTGGTGTTGTAAACATGAAATTAGTAAGGGAAGGGGGCAAGATTTTGATGTTTTTTGATAAAATGGCGTGGAAAACTAAACGCTTTCCACAAGTGTTATATATTTTTGTAATCTACTCTTCAATACCTTTCATTTGATATCCCACTCAAAATTTTAAAAAAATATTTTTTTTTGCATGACGTGAGTTATCCGCCATTTTGGATTTGAACATGAACGGCTGATAATTTTGAGTTCGCTATATTTTTCCTGTATGCGCGTCAAAACGATCTTTAATAATGGAAAGTTTCATGTTTTCATCTCTTTTTATTCAAAAGTTATTGGAACCGTACAGAGTGACAGACAGACAGACAGACACATGAACGAAACTATAAGGGTTTCTTTTTTGGTTTTACCAACGAAACCCTAAATATCATACCCCTAGGCGAAATCGAGAAATGAATTTTAGCTCTTAATTTTGGGGGTGCTATCCCCCAAATACTCTGAAAAAACGTGAAAATAAATTATTTCTTGAAAACGGTTCGGACGATTTTTATTAAACTATTCTAAAATTTAGTCTATTTAAATACGAATCTATCAACGTAGCTGTTTCCCCGGGAAAAATCTAGTTTCCGATACATTCTGATTTTGTTGAAAATCAAAAACAAAAAGTAAACAACCACCTGTTCAACGGTGCTTTTTTTTTATACATTTATATTAAATGTGATATTATGGAATTTTACCTGTTAACGGTGCTTTTTTTTTTTTTTTTTAAACGTACAATTAAATGTGATATTATGGAATTTTTAATACAGTTTCAACAATGTATAAGAAAATTAGTCTTTGTCTTAGACCGATTTTTTCGTATTTAACCGCCGTATTTGAAAAACGTGATAAATAATAAACCTAACAACTACAGTATAACTGAAATAATAGATCATGAGTTTCTATAATGTCACTGTAGAAAATCTGTGAGGAGAAAGGAGTGTTATTTTCAGCTTAGATTTATTAAATGATTGGTTTGCTTGTCAGTTTGAGCATTGATCCGGTTCTGGAGGGAGAAGGTAGAACTATTTTCCTTCTCATTGCTGTCTATTTGTCACATTACATTCTGAGATATGACTGATATCAATCATTTCATTTCCAAGCCTTTTCTTTGCCTCTATACTAAAAGTAGGGCAAACTAAATGTTGACTACTTTTAAATCATGGATGTATTTGGTCCTCGAGAGCTGGATATTTTTGGTGAAGTATTACTTACAAGCTAGAATATTGAAATGTCTTTCACTTAGGCTCTTAGTTTCTTCTTATTATTCATATTTTATACTTTAATTCTTTCTTTATTTTATGTTCGGGTTCTTACTCTTTAAATTTCATAATATATTGTTTATTGGAACGAAGTTCCTTATGGCACGTTCTAGAGCCCGGAGTGAATCCGAAAAAAACGACCGTCACAAATCCAAGCTACCGATGACGATAAATTGAGTAAAAGATGACCGAGTTAGTTGAAATTTGGTATACATGTTAAATAACATTATTTTAATAATACCATATTTTACTAATAAAATATAAATAAATAATTTAGTATTATGTTAATAATATTAGGTTTATATTTTAAATTCTATGTCCTAAGAAGACCTTAGAAGCAGAAGATTGAGCTGCGCTTGATTACTCTTTTTTTTACTTTCTCACTCACGTAATATATATGTAGAGAAAGTATTGCGATGGCGCGAAAATTCAATCATGAGAATTTGATGGATTAACACGTTTTAAGGGTACTAAAGTTCAAAAGAGTGGTTTTTAAAAAAAGTCTGTCTGTCGACTGCAGCCTGTGCAGACGCATGGAGCCTAAATAAATTGGTTTGTTTAAGCTGAAATCGAAAATAAAACCTAAACAACCTCCTATTAAACAAATAAAAGTATTTTTAATAATCAATAATTAATTAATTTAGATATAATAGGATTTAAATTTTGTATCACTAATCACTATGAATGTTAACAACAGCAATCGGCTTGTTTAGAAGCATTCTCTAACAAAAACCTAATCGTAAATAAGGCCCAAGTTCCAACCCCCTCCAAAAAAAAGTCAGCCCATGAAAGTAGTGAGACCTACATTGTGGCCAAGTCTGCACTTTCTTTAGTCCTACTTTCATGAGCTAGACTACTCTTTTATTTGTATTGCTTAACACTTAGCCAGTTTCTGAATTAGATATTATTGGCCGCAATGTTGATATCACTACTTTGATTGGCTAACTTTTTTGGGAGGGTGTCTAGAACTTTTTCTTTTCTTCTGAGTTCTCTCCAACCCATTAACCACGTAACTATCATATGGCTACACATAATACTACATTTTTATGCCTATAATTTCAAAAGACCATCTTAAGAGAAACCAGAGATATAAGAGTGTGAAAAACCGAGTGAATGGGTTCAATTATAGATAAACTGCGCATGCTTACTGGAACTTGGCCTTGCGCATTACGGTTTGCTCAGATATAAAGTTTATTAACTACTGAATTGAAACAAATTGTTTGTATATTTCTAATGAATAGTTTATTTATTTATTACAATGTATATGAGGAAGTATGTTTTTTTTTTTCTTTTTTCTTTTTTTTTAAAGTACTGTTTTTGTTTTTATAGATGCATAGATATAATGCATATTTTTAATAAACAAAAGAAAATTGGCTTTATTTACCCTCGCATTATAAAGTAATGTAAAGTAGAATTAAAAATAACTAACAAAGAGCAAGAGTATGTAAAATATGTATTAGTTTATGCTGTATCTAGTTATTTTTTAAAGCTCGCTCTTATAATAATATTAATAACCCTCACAAAGTTTCTACCATGCCTAATAATGTAATAAAAATATAATTTCAAATATTTCTCTATAATTACGAAAAAAAACATTATTTTTGCAAATAATACCTGTCTTTAAAACATAAATTAAATGAAAATTATTGATTGTATAAATGAAAACAATAATAATAATTTAAAAGAATAACAATATTAGAGATATGTTTTGATACAGAGAAAAAAAATACTTAAAACTTATAATAAAAACTGAATAGAGGATTTTTATAAATAAAAAAAAAATTGTAAGGATAGGGTAAAAAATGCGATTAACATCCTTTTCTTCCCCTGAGATAATTCGAAATCGATTTTAAATTTATCACTGAGGACAGGGTCCTCTGCCGAGTTCCCGAGGACGATGGAACAAAAAAAAAAAGGCATAGAAATACAGAATACTCCCTGAAATAAAAAAAGTAGGACTAATTTCTTTGCCTTCAAGACGAGGTCATATTTTACACTGCCTCCTCTTTTCTTTTTATACGGCCTGTCCTAAACCTGTCTAGGGAGCTTCTTCAAACAAATGTCACTTCTCTCTTCCTTAGAGTTAAACCATTCGTGTAATTACTTTTCCTTATTCAGAAAAAAAATATATATTTCTCACCCTCTCTTAGTCCTGTGAAAAGAATTCTTGCACCAGAAAGAAAATAAAATAAAGGAAGAAGAACCTGACGAAAAATGGTTGAGAGGAAGCCTTTCATCACCCATTACTCGATGGTTAATTAATGAGGTTTAGGGTTGGAAGTAATTAATAATAATTGCTCAAGGCTTAAACCTTTTTCACTGTTATCGATTAAGTATACCAGATGCTTTATTTAATATAGTAGCAAACAGCGTCGTTCAAAAGCCTCTTGCTTCTTTTCCCTTCCAACAGGAGAATCTTCTTACCCCATTAGATCTTATTAAGTTTTCAACAGATTAAAGGATAACGTGATATTTTTAATTATTTGATAAATTTTACTTGCTTTTTATTCGTAAATTAATTGAATAAGAAAAGAAAGGTTAATAATATAGGTTAATTATTAGTGAAAGGTTATGTTATACCTTTAACGAAAGAAAAAAAATTGATTAAATATTAAAACAAGTTAATGGGATTTTCTTTCTTTTTCAGGAATATAGAATGAATAAATATATTCTTCTTCCCCTATTCTTCTTAGTATCTTATACCAATTAAGCTTGATTATTCAGTGCTAAATTATTTAATGTGATTTAATTTAGCAGGAATTTTTCATCAACTGTTAAAAGTATTCAGATATTTGATTGCGTCTATAGATAATAAAAATTGGTCAGTTTGAGCAATTCGAAAAAATCTTTTTCATATAATAATTATACGACGCAACAGCTCGTGGAGGGCTTTCAAGCCTAACAAATGGTTTATAAAACTTAATGCGGTTATGGATAATACGGGAAAGGCGTGTCGCTTCATCAGCATTTCAAATGACGTTTGTGACTAATATCGACCCATTTATATCGGGATGAAGTCGGGAATCGAAACCGGATCACCTGCTTCCGAGGCAGGAATGGGGTACCTAATACCCCAACTTTTTCATATAACTTGTACAATATTTTTGTGGATATGCCTATTTCTTAGTATCCTTAATCCCTACCCTCCAATATACTTTTATTGAGATATTCTCTAAATTTTTACTTTCTCATGTAAAGAGAAAGTATTTTGATGGCGCGAAAATTAGATTTTGATGGATTTACGTTTTGAGTTCAAAACTGTGGTTTTTTAAAAAATGTCTGTCTGTCGTCCGTCTATGCAGACGCCTGGAGTCTAAACTAATGGGCCGATATTGACAAAATTTGCTACACATGTTCAGAAAAATTATTACGAAAACTAATAAATAGAAAATACTGGGCTAAGTGATTATAAAATCGTATATGAGAAAGTTGGTCTGAGTTGTCTCGGACCAATTTTTTTTTTTTTTACCGAGGGCCGTAACTTCAAGAACTAGAGTTTACCCTGGAAGAAAACCAATTGAATGGAAAATAATGAAAATTAAATAAAAAATAAGTGCACTAATTTTCATTGAAACCCTTCCTATTCATCGCAGGACCCTTAAGATTTAAGGGGAATCCGGCATTAAAAAGTAAAAGGCACTAAAGGTAAACGAAAATATGTCGGTCGTAGAGGTTTTTCAAATTGATCCGGTCTACCCTCAAGTTTTTCGTCTCTGGGTTTTCTTAATATAATATCCCCAATTCAATTTTCTAAATCTATTCCTACCGATTAAGTTAAATCTCCAACTCTCTACCTTCTAAAATGTAAAATGTATTATATTTCTTTTTTATCTTTTCCTTTTAAGAATTAACTAAATAAAATATTCTTCGTGTGTTTAGGATAAGTATTTGATTATTTCCTTTAATACGATTTTCTGGTTTACTTAATATTTAATATAGTCCGATGCCAATTTATGTTCAGTTATTATCAAGATTATAGCATAATGTTTTTTTTTATGTTGGTTTCGTCATTTCTTTTTGCGTCAAATTGCGTGTCCTGGTCTTGTTATTTTCTTGCGTTTATACCGACTCATTGCTTGGTAGGTCTTGGTAAGGTTTTTTTGTTATGCTGCCCCGAGGCGAGCCTCCATTTTTATTGGTTTTTTATATCATTTTTATCCATAAAGGCTTTTCTTTCTTTCTTTATTCGCTCAATTTTATTTTTTTGTCTCGCGGTTTCGTTATACTTGCCGAGATGGTTTACACCTCGAGGCGAAGTTTTTAGAAAGGGAAGGGGGTTGAAAGCGACGCTATTTCTTGTAAAAAAAAGATAAGAGTATTCTTTATTTAAAAATGTTTCCAATTTTTTTTGTTTGTCGCCTTTTCTTTCGTGCAAATTTCTACTTAAGATGAAGAAAATAAGTTTTATTTGGATATTTGTTTCAAATTTTTGATTTAATTGAAACTTTTAACAAACTAGCGGCTGTCACCGGTCCACAAATACGTTCAAACATGATGTACAACCCATTCATTTTACACTTCCATAGTCTAACAGGTCTTTTTGCGATGTTTCGATTTTATAAACAAAGTCGAATGTCAAGCCAAAAACTTTGTTCGATGACAAGCCCGTACACGTTAAAACATATAAAACATATCTCAATGTGTGTGGGGACCCTTTGTGGTACCTAATGATCGAAATATCACTTCGTTTGATAGTAAACTTTAAAAATGTGTTTCCACTATAATATTGTTTTAACTGTAGGTAAGTCTTGAGTAGAACTCATAAACTTAAATACATTTAAAATAAATAACTGATCGAGGGGATTGCTAAATTAAATTTATCACCGATTCAAAGTAGAATCTGAGTAACATCATTACTCAAGTGGAAGAACCGCGCTAAGTCTCACTCGACTTTGGTTTGTTAACAGCTTTAAACTGATGTAAAGAACTTTTAGGTGTGTCAAAGAAATCGATTTGTTTATTGGCAAAGGGTTTGTTACATTTCGATGGTTGACGGACAACCAAAAAGCTTCTGATATCATAATCTAATCTATTAAAGAATTTTGGATGGTATGATAAGTTAGTCTCACATTATCTTTAACCTGATGTGTACAGCCTAATTTGTAATAGCTCTTCTATTTTGAAATCCATCTAATTATTCTTAATTATATACTCATGTGACATTGTATGTGCGTGTTTGTATTTGTGAAATGTATTCATGAATGTCTGTATGCATTCCTTATGCAACTATTTATAAGCACTTATATTTTTTTGTTTTTTTAATAACATATATATATATATATATATATATATATATATATATATATATATATATATATATATATATATGTATGTGTGTGAGTATAAGATTTTTATAGCTGCTTGTTTTTTCCAGTACAAGTTTTATTTATGTATTAATTAATTATGAATTATTTATGTCTTGAATTAAACCGTTGAATTATATTTTATTCTCATGAAGACGTATAACATTGCTGTAATATGTGTTATATTCAATATTATGTAGCATATATTACGTTGTATATTATCAAATGCTTTATTATTTTCTTAGCTTCTTATTTACATTTATCGAACCTTATTTTCCACTCCCACTATTTTTTTTTTTTTTTTTTTTTATTGAAAAAAACAACATATACATTTAATAAAATTTTAAATTCAATTACAATAATTCATTAATAGTATACAAAATAATAGTATATAATATAAAACTGATTGTTGCTATACTCCTCTACAAGGTTGCCCGAGCGTAGAGGAGGAGTCTAATCTTATACTGGTATATTTAAATTTAATAGTAATCATCATTTAAGTTTGTAATCATATTATATTTAGTATTTTTTAATATTGGCTCTTATTTATTACTGGGTAATAAGTAATTTTTTCACTATCCTTATTCTTATTCACACCTAAATAAAGACAATTTTAAATGTGTAGGATTTATATTTTTAATGTTAAATTGACGATCTTAGCGTATTGGATATTATTGTTAGTTGATATGTTAGTATCATTCTGATGCATATAAAGTTAGATAATTTGGAATAGCTTATCTTTTTAGTTAAATTTATATACTCGTATAATAATCAAAACAACATAATATAATCAAGTGATATGACCTTCATCCGTGAATTTACAACTAATAAAATCAGTCTTGATATTTCCATCAACTACGGAGGTCGGGTATTTTCATTAAATTCATCTATTTCGTTTGCTTATTTTTCTTAAATGTAAATATTTTTATTTATCAAATTACTATTTTATCAACAATTAACTTTAATGGTAATTTAGTGTTATATATAATACAGATTTAATTATTTTATTTAATTTTGAGTCGAGGTTCTCGTATTATTTGTTTTTAAAATGGGTTTTGAGATGTGTTTTAAAAGTATTGTATTGTGTAAGCAGTTTTAGATTTTCCGGTAATTTATTATAAAGCTTTGTTCCTACGTGTGTCCAGTGTTTTGTTGCCGTTGTTGTTCGGGATCTTGGTGTTTTCAGAAATTGACGCGTTTGACTTCTTGTTTTATAGCTATGTTCTACAGGTAAAAATGTATTATAATATTTTTTAATCATTAATATCGTCGCATAAGAAAATAGATCATAAATGTTTAATATATTTAATTGTTTGTATAGTGGTACAGGTGAATCGTATTTACGTTTGTTGCATATTAATTTAAGTAATATATTTTGAGTCGACTGTAGAGTAGCTAGTGTTGAAGGATAGGCCGCTCCCCATGCAACTACGCAATATTGTAAATGCGATTGTACTAGCGCGAAGTAAACCTGCTTCAGTGTTTTGATGTCACAAATATTTCTTAATGTTAAGAAGATATAAATCATTTTTCTTATTTTATTATTGAGTAAGTTGATGTGCTCAGTCCATTTCATCCTGCTGTCTATTATAATACCAAGATATCGAGTACTATAGACTCTATTTAGAGGAATACAGTTGCAATGTTTATCGCTTTCATTACAGTTAGGATCGTGTATTTTCAACTGAGACGCACTTGGTTGTCCTTTTTTGTTTAGCGAAAATGTGATATATTGCGATTTAGTTATATTCAAGGACAGACTATTTTTTTTTAACCAATCGGATAATATGTTCAAGCCTTCATTAGCCGATATGTGAACATCATTCCAATTTTTACCTGTAAATAAAACAACAGTGTCGTCTGCGAAAGAATATATTCTACCTTTTAACGTTAGTTTGCAAAATTCAGCAACATATACAGAAAAAAGCGTAGGTCCTAACACAGTTCCTTGAGGTATAGCGAATTCGGAAATTTTGGGATCACTGATAAAATGAGATATTTTAGTGGAATGTTCTCTGTCGGTTAAATACGACTTAAACCAGTTCAAAATATTGCCTGATATACCGTTTTTATACAAGACGTTAATTAAGGATCGATGTGGAACAGAATCAAATGCCTTAGCGATGTCCAAAAAAACTGCAATAGGATATTCATTGTTGTCTAATGCTCTATATATATCTTTAGTAATATCTGAAACTGCATCTTGTGTACTTATCCCTTTTCTAAAGCCAAATTGGTTTGAAGGGATGATATTATATTTCTCTAAGTAGTTGACTAACTGTTTTTTCACTACTTTTTCAATTATTTTTGCAATATTTGAAATCAAAGAGATCGGACGATAATTTTTCATATCCCTTTTATCTCCTTGCTTAAAAAGAGGGGTGATTGTAGATTTTTTAAGTATTTGAGGAAAGCAGCCCTTCTGTAAACTGACATTTACAAGATGCGTAATAGGTTCAATTAGTACCTGTTTATTTCTTTTAATCATTCCTGTTGTAATTCCGTCCCAACCTGGTCCAGATCCTCCTCTTAGCTCTAATATACAGACTTCTATTTCTTCTTTTTTTACTTTATTAAATGAACTGATACAACTTTCAGTGAGTTTCTCCTGGTGTATTTGTTTTAGAGAATCAAAGCCAAGTTTGGTTGCTATATTTTTCCCTACATTTGCAAAGTAATCATTAAATGCATTCGCACAATCTTTGGCATTATTTACGGTTGAATTGCCCAAGTAAATTTCTTTAATGTCTTGCGTGTTCTTTTCTTTATTATTGATAATGTTGTTGATAACTTGCCATGTTTTTTTTCATATCTCCTTCTGCACTAGCTATTTTATTTCTATAGTAATCTCGTTTAGCCGTTTTAGTTAGAATTTTGAATTTAGTGATATACTTTTTTACGTAATCTTTAAGTTCAAAATTAAATGGTTGTTTTTTAAGTTTTTTTGAAAGGTTTTCTTTTCTTCTTAATGATACCATTAATCCATATGATATCCTTGGTTTAATATTTCTATATTTTCTTTTTTTATTGTTTATAACTATTTCTTTCTGACATGCTGTTATATTTGTTTTTATTTTATCTATTAAAATTGTTGCACATTTATTTGGTTCTGTTTCTTCTAATATATCTTTCCAGTCTGTTGCTTGTAATAAAGTGTCAAATTTATTTTGATCTAATAGTTTGATTTTTATTATCTGTGTTTGTTCAGCGTAAGATGAGATGCTATGAATGTATGTAACGGCGTAATGATCTGTTATATTTAATTGTAGTATTATGGGAGTTATCAGGTTCATATGTGAAGGATTTGTAAACAAATGGTCTATTGTGGTCGAAGAATTACTAGAAACTCTAGTTGGACTTGAAACCATAGGTATCAGTTTATTTAAGGTCATCATGTCTAAATATGCTTGCTGCATTTTATTTGTTTTTCTTAAATCTTTTATACATATGTTTATACTATTTATCTTTTATACTATTACAATATATAAGTATTTATCCTTTACTCTGTTAAAGGTATTTACATTTGCTCAATACTAGATTTGAGTGCAGATAAAAAAAAAAAAAAAATATGTATTAAAAAAACAACCTAAATAAAATATCTTAATTTAAGTTTTTTTTTACGTTGCGTAAAAGAGAGTTTTTCTTGCCACTTTCTTCTAAACTCGAATCTCATGAAAACTTCTAAAGCTTGTCTGTTTTTAAGAAGGAAAATATTGAAGAAAAAAATTACAATTTGAATTTTTCTTTTTCTCTTCAGAGAATTCCTATTTTATTCTAAGTAATAAATATAAATAAATATATTCAAAATACATAAGATGCCGACAAAAATAATAAATAAAGAATTTCAAAACAAGTTGCAACAGTTTTAAATATAAAATGTGAATGTATCATTTTTCCTAAGCTGTTAGAATACACTAGCATGATGTACTCTCATATACCAAGTATACAATACAATATGAAGAGGAATTATTGTTTCAAAAATACGTTTCTGAGAGATGTACACGTTTTAAGGGCCCCTGAGTCTAAGATGTTTAGAGTATACTCTATAACACATCCTCGAATACTTTTGTGATGTTATACTTTTACCTCCAGGCGGGAGAAGAAGTTAACTTAACTGCCTGGTTTTTAGGTTGTTAAGTGTTTTAACTGCCTGGCCGAGCCATTGGGAGTTATGGCAAAACTCCTTGTAAATTCAGTGCAGCCAACCTTATTCTAGTAAAAGAACTGCGTTTAAACGGATTTTACGAAGATTTAAGTTGGCAACACTGTTTCAAACATGACTCGCAATCAGTTGTTTTTAAATATTTCTTTGTTTTCCGTGTTTTGAGTAAATTTTCTATTAATTGTGTTGTTTTTAGTTAAATATATTAGTTCTTTTTAAAATAAAGTTACGTAATATTATATCTAACTATTTTTTTTTTTTAAATAAATATAAAAATATGTATTTTTTGTTGAATAAAATAAGTTAAAATTAAAATTTTCAAATATTTTTTTCTCCCTTCGGGAGTAAAAATCACTTGCACCCTCGCGATAATTAACTCCCTCGGCTTCGCCTCAGGATCCAACTTCATCGCTCAGGGTGCAATCACTTACTTTACTCCCTTGGTGCGTAAATAACTATTACTCTAATTTATTCAAGTTACTCCCTTTTTTTAAATCTTTCAATTTTTTTTTATTTGAATAAAAGTATCAATTTAGCAATATTTAATGAGCGCAGATGGTTGAAATTATAATGGGACTATCTTGTGGGCTATATTTTACAAGCCACCCTAGTTTCTTAAATATCAGATGATTGCATTTAAAGATGTAGGTGTGAATAAATTTATATTTTTGTGCAAATATCAAATCTGCTAAATTTGATTGTTAAAAGTTCATGTGGGACCAACAATGGGCTAATTAAGACCTACCACCAAAATTTCATAAAAATTAAATGACAGACAGACCAAAAGTATAATATAGGACCAAAAGTGTCTGAAACGGTTATTTGACTTTTTTTACGTATAAAGAAAAAATATTTTTTCCGTGGTAGGCTGTGAAATAGTAACTTTAGAGCCTAAAAGACATACCTAAATTCCATTTTTTCATTACGTGGACTTAAAAAAATCTTTTCATTACTCCTAGCTGTAAAGAAAAAATCTTTTACGTCCTAGGAACTAAAAGATTTTTTATGTCCGGCGGGTAGTTGTCAAAACTTCCGTTAGTACCGCTGCAGTCTTTGTAGAAATGCTTCTAGTACGATTAAAATCCGCTAGATGTCAATGCGTTTTATTTATCTTTTCTTATAGTGTAACCTCTTTTTAAGGTTTCTTTTTTTAAGTCTTAAGTATGTACTAATATTTGTTATTATTATAAATTGATTAGTGATTAATATATAATGTTTTTTCATTGTCTGCTACCTCGGAAAAAATAGCATATGCTACGCGACTGTGAAGTGTTTTTTCTTTACCTTGGAAATATTTACTGTCTCGCTTCGCTCGACAGTAAATGTAATTGCCGCGGTAAAGAAAAAACTCACTTCACAGCCTAGTAACATAATATACTATTTTTCAGTACGATCACATAGTTTCTATTGTCTTGGGTAAGCTCGGAAGCAAAGCTTTAAAAAACTTTGCTGTCGAGTGAAGCCTTAGGCCTTAAATAGTTAATATCCTTAATATTTTGTAATAGTACATTACGCGTCTAGTGCAGAAAGTAGCATTTTGCATGCGAGCAGGGAGTTTGCACCCGAGCAACAGCGAGGGTAGTAAATCCACACGAACAAAGCAAAATGCAGTTTTCGCACGAGTTGCGTACCTACGATTGTTGGATTTTAATAATAAATACAGAAAAAAATATTTAATAAACTTCCTCCTTTGTAAGTTTGTATTTCTCTTTTGATAAAGATGACAATCATTCAATAGTTGTATTTTGTGCCGAATTAATTATGTCGAGAGGCGTATTATAATTATAATAGGTAATTATAATATATTATTATATTATATTAGGCGTTATAATGACATAAATAAATAATTTTTTTCACTAAAAACTCGATATAAACAGTTACTTTAATTAAACAAACAACAAATTAATAATAATAATAAATAAGATATGTATTTCCATTCCAACAAGCAAACAATAAATTCCGAATTTTAATAATGAAAGATTCTAATTAGTTTTGTTAAATGTAAACAAACTCTCTAATCGTGCGTTAAGGTGAAGAATTCTTCTTTTTTACCGCACTAGGGCGAAAAGAAAGAGGAATTATGCATTATGAAACGCGCATGCGCAATTAATAAAATTACGTAAAGAATCACTTTCTACGCATCTAAACAAAGGTGCAATGTTTATATTTCGTATCAATCGTAGATAAACATATTAAAAGTAGTCTGCAATTTATTGTGACACATACCTTTTTCGCGTTCTGTAACCTACTTAAATGGTAAGAGTGAAGGAGATTGGTTGGAATTAAAGTCCGTGGTTGTGGTTATACACACTTATACATTCTACAAGGCCACATAAAAAAACCTCTTCAACTAATTAAATGATGTTATTCTTATTCAAACCATTATTACCTAACTTTGTTTTCTTCTTTCATTTCAAATCTGTCAAATTTGTTTAGGTTTAGGACTATGTTAAATTATCATTGACACACGTCTGGAGATTAAACGATCATCTGATCGTATTTTTTTATATATTGTGGTTGGACAATTATAGACTATTTTATTATTATTATTATTATTGCTTCCGAGCTTACCGAAGGTAACGGAATGTCTTCACTTTTAAGAACAAAAAAATTTGATGTCTCCGATTTTAAAAATTCCAAAACATACATTTTTTTCGGACATCAGGGAACATTTTTGATCTCGTGTCTGTTTGCCTGTCGGTCTGTGAGTCCGCGAATCCTGAAACGTGTGACGATAACTTGAGTAAATGTCGACCGATTTTGATGAAATTAGGTAGAAATGTTCATTTTATCAATGCTCACGACGAGTCCATTAGACACCGTTATCTGTCCAAGCGTTCACGCGTAACGCTCGCGTAAACGTGAACTTCAAATTTAAAATTAAAAATCAAACTTCATCTATTCAATGAGACAATCATTTTTTTCAAATACAATTTTTTAGAAAAATTATCAGCGACATCGCTATGAAGTGTTAAAGATCACTAAAACTATATTAATTGTTTTTGCACAATAAACAATATAACAATAATGTTAATGTTAATATAACAATAAAATACATGATAGTATGCGAGGAAGCTATGTGCCACACTAATTGGCTGTCTATTTTAATGGTTACTAGAGGGCTCTGCCCCCTACTCGCTTCGCTCGTCGAAAAGCAAATCCGCTGCCTTGAACCTTCGCACAATTTGACAGTTTGACATATTTGTTTGTTTACAAAACTTTTTTAATAATATTAATAGATTATTTTATTAATATTATTATTATTTTGTGGTTAGCCGATTATTAGATTATTATTTTAAATTATACCACCAGTGAGTTTTTATTTAATTATGTATTCTATCATATGGTTTGATTACCACAAAATATCGGTTAATACAACCATTTTTTTTTTTTTTTTTTTTTTTTTTTTTTTTTTTTTTTTTTTTTAAATGAATACAATTTAATTTGCGCAGATGATTTAAATTAATATGGGCCCAACTGTGGGCTACATTCGACAGACCATCCAAATTTCTTTAAAGGTTTATGTGTTAAGAAAAAAGACTTAGTGCGTATGTGGAAGAAAGGCTTATGAGCGCAGAAGGTTGAAACTTAAAAATTCAACAATGGACTCATTATGACCCAACACCTAAAATTTATTAAAATCACCTAAAAATTTATTAAAATCGAATAGTTTTTAAGATATTTAGACTCGCAAAATAAAATTGTAGACAAACGCGAGACAAAAAAATCCCTGTTATCTAAAATGAATTTTAGTCTTAAGATTTTATAGTGAAAAGCTTTCATTTCCTTTGTTAAGGTCAGTAGCAATATTTGGTGTATGCTTTATTTAGTTTTGTGGTCTGGATGCCACTCAATAGCGGCGGAATGAACTCGTGGCATAATTTATTATTTGTTTAATGTTTAGTAATTATTTATTATGTGCCAATTGAGGATTCTGTATAATTACCTAACTAATTGTGGTTTATTTTTTGGTTGCTATTTCAAGTAATAAAATAATAGTATGATTTTAGTAATTAATTTTTTATGCTTATATATTTTTTAAATCGTCACTATCTAAGATATGTCTAATCCAACCTATTTAAAGTAGTAAATAGGTTATTCTGATCAAGAATAACCCAACCAATGGTATTAAACATATTAAAAATTTGGTGATCTCGTCTAGAAATTTAAAATCAAATTATTTTGTTTGAATCTTTTCTCTGTAACGTTATTATTCTTAGATAGTTATGACTTTAGGTAATTAATGTGTCAGTTATATTTATTTGAGCTTATGAATCTAAAATTGCTCAACAGTGTTGATTTTTGAGAATGATCAATTAACTAGAAAGACTTAAAGAATATCATTACCTTTTCTTGTATAGAAAAATAATCATTCTTAAGATTTCTCTAAATGCATCCTTCGGTAAGCTCGGCAGCAGTATCGCATTTTATAAAATTTATTTATTATGAAGGTATTGGTTTTACTGTATTGCAGGTTGTGGTTTTTTATGCCGAATTAGACAAAAAGTACTTTTTCTCGATGAGAAAAAGAATAAATTTTTGATTGGGTTGTATATAAACTTGCACGTGTCGGCTACCTCTTGAGTTATCTCCATCCGCCGACTTAGACATTAAATAACAATTAAACTTAAATTTTAAAGTGACTTCTAAAAAATGCCAAGAGTAACAATAAATACCACTCAGGGCCGTAGTATCAGTGTAATAGCAAACTAAATTTTAAAGACTGCGCTCGGTGGCGCAGCTGTTGTATTGTTCTTTCTCTATCTTACCAAATAATTTTCTACAGCTAGATTTTAGTATTCCAGCTGGGTAAAGCTTGGATGTTTCAGCCACAGAAAAAACCTTCTACCACTTTTTTTTCTCGATCTCAATTTTCTGGTGCTCGTCTGAAGCCAAGGCCTGTTGTATCATGCATGTTGAATGGGATAGGTCTGAAATTCTACGTGTGTAAGGATAAGTCCTCTGTTAGTAGTTGAGTTCGGACAAGTAAATAATTTCTAGGAGGACGGGGCGTGTTAGTGGTCTGTAGCCGGTGGTCCGTCCTCTGCCGAAACACCGGCTTTGGATGGTTCATGGAGATAAAGCTGGGGAGGAGAGAGGTTACCATCTGCACTATATCTCGCCCCCCTCCCCCCTCCCCCATTCCCCTTGGTCTCTCGCGTTTCCCCAGCACTGCCGGTGGAAATTCTGAAATCAGAATTGCAAATCTAGGTCCCCGCCGGTCCACCTCCGTCCCTCCCGAAAACGGGAAGAGCCGCTAACTGCGTGAAAATCCATTGTCAAACCACTTAACTAAAGCCCTGGATCCCTTCCTAGCCCCCTCCCGCCCTTATACTCTGGAATTTCCTAATCAATCCAAAACGTCAAACACCCCTTTACAACCCCGTCCGATCCGGCCAATCCCCAAACCACCTCGCGAAAATTCGAACGTTGAATCAAATTTCGAGAGTTGATGAAGTGATGAAAATCGAATTTTCCCTTGTCTAATCAGGAGCGTTTAACGTCTCGGTTAATATTGGAAATTAATAACTCGTCGCTTTTGGGCTAAATAACCTTTACAAAATACTGTCTCTACTGCTTAGTCATGTTATTTAGTTCGGAAAACGAAGAATACCGAGAAATACATTTTTTTTTATCTCGTCTAGGAAGTACTAATATCAGGAATGCTATATCCTTTTAACAACACATTTTGTATGATATCTAATTCTGCCGTTAAAAGTTCTGGTCATTTTCATCCGATATTATTTTTCTTTAATTCACCTCAAACTCATTTCACCTCAAATATTTATATAAAAATATTTAAAAACTGACTAAAATCAAGCTAGAATTTTGTGAACAAGTTATTCTTTTGGTGCCTTTTAAGAATATAATAATATTTGGTCGACTAAGTTCGTCTGCAGGACATAGCTTGGCCATAAGCTGTTAACAAAACATACCGGTGGAAAGCAGCCATCATTTTAGTTAGTAGACCAAAAATCAAGTTGATGTTAGTTTGTCAGTAATCAATCACATTGACCGCCAAAAAGGATGGGTATTTCCGCTCTGTATTTCTTAACGAACTTACCCGACGCAACATTTTCTTAAAGAGCCCCAAAAGATTAACTTATACTGTAACAATTTATTATATTTTATAACCCTCTATATTTAAAATTCGCGGCAGGAATTTTGTGAGGGTTCAATGTTTTAAGGGGGGCTGAGGGTTTTCTTTTATAGAAACAACTTTTTATTTCATTAATAGGTCAGTTTATTTTATTTTTAGTTTCAGTTAGGAACAACTTTTATTTTATTGATTATTTATAGGCTAGAAGGTAAATGTAGTTAAAGTTTCATTTTCGTTTCTTTTTCCTTTTCTTGGGAGTTCTGTCTGGGAGAACTGAAGAAGGGAAGGTTACAGTTGGTCAGGTTAGGTCATCGAGTGTGTTAGCCTCATGTCCTGATAGTGAAGTGATTAATAAGTTGGTAGTCTAACCAGTTTTCACATTGAATGTGGATTATTAGAGTACAGTCACGTCGTTGGATTGAGGAGAACAGTATTTTCTTCCTGAGTACTCCAAGGTTTGGTTTGACAGCCGTCTAGACCGGCGCGGCGTCCACGTACAGACGCACGCCATTGAAACTTCTTAAGGAAGTACAGTTGTAAAATAAGTCATCACCACCAGACCTGCAAACTTCATCGGACAAGGTTGGCCAATTCCTTTTTATTTCCTCTCCCAACACCCCAAAATATACTAGACGGGAAATTCAAGAAGGGCTGGATCTCACTTCCTCCCCCCTCGAGACTTCTCCCCTCCTGGACACACCATAGAATCATTTTCTTTTTTCTTTCACGTATAAATTTTTCTTAAAAGTAATTATTATTTTCTGTTATCATTTTCTTTTGTATTATTTTGGGCCTGCGTCAAAATCAGTCGAGTGGACGACCACTCTTAGGAGAATATGTGATGGGGCCCCAAGGTACCTTACAATTACTTATTATGTACATTGCATTACAAAACCAGCATCTACCTAATTTGTCTCACGAATTTTACAACTTTCTAATAATTATTCTGAGCTGGTAAGTAAGTTTTTTTGGGCCGATCAGCATACCGCTGTTCATTGTCAATACTTACCTTATAAGTACATATTTCTTTAATATAAATTTAATTCTTTAAATTACAGTTGTACTCTGGTACGTTCTTTACCTCTTTTCTAAATTTAACTTTCTGGCTACTAGATGCCATCATTGTGTTGTCACAAGTTATTTTGTCTGGTGTCGTCTAGTTCCATTTCTTCCTCTACTGGTTTTCCCTGTTCCCCAGTTTCCTCTCTTTCCTTCCTTCCTTTGTGGCCGTCTTAAAATATACAGGTGTTACGTCTGTCTTATTTCTTTCTTCCTCCCCTTCCTTTCTTTTAATTTTTTCAGAACAGGGTGGCGCCTATTCTATTCATCACTACTCCGACCCGTACCGTCTGAGTTGGGCATTTCTTTATTTTTTTATTTGTAATAATCGCAATAGAGCATTACATAAACTTGCGCCCAGAGCGTGGGGCTCGAAAGGTTTGTATTTCTATGTCAAATTTTTGTAGGAAATTAGGTAGGAATTGTAGGTCCTATAGGTAGGTTTCAGTTTGATGATACCTTCAGTTATCACCAGAATTAGTTTATTTATTCAATATTTAACATTCAGAACTCAGTATTACAATAGAAATATATTTTCAATCATCATTACTTACAGTTTCAATAAAGTTATCCATCAAATTATAAAATCTTTTCATGTTAATCAAATCTTTTAATTTTAATCACATCTTTTCTAATCTTCATTTACCTATATCAAATTCAATCACACATTTTATGATTTTCTTTTTATTTTATGTTCTTCTCACTGGTAGAATCACTTTATCTGGTTTTTATGGTAATATTAATAACAAATTCCAGAGGAAAGATATTGTTTTATTTTAATTATTTAAAGAATCACAGTTTAAAGACACTTTTAGTTTGTTTACGTTTTAAAACTATACAGATAAGAGCCCTGGCCATTCTTCTTTATCTTCGAGTCAGTGGTGCAAAGGTCAGGTGGGTGAAGCAGATTATTAATTTCTTAATAGAGATTTACAAATCAGGCAGCCCCTTCTCCATTCTCCCCGGGAGGTTTGAATTTTTATCTTCTCACAAGATTTAATTTTCTTTTCTTCAAAATTTTATTTTATACGTTTATCATTGGTGACTTCTGGAAAAGTTTTAGGTTTAATTTACTTATAAGCTTTAGATTTAAATTTGTTTGGGCGAATCCTTTTGTTTGCTTGAGTGGAGTGCATCAATTAGAGTTAGGATTTTTATTTTTAAGGCCGGCCGTAATATTAAGACACCGTAATTATAAGATAATTTTAGGGGTCCAAATCAGTCATTCTAGTTAGAACAAATCTTTTTTAAGATAAAATTCTTTATTTATTTTAATACATATATTTATTACATTATACTTATATTTATTTACATTCTATGTTTAGTAATGTATTACATAATATTATATAATTTTATTATTTAATTATTTTTTCCAATTTGTACATTGAACTGTTGTACTACTTATGTTATTTTTTCCTTTAATTTTATTATTTAAACTTTGCTGGGACGGATCCAAACTTAGATTTATGAACTGTAATTTTAAGAGTTTAGGTTTAATGAATAGATTAGTTTTTTTCAGGAGTCATCTAGAACTTTTTCCCCGTTCGCTTTTTCAGCGCACAACAATTTTTTTGACTTTTATATTAACTTTGGACTTTTATTTTAATTTTGGATTTTATTTTATTTTGAATTTCATTTATTTTTTTAAATTCTATTATTAAATAATAGCTTCGTTTTTCCTTTTAATTTCATTTAATTTTAAAACTTTATTTTTAATTTCATTTTGAGAAGATGGATATTGATCGTTTGGAGAAGGACGAAATTGAGTATGAGTTAGAGGTGAGAGGAATTAGTGGGCTAAACACGGTTGAAGCGATGAGGTCATCATTAAGGACTCTCTTAAAAGTTGAGAAAGAGACCAAGATGTCCACCATCCCTGAATCCCCAGCGAAGAAGAGGGATCCCGAAGTCGAGCTAACCGTAATATCGGCAAAAATTGAAAATCTGGAAGAAAGGATAGCGAAGTTTTCTGGGGTCAAGGGTGACAACGACCATAAGAAAATTTCGACTAAGTTCATCCATACCCATAACCGTATAACCAGATGTCCTATTCCGGAGGATTCTCCACTGCTAGTTAATAGGTCAACGATCCTGAAGAAACTCTTGGATCTTAGGGATCATTTTGATAGTAAACTGTCGTCTACGAGTCCAACGAGACAGGAGGGAGAGACTTCTGGTTTGGTTGTTGGTCAGGAAGGTTTATTTGATTCTTCTGGTGACGAAGGAGTAAGTGGAGCACAACGCCCTGAAACACCAAGTCTACCCTTCCCACGCGCAGGTCATAAGAAGAAACATAACCTAACGGTTGAGGATCTACTTAAGAATTTACCCTGCCCTCCTAGCAGGAGAAAAGTCGTCCCTACTAAGGATTGGGGTATTAAGTTTTCAGGGGATGGAAAAGGCAGATCCTTGCGTTCTTTCTTAGAGGAAGTTGAGTTTTATAGCACTGCGAGGAATGCGACTGAGGAAGATTTATGGCGTGGCGCTATTGATTTATTCGAGGGACCGGCGCTCATGTGGTTCAAGTCGATTTGCCGAGACATTTCTTCGTGGTCGGAGCTCGTAGTTCTTCTTAAGGAAGAATACGAGGATGATGATTACACGGTAGAATTGACCGCAGAAATGTTAAGAAGAACACAGGGCCTTGATGAGAAATTCGGTGACTATATAGCGGTCATGAAAACGTATTTTTCGAGGTTGGAGATGTCTGACGAGTCAAAATTAAAAATTTTATTTCGAAACATCTCACCTTACTTTTATGACCGCATAAGACAATTTGGAATTAATACGGTTGAAGATTTCGTCAAGACAGGCCGCCGCATTCAAGCCGACAAATCGCACATGGACAAATACAAGCCACCACCGTCATCAAAGAAAACCTTACTGGAGCCGAATTTAGCATATCAGGGATCTTCGACGTCAGCTTCCTACTTTCCAAAGGAGAATCGCGGAAGTAGAGTGAGTGAAGTGCGAGTATCGAGTCCAGAAGAATGTAGGCCTAGTCAACGGTTGTCAAGTTCTGACTTTAAATCTAGTAAACGACCTCAGAATCGGACCGATAGACGAGGAAATAAATGTTTTAACTGTCAGGAGGAGGGTCACTATTTTTACCGATGCCCGAAGCTTGGATTTTGTGGAAGTTGCGGTAATCGAGATTTCAGCAGGAGACAATGCTCTCGTTGTCCACCTCTAAAATCGGGAAACGGCGACGGGAAGCGACAGTAAAGGGTCCTCTTCGCCTCCCCAAACATGTTCTCAAGACCCAAGAAAAGGAGAGAACCCAGTGGTTGGATGTTGTACGCTCTTTTCTTTCGAGCGAACGCATTAGCGGATTAATAACGTCAACTACTGGAGATTCTCGTCCTTACATCGCAATATCTATTTTGGGTTACCCTATGTTGGGACTTTTGGATTCAGGAGCATCCCGGACTTTAGTTGGTCAGCGTGGCTGGGATTGTTTACAAAAGTTAGGTTTAAAGCTGAACGATGCCTCCGGAATTCGGTGTTCTGTTGCTGACGGAAGATCGTGTGACATTTTAGGATGCGTCGACGTACCGATGGTGCTGGATAGCAAGCTTCGAGTTATTCCGACACTTGTCGTTCCATCCATCTCGAACGAACTTATTCTCGGTCTTGACTTTTGGCGGGAGATGAATATCATTCCGGATCTTGCTGAAAATATGTTCCAGTTCCGAGAAGATGTAGCAAGAGTTTCCGAGGTGTTGTTGTCTGAAGACCATCTTACTTTAGGACAGCGCGAACAACTTACGACGGTCACGAATGACTTCTTCAGTCGTATGGGAGAAAAACTGGGTTGTACAGGATTGGTGGAGCACGCCATTGATACCGGTGACGCTGCCCCAATCAAACAACGGTACTATCCGGTTTCCCCAAGCGTGCAGGCAAATATGAACGAGGAGCTTGACCGCATGCTGGAGCAAGGAGTGGTAGAGCCTTCCAACTCACCCTGGTCATCCCCAGTGGTGATGGTGTCCAAACCTGATGGCACGTATCGTTTCTGCGTTGATTTTCGGCGGATCAATTCAGTCACGAAAAAGGATGCCTACCCGCTTCCTTACGTGTCCCACATTCTTGATAGGTTGAAAGATGGAAAGTTTATCACCACTCTTGACATCAAGTCCGCTTTTTGGCAGATACCAGTGGAAGAGAAGTCTAGGGAAAAGACTGCATTTACGGTGCCAACACGTGGGCTTTTCCAATTCAAGAGGATGCCTTTTGGCTTACATAATAGTCCTGCAACCTGGCAAAGGCTAATTGACAGAGTGTTAGGAGCAGACATCGAGGTCTATGTTTTTGTGTACCTCGATGACATTATTGTGTGTACCCCTGACTTTGAGACTCATATTAGAGTGCTTCGTCTAATCTTCGAAAGACTTCTCAAAGCGGGGTTAACACTCAATAAAGAAAAATGTCGGTTTTGTTGTCAGCAGCTCAAATACCTTGGCTATGTTGTAGACTATTATGGTTTAAGAGTGGATCCAGAGAAGGTGAGCGCAGTTGTGGACTATCCTATACCCAAGACTCCGAAGCAGATGAGACGCTTCCTGGGAATGGCGTCTTGGTATAGACGATTTGTTTCAGCGTTTAGCAGTATTGTGTCACCATTGACGGCCTTATTGAAGAAAGGAGCTAAATGGATTTGGTCTGAGGAGTGCCAAACGGCTTTTCGCAAATTAAAAGAAAGTTTAATAGAAGCACCGGTTCTAACATGCCCTGACTTCCAAAAACCTTTCTTTGTACAGACAGATGCCAGTGAGGTTGGGTTAGGAGCTATTTTGTCACAAGAGCATCCCGATGGTGAGCGGGTTATAGCTTTTGCGAGTCGCTCTCTCAATAAATTGGAACGGAAGTATTGTGCCACTGAACTCGAAGCTCTCGCAGTTCTGTGGGCAATTGAGAAGTTTCGAGCTTATTTAGAGGGACAGAGTTTCACGGTAGTTACAGACCACATGGCTTTGAAGTGGCTATTAAGTTTGAAAGAGCCCAAGGGTAGACTAGCTCGATGGATTTTACGGCTACAACAGTATGATTTTGAAGTCAAGCATAGACCCGGAAAGCTCAATACTGTTGCAGACGCTTTATCCAGAGCACCTGTGGCTGTTCTTAATCTCGACGATGAGGAGGAGATCACTGATACGTGGTACAACGGTATGTTGCAGAAGGTACAGGATGAACCGGTTAAGTATCCCCTTTGGTGTGTGGAACAAGGGAAACTTTATGCGAATCGCTCACGGAGAAGAGGTTGTGCGGATGAGTCTTCATCTTGGAAAGTTGTCGTACCGAAGGATAAGCGGAAGGAAATCATAGCTGACAACCATGATTCTCCCCTCGCAGGTCATCTCGGTTCGTACAAAACAAAGATGAGACTTATGCAACGTTATTATTGGCCCGGTATGGCTGCGGACATCAAATCGTATGTGAGGAAGTGTCGCGTTTGTTTAGCTACGAAGACCGAGCCAAAGAAGCCAGCTGGTCTGATGGGGGAACAACGTGATCCAGGAGCTCCATGGCGGATGATAAGCGGAGATTTAATGGGTCCATTCCCAAGATCATCCAACCAGAACGTTTACCTGCTTGTCATTGTGGATTGTTTCACAAAATATGCTATTTTACATCCGATGAGAAAAGCCGATGCTAAAGCAGTTGCGAGGTTTGTTGAAGAGCATGTCTTCATGATGTTTGGCGTACCTCAATACTTCATCGCTGATAACGGTCCACAATGGCGGGGTCGGGACTTCGTTGAGAAGATGGACCAATATAAGGTCCGCATACTTTTTAATCCGCTGTACCACGCACAAAGCAATCCTACCGAACGATACAACAGGACCATCAAGACCATGATTTGTGCGTACGTTAAGGATAACCATAAGCATTGGGATCGCTACCTTCCCCAGCTTGGTTTTGCCCTTCGTACCGCGGTGAATGAGACGACGGGATTTTCTCCGTCTTATTTAACCTTTGGACGTCCTTTACATCCCAGCGGAGAGAGATTGCCAGGACAAGACGATCCTCTGATTGCTCCTCAGGATCCTACTGCAGAGCAAACCAATCGTCAAGTCAGTAAACTTCGTGACACCATTCAAACCGTACGAGATAATTTAAAAGTAGCCCATCTTAAGAATGCTCATTCTTACAATCTACGACGGCGTAATCTAGAGTTTTCGGTAGGTGATATCGTTTGGAAGAGAACACATTATCTTTCGGACGCTTCGAAAAACTTTACTGCAAAGCTAGCACCGAAATTTATTCGTTGTCGGGTGATAAGGAAGATCACACCCTTAGTGTATGAGCTTGAAGGAGATGGAGGGAAGAACCTAGGAAGATGGCACGTAAGTGAGTTGAAGAGGAACCCTACCGAATGAGAAGGGACACTTAAACAACAATCGCCGAATTGAAGATGTTTATTTTTTTGTTTTATTCGCGGCAGTGATTTTTTGTTTTATTCGTGGCAGTGAATTTTTTTTGTTTTATTCGCAGCAGTGATTTGTTTCTGTTTTATTCGTGGCAGTGACTTTTTTTTGGAAGGGACATGTTTTGTAACAATTTATTATATTTTATAACCCTCTATATTTAAAATTCGCGGCAGGAATTTTGTGAGGGTTCAATGTTTTAAGGGGGGCTGAGGGTTTTCTTTTATAGAAACAACTTTTTATTTCATTAATAGGTCAGTTTATTTTATTTTTAGTTTCAGTTAGGAACAACTTTTATTTTATTGATTATTTATAGGCTAGAAGGTAAATGTAGTTAAAGTTTCATTTTCGTTTCTTTTTCCTTTTCTTGGGAGTTCTGTCTGGGAGAACTGAAGAAGGGAAGGTTACAGTTGGTCAGGTTAGGTCATCGAGTGTGTTAGCCTCATGTCCTGATAGTGAAGTGATTAATAAGTTGGTAGTCTAACCAGTTTTCACATTGAATGTGGATTATTAGAGTACAGTCACGTCGTTGGATTGAGGAGAACAGTATTTTCTTCCTGAGTACTCCAAGGTTTGGTTTGACAGCCGTCTAGACCGGCGCGGCGTCCACGTACAGACGCACGCCATTGAAACTTCTTAAGGAAGTACAGTTGTAAAATAAGTCATCACCACCAGACCTGCAAACTTCATCGGACAAGGTTGGCCAATTCCTTTTTATTTCCTCTCCCAACACCCCAAAATATACTAGACGGGAAATTCAAGAAGGGCTGGATCTCACTTCCTCCCCCCTCGAGACTTCTCCCCTCCTGGACACACCATAGAATCATTTTCTTTTTTCTTTCACGTATAAATTTTTCTTAAAAGTAATTATTATTTTCTGTTATCATTTTCTTTTGTATTATTTTGGGCCTGCGTCAAAATCAGTCGAGTGGACGACCACTCTTAGGAGAATATGTGATGGGGCCCCAAGGTACCTTACAATTACTTATTATGTACATTGCATTACAAAACCAGCATCTACCTAATTTGTCTCACGAATTTTACAACTTTCTAATAATTATTCTGAGCTGGTAAGTAAGTTTTTTTGGGCCGATCAGCATACCGCTGTTCATTGTCAATACTTACCTTATAAGTACATATTTCTTTAATATAAATTTAATTCTTTAAATTACAGTTGTACTCTGGTACGTTCTTTACCTCTTTTCTAAATTTAACTTTCTGGCTACTAGATGCCATCATTGTGTTGTCACAAGTTATTTTGTCTGGTGTCGTCTAGTTCCATTTCTTCCTCTACTGGTTTTCCCTGTTCCCCAGTTTCCTCTCTTTCCTTCCTTCCTTTGTGGCCGTCTTAAAATATACAGGTGTTACGTCTGTCTTATTTCTTTCTTCCTCCCCTTCCTTTCTTTTAATTTTTTCAGAACAGGGTGGCGCCTATTCTATTCATCACTACTCCGACCCGTACCGTCTGAGTTGGGCATTTCTTTATTTTTTTATTTGTAATAATCGCAATAGAGCATTACAATACACAAAATTCTAGCTTGATATTAGCCAGTCACTTTAATGAATTGTGTGTTAATACTGTGATTTGGTTTATATAATTAATCAAAAATTACATTAAATTCACGATAATTAGATTTCTGCACCAAAAGGAAAGAGCTATTTAGGAATTTGTGATCTTTATTACATTTGCTTTATGTTTATAGGTTCCTGTAAATTTGTCAGTGTGTAAGTGCTATTTCGTGTTTAGAAACAATGATTTTCCTGCTCTTTAGTGATCTGGTTATGTTAAGCATTGGATTTAGCAAGTCAAACGAAACTTTAAATTACAATCAAAGGAAATTTATAATATAAACAAAAATGACTGCTTTCTACTTTAAACTTTTGTAGAGGGTTTATTTCATAAAACCGGAGCTTATTAGAATTGGAACAGCGGCGGTAGCAAGCATAAATCGCTGCTTTTCCTCCGGCTGATGACATTTCACTGCAGTAAAATGCAACAAAGGGTGTGTTTCAATTGTCAATTGTCTAGCCGGATCTTAGGATTACAAATTTTAGAAATTGGGGCACTCTCTATTTAATTTACATTTATTTTTTATAGGATACATGTAGAGAGAATAATTTGCAAATGTGTTTTTATGATGGACTTTCATCTATGCAAAAATGTGATAGAGTTTTAATTTAACGTGCATTTTCCCTTAACTTATGTATAAATCTAGTTCACTGTTAATTTAAAATAAAGGATTTAATATAAATGCAGGTTCTATTTATAATTATATTTATTTCTATATCTGGGGTTTTTTTTAACGTACCTAATTTATTTTTATTTTATTTTATTTTTTCGTTTATTATTTAGCCACAATTTTATAAATTATTTCTATCAATACAAGCAGCTTATCTCACTTAAGGTAATTACAGCACAGTTACAACTCAGATTCACAGACCCCACCCTGAGTTGGTACTTCAATAATTTTGATTACAATAGCATTAGTCTCTAAGTTGGTCACGGGGCCATTTTCTCTTTAGGTTAGGCGTCGCCTCGGATTACCAAGAGTATAAGGAGAGGATAGGTTCTGGACGAGAGGATTTGGTTGGTGAATGAGCTCGGCGTGGAAAGACGTGTAACGAGAGGATCCTAGGATATGGAAATAGGAAACATTTAGGTCGTATGTATTATACGGTTGGCCTCGTAGGAGGGTGCATTACATATTTTTCTTAGGGTTAAGGATTGCATGGATTGGATCTAGTAATAATTTGATGGTTTGGTCGATCAACACAGTTCGAGTCCGTATATCCAAATAGGTTTTATAATTAGATTATAGATAGTTAGTTTGTTCGTTAGTGATAAATTAGCTCTTTTGTCCATAAGTCTGACTAAAGTCTTGTATCGTCTCTTCATGTCCGTTCGTTTTAGTCTTTTATATAAGTCCCAGGTGAGTCTTCGGTCTAAATAAAGTCCTAAGTACCACATGATTAAAAATTGGAAGTGAGTAATGATATACAAATAGATTGGTGGACAAGTAGCTCTCCGCGGAGTGAACTAACATGTCCTTTTTTTCTCCATTGAATTTATTTCGCATTTTTTTTTACCAGTTCTCAATTCTCAATAGATTGAAGGTGTTCTTAAAGAAAAGCAGAGAAATGGTTAGAATCTGGATTTACAGAAAGGACGCTTTGTCATTGGTAAAAGAGGAATTGTAAAAAATTTAATAACTAAAAGGAATGTAAAAGAGCCTTTGAAAACAAGTTAATCTCAATAAAAAATTAATTAAATTATGAAGCTTAAGTTACTTAAAAACAGTGATGCGAGGGTAGAAATGTAAAAAAAAGTAGGATTATTAAGTGCGGTACTTAATTTGAGTATGAGAAAAATAAACATTAACTCTTTTTAAAGTAATTTTTATCGAAACATGAAAACAATATATGTAATAACAAAACATTATGAAATGTTTTCTTAGAAGTTTTGAAGTAACTAAGTAAAGAGAGAAGTATTCAGCGGGTTTAAAACATGCTGTATGTAAAGCTTCTCAGATGTTAGCCTACTGCTTGCAAGTCCTTAAAGTTTGTTTTACTTTGCCAAACTCTGTGAACTCTCTTCTTCGTCTCTTTTCTTCAACATTAAACTTACATATTATGTTCGCGTCCTTTAATTTTACTCTTCCTTTTTATCTTTTTACTTTCCTTTTGGTATTTAAAAAAAAAAAAAAACATTGTTACGTTATTTATTGTTACAATGTTGTTTTTAAGAAAAATGTATTTTTTTCTTCTTTTAACACTCAAATTTATTTTTTACATTAGAACACATGAAAACTTCCTAGATATAAATTATGTTACATACTTATTAGATACATAATCGTAACTATTAATTTGTTCAAAATAATCTTAAACGCATAATGTAGAATCAATCAGATAATTGAATATGGGAGGAAGAAATGCGTCGCCGACCATGATCATTAGTGTGGCCATAACCATAGTGATATAGCACAAAGCCTCGTGCAACAAGACATCCGCCTCAGAAAAGAGTACCTAAACCAGGTGGAGACCTTAAAATACTTTCTAACGACGATCAGGTTAAATGGTACTATAGTAGTGGTAGTTAAATGGTAGTGAAATCAACTGCAGGATGACAGCAGAAAAGAGTTACCACGCTATCAGCAAAGCTTCGTGCGGTAAGAAAGAAATGAGCAATGCAGGTGTACGGCATAAGTCCACTTATCGAACTTCCCTTATACCTACTGTGCTGAATCTTGGACACACACAAGAGCAGAATCCAGGCATAGGAAAAGAGATACCTTCATGTATACTACGTTGAGTAGAAGGGAAAATAAGAAGAGTTTGAATGCGAAATCAAAATATCGGAACTAATATTAATACCAAGCTAGTAACCGAGCTCATTGAACAATATAAACTTCGGTTTTGGCATCAACTTGGTTTGAACATGATGGAAAGTTCTCAAGAAAGGTCGCTTTGGAGGCGCGGACTAAGACCAAGAGGACGCTCGAGATTCAAGTGGGAAGAAATCGTCGTGGTCTCCCTTAAAGGAGAAGAGATCTCCTGGAAGAAGGCAAAAAGAAAGGCCAGAGACAGGAGGCAGTGGCATGCTCCCTACGATCCCCGACACCCTAAGCGCTATATTAGGACGACTAAGTTTGTAAGCAAAGTAAAAGTAATTGAGTGAATTGAATGTCGCATTTCAAGTGTCCATATAGTTTCATGAAAGACAAACAATTAATGTATCCAATGTTCGTCAACTTTAAAGGGGGCTTAAAATAGTAGTAGTAGTGGGGAGAAAAATAGTAGAAGAGGAGGCCTAAGCAGAAAAGAAATCCTGGGGCTACTGAAGCCGTTGGCCAAGAATCGTGTTAAATGGCAGCATTGTTTTGTTGATGCTTCCGCCCTGAGTGGCAGGAATTAAGGCCGCTCCCTGACTTGTCGGTACGGTATCGGTGCGGTATCGGTAAGCTAGTATGCCGATGCGGTAAGATTCTTTACCGAGTGCCTAGATCTTACCGATTCGGTAAGATCAAGGACGGAGCATAAGGCATCAACAAAACAGTGCTGCCATTTAACACGATTCTTGGCCAACGGCTTCAGTAGCCCCAGGATTTCTTTTCTGCTTAGGCCTCCTCTTCTACTATTTTTCTCCACTTTCTTGGCCGACCTCTTCCTCTTTCGCCCTCCAAATTCTATTCCTATCCAATGCCTGTCTCTCCATTGCTCCAGCATCTTTTCTGAGTGTAGGGGCGATCCATTTCCGCTTTCTTTTACGTATTTAGATTGCATGGCCTTTTCCTCTATTTTCGCCCATAACCCTTGGTTAGAGATCATCTTTGGCTAAAATATTGTCGACTTTTCCTCAGATACCATTCATATGAAAGGCTGTAACTTATAAAATTAACTTAATTAATCAAATTCAATTGTCAGTAATTTATATTAAAACCTGTTTCGTTATTTTGACTATATTAAATAAATTAAGGATTTGTCGACAACTAGCAACATTATTTCTTTTGATCATTATTCTTATGATTATTATTATTCTTCATATTACACAAAAGAATAATGCCTATGGGAGAATTATATGGGATGTCTATCAATTTATGCTCTGGTTGAACTTCTTGTTTAATTTTCTAATTGAAATAAAGGATAAAACAACGGGTTGAAACGTCTCATCACAATATGAACTAAGGTTTTTCGTTTGTAATATACACCTCAGCAACCATCTGGAGATTCTCTCATTAAATTTAGAAGGGTGTACCATATTAATTAATAAGTACAATTAATAAGTATTAATTATCTCTTTTATATGAAGAATAAATTACATTACTTAAAATTATTTAAACTTACGAAGATCCTTATTTCTCAAATATACATGTGAAGTATACAATAAGAGTTTGAACCCTATATTATGTACGAGTATCACTTTCTTAACTTCTCTGCTTTTCGGATAAAGTGGAAAGTAAATTTTGTTTTCGGTTCGACAAACTCAAACCAATACATAGTGATTCTGAATTTAAATTCTATAATATTAATTTATTAATCTTTTTATACACATACTCGTACTTATAAAATGTTCAACAGGTGTTTTTTTACATTTCTGTATCCGTTTGAGTGGGAACAAATTTATTATTATCGATGTCTCGGAAACAAGACTTTTATAATAAAAACAGCTGTGTTCAAGTGGACTTCATTTTAAGTTTATATTCAAAATAGTTGAAACCATAAAAAAACCATTAAATTATGTTAATTTCTAAATGTTGAGGACAGCGCCAGCAACCTCAATTATATTAATGAATTATTATATATGAAATTAAATTAATGAATGAAATTATTTCATGTTATTATTGTATATGAAAAGTAAAAATCAGTCCGAGACAACTCAGACTAACATTCTCATATACGAGTTCATAATTACATAACCCAGTGTTTTCCATTTATTAGTTTCGTGTTTTCCTAAGTGTATATAATTATTATTGAACATTTCATAAAAATTTACCATAACAAAAACTTCTTCTCGGCAGGGAATCGAACCCGGCCTCTCTCTGTCCACGTTTAAAGCTATTTTCTCTGGAACTATATTTTTCCCGGGAAAACGGCTTATATCGTTAGATTCGTATATAAGTGGACTACATTTTAGAATTTTTTAATCAAAATCGTCGTAACCATTTTCGAGAATACATTTTTTCACTTTTTTTTTTTTAGAGTTGTTGGGGGGTACCACCCACAAATTTGGAACTAAAATTAATTTCTCGATTTCACCTCGGGGTATGATTTTTCTGAACATGATTGCCAAATTTCGATAAAATTGGTGAAGTGGTTAGGCTCGATGTGTTTCCACATTTTTTAAAACCCGCTTTTTTGGACTCAAGGGACCTCAAAACGTGTAAAACCATCAAAATCTAATTTTTGCGCTATCACGATAACTTTCTCCTTTTATGAGAAAGTAAAAAATGATCTTGTTAATTTTATTTAGTTATAATTCAAAGAATTATAACTTGGATAACTTTAAAAGGATATGGTAAAAATTTACATCTTTGGGTAATTTAAAAGTTTAAAAAGTGTATTTTAGGATTATTAAAGCTTATAAATGTTCTGTTTTGTATTACATTATTTTTGTTGTTATGAACCAATTATGCTGTGTTAACATTTCGACTAAAATTTATCGTGCTATTTCCATTGTATTACTCCATTGCAAATTTACATATGTAAATTAAGTTTGTAGGCTTACATTGTCCTGATAATTGATATTTTGTATACCGGCTGTGTTTTGCGGACTCATTTTTCCAGCCTAGCTACCTCCAAAATATTTGTAATATTGTATTGTATTGTACCTCTTATACTTCTTCTTTTTTTGCTTCTGAGCTCTCCTAAGGTAACGAAAACATTGGCATCTTACTGAAGAACAAAATCGGGTTTTTAAACCGCACCATATCTTAAAAATACTTTTAATTTTAATAAAATTTCGTTGGTTTTAAAAGGGCCAAAATAATTTCAACCGATCTGCACTTATCCACCTCTATTTTTAAAATTATTCATTCGATTTAAGAAATTTTGATAGTTTGTCGAAAGTAGCCCACTGAGAGTCCCATATTAATTTTAACCTTCTGTGAGCATGTAATATTTATTCAAATTAATGGGACCCAATTCGATCAACTACACTTAAAATCCCAGTGTCTCACATTATTTGTATGGATTTTTCTAAGTTCTTAGTGATATTTTTAAATCTATATAATTAAGTATATTGTTATACTTTATTTCCGCTATATTGGATTCCCAGTTAATCAGTTAAAATTGCTTTTCTAATTTTTCCTATAGTCCAGCAGACCGCTTGGCATATTTTTTATGCTTCTCATGTAAGCATTCCTCCAATGATAGAAGGCGAGGGTGCTACGAGTCACTCAAAGTGGCAGACGTTTCTTTGTAGATGACTAAATGTAAAAAAAAAAAAAAATACAATTATGTTAGCGGACTATATTATATAACTTGGCTTCTAGGCAGCATAGGAGTGAACAGTCAATATAGCTGGATACTTGTGGATACTTGAAAGTAGGGTTCTTGGTTTATTTAGAGTTGTTAAATGGACTTCATATTGTGAAATTGGATACATAAATAAAACTGAGTTGTAGAAATGTATGTATACAATTATTAATCCAAGAGATAGCTTGCAAAAAAGTGTCTGATTAACATCAAGCTAGAATTTTGTGTATAAGTAAATCTTTTGGTGCCTTTTAAGAATATGTGGTCGAATAAGTTCGTCTGCGGGACATAGCTTTGCAATAGGCATTTGATAAAAATAACCGGTGGAGAGCGGCCATGTCCGGCTCTTTATGGTAGATAATGTGATTTTCATGATCCTGAGTACGAACTTAGTACACTAAAAATAAAGTTGATGATAGTTTGTCACTTAATCGGTTAGTTAGTCAAATATTACTCCAAATCAAAAAGGTCACCTATTAAGTGACAAATTGATGTTGATGTTAGTCAGACCCTTTTTTGCACGCTATCTCCTGGACTTTTTATTCTTCTCTACATGTATATTTGTTGTAAACAAATAATGTAAATTTACTTCACAAATAGATTACATATAAAATTTTCCCATCAAAAATACATTTAACCCTGTTATTTTTGTCAAATGATTAAAATCTTCTCTTTTTTTATCAACGATCCTATTTTATCAGATTTTATTTACTTTTGTTTTTATTCATTTTGAAATTGACTTTAATCTACCCATTTACTATGGACCTTTTTTAAAGCCTTTTGTATCAAGATATTGAATTTAGAAGGATTAAACTTTGTAGATAACATTGGAATTTAAACTTTTTCCTCTGCAAACAAATGAATAAACTCCTAAATATATAAATTTTATTTATTTATTTTACTTTTAACTTGATAAAAATACAAATTAAAACCTTAAAATCAATCTCAATCCATTTTTAATTAAATCCATTTAAACATAAGTTTAATGTTCGTTTAATGTTTTAAGTTTAATCTCTTTTTTTAAAAAAAAAATATTTTCAATACTTTTTTTTTTTTTTATAGAAAAATACTTATCACGTCAAAAGTTGATTGGCAATTTTAATTTAATTTAATTTATTTTGGAATAATACTCAGAGATTATTGTGTCGGAGGGGTTTTTTTAAAAATTATTTGAGTTCGATTCTCAGAGATAATATACGTTCTGCGCTAATGATAGTATCGAAGGGTGTTAATTGGCTACCCTTCTAACTTTTAATTACCTCATGCTTTAATAATCGGCAACGTAGTCCAGTCAAGGGTGCTCTCTGATTTGGGTTTTTTTTGGAAGTAAATTCGAAAGTTGCTTTATATTAGTCATAATTTCGTTCATTTGATGCTTACAAATGAACATGCCTAAGGATTAAGGAACAACTTGAAAGCCTCTCCACAGAATAATGTTTATTAACAGAACTATATAGCTTTCGGCCTCTCGGCCATCATCAGTGCCTACAATAAAAAATAAATACGGCTACATAAGTACACAAGCAATTTCGACAGAAAAATTCAAAAAAGTTAAGTTAGAAAAATAAATAAAATTAGGTTTAACAATAAAATTAGAGGCAACAATAAAAAAGCGCAGACTAATACGATTTATCAAAAGTGACAAAATAAATAAAATTAAAATTAATTAATCAATTAAAGAAATAAAAATATAGAATAAATAAACAACTGCAATATTATGTGAAAGTAAGTAGGTTGGTGGTTTTATAAAAGTCATAAAAAGGTTAAAAAAAAAAAAAAAATAAAATAAAATAAAAATATAAAAAATATAAAAAAAAGTTTATAAAATAATTACCGGTAAAATTTTTTTCTAACTTAACTTATTTAAATTTTTCTGTCGAAATTGCTTTTTATATGGTACTTATGTAGCCGTATTTATTTTTTATTGTAGGCACTGATGATGGCCGAGAGGCCGAAAGCTATATAGTTCTGTTAATAAACATTATTCTGTGGAGAGGCTTTCAAGTTGTTCCTTAATCTATTGATATCTACTCCACTTGCGCTCTTAATCTTCGAACATGCCTAAAGTTCTAAGGAGAACAACGGCCGCCAACTTGGATGATAGGTTCTATTATTCGCTTAACAAATCGAAAGAACCGTTGGAAAATTTAGTTTTAAAACCATTTATATTATTTTAGGTGTTAAATAAACTAGTTCGATTTATAAGACAAATTCATATAGGCACCTGTAAGTATTTTTTTCAGAGACCTTATTTATACGTTCAAGCTTTGTTTGTATTATAAAAATGGTTACATTTAAAGAACTTGTCATGTATAATCTTGGGTAGTTTCACAGATTTAAGTATTTCCTATAAAATGTTTTCGTAACTTGCATATTTATTAAGTAAAATATTAGAAACTAAAAAAAGAATTTTCAGGATTTTTTATGTGTTAATTTTCTAACACCAATTCCTTCGTTAACTGGACAATGCAATTTCTCATCCTAGAGAGAGCATGGTCGCAACGAAAGCGAAACCTTACTCAGATGATTATTTACTTAATTTAATGGATTGATTTTATTAGAAGCACACCCCTCTAATTAGGGTGCGCTATTAAAATATCTCTGTGACTTGGGTTATTTTAATTATATTAATTGATAGCCTTCCTGGTTATAAAAAAGCAGAATTTTCATCATGACTTGTAAATGTTTTCTTATTATCATTTATTTAATCTAATACTTAAAAAAAAAATCGAAAATTAATTAACATAATTTGCATTTAAGTTTATTTCATAAAATTGTATCACAAAATGAGTAAAATCAAATAGGAATTATAAAAGGGTTTAAACTTTCCTCTACTTAAGAAATATTTCCTCGTAGCCTAAAATATTACTTTGAAAATTTCTTTTTTCGGTTATTAAATGTTAAGTGTTGTTTATAGATGTTGAAAGATTAAAATAATTAGAAATAACTTCACATTTTCTGTTTTCATCGGTTGGCTAAAAAAAAGACATTGGATAACATAAATTTGAGAAGTTTATTCAATATCCTTTAATCTTTTGACTTTGTTTAGTTACTAAAGGTTTCCTTTTAGACAAACTTTTATCTTGGATTAGGTAGTTTTGTAGTTTCGGAAAACAACTTCTTTTTATTTCGGAACGAAAATATCTCTAGGGATTTACCTTTCAAGTTTTCCGTCTTGTTCATTAAGGGATATCTCTCTTCGAGGTTTTAAATTAAGAAAATAGCAAGATATCTTGTTGTTAAATAAAATGAAAAGAGGTGAAAAGGTTAGAGTTTTTTTTTTGGAAAAGCATTTCCTCCTTTAAAAAAGTTGTTTCAACTCAGTTCTCCATCTTTTCTTTTTGTCGCCTTTCTTGTTTATCTGAGGCCTCTTTCTTTTTGTGAAAATGGCATCTTTGTAAGTCTCATTTTACTCTTAGTTTTCCCGAAGAAAAAGCGGGAGGGCCCTCCTCCGCTCTTAAAATTAAAAGAGAAGATCAGAAGAAATGAAAAACTCCCTAGTTCGGAAAAAGGGGTTGAAGAAGAAAGACAGAAAAAAATGTTCTGCAACTTTAGAACTTCTAGTAAACCCTCTTTTCCGCGGATTGTTTCTCAAGCCTATTTTGACTAAATTAAGTCGTTTTTCTCTTCTTCGAAGTTTTTTTTTTTTTTGGAAAAATGGGAGGAAAAGACTTATTAAGTTTCTTCTTTTACCTGTACAAAAAAACTCAAAAAAGATATTACTCTATCGCAGAAAGAGAGCATTTAGTTCAAGTGTTTGTTTGATTTTCTTCTCCCTTCAGATGCTCACCGGCAAACAACTTTTATATACTGCAATGATTAAAGGGAGTTTAACTCTTTTGAAGATAATTTTCACTTATGTTGTGCATCGCACGCTAAACATTCTTGTAATTATCCTCTTTCACTTTTTCTAAAGAGGAAATTCTGTCTTAATTGAAATATAAGTTTTATTACATATTTTTCTGAGATTTATTATTATTGCAAAAAGATCTAGTTTCAATATAAGTTAGTTAGATAACTTTCTCTTTTAAAATACTTTTTTACAAACAAAATGTATTAAAAACCAAACGTGAAGGGGGTTATACACGTTGCTGTATATCTGATAGGTTCTCCCGAACAGTTTTATTGATAGTATACACCGGAGTGTTTGTGCTAAAATCAAGTATGCCATAACTGCACAGTTGTGTATGTGAGAGTCCATCTCAGAGGGGAGGGGGCTGCATTTTGATGTCTTTTCCGTTTTCTCATTAAAATATTTTAAAGAAATATTTGTTTGCTGGAATGATTTTCCAATGTAATTATGTTCTGGATTGAGAAATTTTGTGTGATAAACTATTATCAACAATATATTTGTCAGTAAGGATCGAAATACATATTACTGTATTGAACTGAACCCTGTGTAAGGTTAAATTTAGATCGTATTATAAATATAAATGTATGTATTTGTTGAGGCGAGTGCTGTCTCACGCTCTACTGTCCTTATTATATTTCTCTTTCTACTAGTCAGTGTTGCAATATAATGGCTGAAGTCTTAAACAATATACAGCATGATGTCGATATCGAATCAGGCTATGGTAATATTGGCAGATACTAGATACCCGCCCCTCCATATGGAAGCATCAATGGCCAAAACATTTGCATAGCCGCAGAAGTAACATTTGGATGTTTGTTGAGATCTAGATAAGCTCAATCCGTCCAGTGGAATCGGTTTAAAGTGCACAGGGTTCAATTCCCCTTCTCATGGACAATCGATTTGAAGGGTTAGGTGTTGTGACGACTGTTTATCTCAAGCGGTCTCTATCCTAGGCAGTATTCCTCTCAACCCATCAGGCCGACAGAGGAAATTGATCCCTACTCACACTTCGTCCTGTTTCCTTTTCCATTATAGCCCCCTTTGCAGGAAATTGTAGATGCGATACATGATTCCACATTTCATTTCCATCTGTTTGTAGCTAAAATATTGTTTAAAGCATATGTGATAAACATAGTTTAGATAATGGGAAGTATTATTACTTTATGCGTTTTCAAAATGAACGATTTACGGAAATTACATCTTTTTACTGGACAACTGATGCCAGGCTGTTGAAAAGAATGTTTTAATCATGTTTTGATATTTGTTTGGGATCCTTTATAAACCTTAATGCTCTTATATTGGTGCTTCTATTACATCGCGATTGATACAACCTTACAAAGCAATAAAAAAAGTTCTATTCGAACCATTTTTTAGACCTATCGATATTACGGTATTATACGTTGCACAAAGGCTGTGGAAAACAATTTACTGTGACATACCCTATATAAAAAAATACATTTCTTTAGCAGTTTTAATTATTCTAAATTTGATTAAATAAATTCCGAGTCTTTGTAATTTATCTTATTAGTTAAATTGTACGTATATGTTTGCATTCATTTGGGCAACCGCATGCCGAAGAGGTGTAGGTAACAGTACACACCGGAAAGGAAAGGTCTATCTCGCCACTTACCTTGCTGCTTTCGGATTTTTATTGTTCAGTTTATACTCTACCGACTCCTGGAACAATACAGTGCTTGTGCCGTGTTCTAAATTTTTCCAATATAGTCTATGACAGTATTAATAATAGTGATGACATTTTGCTCAGCAAATAAGTAGTGGCAAATTTCTACAATGAGTAACCGTTGGTATAGTGCTCATCCGATTAATTAAAAACGCCAGAAATCAGGCGAATATCAATTTTTTTTTTGGAGTTGCGAGAAAACTAAGATAAAATTCACGAAAAATTAGGACAAAAAAAAATTCGTGGTGTTGGATAAAACTGTTAAAAACCTGTGAAGCTTAAAGCTTAAGTCCGGTCGGGTATCGTACTTAGGCAGTAAGATTTTTTCTGGAGCAAATAATTCGTGTTTGAGGGAGTCTTAAATCTAAATATGACTATCTAGAAAACACATGTAAGTTTTCTATGTACTTTTTAAACTACATACATATATTATTTAATCTTCCTTGAATCCTAAAAATCAAATGAATCCTGGATATTAGTTGAGCAGATTGGAGTGTATTACCTAAAATGTATTCATTTACTCTAATAATCAATTCTTATAAAGGTATTTATTTATTAAAATTGGAGGTGGAGAGGGTAACCTTCTTGATTTTTTACTCAAGTTATCATCGGACACGTTAACGTTATCCGCTGACAAACACTGACTGATGCAAATTTTGTTAAATGTATGGCTTGGCTTTTGTAAGATTATAGAAGTAGTGTAGTTCAATAACCAAACAACGTCTTCACACAAAATAATTTTATTTATAACAATTTGTTATGAATTCGTTATCACACACTGGAGAAAAACACAGTCAAGGATTTTGTAAGATGATATAATTAATTGAGTTGCAAATTATGTTTTTGATTGAAAATGACCCAAAAGGGGTTGAAATGTAGCGTATTGTGAAACTTGTCTGGAATGTGATTTTTTGAACAATTATATTATATAATAGCTAATAAGACCATTAAGATTAAGAGAAATCCTTAGTTTTTTACAAATATTTATTTACTTTGTACTTCTATTTATATTGGTGTTTATGTTATTCTTTCTGCTTCCTGCTTCATGTAATGATCTATTTTTTTTGTTAATACTGTAATAAATAAGCTGATATACTCAATGTTTATACATTTATAAATTAATTAAATTTTATATGAGTTTAGATCCGAAGCTTAATTTGAATTTTGGCTACCTAACCTACCTTTTCTGGTTTAGTCAAAAGAAAATTTAAAGTTCCTGTTTATAATTTACAAAAAACCTTATTTATACAAACTTAAACTTAGTAGTTTTAATAATAATATCTAACAACCTAGGGGCATTCGTTCTCTGATAGGATATTTTCTCAACTTTTATTAATGTCCTTTACATTTTTCCATAAGCTGCATATTACCTTATCTAGTTTATGCAAGGTTGTAGGGAAAATTATTCTAGCTATCAGTGAAATAAAGCTACATTTTCTATAACCTTCTAAACGTTTGTTCTATTTTAAATGTATTCTATTATACCTAGTGTTAGCCTTTTGTAATACTTTGGACGGGCTATGATAATAACTTGGAAAAGTTCGTCCCAATCTTGAAGTTACTTGTTTGGGTTTCGTGGTCATCCTAGAAACATCATACCTCCCGACCTATTGTATAGCAAGAGATTTAAAATTTAGTGTACAACTTGAACTTTTTAGCCCAAAAACAGGAAAAATGTCGCGAACTTCATAACTCAAAATTCTTTCGATCAGCGAGCAATTACTAACTGATCACAACATTTTTTATGTTTTGTAATTTTTGGGTAGGGTATCATTTTAAAGGTATTGATTGCAATGTAGATCACAAATATATATCGCGTTTCCAAAATGGCAGCCATTTACCCCCAAATATATGGGTAGCTAAGATGCTGTAGGATAATATGCACACCTTGCTCCCCCAAAGTGCAACATTTTATACATATTTTAGTAAAAGAAAACGAATGTTGGATATATGAATTTTTATGATCAAAGAAACCCTCTTAGTGTAGCTTGCTCGCAAGTACGTGACGGGATTATTTGACATTTTAAAAATATTACGAGTCTCTCATGAAAACGTCCAAAAGGATTATTACTAAGATCTGTCGATATCTAAAAGTCCCTTTATTTTTAAATGGTTCTTTTATACTGCCATGGATTTGGCGGCAATACAAATCATTTCAGGATTGTATAAACAGGCTTTTACGTCAAGGATGGCGATAGATTAATGAGAGTAAGGGATACAGTTTGTGACATTCTAACATATATCCCAGTTTAGAAAGGGGAGAGGCACGATTGTATTGTAACAGTGACTGAAACCGCACGACGTCATCAGCTTAAACGTCAAAAAAAGCCTAAGGGGAAGCTGACACGTCAAACTCTCTACTGCTGTCGGTGACAGTTGACATACACTGCAAGACCAGAAAATATGGCGGCCCTGACGACTCCGCAATATCGGCCCAATAAGTTATCCTACACTTTCTCTCTTGACAATATGACAGAACGTAACTTTTAACCGGATGGGAGGGAAAAATATATAGGAACTTTGTACCAGCCGCAATATCACCTTTGTGTCAGAGGTTTTTTTCCCAGGGCGGTCGGGAGATACCGGATAAAAATAAAATATTATTATGGAGGTAGAGTCCCCAAGCTTGTGTAACGGGAGTTCTTTAATGATAAGTTACGTTTGAAATTTTGTTCGTTTCTCTACTCCTCCTTTGTGGGGGTTTACTTTTTTTTACCATCATACTCGTGGGATGAAAATATATCTCACACTATTGCCTCGACGTGGATGTTTTCTCTACTTAATCTGACTAAAAACAAAACTTTTGTCAGTAAAGGCAAAAAGTGTGACTAGTAGGAGGTCAACAACTTTAAATTGAAAAACACTAAAAAAAATAGCATTTTAATTCCTGCATTTAAATTTAATAGCTCCTTCATTTGGTGTAATTTAGTTACATCAATGGTGTCGGCACGACCTCATAACCACAGTGTCTTTATTCGACTTTAAATCGTTCTGTTTAATACCCGTAAACATGAATCCAATAAGCGATCAAAACATCGGCCACCAGATCCTTCGAATTACAGAATTTACCTTCAAGCCTTCACATTATGTGTGTATGGTGGTTGCTTAAAATAATTTGGTCCGCTAGGTCTGAAGATGACCACAAACAATCTAATTTACATTTTTTCTCTTTGAAATTTTCCTTCTTTTTGATGAATTGTGAAGTGTTGGCTCCATTTACATTTTCGTTTGTTTATTTTATTTTTTGTCCTTGCTTTTTTTATTCTTTAGATGTTCACGTTGATTAGTCCCTTTTCTCAATTCCACATCTACTCCTGCTTTTAACTCTCTCTCTTTATTTTGTTAATTACTTAAATATTTTACGTATTCTTGAATTCAGGTCGAGAAAATATTAACGAAGCACGGGTACTACCTATAAAAGCGATTTATACTTTGGTTCCGGTAAATGTAAGTTATAAGAATTCGTAATTTCAACTGATCAATATGTAATCATAGTCTTCTTAATAATTCATCGTCCCTTGGTTTTATATTCCGAAGAAAACCTAGAAGAAAAGGAGAAAAAAGTATGAGGAAAGAACCTTTAATTAATAATCGGACCTCTGCAGATTAAAACCTCTGGAGCCACGGTCGAAGGTTTCCCCCGGGTTGAAATTAAACTTTCATAGACGAAAAGGTATTGCTGGAGAAAAAACATAAAAACAAGCCAGAAGAGAAGATGTGAGAACTTGGCAGAGAAAATGGGTAAAATAATTGATAATGTTGAAGTTTTCCTCGATGTTAGAGAATGTGTTGTGAATTTCCCACTTGGTTTGGGGGTTTTACCTCTGAGAGGTCGGCAGGAGAACAGGGCCAATAAGATGTAATTAGATAGGGATAGGGGTGCCGATCCTAGGTTACCGAGCTTTCCACGAGTAATCAGGTTCTGGCAAATTGCGTATATTATACGAGCTTTTCTACGATTTCTCTCCGCCTCTTCCTTTTGTAACTTTATGTAATCACTATTTGTATACGTAATTTGTGCAAACCGAACTCACGCGTGTAAAGCATGCTGTCTTTAAAATGGATTATGTATCTCCGGTCGGTATTTGAAACATTAACATGGGAGTTGAGTTTCTCGACTAACTCTACATTAATGTCTTCTCCCTTTAGTTAGAAACCTAACATGTTCTTGTCGTTAAATGAGAGGTGTGTAACTAAGTCAATTAATTAGCTCTGTAACTGATGTGTTACATGCTCTGAACAACATTTTGCTCTCTATATTTCAACGCTTGTTTTGAATTAACTCATCAAACTAATTTCATTTAAATTTACTTCAGAAATTATTGAATGTTCAATATTTATGTTTATGCCTTATCTTTAGCCATAATTAAATAAACTAATTCTAATTTAAATGAAAAATCCTTTATTTTCTTTTGCTAAATTTAATTTGCAGTGTATTTTATCCAATTTCTAAAAGTCCAGTAAAGTTAATTTATTTTACTAAATGTTTGCCCTACTTTTCGACAATAAATCAATCGCAAAGCTATTTTATGATGGAGCTACAACGCACGGTTGTGAAGAATAAGAATCCACAGTATTCCATGGGTATACTGAAATTTGATAACGCTTAAAAAAAACACAATTATTTAAGACAGACAATTTAAAAACTGAAATGCGCTTCAAACATAAAGAAAAAGTAGGTATTCTGTCTGTCAACGTGTTTACTAACATGTTTTCAAACGCCTTTATTTCGAAAAGTTCTTATCCGATTTCGATAAAATTTGAATGTTTTGTCATATTGCTACACTTCTTCCGAGCTTACCAGAAGTAACTGAAGCATCATTGTGTTCATTGTAAAATACAACTTTATTTTGTCTCCAAATTGAAAAACGCCTTGACAGAAATCTGTTTCAGTGTATGGTGTCTGCCGTTCTATCATTTTTGCGAATATATCAAATCTTAAAACCACTCGTTCGATTTTAATTATATTTAGACAGTAGGTTATGATTAGTCGTTGTTGGCCCCATAACTCTCTGCGCCTATTGTTTTCTCTTACCTGGCGCACAAACGTTTTTTTTAATTAACACCTGTATCTTTAAAAGAACTCATTCGATTTTTAAGAAATTTAAATGGTTTGTCGAAAGAAGCTCTCAGAGCATCTTATATTAATTTAAACAGGCTGTGAGAATTAAATATTGCTTAAATAATTAAACTATTCGTGCAAATTAACAAAACAGTTGTAACAGATTTGTTTTAGAAGAGGGGGAAAATTAATTTAATTAAACAATAATGGTCTTGATAGCAAAAACTTATTATACACATAGTACGTGATAGGACGAGAGGAAGCTATGTGTAACAGTAATTGTAGACATTTTTTTTAATTTTTATGTTTTAATATAATTTAATAATGATTTGTTTGTTTCAGGTTATCTAAATGAAATCTTGGCTGTGACTTCGAGAGACTCTCAATTTGCTTTCATCTGACCTGAATTATAATCGTAAGTGATTTTAATTTCACTATCACTCCCTCATGCGTACACACTTTTGCTTCCGAGCTTACCGAAGGTACCAGAAGCTATGTGTTGGAACGAACATATTTTATACCTCTGATTTCAAAAATTCCAAGACAGACTGATATCCGTTTAAGACATAAGGGAACATTTTTTTTTTTTCGAGTCTGTCTGTTGGTCTGTCACTCCATTTTTGCGACCAACATAACTTAAAAACTACACGTCCGATTATAATGAATTTTGTATGGTAGGTCATAATTAACTCATTGTTGGTCCCATATAAGTTTAAACCTTCTGCGTCCATTTGTTTCTCTACCATATGCTCACAAACATAACATTTATATACCTCTATATCTTCAAAGGAACTCATCTGTTCTTTATAAAATGTTTATGATTTGTCAAACATAGCCCCAGATTTATTTCAACCGTCTGCGCTCTTTAAATTTTGCTAAATTGATTCTTTAATTCAGGTTAAAAATAAAAAAAAAAATTGAAATACTAAAAAACGCGGGAAAATGAAATAAATTTGACAATAATAGGTTGTAAATCCATAAATTTATGAAATAGAGAAAGCTGTGTGCCACAAAAGTTCGCAGTCTATTTTTGTAATAATTAAAATAAAAGTTTTTAATAAAATGCCTACAGATTAGGTCATAATTTTTTATAATTACTTTCATATTGCTATAATATAATTTAATTTTTAACCACATTCCCTATTGCGTATTTTCTATACTTGTTGTTTTTTACTCAAATTAATATCTGCTTATTATAGTTGTTACTTTTGCAATTATTCGGTTGTTTTGGAAAAATAAGTCAACAATAATTTCATTAACGGAATTTTTTTTTAATGTTCCTGAAATCTTAAGCCTAACTAATAATTCTTGCGACATCCTCAAAATTTATTTCGGGAGGATTTTTGGAACCTCAGCCTATTCTATATATATATATATATATATATATATATATATATATATATATATATATATATATATATATATATATTTGTGTGTGTGTGTGTGTGTGTGTATGTATATTGTAATAAATTTACTTCAGCCTTTTATAATTTATGGTGTATATTACTTTTTTCTTACGTGTTTTAAACTTTTCTTTCTGTATATTTCTCCACCTTTCTTTTTTAAAGACTATTTGTTTTTCTCAAGTATGGAATTGTATCGTGGATTAAGTAAGTTTATGAGGAAAGAAAGCCGATGTTGAGAAAGTGTACAAGGAAAAGGTCAAAAGCAACAGGGTGCCAGTACACTGCCAAACTCAACGTGGAAAGAGGGAAACATCGGGGTTTTGGGAAGTAAGTAGCAGCTCCAACGAGGAAATACGAGCTTTGCTAAGATCCAAGCTACAAATCAATATACTTTATAAAAAAAAACCTCTTTTACCTTGATATCAGTAATTCTTAAACAGTATTAGATCCTACAAACACAACAATAGCTTTTCTATTTTATTCAACCTGCGAATATAGTTTTTTAGTCTACAAAATGTCTGGAAAGAACAAAACAAAAAAATAAACATGTATATTTTAGTAAATACAAACTTTTAAAGAGTAATATCTTTATGCGATGTAGGGTTAAATAGAATTAATCCGTCGAGAAATCTGTCACGGTTGAAGTGGGAATGTAATGTAATGTAATCCTTTATTTGTAAATTAGGATACAAAGATCTATAAGTACAATTCACTTTCTTTTTTTTTCCTTTTTTCCCCTATTTACAAAATCAGCCATGCTGAGAATTGAAACTGGGTTAACATTTCTCTTCCCTTCTTGTTACATAATTTTATTTTTGTTTATGTTTTTATTTTATTTATTTTTCTTTTTATGTTGATGTTCTGTTTGAGCTATTTTTATAGGTTTTCTAGGTGCTAAACCTCATATTGAGCTCTTCCCAATCTCTTCCACTCTTGCCTATGAGCAGCTACTCGGATCCAGGTTGCCCCTCCGCAGGTTTTCCACATTTCTTCGTTCCAGTTCTTTTCCGGTCTTCCTCGCTTCCTTTTGTTGCCCCAGGGTCTCCATTCCATTATATCTTTACTCCAGCTGCTTTGTTCCCTCCTGATGGCATGGCCGGCCCAGTTCCACTTCCTGTTGTGCACATTCTCTATAATGTCAATCAGTCCTGAGTTGGTTCTGAGCCATTTTTTGCTCTTCCTGTCCTTCCTGGTGTAGCCCATCATGTAGCGTTCCATGTTTCTTTCCACAACTCGCAACCTCGCTACTACCTTGTTACTTAACCTCCAGGTCTCACAGCCATATGTTAGGACGGGTACTGTTGTTTCCCAAAGCCTTTTCTTGAGGTCTGTGGGTGCTCTGCTCTTGAAGAAGCTTCTGTTACTCAATAGGGCTTCCCAACCTAGGTTTACTCTTCTTTGAATTTCTGCGTATTGCCCATCAATACTAAGGAGGTGACCCAAATATAAGAAGTTATTAACTTTTTCTAGCGGCAGGTCTTGGGTGCGGCGATCACTTTCTTCATTTATAATCATCATTTTACATTTTTCTAAGTTTATATTTAGGCCTATTTGAAGAAGTGGGAATAAAATGTTTATTTTACTTTCTCATTTAAGCAGAATATATCTAAATAAAGTATTGAATATGATGCGAAAAGTTGATTTCAACGAATTTACAAGTTTTGAGGTCCCCCGAGTCCTAAACTATAGTTTTTTTTTTTTTTTAAAAAACGTCTGTGTTCTGTACAGACGCGTGGAGCCTCAACTACTGGACCTATTTCGATAAAATTTAAAATTACATGTTCAGAAAAGTCTTACCCCAAGACAAATGTCGAGAAATGTATTTTAGCTATAAATTAGAGGGCATAGCCCAAAAACTCAAAAACATTGCTCAAAATTATTTCTCTAAAATATGCAAATATTTCAAATATCTGCGTTTCTGTTTTAAAACTCAATAAAAATTATGAATTTGCTGCATCTATTGCGATTTTTTTTAAATGGATGAATCCAACCTTACTAGTCAACTTTACCCTATTTCACGGTTTTTATTTAAGGCACTTTATACTAAATCCATATCGTCATTTTAATTAAAGGAGGAAAGTTTTATCAGTTTACGTTTATGTTATAATATTTAATTTAATGAGATACTAACAAAACAGATGAAATACAGGAACCTTAAGGAGTAAAATTAAATTTTACTCCATTTTACGGTTAAATGTAGACACACATTCCAAATTCGTATTTTCATGATTATTACTTACAGGTGGTAGATAGATCCATTATTACCAAATCATACATTCATACAAACATATAAATATATATATATATATATATATATATATATATATATATATATATATATATATATATATATGTACATACATACATGTATATATAATGCAATTTTTAAGGTATATTCTTCTTAAATCCTAGGTGCTCGATTTCCTACAATTTCATTCTTAAGGGGAACATAGAACAAAGTTAAGAAAGGAAGTGGAATTTAGCCCAGACTGATCTTAAGGGCTTCTATTTTGGATGTAAGCATATATATATTAATAAAAGATAATTCTAATTTATACCCAGGTATGTCATACGACACTAGGGACGACAGAAGGACAATACCACAGCTTTTCCGGACTGTTTACTTTTAAGAATTTTTCTTCAGTAATTGGAATCAATTACTAATATATTTATTAGATATTTGAAAATTATCTTATCAAAGGGGAGGTCATATAGAAATAAGGGGGAGGGATAGAAACTAGATATTCTTGTTTAGTAAATTAACTTAAATGTTCCTTGATGGTAGTTTATGAACCCATCATATTTAAAATGATGCTTAGCAGCGAAGCATGGGCTCCAGCTAGTATGTATATGTTTATATATATATATATATATATATATATATATATATATATATATATATATATATATATATATATATGACCCCGATAAAACTTCTTGGTTGTTAAAAATTGTTACTTTGTATAAAAGTTTAAAGTGGAATTTTATTTTTGGAGTACTAAAAAGAATATCTATATGTATATTCGTTTTCTACTTGAGAACTATACATTTATCTAGTACAGATTGAAATATAACATTCATGGGAAGAAAACTGAAATTCTTCCACATTCGAAGAAAGAAAGTTAAGGAGGGAAATTTGAATAAAATAAGTGAAGGTAGGAAAAAGTTTTTAGAGAGTAAAAAAAATAAATAAAATAAAGATATTTTTTCTTCAAAGAAATAAAAAAAAGAATTTTAACTTGGTTATATTTTTATCTTCTTATCGCCCTTTTTGGGATATTTCAAGTTATATAAAAATATAATATCTTCTCGGTGACTTCTCTTTCAACCCTTTTTATTTTTTTGTCGATTGAATGCGTTTCAGTTCGAATGTTCAACGGATACGCAAAATTATGTTTTACTCTTTTACAGAAAGAGAAGTATTTATGTTGGGTTTCTTTTAACCTTATCATTTCTATCTATGGTTTTAGAATTGACCTTAGTTGGCTTACTGGAGTTAGCCAAATATATATAGCCGGAGAGCCAGCGTGGCCGTGTGGGTTAAACCACGTCTGCTCGGCCATCACTGAATCATGATTGGAACGAGACGGGGTTCGATTCCTCGCCGTGACGCTCTGATTTATATGGCTCACTATTAATCACATCATACTCGCTTCGGCGGTACTATGTACAGAGGTATGATGTGTGAAGTGGCTGGAACTCTCTACCGCGGGGCGTAAAAAGGGCCTAAGTGATGGCCTAATTGCAAGATTCGAACAAGTGGTTCGTCCTACCCGTTCTAGTAGAAAGTACTAGACTACTACTACTACTACTACTAGCCAAATATATACATGTATTTTTTTATTTTTTTTATGGTAATAATAACTTTTTTTTCTTTGAATTTTTGAAATTAAGGAGTATTTGATAACCTCACAAAGCTCTAGAATTTTAATGTTTTTTAACGAAAGTTAATAAAAATGTCAAACAAGTGATTCCACATCGAATCACAGACCCAATTTTGAAGAAATTTGGATAAATTGGTGAAACTATCCCACACATGGTCTCTTATTAATTTCACCTTTCTGCGCACATTTAATATTTCACTGGGTATTAATAACAGATTCAATTATGTGGTCATTCATCAAATAATAGGATGTAAAGAAGCCAAGTGCCACATAAAGAGCAGAATATTCTTTTTATTTGATAAATGTATATCATTTTTTATAAATAACATAATAGCTAACTTTTACGACTTGTTTCGTAACTTCCATACATAATTTGTTACATTTATTCATGGTGGACTTGAATATGAATAGAGCAAGAAATATATTTAGCAGTCACATTTTAGGCAAATAAATTATCACATTTTGGTGCTTTACTTGACTAGTAACTTTGAAATATTGATTACCCTAGAGACTACTGATATCCGATCTTAGCTCTCAAGTTTTACTCTTAGTTATAACAAGTTTACTGCCACTAACCTACTCTTTAATCTAACTTGCTAGCCTTTCATCAACATAAAGTACTATGTTCCAAACTTACATTTTTACTTTATCTTGGTGCAAAAGCTCCCAAAACAAAAAAGTCGGGTATTTTTTTTTTTATTATTATTTTTTTTTTTTTTAAATTAGAAGGTGGCCTTAGCTGGTGGTTTTGCATTTATTTATTTTTATTTTATTGCAAATTTGTAATCTACCTTTTTTTGTAATCTAGCTTTCGTTTTATTCAAATTAAAAAATGAAGACATTTGAGCTTATAGTTCAGGAGATAAAGTGCAAAAAAGTGTCTGACTAACATCAAGCTAGAATTTTGCGTATAAGTAAATATTTTGGGGCCTTTTAAGAATATGTAGTTGGCTAAGTTCGTCTGCGGGACATAGCTTGACAATAGGCATTTGAAAAAAAAAAAAAAAACCGGTGGAAAGCGGCCGTGACCTGCCCTTTTTGGTGGAAAATGCGATGTTCATGATCCTGAGTACGAACTTAGTTAGTAGACAAAAAATCAATTTGATGATAGTTCGTCACTTAATAGGTTAGAACATCACACACATCACTACAAAAGTTTTATTATTTTTTTTTCTGTCCACCGCAGTCGTCGAACATCAGTTTTACCGAAGTAATGTTTCTACAGGACATTACGTATTGGTAGACGCAAGTAGAGATTTCAAACTGCTTATTTTACCTTGGGTCTTATCCCAAAGATAGCAGTGCCCTTTACTGTTGCCTGTACCTATTATAAATTGTCAAGTGGTAGACAGCCAACTTCCTTGGGACACTACTTACGATATCAATACTTATTTACCTATCAAATTCTAACTGTTATCCATGTCTACTTGTTTTCGCGGTCTTCTATACTCGTATGTTATTATCCTAACACTTTATGTACTTACCGCTCTCCCAAATCTTACTTGGTAATATTTTTACCTTGTTACCTGTTAGCCTTTTTAAGACCACATATTATGTGGTCGACAATGTTCGTCTGCAGGACAAGGCTTGGCCATATATTCCTAAAGGGCCCCAAAATATTTTTTTATACACAAAATTCTAGCTTGATGTTAGTCAGACACTTTTTTGCACGCTATCTCCTGGACTATTACCATATTTGTGTGAATTATGAATGCGTATTTAACATTTTTAGCTTCGCTATATTTTCCTATGTGTGGGTAAAAAAGTTGCGCCGTGTTTTAAATTTCAAATTTCTAGCCTGAACGGTTAGGTGGATTTGATCCCAAGTGAGACGGACAGACAGACACATAACCCTTTTCATAAGAATTTCGAGGAGGACTAACGAAACCCTAAAGGCGAACAGGCTATGCGAAAATGTTGGATTATGGTTCTGCCCATCATTATCATGTGAAAATCCCGATTTTTAAACATTTCAAATATACTTAATATCGGATTTATAAAAGCTTGCTCCCAATAACTGCTTTTTACTGGAGTGCTTTTACTGTAGTGGATGCTTTTTCTTACTCTAACTTGAAAACTGGAAAATCTTTTTTATCTGACATTTCTCTGAAAGGTTTTATATTAGAAAATCCTTAATCTTTTACCAATGTACCAACAATGTATACATGTATATATTTTGTTTTTCATTCTCACTTCAACGAATCTTGGAATAAATCCAAATATACCGACAGGTTAGATATAGGAGCGTCTATGGAGTTCATCTTAAAGGAATAACAAAAATCGTCTCTCCACGTAAATTGAAACTGGTTTATTTAACAAAGCAGCTTTCAGCCTTCATAAGGCCATCATCAGTGCCTATAAGACCAAACAAGAAATTAATTAACTAAAGACTAAGTAAAAACAATAAAACTTAGAAAACACTTAAAAAACAAAAAGTTACCAATAATTAAAGGCACATATCAAGCTAAAAAGATGTATATATATATATATACATACATATATATATATATACATATATATATATATATATATATATATATATATATATATACATATATATATATATATATATATATATATATATATATATATACATACATACACACACATACACATACATACATATATACAAATAAATAAATACATAAAATTAAAATCAAAATAAATAAAAATAAAATACACAAAAATCAGTCAGAAAAGTAAAAACTGAAAGAACACATTTTAAATCGGGAAACATTGAAATGTAAAAACAAACTAAATAAAGCAGCTTACCGATTGAGAAAGAAAAGTGTTACATAGAAAAGATAGACAAAGATTATTGAGAGGTGAGCCTATACCATGTCGGAGATCGACATGAGACTGATTCTCGTAGGGACTGAAGCCAGAGTCCTAATCAGAAGCGAACCATCCCCCCTCTCGTTAAGGTTCCTCTCACTGGCTCTGCGTTGACTCCTTATTATTTCTAACTTCTCCAAAGAATCAAGCCTACGCCCTTTCCGTGCATAATGGAGGAAGCCGATCTTGTGCTGCGCTTGCATGTGATTACGATCGGTTAGGTGCTGATAAAACGTACTATTAGATCGTTGAAGGTGTTCCTTCGTCCGTATCTTAAAGTTACGCCCCGTTTGACCAACGTATTCAGCGTCGCAGTCGCCGCAGACAATAACGTATACACCGCTTTTATTTTCCACGCTAACAGGGTCCTTCACATTACTAAGTTGAGCTTGTAAAGATTTATTCGTGCTGAAGCCCACATTGTACTCATACCTAGCTAAGATCTTCGCAAGCCGGTCCGAAATAGAGCCAAGATAAGGAATAGAGCACCACGTACCTTCTTTCGGTTCATTTCCTGTAGATGCACCCATAGCTTGCAATAATAACTTGCGATTCTTTTTTATGATCATTCTGTCAACTAGCCCGTCGCTATAGCCATTATTGTTTGCTATTGTTTTAATGGTGTTAACCTCTTTCCTGTATGCTTCAGGATCTAGAGGTAAGGTTAGAAGCCGATAAGTAGAGGTAAGATTAGAAGGTCGTTAATTAAATACCGAGTACGCGGGTGAAACGCTGGAACTAGTGGAGCCGAGGAGTTCTCGGTTCCTAGTCCAACCACGATCTCTTGCGTATTCGTATTGGTTGGGGTAGAAGGTGTGGTGGTTATAGAGGTAGGCCGATGGTTCATCGGCTTCTAACCTTACCTCTAGATCCTGAAGCATACAGGAAAGAGGTTAACACCATTAAAACAATAGCAAACAATAATGGCTATAGCGACGGGCTAGTTGACAGAATGATCATAAAAAAGAATCGCAAGTTATTATTGCAAGCTATGGGTGCATCTACAGGAAATGAACCGAAAGAAGGTACGTGGTGCTCTATTCCTTATCTTGGCTCTATTTCGGACCGGCTTGCGAAGATCTTAGCTAGGTATGAGTACAATGTGGGCTTCAGCACGAATAAATCTTTACAAGCTCAACTTAGTAATGTGAAGGACCCTGTTAGCGTGGAAAATAAAAGCGGTGTATACGTTATTGTCTGCGGCGACTGCGACGCTGAATACGTTGGTCAAACGGGGCGTAACTTTAAGATACGGACGAAGGAACACCTTCAACGATCTAATAGTACGTTTTATCAGCACCTAACCGATCGTAATCACATGCAAGCGCAGCACAAGATCGGCTTCCTCCATTATGCACGGAAAGGGCGTAGGCTTGATTCTTTGGAGAAGTTAGAAATAATAAGGAGTCAACGCAGAGCCAGTGAGAGGAACCTTAACGAGAGGGGGGATGGTTCGCTTCTGATTAGGACTCTGGCTTCAGTCCCTACGAGAATCAGTCTCATGTCGATCTCCGACATGGTATAGGCTCACCTCTCAATAATCTTTGTCTATCTTTTCTATGTAACACTTTTCTTTCTCAATCGGTAAGCTGCTTTATTTAGTTTGTTTTTACATTTCAATGTTTCCCGATTTAAAATGTGTTCTTTCAGTTTTTACTTTTCTGACTGATTTTTGTGTATTTTATTTTTATTTATTTTGATTTTAATTTTATGTATTTATTTATTTGTATATATGTATGTATGTGTATGTGTGTGTATGTATGTATATATATATATATATATATATATATATATATATATATATATATGTATATATATATATATATATATATATATATATATATGTATATATATATATATATGTATGTATATATATATATATATACATCTTTTTAGCTTGATATGTGCCTTTAATTATTGGTAACTTTTTGTTTTTTAAGTGTTTTCTAAGTTTTATTGTTTTTACTTAGTCTTTAGTTAATTAATTTCTTGTTTGGTCTTATAGGCACTGATGATGGCCTTATGAAGGCTGAAAGCTGCTTTGTTAAATAAACCAGTTTCAATTTACGTGGAGAGACGATTTTTGTTATTCCTTTAAGATGAACTCCATAGACGCTCCTATATCTAACATATACTTGGCAAGTCGAGCCTCAATGAGCGTTACAGATCAGGCAAGTAAATTTGATTTATTATCTAATATCGTTTTAGCTGAAATTGATAGTTATAACGATAAGGAACTGGAGCAGAAGTATAAACAATTAACTATTAAAGAAGAAATAGTTAAACGTAATATTTGGTTTGTATTGCAATGTATAAAGCAAGATTTATCCCCTAATTTTTTGTTCCGGTTTGGCTTAAATAAACTCAGAGTTAGTAAAAAATTGAAGAAGAAAATTGATAATATCATGTTAAAAGAAGAATTACATCGTTGGTATAGAAAACGTGATAACACCCGACATTATATCAACTATATTAGAAACAAGATAGTTATTAAGACAAACGAAGACTATATACGATATTATGACGCTAATCTAACTATTATTGTAAATAAAATCAAAGAGAAGAAACAATCAGTCTTATCGCGTAAGATTGCTTTTTTAAAAACATCCAAAGTAAATAATAACATAACTAATCACAGCCGTAGTAATCAACATACACATGCAGGGGACAATGACACCGTCCCCACTACCTCGGATCTTACAGCGCCTGCCTCAATGGAAGGGCCCGTAACAAGCGTTTCTCACGAGTCCCCTACCTCTATAACCACCACACCTTCTACCCCAACCAATACGAATACGCAAGAGATCGTGGTTGGACTAGGAACCGAGAACTCCTCGGCTCCTCCACTAGTTCCAGCGTTTCACCCGCGTACTCGGTATTTAATTAACGACCCAAATCTATTCACCGATGAAGAAAAACATATGTTCGATAAAGGTCTGAAGTACTGCCCTCCTTATAAACCTAATGATCACGACCTCATTAATCTTGTCACTGCAGTTGACTCAATATGTGAGAACCAAGACTGTAAGATCGACTCAGCTAGAATTATTAAAAGTTTTCTTTCACGGAGAAAACATAATAAAACTAGAAATAATAAAAATATCAGGAATATCAAAGTAATATGCGACATAAAAGATAAGATTAAGGATAACGATCTAATTGTTCTCAAAGCAGATAAAGGTAGCTGTACCGTAGTTATGGAGAAAAACGAGTACCATAATAAGGTCTCTAATTTTTTGGACGTTAATGGGTTCAAATTACTAGACAAAGACCCCACTAGCATTTTTCAACAGAGCATAAGAGATGCGCTGAAAAATACCACCAGCTTATTTCCTGAGAAATTCAACACTCAAAGCCTTATCATTATGAATCCCCTAGCTCCTCGGTTTTACGGCTCACCTAAACTGCATAAGGACGGCATACCTATTCGACCTATAGTATCATTCTGCTCATCTCCAACGGATAAATTGGCTAAATATCTTAACAAGTTATTCTATTCAATGACCAATTTCCAAGCTGCAGACAGTGTTAAAAATACAGCGGAGTTCGTCAAAATATTAGATACGATAAAGATGCCTTGTCAGGCTATGTTAGTGTCTTTCGACGTTAAGGATCTGTACACAAGCGTTCCGAAAGATAGAACTTTAGCTATTTTGAACCGACTCCTTAACAAGCACTGTTCAAATAAAATGGTAATTCAAGAATTCACCCACCTATTAGATTTGTGCTTATCTCAAAACTACTTCTGCTATAATAACAAGATGTATTCAGCTACGGAAGGGTTGGCTATGGGTGCCCCTCTTTCGGCCTTAGGATCTAACGCCTTTTTACATTACTTTTATAAGGAGTTTGTTAATAGTTCACATAATCAGTTTCATAAATATATTTTTAAATGGATCAGATACGTCGACGACATTTTTTGTATTTGGACCGGTTCAACAGTACAACTTTATAGTTTCCTGAATTATTTAAACACATGTTTTCATACCATCAAGTTTACAGTAGAAATTGAGGTTAATAATCGGTTAAATTATCTTGACCTTACAGTCATCAGAACAGCCGACACGTTAAGATATGAGATTTACCGAAAACCTACCGCAACCGACACCGTAATCCATGCTAACTCTAATCACCCTTGGGCCCATAAGTTAGCGGCCTTTAACTCGATGGTTCATCGGCTTCTAACCTTACCTCTAGATCCTGAAGCATACAGGAAAGAGGTTAACACCATTAAAACAATAGCAAACAATAATGGCTATAGCGACGGGCTAGTTGACAGAATGATCATAAAAAAGAATCGCAAGTTATTATTGCAAGCTATGGGTGCATCTACAGGAAATGAACCGAAAGAAGGTACGTGGTGCTCTATTCCTTATCTTGGCTCTATTTCGGACCGGCTTGCGAAGATCTTAGCTAGGTATGAGTACAATGTGGGCTTCAGCACGAATAAATCTTTACAAGCTCAACTTAGTAATGTGAAGGACCCTGTTAGCGTGGAAAATAAAAGCGGTGTATACGTTATTGTCTGCGGCGACTGCGACGCTGAATACGTTGGTCAAACGGGGCGTAACTTTAAGATACGGACGAAGGAACACCTTCAACGATCTAATAGTACGTTTTATCAGCACCTAACCGATCGTAATCACATGCAAGCGCAGCACAAGATCGGCTTCCTCCATTATGCACGGAAAGGGCGTAGGCTTGATTCTTTGGAGAAGTTAGAAATAATAAGGAGTCAACGCAGAGCCAGTGAGAGGAACCTTAACGAGAGGGGGGATGGTTCGCTTCTGATTAGGACTCTGGCTTCAGTCCCTACGAGAATCAGTCTCATGTCGATCTCCGACATGGTATAGGCTCACCTCTCAATAATCTTTGTCTATCTTTTCTATGTAACACTTTTCTTTCTCAATCGGTAAGCTGCTTTATTTAGTTTGTTTTTACATTTCAATGTTTCCCGATTTAAAATGTGTTCTTTCAGTTTTTACTTTTCTGACTGATTTTTGTGTATTTTATTTTTATTTATTTTGATTTTAATTTTATGTATTTATTTATTTGTATATATGTATGTATGTGTATGTGTGTGTATGTATGTATATATATATATATATATATATATATATATATATATATATGTATATATATATATATATATATATATATATATATATATATATATATATATATGTATATATATATATATGTATGTATATATATATATATACATCTTTTTAGCTTGATATGTGCCTTTAATTATTGGTAACTTTTTGTTTTTTAAGTGTTTTCTAAGTTTTATTGTTTTTACTTAGTCTTTAGTTAATTAATTTCTTGTTTGGTCTTATAGGCACTGATGATGGCCTTATGAAGGCTGAAAGCTGCTTTGTTAAATAAACCAGTTTCAATTTACGTGGAGAGACGATTTTTGTTATTCCTTTATACCGACAGGTATTAGAGTATAGCTATTTTATATTTATTTAACAAACCCAATGAACACTGTTTTCATACCCAGTAATATCTTAAACTGTTATAAGTAGGTACATTACGTTTAAGTACATTATGAACTATTATTGCTTCCGAGCTCACCGAATGTAACGGAAGCTATATGTGATCGGGCACTTCTTTAGATTGTTACTCTCCTTATAAAAACAGAAGTGTGATATTCCATTGTCCCTAGTACATTGGACTAAACATTCCTTTGTCTTAATAGTTATTTAGTCAAATTCATTTATATTCTAAAAAATTATAGGGGTGTCTTCATAGGGGGATCGCTTTCGAGAATGAACAATTTTTATGCCTCCAAATGAAACAATTCCAAGACAGGAATCCGTTTTAGACATGAAGGAACATTTGTGGTTCCGTGTCTGTCTGTTGGTCGTTCGCTCAATTTTTGCGAACCAATACTTAAAGAACTTTGGATGGTAGATCATAATTAGCCCATTGTTGGTCCCAAATATAAGTTTCAACCTTCTGCACCTATTTGTTTCTCTTCCATATGCGCACAAACATACATTTATTTACACCTATACATTAAAAAATTCTTAAATGATTGTTTATGAAATTTGGATGGTTAGTAAAATTAGCCTGCAGATAGCCCCATAATTTGTTACTTTGAAACTTTTTTTAATTTAAAAATAAAAACAATTTTGAAAGATTAAAAAAAGAGGGGTAATTAAATAAATTTGATAATAATGGGTTGTAAAAGCATAAAATCATGAAAGTATGCACTATATAACGCAAGGAATCTATGTGCCACACTAATTGGCTGTCTATTATAAATTGTTTCTGAGTTTTGCAGACTTACTTAACAATATTTTTAATTTGATAAGCTTTCGCTCCTCTACTTGCAAATGTTTTCTTTTTATTTGTCCTCATTTACAATTAAGTAATCCCTAATAAATAATTTTTACTTCTAGTCGATGTGAGTAGTTTAAATTTTCTAGGACTCTATTTTTAGGGTATTATTCTCTGCTAAGTTCCTTTTTTAAGACATTTTTTCAAGTAGGGATCTCGTATGAGAATTTATTATTTTTTTTATTCGGAAATAAACCACACATTTTTTCTTTACGTCTTAGTTCTGATATATTCTAGAACTTTTTCTAGAGTCCTTCTTTTAAAATGTATACTCTTTTTTCCCCCTTGCTCACTCAACAACTTTTTTTTACACCTACAGCTTCAGTATTCAGCCTTCCACTTGTTAGCTTTGGCTTTTCTAGGGCCCATTTTTAAAGGTTTTTTTCCTGTTCCGTGTACCTCTCTTGTATACCCTTAAGTAAAGTCCTCTTCTTAGGATTTACACTTTTATAGGAACCAGGGATGTTTCTTTTCTCTGTTAAGGGGTGCATACTCTTCAAAGAAAAGACCCATTTTCTTTTAAACGATTCAGTTTTTTAAAGAAGCCTCTTTTGAGAGCTAATGCTGTGCTATCTTAATCTTATATAATGGTTAATCCTTTTCTTTAGCTACTCTTTTTACCTGCACCCAAGACTATAAACTGTTCAAAGGTTTCCCCTCCTTTTTTGGCCAGCATTTTCTTTATTTATTTATCCTTGATTTGGACTAAATTCTTGTTTAGTTTCCAAATGGTTTTATTAACCCAGGAAGTCTAGTTTTTCTAATTAAGCTAAAAAAAAAAAAAAAAAAAAAAAATGGTTCTTCTAGGAAATTAAAAAAAAAATTACATTTACTTTAACACAATTTAGTAAATTATTAATTTTACTGTAGTTGATTCCATTCCAGTTTCATTTATTTTATTTTTTTCCTCATATAAAGAGAAAGTTTTGTAAAAGCTTAAAAATTCGATATTTATATTTTGATGGATTTACACATTTTGAGGTCCCCTGAGTCCAAAAAATTGTTTTTTAAAAAATGTATGTCCGTCGTTTGTCTGTCTGTCGTCTGTGCAGACTCGTGGCGCCTAGAGTACTGCAAAATTTGGCATACATGTTCAGAAAAATCATTCCCCCTAGCCGAAATCGAGAAATGAATTTTACCTCTAAATTTGGGTGCGCTACCCTCCCAAAAACTCTGAAAATAAAAAATTATTTCTTGAATGCTGTTCTGACGATTTTGATTAAAATTCTAAAATGAATTCCATTTAAATGCGAATCTAACGATGTAAGCCGTTTTTCGGGAAAAATCTAGTTCCTGAGGAAATTGTTTTAAACGTGTACGGAGAGAGGCCGGTTTCGATTCCCCGCCGAGAAGAAGCAATTTTTATGATAAATTTTGTTAAAATTTGCAAAAATAATTAAGTGTAGCTACGAAAACTCGAAAACTAATAAATGGAAAACACTGGGTTATGTAATTATAAACTCGTTTATGAAAGTTTATCTGAGTTGACCCGGACCGATTTTTACTTCCATGAAAATGGAAGTATGGTGATACCCTCCAACACTTGATTCCGAGATCTCTGTGAAGGAGGGGTCTTACGAACCCGGGCATATCATTAAAATCCGTTTCATACACTTGTATGTCTGTGCGTACGTATGTATATGTATGTACGTACGTACGCTCGTTCGGAACTTTAAACCTTTATAACATCGCTTCAAGACATCGTATTGAGATCGGCATTTTTTAGAACTTTAGTCGGAAAAACTGATGGCGCAAACCCGAACATCGTAACTCACTACTTTTCGGAACTATTATCACTTAAGCACGAAATCGGTCTGTGGATGATAACTTCAGTAGGCTTTATTTGATTTTAATTTCCTTTGGGGTATATAATATATACTCAACATAATATGTGTCCTACATGGTAGATTGAACCTATACCTTTTGAGCACAATCGGACAAGCGGTTTGGGAGATGTTAATATTTTAGTGTTTTTTATAAAAAACATCTTTGGGCAATTGTGTCCGTCCAGTTGATTGTATCCAAATAATTCTTGCGTTAAAGTACGCAGCTTGTAGACTACTTTTGAATGAATATTAGCATCTTACCAAGTATCGAGTACAAGCACCAAAAAATGAAACATTAAAGTAACATATTGAAATTTTGGCTTTTTTCGATTTGGATATTTAAGCTGTGAATTTAAGTATGAATTAAATATTACACACCTGAAGCAGGAATCAAAATTTGAGGGGGTGGGCTCTCCATGTTTCAAAACCTTGTTTTTGTTGCAAAACTATAATCGATATTAGCTGTTTGTACGATGTAGTTTATACAGAGTTCTCTCTAGCTCGCGTATTGGCACCACAACATTTCATGGAAGTTATGTGTGGGATTTCTACACCGGTACTTTCTTAGTAGGTATCTTCAAGGATTCAATAAATTCCTACAAATTATTTATTTAAAATTGGCTATAGTTTGAGTTTTTTCAAAGCAATTATATGTTTATGTTTAGTTGCCAAGTGTTTCAACCATAAAACTAGCAACTTTTTAGCACCACTATTTCATGGATGGCTATTTGGATTTTAAAAACCTCAGTTACAATTTATTCACTGAATCTTTCAACAAATCTTCTCCTTGCTCAACCACTGGAAGTTAATTGATTTATACTATGAAGTATATTATTTTGGAGATTCATTTATTTCGAAAATGATTAAATATTACAATATTATTAATTGTACAATTATTTCACTTATTAAATATGAATTACTTAATTATATTTAATTTGTTGTTTTAAAAAGAGCGCGGTAAAAGAATAAAAGTTTTAATGTTGAATAAATTTCCACTTAAGTTAAACAAACATCTGTAAAACTGTTATTCTGTTTTATTCCTCGGTAAGATTACTCGGTGGAAATATTATCCTTTCGTCTAATTTAGCGATGGAGTTATAGCTGCAATTTCCAAGCGTTTTCCGGTCTATATTCTCCGAGTGTTTAAGCAAAGTTCCTAACTCTGTCAGAGTAAGGTAATAGCCCTGTTCTACTGGTTCACCTCATTTACCAAGCTTTACTCACTTTTAGCCTTTCTCTTATAGCTTTTCCTCATCCAGCGATAAGAGAACTAATAAAATAAACATTTCCTTAAGGTATAACGCAGCATTAACTTCTTTTTTTGTACATTTTGTGTAATAAGAACGATTTTTTCTGGTTTAGATTAATATAAACGAAATATTAGAACCTTAACTTCGTTTCAAACTACATTTAACAAACATAATATTTTTTAATAATCCTTTTTAGAAAGCATTTTTTTTTTTTTTTAATTTTATTTAATTTCCTATTCTTATAAAAAATATATTTATTCTTAAAATAATATTATCTTGGTAAAAAGGAGTTACGCATTTATTTCACAGATATCTACTGCATAATAACTACGACGAATTATTATGTGAAATAACAGTATTTTTGGGAGTAGATATTTTGGGACTTAAGCCTAGTTTACATGGGTCGAGTAAATGGTCGACTACTACATATCTTACTGGTCGTGCACTATCTTACTTTTTAGCACAAGGGACGGTCGAGTAAAATGGTGTGCTGTTTTTTGGTATAGTGACTCTAAAGTCGTTCACACGTGCTTGAGATAGTAGCCTTAGTAAAGTGAGGTTATTACGTTTTTAGTTCCGAATAATCCCGCAATTAATATATAGAAGAGGTATTCAATGGACGGACGTAGGGTGGGGGCCCACTCGTCCGTCGGCGGGCGAGCTACTCTACCACCGCCCTCGCTTGTTTACTGGACCAACTTTTATCCACTATCCTCGACCGTTTACTATCCGTATCGTTCACATTAGGCTAGTAGCTTGGTAGAGTGCTACTCGACCGTTTACTCGACCAATGTAGACTAGGAGACTAGGCTTTAGTACTAGTACTCCTTTAAAATGGATAACTACATTGACTTTGCGTTACCGTTTTGGCAATAGAAGAAGAGGTTTTACATTTACATCTGCGCAACTTCTCTTTTACAAGGGAGAAAAAAAGAATGCATGCAGTGATTAGCTAACATTTGGTATTGAAAAGAAACGTATTTTGAAAAGTTAGGGTTTATCAGTTAATACTCTCTAGTTTATTCAAGGGAGTATATTTTCAAACAGACAAAATAACAGTGCCTGAAAAATACAAAATTCATCCATTTATGAAACTTGATTTATAACTTCGTCTTGGCTAATATTGAATATCTGATGGGTGTCCTTGTTTGAAACCAAGTTTTATGATAATTTTGTGTCTTTTTCTATTCCCTATTTTCCCTTTACTATATTCTTTATTTCTTTGCATGATGTGGATACATTTTTAACAACTTATCAATTTAGGATGAGTATAAAGTCTTTTAACAAGTTGGCTGTAAGAACTGGGGATGCATTACGTTCTCAATATATTTTTATCGTGATCCATTTTATATATTTCATACTAAAAGATCCCAATACTTTTTTATGCATTCTATCAATCAATCCAAATTAATATTATCATTTGTTGGTTTCTATCGTTTTAGTTTTTAATCTGTCTTCTATGTACTAAAGAAGCAGGGAGCTCGTTAAGATTGTATCTGAGTTTAGTAATTTTAACTAAGGTCCTCCGTTATCAAGGTGAAATGAAATACCATCTATAATATTCTACCATCTTGCTCCGTTATCACCGGGTTCTTTTAAACAAATAGGTACATAAATACACTTTCGACGAACCGCTCGTATTCAACGCTCCTCAACTTTTGTTCAACTTAATTTTAAATCGCATTTTTAGTTGTAGACAAATTTCTCTTTATCCTTTATTTCCGTTTCAAACATGGTACACATTAACATAATGATTAAAATTCAGATAACCAAACGAGAGTCTTCAATAGCCAATAAAGGCTAGAGCCAAGACTCTGTCTAGCTCTAGTACACAATAAATAATCTATTTACCCATGTGCTTTCTATAGCGGTTGCACTATTTTTTTTTTTTTTTAAATAAAACAAAATAAAAAAAAAGGACTGCAGACACATTTTTGAAAACAAAATGATCAGATATATTCTATCAGATAAACCTACACAGAATTATATTTAATTATTATTAGGTAAGATGAACCCTTTAGGGGCGAAGAATACAAATTAAATATATCAAATAATCAGGTTGTTATACAGAAATAAAGATTGTCTGAGGATGACCTTAGAAGAAAGGGTTGAAACGTCTCTATTTAATGATTTAATTTGTATTATTCGCACCTAAAGGGTCCGTCTTACGCATTAATAATTCAATCAGAAAAGTGTCAAGTCCAACATAGTCTATAAATGAAATTAAATTGTAATAGAAGTCTCGCTGCATTAAAAATGAGTTAAATATTCGCTTTAGTCTAAGGGTGATTTATTAAATACTGTGAAAAAAATGTCATTATCCGTTAAGGAGGTATTGCCGTGTTGTTTTAGATAAATTGAATTTATAATTTAATTTGATAATGTACATTGAATTATTTTAGTTTGTAGTTCTTTTTAGAGTTTCGAGGTCATCCTTTAAACCCTTTTGCTCGTCCGTCCGTCGCATCTTGGAGTATTATCTCACGACCTACGCAGCTAGAGATTTGACATTTGGTATAAAATTTAAACTTTCTGCCCAAAAACAGGAAAAATATTGCGAACTTAAAAACTCAAAATTTCTTCGATCAGCGAGCAATTGCGAACTGATCGCAATATTTTATATTTTTTGTAATTTTTGAGTGCGGTATTTTATCAAAGAAGTTGGCGGCCATTACTTCTAAAAGAACCAAATAAGTGCATACCTAAGATGCTAGGATAATATATGCGCACACCTTGCTTCTCCAAAGAGCCACTTTTTATACATATTTTAATTTTATAAAAATTATAAACAAATGACCGACGAAACCCTGTTAGTAGCTTGTCGCCAAGTATTTGACGGAATTTTTTTTATCATGTTATCAAGAAAACATGTTTTTCCAACAAAAATTGAATTTAAAAAAATGGTAATAAAGTCCGATATTTTGCTTCAGACACTAGTAAAACAGATTTCACTATATTCTCCACAAACTGGTCTTAAAATATATATAAATAATATGAACGGATACGCTCATTTTCCTTCAGTAGGCTTTAGAATGCAAGTATTTTATAGTGATAGGATATTATTATGTCTTATTTTACGATCAAGCATCAAATAAAATTAAGCTGTCTACATTTTATACCCGTTCATTATTCCTTGTTATTTACACTTTCCTGTTATTATAAGTCAAATATTTATTTTATTTTCCAAAAAGCGGAATTTACTTGGTTACAACTCAGTCTTAACTCGACCATTTAAAACTGCCGTTTTATCATTTATATTTACTATCCAATTTCCTTTTGTATGACGATTTTTCGAATAAAGTCAACAACTTTTAGAACACTTTTTAATAAAGTTTATTTTTCTCTTGGTTTTTAAAATTTATATTATAGCCGAGATGCATAAATTTAGTTTAAAATGAGATTAGCCTGTTAAAGCTGCACAGCGTAACGTTTATTAAGCTAAGCCAAAGCTGTCAGTTGCAACTTTTCTCTCTTGACTCTAGACCACCCCTTCTTTCCACTCTTGGTTCTAACTAGTAATAACTTAACTATTATCACTTATTACTTCATAATCTTTTAGAATAAGTTTAAAATTAATTTAATTTTTTGGCATTTGTCCCAAAATTAATTTATTACTCATATCACAAGCTAATGTTGGCACGCTTAACCATCTAAAAAACAAATAATGGGTTAGGGAATCCTATTTATTTCCTCTAAATATCTAATATATATTTATTTTTTGGATGTAATTAATTTGCAAAGTAATTATAACAAGCCAAAATAGCTATGGTATAAGCTAGTATTATGTTGACGAGATATGGCCCAATTTTATATATATATATATATATATATATATATATATATATATATATATATAGACTGTGTACCTGCAATACCTCGTAACCCTCAAAATCGATTTTATGTTTTTTTTTTTTTTATAGATAATATTAATACCTACCTATGAGCAAAAGCTAGTAAGCCTTAAGCAATTATTGTTTTTAGAAAACAAGTAAGTATTATTGTAATACTTCGTATTCATCATTTAAATAAAGTGTACAAAAAACCTCGTATACGATAAGGTTTCAAAACCTCATAACCCCCCATGCATTGTAAGTCTTTAACTAGTTGCGGGATACGTTTAAGTGTTTCAGTAAATTTAATTAAAATCGAAATAAATATAAAGAACATATAATAATAAACTTTTTTTAAACATAGTTTTTTGCTTCTCCTGAAAAATTTTGTTTATAGGGTTACGAGGTTTTGCAGGTACACAGTCGAATATATATATATATATATATATATATATATATATATATATATATATATATATATATATATATATATATATATATATATATTATAACTACAAACACTACTTAATGACTGACTAATATACTCATTACGATATCCCTGGAATCACTTGACCTACGACCGTGAAGGTCATGAGCCATTTTTAGGTAGCTTTTTCTTAGCCCTTAGGTGATTAGTAAGATATCTTGTTACGATCCACCATTAGCAGCCATTTAAATTCGCCATGATGATATCTCCAGAACAAATTGCATTGGTAGAAAGTGTAATGGTTTTTAATATGATTGATCACCGCTAACTTCCGCTAAGTGAAACTTTGGACTTTGTACTTTTATGATTCTTTTTTAACCAAAATTGTTTTTAAGAAAAGAATAGTTAAAGATCATAGTAAAGATGACAAAATGTGGATCTTAAAATGTTGTATTGTGAAATTATTGTACATAATAATTTCTATATAATTCTATTTCTTAATTTAACTTTTAACATATAAATACAATATCACCAACTTGTAGCGGTAATTTTTGTTTAAACAGCTTTTTCTTCTTTTTAATAAACCTTTAATTTATTTAAACTTGATGTATGTATATTTCTGTCATCACAACATTTGGGTGACGATGTCTATTATAAAATACAACACGTGTAGAAGTCAAGATGTATTATTCTCGAGTTGAAATCCTCTCTTTCGGTAGGTATTCCATCGTAAGCTATTTAAACATTAAATTTTTCTTTATAAATTTATAAAGTTGTTCGTCACCGTGGAGGGAGCCTTCTCATAATATATTCATAGCATACTCCTCAGGTAACGATGGGATTTATTCAGCGATAGTACTTGTTTCAAATCCCCCCCCCCCCCCCCTCGTAAAAACCCATAAAATATTTCCTCGACATAAATAATATTTACTTGAGAACTAAGGTTTGTATGTTTTCTCAATAAATATGGTGTATTATGTTAAAGCTGTATACACAACGTCGGTTTGAAGCAGAGTTCTTTCACCATCGGAGTCGAGACCTAGATTGAAGCAATCATTTTCGTTTTACGACCCTATTATAGATGAATAATGAAACAGAAATACAAAAAAAATCAATTTTAATAATATAGAACGTATATTAATAACGACATGAAATCTTATTAATGTAAACCTTTTAAAACTTGGAAACCGTTATTTTTTATCTCTGTTTTACTTTCTGATATATTTAGTATATAGAAAGTACTATGATGGCATGAAAATTAGATTCTGATGGATCAATTCCCCTAAGTCCAAAATATTATTTATTAAAAAAATGTCTATCTTTGCGGACGCGTGTCTACCCTAATCTTCACTGCTCAGCACTATATGCATGTATTCTATTATGGAGGGATAACCTTTTGATATGCTTTATTTTTATTGATTACTACTAATAGACTTATAGAGTTATTTGTATTATAAGTACATGATTTTTTTTTATCAATTATATTTAATAAAGTAATAAAAATAAAAAATAAATCTAGCTAGCCAATTTCGATAAAATTTGGCACGCATGTTCTAAAAAATCAAATCGAAAATCGAGACATGAATTTTAGCTTGACTTTTGAGGTGCAATCCCCCCCCCCCCCCAAAAAAAAAGATGGGTTGATTCTTTGGGATTGGTAATATATTCGTAGGAGGTAGAAGTATACCTCCGCGATAAAGAGGAGAACGGAGTCCTTGAGAGTGCTAATATAGTCCTGGAAAGGGAAAAGAGATTATGCTTCTCGCTATACCCGTATTGGGTGCGTAGGCATCCGTGGGTAGACTCGTAACAAACAGCTTAAACAGGTTGAAGTCCGACGTTTCGCTTCCACTACTGGAAGCATCTTCAGGGGTGTGGTGCATCGTGTTGTTTACTTGAAGCAACAAAAAATCATACTGACGACTGGAGTGAAAGACGGAGTATTTGTAGTTAATTTGTGGAACGTAGACAGAGGATAAACCTGTCTCAAGGGCCCCCGGGGAATCCAGGTAATCCAGGGTAATCTACGTTCCAGAAAGCAACTATAAATATGTCTTCCCTCACTCCATTCGTCAGTATGTCTTGTTGTTGCTTAAAGTAAACATCACGATGCACCACACCCCTGAAGATGCTTCCAGTAGTGGAAGCGAAAGTCGGACTTAAACCCCTTCGTGACGCGGATTTCACTGGAAAACCAAGCTTTTTATTACACCCGTATTATTTTACAATTTCACGATTAATTCTAACGGTTTTTTTGGGGTCAGGATTGGTGGTGAGGGATTGGGTCAGGATTGGAAGTGGTTTTCAGGATGAAGTCTGTATGTGTGTTGGTGTGTATTTATGTATTTATGTGTGTTATAATCGTAGTACCCAGGGTATTTAAAGGTAGTATATGAATGGTGATCCCTGAGTGAGGAAAAGTTCCGAGGCACCCCGTAACCCGATTTTTTCTTATCTATTTAAACAATAAAGGAGAGAGGAAAAGATTCTCTGTAAATCCAATTACATTCATGTTTAAAAAGAAAATTGTCTAATTGTGTCTCCAAATTTCAAGTACATCCCTTAGATAGAGCGGCAGGACTTATCAAGGTTCGAATTTAGAAGTGACTACTCTGTATTTTTTATGAAAAGAAACAACATTATACTTGTCTGTTTCATACGAGGTTGCAAATTATTAAGTTGATTTTTATTATTTTATAAGGAGGTTGGAGAACATGGTGGTTGTTATATCGTGTATACCGAATATTTGTTTTGAAAGTTAGTGCAGGGTTGCCGTACTTTTTTATTTATTAATTTAAGCGGTATTGATTCAAGCAATAATACTGTCGTTTAATTCATAAACATAATGTAATGCTTCTGTGACACTTATGGGGAGTGGAGCATATCACTCTACAAACGTGTAATTGACATTTGACGTGGACCCACAGACGACATGCTTCCTGATCTGTGACAAAGTGAAAATTGGCGAGTAGCAGCCAATACAATTTATAATGTGACCAGATTGCCAGCTACTATTTGCTGGTGCTACTAACCAGTCTAGTTTGACCGAGGCTTAAGTAGTGGATTCGCTGGGTAGCATTGCGCAGTTGTGGCCGTTTTGATGGTTTACGAGCGAAGCCAGTACGGGACTTAGACCTCTAGTTTAGTCAGAATCCATAAATATAAATTTAACTTAAACAAGCTCCTGTTGAACACATTTTATAAATATGTTTAATAATAGATTAATTAAATGTGATATTTAGGGGTTAAATTCAGTATCACTACGTATTAAAAAGTTTTGTTCAAGTTTGTCCTCCGATTTTTTTTTTCGCGTTTTTATGTGTACTTATACTGCATTTAATAGAAATTCTGCAGTTTATGCTGGCACTTACAATAAATAATTCGGTATCCATTTTTAAGAACCCACTTTTTAGACTCATGGACTTAATTCATGAAAATTAATTTATTCACAATATAAAATTTACAATACAAGTACATTTTTTACAATAATAGTAAATTTACAATATTAGTACTTTCTTTCTTGATATATAAGAAAGTAAAAAGTGGGAGATATTTGATTTATTTATATTGAACATATTACTGGGCCTTGTTGTGTAAATTAATCTAATTTTAGATCGCAACCTTTGAGAGAGCCCGTGGATGTGGTGCATGTAGAGAATTTAAGAATTCCGAAAGTCACGGAATACGGAATTTTCATGGTCACCTTTAATTAGTAAACCCATCTAATACCTTTCTCCTGTTAGTAGTTGGTATGTATCTCTCAGTCAGTTGTGGTTTTACGCTTGGAAGAGGAACATTCCTGTTTTCAAATTGGCTTTTATCAGACGTGCAAAACCATGTTGCGATAATGCACCTAGTCGGAGGTAGACACAAAACATTAAATAGAATATTTAATTTAACCCGTATTTTAAACTGGGATTCGACATTTAGACCAATATTAAAGTACTAACTATTACATTAAATGTTCCTGCAGATGTTTACTCATTAGATTCAAACTGGCTTGACTGAAATTATTCAAATCAGGCCCATTGTTTCTATCTCTTCAATTAGTTAGAGTAGGGTCGACTCACAAGGGCCCTTCACGTCTTTAATATTTAGCTTCAGTTAAAAGACAAATCTTCACTAAAAGTAACTTTATTGTATAAAAAGCTACTTTTTTTACTTCTAGTGGTAATCTTCAGTGAAGAAACTGTACGATTTTCAAGACCATTTTTAAATTTTAAACTTTTAAAAATTTAATTTTTAGTTAATTTTTTGTAAATCTCACATTCTTTTTGTTTAAGTATACGTTGTATATAAAATAAAACCATCAACATATGACTGCCATCCAAATGGATCCCTCAAGGCTGCGCCAATTATGTTCTGATTTTAGGCTTATACTTCTTGAGAATTTAAGTAATTCTTAGTGGCCGAGGAAACAATTTGCACATTGGCATATTAAATGCAACCTTTTTCAAGACGTCTGCAATTTTTCCCCCTCAAGAAGGATGCGCCCACTTGGATCCTTGCGCCCTGGAGCGACTGCTCCATTCGCTCCCTTAGCGCTACGCCTTGCCACTGTGACTATAGGGTGCATTGACAATTAACAATAATAGTGATGTACACAATCTGTTTTATACCAGAGTGGTCAACTTCAATTCACCTGCCCCAACTCCTAAATAAACTCTTTCTTGTTCTCATTTACTTTCGTCACCAGCACTGAAGATAACCTCCAGTGGTTGAAAACCTTTTTAGGACGTCAAAAGTTACTTTTAGTAAAGTGGCGTCTTAATCAAGTGACTCCACTATGTGACTTCATCATTCAGTTAATAAAATTCCATTGAGTTAGTTCCTACATATATTCATAATTAATTAATAATTAAAAAATTTAAAAATCTTATTACCGTTTGGACTTTTAATGAGATAGAATTTTGCTCCTGTCCATCGTTCTAATCCTCTCTTTGAAGTACTCATTTACTCTCTGACTTCAATATTGACCTTTAACCATCCTTTCAATTGTAAATATAATTTAACATTTCAATCTGTTTGTAATGTAAATATGTGTTAATGTTAAGCTATGCTTAAAAATAAATCCTCTTTTCTCTTTGAATTATAATTTGCAAAATTAAAATAATGTTTATTTTTGTTCAAAAAGGGAATTACTTTCTTCTGGCCGTTATTTACTCTTTAGGTTGAGGGATGAATGGGTGAAAAATTAAATTTCTCTGAGAATGTCAAACGAAAATTTGCATTATCCAGTATCATACAGTTTTATATATTTTTACTTTTATTGAACAAAATATTAAAGTCGACCTTTCTTCTTAATTTTTGTTTTATTTATAAAATTGACTTTGAGACTTATTTATATTGTATGAACATCTTGTGTGTTGTATCTTGTGAATATAATCTTATCAATAAAATATATATAATCTTATCTTTTTATTATATAAAAAAAGTTTTGTAAACATATGTGAGTCCAGAAAAAGATGGGTAGACCTAAATTATAGCAGTAGTGTTCCGCCATTTTTTTTTATTTATTTATTTTTTTTTTTTTAAAGAGAAGGTGGTATCTCAAACTACACTCTCTTTCTCTTTTCTACGCTACCCATCGGTTTTTTTTAACTTATTTATGTTTACTTTTCACTGCTTTTTTGCTTCCAGGGGTTTTTCTTCCGAGCCCTTTAGTTATTATAATATTATTATTATTATACAATCTTGTAATTTGACATTGTATCATTGGAACAATGTCTAATAACCAATAGTCCTTCAAACTAATGGTTCATCGCTGCTTCAACATAGATTGTTTTGACAAAATCGGCACCGATCGCAATTTCTTAAGACTCCTAGCTGAAAATATAATTTTAGATTCTCTAGGTATTATAAATAACCATATTTATTTATTAACTATACTTTTTATTTTTATTGTATATAGTTAGTATTAACTATTTTTTAAATATCTGTTTTTAAGTACTGTTATTCTTTCATAAACTGTACGAATGTATTTTATTTTATTTATTTAACTATTGTCTCTTGATTGATTAGTATGCTGTGTTTATAGCAATCCTTTAATGAAGGACAGTTCCACTTAGTATTTTTTTTGCAATAAAGTGCTTCTCTCTTATCCGATAATGACCTAATTTAATGACCTAATTTATATGTTGTTCGGGATGTTGATGAAAAAGAAACTAGAAACATTTAAACCATCTAATGTTACTAAAGAATACTCACATATGTATCAATATAAACTCAATTTTTTTAGGTATTTTAGTGTTCAAGACTCGATTGAGTAAATGTTGTGTAATAATTGTCGCTTAAAGCTTTTTCGAGAGGATGCGATTGGAAAAGGAAAGTTTTTTAGAGTTATTTTCCTGTGGATTTACAACGGAGAAGGTTTATAACGACAGTTTGTTTGGTTTCACTGTAGGATAACCCTGTTCCCTTGTTCCCCTCATACTCGGTTTAGATCCGGACTCCAATGTATAACAGATACATCGGTAATTTTCTTCCATCTCCAAACAACTGGATTTCCCAAACAATTCACACGCTTCTGTTTAGGTCCCCAATTTCCCATCCAAATCACACTCATTCGCCCACATAACAACACACCCTTTTCCTTTTCTATCTAACTTCTCATTGACACGAATTTAATCGTTGTAGTCGCATACCACCCACTTATCAATGAAAACTACAATCGTGGTTTTCATCTGTTCAAATATTATTGTTTTCATTAATTTTACTGAACATTATTAATGTTTTTTTTTAATCAATTGATTGATTTTTCGTTTTCTTTCTCTGAAAGCTTTTTAGTACTCAATAATATATTTAGGGAGAGGTCATTGCTGGCTTCACAACATCCTTAGCCTACTCCTAGCCCATAAGATACTTAAATCAGCCTAATTAGTGGAGAATTACTTAAGCAAATGCAAAAAGAGTTAAAAATTATTTTGCAAGTAGGAATAAACTTGTTTGATATAGGATTATGTTTATAATTTTATAATTATATATAATTGATATATAATTTTAGATGTTATTTAGGTAGTTTCGTTTTAACCTAGTATAAAGTTGTAACTCCTGTTTACTTCCAAAGCTTTTTCCTAGATCAAGTTTATTTCGGACTTAACCTTTGGCTTGCCAATACTTTACCTTAGAGTTTCGATTCAAGGAAACGTCCTAAACAAATTGTTAACTTTCAAGTTTATTTGTCTGCTTAGGAAGTAAGGGGAACAGAAAGAGAACCCTTATGAGATTTGAACAGTAATTCCTACCTGAGTATTTTATATTAGATTCCCTTGATTTAAAAATTATGTAGGGAGTATAAATAGAGGTGTGGTATAACTCTATCTTTGAGCGTGCCAATTTAACACAATGTAGTTTATAAAATGTGATTAGGTTTTGAAAATTGATTATTTTTAAGAAGTTGGACGCCTTATAACTAAATATATCATAAATCTAAATACAAATTGACTTGGGAAAATCTATTCGTCCGATTTTGATGAAAGTTGGATGTTAGACCATAAATAGTTGTTGTTGGTCCCTTATAAGTTTCAACCTTCTGCGCTCATTTGTTTTTCTTTCACACAACCATACATTTATTTACACCACTATCTTCAAAAGTATTCATCTAATTTTTGTAAAATTTGGATGGGAGATAGCCCTAGTTTAATTTCACCCGTCTGCGCTCTTTAAATTTTGCTAAATTGATACTTTAATTATTGTAAAAAATCAAAACATTTTAACAGATTAAAATACGAGGGGGGGGGGGAGGTTAAATTTGACAAAACAAGGTTGTAAAAGCGTAAAATCGTTACAGTTAATAAAATAGGGCGTGAGGAAGCTATATGCCACACTAATTGGCAGATTTTATATGGTCTCTTTGAAATCTGTCTTTACCGCTTATCTGATCTTCTTATCCCGCTACCCCGACGGAAAAAGTAGTAATAATAATATTCCCAAAAATATTTCCTGAAATATTCTCTATTTTACAAATTTATTTTGTTTTTCTCTTCTCATTAAAATATATTGCAATTATATATATATATTACATAACTTGATAATAAACTAAAAAAATATAAAACCACCCACAAATCTTTAATTTTCATCCTTCACAGATTATAAATATATAAATAACTTTCCCTGACTGAATTCAAACTCAGCCAAGCTTAAAATAAATCAAGCTTATTTAAAAACGATGTAGAAAAGAAGCTGAAAAACCTCTTCCTAAAAAGATTTTTAACAATTTTTTCTCTCTTTTCGTCCATTTTTGTACAAATAAATTTATTTTTCTTGCTTCTTCTTTTTGTGAAGGGGAGGGGGTAAAGGAGGTTTCGGTTAGACTTTTATTCTAAAGGATAAGCCTCTTACTTCAAGCCACTTGATTTTATTTATATTATTTATTTACTTTCTGTCAATCTCTTTTGTCATATTTTTTTTATTTTCTGGGAGATATACAAATTTGTTTATTTATTTTTATATCGGTTTTTTTATTGGCAGAATATATATTTATTAGTATTATATAATATTGATTTATCACTAAATTTACTTATTTAAAGATACTTACAATTCATTATTATTGTATATGTCCAAGAAAAAGCCACTTACCTGAAATCATAAATAAAAACTTTTTTTATTGAATTGCAATACCTAAAAGCTCAGAACAATATAAAATAATATTATTAACATGGAATATGAAATAATAAATATTCTACACACAGACGCAGAATATAATATATACAGGGTGGCCACAATAACCTGCCTCACACTGTTATCTCTTTTATTTTTGAAGGGAGAAAAAAAAATGTAAATGGTAACTCACCTTGAATGTTTGGGTTGTTTTTTAACATGGTATCAAAAAATGAATTCTTCCTAAAGTTTCAGTGTAATCCCCTCCTACTTTGTAACATATTATATTTTTTCTGAAATAAGATTATAGAAGAGAAATGAGCCGCAAAATCGGTTAAGAACCACTGTTCTGCGAAAAAAGCTTCAGAATGACAATGTCCTTTTATAAAGTATTTTGCATGCTTAATCCGAATCTGAAGTAAATTTTCTCCTATACGTTACAGTTTTCTCGGAAAATGTCTCTAAAGTTCGAAATAATTGGGTTTTTGGGGGTTTTCGACCAAAATAATATTTGTAAAAAAAAAAAAAAATACATGTAGTCTCGCGGACACCCGGTAGGAACGAAGTTCCTTGCATTTTTCATTAAATATAAAATAACACTGCTTAGTACGTATACGTTGCTAACTACTCGTTCCAATAAATATTTTTGACTCAATTATAAAATTATTATTAGTAAAATTATTACATACAACTTATTACAAAAATTCCTTGATCCGCTTATGAGCAATATTATTTTATTACATCAATTTATACTCATATATTTACAGTTTTACTGGTTAATAATTTAACACAGTCGACACTGTCAATTTCTGACGATTCTCTTGGTGCCTTCTCCATTTTAAATAATATACGAATACTTTTCTCAATAATAGAAACAATATTTGAAAAAAAGCGTTGTTTTGTGGATAAATAGCGAGTTTGACAGGAAGAAGGAGTAAGGCTGCGGCCACACCGAAGCTACCTCGCTTGGAGCCTAGTGGCTTGGCGAGTCGCCAGGCCACTAGGAGTCTGGATTGATAGCGGCCACACCGGAGCTACCTCGCTTGGAGCCTAGTGGCTTGGTGAGTCGCCAGGCGTGTAATCCATGTGAACCAACCTTCTAAAACATACGAGACCGGCCACACCGCGCGCTTGGTTACTAGGGGAGTCACCTAGCGAGTCGCTAGACGAACAGTCCATTCTGTTCTACATGGCGACTCACCAAGCCGCTAGGCTCCAAGCGAGGTAGCTCCTGTGTGGCCGTAGCCTAAGAGAGAGATGGAAAGATAGAAGAGTTGGGATTGCGCACGAAAGGATACCAAACGAAGTATAGTAGAGGGGGAATCACTCTAATATTCTTAATATTCCACCTATATTAACTACAAACCCCACACTTAAACCATTAACTTTTAAAAATTGTAAAATATATCACGTCACTGTAAAAAAAACTGCTGCTTGTATCAGGTTGAAATTTTACATGCCTGTTTCAATTGTACTTTAGACGATGTGTATGAAGTTTTATTAAAATCGTTACGTTAGAACGTAGATATCGGTAAAAACGTAGTTTTCTTTATTTAAAACGTTTAGGTCCGCTTTAATAAATTTAGCGATATTTACCACTTCATAGCAGAGTCGGTGTTAGTTTTACTAAAAAAAATTATTTATAAAGTTGTTTGTCTCATTAAATAGATAAAGTTAGAATTTTTCCCCGTCCTAAAATTCCAATTTTAAATTTGAAGCTTACGTTTACGCGAGCGTTGCGCGTGAACGCTTGGGCGGATAACGTTGTCCAACGAACCTGTCCTGGGCATTGGTAAAATGAACACGTGTACCAAATTTCTACTAAGTCGGTCAACTTTTACACAAGTTATCGTCATCCGTTGATTTCGTGACGCTTTTAGCGTGACGGTGATTTTGTGACGGTGATTTTGGTTGTTTTTTTCAGATTCACTCCCGGGCTCCAGAACGTGCCATAAGAAACTTCGTTCCAAAAATTATTGGGTGTTTTAATATCATCAAAATATGAAAAACACGAATCTAAAGTAAAAAAAAAAAAAAAAACTGCTTACCTTACTTTTTTTTAGAAAATTGAAAAAATTAAAGTAAGGTCAGCAGATTTTTTTTGACTTTGGATTCGTGTTCTTCATGGTTTGAAGATATTAAAACGCCCAATAATTTTTTTTTTTATAAATTATTTTTTTGGGGCGAAATATTGGGTCGAGAACCCCCAAAACACAATTTTTCCGAACTTTAGGCGCATTTTTTGGGATATCTGTACGAATAGGAAAAATGTTGACTTCAGATTCGAATTCTGCAACCTCGAAAAAGTTCAGAAAAAAAATGTTTGGGGCCCGAAATTTCGTTAAAATGTGCAGAACAGTGGAATTGACAAAGATATTCAGTTTTCAATACCACAAAAATGGTATTTCAGTATGTAAAAACTAAGAAAATACACATCGTAAATTGAACAAAATTATCTTCATTCAGTATATTATGTATAAATGTGTGCTTATCTTTACATGGTGTCCTACTTTAACCTTTATACCAAAATATTTAATAGCTTGAAGGAAGTGCTAGTTTTCCGAGGCGTGTTTCTATTTCTCTTTTCTGAAATCACGTCAGAAGGTGCTTCAACACAACATAAATTACTAGACTTCCTTCCTTCATCCTAGATCTACTTTTCCCTAAAAGATTAATCTTACACTCCACCTCTAAAGCCTTTTCCTCTCGACGATTTACTAACTATTAGCAGTCGCTTATTACTTAAATATGTTTTTAATTACGTATTATTTTCTATTATAATTAATTAATCTATGATTAATACAATATTTTTACCAATGTAACCTTATGTAAACATTCTACCATTTAAACTGGTGGAAAATTGAAACTGGTTTCAATTTATGTGGAGTGACAGCTTATAAACTTGTTATAAGTTAATATAATTATTATACATTCTTATAACCCTGTTTATAAGAATGTTTAATAATTAAATAATTTAATAAAATATTATGGTATTTAAATTCAGTATTATTTTGAGAAAGTTTAGTCGAGTTTGTTAGGACCGATTTTTACTTTCTCATATAAAGAGAAAGTATTGTCATAGCGCGAAAATTCGATTTTGAGATTTTGATGGATTTACACGTTCTGAGTCCAAAATAGTGGTTTTTAAAAAATGTGTATTTGACTGTCAGACGCCTAGAGTCTAAACTATACTGGGCCGAGTTTGACTGAGTTGTTGGCATACATGTCTGGCAAAATCATACCCCGAGGCGAAATCGATAAATTAATTTTAGCTCCCAATTTGGAGGCGCTACCCCCCAAAAACTCTAAAAACGTGAAAACAAAATTATTTAGTCCATTTTAATACGAATCTAACGATATAAGCTGTTTTTCCGTGAAAAATATAATTCCTGAGAAAATAGCTTTAAACGCGGAGGGAGAGAGGCCGGGTTCGATTCCCCACCGTGGAGACGGTATTTTTATGATATATTTTGATAAAATGTTCAATTATAATTAAATGTATCAACGAAAACTAATAAATGGAAAACATTGGGCCAAGTAATTATGAATTCGTATATGAAAAAGTTTGTCTGAGTTGTCTCTGACCTATTTTTTTTTTTTTTTTAAATCCTTTATATTAACTTCACTTTTGTGGGTGCCTGGGTGGCCTGCATGCTTGCCGTCAAATTGGAAGGCCTTTATGCCGTTTGGAAGGTTTGTTAACCCTCTTCCAGTTATCCCAATCGGCTGAAACTTGGCATATCGACTCTCTACAAATACAAAAACACTAACAAATTAATTAATTAATTAATTATCTTTTTAAAAATAAATGGATTAATTAAAAAAAGTAATAAAAATAAAATAAATATTTTATTAATTAATTATTTGATAGGACTATAAAATCTTTGGAGGACGAGTTAACCCTCTTCCTGTCATCCAACCGAGCAGAAACTTGGCATATCGACTCTCTACCAATACAAAAACATTCTAACAAATTAATTAATTAATTAAATTTTACTTATTAAATATTTAAAATGAATACCAATATTTACCCTCACCCAACCAAAATGCACAAATATAAAGGATTTATAATAAAAACTTGGTTTTTATGGGCTAGTATTATTTTACTGGCTGAAAAGAAATAATTTTAATCTAAGGGAGTTAAGAGGTTTGTTTTTTAATCTTTGAAAGCTGTTTATTGTTTATTCACTGTATATAATGGCCTCTACTTGGTTTACAATAGATTCACTACGGATTTCTACAGATTAAAAAGAAAGGAACTATCTTCATTCAAAAGAGACATATACTGACATCCAATTTTCCTTTTCCCCTTGCCTTGTCGAGACTGTTTTTGGGTTTGTGGTACTGTAGGCTTTACTTCGTTCTTAATTCAGCCGAAACCCTTTGCTAATACACACAACATTTTGTTCTCATGTAACTTCAGAACAATCCCTGGTCCCAAGTTACAAAGTCTGCTTGTCTTTCCATTCTCGTTGACATGCCAAGTTTCCTGTGTTTGCACCTTTTTTTTTAATTAATATCCATTCTATGGCCTTTTTTATTTAAACAATTAACCTTTTTTTTCACTATAGTATATTTTTATTTTTCCTAAGAAAATCTTTAATTACCGAGATATTTATGTTAGAAAATTTGGGTCTTACGAAATGCAAAATAAAATATCTTTAGACAATTAGATTTGGTACTATCTTGGCCTAAAATTAAAGAAGAAGTATCTATTTTACTAATAGGGCATTCATTTTTGGCGCATTCAAAATTCAACAAATATAGTTTATTTTATATTAGTTAAATTTATTATAATTATAACAATAATTTTATTAATACGATCACGATCGCCCAACAACCAATAATAAATTATCAAACTTAACTAATGTCTTATTTTAATTTTGTGTTAAAGTATTCTAATGAGAGACCTGCCTTTCTGTGATAACTATGCGATATCATTCTTGAATACTACGAGTTACCAGTCTTTTATTGTTAATTATTTTTCCGTTGTTTTATTGTTATAATCCGTCTTCTAGTCATATTTTATATTTTGTTTATTAAGTTTTAATGTATGATAATCGCGTACAACCTGTTTAGACCGTGAGTGAGGAGGTGTTAATTTTATGGAAACTGTATTGACGAAGGAGCTATGTATGTTATGTTCCATGTATTATTATTTACGACCATAACGATCCTCACTAAATCTTATTACAGGTACTTTCTGAACAAAATAAAGTTTTATTTCTAGGCTTGAAAATGGCTTGTCGAGCCGAATGAGAGTTTTTGCATTACCCTTAGGGATCCACACGACACGCTTAACTATTATAAAGGGTACAATGTTGAAATAATTATGTAAAATATTTATTAATATTGAATAAAAATAAATTTGAGTTTTGGAAATCGAAAATGGTTCAAACAACCACCTTTTATAATTACCACCGAGGTCACATTAGTTTTATAGGATACACATATCCTAAGACTATACATAAACCGCAATAATTAGTAGCTATTGAATTTATTATCAGGTTTAGTATTGAGTTTGTCGCCTGTAATGTTATTTTAGGATATGCTTACCCTGTCAAGAGCAGAGATTAAAAGTAAATTAGCTTCCTTGTAATACCAGCATCTCCTCTAAAGCCTCCTACCTTAATTTCATCCCATTATTCCCTGATTAGGGCAAGTGAAAATTACATTATACAGAAAAAAATTAAAAATTTAATTAAAGAAAACCCACCTTTGAAACATAAAGCTATTAATTTTATACCGCTATTATTATAATCTTAAATCGCCGGTCTTATATTTAATAATTATATGCAACGATAGTTTGTTTTTATAATAAGCTTTGTTATTTCTCAACCTTTGATATAATTATGGAAAAAGGAAATTAAGGTCTCGGGAATTTAATTATTTTAATGTTATATTCTTAGCATGTAGGTTAAGCCCATCAAAAAATAAAAATTATGTGGCATGTAAAGAGATTATCAGATAGTATTATGGCACATCAAAAACATGTTCATAATAACCTAACATCTTCAAAGTATAATCTGTTATGTTTACCTTTCTGGCATATAAAGAAAACGGAGTGAAATTCAAATTCGAAAAATTATGTATGTAGGAATCAAATGTATCAGCGTCAAGTTCTTTTCGTTTAATCTGGTAAAAACACTTGCTACAACTCTATATGCTAGATATGCGTAAATTTAATTGGAGTGTATTTTTTATTTCATATCAAAAGTATATTTACTACTTGTTTTGGCTCTGGGCGTCTGCGCGGACAGACAGTTTTTAAAACTACTTCTTTGGACCCAAGGCCCCTTCCTTAACCCTCTAAAATGAAGGAGGGAAGGATAAAGGTTGTCACGAAGCTTCCGGTCCTCATGGATGTAAAAAAACGACGAAAATTAACGGGAATAGATGAATCACTATCCTGGAATTATTTTATTTCCGGGGAGGCTGGCCTCCGCGCTAACCAGATTTAACTAATTTACTATTTACCTCTAAGGAAATGTAAAAATTCTAGTTTATTACACAGTGGTGGACACTACGGAGGAATTGATCCATCCAATAATTGACACATTTGACGTAATAAATCAGAGAATTGTGGAGATTAAATACATAACTAACAGCGTTAAGCAACGCTGCAGAATCAAAACGAAGGCAATTTTGGAAATTTGGTATGAATTTAATTTTTTTTATTATCTTATTGTATGACTTTTGGTATATTTTTACTCTCCTTGCTGCCAAACTTTAAGCAAACCACGCAACCATTGTACCATTAGAAAGCTTTTTGAACTCACTAAATTTTGTTGTAAGAAAAAGTTAATTCATAACTATCAAAATTCACAAGTTGACAAGTTGATAAAATTAAAAATTTATTTTTAGTAGCCTGTATAACATCGATAACAACCCTGATTTGGTCAAAGAATAGTATGTATGTTGTAAAGTAAATTTACTTTTCTTTTAAATGCCGTAAGCCGCATACCTATATATATATATTTTATAGTTGACGAATTATTACGCAATGTGTGCAAAAAAGTTGAATAATCGAAAAATCGATATCTCGAAAACTATGGTCGACAGACCATAGATTAATGGGACTCGTCTGCTAGAAATTAGTTATAGAATCACCCCCTTTTCTGTGTCGATGCATAGCTGAAACATCCGTAAACATAAATTTTAAATATATACTTTATTAATATATTTTACTGTTCGTTGATATAATATCAGTTACTTTCTTCTACATGAGAAAAGAATTAGTGTTAGAATATTATTATTATTATTTTCTCTCTTTTAAACAATAATAATTCTAAATGTTAAAAATATAATAAGAAAGGTATTATAAAGTAAGCTAAAAAAAAAAAGAAGAAAAAATAAAAACAACTCTTGTTATTTGGTTGAGATTACATTTTTTTTGTATAAAATAATCTAAAGTATTGGAAAAAATCGCACAGTTGGATATCATCAGGGGGATTTTTTTTTTTTTTTTTAATCTTCCAGCGTCCTTCGAATTTCTAATCTCAAAAGTTTCAAAAATCACCTGAGACCAGAAAAAGTATCTAGATTTTTTTTAATTTTACCTTCGTAAAATTATGCATGTTATGAACAAGTAAGATTGGAATGAACACGGAATATCTGATAATTGATTTTTTTATTTTTTAGAATTCATACAAAATAATTGTTGTAAAAGTAGGATTTTTATGCGACATATTCATGAATATTATTGCTTAATGGTGATTAAAAATATTCAGTTCGTCGAACTTTTATTTTTTATTGAAGAAAGATAATATTTTTATAAAGTTTACGATTGAATTAGGTCTTTCCTAATGAAATCTTACTTAATTATAATTTTCGTTTCGCGATCGAGAAATGAACTTATTCAGTTTGTTCCATCCATTAAAATAAATAAAAAAGCTTTATAATTAGATTAATAAATCTAATTATATAGATTTTGATCTTTTTTATCTTCTTTTAATTGAAAATACCAATTTCACCCTTATTTCCAGTTCAAGAAAAAAATTCTCTCTTTACAAAAAATTATAATAAGTAATAAGAATAAAAGAATTACTAAGCTCAGATTCATAGAGTTTTTATCCTATCGCTTGGCTTAGACTTCTCCCACATTATTTTATACTTTCCTATTGAAATCTAATTGATGCTATAGAATTCCATAGAAGTTGTTAAATCGTCACTCCACCTACTTAATCACTCCAAATAGTTCCATTTATTATTTATTATTACCCATTTTTAGACCGACTTAAAGATGTAGGTAAAAAAATATAATTACTAGAAAATCGTTGGTATTTTAAAATAAATATTCATTAAATATTAAACCTATTAAAGTTTCTTATTAAAAGCTCCAGATGTCTTTAAAATTACTGAAACCAGATTTACAAGCATATGGGAGAAAGAAAAGATGCCGACTGAGTGGAAGAGAGGAATAGGAATCATTCTAAGGTACCAAAGTAAGATGATTTACCAATTGTAACAAATGACTCTCTTCTTTCGGTCCGAATGCAGTGGAACCACGGCTAAGAAAGGAACAGGCAGGATTCCGACAACGCAGGATTTGGGTTGACCTTATAAACACCATCCATATTATTTTGGAGCAGAGTGTCGAGTGGCAGGACCACTCCTCCTTACCTTCATTGACTTCGAGAATATCTTTGACTCGGTATACAGGACAGTAATATAGAATAATATAGAATACTCTTGCTGATTACGGCATCTCTACAAAGATTCTGAACATTATAAAGGACATGTACGAAGGTTATCAAGTTCTACACGAGGGATTTGGTGGATTTAAGAATATTATTTGCTTTATCTGTTCTATATCTATGTACATACATGATTTATATTATAACCTTAGCAACGCCACAAATGACGCTCCTGCCCTTTGATTGGTCTACAAACTTATCACTTTACTGCGACCCTACTGCTACCGGTAGATCTTTTTGAAGCTACCTCTCTCTTCTTATCCTAGACGTCGCGTCGACGTGGTTTCAAGCACCGCTGCCCGTTAAGAAGCGCTCTGGCTGGCCAGCCAAACTTCCGGTACAGTATCGTTTTCCGCACTGAATTTGGAACTCATCTTTTAGTGCCGATCTTACGCGTCCGTGCTTTTGTGCTGTCAAAAATATAAACTTTTATTTGGGGGGGGGGGGGTTTAAATGAGAAACTTGAATTCCGCGATATTGCGGATGACATAATAAGTAAGTCTATTAAAGTTAAGGTTTGATTTCCATATTTGCCAAAAATATAGTCTCTTTGTGAAACATTTCTTTTGTACCCCACCAGAAAATTCCTTTAAAAATCTCTCTTCTTTGTCCTTAGAAGACCAAATTAAACCTTTGATCTAAAAAGGAATTTCTTAAAGCAAAATGAAAAGTACTCTATAATTTCTTAACGGCGTAGTGCATTCTTTGTTTCCAGCAATAATCATCTCTTTTTTAGAGACATCCTTAAACCATTTGCTAGTATGCTTTATGTTTACTTTATTAATACTTCTTTCTACACATCGACGAATCTATACTTCTCTATTGTGGGGAATTCAGCACCACTATGTATTAATGCATCTGCATGAAAAAGTTTTTTCTAGAATGTTAATGTATATCTTAAAAGGGCTTACATAATTCCTTGTATTACATTCACACTTAGCAGTTCTTATATGTTTGATATATTTGTAAAACATTTTCGTAACCATGCATCATATACCTGCTAATAGATTTATATATATTTTTTTTAGCTTTCTATTGTAATCTTTTATTTAAATAAATGCATTTTACAATTTATATTCATAACTCGGTTTAGTTTAATATTAAATCCTGAAGGAGAAAAAATGAAAATTGAAAATAAAATAAAGAAAATGCAGGGAAATTGTCAGTATAGTTGACAGTAAAAGAGGGGGGGGGGGGAGGCCCTTGTCGTAAGCCGGACTATGTGTAGCGTTGGGATATTACATCCGACGTCAAATATGAAAGCAGCCGGTACCACGGTGTTAGCTCTGACGCTGGAAATGGAATTCGATCCCATTTCTTCTGGATACGTCCTACCGATATCAACAGCATATCTCTGCCACTCGATTCAGATGAGTATCGAAACAATACCTGCCTAGGTTTGTTACATACAAGTTTTTTATCCACCGGAGACTTTTTTCTCTTTTAGGGATGAAAAAAAATTGTAGCGATTTCAAACCTTTCAGTTTATTTGTTTCGAAGTTGTGTGAGAGTTCTCAAACTTTTTTTTCACTCTCCTTTTTTTGACGCCTACAGATATGTATAGTGAAAAAGTATTTGTGAAAGAATTGTTTTTTTTAATTTTTTAACCACAATTAAAACACTTTACCCCAATTTATAAAACTATATTTTTGACTACATAAAAACTTAGTTACTACCCCGAGGATGTATATTTAATAGAATAAAATGTAAATATAAGTAGAAAAATAGTATTGTTTTTATTTATTTAGTCTGGAATATCACTTAGTGAACAAAATTATTTGCATGTAGAAGTTAAATGGCCAAATTAATTAGTTAAAAATAAAAATATCATTGTAGCTGAAATTAAATACAGAAGGGTTTCAACCGCTTAAGCATTGGTGTAATTAATTATGAAAAGTTTAATTAATTTTGAAAATTATCTAATCATATTTTTCTCATTGAATTTAACTTATGAGTAGTAAGTTAATTTCCTCAAGTACAATTGGAAGAAGGGTTTCCTGGTTTATTTTTTCCGGAAATTTTCATTGGCCAACCAAAAGGTATGAGCGTGAATTTTATCAAAATTTTAGGGAATATCCATTATTGGGTAGTTGGGGGGGGGGGGGGCACATTTTGATTTTTTTTTCAAATGTGTATGTTTAGAATATATATTTGTAATCCACTGATTATTAGCTTGATTATTAGCTTTCATTTGATCCCCCTCTCAATTTTTAATTTTTCTATGGCAAACCGCACATTTTGCATATTTTTTGTAACAGCAGACATTTTTTTTGGGGGGGGGGGGGGGGGTGCGCCCCCTCCCCCTAAAACACTGATGAAAAATTTCATCACTGTCTTACCTCTGATTTGAGTTTGCAAGTTATAAACATTGCATAATTTAAGGCCACTTTACACTATGTGACTAATAATAATATGTATGACTAATCATAATAGAAAATCATACCGTGTTGACAATTATAAATTGGCTTGTAATAAAATCATATGGGAAGTCAGTCATTAAAAAAATCACATAGTGCAAAATGGCCTTTAAAGAAAAGCCCATGACAAAGTATACAGTATACATATGACAGCATTAACAGTTCATTCGGAAATTATTTGGTCCTAAAGCTGTGTCCAGACTGCCGAACCGAACAGAGGAAACGAGCCGAGCATTTATCTCTACGCATGCCCAGTCTGAGATGCGCAGGCGCACTTTTGACTGGGCATGCGCAGAGATCAATGCTCGGCTCGTTTCCTCTGCTCGGTTCGGCAGTCTGGACACGGCTTAAACTTATGATATTCATAAGGTTCAGTGGTCCCAGAGATATCATGATGTGTCAGTTAGTCAATGAGTGAGTAGGATTTAAATTTTATAAATATAGATTAGGAATTTTCTTTTGATGTGCCGTTAATCAATTATTTTATATAATTTTATACTCAACAACGAGTAAACTTTGTCTCTATTTTTAAAAACCAAACTTTCTATAAACGGTAAATATAAGTTTACGTGTATAGTTTATTACTAAATGTACTTTAACCTTTTCATTTTTATAAAAAACGTATGCATGTAAATAATTATACCACCCGTTATGGAGTCAATTATTCATTGGGTTGATTGCGGTGTGGCTCCACTTTTTATGGCGTGTAACCGAAAAAATGACTAATTGTTATTAATACTCATATACATATTTATTTATTGACTTAAATTAAGTAGTTAAATAAAGTTGTCATACTGTCATGAAGGAATATTTATAATGAATTTATTAAATATTTCCTAATAAGATAAATTATAATAGAACAAAGTATACAGATAGTGCAGATTAAAAATAATAAAATTGCTGTGCGTAAAGTCTCACATAAGAAGGGTTTCGTTGGTGTTGTGAATATGAAATTGTTTAGGACACGCAAAATGTTAATGCTTTTTGCAAAAATTGCGTAGAAAATTACAATTTATGCAAGTGTTATATATTTCTGTAATCTACTCTTCAATACCTTTACTCAAAATTAAAAAAATTAAAACGCGTAATATGAATTATCCGCCATTTTGAATTTGAAAAGCTGATAATTTAGAGTTCGCTATATTTGTCCTTTGTGCGCGTCAAAACAATCTTTAATACTGCTAAGTTTCATGTTTTTATCTATTTTGGAGCGTACAGAGTTACGGACAGACAGACAGACAGACATAGGAATGAAACTATAAGGGTTTCTTTTTTTGGTTTTACATACCTACGAAACCCTAAAAAGGGCATGAAAATGAAAAATAAAATTCTTTAATTAAAAATTTGGATGTAATTTTTATTCGGAATAATGTTACATTATCTGTAGTTTCACTAAATAATTGTTTTAAGTCCAAAGAAGGTTTTGTAGACTATTACATCAACTTTACTTTTTCTTTTGATTAGATATTTTTTTGAACAAATGCAATATTATGCATGGTATTGAGTAAAGTTTCTAGCTTTTCGACGGTGTAACTTTTATTTATCTAATAAAATTAAAATGCATTAATTTATCGTTTGAAATATACGCATATTTATATATAGATTTTTTTTTTTTTTTTTTTTTTTTTTTCAAACTAATATACCAAAAACATAATTTTGACCCATCAACAAATTTCAATGACATTTGCTGACTTACTTATTATTATAGGAAATCTGTTCTGCATCTTTAATTTATGTCCGATAAATTTTTTTTGAGTCTAAATATTTTAAAGACTGTTCAAACACACGACGTGTTTCCCTTCTTCAGTAGCAATTGATTTGAAATTATTTTGTTATAACCCAGAGAATGGTAACTCATTTATGTTGTATTTCTCGTATGTTTTCTATTAGAATCAATTTTTGTCAAAAACACTTTCAAAAATACACGAATTGACTTTAACTTTCGTTTCATTCAACTCGGCGTGCAAAAAATCATAGGTTATGACTCCCCTTTTTGATTGTTTCTTTTTTAAGTAATAGAATATAATTAGAAATTCATATTTTACGATTTTGGTAGTATTCATTCTACGGAAAGATTAAATTTTAATTTAAATAAAATGATATATTATTAATTAAAAATTATAAGGGAATATAATATAAAAGGAAATAATACATATTACAATTAAATGACAAAATAATTAACAAGAGAACAATTGTTGTTTTGCTTCCGAGCTTACCGAAGGTAACGGAAGCATTGTGTTCACTTTCGAGAACGAAAAACATTTATGCCTCCGATTTTAAAAATTCCAAGACAGAAATCCGTTTCAGACATCAGGGAACATTTTTGGTCTCGTGTCTGTCTGTCGGTCTGTGTGTCCGCGAATTATGAAACGTGCGACGATAACTTGAGTAAATGTCAACCGATTTTGATGAAATTTGTTATACATGTTCATTTTACCAATACCCAGGACGAGTTCGTCCAAGCGTTCACGAGCAACGCTCGCGTAAACGTCAATCAATCAATCGCCATTTATTGAAGAAACATATAAAATAACATAAGTTACTACATGCATATATTATCTTGATACAATCATAATAATTTTATCAATATATAAATTACATTTCATATATTGTGACACTGTCTTCAAATCGGCCTTTGGCCGTGACACCCAGATAGGGTTTGGAGTTGTCTTGATTTACCAATATTATTACTAATTTAAAACCTAACATATAATCAGTATTAAAAGTATTTTTATTATTTATAATTTTCAATCGAATACATTATCAATAAATTTCCTATTTACCTATGTTTTTCCCTGCTTCAACATGATTTATTCGTAAGTAATAATGTAACAATTAACATTTAAATAAAAACTTTATACCAGACCAACTATTTAACAACTTAACATAACTGTAATTTATATTAATCTACATTTAATAACTAACAACAAATAATTAAAATTATTTTCTATAAATATCTAAATATCTATAAATATTTATTCATAAATTAATAAATTATAAATAAACAAAACAATAAATCAACATAATAATGTATACGCCTATATATACATATACACACATACATACATGCATACGTACACACACACAAACAATACTTATGTATCCATTACCTACATTTATTCATAATTTTTCAAACATGCATAGACAATTCATGCATGCAAGTCTTTTCATTCATTCCATTCTAAATTCATTTTTTTATCTAATATTTATTTAACTTTTATAGAACCATACATCAGTATTAACCTTTTTCATTCGCTGCCACTCTTTTCTGTCCATCGCCACTCGTTGCCACGTTGCTTCTCCACAACACTTCCACATTTCTTCTTTTCTTTAACTTCAAATTTTAAATTGGAATTTTAGGTCGGGGAAAAAATCTAAGTTCATCTATTCAATGAGACAAACATTTTTTTATAAATACAATTTTTCAGTAAAACCAACAGCGACACCGCTATGAAGTGTTAAAGATCGCTAAAACTATTAATAGTTTTTACACAATAAACATTATAACAATAAAGTACATGATAGGATGCGAGGAAGCTATGTGCCACACTAATTGGCAGTCTATTTTTAATTGAAAAGAATTCAAATATAAAAGAACACAACACATTAAACTCAAATTTTAAATAATGAGCGAAGCATAGATTTTTTAAAAAATCCAAAATAATGAAGGGAATTAAATAAAATATACACATTATGCTGACAAAAATTGACACGGAAATATATTGATAAAATGAAGAGGGAACTAAAAATATAGAAGGTCACACCCTCGGCCCTCCTGATAACCCCTAAATACAGTTCGGTTTAGATCACTAATTAATTATTATTAGATATATAAGATAATTTATCAAGTCTAATACATTTTTCAATTAAAAAATTTAATTAAAATTTATTAAATATAAAATATAGCTTTATAACGACCTTCTATAATGTATACGTAAATAATTCCTTTAAAACTTCTTTTAGAAAGAAAGAAAAGCTTAGCTAAATTATTTTAACTGGAAATTAGTTTAAAAAAGAAATAAAACTCTTTTCGTTCAGGAAAGATGTAAGGTTAATCTTTATAATACTGCAGGTTATATAACTATAATATACTATTTGTTAAATTTTTATTTATTGGGTTCAGATTTATACGTTTTTTTGTGACTTTTTTTTATTATTCAATCCAGCAGTAGTACTTAAAATAAACCTCGTTTCTGTTTTACCGTAATTTATTTTTACTGCCATTTTTTTATGATCAAATAAAATTTTATATATTTTCTTTTATCTCTCTTTATACTACGCGTAATAATAGTTATATAATATGTATAAAAGAAAGAATGCTCAAAACTTGGTTTTTTTCATTTATAGCAAATAATAATTGTTATTTCAGGTACTTATTTGTCTGGTAACAGTTGATGATAGTTATAGGTGTGGAACATGTTGTGTTATATTATAGTAGATGTATGCATGGGTTAGGCACGTATTGTCAGTGATCCTTGCATGCATGCACAGTACCTCCAATGCATATCATCTGCATAATGCCATGCATAATTTCACTGTTTCTCTCGTTACCTCCCCCCCCCCCCCCTCTGTCTAGTCATTGTTTTTATATATTGATCTACCCTTGACGTGTTGATTGCTATTTAATTTTGAAAAACTTTTTCATTTTAAAATTGAACAAGAGGTTTTTTTTTATTACAATTATTTTAATTATATAAATAAATATCAATTTTATATTTATGCATTATTATTATTATTGTATAATTATTTATATTAATTATCCTTGACTTGTCTATTAAGGAAAGGAACGGAAAAAATTACCTATTCATATACAACTACACGGACAAAGTTTGTATTGAAATAATAAGAGGATATAGTATCCTAATAACTCGATAATTATAGAACCGCGTTATCGGTGTAGGAACACGAATTATTGTTAGATATTTTCAACAATGGCGTAGCTAGTTGTTGGAGGGCCCGCCCTCAACATTAGAGCCTTCCCATGCCCGTCCCTTCAGCTGTCTGGTGGGTCTTTCACCTATGTCACTGGTTTATCAGTTACTTTGTTCGGGATTTGTTGGAACTTGTTTTTAGTTAATTAAATAATTATTAAATATACTGTGATCAGCATGTGATGAAAAACCAAAATGGTTAATTCTTAATACAAAGCGGTTTCAACGAGGTACCATTTTTTTTTATTCCAAGGCGCTTTTACTCCCGAAGACACAGACTACTGGCCCTAATCTACTTGGTTACCCATAGGTAAATTGGGTAAATCAAATAAATAAGGCGCTATGAGGCAATTACTTGGTTACCAAATCTAAATTTGTTTACAACTTATTAATAATTCCTTTGTCTAAATAACTATTAAGACCAAGGGGTATATAGCCCAAAGAACTTATAGAGACAAAGGAACATCACAGTTTCTGAAGGTAAAGGTGATAATATCACTTAGTTTAATTAATAATTAAGCCAAGGGAATATTTACACATTAAAGTAATTCGGGTTGGGTAACAAGTAAATGTGTGCCAGAACACTTATGAGGGCCCACCGAAATACCCGGGTTGGATGGCTAAATTCTTCACCATTGTGTGAAGTCTTTAGTAAACTCTCGATTTTTATCGAACTGTAATTTTTTTGACCGTGGGTTTTCAGACCGAAAACTAGCAGCGCTACTTTTTTCGAAAGTTTGCCATTTGTTTACGCAATGTTGGGTGGACATTGAGCGAGAGCCAAGTCCAAGAATTGAACCCAGATTTATGTGTTACCCATCCAAGTAGTGACTACTTTGAGGCTACCCAGCAGACTCCCGAGGTAACTTTAGTCGTAGCCATTCTCTAAAGGATACTATGTGTGTTATTCTAGTGACAGGATCACACAAAAGAATTCTAGTAATCCTATTGCTGACACTATAGGTATGTGAACAACAGAGTGACATGTATGTCCAGCCGAATATTGTCTTCTGCATTAGAGTATAGGACGATGACTCCTCCATAAAAGTAGGAAGAATCCGGTGAGTGGCAAATATAATTAGATTGGAAGGGAACAGGGTGCATATAATGATGATGTGGTTAAACATATTATTGATATTTAACATCAGAGGAAGTGTACCAATAAAAAATATAGAAAGAAGTAAAAATGGACTGCCAATTAGTGTGGCACATAGCTTCCTCGCATCCTATAATGTACTATAACAATTAGTGTTATATTACTTTATTGTTATATTGTTTATTTTGTAAAAACTATTAATAGTTTTAACACTTCATAGCGGTGTCGCTGTTGGTTTTACTGAAAAATTGTATTTGAAAAAAATGTTTGTCTCATTGAATAGATAAAGTTAGATTTTATCCCCGATCTAAAATTCCAATTTTAAATTTAAAGTTCACGTTTACGCGAGCGTTGCTCGTTAACTGTTCGACGGATAACGTTGTCCAACGAACTCGTCCTGGGCATTGGTAAAATGAACATGTCTACCAAATTTCATCAAAATCGGTCGACATTTACTCAAGTTATCGTCGCACGTTTCATAATTCGCGGACACACAGACCGACAGACAGACAGACAGACAGACACGAGACCAAAAATGTTCCCTGATGTCTGAAACGGATTTCTGTCTTGGAATTTTTGAAATCGGAGACAAAAGTTTTTCGTTCTCAAAAGTGAACACAATGCTTCCGTTACCTTCGGTAAGCTCGGAAGCAATATTAGACGGATCAATGTTGTTGATAATGTGCCGCGATTTTGGTAATACAATTCGCGCGTTATTTAAATTTTTCTTTGTTAAGAGCTGATATACTACTTTTTTATTTTTATTTTTTAGAAAACATTATATATTAATGATTAAGTTAAGTTTGTAATAAGATCCGAAAGTCAAGACGCAATCAGTTGACTATTTGTATCAAATCATGGTTTAAAAGAAAATATTGCGGGAATTTTAATTCCATTGCGGTCCCGGAAATAATATCCTTTCAACTAATCTTGAGAATAGGGATAACTGAATTGATTTTGTCGTAACTTTCCCCTCAAGATGTTGTCTTTTACTTATTGTATCTTTAGCTTAAGGTTGAAAAAGGGAAAATATAAAAAAAAGGGAATTGAAAGGATAAGAAGAACATTCGTCTTCTCTAGAAGTCCGACGGGAGAAGAGGAGCTAGGTTTGGCATATCAGTGAACAAAAACGTGGACGTGACCTCCCCGAAATCAAACCACTGGAAATGGTGCGGAAATATAAAAAAAAACCTTTTTGGTCCTTATGCGTCAGAAAATCTGTATAGAAAAGAAGGGTCAAAGCACTGATCTTCTTATACGATTTTTTTTTTTTTTTTTTTTTTTTTTTTTTTAACTAAAAGGGGTCTTACAAGGCGTGGGACATCTCTCTGACTTTAAGGCAAAATCAGGTTTGGGTCATTCTCACCAAAGCTCTAGCTTCGAAAATACTCCTCAACAAAAGTGTTGTACAATTTGCATAAGAAAGATTTTTCTCGCTTTCTTCCCCCATTTTTTTACTTCTACGAATATTGAATATTGAAAAGAAACTATGTAGGAAAATATGTATAGTATTATACATAATGGAAACTACGCATACGGGCTTATTTCTCGAATAATAGTAACCACGTTACTCTAAATTTTAAACACATATTATGTTGAACATCTTAAACATTTAAATTAAAAAAAGTATAAATTAATAAAATAACTACTTTCAATCTCAAAGATAAATATATAATGTGTGAGCTATTCATACTATAATATTTATAATAGTGCGTTTATATATACTTAACTTCTGTAGGAATAACACAAACTATCTCTCTACGTAAGTTAAAATGACTTTAAGATTAAAGCAGCTTCCAGCCTTCAAAAGGCCATCATTTAATTTTACGCGGAGAGACAGTTAGTGTTATTCCTTTAAGATGACCTCCATAGACCCTCCCATATCTAACTTAACTTCTGTTTATTAATGCAATAAGTAATCTTTCTAACTTATCAGTGTCAAAGCTTTCGAAGGAGTTATTTATTTAAATTATTATTAAATACTTAATTATTTAAACCATTAGCTAAAAGTTGGTATTCAATTCGCAATGTCCTACTTATTTGCTACTGTCTAGGCCTCCAGATCCCATTAACCTCTATCTATGACATCTCAGATTGTGATTTTTCTGTGTGAGTAAATAAAGGTATGTATTTCCAAATATAAATGAAAATATTACGAAAATTTAAATTAATTAAAATATATTTGCCTAAATATTCAAATTATTATTAAAAAAGAAAAGAGATAAAGATAGGTGAAAATTCACTCCTCCGAAATCTTCTATCTATATCACGTATAACGTATAATGCTCACTATTACACCCAAAGTTTAGCTTAAATTTTTGTATTGCGTTAACGATCTAAAGTTAGAGTATCGCTGTCGCTGAATATAGATTGTCTATTTTACCTTATTAAAGAATTATAATGGGACTTTAAGAAAGAATATTTCAACTATAAACTAAAACTACTAAATTTCAATTTATCAATTTTTATTTATTTCAATTCAATTCATCAATAATATTTCAAAGTTTCATCTTACTGAAAGCATTTAGTTGATGTTAGCTTAGCCAGGTAACTTTGACGTTCAATTTGTTAACTTAATCGTTAAGAAAGACGTTATTCTCTTGGCTATTCCCGTGAACTTCATTTATCCAAGATTATCATTAAAGTAAACTTCCTTTTTGCCTATTTATGAATGTCAAATTATTACAACTTAAATACATACCACAAGAACGAGGACCAAATATTAATGTAAAGAACTTACTTGTATTTTAGTTTTTCCTACCATTGTAATAACTATCATCCAAAAATATACTAATCATTATAAAATTACATATGTTTTTGGTTATATACATATATAAAAAGTGTATGTGTGGTTATCTTGATGATATATAAATATTTGTAAATTAAAGTGTATGTCTGGTTATTTTGATGATATCTACATTTTTGGAAATTGCTTACGGTAAACCCTAGCGCATCCCAGGAGGAGTTTATATTGGCGCTTATACAAGCCAGATAGTAGAAGACATAAAGAAACTTCATCCACCTTCATCTACCTGGTGCGAAAAAGCCAAAGTATTTATTCACCCCAACCTAAATTAATGCGCCCACGTGTTCATCGTCACAGACTCAGTAAAAGCGCCTCTATTATGAAAGACTTTATAAGATGATCGTTGAGAGAGGAACGCAAGCGTTCAAAAGAGCAATACCGGGAAAGGAAACATGGATAACGCTGGGAGGATAAAACCTACGTACGGTTTAGCAGAACCAACTTTAGGACTACAGGAGGAGAGATTATGTGGTCACAGCTGACAAGATTGACATCCATATTACGAATGATATAAATTGTAAAATATAAATATTGTCAATAATTCTCTAGTTAACAGGGTTTACATAAACTCAAAAAAAAGAAAATATTTACTAGCTTTACCCGATAAAAATTAGTGTTTTTATTGCAATCTATGTAAATTAAAACTAGATAAACAAAGTAGGCCAACTATTGTTACATTTTGGCACCATCTCCTGGTTTGTGTAGATGACATTTTTAAGTGCCTTTTTACTATTTGCTCTCCATCCTTATGGGCATGTCTGTCCACGTCTTTTTAACCAAGCCAGCTAATGGTCTTTCTTTACCATTTTCAGTTTTATCGCTATTATTTCAGGTCATTGCGTCAACCTGATCTCTGTCACACTGTGCCCAGTTCTCTTCAATTTAAATTAGTTTTTCAACATTTAATATCTTTATTTGGAATTCAGTACCCTCTCGAAATATTACCGTTAATACCAGCTAAAATTCCGTAGAACATCAATTACTTCTTTTCTCTTGCCTGTCTTAAATTCCCCGCTTCTTTTCAAGCTTATCTGACTTCTTCTATACTTTAAGACTTCCAATATTCTTTCAAACAACTTTTACACTTCCTCCTTTGAAAGCTTTATTTTCAAGTTTCTTTTTCTTGGTGCTTATATTGTTGGTTGTACAATAAGTGACATCTCCGTGACTTTTGAAAAGTTCTTTTCTACTTGAACTTCTCCTAACTTATAATCTTCTTTTCTCTTTAGGTATTTCCGCTCCTCTTCTGTAGTCACTTATTTATTTTTTTATTCTATGTGTGCTCAATACAACCCGCATTATTTGAAAAACATATCAAACTCTTCAATAATTAAAATGTATTTATATAATTGAGTAATTTAAAAAGGGACCTTTGTACTATAAATCCATAAACATTTTAAAATTGAATTTTTGTCATAATCCTTTTTCATATACAACATATATATGTTTTTTAAATACAACATATATATATATATATATATATATATATATATATATATATATATATATATTATATATATATATATATATATATATATATATATATATATAAGAAAGTAAAAACAATCAGAAATAATAAAAATTATTAACTGCTTAAAGAATTTTTTTGTTTTAAGTTTAAATAAAAAAAAAAGTTTTATAAAAATGTTATTTAAATGAGAGACCATAGAACTATTAATTAAAAGATAAATTTGTTCACGATAACTGCACTATCTAACTGTATAAAGTGAAAGTTAATAGAATTTATGAAATACGATTGAAAAATTCGTAGGGAGGAATGGAATTTTACACTTTTTTCTTTCTTTTATCGTTCTAGTTTGAAATAGCTTCGGTTCGTTGTGTGCACATAAATCACATTTCCACCTTTCATCCTCTCTCTAGTATGTGTCGGGACATACTCTTCTCCTTTCTTTAAGTTTAAAAAACCCTTTTTCCATTTAGAAAAAGGAAATTTGAAGTCAAAAAGGCGTTATCAGGATGAAATAATTAATATAAAAATGCCATTTTTCAAAACTGGTCTTATTTTCAACTTTTTTTTTTTTTTTTTTTTTTTTGGTTTCTGTGTTCTTCACCATAGTTGTTTCTATGTGCAAAATTTGGGGAAGATTTAATCACGGGAAGTGGTTCAAAATTGGGAAAACGGAAATGTGCGATGAAACTTACAAACCAAAGTAATATAAGACCAGAAAAAACAACAAGAATTGAAGAGGTCGCAATCAACTAATAGAAAATGTTTTTATATTTAGGACTCGAATTAATGAGAAAGTGGCCCGTTAAAGTTTCCTTTTATTAACAGATGCAGCCGTGCTTGAGATTTTCTATACTTGTATAGGGACGAGCTATACATTGATGTGAACTAATGTAAGAAAGACCAGTGGTTAACCACCAGTGCTCATATTCAGTGTTTAATATTTAAAGAGTTTGTTTTATATAATGTATAAACTATAATTGAAATTATTTTAAAAGTTAATATTAAAATAAAAGTTTAAAAGGTCAGGTATAAATGAAATTCATTGGAAAAATGTATATGGCATTAAATTTATATTTAGACCACATAAGGCAAGAATTAACCTATATCTCAAAACCTGCACTGCCTCACCTACATTTTATTTTATTTTATTGTTATAAGTTAAAATGTTGTATGTTTGCATGTTGGTTGTTGGTATAAGTAGGAAGTGTTTCCATATTTGTTTCAGTTTCGGACTCTTTTTAACTTGTAATTTATTTTTTAATATTTTGTTGGTATATTATATAGGTAATTTTTCTGGTAGCTATGTATTAAGAAAGGGGAAATTCCAAAGAATACAAAAAACGTATATTGCGATCCAGTTTACAGCCGAAAATAAACTGGTTTAATATTATTCAAAACACAAACTCGTTAAAAATAAATTGGTAAGGCGTGAAGTTTCACGTAAAAAGGGTTTCGTTGGTATTGTGAACACAAAATTAGAAGGGGGGGGGGGAGAAAAGTTTTTTTGACAAAATGGCGCGCAAATTATACGTTAACCACAAGTGTTATAAATTTTTGTAATCTACTCTTCAATACCTTTCATTTGATACCCAACTCAAAATTTTAAAAAAATATTTTTTCTCGAGTGACGTGAATTATCCGCCATCTTGGATTTCCAGTAAATCAGATCAAATTGCTAATCTTATTTTTTCTATGGCCCAGCAGACCACACATTTTGCATATTTTTCTATATTTTTAGTAACAGCGGAAATACGATTTTGGGGGGGGGGGGGGGGGGACACGCAAAATTTCGATGTTTTTTGACAAAATGGCGCCGAAAATTAAACACTACCCCTAAGTGATATATATATATTTTTAATCTACTCTTCAATACCTTTCATATGATTCCCCAGTCAAAATTTTAAAAAAATATTTTTTTCGCGGGATGTGATTTATCCGCCATTTTGAATTTGAAGAGCTGATAATTTTGAGTTCGCTATATTTTTCCTGTTTGGGCGTCAAAACTATCTTTTGTACTGGAAAGTTTCACGTTTTTATCTCTTTTGGTTCAAAAGTATTTGGAACCGTACAGAGTGACAGACAGACACAGGAACGAAACTATAAGGGTTTCTTTTTTTTGGTTTTACCAACGAAACCCTATAAACAGGTTTAGATATTTTTGCATGTTTATATAGGTGTGTCATACTTTTTTTACCAGTTCATTTTTGGCTGACACTGGATCCGCAATACATCTTTCTTTTGTATTGTTTGGTATTTTCCCTTTTCTTAATGCAGGGCCCAACAACGATACCTCAACCGATATTCCTTTTAGGTTATGAAGATTATCGCTAGTGTTGTGAAGCCATGCTATGAATTGTACAGTTAAGTTACTTTTAGTAAAGAGGTGTTTTTCTTTATTCCTAAGACATTACTATCATCTACTATGTTCTAAGTAACTTTACTAGTCAGCTATTACAGCCAACACAAAAACGTGTATTACGGGTTCAGTTTCAAGGTGAAAATAAACTGGTTTAATAGTATAAAACACACAAACACTGTAAATAACCCAGGTTTATGTATGTTTAGTTTATATAGTATGTGTGTGTATTGTGTATACAGTGTGTCAGGTGACAGGTTTGTATAGGTGTCTCTTACTTTTAAACCAGTCCACTTTAGGCTGGAAACTGGACCCGCAATACGCGGCTTTTGTGCAGTTTGGAATTTTTCCCTTTCTAAACACAGGGCCCCAACAACGACTATTAAATTAAGATTACCTACCACTAGTGATGCAAAGCCATTTTATGAACTATACAAAAAAGTTACTTTTTGTTAAGAGACTTTTTTTTATTCCTAGCACTTTAGTAGATATTGAATTAACTTAAGTAACTTAACTAGTCACCTATTACTGCCAACTATGCAACTAAGTTTTGCTTTTGGGCCTAAAATAATTATTAAATCAACTCTGCCAATTAGAAAACTGTTTTGCCAATTAGTAAGGTATTTAGCTTAATTTCTAAGTTTGAGTGTGGAAGCAATGTATGCAGGGGTCAAAATTGATATGGGGCCATCAAGAGTCTGCTTCATACACTTTATAAATTTGATTACAAAAAGTTTTAGCAGAAGATAGGATTGTGCAAATGGGGGGGGAGAATGCATTATACATGAAAAATATGTTGGCACCCTCTATCTTTGATCTACCATCAAAATTTCATTAAATCGGTCAATTAGTATTCAAAATACATATTTGCGTTTGCAACATTTTTTAGTTTAGCTGTCGGTCAAAGACTAACATTCTTCGGTCTAAGAAAAGACACGAGACCATAATGTGTCTTTTGTTACCATAAATGTCCCCTACAACTTTTGAGTATGACAAAATACAACAATTTTTCAAAATGATCACTGTACTTCCGTTACCTTCTCGGTAAGCTTGAAATGAATAAAAATCGTTTCCACTTCGCTTCCATTTTCAAATTACTATAGGTATTTCTGGGGAAAATACATGATTCTTTTTACAAACCACAAAATAAGCAAACAATAAAAAATTTCATATTTAAGTATTTGATTCTACGACATTCCCTTAGAGGAATAAAATAAAATGTTACTTTAAAAATAAACTTAAACAGAAATAAATATAAATGTATCCCTTGTGTTACGTTCTCAAATATATGCACATCCTAAGGGAAAAATTAATAATTTTTTCCCCTTTGTGGTCCCGCATTTTTTATTTTTTTATTGTTTGTGCATTTGACCGTAAAAGTTTCAACAATTCCTCCAACTTTTTTCCTTCCTAACCGGTGAAGAACACAAAGATCTCTTGTTTCAAATACATGGCGAGTAAAAAGGGTTTTTTTTTTATTATTTATTCATATATCTGTATATATTCTTTGCTGTTCAGTCCTCGCTTCTTCTCATTTTTTTTCCAACTCCATATGTAGTTTTTCTATCTGCTCTGGTCTCTCTTTACTTTCTTCCGCTCTAAATAATCGTCAATCCACTCGAGAAAAATATCGTACTTGAGTCTTGATCTTTTTCCTACCTTCTTTTCCTCTTCTAAATTGTCCTGGCAATAACTCAGGCCCTGTTTTATTGAAGAATATAAAGGCAAATAAAAGTAGCAGAAGAAACATTATATGTATATTTTTTGTTAAATAGTAGTATTTCTTCTCAAGAGAAAACAATACCTAGATGTCATGTTTAGTACATATAAGTGGATTATACATGTACAAATACACACACACACATATATATATATATATATATATATATATATATATATATATATATATATATATATATATATATATATATATATATATATACACTCGTATATATAGTTTTTCTTAAATTACAATCAGTCTAAAATGGAATTAGCTAAATACCACTTTATTTGAACCTCAAATTATTGTAACTGTAATTTACCTAACAGTTGAAGGCAAAAGTCTGACCGTCTGACCTTTGTAAGGCCGAAATCTGCTTTGATTTTTAAATAAATATTTTGTTTGGAGAGACTTTTGCCTTCTACTTTTAATGATGACCTCCTCTCATGCGGCATATCCTATCTGCAATTTACTTGGTCAGATGGTACTGGTAACCATTTTTAACCTCCAAGATTTGTTTCAAGAAACGTTCCTTGCCCATCTTCTTTTTATAATCGTCGATGTTTAACGTTAAACACGAAAACATAAAACAAAAATTGAAAGTTCAACACTTTTTAACGGCTCCATTGTCAAAACTAGTTTTATTAGTAAAAACCGATAACAGTAAGAAATTCTAGTTCTAACTGATTTTGTGTTTTACCGATAATATACGTGTATGAACAGTGTGTCAAGAGGAAGCAGGACCAAATTTGGACTTTTAAAGCTAAATGTATTCTTTATAAACATTTTCAGGTACTGCTCCAAATTTCAACTTATTTAACAACTTTAAATACAGTCAACGAGATCTTTAATACGATCACTCATTTAGTAGAATTTGACAAATTTTATTTTTTTTATAAATGGAGGGGGGGGAGTACCTAAAGATTTTTATAAAGAATACTTTTTGCTTGAATAGTCCAAATTTGATCCAGTTTCCTCTAGTATGATTTTAGAATATTGTACTTTTTGATAAAAAAGAATTAATAGTACATATAGTCAGGGTGCCCATGCCCATAGGCAAAAAAGTCAGGTATACATACTCTTTCCAAACCTTTTTTTATGGCTTGGTTAGGCCAAGTCTGACACCGTTTTCCTCCTTGACTTTTTTTGGTTTTGGGGCGTTTTTCATTATTTGGGCCCTATAACTTTGACGCCTCAGACTGGAAAATCGGAAAAAGTTCTGCGTCAGACAATATTAAAATATTGAGTTATAGGGTTTAAATAATGTATCTTGAGAAAATCAGCTGGATAGTAATTAATATTAGTTAATAATAATTAATAGTAATTAATATTAATTAATGATTAATAACCAGCTGATTTTCTCAAGATACATTATTTGAACCCTATAACTCAACATCTTAATATTGTCTGACGCAGAACTTTTTTCGATTTTCCAGTCTGAGGCGTCAAAGTTATAGGGCCCAAATAATGAAAAACGCCCTAAAACCAAAAAAAAATCACAGAGGAAAAAGGTGTCAGACTTGGCCTAAATAAGCCATACAAAAAGGTTTGGAAAGAGTATGTATAATTGACTTTTTGCCTATGGGCACCCTGACTAATCTTCATTTTAGAAAATCCAGCATATTTAATGAAGAGTGACTTTTCTTCGAAAATTAAATTTTTTGACATTACTCGTAGTGGGATTGGACTCTTCAACGTGTATTATGTCGAGTATGTACACAATACATAATGTTACAAAGAAACGCATAATGTTTTTTGTAGGCATTAGATTATAAATACTTAATTTTTATCAATTAGTTGGTTGTGATAAAAAGGAAGCAATCATTATGTTAGTATTTACTTGACAACCTATCCATTAACTTTATTTTAATATATAATTAAAAAAATGTTATTCTTAGTATCCATTTTTTCATTTGAATTTTGAATATGTATTTCTTCTTTTACATTAAACTTGTTGAAATGGATAGAGTCTAGTGTCTAATCCTATTGTCTTTGAAATAAAGGTAGAAACATCTGACAGAAAAATCGATACTCTAACTTGGTTATCTTTGAATTCATCCGAGTTAAGGCTTTGCTTCAATATTTAACTCGAATATTTTCTAGTATCAGATCCAAGGGAATTGAGCTAACCTAATACCTGTTAAAGGAAAAAATGGTAAAATCTGGTAGAAAGGCTGCTTACCCTCTCTTTTATACTTTAGGATAAAAGGAGGTATTACAAAATTTTATAACGACGCCTGTAAAGTTTGTCTGTATCGTTTATAGCTTCGGGGATTTACCGGTAGGAGTTTTAATATCCAGTGTCTGGTCGCTTGTTATAAGCTGTTTTGATGGTGCCGTTAGCAGCAGGTTAAACTTTTTGCTTGTGTAATCTTAGCTGATGGTATTTTATTGAATTTGTGTAGTAATACGAGGAAGTTTTGTCAAGCGTCACCTATTGTTTAATCCCGTTTAGTTTAAATTAGTTCTATTAGTTCCTGATGAATGTTTTGCAGGTATTCGTAGTTTTGAGGGAACGGCACATATTTCCGACTCGGCATAGTTGTTGGTTCAGAATAGCTAAGGCCCTGATCCATTCATTAAGCTCTTTCTCAGGCTCGAAGACAACTTATCCTCAAACTAGTACCGACCTGCTTCTGGCGTCTCCCTTAACCCACACAAACCCTTTCTGTTATGAATAAATCAAGTCAAGCTTCATTATACCTAGATATAGCTCTAGGGAGTTTACGGTTAATGCTTTCGGTGAAATCCTACGACGTACGGCTAGCACACAGGACTTTAGGTAAAAGCCACCTTACCGTGAGAGATAAACCCTAAATAATATACTAATTAATTGATTCGTAGATCATTTGTTGTAGATTAGTTTTCAACCAATTACTGATAGTTAATATTCACAGGTATTTATTTAGAAATGCGTATCGATCATCGTTCAGATGACACCCTGTCAACAAAATTAAGCTTACTTGTAATTTGATAAGGGCTTTGTTATAATTATGTTCTCTCCATCGTAAATTCTAGTTTGGTGTAGACTGTATTATTTAACTGGAACAGTAACATCGATTAATCAATCAAAATATGGTGCAACTGTAACAATGAACTGAACACCCATGTTGAAAATTATGTTTATTGCTATAAATACTTTTATTCGTGGATCCTAGACGTTTTATACCTTAAATTAACGATTTGAAGTTGATTTTATTATTCCTCTTTCCTTTATATTTACTAGAAACGTCAGAAATAAGTTTTGATGGTCATCCGATTATTTGAGTCATTTTTTTTAAAACTTATTTGTAAGTATGTACTTTACTGCTACATCGGATAAGACACTCGATTTATATAATAATGGAATGATTCCTAATTTGCTTATTGCATTATTTGTTTAGGTACTGCTTGAGTTTTTTTAAATAAGCTCCTTTAATAAAGAATAACTTGTTTCATCTGGAAATTTAATAAGAATTATTCAATTAAACTAAAATTATATTTAAAACACCTAGATTTGAATACAATTTCTTTCTTTCTCAATATTCATAAAAATATCTGACAATTTGTGTGGCACATTGCTTCCTCGTTTCTTATCACGAGGAGTAGATAATGAAGGTTAATGAACAGAATGATCTCAGTGCCTCCAACCCGTAAGTAAGCTCGAAAGTAATTAATGGAAGATCAAGTTACGACAGAAGAATGGACCCCAAAAAACAAGACTCGTTAGTATTAAAATAAATCTAGATTCGAAAGATCTGGATTTTAGTTCAGTTGACTTTAGTTAAGTTCAAGTGACTCAACATGGACAACTCCCTTAAGAATTATCCCAGTAATGGGTTGTTATATTCACAAAATCCCGGCCCGAAGATCTAGATTTATTAGGCTCTGGCTAGGAAATCTACCTTATAGAATTGGTTGTAGTATTCTTATTCAGTAGAGTTTTTTGCTTCAGAGCTTACCGAAAATAACGGAAGCTTTATTTTATATTTCCAAATTCAAAAATTCCCAGACAGAAATCCATTTAAGACATCAGGGAACATTTTTGGTCTCGTGTCTATCAAATACTACACGTTCGATTTTAATGCAATTTGGATGGTATGTCATGCATATAAAATGTTTACCTTCTGCACCGATTGGTTTGTCTTGCACAAGTGCACTAACATATTTTTTCAACATATATCTTAAGAAGGACTCGTCCGATTTTTAAGAATATTGGATGATTTGCGAAATTAGCCTGTAGGTAGTCCCATAATCATTTCAACCGTCTGCGCACATTATATATTGCTAAATTGACGATACGTTTATTCTCGTAAAGAAAAGAGAGGAAAAATGAAATATATTAGACAATAACAAATCGTATAAGCAAAACAACATTAAGGTACGTGATAAGACGCATTAAAGCTATATGAGTCACACTAATTGACAGACTATTTTCTGCAGTTTTTTTTGTTTTTGTTTTTTCATTTGTTTTTTAAAAACACCAGAAAAATATTTGAGTGCCAAATATTACTACATATTATATTTATTAGTTTTTTTTCGATGGTTCGTCGTTATCAATCAACGTAAGTACGTACTAATAAAAATTAATAGAATAGTTATTGGAAATGAATACATGCTGATCTATTATTCATATAGATTATATATGAGGGATTTAGACGTGTTGCCGGATTTGTATAATATATTCCAGTTATATTGGTAAACGTTCCCAATACCCTTTTGAATTTTACGTTTGTGTAGCAGATGTGTAACATGTGTTTTTCTCGTTCTCCTGCCAGTTTCAATAAAGGTTTTATGCTTGCTGACTTTCAAAACACTAGGTAAAATGATTTTCACTAACAGATTCAAATGTTAACATGGCTCGAAGAACCTAATAAATATACCTTGGAATATTTACTCATAAAATACATTTACATTTCTGTGTTATTTATCAACATTTAACAGATTATTACCAAACATTATTTTGGTTAATATAGCTAAATATACTGTATAGTGTAGGTTCCCGCTGTCAGATTTTAATATATCTTGGTCTTTTGGAGTAGACCGCGTCAGAAAATTTGTGGATCTCGACATATCGAACAGGGATCATTCTCAAGGGAGTTGCTCATCATGATCAACTCCCTTGAGATTGGTAATGGATATGAAAAGTCGAGATCCACAAATGCTTTGACGTGGCTCCTCCGAAATATCTAGATCTAATGAAATATATATGACACACACAAAAAAAACAAACTTGTTTTTGATTAATCTTTAAACCAATCACATTTTCACGTATGACTAAAGACATGCCGTGCCAATTTATATAGGTGTGGACACGCGACAATGCCCATAAAATATTGTTTAAACGGGAGCTTGTCAAGATATCAGCTTGTTGATCTTGTCCGTGTTGACTGTAAAATTTCGATTGCCTTTAAGCTGATAAAAACTTAAGGCGTGGCATAAAAAAACATATGGGTTTGACTTAAAAAAGTTTTTCATTGATTAACCTATTGCTTAGTTTTTGTTGGTTGCCGCACACAATTAAAAACTTTTTTTTTTTTTTTTTTTTTTTTTAGTCTTAAATTGCTAACCTAAGACGATAAAACCTAACTAGTATTTATTGTTTAGGTATATTTTCTCTTTTCATAAAGAATTTTATAAGCCGCTTACTTTTCTATTTGTAATATGTTTGTCAATGTGCAATTTAATTATTTGATGGAATTGATTGATTAAGGTTAATATCATTTAATGGTGAGTAACAAATTGTCTTTACTGGTTTAGTTACTCAAAGTTATTTCTGAACCACAGTAATTCTCTTTCATGTATAAAGTAGTATTCAGTAGTTTGAACGCTTCTTCAGTTCATTAATTCAATTTGCTTATTGTTTACAGCCCTAGTTCTGTATTTTATGAACTCGAAGCCGAGTAAAATTATTCGTACTTTCTCAAAGGGATCCCGGCGCTTTCCTCAAGAAAAGTTTTTGTTTCTTTAGACTTTAGACCCATTATGTAAATCTTATTATCCCGATAAGTTTGGTTAGAAACAAAGTGACTTTGTATTTCCACTTGATTGCTTCTTACGCCCTCTTTTCAAATATTCATCTCTCCGGGACTATATAGCCTCTAAGGCCATTTGCATCTCACAGTGAATATCTGATTGTATTTCTGAATAGTGGAGTAACGGGGCCGGGTCGTCTCTGCTAGCCCGTAAGGCGACGGCTCATTAATTCCCCTATCGCCTGGGCGAATTTACGGAGGACAAAATTCCTTCTTCACTAAGAAATTTCCTAGTAATATTAGATCAAAGGGGTGTAAACTGGAGACATTTTCCTGTTCTAAAATCCTCATTGGGTTTGGAGAGAGGAGAACCCCACGTTAGATATTTAGGACGGGATAAAAGGACGTTTCACGGGGGATAGGGATATTTAGGGAGCTTATTATGTCCTAAAGGATTAGAGTGTGGTGCCCTTCTATCTGGATCCTCTTAAGCCTTATGTAGCCAACAGTAGGACCAAGGGGTTAAACCATAAGCACAGACGTAGAGCTCTTATAAATTAATACTTCATCAGGATAGACAATGTTCCCCCTACATTTGGATAAACATTTACAAAACAGGATTATTATAATTTATTAACTAAAACCCAGTCTAATTCTGTAATTAAACATTAAATTCTCTTCAACTTTATTCATATACAGAATTAAATTAATATCATTTTATGAGAATATAACTTTAATAACTATAACAACTTACTTCTTAAGTATAACTTAATTAAGCCAGCTTGGCCTACTCTGTAGGCAGATTATTAGCCAAGTTAGGTTCTTTGAATTTACAATGTTGTCTAAACTTTAATACTTTTAAATCGTCAGTTTGAAAATCTCTTTCATCAGAGGTTATTGGAAGGCTCATGGAAATACTTCCGAAAGCATATGGCTGAGGTAAATAAATTGAATGGGTCTAAATCCGGCCGCAATTCCTCTTTAAAAATCTCATTTGATTTATAGCGATAATGCCAAGGTTAAACATTTAAGGAAAATAAAGAAGTTCGCACTATTTTATGACAAAAACTCAACAATGGTTAAAACTTCGATGAACATATGAACAGTATGATAATCTCAGGGATAATGTTTTAATTCAATTATTTAATACTTACTGAACCATAACGTAATTGTTAAAGTTTAATTTGTCGATCCTTTTTATACAAAATAACGTCCTTTTTATACTTAAATAATATATTAAGGTAACAAATATTGAGTAGAGGTCACAGCTTATGCACTCAGAATCCATCTCACTGGCGCTCATGATGACCGCTTGGGGTAGAAAACCGGTTTCGCCTTAATAAAGCTATTATACTACTTTATCTCCTAATAATAAATTAATATGACATTAATAAAACAAATTTTAACGAAAATAGGAAAATAAAATGAAACATCTGTAGGACTAAAAACATGTTAAAAAAAGCCAAAAATCTCTTTTTAAAAATATACTTCATTATTCCACACTCTTTTCAGGCTACATAAAGGCAAGCCAACGTGAAAGAATAAATATTTATATACTTGTATCTCCATATCGTGGCGTGTAATATTTCTACGCTATCCTCTCAGCTAAAAATTATGCTTGAAATATTCGGAGGAAAAATTGGATTATTGCAAAAAAAAGCTTAGCCTTCTCGTATATATTATTTAGCCTCTTTATCCTTGATATTTTATGTAGCTCAAATACTTCAATTTATATTTCCTACACGTAGAATACTTTATTTTTATAATAAGTATAATCAATATTATTAAATATTTGTGTATGAGTTAAGCAATAAATTAATGTCTATTTAAAAAAACATTTGCTTCCGAGCTTACCAATGGTAACTGAAGCTGTAACATTTTTAGTTCCGTGTCTGTCTATCGATCTATTGCTTTATTTTTGCGAACCAACATAAATCTTAAATCTAATATCCTAAAAACTACTGGTCCAAATTTAAGGAAATTTTGATGTTAGGTCATAATTAGCTCATTGTTGGTCCCATGTAACTTTGAACCTTTTACACACGTTTGTTTCTCTTTCACATGCGCACAAACATACATTTATTTAATCTCATCTCTTCAAAAGTACTTATCTAATTGTCGAAAGTAGCCCGCAGATAGGCCAGAATAATTTCAACAGTCTGCGCTCTTTAAATCTTGCTAAATTGATACTTTATTACATGTAAGAAATCAAATCAATTTTTACTTTCTCATATAAAGAGAAAGTATTGTGATGGGGCGAAAATTCGATTTTGAGATTTTGATTGATTTACACGTTTTGAGGTCCCCTGAGTCCAAAAAAGTGGTTTTCAAAAAATGTCTGTCCGTCGTCTGTCGTGTGTGCAGACGCCTGGAGCCTAAACTACTGGGCCGATTTTGACGAAATTTGGCATACATGTTCAGAAAAAGCATACCCCGAAATCGAGCAATGAATCGAGAAATGAATTTTAGCTCAAAATTTGGGGGCGCTACCCCCCAAAAACTCTGAAAAAACACGAGAAAAAAAATATTTCTCGAAAACGGTTCCGACGATTTTGATGAAAAATTCTAAAATGAAGTCCATTTAAATACGAATCTAACGATATAAGCCGTTTTCCCGGGAAAAATATAGGTCCTGAGAAAATAGCTTAAAACGCGGACGGAGAGAGCCCGGGTTCGATTCCCCGCCCAGGAGAAGTTATTTTTATGATACATTTTGATGAAATGTTCTATAATAATTAAATATAAATAAGAAAACTAATAAATGGAAAACACTGGGCTATGTAATTATGAACTCGTATATGAGAAAGTTTGTCTGAGTTGTCTCGGACCGATTTTTCAAATTTTTTTATTTTTTTTCGACACTGTGGGGGGTATCATATGAAAGGGTACGTCGAGCTGATTACAAAAATATATAATTCTTTGGATATAACTTTGATAGGCCGAGCGTAGGCAAGTTTGAAGTGGGTGTGAAACGTGTCCCCCCCTTCTATCTCGCTTATGTGAAGTGTAAAAAATCTGAAAAAATTACTGAACATTCTTCGACCAAAAGTAAAGATACCAATTTTTTGAAATTTCGAAAAAATGTTATTTTATTTTTTATTGACAAAATACGTTTTTTTTATAACTATGGTCTTTTCGATGTATTTATATGGTTGTAGTCCGGTTCAGTGGCAAAAAAATACTTTATCAGAGTGTGTTTTGAGAATATCAGACCCTTAGAATGGTTCAAAGTAAGCTTTTTAGCAAGTTTAAAAAACACTGTTTATACTGTAAACACTATATAGTGTGGCCTACGGACCCTCGCCCTCGCTGTGTGCTGACTCTGACTAGCACACACTTGACCTGTTTATTCATGTTATGCAAGCCGTATAAAGCAGTGTTAACTGTAACTTTAGCATTGCATACAATAAAGAGAGAGAGATAAACAAAAAAGAAAAAACAACTAAATATTTATGATAAAAGTAAAACCTCTGTATACTACCATCTTACTCCCTCTTATAAAAGAAAATTTCAATATTTATCACTGAATATCAGTTTTTTTCTCCTTTTTACCTTCATGCAATATAGCTATGTGATATAGTTTGTTTTTAACCACTTTAGATTTTGGCAACATGCAATACTGGTTTCCTTTTATATATGGAATCTGAAAGTGGCTCTCTGTACCAACCATACAGTTGCAAAATTACATCCCAAACTGGCATTATTTACTTTAACTTCTCTGTTTTGCTTTCTTAGAGTTCAAAGAGCTATAGGATTTGTAATGTAAAGAGTATAAAATTGTTTATACTTGTATAAATAACATCCTATTTCTAAAATACCTTTAACAACTTATCCTATGTATATAAGCAAATGATGGATGGTAATGTGTAATAATTTCCCTTGACACTTATTTCATGATGAAACAATTCAAATCTTTTATAACCACCCAAAAAATTTAATTGTATATCCCCTAGAATTAAATGTAGTCCAATAGTCCAATTTAACCATATAAGTAATTTTTCCATAAAATAATCAATTTATTAATAATTAAAGATGGAAATCGGGATTGGATTCCACACCGAGAAGGTTTGTTCTACAGTAAATGTTCTATACATTTTTTTTTTTGTAATAATAATTAAACAAAAGAAACCTTACTAAAGAAAAACACTGGGAAAATATATTTTGTCAATCGGAAATTTTAGTATGAACATCCACCCATTCTTTTTCTGTTTTTTATTTATTTTTTTTTTTTTTGTTAGGCAAAGAATATTTGAGTTATTACGGCAGGGCAGATACTTGTTGACTATTTTAATATTCAGCATAACAGTCGCTCGAGGCATCTTTATATATTTTATAATATAAAGAAAGGGAAAAATGACTAACCACACAAAGCCGTGTGTTGCGGGTCCAGTTTCCAGCCGAAAATTAACTCGATTAAAAGAATGACAAACGGAACACCTGTATAAACACGATACACAACAATATAAAAGTGGGTTTGTTTTAACGGGACTGTGTCATACTTAACGGTTGGACTAGCCTATATGGAACATCATGTATAGAAATGCAAAAACTAACAAATATAATGCATACATAATTAAAGTGTTTCCTGTTTATTGATATAAATTGCATTATTTATGTATTCTTTTTCATTTCATACTCTCTTGAATAACCAGATACGCTACATCAAAGCCCAGGTAATCTACAACAGATACATACGCCCAAGATTCCCAAAATCGACCTCTATACAGCTGTGTCTCAAAATAGAGGACTGGAGATGGAAATTGTATTTAGAGAAAACTTATGAAATGAAGAAGAATCCATAATTGGTGCATTTTTTATCAATATGTAGAAAAGACTTAGCACATATATAATTATATGTGCCAGTTTTTTTCATTTCTATAAATGATGCCCCGTATAGGCTAGTTCAACCCTGCCTACTATCGAAGTAGTGATTATCCTATTACGAATGCCAAATATACTGTTTATACATATTCTATACGGACGGAGCGACATGCTAACCCCGTGTCATCCAGCTCTCGGCTGGCAAGAAAGATGCGATTAATGTGAAGCGGCAGACGCAGTATGGCTGACGCAAATTGAGTGTTTCCTGTAAAGCGTCAGTTGCTCTGCGGTCTCGGTACTGTGTGTGCGATTTGCTCTTGGTATTTGCAATTAGATGAAATTGAAGAGGAAGAAATTAGATTACAACTATATCAGAAAATTGCTGAAGCACACCCTATTTTCAAAACAAGGATTGAGGAAGGTTGTATGAAACCCTTATCAATCGACTCTTGTGAAAGAAATACAAAATATGTAGGGAATATTTCAGGCCAAACATAACGCAGTTTTACTACGACCTCGATCAGTGATCTTAAAAATTTTCTGAATGTTCTGAAGGGTAATCGAAGAAGGTGCGGAAGAGTTACAACTTTCCAAATTTATAACAATTTCCAGCGATTCATTTTGACCTCATTGATCAAATCCGGTCTCAGCTTTTTTACACACGAATCATCGCGTTTTTGTTTAGTCAATGCATCAATTAGGTTTTGTCTTTCGATGCGCTGAGATTCCAACATGTCACTGATCTAATTAATTTTATGTCACTGATGATTTTGTCAGTATGCCGTAAACGTTTTCTAGGAGGTCTGAATGTCGGGATGTACTACACATCCTGTGAGAGCTTGTCTTTAGTATTAGTAGATTGGCTTGGGCTTGTCGATTGTTCCTTCGCGTCTGCGTCTACACTGCTCTCGAACTGGTGGCTAGAGCCGCCTCGCGTAAGTCGTATGTGACTGACGGACTATAGGAATTACTTCCATTACATTCTATCACTGCTCTGCGTCTGACGCTAGCGTCAGCCGCTTCATAGGAATCACACCTTAAGCCCTTTCCGTGCGCCTCAGATTATTATAATTAGGAGACTTTGACCGATATATGATCAGAACTAATGAAGTTACAGAAAAGGATTTATAAATTTAACATTCAAGAATAAAGTTGAAATAATAATGTCGACGTTAAAATATCCTTGTACAAATTTTGAATAAACTATGCTAGGGTAAATATTATTAAATCCTATTTTCAAGTCTAATATTGTTGTTTTATTATTGTTTGACTTATGATTTACATAATTCTATTATATTTAATTAAGAAAACACCAGACCTTTTTAATTAATTTTTAACTTAATAAGTCTCGTTACAAAATACTTTGTTTTCTTCCATAAATTTAATCCAAAGACGGGAGCTTCGGCTTGAAGGATAACATTGTGTCTAAAATATTATAATATTTGCATACACAATATCCAATTTTTCGCCTTTGTTTGTAAAATTAACGTTTTTCACTTAAAAACACTCGCCTTGAATACAAAAACGAACTTCTTTTTTTTTAAAATAGTTTATTTGATCCTCTTCGTCACGTTTTCAAGCTATTACTTTCTTTCAGGCGTTAGCTTTCGTTGATAAAAAATACTCGAGAAATATTTTTTAAAACAACTTCTCTTGCCCTGAGAACACCATGTTTTTTTGTTTATTTATTTATTTTTTTTTTTAGCGTAAAAAAAGTAAATAAACGTAATCCATCGTTATTATATCCGGACACGTTTTTGCCGGAAGGCTTCCTTCTAAATGAATCAGCTTCTAGATTAATTAATTTTAAGCACTGGCTTTATCCTGTAAAATTAAGATTCGTTGGTGAGAATGAGCCTTGAAAATACCCCTCGAAATATGATTTATTCTTAGCGAACCTGTGAAAGCATTCTCTGCGCTTCAAGTCTTACCCAAAGTATCTAAGGCTTTGATTAAAATCCTTCGTTCAGATACTAACCCTTCTTCCTTCGTCCTTCTTCATTTCTAGCTTCCTTTTTTTTATTAAAAATGATAATCAGAAAGGAGGTAGGTGTCGAAGTGTAGATTAAAGTAGAAAATGAGAAAAAAAGAAGAAGATTAAAATGTGTAGGTTAAAGATTAATACTTTTTTTGACTTGACGTATTGACAGATTAAATCCTTTTTTCATTAACAAAATGTTCAATATTCATCCAATACCATTTTTTTTTTTTTTTTTCATCTTGTGTTTTGGATTTTTTATTTTTTTTATTATTAAGCAAAGAGTTTTACCATTTTTTCTAATCTAGATTTATGATGCATTTATACATTTATTTAGTAAAATAAATGACTATGTTGGAATCTACTTGTAATAAATATCATTGGGACGTCTATTACGTTTCAAATGCTATTATTATTTACTTTATATTTATTGAGTACCTTCCAGGTGTACCACTTCCTTTTTTTGTTTATTAGAACAAAAATGGACTTAAAGGTTTTGGTTAGTTATTTTCACCAAAATAAAACTAAAGGTGTTTTCAAAGCAAGTATACTATCACTTTACTATTTGTAGGTGGTCCTGAGTAGGCTTATTTTTGGTTAGTTTAACCATTTTTCTTTCTCATATAAAAAGAAAGTATTGTGATGACACGAAAATTCGATTTTGAGATTGTGTTGGACTTACACGTTTTGAGATCCCCTGAGTACAAACGTTAATGACGTTACTTTTAGCATTGTTTGTATTAAGTTAGTAGGATTAATTAAGGTCACGATTTATTAAATTTGTATAGCTTATTTATTGACAGATCTCTTTCGATTACATTTGAACAAAACTAAAGGAATTAAATATATCTTAATAAATTGCTAATCGACGATCATTATCTCATGCAATTCTTAATTATGTATTTCTTATCAACTTCTAGTACAATAAATAATTTGAAGTCTCTTTTACATTAAAAAAACACAACTTGGAAAAAGTTGGTTGTCAGGTTGGATAAAAAAGAACGGTTAAAGACTTTGAAACAAAAGTTTTCTTACTTGTTTCTTTTAGTCTTATACGCTAAGGACTTTTCTACCCTTTTCCTCTGACTTGACCCCCTTAAAAACTCAAAACTACAAAAATTATTCATAATCTTTCAAAGATCTGTCTATTCCTAGCCAAAAAAAAGTTTTGAGGTGATTTCTTAAAAACTTTTTGAGAAATAACATACATATATCAATATAAATGTAGGTAGCAATTACAGTTTCATTTTCAGAGATTAAATAAATACTAAGATTGTAAATAATGCTAGGAATGTTTATAGAATGTATTACTTCAGTTCACATTTTATAAGTGAAATAAAATTATGCATTAACATTTCAACTTCGTCTTCTAAGAAATTATCAACATGTTATTTTTGGACGGTGGTTTCCTATTCAGCACTGTAATTTGTATTATGTCGTAGGATGCAAGTAAAACCAACAAAAATCACTATTTTAAGAGATTAAAAAATACAATCCGAATTCAGACCTTCCTCATAGTTAATATAAAGTCTGATTAAAAAGTAGATCCTTAAATATACACGTAGCATTACAAGTTAATAACAAGTATAATGATGCAAGACGCCGATAATACTCACCATTTTAGCTCAACGAATTGTGAACTGGTAGTGTACTTGCATTTAAAAACCATTTACTTAAAATGGGTATAATTTTTTCAGAGTTTTTGGGGGGTAGCGCCTCCAAATTTGGAGATAACATTCATTTTCGATTTCGCCTCGGGTTATGATTTTTCTGGACATGTATGCTAAATTTCGTCAAAATCTTTTCATCAAAATCTGCCCAGTGCTCAAGGCGCCTGCACAGGCAGACATTTTTTAAAAACATTTTTTGGACCCAGGGGACGGACTTCAAAACGTGTAAATCTATCAAAATCTTAAATCCAATTTTCACGCCGTCACAATACTTTTTCTTTATATGAAAAAATAAAAATACTGGTTCGAGACGCTTGGCGAGTGTGATGCGTGTAGTATGAAAAACTGTATCTTGCCGACTGTGACGCGCGATTCACGTTGTACGTGTATCGTGCCGCGCATGTCCCAACTTCGGGTGTCCTATCTATTTACATTAGTTACAAAAGCACGCGTTGCGCCACTCGCTTCTCTATATTTGCGTATAACCTAATTTGCAGACTATTTTAATCTTTTAAAGCACTTTTGTGGTTTAGGTTTAATTGTTAAAAGGGAACTGAATTCTCAGATATATTCCTATATTGCTTATAGTATCCTATTCAATTAGACTAACTCTTTGAGTCAATAATCTCTATTTCAACAAGAGCTTATGGACAGTCATTAGTTGGCTTTAATGGTCGATAAACTCTTCAAAAGCAAGAGATTATTGGGTTAAATACTCCTCACTTTGATAATTTGTTAGAATTCGGTTCTAATCCTTATAATGACTTCTATTTCTACCAATTTAGCTTTTTATTCTAATAATCTTTTAATATTTGACACTATACCTCAGGATATTTGGTATTTATGAAGGAACATTTATATTTAAATCCAGCTAGTTTTCCCATTCGTTTATTTTAAATCCAATTCAATTTGTCTGATTAAATAGATTTCGTCGTTTTATACTATTATTAATCTATATAACTCGGAACAAATACTGAACATTTAATTTTCATTGATTTATCATTTTTATTTTTTGCTATGAAAAATATATATCATGTTAAAGAAGGCGAAATTAAAATCAACTTTGGTAGATCGGGTAAAATAATCAGAAAACTAGTAACACTAGTAAAAACTAGTTACTACCCTAGTAGAAAATTAGTTCAGGATTTTTTAAAGGGTTTATGGAAGGACGAAAAATACTATCACTAATAACACAAGTAAAAGGATACAATCCTCTAAGACAACTATATGTAAATAAGCATGTCAAGAATATTATTTTAGGTGATCTTTATTGGTAAAAATTAAAAACTGACAAAACTTATAACAAAAATATTTTTTATCTCCAGTAGGGGAAAAAAGTTATGATTATGAATTAGTTTAGAGGGACTAAAACAGGTTCTTTTCATCCCTGAACTCAAAAAGTAGGGAGAAAAAGTAAAAGTAGGGCGAAAAAGTAAAGTAGGGCAAAAAAGTAGAGATTGCAACTTAATTATTTTATAAATAGTAGAAAATGTATGGCTAATGTAATGAAGTTGTCGAAATCAGGTTGGCGGCACTGCGCTTTTTTGACCATGTTTATCTTTGTTTACAACATTATAACCTGCATCTAAATAACCTTCTATTTGAGTTTAATTCCAATTCTTATTTGTTTTTAATATTGAATCTCTTATATCTGCTATTAAAAGTTCTAATAATTATTGTTATTTATTAAAATAATAAATAGAAACTGTGCTATGGACGAAAATGTGTATTTTCTTCCTACTGGAGATAAAATATTGTATGTACCTCGTGAGTAAAGTGCCATTATTCCCCTCGCGATAATTATCTCCCTCGACTGCGCCTCAGGAGCTAATCAGAGTTATTCCCTCGGCTGCGCCTCGGGAATTAAAGAGGGCTTCGCCTTGGGATTTAGGGACCATGGTTCCTTCGGCTTCGCCTCAAGAACCAACTTTTTTCGCTCAGGGAATAATGGCTTACTTTACTCCCTAGGTGCATAAATAACTATTGTCTCCCTTGTATTGTTCATCTATCTTCGAGCGATCTATCTATCGAGTTAGCTTCTTTCTAGGAATACTTTCACATTTTATTCTTCAAATTTAATTTAATACATTTTTTTAGTGTCCGTTATAAGAGGTTTTTTGGGTCAATGGGACCAAATTTGGGTCTATGACCAGTCAGGGGGCCGTTATAGAGAGGTTCTCCTACATAGATGTAGTATACACTTTTGACGGATCCTGGAAAAAATGTCCATAAACAGGGGTGTCCATTATAGAGGATGTCACCATGGGGTGTCCGTCCATTGAGGGGTTTTACTGTATTAGCTTAGCTCTAAATATCTTACTAACAGTTCCTATGAATTGACACCATTCCAGAATCTATCGAGTAATTTCTATTATTTTTTTCTCAGCTTTTTGCTCTACTAATATTTAATTACTACACTCTTACTTAATTTCATAGAGAGCAGTATCTTAAAACTGTCCTTTATAATATTTCCATTCTCTGTCACAGTCAAATTTCAAGGGAAGAAATATATTTTCTTTTTGTTTGGTTTACAAGCGTAAAAGTATACAGAATAGTATAGATTTTTTTTTTTTCTTTCCTTTTCGATTATACTTTTTCCAATTCTTTATTTTTCTGAATCTTTTTAAATCCTCAAAATCCCCGTTTACATTTAATGTATTTACTGGACATTTTTTAAACAGGATTTAGAGTAAAATCTATTTTCTAGTTAAAAAGAAAAACAGCTTGAAATTACTGCGCCCTTTTATTGGAAATACAGTTTCATTTTAACTCTTTATTTCCATTTACTACGGGGTTACTTTTCATTTCCAGTCGCTTCCCCTATTTTTTTTCCTCTCACCCCGATTTTTCCTATCCATAAAAGAGAAAAGCGGTAGATTTTTCTTTAGTTGGGGGCAAATCTTTAGCGTTTTACTCTTTTAACCAATAGAGGTCTCTGCTAAAGCTTTCTATGGATTTTCTGCTCGCACTAAATCTTACATCTTCTTTTCAAATACAACTTCTTTTGGGGTGTAACATTATTACGTTTGTATAAACTGTGTTAGTCTTTTATTCACACACAAACAAGTTACCCAAACTTTATAAAGAAACACAATCATCTAAGCCTATATTGACACAGAATTATTAATTTAATTCAAAATATATAATCTAATAATATTTCAACTACGATTGTTATTATAGTTGATGTATTAAAGGTTTTATAATCCAATTTTATTAAAAAGAATTACCCTTAGGATATGAATATACTATGATTTTTTAAAATTTTATAATATCTTTATTAAACTTTGTTGAAGTCATTCAATATTAGACTTTAGCACTTGTTAATAAATAAAAATATCTTTAACAAGTACAATTATTTATTATAACTTGTTAAATTATTCAAAATAAAATCAGTCTGTGTTGTTGTTCTAAAGGAGTTACAGTATTCATTTTTAATTTAGTTGTGTCATTCTTAAGTAACTTCATTAAACTTACCCTTAAATACATACAACACATAACATTACATAATTCTATAGGTAATAGAAATTAAACTCTGTAAGCTCATCAAAATGGTTATTTCTCCACTTGAGAACATGTTCTGAGCTGTGAAGAGAGAGTTTTAACTATTCATTTATTTGTTGGCACTTCTTTAGATTGTTACTCCCCGTATGAATAAAACAGATGGGACTAACAATCTAAAGAAGGTGTACAGAATGTGTTTCTTTAGACTGTTACTCCCGTTATAAGAAGAGAAGTGGGATATTCCTTTTTCCCAAAGTACATTGGACTATACATTCCTTTTTCTTAATAGTTATTTAGTCAGTCATTTTTATACTATAAGACCATAGGGGAGTAACAATCTAAAGAATGACTTATTTTTTATTATTCTTAATAGAATTTCTTAGATATTTCTTTATTTTGTTAATTTTCTTTATTATTTTCAATTATTACAATAAATTATTCTATTGATAATAATAATTAATATTATAATTGTTATTTATTTTACAATATTGATTCTCAATATAAAAAATTAGTTATTTATTACTACGTTTTTATTAGCTTCCTTTCTTGTTTGTTTGTTTGTTTGTTTGTCCGGTACAAATCTGGCAATCGATTTCTAACTAACTTCCCGAATAGCTAGGCACTTGAAACTTTTAGTACTTATAGCCATCTTCTTTTAATAGCCATCTTATTTTAATACTTATAGCTATCTTTCAGCTGATATTAATTCGTTTTCAGCCAATTTTTCTGTATGGAAAGTTAGTTCGGAAAAAATCCGCAAGTTATTTTATATGTTTTGACGTATCCCATATTTTTACGATCTTCATTATGACGGGTTTCAAATTTGTGATTTTTTATTAAGAGGTAAACATTGAATGACAGCTAAAAGGAATAAGTCAGCGATCATAGAATCCTTAAACGGAAAGATTTCCAACTCCCCTCTTTATCTACCTGTGTTAGACTACTAGCACTCCACGGGAATTATTGTAACTAAATCTTTTACACCATTCAAAAGATTTCAAAAGAGCTTCTTAATTCAAAGAAATAAATTAATAAATTCATTTGTCAATTTACTAGATTCGAACCCGGGAACTTTCTCATTCTGAGCTATCGCGCATCTCATTCGGCCACCGAGGCTGTTTATTTTTTTGTATTGTTTATTTACAAAATAGTACAAATGTCAAAAGATCATAAGTAGTTTACAATTTTAACCACCATTTTCTTGTGGAGCGCTAGTGCTCTTACACCTCTAGAATACTGGAGTCGGATACCCCTGGAATAAGTAAACAAAGAAATAAATTAATTGACGTATGACAACCAGGTGTGTCTACACTTGTGTACTAGCTATCGGTTTATTTTTTCTACATCTGTACTTCTTTACTTGTACTTATTTTTCTTCTCTTACCCTCCCCTACACGGGGCCATATCGATGGCTACGGTTTAGATTCGGTATTGGTGAGATCCGTTGTTCAAAAATTTGTCCTTTTATAGGTTTAAGATCAGCTCTCTAGATGGTTTCATTTGTGTGAAGTAAATAAATTCGGAATTATTTATATTTCACTAACATTTTATATAACAATAAACATTATATTATCAACATTACATATTATGATTCAAAAGAAAATTAAAAAACGTAGTATATAAAAAGTTCTTTTAGCGAATTTTCAAAGAAAATTACGCTATTGCAATGGCTTCAAAATTTTTGTAATGCGAATTTTTGAAAAATTTTTCCATGGAAATCCGTTTTAGACCATTCTGAATCGATTCCTGAATTTTAACACTTTTTTTTATGTATTTATGTATATATGTATGTATATATGTATGTATATATGTATGTATATATGTATGTATATATGTATGTATATATGTATATATGTGTCACTCCAGACGATATCTCCCCTTGGGATGCACTTAAAAATTTCAAACAAATTTTAAAATTTCAATAATATCAAAAGAAAGGATGAGTTCGTTGGCCAGAATTTTTGGAGTCCATTTAGGGGTCAAATTTTGACCATATTGGGTCAAAAAACGTGTTTTTTCCATTTTACCCCCCTTTTATGTGAAAATATGATAAAAGTGTAAATAACAACAATTACTGTACTCTTAAAGAGCTTTCCAACGACATGCATCTTGAAGGGTAAATACTATTTTGACTTTTGTACCCCGTACCCCTGTGTACCAATTTTTTTTTTCACCCGAGCAAATTCTAAACCAAAATTTTCCTATATTATCATAAGCCAATAAAACGCAGATTTCTATGAAAATTCGCTCATTAAGTCATGGTGCATGACTGGACTTTTTATCTTGTAATTATTTTATTTTTAGTAGTAACAATGAAACGTATATATTCTAGTACATATTCAAATATTATAAGTTAAAATGTTTTATAAAAAATAATTTACAGCAATGTGATTTCTTATTTTAGTTTTAAGAATTTCTAATTTTTCTACATTGTTAAGAACATTTGGTAATTGATAAAATAATAACACCGCACAATTAGACCAGTGCCTTTGTGCCAAAGGGCTGGTATCATAGTGACCTCTGATTAGACCTCTTGTTATTATTGCATGGTCTATTTTCTCTAAGTTATGTTTTTCTTCCTGAAGGCGTGTTAGACATTTATATTGAATCAACAGTTTAAGTGTCATTATTGAAAGCTGCTTAAAAATTATTATATTAATTATACAATGTTAACAATATTTTATTGTTTTTATTTAGATTATAGTAATACACTATAAATCTCATTTGTTTTAACAAGCGTTAAGTACATAATTAAAACTAATTTTTAAGATTGTAAAAAAGTCTCCCAATCAGAAATATGACATAAAACTTCCTCACGTCCTATCACTGGAATAATGGTCACATGATTATATAATAGAGTATATAATAAGGTAGATTTGAAAATAGAGGTGTTACTCAAATCTTCGGGGCTCACAGTAGTTGTGGTCCTAAAAGTATTGATCACTTCTGATAGGCCATCTATGAGTCAAGTTCAGGTTCATGGGTTGGACTCCGCGCCTAGGCTCTTTATTTTACATGGCTCTCTATTGATCACACCGTATTTACTTCGGCGGCACATAGGTGTGTGAAATGGCTGAGCTACATATGGGGTTAGTAAACAGGGCCCAACTAATTGGCCTAATTGCTAGTTTCGAACTAGTAGCGCGTCTTCTTCCAACACTAGCACTAGTTACTAAAATCATAGGGTGTGCGTGTGCGTGCGCATGAATGATAGTAAGCAGTATTTGAAGAATGTTGAAATTATTATGGGGGACGTTTTGTGTAACCCTCATATAATGTACTGTGGAATGGAGACATTTTGAAGGCTGTGTTGAAGTATTTTATATGAATTCTGTGTCTCTCAATTGTCTCTCAATTGTCTGTCATTATTTATTTTGGTAAATTCACCCGCAAATACAGGTGGCAATAGTTTGTTCAAAGTTTAATTTATAAATTTATTTCCCGATATACGAACATTTTACGGTTTGCGACGCTTATAAAATGATGGAAGTATCGCAAACTTTATCTTTATTAACAATTCATTCAGTACAATGCACTTGCCTACAAATAAAAAAATTGATCGGTGATTGAAGGTAATAAGGAAAAAAAAATGTTTCAGGAAGTTTACCAAGTTAGTTCTTGTTCTAATTATTTTATTTTTTACAAGTCAAATTTGTTCTAAATTAATTTTTCCTATTTTGCTAAATAATTCAAAGAATTGCCGCGGGGGGTTCAGATGAAGATTAAATATTCTGAAAGTTAGATCTGAATAAGCCTGGGCTTATATTCTATTGGAAAAATGTTTTTTTATTTTAAGAATAAATGCTGAAGTGGAGTTGATGTCATTGTAGTAATAAGAACGAAAGCCTCTCCAGTTAAAGATATATTTTTTTTATTTTCCTTGGCTAGATTTCGGCCTCTCGGCCATCATCAGGGTCGGCGAAGGAAATCAACCCGTCGAGCAGTGATATCGGATTCTAAAAGTCTCCGATTTTTGTCTCTCACGAGACTTATAGAAGGATTTTTTTTTTTTTATTATCTTCATCCTCACTGATAATAGCCGGGAGGCCGAAAGCTAGTTTTGGAAATTAAAATTAATTATGTGGAGAGGTTTGCGTTATTATTTATTATTATTCCTTTGTCTTTTTTTTACTACCAAACCTCCAAAATAATTTAATCAATAGACTTTTCAATAAGTTTAATATTTTTTAGTTCTTTTTCTGTAACTCAATGGTTCGAAAAGAATTATGTAAATATAAAATATTATGTTATTGTTACTTTGTAAAATTGTTATTGCTACGGATATTATTGTAAAAAGAAAAATAAGAATATTTATATGTAAGTTTAAAAGATCTTTGTTTAAAGAAACACAATTGTTAAGAAGATAAAATCCAGTAGTTAGATGGTGCAAAACTAAAAGAGAATTACTGGAGTAGTTCTAACTTTAATGTTCGAATACGACTTTATTTATTTTCCAATCGCTTCCTATATTCATTTCATTAGAACTTGAAATAGATCAAATCAAACGTTTTCTAAGCTTTTTTCTTACTCTTAAAGAAGTTAATTAATTTTTCACTGCTGTCATTTATTGTTTTTCTTATCAATGTTGTCATATCGTGGTCTTAGTAGGAAAGCATCCTTAATAACATTGTCACTTATTCGTGAAAAATTTTACGATGTCTCTTTTTGAAGGCAGTAGAACCTCGATAATTCGGACCTCTAAAATCCGGAGCCTCGAAAATCCGGACTGCCTACTAAAAAATTTAATAACTAAAAATTCTAGAAAATATTTCGAAAGGTCAAAGGGGCATCTCTTGCAAAAAAGTATGGTGTAGGGACATTTACCATCAGTGATGTAAAACGAAAACGAGATAGCATAATGCAATACGCGTCAAGGCTGTATTCTGAAGAGGGATAAAAAAACTGGAAAAAGTTTTGAACAACAAATGATACCGCTATAGAAGATGCGATGTACATATGGTTTACCCTAAGAAGAAGCTTAGGCGAACGTTAATCAGGTCCTCTCGTCTGCGAAAAAGTTGTTTTACAACATATTCGAAAATTCGGACAAATCGATAATTCGGACAGTGTCTGGTCCCAATTAGTCCGAATTATCGAGGTTCCACTTTATTGACATTTCTTCTTAAAGAATTGTATGTTAATTCCTTGTCTTGTCAATCAGGATTGTCCTAGTCTTACTAAGTTCCTAGTTTAAGTTAATGACATTTCTTTACGAATAATCTGGTTAATTGCTTAAGTCTTGTCAAACAAGTTCTTTATTTTAGTTATCTGCAGCACTTATAGGGGCTTTAAGTAGCTTCTTATAGAATCTGTTAATTTTTGTGTTATAGCTTCCTATTGTCCAAATATTGTGATCCAATGGGAAATGAAAGTGTGGTTGTTTGAACTTTCGATTCCCATTGGGATCACAATTATTTTTATTCGATAGTAAATGTGAGCACCATACGGTTAAAATTAATATGGGGATATCTGGAGGCTACTTCCAGCAGCGCATGCGGAAGGAAATAATGGGTTAATTATTATTAACTATGTACTACCAAAATTTCATCAATATCGGATGATTAGTTTTTGAGACATGGTGGTTTACGAAAAGCTAAGCGAAACACAGAAAAGAGACAGAAAATGTTACCTGATATCTGGAACGTTTCTGTCTAGGAATTTTTGAAATCGGGGACATAAAAGAATTTCGTTCTTCAGTATAATCTTACAATGCTTCCGTTACCTTCGGTAAACTCAGAAGTAAAAATCTACATTAGCTTCACTAAATCCTTTTAACACTGTGCCATTCTAGTTTTATTAAGATAAATCTTGTTCGCACCGTTAAATCTCTCGCACCGCTTTATTAAGCAATTATGTTAGTTTTCATTCTAAAGTCAGTCAACTTTTTTTGCTAATCTTTGTTATGCCATAGCATTCTCAGCTTGTATAAATTATTTTAAGTATCAGCTCTAGTCAATTAAATAAACCCTTTAATCTTTCTATTTGTTATACATTCAGTATTATTAGTTATATATTATATGCCTAAAATCTCACATATAATGCTGAATTAAGGGCAGGAATTTCAGGAAAATAAAAAAATCGCATTAATACGGAATAATTTTATGCTTGCGCGCATTGTACAGAAAATTCTTTTTTTCAATGCTTAATTTTCGTATTGCATTAAATATAAGTCGCCTTCGAATTTGACGCGCACCCGAATTTTGAGCATCTGTTTCGTACAAAAAATTGTATTTAAGACACCCTACAATAATTTTTATTATAGGTTTTAAATAATATAAAATTTAATTTGCGTGATTAACATATAAACAATAATTTACTCACCCATAAGCAGTAGAATTGGAATGGAACACTTTTCTCTTAAACAGAGATTTAAAAGTGAATGAAGATGAGTGAAATTGACGAACTGAGTGTGTGGGTGTTCAATGTTGAAATTAGCGTTAAAAGGACTAATTTTTAAATAGAAACGGAAATGAAATGCTGGAGGATTCTTATAATTGAATAATTTGTATCTGTGAAATAAAGAGTCACTAGCTTTCCGCTAAAACTAGCCAAAGGTAACATTTTTTATTTATTTTAAAGTTTTTATTTATCTTAACCCTCCAGCACTCACGTGCTGTGACGGAACCACCATAATTTTAGAAATAAAATATAAACAACACTTTGTTCATGATCATTTTGTTCTACCCCCTACGAAAGTCTCCCCCTAAATTTATTCAGATGAAAGTCTCAATAATTAATTAAGTCAATCTTAATTATCTGAAAGGCACAACCTACCGTTTTTATTCGTTTAATAAAAATTTAAAGAACATTCTTCTTCAAAATATTTCTATAGTAGTTAGGTTTGTCCCTTCTTTTAATCTTCGTTTTTTATGTGGATCGATCAAAGGTAGGAAATAAGTAATTCCACTAAGGTGAATCAATCTTAAACTTGTCTATATTTCATTTATATTTACTTTTTTTTAGTTGAATAACTTATTTACTACCCTTGATCGACCCACATAAAAAATTAAAATATTTCTATCTTTAAGAGAAATCTAGTTATCCGTGATTACAATAATTCCTAGAAGGCGGACGTTTGAGGACAAGATAAAAATAAAAAAAGTTCTCGGTAATCTGGCCGAGGTATTTTGGAATGTTAAAAATCTAAGTTTTTAGTGAATTTCCGATTAAAAAAAAAAATGTAGTTCAGTTTAATTTACAATAACATGAGTTGAACTCTGAAATTATGAAGATTTTATTATTCATTGTAAATAAGATTGTTTAAAATAAACACACAATAATTTAAGAAACTTCATTTAATTACTTAGTATAAAATAAAGTAGAAATAATAAGATGAAATCAGTTTTATTTGCTTTTACCCTTTACGACCCCTACCAAAAAAGAAACATTTACGGTTATTAGATTTTACGGTAATTATATAGTCTTGGAATATTTCCTTTTACTATATTTTTAATAAATCAATAATTAATTGGGTAACAATTTTTGTAAATAATATTGATGTAAATTGATTCCAGTTTTAATATTATGTAAATAATAGTTTTTTTAGTATTAATAGAGAATTTAGTGTTCTTAGGTTGGCTGTTATAGTTCTAATAAGATCAGCTGTTTTGAATTTAGTCGTATTTGATTTTTTTTTTCATATACGTGTCTCCTATATAGTTTTTGTTTTAAATAATTATTATATTACTTACTTAATAATTGTGGGTTTTTACATCTGTTTTTACTAGTTTTGAGTTTAATTTAGTTTATTGATAATATTTGATTAAAAAAATACTTTTATTAAGCTGATATTAATAAAATGTTTATGTGGACTATAAACTTTTTGGCAGGTGTAATTTTCTCTTTTATTTGCTTCTTTTGTGCTATTCAAAGGTAAGAATATCTTTATTATTATTTAGAGTTGGGTTACACTTAGTTTATTATTACTTTATATCGGCTAAAGTTGGTCCTTTTACTACTTTAAGAGAATTTGAACTAGACTAAATAAAGCTTAAATTTTAATAAAACAAATGCATCGGACTTTACACAATATCATTGTTAGAAGCTTTTATCTTTTCTCTGAAATTGTATTAACTTTAGATAGTAAAGAGTCCAAAGTTTATTTTAAACCCAAAACTTTTATTTATTATCACTATTTGAAGCTGGAATGCAATTTTATTTCCACTTGTTTTTTCTGTGATACATATTTCTTTCTAATTCTAAATGTTCAAGTGATTTTTGTTATTTTATTTTAAGGTTATAGATTGTTTGAAAAATGTTTCTATTGTTGTTTAAATGAGAATTTTAAATAGAAAAGATAACTTTATAAAGTTAAGATACCTAACCTATTCCAATATAACCTTCCCCCATTATGGAACCTATGTTTTAAAGTATTTTTTTGGGGTTTTAGTCTCGATCAACTGCCAGGGTTACTGCAGGACGGGGGTTAACCGGCCACTTTACTCATCTACTCGATGAGAGTGTAAAACATGTCTTTAAAGTACTTACTTGCTTTTTTTTTAGAAATACCAACGTTTCACGGTCATTTTAACCATTATAATGGTATAATTTAGGATACCCGACCTATTCCAATATAACCTTCTCTCCTTAGTACTTGGGTCTCTTAGTGCTTACTTTTCTTTAAGAAATACTAACGTTTTAAAGACATTTTAACCATTATAATGGTTGATATTAAATATACGTAAATCTCAAACCTGAATATACTTACGAGCTTTGTTTGGCATTACGCCGACAGGATTTGTGTATACACACTAATTAGAAGCGCCAGACTTATCGGACCTCGTAAATATACTTTAGCTTGCTTAATAATTAAAATTAATTATAAAAAGGTTTTGAGAAGTATCTGTGTAAGATGTTGATCGACTCATGTGCATTGTTCTATTATTTTTGTTTTTATGTACCCGCATCTATTTTTGTTTTGTCTCTGACAAGGATCTAGATTATACTAGCCTCTCTCTTATAACGTTTGAACATTAAACGTAAAAACCTTTAACTTAGCATAAATTTGTGTCTTAGAAATACAATTATGCTTGATTCCATAATATGTTGGAATCTGTCTCCCACATCTTTTAAAATGTTGGGATCTATTATATGTGTTTATCGTTGCAAGCGTCTTGATCATCACGTTTTAAATAATACTTTTTTAATTTATTAAAATTATAAGATGGCACTTAGTCCACTCCTCTTACTCTGTATTAGCCGGTGTTGAAACTAAAATTGTTAAAGTTGTAAGTTATATTTTTATGGTAGCCTTATTATATAATTCAAATAATCCTTTTATTTGTATCTTAAAAACGTTTTACGCTTATTTTTATTTGCTCTTAGGTGACCACAGAACTCCCGGTTCATATGTGTTTGAGAGACCCCCTTAAAGCTATTCTGCACTTGTTACATGTCCAATTTTATTCTATTAATTTATTTATTATTCTGTTTTTAGAATGGTCTTCGTGGGCTTTTGAAAAGAAACTGGAGAGTCGAAGTCAAGCCACGGAGATGACTTCCTTGAGGAAAGTTGGAGGTAAATATCAAAGAGATTGGATAAGAAATTCCACCTTAAGACTCGGTTTAGAGGTTCAGCCCACCAGATTTTACTGAGCTGTGCTCAGTAAAAACACTCCGTTGCGAACGTTACGGTGGTTTGACTGCGTGAATATACAATCAATCAGTAAGTAAATATTTTATGTCTCCTTTATTATTTGTATACTAAAAGACTTTTTTTTCTTATTTTTTTTTTTTTTTAATTCTTCTACTGTTATATTTTAAAGTTTTAGGTCGTTACGTCAAAGGTTATTACACTGTAACTATTGGAAAGGGTGGACTCTTCAAGAGAGTATTTGTTAAGTTTTTCTCAAAACTTTTCTCACCACTTTTGAAATACTTATTTATATATATATCAATCCTCTTTCCTGGTAAAGATCTAGTTTCAATTCAGAAGCAATTGCGTACACAAATTACTGGTAAACGATGCCTGGGAGACAAACCCAACCATGTGCCTGGGCGCACTTTGAGACGCAGAGCAGGGCAGGGCCCTACAATAATGCACCACGTGGTCTACCCGACGCTAGTAGATCTGGCGTCACAATTTGTGGTGTCTCGTATAACCATTTTGTCTCGTATAACCAATTTGTGCGGTTTCGTACAACCATGTGCCTGGGCGCACATTAAGACGCAGAGCAGGGCAGGGCACTACCCTTCTACACTATTGCACCACTTGGCCTACCCGACGCTAGTAGATCTGGCGTCACAATTGCAGTCTCGTATATTTGCTCACCTGCCCTGCGTGTGTCAATGTGCGCCCGGGCTAAATCACGTATGAGAAAGTATGTGTCAAATCGTCGTTTTCTAAATATGTTTTTATTCTGTATCAATTTTATTTTTTATTCACTCCTAATTGTTGTGGTATGTATATATTTTAACTTTTGTTATAAAATTAAGATTAATACAAATTAGTGGTTGGTTTGATAAAGCTGAAACCTGCTATAATAACTTAACAGTTGACTGATAAGATTTGGTTTAGAGTAAATTTAGGTTTAGAGATTGGCTGGTGATACAGTGGTTGGAGATGGTGGTCTAGGATGATTGGGGATGATAGGTTACGGATGGTTGGATTTGAGACTAAGGAAGCGGAACTTACGGAAGGATGTGCGGCGGGATATAGCGAGATTGCAGTCGGAGGGGAACGTTAAAATCGTTATATAGGGGTTTGATTGGAGTCGTATTAATGAGCATTGCTATTGTTCTGAGTATCTTCTGTTACATTGATTGGTGTCTTTGATACGAGATAGCGTTGTTACTGCTTCAAAGTACAATGCATTTCAATGATATATCATTTTTATATATAGCTTTTTACCAATATAGAATTGATATTTGTAAAAATCTTGTAAATTAATATAATATTTTTGCTTGGTACCTTAGGTTCTTTGAGGAGATGACCACTATGCTGTGTTTGTGGAGTTGTGGATCTTTTGTGGACCTTAGAACTTTCATACAGATGATATCCTTCCAGACTTCCAATCTGCAACAAATCGTAAGGTACATTATTATTTTTTTATTTTTTTAAAATAAATTACTAATGGAAATAATTATGAATCAAAGCCTTAAATACGAATAATAGTTTGACATTTTGCCCTGAATATAAATGTAAAAACTGAAATCAATAATCTAAAAAACTAAGTAAATCTAAATAAGATGTTTGACCTATCTTGAACTAGTTAACCTTCCTTAGGGCATACTTTTCACACCTTCAATTTTACTAATGATGTGAATCCCTTCTAACTTGTTATTTGAGTAGATAATTTTGATTTTCTACTTGGAACTATTGAAAAATAATTGTAACTATCTTTTAATGTTGTAGTGTATTACCAACAATGGCATACAACACTCTCTAAATTTCAGAGACGGAACTAGACCTGCTGAGGCCCGTGTGCAAAATTTTTTTTGAGGCCCCCCCCTCTCATTTTTCAGGATACACATGAGATTTGTAATAAATTGAAATTAAATTCGTATTTAAATGGATTACATTTTAGATAATTTTAATCAAAATAGTCGGAACCGTTTTCGATAAATACTTTTTTCATAGTTTTTAAGGAGTAGCGCCCCCAAATGTGAAGGTGAAATTAATTTCTCCTTGGGGTATGATTTTTCTGAACATATATGCTGAATTTCGTCAATTAGGCCCAGTAGTTTAGGCTCCATTTTTCTGTACAGACAGACGACAGACATTTTTAAAAACTACTTTTTTGGACTCAGGGGACCTCAAAACGTGTAAATCTATCAAAATCGAATTTTTGCGCCATTACAATACTTTCTCTTTATATGGAAAATAACAAGAACAAAAATTTACGAAAATGAGCAAAAAAAATTGCCTGCAATGGTACTTTTTTACTTTAGCATCCCCCTATATCCCTTTGTGTTAGTTGTTATTTCGCCAAAGGAACATTATACAGAGTAGCATAATATATTCCTTAGACTAAATTACTATTAAGACGAAGGGATATTTATTCCAATGTACCTTGGGACAAAGGAATATCACACTTGTGTTTATAATTGTGATCATATCCCTTAGTCTAATCAACTATTAAGATAAAGAAATATTAAATATAAAACTTCCCCAGGAGTCTCAATGTCTTGGGAGACAAACACACAAACTACTAAAGTAAAAAATCGGTCCGAGTCAACTCAGACAAACATTCTCATATACGAGTTTATAATTACTTAGCCCAGTGTTTCCATTTATTAGTTTTCAAATGTACATTTAAATATTATTGAACTTTTCATCAAAATTTATTATAAAATAACTTCTCCTGGGGGGGGGGGGGGGGGTCGAACCAGGGCTCTCTACGTCCGCGTTTTAAGCTAATTTCTCAGGAACTAAATTTTACCGGGAAAACGGCTTATATCGTTGGATTCGTATTCAAATGGACTACATTTTAGAATTTTTTAATCAAAATCGTCGGAACCGTTTTCGAGAAATAATTTTTTTTTCACGTTTTTTCAGAGTTTTTGGGGGGTAGCGCCCCCAAATTTTGAGCTAAAATTAATTTCTCGATTTCACCTCGGGTTATGATTTTTCTGAACATGTATGCCAAATTTCGTCAAAATTGGCCCAGTAGTTTAGGCTCCAGGCGTCTGCACAGACGACAGACGGCTGACAGACATTTTTTAAAAACCACTTTTTTGGACTCAGGGGACCTCAAAACGTGTAAATCCATAAAATCTAAAAATCGAATTTTCGCGCCATCACAGTACTTTCTTTTTATATGTGAAAGTAAAAAGAGCCCTTTTAATTAATACAAAAGAATGGATTTCGAGTTTATGGCTCAAAATATGAACTCTTTATTTTAAATTTTTTTCTTAGATCCATTATTTTAGCTGTTAGACACTTGAGTTGAATACTCATATTTTGAAACTTTAATTCTTGGAGAAAAAATGCCCAGAGTAAAAAGTTCTTATTTTAAGCCATAGCCTTAAAAAATGTCTTCTATTAACTTTTTCATATTTTAAGTACTGCTGGAGAGCATTTTAGAGCTCAAAATGATTAGCATTTTTTCTGTAAGCGCATTTTAAGTTAACATAGAACCCAGCAAACCACGTCTTTCTTCCAGCAGTAGATCCCGGAGATATTGAGTGGATCGTGTTAGGTGGCCCCTGTGTATGCATATTTTACAAGTTAAAAATTTATAATTAATTTAAAAACTTACTAAAGATAGTTACATTTTGATGATACATTTACAGGACAATACAAAACATTAACAGTCTAAAATACCCAAATGTATAAAAATCACGTCATGTTGTAAGTCAATTTTTTATATTAATAATATTATCTTAATTAGCATGTAACGTCAATTGTCTCCAAAAATGATAATAATAATTATTATTATGTGGAAAAGAATATAGATACCTACCAAATAAAAATAATATTAATAATAACAGTGGTAATTAATAAAATATAAACTAACTTCACCTTTTTAATAAAATTATTCTTTATTTTTTATTCATTTATTTTTATTTTATTATTTCTTTTATAACTGGCCGAGCTGAAGTGAGGCCCCCCTTACCCCGAGGCCCGTGTGCGGCCGACCCCATGCACACGGCTAGTTCCGGCACTGCTAAATTTTGTATTGTATTACTAACTATTGTGTCACTTATGATTTTAATATTTTTGGGTAGGAAGCCAAATCCATCTTTGGGGACATGTCAAATAATGATCGGAATAATTATATTAATTTTTTTTTTATTAAATTTTTTTATTGGCAAAAGTTATCAATTGTAAGAGTAACGAAAGCCATTTTTATTAATTCTTATAAACAAGAATTTGTAATGAATAATATTCAATGAGTGATGTTCATACCTTCCTCGCCTGCTATTATTAAACAAATGGCAAAATGAGTGATTATTTTTATTCAGTATTGACCTACTATCTAAATTTAATTAAAATCGGACGAGAGTTTTTATAAATGTTGACTAACAAATAGAAACGAGACATTCTGTTTAGGAAGTTTGAATTTTGAGAGAATTCATTTTAGTGATTTTTGAACCTGCCATTAATGGATCGCGCTTGATAATGACTCCATTACCAAGCTGACAAGGAGATTGTTTTTCTGTAAAGTCGTCTTAAAGAAAACCTAAATTGAGTGTTACCCTTCTTTCCTGTGCTCTAATAAACTTGTTAAGACCAATTTAATGATCTTTTAGGCTTCCACACGAGAATAGGAGTCTACTTTCTTAAATATAAAGAATAATTTGTCATTAGGGGCATCAGAATTTTAGAGATGCTTAGGCAAGGCCTAATAAAGGTTGGGAACCAACTGTTGTAGACCCTTATAGTGGACATTGGACCTTAATAGGCAACTTTTAAAGGGCTCTTCCAAACCTTCTTTTTTATTTTAGTAGAATTTATGTTTTTCAGTAATTTTGTAAAATAAAAATAAACGCTTTCACAATTACTTTTTAAATTTTATTAATGTGTTCAGATTAGTGTAAGCGAATAATATATAAATCAGACCCAATGTGTTCACATTATCAGTTTTTCAAAGCGCATCAGCAAACTATTTAAAGAAGTAGCCTCTGTGTGTAAAATATTTTTGTTAATATCCTAATAAAGTTATTTTAGGCCTTAATCAGTTCTAATTATGAAGTAACTAGAGTTGCATTTAATAAAGTTGAGTCTAAATCTAATGTAGACTCACTTTCATCGTATTCATTTATTAATGTAATTTTAGCTCTTTTATAATCGACAATAGGCAATGGTGACTGATCTTCATACAGGCCGAAAGCTGTTTCGATAAAATGTGCAAACATTATTTTAAATGGAGAGTTCCCTTTAATCCTTTGGTGATTACCTGCATCGACGTCTAATTCTTGGCATTAGTAAAAGTTTTCACCTCCTTTACTTGGCCACCACCGCAGTATCTGTATGAAAAAGTAAAATGTTGAAAACAAATTCAGTATCTTAAAAGCTCTAACTATAAGAACCTTAAAATCTTTCCTTAATCTACCCATTCCCTTAAGATTGTTAATCCTACATAAGTTCGAACAACACAAAAGTAAAACTAATATTGTAACTATTTATTTTAATAGTTGGAGAACAACAGTATTTTATTAACAAATATTACTTAACGGTATTAACCTTCAACTATTATAACTGCCTTTAAACCAGTTTCACTTTTAAGTGTTACGAAGCGAGAGAGAAAACACGTGTTGTAAAAACTTTTGAATGTTAAGACATGTTTCATTAACTTCAAGGTATAAGGTAGTACCACATCGTGACAGAAACCACTAAATCCGACCTTGTTATAACTAAGTCGCAACTATATAACTTTCTCTTTTTCTTAATCCACTAAGATTAGAATTCAAGTTAGCAATTTTTTTTTGAAACTTTAAAGTAACACTAGTTTTAACACTTTTCCAACTTAAAACAGAATGTTGGTTAAAAAGTTATTATTATATCACCAACATTTGTGTCCTTTATGATTTTAATAATAATATTTTATATTATAGGATATTATCGCGTTAACGCAACTTTGGTTCTATTGCCGAAATGTAAATGGTTTTTACTTCACAAAAAAGTTTTTATTTCCTAGCAATTTTCTTTCATGATTAAAATCATAAATGAATCCCCCACAGAAGAGAATTAGGAAAATTCAAGATCTTTCTCCTATTTTTTTCTTGAGAATTTCTGGCGAATTAGAATTCTAAACCACTCTTTAATTAAAAGAAAGTTTTTGAACTTTGAACTCTATTTTTGGAAATATTTTTGTTGTGCCACTTCGCTTAAGACTAAAAATAAAAATATAAATGAAAATTTCATTAGGATTCCAGAAAAAAAGAGTTCGTTTGCTTGCGGTTTTTGTTTTAGGTTGTAAAAATAGTTATTTTTCATTTCAAAACTTGTAATTCTAAAGGGAATATTTTTTTATATTTTAATTTGTTTAATGAATCTTCATTAAATTCTACAAATTTAATTTGATAAAATACCTTCGTTTATTTATCTATATATATAAAAGTCAACGTATGTGTGTGTGTGTGTGTGTGTGTGTGTGTGTTTGTTCTTTATACAAATCTACAGTTTTAGCCCGATTTTGATGAAAATTTGCACACTTGACCTTCAAAGCAAGGAAAAAATCAAGGTCTACATGAATTTTCGAAATTCAAATTTTGGTACACAGGGGTACGGGGTACAAGTAATGAATACGGGGTCAAAGTATTGAATACCCTTTGTGATGCATATCGTTGAAAAGCTCTTTAAGAGTGCAGTAATTGTTGTTATGCACACTTTTGTCATATTTTAATTTAGGAGGGGGGTAAAATGGAAAAATATAGCAATATCTTATTTGTTCTTTATACAACTCTACAGTTTTAGTCCGATCTCGATGAAAATTTGCACACTTGATCTTCAAAGCAAGGGGAAAATCAAGGTCTACATGAATTTTCGAAATTCAAATTTTGGTACACAGGGGTACGGGGTACAAGTAATGAATACGGGGTCAAAGTAATGAATACCCTTCGTGATGCATATCGTTGAAAAGCTCTTTAAGAGTGCAGTAATTGTTGTTATGTATAGTTTTGTCATATTTTTATTTAGGAGGGGGGTAAAATGGAAAATATTGCTTTATCTATAAATAAAAGAATAAGAGTATCTATATGAGAGAATGTCTTTAATACAAATCTACAGTTTTATCCTAAATTGATGCATTTTTACACTCTTTTTCTTCCAAACAAGGTGAAGGTCACTGCCTACATGTTTTTCCGAAATTAAAATTTTGGTACACAGAGGTACGGGGTACAAATGTCAAAGTAATGCATACCCTTCATGATGCATATTGTTGAAAAGCTCTTTAAGAGTACATTAATTGTTGTTTAGTACGTTTTTGTCATATTTTCATTTAGGAGGGGGGTAAATGGAAAAATATATCTAAAAGTCAACGTATGTGTGTATGTTCTTTATACAATCCATAGTTTTAGTCTGATCTCGATCAAAAAATGCACACTTGACCTTCAAAGGAAGAAAAAATCAGTGTCAACATGAATTTTCGAAATTTAAATGTTGGTACACAGGGAACAAGGTACAAAAATGAATACGGGGTCAAAGGACTGAATACCCTTTATGATGCATATCGTTGAAAAGCTCTTTAAGATTACATTAATTGTTTTTATGTACAGTTCTGTCATATGTATTTTCATTTAGGAGGGGGTAAAATGGAAAAATATAGCTATATCTTATAAAAAAAGAATAGTGTCTGTATGAGGGTACATGTCTTTTATACAAATCTACAGTTTTATCCTAATTTGATGAATATTTACTCACTTTCCCTTCAAAGCAAGGGGTAGGTCACTGTCTACATGAATTTTCGAAATTTAAATTTTGGTACAAAGGGGTACGGTGTAAAAATGTCGAAGTAATGGATTCCCTTCATATCATGCATATAGCTGAAAAGCACTTTAAGAGAAAAGTAATTGTTGTTATGTACAATTTTATTTAGGAGGGGGTAAAATGGAAATTTATAGCTATATATATATATATATATATATATATATATATATATAAATCAACGTATGTGGGTGTATGTTCTTTATACAAATCTAAAGTTTTAGTTCGATGTCGATAAAAATTTGCCCACTTGAACTTCAAAGCAAGGGGAAAAGGACAGCCTACAGGAATTTTGGAAATATACATTTGGTACACAGGGGTATGGTACAAGTAATGAATACGGGGTCAATGAAATGAATACCATTGATGATGCAAAAGCTCTTTAAGAGTAGAGTAATAGTTTTTATGTATTGTTTTGTCATATTTTACTTTAGGCGGGGGGGATTTAGGATCTTTAAAATTAGCTTATCAAAGAGGACGGGGTATAGAAATAGGTGGGAGAGATAGAATCTAGATATTCTTGCATAGTAAAATAATTTGTATGTTTCATTATGGTTGTTTATAAACTTATCTAATTATTATAACACTCCGTAGCGAAGCACGGGTACCCAGCTAGTTTTTTATAAAAATGTGAATAAGATCTTATTAAAAATATGAATTATTTCTCGTTATATGTGTAAAATATAATAGCCTGGTCAAGTTAAATTTTTCGAGCAAAAGAATATTCAATAAAAAAATTAAAGTAGACAACATAGCCTACCAAAAAGGTTACTTTAATTTTCTTGTAGGATTAATACTTTTGAAGATATGAGGCATACAAAATATCGATTTTTCAAAAATTAGTATCATTAGGTACTTCTCTGGAACGGGCCATAATATGACCATTCATTTTTGTGGAGCAGGTCCCTCTTACCACTTTGGTGCTCGCAAAGAAGTCTTTTTACGATCCCCCACTGGATTCAAGATGGCGGCTTTATATAGGCAGAATTCAACATGACGGTACCTCCGCAACTAATTGCACTAGAACCTTTAAATTTGAAATTTAGTTACCTTTTATGGTATAAAAAACTTCAGGGAATAAGTTTTCAATCGGCCACTTTGATTCAAGATGGCGGACATATAAGTATATGACTCCATAATGGCGATAGTCTATTTACTATAATTATTGCCAGTTCTTTGAAATGCTAAAATAAAAGCTTTGTATTTTAATTTCTTAAATAATATTGATATTGCTAAAAGGGGGTTTCTGAAAGTTGGTCCCTAAGGGGTAAATAGGGGCAGAGTAAAAAAATCTGGGCGATTCAACTCGGACTAATGCACAGGCGACAGACTATAAACGGCAGAAAGACTTTTTTATCATCCATTCTAGGAGGACCTCAAAACGAGTAAATCCATAAAAATCACCATCACAATACTTTCTCTTTGTATAATATACTTCGTATCTTTGTATGTATATGAGAATTCTAAGTCTGGAGATATCTTCATGTCGGATTCTGCATTTAAATAGCCGCCATCTTGAATCTGGAACGTAAAAAAAACTTCTTAGCGAGCATGAAGAGAAGAAGAGAAATCTACCAATAAAAATGCATGCATTTTAATAAATTAAATAGATGAGTGAGTACTCATCTGAGTTTCTCTTATCGATATGACAATATAAGTTGGGCACTTCTTTAAACTGTTACTCCCCTTAAAAAAACAGAAGGGATTAGCAATCTTGAAGGTTCTTCTTTAGACTGTTACTCCCTTTATAAAAACATAAGTGCTATATTTCTTTGTCTCAAAGTAAATTTGTTAAAGTTTGGTAACATTTTAATTTACACAGGTTATAAAAAAAGAAAAAAACAGAGGTCTTAATTTTTTTCGATAAAAATGTCAATTCTATTAATTCAATTTATTTGATTTTTTATATCGTTATTATATTTTTTATTACCAAAAATAGTTGTTCGTGAAGCTTTGTAAACTACTTTTAAGACTTTGTAAACTACTTTTTTTAGGTCTTAACAAAATTAGACTAAACATGCCTTTGTCTTAATAGTTATCTAGACAAAGGAATTTATAAATAATTAAATCCATTTATATTCTAAAAAAGGTAGGAGAGTAACAATCTAAAGAAGTACCTTATGTTTAATATATTCTATCTAATGAATCTTAACACACATTTCGACTAAGTGATGTATGCTGCTTGTCACTTACCGCTAAATGTAAGTGTTTACACAGGCCAAGTAGAATGCATTAGACAAGGGATTGTGGTACCTACTTCAACTAACCAAATATAACTCTATATGTTGACTCTCCTTTAACCCGGTCTTCTAGTAAACTGTCATTTAAGCTAGATTTATTGAATTATAGTATGAGAAATTAGCCTTTATAAAGACTTTAATGTTTAGATTTTTTGTAACTTGACATTTATTTTAAAGAATATTAGAAATTGTTAACCGCAAAACCATATTTATGGATTTATAGAATTTACCCTTAAAATTATTTTTAACATTAATTCAAAGGCTCTTTTAAGGAAGCAAAGGAATAGTTGGAGAGTTTTGTACATTAACTTTTAATATTATTTCACACAGTTAAACTTTGTAAAGTATGATTATGGAATAAATTGAAATTATTCATTTTATGTCACTTGATTTCAAGTAAAATCCGTTTAATAATAAACAATGAATCATTTGAAATTGTAGCTTAAAATAGTTTGAACTTCTGTATTTGACATAGTAAGGTATTCATTAGGAACTCTAGTTAAGATTTCTCCCTTTAAAGAGAAACCAATCTAAAATGGTTTATTGGTCGGGAGTAACATTCTAACCGTCTATTCAAACTGGGTGAAACTATTATCTTGGCTTCTCAAACCAGGAGCGTTCCATATCCTAAGAGGTATTTCATGTCAGTATAGACGATCTGGCAAGGAAATTTAACAAGGCTGTGACAATGCTACATCACAAGTCAATGTAGAATTCTGGTTTTCTCGTTATAACCCTTTCAAGTTCATTGCTTGAGAATTTGTTGTTCTCTCGTGAAGCTTTGATATATCTTGTAAAGACAGGATGCCTTCCATGTACACTCATCTTCATTTTCCTTATAACATCAAGTTTGTTGTGCTTTATGAGAATATGTTATTTAATACTTGATTTTGAAAGCACCTTAAATCCTTATTAATTTACGAAGATATTGAATTCAAGTGTCACAAAGACAAGTTTTCTTTTCAAATTAGTGTTGAATTTTACCTCTCATTTTACCTCATTTGTTGAGGTGTGAACAATAACATTTTGTAACTTGTCGGATAATGTAACTTTTTTGTGTACAAGAGATCGGTGGCTCACCCAGAATTTTTTTTCGGGGGCTGGAACCCAGACCGTTCCAAATAGAAGTCTTGACCGGGTAGAGGGAGGAGGTACATAGTCTAAGCATGTAGTGATCTCCAAGAAAAGTTAAAATACGCTTGATATACGATAAAATTAGGCTTGTATGCGCTTTTATTGTATTAATAGAAGCAAAAGAAATGTCTTTACTAAAAAATTAAAATTATTACAAAATATCAAAATATAAGTGAGAGAGGGCATTGGGAGAGTGTGCCCTCGTGGATGAGACTGCAAGGAACTTAAAACGTGTGAATCAATCATTTAATGTTGTCTCTTATATTGTCTGTGTTTAATATCTCTAGAGTTTTGGAAACTAATTTTTCTAATCCCTGGATTAGTTTATCGACTCGGACCTAAAAGCTCTGACCTTTAATAACAGGAGTCCGTAAATCGATTTCCGGATGCATTTTTACCTGTCTGACAACCTTTCTCTAAGCATAGATTGCCATTTATTTTAAATATCAACAATAATTTTAAAATGTTTCCCTTACTGGTTCTAAGTAATGGAAAAGTGAACTCCTATAAATTTCCTTTTTCACATTTATAAAGTTGTACTGTCTTTGAATTGAACTACGGCTCTTATAATAGACTTATCAATGACAATTTTAAGGAGTTTCCAATCTTATGATCTCTGGCATTTTATTTTAAAAATATGTTTGTCTAAAATATAAGGAGTAAAATAATCAGAGATGACGTTTTTATGAAATGAACATGTTTAGAATTGTAATGTCTTTCACTCTTATACAATTATTCTCTTTATAAATTAGTTCTTAGGATCTATTCTTCTCTTCAGATAGAAATTGGATGCAACCGTAATTGTACGTTATTTTTATGTTCTTCTATCAGAGTGATTGTGGTCTAGTTTTTCTTTTATATATTACTTCTTCAGAAGTAATCGAAGTACAATGCAGTAATTCAATGTCTTTTTCTTTTTATTTCATTTCAAAGAAAGAATTAGTAGAATTCATTCCTTTGTACTAGAAATGGAAGAAGTAAATATCGGAATGACTGCTAAGTGTTATGGTCTAACGGGTTATTTATTACATCTAATCTTTTTTATTTTATTGTTGAATTGGTATTTTATAATCTTTCTTCTTAAGATTTTGGAAAAAAAAAATTAAAGAATATTTAAGTTAGTGTATAATTGAAAAGTAAAGAGTTCTCTTATTTTTATTCGAAATATAACTTTTCGTTATAAAAAAAAACTTCCCCTAAACAAAAAACACGTCTCAAAATAAATACTAAAATGCGATAGTTTAGTTACTTTGAGAAGTCGATAGTAGATTTTTAATTATAATCCAGATTCAAATAATAATCCAGATTACAAATAACAATAACATTGTCACATTGTCATTTTTTAGGGGGACTGGCGTAGCCTAGTAGCTAGGGTACTCACGCAACTGTGCCTAAAACCTAGAGGTATAAACACGCACATATCTGGTGAGTTCGAATGCCAGAGAGGTGAAACATGTTTTATACTGGTGTTCACATCGAATAGATAAGTAAAGTGGCCGTCCCCATTCCTTTAATATTTTAATAATAATTGTTTGCGTAGGAGAATCTTTTGAATCCTCCTTCCGGGTTTTTAGAATTTACCCCTTGAGAAATTAATATAAACTGCTTTCTGAAAACTCCAATAATAACAAGTGGAGGGTACCACAGTGGTTTAATAATAAGGACTAAATATAATAATATAAATAACTACCTGTAATCTCGAACTGCGCTTTTAATTGAATAAACTACCCTGAAGAAAAAAGTTTTTTACTAAACGAAAAAAAGCTAGATTCTACAGTTTCCTAAATCCCCCTCCCTTATTCCTTAAGTAAAATAAGTTGAAAAAGTTTGTAATTAGTAATTGATTCCGACTATTGGAGAACCCCATTAAAAGATAACTTTCTGGGAAAAGCAGAGGAGTTTTTCTTCTTTAACCCAAACATTCCGCCTATAAATGGCCGGCATATTGAATCAAGATGGCGTATTGTAAAAAGATTTCAAACCGAGCATATAAGAGTAACATACCTACAAAATTTCATGGTCATTGCCCAATGGTATTAATGATATCGTAATGAGTCAGTCACTCAGTGATGAAGCATACCATAATAATAAAATTACTACTCAAGGTTCGTATAACATAAATATCTTGTTTCATAAATGTTTATTTAAGCTACTCTTTTATTTAAAGAGCCTCTCAAAAATAGCCTTTTATTTAAATAAAACTTTAATAGAAATCTTACCATTAAATGTTATCAACCATAAGGACTATAACTGAGAAGAGTAAACATTCTAACCTGGCCCCAATTTCACGGAATATTTCGTCGTCTCTCAGTGGCGTACACAGGGGGGGGCCCAAGGGGCCCTGGCCCCCCCCGAAATGATTACATACCTAAGACCCGCCATACACTTAAAACCAAAAATGCACAGTAATGACAGATGCATTCGAATTGGCTGTAAATATTTTCCAATAAAAGGAATTAATTAAGTATTATCTTATGGTGTGTATACACTTAATCACCCCAAATAAGCTCGGCCCGGATTTGCCGATAAAATTTAATTCATTCAACACTATACCGGCCCGATTGTCGGCTGGGCCCGGATTTTACCAATGGAATTTAATTTATTAAACACTATACCGGCCCGACTGTCGGCTAGGCCCGGATTTTGCGAATGGAATTAAATTTATTAAACACTATACCGGCCCGACTGTCGGCTGGGCCCGGATTTTGCCGATGGAATTGAATTTATTAAACACTATACCGGCCCGACTGTCGGCTGGGCCCGGATTTTGCCGATGGAATTGAATTTATTAAACACTATACCGGCCCGACAGTCGGCTGGGCCCGGATTTTACCAATGGAATTAAATTTATTAAACACTATACCGGCCCGACTGTCGGCTGGGCCCGGATTTTGCCGATGGAATTAAATTTATTAAACACTATACCGGCCCGACTGTCGGCTAGGCCCGGATTTTGCGAATGGAATTAAATTTATTAAACACTATACCGGCCCGACTGTCGGCTGGGCCCGGATTTTACCAATGGAATTAAATTTATTAAACACTATACCGGCCCGACTGTCGGCTAGGCCTGGATTTTGCGAATGGAATTAAATTTATTAAACACTATACCGGCCCGACTGTCGGCTGGGCCCGGATTTTGCCGATGGAATTGAATTTATTAAACACTATACCGGCCCGACTGTCGGCTGGGCCCGGATTTTGCCGATGGAATTAAATTTATTAAACACTATACCGGCCCGACTGTCGGCTAGGCCCGGATTTTGCGAATGGAATTAAATTTATTAAACACTATACCGGCCCGACTGTCGGCTGGGCCCGGATTTTGCCGATGGAATTGAATTTATTAAACACTATACCGGCCCGACTGTCGGCTGGGCCCGGATTTTACCAATGGAATTAAATTTATTAAGCACTATACCGGCCCGACTGTCGGCTGGGCCCGGATTTTGCGAATGGAATTAAATTTATTAAACACTATACCGGCCCGACTGTCGGCTGGGCCCGGATTTTGCCGATGGAATTAAATTTATTAAACACTATACCGGCCCGACTGTCGGCTAGGCCCGGATTTTGCGAATGGAATTAAATTTATTAAACACTATACCGGCCCGACTGTCGGCTGGGCCCGGATTTTGCCGATGGAATTGAATTTATTAAACACTATACCGGCCCGACTGTCGGCTGGGCCCGGATTTTGCCGATGGAATTAAATTTATTAAACACTATACCGGCCCGACTGTCGGCTGGGCCCGGATTTTGCCGATGGAATTGAATTTATTAAACACTATACCGGCCCGACTGTCGGCTGGGCCCGGATTTTACCAATGGAATTAAATTTATTAAACACTATACCGGCCCGACTGTCGGCTGGGCCCGGATTTTGCCGATGGAATTAATTTATTAAACACTATACCGGCCCGACTGTCGGCTAGGCCCGGATTTTGCGAATGGAATTAAATTTATTAAACACTATAACGGCCCGACTGTCGGCCGGGCCCGGATTTTGCCGATGGAATTTAATTTATTAAACACTATACCGGCCCGACTGTCGGCTGGGCCCGGATTTTGGCCGATGGAATTAAATTTATTAAACATTATAACGGCTCGACTGTTGGCTGGGCCCGGATTTTTGTCGATGAAACTAAAACTATTAAACACTATAGCGGCCCGATTTTGGCTGGACCGAGATTTTTGCTGATGGAATTAGATTCATTGAATTAAATTAGGATGCATGAAATAAATCGGCTCATTTGCCGACTAGGCCTTGATTTTTGCCAGTGGAACTAAAAACATTAAACTTGATCGACCCGATTTCGGCTGGGCCCGATTTTTCGCCAATTGAATTCAATGATTTTTTTGTGGTTTTAGTCCAGTTCAATAGCATAGGTTGCATTATAGGACAGCTTCAATTCATTACGAATCCTAATGCAATGAATTGAATTTGGATTCGTAAAATAGACTGCTGATTGACAGCAGGGCCCGGATTTTTTGCTATAGAATTAAGTGCATTGAATTGATTAGGATGAGTACAATGAATCGGCCTGATTGCTAGTAGGCCCGATTTTATCGATGGAAATTATGCATCGAAATAAATTGGGATGCGTTCAATAATAGACCCGATTGCCGGCTCGGCCTAGGTGTTAAGCACATTAAATTAAATGAGGCCCGAGTCAACTCGAACTTTTGCCGATGGAATTAAATTAATTGAATTAAAATATGCACACTAGACTGGCTTAAACGGGAAAATGATGGTTGTGGATTTCAGTAGCAAATTTTTGTTTTGGACCAGGATTGTGTGTAGAACGCTACGTGGGTCCTCTTGTCCATGCGGCATTCCCCTCTTGCTGACTCAGGTTGGACTAGTGTTCGTCGACATGTAGTGGGAAAACCGAGGCAATATAAATAAATCGGTTTACCATTTTGTGAAAAAACTGATTCATATTACATAGTAATAGTAAATTTAAATCTAAAAACTCAAAAAGCGTTCAGAAAACATTTGATGTTAAATGTCCCATGTAATTACCCAGCGAATGAGCGAATGATTCTTTTGTTTTGCAATAGGTGTTTAATTTTCTTAGAGAAGAATTCTCTTCTAGACAAAAATTTGTAATTCGTATGTGCTCCAAATCCACGTTTGCTTTTGCAGTATGGATCACGTTTTGCTTCCGAGCTTACCAAAGGAAACGGAAGATATGTACAGTTCTGAAGAACGAACAATTTTTATGTCTCCGATTTCAAAAATTCCAAGACAGAAATCTGTTCAACATCAGGGTACAGTTTGGGTCCCCTGTCCGCCTGACCTTCAATTTTTGCGAACCAACATATCTTAAAAGCTATTCGTCCAATTTTATTGAAATTTTGATGGTAGGTCATAATTAGCCAGGTTATAACATTGCTGATCCCGTATAAGTTTCAATCTTCTGCACCTATTTATTTCTCTTCCACATTCGCACAGACATACATTTATTTACACCTATATCTTCAAAAGTACTCATCTGATTTTTATGAAATTTTAATGGTTTGTTTAAAGTAGCCCGCAGATAACCCAAGAATAATTTCAACCGTCTGCGCTCTTAAAATATTGCTGTATTGATACTTTATTCATGTTAAATTTACTCAATTTTCCCTCCTTTTTTAAATTAGTCAAAATTGGTTTGATTTTTACATGATTTAAAGTATCAATTTACCAAAATTTAAACAGCGCAGACAGTTAAAATTAATCTGCGAGCTTCTATCAGATAAGTTTTATAAAATCAGATGAATATTTTTGAAGATAAGGTGTAAATAAATGTATGTGTGTGCACATGTGGAAGAGAAATGGTGGCAGGTGGAGAAATGTGGTGGAGGGAAATAGGACCAGAAGATTGGACCTTATATAGGACCAACAATGGACTTTTTATAGGCTAATTAACTGCCATCCGAATTTCATTAAAATCGAAAGAGTAGTTTTTAAGAATTATTCGCAATGATTGAGCGAGAGACAGACTAACAGCCAGAAACGGGATCAAAAATGTCAAAACAGATTTCTGTCTAGGAATTATTGGAATTGGAGACATAATCGTTCTTTATAGAACGATTACATCACATAGTGAGGTGTTACCTCATAGGATTTATTTAATTTAATTAAATATGAGGTTAGAAATTGAAATAAGAGTGTTGAAAAGGGGTAGAAATTACAATTATAATAAATTATGGGGTATGCTAAACCCGCATATAAGTTAAATTAGGTTGGGCCCCCCCCGAAAAAATTTTCTGTGTACGCTACTGTCGTCTCTTATCATGCAAGAGATTCAGTTGGAAGGTTTTAGAGGGGTGGTATATGAAGGGCAATTCCATTCTAGGTCCTCTTACGTGACCCTTTCCATGATCGTAGACTTAAAATGACCGAGAGCAGGATTGCCTCAGCTTACAGTAACTTGAAACATTTTTTATCTCATTCAAGTTGTGTACCCAAGAACCTAATAATAGTAGTTAGGTTCATAAAATTTAACAAAATAAACAATTTTCCTTGAATGAGTGTAGATAAGAATAGTTCGCCTATTAGTGTGGCGCATAGCTTCCTCGCGTCCAATTTCGTATACTTTAATGATTGTATGCTTTTACAACCTATATTTATTTAATTTCTCATTTTTAAAATCTGTCAGTTTTTTTTACATGAATTAAAGTATCAATTTACCAAAATTTTCAGTAGTTGAAATTAATCTGAGGCTATTTGCGGTCTACTTTTGACAAATTATCTAAATTTTATAAAAATCTGATTAGTACTTTATAATATAAAGGTGTAAATAAGTGTATGTTTGTGTTCAAGTGAAAAAGAAACAAAAAAGATAAACTTATATGGGAACAACTAACCTGGTCATAATTAAACTACCACCCAAATTTCAATAAAATTGGACGAGTAGTTTTTAAGATATATTAGTTCGCAAATATACCCTCGGTTGCGCCTCGGGAGCTAATTAGAGTTATTCCCTCGGCTGCGCCTCGGGAATTAAAGAGTCTAATTCCCTCGGCTTCGCCTCGGGATTTAGGGGCCATGGTTCCTTCGGCTTCGCCTCAAGAACCAACTTTTTCACTCAGGGAATAATGGCTTACTTTACTCCCTAGGTGCATAAATAACTATTATAATCGGGTAGTGTCCCGACGTCGACGATTCACCTCGAAATTATTTGTTATTGCTAAGCTAAAGCAACCACATTTATTCCAATAAAAATTAATGATTGTTGGGATTTTTGGTCTTCAAATTGATATAATAACTTATGTTAATAGACATCGAAATTAATTTACCTAATTAATTTTACTTTTTTTTCTTAATATAAAATGAAGCCCGTTGCCACGGCCTGGCTCGTAGATTATATTATAAATAAGAATTGAGGAGTTTACGTTTTGCTATATTATGTTACTTCCGAGCTCATTGAAGATAACTTTGCATTTATCCGTTCTGATTTTTTAAAATTCTTGTTTCTGAACAATAAATTCTATTTAATACTAAAAAGCTTAAAAGTACGTCATATTCTTATGCAATTAGTAATCTTCATTTATAACAATCAAACTAAAATAATTCAGCAATCATTACTTCAACAAATAAAAGTACCTACAAATTCCAAGAGGGGTTACATTATTTTTAACATAGATATTTGATATTGAATTAGTAATGAGCCTGATAAGAAAGTTTGGTACTTGTTAATTAGGACCCACCCTAAAAGTTAGAGGTGTTTAAAAGGTGGTTAGAAAAACCCCCTTTAACTTTTAGGGAGGGCTCCTAATTAACAAGTACCAAAAGTTTTATCGGAGTGTAGTACCAAATTTTTAAAAATATGATGTAATTATCTTTTATAATTTTCTAATAATCTCTACGCCAGTTAATTATTCTGACGCATCAGGGACTTAAGATGACATTTTCGTTCAAGAACAGTCAGTTTTCAAATTTATTTACATACATATGACCATATATACATAAAAAATCACATTTTTGTCGTAATGAGTGTTACTGTCGCTGTGAGAACAGCGATTTGCGCTTAGTTTATTTTTTCCTATTTGTTTTAGTACTTTTATTTCTGTTGTATGACATAAGTTACCGAGCTGTCGTTCCAAGTTACTTGAATACAATTGACATGTTTTTTATACGTCAAGAAATTATTCTAAGAAGTAGAACTTTTTTGTACGTTAAGTATATGTAAAGTTACGTTTTGTATTCAGTAAATATAATTGTTATATACTCGTACTTATCAGTTAACAAAGGGTTTTTCTTCATAGTTACACGTCTGCCGGCCTCAAAGTTTGATTCCGGCAGCGACAGTACAAAAAAGTTTAAATTCTTGTGAAGAATCTTCAAGGTATAGAAAAGTGATGTCAGAGTGCGAAATAGAAAGTGAGAAGAGCAAAAGGAAAAGAACTATGACCGAGAAAGGTAAAGCTTATGCTTTTTCTCTTATTTATAAAACATTAGAATCAGTAAAACGAAATGTCAAAACAAAAATGACAGAATTCGACGAGTTAGGGCAAAAAGAACCCAGTGTTCCGAGCTTGCAAAGCGCCACCTTAAGTGAGCTTAGACTGCTGCATAGAGAACTTAAGGCTGGCATAGAAAGGCTAAGTGAAGAATTCAGGGAACATGCCGATCCTTCTTACATCGCAGAAATTAACGAAACGATAAGAACTCTTGGTAACTTTATAGATTCGGGAATGATTTCGCTCCAAGGCTTCTATGAAAGTACGTCTCAAAAGAGCTTAGTTAGCTCTCGTATTTCTAGACGCTCACGTAAAACAAATAGTACGACGCTACGCTTACAGGCTAAAATCGAAGCTTTAGAGTTTGAAGAAGAAGTCCAAAATGAACAAGCCGATTTAGTTAAACTTAAAAATGAATTAGAGACACGGGAGCGAGCTCAGAAGGCTGAGTTAGAAGCAAGAGAGAGAGCCGCTAGAGCAGAAGCTGAAACACTAACAAAGGCCCGAGAAGAATTCGAAGCTCAAGAGAAGGTTTTGAAAGCAGAGCTCGAAGCTAGAGAAAGAGCCTTGAAGTTAAAAGAAGACAAAGCAAGAATGCTTCAGGAGGCTATGGAGGATCCTGCCGTTGACCTCCATGGACTAAATTCTGTATTTAGGTGGTTAAAGCCTTATTCGAAAACCGAAGATCCTTCAAATAAAGTCGAGAATAATCCGTCGCCATCGAAGTGCTTCAACGACAAAGAACCGCTTTTACAACCCAAAGATGGATGTCCAACGACACAAGCAGCTACCGAAGTAACGCCAAAGGCACAGCATCCAAGTATTCCAACTGAAGGTAGTAGTTTAAGTAACAACCAAGCTCCACTTTCACAAGTTAACCCTATGATTTTGATGTCAAAAATACAGATTCTAAATTCATTAGTCCCCTTTAAATTTAATGGCGAAAGTGCTAAGTACCCTATTTTTCGAGACCAAATAAGATTACATTTGGAAGATGGAGTCCTCCCTGACCACGAAAAGAGAGTTTTTCTATCTAGGTTTTTGGAAGGGGAGGCTCTAAAATTGTTTCAAGAAAATTTTGGCTTAAATTATAGTGAAAGTGTAGCTTTGTTAGAACGGCGGTTCGGTAACGTAGCCGCAGTTACAGAGGCTTGGACGAATAAATTAATTAACGGGCCCGTATTTGGGCTTAACGACAGTAAAGGCTTGCTAGAGTTTGCTGAGGCCTTACGCACAGCTAGTAGGGTTTTGTCCGAAGAATCTAGGCGCGAAATGAGTTCAAAGCTCTACTTAAAAAAGATGGTGGCTCGCTTGCCTATTAAATATTTGCAGGGATGGGTTAAGGCAATAGAGGGATTGGAAAATAAAGAAACTATAGAAGATCTAGCAAAGTTTGTTGATAGTATAGCTAAATCTCTAAATCATCCAGTCTACTCTCTGAGTGAGTGTGTAAGTGGGAGTACAGGGTGGCCCAAAGATGCTAGGAGTAATTGGGCTTCTCAGGACAAATATTTTCCCTCTGTTAAAAGTCGTCGTAATTTTGTGACGTCAAATGACGGCACTAAACGGTGTTTATTTTGTAAAAATGAGCATGAGCTGTCCTTATGTAGTAAGCTAGGTAAGTCAACACCAGATGTAATTTTAAAATTTGTTTATGATCACAACCTTTGTTTCGGGTGTTTGAAATCGGGGCATAAGTCAAAACTATGTGAACAAAGGGCAACTTGTACGGTAGATGGTTGTAAAAAGAGTCACCCAACCTGTCTTCATTGGCTACCAAGAGCAGTACAGGGGGAGGAAAGATTGTGCGCATTTAGGAAGCAATTTAAAGAAAACGATTGATAAGCAAAAAACAATTGCTTACCAAGGCGGGGAGTGTCGCTGTGAGAACAGCGATTTGCGCTTAGTTTATTTTTTCCTATTTGTTTTAGTACTTTTATTTCTGTTGTATGACATAAGTTACCGAGCTGTCGTTCCAAGTTACTTGAATACAATTGACATGTTTTTTATACGTCAAGAAATTATTCTAAGAAGTAGAACTTTTTTGTACGTTAAGTATATGTAAAGTTACGTTTTGTATTCAGTAAATATAATTGTTATATACTCGTACTTATCAGTTAACAAAGGGTTTTTCTTCATAGTTACACGTCTGCCGGCCTCAAAGTTTGATTCCGGCAGCGACAGTTACTATCATAAAAACGGTATTTTTTTTAGATTTTGTTTCTCTGTTTTTATAAATCGTTACTAAATTGTACATATGACGTAAATATTCTCTTTCATCCCACCAGAAATATTTTTTAGACCTAAAATATTTGTAATTTTTTAAAAAAAAGTAATGAGTGTTACATTTATTATCTTTTAATGTTTCCTCAAAGCTTCAAAAATGTAAATGATACGTTTTCAGTGCATTGTAATAAAAGTTTTTATTATAAAGAAGAAGAAAAAATAATTTTTCTTTATTAAAAAAATAGTTGGTAACACTCATTACACATTTATATATTGGACCTAGAAAAAATTAAATTTTAACACAAACTTTAAACATTAAACTTTTATTTACAATTTTTTGGTTTACATGCGGCAAATTTATTTTTTGTAAAAACATTAAACTCAATCATTTTATTTAAGTTTTATAATATACAGTATTGTAGAACTAACGGAGTAGTAACACTCATTACAGGTAACACTCATTACATTTTTAACTTTAAAAAATCTTTTCTCGGAAACTATGTTTCTTAATTAAACCAATTTAATGTGTACTCATTATATTAATTAATAACTACTAAATCATATTAATAACATAAATAAATGTTGATTACAACTACAAAAAATGATGGTAACACTCATTACAATGAATAAAAATACTCACCATTTTTTTTTTAGTGAAATATTAATTGTAGAGAAGAATAAAGTGCTATCAATCTAAAAAGTCGTTGATTACTAACTTAAATGTCTTCTTAACATAAACAAACCCTAATCCCTCCTTCTTTCTTTCATACTCACCCTCTAATTCTGCCAACTCTTATCGGTAACACTCATTACAAAACCCTTGGGACATACATATAAATATATTTGTTTTTTCCTATCCCATTCATATAAATTTGGATATTTTATTGGTTAAAAAAAAAATATAATGAAAAAAAACTTGTGAAAAAAATGAATAAAAATCACTTTACATGTTATCAAAACTACTGTGGGACGTAACACTCATTACAATTTTAAACATTAAAATATTTTGAACCAAGAAATTTTCATCTTATAAGCCATAAAATGACCCTGATTAACACAATAATAGACAAAAAAACTGATCAATAAACCTAAAGGTTTTTTTTATTTTTCATTAATATGAATTTTTTTAGTTACAATAAAATTGTAAAATCTTGGGACAGAAAAGGTACATTTTATTTGAAAATGACCCTTATGGCAATTAACTTTACCTTTTTAAATGTGGTTTGCCATAATAGTTTCTGTGAAGTACATAATTCAGTAGAGAAAATATGTTCACATTAGTATTTTATTTTAAAACTAAATTATAATATCTATTAAAGCATACAATACATAAAGGAACACAATACTTTGTAGATCACATCAACATCTGACATCTCTTTATTCATAGTTACAATATGTCAAAACCTTAAACAATAATTAACACCAATCTAATAACAAATAATAATCTAAACTAATACATGACATAAATGCTAAATTCTTTGCAATAATGTTCCTAATTAATATTTCATTTTTTTATTTCAAATTGGGTGTAAATTCACTTTTCAAATGTTGTGTTGTTATCTGTAAGTCATAGTATAAATATATGATTTTAAATTTATTTTCTTTTTTTACACAGATTACTTATAAAATGTGACAATAGATGATAAATATTGTAACTAAGGACAAAGTTATAGACCGATAAATGACCTGCTTCTTCCCGAACTCATTTATAATATAAAATGTTCCTTTTAAATGTTCCATCCACTATATTTTCTTTGTCGATTGCGGTTTTTTAATATAATTTATATCTTGTTATGGTTTTTTTAAAGGCTCTTTATCTTCCTTTTTATTTTTGTCCTTGGCTATTTTTTATTTATTTTAAGAATTTCAATTCATTTTTATGTGTATATTTTGTGAAATAATAGAACCCGCTTCTTTTAAAAGAAGAATTGTTGTAGTTAAGAGAGAATCTAAACTGTTAAAATAAAAAGAAAGATCGACAAAATACAAAAACCCTTAAAATCCGTGTTTATTTTGTTTTTTAACAAACTATATTCCATTATATTCACTCAGTACATTTATAACTCTGAATACATTTGTTGAAATACCATTCATATAAATCTGTTTTAAGTAAAATACTCAAATATATATATATATATATATATATATATATATATATATATATATATATATATATATATATATATATATATATATATATATATTATATTATTGAATTATTTATATTCATAACAACAAAGATATACGATATTTGTGAACCACACGACATATGTTATCATTATAAGGTACCCTACCTGTTGATATAACAAGTTAATAACTCATGTCGTACAAATTCTTGAAAGCAATTGATCAAAATATTAATTAAAAGATTAAATTAAATTAATTAAAAGTTTAAATTACATTAAAAGTGCGTGTTTTATAAGTGATTTATAAAGGAGCTTTTTAAATTATTTAAAATGTGATTGTAAATACATTTTATCAGATAAAAATTGGCTATGAAGGATGTTAGGCTAGATTAGTAATTTTAATTATAATTATTATTAAGACAATTCGTGTAGATAACTTACTTCCATGTTTTCTTGAATTTTTTTTAACTTATTATATACCCACTTCAAGCCTAAGTCACACTGCTACCTTTTTTTTTTAACGTTTATCCTGATTTTGATGTATCGTTGTTGTAATAATCCGCTACGTTTTAATATATGTTAAATAAATACAAATAAATATAAACAAACTTTATTAACGTTATTTATTTACTTATTACTTTTTTTATACTCTAGATTAAGTAAAGATGTTCTTGTTTTTTCGTTGACATGTCTGTTATGCTGGCAAATCACCAGAAGTTTCATTCTCAATTAAGATAAGGAGAATCTTGAATAGTAAAAACCTAGAAGTATTCTGTTTCTTTGGCACCTTTTCTATACTTCTTTCATGCTATAGTATCATTCAAGATTTGTACATGATAAGGCTCATGAATGGTATTATTGTTAGCAGAGTTTCAACTTTAGGTGATGCATTGAATGTAAGTTTGTTTAGTGGCTAATCAGGTTGAGTGGAATAATACGGCAAAGTATTTCTACGCTTATTCCACTATTTTATCTCCTTAATTGTAAATGTTTTTTCGTATACTTGTATTATATGTCGTAAGATAGCGTTTTCATTTTCCTAATCCTTTCACTGAATACCTTTACTATCATTGATTAGTGAAATTTACTTTTAACTTTTGTACCTATATAATATACTAGGCATCGCGTGACTCTGTCATTGAAATATGTATCTTTAATAAATATGTATTGAATATTGAGAAAATAGATAATCATGATAAGTTGATAGTTGAAGAGTATGGCTGTAGTAGAGAGTCTAGTAGTGATGGAGCCACCCTGCATTCTTACTATTCCACTTGCCACACATCTCCTTTTTAACTATTCTATGTATCACTATCAAACTACCAAATGTATAATTTTACTAGACAAAAACTTCTGCTTATATGCGGTTGAAATTTTACTTGCAAGTTTTAATAGTAAATTAGATGATTTATATGAAGTTTCATTAAAATCGATACCTTAGAACATGAGTTATTGGTAAAAACGTTGTTTTTCTATTTTAAACTTTTAGGTCCACTTTAATAGTTTTAGCGATCTTTATCACTTCATAGCGTTTTCATCGAATAGGTGATGATAGAATCTTTTCCCATCCTGAAATTCCAATTTAAAGCTTACGTTTACGCGAACGTTGCACGCAAACTCTTCGACGGATTACGCTGTCCAACTGAGCATTAGTAAAAGAAACATATATACAAAATTTCAACTAAATTGGTCAACTTTTATTCAAGTTATTGTCGGACACGTAAACGTTACTGAAGACAGACAGACAGAATGCTTGTTTCAATTGACGGTTCTAAGTGAATTTTGAGGAAATAAATGTTGGTAACACGAGGTTTTTTGTGTGAAATGTGATATCTAAGTTAAGCTTTAATATTCCTTTGATAAAGAGGGAGTATTCAGTTAAAATGTATATAGCAAATATCTCATGTAGAATAGGTATATTTTCTTCAGTCTTCGGTGTCTTTGTTACAGTTAGATCCAAATTTCTTACAAAATTATTATTATTTATATACAATAATGGTGCAATTATTTCATGCCATTAATTTATTGCCATTTGATTTCAAAATAATTATAGTCGTTTGAAAGCCACTCTATCTAGGACGGAAGTCAAATCTCCAGTAATTAAACGTAGATAAATTTCAAATGATTTCATGTTCACATACCGTTAGATTCATAACAATCTGTAAAAAAATTAAATTTTGATTGGATGTTTTCTTTTGACTATTAGCGAATTTTCAAAGAATATTACGCTATTGCAATGGCTTCAAAATTTTTGTAATGCGACTTTTTGAAAAATTTTTCCATGGAAATCCATTTTAGACCATTCTGAATCGATTCCTAAAATTTAACACTTTTTTTTATGTATGTATATATGTGTCACTCCGGGCGATATCTCCCCTTAGGGTGCACTTAAAAATTTCAAACCAATTTTAAAATGTCAATAATATCAAAAGAAAGGACGAGATCGTTGGCCAGAATTTTTGGAGTTCATTTAGGGGTCAAAGTTTTACAATGTAGGGTCAAAAATAGCATAATAACGTGTTTTTTTCATTTTACCCCCCCCCCCCCCCCCCTTTATATGATAATATGATAAAAAAGTACATAACAACAATTACTGTACTCTTAAAGAGCTTTCCAACGACATGCATCTTGAAGGGTAAATACTATATTGACTTTTGAACCCCGCACCCCTGTGTCCCAATTTTTTTTTTCACCCATGCAAATTCTAAACCAAAATTTTCCTATATTATCATAAGTCAATAATACGCAGATTTCTTTGGAAATTCGCTCATTAAGTCATGGTGCATGACTGGACTTTTTTTTTACTGCTCTTATATTACTTTGCTTTGTATGTTTCATCGCACGTTTCCGTTACCCCAATTTTGAAACACTTCCCGAATTTCAATCTTTCCCAAATGTTGCACATGGAAACAATTAAGGTGAAGAATACAGAAACCAAAAAAAATAAAAAAATAAAATAAGACTAGTTTTCAAAAATGGTATTTTTATATTAATTATTAATATTAAAATCATCAATGCATTTATCTTGTAAACCTTTTTGCTTTCTAGTCGACTTCCGGTCATTTTAATTATCATACGACATAATATTGAATTGGGGAAGTGTTGTTTTCTTAATCTAAATTTAACAGTTGTTTTTGTTATATAAAATAGATAATAAACTTTTTTCTTTTTAACGTCCTACTGTTGGTAGATTTTTTAAAATCATTTGTATACAACAAATTCTATTAAGAAAGTTCAATTCTTAATGTGTCAATTTAGCTGCAGCTCGTTAAAGTCAAGCATCATAGTTCTACTTTTCTATTTCATTTAATTTGTAATTTCTTTTTAATAGACTCTTTTTCTGTTAAAGTGTTTCACTTTAATAATTTTAAGTGGCGACTTTATCTCGTTACTTTTTCTTCAGTTTCCGTCTCCACAATAATTAGCTCTTTTCTTACTATTATTGGTAGATCTAAAAAAAAGGGAGAGAAGAAAATAGATGTTCTGGATTCGTAATAAGGAAGTTGTAAAAAAGAGGTTGAGGATCTAGTTAGAGCCGAGAAAGCTCTGGAACAATATCTACTAAGGGAAGGTTTTTCTTTTTCAACGCTCGCTTTATCTTCTCCTGGAATAGTTACTCGGAGCCCTTACGGATAACCCTTTAGCAACACGAGATTAAAAACTTTCTTCCTACTTCCTCAATTCTTCTTTTTCTTCTCTCTTTGGACTTTCTTTTCTTTTTGTGTAATCAGATAAGAATTAAAGGCGTCACTGAAAGCCTCGAGAAACGATTTACAACTTGATTAGATATCTGATTACTCAGTGTTACTACTTGTTTTAGACTTCGACGCCTTTAGACTTATTTCCCTTAAAAAAAAAAAAAAAAGATGAAAATAGTTACCTTGTAAATTTGTTTTGTTTGAAATTCGTTACTGCAACTATTGATTTAGTAATTTCAATTAACTTTCATAGCAATGTTATTAAGATTCTTTCTTTTTAACCCCTTTAATAATTTTTACTGATCACTTCAGTTTTATCATTACTTTAAATTTGTTAACTACACTTATTTAAAATAGAATTTATAATTAGTGTAGATCTCCGTAGCCGTAGCATATGAGATTGTGTGATTTTGCTATTTCGAACTCATAGCAGAAGTAATTTTAAATAGAATTACCGATAAATGACTTAAATACTTGGTTCCTAATGACGTTCATCATAAGCAACTACTTTCAGACTGAACCATATAATGTGTTTAAAACTTCGGGATTCAACCAATCTCAGACGCTTCTCCTTTTTAAAGAATTTATATAAATAAATTTATTAAGAAGCACAGTATTAATTGTAATGGTTGTACAGTTGCTTGATCTCAATAAGTATCCATATAAATGTTGTTCAATCCAATTGAATACGTTTTACAATTGCAATGAATCTTATCTCTAAGAATTGCAACTCTTGACACTAACAATTTGTCACCCAGTCTGTAAATCACACCCATCAAAAAAATCCCCTGAACCGATTGTTTCCTATCATTGAAAAAATCCAAAATACTTTTAGGGTTCCTTTTCAAAATACTTTGCATTCAACAGGATAACCTGATTTATTGTTTTTCCGAATATAAAAAGAGATAAAAAAATATATATATTCAAGGAATTGTCACCTTCTAGATATAGCCTAAAATTGATCTTGGTTTGTCTCCGCACGGATTCATGTTCAGTTTACTACCTCCCTCCCTGACACACTATGTAGATAACCCTTGTCATTCAGGGATTTACATGGGCTTTTTTTCTTCTACACTTTTCTTGGTCGAGAAAAAATCTTCTTTCTACACAAGAAATTCCCAATTGTTCTCTTTCTCTAAAAAATATCAAATAACAATGATCCTAGAGAGGTGGGAACTGAAACCGATTGTGCCAAATGAAGAAAAAAATCTATAGCTTGCTGTTCCTATTTTCAAGTCTCAATGTACTTTTTTCTCTCTTACCGTTCTGTTCTTATACAATACGTGAATATCTTAAATTCTCTTCCCCTATACGCTTTAAGGTCTATTTTTTTTACTTTTCTTTATTCTATTCATGTTTTCTTGAACATTTTGTTCTTTTTTATGCCAGATGTATATTAACATTTATTCCACATATTAGGCTAGTAGAGTTCATGAATAATTTTTTTAAAGCATATTTATGAATATATTTCTTTGCAAATTTGTAAACGTTTACATGGATAGTAGCTGTGGCTGCTAAAGAATTTTTAAAACGACGTGAGGTGATACAAAAGATTTTTTCCCTCTACCTGAGGCTTTATACTGGAGTGGGCAAACTAACGAAACAATTTTAATTACATACAATAAAAATAAAACAAGCCCTTATTTCTTAAAATTTAAATATGAGTTCTGCATGAAAAAGAATTAAGTCGTATAGTAAAATATTTTTTAGAAAAATATGTACCACCTTAGAGGTAGTTTCCGCTAAATCTTACGCTTTCGTCGTGAAGTTTTTTCAGCAAATCCGCAGGGATTGATGCGACTTCTTCACAAATTCGCTCTTGAGGGGGATTAAGCTGAAAACCAGGGCTTTTATCACAGTCCGAGAACTTGGGGTTTATAAATCGTCATAAGGAATGCGTAGAGATAAATATAGAGGCCACATCTTAGATATTGTTTCGAAATCATTTTGCTTTCGAGCTTACCGAAGGTAGTGGAAGTGTTGTGATCATTCTGAAGAACGAATTTCATTACATCTCCGATTACATAAGTAATCTAGACATATATCATGTCTGATACATCAGACATGAAAGAAAATTATTGGGTCGTGTCTGTTCTTCAATATTTTTGTAAACCACTATGTCTAAAAAAACTCCTGGTCTGATTATTTACTTAAATTTAGATGGTAGGTCTTAATTAGCCCATTGTTGGTCTCATCATAATTTAAACCCTTAGCGCCCATTGCTTCCTGAGCGAGTGCACTAACGTATCTTATCACAACGATATTTATACCCGTACACTCGTTCACTCTATAATTAGTACTATTAGTACTACTCTATAATTTGTTCTGTTTATGTACCCGTTATTCTTCTTTTAAAGAAAAGAATATTTACACAATTCTATATCTAGAATTGATGGTCTAGATTGTCTAGATAACGTGACCAAGTTACCAACTGTAATTTCACTGATCAATGATAGAAAATAGGATTATAATATTAGATATTGTTAAGAATGATAGATGAAAGAACAACTTGCTATAAGAAATATATAGATTAATATTACACATCTCAATCAACATGTTAATTCGATGACTCCTGTTATCTATAGATATGGAAGTCGCAGTGTTTAAAACCATTTGATTACAGAAGTCTACATTTTTTGTAATTTACTTAAAGTGCTTACGGATGAATGTTGAATATATTCGGTGTTCAGAAATGCTCTTAATTTAGTTCTATATTATTTTCAGTTTTTATTTCTTTTTTTCTTTACGGAAGATTTACGTTTAAGCATTTAGCATAACTGCTGCAACTAGTTGCTGGCGTGATTACATAACAATAATGGTTGGGGAGTTTTACAGCCGTGCATAGTTCATTTAATGTATGTTGAAGGGGAGGTCGCAGTGTTTTGCATGCGTCTCTAAGCCTGTGTTAGCCTGGGGTTGCCGCAGTTTTACCTCCCGCCCAAGTTCAGTTATTCATATTATTTTTCATGCGGTAGGTATTTTCATGGTGGTATCAGATAGGGCAGGGAGCGTTAGTAGAGGGTTATGTAGCTATGTAAAATAGCCAACTCTCCCCTCTTGTAGCTGAAGGCCCATTTACAATTCATATGTGCCCTTGCCTTTACCTAGTAGTCCGCTAACCTACTTATCCCGGGGTCCTGTCCTGTCACGATCCCGCTCTTTCTAATATCAAGCATACTAGGAAGAAATACCTTAGATTTTACTCGAGAACTTATCGTTTCTCCCAGCTAAGGGATTCTTGCATTACAAAGAGATCTCCTTAGATCTGTTTTGAATAACAATTTAAGTATGGAACTATAACTGCAAATAGAATATCCCTTTATAGGTTATTTTGTTTTACGACTTTTTTATTTCCAAGTTAGATCCAATAAAATTGATATTTGTTCAGTGAACAATAATAGATTTTATAGAGAAATTGAGATTTTACCCCAATTTATTTCGTATTATTTTCCTTCACTTTTTCATCGATATTGCATGAATGTTACCTACTGAATAATGTTATTAACATTATTAAACTGTCATTGCTATCATTATATTGGAATAGAGCGTACCTGTGAGAAGCGTACATCAATTGAAACCTATTTTACTTTTACAATTAGGTATTTCTTACTTATAAATGGTATTGCGATAAGGCTTTTAACAAATTCACTCGTTTAGATAAAAAAACAAAACAATTTTCGTTTGTTATGCGTGGAATCTATAAACTTCGGAACAATTTCGTTTAAAATGGGTATTCATATTCAATAGGATCATATCCCGAGGCGAAATCAAGAAATTACTTTTAGCTCTAAATTAAGGGACCACTTCTTCAAACTTAGAAAAACTAATTGTTTTCAAAAACTGATCCGACAATTTTAATGAGTAATAGAGCGTGATTGTGGCTTGTGGTCAATTTAAATACCTACTAAAGTATTATACTGTGTAATTTTTTTACCAGGGAAAAGTCTTGTTTCTAAAATAGTGGCGCAAGAAATATACAGAATGTGGACGAATATTATTAAATTTAATTTTAAATTTTTTTTTAATATTTAAATGAAATAAGGTTATCAATATCCTACTCCAAAAAATTCTTCCGCTAGAATTATTTTCGTAGTAATTCCTTTTTATGAATTCTAAATTAAGTTTTATTCAACCGCAAATAGAAATTTTAACTTGTGAATAATTTTAACTTGTGAATAATTTTAAATTAGAAAATATATTAAAATTTCTTAAAGCTCCGATGGGATAAAAGTAGGAGAAAATTAAACTATTCAAAATAAGACATCTCTATTAGTTTTATTATTTATCAAATGATTTATCTGGAAAATCTGAATTAACATTTTGTCTTATATTTGATGATAGTTTTGGTTATTCCTCGGGTATTTCAAATGACACACGAGTGTATAATATGTAAATGTATTTTGTGGATGTGCATGCATATATATATATATATATATATATATATATATATATATATATATATATATATATATATATATATATATATATATATATATAATAATTCTCTACAATTTAAATAAATTCTTACTTCATATGCAGTTTTATATTTAGTCGGATAAAAATGTTATATTTATTTATGTTTTTGCATACGTTTTTAGCACATTGAAAAAATATTGCATTGCTCTTTTAATAGTAAATTTTAATATACACAGTTATGTTTGCACTTTTAATACTAAAATTTAATGTCAAGGTGAAATAAATCAAGTAATAGGTATATTAGATTTTAAAAACTTTTGCGAACCAACATATCTAAAAACTACACGTCTGATTTTAATAAAATTGGTATGGTAGGTCATAATTAGCCCATTGTTGAATCTCATATAATGTTTAAACCTTCTGCGCCTATTTGTTTTTTCTTTAACATGCGCACACACACATTTATTTACACCATAATATCTTCAATTTATAGACTCATCTGATTTTTGTGAAATTTGGATGGATTGTCGGGAAGTAGACCGCTGACAGTATTATATTAATTTAAACCGTCTGCACTCTTACACTTTCACCTAATTGATACTCAATTTTTAAGTTTGTGGTAGTTTTCATACTACGGAAAGTTTAAATTTTAATTTAAATCAAATTATAATTATTATTAACTACGGGAAACAGACAGTGAAAAATACACTCCAGCGCCGGGATTTGAACCACGGGTCTCCTGTATTTCCAGTACAGATGCTCTTACCAACTAAGCTACGCAGGAGAATGATTTTTCACTGCCGTAATCGATAACTAGTCCCGAATCCAAGCTTTCAATATTCATACACATTTAGACAGTCAATATTTATGACATTAGAACTAAACCGAGAATTAACGCTTATAATTATAAAGTACTCAATTAGTACATATACCTTGTACAATCAATTCGAAATTCAATTTTTAAGTTTTCATACTACGGAAAGTTTAAATTTTAATTTAATTGATACTTTAATTCATGTATAAAAAAAAGGACAAAAATAAACAAACGGGAAAAACAATTAGATAAATTAGACAATAATGTCTTGTAAAAGCATGAAATCAATTTAGTACGTGACAGGATAAAAGGAAGCTATGAGCCACACTAATTGACAGTCTATTTTGTTATTTACATATTTTCTTTTTTTTTCTTCTAAAATTACTAAAGGTAGATGGTAATGGTTTGACATCGAGGACGAATCACTTGATCGAATCTAGCAATCAAAACGCGGGGCACAGTTTGGGAAACCCTGCTATACATGGTTCCGCCTTGGCCATGTCGTAGGCCTCTTGTAGGTTCTTTATCTAGTTAAAAGGAATTATTTTAATTATTCAAATGAACGATTTTACTTCTAAATTCAAAATTACACAAAACAGAAATGTGTTTTAGACCAGCGTTTCTCAACCTTTTTGACCCGTGACCCAATAAATTTGTTTGAAATCATTCCGCGGCCCTTCCAACTTCTTGGAAAGTCGTATTTGGTGTCAATACCGACTGAGACCGCAGTATAGTAATTTAGAATTTCACTCGGTGAAATTCTAAAAAACGGGATGAACTCGAATTCGATTCTGCCTAGCACTAGACTTCAGTATTTTATATTTAACTCTAATTCTTGCTAATTTTAACTCATTCTATTGTAATACTTCTACAGAAAAAAACATATTTAATGTTTAAGATCTTTTCTTCTATTTTTATACATGTTTATGCGTGCATTTTTTTATTTTACTAATTCCACACGACCCAAAAAAATTGACCGCGACCCAAAGGTTGAGAATCGCTGTTTTAGACATCACGACATTATTGGTCTCGTGTCTGTCTGTTGCTCGGTCTTATTTTTTTTTGTATTTTTAACACGTAAAAATTATGAAAAACACATTTAAATGAACTGTATAAAATTTAATGGTTCCACAGACGATCTCGTATAAACTTTTTGCCTTCTGCAAGTAATCCTTCCTCTTCAGTATCAACCTATTTTTAGTGACACTCGGAAGTCTACCTCATTACGATTTAAATTGTACTCATGTGGCCATTTGTCCAGTGGAATATATGGGGCAATGTGGGAAGCAATCTGGGAGCAATGTGCAACACTAATTTATAGACTTTCTTTTAAATAGGTTGTTAATTTTTACTTCAATAATTTTTCTTTTATGATATCTTCACTATACATATAGCTGCGTGTTGTATAAATACGTATCACTAAGTTCTGTGGGTGAGAGCTGGCTTTAAAAATTTAAATTTAATTTGTGGGGGCGAACCTAATGAAGCCTTCTTTAGTTAAGGCCTAATGTAGGTAGCTCCTACTGCTATAGTTTCCTTTAGTAGATATTTCTTATTGAGTGCAAGGACTGTATATATGTAAGCCAGTTAACTTACTTGATGCACCATTTAGTTATAATTAGGGTACTTACGCCTTCTCTTTAGTTTTAAAAGTGGTTTACCTCTTTGTAGAAACTATATAGTAGCTTTCTTTAAGATTAACCAGCTAGACCCATATTTATTCTTACTTTTCAATATTCCTCTCTAGATTGATATATTTTCCTCTTTCTTAAGATTAGCTCGTCTAGCTTGTACTAGTGAACCCATATTTTTACTTACTCTTTAATACTTCCCTATAAATATATTTTCCTCTTTCTTAAGATTATTTCTTTTACCTAGTACTAGTAGACCCACATTTCTACTTTGCTCTTCAATACTCTCTATAGATATATTATCTATATTACACTAGGAGACATATTACACTACATTCTCTTCCTTACTTCTATTTAGCTTTATTTTTTGGTTGAAGATCTGTTTCTCCTGCTTTATAGAACTGTAGTAGGTACATACAAACCTTTCATTTCTTCCTGAAAGAAGTTGATTGGGATTTTAATCAAGGGATACTTTTGTATTCGGTTCTTTTGTCTTATCTGGTTTTCCTCTATTGATAATTCCTCTTGTTTTGCATCGAAAAATTTTAATGACCTATTAGTTTTCATTCCCCCCCCCCCCCCCCCCCCCCCCCTTATATTAGAGGGGAGGTTCTTCTCTGTCAGACCCACGTATTAAGTCCCAAACCCTTAAGGAGTAGTAAAATTGTTGATATATCTATGCCTAATATTCACATTAAAGTAAAATAAATTGAAAACCGGGAATGCTTTTTATTATTTTTATTTGCGCAAGAAAGTATTGTGATGGCGAAAAATACGATTTTGAGATTCTAAAAGATTTACACGTTTCGTTGTCCCTTGTCCAAAAATGTGGTATTTAAAAAAAATACGACTGCCAATTGGTGTGGCACATAGCTTCCTCGCATCCTATCACGTACTTTATTAATTTTATGCTTTTACAAGCCATTATTGTATAATTTGTTTAACTGTTTCCCCCGTTTTTTTAATCTGTCAAAATTATTTTGATTTATACTTGAATTAAAGTACATATAAGCAAAAGTTAAAGAGCGCAAACTGTTAAAAGTAATCTGGGGCTATCTGCGGGCTACTTTCGATAAACTATAAAAGTTTCATACAAATCAGATTAGTACTTTTTAAGCTATAGGTGTAAATTAATGTATGTTTGTGCAAATGTGGAAGAGAAACAAAACTTATATGGGACCAACAATGGGCTACCACCCAAATTTCATTAAAATTGGACGTGTAGTTTTTAAGATACGTTGGTTAGCAAAAATTTAACGACAGAGCGACCGACAGACAGACACAGAACCAAAAATGATCCCTAATGCCTGAAACGGTTTTCTGTCTTGGAATTTTTAATGTTAGTGATTTGTGTTTTAACCTGATAGTTTCTTGAGGAGGGCGGATCATTCGTAGATATATACTAAATTTTATCGGCCCAGTAGTTTAGGCTCCACGTGTCTGCATAGACTACGGACCGACATTTTTTGCTTCCGAGCTTACCGAAGGTAACGGAAAGCTATGTGATCGTTCTGAAGAACGAACAATTTTTAGGTCTCCGATTTCAAAAATTCTAAGACAGAAATCCGTTTCAGATAGCTGAGCACATTTTTGGTTCCGTGTCTGTCTGTTGGTCGGTCGCTCGGTCTGTCGTTCAATTATTGCGAACCAACATAATATCTTTAAAACTACTCGTCCCATTTTAATGAAATTTGGGTGGTAGGTCATAATTAGCCCAACCTCCTGCGCCTATTTGTTTCTCTTCCACATGCACACAAACATACATTTATTTACACCTAGAGCTTCAAAAGTACTTATCTGATTTGAATAAAACTTTTATAGTTTATCGAAAGTAAGCCGCAGTTAGTCCCAGATTAAATTGAACCGTCTTCGCTCTTCAACTTTTGCTAAATTGATACTATAATTCGAAATAAAACGGGGAAAACAATTAAACCAATTCATTACAATTAGACAATATAATGGCTTTGTAAAAGCATAAAATAAATAAAGTATGTGGATAGGATGCGAGGAAGCTATGTGCCACACCAATTGGCAATCTATTTTTAACTCAAAGGACTTCAAAACGAGTAAATTCATAAAAAATCGATTTTTGAAGGCATCTCATTACTTTCTCTTTATATATACCACGGTGATGAAACATTTATACTAGAGGTCGACCAAGAAGTCATGAACACGGGAGAAACGGAAAGCTTAACTTCGTTTAAAATCGGAACTTCCGAGTAGTGCCGAAGTCAGTACAGTCGGGTGCTAAGACGATACCCATTTCTAGTTTGTATGACATGCGCAGTTACGTCAAATCTCACGAATAACAACAACAAGAAGGTTTCCAATCTGTTAGGTTTCCTGTTTTGTTTGTTTTTAAGTTTTTATACAATACGAATTATAGTCACAACTGTCACACAACAATTTTGATTTTGTACCATTCGCCATGAGATGATGCAAATGCAAAGAACGCTACAAATAATGGGGTTGGAACAAACCTAATATTTATTTTTTTATTATAAAAATGATTGCTCTCCATGACAATTAATCAAAATAATATTAGCGAATTTCTAGTTTGCTTTTCCCCATTATATTTTAAGGAAAACTTATCTTAGAATCTCATTATTTTTATAATTTCTTCCTAATTTTGAATTCGTGTTATTTGTTTTTAATAATACCAGGAAATTTAATTTACCAAAGAGAAAATTGCCAAAAACAATCCGAGTGAGGTAATAGTACAAATAATAATTCACAAAAAAAAATCCAGAAATAAGGAAAGTAACAAATAAAACAGAAATAAAAAAGTAACAAATCAAACTCAGAAATAAAGAGGAAGAAAAAAATCGATTAAGATAGAAGAAAATTTATTTAGATTTAAAGAATATTATTGTGAATAATCAATAAATAATAATATAAAAATATTATCGTATATTATTGTGATTTCTTATCAGATACAGTGTTGCCTGTTGCAAAAAATATAGAAGTTATCAAAAATAAAATTATTACTAACAAAAGAACAACACTGTATTTTTTGACAGTGGTCTATTTTAATAAAAACTGACTGTACATGTCGACACTAGCGCACTCCTGACATTTCCATGACTTCTTGGTCGACCTCTAGCTATAAAAAATCAATTTATAAAATTTTGACTGAATTGGAGGATGTTACATTTAGTTTTATTATTAAATAATGGAGAAGCACGTGCAACCTGTTACTAGTCAGTGCAGAGTCAGAGTTATGCAAAGTGGCTCACTGCATTCCGCCCAGGATGAGATTTCCTCTATGAGTACTCTTTTGATGTAGTCAACAAAACTGGCAATAGAATTAGTGGGAATTAAAACCGTGAGCTGTGTTTTTAGAAAGCTTAGAGCTTTTAACTGGTTTTCTTTTATAACAGATTTTTATTTTTATTTTATTCTCTCTCTCTTTTATGTGTTTTTGAACGATTTAACTCCCTTTCGTCGTTTTTATATTGGAAATACTGTATTGAAAAGAAAGGAGAAAAAAATAATGTCGAGTGTGTAAAAGTGCGAATCTTCAGTGGTTTTTTTTTTTTTTTTTTTTGAAAAAAAGGGGAAATAGCTTTTTAGAACATTTCTCTTTTGGGTCAATACTTAAGTATTCTCTTGAGTAATAATGGTTCAAATATATTAAGGTTTTTTTTTGTTTTTTTTATCATGTTCCATTAAAAGAACTTAAAGAACAGCAAGTAGAAGAAAGCTTGGTAAAGGAGATTAGTGAAGGTAGAAGGAGGAGGTAATCCTCCTCTCCGACCTCTAGGGTGGTGAGTATTTCAAACTATCCCTGCGCGACCTGAATCAAACCTCTTCCCTTACCTTGAGATAGAACCACAAGGAGCGAGTTGATGAAATAATTCTATAAATTAGATCCATCCTCAGTTCTTACTACGTTTCTTAGCTTAACTAGTTTTGTTCGAACAGCAAAGTCACATGTCGTCCTTTTTTTTATTAAAATAAAACAAGAAGTTCAATTTTGACTCCTCCTATACGCTCAGGCGACCTAGTAGAGGAGTAAACTACAACTGAATTAGAATTTCTTTCTATTGTATTATTATATTTCAAGTGTTATTTTTCAAATAAAAATATATTATTTTGCTTAAGGCCCGGGATAATGTAGCGGATGTATGTATGGAGTGTGAGGGGGAAAAGCCGCCGAGCAACTGAATCTTAATTCTTCTTTTTTGATCTCATTCACGAATCAGATTCCGGAATCCTAGTGTGAATGAGCCCTAAACTATCACCTGAAACCAAGACCATTATAAATATCCCTGGCGATGGTTCGAATCCCAGGGAGCTAAGAAATGTTTCACACTGATAATCATATCAAGATGTGTGAAGTGGCTGACAGCCCCTCCACCGGGTTTACTCAATGGAGCCCTACGTGGTATATCTCTTTGGGTTACCCGCCTTTCGATAAAGAGAAAAAAAATACTGTATGGTATGAAACACTGAATTCACAAGATTAGGAAAAAAGAAATACGTGTTTTAACTAAAAGTAACTTCATAGCAAAAAAAGAAAAAAATAAACTATAATTAGCCACATCAAGAGCTAACCAAAAAGATTTCTTGAAAAAGAAATTATGTGGATAAAATAATGGGAAACAATAAGCTCCTTCACGTCTTATCACAGGGCAGAGCTGTGGGCTAAATATGACATACCATTTAAGTTTCATTAAAATCGTACAATAAAAAGAAATAGCCCAACAACCTAGGCTTACCAAAGGACATGATACAAAGATGTCACGGGGTCGGCCTGTTGCTCTAGCAGCAGCTTAAACCTTAGTAATGGCTTTCGTAACCGGATGGACTTGGCGTCACTTAGTAGCAACCCGAGCAACAATGAGCTACCAGAGATCCCCTTAAAAACGGATAATTATTTTCCAAAATATAGGCTTTCACATAAATGTTTGAAATTAAATTCTGTCAAGGGAATTCCTTATTCGGGGGCATCATATCAAAATGACTTTGTTACCGTCAGTAATTTTGGGGAAAAAAATGCTTAAATTTTAAATTGCTTGAAGTAGATAAGTTAAGTTAATAGTTATGTAAGCACCAAGGGAGTAAAGTAAGTGATTGCACCCTGAGCGGTGAAGTTGGCTCCTGAGGCGGAGCCGAAGAAGTTAATTATCGCGAGGATGCAAGTGATTTTTACTTCCGAGGTACGTACAAGATTTTACCTCCAGAAGGGAGAAACAAATATGGCCGCCTCGACTGCGCTTGCTTCTTGTACGATATCATCAGGAATGTTTGAAAAAGTTCATCAAGGTCCATTAAGTTATCTTCCATGATCATTCCTTATTTTTATCTATTTTACGTAACTTTATATTTAAATAAATAAAAACGAGCAAATTTAAAAAAGAACTAAGAAATTTAACTAAAAACAACACTATTAATTGAACATTTACTCAACACACGGAACGTTTTAATACAAAACAAAGACATATTTAAAAACAGCTGATTGCGAGTCATGTTTGTAATAAATAGTGTTGCCAACTTAAATCTTCGCAAAATCTGTTTAAACGCAGTTCTTTTACAAGAATTAAGTTGCCTACTCTGAATTTACAGGGAGTTATGCCATAACTCCCTGCTATTACTCCCTGTGGCTCGGCCATGCCGAAACACAGGGAACACTTAACACCCTAAAAACCTGGCAGTTAAGTTATCTTCTTCTTCCGCCTGGAGGTAAAGTTAATTAAAATAGTCAAATATTTCACGAACAAAAAAAATTGCTATTGTTGTCTATTATTATTATCAAATAATAAACTAAATTATTTTATCCTTCCGAGTTTCGTTCCCTAAATACAAGTTTACAAAATATCTAAAACTTGCTAACTTGGGGATAAAATTAATAAAAATCAGGGTAACTTTCTTTCTTCCTGCCCTGTAAGTCAAGTTTAGTTATGATAATAATATGTAATCATGTTTTTCATGGTATTTTTTTATTTGAATAAAACTTTTTTTATGTAGAAAAAATAGAATTATCGTGAAGAGAATCATTAGGATTGTTATAATTCAGTTTTAATGTAGATTTGTTTTTTCGAGCTTCTCTAACAACGTTCATATTTCAAAGAAGTTATATTTTTTTCTTCTTTTTCCAACTTGTTTTCTTTTTCCTTCCTTCCTTTAAGACCAGATTTCGATTTTTTTTCTCTCCCTTCTTCATTTCCTGCCTCTCATTCCAACCTTTAGAAACATTGCTAACACGCGATGTTTGTTGAAAAATAAAGAATAGAAAAAGGGGGGTTATAAAGTAATGTTTTTTTTTTGTGCGATTGAAAATATAGGTTAAGGTTACACGGAATAGAAAAGATAAAAGAAATAAAAGAAGTAGAAAAATGATGAAATATGGAAAGCAAACAAGTGTCGAAAGCTATCGTAAACAATGATAAAGGTAGAGATTTTTTTTATTATGTTGACTCAATCATTTCTATAGCAGGTCATTATTTGACTTTATCCTTTAACAGAATGATGTTTCTCCTCTGCTTTCATACAAATAACTATCCAAACAAAAAAAGTGTAATACTTTAATAATTACACATTCTTTTCCTACTCTTCAAGACCTTCAAAAAGAGGTACAACATGTCATGCTGACTAAACATTTTGTGTTTAGTTGTCCGTCATATTAGCCGCCATTTTGAAAATATATTTAGAGTAAAATTTCCACAAACTTTAAAATAAAAATCGATAAATTCTTACGGCAGTTATCGTTAGACAAACAAACACAAAATTTTCAAATCCCAAGTCTCTAAAATGAAGAACACACTAAACTTGTTCATTAATATAAACACAACTTACTAGGGTTTCGTAGATGATTAAGCATACCCGTTATATAATTATGATTTTTCCTTCGACCTCAAGGGTCCCTGGTTCGATCCCCCGGGGGGTCACAATGTTTTTATCGATAATAAAAACAAGATAAATTACATTTTTCAAGAAATTTTCATCACGCCACACAAAATTAGAAATTTTTGATAATTGGGGATGCGCTCCCGGAATTTTCATCGCCCCACAATAAGGTATTAGCATGAATTATTTCGAAATGTTAGGACCAGCCGTTATAGTGGTTGGGGGGGGGGGGGTATTTTAACTTATTTAACCAATAAGGAATGGAAAATTTAAAAAAAGCATATATATTTTTGTAACCTACTATTTAGCAGCTTTCATTTGATACCCCACTCGAAAATTAAAAAAATATGAATTTTTGAGTTTACCACATTTTTGCTAATTGCGCATGCGCATATTTAATTTTCAACTTCTGTATATTTTTTCTTTGGTTGGGTCAAAAAGTTGCGCCTGTGTTTCAAATTGCATATCTTAAGCTTTAACGGTTCGGGCTCTATGACGGACAGACGGACACATCCCATAAGGGTTTTGAGAAGTATCTACAAAACCCTAAAAAGATAGATTGAATTTTTAAGATATTTGGTATAATATTTAAATATAAAATATGTAGTTGCTCATTTCAAATTTAATCATTTGTAAATTTAAAATAATTATAAACTCTAATGTGTGTGAACTGCATTATGTTACACAAGGAACATAATTATTAGTATGCAACATTTTTTTTTTTTTTTTTTTTTTATTAGGTTGTCATTTTACGTGAGGAAAAATTAATGAATAATTTTATTATTAATGTAACCTATTATTAAATAAAACTATTAATTATTATATAAAACATTTATGATAATTATAAAACAAATTATAATTACAATAAAATGTAAATTATATAATTAAACGGCACTAACAGATCACAAAAATATACATTATGTAAATTATAATAAAATGAGACCGGGATGATTTATTATATACAACAAACGAAGTTTGGATGCATTTTTAAAACTCAGTCTCGTACCATTAAATTTATTTTAATATATTTTATATTAATATAATATTATTATATATTTATTTTTATTAATATAATATAATATATTGTAATATTATTATATTTATATTAATATAATATAATATATTGTAATATTATTATATTTATATTAATATAATATAATATATTTTAATATTAATATATTTATATTAATATAATATAATATATTTTTTTAATATATTTTACTAAGTTAGAAGAATAAAGCAGGTAAAGTCTACAGTTTGTGTGTTGCGACTAGTGACTTGTGACGCTATGATTACATATTTATTATATATTATATGATATTTTATACGAGAAAAAAATATTATATTTAAAACAAAGTTAGAACACTTTTTTTACAAAACATGTACTATAAAGGAGAAATCAATTCTTTAACAGCCCCACAGTACTATAAGCAATTACAGTATATGCGTATGTCACTAAAGATAAAAGTGTGGGGCGATAACAACAAATGACAAAAAATGATGATAGCGCCCCCCGCTTTTATTTCTACAGTGACATAAACATACACTGTGATCGCTCATACTGTGACTGTTAAAAAATTATTTCCTCATTTTTAGTACTTACATGTTTTCTACGTGTAAAAAATAAAGCTATAAGGCCTGTAGAAGGGGTGGGGCCAGTGAAAATTTTGTTTCCATAGTTGGCCCGACCATCTAGAATTCAAAATAATGACCTATTATTAGTTCCACCTAAATTTTTCGTTTTTCCCCCGCTGTCAAAAGTCAAAACTTATAACGCAAAAACTGTTGTAACAGGGTTCTGACTTATCTCTAAAGTATGCGAAGTATAAAACAAAGTGCTGCTACAAATAAAATTCAAGCACAAATCTAGAGAACTAAATGATGAGTTTTAGGTTTAGAAAATGTTTTTTAACTTATTTCTGCCAATAACAAAATAGAAGAGTGATTCTACTCAGAAATAATCAATAGTTATGAATCCAAGGAATGACTAGATAAACTACTGAGAAGAGACGCCACTACAGATCGCAAAAAGTTTTTAAAAAATACCATTTGCATATTTAAAACCTGTCAAATACGGTGAATGAGCTTTAATTCTATTAAACCGGCTTTAACGTCAACTAAGAACTTAAGAATTCTAATAAACTTTTAAATATAAACTTTACATAACACTGAGCTATAAAAGTTTTATTTTTATATTATTACTAAGAATCTTAACAGGCCAAAGCAAATGACTTTCTATGATAATAAAGAAACCCTCTACTTCCTCTAAATACAAATCTATGTTTACAAATAATACAATTATTTTCCTTCACAGTTTTTGGAATCTCATTTTGATTTGGAATCAACGTGCACTCTTAGCCATTCCCTAATGGACAAGACTGTTATATTTTTAGGACGTGGAATGGTCGTGAGAATGCCAAAACAAAATAACCAACTCACATAATCGCTCTTAAGGGATTTAGTGCAAACAAATTCGATCTGATGAAAGCGCTAACAAATTCACGCGCGAAAAGAGCTTAATATTTAACGAATAATATTTTCTAAAGTAGGCCTTATTGCTTTAGCGAAATAGCTAAAAAAAAAAAAAACCGTAGCATCAGACGAGAAAAGCGATGCTTGAACCCTATATGATGTAAAGGCATAATATATATTAGCGCTGACATGTTAAGCCACGAAGAGGAGGAATAAGGCTCTTGAGGTCACCGAGCTTAAACCTAAACTCTACTTCATACAAAATACACCTTTATAACATCTCCCTTTCCAAACCCTGAGATACTTAATTTATAATACCATTTTTTTACCTCTCCGCTCAGGAACTTGATTTAACATTAGGGGGCTGAATCTGTAACTTTGACACCTCTCATACCAAGTTTATACACAATGATGGATGCAAGGAAGCTATGTGTCACACCAATTGGCAGTCTATTTATCAATGCGTACGCAGCCTGTCAAGGTGAATCTGTAACTTTAGTTGTTGTTTTAGTATACTAAAACTCCAAAAGTGATGTTGGTATCCGTCAGGTTATGTTGCTATAGGGTAATTTTCAAAAATGACACTGACAATTCTGAGCCAACCTTTGTATGCCCAAAATTTATTTGTCATATTTTGATTCAGCTAGTGCTTTATTTTGATGCTGAACATCTATACAACAAGAAAATGTATGTGGGTAGCGGGATTTTAAATTTTACTATTTTTTTTATCAATTTTTAAATAAAAAAGTCAAGTTTTTTTAGTCACAATAGTTCCCGAAATTTTCTTCAACTTACCGATTTGCAAAATGATATTTACTACCTGGAAATCGTCACACAGACTCAAACCAATATTATTGTCTACTCAGAACATTTCTTATCTTGGTTTTAATTTGTGAAAAAATTAATTAATTATAATTTTGTCACGATAGTTACCCTTCAAGTTCCTTTAATTAAAGTTCCTGGTCATAGAACTTTTTGTTTGCTAGTTAGATTTAATTTCCTAAATAAACAGCTACGAATGGATGTGCTTCCTCGCCGTAGTTGGGTAATCGCAGATGGTCAACTTACTGACTCGCTATGATATTTATACCAACAATTTGATAAATACCCCAAGCCTGATATATAATATATATATATATATATTATATGCTAAATTCGACTAATTTGGCTCCTAGAATTGGCTTTTTTTATTTTTATAAAACATAAAAAATTGAAATGGAACAGGCATGTTTATTTTGAATGATCATTTCAGTGAAAACTTTTTTTCTCTCTTTGCCAGTTAATAAAAAAAATGTATAAATAGATCTATTTCACCTCTCTTCATATCAATTTAAATTAAAAATACATTATTCAACATCTATTATTAATAATGTATAATATAAATTTAAATTAAATATACGCATATATATATATATATATATTTAAGGCGCCTTCACTCAACTTGGGTGTTCGGTCAGGTAAATAAAAAACTACGGTCGAGCTGAGTGGTGTGGGTGCTTTTATATATATATATATATATATATATATATATATATATATATATATATATATATATATATATATATATGTATTAATAAAGATGTATTGAAGAATAAAATAATTAATTCAGTTCGCATAAGTACGAGTATAAAACACAACACACACACAAAACTGATAAACAAATATTTTTAGAATGAAAATTATTTCTATGCAAAAAAATGTTCCTATTTTTTAAAAAAAAAATTCTTCACTTTTATCAAAAATGTCTATCTAATTAAAAAGAGTTTCTTGAGTCTTTTTATAACTTTTTGCATCCTAAGCTAATAGACGAACTAAAAGGAATATCAAAAAGTAAAAAACCATCTAAACCCCAGATGTAGACGTACTTAATATTCCACAAAATGGATGTTATGAATTAACAAATGAGAAATATTTAAGCACCCTAATAAAGAGATTTGTACCACAATGAAGTTTACTACTTCGAAATTACTCTTGACGCAGTAATAGCAAAGTATCTTTATATCTTGACGCGAGCTTATATTTTTATTTTAGTTTCTAAGATATGCATGGAGAATAGAATACTATTATAAAATGAAGTTACCCTATATCAAAAACATTTTACACTTAATCTATGGGCTTTGGCTTTAAAGCCCTTAAGAAATTGTATAAGCTTTGGCTGCAAAACATATAATATGTACGTCTTCACGTATCTAGACCTGCATGAGAAAATATGTAATTGTTAAACGGGTTTATGATGGTCGGACGGTGTGTGGACGAATGAGAATAATTTAAATAGTTCTAAAAAATTACCTTTCAGTTAATAGTTTTAAAAAATAGTCAAGGCTACAATATAATTTAGAGAAAACTTGTGTTTCAACTAGCAACTCATCGTATATATACAGCCCCACAAATACTTCGACACAATAATTACATGGAAAGGTAATATTATAGAAATAGTTTCTTGTTACGTTTATCAATTTATTATACTAGATATTAAGTTTAAGAAATTTGAGTGGACAATGTAAGAATGATATCTCGTCGTTATTAAGTCGAGATAGATATCTTAACGAAGTTAGAAGGGATGTCTTTATGAATGTGGAAGGTGGTTTTGTGATGTATAGTCCAGGGTAAATGACAATCTCGAGGGTATGTAATACTAGTATGGAATCATTAGGGAAGGTCAGATGGTTCATATCCTCTAATATTAAGAGAAGACCATGGTCTACCTGAGAGAGAGGTGAAACTCTATTATATATTAACTAGGCCGTGAATAACATTTCAAGTTCTGAACAGACGTTAATTTAACTCAAATTAATATTTTTAACAAAATATTATATTTATAATTAAATAAACAATTTCATTATTCCACGTCGACGGGAGTCTTATGTCGATCTCCAACATGAAGTATACTCACCTCTCACTAAATCTTTTTATTAATGTAACACTTTTTCTTCCGCAATAGGCACTGATAGTAGCCTTTTGAAGGCTGAAAGCTGCTTTGATATAAAAGGAATTTCAATTTACGTGGTGGTCTGTGTTATTCCAGTATTTTTATTGTTTGATATTCGCAATGCTATTATAATTATATTTTTTTGTTTTGTTTTCATTTCAGATGTTCACGCCAGACATCATAAGAATTCTGTAGAAGGTGTCGAATAACATAATTTATGAGATGTTATGATTCGCCATCTTTAAAATGACTACTGCGACCATCAAAATGTAAGTTTGTATTTATTAAGCATCTTTCTATATTCTATTTCAACAGGGTGACCCAAGTTTACCGTGCCCAAACACCATGGGCTGATTCTATGGTTTAAATAGAATCCAAATAATCATGGGTTCTGAAGCGATTTTGAGTTGTATCGACTTTTTATTTGTTAGGCATTGACAATGTTTTCTCATTCTTCGCTGTGTATACGTTTTATTTAAAATGACACCTATATTCTGAAGGTCGAAACAACCACAAACCCAGTTTGACTTAGTTGTCTCCTTATAATACTTAGAAAATAAAAAAAGGGGAAATGCTTTAAATAAATGAGTTATTTTTACCCGCTTTTGTTTATTTTGCCCTGATTTTTTTCTTCAAATCTTGTCTTCCAACTTTCCGACTATCTAGAAAGCTTGAACTTGCACAAGAGCTTGACATTTCAATTATCACTCATTAGTATTACAAAATAACAAAATCTATAAAAACGAGTTAGTCATCAAACATTTTGCTTCCGTGCTTCCCGAAGGTATGTGATAGTTCTGAAGAACGAACATTTTTTTTATGTCTCCAATTTCAAAAATTCCAAGACAGAAATCCGTTTCTGACATCAGGGAACATTTTTGGTGTACCTTCTGTGCACATTTGTTTCTCTTCCACGTGCGCGCAAACATACTTTTTTTTACATTTCTTCTTATGTACTTATCTAATATTTTATGAAATTTGGACGGTTTGTCGATATTAGCTCGCATGTAACTCAAGATTAATTTCAACCGTCTGCGCACTTCAAATTTTGCTAAGTTGATACTTTAATTCATGTAAAAAATTAAAACTATTTTAACAGATTTAAAAAGCAGGAGGAAAATTTACAATTTGAGGTTGTAAAAGCATAAAATCATTACTGTATACGAAATAGGACGCGAGGAAGCTATACGCCAAACTAATTGGCAGACTGTTTTTTTTAATTTACTTGTTTTATGATTTGCATTGTTTTTAATTCTTTTTCGAAATGGCTTTTATATTTAGGCTAATTGATTGCTATTTTTTGATTTTGTTTTTTAATGGTCCATTTAGATTCCGAGAGAAAAGTAAAATGTAAAAGGATTTTGTTTTTGACTACTCATCTGTTTCGAATTTAAGCAGAATTACAATTTCGTGTTGTTTTTATTTATTTGTGGTAATAGTAAAGAGAATTTGAATTAAGTGGTGATTATGTTTAAAAATATTCAGGGTGATTAAGAAAAGATTAATTTGCACTGGATTATGAATGGTCGATTAATGTGGTACGGATTTTTACCATGAGAATTAGAGATATTTTATGTGTGGCCTGGAATTACTAAAACACATAAATTTGCGTAAAAAAAAAAGTATTTTGTGTAATCATTGTGTATTTCAATTCCAAATTCCTATCCAATGATTTGATTTTTTGTTCGTTTAAAAAGTATTTTAAATATATTTTCCTTTAACGTTACCTGTTAGAGCTCTCTGACGTTAACGTTGGGAACCGATGCTGTCAGAATTTAGTGTTATCTGCCTTCCTCATTTCCTCTTTAATATTTTTATCGACGACTTAATTTTTTTTCTTTTATGATAAATAAAAACAAATTATCAAAATATTTGTATCAAGAAATCTCTCAATATAAAAAAACAACTTTTAAACGCTTCCCGTGCTATTTTTAGAACAAAAGTAATTTTATGTGCAAAAAATATTTTATGCGGTCAAAGAAAACAAATATTCCAAAAATTGTTTTTGTTTTTTTAATACATTTTTCTCTCGCTGTTCCTAGTACCCATCTTGATGTAGTTTACCTGGGTATTGTTAGCTGATTTTTCTATTGAGCGCTGCCAACTTCCGATATTTTGTTTTAAGTTATTTAAGTCCACTTGGCCTATGAAGATTCTTATTAGGTAGGTATTATTAGTTGGTTTACAAAGTAATATAATTCAATAACAGATTATGAGGAAGATTATGAAAGTTAAATATATTCCTGTTCTTAATCTAATCTAATATTTATTTTTTATAATGGTGTATAATGAATTAATGTTCAAACGGTATTGGTTTAAATTTTAGAACAACACATTGAAATGTTTGTAGTTTTAAGGTGAATGATTTAGTTGTTTGTTTATTTTTAAAATTTTGTGATGTTTGTTAAATTATCTGGGGTTTAGAACTAGGAAAAAATAAAAATATATATTATACATCCTTATTCCTTATATACATTTAAAAATTATTAGATATTGCACTGATCTATTTGCTATTAGTAAAAAAGTAATTGAGCTGAAAATTTAATCTACCTGATCATTGTCTGATTCTAACTTATCTTCATCTTCAGTTTGTTCGTCACTATCGCTTAAACAACGTATAGAGGATTAGGATTCTGACATTGCAAAGATTACATGAGAAGTGAGCTAGACAATATTATGCTTCCATCTTAAATATTATACAATAAGTAAGATATTAAAAAGGGTGACTTATTCTTAACTTGTCAGGAGACATTATAAAATAAATTCTATATTGACTCGACATAGCCAGGTCAAAACATTATTACTTAAAGCGATTACGCTATTTTTGATAGGGTTAGTTAGAATTCAGAAAACAATTCGACACAATAATTATATTAAAAGGAAATATTATAGTAGTTTCTTGTTACGTTTATCAATTTAATATACTAGATACTGAGTTTTAAGAAATTAGAGTGGACAATGTAAGAATGGTAAGTCGTGGTTATTAAGTCGAGATAGATATCTTAACGAAGTTAGAAGGGATGTCTTAATGAGTGTGGAAGGTGGTTTTGTAATGTATAGTCCAGGGCTAAATGAAAATCTCAAGGGTATATAATACTAGTATGGAATCATTAGGGAAGGTCAGATGGTTCATATCCTCTAATATTAAGAGAAGACCATGGTCTACCTGAGAGAGAGGTGAAACTCTACTATATAGAATTATTTCATCAACTCGCTCCTTGTGGTTCTATCTCGAGGTAAGGGAAGTGGTTTGATTCGGGTCACGCAGGGGGTAGTTTGAAATACTCACCTCCCTAGAGGATTACCTCCTCCTTCTACCTTCACTAATCTCCTTTACCAAGCTTTCTCCTCCTACTTGCCTTTCTTCTATAGTTCTTTTAATGGAGCCCTTGGTATAAAAAAAAAATCCAAATATATTTCGACCACGAAATCTCAAGATAATTAAGCAAATATTGAACTAAGAGTAATGAAAAGTAATTTTTTTATTCCTACACCTACTATTTTTTTTTTCTTTTTATTATTGCTAATTGTGCTTTGCAAATATAAAAGCGCGGGAGATTGAAATTGGACAAAAGAGATAAAAAAAAAACCGATATTAAAGAAAAACCTTCGAAACCTCTATCCTTTTTAAAACTTAACTCACACTTTTAACTTCCACTTATTATATTGTCAGATTGAATGTATCAGTAAAAAATTACGCACGAAGAAAATCTCTTACAACACTAAAGAAAGATTGATTGGTTGTCTTTGGAGCCACAGCTATCAAGTTATACATGCTTACCCCCGCTCTAGAATTTTAAATTTAACTGAAAATGTAAATAATCACTATTTGCTGTATATTCGCTGTATAGCTTCCTCGCGTCATATTTTGTATAGTTTAATGATTTTATGTTTATGCTTTTTCAACCTATTTTTTGTCAAATTTATTAAATTTACTCTCCGTTTTTTTTTTTATCTGTCCTGCCATTTTTAATCTGTCAAAATTGTTCTGATATGAATTAAAGTACCAATTAAGCAAAATTTAAAGAGCGCAGACGGGTTATATTAATCTGGGACTGTCTGCGGACTACTTCCGACAAACCACCCGAAATTCATAAAAATCAGATGTGCACGTCTGATGAAAGTACATGTACTTTAAAAGACATATGTGTTAATAATAATGTTTGTGCGCATGTGGAAGAGAAGTAAATGGCAATATGGGACAACAATGGGCTAATTATGGCTTACCTTCCAAATTTCATTAAAATAAGACGAGTATTTTTAAGATATTTTGGTTCACAAAAATTTAGCGACAGACATACACGAAACCAAAAATGTTTCCGCTTTTAACCCTAGCAATAACTACAATTTAGATAACACATTTTTCAATTTAATTACTTAGGTATATTATAAATAATTTCAAGATAAAAAGAACTTTTTATATACTACGTTTTTAAATTGTCTGTTGAATCGTATGTAATGTTGATAATATAATTGTTATTGTTATATAATATATAATGTTAGTGAAAAAAAAAAAAAAATGTATTTACTTCACATAAATGACAACCACCTAGAGAGCTGATCTTAAACCTATAAAAGGACAAATCTTTTGTACAACGGATCTCCCCAACACCAAATCTAAACCGTGCCATCGATTTATTTGAAATAATATAAATAATATAATCGATATATTTCCGGTTTTGCTGTCATTCAATGATTCTCTGATTTATAAAAATCACAAATTTTAAACCCGTCAAAATGAAGATTGTAAATATGGGATATGGCAAATAAAATAAAATAACTTAAATCAAATTATAATTATTATTTACTACGGGAAACAGACAGTGAAAAATACACTCCCCCGCCGGGATTTGAACCCGGGTCTCCCGTATTTGTATTTTTCACTGTCTGTTTCCCGTAGTAAATAACAATTATAATTTGATTTAAATTAAAATTTAAACTTTCCGTAGTATGAAAACTACCAAAAACTTAAAATTGAATAAAATAACTTGCGGATTTTTTCCGAACTATCTTTCCATACAGCAAAATTTGCTGAAAACCAATTAAATTCTGCTGAATGATGGCTAAAAGTATTAAAATAATGCATTGTCATCGTGTTCTGAGCTATGCTAAAAGTTTCAAATGTCTACCTATTCGGGAAGTTAGTTAGAAATCGATTGCCAGATTTGTACCGGACAAACAAACAAACAAACAAGAAAGCAAGCTAATAAAAACGTAGTAAAATACCAATTTTTGTATTTTAATTTTTTTTTATCTTTTTTTCTAAAGCACCCACTGACTTCAAGTCAGCTACCATTAAGGTTTTTCTTTACGTAACTTGTCAGCATAATATTCTTTTTGAAGTCTATGTAAATACTGATCCTAATAACTTTATGTTGTGTTAATAATAAATCGTAGGACCGGCGTAGCCGTGTAATTGTGTGGTTAGCGTATTCGCGCCTGAAACCTAGGTCTAACACAGATCTATCTTGTGAGTTCGAATCCCAGAGAGGTGAGATATGTTTCACACTGATGATCATATCGAGTGATGATAAAAATAGCCGAATCCTGTAATAACCTGATGACGTGTTAATAGGGACGTAAAAGAAAGAGCAAACAAATAAAAATAATATTTGAAGCAGGAGAAATATTATTTATAGAAACACATTTAAATTTAAATAAAGAACCTAAGTTTTGTTTTATAAAACTTTTTTAAGATACATTCTTTTACTTTGACATTTATGATTTCTTTTATCATTAAAATTTCACCTACATAAATAAAGCGAAAGTGGTGAATAGTCGGACAAAAGAAGGTGATAAAAAGGTGAAAGAGAGAAAAATAAAATAGAGTAAAATAAACTGACTTAAAAGCAAACATTTAAAAGCTCCGTGTGCTGGGTATATAACCTTGCTGACTGCTTTAACTCCCTTCTACTTTATTACCCATTTTGACTACATCAAAAGAATTCAATGAAAGGAAATACGTTTACTAACTTATATACAAGAAAGTAAACTATTCAACATTTCTTTAACTTTTATCTGACTATATAAGTATGTTCGATAGGTCTCATTTTTGCTGAAATAGTATATTATATAAGATAAATTCAGATTTTTAACTGGCAAAGCAGTACAGTCCGACCTTTCGTTTGAACTATAAACTATTAAACGTATATCATAAGCTGTATATTTATTTCCTTCTTCTCATATCTTAGGGGTTTACCATTGCCTACATATAGAGGATTCCAATCATTGTCCCAGCGGTCTTCAGCCAACATTTTTCTTAGATCAATGGCACACCCAGCTTTTGGAAAGTAGCTTTGATCTCTCGAAGTTTTCTATTCTCAAGTCATATCCTTTTTCCACCTCGTGGCCTCTTTCCTTTAAGTCTAGCTTCATTAATTAATTCGGCTATTTGTCTCTGTCCATCATTAAGAAATGTTGTGGTCTATCTCAGTTGTTATGCTTGAACGATGTCTTTGACGGATTTAATTTTCAGGTTGTCTCGAAAACCTTTGGTTCCTTATCAGATCTTTTGTTGTTTAGCCTAAACCTTTTTTAAGATATTTCATTTCAGAGGTTTAAAAAAATGATTATTTCTTTTCTGTAAGAGACAACTTTCAGACTTATTGCTTAAAATAGGGACCTTAGGGCGCAAGCGCGACACATAGTAACTTTTCCAACATTACGTCAAAAAGATGTTGGCTCGTTTCGTCGCGTTCGACTCATCAGGAGACCGACGATGCCCACCCAACTCTGGTCCTATACCAGATCAAGAAGATCAGAGTTTGATGGGCATCGTCGGTCTCTCACTACACAAATTTTGTACCTTATTGCAGTGTGTAAAAACACGGTATTACATTGCTAATATATATACACACATATATATATATATATATATATATATATATATATATATATATATATATATATGTATATATATTATATGTGCTGTGCGTATATATTTGCGTAAGAGGGTGTATTCACTTCTTTTTTAACTCAGTCCCAAAAATATTATTTTTATTATAAAATTGACGGCTCAGGTATTGTTAAGCTTATAAAAAAGAGGACACATAAGTCCTAGGGATATAAATAATTATTAGAGAAAAAGGGGGGTTTAAGAAGGATATAGAAAGAGCGTTTTAAAAATAAAATAGCGAGAGATTTTTTTACTTGAACCCTTAGAGCGTGGATAAGGAAATGGAACGCGTTTCTATCCCATATGATAATCCGTATTTATATCCTACTTTATTTACGCCAGGAAAAAAAAAACACAAGACTTACCCCCACGCATCCTTTATAAATATTTAAATATAAACGATATCAACAAATCTTAATTACTTTCGTTTATCTTTTTGCTTAGGGTAAAAGCGTTAAGGCATCGGTTAAAAATTATATAGTGGTATAATTAAAGCGATAAAATGTGCGTTGGCGTTGTTAAGATAGCAGGGAAATAGCGAGAGGCTTAGGAAATAAAAGGAAAAGCAGTGAATAAATTCTACGAATAAACTATGTATTTATGTATGTAGAGGGCTTTGCTTCTTTAATGGTTTGATTTTACCCTTTGAAAAAGAAATACAGCTTGTATTAAACAGAAAAAAAAATGTCTTTGATATGAGATGAAAAAAAGAAACCAAAAAACATTGATTAATAAATTTCAAGTAAAATGGCGTGAAAGGATTGTTGGATATGTCGTCTTATTTGATTACAAAGTTAATTATTTGTATCATTAAAAAAAAGTGATGATTTCTTTAATGATATCTATTACTATAGAAGTAATGATATTTGCAATGATATTTATGTAATGATATTTATCATTATAGAAGGAGTTATAGACCTCTGTATATCACTATAAAAGGTGTGAAAGAATTCTGTAATGATTTTTTTTCAACTTAAGCGTGATTGATTTTATTAATTAGTACTAATAGCTATAACTTCAGAAGGAGGAAATCAGATAACTTAAGTCCAGATTCTATTTCTCGAGACGAATGCATTTTTGAATTTTAAATATTTACAAATTATGAATAGAGATTGAGGATGTTATGGACCCTAATATATGACATTTTTTTCTGTAATATGTATTATTAAATGAATAATTTGTAATTTGTATGTTCTGTGTTTTCAAGCGCTGTTTACTCTGCATTGTATTTATTTCATTAAATATAATGAATAGAAAGGGTTTTAACTGACAAAACTATATATAATATTAAATATAACATTTAATGGTTATTATATATAGGTATATATATTTCATCCCACACACTATATTCTAAATATATCTGATATTAAAGCAATACTTTACCTAAAAAGTACCTAAAAGTTCTACTTTACCTTAAGGTAGAAATTAATGTATGGAACGAATGCTGTATTTATTCTATAACTTATAACTTGTTAGTGAAACAAGTAACCTCTAACTACAAAGTTACAGATGAGGATTTACGGAAAAGAAATTGCCTCAACAAAAAATATATTTATCTTAGGGAAGGATAAGAACTTCAGAATAAACTTATCCCTAAAACCTTTCCAAGGTTGCTCTTAACTCCACTAAAAATTCTTTATAAACAACCAACTTTTATTGAACATTTACTCAGATATAACTCCTTTTGGATGTTTAAAAATGCACATTGTTCGATATATCTAATAATATTGTCGTTTAACTACATTCCTGTTGATAAAAATGTTTGTTGAGCTAGGTCCGAAGATTTTATGTCTGTTTTTTAAAGATAGAATAACTTATAATAAATCCATCATTTTATCAAACGTAGTATACGAGGGGTGTCCCAAAAGTAAGTTAAGCTATTTTTTTTTTAATCCGCGCGGAAAAATCCAAGATTCGTAGGGACCATTTGTCAAAGTGTAGTGGCAGCACTGAAATATTCCTATATTGGGGACCCTCCCGCAACTCCCGCATAACCCCACGTCCACTCGCTTCAGTTTGGTGGGGGAGTATTTATGTTCATAAAAATTATATTTTAAAGAGAAATGCAAAATTGTATTTTAGCTCAAAGTTAGAGCCCCCCCCCCCCCCCCCCCCCAAAAAAAATCGCATAATAACCCGGTACTGATCATTTTAACTACATACCTATCAGATGAGGGAAAGCCTTTATGTCGTTTACTGGGTGAAGCTAGTTTCTGTGATATCTATACAAATCACTTGGTCCCGCATAAATGTAAACTATCACCTGTTAAATACTTCATGCATTATGTTTAACAATATATAAATTAAATGAGATATTATGGGATTTATATTCGGCTTCGCTATGTCCATGTTAATGTTTTTTGAAACTAAACGTTATAGAACGTAAGATATTGGTAAATGGGTTGTGGTACGTCATTGTGTTAATATAGCCACTTAATTGAAGTTGCGTCTACCCTTTAAAAATATGTTAAGCATCGTATAAATAATTACTCAATGCATCTTAAATTGGCTCGTAATGTGTTCGCCGCTAAAATGCAGTTACAATTTGGCTCTGTTAGCTTGTATTAAGTTAAGAGAAACAAAAATTAGTTCTTCTGGAGATTTTTGTTTTGGAAATAATACTCAGATTTTTCATTTTATACTAGGAAATCTTATAAATACGTTATAATTTCTATCAGGCCTGATGTGTTTACATTATCCTTTTATCTTTTTACTTTCTCATATAAAGAGAAAGTATTGTGATGGCGCGAAAATTCGATTTTGAGATTTTGATGAATTTACACGTTTTGAGGTCCCCTGAGTCCAAAAAGGTAGTTTTTTAAAAATGTCTGTCTGTCGTCTGTGCAGACGCCTGGAGCCTAAACTACTTGGCCGATTTTGACGAAATTTTGCATACATGTTCAGAAAAATCATACTCCGAGGTGAAATCGAATACGAATCCAACGATATAAGCAGTTTTCCCGGGAAAAATCTAGTTCCTGAGAAATTAGCTTAAAACGCGGACGGAGTGAGCCCGGGTTCGATTCCCCGCCCAGGAGAAGTTATTTTTATGATAAATTTTGATGAAATGTTCAATAATATTTAAATGTACATTTGAAAACTAATAAATGAAAACACTGGGCTAAGTAATTATAAACTCGTATATGAGAAAGTTTGAGTTGTCTCGGACCGATTTTTCTTCTTGTGTTTATGATAGTTTGTCAAATAAGTGTATTTATCTTAGATACCCGTTTAAACTAAGAAGGAAACCTTATTTATTTCCCCGAAAATAAAAATAGGATTGACCAATTTATATAACTACACTAATTTAAATTATTTAATTAATACTAAATTGATTAAAATCCTCTATATTTCAGTTCTTAGTTAATGTAGTCTTAGTTATATATGATTCACTACTCAAGCAAATATGCTTAATAATAAATTGCCTACCTCAGAGAAAACAAAACAATTACATGCTTAAAGAATAATAAAAGAACAAAAGTAAAATACTTTTATGTAATAATGAGTTGTTTCTTCAATGCCTAGGTAATGAACAGGTCGAAGAAGAGCTTTCTTATGTCAAACACTGTCATTAATGTTTGCCTGAGAAACAGTCGTAACAAATTCTTTTTAGATAATCATAACCCTCAATCTGTACTTCGCACGACCAATTTTTACTATGATAACTCAGGTTAATTCTACTTCTTTATTCCTCCCCCCCCCTCGTGCAGAAAAATGAGTAGTTAAAATCATATTTATGATTTATGCTAAGTGTGGTCGAAATAATTGTAATTAAGTGTAGGTGTACATAAGTTTCGTACCTGGCATTGACTTGCCTGGGGTTATTCCATGTCGGTGTCAGTAGTTTATTGTTGCTAAATGTTTAATTTAGTACCTATTGAGGAACAATAGTCAATATTCTTAATTTGATTATTAGTTATGAAAAGAATGTGTTTTTTAACCAATATAACTTACAGCGCGAAATGCAATTACTTCTTTGATGAGCATCCACACATTTAAATGTTTGACCTTGCGGTTTGTTAATTGCCGTAGGCAATACTGAATTTTAATATTTTTACGGATAATTAAATTGTTTTGAATTGATATGATCATTCCTAGAAACGATAGTATATTTTTCATATTGTAGTGTATATATGTATACGGATAATTTATTGTGATGTGCAGGAACATTGCCTAGGTTCAAAAATGTTGTTTTTAAATAACAGACTGAATCTATTTCAACTATATATAATTTTTATAGACATACGATAATGTTTAACCATGGCACGGAGTAGGAAAAAGACGGAATCCCCACTCCTAGCACCTTGCTGTGGGGGACTCTCAGTCCTTTCATTTCTTTAGTATTGTTTTGTTTTGACTTTCATTAGATCTTTTGATTATTTAAATTCGTTATAATATTTGTACTTTGTTACAATGTTGTATTTTTATGTTATTTATTGCTTTCTTGTTGGATTAGAATTATATTATTTATTTATTACTATTATTATTATTCTTTTAATATTTAAATTCTGCAACATAAATATATTCTGAGGTAATATAAAAAAAAATTGATATAACTTTTTTCTCAAAAAGTTAAAAATCGTGAAACAATATTATTTTTGCTTCCGACGTAACCGAAGGTGTGTGATGGATCTACAGAACGAAAATGTTTTATGTCTCCGACTTCAAAAATTCCAAGACAAAAATCCATTTCAGAGATCAGGGAACATTTTTGGTTCCATATCTGTCAGTCAGTCAGTCTGCCGGTCTGTCTGTCGTTCAATTTTTTTGAATCAACATGTAATAAAAACTGCTTGTCCAATTTTATGAAATTTAGATGGTGTAGGACTTAATTAGCCAATTGTTGGTCCCATATAAGATTCAATCTTCTACGATGCACCACACTCCTGAAGAGTGTAGTGCATCGTGATGTTTACTTGAAGACATACTGACGACTGGTACAGATGCTTCCAGCAGTGGAAGCAAAACGTCGGACTTTAACCCCTTCGTGACGCAGATTTTACCGGAAAACCAAGCTGTTTACTATATAGATATTTTGAAATTTAAATTCAGAATAATAATATGTGAAGAGTTATATATGTATTATGTATGAGTTATATATATATAACTAGCAGGATAACCGTGCTTCGCTACGGAGTGTTATTTAATTTGATAAGTTTACAAACTACCATCAAGAAACATTTAAATTATTTTACTATGCGAAAATATCCAGATTCTATCCCCCTCACTTACTTCTATACCCCCTCCTCTTTGATAAGATAATTTGCATACATCCCAAATTTACCCCCCTCCTCAATAAGAATATGACAAAACTGTACATAAAAACAAAAAACTTTTAAAAGAGATATGCTTTTAAAAAGATATGCATCATGAAGGGTATTTATTACTTTGGCCCCGTATTTATTACTTGTACCCCGTACCCCTGTGTACCAAAATTTAAATTTCGAAAATTTATGTAGACAGTGACCTACCTCTTGCTTTGAAGGTCAAGTTTGGTAAAGTTTCATCGAGATCGGACTATAACTGTAGATTTGTATAAAGAACATACACACACACATACGTTGACTTTTATATATATGTATATAGATTATATGTGTAGAATTATAGAGTTTCTTGGGCCGACATAGATTTTATTAACTTATTTTGCTTATACATTTTTACAAAGAAAACTCGTACATGTTTTTAAATGAATCATATATCTGAACAAAACTCTGACCTTAAAGACTTTGATTAAGTGGTTCATGTTTTTAAAGGTTATGCTTTTAATTTACCTGCACCACTCTTCTCGTTTTTCAATCATTTCGTTATAACTTTTTTTTTTAATGGTAGTTTATAATATGAAAGATTGGATATAAATTTTAAAAATAATTAAATTTATGTTACATAATAATAAATTTATATTGATTAGGCGTCAATTAAATTTTTAATTACTTATTGATTGATTTATTTTTAACACTTCAGAGTTAGTCTAGCCAATAAGGCGACACCTGAGGTAATTTAATCTACATATTTAGGATAATGGCATGTACATAATCTCGTTAATTTGGAATCGCAAATAAATTGAAATATACATTTTAATAATTAAACTTAATTACATTTAGTCAATTTATTACTGTTTTAATTTCAAAAGGATATTATACCTTGTATGGTATTATTTAGCTGGGAATTTTTAAGGTTAATATGTGTTATTTTTTATTTAATTAGCAGTTTCAATTTTTTTTATTTATTCATATAATTGTACATATGTATTTATTTATAGTTAATATTTATCGCATTTAATAGATCACCGTATTCGCATTAATTACTAATAATAGGTGTTGTTAATTAAGTCTCTACATCTTAGTTAAACTACATTATGTTACTTGGGCATTACGCAGTACGATCTGATGGCTGCTGTATACATTTTAATAATCACGTTTATTAATATAGTATTGCATGAAATAATGTTTGCAGGAATGATAGGAGTGACCATATATGTAGCGTGGATTTAATTTTACATAACATTGTAAATCGTTAAGGTGTAATTACTTCTTTTCAGCTTAATGGCCAAGTTACAAAATGTTTAAGTAAAGGTGTAGAGACTAAGTACAAATTAAAATAAAAGTGTCAGAGTTCGAGACTTAGCTCTACTTGAGATCTCACAACTTGTTACCTTATATATATTTTATACGAAATTGTTTGATGGTATTAATTTTTAATTTCGATATAAAATTAATACATATTTTCATAAGCAGAAGTCACTGATAAATAGCTAGATTCTGTCCATAATAGAGGAAAATCCAATTATCAGTCTCAGTTTTTAGTGTGCAAACCCCAAGTCAATCTTTGGTCAAATAAGAAAGTAAGGTAACGAACGAATGAGGATTGTGAGAGAGAATACTGATTGAAGGTGGAAGGACAAGTAGAGTAACGAAGGGTGAACGTTACATGAGCACTCTTCTTCTCGTTAAGTCCTTATTGAACTTTGGTAGATTGGCTGGGCTTAGCTCCTCAAATTGGAGTCTTTCCTTTATTTTTACCAAAAAGCTATAATGGAAATCTAATCACAGACATGCAAAGTGCTTTTGTTCTTTGACAAGTACGAAAGTCATTCATTATTACTATTTTTTATCCTAAGTAATAATTCTTGTAAAGAAAAGTAAACTTTTTTGAAATTAAATAAAAAGATTTATGAGCCTAACTTTTTTTAAAAAAAAATACTAGATTACATGAACCGTAGATATAGGATGACGTTAAAACTTACATTTTAGTAAACTTTTAGTAACAACTCACTATGTAGAATAGGAAGAAGAGGGAAAATCTTTCTCTGTTCAAAAAACTTTTCAATGAATAAAACTTGCATTTTCTATTCCTAACGTCAGAAAGGGGGGGGGGGTTCTAGTTTAAAACTGCATTAGTCTTGACTAATGTGAGTAGAATGAAGTCTGGAGGAAAACTTCATCCTTCTCTCTCAGTCGAGGCAAAAACTTGCTTTTATCAATTCTCCGGCCAAAACCACTTCTGAGTTCTTTTACTATCTCTTAGAAAGTAATTGTTTTTATCTCCTTCACTAAGTGAAGAAATAAATGTAAACAAGGGTATTTATGTTCTAATATGTTAAAGGTGTATAAAAAATATAATTAATTATAAAAATTTAAAATTAGTATTTTTATAAAGAAAGGTTTTATTATTATTATTTTTTTTTTTTCTTTTTTTGAGTAAAAAAAGGGAAATACATTTTTTCTTTTAATATTTTATTTCAAGATAAAAAAAAATGCTCAAAAAATAATAAAAAACTAAAGAAGTTTTTAGGGTTAAAACTAAAAATGGCATTTTAAAATAAATTCCAGCATAAGTTAACATTTTTTTAATTTAATTTAATTTTTTTATCTATTACTTTTCTCTCAAAGTTGGGTAGTATACATTTCAACTAGATGCAATTGTCAGTGTAAAGGGAATAAGGAATGTCAGTGCCAATGCCTTGTTTTTTCAGGGAAGAATGTTAACAAGTAGAATATAATCCAAGGGCTTAGAAGGGGTAAAAAATTAGTTCATACATTAGTGCCAGGTTGAGGTTGACATGACATAAAATTATTTACATGCTTTAACCATTGTAAATAGATGAATGGGATACACATAGTGTAAACGCTAAATGTGAAACAGTTATTAACGGGAAACAAATTATACGCATATTTAAAGCCTTTGTTTGAAGTTTTCTATTATACCTACATGTACTTTGTGTAAAATCAAATTATGAAAAATAAGAAAATAGTAATGGCTCTAGTAGTAGTAGTAGTAGTAGTTACCTAGTACTTCCTACTAGACGGGTAGGACGAACCACTTGTACGAACCTAGCAATCAGGCCTTATAGTAGACCCATTTTACTTGCCCCGTGGTGGAGAGTTCCAGCTACTTCACACATCATACATTTGTACATTGTACTGCCGAAGCGAGTATGATGTGGTCATTAGTAAGCTATATGAGCGTGCTTCAAAGTGTGGGGGAAGAGGACCCCTCAGAGGGTCCCCTCGCCCTACTCCGACCCCGAACCATAGATACAGATCACATTTCATGACACGGATCGAACCCACTAGACGACGTGGTGCCGCCCGGAAAATCAACTTTTTCCGCCATCTTCAACCCTGTTTGCTGAAAACCTTTGATGCATGTAACTATATAGTCAGATAGACGAGCGTATCTGTGTTTATGTAAAGATACTAAAGTGCAACACAGTCAGTTACCATTTTAAATTAATCTGGGTTTATAGAATTGTTACCGTTTTGGTTTCAAATGAATGTTTGTGATAAGAGCTGTGATCCTTTTTAATTGTTAATTTTTACTATTTAATTTTTACTATTTAATTTGTTCTGTGATGTGTTACTGGAGGTCATGTTATGTTTTAGTTTAATGCTAAGTTTAATGGGAATTTTGAAACTGGTAGAATTACTTTTAAATAAAAATTATGGAAACAATGTGAATGTAAGTAAGATATAGTCAGGCATGTTTCTGTTTATTTCAATTGTAAGAAAATTTCCAAATTTAGCCAAAATGTGTAACTGTGTTCTAGGTGGGGTTTAGATTTAACCAGATTTGACAGTAAGTGTGGAAGCACTGAAATAAAATAGTACTTATAATGATTTGTAGAGGTATGACTATTCTGGTTATAACCATGAATTAAGATCAATGTATAGGTAAGAAGGTTTTAATTAGTCTTATTTGTTATTAATGAACTACTAGTAACAAATAAAATGAGGGGTTTGATTAGTTTGTGATAAGTTTGTATTTTGTTGTAGATGCTTGAAAATGACTCAAATGGGAGTCGAAATATAGCTAAATTGGACAACATGAAATAGATTTTTTTCTTTATTAATACATACATCCCTTAAGACCCACAATCTCCGCACCATGATTTATTACCTATTTCATTCGCAATTGCTTTGATACTATGGGAAATTTATTTTTAATTCATAAAAATATTTACTCTGTTTAAAAGTTAATCTTTTTATATTTAGTATTTAGCATTTAAATTGTCTTACTTAATATGTTTTTTTTAGTAGTTTCTTTTGTATTCTTGCTTATAAATCCTAAAAAGGACGTTAATCTTGTAGGGCCGCCTCGTGCGTGTTTTGCCTAACATTTTAAATAATAATGGTAACTGCTTAAACCGAAGCAACAGTTTTTAAACACTGCAGTATAAATGTTCTGCTCTTCTATTGTTTATTCTTATTTCTTTTTTAATCTAACATCTTTATATATTTCATTGTGTTGCCTAAATTATATTGTTATTTTTTGTCGTAGTTTCATATCATTTATTTTTTACTGGACGTGAAATGATGTCTTAAAAACACAGTAATCAAAAAAGTACTTTGCGGCGTTACATTCTAGTGTGATTGACTACTTATTTTAACTATTAGTGTCTTTATTATTAGGTGTCTTAGAGATATTATGTTTTCTGGTGCTAATATTTTGCAGTTATGTAAGCCAAGAAATAAAATCAAATTCCTTTAATAAAAATTTAACAATGCCTTAAAAATAAAAAAAAAAAATCTAACTAAAAATACCCAGCGTTCAAATATAAATATGAATAAAAATTATTAATGCTTTTAATCATCATCCCTAAAGAGCAAATGAAGATAAAGTTTAAGTTTATATACATTGTTTTACCTATGTATAATTTCAAAAATTGTTTACCATTTTTAGGGTTTCGTTTGTAAAACGGCTATTCCTAAAATTATGAAATAATTCACGCTAATGCCTTATGGGTGGGCCATAGAAAAAATGCGACTAGCAATTTGATCTGGAAATCCAATATGTCAAATGAAAGGTATTAAAGCGTACATTACTAAAATATATGACACCATTTTGTCAAAAAGCATCAACATTTTGCGTATGCTTCTCGGCTAAATTGAGTCTAAACTTAATTGTTGTGATGGCATGGAGAGTGTGACAAATAGGCAAGATGGACAGAATAAAGGGTTTAGAAGATCCCTTATGCGAGACTACGGAGCCTAAAAATGACAACCCCCTGGATCTTAGTAATAGTTTATCATCAGTATTCTTATTTACGTTTGTAGCATCTCAAATAATTAAAACTGTAATGCATACGATGCTTCTTCAAAGGAAACTGTAGTTAGCAAATTATTTAAAGATAACCCCAGGAACAAAAGGTCATTAGCTGTGCTTATAATATATGCTGCTTTTAAGGCTCAAAAAAGCAAGGATTCTTTTAAGTATATGTACTCATTACAATAAGTGAATATATGAACACTCTTATCTGATAGAAGTTAAAGTAGCTGAGGAATTTTTAAACGTGTTTTGTTTTGTTAACAGCTCAGTAAGTTAAACGGGAAGGGTCTTTTTGTATTAGAATTTTAAAAAGGAATTTTTTTCTAAAAAAATAAAAAAATACAGAACCTACTTGACTCAAGTCTATATATTATCATTGCCAACCTTTGAAATGCAAGGAATATGACGAGCTATGTATGAAGCATGTAGGTGGTTAAAGAACCCTCTTCCGTGCAATTACTCGTTTAAAATACTCTGAAGTGTAAAGATATTTGCTTTTAAAGATAAGATAAAGATAAAGGGGGAAAAAGTCATTGGCTGTGCTTATAAAATAAACTGTGTTGCTTTAACATCTGATTTCTGTAAAATGGTGGCGCTAGAACTGTAAAACAACTGGTTTAATTACATTTAGCATATATATATTATTCAGCAACCAGTAAAACAACTGGTTTAATTACATTTAGCATATATATATTATTCAGCTGAGCTGAACTGTGCTGAACTGTGAACTGAGCCATACCTTTTAGGGGAATTTATATTTTTTTCTTTGAGGAGGCCCTGCTCTTCATCAAAAACTAATCAAGGAATGAATTTACCTATTTCCAATCCGGTAATGACGATTTTGATGAAAAATAAATATAAATATATACAATCCAAATTAATCATGAAAGCTTATTTCTCCAAAAATCAGGGTCTCCTGGTGCAAGATTCAGCGTGTGTGTAGAACTTATAAATTTGAGCACAGTTGCCAAAGACGCTTAGCAGAAAAATACAAAGTGGAATAATTGTAATGGCAAGGTGGTGAACCACTTGTTCGAACCCAGCTATTAAGGTCACTCTTATTATCCCTGGATGGAGTTCTACCACTTCATTTGCTTATGTGCAGCCGAAGCGAATAGGGTGTGACTGATAGTTTTCCATATAAATTAAAATGCCAAGGTGTGTTGTTGAACTAAACTTTCCATGTCGGAATTTGGTATCCATAGTTACTTAATACAGGGTGGCGCGGATGACCACATTTTAAATTGTTACCATGTGCTTAAAAACTAGAGCTGGGAGATTGAAATAAAGCAAATTTTAAGATTACTGGGACATAAGTCAAATTTTTAAGTGTGGAAGATAATATCCGATAAATGACGTCCGTGTCGATTTCCTCATTCACATTTTTCCACATTATCCACTTGACCGAAAAAATTTGACGCACGCGATCCATGAACGTGTGCAGTGGTTCCATTCTTGTTGGAACCATATGTCGACAGTGTCCATTTCGTTATCCTTTGAATAGGGGATGAAAAATCCGATTCCCTGACGAGATGTTAGAGAATGTGATGCGCAACTTCGCCCAGTGCCTATAAGAATGTGTAAATCGACAAGGCGTTATTATCGGACATTATCTTCCACACTTAAAAATTGGACTTATGTCCAGTAAACTTCCACATTTTTGCTTAAAAATTTGCTTTATATCAATCTCCTACCTCTAGTATTAAGCACATGGTGACCATTTAAAATGTGGTCATCCGCGCTGCCCGTTTTAAGAGATATATTATATTATAAGAGGGCAATTATTGGAAGAAGGTTGTCTGAATGGTTTCGGATCATTTATATCTATATATATCCAAGATCTAGCTACGTCAACATTTTTCTCCTCTATCGTATTAAAGTTTACTCACTGTCGTATCCTCTCTTTTTATACATTACTTACTCCTTTTATTTCAGTTTCATTTTCTTCTTCTTTTATTTTGATAATTCTTGGTCATTTAACCGACTACAGTATTAAAGTTCACGGTAACAATACTCACTAAAAAACTTTAACATAATATAACTATTTTCTAAATCTTCAAATGTTTTATCAGTGATGGCTTGGTATAAAAAAGAAGGGGATTTTATATAAGGTTAATGTGATGTCATTTGGTTATCTCTATTACGTCATTGAGTTCTTATATCCCTGCACAAACCCTTAACGATTCCAACTTCAAATCTTTCAATGGTCTGCCCTTTTTCCTCTTAGGTTTTTCAAGTTTTAACTTTAAAGAAAGGGCTTTATCCGGGTTTACCTTAAACTAAAAGGCCTAGATTCACTCTTTGATTCCCTTTTTCTACTTTTACTTGAGTGATTGATCCTCCTGATATAGATATATATATATATATGTATATATTTTTCAAAAAGTCTTATCTTAAGGTCGAGAGTATAAGGGTGGGCTCTTTTCCAACATTTACCCAGTTTGGATATTTCTTTTTCCCGTGTTTTTTTTTTCTCTTCTTTTTCCTGGCCGAAACAGAAGAAAAACTGAAGGATATAAATCAAACCTTGGCGTTTTCTATCTGGGAGTATAAAAAAAAGAAGCTTAAGAAAAAATAAAAAAAGGTTTTTTTTTCTCTCCTATTTTTTCCTCTCTTAGCATCGTTTTCATTGGGTTTGTGTAGCTACCCAATAATCGAACAAATTACTCCACGAGGCCTGCAAACAATCGAGAGAAAACATTTTTGATATTTTTTTCTTTACCATTCTGCTTACTTTTTCATAAGGAAAAAACTGGTTGTTTATTCAATAATATTAGAATTTTTGTAAAAATTGGATCTTTTGTACTACTTATTTGTTTTTTTGTCTTTTTTTAATAAGCTATTAAGGTATAAAAAAATACTACAACTAGTATTTGTTCGTTTTTAAAATATATATATATGTATATGTATATGTGCCTTAAATATATTTGTATTATTATATCATTTTCGAGGTTATTTACAAATTATCTATTTATTATTTTTTTAAGATACATTTTTGTATATTTCCATGTTAAAACTCACTTTTTTTTATTTATTCTTCAGTTAATCCGTTAAAATTTCTAAATTTTTCTTTCCCTCTAATGTATGTAGAGATAAATCCCTATAGACATTCTCTATAGAATCCCTAGGGACTCTATAGGGAATCCCTATAGACACAGACAGACTAATGCCCCTTATAGAAAAACCTCTACCAATTTGCATGGCACACAGCTAGTCCTCTCACTGGCCAAACCACATGACTATAAAATAAAAGGAAGTAAATTTCAAAATGGATTGTTACTAAAAACCAAAATTATGACATGCATTTATCTAAAACTTTTGAATTTTAAGAAAACAGTTTTCTTTCTTCAGAATGATCACAATGCTTTTGCAACCTTCAGTATTAAAATTAGATGGTTTAATTATTAAACCAGTATTTAAACAGTATTAAAATTAGAGATTTTGGAAATAGCCCTAAAAACAAAACAACTCACGTTTAGCGCAACCTAAGATCTTCAAACCAACAGAGAATTAACTGATTTGAAGGTACACGAGAGGACACAGGCCCTACCCTAACCCTCTAGTGATAATTTATCAACAAAGTATTCCTTGGGTATCTGACACCCAACCTCACCAGTTACCTGCAATGTTTGTTTGTTGGGGTCAAATTATGCAACTGAATTTTAAAGCAGTTATCCTCAACCGATTGAATTGACATTTTGTATACACGTTTAGTTTGGAGGACAATGCATGGTTAGCTAAGTGATGTCATTCGAAATCCAACATGGCTGACAGATGGTGGACTAATTATTTACAGACCATAAAAGCTTGTTTTAAAAATGTTTTAGCGAATTTTCAAAGAAAATTACGCTATTGCAATGGCTTCAAAATTTTTGTAATGCGAATTTTTGAAAATTTTTTCCATGGTAATCCGTTTCAGACCATTCTGAATCGATTCCTAAAATTTAACACTTTTTTTTATGTATGTATGTATATATGTATGTATATATGTGTCACTACAGACGATATCTCCCCTTAGGATGCACTTAAAAATTTCAAACAAATTTTAAAATGTCAATAATATCAAAAGAAAGGATGAGTTTGTTGGCCAGAATTTTTGGAGTTCATTTAGGGGTCAAATTTTTACAATTTAGGGTCAAAGATAGCATAAAAACGTGTTTTTTCCATTTTCCCCCCTTTTATGTGAAAATATGATAAAAGTGTAAATAACAACATTTACTGTACTCTTAAAGAGCTTTCCAACGACATGCATCTTGAAGGGTAAATACTATTTTGACTTTTGTACCCCGTACCCCTGTGTCCCAATTTTTTTTTTTTTCATCCGAGCTAATTCTAAACCAAAATTTTCCTATATTATCATAAGCCAATAAAACGCAGATTTCTTTGAAAATTCGCTCATTAAGTCATGGTGCATGACTGGACTTTTTTTACTATTAATTTTGTAGGAAATATTGTGTACTTAATATTTGATATAGTAGTTGTGTTATTTTTGCCAGGATCAATAGTTTGGATTTATGTATTAGCTAAAAAGCATGAGAAGTGACCTTTAAACTGGTCCTTCCCCCCCCCCCCCTAGAGACTTTTAGTATGTTGTACATTAGACACCAACGCAACTGTGCCTAGTGTCAAAACTCCGGATTATTTTCCGCTCGAAATGTCTAATTTGATGGGGCTGTATTAATTGAAATAAAACCATTGTTGCCAATACAATATACTAAATTATTTCGTTGTTTGCCTGATATTATGAGAACTTTATTCTGACATTCTATTCGAGTAAGCTCTTGTTTAAAACTACTGACCACTTTTTAAACCTGACACATCTTGGGTAAGATGTGTGTGATTAAAGGTATTCTAGAGTAATTTCATAGATTCGATAAATTAATAGCATATGAGTGAATATGTAAAGTGACTGACTGATTGCTAGTTGTATAAGCCCTTTGGCAGGCCCATCACAGGCTGTTGCGCCAAATATTATTATTAATATAATTAAATTGTAAAATACATTTCTTTCTCATTAATCAAGCCTAAATAACATTTATAGATAACAAAATAAATTATAATCATAATAAACTCATACTTATTTATTACGTTGTACTACGCTACAGTTAATCATAGCTCTAAAATTTAACATTAAACTCTTTTTATCTTTCTTAATGTTTAATTTAAATTTAGATGAAAAAATTATTTATTTAACTTTATAATTTAAGAAATTTAATTGAGTTTATAAGTATAATAAATAGCGGGTACTCTTGATAATCTTCTTTCTTTCAATTGAAGCCATATCGTTTTGTATTATCAAAGATTCTCTCGCCAGCTGAGAGGTAGATAAACGAGAAGGAGAATAAAAAAAAAGGCGTTTCAGTACAATAATACTATAAAAATCTAAGGCAAAATCCGATTATCTTCGAAGAAGTCGTTTTCTGAGAGAACCATTTTACTTGTTTTATTTCTTTCATTCCCTTCTTTTTAATGCTTCAACTGTATTCGTTTCTCCTTTTTTTTTTGAGTTGGACGGTCGTAACTTTTTCCCTTTTTTTCTTAGAATTGAAGAAGTGGTCTGTATTATGACTATTTTTTTCCTCTCTTGCGTTTTACGGTATGCTACACTAGTATAAAATCCAATAATGTACGGGGTCTCTATATAACGTTATATACCATACGAATAATTTTAGTTTAGTGTATACCGTGAAAAGAGGTTACTAAAAAAAAAAAAAAAAAAAAAAAAAAAAAGAATTCACGGATAAAGAGAAATTTTACCTATTTATATCATATATAAAAAAAACATATATAACATATCATATATTTAAAACTATTGTAATGCTTCTATGGTCGTTTTCTTTCTTAAATAATGTTATGCTAATTGTATTTAAAAATAGACTGCCAATTAGTGTGGCACATTGCTTCCTCGTATCCTATCACGTACTTTATTGATTTTATGCTTTTATAAGCCATTAGTGTCTAATTTATTTAATTGTTTTTCCCGTTTTTTTAAAATGTTAAAATTGTTTTAATTTTTTTACATGAATTAAAGTATTAATCTAGCAAAATTTAAAGATTGTTGAAATACGGTTGAAATTAATCTGGGGCTATCTCCAGTCTACATTCTACAAACCATCCAAATTTTATAAAAATCAGATGAGTACTTCTTACTGGAAGATTTAGGTGTAAACAAGCGTATGTGCGTATGTTGAAAGTGTAAGAAGGTTGAATCTAATTTGGGACAAACAATGGGCTAATTATGACCTACCATCAAAGTTAATTAAAATTGGGCGTGTAGTTTTAAGATATGTTGGTTCGCAAAAATTGAGTGACACACCGGCTGACAGACAGACATGGAACCAAAAATTTTCTTTGTCTGAAACGGATTTCCGTCTTGGAATTTTTGATCGGAGACATAAAATATTTTCGTTCTTCAGAACGATCACATAGCTTCCGCGTTACCTTCGGTAAGCTCTGAAGCAAAATTACTTTTATTTCTCTTAAAAATATTCTTTTTCCTTGAGGCCTATGTCACATGCTCACCAGCGTCTTCTAGCTTGAAGGCTACTACGTATTTATGAAATTAAGAGAAGAGTAACGAATCTGTTGGATTCTAACTTGATAAAATGTTGACCAATTTTTACAAATTATAATTATAATTAATAATATGTATATTAAATCATTGTTATTTTTAGGCCCGTAGATGCCCAGGTGTGGGCAAAATATCGCCCAAATATTATAAATATGAATTAAAAATTAATAATGTTTTTATTTTTAATTATTAATTATTATATTATTAAGACCGTAAGGAGATGAAGTGTATTTATTCATGAAATTTCACATTCATTACCCTTTTTTAATTTTTTTTAAATGTAGTTATAAAGATAATTTATTGTGATGACTTCGATTTGATACGGTAATTTATACGTGTCGTCTTTTTTTATTTATAGGTCTCTTTTTATTTATAGGTCTCTTGAGTCCGAAAAAGTGTTTTTGTTTTTTTTAAATGTCGGTCTGTAGTTGTTCCAGACGGGTGAAGCCTACGCTACTATGGCCAATTAAAAAAAAAAAAAAAAAAAAACATACCCCTATGCGAAATCGAGAAATTTGGGGTCACAAAATAGCTCTAACGTATAGACAGTGAGAGGCTAACTTCGATTCCCCGCCAGGTAGGAGTTATTAATTTTGTAAGTTTTGATATAATATCCACTACTTATTAAATATAACTATGAACATCTAAAAAATGGAAAACTCCGGAATAATTAGGTGATCATGTACTCGTACATGAGAAAGTTTTGTACGAATTGTATCGAATAGATTTTTTAATTGTATTTATAATTATAGTCACACATACACACAAGTACGTATATTTATATGTTTATAATATCAAAGGGTTAAATTAATATTTAAAAAAAATAATATCCTTGTTTCCTTTAGAATAAGTAATACGTTTTCGTGAGAATAAAAATATAATTAAACAACTGCATAATTGGTGTCCACTCCCTCATAACAATTTAAATTAATCAAATATAAATTTAAATTTAAATTACTTTTCATGCAAAATTATTATTATTATGTTATTGTTCAAGTATATTAAGTTAATTTATTTCAAACAAAATTGGTTTTTTACTGTGTTAATTTTTTTTAGTTGAGAAATTTTATGTTGGATTTAAAAAATATATATTTTCCTATTTGAGGGTAATTACACTTAAATGTTTGAATGTATTATAAGTAGGCTCTAAAACTATAATAGTTATTATTATTCTGGTATAAAGCAGTAAACTCTCCTCAATAGCTCTATTAAAGAGACACCGCCATTCAACCGCAATAATCATAATCCGTGACGCAGCAGCCGGTGGAGGGTTTTAGGCCAGCCAAAGGGGTTAAATAACGATTTACAATAATATATTATTTTTAGCCACACCAACTTGTCGCTCTTTATAATTATTGATATAACCGCAAGCGTTCAGTATTAGCGGATGAGAGATGGTTTCACGAAGAACCAAAATGAAGCCGTGAGAATGATTTCTTAATATTAATAATTTAATTAACACATTTGGTATTAAAGATTAATCAAATACATACATAGTAAAAAATGTTAAAAAGCTCGAAAGGTGTAATCCAGTCCAATTTAACTAGTAGGGGTGGGGGTTTACCCTCGACGATGGAGCTGCTCCATTACATACTCATAAAAATGTAGAATTAATAGGGAAGAAACCCAATCGCTATCTTACTGTTTTGACGCCAATTCTACCTTTCTAATCTGCAGTAGTCTGATGGCTGTGTGGTCTAAGGGGCTGGTCCTAATATCAGGGGGTATCAAGTTCGGAACCCGTCAAGATTGGTGAATTATTTACAAGTATACACGGGAATTAGTTCCTCTTTTCTCTGGTACTATGGGACGCTACTGTCTATTCTAAACTGTAAGGAGGTGGTTCTCCCTCACTCTAATCTTGGAGATTCTCGTATAGAAGGCCCCCATATACACTTCAACTAATTATCCGTATTGGTTGTGTTGTAGTTGAAGTTGGAGAGTGTATAGGCAGGTTGAAGGGGCCCATACACGTTGCGATTTGTTGGATATAAACATAGTTAGTTAGTTAGAAGCGTTTATTTACAAATGAAAGCCTTGGTCATCTGACCGTTAGGCGAGATTCGGCCTTATTATAAGGTTTGCATTATAATCATTAACAAGTAACTCAATATTAACAGAAAAATTAATAAATAATAAGTAAGGAATGAAATATATATATATCTGCATTATGTATGTTGTCTACACACATACATACGAGCATCTACATAGATAGAAACACACATTAAAAAATCATCGGAATAACATAGTAAAGAATAAATCAATAAATAGTAATAGTATTTTTTTTTCCTTTCTTCCCCCAATATATAATCATATGTATATGTTTATGAAACCTGTTTTTAGTTTATTATGAAGTTGTTTAACTTGGTTGTACAACAAATCGCACCGTGTATAGGCCCCTTCAACCTGCCCATACACTCTTCAACTTCAACTACTATACAACCAATTTGGACAATAAAACATGTATGTTTATGAAACTTGTTTTTAGTTTATTATAATGTTGTTCAATTTGTTTGTACTCGCATCTTGCATGAGCTCGGTTGTTCAACTTAATTGTAAAGCAAATCGCACCTTTTTTTGGCCCCTTGAGAGACAGAATCACAAGTTGAAATTACCCTATTGAAGACATCAAACCCTTTTGACATTTTTGGGCAGATTATAATGTTGTGCCAACCTGTTAAGTTGTTCAACTAAGTTGAAAGTCACGGTTGGACAACAAGTTGATGTGTGCATGGGGCCCTAAGAGGGAAGTTAACTATCTTCTCTATTTATTATCTCTATTTATGTAATTATTTTTTAAATCCCCTGCCTCTACACTGGCGAGCTTATTGTAGCATCTGATTGTTTTATGTAGGGCTATGGCTATGAGTCTCGTGAATGTATAAGGGATTAAGTTTTTAGATTGTGATAATGTGACTAATGAAAGTTGCAGAATAATGTGTTATGTGTTACTGTTGGAGTATAAAGCACTTTGGATGTCATAGTTTCAGGAGGCATTGTTAAATGAATATTCAGTTTTAGACAGTTGGTATAATAGTTTCAAATAGACATGGTAGATTAGATTAGAAAGTTGTGAAGTGACAGTGAGTCTGGATGTTTTGAAAGTAAATTATTGATTTGTGAAATCCCGTTGTATTGCAGTATATTATTTGATCTGTATTAAACCTTTACTATTTCACTTTCATCAATATAAATGATTTTTAATCGAAGAATTTTAAATCACTACGTGTAAGTTCTATTAAGAATCAGTAAATTTCCGAATAAAAAGAATTAGCTAGTTCCCAAACAGATGCAAGGAAGCGAAAAACTTCCTCAATACTTCAATATTAATATATATAATTATATATATATATATATATATATATATATATATATATATATATATATATATATATATATATATATATATATATATATATATATATATATATATATATATGGATGATGTAATAAGGAAAATGTCGCCTATTTTACAGTCTGACGAATTTGAATAATGTAGCCAATATGAAAAGTTGAGGAACGACAATACAATACGAAAAATTAAGGTTCACTTCAGAATTACTTTATCTTTTTTTCTATCCGTCCCTCTTCAACCTAGTCCTCGACCGATATCACTGCCAGTGAATTTTAAATTCACTCAAAAAGAAGAGAAAAAGAATTACAAAAAGGACGTTATAAAAAAGTGCGAGAGACCAAGAATTGAGTTGGGTATAAAAAGGTAGATTTCATGAATTTCACAAAAGCCCTAAAAAAGATCAGCCCGTAGGGAATAAAAACCTGGGAAGATAGTCGAGAAGCAGTTATCCCCAGGACCTGATTTTATAAAAAGCTTCGCTGTTTTTGTAAGCTAGCAAGAATTTTTCTTTTCTTTATAACCTTGCTCAACGTTTTAATATCCACCTACCGAAAACAGCAACAGAAACTTTTGTAAATTGTCTAGTTTCATTTTTTTAGATTATTTTATTACATTTTTTTTTTCGTATCTTCCGAAAAAATATTAAAAATAGTGAAAAATATAGAAGAACGGACATTGTGAGTTCAAAAGCAAACCTTTTTTAAAGGAATCCAAATTAAAGCATCATTCGCCAAATGTAAACCTTTTTTTCTATTGAATTTTTTAACAGGAGTTATTTTTTATTTCTTTTTTATTCTTTCCTACTCTCTCTCCCTCTTTGAACTGTTGAAATATTCTCTAGTAGTTCGGTGTTCAAATTAAATCTGTGAGCATTCATAGCCAGAAAAAAAAAAAAAAAAAAATGAAATTCCACATTGTATCTTATAAATTAAAGAGATTTAAAAAAAAAATAAATAAATAAATCAAAGAAAATGTATTAAATAATTTCTAATTACTTATGTAAATATAAAAAAGATAGTATTAACTTCATGAATAGTTTCTTATTTAATAACGACATCTTATCCGTGTAAGAAAAAGATTATCTCTTAATTAACTGATGTATTGTTTTTATATCACCAATGTAATACCGTGTTTTTGCACACTGCAATAGGCTACACAATTTGTGAGAGACACCAAGGGATGTGCCACGCAAGCGTGACCCATAGGAACTGTTCCAACATCAGACATTGCGTCATTAATATGTTGGCTCGGCTTTACGCCATGTCCTGCATCGTTTCGTCGCGTCCGACTCATCAGGGGCCCGACGATGCCCACCCAACTCTGGACCTATACTAGATCAAGCTCTCATGCCGCCATTCTTGCTTGGCTGACAAAACACATCAGCAATGGGTCACGCTTGCGTGGCACATCCCTTGGTGTCTCTCACAAATTGTGTATTGTTTTTATAACTTCATTTTTATTACTAACTGAAAACAATACGATTGCGTGCTGATCTATAATTATAATTAGGTTGTCTTCACTAAAAGTAATAGTGAGAATTACAGATCATAAGCATAACTTCGAATTTGATCTAATAAGAAAATTAAGGATTTGAAAACTTCTCATCTGTATTATTTAAGCCATTTTAAACAGTTATAATGCATTGTATACCCGGTTCCTTGCTCTAGAAGGGAAAAGCATAAATTCTTATAATTAAAATCTGATTCTCGAAAATGCTAATTAAATTTTCAGAGCTCATACTATATTTGATAAATGTAATTTTGGTATTTGAGCTTATCGAAGGTGCGGGATGCCATTGAGTTCATTCTGTTTTTCTTTTGTCCAAATTAAAAATAAATATTTAGACATCAGGGAATATTATTGGATTCTGATGAACTTTTATTTATATGATTGTTATTTTATATTTATATGATTCTAATGAAATTTGGAGTAAGTCAAATTTGTTGGCCTTCAGGCAATATGATATTACGTTCATCCTTCTGCGCATATGCCTTTCTAACAATAATATTTTTACAATATATATTGTGTGTATTTGTTTTCGTTTTTGTACCAAATTCATCTTTTTCGCAATTTAGTCCCCAAAAAAATGTCGAGTAAGCATATGCCCATTTCTCAATGATCATGTGGCGCTTTCAGGAAAAACTTCTGCTTTTTATAAGCTTTCAAATGGTATAATTAAATTTTAAGATAACGGACTTGTTTTTGAATAATGGTGGATTGAATGTTACCAGACGTTAAATGTTTTGGTCAGGATCACAACCAATTCTCGTACAAATGCAAAAAAGATTTCCCTGAACGAAACCACAAAACTTCGGGGTCTTATAGGAAATTTGTCGCTGAACAAAAAAGTACCTATAAACATGGATCCGGAACAGCTTCGTTTTTGAGGTATTCGCAAAAAAACATTATAAAAACATAATTTTTGGACGTTTATCTTTCAAATTCTAAAATTCTACGATTTGTACCATAATACTCCTTGAAGCAAATCTTGTAGAGAGTCGAATTACTCTAATCTTAGTGTAGTCTGATGTAATAGCTCTACATCAAAATCCTTTAAAATTGAGCGTTAATGGAGATCACCTTAATGGATTTACTAATTAAGAGACAGGGACGTAGAATTTCAAACTTTCGCTGAAAATCAGGGGTTTGCTGAACAAAGCTGGGATTGATATCAGTCAACGAAATATTCTTTTCTCTACAAGGCGTTTTATGGTCAGAAATAGAGTATTGGAGAATTTTAAAGATAAACGTCTAAAAATTATGTTTTTTGCGAATATCTCAAAAACGAGGCTGTTCCGGATCCATGTTTATAGGAACTTTTTTGTTCAGCGTAAAATTTCCTATAAGAGCTCAAGTTTTGTGGTTGTTACGTCCGGGGAAACATTTTTTGCATTTGTACAAGAATTGGTTGACATCCTGACAGAAAAATTTTACGTCTGGTAACATTCAATCCACCATTATTGGAAAACTAGTCCGTTCATCTTACTTTTTTTATTTTTTTTTTTTAATAATTCCTTTATTTATCAAACATGTATAAATAAAATACAAAATATTAAATAATGATACAATAATAAAAGAATAATACCTTTCATTGGAACTGTCCTCCCACTATAAGACCCATAGTCTTGAAAACACAACAAACTTATAATTAAACTTAAACACCAACAAACTTTAATTATATTATTCGAAAGCTTATAAAAAGCAGAAGTTTTCCTGAAGTCGCCACACTTCTAAAATCCCTCAATTAAGTGTAAAAACCTGAGGCATTTCGAGGTCGAATTTTAAAAAATCTAAATTTTCAATTGTAAGAGGACTTGAAAGATGTTTAGCAGCTGATAATTTGGGAAAAATGAGTGATTCTTAAAGGTTATTTTTTTATGCTCTATAAAATTGTTCCTTAGCCCAATTTCTCTATATCATTTAGTTTTTGAGATATTATGCATTTTTTGAAAAATTTCGTGAAACACTTAAAAAAAAGAAGATATAAATCAATAACTAGAAGAACTATTGAGAAATGGGCATATGCTTACTCGACATTTCTTTTTGCATTTGACCCATAGAATCCGCCAATTTCGATGTGACATTTTATCGCGGGTCACCCTGTATACATAGGCTATCTTAATAACGCTGGGACAATTATGCTGGTTAACAAATTCGCCCTATTTGTTAAATTGCCTACGGATCCTTTGTGTGTGCTGAAAACACATACTCGGTCAATTTTTTTAAAATCCTTTGTTGTAACTTTTATTTGGCTTGTTTGTGGGTGTGGGTGTCCTCTCTCATCAAAATCATTCGAGTGCTAATTAACCCTCTTCCAGTCATCCAATCGAGCTGAAACTTCGCACATTGACTCTGTACCAATACAAAAACATTGTACCAAATTTTAGGGGTCACCCTCTATTGCACACAATGATTAATGACGTTGCTAGTAAAAACCAATAACTGTGATTGTTACAAAAAGGTTCGAAGCGTGTTTATATAAATAAACAACTAGCCGATGACTGATACAACCAAAATTCAAAAAACTTGTATGTAAAAACTTTGTTATTCTAGGCTAGTATTATTCTTTTTGTGACCTACCTTTTATCTTTAATAATCAGAATAATATATACTTCTATATTTTTTTTTTTTTAATTATTTTGCTAATTCTTAAATAAATAAGCTTGATGACTGTATTACATATTTGAATTCCTTTACTCCACTAATAACTATTAATTAGTATATCTGCAGCGAAACTTACTTTTTGCTTCCAAGTTTGAAAGTAGTAAACCATATAGTTTTTCCACTAATAACTGTATATAATACAGGTTCACCTTAAAACCTGAAAGAATGAAGAATATGAAGAATAAAGTGTTATACAGTAAATAAGGAAAACATTTTTTAGATATTTGTCGCAAAAATATTATATTCTTTCTTTCTCCTACACAGTTATTAATGGAGAAATCCTGTTTTTATACATACAAAAATGACTCGACTGCCAAGCCCTTTCATATTATTTAATACATTTTTTTTTTTAAATAAATAAAAGGTTTTTATCTCTCTTGTGAATTTTCTAACACTGATGATGCCCGAGAGGCCAAAAGTCGGCTGCTCAAATTATTTTGTTTATTTGTAGAGAGACGTTCATATTTTTTTCTTTTTTATCAACTCCATTCGTTCACTTATCTGTGTGAGTATGTTTTTGTTTGTGTGTGTCTATATAGAAATTTCAAATACCAATGACTGGCTCATCAGGATATATTTAGAACCACTGGATTAAAGACTATTAAAGCCCCTTGGTTCTTACGATTATAACTGCAGGAGGACAAAACCTCTATTTTTTCCTGGCTTAGTAAAATAAGTGGTATTTTTCTTGATGGTAGTAAGTATACCTAATAAATAAATAAAACAACCTACTCCGTAGCGAAGTTTATGAATCTAGCTTGGGTTTATTTTTGGGTTTATTTAGGGATAAAGGAACTGTGAAAGAGTGAGATTTTTATAAAATGATCGTAGACATGTCAATTTAAGAAAATAAATTTTGTTGTTATCAATTACAAAAAATCGATAAATAAAATTACCTATACTTGTTTTTCTTTTCTTAGAATTTTAATTACTAACCAAATTAAAAAAAAGGCAAAAAACAAAAGAAACCTTAACAATCAAGGAAAGTAATGGTCAATAATTAATAATCGACCTAAACCCTGTTCTTACGAAAAAGAACAAAAAAAAAATCCATTATAATTAACAAAGCCTTTTTTCCATCTTTAAGTTAGGGTAAAAAAAATATATAAATACATAAATAATAATACCTCGTATTCTTAAAAAAGTCATTTAAGTGTCACGAAAAGATAATTTAAAAAGGGTTGAATAGAAAATATTATATATATATTTTTTTATTAACTTTCAGAGTGAGAAAATTTGTGTTGTATTGAACAGAAAAAGTAAGTTAATCACGTAATATAGTTAATACTTATTGATCATAAGTTCCTTACCATAATTTTTGTTGTTAGATTCGCATTTTCAAAATAATTTTTGATAATTATTTTTATAAGTCGCATTAATGTGTAATATAGACTATTTTAGATATAGATAAATGTGACTCTATGGTGTGCCTATAATTAGACCTCTAAGCATTTTACTTCTTTCTATTAAATATATATATATTATATATTTCTTAATTATTAAATAAGTTTGGTCTGGTTAAGAAATAAGTCCAGTGACTAAGATAGAGTAGGATATATGTATACTAAACTCTGCGTAGTACAAGGTTAAAGGAGAAATAAGAAAATATACTGTGTGCTAGAAAAGGTTAGAGCAGATAGGGTAATTGGGGTTTACTCCCTAATATTTTGTTTGTTTTTAAAGTTTTGTACATTAAAAAATCGATTATTTTGGGTAGCATATTTTACCAAAAATTTATTTATAATTTTATAAAGTTTCGTACATTAAAAATGATGTGCGTATAATATGCAAGAGCCAAAAATGTATTTTTAATTCTGAAATATACAAAGTTGTTATTTACATAAAAGTTGATTATTATTATAATTTTATGAATTGTATATTTTATATTATATTAAGGATTGAAGAACATGGCGGTCATTTAATACTGAATACTGTTTTAAAACGTAAATATATGAATAAGGTATATTAATCCTATTGGTCATACGCAATCACTAATGTTTTAGTAACACCATTTTTTAGGGTTTCGAGGTCATCCTAGAAACCCTTATGCCTTTGGTAGTTCGTCTGTCCGTCCTTCGCATCTTGGATCATATCTCCCGACATACTGCAGCTAGAGATTTGAAATTTATTATACAACTTAAACTCGTTTGCCCAAAAAGAGGAAAAATGTTGTGGATCACAACTCGGAATTTCTTCGATCAGCGAGTAATAACTGATCACATCATTTAGGGTATCATTTTAAAGGTATTGATATGTAGACCACAAATATAAACCTATCGCGTTTCCAAAAGGGTGGCTATTCTACCCCCAAATTTACCAAATCGAAACCCCAAATAATGTCCCCACCCCCCGCTACCCTTTTTTTAATGGCGGCATTTTTCCCCAAAATAACCAAATTAGTGCATACCTAAAATGCTAAAGAATGATAAGCACACCTTGCTCCCCTAAAGTGCAACTTTTTATACATATTGTAGTAAAAAAAAAAACCATAATGTAGAAAATATGAATTTTATGACCGAAGAAACCCTTTTAGTAGCTTCCTGGCAAGTACTTGATGGGATTTTTCCAAAAATCCAGTGATAAAAACGCCTGCCAGGATGAAGCCACGTGCTATAATAATTGGCAGACTTTTTGTTTTATTAGTATTTGTTTGGTTTTAGTGAAGACAGTTTAAGCTTTTATTTAGTGTTCGACTTTTTAATGAATGTATAAGTTAAGAGTGGGGGACAGAAAAATTTGGAGGGAATAAATCACTCTTATTACACTTCGAGTCCGCATAGTCGATCATCTAGAATAATCGATGATTAGGTTTCAATCTAGATGTTTTGTCAGATTAACAAATTGAAAATCAATATGTCAAATGCAATCAACAGTCTGTCAATATTATTGTGTAAGCGTAGTATATTATGTCATCTAGATATTATATTTGGTATAATAAAGACATTATATATTGTGTTGTAAATAATGATGTAATTGTGTAAATGTGACTTTAATTCATTATGTTCTGATTGATTATCTATATATATAAAATTCTCGGCCACGGTGTTTGATCCCGAACTCCTCCGAAACGGCTTGACCGATTTTAATGTTTTTTTTTGTATTGACCGGTAGGTCTGAGAATAGGATGTTATCTATTTTTTATGCCCCTAAGTGATAAGGGGGGCCCCCCCAAAATTTTATTTTTATAATTTTTTGGCCAAAGTTTTTTAATTTCATTATTTTATGATTTGGCATTAAAAAATACTTATAAACCCTAAAATTTTACCTTTTTACCACCCCTAAGTGATGAGGGAGGCCCCCCCCCTTTTTTCGGTAAAATTTGTTTATTTTATTTTATTTTTTTTTAGATTTGGCATTAAAAAATACTAATAACCCTTACTTTTAACATCCCCTAAGTGATGAGGAAGCCCCCCCCCCCCCCAAAAAAAAAATTGATTTTGTGGACAAAAATTTTTAATTTTATATTTTTATGATTTGGCATTAAAAAATACTTATAACCCTAAATGTTAACCTTTTTACCACCCCTATGTGTTAAGCCCCCCCCCCCTCCCTAAAACAGTAATTGGTTTTTATTTTTTGGACAAAATGTTTTAATTTTTTTTTTACTTTTCCTCACTACTAATAGTAGGAAAAGTATTGGTTTCACCAAAAAATTGTTTTCGAGATTTCAACGGAATTATCCGTTTTAGGTGTTTTTAAGACCTCCTGAGTGGTTTTCAGCATGACGTATATATGTGTGTATGTGTATGTGTGTTATCATCGTACCGTCCAAGGTATTTAACCTAGAGAGTTGAAACTTGGCAGAAAAATCAGACCTAACCTGTAGTTGTGCCGCCCGGAAAATCAACTTTTCCGCCATCATGAACCCAGTTTTCTAATTAATTTCTCTGTTATTGTAATTATTATTATCAATCGATCAGTTATCCCCCCCAGGTGTCTTCCGGTATCACTTCACACCCAGCAAACAGTTTGGAGTAGGGATGAGAACGAAGCCGGTCTCATATCATTCTCACACAATAAGCTTTCTCACTATTTTGATAGGCCTCATCGTCCACAGCACTCCATTCCCCTTTCAGTCATAAACCACATCCCCTCACACTTACAATGAGTTAGTTATTTTTAATTAACTTCCAAAATATTCAATAGAAATAATTTATACGACAAAACAACGTTTGCCGGGTCAGGCTAGAACAGACATTTTTTGTGTATATTTGGTAGGTCTGAGAATAGGTCGTAAACTATTTTTTATAGCCCTAAGTGATAAGAGTGGAACACCTCAATTTTTTATTTTTTGGACAAAATTGTTTAATTTTTTATTATTATTTGGGATTAAAAAATACTTATAATCCTAAATTTTTACCCTTTTACCACCAGCCCCCATTTTTTAATAGCGATATTAGTACTGTAATAATCTACAGTACCACCACTTGACTACATCCATCCACTTTCAGTGGTGGGTAACTGATCAATTATCAATTGACCAGTTATCCCCGCCAGGCGTCTACCGGCGTCACTTCTCACCCAGCTAACAGCACGGAGTAGGGATTACATTTTAAATTTATAAATTATTAAATTATTATAATTATTATTATTAAATTATTAAATATAATATCATACAATCCCATTGCACTTAGAGATTGATATTGATTTTTTTTTAATTATCATAATTAGTGATAGCAAATATGGCTAACATTTTTTAATGTACATATAACTTTTAAGAGATATAATTTTAAATATATACTACTTAAGTTAATAAAGTAATATGAATTAAAAAATAAATGCTTGGTCTATTATTATTTTGATAGGCCGTCATTGTTCACAGAGCTTCATTCCTCTTTCAGTCATAGATCACGTCCCCACACACTTACAATACGTTAGTTATTTTTTATTTAACTACCAAATTATTCACTAGAAATATTTTATATGGCAAAACAACGTTTGCCGGGTCAGCTAGTTACTATAAATAATAATGATATACTGTTAGAAACTGTAAGAAATAATAATACATACATAATATACTTTTAGTTACTTAAAAAAAATTAATTGTGGAATAAATAATATACCTAATAAACATAATAAATACATTTCTACTGAAACATTGTTATACAAGCGGTCACTAACATTTTATTTATAATAAATGAATATCCGAAAAGGTCAATTTATTAAAAATATTGAATTAGCAAACCAAAATTGTATAGAGATGTCTCGAATCACGTTAACGTATTTGTATCGATCAGAATTGTTACCACAAATAATTGGTAACCCAATACCATTAGGTAAATTCAATACTAATCCGATGAAAATTGAAACTGGAAACCAAATGTATAAAATAAAGCATTGGAATGTGGATTTGAGTAGATTAAGTTTTATCCTATCCTATCAACTTTTATATTCATATATGCGTGTTGGTGTGTGTGTCTGTTTCGGTCTTTCTATTATGCATACATGTTACATGGAAAGACATGTAATGTATGTTTTATTCTCTTAACAACTCTAAAAAAACATAACTATAAAATATATTTATAATACACATTATATACGGCCGAAGGTAACGTGTAAACCAAAATTAGACTAGACAGTCTACTATTAAACGTTTTTAGTGATTGTTATATGAGCAGTGATGTTTCACACTGATGATCACATATTTGACACTGATGATCACATGTTTCACACGTATGATCACATGTCTCGCATGTTTAACACTGATGATCACATATTTGACAGTGATGATCGCATGATTTACACCGATGATCACATCAAGAAGATGTTTTAAGTGGCCGATCTCCCATTTTATAATAACCTTATATTGATGAACTCAGCACTTACAAATATTTACAATGATAATAGTTAAATTTTAAGTGAAGATTAAGATTGTCTATACTATAAACTAAGTGTATCGGGTCAATTTTTATTAATAATTACATTGTTAGGCACTTCTTTAGATAGTTACTCCCCTTATCAAATCAGAAGTGTGATATTCCTTTGTCCCAAACTAGGGGTCTAAATATCCCTTTTTCTTAATAGATATATAGTCAAAGTCATTTTTATCCTAAAACAACAACACATAGGGGAGTAACAATCTAAAGAAGTTCCCATTGTTATATACTGTTTTCCATGTAATCTGTTTTTTTTATATATTATTACAATTTTTTTCTTTCAGGGAGATTCAAGGTATGTGCGAGTTGCAGTATTATCTCTTAAAGGAGCAACCAAGTCTAATAGGAGTACCAGTGGAACTTGAAGAAAGGAAGAGAGAAACGCTGTACAAAGCTACTTTTGTCAGGTATGTAGGTATTTAGCAAATACTAATTATAAATAACTATATGGTAAAGCTAGTCTTAACAGATACTTCTGCATAGTGGCTAATTTTCTAACACGGAAGTGTTAGAATATATTATGCTAATTTGAATGTATTAAAATGGAAAAGTGACGAGGAACACATATATTGTTTTAATGTTCTCTTAAAAGCTGTATTTATTATAAAATGGCTAATAATAAACATTAGTCAGAGCAGTAGATAGAATTCAATAACTAGGTGTATGAAATAGATTAATCCTTCGTCCTGCGTCAATACTGGGTAATAAACAAAACATTAATTATTATTAAAATGTATAATATTATGCAATAATTAAAGGTTTTTTATTATATTTAAACTTTGATTGAGTTAACGTTGAAAATAATTTAGTAAAAAAAATAGTATTATCAATTAAGGTTAAAGCAAGAGAAAGTCGTGGAATGTTTAAAAAAGAAAAAAAAATCGATAATTTGTTTTTAAATAATTAAACTTGGCCTCCTTAGCCCAGAGGGAGTTTTAGTATAAAATACTTCACCGCCATCCAGAGGTTAAAACTAGCTTACAGCCAAGGGCTTTTGCTTAAGGTAAGAACTTTCCCAGGGTATAACACTGCCAAGGCATGTATTAGCCCTGATTTCATTTGGAATTCAGCCATTCCTATATAATCTGATTACAGATTACCTAAATAAAATATATTACAAGTCTTAGGGGACTTGATGATTTTAAACTTAACTTTAAGCTTAATTGTTATAACCAAGGATAATAGAGTAGTTAGTCAAATATTGTTAAATTATTAGTACAACCTTTAAACGATGTTATCATTTTATTTCTAGTAGCTTTAATAAAATTATAAAGTAACTTAAGTATAAGCTCTTTTAGGCGTGCACTTTTCGATTTCAGTGTCAATGTCTATTTTTCTAACGAATGTAATAAAAGTCATGATTCAATGGCTTCTTATAGTTTATTTAATAATATAAAAACATTAATAAAGCTACTTAAAATTGTTTGTGAAATAAAAGTTTGAAATCTTACGATCATTATTTAAGGGCTAAGGACCGTAAAAATCTCGAGTGTAATACTTACAGTTTTTACTCCCTTTTCCAAAATGCTTTTAAATCGACTAACGAGTTCCGAAGAACTTTTATGAAGATTATTTTTGAAATTTAAAGTCAGAATTCTGATAATTTTAGGGAACTAAATAAAATATTTTATGCATAGTTTATGTTCTATGTTTGTTTTTAGAGTGTGCATTATATAATCTATTTTTTTTCATAAATCGAAGGCCCAAAATGATGATGCGTATTATTCTCGAATGCGTTTTTTTTTATTATTACTATTTATTATTGTGCGTACTATTATTTGTAAATTAAACATCAGAGTATTGATGAATACATAACTACATACATATGTTTGGCATAGCTAATTTTTGGCAGTATATACTGAAGTTAAAACGTAGACAAAATGTTGGACAAGCTTCTTGTGAGAGAGTATAGGTATCGGCGGAAACGTTCTCAAATATCAATATTAAATTTCTAAAGTCCCTTAGAATTCTACGAGAAGTGATAAATATTATAATATAATTGAAGTGAGCGTAAGCGAGCTTCTTACATTCGACAAACTATGCATGCTGTCTGACTGTCAGTAACGCTTACGTGTCCGACGATAACTCGAGTAAAAGTTAACCGATTTAGTTGAAATTTAGTTTACATGTTCCTTTAACTAATTACTAATGCAGGGGCTAAGTTCGTTGGACAGCGTTATCCGTCCAAGAGTTCGAGCGCAAAGCTCGCCTAAACATGAGCTACAAAATTAAAATTGGAATTTCAGGACGGGAAAAGGGTTTAAAACGATTTTTATTAGGGTCTAAATTACAATTGAAACAGGCATGTAAAATTTTAACTTTATACAAGCATAGGTTTTCGAGTTGTGAAGTGGTACATTTATAGTAATAGTTTAAAAGCTACGGCGGTCTACATATAGATTTATCTAGGAAGGTGAGCTTTGTACCTAGTATCCCCACTCTACTCCACACTACCCTCTTCCACTTACCTTCAAGTATGACATTCATCATGATTAATAAATTCCATATTTATTATTTTATTGCAATACGCTCGCTTCAATGATAGATCCAATTTTTTAATTTAAATCAAATTATAATTATTATTAACAACGGGAGATAGACAGAGAAACAAATAGACTCCAGAGCCGGGACTCGAACCACGGGCCTCTATATAATAATTATAATTTTATTTACATTAAAATTTAAACTTTCCGTAGTACTACCAAAATACTACCAATAACTTAAAAATGAATTTCCAATTTTTTGTTGAAGTTTGAACCCTTTTTATTGTATAATATGAACTTAATGGTTTTAGGATTCCTTTCCTCCCTACAAAAAAATCAAGAAATTTGTTCAAATAAATAGTTAGTAGCCATATTAAATAATTAAAAAAATGTTTCGTGAAATTCAAGTTATAAACATAATTAAAATGTACACATATTATGTAAGTTCATATTATTTTAATATATTAAGAGATATGCAGTCGCATTGCTAATATAGAATCTTGAGTGAATAATATTAATTTAATTAAGTTCGCTCTGAATTATTTCTAAATTAATTTAGAATTAGTACATGCATTGTTAAATTAAATATTAAATCATATATTAATAACCAAATTGAAATTACCTGAATAGTAATTTATTGATTACCTAATTAATTTATAGAAATACCGAAGGTAACTGTAACAATGTGATTATTCCTAAGAACAAAATTAATTGTTCTTCAAATTAAAAGTTTCTTTGTCAGAAACGCATTTTGGGCTACAGAAAGTTTGGTCTTATCTTACATTTTTAATTTTAATGAAATGGATAGTACGTCAAATTTAGCCCATCGTTGCTTCCATATTTATTTTTTGCATATTTACGTTTTGAAAATTTTGAGGGTAGATCAAAATTGGTCCATATTGGACACATATTAATCAAACTTTCTTTTTTTTAACATATTTTAATAAACAACTATATGTCTATTTAAATAAAAGAAGTCAGATGCTAGAGCTCAAGGATTCAGTTTTAGGCTGTTTTTAGACAAAATTACATTACGTAATGATTCTAAAATTTTGACTTATAATCTTTTAATAATGGAACAGCATGACTAATCTAGAAGGTTTGAGAATATCCCAAACAAGGGATGAAATATCTCCTTTTTAAAGAAAAATAATAGATTAATTTATTTCCCCTGTAGATTCTTAATTTTTTAAAAATATACAAATTAATGGGGACAGCACAGAGAAAAGAAAAAATGTATATATTTTTTAAAAGTAATCATCCGGTTTTGAATAAATGTGAATGGTTTTTGGAATGTTGTCCACATATGATTCCATATTGATGATATAATCATCTGCAGACATTCAATGTTGAATAAAAATAAGTGTGATTCTACTGGGAATCGAAACAACGAGTTTATTGTATCAACAAAACCTATTCTTCATTTTTAAAGGGCACATCCGTATTCAAGAAATTCGAATGGTTTATCGAAAGGAGGCCACAGATGGTATGATATTAATTACAACCGCGCAAATTTTATTTTACTTTATTTATTTTAAAAATCAGTGTGACCTCACTCGGAATCGAAACAGATCAAAATATCATATGACTATTCGTCCAAGAATAAGACGCTTTGAAGCTAAATTATCACATAAATTGGGAAACTATAGTTTAATTAATTATACAGAAAGATCAGAGTACACCGTCAATAATATATTAAGCAGAACTATTCCAAATGATTGAACTATTTCTATTGGAGATAAATATTTGCTTATATAAATGATTTATTGATTTGTCTACGTAAGCTGAAATCAATGTTTAATTACTTATGAGTGTGGAATTTGTATGCTATATCATCTCTCAGGTAATGTGGAATTTGTGTGTTAATCTCTCTCTGACTCGCTTTGAATATGTTCATTTCAGTTTATGGCCATGATCATTAAAAATACCAAGTCACTGTTTAATCCTGTATCATATTAGCGGTTTTGTAAATTGGCTTTATATAGTTGGAGAGGTTGTCACTAAGTATCTTAACTAATCAAGATTCTCAAATTTAGACATATATGGTGTATACCAGATAATGGCCAGGTATATGTTGGCATATATAAACTGACAAACATTTACATCTCAGTGTTATCTTCAAATCTATCAGGACTTAAATTAATTGGCTACTATTATGATGTTTCTAAGTAAATGGTATATAATTTATCACTTCGACTTTAACAATAATATATTTCAAATTTATCATTGTTTTAATTTAAATCAAATTATAATTATTAATTACTACGGGAAACAGACAGTGAAAAATACATTCCTGCGCCGGGATCATTATCATTGTATAAGCAGAGAAAGTTCAAAAAATTAAAAAAATATATGTATCTTTTATATTTAAATATAAATATCACAATATCACTTCTAAAATTCAGTATAACGTGAAGCATTAATACATGTTATATTAGTGACGTATTTGAATATGGGGTCATCAAGCTATCAAGCTTGCAAAAATATTAACTTGAGAAATCCACTAGTACTAAACTTTTCATATACAAATGCATTATTACTTCCGACAAGTCTTTTCCTGTGTTAGTTGTTTAATGGTTACGTGGTTTCATTAAATTATTGCTGAACATTTTATTAAAATGAACAGTAAAACTATTCCTTCCCCGGTGGGTGAGCCCCTCGCTTTTTGCAATTCTCGATTTGTTTCCTCCTCAAAAACTAGATCATTCCCAGGAAAACTATTTTTATAGTTGAAGAGACGTTTTATTTAAGTACGAGGCGTGTCCCAAAAGTAAGGTCTCCAAGCGCCTAGCGGCCGAGGGAAATTAATTTCTCCGTAGATGGCAGCACTGGTACATAGTTTGGCTCTTCCCCATCCCCTAGCTGCCCTAGTTGACCAGATCGGACCATAAGTTGGCGCAATAGATATGGTTACTTCTACGCCGGCTACCGCCACTTTCTTTCCTGTCTACACTCAGTGAGAACTCTACTTTTTTGGACCAGAAAGGGTTTCTTTTCACTGAGTTTATGCCTACCGGAACCACAATCAATGCAGCCTCTTATTGTGAAACTTGGATAGAACTTAGCAGAGCAATCCAAAATCGAAGACGAGGCATGCTGACAAAAGGAATTTGCCTTCTGCATGACAACGTTTGGCCACGTGTTACCCGTGACACAAGAGCAGTTTTGGATCACTTTTGTTGGGAAATTTTATGAGGAGGGCATAAAAAACTCCCAGTGCGCCCTAAAAAGTGCATCTAAGTGAATGGTAATTATGTCGAAAAATAACACTTATATACACAACATACCCATGTATTTTTTTTTTTTTTTTTTTAATAAATCTTTTTTTTATTTTTTAAAAATATGGAGACCTTATTTTTGGGACACGCCTAGTAGGTCCGTTAAGTAAACCCAGGTTAGATGTAGAATTATCTCCATGGTCGTTCTGTACTATAAAAACAGACTAACAGACAAACAAAAAAATCAGCAGTTTGTTCAGTGGCAGTTCCATTTGAATTGAAAATATTTAAATGGGCAAAAAATTGATTTTTATTCATTTATTTCAAAGCTTTTGAAGTAGAAGCACTCCTATTTTAGCAATACTTTTTTTAATTTTTGACTAGGGGTATGCTTTTTTTAAACATACACATATATTTATGTGATCATATTAGCCAAGTATTTAAGGCTCTCCACAGATTAAAAATCTCAAATTGAACTTTTTTTGCCATCACAATTCTCATCTTTATATATTCTACATATATGAAAAAGTAAAAAAAAACTTTATACATATATTGGGTACGTATATACATGTACGTGTTGGTAATTAATTAACACGTATATGTATAAGCTTAAAATATATTTTTATTTAAAGCTGGTCGAATATATTATTTGTTTTGTATATAACTACCAATTAACTAACTGCCAAAAAAAAAACAAAAAAAAAAACATAAACGCGTTCATTGTTATATTTTAGGGAAAAATGAACAAAATGAAGCTCGTGTATTGTTATTTTTTTTCGTTCTATTCTTGCCCTTACTCTTCTAAATGGTTGCGTGCCGAGTTTAAACATTTAATTACTAAATACGTGACTCATAACTTAATGTAACCGACTTATTTTTACTGCTATTTTCGTTAACTTCTAAAAAGTAAAAACAAAGCCTCTACTTGTTCAAAAAAAATGAGCAAGCCGAAAAATAACAGAGAGATAAAAAAGCTAAAAGAAATCCATTGACAATTGATTTAACATTAAAAACAACTGCAAGATCGTTAATTGGTTTTCTTCTAATACCAAGATTATTTTATTTTTATAATATATATTTTTTTTTAATAGCAGATATTATAGTGTTAATTTAGAGGTGTTTTTTCCCGTGTAGATAATTTTTTCCTAGCGTGCTAAGTGCCTTCAGCTACCCAACAACAAAATTTATAAACTTAAAACTACCTCATAAGTAATATTTTAAGCATTACTGTCCTATAAATCTAACCACACTTTATACATTTAAGCCATTATCCATTGTATGTGGAAAACTACTATGTAGAATATGATAAGGTTTAACAATCGTTTGTCATATTTGTGAGCCCGTAAGCTATAATATGTTTGGTTATAATCTCCTTAAGGTGTTTATTTTCACTTCTCTAATTATATTTATGACACTATAAACAAAATTAAAATTAAAATTTAACAAATTTATTTAAGTGTAGATAAAGAAAATTTTGTAGGGAAACGCGGATAGGTGTCTAGTAGAGTCAGTCCCTTTGAATATTATCAGTCTAATGGGACTTATGGACCTATACGGTAGGCTCCCCCCTTTATCGGCTTCCTGCTTATGATAGTAATTTAAATTATTTCTTTAATAATTTATTATGTAATTTAATTCAAGATGGCGGACATTGTAGATGTAGTTAAAGGTAAAATAAAGATTGCTAAATCTGTATGTAGGAATGATTATTTCGCCTTGATAATCAAACCTGACTATTATTAGTTTTTATAAATATTCGACCATTTCTATCTTAATTTTCGTGTTTAAAAGTGTTTTTATTTTGATAATATTACTATGCTTAATCTATAATACATCATCAATATTGTTTTTTTTTAAATAATTGATATTTAAGTAATGTTTGATTAAAAAATGATCAGTGTTGTCATTCTGTTTATTTAGCTGTTAAATAAAGATTACCAAATCTATATTTAGATAATTAGTTTCACCTGGATCAGCAAACCTGACAGTGATTAGTTTGTTATTTTTTACATTTACTCTTTAACTTATTCTAAAAAATAACAATTATTCGTTTTTGTTTTCATAATTTAGAAGTAATTTTATCCTACTGAATTTAATTTAATCTAACTGGTAATGTATTTTATTATTCATTATTGATTAGCATAGTTTATTAATTGATCTTAATCATAAAAACTTTACTTTACTATAAAATACCTAAGACTTCAATTTATTCGTACAGAAACCGGCGATGGACATATTATTGATGGACAATTTTGAGCTCAATACAGTGGTTTATAAACTATTCCTGCCGTTTGTAATACGTCCGACGCCTGAAGCGTAAGCCTGTTGTAATAAATAATTTAATATATTCCCATTTTTTGCGATCTATAATTATATAGGAAGATTGAACATACCTACATAGACAGAAAACGTTTCAGTAAAATAACATTTTTGTCTTTTGTCTGCTGTTGTTCACCATTTTTGCTAGCCACCATAATATCTTAAGGACTACTTGTCTGATTTTGACTAAATATGGTCGTTACATCATAATTAGCCTATTGTTAGACTCATATTTATCTTTCTTCGCCCATTACTTTTTCTTCCGCATGCGCACAATTTTTTTATTTACTGACACCTATGCATATTTGGGATGCGAGGAAGGTATTAGCCATACTAATTGGCAGATAACTTTAATTATTTCAGTGTTAAGAGTTATCCTTTACATTGAGAGTGGTATATTTTGATGAGGTAGTATAATATTCGAGTACTTGTAATGTGAAGTGGGTTTGCTGGTGTACAGTAGTTTTGATTTACTTATGGGTGGGCAAACCATAATGTTCGTTTGCTATATATAGATAGAGAAGAAGGATATGCGAGTCTTTTGCTGAAAGTTTTACTTTGGAATTACAAGTGTTTGTTGAGGGAACCGCAAACATTACTAATACTCAAATAATTATCCCCTTCCTCTACCTCTAATGTTACTCGACTATTTAAGAGAAAATAATGGAGAGGGAATCTTCCTAAACGTATTTTAAACGGTTCTTGTCTGTGATGGATGTTTTTATATCATTATAGATTACTTAAAGACTTATCTCGAATTATTTCGTGGAACTGGATAAAACCATCAAGCGGAATTACTACTGCTTTCGAGGAACTGTATTATTTTTATTTATTAATAAACTTAATTAATATGTTGTCGCAACGCAATAACCAAATTAATAATAATAATAATACCATTTATTTACAATATTATAAATTATAAATTTTACATAATAGTAAGTCAATCAATTCAACCTTGGCTGTGGTGACCTGATAGGTCGAATGTCGTAGTAATATATTTAAATTGATTATAAATTATCATATTTTAATAAATACATACATACATAAACACACATATTTACATACATACATATACATACACACACATATTCACCTTCTAGTAATTTTCTTATTTACATATGCAATAATTCCGATTTATGTACTTATATTAAACTAAGTATACTTACCTAAATAAACATAAGTAATAAATAATTGTCTAATAATTAGCAAACAATTAATTTAAGGGGTTAATAAGTTAACATCTTATTACTAAAAAATCCTATAAAATATAACATTTTTGATTACATACTAGCTGCAGGATAGCATTCTATAACTCACAACTATATAACATATAAATGAATATGAAACTATGTTTCTGTGTAATATATAATGCTCAAATTTCAATTCAATACATCTATAACTCACGAGTTATACCATATTTTTATAATTGTTTATTATATATTGATGTTATTCTTTATGCGACCATTCCTCAAGATGGACATATTGCATGCGTTGCCACTCCTGTCTGTCTAATGCTACTCTCCTCCACGTAGCACCACAATATTTTCATTTCGTCCTCCCATTTCACTGTTAGTCTTCTTCTTCCTCTCTTTTACTCTAATGGTGTCCATTCTATATTTTTTTGTCCATCTTCCTTCTTTAGATCGCACAACGTGTCCAGCTCATCTCCATTTTCTTCTAATATCTTTTTACTTATATCAGCCTATTTTTTATTTTTATTTTTTATTTATTTTTTTTTGCCTAATCATTTTATTTCTAATTTTCTCGTTTCTACCAATTCTTAACATACTTTTTTCCATTTTTCTTACACAGATTCTTAGTCTATTTATATTTTTTTACTGAGAAAAATATAAATACAAAATTAATAACGTGTAATTTAGGCACCCAAAGAGCTTAAGGCGCTTGCTGTGAGATAAGATACTTAGATATGACATTTTCTATTCTAATTTTCTTACAGATTCATAATTAATCTACTTATCTCTCAATATTAAAATTTCAAAATGCTATTTAGCCGTGGTGATGGCTTAATGACATACATACCTGTAATAAAGCAAATCTGCTAAAAATGTGATGTTTTAAAGCACTCTTACCTGAAACACATTAATATTAAATTAGTTAATACTGTAAAAAATCATTTGAAAGGTTGGAGTAGGTAGCTAGTAGTTAGAATTTAATTCAGGTGGGATTTACAGATGTACCCTTACATCTAGGCCAAAAATAAATAGAAGAAAGTGTCTCTACGAACACAACATGTACCTACTTCGTAACAAAGTAGCTCTCGGCCTTGATAATGCCATCAGTTCTGAAAAAAAAATACTTGTTGATTGCTAATGTTATACTAATTGTATACTCATTATATTTATTTTTTACAATTTTGGTAACTAAATCAAAAATCGGTCCGAGAAAACTCTGACAAACTTTTTCATAATATACGAGTTCATGATTACTTAGCCCAGTGATATTTCTATGGATTAGTTTTCGAGGTTTTGTAGGTATACCTACATTTAATTTTTATTGAACATTTTATCAAAATTTACCATAAAAAAAACTTCTTTTAACTTAATTTCGGCAGGGAATCGAACCAGGCCTCTCTACGTTAACCGTCTACGTTTTAAGCTATTTTCTCAGGAACTAGATTTTTCCCGGGTAAACGGCTTATATCGTTAGATTCGTATTTAAATGGACTACATTTTTAAAATTTTCTAATAAAAATCGTCGGAACCGTTTTCGAGAAATAAATTTTTCAGAGTTTTTGAGGGGCAGCGCCCCCAAATTTGGAGCTAAAATTTATTTCTTGATTTCGCCTCGGGGTATGATTTGTATGAACATGTATGCCAAATTTGGTTCAGTAGTTTTGACTCCACACATCTGCACAGACGACAGACAGACATTTTTTAAAAACAATTTTTTTGGACTGAGGGGACCTCAAAACGTGTAAATCTATCAATATCTTATAATCTAATTTTCGTGCCATCACAATAATTTCTCTTTATATGAGTAAAAGTAATTTTAGCTTGATAGATCCACCTACTTAAGATTTGTAAAGTACCCGTTGTTTTATATGAACTATTGATGACCTATTACACATCATTGGCTCACTACACATAAAGGCTTAAAGACTTTTAATAAATTGACAAGTAATATATTTTTGTGGAGTAAGGTTTTTTATACTATTGTCTATGACCTATAAAAAAAATCTCTGAAAATATATATGGATTATTTTTAGTGTTTAAAGTACTAAATGAGTAATTTTAAAGTAAAATGGCAATTTTTATTTATTGATAATTTATAAGTCCGATAAAAAAAATGTTAAATAGTGAATTTATAATTTATGATTTACGATAAAGTTAAAGTTTAATAGAGATTTTGTTCACAAGTGGGTAAATGAATAGAGTAAGTAAGGGAGAGTATAGTAGCTTGAATTACACCCTACCTAACCCTTAGGCTCTCATGTGGATTAACCCTTCTTCAAATATCAAGTAGACCCTTAACTGAACAACAGCAGTTTAGCTATTGATGGAAAACCGGTGAAAATTATTAACCACCTATTCACTACTCTTCTTATAGGTGAACAAAGATTTATAGATCCGTGTTATCTAAAAACTCGGGTATAGATTATAGTTAAAAACGACTTTTCGGTTTTTATATAAAACCATTTTCATTTCATTGGTTCTTCGGGGGTTGTAAGCAACGAATTGAAGTTAAAGTACATTAATGGTATAATGCAAAAATAACACAAACCACACACTAAATATAGTTAAAGAAGCCACATCCTTTATGATAGAAGAAACTTAAATTCAAAAAGTGTTTCATAATAATCCAAGATATTTCTTCCGACCTTTATTTGCTGGATAGTGCTACAGTTGTTGTTGTTTTGCCATTCGTTTAATTATTTTCTGTTATTCCACATATTTTGACTTTCGATTTCTTTTTTAGTTTGTAAATTTCCATTTTCTCTTATTCTAATTTAACTTCAATGCGTTGCATACTTATGTATGCATACTGATGAAGGCTTTAGTAAAAAGGGGGTTGTTGAAATAATAGCTGAATTCTCAGGAATGCAGAATTGTTTTTAACTTTCACTCAACCCCGGGATTTAGCACCCGGGGAAAACCCAAATCCTAACAGCAAAATTTAAAAAAACTTCCTTAGTATGAAACATATCTTCTTAATTTTTAGCGGGTCTATCATTCTTTTAAACCAGTTAATTTACGACTGGAAACTAGAACCGCAATGCATTTTGCGGTTTTCCCCTTTTGCTCTTAATGTGGCTCCAGGTTCTATAATTGTGGTCCCATGATCTATACCTAGACCCTCGCGTACTACTGCTGGACATGAGTATAAAATAAATTGTAATTATACTTTAGAATTTAAATTTGTAAATTTATTTATTATTATAGTTTTATATTGAGGCAGTTAGGTTTTAACCCGTTTAACGCTCGGTGATCCATATACGGACCACCAAAAAATACCCCTAAACGCCCGCAGTAAAAATTATTTAAAAAATGAATTAAATAATTAATTCAATTAATTAATAAAAATTAAATTAAATATAAACAAAAATTAATTAAAATTAATTAGGAGGGTGATCCCCTGGAGGACCACCTAGAATTAAATTAAAATTCACCACATTAGAATGTGGTGAATTTTTATACCGGGGTGTTGATTTTGTGTATGAAGAAAGTTATCTCTATAAATTTCAATTAAATTGGATGTGAAAAATAGGTGAAAATGTCACTGTTTTTTTTACTTTGATACAATGTTTTGTGTTATCACTTATTATATGCACTGTGATAACTCCTACTTTCGTTTTCATGGAATCCTAAATTCCCACAAAATTACAGTTATCAAAGCTTTTTGATTCTTGCCACAAAAGTAATAAAGTTGATAACCCAACATATCTCTTTTGATTCAGTATTAAGAAAGGTAAGAGATAAGTGGTAAATTGGCAGCAAATTTCGTATAAACAGGGGCTTTAATGAATATTTCATGGCGGCTCTTGATTAGGAATTCACAGAAACCTATATTTGTGTTGATAGGACTTTACACCCAGACGTTGCATATCAAAGGGAAAATTAATTTGATGTATGTTATATTCATATCATTATTTAAAAAAAGAAGTTTTATTGCACATTTAATTATTTGGTACATTTAATTTATATTGTTTATACATATATATAAACAATTATATCTAGAATTACTTTGACAGTTCACTTTGCTTTATGTATTTGTTTTCCTCATTACTGTTATATCGTATGAAATAAAATATTATTTGAACTTTAATCATTATTAATCCCTCTGCCCTTTTTATGATCCATTTTTACTTAACTTGGTGCGTAGGCTTCTGCGGGTAGGCTCGTAATCGTAATAAACAGTTTCGCCTCCACTACTTCAGGGGTGTGTTGCATCGTGATGTTTACTTAAAGCAACAAAAAGACATACGCGATATGTCTACACGGGTATGTCTTGTTGTTGCTTCAAGTAAACATCACGATGCACCACACCCCTGAAGATGCTTCCAGTAGTGGAGGCGAAACGTCAGACTTCAGGGTTGAATTCCGACGTTTCGAAATTATAATTAGCCTTCGTGACGTAGATTTCACCGGAAAACCAAGCTGTTAATTTTTACCTACTTTCTTTATCTTGTGTCTATTTTTACACGCTTTTAATTAAATTGACCTGTATGTCAGCGCCAAATCTTTCAACGATTAATTTGCTGAAACTTGCACAGATTATGTATTTCCGATGTCAATACAATAATCAATAATTAGTTTTACTAAATTATTAGTATTAGTCAAAAAGCCGCCAGATTTCTGAGAAATATTGGCGATCAAATTCAATTGTAAACAAACACGACCAGTCACACCTAAGGGAGGTTATATTTGAATAAAATATTTTTCCTACTAGTGGCAGCAAAATTACCCATTATTGAACTGTTTTTAGGCATGAAAGTTTAATTTCTCTGAGGTTTCAAGAAAACTTTACAATACGCAGCAAAATACGATTTTGCTGCCTAGGTGGCAAAATCGTATTTTGCTGAGGATTTTTCCAGGCTAAGCCACGCCTACATTCCCCGCTACAAATAAATAAACAAACAACCTTTTCTTTTATATTATCTTTAACCTAAATTATTTGAAAAATTTACCTTAAAAATATTACGAATTTATAAAAAAAGGTTTATAAATACTTATAATAGATTATATTTATAAAATAGAATGGAGTAAAAAGAAATAAAAATATTACAACAAAAATTGTAGGTCTTAAAATAATCATAAATAATTAAATTAGTGGCAAAACTGCAGCTCGTCTATTATCATCATTTTGTTTTGATTTTACTCTATTTCTGTCAATTCATTTTTTATAATTGTAACATTTGATATTGTTGCTTTTTTTTAATTTGAATAGTTCAATAATAGTATTTGATAAGTAAGTATTATGAAATGAATATTATTTATAGAAAACATTTTTCTGCCGCCAGTAGGAAAAATATTGTATGCAACAAGGTAGCAAAGGAAACATTTCTGCCTCATATTGATATATTGCCTGCCTCGGCTTCGCCTCGGCAGTCAATTGAATAAATTACCTGCCTCGGCTTCGCCTCGGCAGTTAATTTCCATAGCCTGACCTCGCCTCCGGCTCGGAGGCTAACTTAGTCATTCGTCAGAAAAATTCCATTTTGCTGCATAGTTACATAAATAACTATAATGTTTATATTTACAAAATACAGGGACTTTTTAAATATAATATTAAATTTCAATGTTTAATTTAGTTTAAATAAAATATAACATTTCGAGTTTTAATTTAGTTTTGTAAATTCCAGCTAAGGTGTCATATTAAAAAATAATAATAAAAACACGCTACTACGAGCGATCACACTATATGGGTATGTCACTAAAAACAAAAGCGTGAAGCTCTTTGTTTATAAAACCCCAACGAACGCATTCCTCTACTTTTCAGTCTCATCGTAATTCATTTCAATTAGTTATACTTAATTATGATGGATCTAATTTGAAAACTGATTTGTGGCATAATACTGCTATAGTGAAATAATTATTGCACACCCTTATATTATATTATCGCTCCCGCCACCTGTTCTTAGTCGGATTTACCCCCTCTCTTCCCATTTTCTTTGCAATATGGGCACAAATAAAGAAAACATTGACATTTTATTCTAAGATATTGTAATTAAAAAATAAATTACTAAAATTAACTTTATATGTTAATATATATATTTAATAAAAGGTAAATTAATTAATACTAGTATATTATAATTAAGAAACAAATAATTGGTAATTCCAAAGGTTTGTCAACTATACATATATATATTTATAATAATTATAACTATAATAATAAATAAAACGAATTTTAAAACTTACAACTTTATCATACACCATTTGAATAGTTAGCAATTAATGTTTGACATAACAATCAATTCTCATTAGGTACGCAAATATAACCGATACCTCAAACGTAATTTTTAAAGGGACTGAAACGGATCTCTGCTCATTCCCAGCCGGTTGCCCTTTCATACTTTTTTCAAAAAAAAATCTTGGTTTTTGGTAAATCCTTTGTTTTACTTCTCAAGCATATATAAAGTGTGGATTCTTGGATTCATAATTATGAAAAAAAGTTGATAGCGCCCCACGCATTTATTTTTAGTGACATACCCACATAGTGTGATCGCTCGTAGTACTGTGGCTGTTTAAAAGTAATTATTTTCTCATTTTTAGTAAATTCTTTATAAAAGCGTGTTTTTATTTTTTTTAAAATATAATATTTTATAAAATGTTTTTCTCTGAGTCGTTACTAGGTAGCCAGTTTCGTCCAGTTAAGATTATTTGCTGCTCTATGGCCATCTGTTCCTCTTCTTTTTCTTGTTCTTCGTCTATCTTCACTTAGTTCTCCTTACACATCCTAGAACCATTTCTTCATGGGTCGTCTTTTCCTTGGTCCTTACATTTTCCCATGCACTAAGGTTAGGGAGACTCCATATCCCTTATTAATATTCCCGACTTTACTGACCTAGCAGAATCTCCCCTTCCAAAAAAAAAAAAAAAAAAAAAAAAAAAAAAAAACGTTAATTACTTTAACGCTTTTTATTTTCCATGTTCCATTATCACACATTCTTCCTGCAACTTTTCTTTCGAAAAATCTTTTTATCAGCTTTAGGAAGGTCCAAGTTTTTCCTTCATATGTGAAGATTATCCTGTTGTCAACCCATTCTGTTGTTGGGATAAAAGAGGCTTAATGAAGGTTGGGTTGGAAACATTAGCTTATTATATATTAAATAAAACTTAATCAGTCTCAAGTCAGCATAGTAAGAGGTACAACTTACTATCCTACTCTCCGCAGAATATCAGAACCAACCTGGTTGATGCCACTTGCTCCCGCCACCTGACTTGCGCCACCCACTTATATGAGGGATGCAGTCAGCCCCAGATTTGATTTCCCCTATATTTGATTGAAAGAGTAGGGGCTGAGTGGCGTGACTTGGGTGGCGACGTGTGACAGGCTCAATTGAAAACAATGGGTTGACCGGGTGGTGCCACCTGTGGGTGGCAGCTAGACTGTCGGACGGTCGACCGTATAGTGCCACCCGGCAGGTGGCGCCACCTCGTGTGACAGGTTTCGTCTATTCTCATAGACGACCGGGTAGCGCCACCCAGGTGGCGCTACCTGGGTGGCGAAGTGTGTCACCCCCCCTAATGCAAACTATTATGGCTTGAAAATTAAATCTACTATATATTTATCTCTTTGGCCTAGTCATTTTCCTTCATCAATTAACATTTTAATTCACTTGGTGTTTAATTGCTATTAAATACTTGTATTCCTCATAATGTGATCCGAGCCTAAGACATCAAATTCTGCTAAATAAGTTTATTAATTTTTAATTATTTAGTGAATTATTCTCTTGTTGCGTTGTATTAACCTTAATTCTACCGTTTTTTCTCATTTCTAGTTTTATAAAATAAAAGAAAACTGTACTATCGCATGGGTATAACTGTAACAATAATTATCTATTTTTTATACGTTTACAAAACCCAACTGAGTCAAAATTCAATTCACAAAAATAAATTTCAGTAACCATGGTAGCCACAATACTAATCATTACCACCTAAATCATCCATCGTTTGCAAATGATCAAATTCTCCATTAGTTAATGATATTATTATTATTAAGTAAATACAGTTACATAAAACAATTATTGTATAATAGGTGAGTGTGAAAAACCTCTGCCGTTGCAAAAATCCTACGAAGGAGCGTAACTCGTATGCAGTTACTTATTATAATTAAAATTTCCATTATAAAATTTAATTATTATAAGTATAAGACTAAACAACGTATGTTTTAAATTCTTTTGCAAACATCATTATACTCAGTAAATATTATATTTTGCTCTTTGTTTCTCTCTCTCGTATGTATTATGTGTTATATATATATATATATATATATATATATATATATATATATATATATATATATATATATATTATTCAATTAATTCTTGAGTGGTAAACCCGTGCTTGGGACAACTTAATTATCCAGTTATTTCATTTGTGAGTTGAGGACAATGGAAACGCCTCAATTTTTTTTTAACTCCCCTTTTTTCTTTCCACCCGGCTCTGTCAAAAGATCCACTTGACAAAACAAAGAAAAAAAATCATGTAGGAGAGATATGTCTAGAAGCCCGCATTACACTAACAGATAACAACGTCTAGCCCTAGCCTGTAGTTTCATAACTCGACATAATAACAGTCAAAAAAATGTAATTAAAATAGACTATTCAAAGAACCACGTTGCAAAAATAACAAAAAGATTACCTTGCGTACGCTTTGTACATTTATTTAATTTAAACATAAAATATTATACTTTAGTGTAATATGTTTATTTTTAAATTAATTAATTCTGATTAAACATTTTATATTAAATATGTTAGCTTTTATATCATATAATATTTTTTAATGTCATTCGTGACACTTTTTAGGGTTATATATATTTTGATTGTTATGGTTAGCTTTTACTAAATCTGTCTCTACTAAGCCGTTGTTTAGATCTCTAACAAGTATTTTTACTGGTATATTAATTTAACAATACATTTTTACCTATTTAAATTATTTAGAATAATCTAGTTTAGGCAATGCTAAATGTTTTATATTGATTCTTTCACTTTGGTTGTAATGTAAACAGAGTTTGTGATTGTTGTTATTGAACAAACGCTCTTGTTAAGCCGGTTTTAAGGCGGCCATACACGAGGAGGAAATCCTTGAGGTTACGACTGAAAAGTCCAGACCAGGAGGAATTCTGTACGTGTGTGGAGGCGGCCTTGAGGCCACCTGTGGACTGCAGTCCCCTAAATCCCCCTCCCCCCCATAAAATCCGCCTTGAGGCCGAAATGCAAGACAGTTGGCTTCGAGTATTTTAAAAGTTTGTGTTAGGAAAGATGAGGGTTTGGTACAGGCAATCCTCAAGGAAATTCCGGAGGCTTTTTCCTTGAGGATTTCCTCTTCGTGTATGGGCCCGGGCCCCTTTAGACGACTAACTTAGTAGTCAATTTTGATCATCAGTGGATAGGTTGATAAAATAAAATAAAAATTCATGTGGGAGGATTCTCTTCTTTACATAATTCATGATTATAACGAGGTATATCAATTCTTCAATCATTTGAAACCCAAAAACCTCATCCTAAAAACTTGAAACCATTGTAGATTCGGTAGACAGCTTTGTAAAAAGTTATGTCTGTGTTAAATATTGTCAACTTGGCCAACAACTATGTTGACAACCAAGTTGATAATGTATAGGCCGCTTAAAACTTGAAGTAAATTTACTGCAGTGAAGATCATAGTGAGAATGTACTCGTATTTTTTTTTTCTTGTGTGGGTAGTAAATATGGTTCTCTGTTAGTTTTTAGTACCCCTTTTAAATGGGGCTCTAAACTAAAAGAGGTGCCCTATGGCGATACTTTAGTTAGATTTGAGATGACATGGAATCTACAGTACTATTTCTCACCTATTTATATTTACCCACCCAGGTCATATCAAATTTGCAATTTAATAAGGGGTACCAAACTAAAAGATTGCCGTAAATATTTTTCACGAGACAGTCTTTATTAAAAGAGTGACTTGGTGAACCGGTTGGTTGGAAGTTTGTAAAGAATTCCGTAATTAACATTGAAATTTTATTTAATCTTATACACCTTGACCTTCTATCATTACCTTTAATGCAAACAAAGCATTAGCGAACCAGTATCATCTAACATGATAAGTTTGACCTTTATACAGCTTCTTAAAATGTTGGATGGTTTACATTTACACACCAAAAACACTAACTTTGAATTGTGATTTTCTTTAGAGCTTCATATTTATTAAGAATAATTTTTATTAATATCCTCAGTTTATATAAAATTAGAATAAAATTATTTCTCTGTTTCAGGTGAGCCGAGTCTTTTATTTTTTTTCTAGACTGCTATTATTCAAGAATTCATGTAAGTTATTTTGTGCTTATTATATTCTTTATGATTCTAATCCTAAATCACCATACAATTATAATCCATCGAACAAACCTTGGCTAGCCGTGGTCCACACACAATTAGGTTAATACAGGATATCAACCACTTTACACATCCACTTGAAATTATTATCAGTGTGGAACATGCATTCCCCTTCTGGAATTCGAACTATTACCAGATTTGTCGATATGTACTTGACTTTAGTTTCAGGGTAATGTTTAGCGTTAACCCCTGTTGCTACAACAATCCACATTTGCTATCCTTAAAAAGTTAACTATCTCAATAAATAATTCAGCCAGAGAGTGAACAATTACTGCTTCCAAGCATATGGAAGGATTTCGTGCCTGTTTGTCTGTATGTTGTTCAATTTTTTGCGAACCTACATATCATTATATGTTTTAATGAAATTTGGATAGTAAGTCATAATTAGCTCTTTGTTTGTTCCATATGCTCAAAAACATACTTATAAATCCCTATATCTTCAAAAGTACTCACCTTTAAGAAATTTGTAGTTTTTGTCAAAAGTAGCCCACAGATAGCCCTTGATTAATTTCACCCTCCTGCGCACTTTAAATATTGCTAAATGGATACTTATATTCGTGTGAGGGAGCCAGCGTGGCCGAGGTGCTCTAGGCGCCCGCCCAGCTATCAATGAGTCGAGGCGACTCGAGGTCGTAGGTTCGATCCCGTGCCATAATACTCTGAAATCTATGATTCGCGGACGGAGCAGGGCGAGGGACCCCTGAGGGGTTCTCTTCCCCCACGCTTTGATGTGGGTCCGATCCGTGTCATGACAATGTGATTTGTATCTATGGTTTAAGGACAGAGCAGGGCGAGGGACACCCCCTGAGGGGTTCTCTTCCCCCACGTTTTGACGCACGCTTATATAGCTCACTACTGACTATACCATACCCGCTTCGGCGGTACAAGCTACAGGTATGATATGGGAAGTGGCTCGACTCTCCTCCACGGGGTTAGTAAAATGGGCCCCACTGTGACCTGATTGCTAGGTTCGAACAAGTGGTTCGTCCTTCCCGTCTAACAACTACTACAATATTGGTGGGAAAAAACAACAACTATTTTAACACAATTTTTATAACAAGAAAAGAGGGAATTAAATAAATTAGACAATAATGGGTTGTAAAAGCATAAAATGAATAAAGTACGTGGTAGGAGGCGAGGAAGCTGTGTGTTGCACTAATTGGCTGACTTTTTTTTAAAGTTATGTTTAAACAGATAATTAAAATCAAAGTGAATACGTTTGGGTAATAATATTGTTAACAAAATAAATAGGTATAAAAAGAGATAGGAGAAGGTAGATAATTAGAATGGTTTTTTTTTATGTTGGTTGTTTGTTTTGATTTAACTCTTACTTCCTGTCCTCATTATTTTTCTAAGAAACGGCCATTTGAATTGACTCTCGTCCAGGTTCTTAAAACATAGTTAATTTTCATAGTTTCTCGGAAGTTTACTTTGTTCGAGTTAAAACTAACGATGGAGGATAAAACAGTTAGGTGAAAAGATTTAGTTGTTTTTTGTATATAAGGGAACTATTTCGAAGAACTCAGTCTTTCAACTGTGATGTACATTTGTATTTATTTTTCTAAGAAATTAATTAACTAGAATGTTAATATTTGAATTAATTAGTTGTTTAATAAAAATTGTACTCTTAATCAGATACCGTGATACGTATAAATTTTTTTAAATAATTTTGTTTTAATTGTAAATTGTGGTGAGCTGCTTAACTCGATAAAAAAACAAGTGAGATTATTAAAAAAACTGTGAGAAATTCAAAATAAAGGTCATTCAAAGAACTATCAGATCAGCTAAATAAACAGGATGTAGAGAGTAGATTGACAACTGATCGGATTACTATTAATAATAAATCGAGCATCCGGAAGAAGATAAGAATTGTTGTATAAGTATCATCAATATGAAAAGGTACAATAAGCTATCGGGGTCTGAAAAAACGAAAGGTGAATAGAAAATAAACAGGTCAAGTGTGTGCTAGTCAGCACACAGCGAGGGTCCGTAGGCAACCCTGTATAGTTTAAGTAGTACCCTATTGATGGTGTTTTTTAAAATGCTAAAAAGCTTACTTTGAACTATCCTATGGGTCTGATATTCTCAAAACACATAAAAAAACTTCTGATCAAGTATTTTTTTTGCAACTGAACCGGACTACAACCATATAAATACATCGAAAAGAACATAGTTATAAAAAAACGTATTTTGTCAATAAAAAATAAAGCGAGATAGAGGGGGGGGGGGACACGTTTCAAACCTACTTCAAACTTGCCTACACTCGCCCTATCAAAGTTAAAACCAAATAATTATATATTTTTTACACAATGAGATAAACAATTTTCCTTGTATTGATCTATGAGCAACTGTTGAAAAATAGAATGGCATTATCTGAAGAAGTAGTATTCACTTTTATGTAATTACCCCAAGGTTATATGCAGACTTATATGATAATAATCTTCCTTATACGAAATACTGTGAGGAAAACGGTTTACAAATATTTAAATACACTTAATATAAAAAAAAATATTTAAAAAATTACACTTTTTCATATGCACTATTCCCCCCCTTCCCCTGCCAAATTCTTCTTTTAAATGTCTGAGTTCCAGACTCCCTCTCCTGAAATAAATCCTGTGTCCGCTACTAGCTCCGAACCTTCCAGTGGAAAGAGTTGTCTCCCTTATCTTGAGTACAGCAGTATGCATAATTGTCGTGTTCGCCACAAGTGGCGTAGCGTAGGCCCTTCGCCCCTATTTCTTTATCTGGATACGTATGTATGTGTAATTTTGAAGACAAAAATTAAGTTTAAAAAAATAAAAGGACAGAAATTATTCTATTTTAAGTCCTCCTTCCTTTAAGGACTTTCTAGTGGAAGAAATTATAAAATCTGCCATGGACCAAACGGAATTTTTTTCTATATTAATTGAGGCAGTTAATATCTCAACAGGATGAATTTACCGTCTCCTTTCTTTACACCAATCGGGTTTATTTTTTCTTTCCCTTTTAGTTAAAGAGTTCGAAAAAGAAGAAGGAAAGGTAAAGAAAAGAGGTTTTTGGGAGAACTCCTCCTTCTTTTTCGATATATATATATATATATATATATATATATATATATATATATATATATATATATATATATATATATATATATATATATAACCGAAATATACTTTTTTTTATTTCATTCGTGGTCCGTTTTCCCTATTTTTCGACCAGTTGGAGATAATTTTTCTTTTTTTCCTCACGAGAGGAAGATTTATTTTTTCTGGTTGATTAGAGAACGGTTAATAATCGTTCTACTCTTCCCACTTTTTCTCCCCCTTTTCATTTCCAATCTCCCTTTATCAATTCTTTTCATCATTTTTTACATCATCAAGAGGGGGGAAAAAAGGAAAGAAGAAAAAAAATTCTTTATCCTTTTCAACTTTTTTTTCAAGATGAAATAAAAAAAGTTAGAAGAATCCTCGTGAAACCTTATGCGGCTTTTTTCCATTTTTCTGATAATACTTTTTCATTGCTTGTCCACATTCTTTGTTCATTTTTTTTAACACTTTATTTTTCTTCCTCTTTATATATACTTTTTTTTCGTGTCGTAATGTCAACAATTTACTTTAATATTAATTATGTTTTCTCTTTCTACTAAGTCTCCTATTTATTTATTTTACTTTCATAATAAATTCACTATTGACTTAATTGAATGTGCTTTATTTTTCTGGTTCTAAATATTTTGTGTCGAAAAAATGAGATATTATAATAAATACACATATTGTCGTAAACATCACTAAATCGTAATTGATCGGTTTATTGCCAATAATTCTATATTAACTAAACATTTAACTGTTTTAGCCTATTTGAAATAAATATATTACACTCTGTAAGATGTAAGTTTTAGTGCGTTGACAGCGTAGAAAAATAAAAAAAATAGGGTGGGGAACTAATGAAACCTCAGATCTTCAAAATCCTGAGCTCTCAATCTACTTTAAGAGAAAATTTTTAGTCTCGTGTCTTTCTGACTGTCGTCTTTTATTGTGCGCTCGGTTACCTTTCTTATAGAAATTATATTATTATTAAATTTTCTCAATACAACATCCTTCCAGAAAACAAAAAAGCATCACATAATTAGGTATCATTTAAAATAGATTAACTTCTTCCCCGTCTTAAATTCTTTTAAAGATAATTATCCATTTTTTACTTCGAAACATTATAAGAGGAGATCCTAGTTTTTATTCAGATGTCCCAGTAAAAAAGGGGTTTGTGTTTTTGATGTGAGTCTGTGAGGGAGAGAGGTGGCAAAAGTCAAAAAGTTTTAATGTTCCAACTGTATTAAATGTAACTCGCTGAACATTGGACGTGTCAAAGGCACAAGAGCAATTAGTTTAAGGGGTAAAGGCTATTAATTTGGCAGAAGTTGGTAACATTTAAAGCGTTTGTGGAGACCGATCTGTTGGCCCCTCTTCAACATTAAAGTTAGTCTATTAGTTTCAGAGCCTAAACTAATCTGGAAACTTCTGGCCCTTTGCTTTTTACTCTCTTTGTACTATGATGCAAATTATTCCGTAATTATTAGAGGGTTCTCACTGAATAAAACAATATAAAAAATATTTGACCGTATTAATTTACTTTTGCTTTTTTTTTTAATAAAGGTGATGAATACGGAGAGAAAGGTTAACCAATAGATTAATATGGTTGAGTGAGGAATTCTCGTTTAATCAAATTTGTATAAATACCGTAAAACCAGGTCGCTGGTTCCATCATTTAATTTATCTTAATGAAATTCTAGCCTTGCTTCTTTTATTTCATTTTAATTTTTTATATACGTAGAGTAATTAAACGTGTATTTTTGTGGGTTGAAGCCTTGGTAAAAGGCAGGGCAAATGGAAAAAGCAAAGCACGATGGAAATGAATTATACGTTTTGTAAGGAAGTCGAATTATTCTGACCATGCGTGACATAGTTTAGCATTACCCCTGCTCGTTCTTCTATTAAGTTCATATCAGAGTAATTTTTTATTTCACTTATATTATCTTTTATACAATATTCTTTTAAACTAGCTTATTAGGATCGGTGAAGCCAATAACTGAATACCTGGCAACTTTCACCTGAAATAAAATCATTTATCGACATATTGGCTCTAATACCAGGGAGTAAAAGGCCTATTTACATTTTTATAAATTTGTCACTTAAGATTTACATCGTCGATTAATTATTCTTCAATTCGCTTTGCTTTCATCTTAAGTTATCATCAAAGTTGAACAATGAACGATGTTGATCAAGTTACTACTTTAGATGAAAGATTTGTTCATCAAACAGATGATTAATTAATAGTGAGAATGAAGAGATTGTGTAAAAACCATTTTTAAGTGAAACCATTACTATAGCTATATTTATAGATATTGGTAATAATGGTATGTAAATCTACAAAAATATAATAAAATTACAGAATATATATTTACAGAAAAGTGTAGATATGAGAATATGACAAATAATTAGGTTTTTAGTATATTATCATTTATATTTATCTGTGTTTGTGCTTTGTATTTGATTCCAGAAAGTCCCTTAAATTCTTTGAATTAAATAAACCTCAAAATTTTTTGAGACGTGTATGTTAATTAGCTGCGTATTCATGTTATGTATGTCGTACTTTACTGGGACTGAACTGAGGTAGAATGTAAGTTTACTCGTGCTAACGAATGAAATTGCTCTAAACCGGTTTGTGTATTAAGACAAAACTAAATATCTTAAAAATACTCGTAAAAATCCATCCCAACTTATTTACTTCTAGTTTGACATCAACTAGATTTCGTCATTATTTATTTCCTCTTGTTAAATTTGTCCTTTTTGAAATACTAAAGTCACCTTTTGTATACAAGGTTACTCAAAAGTGTGGGAACACCCCCAATAACTTGTTAGTGTATTAGTGGAGAAAAACTAAACTTATGAGACGTTTCTAAGGCATAAAGATGTAATTTTTTAGTGTGTGCGGAAACTTTACCCCAAAAATTGGGGATTTAAGGGGCAGCTCAACTATTTTTTAATGTAAACCCCTACCAAGTGATACCCCATTTGGAAGATCATGATAAAAGAAAAAGAACAGCACAATTTAGAGGTTTCAATCTTAATCAAATTATTTAGAAGCCCCAAAGATGAACTAATTTAATCTGCAAGTGAACTCTCACCAAGTTCCCCTCCTCTGGGGGACTGCAAAGTTTCCCCAAACACTAAAAAGAACATCTTTATGCCTCATGTATTTTAGAGTTTGGTTTTCTCTGCTTATACACGTCAAAGATAAAGGGGTGTTTCCCACACTTTTGACTAACCCTATGTATATCCAAGGTTAGTCAGCTACCAGGCTGACCATGTCGCGTTACGAGCAAATTATAGAAACCAACTTGTGTAACGTTGACAATGGCTGATGGTTGGCTCTAGAGGCGGTGAAAGAACACATATAAAGAACATTGGCTTTGATATGCGAGATTTATTTTTTGACTCTTTAAATAATTTTCAGAGATCTAAAGATATTATGTAGGCTCAAGGGTTCGTTAACTTTACACTGACCCAGCTTGCCCATTTCGGCTTCATTTGCATCAACTGCCAGCTTGCCTTAACTCATTCCCCATTGCTTTTAGCATTTGTCAACCCTCTGCCTATTCGAGAAGTTTAAGAATTAGGGGTGAGTGAGGGTTTTTGCTTTTATTTATGTATATTAAATAAACTTACATACAAAAACTCCACTTAAAAATAAATTACTTTTAAAGGAAAGAAAATCGACAGTAATGATTATTATAAGAGTCATGAAATCTCTAGTAAACTCAATAAATACTCAGAGTTAAGTGTAATTGGACCTGTGAACCAATTACTTATTCCACATACACAATTATACTTATATATATATATATATATATATATATATATATATATATATATATATATATATATATATATATATATATATATATATATATATATATATATATATATATATATATATATATATGCTCACAATTGGTTTAGGGTCATAATGATGGATGATTTAGTGTTGTTTTTACGTAGAAGGTGAGTTTAGAAGGTTTGAAGTTATTAAAGATAGGTTTTATTTTATGGTAAAAACCTTTAACCGTTCTCTCACGCCAGAATTGTGCTGTAGCAATAAGTGTTGAAATCGTGTTCTCGTGATAAGAGAACGATTTCAGGAGTTGAATAATTTCCAAGGGGTTATTACTTTAACCTAACCCCCTCACTCCACAGGGGATTAGAATAGTAAGGGTGGTTTGCATGGGCAACTTTTATAAAGGAAGCAACCCTAAAGCGTGTCAAACTAAATTTACTTGTAATAACCTTTTATAACTGAGTTACTTCTCTATTTTCATATTGTTAATACAAACCTGCAAAGTTTTATTAAAAAACAACAAAATCCTGCAACACTTTATTGACTGCAGTTCTATTACTATCTTGTATCGGTTTTGTTTTCTCAGTAGAAAGGAATTTAATTCATCTTTAGCAAGCAAGGGACCGGGATAAAAAAAAAAAAATCGAATATAAACTTCATTATATACTGGGTGTATGATATTGTTCATATGAATACCTAATTCAGTCTCTATGAATTCTATAAGTAATTCTTCCGCTATATGTAGTAACATTCATTATTTGCAATTACATCATGATGCAGCACTTTATTTTGATTAATTTATTTTTTACTTTTCGTCACTACTAATAGTAGGAAAAGTATTGTTTTCACCAAACATTTTTTTTTCGAGATTTCGAAAATGGTCTTGATCGAGTTGAAATTTGGCTCGAATGTACCTTTCTGTATGACAAACAAGCTCACTAAATTTCATTTTGATTTTGGCCGCCTTTTTGGAGTTATAAATTTTTGAATTTTTAAACTTTGACGGTTAATAATACTGAAAGTATAAATAGGTTTTTGACATATAGCATATCGTTGAAACCGGAAAAAATTAAGGAACAAATATAAAAAAAAACCGATGAAATTCCATTAATTTGTTTAAAAGTTATAAGCGAATATAATTATTTATTAGTGCGATAATTTTGATGACGTCAAAGTTTGTTTACATCTGTCAAAATACCGCCAAACTTCAAATAATAATAATAATAGCCATTTATTAAAGAAATACAGTTCTTCAAATCGGCATTTCGCCGTGGCACCCTAGGTACATGAGCAGAGCACACTAACGCAAACTTAATTACATACATGTATAAATAAAAAATATAAATATTAGTATTTACATAAAAAAAATAATACATATTTCAATTTCATAATTTAATTTTTATAAAGCCAGACTTGGCTGTACACATTTGTTATACGCTTCCACTCGTTTCTATCTAGTGCTACTCTCTGCCAAGTTGTTCCCCCACAAGACTTTCTCATTTCATTCTCCCACTTTAAACAAGTTCTTCCTTTTTTCCTTTTTTGATCTCGAGGATACCAATCTGACATTTTCTTTGACCGCCTGTTATTATTTATCCTAGCTGTGTGTCCTGCCCAACTACACTTTCTTTCTAAAATGGCTTCACCTATGTCCTGGAGATTTGTTTTTTCTTTAATCCACTCATTTCTCATTCTGTCCTTCCTAGTAATATTAAGCATACTTCTCTCCATTTGCCTTTGGGCTACCCTCAGTTTCTTGATCGTGTTCTCGTTTAAGACCCACGTCTCTGAGCCATACGTCATTACCGGCCTTACACACGTTGTCCAGAGTTTTCTTTTAAGTCCCATATCTACTTGCGATTTAAAAAGGTGTCGAAACTTACAAAAGGCTCTCCATCCAAGCGATATTCTCCTACTTACTTCTTTCTCCTCGTTATATTTACTCACGCCTATTAAACTTCCTAAATATATGAATTCTTGTATTATTTCTATTTCAAAATCATCCAATCTTTTTTTATTTAATTATTTGAAGGTTCGATGATTTTGAAACTTCAAATAATAAAATAAAATATAGGTATTAAAAATAAGATTTTTTTTTTAAGAATGATAATAAATCAGTTAGTTCAGAACGGTCACCCATCCAAGTACTGACCACGTCCAATGCTACTTCCTCCTGCTGCGAAGCAACAGGAGAGGCCACTTTAGTGAGGAAAAGTTCCGAGGTACCCCGTACCCGATTTTTTATGTTATATCGATATTTGTAATTCTAATAATCCCTGCTTGGAGTTGCTTTGTCTATGCGAACGCGAACCTTTCTCAAAGATGACTTTCATGAATCCGTCAATCCTCGATGTTCTATATAACAGTTAAAATAAAATAAAAATAAAAACGCTCTTTTATAAAACATTCTCTAAAAAGTATATACTTTTTCTTTACAGCCACAGTACTATGAGCAATAGTAATATGCGTGTCACTAAAGATCAACAAACGACATAAACAGTTAGTATCGCCCCATTCTTTTATCATAAGAACAGGCGTTCAACCGAGCTTGTTCTACCCTGCAGTGATATCTTTGTCGTTAAAAATTAAATTATTCAAAAGGAAATAACCTCACTTACATGCCACTGGTCGCGTTTGTTTACAATGTTTTCGAATTTTACCGCCAAATTTGATCGGAAATTAATTGATTTCTCTGCTAATTGGTTTGTTCCAACCACACTTCAAACTGGTTTGGAACTGTCCGACGCGTGCGCATCGGACCACATTTCAACGATTTTTGCTAATGCACATGCATCTTACAGTTTGAAACTAGTTTGGAACTAGTTTGAGGTGTGGTTGGAACAAACCTAATATGTACAAATTTTGTAAAAAAAAAAAAAAATAAATAAAATACGTGAGGTGTGGCGGGACACCCGGTAGGAACGAAGTTCCTTACATTTTTCATTAAATATAAATTATAAAATCACACTGCTAAGTACGTATACATTGCTAACTACTTATACATGGTGGGGTTAGAAAAGAGACAAAATTAAAAGTAACGAACTGTTTGTACCTAGCAGAGTTAAGGCAAAATTAAAAGAAAATCATTATTTGTATAATTAAAGCAAGCGTTTTACTTTAAATGTATAAATCAAATTATAATTATTATTTACTATGGGAAACAGACAGTGAAAAATACATTCCCGCGCCGGGATTTGAACCACGGGTCTCCTGTATACAGGAGACCCGTGGTTAAAATCCCGGCGCGGGAATGTATTTTTCAATGTCTGTTTCCCGTAGTAAATAATAATTATAATTTGATTTAAATTAAAATTTAAACTTTCCGTAGTATGAAAACTACCAAAAACTTAAAATTGAATTTTGAATTGATTGTACAAGGTACAGGTACTAATTGAGTACTTTATAATTATAAGCGTTAATTCTCGGTTTAGTTCTAATGTCATAAATATTGACTGTCTAAATGTATATGAATATTGAAAGCTTGGATTCGGGACTAGTTATCGATTACGGCAGTTAAAAATCATTCTCCTGCGTAGCTTAGTTGGCCAGAGCATCTGTACTAGATATACAGGAGACCCGGGGTTCAAATCCCGGCGCGGGAATGTATTTTTCACTGTCTGTTTCCCAAAGTAAATAATAATTATAATTTGATTTAAAATAAAATTTAAACTTTCCGTAGTATGAAAACTACCAAAAACTTAAAATTGAATATAAATATATATTGAATATAAGAAAAAAGTTGATCATGATGGGTTTATAGTGAAAGTGTATGTTTGTTAAAGGAGTTTGGATTGAAATAGGACTTTTTTCTACCTACCCGGCCAATTAATTTTAAATATTATAAAAAATATCTCTTCCCTACCCTGCAGCTTCTGCTTGTATCAGGGAGAAATTTTACATGATTATATTTTATTTATTTACGAAACAAAGTGACATTTTTGACATATATAACAAAAATAATCAAAACAAGTCAAGTAACAGGCTTCCTTAATAACACTTTTTCCCGTCTTTTGAAGGTTATGTTTACGCGAGCGTTGCGCGTGAACGCTAGGGTAGATAACGTTTTTTCGACGAACTCAGCCTGGGCATTGGTAAAATGAACATGTGTACCAAATTTCATCTAACTTGATGATCTTTTACTCAAGTTATCGTCATCTGTAGATTTCGTGACGGATATTGCGTGACAGTGATTTTGTGACGGTGATTTTGGTAGTTTTTTTCGGATTCACTCTAGAACGTGCCATAAGGAACTTCGTTCCAAAAAAAAAAAAAAAAAATACTGATTTTATTCTATTGTCATCGATGACACATAATCTGGGTAAGTTTCAGCTTTCTAGGTAGTCGGGAAGTGGTTAAAATTTTGGTTACAAGATTTGTCCGGGTCTAACATGTTAAGCTAATAAAAAACGTGTAAAATGATAGCCAACTGTATTTTTATTTTCATAAAACCTCCGCGGATTTTTCGCACAACATATAGTTATAAATAATTAAGTTATTATATTTCCTGAGTATTGTTCTAACTATTAATCAGTTTTTGTTATAAATTAAGCCTGAAACGCAGAGTTACATATAAATCAAAGAAATGTGAATAGAATCTTGATACTCTATATTATACATTTAAATGTGTACCAATGAAACCATAAAAGTAACTCTCCCGCGAAAAATATAGTTTTAGAAATAATGATGCTTAAATTGCTTAAAGATGGAGAATGAGATCTATCAGAATAAAATTATGTTCATGATAAAGTAAACTGTTGAATACCACAATCAAACATCTGTTCCATGTAACTCGCACTAAATTTTCTTACTTCCTACAAAAGTACATAATTGCTTGTTCCAGTGTTTTCCATTTGTTAGTCGTTTCAAGTTTTCATGGTCCAATTTAATAAATGTGTTAAAGAATTCCTCTCCGGCGGGGAATCGAACCTGACCTCTCCGCCTTTTTGTGACAAATACTTTTTTGGAACGAAGTTCCTTATGGCACGTTCTGGAGCCCGGGAGTGAATCCGAAAAAAACGACCAAAATCACCGTCACAAAATCACCGTCACGCAAAATCCGTCACGAAATCTACCGATGACGATAACTTGAGTAAAAGCTCACCGAGTTAGATGAAATCTGGTACACATGTTCATTTTACCAATGCCCAGGCTGAGTTCGTCGGAAAACGTTATCCGCCCAAGCGTTCTCGCGCAACGCTCGCGTAAACGTAAGCTTTAAAAGACGGAAAAAAGTGTTATTAAGGAAGCCTGTTACTTGACTTGTTTTGATTATTTTTGTTATATATGTCAAAAATGTCACTTTGTTTCGTAAATAAATAAAATATAATCATGTAACATTTTACCCTGATACAAGCAGAAGCTGTAGAGTTGGGAAGAGATATATTTTATAATATTTTAAATTAATTGGCCGGGTAGGTAGAAAACAGTCCTATTTGAATCCAAACTCCTTTAACAAAAATACTCTTTCACTATAAACTCATCATGATCAAATTTTTTATTATATTTAATATATATTTATAGTAAGACGCTTGCTTTAATTATACAAATAATGATTTTCTTTTAATTTTGCCTTAACTCTGCCAGGTACAAACAGTTCGTTACTTTTAATTTTGTCTTTTTTCTAACTCCGCCATGTATAAGTAGTTAGCAATGTATACGTACTTAGCAGTGTGATTTTAAAATTTATATTTAATGCAAAATGTAAGGAACTTCGTTCCTACCTGGTGTCCCGCGACACCACACGTATTTTTTTAAAATGATTTTGATTAAACATTAATAAATTGTTATCCATTTACATACAAATTTTACCTCGTTTTCCAGGGAAAACACTACTTTTCGAGATATTGAATAAAAAAAAGTATTCCCTCTGAAAATCGAACCGGAAAAAAATATATATAATTTATTTCAGTTCCAGTAGGATTTAATTTCAGTTCCTATCCCGTGTATCCTATCCCGAGTATGCTATCTGGGCGATTTTTTTTTACGGTTTAATAAGATAAAAGGTTGTCTATTCATAGCAAAAAAACAGTGAGAAAGTAACAAAAAATTGTCGCCAGTCAAACATGTTAAGCTTTCATTTTGTGTTACCTCATAAAAAAGGGTTTAGAAAACCTTGACAGCAATTTTCTTCCTCTTTGACAAGATTTTTTTCCTATTCTTGGTTTTTTTCAACTTATTTTCCAGGTAGTAGTTGAAAGAGAAGGTTTAGAAGAGGGGTTACGATCTGCAGACCACCTCCCAATATAAGGTTTGGAGAAAATTCCTTGGGGTTTGACTCCCTGCTTTCTGCTTGCTACCTAATCCAATAAAGTTAGGTGAGGATTCCAAGAATTCCAGCTTCATTTGACCTCTGAGCTTTGGGCAGACTGGAACATGTTGTGTAGCCTACCTCGTTCCAATTCTAGAACCATGTCCCTCCTTCCTTTGCCATCTCTTATCTCCTACCAGACTTGACCATATTCCATTATACTCCTATCTTTATCTCTCTACTGTTTTTTTACTACATTACTGTATTCTTCGTTAAATAAACATTCGGTTGTCTTTCTCACAATTTAAATATTCTGTTCTATTATTTGTTTTTCTCCCCTACATACCTATAACTATAATTATAAATATTTTCTATTTCTATTCCGTCCAATCAGTCCTATCAACATCAAAACTAATGCCTTGATCTTACACGTAATGAGTACAGTGGTGAGACAGTGTTCTCGGCCGAGTGCTCCGCTGGTATAAACATATTACCGAGCGCTCGGCCGAGCGTTTGGCCTAGTAGGATGGCGAGACAGTCACTCTGACCCCTTTCTACTAGGCCGAGTGGCCAACCCCCACCCTACCGGCACTGACTCGCTAGCCCTCTCGGCATGTAAACACACACTCGGCCGTACTCGCCACTCGTTTCGACATTCGCGCGCATAACTCTAAAAGTACATATTAAGATTTTGTAATTAATCTTAAATAAGATTGTTAAAATAACTTATTTTTGGTATAACTTTATAGAACTCCCACATTTTAAATTAATAAAGGATTTTATTAATAATTTTTATTATAATTATTTTACCATTATTAAAAATTTATAATGCTTTATTATTGTTATGCTTTGTTGTAGGATTTTTAAATTTTGTTAGAGGTCGACCAAGAAGTCATGGAAATGTGAGGAGTGCGCTTTATGTACAGTCAGTTTTTGATATAATAGACCACGGTCAAAAAACACTGTTGTTCTTTTGATAAATTTTATATTTTTTTAATATTTTTGCAACAGGCAACACACCTGATAAGAAATCACTAATAATATATGATAATATCTTTATATTTTATTATTATTTATTGATTATTCACAATAATATTCTTTAAATCTAAATCGATTTTCTTCTTTCTAAATCTTTGTTTTTCTTCCTCTTTATTTCTGGATTTTAGTTATTACTTTTTTGTGAATTTTTTTTGTACTATTACCTCTCTCGTATTGTTTTTGGCAATTTTCTCTTTGGTAAATTAAATTTCTTGGTATTAATAAAAACATGGATAGTATCATGAATTCAAAATTAAGAAGAAATTATAAAAATAATGAGATTCTAAGATAAGTTTCACTGGTTATTTCATTGATAAAAAATATATTGGGGAAAAAACAACCTAGAAAATCGCTAATATTATTTTGATTAATTGTCATGGAGAGCAATAATTTTTATAATAATAAATACATATTAGGTTTGTTCCAGCCCCGTTATTTGTAGCTTCCTTTGCATTTGCATCATCCCGGATTTGTGGATCGTACAAAAATCGTTTAGGACAGTTGTGACTATAATTCGTACTATATAAAAACAAACAAAATAGGAAACCTAACAGATTGGAAACCTTCCTGTTGTTATTCGTGAGATTTGACATAACTGCGCATGTCACACAAACTAGAAATGGGTATTGTCTTAGCACCCGACTGTACTGACTTCGGCACTACTCGGAAGTTCCGATTTTAAACGAAGTTAAGCTTTCCGTTTCTCCCGTGTTTTATGACTTCTTGGTCGACCTCTAGTTGTTATCATAATGTTACAGTGTTTTAATAGTACCTGAAGATGACCACAGTTTTGGTCGAAATACGTATAGTAATTTAATTTATTTTAAATCAAATTATAATTATTATTTACTACGGGAAACAGACAGTGAAAAATACACTCCCGCGCCGGGATTTGAACCACGGGTCTCCTGTATTATTATATTTATAATTATAAGCGTTAATTCTCGGTTTAGTTCTAATGTCATAAATATTGACTGTCTAAATGTATATGAATATTGAAAGCTTGAATTCGGGAATTAGTTATCGAATATATATATTACGGCAGTTAAAAATCATTCTCCTGCGTAGCTTAGTTGGCCAGAGCATCTGTACTGGAAATACAGGAGACCCGTGGTTCAAATCCCGGCGCGGGAGTGTATTTTTCACTGTCTGTTTCCCGTAGTAAATAATAATTATAATTTGATTTAAATTAAAATTTAAACTTTCCGTAGTGTGAAAACTACCAAAAACTTAAAATTAATTTAATTTATTTAAAGCTATTCTGTGATTATAGAACTATAGTCTTGATTTCCTTTATTAATTTAAAAAATATTCAAGAGGCTTCATTTGATTACTTAAATATAAAATTAAATAGAAATAAGAAGATTTCTTTTGTTAAAAGAATCATTTACGGTTGATATATTCTTACATAGAGACATATGGTGTAGCAAGTCATCATATTATGATTATTTTTCAATTATCTACATATAACGGCAAAAAGTCGAGCTGGAAAAACCAATAGGTAATTGTTTTCACTCGCACCCCTATTTTTGAAGAGAAAAAAGGGTAAAAAGTGTGCGTATTATACGCGAGATTTTATCTGAAAAAATCACTTACCTTTAAAAATGTCTCCAAATAGATGGATATTGCATCCATTACTACTGGTATAAGTAATTATGTTTAAGCCCGAGATATTCGATAAAAGGCTTGTAAAGAACGGTAACTATGCCCTGTTACCAAATCTCTCATGACAGTGTCTTTTCTTTGTATTATTGGAGTAACGTTTTCTAACAATTTATTAAAATGTTTTACGTCCATTCTCAGAAGCGCTCTAAATTCATCAGGGTCTTCTAACGCCAATTCACTAAAAAGTGTGTTGCACCACGATCTGGTCTCCTTAAAATCTACTTTTTGTTTGTTTATCTTCTTCGCGCAATAATAATTCATTTAATTCTTCTATCTTAGTCTTAATTCTTCAGCTTAGTATATTATTTAATGTATGTTTTACGACCCATGTTTCGGTAACAAAACTAGCCTGTTTTATAATCGCTAAAAAGGGAACTGACTCGCCCCAGAAGTCGAAAAGATAAAAATACGTGTAAACACTTACTCGCCAACACCAGGGCCGTCGAGAGGGGGCGGCAGGTACGGCTGATGCCGGGGGGCCCGGACCTCCCCTAAAGGGCCCCGCTTCTCAAGCCCCGAACACCCAATCACGCCAATATTTATGATTGAAATATAAAATAATTATATTCGTAACAATAATTATAAAAATAATATTAGTTAACATTAAAGTTGTCAGCCAGGTGTGGCGATTAAGTTTGAGAGAGAATTTCCCGGTACCGAGACTGAAAAGCAAAAAATTACTAAGCCGTATCCCGATGGGTTTCAAGAAAAATTCACAGAGAACCCGGAAAATCGCTTCAAAGTTGAAGTTTTTTATGTTTTAATTGACAGTGTGATTGGAAACTTGAGTGATCCATACCAAGCATTCAACAAAATCAATGATTAATGATTTGTTCAGTTTTATTTGGACATATCCAAATTTGAAAAAATATTAAATACACCACCATTCATTTTCAACCATGCATGGTTGAAAAATCCGGCATGCTAGCCAGAAAGACACTACAATGGTTTCTTCAGTCATAAAAATTCATATTTCCTACTAGTAGGTTTTGGAGGCCCCCTGGAAACTTTTAGGGGCCCCTCTATTTCACTTCCAGGGGCCCCCCGCGCGGCGGGGTCTGCGGGGCCCTTATTGCCGCCACTGTTTCCTACTTCCTACAATACTAGCAGGATACCCGTGCTTCGCTACGAAATGTTATTTTAATTTGATAAGTTTACAAACTACCGTCAAGAGACTATTTTACTATGCGAGAATATCTAGATTCTATCCCTCCCACTTATTTCTATATTCCCTCCTCTTTGATAAGATAATTTGCAAATATCCCAAATTTACCCCCCTCCTAAATGACAATATGACAAAACTGTATACATAACAACAATTACTGTACTCTTAAAGAGCTTTTCTACGATATGCATCATGAAGGGTATTCATTACTTTGACCCCATATTCATCACTTGAGTTGTACCCCGTACCCCTGTGTACCAAAATTTAAATTTCGGAAATTCATGTAGACAGTGACCTTCCCATTGCTTTAAAGGTCAAGTGTAAAAATTTTCATTGAGATCGGACCAAAACTGTAGATTTGTATATAGAACATACACATATACCTTGACGGTTAAACTACAGTATATGGGGCTCTTTCTGATAACACGTTATCTCACTATCGACCTCTTTCAAGACTTAATATATCGATATATCTTGTCTGTTAAACTCTTATATTTCGATTTGGAACTCTACCTGGTCTATATGCAGGAGGGTTGTTTTTCTTTAGAAATGAGCATTCTGCGAAGCGGTGTGGAGCGGCGATTAAAAATTCTAGGGCAAAAAAAGAATTAAGGTTAACAAAATTAAATTCAAACCCAAAACAGACACATTTTCGTTAAAACGTTTAAAATTACGCAAATCACACATTATTTGGATATATTGAAATATGGCGTCAATAATATAACAATCGATTGTAGCGATGTACGATGATATATAGTAGGGGCTCCATATACTGTAGTTCTACTTTCAACTTAAAATACCATTTGATTTAACCTGTTTTTACAAAAAAAAGTCTTTTATTAAACATTTATTAATTTAAACTTATATAAACAAAATATTTTTTCACTTACCACAGTACAATGAGGTAAAACCAATAATGCGAACAAAATTATTAAAAAATAAAATAACTTAAACATATTTTGTTTCGGTTAAACTAAAAACATATTTAAAATATAATATTACCATGAAGAATAATTATTATTTATAATATTTTTATTTTAAATAATTTTTTATAATAAATTTTAGATTATTTAATTTTGATACGGTGGTAGTGTGGCAGCCCTGAAAAAGGCGAGTCACTGGGACGTGGCGGTTTCCTATAGTTTTAGATTGTCGGCCATATTGTTTTTACTTCTCTAATTAGGTCAACAGTAATTTTAGTCGAATCTTACTTTAAATTCACTTCTTAATCGAGGAAAACAATTTTAAATCGGGTAGCGGGTCTTTATATTTGTTCAGTGTGTTATAATTCAAATGTTTCTTTTTGATATCTATACGTTTTTCTTTCGAAAAGTACATATTTCGTGTATGTAGTTTATATTTTATTCATTGTTCGTTGTTCTGTGTTGAAATCTTGTCTTTGGAGTTTGATCGATTTGTTATTCTGTGTAATATCGACGATAATATCTTTGAAAGTTAATTCTACATATATTTATAACAGCATTTAGAGAATATAATAGAATATGAAGATATACATAGGATGGATTGAAAGAACGAAGCGAAGCTATAAAGGTAGATTGATTCTTTCTATTTACCTATTAAGTTAAATTGAATAATTTATGTTTAGTTATAATAAACAATCTTATTACACAACGATTATGGTTAGAGGTAATTTTATTTAAATTCTTAATCAAACTATTGTTTTTTTGTTTAGTTATTTCCTTAGAAGTAAAAGCTATTCAAAAAGTCAAGATTATTGTTATATTATTTTTTTTTTAATATAAGAGGGAATTATCTTATAGACTACGTAACATTCCCACCCCCTTTATCTTCCTTCTCGCTTATTTTCTGTTACATTCTTTGTTTGTTTTACTTTTTCTTCGAAATCATTATTTCATGTTTTACTAGCTGGATACCCGTTCTTTGCTACGGAGTGTTATTTTAATTTGATAAATTTGTAAACTACCATCAAGAAACATTTAAATTATTTTATCTACGATTGATACGAAATATAAACATTATATCTTTGTTTAGATGCGTAGAAAGTGATTATTTACGTACTTGTATTCATTGCGCATGCGCGTCTCATAGTTCTGAATAATTCCTCTTCTTTACCGCACTAGTGCGGTAAAGAAGAGGAATTCTTCAGCTTTACGCACGATTAGCAAGTTTGTTTACATTTAACAAAACTAATTTGGTGTTCTTTTATTAAAGTAACTGTTTATATCGAGTTTTTAGTGAAAAACATGAAGTGAATCAAGTGACTTTGACGAAAATATGGAGAATAATAATCCTCCAGAAATAATTAATTCGGCAAAAAATACAACTAATGAATTAATGCCATCTTTATCAAGAGAGAGATACGAACCTACATACAGCAAGTTTATTTGTTTCTGTATTTATTATTTAAATCTAACAATCGTAGATAAAGTACGGTACGCAACTCGTGCGAAAACGGCATTTTGCATTGCTCGTGTGGTTTTACCACCCTCGCTATCGCTCGGGTGCAAACTCCACACTCGCATGCAAAATGCTACTTTCCGCACTCGACGCGAAATGTACTATTACTATGAGAGAATATCTAGATTTTATCCCTTCCACTGATTTCTATACCCCCTCTTTTTGATAAGATAATTTGCAAATATCCTAAATTTAGCCCCCTCCTAAAAAGAAAACAAGGGATTCTACTGTACTCTATTCTAGGCAGCGGCCACGCTGCGGCCGCTTTTCGGGGGTTTGTCGAGCGAAGCGAGTAGGGGCAGAGCCCCCTACTCAAAATAAAATATATATCAAAATAAAATTGTATAAAACGTAAATGAACGTAAACAACATTTTACAGTTATAGGACTTTTTGTGTCCAGATTGTGTTTTAGTTGAGGACTAAGAAATTATAAATGTTTTCAAACAATTTTGTCTAATTTTAGGTCATAATTATGACTCATATACCCATATTTATTTAAGTCATAATTGGGTTTTTAACATTACTGCGGTAAAATAGTTGTATTCTTCAAAATGAGTTTGTTTTACTTTGGTTTATCAGTAGTATGTCTGCAGTTATCAGTAATAGGAGTTTATTAGTAGTACTTACAATAAATATAAAATAGAACTTATTATAAGAGTTGAAAAATTCAATACACAAGTTATTAGTGTAAAGTCCCAAAATGACGAATAAAAACGAGTAAAAAGAGGGGGCCCATATAGGTCTAGCCGTGGGGCCCGCTACGGCTCTCGACGGGCCTGGCCAACACCACTCCCTCGGCCTAGTGACATTTTGCTGCCTCGCCACTGTACTCGTTACGTGTAATCAAGGCATACGGCATTATTGGACTCAGAATTAGCATGTAACGCACCTTTCAACGCAATTATTGGCGGAGTGCATGACTGTATGAATTATGTCTTACATCACGGGGAATTAAACTAAAATTATTATTTGACGTAAGATAATTTTTATTTTTATTTCTAGCGACTTTTTTGACCATTCTCACAATATATATGTAGAGAGCGAAAGTATACTGTGGTAAAACAAAAATTCTACTTAAACATTTTGAGGGATTTACACTTTTTAATGTCTCCTGAGTCTAAACTATGTTTTTTTTATAGAATACTGTCAGTATTAATTAATCCAAGAAATTACGTTGCGCACTTATTCAATTGGTTTTTTCTTGTTGAAAATGATAAAATATGAGGGTAGGAAATATGGATCTAAGATCCCAGAAAAATCGTAAACCAGTGAAATTTGGATTTTATTTATTCAGATCTAAATTTATAATTTATTATTATTAATTGAAAAAGGGTGTTTTCCATCCATAACTTACATATGCACTAATAATTTATAATACATTGAAATGAATCATGAGGTAAATACAAAATAATTTCTTGTGCCATATATTTCGATAAAATATTAATTATTTGTCCATTATTATTATTTTTTATAGATTGAAGAATATTTTTGGGTTAATTAATACTATGTAGGGGAGAGTATATTGTATTAGGTCATATTCCTGTAGAATATTTTTTCACCTCCCACCTTATGAAAAAAAAATCCTTTTTATGAAAATGGTAGTGAAAAGAATTTTCTGGAATATTTTATAAGAGGAAGTTGGCGAAGTGGAGCAGTGTCACAATGCAGGTTTTACAGCCCCCAAGCATGGATTCCAAGCTTCTGTAGGGAAAAACAGGCCTTTAAAACTGGGGAATTTCCAGGTTTAAACCAAGCCCCGGGATATATAAGCTTAGAAAAGCGGAAAATCCCGGGGAATATACGAATTTATTTACCTGCGGCAAGTGAAAATCTGTGCCTTCCTCATACCACCTTGTCTTATAGGGTTTTGTGCCTTGGCCAAAGTCTTTAAAACAGAGGTTTCTTCCCCTAAAACCCTATAATCTTCGAAAAGTACATTTATAAACGTTTTATAGATAAATTGTTGTCTTCTAGACTCTAGACTATCCTGTCTATTTACTTTTTAGAGACAACTTGTATAAAACATGGATATTTGAAGATATAAATTTAAGAATAAAGAGAATAAACTAAGTAATATTAAATTTACCGAACGACCAGTGTTTTAGAATAATTTATTATCTTTACTAAACTTAAATTAACAACAGAAAATATCTTTTTATTATCTACTTTTTACTTAGGTTATTCTTAAATTTTATTTAGTTTAATTTTTACTGTGTCCTTTCTTCCTTTATTATACACATTTTAATAGGTAGTTTTTAATTATTTTGTGAACAAATATTTTGTTAATTAATTTCTCCAATTTAGATAAAACAAATGTCTCTTTATTTTACTCGACAATTATTCCTCCTCCTTCTTTGCACTATCTCTATCTCTTTGTATTTACATATTAATTAGGATTTACAAAAAATAACAAAAAGATCTAGACGGAATCTCGATTATTATTTTTTTTTTTAGTTTTTTTTGTTGGTCGTTTATCAAAAGGTTATTGTCCAATTAAAATTAATTTTCTTGTTCTATATTTCTCTTTGTTGTTGACTGAATAAATAAGCTTTCTAAATCTCTAGATCCATCTTGCCCCTCCGACCCCATCTTTTCACCCTTCTCTTTATTAAAGTTAAAGTCTTGCAGAATACCGCCTCCTATAAGAAATAAGCCCACCGGCTATATTAATATTATTTCAAGAATTCTCTTAGAAAGTTTTCCTTCTCTTTTATTTTAATAATTTCTTAAGAGCTTTATTAATATATAAGAAACCACTTACGTTTATATTTTTTAAATACATAATTATAGCTATATATTTATGAATAATAAATGAATAGTTAATGAAGTATAAAATAATTTTTACTTTTGATTACCTAAAGGAAATTATTGTTATTATTCCTAATTAATTTAATTAATTTTTATAAGTTGAGTAGTTAATCACTGTTAATTAATCCTAACGGATCCTTTTAGCGATGTCCAAGTTAATTTTATTAATTCTAATTTGCTTAATCTGTGTGTGATATATTCGAATTTTTTATCACTTTCTAGCAATGTAGCAAAAAAAAGAGTGTAGTTAAAGGAATTAGTTGTCCATGAATTGACTTTTGAATATTAAAATATTTAATTGATTAATTAATTGCCTTCAGTTCGCTCTTGACGAATCCCAAGAATTGTAAGTTAAAAGATTCTTCAATTTTCTATTAAGACATTTGGCGTGAAAGTAAAGGGGAAGGCCAACATGGTGGCTTTGACACCACAATTGTTGATTTTTTTAAAAAAAAATAAATTGACTAAGCCGTGCAATAATAATAATTCGTTTTCGATTGCGAATTAATTTCGATATAAAATTACATTTTAAGAAGAATATATTATTATTTTTGCTTCCGATCTTACCGAATGTAGCGGGTTCTTCTGAAAAACCGCAAATGCTTTATGTCTCCGAATTAAAATAATCTTAGACAGAAATCCGTTTTAGGCATCAAGGAACATTTTTGGGCCCTTGTCTGTTTATCGGTATCAAACATTTTATTTAATCGGTTATATTTTTATATGCTTGAAGCTAATCTTTTTGTAGAAATGTATTTAAAATAAGAAGTTGCTTGGGAAAAGTTATTATTTGACTGATCCTTGCTATCCTCAATTTTTATTTGCTTTTAAGATAGTTATCTCTAGAGGAAGTTAATATTGTCTGCCCAAAAGCCTCGAGCAGGGTTTTCTAATATTAAGCTTCTTAGTAGGTATATCTTATGAAATAGTCATGTGTAATATAAGTACACAAATGAAAAAGTGAGTCATATAAAGCAGATTTACTCGCATAACTAAGATATTCTTTTATTGTCAATAACTTGTAATAAACTAGATGAATTCCCGTGATTCGCTACGGAGTGTATTATTTTATATTTTATTATACTTCTGAATCATTTAATAAATTTACTAAGCGAAAATATCTTGGATCCACAGAGTTCTCCCCTCCCTTTATTTATACCCCTCGAAGAATCAATTATTATTTGCAAAATCCATAATTACTAAATGATTCCGACTACTGGAAGAGCATCTTTAAATACTTTCCGGGAAATTAGAGTTTTTTTTTATTTATATCCCCTCCCATCTCCCGGGTGAAATTGGAGTTTATTATAAATTATACATTTTCATCCTAAAGAGAAGCCTTTTCTCATTTATTAACTTTCAAACTTTAGAAAGTTCGTCGGGGATCAATTCCCCATCTTTGCCCCCACTTTCCCCTTATTAAATAAAACTAAAATTTTAGAAAATCCCTATTAGTATTAGACATCAATACTAATTTAGAAATGATCATGCTACATAGATTTTATTTTAGCGTTTCTAAAATGTAGTGGTTATTTTGTTAGTAAGTGGACATGGTTTTAATAAGTATACGGCTGCCATCTTTAATAAAAATCTTGAATCAAAATGGCCGATTGGAAAATATTTTTACTTAGTGTTTTTTTTTCATGCATGGTAGTTATATTTTAAGATTCTAGTGCAATTGGTTCCGTAGATATCGTCATTTCTAATTTTTCATTATAAATAGCCACCATCTTGATTCAAGATGGCAGTTTGTAAAAATATTTCTGATCAAACACCTTAAAGCAACCTTCAAAATTTCAATATTTAGTGCAGTTGGTTCTGGAGATATCGCATTTACAATTTTTTCATATTAATAGTCACCATTTTGAATCAAAGTGGCCGATTATAAAATCCTTTTACATAAGTTATTAATGTCATTAAAGGAAGCTACCTTCCACATTTCAAGGTTCTGGTGAAATTAGCTTCGGAGATATTGTAGTCCTATTTTTGCAAATAAATGGCCATATTGATATCATCTTAAAATATCGTATATTCGTAAAAATATTTCTTAGCGTGCACAGCAGACCTAGGGGGCTAGACATATCGTGATTAGTCAGTGGTATTTGGATTAAGCACTAATATAATTGAAGTGAGCCTCACTCCTCACATTCAACGACGAACATTTTTTACAAATAACATTTTTTAGTAAAACCAACAGCGACACCGCTATGAATTAATAAAGATAGTTAAAACTATTAAAACGGACATAAAAACGTTTAAAATAGAGAAAACAACGTTTTTTCCGATATGTATGTTACGTGTAACTATTTTAATAAAACTTCATATACATCGTCAAAACTACTATTGAAACTGGCATGTAAAATTTCAACTTGATACAAGCAGAATTTTTTGAGGAGTGAAGTGATACATTTTATAATAGTTGAAAAGGATACGTGTGATCAATGGAATAGCAAGAATGTAGGGAGGCTCCCTTACTACTACACTCTACTACCATCCTACTCTTTAACTATTAACTCATCATGATTATCTATTTTCTCAATATTCAATACATATTATTGCAATACGCTCGCTTCAATGATAGAGCCACGCGATGCCTAGTATATAAGTACACGTATTATTTTAAATCAAAATCTTGAAAATGGCCGATTGGACCTACCTTGAACCTTTGATAGTCACAGGTGGTTATTAGTCAGCAGTTTCTTTTGAGAATAAGCAATAAATTAGATCTTAGACAACAAACCACTGTCTAATTTTCTAAATTTGATCCGCTATATACATTGTAAAATAAAACTGAATCACAGCCTCACTTAACAAAAACAAATATGTAGATGTTTCAATCTTTCTCGTTAAGTTAGCCCGTGTAGTCTATTCTCTTTAATAAAACTCTAAGAAATATCTAATAAAAGAGGAAATTCTGTTCCACTTTCATTCTTTCTTAGAAATAACTTCTTTTAGCTTATCTTCTGTTTGAATTCTTTTGTTTTTACTCACAAATTACTCCGTTTTTTTCGACAATCTAACTATTTCTATTATAAATTGGTTAAAGTGTTTTTAATTTTTTTTCTCCATTATATTAAATTTTGAAACTTTTATAATATCCTTTGATATTGTCTTTAAACGAAGTTAAATATAATTTTTATTGTTTAGTCAAGATGTTTCACAGCTGACAAAGAAACTTTGTAACAATTTGTAAAAAAAAAGGGACAGAAATATTCAGAGCAACTCAATAATTGTAAAAGGAAATATATTTTATTTCTATTTTTATAAATAGAAATAAAGTAGCATTGTTACCAATAGTATAGACTGGAGTTTTATTTTTTAATAAAAAAAATCAAAGTTGAGTTTTTTTGTCAATTTGTTAAACAATATATTTATTTTTGTCTTTTAGATATTCAAAACTATTCAAACGCAAAAATGTAATTGGTGAAACATCCTTTCAACAGTTTTATTTCTTTTAATAGTTCTACCTATTGATTTTATTTATTTATTTTTTTTTTCGAAGTTTCATCCTCGTAATTATATTTTTCCCTTTTAAAGATTCTTCTTTTTCAAAATTTATTTACCCATTTCCAATGAATAAAATGGTTCTATTTCATTTATTTATACAGATCTATTTTTAACTATAGTATGTATAAGCGACCTTAAAATTAGTTTAATTCCTCTAAACATGAATATATCTGTAAGAATCTTCTGAAAAGCTTTATATATTATTTATCTATGCTATTCAAACCAATTTGTTTTTATTATGAATATAGTTAATAGCTTGGGTAGTTGAAGTGGTTACCTTTATCACCCTTAATATTTAATTTTAAGTCTTTGATATTATACTTATAGAAGCAGGAGATTATACAAAAGCTATTAAGTTGTATAAGAGGGATAAGTTATAAGTAAGTCAACTAGGTTATTAAGTTATAAGTAAGGAAAGGCTGAGTTATAAGTAAAGGCTGCAAGGCTAAAATTTATGTAACGTACTTATAGTTTCCAATATCAAACGCGTGAATACATTATTAGCTTTGATTTTCTTCTTTCTTCTAAAGTTTTTACTTTTTAATTTTTTCTTCCAACTGTATATTTTATAGGTGGAATTAATACTTTCTTCTTCTATAGCTGTGTATGTGTAAAATAATTTGTATGACTTAATTTACTAAACTTACTAGAATGTAAGGTAAAAAGCGGGGTAATTTTTGTCCGAGAGAAAACCAAAGTGTCTTATGCCCCTAGTGTACCCCCCCAAGGCCCAATTATATCCAAAGAGCTAAGATACCCCTAAGATTCCTCAGACGAGCTGACCAGATAATGGGATGTGGGTAGAAGTACCCTGAGCTCTCCTCGAGTACGCTTGATCCCTTTGCTAATGACTATGGACTGGGGACCTATGCATGTAGAAATTAAACTAATAACCCATTTGGGGTCCAGAGTAGCTAAGTGGTTGTGTACAACTCCGGCGCCTGAAATCTAGGTTTAAACACTGACAAATTTGATGAGTCTGAATCCTAGAGAGATGAGACATGAAAGTGACCGGATTCCCCCGTCCTATTATAATATATCCTAATGATTTGTTGATCGGGGCGTAAAAGAAAGAGTCAAAAGTAAAAATAATCAATTTTAAGGTTAATCCGTTAAAAAAGAAAAAAATGGGTCAGAGACAACTCAGACAAACTTTCTCATATAGGAATTCATAATTACGTGGCCCAATGTTTTCCATTTACTAGTTTTCGTTGGTGCATTTCATTATAATTGAAAATTTTATCAAAATATGTCATAAAAATAACTTCTCCACGGTGGGGAATCGAACCCGGCCTCTCTCCCTCCGCGTTTAAAGCTATTTTCTCAGGAACTAGATGTTTCCCTGGAAAACGGCTTATTTCGTTAGATTCGTATTAAAATGGACTACATTTAAGAATTTTTTAATCAAAAGGGGGGTAACACCCCAAATTTGGAGCTAAAATTCATTTCTCGATTTCGCCTCGGGGTATGATTTTTTTGAACATATATGCCAAATTTCTTCAAAATCGGCCCAGTGGTTTAGGCTCCAGGCGTCGACAGACATTTTTTGAAAAACATCTTTTTGGACTCAAAAAGTGAAAATTTATCAAAATCCAATTTTCGCGCCATTACAATACTTTCTTTTTATATGAGAAAGTAAAAAGTGTGAAAGAGACCTGAGGCTCAGAGGTACAAATTAAGGACCTGGAAGTTGACTACTGTGTAAGGGTTTAGTACAAGGAACGTACATTAAGTAAACTACAACTAAACTTAGGAAAACTAAGTTAAACTGGTATTTTACAAATAGGAGCATAGTGTTGTGAGATTAACATTATTTAATGATAGAAGAGACTCTAGATACTACTTTAAGGTTAACATAATTTGATTTTTGGCTTGCACATAATGTGATTGATAAAGAAAACAATAATCTACATGAATAAGATTAAGGCTACATATAAAGGAAAGGTTGATTAAGTTAGCTTTATTTAACATTTTCCGTAGCATTAAAGGTCAACTATAATATTTATTTACGGCTTGGCTATTTTTAATTTTTCTAATTTTTTTTAATGTATAAAGATGCTATTTTTAACCCTTGCGCTGCAGAGTTGTCTGAGTGTATGGTTTGTATTGATTTGCTTTCATTTAAAAAAAATTGTGATCCCAGGGCTGAATACATTATTTTACTTCATAACTGTTTCTTAAGACATTAAAGGACTTAGACTTCAGGAACCGATTTTGTACGCCAGTCGTCTGGTAACAGCGCCATTCCTCTCCATTTGTGTAACTTTAGTTTCTGTAGGTCATTCTCCACATCCTATAACCATCGTTTTATTGTTCAGGGGAGCACCCAATGGTCAGCATCCATCTGTTGTCGTATTCATAACTTTCCTTAGAGCTCTTTGCACGTCCAATCGCTGTACGTGTCCATACCACCGTAGCCTGCTTGCTGTAATGTCATTGATTATCGATGACCTGTTGTAACGTTGCGCTAACACCAACTCGTTACTTCCAATAATGCGCTAGCCATTTTCATCGTACACAGCCCCAAATATCTTCATTTGCACTTTTATCTCCCACGTACCGTACATATTAGGGTTTTATCCTTCTTTGCTAGCGTCTACGCTTCTAAGCCATATGTGATTACCAGTTTGATAATTAGAAAGCATTCTTTTTAGGGTTTCGAGGACATCCTAGAAACCCTTATGCTTTTGGTAGTTCGTCCGTCCATCCTTCACATCTTCGAGTATGTCTCCCTACCTATTGTAGCTAGAGATTTGAAATTTGGTATACAAGTTAAACTTTTCTGATCACATCATTTAGAGTATCATTTTAAAGGTATTGAAATGTAGATCACAAATATATGCCGCGTTTCTGAAATGACGGTCTTTTACCCCTAACAGAACCAAATAAGTGCATACCTAAGATGCTGAAGGAAAATAATATTATCCTGCAATGTGTGCATATTATGCACACCTTGCTCCTCCAAAATGCAATAATAATTTAGGATTATATGAATTTTTATGACGGATGAAACCCTTTTAGGAGCTTGGCGGGATTTTTTTGTTTTTAAATGACTTTTTTTTGGCAAGTACTTACTGTGTAAGTATTATCTCCTATATTAGTAAATAAAGAGATGATCAATGTAAAAAATATTTATTTTGAAGAAAGACCGCCCAATCTTTTCTGTTTATAGTGAATAGAAAATAGCTCTTCTGTAATTGTTAAAACCTTACCTCTGAGCATATATTAAACATACAATAAATTTATATAACCAATAATTACAACAACATGGAGGAACATATAGATATTAACCTACAAACTTGAGATAAATTTAGTCTTGAGGTGCTAAAACAAGGAGTAAATAACTTGGTGTACAAAGTTTTCAGAGTAAGTTGATAGTATGTATGTTGTATATCAGAGACTAGGGTAATAGCTTGTGAAAACAGGCAGTTACCCTTCTCTGTTCCCACTGATTTGTGTACAGCGGTTAAAATACTGCCCCAGTTAACTCCGCAGTTTATTTCTTCCAATAAGTTCACGTTTAAACCTATTTCTAAATTAATGATAACACTTACTCTGTAAACAATATTGTTAAACTAGCTATTGAAATTAAATCTAGTGTTTCACTGTAATAGACTTACTTGTTTTTCAGTATTGTTAAATTAATTTCGTTAGAGTGTGAGCCTAGCTTTTACTTTAAACATAGCTTTATTACTTCAATTTATTACTTTACTTTATACATGTTATATTGCTTTGTTACAGCTGGTAACAAGTCGAAAGCAAACGGTAATAACAATCGTCTATATTGAAACATTTTTGAGATTTATTCTCTATAAATAAGTTCATCAAAAGCTCACATTCTTTTATAATTTTATAAAATCAATTTACCGATATGAAGTAGTAAGTATTTTTAATGACTTTTATATAAGGGTGTCCCAGTTTTAATGGGACAAAAAAAAAATCCTGATTCTATGGTCCAAGACGAACAGAAAAAATACGTGCGGTGTCGTGGGACACCCGGTAGGAACGAAGTTCCTTACGCTTTTCATTAAATATAAATTATAAAATCGCTGTAATAACTACGTATATATGGTGGAGTTAGAAAAGAGACAAAATTAAAAGTAACTAACTATTTGTACTAGTGGAGTTAAGGCAAAATTAAATGAAAATCTTTTTATTATCTTTGAACGAGCGTCTTTCAATAAATAATGTATTGTATATGTATTGAGAAAAAAGTTAATGATAAATTTATAGTTAAAGCAGATGGTTGTAGAACGAAAAAGAACTGTCCTCCCAGGCCCCGTCGGCATATTACTCCAATTAAATATTAAAATAAAAAATATAAATCATTAACTCACAAAAACTTCTGCTTGTATCAGGTTGAAATGTTACATGCTTGTTTCAATTGTACTGTAGGTGATGTATGCAAAGTTTCATTTAAATCTTTACGTTAGAACAGTGTTTCCCAAAGTGTGGTACGCGTACCCCTGGGGGTACGGGAAGAGTTTGGTGGGGGTACGCGCAGCACCGGGCTTTGACTGCGGAGTCAATTTTATCCTGAGGAGGATAAAATTGTTTATGTTGAAGCAACAGTTCATCATAATTTGGTTCCCTGTTAATTTTTTTCTTAAATTGGCCTTTTGATTTTGTTTATGAACTAATTTTTTGCTTCCGAGCTTACCGAAGGTAACGGAAGCTATGTGATCGTTCTGAAGAACGAAAAAATTTTAGGTCTCCGATTTCAAAAATTCCAAGACAGAAATCCGTTTCAGACATCAGGGATTATTTTTGGTTCCGTGTCTGTCTGTCGGTCTGTCTGTCGGTCTGTCGGTCTGTCGTTCAATTTTTGCGAACCACCATATCTTAAAAACTACACATCCAATTTTAATGAAATTTGGGTGGTAGGTCATAAGTAGCCCATTGTTGGTCCCATATAAGTTTCAACCTTCTGCTCATATTTGTTTGTCATCCACATGCTCACAAACATACATTTATTTACAGCCATATCTTTAGAAGTAATCATCTGATTTTTATGAAATTTTTATGGTTTGTCGAAAGTAGCCTGCAGATAACACCTGCTTAATTTCAACCTTCTGCGCACTTTAAAACGTGCTAAATTAATATGTCTTATACTATAAAGCCGCATGGCTAACTGACTCACTGACTGACATTAATGTTTACCCACTTCCAGAAGAGCTAGAGACTTGTGGTTTGCGCCATTCGACGCACAACGTCCATATAGTGAACAAAAATAAATATACAAAGTTCACTTTTCCCCCTTCTCCCCCCTTAAAAAATAAAAATGGGTGACTTGATTTTTAAGCTGGTTTGGGGACTTATTGCGGCTAAACGGTAAGTCGTATTAGAAAATGGATAGCACAAGTGGTAACTAATTTTAAAAGATCTACAACTTTAGTCCTATGAGTTTTTGTCGTATCATCATCGGTTGTACCTTAGATGGTGATAGTTTTGGTATTTTTTGGTTTTATTTTTTTCCATTTTTGTCTTTGAATGGCCATAGTTTCTATAATAGTTGGCCGATTTTATTTCTGATTGCTGCGATTGAATCTCACACTAATGCTCTTTAAATTAAGTATATTTTATTTCATTAGTTCATCCTACTTGCTGAGAACATGCGAGTAAACTTTTTCCCGTGCGCCGTGTCACGTGACCACTTTTTTTGGTTTTTAATATTGTGTCGTATATAATTTTAAAGGCCTTAATATGTACATTAAAGCTATTTTATTTGTTGATTTTTTGAAAATTTTGTATATGTACTTTTGTGCCGATTTATAATTTTGTTGTAGGTTAAAGGGTTTAAATACTTTTTTGATATTAGGTTTTTTATTTATATGTAGGTATTTATTAGTTAAATGAATGCCCTTTTGAATTGTTTGTATTTTAAAAATAAAATTTTGGTACCTCAGAGTACAGGGGCACAAATGTTAAAGTTAATCTTTTATAATATTGTGTATATCGTTGAAAAGCTCTTGCATAGTAGATTAATTTTCGTTATATTCTATTTTGTGTTATTTTTAGTTTTGAGGGGGGTAAAATAAAAAAAAATAAAAACTGTTTATACAGCGGTTTCTACGATTTGGTTGCAGTTTTATATTTGTTTATTAAATTAATTTTATGTGTTCTAACTTTTGGTGCTTGTTGGAGGCTTTGTTTCTCCAACAAATGTTTCTGTATGTTACTGGAACAGTGCCGCGCCGTTCCAACTTTTTGATTATTTTAATCGAGGTATTTTTCTTAATTTGGTCTTTTCTTTGCGAGGAAGCTATGTGCCACATTAATTGGCAGAGTATTTAATTTTGCTTCCGAGATTACCGAAGGTAACGGAAGCTATGTGATCGTTCTGAAGAACGAAAAAATTGTTGGCCTCCGATTTAAAAAAATGCAAGACAGAAATCCGTTTCAGACATCAGGGAATATTTTTAGTTCCGTGTCTGTCCGTCGGTCTGACGTTCAATTTTTGCGAACCAACATATCTTAAAAACTACATGTCCAATTTAATTTAAATTTGGATGGTAAGTCATAATTTGCTTAGTGTTGGTCCAATATAAGTTTCAAACTTCTGCGCTAATTTTTTCTCTTCCACATGCGCACAAACATACAGCTTCAAAAGTACTTATCTGATATGTATGAAACTTTTATAGTTTATTGAAAGTAGTCCGCAGATAGCCCTAGATTAATTTGAACCGTCTGAGCTCTTTAACTTTTGCAAAATTGATTCTTTAATTTATGTAAAAAATCCTAAAACTTTGACAGAGTAAAAAAAAAAAAAACGGAGGAAACAATTAGATAAATTAGACAATAATGGCTTGTAAAAGTATAAATTCGATAAAGTACGTGATAGGATGCGAGGAAGCTATGTGCCACACCAATTGGCAGTCTATTTATTTTTGTTATTGAAGTATACGCATATTTAATTATTATTATTTTTATTCATCCAATTTCTTGTTAGATTTGTTGCATGACGACCAAAGTCTTGGGCCAAAGCCCAATGATGAAGCGACTCACATATTATTAGAACTAACTCCTTGGTTTTAGTCGTTTTAGTTTTGGACAAATTACTTTTTTAAAGTAATAATTTGTAAATATTTGACAAATAGAAAGTTTTTAATTTCCATTTTTAAAAAGGATTAAACCTAAAGGGTTGAAAATGTTCCAATATAAGCGGGAACGAATTATAACCGTGATATAAAAAGGAAGTAGTTTATATTATTTCATTTTCAATACCCCGATTGACACAGAAAAAAATAGAATTAAATAATAAAAGACAACCAAAATAGAAATTGATTTTTTTTTAACGAGGGGTACTTAGTGTTACGAAAATTATAGAAAGGGTACACAGATGTTAAAAGTTTGGGAAGCACTGCGTTAGAACGTAAGATATCGGTGAAAACGTTGTTTTCTTTATTTTAATCGGTTTGGTCCGCTTTAATAAATTTAGCGATCTTTATCACTTCATAGTAGTGTCGGTGTTCGTTTAACTAAAAAAAATTATTTATAAAAGTTGTTTGTCTCATTAAATTGATGAAGTTAGAATTTTTTCACTTCCAAAAATTCCAATTTTATATTTGAAGCTTACGTTTACGCGAGTGTTGCGCGTGAACGCTTGGGCGGATAACGTTGTTCAACGAACTTGTCCCTGACATTGGTAAAATGAACATGTGTACCAAATTTCAACTAAGTCGGTCAACTTTTACACAAGTTATCGCCATCGGTAGATTTCGTGACGGATTTTGCGTGACGGTAATTTTGGTCGTTTTTTTTTGGATTCACTCCCGGGCTCCAGAACGTGCCATAAGGAACTTCGTTCCAAAAAGTTATATATGCCTTATGCAATTCTCAATAGTTTTCGAGATATTTCGATGTATCATTTTTTATATACATAGTTGTTTTCTCAAATAAAATGCGTAATAACTCAAAATCAAAAAAGTTATAGAGTTGCAGTTTTTACCATTAGAAAGAGCATTAAATTTGCATTGAAATTACTTATAATATAACCCACGTATCACATTTAAAATGTGTACGTGTATTTACAATGTAAAATTAGAGTAGTTTAAAAAATTGAGTGATATTGAAAACCACCATAATTTTGTTTATACCAGAGTCACCATTGAAGTCTAAAAAGCTCAAAAACTGGCCCATTTCATTACCTTTAAAACAATGTAACAAAAGGGAAAGTGATACTCTGTATAAACTTTCACTGAAGTATGCTTAAAGAACTTTAATAAGATAGCTACAATTTTCTACAAAAAAATAAATAAATAAATAAACAAAACACTTCTTGAAATAAATAAAATGCAAAGTTAATCTAATACAGTGAAATATTTTGTTTACCTTGTACTGCAAATTTTAACTACCTTATTAAAGTTTTTTTAAGCATACTTCAGTTAAAGTTTAAACAATGTTTACGTTATGTTATATCATTTTAAAGGTAATGAAATGGGTCAGTTATTAAGCTCTTCAGATTTTAATGGTGACGATGGTATTAACAAAGTTTTGGTGGTTTAGAATATCACTCAATTTTTTAAACTACTCACATTTTACATTGTAAATGAGAGTAAGTTCCTTTTTAAATATAATACATGGGTTATATTGTAAGTAATTTTAATGCTCTTTCTAATGGTGAAACCCGGCACTCTATTTTTATTTTTGAGTTATTACGCATTTTAAAGAAGAGGAACACTTTATTGACAAAAAGTACAAAGTAGAGCTGTCCTTCATTAAAGGATTGCTATAAACACAGCATACTAATCAATCTAAAGACAATTGTTAAATAAATAAAATAAAATACATTCGTACAGTTAGTGAAAGAATAACACTAATTAAAAACAGATATTTAAAAACTAGTTAACACTAATTATAAACAATAAAAATAAAATGTATAGTTAATTAATAAATATGGTTATTTATAAAACCTAGAGAATCTAAAATTATATTTTCAGCTAGAAAACAACAATGTATCGAAAAAATCGATATATTGAAATATCTTTAATACTATTGAGAATTGCATGAGGCATAATATACCTTTTTCTGTTCATCTTGAACCATAGAATCAGGATTTCTTTTTTGTCCCATTAAAAGTGGGTCACCCTGTATATTTTAAAGCTAACTTTTTTTTAAAATACGTCTGCCAATAAGTGTGGCTAGGTGCCTCCTGTTCTATTATTGGGCTAATGGTCACATGGAAATGGACCCTCTATTTATAGAGGGGTTAACTTATATTTATTCAATATTAACTGAGTATGCAGATGGGCTACTATTTTCTTCAAAATCAAATGACTACTTTTCAAGATATAGGTGTCAAGGAAAGCAATAGTAGGTGCATAAGGTTCAAATTAATATAGGATCAACGACCAACAATGGGTCCTTTTAGTTACTTATGAACTACCATCTGCATTTCATTTAAATCAGACGAGTGGTTATTAGAATCTGTCGTATAATTTTTAAATTAAGAGTTCATTCTGAAGTAAAAATTTGTTTCTTCAAAATCATGAAAATGCTTCCGATGCATTCGATAAGCCCTGAAGGAAACAAATAAATTGATATAAAATAAAACATTTGTATAAAAAGTAATTTAACAAACCTAGTAGTAAGTAATTTTAAAGCTGTTTTAAGTTTAACAATTCTTACCTGAATCATGAATCGGCCGAGACAACTATATTAGTTTTTGAGTTTTCGTAGTTACATTTATTTATTATTCAACATTTTTTAAAAATAACATCTCGGCGGGGAATAGAACCCGGCCTCTCCAACCGCATTAAAAGCAATTTTCTCAGGAACTAGATTTTTCCCGGGAAAACGGCTGATCGATATCGTTAGATTTGTATTTAAATGGACAAGATTTTAGAATTTTTTCGTCGGAACCATTTTCGAGAAATATATATTGTTTTTTTCAGAGTTTTATGGGGGTAGCGTCCCCAAATTTAGAGCAAAATATTCATTTCTCGATTTTGCCTTGGAGTATAATTTTTCTGAAACTGTATGCCAAATTTACTTTCCATTTAAAAAGCTCGCTGTCCGCAGGTAACTATCACTCAAAATATCCCAATTTATATTCATGTGTTGCGGATTTGTGACAGCATGGATTAAAGCCTGAGAGCGCAACCTAACTCGGAGGCGGAGAAAGGGAAGCCATCTAAATAAGCAAGCAACAAGCAACTGATGCGAGCTTCTGCTGATGAGCGAAGCTAGCCGAGTGAATCCGAGTGCGCCCGAACTGAGACGTCTTTACTCGACTCCCGCTAAGGGCTACGAGTGAAGGTTGTCAGTCAGTCTCACGTCTCACTGCATTAATACGTTCACAGCACTGTTTTCTTTGCTTTGGTGCGTCTACTTGTATATTTTATTAACTTGTAAAAAATTATCGTCACTTACTTAAGATGTAGTAGAACTGCATTAAAATTGATCATTTGCACCCTATTTTTTTTTAAATTTTCCACACGAGCAGTTTTCGCACGCGTTGCATACCGTACTTTATCTATGATTGTTGGATTTTAATAATACATACAGAAAAAAACAGATACTTTAATTAAACAAACAGCAAATTAGTTTCGTTAAATGTAAACAAACAGGCTAATCGTGCGATAATGTGAAGAATTATGAAACGCGCAATGAATATAACTACGAAAAGAATCACTTTCTACGCATGTAAACAGTGATAACATGTTTATATTTCGTATCAATCGCACATAAGGATATTTATCATCACATACATTCAACATATTTTGTCTATACTTTTACATCTGCCATCATCACATTTATAGATACGTTCAGGGATTATTAAAAATATTTATCGAAAACAGTTATTAAATATTTTATTAGATTAATAATATCGGGGAAGTTCCCTTCCCTTGGAGCCAAAATCAACTATCGCTGGTAACTAGTGATAACAGTGATATGATCGCTGGTGAAGGCGGAAGGTTGCTGAAATAGTGTTGCTAGGCTTCAACATATAGGATATCTTAACATATAGGATACATATCTTCATACATATAGGATACATGTATTCACTATATAATAATTAATTGTGCTTAGGGCAAGTTTTCAAGCTACATATAACTAGCCAAGGTAAGGGAACCTCACCTACTTATTATTCGTAGTGGTTTACCTACAAATGATGAGTTTCCTATATTATGAACGATGACGAGGGTTATGTATTTTTTTATGTGTGGTAAGAACAGTTAAATCTCTAGGTGCATAAAGGGCAGTTCTATTGTACTTAGTTTTTTCCTGTTTCTGGCAATCATCCTGGCGATTTTACGGGTTCTTTATAAGTAACCCTCAAGTGCGTGAATAGTATGAATGGAGAAGTTGGGTATTTCTATAGAAATGCTTGTTTGCCCGCGGTAATAGAATACAAAAGGCTATTGTCGGTTTGGAAAATTAAAACTTTTCGGATTAGATCAAGGCATGTTTCCAACGAGTGCTAGTTATGGTGCCTAACTAAAATTCTGCCTGCGTTTTTAGCTAAATCGATCTAATATTTTTTAGGTTAGTTTTCTTCCAAGCTTACCGAAGGTAACGCAAGCATTTTAATCATTCTGAAGGATATTTTAAAACCTTCTACTCACATTTAATATTGAATACATGTGACTGGAAGTCGAAAAAGGTACACACACCTTAACTTTCAATTCCCAGATGGGGTCACATTATTATTATGAAATTTGTTTAATGCTTCACATTTTAAGTTTTAGCACATCTATATTTTGGTATTTATCTCACTATACTTTATTTTATATTCATGTGGCCTTTCGTTCAATAATAGAACGAGAGGAAGCTATGGACCATAGAAGTTGATACAAATTTTGGTAAACTCCCCTGAAATCAATAATCAAATACCGATATCTGGTCATAGGTCGTATCCTAGATGGATGAGACTTGTTTCATTTTTAGGGTCCGTAGGCAAAACCAAGGACCCTTATATTTTTGTCCATCCGTCTGTCGCCTGCTCTCACGGCGACACCTTTCATCCGATCACTTTGAAATTTGGCAGACATTATGTATAGTACCTACCCACACATTTAAAAAAAATAGCGACTTAAAATGTAAGGGTTTAAAAATAATTGTTTTTTTTGAGACCGTGTGGGTTTTCATATGACAGGGTACATCGAGCTTATTACAAACATATATATTTTTTTTGGTTATAAGCTTTGATGAGGCGAGTGTAGGCGAGTTTGAAGTTGGTTTGAAAAGTGTCTCCCCTGCTATCTCGATTATGTGCGAAAATTCTGAAAAAATTCCTGAACATTCTTTGACTAAAATTAAAGATACCACTTTTTGGAACTATGGAAAAAAATTGTTTTTATTGACAAAATACGTTTCTTTAATAATTATGCTCTTTTCGATGTATTTATACGCTAATAGGCCGGTTCACTGGCAAAAAATACTTTATCAGAAGTTTGTTTATGTGTTTTGAGAATATCAGACCCATAGGATAGTTCAAAGAAGGCTATTTACCATTTTAAAAACCACCATCAATAGCCAAACTTAAACAATACTGCGTTGCCTACGGACCCTCGATGTTTGATGACTAGCACACACTTGGCCTGTTTATTTACACTTATGATTGATGTGGAGAAATAAGGATCACTTTAGTCCACATATAAAGTAGGTTATCCTCATTCCTATAAAAACCTAATTTTGATCTAAACTCCCGATCCGAAAGTTTAAAAGAAATTAAATAAATTGAGTTTCGAATATATAAGGTCGCAGGCAATGGAAGTTTTGACAATTCGAGTAGATTAACTTATGAGAAATTGTGAAAAACTGAATATTATTTGTCACAGAAAAAAAAACTCAAATAGAATAAGTCAAATAACCACAATATCTAATATTTGATACAGAACAGATCGACCACTTTAGTTGAACAGCACCAGTAAACTGATATGATACTCTTAGTCATCGAACTGATATGATACTCATCACTAGCTAACTCATATGATACTCATCACTTGGTCATTAACCAACCAAAGTGGTTGAAACTGGTCTTTATTAAACAATAGCCTTGGTTGGTTGTTATTAAACAATAGTCTTTATTATAGCTACTATTTTTCCACAAACGTTTGCTGTAAAAATATAAAAAAACGTCCTCAGTAACTAAAGTGTCATAGCAATTTATTTATAGTTTATAGAAATATTAGTTAATATGGTGTTATCAGATCATTGTAGGACAGTTCTTTTAAGAATCCTTTTTTGGTCGTAGATATATGTTTACTGATAAAGCATTCTTATTATTCTGCATTTTGCTCTACGGTTCCAAAATATCCTGTTGAATTTTGATCTCGCCGAGACCATCTTATCTAGATAAATTTAAAAGGCAGGATGTAAATCAAGTTTAAAACGTTCTCAACATGGTTTGACTCGAGTCAAGATAAGTTTTCAAAGTCTAGTACGAGAATTGTTAACGCGGATTAAAATCCAGGTTTTGGGAAAAGCTTGTACTCTCTAGTAACTCCCCTCTCTATCCTTTGGTTGTTTTTAACCTAAGGGGAAATCTAACAGGGGTATCTCCTTAGCCCGGCACTCTTTTTAAGATTTATTACGACTGCGGTTTGTTTTATGGTTCTAGCATCCAATGGAGCTTGGAGCTTCTCTTTTAAATGGATTGAACTAATTATTCCCCATTCCCTGTACCGTCTAAAAAAAAGAAATATAAATGTACATACATACATATATATATATATATATATATATATATATATATATATATATATATATATATATATATATATATATATGTATATATATATTATACATATACGTATATATTTATTACATGTGGGTGAAAGAATTGAAGTTACCCTCTCTCCAATATGGTTGAACAAGGCATTAGTCGTTTGGGAATTCATTTTTTTTCTTTTTTAATATCTCTTATGTATCCAATTTTTCTTTTATTTTCTACTCCGATGTAAAACACATTTGAAAACCATTTTTACACTAGTTTTATTGCCATACATCTTTATATATGTTTCTCGTTATGTAACTCCATTTTTTAAAACTATATTATATTCTCTCTTATTTTTCTAATATTTTCCCTTAATGGTTATTTTTATTTTTAAATGATATGGTTGTTATTTGAGAGAGAAACTTGTTTCACAACAATTGTTGTATCAAGTTTCAAGTGTTAATTAAAGTTCTGGTTGAAGAGGGATATTTTTACAACGAACTCAAATGGAAAACAAATACGTAGTTTAAGGATAAAAATATAACAAGGAAGTTAACATAAAATATAATTTGGTTTATTGCGTCATTATAAAAAGAGAATTGACGAACTAAGTTGATGTATGTAAGAAAAAAAATCTTTTTTTATATAACTTTTCATTAATCTTGGAAAATTCTTAGTCTATAGTTTTGTTAACATCAGGTGCTACTCTGTTTAGTGTTATTCATTGCTCCCTAAGTAGCCTCAGTTACTCGAATAGGAGAGCAGTTGGCTTTCAATCATTGAAGTTAACCCGTTTCGGGTGTGGTATATCCATATCAGTAGTTGTTGGATGGGTGACCGCCACCTCTCACCACATGTGGCTTTGGGTTCGATACCCAGATCGGGGTCCCTTCAATGCCCACCCAGCATTGTTTAAATAAATGGGAAGCTGATCGAAAGATTGAGCGCCACCAGATTTCGGCATGGAAAAAATCCTCCTGCTGAATTGGAGGTCGGTGGATCGAGACTCGACCAAGTGAAAGATATTTTACAGGTAAATCAACTCCTAACTTAAGCCGGCAGTTGATGGTGGTTTGATACGAATCGATCAAACGAGTCCAGAGTTGTGAAGACATGGTTTACTTACCAAGACCTCACTTATGTGTAAATTGTTTGGTTGTCTGGTATTAATCCAGTGCTGGATTGATACCTGATTTGTTCAAAGGACCCTCTTCGTGGTCAATGCCTATTTCTAGACAAATATTCGATTAGGACATCAGGGAACATTTTTGTTCTCGTGCCTGCTAATGCTAACCGTCCAAATTTAATGAAATTTAGATGGTAGGCCATAATACTGGACCCATATTAATTTCAATCGCCTGCCTGCATTTAAAAATGAAAAAATGAGAGCTCATTTGTGAAACCAGTGCAGCAGAATTGTGTATTCAATGTACCACCTCATAATTTGAAGAACCTACTTTTTATTATTTTTTTTTTTTAGTTAATTAATAGAGTGCTTGCTATGAACAACCGATATAATTAAAAACCTTTACCTAAGGTTATCTTTTTTAGTTTATATTAAACTATACGTTTATGATTCTATTTTCGTCCTAAATTACAAATGAAGGGAGGGGGAAAAGAGAAAAATCAGTTAAAGAAGAGAAAATTACATTTCAGAAAAACAGTTTTTACTAGAAAAAGGTTAGATTGGTGAGTTGGGTTATCCCTTATTCAATATTTCATGAGAATCGTGATAGGTCGAACCCAGTGTTTCCGAACGCAGGAAATGAAAACAGCCAATTTCATTGAAAACAAGAGCTTCCAAATTGAGGGGGAGGTCCAAACCAGTAATTACTGTATAGAGCCCCTCCCCCCCTTCAAATAAACAATTAAAACAGAGAAGGGTCTCACTTAATTAGATATTTGCTTATTTACAAGAAACACAGGGGAAATTACATATCGACACATATTCTCAACTACTTAAAACTATCCCTCCCCCCTTTTAAATTAAACTCAAAATTGAACTATTAGGTTTTACTTTCTCATATAAAGAGAAAGTATTGTGAAAATTCGATGGGGGTGGTCAAGTTGAAATGCGTAAGAGAAAAATCGGTCCGAGACAACTCAGACAGTCTTTTTCATATACACGTCATAATACTTTGCCCACGTTTTGAGGTCCCCGAGTCCAAAAAAGTGGTTTTTAAAAAATGTCCGTCTGTCGTCTATGCAGACACCTGGAGCCTAAACTACTAATGTACCGCATACACATGTTCAGAAAAATTTCTTCCCCGGGGCGAAAACGAGAAATTAATTTTAACCCCAATTTGAGGGCGCCACCCCCCAAATAACTCTGAAAAATCATTAATTTTTAAAAACGGTTCCGACGAGTTTGAATTAAAAACTTCTAAAATGTAGTCTATTTAAATACGAATCTAAAGATCTAAGACGTTTTCTCGGGAAACATCTAGTTCCTGAGTAAATAGCTTTAAATCGCGGAGGCCGGGTTCGATCCCCCGTCAAGGAGAAGTTATTTTTAAGATATATTTTGATAAAATCTTCGAGAATAATTAAATGTACCAATGAAAACTAATAAATGGGAAAACACTGGGCCAAGTAATTATGAACTCGTATATGAGAAATTTTGTCTGTGACCGATTTTTTTTTTTACATTCTCATAAAAGTAGCATAAACATAAAGAGAAAGTATTATGATAACGCTAAAATTCACATTTAAATTTTGTATTTCAACGTTGAAGTAAAAAAAAAAAAAATATATATATATATTTTTTCCGGCTGTAAACCAAGTGCGCCGGGAAAGGTCGGGTCAAGGGGAAGTGCGCCAGCCCCTTTTTGAAGGGTACGGTTGAAGTGCGCCGGGTAAATCCTACCTCTCGACCCAGGTAGTCCACCCACCCCGGACACGGATCCTCTAATCTAAAGGACTAATCGTTGTCAATATTCGCATATACTCAATATAAAGCGATTTGAAGTTACTTTGAACAAACTGCTCAGAATGATACGGCGATCGTTAGCAAATCTCAGTGCATAGGAGAATCTGTAGAATGTTCTCGTAAGAATAAAATCCAAATTTAGTCAGAAGATACACATTAATTTATGAATATTCAAAATGAAAAAAACAAGCAAAAAACTTATAAAATCAAAATTAGTTATCATTAAACATAGGAAATTTAAGAAAATAATCAAAAATTCGAGAGAAAAAACAATTTATTTTGTTAATATTAAAATACTTACATAAATTACACTCACTTATAAGTGAGTGCTAATATTTATTAGAAGGGCTTAGATTAACTTAACATTAAACGTACTCATGAAAACTAAAATCTTCTGCATATGTAATATACATTATAATACAATTGAGTCTATATTCAATAAATATAATACAAAATGCATATTGAAAGGTGTAATTTATTTATGTACATACTCCTAAATAAATTAAAAATGACTTTCACATTTCAAATCTAGATACTTTATTATTATAAACAACCTAGGCTAGGCGGCTTGACCCACATTGGTATTGGGAATTTAGCTGTGGACAGATCAATATAGTTCTCGGTGATATAGTCCCAAAATCGATCATTGCTATGGCTTATTTAATCTTCAATATAACATTCTTCAACTTCTTCAGGGTCTATATAGGGTAGTTCGAAGATAAACTTAATTAGTTGGCCACCGTTGCGTTGGTAGACCATCGGTAGTCCTCAGTAAATCCTAAATCCTGAATTTTTCCAAAGTGCTTGGGAAGACATTTCGAACGGCTTGTTGGATTCCAATTTCGAAGTCCACTGCAAAGTTCTTTGGGTTTAGACAGGGTGCAAGAGGTATAACCCGGGATTACCTGACCCTCACCCTTTAGACACTTTAGACTAAGAGGCTGGCGCACTTCGACCATAACCTTTTTCTAATTCGAAGGGGGGCTGGCGCACTTCGGTACCAGCCTTTTTTCCTTTGTACAGAGATCTGATTTAGGTGCAGAAATTAAACGCCACTATTTAATTGAAGTAGATATATTTCGGTATACTTATTTAGGAAGGTCATACCTCTAGACTAAAATGAGATATCAATTTGTGACTTTAAGCTTTTAATTTGGAGGGGGGGGGGGGGGGGACGCTGTCTCCCAATTGTTACTTTATTTTGATGAAAAATAAAATGTTTCTGTTTTGTGATGGATGTCATTGTTTGGAGACTAAATCTGCATTTTGATGTTACTTCATGACATTTTGGTTTTTCCTTTTTAAAGGACAAAAGAATTAATATGCTTTAAATTAATAATTATTGGACTGAAAATACCTCTCTTGCTGTTAAGGACAATACTATAGCATCGTAAATCTTTTATTTCAAACCTTTTAAATAAATTAAACATTAAAAAATGTCTTTCAAAAAGGAAAAAAAGACGAATAAATTAAAGATTTCATCACAAAAAATCACACAGATTATATAAACATAATATTTTTCAGGTAGCTTAATAACTGTTACATCACAACTTTATGTAGGGAAAAAAGCCTCTCAATTTAATAAAAAGAAACCCTCTCATCGTGATAAAATTACTTATTTATATGAATTCCATTCTCGGAATTTCCAACTCCATTCTTTTGTTCTCGCTGAATTCCAAAATGAATTAAAATTCATTTTTATTTCATTGCCTTTTTTCTTTTATTATGTCTGCTATTACCTCCTCCAATGTTTAACAAGTGGAGAGGGGCAAAGTAAGAAGAATAAACAGTTTTTTTCGCTAATTATGTAATAATTTCGAAGAATTTTTTAACTTTTATTTAATTTGAATACTTTTTTAAATTATATTTTCATATATTTTTTTTTATAACTTAAGAATCTAAAAGTAATTTTATTAAAAGAAGTTCAATGGTAATTCTACAAACTTCTAATAAAATAAAAAGATTGATACTGTTTTCCTTATTAGATTTTTTTATTTATTTTTTTATTTATTTTAATAATGATTCAACTTAAACTCAACGTTTATTTATAAAATAATAGTTCATTGCAAACAAAATATAATAATAGTTAATTAATTTTCATGAATATTCTTTGAAGATTAACTTATATTATTTATAAATCATCCCGTGCAAAAACTTATTTTTATCATTCAATTGAAATATCATTCAAGTCTAATCTACCTGTTAAAATAGTCTGCCAATTAGTGTGGCACATAGCTTTCTCGCACCCTATCACGTACTTTATTGATTTATATGGTTTTGCAACCCAATATTGTCTAATTTATTTAATTGTTTCTCCCTTTTTTTAATCTGTAAAAAAATAAATAAAAAATAAAAAAAAAGTATAGGGAATATAAGTATTAATTTAGCAATGCTTAATGTGCGCGGCTAGTTGAAATGCAATCGGGGCTATCTGCGGGCTACTTCCAATTAACCATCCAAATTTATTAGAAATAAGATGAGTGACAGACAGACAAAGCTTCCCAGCTTACCAAAGGTAACGGAAGCTATGTGATCGTTCTGAAGAACGAAAATTCCAACAGTAATCGGTTTTTGACAACACGGAATATTTTTGATCCCGTATCTATCTGTCACCCTGGGAGAATAAGAGGAAACGAGGGAGACCCGAGAGAAACTGGAATGAGGAGATGTGGAGAACTTGTGGAGAAGCGACCTGGCCAAGAGTGGCTATAGAGAGGCAGGAGTGGAGAGACTGGGGTCTGAGTAGAGCCCACGATGAAGCTTACTTACAAGAAATCTTAACATAATAAATAATATACAATAATAGCTATTTAAGTAAAATAAATTACGAAATCATAAAATAAACAAAATGAATGTGTATGTATTGTTATAACAAAAATAAATAACAAGAAATTTGAAATCAATAATCCTCAGCCTTGTGCTGATTTTTTACAATAAACGCTATTTGAGGTAATGTCATGGTGGATTATAAACTTGTAAAATTGATGTACAGATAAAGGATTGTATTGTATTGTATTGTATCTGTCTGTCCACAAGTTTTGCGAACCAATATATATCTTATAAACTATTCGTCTGATTTTAATGACTTTTTGATGGTAGATCATAAGTTAACCATTGTTGGACTCTTACATGTTTCAACCTTCAGCGCCTATTAGTTGCTCTTCCATATGCGCACAAACATACATCCATTTATATACACTTATATCTTCAAAAATACTCATGTAATTTTTTAGAAATTTAGATGGTTTTTGGAAAGTAGTCCACAGGTAGCCTTAGACCTTACGGTATTTTCAACCGTCTCTACTTATTATATTGTGCTAAATTGATACTTTTATTCGTGTAAAAAATCAAAACCATTGCGATAGATTTAAAATAAAAGGAGGGAAAAATTATATAAATTAGACAATGGTTTGTAAAAGTATAATATTAGAAGTTACACGAGCAGGCTTTGTGCCACACTTATTGGCGGGCTATATTTATATTTTATTTACTTTTCGCTCAAAAATTAAATGAAAATGTATTGACTTAGTTTGAGAATTTCTACTTTAATTTTGACAATTTTTGTCTTGGTTGTGACAAGCGAATTTCCTTCTCTGTCCCCCACTTGAAAAATATTTATCTCGATCATTTGAAAACCATGTTGTTTTGAACGAAGTTCCTTATGACTCGCTTATGTGTGGAGCCCGGGAGTGAATCCGAAAAAAACGACCGTCACGAAATCGACCTATGACGATAACTTGAGTAAACGATGACCGAGTTAGTTGAAATTTAGTACACATGTTCATTTTACTAATACCCAGGAGGAGTTTGTTGGACATGATTATCCACCCAAGCGTTTGATCTCAACGCCCGCGTAAATTTAAACTTCAAATGTAAAATTGGAATTTTAGGACGGGAAAAAATTCCAATTTTATCTATTCAATGAGACAAACAACCATTTAAAAATATATTTGGAACGAAGTTTCTTATGGCACGTGCTAGAGCCCAGGAGTGAATCTAAAAAAAAAAACGACCGTCACAGAACCAAGCGTCACGAAATCTACCAATGACGATAGCTTGAGTAAAACATGACCAAGTGAGTTGAAATTTGGTACACAAGTTCATTTTACCAATGCCCAGGCTGAGTTCATTGGACAACGTTATCCGCCCAAGCGTTCACGCGCAACGCTCGCTTAAACGTAAGCTTCAAACTTAAAATTGGAATTTTAGGACGGGAAAACATTCTAACTTCATATATTTAATGAGACAAACAACCTTTTTTAATTATTTTTTTTAGTAAAACGAACACCGACACTGCTATGAAGTGATAGAGATCGCTAAATTTATTAAAGCGGACCTAATCATGAAAACAGGCATGTAAAATTTCAACCTGATACAAGGAGAAGATTTTGTGTAGGGAAGAGATATATTTTATAGGTAATATTTTAAATTAGTGTAACGGTGTAATTTTTGAATTGCCCGCTACATTGTGGGTAATACTATCGATTGATGGACGCATCGATCGATAGAGTTGCCCAGTGACTGGTAATCGATTAGTTGAGGGGACGCCTGAGACTAGGAGATATGGTTTGTGAGAGTAGTGGTTAGTCAGTAGTTGATAGAGTATTGAAGGGATTTTCTTTTTTTATATAGAGTTAAGTGACCATGTGCTCGGTGCGAGTCACTTAGTTATATTTGATTTTTATAATTAACTTTTTTGGCTGGTGCTCTTAAGTTTACTTTTTTTTAAGACTATTTTTATTGCGTTATACTTATACATTTATTTTGATATAGTGGTATTTTTTTCTTTGAATATAATAACCTAAAGCAAAAGTGGTTGGACTATCATTTTATTCACCTTTATTGAAATATTTGGATTGGGCTTTCGTTATTTCGCCCATCCAAAGTTATTGGAAAGAAGAAATAACGTGGCGCCCCTTTACCATCAGGTATTTATTTTATTTATTCATATTATTAATTAATTGAGCCTCAGATAATTCACACGGCCCACCCCGTCTCCACTGAGCAAGGCTAGGCGTTGCTATTCCTAGGGGCTCGGTAGCATTAGTAGGCCGGGTAGGTAGAAAAAAATTCCTGTTTTCTACCAAGTACAAACATACTCTTTAATTATAAACTCATCGTGATTAGTTTTTTGCTCAATAATCAATACATATTTAGTGCCAGACGCTTGCTTCAATGATAAAAATAATGTTTTCCTTTAAATTTTGCCTTAACTCCTCTAAGTACAAAGAGTTAGTTACTTTTAATTTTGTCTCTTTTATAGCTCCACCATGTATAAGTAGTTAGCAACGTAAACTTAGCAGTGTGATTTTATAATTTATATTTAATGATAGCGTCAGGAACTTCGTTCCTACCGGGTGTCCCGCGATACCGCACGTATTTTTTTTTATCACATCTGACATCACAGGAGGGAGTACCTCATTATCAAAATACTTGTTTCTTACGCGTTGGAACGAACTTTGTCGTAGGCAAGCATTCAATTTAAAGGGTGTCGAAAGTGATCAAGAAAACACCCATATGACAGATACAAGTTTGCACAACCTTTTGTCATTTTCCTCTATAACTTGTTATTGAAAAGGGAGGGTTCTTCCCACTATAAAATTGTATTGTATTGTAAACGCCCCTTCGCTATTAAATCTAGTAGGATTGGATCGTATAAAGGTGGCCTTTACGAACTGTATGATATTTTCATGTAACTGCCGGGTTCATTTCCTGGGTCACCCACATTCTGGTTAGTTGTGTTCGTTCACCCTGCATTGTGAGGTAAATGGGAGACTACTTAACAGATGTGTCGAGCGCTATAAACTATATAATCGTTGGTAGTTACAGCTAATAGGTTTATACGCGTTAACTCTGTACCCCCTATCACGATAATAAAGTGTAGGGCCCACGTGGGGCTACAACCTATATGATGAATCCTGTAATGAGGAATTTAACAAAAGACATTTCATTAGAGTTTAAACCTAATTAATTCGGTAAATGGTAATGTTGTATCATTTCTTGAGTAGTAAAACGTTGTACAACATAAGATTTAAAGGATTTGGCACTTAAAAAGACATGTCAAGAATTATCAACTATTTTTACTTAAATGTGAATTTTTGCCAGGTGTAATATTTTAAATTTGGTCTCGAATACTTCCTCCTCGTGTTATTAAACGAAATCAAAAGCCCCTTATATCCGTTAATGCCTCTCTAACCCATAAAATACCCCCTTAATCGGGTCTCTTTCCAAAGAAAATAAATAAACACGGTGGTAATAATAAAGTATATTAAAAAGGAGGTTACTATAAAGATGAGGTCAAATCAGCTTCCTATAAAAATCCTTTAGTCATAAAAACGCGTCTCCCTATATACATAAAAAGAAACCCTCACTTCTTCAAGAAAATTAAGATCAACTCAAATAAAATGTCTTAAAAACCTGAAAATGCCTTCTTGTCGTAATGAGTTTCTCTTGATCTTTTTAAATATATTTTTTAATTGGTATCCGATTTAACTCTCCAGTCACCAACTCTTTGTCTTTGCCATCTCTTGCTCTATAATTTTTTACTAACGTTATGGACCAGTTATTTCTTCTAACCATTTTTGGCACACACAGCGTAACTGATAAACACTTTTTATGAGTTTAACACAACTTGTGGCATATCCTTTGGCTTGGATAGTCTTGTGAATATGCTTTAGATTGGTTGCGCATTATAACGAAATCGGGGTTTAATTTTGGCGGACAAACTAATCACTACAACATGAGGGTTGTATATTATACGGTAGAATTCTAGTGACAGAATTATTGACTACTTATTTTTGAACTTATATATCTGATATGTTTTCAATTTGAAATAACGTTGAAGTTTCAAATTTAAAATGTTCTAATAATTTACCTCAATTTGCATTAATGTTTAAAACTGCTATCAAATCGAAAATAAACAATCTGCCCGATGAATAACGACCGTATCAAATATTAGATATCTTGTTGCATCGAGGGTTTTAACAAAATACTGCCCACGCTTTAATTTATAAAGGTATGGAAAAGGTCAATCCTCCATCATATTTGAGCCGAAATTGGTTTTGGAGTTTGGTCGACTAGCTTAGGGGTAGATATTACTTCTTTAGTGCTCCACTTTCCCCTTTTTTATTTATATTTTTATAATTATATATGTTAGGGAATTCTTATTTTGCTTTCGAGTTTACCGAAGGTAACGGAAGCTATGTGATCGTTCTGAAGAGGGAAATATTTCTGATTTCAAAAATTCCAAGACAGAAATCCGTTCAGACTCTTAACGTTTATTCCATGATTGGAGTAATTGGAGCTGGCTAAAGTAACTAATAGTTATTTATGCACCTAGGGAGTAAAGTAAGCCATTATTCCCTGAGCGAAAAAGTAGGTTAGGTAAGCCGAAGGGACCATAATCCCTAAATCCCTCGGCTGCGCCTCGGGCGATAATTATTGCGAGGGGAATAGTGGCACTTAACTCCCGTGGTACATTCAATATTTTGTATAGACTTACTTTAGTCCCTCTAAACTAATTCAAAATCATAACTTTTTGTTCCTACTAGAGATAAACATTATTATGCTATATCTTCTCCATTATTTGACGATTAACTACAATTTTCAGATGGAGTGAGTGATTGGTGTAGTTTAAGAAAAAAGAGGCATTTCTAAGTTCGTACGTCAGGATCCTTAGGGCACTAAAAAAAATATTGAGGTAATAAAATTTTTTAGTTTTATAACTACTCTGTATTGCTGGCGCTTTCGCTTCTTTTCAAACATTTCTTTTTACGCTGTAATTTTGTTCCCAAAATATTTGGCTTATATCATAACATTTCTGTGGAAAATATTTTTGGTTTAGGTAGTATCGATTTTATGCTTTCGAGCTTACCGAAGGTAACGGAAGCCATCTTTCTGAAGAACAAAAATATTTTATGACTCCGATTTAAAAAATTACTTGACAGAAATCCGTTTCACATATCAGGAAACATATTTTGTTCCGTCTCTGCCTGTCTGTCGCTCAATTTTTGCGAAGGAACATATCATTAAAAGTACACGTCCGATTTTATTGAAATTTGGACGGTAGGTCATAATTAGCCTATTGTTGAACCCGAAGTTGAGGCGACTAAAAAAATAGTTAAGTTAATAAAATGCTTTATCACTTCTAAAATATTGCACAAATTATAAAGAAAGAACGCCTCTCCTCTAAAAGTAATTTATTGTACTAAGGTGGATACCAATATTGGTCATCTTAAGTGTCTAAAGAAATCAATCAAGTTACTGTTACTCTAGTCTAGTGGAAAGGGTTCATTATTTATAATGACGCCTAAGTGGCTCTGCTGCTCGTCTAAAAAAACTATTAAAGAAAATATATACCTAATTGGAACACAATATACACAAATATATATAATGAAGCTGTAGTAGTTCATCAGTAACATGATTAGTCATACAATTCATACACCACAATGAGCTGGATTGATATTAAAAACTAAATAACTCTGTGAAACAAAAGCCCATGGAGGGGTTAGGTCTGCCAAAAGAATCATACAAATATATATTTATCTACGATTGATACGAAATATGAACATTGTATCTCTGTTTAGATGCGTAGAAAGTGATTCTTTACGTACTTGTATTCATTGCGCATGCGCGTCTCATAGTTCTGAAGAATTCCTCTTCTTTACCACCCTAGGGCGGTACCACCCTAGGGCGGTAAAGAAGAGGAATTCTTCAGCTTTACGCACGATTAGCGAGTTTGTTTACATTTAACAAAACTAATTTGCTGTTCTTTTAGTAAAGTAACTGTTTATATCAAGTTTTTAGTGAAAAACAATGAGTGAATCAAGTGACTTTGACGAAAATGTGGAGAATAATACTCCTCCCGAAATAATTAATTCGACACAAAATACAACTCAAGAATTAATGCCATCTTTATCAACAGAGAGATACGAACTTACATATAGCAAGCTTATTTTTTTCTGTATTTATTATTTAAATCTAACAATCGTAGATAAAGTACGGTACGCAACTCGTGCGAAAATGCATTTTGCATTGCTCGTGTGGTAAAGTAGCATTTTGCATGCGAGTGTAGAGTTTGCACCCGAGTGACAGCGAGGGTAGTAAACCCTCGCTGTCGCTCGGGTGCAAACTCCACATTCGCATGCAAAATGCTACTTTCCGCACTCGACGCGTAATGTACTATTAATTGGTCACGGGGTTTGTGTGCCGCTACATCAGCTGTATAAACCTTATAATTGGCATACACCACCAGTTAGTCAGCACTCGACCCGTTAGGCAGCATAACTTTATTACTTACTTAACTTATTGCTTAAATTTAGTGTTTACTTTACGTCCTACGCTGCTTAACTTTATTAATAAGAGCCCACGCTCTCCCATCCGAGGTATCGAGTCCCCCTATATTGAATACTGGTAAAGGATAAAGCGGCATATAGTACTTTGTTTGCGCACAAATTATCGTCACTGTAGTAAATAAAAAAAAAAATCATATTTTACCATTTTGGTAGTATTTATACTACAGAAATATTAAATTTTAATTTAAATCAAATTATAATTATTATTAACTACGGGAAACAGACAGAGAAAAATACACTCCAGCGCCTGGATTTGAACCACGGGCCTCTATATTTACAGTATAGTGCTCTACCAACTAAGCTACGCAGGAGAATGAGTTTCTCTGACGTTAATGATACCTTGTCCCGAATTTAAGCTTTCAATTTTCCACATAAGTCTTAGAAGTCAACATTAATGACATAGAACTAGACCGAGAAATAACGCTTATAATTATAAAGTACCCAATTAGTACCTGTACTTAGTACAATCAATTAGAAATTCATATTTTACCATTTTGGTAGTATTCATACTACAGAAAGATTAAATTTTAATTTAAATCAAATTATAATTATTATTAACTACGGGAAACAGACAGAGAAAAATACAGTCCAGCGCCGGGATTTGAACCACGGGCCTCTATATTTCCAGTATAGCGCTCTACCAGCGCTATACTGGAAATATAGAGGCCCGTGGTTCAAATCCCGGCGTTGGAGTGTATTTTTATCTGTCTGTTTCCCGTAGATAATAATAATTATAATTTGATTTAAAGAAAAAAAAAAAAAAAAAAAAAAAAAAAAAAAAAAATGTAAATCATAAATAAATGTGAAGGGAAAATACTATTCCATTAACTGTTGAATACTTTTTCGGTGAAATTAAGTTCGACACTTCTAGGACTGAGGGTATATATTGATTTTTACTATTTTTAATTGTATTACATTCGAGATCCCAAGGGAGTTTCCTAGCTTGTTCATTTCAGGAGAAATAGGATCGTACACATTGCCCCTTCCATTTTTTGTCAGAATGTCTGCCATCGCATTGTTTTATTATTTATTGAATGTTTATACATTTATCCTAACAAATTGACACCGCGCGCACGGCGCCTGTGTTCCCTGGTCATGTGTAAAGCCGGGTTTACACCAGAGTTACTAACAAATGTTACCAACAATTGTTGTTACTAACCAGGTTGATAACAAATGTTACTATGAAGATGTTGGCTAATAAAATACTAGTCTTACTTATTGGTTGATCCTGACGCTCGTTTGGTCAGTTGGCTGCGAAATGTCGAATATTTGTTGGCAAAATGTTTTAGTAACTCTGGTGTAAACCCGGCTTAACACGTGCTGCTAACAAATGTTACTAACATTCTTTGATCTTTACCGATTTTTAATCTTGTTGAGTTGAGGATATGGTCTTTAGTTGCTAACACAGCTTGTTATCGAATTCAGAAGTGTTTTCCACGCTGTTAAAATGTTTCTAAATGTTGTAGTCCGGTACAAATATTACTTAAAAGTATAGTTTGCAACTCATGTTAGAAAACGCTGGTGTAAACCCGTCTTTAGCCAGAATCGCATAATAATCCGTTTTATGAGGTAATTTCTATTAATATACTATTTTTTTTAATATGCATTTTTTATAGACATTTTTTTTCTTAACTTGGCTGGAAGTGTTTCTCCTTTGGTTTAAGATCCTATCCCAGTGGAAACTTTATCTAGTTCACTTTTTTCGAAATTTTGTCTGGTCTCGGCTGGTGTAGACAGCCTGCACCCGCAGGTGTGTCAATGCCAGGTACATGTATGCTAGGTAATTATATTAAAGCAGGTAATTTTATAGTCCAGGTAATTGTATAAGAGAATCTATTTTCAAGTAAGTTAAAAGAATAAAAATATAAGTTTACTCTTTTGTCAGTTTGTAATTTGCTATAAAGCTGTCACGTCTTACGTCTTCTCCTATTCTTTTCGCTTAACGACATCCATTTAAAAAAGCATTGAGTGAATAAGCCTTAGGGCAAGCAAAGAGGTGGAAGAAACATGCAATCTTAACAGTACAATAACTCGCACCCCTCTCTTTTTGACGATAAAAAAACATAAACAAAAAAAACCAGACTTGTTGAAAAACATTGAAGGAAGGGGTCCGTGTTTCAGAAAGTTCACTTGCCATATGACTACCTGTACTTCTTGTACTTCAAGGACATAATACTCTTGAACGACAGATGTCATCTTTGTGGTACTCCCTACCCTTTTTTTACCCTCCCACAAGTACCTATTATACCAGTAAAAAGTGTGCAAGTGTGCCTTGAAGCGATTTTCAGCTTCCCTTTATCACCAAGGCAACCATCCAGTACTTTACACGAATTAGTTCTTTCGCATACGTGCTTTTCTACCGAGTTACTCCCTTGAACTTTGTCATTTATTTTTCTCCTTTTTATACCTTTAGATAATTTAGATGATAACATCTTCTCTAATGATTTGATAGTTATAAACTTTATTTCTAGATTTTTATCAAAAGATTGTGAACAGTTAGCAATTTAAGGGAAGCAAACTTTTTTTATAGCCTACTTTTAGTTTAGCAGAATCTTACTTATTAAAAGTTTAAACTAGAATGTTGTAGATAATATATGTTGTCTATTATCTATTTATTTGCCAGCGATTTTTCAGCAGGTTCAATTTAAGTTTGTAATTTTCTATATTATATAATTTCCATTCTTGAACTCTTTTATTTTAAAGCTTTTAGGAATTATTAACTAGGTTTGTTATTTTTAATATTATCTATTTAAATCGTGTTATTGTATGTTTTGAATTTAAAATACGTTTGTCACTTTGTTCTAGGCAAATGAACTAGATTCCTTGAGCTTTCATTAACTTTCAGATCCAAGTTGAATACTATTGTCTAAGGGGAATGTTTTAGCAATTATTAGTTGATTTTTTAAATTAATAGATCAGATTCTAATAATACATACCTTAGTAACCTAGTAAATATATTAAATAACAAAACTTATTGCATATTTATATATTATCTATATTCAGTGAAACTTCTCTTGACACTTACTTCTGAATAGTCATTCAATAGTCAATAGGACATTTCTAAAATGAATATATTGCTTCCGAGCTTACCGAAGGTAACGGAAGCATTGTGTTCACTTTTGAGAACGAAAAACTTTTATGCCTCCGATTTTAAAAATTCCAAGACAGAAATCCGTTTCAGACATCAGGGAACATTTTTGGTCTCGTGTCTGTCGGCCTGTGTGTCCGCGAATTATGAAACGTGCGACGATAACTTGAGTAAATGTCGACAGATATTAATTAAATTTGGGAGACATGTTCATTTTACTAATGCCCAGGACGAGTTCGTTGGACAACGTTATCCGTCCAAGCGTTCACGAGCAACGCTCGCGTAAACGTGAATTTCAAATTTCAAATTAAAATTTTAGGTCGGGAAAGAAATCTAACTTTATCTATTCAATGAGACAAACATTTTTATCAAATAAATTTTTTTTAGTAAAACCAACGGCGACACCTGTATGAAGTGTTAAAGATCGCTAAAACTATTTAATAGTTTAAAACAATAAACAATATAACAATAAAGTAATATAACAATAATTTGAATGTTAATATGACAATAAAGTACATGATAGGATGCGAGGAAGCTATGTGCCACACTAATTGGCTGTCTATTTTATTTCCGTTTATTTATTATTGGACTGAGTTTCCTGCTGAGTTTCAAATCTCTAGGTAAAATTCCCTTGGCGATACGATGATAACACACATACAGACGTCATGCTGAAATCACAAAAAAAAAAATTCGGTGAAAACGTAACTTTTCCTACCTTAGATGAGGAAATGTAAAAAAAAACCTTTATAATATTTCTTTAAAATGACTAAAGACGCAGTTAGTATATTATTATTCAGTCTCACCAACTTCATTGCTTATAGGTGATAACATTAACCAGCTTCTCCTTGTGATTAACCATTATTACATTTTTAATGAACTATAAAAGAAAAGAGAGAAGTCCTTTAAAAAAAACACTATTTCAGAAACTACATTAATTTACTCTCTCATACACAGGCATTTTAGATTATTTAATTATACCTGGAATATTATTCTAACTTTTAAGTGCCTTAACGCGAATATTGATTTTAATTTTAAGCTTATGTTAGCACGGAAAAATGTCATGAAAAATGGTAATTACGTTCATCTTTTATATGTCTAAGATTGTGTGTGCCGACTATTCTCTTTTAAAATTAAAAAAATATATTTTTAAATTATATATATATATTTATATATATATATATATATATATATATATATATATATATATATATATATATATATATATATATGTGTGTGTGTGTGTGTGTTTGTGGTATGTGAGTGGGTGGGTGGGCGACTATTGTATGGTGTACTCTAAACATAACATAAAACATAACATAAAAGTTGTCAAAAAATGTTCCTGAAAAAAAGTCATTTTTAAACATATGAAGAGATATGTTAATACAAAAAAGCCGCAGTTTCTATATAATGCTTCTTTCTTCTTACTTTCGTGTCTTATACATATTAAAAATAGAAAAAAGGCTTTAAGACAAAAAGAAGTGGAAAAAATAAAGAAGAAAAAAAATACCTTTTTTTTGCTTCATAAGAAAGAAATATAAAAGTACTAAGAGAAAACAACAAAAAATTGTAAAGAAGAACTAAAAAGGAGATTGGTGTGTCTAGAATATTCTTATTATTAAACATTTGTAGGAACAATTTTTATTTGAGGATTTAATTGAAAAATATAGTAACCTCAATTTATAAACAATAGTTGTAACTTTTCTCCTACATTATCCGGTAAGATAACTCATGCAGTATGTCTCAAGTGGCGTAATAAATACATTTTTACCATTTAATTTATTTTCTTATCCCTAGTTGACTGATAACGTAGATACTGCGACTTTTTTAGGGTTTCGAGGTCATCCTAGAATGCTTTTGGTTTCCTTATGCTTTTGGTAGTTCTTCCGTCCGTCCGTCACATCTTGTGGTATCTCCCGACCTACTGTAGCTAGAGATTTGAAATTTGGTATTCAAGTTACACTTGTTTGCCCAAAAACCGGATAAAGATTGCGAACTTAAACACTCAAAATTTCTTTGATTAGCAGTTGCGAACTGATCGCAATATTTTATATTTTAAGTAATTTTTGATTAGGGTATCATTTTAAAGGTATTGGTGTTTCCAAAATGGTGGCCATTAACCCCCGAAATAATTAAAACAAAACGAAAAAAATGTACATATTTTAGTTTACAAAAACTTATTTAATAAACATAAAAAATAATGTAAGGTGTATGTAGTTTTATGACCGAAGAAACCCTTTTAGTATCTTGCTGGCAAGTACTTGACGGGATTTTTAGTTAATAAAAAACAGTTCACACATGTTTACTTAATACTCCCTATTACTAACTTAATATATTGCGTTATAGAGAATTATTATTTGTAAGGTTATGTCGCCACTGCCTTTTAAGACAACGAGGAATAACAGAGAGGAAGAAGACAATGAGGAATAAGAGTTTCTATGAATGGACCATATAAGGGCTGAATTTGACATAAATTTCATCAAAATTGGACTGGTAGATTTTAAAATATGAGCATTGACAAAAATGTTAAAAATCCGACGGACCCTCTTAACCTCTTAACTGATACTAAATTAAAAATGTACCCTGATGTCTATAAAATGTTTTGGCTAAGACATTTTTCATTTCAGACTTCAAAATAACCCCACTACTTTCTTTAAATTTTGAAGCCAAAATAGTGGCTAGATTTTTTTATTTTTTATTTTATTTTATTGTCCACTTAGTTGAATACCAATAATGACCCCAGATCAGTTATCCTCGAACCTTTAGGAAATATCTTGTCTTCGAGATAGCAGTGACATTTAAAACAAGCATATTTGTGTGCATGGGGAAGTTTTTTAAGATAATGTTTTTTTTGGTGTTCTATAAGAAAAAACCAAAAACATAAAGCTATAGAACATTTTTTAAAAAGTAGGGGGGGGGGGGAATCAGAATTTACAAACTGCAGTGAAGAGATAATTGACTGCTTTCTAATGTTTACTAATTAACTTTACAAAAGAACATAAATTATATTTATGGCTTTAAGATTTGATTTATCTTATAATTTATTACGGTTATACTGTTGGTAATTCAGTCCTGATAAATTAAACCAATTTAGCTGGTGTATCCATCATTTCCCCTCAATCTTTATTTGATTAAAATTGTTATTTTGTGGATAATGGTTTTTCATTTTATACAAGGTTTTGATATTATAATAGAATTTGAATATTATTTATATTATTTATTAGTCTAAATAAAATAGTGAATTAACCTTGATTTACGTTTAAATACTGTTTAACAAAAAACTTTAAAAGAATTCGTACTTTCTAATTATATTATAAAAAAAACGTAATGGGTTATTCGGACTAAATTTATTCATTTTAAAACTTTATCATACACTTATGATTTTATTTTATATTTAAATCCATAATATTTCATTTAATTATTAATTTTCTTTAATAGTTCTTAAACCCTTTACTTTAATAATATTTTTTAAGTTGTTGGTAGTATTCATACTACGGAAAGTTTAAATTTTAATTTAAATCAAATTATAATTATTATTAACAACGGGAGATAGACAGAGAAAAATAGAGTCCAGCGCCGGGATTCGAATCCTAGGAGGCCTGTGGTTCGAATCCCGGCTCTGGAGTTTATTTTTCTCTGTCTATCTCCCGTTGTTAATAATAATTATTATTTGATTTAAATTTAATTATAATCAATGTAATGAAACACAAAAATACGAATATGTTTTGATAGGTCTTTTAAGGGTTTTATTTTATGTAAATAAGACATCTGGTTTTTCTTAATTTATTTTATTTTTATCCTTCAGCTCTATTTTACCCTACACCTTGGGCTTTTTTACACTACATTTTTTTAATTACCTTACATAAAATTTGAACTAGACATTTATAGAAACAAATTAACATTTAATTTATAAAAAATAACAAATTCATTAAATTCAATAAATAAATACTTGGTTATATTGTTACCTCTCTCCAGTCACATGAGTCAATTAAAAAAAACAACATCATGAGTGTGAAGTTGGGATTGACTGTGGCGCCCATCTTGCATTCAGCTTGGCACAAGTACTTTCCAGAATTTTCCAAGTTTTTGGAATTTTGGAAAAGGTGAATTTCATTCTTAATAATAGAATGAATTATCCATAATATAGAGTCCTGCTTCTTTTAAGAAAATTTTTGAAACGAAACCATTTAGGCTATTTATTTAATTTCTTGACCTAAATGATAATAGGAGACATTGTAACTAATTCCTACTATGAGCCCTGTAAGATTGGGGTGAAGGCTAGTATAGGTAATATAAAATAAGTAGAATTTATCTGAAAAAAAAAAAAAAAAAATGTATTTTATTAATATTTTTAGTATGTATTTTTGTTGCTATTGCCCCTATTGTTGTGCTCCATATTATCTCGGAAACAATTTTTTCCGGTAATCCGACTAATAGGTATATTATGTCCATTGGCATTTAAGTAGACTAAATTAAAAAAATTGCTTATAAATAAAAATCGAGGGAATCTTTTTTTTAGAACATTTTTTTTTTCCATAATTTTTAATTGTTCATATCTCTTCAAAATTTAGAATTAAAATGCATTCCTCGATATAACCACGGGGATGATTTAAAAAATATATATATTTGTGAATTCCATTGAAATCAGTTTAATTTCAGGCTCTTTTTCCAAAACAAAATACATATACAAATGCTGATTTTAATAATTGTATTTCGTTAATTCGTCGTAAAAGCCTTTGACAGGCCTGAGCAGCCTAGAGACTGGTGCTTCATGGATTTTTAATAATTATTTTTTTGTTAATTAAAGTGTATATTAAATTATTATACCTCATTATTTAAGATTAATAAAAATGATATTATTTAAATTTTATATCATGTTCCTCCATTGATTTTATGTAGTGCCTGTATAAATATTAGAATTAACAAGTGTAACTGGTTGTGTGTTTTATTGTAATGAAAAGTATATTTTAAATATTTTAATGAAAATCAGAGACATTTTATATTCAAAGGTAGAATAAAAAAAAAATGTATTAAAAAATTGTTATTATTGAAAGTAATTGGGCAAGAAGTATAAAAAGGTAGAAATAAAAAAAAAATCTAAAATTAATTAGCTAATTAAATGTTTTGTTCGTAACGTTAAAAAATTAAATTGTCAATTAGATTTTTTTTTTTTTGGAAATTGAACGGATGATTTCATTTTGTTAACCAATCAAGCGACAAGCTTTATTCCTTTTATAAAATTGTACTAGCTAATTTATAATTGACAGATGAACAAGTGCGAAATACAAATTAATTATTGTCCTAATTATTAAATGTATTTATGAAAAATAAAATTGTAAAATTATTTTTTTTCGGTTTCTTCAATATTGTAATAGTCGTGCATGAGGTTTATTAATTATTGAAGATAGTTCTATTTTTGGTTTTTATTTTTATCAGTCTTTTTTGTCAAGGGTGTTTTATATAAAATAATAGTGGTAATTTGTATAGTTGTCATGTCGATAAAAAAAACCTGCATTGTTAAAGAATTTTACATTTCTTCGCTTGACATAAAATGTAGTAGTTAATTGTATCTGGGATTTTTATTATCTAATTCTTCAAAAATTACTATTTGTATTTTTGAAAACTTTTAAATTTAGCTGACGGATATTCTGTGAACCAACTCCGTGTAAAGATGTGACCCTTGCTTGAATGATTAAAAAAATTGAATTAAAATTTAAAATATTTTTATCTCTCTCTCTCTCTCTCTCCCCCTTGTCTCTCCCCCTCTCTCTCTTCCTCCCCCTCTCTATTTCTCTCCCTCCCCCTCTCTATCTCTCTCCCTCTCTCTCTCTTTCCTCTCTCTTTCTCTCTCTCTCTCTCTCTCTCTCTATCTCTCTCTCTCTCTCTCTCTCTCTCTCTCTCTCTCTCTCTATCTCTCTCTCTCTTTCTCTCTCTCTCTCTCTCTCTCTCTACAATCTTATCTCTCTCTGTCCAATCATATTTTTGGAAATGTATTTGTCATTGCTTATCGTGTCCACTTTCATCCACCACTTTCTTTCTGTTCCTTTTGCGCTTTGCATTTTAGTTCAATAAAACGAGTGAAGTGGGTTTTTAATTTATGAGGAATTATGCAAGGAGGAACAGACTAATGTGAGAGCACTCGGCAGCGCCGCGCCGGGGGAGAAACCACGATTTATTTCAAGTGTGTACCAGTGTACCTATCCAAGATAGATTTTCTTATTTAGCCGGTAATGTTAAAAAATATTGGCCCAAAGATATCTATTTAAACTTGTTTCTAATAATTGGTATTTGAGTATTGATTTATCTCCCTCTTTGCTCAATTATTAATGTGACGTAAACATTTTTCGATAGCTTTATTAAATATTTGGCTATTTGAATCCGTTTCTCTTCAATACTCCTTTAATTTAATAATACTGAAACATATCCATTATTTTAATTTTTAGAGATCCATTATTTATTCTACTCATTCAATATAAAATACGAGTACGTCTTTAACTACTTCATCAAAACAAATCATAAGTTTAATTCTTTAAAATTTAAACAATATAAATTTCACGACACTTTAATTCAGGCAAACTAATTTAACCTGCAGTTTATCACCTTAATATCTTCATTACAAAAAGTAAAAAATATTATTACTATTTTTTTTCGTTCTACCTCCCTCTTAAAAAAAAATATCCTTTCAAGCTTTTAAATATCCATAAACTTTCATACAAAATTTGATTAAGGTAGTTTTAAAACCTTACACGAATATATCATTCTTGAATTTTTTATAACTAACTATCAGTTTTCTTCTTTAAATAATGTTTTCCTCCTTTTTTTGTATCATTGTATTTTATGTTTGCCTTTTTTTAAAGATTTATAAAGTGTTCTTTGTACAAACCTAGGGATTTGAAGAAATTAAGGTCATTTATAAAATTAACAACCTTTTTCTATTCCCAATCCTTCTTTCCTCTCTTTTTTCTTATTCTTGTGAATCCCCTTTTTATATATTTTTTATTCCCCCCCGACCATTACCTTCCAAAAAATAACTCCCTCTTAACAACATCAGAAAAAAGTTTATTTAAAACAAAAAAGAAATCTTTTCCATTTCTTTTAGTTTCTTTTTTACAAAAATAATATATATATATATAATGTTTTTATACAAATACAAAATTTTATTTAATCCTTTAAACCTCTTAGATAAAAGTTGAATCTGTTAAGATTCATTTTTTCATCCCTCATATCAAGTTTAAGTAACTAAGTTCTTTGATTAATAAATTATTTAAAAAAAAAAAAAAAAAATACTGTTTTATGTGAAGAAGAACCATTTTACCAAAATGTACTAAAATAAGTTATGGGCTGGTATGGATCAATCTGTATTTAACTTAGATTGTAAGCCCCTACGTAGTATATAAATATTAAATTAATATTCCAATAAACAATTTAAGTGACAGAATAGGCGTGATCGTAATCCAGGTATGAATAAAGGTCGAAGTTATATATTCGATTCCACGCCTAGGGATTTTTATTTATTACATGGCTATTGATCATACCATTTTTAACTCTCAATTATCTTACCTCTCAACCAGGTCAATTCCATATGGAGTTAATAAATAGGGCCTAAATTAGGTGGTCTATGTTTGGTTCGAACAAATGTTCGTCCTTCCCGTTCAAATATTTAGCTTGCTTTTACAACAGAGAATTAACTAAAACTTGTATATCTTATTACCCTCTGTGATTTATAAAAAGAGAGAAATTTTGTCATGGTGCAAAAATTCAATTTCGTTTTAAAGTCTTCTGTAGTCTGCCTATACGTGTGGCGATGCCTAAATAAATTTCTATGATTTATATAAAAAGAATACATTTAGGCTTAAAACATTCATTTGAGATAATAAATTTAAAATTACAACTCTAAATCTATAAGTTTGTGGTTACGATAGTTAATTCTTTGGAACAGTTTCAATTCAAAATACTTTATTAGTAATGTATGATATAAATTATGTTTAACAACAGTGTCTGGCATGACTAAGCCGCTAAATCAGATATTTATTAAAGAATTGGTTTAAGAGCCATAGATTAATTGCGCCTCCTCTTATCACGCAAGTAGTCCTTAGTAGCACTTGGGGAATTTTCAGGTTCATTTAGGGTCGTGAGGTTAATAGTAGCTGGTAGATATTCGACAGAAGTGATGTCTGACCTTATAATCCGTGTTTTAATTGATCGGGATTAGAAATATTGTCTTATCAGTTATGAATGTATATAATGACACAATTTTTTATTGATAACTTTGTTGAATACCTTGTTTTGCATTTTTTTTCTTCTTATAAACTGTCTTTATGTTGTGTAAATCGCTAAAATAAAAGTTTAACCCCTTGAATTTAATTTAACCACACGGTATAATTGAGTTAAAGAATCCGACAGATGTAGTGAGAAATTAAAGCCGTTTCGTTACAAATTTCCTCGGTACTATGAGTGGTCTTTATATCATACTCGCTGTAAATATGGTACATAGTATGGAAGAAACATACTAGCGTATTTATCTGTAGGGCTGATTTTAATTGGACTGTATAAAACCTCCTTCAGAAAGGCTGTATTTTCTAACGGAATGTCAAGAGCCAATAAGGTGCTATGAGTTACTTTAGCCCATACTTACATTATTTCGTTCTGGTATCTGCATCAAACTATAGACTTTTGTTAACGACTATTATATACGCGTTCAACTTTCCTCTAATTGCTAATTTATAGCTTTAGTAAGGTAATAAGGCATTCTCTTTACCTATAATAAAGGATTTCTGGTTAGAAACGTCAGAGAATTGTAATATCTGAGTTTGGATTTAGATGATTTCCATATATTATAATATGTAATGATAGTAGACAATAATTGATATATAAACCTTCCCATTTGTTTTAAATTATGGAGTGGGTACGTCCTTCAGCACTAACAAAACAACGATGATCTACATTTCCTTCGTCTAAATAGCTTTTTAGGTTCGGGAAAGTCATGGAGACAATCTTTTATATTGTATTATATTCGCTACCAATTAGTATATAGATTCCCACTCTTAGTCCTTATACAGTTATGTTTAGCGTAAAAATTATATTGAATACTCGTGTTGCTTTTTGTAATTGTGTTTATTGTAGTTTCGTATTGTTCATAAAGGACCATTTATTATACCCTATATCTATTATAGTTTCTGAAATAATCATGATAAAGTGAAAACTAGATAGGTATAACGAATCTCATGTGCAGATGTAAATAATTTGTATCAAAACAGGATTTGTTCTAGGGAGCTCTCACTAAACCGAGGTTCTAGGTAATGATTTCGATACATTAAGGGTGGAAAGAATATGATAAGTATCATTTTTTTTTTAATTACCTAAAGCTGCAAACTTTCTTTTATTTTTTTAAAATCGTTGTAAGGGTGCTAAGAAGAATTTTGAAATTTTAGTTCCCCATCCTTCAACTGCTAATTTTTTTATTTTGTATTGTTTGAAACTTTTTTTTAGTACTTATTTAACACAAAAATCACATTTTTATCAGTAACACTCAGCATCAAAAACTGCTTAATACTTTTCACATTTCTGTCAAACACTTTTCCTTAGGAAGACTTATTTATCTTATAGAAAGGTATAATTGGTGCGAATTTCAGCTGAATTCAACAAACATTTTTTAAAAATTACTTGTTATCACTAATCACACTATAGGATTTAAAGTCTTCGTCCTTTCCCACGCAGATATTTATTTTTTTCGTATTTATTAATAGTCCATCATCGTTTTTAATATTATATTGTACGCGGCCACATCTTATTTTTTAAATAACTTTTTCCTCACAAAAGAAAAGAAGAAAATCTATGTGTAATTTATAATTAAACTGGGAGAAAGTTAACTTAGGGATCAATGTTTTTGAGTTATTTAAATTTCACACTCCTTAATTTCTACTTGTTTTGCATAAAATGAGTATGAAATCCCTTTTTAATGCTCTTATCTGACGTCAAAGGCGGTTTGAAAATACTGCGTGTAGAAAAGGGGAAAGGAGAGGTTTTTGTTTAAATTTTATAATTTATTGTTGATCGAATTAACAAAGTTTTAATTAATTTTCAAGAACGGATTAATAAATAATATGAGAAACACATATTACTCTGTGTTTGTTTTTTGTTAAGTGCCTAAAAAAGAAAAATCCACCCTACACTAAACACTTCGCGGCAAACTTTCCCATTTACCTAATCACTTAGTCCAAATGTTTGCAATTTGTTTTGTTGTTAAATGTTTTCCAGGTTTAACTTAATTAATATTTAACATTTTATCAAATTATGCATACAATAAAAATAACTTTAATTGATGTGCGGAATCGAATCCTGATTTTCCACCTTTAACTATTAACGCTATTTCTTTATAAAACTAGAGTTTACCTGTGAAAACGTTGTTAAAATAATGCGTTTATGGTATTTAAATAGACATAAATTGATCATATTTGTAGTACCCTTTATTTCTATACTATGCTTATTCTTATTCAGGTCTGTTGGGTATTAAAAACAAAGAAATTGTAAAAGATGTTTATAAGTCAACATATTATATAAAGATGTAAGCTAATGTAGATATAAAAAAATGAAATTTAAAAATCTTCTTTTAGGTTGAAGATGCCTCAAAGGAGGTGAAATATAGCTAAAAACGGATTGAATTGAAGTTATTTAATATCCTACAGACCTGAATAAGAATAATCATAGGACAGAAATGTATTTATTTTTATCAAATTCTTTCATGCCCTCTTTTAAGAAACCTCATTGCATGATTTCACCTCGGTGTATAATTCTACTGTTGCTTTACCTTGGGCACTTAGCAAAAATCTACTGTCGCTGATTACACTGATTTTATAGCTGATTATGGCGGGAAGTTTGCTAAAATAGAGTTGCCAGGCTCCGCTGTGAAAAGTAGTGTCATAGAAGGAAATTTCCCTCTCCCTAAAATTGCGCTGGTACCAAGTTTCCTAGGTATGGGAACCTCTCATACTGAAACCAAATTTCATTAAATTACGTTTCCTACGTAATATCACACTTGGGAAATTATACGTATTTTATTGCAATACAAGATATTTACACCAATGTAATTATGATACCAGCTGATCATGTAGAGTCATCTTAAATTGGGTGTAGCCATGTTGGGATATATTTTGCATTCAGCAATATGATAATCTTATAGATCAACATTACCTAAATAAATACCTTTACAAAATTAATATGTACCTTTACTGAAGATAGTATTGCCAAGAAGACATCCATTATATTTGACACAATATCTGCGCTAGTATATAAAAAGAGGAAGCAATTATTAATTAAAATTTGGTGTATCGTATTGCCGGAGTTCTTACAGCAAAAATAGAAGATACATTTTTACAAATTGAATCAATTGAAAAAAAAAAAAAATTAAATAAATGAAACTTAACACCTCCAATTGCCTCCAGTCCGATTTATTGTCATTACTGACGATTTACTGTCATTGCTGGTCTCTTTATATTTTAAATTCTTCTGCTGGTAATCGGGTCTATTAAAACAAATATATTCACCCAAGAATTCTTATGATTACTTATCGTATAATGACATTTCGTTTATTTACTGAATTCAACTTAAAAATAAAGTGGTATATTTGTGGTAGGTCCGTCAACCCCTTTCTTTAAGGATTATTTTTTGGGGCTATCGAATATTTTTCCTGTGTTTCCATTGTTACATGTAACATAACTTAAAACTTTCTAATTTTTGTGTTGAGTACTTTCGAAGAAAGTTGCGTTATCGACAATGTTATATAATTCAAACGCATAAAATATTAAGGGTCCCCGGTTTCGCGTAGTCTTTTTTAATGTAAATACTTTAGTTAAATAGAAACGTGTTTTAAGCAAATATTTTTTTTAATTAAAGTTAGCTGGCGAAGGAGAAAGAATGAAATAAAATATTAATTTACTTTCGGTCTCATGAGATAAGACCTCACCCTGCTACTTTACAGAGAATTCAGCGTAAATTCTCTTTTAAGTCAATTTAAACAATTGATGATAATTACTTTATTAAATGATGGGGAAAAATTGAAGTGGAATAATAATAATTCTTAAAATAATAGGTTTATTTTTATACATATTTAGTTAATACTTTTACTTTATTTAATTAATACTTCAGTCAATAATTTCGCTCGAGTTTGCCGAAGTTAATAAAAGCACTGTGGTCATCTGACGAAATTTGTGATGGTGAAAGAAATTGGATTGTGATCATAAACGAAATTTGTTGTCTTCGAATTCAAAAATTCCTAGACAAAAATCCGTCTCAGGCATCAGGGATCATTTTTTGTGTCGTGTCTATCTATCACTTAATTTTTGCGAACCACCATATCTCAAAAACCACGTCCTATTTTAATGATATTTAAATCGGTTGATCTCTCATAAACTTCAACCATCTGCATCCTTTGCCTCATTGCACTTGCGCTCAAATATGTTTTTTATTAAAACTATTTCGTTAAAAGTACTCAACCGATTTTGAAGATCTTTCGATTGTTTGTTGAAAGTAGCCCACTGATATTCATATATTAATTTTAACCTTGTGCACACATTTAATACGGGAAAAAATTGTGGTCTCACTAGGAATCGAAAAACGTTCAAACAACCACACTTTTAATTCCCGTATGACCGTTGGTCCAATAATAGGATGTGAGGAAGCTATGTGCTACACTAATTGGTAGATTATTTTATATTTATTTAATTATTTTTAATGTTAAGAATATCAAGTAATCGTGTCTAGTATCCTAATAGAATCCTTGGTTTTCGGACTATCGTAAATTAGTGATTATTCCCCCCCCCCCCCCAACGCTTTGCTCAATCCTGGAGAGCATTTTTAGTAAAATGATGTAATATTGAATTATTTTAAAGAGAATTTTATGCTCTATAGTGTTTAGTCTATTGTTCTGGCCTTAATAGAAGATGTCGTGATGTGTTTGAAAAATTTGAAAATGCCTATGGTTGCGAAAACGTAAGAATCGAGATAAGAAACTTTTGTGTTCCATTTAGAGTGCCTTATCTAAATTTTAATTTGTTTACATTAAATATGAATCACTCTGTATAGTCAGGTAAGGTTTCTTTTTCTTGTTATTTTGTTAGTAAATCTGTTAAAAGACTTATTCTTACAGGTATCTTTAGAAATTAGGGATATTAAAATTTTTTACAATAGTTTGAAGAAAAAGCAATACGTTGCTGATAAACTTGAAGATGGTTTCAATAGTGATAACTAAATTTCGGAGATCTTACCAGGCTTGGTCTCAACAAAAAAATATTGAGTGTTCGGGAGTAATTTAAGCTGTTCGTTTGACTTCAAATATTGTTTAAATAGTTTATGTTAAACGTATACATGTAGAATTTGGAGAGAATAAAAAAATTGAGTTAAGGAGATATGCTTGTCTGGTTTTCATAATATTTGAGCTTTTAGTTGCAAATTAAAATCTAAATCAAGTCTTAAGCAACTACCTTCATTGAGTATGCACTCGTGTATACTATATTCGCCTAAACCCTTACATATATATTATCGTTGAACTACATATTTCTTCTTTAACCAAAGATCGAATCAAAATCCTATTACAAAACAATCTAAAACCTTTTTAACACAGCAACGGGATAAAAAAAACCGCATTGAAAATTCTTAAATAGTACTTAAAAGTAAACTTTTCTGGAAAGAGAAGAATAAGAAAGACTTAACTACTAGAAGATACTCTTTTGTCCCAAAATTAAACAATTGTCTTAGAAAAAGATAAAAACGGGCCTAATCGTTCTTCCATTACATCTCTTTCGCCTTAAATGGAAACGGCCCATTTTCTAAAAAGAAAATAGCAGTTCTTCCATTTTCAAAAAAGGTCCATAAAGATCAATTTTACTTGATAGCAGAGTTTCATCAATGGCAAGAAAAAGTGATTACAAAAGTCTTTTGTGTTAAAAGTCCTTTTTTGGTCAGAAAATTTGACCATTTCTTCGTGATAAATTTTTTTAACAGAACTTTATAAAGTGTCTTTCAAAACAGTTTCTATTATGCCTCTTTTTTTGTTGTTCGGAATTGTGATCACTTAAATGTGAAAAGGGCTCAGTTTTTTAGAGTCTGTGTTTCTCCCTTAAAAAATTTCAGTCTCTCTTAGTTATCTTTTCTACTCTTCCCCATTCAGCCGAAGGGTGTTTGTTGTCCGCTTTCTGAAAACCTTCTACAAAAAAGTAGTAGAAAAACAAGGAGTTTAATTAAAACAGCTCCTGTTTTTCCAGTTATCTGAAAAGGGGTTCTAGCAAGCTACCATACTTGCCTACAAGGGAGAAGTTGCCTTTCTCCGATGTAAAACGGACTCATCCATTATAATTATTATTTTTCTTTTTTTTTAATTTTCTTCATTCCTTCCCCTTTTATTTCCCTCTTATACGTTTGCCTAATTTTTATTTTTAAAAATATTAAATGAGAACACAATTACAAACATAGCTTACATTTAACTATATGGTTCTATACCTAAATATAATTAATATATTAACTCATATGTTCATTATATAATAGTTATAAAACTGATGTTCATTATATTATGTACTACTATTTAATCAACTCACTAATTACATACTCATGTATGTAATTAGTAAATGAAGGAGAGGATATAAATAAAATATTTAAAAGATTCACTATTGAGTTCGAATCCTAGATGGGTAAGACACTTTTTCCACTAATTGATAATGTTGATCACATTACATTGTCAATTCCCCCCTAAGTTATAACCTAATGTGGTATTAGCAGGAACTTAACGACATAATGACAATACCAACAAACATGTATTAGTGGAGATTGACTATATTTGTTTTGGTTACATTTATATTAACAAAATAATGTTTCTATATTGTTATGCATTTATTATGTTCCTTATGCTTATTATTATCCAATCGTATGTTGGTTTTTCTTTCAGGAGTTTGTCAGGTGTGTGCGATAAGCAGGATTATCTATAACTGGACAGCCAAGCATATTTAGGAATACCAGTGGAACTTAAAAAGAAGAAAAGATTAAAACGCTGTACTAATCACATTTATCAGGTATGGATTTTGATAAATACTAGCTATTTTTCTAACGGGGGTTGTCCTTTATTTCTGTTGATTTTAATTTCTGTTTATTTAGTAAAAATTCTATCAATTGTGGACACTTTCAACAACACCTTAATTTAAATAACTTCCTTTAAAAATTAACTTACTTTAATGGCCAGTAGGCTGATTCTTATTCTATTTTCTCCAAAACTGACTAGTCCGAACTGCAAATCTGAGTTTGTTATCTCTTTATGTCCACTGTATCAGCCACGGGTAGACTTGGGTGTTCACTGTGGTCACAGTTTTGTCTGCTTTCTTTAATTCACTGCTCAACCTCTCTTCCCAAATAGGGAGTTAATGGATAGTTTTTTAGAGTAAAGTTATTGATAGTTCCGAATCAATTAATTATTTTTTATTCTAGGCAGCATGTATGCAGATATGTCCCGCCAATATTTCTGTCATAATATAGCTCTAAACTTGTAAACCTTTGTGCTACATGAGAACTACTCAATTAACTTTTTCAAACTCAAAACATTTACTCTAGATGGAAAGCGGGAAGTTGCAGGAGGCAGTAGTTGCAATACTGACCATATTGCCAGGCTATACAAAAATATTGCTGGGCCATAAGAACATATGTCCGGCAATGTAGCTTGGCTATTTATGCCCACCAAACATCGCCGTAAAATGTTCCTTGTTTACAAGCCCCAGCTTTTGCATCTTAAACTATGATCTCAGAAGTGTTTTAAAACCAGTAAATTGAGCACCAGGAATAGAGGAAAGGGTAGGAAATCCCTTGAGAATAATCAGGAGTTAAAAAAAAATACTCTAAAACTCACCATGTGTTGAAATATGTCGAGGCAAATCTGAAATATTTTGAGAAAATTTGGAAAAATTATTTACCATTGCATCAGGTCTTTATGAAAAGGGTGAAAAGAGGTTAAGATTTCGACTCTATTAACTGCTACAGGGGAGGAGACGTTTAGAAATATAGATAAAAGACAATAAACGAAAGGTTTTACTGTTTATTTTGATTTTTGAAGTGGATGGATGAAGTTAAAACGTTATCTGCAAAATAATCAATTGTAATATGTAAACGGAATTTCTACGGTACAAACTTCTTAAATTCTAAGTTCAAACATGTTACATGGAGTCCACACCACCAACAAGGACACGGCAAGTCAGAGGTTGCTGAAAAATTGAAAAAATAAAATCTAATAATGAAGGCAGTGGATAATGGAGATGAGCTCACAAAGCTAGACATAGAAACACTCCTAATAAATTAAATGATAGTCTAGTTGAACGATTGATGAGTGTAGATAAGCTGTGATATTCCAAGTGTCGATCTGTATTTGACTCCGGTACAAGAAAAAAAGGTCAAAGAAGAAATACAAAAGAATAGAGAGTATTTTAGCAAGTACTGTAATAGAAAAGCTTTGAAGCATAAAAAGAAAATAATCAAAAAAGCAAATAAGATATACTTTAAAAAGAATCTAGGAGATAAGAGACAGCATGAAATGAAAATAGTAGGAATAGAAGAAGAGAGGTGTTATGAGGTTGAAAAGTAAGATGGTGGAAGGTTAGGGAGACGGAATCAGATTCATATATTAAGAGAAAACAAAGAATTGAGGATGTTATAGAGTAGGTTACATTCGTATAGGTTATGTTATTTTTGTTTTGTTTACTCTTTGAATTAAAGACTTGATTCTTGTGTTAGATTTTGTATTTTAAAATAGTAACTATCCCTTAAAGTAAAAGATATTTCTGATACCACTCTTATACTAATCTTACTTATATCTATACAATATTTCGTTGTGTTTTCCATATGATAATTGTTTTATTTTTCACGATTAAATAAATCTATTACCTACTCATCATTTTATCAAAATTTACTATAATTGAAGGTTTTTGGGGTAGCGCCCCCAAGTTTAGAGCTGAAGTTTACTTCTCGATTTCGCCTCGGGGTATGGTTTTTCTAAACGTGTATGTCAAATATCAATGAGATCAGCCTAGAAGTTTAGATTTGCATAGATGACAGATACAAGACTACACAGTACAAACAGATATAGTTTAAAAAAAAAATGTTTTTTCGAACCTTAAAACGTGTGTCTCAAAATCAAATTTTCCCCATTACAATACATTCTCTGCTACAAACAGGAAAAAGTAAATAGGTCTTTATAGTTTCATAAACACAGCGTAACTTTGACCCAGCCAAGGACTAGATGTGAGTGAATTATCGCTGTCAGAGCGCGGTCTAACCGCGGCCCCTGTTACCGTGTGTATTAAGTTATGGCAGCCAGTCAGACTGCGGTTCAAAATAACCTTAACGAGGTTTTGACTGTCCGGTTTTTCACTGTTCGATCTGTACCTTTGCCAAATTCCGCCTTGGCTTTAAGTAAAAATAATTATTTATCAGAGCATTTAATAGGTGTTATTTTTGAGTAAATATTAGAAACGTTTATGGTAAAATGGTAATAGAATAATGTAATTGGTAAATTTTCTTTAATTTCATTTTTTTTTTCATTTATCTTTAATGAATGTGTTAGTTACTAATACGTTATTACTTTTATCTACGATTAATACGAAATATAAACATTAAATATCTGTTTAGATGCGTAGAAAGTGATTATGTACGTACTTGTATTCATTGCGCATGCGCGTCTCATAGTTCTGAAGAATTCCTCTTCTTTACCATGCTAGCGCGGTAAAGAAGAGGAATTCTTCAGCTTTACGCACGATTAGCGAGTTTGTTTACATTTAACAAAACTAATTTGCTATTTTTTTTATTAAAGTACCTGTTTATATCGAGTTTTTAGTGAAAAACAATGAATGAATCAAGTGGCTTTGACGAAAATGTAGAGTAATACTCCTCCAGAAATAATTTATTCGGCAAAAGAATACAACTCAAGATTAATGCCATCTTTATCAAGAGAAGAGATATACGAACTTACATACAGCAAGTTTATTTTTTTCTGTATTTATTATTTAAATCTAACAATCGTAGATAAAGTACGGTACGCAACTCGTGCGAAAACGGCATTTTGCATTGCTCGTGTGGTTTTACTACCCTCGCTGTCGCTCGGGTGCAAACTCCACACTCGCATGCAAAATGCTACTTTCCGCACTCGACGCGTAATGTACTATTACTCTTGTTTGCAATCTACGTTTTACATGATTTTCAATAGAAAAACTCTTTTGAATAGTGGACACTATTTTATTTTTAGATGTTTTATTCCTCTATAGAGAAGTTTCACTGTATTTGATGTTAAATTTAGAGCAGTGGAAAGTCAGCTTTCGACCAAAAGTAATTATTTATTAAACCCTATATGTACATATATATAAATAAACTTATCGAATTTTTCTATTTGCTCCTATAAACTCCTCTTTTTTCGTTGAAGAATTGTAATTCCATTAACTTTTATATATATATATATATATATATATATATATATATATATATATATATATATATATATATATATATATATATATATATATATTTCTGGACATGGCTCGTAGAATAAAATTTTTTGGAAATCAATCCAAGAAAATCAACTACACACACACACACATAAAAAAAAAAATAAAAAATAAAATATATATATATATATATATATATATATATATATATATATATATATATATATATATATATATATATATATATATATATATATATATATATATATATATACATAAAATAAGTTGTTAAGAGTTAAAATTAGCGAGTAACTCATATTTATAACAATGCTTTTTTAGCGGTCATTATCCTGTGTAAATATTTACTAACCGCTGAACTTATTGACTGATATTTTTACCTCGTTGAATTAAATATTGACATACCCGTGATGGTTAATTGAATATTAAAGCAATCATGGTTTTATTTTGTAACCCGTTTATATTTTGACTTGAAAGAAAAAGTTTTTACGCATTCCCTTTGTAATCTCACTAGACTAAAGCCTCATGGCTTTTTCTTTAATCCCTCTTCAAACCTTAATTTAATAAAATATTGCTTTTTGTGAAGAAAAAAGAGAAAGAGTTGTTTATAAATGTTTCTTTTTGAGTTAAATTCATTTTTTAACTTCTCTTTTTTATTATTTAGTAAATTTGATTACCAAAATTAGATTTGTAACCGTTCAAACATACGCTTGGGCACTGATTTCTTAGGGTTCAAGTATATACTAACTATCCTTTTATCGTTAAGTATATACTACAAAGAATCAATAATAATAAGCTATAAATATGGTATTAATATACATTATACAAAACAAATCCGCTTAAGTCGTGTACGTTGTTGGTTGACAGAATAAAGTTGCTAACAACTTTTAATAATCTGTGTAACGCATTTAGAGAAGAATTTTATTTGGAGTTTGATGAAAATTTGCACACTAAACCTTCAAAACAAGAAGGTGGTTGCTAATATTGTAACGCCGTCATCTTCAAGCTAATGATAAATACAAATTTATATTTTGAAGTAACTTATATCTTATCATATTTTCTTAGCTTGATTTTAACATTAATATTTGGTAGCATACACTCTATAACTTCTTCATATTGTTAATTTTTTAGCGAGATACGTAGGGTAGGTTTCCCTTACCTTGGACACTTGGCAAAAAACAAGTATAGCTGACAACTATATATAGATAGATAGGTATAGATGGTTAAAGCGGGAAGGTTGTTAAAATAGTTTTGCCAGACTCCGCTCTTATAACAGAAAAATTCCTATTTCCTCTGGAATTGTGGTGGAGGCTGGAGGCGTAGCCATTTTTACTTTTTGATTAGTGAAACGCATTTTAAAGATACTATGCAATTAAGGGGATCGAAACAGGTCCATGAAATGCGAATTAGAAGTTTTCCACATGACTGCTTTTGATGCCTGCTCCCCCTGTCATTCCTTGAGTGCATTACGGTCTTAAGTTGGCCGGAAGAGGGGTGTTCCTCTTATGGTTTCCCCTAGCAAATAGGAAAAGAACGGAATCTTTATGAAGACAAGGGAAAATAATTAAAGAGTGTTAGGGTTTTTATGGTTGATGTGTGCAAGATAATTTTCCTCCGTGACAACACCCCTCGAGGGTCTAGAACTTACAAATAAAAAAAGGGTTTTTACATCTTTCGTTTTAGATATAAGCATACTTTTTTATGGAATACTTTCGGAAGCATATGATCATTCTGAAGAACTTTTTTTATAGCTCTAAATTCTCAATTACCTCGACGGAAGAGAATATTTTTGGTCTCGTGTCTGTCTGTTGGTTGGTCGGTCCGTTGTTGAACATTATTGTGAACAACCATATCTTAGAAACAACTTGTCTGATTTTAATTAAATATGATTAGTATGTCAAGATTAGTGAACAGATTGCCCATAATAATTTTATTCATATTAATAAATTTTAAAGTCACACATTTTATTAATAATCTTAAATAAAATTAAGTGTGATATTAGTAGGAATATCTTCAGGAGGTTTAAAAACAAGCACTTATGCAATGCGATAATTTAAAACCAGTCACTATGAGAAATGAGATTAATACTCAATAATTTTCTAATATTTATATTCCGTTGTTCCTTAAGCTGGTTAAGGAATATGTTTGAATATTTTTTCACATGGTTGAAACTGATTGCCTCGCACCCACCCTTTCTCAGATTGCATTATAGAAATAGAAACCAGTGAGGCAGAAGTGGGGTGTCACTTGTCTGATTTCCCCAGCAAACAGAAAAAGAAGGCAATCCCTAAGCAATTATTTTGTCACCCCACACTAGGCTCAAGTACTATAGGGGTAATTTAGGTTGGGTATTCCTCAATATTATTTTAGGTCCTTTCCCTCTCGATAGAATATCTTTTGCAAGCTATCCAATGATTGTGGTAACCATGTGTACTAATATTTATAGCAAATAAGACTCAAAGAGAAAAAATAGGTTTATTTACCGTCAAGCGAGTGAATAAAAACCTCAATTGCTAATATTAGGGTCCGTAGGCAAAACCAAGGACCCTTATATTTTCCTGCGTGTGTCTGTCCGTCCGTCCTGTCGCCTGCTTTCATGGCTACACATTTCGTCCGATCACTTTGAAATTTGGCATGTATGTGTCTTATACCTGCATATTTTAAAAATATAGCGACTTAAAACAAATATTTTTCAAAACAATTAGGGTAAAAAAACTTAAGGGTTAAAATTTGATTATTTTTTTTCGACACCGTGAGGGGTATCATATGAAAGGGTACCTCGAGCTGATTACAAAAATATATAATTCTTTGGTTATAACTTTGATAGGGCGAGCGTAGGCCAGTTTGAAGTGGGTGTGAAACGTGTCCCCCCCCCCCCCCCCCCCTCTATCTCGCATATGTGAAGTGCAAAAAATCTGAAAAAATTCTTGAACATTCTTCAACCAAAATTAAAGATACCAATTTTTGGAAATTTCGAAAAAAATATTTTATTTTATTTTATTGACCAAATACGTTTTTTTTATAATTATGGTCTTTTCTATGTATTTATATGTTTGTAGTCCGGTTCAGTGGCAAACAAATACTTTATCGGAAGTTTGTTTATGTGTTTTGAGAATATCAGACCCATAGGATAATTCAAAGAAGCTTTTTAGCATTTTAAAAAACACCATCAATAGGGAAATACTTAAACTATACAGTGTGGCCTACGGACCCTCGCTGTATGCTGACTAGCACGCACTTGACCTGTTTATTATTTATAAATTGATTCTAAAGTATTAACGCTTAATAAATGGTAGAGTGAAATATAGTATACGAGTAGATAAAAAACACTTTATGCAAACTTAGTCATAATTCAGTGATCAACTAAAGTGGTAAAAACAGTTTAGTATTAAACATTAGTTATTGTTATTTTTTGACACTAAACTGATCAATGTTCCTCCTTGAGTTATTTACTACTTGCTGAAGTACCCGGCGACAGTGGCCTTCCTCTTGTTTTAAAGGCCAAGTGTGCTACAAATCATAAAGCTCGAAATAAACTGTAGATTTGGATAACAAACAAACTTATTAACCATAAGTCAAATATATAATATTTAGTCCTAAATGGGATATCAGGTTGTAGCAAACTTAATTTCTAAATGTCACTTATTTTGTTCTTTATGAGTTTAACTAAGTTTAAATAGTATCTCTTTTTATATTTAGCTTGGTTCCATAACTATAACCATGCTAAATATAATTACGAGTATATTTCTGTGTTTAGTGTCAATATTTATTTAATTTACAACTTATACGTCGTTGATTATTTCACTTTTTATTAGCGAATATGAAGTCTTATTTTTCCCTCACTATATCTATACTGACCCCACTCTTTATATCGTAGCGTTTGTTGAAGAAACTATTAATTTGGTTTTTTTTTATTTCCTTCTATAAATTCTAATATATTCAGCATTTAACCTCCTTCTTTACGTTTACCAACTCCGAACCTTCCTAATGCCACGAAGTCTCTTCAATTCCTTACTTAAGAATTTTGATCACACAGAAGTTGCATTTGCAAATATCCTCCTTTAGAGCTAACAGCATAATGTTGTACGCTTCCATGTTCAAGAGTCTTTAGCGTCAGATAAGTGTAAACCTGAATAACCTTCATACGGCTTTTCCCTTTTTCTTCGCTAATTTTACAAATAATTCTCCATATTTGACGCGATTAATCCTTGTAAGAGCGTGTGTTCTTTTTCTACTTGTTTACGATGTAGCCTCTTTCTCTTTAAGGTCCTTCACCGTTGAAGTAGGCCTTTTTATGTCGTTCTTTTATATACTTGCAAGTGCATTTCACTACCTCTCCGTTCTCTAAGTCCTAATAATATCCCATTCCACGTTTCTGCATTCTTCTAAAATCTCTTGGAGTTTAGCGTTGTCTTTAAGTCTTTAGCAGTTGTATGTGTAGATAGTTTAAGTTGAATCTTTGTAATCCTCTTCCAGTAGATCCTTTATTTTCCTTGGGTGCTTAGTTACCTTTCCACTCTCGGTTGTTACTATCCGCTCTCTTCTGCTTAATCTTGTTGGTCGAGCTTAATTCGGTTCCTAAGGCATTTTTCAAAACACGTTCAAATAAACACCCCAGTAGGATCTCATTATTTCATACTCATTCTTTCAGTAATGGGAAGTGAGGAAAATATGTGCCGCTCTAAGTTGTAGACAATTTGACAAGTTGACATTCCTATTGCTTTTTCATAATGTTCGTAATAAAAGAAAGAGCTAATGTAAAGTTGAAGTTAGTATATATAATATCTAGTAATAACACAGTCTTCAGTAGAATATGAGGGAGCATCTTAAAATGGTGAAATGAAGAGATATAAGTCAAAATATGTTAAATACTAAGATTAAAATCACAATTTAATTTAATATTAGTTTTCTCTCGCATAGAGTTGTTGCTTGCTTTGATATGTTTTATTTTACCCAAAACTGCCTTTTCTCTCTTCGACTTTTATGTATAACAGCGTATGAAACGCTTATTCCCTTCTTTTTAAGAAACATATATTTTTATATATTTTTTGAAGTGATAAAGAAGGGGCTCTAAAGTTTTGGGAAGATTACATCAACTGAACTTAGAACATAGAAAAACATCCAAGGAGTGAGTTTGAGATGAGGTTTTTTAAGGGAAAAGGTTAGCATTATATATGAGGACATAAAACCTTGGGACAGTGGAACATAAAACTTTTTTCTTTAAGAAGTAACAAACTGCTGGAAAGAGTGTAATAAGGTTCTTACCCTTTTCTCTTGCTTCCCTCAGACCTTGATGAGCCGGAAAATAGTCTACTAGCACAAATACAACATTTACTATCTTCTAAAATTATAAACGTGGCAAAAAGAGAAACAACTTAATCAAATCAAGGTGTTAAAACATTATTAGATAATGGTAATAACTGAGGACATCTACTATCTTCTAAAATTATAAACGCGGCAAGAAGAAAAATACTTAATCAAATGTTAAACATTATTATGGACATTGTGGAACTGTGTTGATAACTAAAAACAAATTTTAAAGAAAACAAACTAATTTTATTTAATATTCGTTTCGTCTAGCCATCAGGGTGCTATATTCAAATCGATCTGTATTTAATCTTTCATTTATTTAACTAATCCTTTACTAATATCGTAAGAGCGTAGTGTAAGAAATATAAAAGACTATGTTTTGTAAGGATAACATGCTATTATATTTATAGAAAGAAAGAAAATATCGTCTCCCAATTTATGCGAAACATAGCTTCCTCACGTCCTATTATTGGCACATGAGATTTTAACAAATGGCCACATGAGATTTTAATTCGTTTCGATTCCCACTGGGGTCATACATATATATTAAAATGTATCAAATTTGCTTTTTTGATAGTTGCTTTTTTATTTGATAGTTGAAATCAATAAGGGACCAACATTTGGTTTATGACGTACCATCCAAATTTCGTTAAAATCGGACGAGTAGTTTTAAAGGTAATGCTGGTTAGAAAAGTTGATTGAAAGCAATATACATATAAGTAAACAGTTTTACACCCGAGCTTACCAAAGGTAACGGAAGCATGGTAATAATTCTGAAGGTAAAATTTTGTTTATCACTCCGCAATTAAAAAATTCTAAATTATTGCATAGTTTACAAAATCGTGTAATCTATTCTAACCTCTCGTAGCTGTCAGTGGTCGTCGTAAAATTTCTGAAATTAAATTTTCTTTTCGAATTTTGCCAACAAAATGTATCCTTGTAAATCTTGGAATTAATTGATTTTTTGTCTACCCTACAGCGAAGTTTTGGTCGTGCAGGCCAGCGGGGCCTTGAAGTAGCCACAGATCCAAGGAGACAGGAGGAGGTACAGGGTTGCAACCGAGCTCTCTCTCGGGTAGCTCTCTCTACCCCTACCTCTACGGAATATTTTCCTTTTAAAATTAAATAATTTAAATGGAAATAACCTCACTGACCTATCTCTTGTTGTTGTTGTTTAAAATTTTGTTTATATGTTACCGCCAAAATGTAACAGATATGTAGCGATTTATCGGATAATTCAAACGATTTTGTAAAACTAATGCCTGATTATTGTCTTCGGAAATACATAAAATTTCAGATAGTCTGGAAGTTGGTCAATTCTAAGATACAACATTTTTCCCGGACAAAAATGTAAAGTTAATTAAAAAAGCTTGTAACAAACAAAACAATTTTGCTATTCTCATATACGTTAAAGCAAAACATTATTTTTATACGTTTTAGGATGTGAGAAAGCTATGTGCCACACTAATTTACAGACTTTATAATATGGTTTATTTAAAATCCACTTCCTAGCAAGTAATAATAATCAATATTATTTTATTTTCAGTAGGGACGAAAAGTAACTTTTCAGGACTAGTTTATAGGTAATAATGTTGGTAATTTCATCCCTGTTCTTAAAAACGGGATTATAATCCACATTCGCCAATCTAATTATTTTGTAAATACTAGAGAATAAATAACAAATGCAGTGAATTGGTTAAAATCAGGTTGCCAACACTGCTTTTAAACTCCCAGCTGTATTGCGAGTCATTCTACGATGTTTTGTTTACTTTAGTTTAGCTTTCTTTGAACTAAATTAGTAGTACTTCCTACTAGAACGGGTAGGACGAACCACTTGTTCGAACCTTGCAATTAGGCCATCACTTAGGCCCTTTTTACGCCCCGCGGTAGAGAGTTCCAGCCACTTCACACATCATACATATGTACATTTGTACCGCCGAAGCGAGTATGATGTGATCAATAGTGAGCCATATAAATCAGAGTGTCACGGCGAGGAATCGAACCCCGTCTCGTTCCACTCAAGATTCAGTGATGGCCGAGCAGACGTGGTTTAACCCGCTCGGCCACGCTGGCTCTCTCTGAACTAAATTAAGTATTTTCTTCCCTGAACTCAAAAGGTAGGGAGAAAAAGTAAAAGTGTAAGTTTAATTCCCTCGGCTTCGCCTCGGGATTTAGAGACCATGGTTCCTTCGGCTTCGCCTCAAGAACCAACTTATTCGCTCAGGGAATAATGGCTTACTTTACTCCCTAGGTGCATAAATAACTATTTAAAAAAAACAAAAAAAACGCAGATATGTAAGTTAAGAACAAAGTTATATTTGTAACAAAATTTTATTTAATAATTTTCATCTGACACTATTACATTCAAAGCAACAATAGTAGTAAATTTATATAATGCATTATTTCCCATTTATCCTTTCGTGATAAAATTTTCTATTAAAATAATAATTTGCTTATACCAAACAATACTCTTTTGATGAAATTATTATCTTTCACGGTTTTTAATAGTTGATACACAAAATTATCTTAGTAGTTAGAAGTAATAAATGTAACTGATTTGCATATTATATTTTTTTTATGATGGATTTTTATATTTTTTATTTTTTTATTTTAGCTTTTTATTACCTGGAATATTAAATTTTTATTCTATACAGCTAGATAAGATAAATCTATTTATTGGAATTATATGAAACCTGGTTAGGATTTAAACTCTATAGGTTAATCGATCGACATGGAGCTTAGTCGGATATAAATATATAATTTCATTCTCATAAATAAATGAATTAATTTAAATTTTAAAAATGAGTTTAAGCCTCATAAATTACTTGTTTTCGATAACTTAAATTGATCGATTTTAATTTAGTAAAAGTGCCGTAAACACGAATTTTATATGGATCAGAAGATTGTCAGATCCAGCTTTAGGCCACAAGGGCTTGTGCTTGTGGCAAGCCACAAGTTACCGGCTATTGGCCCGAGGCTCCCGGCAAAAAGGCTCTATGCCCTATTCCCCAGTCCCCAAGTTCCGGTTATTGGCCCGAGGCTCCCAGCAAAAGTCTCCCTGTCCCATCAGGCCTGTCTCGCTCGCTCAGATTTGACGGGATTGCAAATGTATGCTATGCTAACAAGCTACACCTACAGCTGATTAGATTTTCAGATTCCTGGGTAAAAGAACTTACAACACAATATACTATTTGATCTTATCAGGAACATATTATGAAAGAGTAAAAATTCACGTTGAATATTAAACTCCAGAGTTAGGATAAAGTTTTTATGCCCAGTATTTAATATTTTTGAAAATCCAATCTTTTTTATATGGTTTAATATTAGTTTTTGAATGCATATGTATAACATTTGTTTTGCTTTTTCTTGCAATATGATGCCTTTTACTTATTAAATTAATATTTCATAAATTACGTACCCAGTAAGAGGAAATTTTCTGAAAAGCTATTTTATTTTTAAAAAGTTCTTACCTGAAACAAAAAAACATTGTTCATATTAATATTTTTATAAATAAAATTAATTATGAGTAAACTATGCTATATTTCACAAAAATACTGAATTACAACCTTCTGTATTCTATAGTTGATCAAGAAACAAGGTCTCTGTTCTAACTCGTCACGTTGGCTGTCTTTAAGTGGTCGTCGTTAAATTTCTGAAATTAAGTTTTTTTTCGAATTTTACCAACAAAATGTCTTCTTGTAAATTTGGGAATTTATTGATTTATTGGCTTTTTTTTACATGCAGCTAAATCAATTTTTTACTCCAATATCTCGGAAACTAGATTTTTTCGTGTAAATCTATCAAAGTCAAATTGTTATGCTATCACATATTTTCTCTCTTCTGTACTAGGTGTATGAGAAAGTCAAAACAGATGATATTTTTATTTATACTTTTTAGAAATTTAAAGTTAATTAATAAGAATAATTAAATCAGACTGTTTAAATGTAGAGAGAAAAGTAATAATATTTATGTCATTCTGATAATGAATTCTAAGGGTTTATCTGGTTTGTTTTCATTGCAAACATTGTTTCGATTTTAACTATTAATTAATTTAAACTTTAAAAATATAATTTATTTCTTTATAATATATTTAACAATTATTTTATCATTTTGGATTTCATAAATGAGATTCGAAAATGAATTTTAAAAGAGTTAAAAATGTTTTAAAAGTACCTTCGCTAAATGTATAAATTAAATATTGTTCCTCTGACTAAAAAATCTATATTTTTTACTTATTTGTTATTGCCTGCTGATTTAAATCTCTGTGAGCATAAATTACATTTTTTTATATTTGCACAATACACAAAAACAGATGTATAACGATGTACTTAACCTTTGTCACCATTTACAACATAATAAACAATCAATAGACTCACACTGAGAAATCACGGACACCCTCCCGATCTAACCGTAATAAAGATAACTAAGGTCGAAAGGGGTGTTCCGGCCCTAACAATTTTACATAAAGGGCTATTAAAACATCCCGCCCTCCTCAGACTTTTATAACCCCAAGCTTAATAAATAAAAATTATAATTTTCTTACCAAGAATCAAGCACACCCAACCCCTTGTACGTAAAAAAAATGAATTATTAGCTTTTTTATTTTATGATCTTAACTTATTACGGGTTTTTCGGTCGGTGCTTGTAGTATTAAAAACGATTTTTTTGCCTTCTTTGGTTGTGCGCCAGAGTGGTGTTGAACGACATAACAAGATTTCTTCCTTTTTTTCGGGTGTACTTTTTTTTATTAATCTTTAGGCAAGAGTACTGTAAAGGACGGGGGTAGAAGGTGAAGTTAGTAGCTAGGTTGGTTTTTAGATACGGTTGAAATTGAGCCATCACGTTCGCACCATAACTCTGGTGAGGCAAACTCCCTTTTGCCTCACTCACTCTACCTATCTTACGCCCGCAGAGACTTCGTGTACCAGATACAGAACCCCTTTTCCTCTCAGACACACAATATAAAAATTGTACTTGCCTTCCTTATCCTCCTTTATTGCCATCGGATCTCCAGCTGACCTCGTTTCGATATCTTATCCACCTTTAACGACAAATAGATATTTTTTTTCTTCCTTAACCATTCCCTCTTTCCTAAGAAGAAATATCGTCGGTATGTGTAGTGGGTTTGTAATTTAGTTAGTCCTTATGTATGTATATATCTGTGTATATACCTAAGAATTTGAAGATAAAAATATTTATGTACAGATAAATTTTCTTTAACTCTACAACTCTACACATTTTCGATTTAAAATTGATAATAATTTAGCAGTATTAATTTTATGGCGTACACTTTTGCGCCCGGGAGTAATAAATCCAGATCATCTGGAACTATGTTTGAGATTAAGTAGAGACCATAGTTTTGATTCTAACTAACTAACACCGCTCCGTGGCGCAACAGCTCGTGGATTAGGAATAAAGGAAGACGTCTCTCCACTAAAGTAACTTTATTGCGGAAAGCCTGCTATCAACCATTAGTGGTCATCTGTAGAATAGGGTGTAGGCTGGAATCTTGATAAAGACTACAATACTAGGTTCTTTATCAAGGTACGCTCATAGGAGTCAATTTGTAGCTTTTGCTAATAATTAAGTATCACTCTTTTCTTAAGAATATTACAATTAAAATATTTCAATAATGCGTAACTTTTATTTTCCTGATACTTTTTCCGTGTCAGTATGGTATAGTAGTTACTTAAGATATAAACTGCACTAGACTTCGCGCATTTACTTTTTTCACAGGATATCATTTTTGTCCTTTCTTTTTAAATTTCTTAAGTTGAATAGGATTAATTTGGTACATATTTATAGATTATTTTGGCAATAATTGGTTAGATATTTATAAGTATGAGGAAAAGATTTTTATATTAAGGCATTGTAAGTATAACCAGATTTTGATTTCTAATGCCAGAATATTATTTTTAATAAGAGCCAAACTTTTAAATGCTTCGTTTATTTGTTTTATAAGTTACTCTAATCTAAGGAGAGCCGGTGTGGCTGCATGGGTTAAATTACTTACCACGTCTGCTCGACCGTCAATGAATCATGGGCGGCACGAGGTCGTGGGTTCGATCTTTCACCGTAATGCTCTGATTTATATGGCTCACTAATGATCCCATCATACTCACTTCGGCGGTACAATATGCAGAGGTATGATGTGTCAAGTGGCTGGAACTCTCTAGCACAGGGGTAGTAGAATGGGTTCCTACCTATCTAGTACTAGTGCTATCCCCTTACTCTAAGCTAAACTAAATTAGTGTTTATTGAAGTAAATTTATTTATTTATTTTATTATTTTTTTTTTGTATAGAGTCCTGATATCAACTCCAGAGGAAGCTTATGATCTTAATAAAGTTAAACGTAAATCCTTCGACTCCTAAAGGATCGTACACATCTGCAGGTTTGGAACGAGATTCTAAAAATAGAGGACATGTGCGATTTGCTTCTCACCACGCAAGTGAAACTGATTTTTTAATTATTTCTAATAGTTATAATACTGTTACCCACACTAGGATAAATTGTAAAATTGAAATTCCTGATCTTTTCTAATTTAATAATTTTGTTCTCTAAAAAGTTCTGATAGCTTGGTGTCTTAAATTATTCTACCGCATTTTCGAAAACCCTAATAATTATAATGTATCAACAGAATCTATCACTTTTAAATTTTGTTGGATTGAGTGTGATTTAATGACATTTTCACCTAGCTCTAGGGGTTGGAATTTTAGTTATTTATGGTACAGGATCACGGTTGATTTGAAGTTAGAAAGAGCATTCTGTCCTGTATACTTCCTTACCATCACTTTTGAAATGTTAAATTTTATAGGTAGTTTGGACCTTGATTTTAAGCAAACCTAAACTGAACTGTAGAAATAATATAATAAGCAAAACTAACTGTATAAACAATAAATACAATGATTTGAATGTTCTTAAAACATTACATCAAAAAATAAGTTAATCTAATTATGGGAATTGAATGTATTAGGCACCAAAATATCTTTCAAATAGTTCACTCCAACATGAATGAAAGTCTATTCATAATTTACTCCGATTTCTATGAAATCTAAAATGAACTAAAACTTAATCAAATAAACCTAAATACTTCATTGTGAGAATTCTCAATTAGTTAAGATTTTGTGAGGTCAATTGCCCCCCGAAACTCTTAAAACTTCTGACAAAACTCAGATTTAAACTTCTAAATAATGATTGAACCCAAGATTTTCTAAAGGTTTAACTTGCATTCTCGTCCCGACCCCAAACTCCTATTAAAAGACCCCTAGGGAACACTAAAAGGGGGAAAGTTAAGAGATGGATCCATGAATCAAGAATTTGCGGGGTAGTTGTTGTCTTGGATTAAGCAAATTCACAGTGCCATTTGTTCACCAGAAATAGCTGTGAAAGTCCATTTTAGTTTGGGTGTTGGAGTTGACGCCGCTCTAGGTCGTGTTTGAATGGTTTGCGTACCCATCCCTTCGAGTAGAGTTAATGGACTCTAATGCTATTAAACTTCCTACCCCCCCCCCCCCCCCGCCCTTGCCCGTCTTACCCGCTTTATAATGCAACATCGAGGTCATGAATTTATTCATGCGTTCATTAGCATTTTACTTGTTATAATTCAATCGTTTTGTTTTTCTACTCTAAGGAACATGTAAAAAAAAAGGTTTTTTAAATTTTATTAATTCGAATTGTTTTTTGAAATAGCAGTGAAATAGGTAGAGGTCTTAACTAAACTGTTTCAAGTATATTAAGAGAATTTTGCAGTTTAAGCTATTATTAAAATTAAGATTTTAGCATTAAAATGTATTTATTTAAATTCTATGGTTTGTTAAACAATCCTTTACTTTGCTTGGCTAATATTATTAACATTTTTAAGACAATATAAAATATCTTAATACTTTTGTTACAGGTAATAAAATTATGTTCTTTGTCTCGGCCTATATTTTGTACGTGAACGAGGAATATATATATATTATACAAATTAAAAAATAGAAACTCCAATACCATTTAATTAAAACCCGGTTTCTATTTTGGTCTTTATTATTGAAACATCGGTTAGATAAGAGCAATTTAAGATTAGTTATACAGTTTTAAGTAATTTTATAATAAGTGTTTGTTAATTTCACATTAAGGTATTTGATAATAGTTTGTTTGAGTATAGATAGCTATTAGAGATTACATATTCATTAATATGGAACTTTTTTATATCTGTTAAAAAAATATCGGAAATCTAGTGTTCAAACTATAGTTCATAAGGAAGTGTAGTAGGGGATCTACTATATCTATGTTCTAGGTTATTCTTTGAATTGTTTCACTTGTAAGCAAATGTTTAACTTAATTCCTATTCGCTCGTAGTTGGGGCATAGGTGGCATCTAGATCGTCCAGGATTTCTTTATGGTGGATAACTTATTTCTGATATTATGTCGCCATGTCGTACTTAGACGTTCTTTGCTTCTGGCTATTGTTGGAGTCCAAACTAGAGCTTGCTCGCTCGAGATATGCTCCGCGCAGCGCCTCAAGGGTGTGTCCGATCTATTTATTTACCTTTTCTTCTAAGTTACTATTTCCTACTGCCTTTGTTCCTATACCTTGTGGTTAGAGGTAATTTTCGGCCAACGCGTACCGAATACGTTCTCGGGCTCTTGTTTATGAAGGTCTGGGTCTTTTTCTAATTCCAGCTCACTTTCCCCGTAATACACTATTTGATTCATGTATCCTGCATTTGTTCATTGATAGCTCACTTAATCTCCAAATTGGTTGCAAATGCTCCTTTGGCCTTTTTTAATCGATTTTTTGTCATCGTTCTTAGCACCTTAACTATGCGATACAATATTTCTGAGGTAGAAACATTCAGATACCTTCTCTAATCGGCTATTCTCATTCTATACATATAAATAACATGTACGCATTTCTAGGGAGACGCATCAGATATCTTTGTTATTTCCCACTACACCTGTACTTTCCATTAGATATAATCAAGATCTGTTGTGGAGATAGAGTGATAACGTTCAACCCCCTTCATCTACCAGCAAATCTACGAACTATTAATTATACATTCTGCCAAGTAAAATGTGCTAGACTTAACCTTGTTCTGTTCGTAGATTAGGCGGATATTTAAAATTGAATAAATAATATAGTTTATTGATGTCGAGAACATTGTAAAATTCAGATGGAATCAGATCCCGATTTCCCTTGAAATTCAGATTGAGGGTTGTCTGCCACAATGGCCTTAATGAATTAAACAGCATCTTCGTCTTCAAAGTGCAAATCCAACTGATTTGATGTATCCATTCTTAAATGTATTTTATGTAAAACATTGAATACATTTAAGGGTTACATTGGTAGATGAAGATTTTATGGACTCATTAATAAATTTAATGATCTGGACTAATTCTTTTTATTTAACAAAGTGTTCAATAATCCTCATTGATTATTCTTTCTTAAATTTTTTTAAACGAGGAAAAGGCTTTTTTGTGTATCAGAGAAACCATTTTCTTGACTTTTTTTTTATCTCAGCACACAAGGCCAAGTTCATCATTCATGCTGTGTATCTTTACTTGAACGAATTCACCTGGTTTTTCACACCCTCATATCTCATGCTGGCTCATAAGATGGGCTTTTGAAATTTGAAGCATAGATTAAGCTTAAGTAGCTTATGACCACTGTAAAAAATTAAGCCCTTATTAAGACTTTTCAAAAGGGGACAGTTTCAAAGATTGCATTTTGGTTACTGATTGACTGACTTGCTGACTCACCCCCCCCCCCCTCCCTCTAAAGAAATAAAAATGGCGGACGCAGCGTTATATTTTTTGAGAATTAATGGTTAGTCTTATCGAATTCTGATTGCACAAACAGCTACTGATTTTAAAAGATTTACAAGTTTTATTCTATTGATTTTTTTCGTACCTCCGTCGGTTGTAACTTGGAGCTAGACATTATTATATTCGTCCGCAACTATTGGCCCATTTTATTTCTGATTGGATGGCTTAAATCTCACACTAATGTTCTTTGAATCAAGTATTTAATATGTTATTTTTTTTGTTTAATTTTTTATTGGTGCGTGTCACTTGAAAGCTGGCTCCGATCTAAGATAGCTTGCGCCCTGGGAAAGATCTTATAGGCTCCCCTAACATTTGGGCGAGCAAATAAAAGCTCATTGCTTAAAATTTGGCCAGTTCCTGAATGAGACATAAAACATCAATATCACGAGTAGTCACGTAGGAGGTTATGTGTGTGTATAATGGTAAGGCGAGAACTCAGAGGAAAAGATAAAAGTTCCCTAGCCCCTCCCAGAAAAGTCAGCCTATCAAATAGATATCTACAGTGTGGCCAAGTCTGTTTTATGTGTCATTCAGAAACTGGCCAAGTGTTGAGCAATAAAAATAAAAGAGCAGTGTAGTAGTGTTGCTTATGAAAGTAGGAGTGAAGTGAGGTTATGGACTAAAGAAAGAGCAGACTTGGCCACACTGTAGATGTCACTACTTTGATAGGCTGACTTTTTTTGGGAGGGGGTCTGGAATGTTTCCTTTTCTTCGCGGTTAGGCTTTTGTTTGGGGTATACATATTTCTTGGGAATAAATATTTTTAAAGAATTTCCTATCAAGAAAAATATATTTTTCATTAAAACTGTTGCGTGCTTCTTATGATTTATTAGGAACAATTATCGTCTTTTTGCATAAATAATTTTTGTAAAACCATGTCTCTAGTCTCCAATTCTTTACAATTCCCAACTCTCTTTATATGGGGATCAAACTTATTTGTACGGTCGAGAATAGATTTAAAAATAGACTGCCAATTGCTGTGGCACATAGCTTCCTCACATCCTATCACGTAATTTATTGATTTTATGCTTTTACAAGCCATTATTGTCTAATTTGTTTAATTGTTTCCCCTGTTCTTTTAATCTGTCAAAATTGTTTGGATTTTTACATGAATTAAAGTATCAATTTAGTTAAAGTTAAAGAAACCAGACGGTTGAAATTAATCTGGGGCTATCTGAGGGTTGCTTTAGATAATCTATAAAAGTTTCATTCAATTCAGATAAGTATTTTTGAAGCTGTAGGTGTAAATAAATGTATGTTTGTGCGGATGTGGAAGAGACAAATGAGTGCAGGTTGAAACTTATATGGAACCAACAATGGGCTAATTATGACCTACCATCCAAATTTCATTAAAATCGGACGTGTAGTTTTTAAGATATGCTGGTTCGCAAAACTTGAGTGACAAAAAGGACAGACCGACAGACAGACACGAAACCAAAAATGATCCTTGATGTCTGAAACGAATTTTTGTCTTGGAATTTTTGAAATCGGAGACATAAAATATTTTGGTTCTCCAGGACGATCACATAGCTTCCGTTACCTTTAGTAAGCTCGGAAGCAATTCACGACTTAAATAAATCTATATATATATATATATATATATATATATATATATATATATATATATATATATATATATATATATATATGTGTGTGTGTGTGTGTGTATGTATGTATGTATATAAAATGAGCAGAAAATAAGTTATGTTATCTCAAGCGGAATCCTTGTTTTAATATTTTTGTTTGGAAGAAATATAGAAAAAGAAATCTCTGGGGAAATAAGAAGATGAGGTTGAAGAAAAAGTTAGTTTTCATTGAGAGATATTCATTTCACCGGGCAATATAATGAAACTGGATACGGAAAATTCTATAAATCCCATCTAATGAAGAGTTCGAAGCTGACATCGTATCCCATTGAATGGTGATAAATAAATTGACGCTTTTGTTTTGTTGACAGTGAAGTATCTCCAACCAACTTCATAAAAAAACAAAAACTAACCTAAATCGTATTTAAACCAGTTATAGGTATTTGTCAATCGAAAACTGTCAATACCTGTTGGATCTAGTGTCCACTAAACCCACATAGAAATCGAATGCACGATTTTTACTTTGATATGAGTTCAGCAGTTTAGCTGAAATGACATCTAATTCTGCGTTTAAAAAGAGACTAAGATGTCCATACAGTACTACATGTATTTCTATGACTTGCGCAGAATTTCATAGTCATTAGTTTGCGGTGGACGACCAATTGAATTTATTACACTGGACTAACTAGACTTTTTTGCGAGAACACAAAATAAAACTTTATGTTCAAACACCCGGAAAAAATTATATTTAAAAAAATAAATAACACACTATTAAAAACAATACAATAAACAGAAGAAAATATTTTCATTCATTTTAGCGTGAATTCACGCTAAAATTAAAATTTGTTAATAGTCCCACTTTTTTTTATCTTTGGTGGCAAGCATTAACAGTTATCGTCCGTAGTTTAAAAGAGTTTGTAATAGTTTATTATTTTTTACTTTTTAGTCTTCGTCATATTAAATCTTTTAATCTATTCTAACCTATCTAATCTCATGTAACCTCACTTAGCTTGATAGTGGTTGGTGGAATGTTGTTAAATTCCTGAATTTTTTATTTTCGAATTTAGCCGCCAAAATATCGCCATATAAATCTGGAAATGTATTGATATATCGTCCAATACAAGTCATAAAAATAGCGATAATAATGTTGTTAATAACAGTATTTATCTTGTTTGATGGCTATACTGCTATTATACTAATGAAGTAATCTTTTTTTCTTTTTTTTTTCAGATGGTCACTTCAGACATTATAAGAAGTTTATAGAAGGTTTCGCTTGGTTCTCCTATAGTTCATGGTGGTAATGATCGCCACCTTTTGAATTTCTCCTACAACCATCAAAATGTAAGTTTTGTATTCTAAATTATCTGTTTGTGTATTTATAAAAGCGCAATGCCTTCCCTCACTTTACTGTAGTTCATTTCCAGCTCATTGACCGGCTTTTTTTTATCACCCCATGTTTTTGTTTTTCATTGCTCCTCAGGCAACCGCAGATTGTAAAACGTGAGGCAATGAATGTTCTATTCCATCCACTTCTTTGAAATCTTACTTGTCAGTTGTTTTTCTTCTCCAATTAAGAACGTACCTCTAACATCAATACTTTTATAATAGAACTGGACGGATGTAAAATTATTAGATTTTGTGTTAAGAATGACTAGACGGTACGACTAGAAGTTAATATAGAAAGCGACAACAATATTGGTACTACTTTTTTTATGTATTAAATTTATATATAAAACAATTTTATTTATAAAATTGTGGTGAAAATATTGTTGTGTTTCTTTCTATTAACCTTTCTAGTCATAATTAATTATTTTACTATTTACTGGAAAATCAACCCTATAAGTGACATAATCTATTCGTGCAGTTGGAATAATCCATGGATTTAATTGTCTAATATCTAAATAGGTGTATGTATGTTTAGCCTATGTTTCCAGGAATCCAACTGGACATGGTAATCTATACGATTTCATTAGTGGTTTGAAACCATATATCCGGTTTAACCTACCCCAATCTATCACTAATACTACCATTTAGGATTAATCCTCCATTATGTATTTAATTCTACTTTCCTTCCTTCTCTGCTAACTTTAACTTTCACTTTGTCATGTATTCTGTTGTAAAAGACAACAATAGTTGATTATGTGATTTAATGATGACAATAAGAGGCGACGAACTTATGTCTACTGAGACGAAGTCACCACTGGAATATCTAAAACTTCGTTACAAAGCAATATTAGCTTAAAAAAGTTTTGTTCTTAATAAATTTAATAACTAAGTTAAATTAGGCTTAACCGTAATAATTATTATAGCGTAGTTTTCTGCGGCCACAGGCTAGATCTTCCGAAGGAGACCACGTCCGACATTTTGTGAATCTTCACGTCTCGAACCTATTACAGGGATCATTCTCAAGGGTGTTGCTTGTGATAAGGATGAGAGTCGTTTGCGACTGATAGGGTGCCAAACGTCGGGATTAAAAAAAATATCTGACATTGTCTCCTCCGGAAGACCTATCTATACATGTCACCGTGAATATATGAACTAATTATTTGAGTTCAATAGCAATATTAATCCTGGCAATTGTTCTCTAAGGTTCGTGATCAAAACCCGAACATATAGACCACGTAGGTGGTTTATGTGCAAATATCGTACTCGTCTCTTTAATCCATGACGAGGGGTGATCGGGCACTTCACACATCCACTCGATATGATCATCAGAGTGAAACAAGGCTTTCCTCCCTGGGATTATAACACTTACTAGGTCTGTCGATAAATGGTCATAGCTTCTAGCAAGACTTTTCGAGTACGCTAGTCACTCGGCTATACCTATCCCCGTTAATTATTTAGTATGTAATCAGAGTTTACCGAAGCTCTAACACTTTTCTTTTGATTAAAATCGAAATTTTGTTAAATAAATAATGAAGGTAAACAGGCAAAGGTATTCAATAACAAAAACTAATACAAAACCAAGATGTGACTTCATACTTGTACGAAGATAAACTTTGTTTTACCTAGCGTAATTTTTCGCGATCAACACATTATTAGGTAAAGAGACATTGTGTCATTAACACGTACTCATCTCTCTCAGATTCGAACCATCACTAGAGATGTCAGTGTTAAGAATTTAGTTTCACTCTCCACTTGTGAGTACGCTAACTACTCGTGTATGCTAAACTCCCTCATCTTTCCTCCCTTGATTATCTAATCATCGCATCGTCTTGATTATCTAATCATCGCATCGCCTTGATTATCTAATCATCGCATCGTCTTGATTATCTAATCAACTCATCCACTTGTATCTTTAAAAATCCATACAACAATTTATCGTAAAGTTTAATTATTACTCTAGTTGTTAAATATATGTTTAATTGTTAAATTTATTTTTATTTTAGTTGTTAAATTTATTAATTGATCAGACGGAATTATGACAGTTCACTCTTCCGTTAGAACTAATAAGTTGTACTAAATTAAATTTCTGTTTAGAATAGTTATTTATGTAACAAGGCAGCAAAATGGAATTTTACTGACGAGTTGATGAAGTTAGCCTCCGAGCCGGAGGCGAGGACAGACTACGAAAATTAACTGCCGAGGCGAATCAAGGCAGGTAAAATCCCAATTGACGTCCGAGGCAGGCAATATACACGAGGCAGTTTTTTCATGTTTCCTTTGCTGCCTTGTTGCATACATTATTTTATCTACTCACGCTATTTAGATAAAAAAAATGGAAGCTTAGGCAAAGAGTTAGTTTGAGATGAATCGTCAACAAACTCAAACCAAAACAAGTCGTGCTCCAGTGTTGCCACTCCTTACTCGAGATTAATTATTCAAAGACTTACAATTCAAATATTTTTCAGTTCATCATTTTTAAACTCTTAAAAAATAATAATATTATTAATACATTATAATATAACACTGCTTTGTAATAAAACAAGTATAAAACTAAATTAAAATTAAACTAAACACAAAGAAAAACAGGTGTTATGACAAGTACTGGTAAACACTGTACTTTCTCTGCCCAGGCAGGGGAATATTTCCCTGGCTGTTTTAACTACTTTCCTGCCTGTTTTTAATATTTTAATCACAAATCAGTGAAATAGTACTTCCCAGCCGTAATAGTGAAGTACCTAATGCTTAATTTTGCTACCGTGAGTAGAAATTATTTTTATGTGTGTGTTTAGTTTTATTTTAATTTATATATTTTTATAATTGTTTTATTACAGAGCAAATATGTTTACAAAAGCTACCATTTTATTTATCTAAATAGTGTGAGTAGATAATATATTGTATGCAACAAGGCAGCAAAGGAAACATTTCTGCCTCGTGTATTCGTTGCCTACCACGGCAGTCAATTAGGTAGATTAAATGCCTCAGCTTCGCCTCGGTAGTTTATTGTCATGGCCTGTCCTCGCCTCCTACTCGGAGGCAAACCTAATCACTCGTCAGTAAAATTCCATTTTGCTGTCTAGTTACATAAATAACTATTCTTTAGAATAAAAATACGTGTGGTGTCGCGGGACACCCGGTAGGAACGAAGTTCCTTAAATTTTCCTTAAATATAAATTTTAAAATCACACTGCTAAGTACGTATACGCATTGCTAACTACTTATACATGCCGGAGTTGGAAAACAGACAAAATTAAAAGTAACTAACTGTTTGTACCTAGTAACTAACTGTAAAGAAAATCATTATTTGTATCATTAAAGCAAGCGTCTTACTGTAAATATATATTAAATATAAGAAAAAAGTTGATCATGATGAGTTTATAGTGAAAGAGTATGTTTGTTAAAGGAGTTTGGATTGAAATAGGACTGTTTTCTACCTACCCGGCCAATTAATTTAAAATATTATAAAATATATCTCTTCCCTACTCTACAGCTTCTACTTGGATCAGGGTGAAATTTTACATGATTATATTTTATTTATTTACAAAACAAAGTGTAATTTTTGACATATATAACAAACATAATCAAAACAAGTCAAGTAACAGGCTTTCTTAATAACACTTTATCCCGTTTTTTAAAGCTTACGTTTACGCGAGCGTTGCGCGTGAACGCTTAGGCGGATAAGGTTTTCCGACGAACTCAGCCTGGGCAATGGTAAAATGAACATGTGGACCAAATTTCATCTAACTCGGTGAGCTTTTACTCAAGTCATCGTCATCTGTAGATTTCGTGACGGATTTTGCGTGACGGTGATTTTGTGACGGTGATTTTGGTCGTTTTTTTCGGATTCACTCCCGGGCTCCAGAACGTGCCATAAGGAACTTCGTTCCAATAACTATGCTTCCGTTACCTTCGGTAACCTTTAGAAGCAAATAAATACAGTTCTCTATACTTCTATGATAATTTCCTTTAGTTTATCAAGACATAAGACTTAAATAGACAGTCGACTGTCAGGTTTGATTGATGTTGTTAATCTTATTTCTTTAAAATATGTTCTATTTGGTAAATTGCATCAGATCGATATCCTTGTCTTTGTTTTACAGACGCCTAGATGGATATTAAAGGTTCAAGTTGTCTTCTACTTCTAATATAGGGAGAGAGAGGGCCACAAACTCATGTCATTCTTCACCTTAGTCCTGTGACCTGTAAACAAGCTCCCCCTTTTTCGACACTTGACTCGACCTGACACTCACTTAAACAACGGGCGTCATAAATCAAACTAAATAGGGTTCAAGTTGGCAAGGTAGAAGGTGAGTTAGTTAGGGAGGATGGTTTTTGGAAGTGTCACTCGACTTCAATATACCCGCAAGCCATCAACGCTTTAAACTCTCTTCCAACCTTTGGACCAGGGAGTCCTAGTTGAAATTCCATCCCTTCACCTCTCCGCTTCTATGGCACGGGAAGAGAGTAAAACATTCCATGCTTTTTCACCAAACCGTTTCGAAATGAAAGCCTCCTAATACACACTTTAAAAGTCGAGGAAACACTCCTGCCACTTTATTTATTTTATTTTTAAATGCGTAAACTTTTTTCCCCCATCTTTTTGAAAATAAATCATACAAAATACAAATATTTTAAGTAAAATATATACTTATAACGGAAATATGCTTAGTGGTATACATAAATATATATATATCTTCACTTCACTAAAAAGTCCTACTTTTCTCAAACTTAAAACCTAATTCAAATCTCAATAAAGTGAAAAGAAATGATAATATTTTATTTTACATGTGCATTTGCAAATTATCCAGCAGGTGTAGAGAGTCCTGTTCATCTAGCTATTGGGGAATATCATACGATTTTATTTTCTATTATTATAAATCGAATTTTTGCATTATATATATATATATATATATATATATATATATATATATATATATATATATATATATATATATATATATATGAAGTGAAAAAGTCTAATCAAGGATTTAAAAACGAAATATTGATAAAATATCTTTTTTCCGTGGTAGGCTGTGAAATAGTAACTTTAGAGCCTAAAAAACATAGCTAAAATCCATTTTTTCATTACGTGGACTTAAAAAATCTTTTCATTACTCCTAGCTGTAAAGAAAAAATCTTTTACGTCCTAGGCACTAAAATATTTTTTCTTTACGGCGGGTAGTTGTCAAAACTTCCGTTAGTAGTGCTGCAGTCTTTGTAGAAATGCTTCTAGTACGATAAAAATCCGCTAGATGTCAATGCGTTTTATTTATCTTTTCTTATAGTGTAACCTCATTTTAAGGTTTCTTTTTTTAAGTCTTAAGTATGTACTAATATTTGTTATTATTATATATTGATTAGTGATTAATATTTAATGTTTTTTCATTGTCTGCTACCTCGGAAAAAATAGCATATGCTACGCGACTTTGAAGTGTTTTTTCTTTACCTTGGCAATATTTACTGTCTCGCTTCGCTCGACAGTAAATGTAATTGCCGCGGTAAAGAAAAAACTCACTTCACAGCCTTGTAACATAATATACTTTTTTCCGTGGTAGGCTGTGAAATAGTAACTTTAGAGCCTAAAAGACATAGCTAAAATCCATTTTTTCATTACGTGGACTTAAAAAATCTTTTCATTACTGCTAGCTGTAAAGAAAAAATCTTTTAAGTCCTAGGAACTAAAAGATTTTTTATGTACGGCGGGTAGTTGTCAAAACTTCCGTTAGTGCCGCTGCAGTCTTTGTAGAAATGCTTCTAGTACGATTAAAATCCGCTAGATGTCAATGCGTTTTATTTATCTTTTCTTATAGTGTAACCTCTTTTTAAGGTTTCTTTTTTTAAGTCTTAAGTATGTACTAATATTTGTTATTATTATATATTGATTAGTGATTTATATTTAATGTTTTTTCATTGTCTGCAACCTCGGAAAAAATAGCATATGCTACGCGACTGTGAAGTGTTTTTTCTTTACCTTGGCAATATTTACTGTCTCGCTTCGCTCGACAGTAAATGTAATTGCCGCGGTAAAGAAAAAACTCACTTCACAGCCTAGTAACATAATATACTATTATCAATTTTCTTTTAAGTTGATGATTTCAGAAACTTTACTCTTAAAATATAACTAAGCTGCCTTATATAAAACCTTTTATTTTAGTTTTGTAAAATTTTTAATTTATATTTTAAGCGTACCATTTACATCAAACTCTTTCCTATTTTCTCTGCTTTCTCTATCGAAGAAGTTGTTAGTCGCTCTTCACAGGTTTAGTGCTACTTAGAAAATTTAAAACATTCCCTTAGGAATGCCACTTGTTGGGGGAATTTCCGACGTAATTTTGTTTCCTTTTTAAACTAGTTTACTTTCTTTCTTTAGTATTTTACTACTACGGAGGCATACAAATGCGGCGTCGTAGTCTGTAGATGAAGAATCCCTTTACCTTCCTCCTTATTAGTTAGGTCTATTATTAGTTTCTAAACCTCTTCAGTGGGCTTCAATTAGCGTATGGCTTCCTCTTTCGTTCTCACTTATACCTATGCTAGGAGATACTTTTTTCATCGCTCCTTTCCTTTCTTAAGTTTCCTACACTATACGGTTGACGTGTAAGCCAATACTGATTATGCATCCACACTAGACGTCAAGCTGTCGACAAGGAAACAACGTTCACATCTAACATGAGGGGGAAGGAAGTGAAGAGAATAGATTTAAGCATGCGCGTTGTGTAACCGGGTCCGTACCGGACCCTTGACAACCACAATATACGTTTTGCTTCATGTTTGAAAAAAGTCTGACATGTTCATACGGCGCGGCGTGGAAGCAATAGTTAACTCAATAGCTGTATGCTCAGATAGACAAGCACCACTTGAAGCTCTCAGTCTCCAAGGGCAATTTCTGCATTGGACATTAGACCTGCTGGAGGAGAGAAAAAAGGTAACACTACTCTGGGTCCTAGGGCACACAGGTGGTTGGTAGACGAGGTGGCAAAATTAGGCGCCTTCACAACATTCTTTGGACCGAAACCAGTTGACTGGTCCAGAGGAGGTCAGGGTAAGTCAGCTCAATCAAGAAGTGGGTCTGAGTTGACCATCTTAAAAAACCTGTGGAGTCATAACTGGACACAGTAGGCTCAGAAGACATCTAGCTCAGTCAATAAAGGCCAAAAACAGGCTGTACCCGCAACTAATTAGGTGAAATCTGGATTTTTTCCTAATGATAGACCATGATAAGAGGTACATTCTCTCAAAAGTCCCCACTTCTCCCCAGTGGCGTATCCAGGGGGGGGGGGGGGGGGGGGCCACAGGGGGCACGTTTGTTGAATAAGTAGTTCTCTTTTCTTGTTTCCACTACGAATCCCCCCCCATCTAAACTGACTTAGAATGTGCCCCCCCCCCCAGACCTAGCCGCTGGATACGCCACTGCTTCTCCCCCTTGTGCTTCCCCCCCCCCCTACTCCATCTTAAAGTTCAAAATTTACTTATTTTTCACTTTTTACGCAAAACTGTTTATTTTTTGAAGAGAAGTGTTATTAACAAAAATATTTCTCACATAATTCTGCACAAAAAAGGTCCTATGCATGTTTGAAGTGAGACATACCTTTTTCGAGATATTGTTGATAAAAATTCCAATTTTTCGAACCAAGATGTGTTAAAAACGACACTTCTGATTTTAATAAAATTTGGATGGTAGGTCATACTTAGCCTATTGTTGATCCCATATAAATTTCAACCTTCTGCGCCCATTATTTTATCTTGCACATGCGCACAAACATACATTTATTTAGACCTTTATCTTCAAAAGTACTCAACTGATTAATATGAAATTTGGATGGTTTGTCGCAAGTATCCCGCAGATGGCCCTAACTTAATTTCAACCGACTGCGCTCTTTAAATTTTGCTAAATTGTTACATTAATTCATAATAGACAGACAAAAAATTGTTTAACAGACAGACAGAAAGGGAACCAATTTAGACCTTATCATGGTTTTACCTCTTATCATGGTCTATCATCAGGAAAAAATCCAGATTTCCCCTAATTAGTTGCAGGTAAAAACCTTTATTAACTGGGCTAATCAGGCAGTGCTAAAAGTTGAGGATGACCCCCATCTGTCCAGCGTGTGGTAAAGAAGAGGAGACAGCCTACCACTTTATTGGAATGATTGATGAATAATGAAAATTGCGCTTTGGGACGGGAGAAAATGGGGTAGTGGAGCTTGGAACATTCAAGTGGCAGACATCCTCTCCTTCATAATACAAAGAAAGGGGTTTTAGAGTGAGGGGGTGGTAGTTTGATGGGCGTGTGTGCCTGGGGTTGGCAAAAAGATCCAATCGTGGTCTGATTGCTTGGCAAGGCCTCCTACTACTACTGCTCATATGGCGTACAGCGACCGTATAGTGTTTAGAGGGCTTCAGATTTTCAAAAATATGTAAAATAATAAATTATGGCTAAATGTATACTTAACAACAGCTCGTATACATACATATTTTTAAGCCCCTAGCAATCAATGTCACTGAGCACTTTTTTCTGAATTAAGAATAAGGAGATGAGATAAGAAATCGAAATTTAAGAACTATATATATAAAATTCAAATCGTTTGGTTAATTAATGTAAGTATAAATAAACCCATCTAAACCATCAGTACAGCGATCCTCGGTAAAATTTGAAGCTCAGCTTTTGATCTTTGTTGGGTATGTCTTACATCTCGTGAAATATAATTTTAAACCTGCAGGAAACACTAGTTTTATAGGTATTATTTTGTAAACTCTTCAATTGTTGATAAACAATCCTCGCTGTGTTATGTTAATGTCATTGTATAATTTCATTAATTATTCCATGTAATCTATTTTCAAAATCCGTCAAACATTTTTTTTTTGTTATTTCTATGGTTAATCATTTTCAACCTTTACTATGTACAAGCCCTGATTTACATTTCTTATTGCGAACATTATGCTAAGTGAAAGTCCGATAAGCCTTGATTCAATGTTGCTTCCACTGAAGCAAATCCATATAATTAACCATATTACCATTTTTATCCCGTTAGCCCTAGTTTTTATTTTACTTTTGTATTGATTGGTGAATACTCAACTGCTTTTAACTGAAATACTTTATAACATAGCTCAAGCATTTACAATGCAGTTTCAATTATACTTTTTTTTTATTGACCTTCCTATTTCTATTTTTAGTGATTATGTAGATGCGAAGCCTCATATAGCACCAGCATTTGTTCTCACCTAGTTTGAATTTGAATTCCCAATTATTGAAGTTACATCAATTAATTATTTTACATAAAAAAAAGAATGTTCCATCTTTAAATATATGTGTTCACATTTTGTATAATACTAGCTGAAGTACCCTACGTTGTCCAGGTGTTGGTAGTAGTGAATAAAAAGAAAATAGATTTATCCAAAAAGGCCCAGAATTTAGAAAAATATATAAAACATTGTTATGTTTGAGAAAATAATATTAAAAGTATTATATATTTCGCACGTGTATGACCATAGCCGTCATATAATATTTATCCGGTATGTGTTGTACCATAGTCCTAGTTGTTTGGACGGTCTTGCTTCTCTTTTCCGTACCTATATTTCTCTCTTTAGGAATGGACTTTCCTCCTAAGTATCTTTTAGAAATTCCAATAGTATTTTAAGAATCTTCTAGAAATTTTAATAGAATTTTAAGTAGAACTTAATCACTCCCTTCTCTCCCCTAAAATTTTTAAACACGTAGCCTCTTTTCCTTTCCCCCTCCCTATTTTACCCCAAGAAGTTCATAATAAAAACCTTGTTTATGTCCTGAGAAGTAGCCTTTTCTAAAATTTAAAAAATTTCCTAGTAAGAATGGTTTGGGATGTGCATAATCACCCTCATCTTTAATCCCTCCTTTGATAATATCTTTATATCTAAATAAGTGACTAATTTCTAAATTTCAAGAATCTAGTCTAAATAGTTCTGAATATCAACCCGCAGATTAAAAAACCATTTTACAGGAAATGTTTATGTCATAAGAAGTGAATTCGTGATTCCAAAGTTAAACAGTTTTCTAGATATAGCGATTAGGTGGAATTTGGCCTTAAAAGTTCTACATAAATGGCCGCCATCTTGAAAATTAGTAATTATTTTTGAATGAAACTGTGCTATTATTTTTACCTGGGAGATGGCAACTATGTGTGCCAAACTTAATGCAGATACCTCAAATAATGAAAGAACCTTTAAAGTGCAAACCCACCATCAAGTTTTTCAGGTCAAAATAATATCACCTTACATATAAACAAATATGAGGAACAAAAATACATTTAAAAATGATTCTCTTTCATTCATACATGATTTTTTCCCCCTCAGTAAAATGTTCAATAATAATAATTAAATGTACCTACGAAAACTCTAAAACTAATAAATTGGAAACACTGAATGATATGAGAAAGTTTGTCTGAGTTTTCTCGGACCGATTTTTTGTTTACTGCTTCCAAGCTTACCGAAGGTAACGGAAGCTATGTGATCCTTCTGAAGAACGAAAACATTTTATGTCTCTGATTTCAAACTTTCCAAGACAGAAATCCGTTTCAGACATAGGGACATTTTTTGGTTCCGTGTCTGTCTGTTACTCTATTTTCGCGAACCTTAAATATTATCCTCTCGGATAATGTGTGATCCGAGTTATTTAAAAGTTTAAAGTTTATTTAAGAGTTATTTTTCTCTACACTGCACGAAAACTATCATCATTAAATGCTATCATTCCTCCTGGTATCTGGACTCTTGTGGTAGCTAGAAGTTAGGAGGTACATAGTTTTCTTTACGTTAATATTTAATCCTGCTTCTTCTGTTCATTGTTTGCGCTAAATGTTTCTTTCAGGGCCAGTTTAAAGCCACATTTATATCAAGGACAACCACAACCCTGTGGTTGTGGTTGTCCTTTATTTTAAAAGTCCCCTTAAAAAGCTTAAAGGGTCCTCTAGTCTCCTATGGTCTCTAGTCTCTACCAACAATACTACGCCTTTAATATCTTCTAGCTTAAGAAATAATAAAGCCAAATTCTTGATGAAAAGAATTAGCGTGAAATTAAAGTTTGCGCTCTTCTCATCTATTTTTTTATTTTTATTTTTACGTTTTTAATTAGCTTTTATTATCTATTTATTATTATTTTTCCTTTCTTTCTGATTCATGTTCTTTCTTACTATTTCTGTTCATTGAATTATCTTTATTATTGTTTTATTACGTTCAAACATTTCTTACTTATTGCAATCCATTTACTTTTCTGATTTAAAGTTTCCTATTATTTTCTCTCTATTGAGAGTAAGGCAATACTTTAATTTTGATTTCCGATACTTCAATATAATTTTATGTTATATTTTCATTGATTTTTTTCTCTCGCAGTTATCACTGTTTGTATTTTATTTTATTCTGATTTGATATATATCTGTTCTCCCTATTAAGATTATTTTATTTTTGTATTGATTCAATTGCGCTCAAAAGTGTGAATTCTTACTTTCCAGTCTTCTTGTTTTCGCTTTTTTTGTATCGATTTTTCATGATTTATTTTGATTAATTTTTCATTTCATTCTATATAACATTTAGCTTGAGTTTTTTTTAAACTTGAGCGAACCTCTCAATTCTTTAAATTTCACCCTCTTTATATTTAATCCTTGTTAGCCTCTCTTGTTTTGTTGTTTTTAGCCCGCCTTTATTCGCTTGAACTCAAGTAAAAAGATAAAGGAGTGGATAGGTCCAAAAGCTTAAAGGATGTCCCTTTTGAATAATGAATATGATTTTTGTTTACGACTTCTTTTTAAAAAATTCCTCCCTTTTTTTTGGCCACTTTTTCTGTTGTTTTCATATCTCAACTTCTTTTTTTTAAATGTAGACTTGAAAATATAATTAAAGATTACGGAGTTAGCTTCCAGGTCATGCTTCTCTGTTTATTGTCTGCTTAATCTCTGTGTCAAGGTTAAAAAAAGAAAATTTGAGAAAAATCTCTCTTTTTAGGTCTTATTTTGAGCTTTGTTTAATGTATTTACTTATAATGCAAAATATTTTCTCTGTAACTATAATTTATTTTATATATTTTTTTTGACATTAGCCTGTTATAAAGAATAATTTATTATATCATGCCACTTTTTGCGTTCCATGGTTTACAGGAAAAATAAATAATATTGAATTGAAAAAGTTTTGAAAGTATGTAAGTTGTTATCTTTTAAAGTTTTATTGAAATGAAAATTTAGCCCAATCTTCACCCTTAAAGTACAATAATTAACGCTGAATTATCGAAGTAAAGCTTCTATTTTACTTTAATTATAGTTACAAATTGTGTAATACATTTTAAGCAATTTTCCTACTACCTAGAGAGCTGAAACTTTCACCAATTGCATATTTCTAATGATAATACTAATACAAATTACAAAATACAAGTCATTAGTATTTTCATAGTTTTTTTTGCTTCCGAGCTTACTGATGGTAACGGAAGCTATGTGGGATCGTTCTGAAGAACGAAAAAGTTTTAGGTCTCCGATTTCAAATATTCCAAGACAGAAATCCGTTTCAGACATCAGTGAACATTTTTGGTTCCGTGTCGGTCTGTCGCTCAATTTTTGCGAGCCAACATATCTTTAAAACTACTCGTCCAATTTTATTGAAAATTGGATGCTAGGTCATAATTAGCCTATTGTTGGTACCATATAAGTTTCAACCTTAAGCGCCCAGTTTTTTCACTTCCACATGCGCACATACATTTATTTACAGCTACATCTTCAAAAGTATTCAACTGATTTTTATAAAATTTTGATTGTTTGTCGAATTTAGCCTGGAGATAGCCCCTGATTAATTTCAACCGTCTATACTCTTTAAATTTTGCTAAATTGATACTGTAATTCATGTGAAAAATAAAAACAAATTTGACAGGTTTAAATAACGGGTGGGATATTGAATAAATTATACAATAATAGGTTGTAAAAGCATAAAATCATTAATTTATAAAAAATAAGACGTGAGGAAGCTAAGCTATGTGCCACACCAATTGGCAGACTTTTTTTTTTTTTTTATACTTATAAATTTTCATTGAGTTGACGAATAATACCCACATTTGCTTTTGGCTAATACGATAACCCAAAGTCATTTTTGCTTCTACATTGTCCACATTCTAATACTTAGAAACATCCACCTACGACACTTTGATGTTATTAAAGGGATTTCTTAAGTTTGCAGCATTTTAACTCCAAAACAAATTTCTAATGGCTTTAAGTCTAGTATAGTTTTGATATTGAGAAAATACATAAAAGAGATGGTGTTAATTCTTTATCAAAGTAAATTTGACAAAAGACATAATTTACACACACACATGGGTGATAATTACTCGAAAGTAATTCATTAAGTAGTAGTCTCTCTCTGTGAGTGATACATTCTTTTTAACTTTTTGATGCTTTGATCAAAATCCAAGTAGGAAAATATTGTTTGTTTGAGATTTAATGAAGTTTTTGTTTCTATCCTGTAAAAACTAAATAAAACAGAAAAACATGTTTTGCTAAATAGACAATGCTATAGAGGAATTTAACTAGCCTGAAGAAGCTATAATTAAGGGCGAAATATAGCTGCTTTTTAAAAAAAAGAAATAGGAAGGATACAATTTTTTTAACCCTTAAAAAGACCAAATATAAGTATATCAATATAGTTTTATACACAATAAATAATCAAATAAGAATTCACCTGTAAGAAAAATTATAATTCATTACTTTTTCTTAAAAAATTATTAAAAAGGCTAATTTAGTATAAAGGCAAAGGGCCATAATCTCAATTAATATAATTGTGTATTTGAATCTCGAATACTCGAAGATGGACTCCCACCGTGGACTGGACCTCCCCTTTCTGGGCATTTGTAACTCTAGGATTATAATTGCGTTATCTTCTTTATTAAAATAATTTTTTAAATATTAATTACATTGTTATCTAAACTTGTTAATGTTTCTAGACATTATTTAGTTCTTATATATTTCACTAAAGCTTTTTTGTTTTATTGAGTTGGTATATCTTATGCGCCTGTCAGTTTCTTGATATTTTTCTTTTTAATTCTACTTTTACGAGTCTCTACCAGCTTCGGTTATAGTAAAAAATACTGATATTCATCACTCTTTAAAATCTTAGTACAGTTTTTGTGTTTTATTCTACTTGAGGTTGAATCTGAAGGTTCGCATTCTAAACCAAAGACGTAGACAATGTGGGATGGATCCATTGAGCGCATCCGCCCAAAGGGGATCTGTACTTAACTCACACACATAATATGATCATTAGCGTGAAACATATTTTATCCCTTTGGAATTAAAATAATCACCAGAAATGTCGATAAATGACCTTAGTTTTAGTGTTTTGTTATAAACCCTTAAGAGGACCCTAGAAGTTCAGTCATACTCACATTCTTTGACAAGGCTCTCGTATGATTTAACGTGTAGGTTGATGACTTGAAAGGATGAAGAACGAGATTGATGGATTTTCAAATATTCTGAAATCAATGCATCAGCAAAAGTAATTCTGCCAATCTGATTGAGACCCTAGTAACTTGCTCTGTCAATCTTTTTATCAGTTTTGTACTTGCAGCCATGGACGACGCTAGTTCTGTCTGGTTCTCTCGCGTCTGATGATGCTGGTGTGGTGACAACAGTAAGCAAGGGTTTCTTAGGTTTATTCAATTGTTAGAAACATTGCCACGTGGAATAGTGCCAGTCCAATGTATACCAGTAATTATAAAAAAGAGTGAAGGTTATAAAATACTCCTAGTGGTTTTTAAGGAGATAAAACCCGACACAGCACTAGGCGATGTGAAAAAGCAGCTCAACTCCTTGAAAACGAATTACCGCCGGGAGCTCAGTCATCGTGGGCTCTGTTTCCTAGATTTCACCCATTAAATTGATGTGAATATACCTTTCACGGTGTTGTTAACATCCTTTAATCCCTTTTTCTTTAGTTCCCGTGACCGCAATTATTAGCTCTTTTCTTACTATTATTGGTAGTTCTAAAAAATAGGAGAGAAGAAAATAGATGTTCTGGATTCGTTTAACGTTTAACTCCGCGTTTATCCTTGCTTCTGTTGGCCAGCAACTACGTAATGACAAGAATAGCCTTCTTCCTTTTACTCGATATCTGCACCTGTTGGGTACCCCGCATACTGACTGAAGTGAAATACTGTCAGTCAATCTGATTGCGATTATAAGAGTCCCCACTAATTGAACTCAGGATTGTCAGTATGATTGATTCTATCAGATTTTCAATCTGTTTGGGCGTCTAAGGTCCCCTTCAGTTCCCCAATAATCGAGAAACACTTATGAATTATAAAATTTGGATTATAATTTGTTACTTTTATTAACCTATGGTAAACTTAATTAATTTCTTTCTAATATTGTGAAATGGATTATTAGCATATTCTGGAAAGAAAAAGATTTAACTCATTACTTGTTCGCATTATTCTTATCACTCATAATGAAAATATATCATTTACTTTCTCTTATAAGTCATGAAATTCCAAATTGAGGTTTGATAATTTCTTATTATAAGGGTGGAGTTTTTGAAGGAGCGATAGGCCTGTAATCTGTTGGAAAATTTATCTCGCAGGCTTCTCCCTTCTAAGATTAATAATGTCAACTTTACAGAGATAAATTGCATTTCAACTGTCTTTGGGTCAATTAATCCAACGGCTTGGCTCCCACCTCCTCCCTCATCCCTAGGCTCAATCTTCGCCTTCATTATCGCTCGAGTTGAGCTCACCCAGAGGATTCTGAAATTAATTAACTAGGAACAGGAGGAAGATCCTCTACCTTCAGGAAATATTCACTCTGTTAATTCATTTTAGAAAGAATTTGGAAATTGGATACTGTGTCCAACAAATGGCTTCCTTTTCTCATTATTTAATTTCTCTCGTCCTCCAAAAATTAGATATAAACACATTTAAATTCAAAATTATAATTATAATTTGAATTTATTATGGATCATAATAAATCTTTACATTTATACTATCACAATGGTATTATAATTAATAGTAATTAAAGCTTTGAAGGGAACCGGCGTAGCCGAGTAGTTAGCGAAATAAATTAGCTGGAGAGTATGAACTCCAAAGCTTCCTTCTCTGGAGTTCATGTTTCACATTCACACTGATTATCACATCGAGTAGTTGAGTAAAGAGGCCGCGATCCCTGATGTGTAATAGCATAAATGATAGGTTGATCATTAGGGCGTTATTATGTTTTTCTATGGAGATACCCTTGAAATGATTTAATCATTTATAGTGTTGTGCCTTCCAAATTAACATATATTAAAAGGATTAAAAGGACCTAAGAGGGCACTTTTTTACTTTAGCACTCCCTTGGTTCTAAACAATGGTCTGCCCTACAAAAGTCTCAAAGGTTTGTGAGTTTGTCTCCCCAAGACATTGAGACTCCTGGGGCAGTTTTATATTTAATATTACTTTATCTTAATAGTCGATTAGACTAAGGGATATGATCACTATTATGTACATAAGTGTGATATTCCTTTGTCCCAAGAGCCCAAAGTACATTGGAATAAATATCCCTTCGTCTTAATAGTAATTTAGACTAAGGAATATATGCTACTCTGTATATGTTCCTTTGTCTAAATAACTATTAACACAAAGGGATATAGGGGGGTGCTAAAGTAAAAAAGTACCCACGATTGTTTTAATTTACCTATAAATTAGCTCATTATATTTTTTAATTACCTGAATAAATAATTATGCTTAATTTCTTTTAAATATATAATTAATATTCCTTAACCCGCGCACATTCTGACGCAGGGCAGGACAGCAAACCGCAGAAATATATTATGAAACCGCACGAATTAGGTCGCAAAGCAGGACAGGACAGTTCTATGCCACACGTGACCTACCCAACGCTAGTGGATCAGATGACTTTATTCGCGTGGTGTCTTATATTTCTCCTAAAGAAAATGTCCTGTCCTGCCCTGCATCTCAATGTGCGCGGCCTTACTTAGCAATTTAAACATGACTAACATTATACTATATAAATTAAATTTTTCCTTAAAGTCTTAGTTTTTCAAAATTAGTGACACTAATCTGATGTTAGTCGTCTAATATGGAAAAAAAACCTTATTAAATAGGCAGCTACCACTACTTTTACCTGATTTTTCCGAAATAAAAAATACGGAATAAGTAGAATTATAAATATTACATGTCCCGTGTATACTGCCTCACTAGATCATCATGGGTGATTAACTAGGATGTGAAAGGAAGAAAGGACCCGAATTAAAGGATTAGGACGATGTAGAAGGAGTTAGGCGAGGCTTAAAGTAGGGGAAAAGCAAGGATACAGTCCCAAAAAAGCTATTTTGACATTAAAAATTTACTTCTATGGATTTTGTTTTTGGAGTAAACATATATATAGCACATTGACATTTTTAACTTATTTAGTTATTTTTCTTATAATTAATTATGCATTGAGTTCCTTTCAGGTACTGAAATCCCTGAATATTTAATTTCTTTTAACTAAATGTAGGATAATAACTTCAATTAATTTCTGAAATCCAATATTAAACTATAGACATAAAGGTGTAAATTTAGATTTGGGATAAAGGTGAAGGAAGGGAAACCTGGAAATGGTTTAAATGAAAATTCAATGAGACCGTTGGAATAGAGTTGAAAATCAGGTCAAGCTCCTGAAATAACTTGTTCAATCTATCCATGACTTGCTCAATTCTGTTATCCCTTGACGCTCTGCTTCAGCAAACTTAGATACCTTTATATAGGATTAAACTTGGTTCAAAGTTTTATTAATATCCATATTACTCATAGTTATCACTTATACCTGTCTTCCTTAAACCTATCCTTTTTTGTCACATTATGGTGTTGTTTACGGTGGAAAATTATTGGTAAATACAGTTGCATATACTTAGTAAAAATTGGGGGCTTCCTTTCCATAAAGATATACATTTTTACTATCCATCTTTATACCTCATAATAGTGGAAGATAATGAATTAAATTTACAATTTGTCCGTTAAAATTACAATCGAAATAGTTTTTGTATTTTTTATCAACTTTTTTTGGCGATATCAACACTAAATTTCGAGCTAAACGTTTTTAAGGTATAATTTTTATTTATTTATGATTAATTGTCCAATTTCAGTAAACTTGGTTTTGCGGTTTAGGCGCGAGTAAAGACTGACCTATGTGAAATAGTTTTTTTTTTTTTTTTTTTAATTCTTTAATCTATTGAAGTTTGAAAAATTCCTACAACTAGCTTTAGTTCGCAAAGGGCGAACCAAAAAACAGATGTTCTTAAAACATCAAACACATTGAAAAGTTATAGTTAAATTAAAAGATAAAGGTTTGTTTTTATATTTATATTAACATTTTGGTGGGAGGAAACAACGTTTTCTTACAAAATATGCGAATAACTATGATTTTCGCTGATTTGTTAAACAAAGAAGGGGGGGGGGGGGGGGGGCGGAAAGATATATAGATGGGAACACGTGGCGCAAAGACAAAACCTTTATTATACTTTTATTTATATTACTATTATACTTATTATACTATTATTATTTTATTTATTTATATTTTTATTTACTTATTTATAGTTTATTTTGAGACAAAATATATAAGCATGTTCCTTACAAATTATTCTATATTTGTTATCCTATCTAGGTTATATCTAGGATTCTATCTAGGTTCTATCCTTCCATATATATATCTAGGTTCTTTTCTCTAGATACAACCTTTAAAAATAGAGGTAAACTGTACTCATGTCTCCTTAAAAAATCTTCTTATCTGTCCTTCAATCTAGGTTCTTTTCTCTAGATAAAGCCTTTGAAGTAGAGGTAAACTGTACTCATGTCTCTTTATAAAATCTTCTCATTCTAGTCCTCCTATCCAGGTTCTTTTCTCTAGATACAACCTTTGAAAATAGAGGTAAACTGTACTCATGTCTCCTTAAAAAATTTTCTTATCTGTCCTTCAATCTAGGTTCTTTTCTCTAGATTCTAGATAAAGCCTTTGAAGTAGAGGTAAACTGTACTCATGTCTCCTTATAAAATCTTCTTAACTTAGTCCTCCTATCTAGATTCTTTTCTCTGGATAAAGTCAGTCTCTATCCCCCGGTCAGTAGCATTTAAGTTTTTTGTAATTAACTTATCTTAGTTATTATTTTTATTAATTGGTAGGCTAATTATTTATGTGTGCGTTTGATGTTGTATTATAACGATATGGGTCTAAACATATTAAACATGCAACTCATTTAATAACTTATTTTTTTTAAGCTGTATGAACAAATTAGTCTCCACTCCCACACATAGTTGTTAACCATAATTATCCGTAATTACTTAGCATGTTGAAAATTGATGTGTTAAAAGTATTTCAGTAATTCATATTATTACAGGCCTTGAAAAGAAAAATTATTTCGTGGGTAGTTACATTTGTATTCCACGTTGCGTCAATATTCCGCATTTTTCAAAACCTCCGCAATTGTTTAGCGTTTAAAAAAACGCTAGAATTACGAAGAAAGTTTAATATTGTACTCAAACTTTAGAAGAGTGGTTATTTTTGTATTTAGACTTTTTTTAATTTATTTATGTATTTATTCATATTTTACGATTTTGGTAGAATTCATACTACGAAAAGATTAAATTTTAATTTAAATCAAATTATAATTATTAACAACTACGGGAAACAGACAGAGAAAAATACACTCCAGCGCTGGGATTTGAACCACAGGCCTCTATATTTCCAGTATAGCGCTCTACCAACTAAGCTACGCAGGAGAATGAATTTCTCTGACGTTGTTGTTATTATGTACGTTTATAGTTTTGGGTTTTAATTTTAATTTAAAACTTGTATCCTGCAATTAAGTCCTGACAAGGGTCAGTTTCTCATATTCTGTCTCCGATTTAAATTACAAACTTAGATTTATATATTTAAATAATACGGAACTCTTAACATTTATGTATTTTTAATTAGTTTTTTTGCTGCCATTTTATTGTTGACTTTCAGAAATGGTTAGTTTTTTTTTGTGAGCTTTAGTTTTGCAATCTTCTTTTTTTCCCCATCTCTCATTGGGAAAGGGGAAAACATTTGTGGCTAAAATCTTTAAAAGGTCGTCAAATGTCACAGTAGGGGTATCTGTACATTTTTTTTTATTAAATGGAGCTTTTAGAGAGGGAAATAACATGAACTATTTTTGTAAAAAAAAGAATAATATTCCAACCTTACTTCTTCATTTTTTTGTGGCATCTGTGTTATTTTGTATCTGAAGAGGGAGGGAGGGGGGGGGGGGGAATAAAGAATAAATTGTTCAAAACAACGAAATACTTCTACTAAAAGCTGTATATGTTTTAATTCGAAATTTTTTTTATAAAAATAAATATGATAAATATCATAATATAAAATTAGAAAAAAATTATATTAGTACATAAATTGAACATTCGTTACATCGCTTTATAATTTTTTAATCAAGTTCTTATATTTAATTATTCTCTATTTTTAAAAGTGATTTTTTTTATTGCCCTTTTTTTTATCACATATCAATTTGTTTGATTCTGTAACCTTTGTGTTATAAAGCTAGTTGTTTGTGAGATATTTATTTAGTAAAATTTATTTATATAGTCTTAATTTGCAATCCAAACATCAGCGAATTCATTACATAAAGTTGGCATGTTAGCTACTTTTCTCCTTTATCGATCTTTAAAGTTATAAGTATGAAATTTAATTCAACAAATTAAATAAGGTCCTAGCTAACCACCAAAGCATGGTATGAATGAATTACTTATCTACTGACGGTGTTATTTTATTAATTAAAATACAGCAAATTGTAACGCGCTTTTTGGAGTCTTTAGTTGCTTATTTATTTATGTAACATATCATATCTTGAAATAATACAAGGATTAGGTAACCTCAAAATCATACATGAATATGGTTTTATTCATAATGATGTAGTCTTTATACGAATAATAAATATAGGAAATTTTAATGCGCTTTCGAAGTCTTCGGTTGCTTATTTATTTATATAACATGAGCCATTAAGCCCTTGGCAACAGACTATTCTATATTTATAAAAAAAGTAAAACTAAGTAAATTAATTTAGTTAAGTTATTATATCTATGTAAAGACCAACAAATCATAACAAACATTTATTTTTTTGGAATAAATGTGGTTGCTTTAGCTTAGCAATAACAAATCATTTCGAGGTGCGTCGTCAGGACACTAATCGATTATTTAAATGATGTTATATCTTGAAATAATACAAGTATTTGGTAATACATAATCATATTTAAATTATATTATGCTATGAATATGCTCATTTTAGGGCAAAGTGAACAATCCCTATCAGCAATATTATTCTGACATAGATTCTGAAAAGTAGCCGATTAATTTAGATTTAGAGGAAAGTCAGTGGAAACTGAAAGAAAACACTCATTGCGAACATAAGCCTAAGTCCAAAATAATTATGGGTCGGAAAGTGTGATATACTTATACTACCTTAAATATATTATATACCCATGGTCCTGTGCCAAATAATCTATACACTAAATTTCCCATAACATAATATCTAGGATGCCTTGTTTATTAGGCATAATTATTGTAAAATATTCGCTAAAACAGGAAAAAATATGGTATCAATATTACCTTCAATTAGAGATAGAAGGTAATTGTCTTAATAAGAAAATATGGTAATTATAATTAAGTTATCAACACCTTATACTTTATTTACTACTAGCATTTCTTTAAAATAAAAAGCAACATGGCTGGCCTCCTGGTGCCCTCTAAAATCACTTGCCCAATTAAAACTTTTTCTGATGCTATAGACTCTACAACCTCTGGTGTTAAGTCACCCCCCTCTAACTCATGCGTTAAAAGACTAAGTAAACAGTGGGGGAAAATAATTAAGAGAATGTAGGATTAGGTGTGAAAATATTAAATATCATAAGAATATAAACAAAAAATCATAAGAATAAATAAATTCAATTTATAGAAAAGACACTGACTAGGCGAGAGTAACGTTATAAAAATAGTTTTGGTTTATTTATCGGATTTTTAAAACGTGTAGAGTTGGTACAAACTGTCGTTAATACATGGTGTAACGCTTAAAGCATGTCTAACATTTTTCGGTAAAACTTTGCCTTAATATTAATAACACCGCAAAATACATCGTACCATCTTTCGTTCTAGGGATATGATGTTTAGTATTTTATTATTTAAATAAAAAACCTTATACTGAAAAACCCGCTTGTAACACTCAAAATTTCAATTTCTTACCCCTTATTCTAAAATAAAATTATATTTGCCATTAGATAAGACCATTTTTATACGCAATGTCAATTTTATACAAATTTACAACTTTTATATAACAAAAAAAAAAAAATGTTGTACATTATAACAACAAATACCTTGACTCTTTGAAACTTTATGTAAACTTCGAGGTTTAATAAGCTGTCAGACCATCTATTAGGTTTTAAATTTACTTACTTATAGAGATAGTGATCCGTATAAGAAAGGGTAATAATCTAAAATAACATAAAAATAGTGCTCCAAACTGCAAAAAAAAAAAAATGAGCTTACAGAAAACATATATGCTTATCTAATATCTAATTTACTTACATGAGAGATGGAGAGCGGTAAGAGTCTCTATAAGAAAGTAATTTGTAAATTGTCTGTTTTATGATCTCACTTTTTTTTATAAGTTTTATCAATTTTGTGAGAAATTGTTGACCCTTTTTATACTGAATATACAACATTGACCTATTTTTATCAAATTTAACAGGCCTTTAGGTAATTTCTTATAAAAGTGGAATTAGCATTAAACCTCTTAAATTTTACTCTATCAATAGAAATCTCTGATATTCTTTTGCATTTGGTTTGTTTCTATGGAAACATCAAATTTTACCCCTTTAAAATATTCTGATCTTCTGTTAACAATTTGTTTAAACAAATTAAATAAGTTTTAAAATATTTGCAATTTTACATTTAAAATAGCAGCCTAGAAATATTTGGGGTTGCTGAAAACGAATATTCGTTTTCAACCTTAACAACTATAGTTGTTATATTATAAATTAATTTTAATTTTTTAATGGGAAAAAAATATTTTGAAAATTGTGAGTAAAACATAATGTTCAAAAAATGGATCAGATTATTATTTGAAAAAAATTCCTTATGGTATATGTTACAGCGTCTGGAGCCCGGGAGGGAATTCGAAAAATACGTCCGCCCCAAAACCAACCGCCGCGCCACAAGAAAGAGCGTCACCACATCGACCGATGACGATGACTTGAGTATATGATTATATGATGACCGATTTAGTTGAAATTTTATAGACATGTTCATTTTACCATTGCCCAGGACGAGTTCGTTTGAAAACGTTGTCCGTCCAAGCGTTCGCGCGCAACCCTCGTGTAAACGTAAGCTTCAAATATAAAATTGGAATTTTGGGTTGGGGGAAAAAATACTAACTTCATTTTTTCAATGAGTTCAGTTAAACAACTTTTTTAAATAATTTTTTTTTTTAGTCAAACCAAAACCTACACCGGTACGAATTGTTAAAGATCGATAAAAACATTAAAGCGGACCTGCGGACCTACACGTTTAAAATAGAGAAAACAACGTTTTTACAAAGTATCTTACGTTCTACCGTAACGATTTTAATAAAACTTCATACACATGGTCTAAGTACAATTGAAACAGACATGTAAAAATTCAACCTGATACAAGCAGATTTTTTTTTTGTAGTAAAGTATTATATTTTACAATATTTAAAATGGAGTTGACGTGAGGATTAGGAAATATTCCTGTTCCCACACTCCACTATAACCAACCTCTTTAACTATCAACTCATCATTAACAACCTTTTTCTTAATATTCAATACATATTTATTGAAAGACGCTCGCTTCAATGATAAAATAGTTATTTATGTAACTAGGCAGCAAAATGGAATTTTGCTGACAAGTTTTTAAGTTTTAGTTCCGAGCCAAAGGCGAGGATAGGCTAAACAAATTTACTGCAGAGGCGAAGCCGAGGCAGGAAATTTACTATTTTACTGACGAGGCAAAGCCGAGTCAGGAAAATTACATGTTGACTGACGAGGCGAAGCCGAGGCAGGCAAATGTTAATTACCTGCTGAGGTGTAACCGAAGCAGGCAATCTTTAAACGAGTCAGGAATGTTTCCTTTGCTGCATAGTTACATACAATATTTTATCTATTAACGGCAGAAAAATTACACTAATTATTATATTCCCTTTTTAATATATAAAAGATTTAAAGAAATTAAATTTGTAAAAAAACGAAAGTTTGAGTCATCAAGAAATCAAAACAAAGGCAAAACAATTCAGGGTTGCCACTTTTTTTATTGACAACTGTTTTTTATCTCAATTTTTTGGGATTTTTTAAAAATAATCATTGTGAAATAGTAAAATTTGTTTGTGACTATAATTATTTAAGTTATTTTCAAAAAAGATATAACTATTTAGCAGAATATTACGCTTAAATATATAAAAATAAACAATGTGGCAGTGTTTATAACCTGCGATGTAGTAACCTTTTTTTAGTAAAATTTTCTTAAAATGTGACAGCCTGTTTGTTATTTTGCTGACACTTTGAACTTTTGCTGACACTTTGATATTTTTCTGACACTTTGTTCAAAAGAATCAAGAAAAATTACATTTTGCAGACTGAAAACAGTACAACAATGCTTAATTTTGCTGCCGTGAGTAGATAAAAGGTTTTTCTTTTAATTTGCCTTAACTCTCCGCTAAGGGCAAATAGTTAGTTACTTTTAATTTTGTCTCTTTTTTAACTTCGCCATGTATAAGTAGTTAGCATCGTATACTTTGCAGTTTGATTTTATAATTTATGTTTAATGAAAAGCGTAAGGTTGTCCCGCAACACAACACGTATTTTTTAATTGTGTATGAATTCTAACTTTTTCTTTATTCTCGGTTGTTTGAACACGTTTCCGTTTGGTATTTGTCCGAGCATTATGTATCAAGGAAGGAAGGAAGTTGAAGTTAAAGGACACCAAGACAACTGTATCTGGTTTGGTTCAAGTATAGACCGACTGTGGTCGCTTCTCTAGTCCTGTGAATCCCGAGGTCCTTTATACTGCGGCTTCTTACTCACTCACTGGGATACCATGGGTGAAAACTTTACGACCAAACAACTTTCCCTACTCAAAACTAAACTTTACTTGTTTCCAATTGAACTACTCTTTCCTCTATATACCCTTAACCCCAGTTTAAACTTAATCTAAGTACATGGGACTTCGACTTAGCTCGACTACAAGTAAAAGTAAGTCTTACTCTTCGGGTTTTTTTCTCCCCTCCTTTCTTTTAAAAATAAAAGTTGAGATATAAATGTTCTGCCTAAGGTTGTAAATGTGACTTTCACTTCCCTAATACTTTTTATTATAGTTGTTTGTTCTTATATAGCTACCTTAATTCTGTGTTTGTTTAATAATGTGCTCTTTTATTTAATTCTTTAATTAGACCTTTCTTTTGTTAAATTAGTTTATTTTTTATTTCTTTGTTTATTTAGGTCGTAATTTTAACGATCTCTCCTGTTTACTTTTGATGTTCTTGTTTATATGTTTTTATTTTTTTTATTTAGGGAGTTGTTTAAAATTAGTTGATGTTTAATTTAAGACTTAATTTTTAACAACTTATATTTGTTAAGATAGAGTTAAGATTCATTGTACCTCAACAAAAATCATTGGATTTTAATCATTTGCGAAATGAAACATACTATTTTAGTTATTCACAAACGTTTTGGGTTTACAGTCTATTTAGCATGATTTTGTCATGGCACCTGTACGAGGAACGTCTAGAAAGTAAGCTCCTTAAGGCAATTAATATAAACCAAATATATATTTTTAACATATATTGCATGATATATTCATTACCACTTGATCATTGGATTCTTATGTGTAAACAATAAACAATGCTCTATGTTTTCCCTTGGTATTCTTATTGCTTTGCATTGTTCTTGGAGTTTTTCTGTATTTTTTTATGATCAATCAGTAGAGGTTTTTTTCTTATTTTTTTCTTGCTCTTAAAGTGTAGAAATTTAAAAGCTTTGGCAACTTTAAATTTAAGTATATAAATTAATGTTTAATTTATTCATTATTTATAATTGGATTGTATAAACATTGATATTGCTATTGGGCCTTCAATGTCTTGAGGCTTATCTCGGACTGTAGCAATGGAAAAAGGGAATAGATAAAGTTAAGAATATTGAGTAGAATGGAGTATAGATAAGATTAGAACATATGCTTTTAGTAAGATTGTAGATAATGTTAAGACTATAATGTCGAGTATATAGCTTAAGAGTAGAGTATAGATTAGGATTAGAGTAGTCACTCGTTATAAGAGTATAGATAAAGTTAAGAGTACAAATTAGGAGTAGTAGAGTAGAGTATAAATTGAGACAAGAGTAGTTACTCATTGTAATGGTGTGGATAAAGTTAAACGACTTAACTATGACGTTATCATATTCAGAAGATAAGGACGTAACTTAGAAAACAAATCCGAAAACAATCGCTCGAGTAAAAGTAAGTGTGTTCTAAACAAAATAAAATATTATTTGAAACAAATTTCTCAACATATTCACAATAGAATTTAAATAATTTAATTACAAATCGAAATTAATTAAATTAAAGTATTATTACAAATTAAATCAGTGCAAATAAGTTAAGTTTTATGGTCAACGTTTTCTATGTGCCATACAAAAAAGTATTCAAAGGAAACTTTAGAACTTATTAAAAACTATAAAGATACAGGTATTTTAGTATCAAATTAGCAAAGAATAAAAGGGAAAAACTTTGGGACCTCTTATATAATTCAAAACATTACTTAAAGAGTCAAGTCAGTATAATGTTGTGTACAAACTAACTACATACAAAAAAAGTCTTGTAAAATATCAATAATATTTCATTCGTATATAAAACCAAAACGATTTGATATATTCTTAAATTATACTATACTATTAAATTTAGTAATTCAATGTAGTTTTTTTTTATTTATTTCATTCAAAATAACTCAATATATCATCATAGTAATATGTTAAAAATACCAATGTTGTGTTTTGTTAAATATACCATGGTTTGTTTATATTAAACGAATGATAACATCTAAATCTTTGTTTAGATTTAAAAATTTTAATAGCGTTATATATTTATGAGTTATCTTAAATTTTAAGTAATTATATAATAATGGAATAATTTTTAATTAATTCTTTAATTATATTAAAGCTTTCTTATTTATATTTTATTTAAATTATATACCAAAGTGTTTTTTTTTTTGTTTTTTTTTTTATAGGGTGGCATTATTTGAACCAGCTGGTCTTAAAAAAGAAAGTTCTAATTTTTTTCTTCTTCAGTCTCTGGCGGCCATGTTGGAAACATCTTTCAGCCGATATCGTCTAAAAACCAGGTAAAATAATAAATTCCTATAATATAATTGATATATTTTGTTATAAAAAGGTTCGAGTACCATTACAATTAGTGAATATAACATTTTTATAGCTTAAAAATTGTATTTCGATCGTAAAATTTAAACGAATTTACCGGCGTCAAATTTCCGCTTGAAGTTTTTCAATTTCCCTTTTCTATTTTCATCAAAATGTTGATCCAAGATAAACAAATGATTGAATCTATATTATATCTATAATATATATGTAAGTATTCGGAAGTTTAACTTAAATTTTATGTTATAAATATTAGATTTAATTAGAAATGGTTTTTGAATTGGTTGAAAAACTTATAAACGGTAAAAGTGATACAGTTTTTATAATATATTTGTGATAAAAGATAATAACTTGACTTTTAAATAATGTATAAAGGACCTGTAATAAAGGATCTTACATTAGATTAGATCTTATATTTCATTCCTAACTAAAACTTTTGGTAATTCCTAAAACTGATCATTTCGGACGCTTACTTTTAGTTACGCTTAGTCTATTTTGCATTGATTTGTTTACCCATAATGCATCTGATTATTTTGTTTTCATTTATTTAAGGAAAAACCAATAATACCAAACTTTTCTTCGTTTCCATAACTGTTAGTTTGTTGTTTTTCCTCTTGAACTTTGACCTCATTTTAAACAAAATGAGTTTTGGAAATTTATATTATAGAATTTCTGGGAAATTTATATTAATTTTATTCCTTAAGTGATACATATTTGAATATGAATAAGCTGTTATCAATATATTCTATAACATTCAAGGTATGTGTGTGTGTATGTTCTTTGTACATATCTACTGTTTTAGTCCGATCTCGATGAAAATTTGCTCACTTGACCTTCAAAGCAAAGGGAAAATCAATTTCTACATGAATTTTCGAAATTTAAATTTTGGTACACAGGGTTACGAGGTACATATGTCAAAGCAGTGAATACCCTTCATGATACATATCGTTGAAAAGCCCTTTAAGCTCCCCTTCTTTTACAGTAATTGTTGTAATGTACAGTTTTTATCATATTTTCATTTAGGAGGGGGGTAAATTTGGATATTTGCAAATTATCTTATGAAAGAGGAGGGGGTATAGAAATAAGTGGAAGGGATAGAATCTAGATATACACTCATAGTAAAATATTTCGCCTCTTACTACAAAAATGTATAATAATTCTCCTGCGGTTTACAATTAATTATTTAGTAGTTTTGCTAGGTGTACCCTGTAGTAATATTTTGATGTCGTAGGCGGATCCTTTAAGGGTAATGTGTAAGAAGAAATATACTCTAATTCATGTTTACTCTGGCAAAGTTTCGGCTATTACCAGCCATTTTCGAGCCTAAAAATAACAATTTATTTATTGCAAGCATGACAAAATAACAAATACATTGTAGCGTTTTTCTTGTGAATTTTGATTGTTAATTATTGTTATTTTGTCATGCTTGCAATAAATAAATTGTTATTTTTAGGCTCGAAAATGGCTGGTAATAGCCGAAACGATGCCAGAGTAAACATGAATTAGAGTATATTTCTTCTTACACATTACCCTTAAAGGATCCGCCTACGACATCAAATTAATTATTTAGGTTTGTTTGAAGTTTAATGTATTACTTACTAAATAGTATTATGTTATAGTTAATTTACGTATAACGGAAAACTAACTCACTGTAGAAACTATATTTATCGAAGTAACTAAAAAGGAAGACACCCTTTCATTCTGTACTTTGAAACCAATTCATATTGTTTATTTTACAATGTATGTTAAAAGCTAAGTGATAATCTATTATACTTGACAGCTTCACTCTCTAAATGAGCTAGTAGTATGAAATTTGCAGTTTAGTTCATGTTTATTCTTTATAGTCATAGTCAGCTCACTTTGATGATGCACTGGTAAATGTTGATTTAATAAAGCTAATTTTAATTAAAACCGAAGCCTGTTTTTGTCTAATGAGTTTCTTGGCTTAATTTAAAGTCGTTGTTTAAACAAAAGGGAAGCTGGGTGACTCTAGAATACCTTGTATTAAAAAGCTGGGCTTATTTAACATGCTTTTAAAATAGTTGATTTTATAAAATTAAAATAGTCTTTATCAGTTCATTTTAAAACTATTAATATCCAAGGCATATAGAAAACTGCATTGTTTTTCGTCTTTTACATTAATTTAATATCGGAATATCATTTTATCAATAATTTATTATAGTTATTAAAATATCTTAAAAGGTGAGAGGTCTATTATATTTTAGTGTGATAGTAACCGTACTAAACATACTTCTAATTCGTACCTAAATGCAGTATGTCCTTATAGAGGGGTGAAATAATGTTTGTATTGTGTCTGTATGTGTGTGTATTTTCTTTATAAATATCGTAGTTTTATAATTATTGCATATATTATCATAAATAAATCACAGAGGAACATGACTTTAATTGAAAGAGTAGTGTTAGAGTAAAAAAGATTTAACGTAAAAATGTGTGCAACGGTGCATTATTATTAAATTAGCAGATTAGTGCACCAATCATCGAAAGAAGAAAATTATTGTACGAATAATTGAAAGGAAAGGAAAATATTTATATAAATTACTGAGATAAGAATATGATATGAATGATTGAAAGAAGAACACGAGTGTTCGATTGATTAGAAAAGGACATGAGTGATTGATAGAAAAATATGTGTGTATACTACTGAGAAATAACTTTGTTTCTGTAATTGAACCAAAAAATGATAGGACAAAAGATTTCCGAAGTAAATTGATCGTGTTGATTATATGGTTCAGTACATGAATGATTCAAGGATGAAATCTGTAACTAATTTTTAGAATTAGACAATAATATCTGACAAAACTAAATAATATGTAAGTTTAACTATGACTAGAGAGGTTGGTAGTAAGTTTTAATGATCAAATTTTTGAACATGAGTAATTTTTTTTGCAAAAAAAAGTATTGAATAAACAGTTTGGTTTTCCGGTGAAATCCGCACCCCGAAGGGATTGGAGTCCTACGTTTATCTTCAGTGGTGTGGTGCATGTTCACTCTTTCCCGCATCTTGAAACCTCTGGTTAGCACCTGTGCCAAGCAGAAAGCCAGAAGTAGTGCCGCGGTCACTTCCCGCTTCAAAAGTTACATGCTCCACAAAGTAACACCAATTGCGTCATCCCAACAAAGGATTAACCCGACTCAAGGAACCTCTGGAGAATCCAGGTATAATCATTGTCCCAGAAGGCTAGTATAAATACGCCGTCCTTCACTCCAACGTCAGTATTACTTGTTGTTGCTTCAAGTAAACATCATGATGCACCTCCCCCCTGAAGATGCTTCCAGTAATGGAAGCAAAATGTGGGACTTCAACCCCTTCGTGAAGTGGATTTCACCGGAAAACCAGCTGTTCATTACGACTTTACCCGCGGAAGCCTACGCACCAAGTTAATGTGTTAAATGTTTAAATGATGGAATTAGTAATTGTAATTCTGCTTTTTAGCTGAAATATAGTTCACATGTGTCCACAATAAATGTATTAAGTATGTGCTTGGGATTGAATAAATAAATTGCGATATTTATTAAAAAAAATAGCAAAGGTAACTAATTTGAGGGCCATGATTTATATAACTTTCAATATCGTTAAATAACAAAATTACTTACTTAAGAAGTTACATGTGGTATACTACAAAAGAAGATGTGTTAATTGAACGAAAAAGGTTTTGCCAATAAATTATTGATTGAAGATGTTGGTTCTACGGATTATAGTTCTAAAAAGTCAATTGTGTGAATAATTAAACTAATAAAAGAAAGGAAAGATTTGAACAGAAGAAATTGATTGACCTAAAGTGGTTACTTAATGTGGTAGAGGAAAGATTCTCCTGGAAAAAAATATCATGGAAAAGCTATTAAGATTTAATCAGTACTTCTCTAAATCATCAATCCTCTCTAAAGGTATAATCGATATATAATGGATTTCGATATAATCAAATTAAGTCCAGGTCCATCTAGATCCACCTCCCTGAAACCCTCATCAGGCTTGCCCTCTCCCTGGGGATTTGGATTCCAGACTCATCCATTTCACTGATCAAAGAAATACCTTTACCATTTTCTGCCATTTAAAGTACTAGCAATTGTCATTTATTTTTAGATTTTCAATAAATTTAGTAATGGAAAATATTTTTTTAGGATCTACCCTAAGAAAATATATTAGAACAAACTTTTAGTTTCAACAACTTTTTTTTAATATAAATATTTTTACTACTGTTACTCTGTACTTTTTTTTCATACAGTTATTTATTAGTAATAAATAACTCTATATTTTTAACGTACTCAAAGGGTAATAAATTATTACCCTTTACTCAAAGGGTAATAAATTATTACCCTTTGAGTACGTTAAAACTATAAAGGGCATAATATTCGAAAAATATATTTTTTTTTTTTTATTTATCCTTAGGTTTTAGTAGTTAAAATAGTCGTTGAATCTGCATTTAAATTTATTTATTGTTTTATGGGGGTGTCAGACAAGGTCATGTAGACACAAGAATTTGAATTTATCCGATCATGTATGAAGACACATTTTGAAATACAATCGATACTTTGAGTAATAAATTAAATACACTCCTGTCATGCTTTTATTCATTATTGTTAGATTATGGATTGTATATTTAGGGATATATAACCCATATTTTTTGTTATAAGAACAAGTTTGACATTTTGACATCAAATTTCAGTGTTAACAGTTTAGTACGAGGGGTAGAGGGTACTAAACGAGGCGAAACTTTAGTTTCCCCTATAAGTATCAGACAAAGGGGTATTTAGTCCAAAGTACTTAGGGACAAAGGAATATCACACTCTTGTGCGTATAAGAGATATCCCTTAGTCCAATTAACTATTTAGACAAAGGGATGTTATTACTTTTTTGGACAGAAGTGTGATGTTCCTTCGTCCCGAAGTACTTTGGACTAAATATTCCATTACCTGTAAGAGTAAAATAAAAATGTTATACTGTCATAAATCTAACCCCTTCAAGTTTCCCAATCTGCACTCTTGTATAATCTTCTTATATACATATATAAAAATCCTTTCAAAATTGTTATGCAACCCGCATGGATTTTCAGTGGTGCGGGCCACAGTCAACAAACGTACGCACTCGTCCACACACGAGCAGTGCGAATGCACCAGGATCCTCGATTGACTGCTCCAAAATAACAAACTAACATAATCCCTAATACAGATCCATAAACTAACTTCTATAAATTAACTAAATGTGTTAGTCACTGCTTAAATCAAGCTGACGAAAGACTCGGGTACGTCTTGGATCCGCTGGAGCTTGACGTCACCTTGTCTACACTTAAGCTAAGCTCCAACTAAAGTTTCAACCACGTCGGTCAAACCATGTAAGCCTGTCTTATCTTAAAAATAAGACAACTAAAAACAGAATCAACCCTATTTACTTGTTTAAATCTACATAAACAACTCTTTCAAACAAATAAAAAATAGACTGTCAATTAGTGTGGCACATATAGCTTCCTCGCATCATATCATGTAGGTACTTTATTGTTATATTACTTTAGTGTTATATTACTTTATTGTTATATTGTGTAAAAACTATTATTAGTTTTTTGGGATTAACACTTCATAGCGGTGTCGTTGAATGTTTTACTAAAAAATTGTATTTGAAAAAAATGTTTGTCTCATTCAATGAATTATGAAGTATGATTTTTTCCCCGACCTAAAATTCCAATTTTAAATTTGAAGTTCACGTTTACGCGAGCGTTGCGCGTGAACGCTTGAACGGATAACGATGTCCAACGAACTCGTCCTGGGCATTGGTACGATTAACATGTCTAAACGTACTACTGTGTTTATACATAACTATTTATATTATTATCTGGATTTAACAAAATTATTAACGTATATCGTCATCTTGATTATATTTCTGTTTTATTTCTTCCTCGATGTAATATGGTTTCAATTTGGGATTCCGCTTTATCCAATAATATAATGAAATGTTTCACTTGACTAGGAGAGATAGAATTTCTCCGTAAGGGGCTTTGTTTTTGGAAAAAGGTAGTGATATTCACCAAGCTTTTGCCATATTTGATTCACTGGGTGTGCGCTATGCTGCCGGCTGGACAATCCCAGCATCAGACTACCACTTGGTATATACCACAATTGGCATAAAATCATTGTTACAATCACTCAAAGACAATATGCCGTTTTTCCCGATGATCACCCACGACTGGGCAATTGGCAAGAAGATAAGCGTTTTACACATGGCTGTCTAAACCGCGACTGAATCGGTAATTTCGTCCTTCCATTTATAAAAAACCGCTAGTAGGACATGTTTGTTATCCTTATTCTGCCGAAGCTAGTTGTATTAATTAAGGCTAAATTGGGGATTGACTTTTTTGGGGGACTGAAAAACCTATTATATTTTTCTCGTCTTTCTTCTTTGTTTATGGTTCTGGAAGTTTGAATATTTCGCACCAAAAATATACAAGTTTTTAACCTTTTTTATACTTATTTTGACATGACTACTAGAGGCCATAAACCAATAAGTACAATTAACTAATACATTCATATTATTTAAATAATTAATTATGAACTTCATGAAATATTCATTGATGAACACGTATGTTGGTTCGCAAAATTATAATATATAGATAAACAGCGAAACGGAAATAAAAATATTTCCTGATGTCTGAAATGGGTTTCTGTCCTTGAATTTTTGAAATCGGAGACATACAAAATTTTCGTTTTTCAGAACGATCACATAGCTTCTGTTGCCTTTGATAAGCTCTGAAGCAAAATCAGTTTAAAAAATAATTTTGGAGAGAGTCAAAAACTGTTTTAATTTAAATTAATACAGTTATAGTTAAAATATCCAAATTGTCATTAAAATATATCGAAATGTTTTCCTGCTAATAAAACAATATAAATTTCGTCGTAATAATATAATAAATATAATATTTAAAATAGTTTAAAATGAAAACTGTTTGAAGTGCTCAAATGAATTTTCCACTTCAGTCTAGTAGCATTTGAAAGTTTACGATAGATTTTCCAGTCTAGTTGTAGAAATTGTTGAAGAGCAAATAATAAATAACTTCTATCTCTAAATTCGAGGTAGAATATAAATGGTTTTATTTTTATGCTAAAACGTTTTGGGTTGATATAAAATGCTATTGGTCTGCTTTAGCTTACAGTAGACGAGTTAGTCTTTGAAGTAATATATTTCATCTCTTCATACTGGTAGATATTTGTATACCGGTATATATTAATTCATTATGGAAGTAAGGGCATTGCACAATCTATGTATTAATTTTTTTCACTGAATAATTTAATATTACATTACGCGTCTTGTGCGGAAAACAGCATTTTGAATGCGAGTGTGGAGTTTGCACCCGAGCGACATCGAGGGTAGTAAAACCACACTAGCAAAGCAATAGCGGCCTTTACACTTGGGCGCTTTCCTGCAGGATATAGAGCAACAAACGGGAAAGAGCACCAGTGTAAAGCCATGCACTGGAGTGAGGCAATGCAGTGGAGTGCAAAGGCAATGCACTGCAGTGTAAAGGCAATGCACTGGAGTGAGGGATTACGCGTGCACAGAGACGCATGTATCACCGCGCGTAAGTCAACTTAGTGTAAAGGCGACAGCGAGCTTTACCACAGGCCTGCCGTGTTCTTTAAATTTACTCCCACTGCGCCCCCTAAAACTGTTGGTCTGACGACCACTCCACGCTCCGAGGATTGTGTGTGGGATTCCTCTTTACACATGCGTTCTTTCCGTCGCGCCAACACCGGCCACGCTTTCCTGTGGGAAAGCGCGTAATCACTTTTATAGCTACCAAATCTTTCCCACACGATTACTTGCACGGTTTTACTCGCGCTAAATCCAAGGTTTCAAGCCCGCAGGAATGACCGTATGTGTAAAGGCCGCTTATATGCCGTTTTCGCACGAGTTGCGTACCGTTGTTTATCTACGATTGTTGGATTTTAATAATAAATAGAGAAAAAAAATTAATAAACTTCCTGTATGTAAGTTCGTATTTCTCTTTTGATAAAGATGACATTAATTTACTAGTTGTATTTTGTGCCGAATTAATTATTTCGGGAGGCGTATTATTCTCCTCATTTTCGTCATAATCACTTATAAATCACTCATTGTTTTTCACTAAAAACTCGATATAAACAGTTACTTTAATTGAACAAATAGAAAATTAGTTTTGTTAAATGTAAACAAACTCGCTCGCCTCTAATCGTGCGTTAAAGTGAAGAATTCTTTTTTTACCGCACTAGGGTGGAAAAAAGAGGAATTATGAAACACGCATGCGCAATGAATACAACTACGTAAAGGATCACTTTCACACATCTGAACAGAGATACAATGTTTATATTTCGTATCAATCGTGGATAAATTAAAATGTATTTGGTATTTTTCGACAACCCATGCCTAGAGAATTCAATTAATCAAATTAATAAATGTTTAATTAACCCTTGATTTAAGTTTAATTAACCAGTGTACTGAAAAATAAATGAAGCTATTTCTGCATTACAAGTTACTTAATTGTACAAAGCTGATTTTCGACGAGTCTCATTGTTTACTGATCTATCATCTTTCAAGACAAATTCTGCATAAATATGACAACCACGAATTTCTATGCAAATTATCATCACTATAATTTGCTCTATATTGCCCTATTATCATTAAAAGAAATCGGTACGCCGTTATCTCGGGGTATGATTTTTCTGAACATGTATGCCAAATTTCTTCAAAATCGGCCCAGTAGTTTAGGCTCCAGGCGTCTGCACAGACGACAGACGACAGACAGACAGACATTTTTTAAAAACCACTTTTTTGGACTCAGGGTACCTCAAAACGTGTAAATCCATCAAAATCTCAAAATAGAATTTTCGCGCCATCACAATACTTTCTCTTTATATGAGAAAGTAAAAAACACTGGTTTACACTTTTTACTTTCTCATATAAAGAGAAAAGTATTGTTATGGCGCGAAAATTCGATTTTGAGATTTTGATGGATTTACACGTTTTGAGGTCCCCTGAGTCCAAAAAAGTGGTTTTTAAAAAATGTCTGTCCGTCGTCTGTCGTCTGTCGTCTGTGCAGACGCCTGGAGCCTAAACTACTTGGCCGATTTTGACGAAATTTGGCATACATGTTCAGAAAAATCATACCCCGAGGCGAAATCGAGAAATGAATTTTAGCTCCAAATTTGGGGGTGCTACCCCCCAAAAACTCTGAAAAAACATGAAAAAAAAATATTTCTCGAAAACGGTTCCGACGATTTTGATTAAAAAATTCTAAAATGTAGTCCATTTAAATACGGATCCAACTATATAAGCAGTTTTCCCGGGAAAAATCTAGTTCCTGAGAAAATAGCTTAAAACGTGGATGGAGAGATCCCGGGTTCGATTCCCCGCCCTGGAAAAGTTATTTTTATGGTAAATTTTGATATAATTTTCAATAATAATTAAACGTACTTAAAAAAACTAATAAATGGAAAACATTGGCTAAGTAATTATGAACTTATATATGAGAAAGTTTGTCTGAGTTGTCTCGGACCGATTTTTTTGTGTGTGGTTTTACCATTTTCCCTTTTCTATTGTTGTGGCCCCAGTTTCTATATTTAAGGTCCAAGAAATATACCTTGACCTTTAAATTAAGTTTATTTTGAGTTTCCGAGAGCGATTTTTTAATTATTAATTTGAAATTAATAAAATACATCTTCAATATAAAGTCGCATAATTATTCATATCTTTCCATTATTCTGGAAATGTTGAGAGAAAGTTTCCGATAAATAGGAATAGAAGAATCATGATTTACGTAACCGTTACTCAATAATACAAAAGTCACTGTCACGTAATCAACATTGGGAGAATATTATTTGAATTTTCCTGCCGAGGGTTCAAGAAACGTTCCAGTTGCCCGTTGATTAAATAATTCTTGAATTAATACTCAAGAATTCTATACCTAAATCAGGAATTCTACCTTCTCGTCTTCAATTATAAGCAACTCCTATCAAATTCCATCTAGATCTTTTGTACTTGATACTATTTGTTCGGAAACAAGATGGAGAGGAAGTCTTTGGAGTTCAATGTTCAAACACGTTACCTTAGTAACCGTGTTCCAATAGCACGATTACATAAGACACGTTTTCTCTTCAAGAGAAGAGAATAATAATTTTAACGGTAATATTGTCTGAATAATGAGATGGTGGGGGTCCTGTAGTTGAAGAAACAAAATGTCGATTTTTTTTTTCGAGTTATGGAAGTGTGAAAAAATAATGATGGAAAAATTATGTAATGATAACGGAATCCAATTTTTTCTCTTCTTACAACCAAAGAAGTTTATAAAAATCAAAAATATAACTCTTATTCTTGCTTGTTCCCCCCTCTTTGCTTTGCTTGTTTGACGGAAAATCTTATTTGTAAAAACTCAATTTATAACGCCAAACTTTATTTCTTCTCGTTTCTTTTTAATGAGAGGATTATTTTAAAACATATTGTCACGGTTCGCTTCTTTTTCTTGTTAGGGTCCGTATTTAAGAGAGAGGACCCTTTTGTGATTTTCTGTCTGTCTGTCTGTAACGCACTTGGTGTCTGAAAGCACCCAGCACAAAAATTTTTTATTAGTTGTTATGTTATGTGTAATAACCCAAAACAAGATATATTACGGGGAAGCCCTGAAATATCTTCTTTCAAAAAGTATAGGGGTAAAAGTTTAAGGAGGGGTTAAGTTTGACATTTGTGTGGGATGTTAAAATGTAACAGGAGAACGCCCTGAGTACTAACATTTATTTGTTTTTGTACCAATTCATCTTTGCGGCATGTGTCCTTGAAAAGTGTGTTTTTTGTGTCCTCATATTTATTATTATTAACGAATACACCTAAAACAAATCAGTTCTGTAGTCAAAAGTAAAAAGAAAGGCGTTAAGTCCAAAAAAAGTCAAACCATTTTTATTCATTTTTTTTTAAATTAGCGAAAAAATACCTACAGAATATGGTATAAAGGAGGTAATTCTAGCCTGTTTTGTTTATGAAATATCGAGCTTAATGAAATGAACACCTGGTTTGGGCAAAGACAATGGATATACCCTGCCATCAAGATCTATAATGATCTCCCTGAGAATTTAAAAAAAAATAATATGACACGAGATACTTTTAAAATAAGACTAAAAGCATATCTATTAAATAATCAATAGAAAAAATATAACATCAGAAAAATTAAAAAAAAAGACAAGAGAATATTCTTAAATTTAGTAATATAATAAAAAAAATAATAAAAAATGACAATTATATAATGATTATTAAAAAATAAGTAAAGTAGGCTGCAAATTATCCAGAATAATAGAACATAAAAAATAGCTACAGTAATAAAATGGCGCAGAGACAGATTCCTCTCTACAACGCAAGGCAGATGGATACCCTAAAGTAGAGACTTCCTTGTATCATTACTTCTATGTAAAGAAAAATATATTCTTTTTGTGTTATATGTTGTAATTATATTCTTAAATTTAATTACGAAAATTTAAAAAATAATTATATTTTAGACCAAGTATGAAGGGGTTAAGTAAATTTAACGCCTTTGTACATTCTCTGATGAGATATCTTATTTTAGTATAAAGAGCATAAGTCAACTGATAATCAAAATAGGGTTGTTGGTTATTAATATATATATCTATACTTAATATAGAATTAAAATACGTTATTCTAGCTTATTAATGTTGATAATACACTATTAATGAACAACATATAAATTAATATAAACCATCTTAAATTTTACGAATTTTGGTCCAAAGGAGTTGTCAGTTAGCTATGTGGTCCAATGGGGTGAAGTGAGGGTTTTTTTTCTAAACTTTTGATCATATGTACGTAGCTGTGTGTTAAAGGAATAATGATCTAAGCTTGTGGATCCAACACAGTATACTTTGAAGAGGATGAGGATTGCATTGTATAATTTGTAAGCATTCACAATTTTTTAAAATTGTTAAAAGTTTGTTTTTACTCTCCTGAAAAGTTGCAATTTTGGACTTAACGCCTTTTTGGTTTTGACTACAGATATTCTTTGTCTAAAACACTCTATTCTTTGTTTTACATTCTATTCTTTGTATAAAAACAAAAAAGGCCGATTATGATTGTTAACGAACTCGTTCTATTTCTTTAATTACCTACGGACTTTGTTATCTAATCTTTTATTTATCTAAAATCTAATTTATATTTTAGATAAAATGCTATTTGATGAGACAAATGGTTAAAAGTTGAATTTAGTCATTTCTCTAGGTTTTAGAGACAGCTTTGTTATGATAGGTGAACATTTTATCAGTAGATTTCTTTATCTTGTGTTTGCTTCCGAGCTTACCGAAGGTAACGAAAGCTACGCGATCGTTCTAAAGAACTAAAACTTTTTAAGTCTCCGATTTCAAAAATTCCTAGACAGAAATCCGTTTCAGACATCAGGGAACATTTTTGGTTCCATGTCTGTCGGTCTATTTTTACGAACCAACATATCTAAAAACTACACGTCCGATTTTAATGAAATTTGGATGGTGGATCATGATTAGCCCATTGTTGGTTTCATATAAGTTTTAACCTTCTGCGCTCATTTGTTTATCTTCCGCATGCACCCAAACATAATTTAAATAAATAATGTTAAACATTTATTTACACCTTCATAAGTACTTGTCTGATTTGTATGAAACTTTTATAGCTTATCGAAAGTAACCCGCAGATAGCCCCAAGTTACTTTGAACTGTCTGTCTACGTCTGCGTTCTTTAACTTTTGCTAAATTATTTGTAAAAAAATAAAAACAATTTTTACAGATTATAAAAACGGGGGAAACAAACAAATTAGACAATAATGAAAGCATAAAATCAATAAAGTACGTAATAGGATGCGAGGAAGCTATGTGCCGCACCAATTGGCTGTCTTATTATTTATTTATTTTTTTTTTTTAAATATTAACACAACTAGATTTATATTTTTGATTCTAGAGTACTCTCTTTGTGTAAAGGATATAAGTTAAACTTAACTGACTTATTGCTCTTAGTTCTAGCTCTTAGCTCTTATTTCTCTATATTTGACAAGTATAAAATGTTTAACACTATTAGAGTCTTCTTTTTTTTATTTATAGATAAAGATCTATTTACAAACGTTGAAAGCTGAACTTATCTTACTTATTACTTTTAGGGTTGTTTGTGTGAATTTGTGTATATGTTTATATACAGGGTGGTCCAAAAGTCTCCCCCCCCCCCCCCCCTCTTAACATTTGAACGGTTTGAGATAAATTAATGAAACTTGGGGGATCTCTACCATGCAAAGGGAAGTTTGTTTTCATGCAATCACCCACTAGGGGCAACCACCCACTTTGCCCCCAGGCCACCCAACTTCAAAATTGCAAATTGGAGCGTATATTTTTGATAGCATATTTGGTTTCTACGGTGAAAAATAATAAACTTTTACTTGAAACTATCTTTTCTATCTCCAATATTTTGCCCCCTACAGGGGGGCAAAGATAGCAAAATAACCCTTCCGAAATAGTAAAAAAATAACACTTCGATCGTTATAAAATCTAAACGGTTTGAAATAAAGTCATGGAACTTGGGGGATCTGTACCAAAAGGGAAGTGTTTAATCATCCACTCGCGTACTAAGGGAAACATCCATTTTGCCCCCAGGCGCTGAAATCTACGATTTTTATACCTTTGCCCCCCTATAGGGGGCAAAATATTAGAGGTAGAAAAAAAGTTTGAAGTAAAATATTTTTATTTTTTGCCGTAGAATCTAAATCTGCTATCAAAAATATACATTAAGTTAGGTGAATTTAGGTGAAGTTAGGTGGTCTGGGGGCAAAATGAGAGGTTGCCCCTACAGCGCGGTTGCATGAAAACAAACTTCCCTTTACACTTTAAGTTTCATTAATTTATCTCTAACCGTTTAGATTTTACAACGTATTATCGGTAGGGTAATTTTGCTATCTTTGCCCACCTATTGGGGGCAAAATATTGGGAATAGAAAAAAAAGTTTCAAATAAAAGTTTATTATTTTTTACTGTAGAATCAAAATATGCTATAAAAAATACTTGAAGTTAGGTGGCCTGGGGGCAAAGTAGATGCTTGCCCCCCAGTGGGTGATTGCATGAAAACAATCTTCCCTTTGCATGGTAGAGATCCCCCAAGTTTCATTAATTTATCTCAAACCGTTCAAAAGTTAAGAGGGGGGGGGGGGGGGTTTGGACCACCCTGAATATATATATATATATATATATATATATATATATATATATATAGAGAGAGAGAGAGAGAGAGAGAGAGAGAGAGATTAAGATTAATTAATGATAATTTTTCGATTAATTTAATATTTCATTAATAATACGAAATTCATTATTAAATGGATGAAATGTCGTGACATTTCATTGGAAAAGCTACTTTTATTTTAACTGGAATTATACACTCTGTGGAAGTTAACTAAATAGCTATTTTAGTGATGTACAAATTCAATATTTTAATTATGTATAGGTTTTTTTTTTTTTTTTTTTTTTTTTTTTAATATATATACTAGTGTATATTTATTTAAAATTCGATAAGCTATTGTTGTTGCGATGATTGAGAAGACTAGAATGAAAAATCGCTCAAGACAACTCAGACAAAAATTCTCATATACGAGTTAATAATTACATAGCCTAGAATTTTCCATTTATTAGTTTTCCAGTTTTCGTAGGTACATTTAATTATTATTGAACATTATATTAAAAATTATCATAAAAATAACTTCTCCTCGGCGGGGAATCGAACCCGAAGCTCTCTCCGTCCGCGTTTAAAAGCTATTTACTAAGGAACTAGATTTTTCCCGGGAAAATAGCTTATATCGTATAAAAATCGCATTTAAATGGACTTCATTTTAAAACATTTTAATCGGAATCGTTGGAACTGTTTTAGAGAATTTTTCATTCTTTTTTTCAGAGTTTTTGGGGGGTAGCGCCCCCAAATAGGGGGCTAAAATTCATTTCTCGATTTCGCTTCGGGGTATGATTTTATTTTTCTCAAGATGTATTACAAATTTCGTCAAAATCGGCCAAGTAGTCTAGGCTGCACTCGTCTGCAGAAACGACGAGTATTTTTTAAAAACTACTTTTTTGGATTGAGGGAACATCAAAACGTGTAAATCCATCAAAATTTCAATTTTCGCGCCATCACAATACTTCCTCTTTATATGAGAAAGATTAGTAGTTGCATGTCACTGAACGATGTTAATGACAGACTCAAGATAGCTCTTTAACCACTGTTACTTACGCTATGACCCGTTAAACATGATATTTTGTAGACAGGTTCCTCCTCTATATAATATTTAATATTGCTATTAAATATTATGTTTATTTATAATTCTCATATATCTTATATTCTTTATAAATAGTTAAGTGGGCCTGTTAATTTGTTTGAGGACGCTAATCTCTAAAACTACTGGTCCAATCAGAATAAAACTTCCCTTGGATCGTCTAAATTGTCATTGATGTTTAGAACCTGTGTTTTGCCTCTACCTTCTCTGTTTAGACACCTATTACCGTTATTAGCATTACCAGTAAATATAGCTGTACTGTGAAAAATTATTTTAGCTTCCTAAAATATCTCAAATCCTTAGATTTGTGCCCTTACTAAAGTTCATTAGTTTAATTAAGCTTAACATTTTGATTAGTAGCCGCACTTTTTTTGTCACTTAATCGAATTGATTGCTTAGATTTCTGTGACCAGACTTCACAACTTGACCTGTAATATTGAAGTTAGTGTGAGTAATATACGTACGATATATCTTTGGTTTGGCCTAACCAATGTTTAAATTATAATTACGGTCTGCTAGTGAAAAAGGTTGTCGATCTCCCTGCTCTAGGCTTCATGAGACCTTTTGTGGTTAATTTTTAACTAACAAACTTCTGTGGCGCAACAGCCTGTGGAGGGCCTAGACCTGCCAAGTGACTAATACAACTGTATATGTTATGGATGACACGGGGTTTAAGTGTCGCTCTGTCAGGTGTATAAACCTTAAAATTTGCAAGACAACTGTATATGTTATGGATGACACGGGGTTTTAGTGTCGCACTATAGGTGTATAAACCTTATAATTTGCAATACAACTGTATATGCTATGGATGACATGGGGTTTAAGTGTCGCTCTATCAGGCGTATAAACCTTATAATTTGCAATACAACTGTATATATGTTACTCGCCGGCGTCAGCTGGCCTACGGCCAGCTTTTGCCCGTCGAGTGGCCAGGTAGATATATGCCAGGTACTTGTATATAGTAGTTGGTACTTGTAAGATCTGGTAATGTTGTAGGAGGTTGTGGGATATTGTAGCCATCAGGTGGGTTAATTATACTGTTATAATTCCCAGTCTATAAATGACAAAATAAACAAACGATAAAGCAAACAAAGAAACAAAGTATGAAAGCTATTAACGTCTAGAGGAGCTGAGCTAGTATCTTTGAAGTTGTAGAGCGGATTGAGTAAGGTGGGGTGACAGGAGCGACGGGAGAGGATGGGAAGATCGGACATATTCCCGTCTCTGTCTCTTTTTATGGCGCGGCACTATTAAAGTAAATATGTATTTAATAACTTTGGTACTAACAAACATTTTTCGGAGAAACAATGCATCTAACTTGCGCCAAATGTGGTGCACATATAATTAATTTAATAAACAAATAACCCAGCAACCAAATCGTAAAACTGCTATAAAAACAGTTTTTTTTTCAATTTTACCCCCCTCAAAACTAAAAATAACACAAAATAGAACATAACAAAAATTAATCTGCTATTCAAGAGCTTTTCAGCGATATAAATAATATTATAAAAGATTAACTTTAACATTTGTATCCCTGTACTCTAAGGTACAAAAAAAAAAAAAAAAAAAAAAATGAAGGGACATTAATTTAACTAATAAATAAATATAAATAAAAAAAACCTAATAAAAAAAAATTATTTAAACCCTTCAACCTGCAAGAAAATTATAAATCGGTACAAAAGTTCGAGTACAACATTTTTAAAAAATAAACAAATATAATAGCTTTAATGTACAAATCAAGGCCTTTCAAATGATATACAATACAATATTAAAAACCAAAAAAGTGGTCACGTGACCCGGTACACAGAAAAACGTTTAGTCTCAAGCTTTCAGCAAATTGGATGAACTATTGAAATATAAGAGCACATATAATAAATTTAATAAAATATAATTTATAAAAAAAAAAAAAAAATCGTAAAAATCGCTATAAAACAGTTTTTTAATTTTACCCCCCTAAAAACTAAAAAAATACCACAAAATAGAACGTAACGAAAATTAATCCACTATTCAAGAGCTTTTCAACGATATACATCACATGATAAAAGATTAACTTTGACATTTGTACCTCTGTACTCTAAGGCCTAAGGTACAAAAATTATATTTTAACGAAAACAAACAATGCAAAAGGGCATTAATTTAACTAATAAACAAATATAAATAAAATAACCTAATAACAAAAAATTATTCAAACCCTTTAACCTACAACAAAATTAAAAATCGGTACAAAAGTACGTGTACAACATTTTTAAAAAATAAATAAATATAATAGCTTTAATGTACAAATCAAGGCCTTTCAAATGATATACGACACAATATTAAAAACCAAAAAAGTGGTCACGTGACACGGCACACGGGAAAAAGTTTATTCTCAAGTTCTCAGCAAATTGGATAAACTAATGAAATAAAATATACTCAATTTAAAGAGCATTAGTGTGAGTTTTAAGAACCCTCATCAGAAATAAAATCGGTCTACAATTGTAAAAAATATGGTCATTCAAAGTCAAAAATAGAAAAAAATAAAAACAAAAAAATGTCAAAATAAACACTATTTAGGGTACAACCGATAGAGATACGACAAAAAGTCAGAGAACCAAAGTTGTAGATCTTTTAAAATCAGTTACCGCTGGTGCTATCTGTTTTCCAATACGACTTACCGTTCAGCCGTAACAAGCCCCAAAACAGCTTAAAAATCAAGTCGGCCATTTTTATTTTTTTAGGGGGGGAAGGAGTGGGAAAAGTAAACTTTTTATAATTATTTTGGTTCACAATATAGACATTGCGCGTCGAATGGCGCAAACCTCAAGTCTCTAGCTCTTCTGGAAGTGGGTAAACATTAATGTCAGTGAGTGAGTGAGTGAGTCAGTTAGCCTTGCGGCTTTATAGTATATAGATGGATGACACGGGGTTTAAGTGTCGCTCCATCAGGTGTATAAACCTTATAATTTGCAATAAAACTGTATATGTTATGGATGACACGGGGTTTAAGTGTCGCTCCATCAGGTGTATAAACCTTATAATTTGCAATACAACTGTATATGTTATGGATGACACGGGGTTTAAGTGTCGCTCTATAGGTGTAAAAACATTATAATTTGCATACACTACCAGCAAGTCGGCCCTTCACATATGCGGCTACCCATTTACATGATAATCCTGAATTAACTTTATTGATAGCAGAATCAACAGCTCTTTTAACAATAATGAAAGCAAGTTCCTATGGGAGAGCCACCAGGTGCTATTTAGTCTAAACTAGGTAATGCCATTTCTTTTCAGCCGATGTCCTTTTTATTTTGGGTCGTTTTCAGAGTTTTAAAATTGGGTTGAAAATAGTGAAAAGAGGTTCCAAAGAAAACCAATTTTGTACATTAAGTTTTTTGAATGTTCTATATTTCTCGCTTAAATTAAATAAAAAATAAAAATAGAAATAGAAAAAATAATATTTATGATTTCTAATTTGAAGTTTTTTTTAAAAAAAAGAATTTAAAGCAAATAACATTATTATTTTTTTTTTTTTTTTTTTTTAATAAAAACTTAGCCTATTTCCAATTCAGATATTTTAAGATAAGAATTGATATTATTTGTAGAAAAAAGTATTTTCCTTTTTTTTTTATAAACATTCGATATTTTATTTCGTTTTTATATTACTTCTGTGCTTGTGTAGGTTGGTATGTATGTTTATATAAGTTAGAGAATGTCAAAATATAATCAAAACCAATAGAGTTAAAAGAAAAAAAAATGTTCCGAATTTTTTCCTTCTTCAAACCTTTGAATTCTTGAAAAACTCACTAATGAACTCATATTTTTTTCCTAAAACGTTTTTTTCTCCTTCTTGAACAAGTTGAGAAGAAAATATTTAATTTTTTCCCTCCTAACTTTTTCTCTACCTATTTTAAATTTCTCTTTTCCCTTAAGAAAAAAAGAGAAAATATTCGATCAATAATCAAAGGTAAAATAACTTTTTTTTGTGAAAATGTTATTTGTGGAGTTTTTGGATAGAAGCTTGTATTTCGTCGCACCTTCCGGAGGGAAAAAAGATAAATATAATAAGGTAAAAAAATGTATATTAGAAAGGAAGGACTTTTTTTCGTTTTGTGCAATATTTAGAGAAAAAAAAATAGCGTGAGAAAGAAGTTATCGACTTTCTGATAAGATATTATAAAGGAATTTTCAATTTTTTCTGTATAATGAGTCTAAAAATATAATTTTAACAATTTACATTACAAGTTTAAATTATTATATATTTTCATCATTTTCCGGCGATTGCCTTCTACTGATGCTTAATATTAAATGTTCTTATGATTGTTAATAATAAATATATTTCTTTTTTCTGGGTTATGAATATCTTATTAAAAAATAATAAATTTTACTGTTCGTATTTTAACTTTTGTTTCATAAAGACATGTTATGTAGTATATTAAAAAAAATCCCGTTAAGTACTTGCCAGCAAGCTACTAAAAGGTTTTCTTCGGTCATAAAAATTCATATTTCCTACTTTTTTTTTTTTTTTACTAAAATATGTATAAAAAGTTGCACTTTGGGGGAGCAACCTTAGGTATGAACTTATTTGGTTCTTTTAGGGGTAAAATGACCACCATTTTGGAAACGCGATTTATATTTGTGATCTACATTTCAATACCTTTAAAATGGTACCCCACTTAAAAATTACAAAAAATAATAATTTTGTGTCACCATACTTACGGTCACCTAAATTTTATAAAATTTGACTCTTTTAAATTAACTCCTGGAAATATCAAAATATTATTGGCCCACAAAGGTGTATATATATATATATATATATATATATATATATATATATATATATATATATATATATATATATATATATATATATATATATCAGCAATGTAAAACCGTGTTTTTGCACACTGCAACTACACAAATTGTGTATATATATATATATATATATATATATATATATATATATATATATATATATATATATATATATTGTCGCCATATATATATTGTGAAATTGTCGCCGCTTTAGAAATTTGATATATATTCTATATGAACCTAAAATGTATAGGTATTCTATATAAACCTAAAATATATATTTTATATGAACCTAAAATGTATATTCTATATAAACCTAAAATATATATTCTATATGAACCTAAAAATTTCTAAAATATCATTGGCCCACAGAGATATATATTTATGTGTATTTTTTTCCTCATTTTTAGGACTTGTCCTTATGGAGTAGCTGAGGAGGGGGAATTTTTTTTTGGGGGGGGGTTGTTTTGTTAATTTTGGGGGCAATGTGGCCGTAATTTTGGAAACCCGATATATATTTGTGATCTTTATTTCAATACCTTTAAAATTACACTTAAAAAAATATATACTAATTAAATTAAATATACTAATTTGGGAGTAGTGAAGTTCGCAAAATTTTTCCTGTTTTGGACAAAAATGTTTTAGTTGTATAGTAAATTTCAAATCTTTAGCTACAGTAGGTCGGGGATATATGATCCAATATGCAACGTTACTGACAGACGAACTACCAAAAGCATAAGGGTTTCTAGCATGACCTCGAAACCCTAATATACAATAATCTGCCCATAAGTGTGGGCACATAGCTATCTCTTGTCCTATCGCGTACTTAAATGATGTTTAAATGTGTCAAAATGTTTTGTTTTTTTTCTTTTACACGAATATATGTACTGTTTGTTTTAAAAAAGACAAGTATAAAGAATAATACAAATTGGATTGTATGACTTTTTATCTTATAAATAAATATTCACCACTGCATAATTGCCGATAGTTGTAATGACTTTTCCACTCCGATTGATTTCTTAAAAAGCCGTGTAAAGTGTAAAGGGCTTTTTGGATATCGATAAGTGCACATCCGTGTCAAGTGCTGTTTGTAGAGTGAAGTATAATGGAATTTATGGTTTAGTGGCATTAACAATTTAAGTAGAATTATTGTCATTGTCACATCTTTCAACCAATGTAAAATCTTATGTGATGTATAATTTATATATTCTATGAAATTTATAATTTTGACTCCTCTATTATACTTTTGCCCACTCTAAACCCTAGAATATATATACGGCTAGAAAACCTTTTCCTTATTTGCCTTCATTTTGAGTAATTTTATTAACATTCCCCCCGTGGAATAATTATTTTGAAAAACCGGCTCTACATAATGACCAAATACAGTGAGTGTAAACAAATTTATTCTATAAGTTATTAAGATACTACCAGATCCATCCTACAATTAGGAGCCCTTTCATGTTACTTTTTGCATATGCGATAAATCTGATGCATATTTATTTATATTATTTAGGGATATTTATTATTGTTATAGTTTACCTGATTGTTACCTTCGTAACAGTTACATTTTATATATGAATCATATTGTTTTAAAATTGACCAGGGTGACAAAACTACTAAAGAAACAAATGTGCGTATTAAAAGCACATTTTACTAATTTATTTAAATCTGATAAATTATTAATATTAACTGAAGTAGATAAAAGATTATCAATGTTTGAGGAGAACTGGATACATTTTTTACTACATTTTTATTAGCTTGCAATCTTGTTTGTTTGTTTGTTTTTCCGGTACAAATCTGGCAATCGATTTCTAACTAACTTCCCGAATAGCTAGACATTTGAAACTTTTAGCATAGCTCAGAACACGATGACAATGCATTATTTTAATACTTTTAGCCATCTTTCAGCAGAATTTAATTAGTTTTTAGCAAATTTTGCTGTGCGGAAAGTTAGTTCGGAAAAAATCCGCAAGTTATTTTATTTGTTTTGCCATATCCAATATTTACGCAATCTTCATTTTGACGGGTCTCAAATTTGTGATAATAGATAAACATTGAATGACAGCAAAACAGGAAATATCGATTATATTATTTCAAATATATCGATGGCATGCTTTAGATTTGGTGTTGGGGAGATCCGTTGTACAAAGATTTATCCTTTTATATAGGTTTAAGATCAGCTCTCTGGATGGTTGTCATTAATGTGAAGTAAATAAATTCGGAACTATTTTTTTTCACTATCATTATATATTATATAACAATAACAATTATATTATCAACATTACATACGATTCAACAGAAAATTTAAAAACGTAGTATATAAAAAGTTATTTTTATCTTGAAATGATTAAATATTCAAAACAAAATTGATGCCCTAACTAAGGATGAAAAGGAATTGGATACAGAAATTAAGTACCGAGATGAAATAGAAGAATCTTATATTATAATAAAAAACATTGCAACCGAAATTAGAAATAATTTAGCAGAAGAGGAGAGACGACTCTGCGGTTGTCATGATAACCACAATGTAAACAAAGAACTTTCCGTTGGTGGAAATATTCATTTCACGCTATATAATAAAAATGAAACATTTTCAAATATTACAACAAGGCTAAACTTATAAATTTAATTGAAGGGAATTTCTTTGAATAAAATCTCTTATTTTTTTTACATGCCTTGAGTCCTGCATTACATCAGAAAATATATGAAAATATATAACTGGCCGCTCAAAACAAACAGCTCGAGATGGTATAAACTGACTTTAGTTAAATAACTATGTCGACCCGAAACATTATTATATGGATAGCTCAGCACACCTTTATCTCTCATGTTCAGAAACTCGGAGAATCCATTGTAGATTTCCCTTTAATTTAAAACAGCTAACCAATTACTGATTTTGGTAAGTCTGTTTTATAATTTTTTTTAACATACCATTTTATTCGTAGACTGACAGACTCAGACATATGGACAAACTTCTCCAAGAAACAAAGAAAATGCAATTTAATGAAATAGTAAAGTTAGCCCAAACTATAAACATGTCGAAAACAGAAAATACATCAATTCGGAACACTTATAATACAAAACAAAATATTAATGTAATTAATAGACTAAATAAATAAATAATAAATCAATAATAAAACAAACAATCAGATAATACAATTTCTTTGTGCTAGGTTAGACTAAAAGCCCCATGGTAATTGTTACATAGAAGTTCGTTCTCACTTTTCAAATTTACAAATCATTTTGTTATGCAGATTATAGATTACATTTTTTTTTTTTCATTCGTAGAAAAAATACGCTTTTTAGTCACCCTTACTTATGTTCTTCTTGTAAATTTTCTCTTTTATTTTAACGTTTAATCTATTATCTATAGATACTTCAAATTTTATTCGGGGTGACAATTATTCTGTTCGAGTTAGTTACTTTTAATAAAATTAGTTCCTTTTAATTTAAAGGCATTCGGTCGATGTCTTATAGGAAAATTTGAACCTGAATATTATAAAATAAGAATATAAATATTTTAGTTGTAGTATTTAATCTAATATATTTTGAAAATCAATTAATTCTCGAAGTGAATATATGAATGCGTTAAAATTTATGAATGTATATCTGTTATTTATTTGTTTGTTCATCTTCTCCATTGCATATTATTTATTTAGTATTCTTTACTATGACATGAACCCCTTCTCATTCACTTTGAAATGTTTTAGTCAACTTTATACCGTAATTAAGATAATAGTTATACTTTCAACTCCCTCTCTACCCTTCGTTGGGGAAATTTCTCAAAGGATAGTCGGAAATTGTTATGAAGGGTTACCAGACTAGAATATTTATGGATGAGCAAAAAAGTTTCAGACTTGAAAGTTTTCAAAAGTTCTATCTCGCTAAACCTGAGAGCAAAGTGTCCATAAATAAATAAGTAAACGCATGAATAAGTAAAAGCTAGACATTTTAGTTCATTTTAGGCATAGTAGTAATGGTCCTATAAACCCGGTGCCTCTTTTTTCTCACTTTAAAAACCACTGTTTACTGAAGACGACCGAATATCTCAGAATTATAAAAATCGCGATGTTTAGTTTGACACAACTGCTAAATTGGGCTTTGACATAGTACCTTTATTTTATGAAATAACTAGTTAGACTTCTATTTATTATTCTGGATAACTACGGAGAGCTTTATTTTTATTTGTTTGTTGCGTTTATAAACTAGCGTAAAGAAGCATTATAATTATTTTATTTAAGTGGGGAATACATAGATACCACAGATTTGCACTTGCCTTACTAAAAATAAAAAATAAAATGACTCCACAGCAGGTGAATAAAGCAAAAGCAGTTTTTTTTTCAAATACTGAAAAGAAACTGACATATATATGTCAGGTTTGTTATTCTTTAAACTCTACATTAATACATCCAATCTAGAAAACCAATATCGATTTGCTGAACTACTTCAATACATGATAGAACTTAATTTATTTATGTTTAGGCTGGAATGCCTCTGCTATAAATATATACATCTCATTTACAACGATTACATTCTGATCGCATCACCTTCTGCTTTCAACCTATGTGTTCGTCATGAAGATCGAAATCGTTTCATGTATCCGAATTCAAAAATTCTAATTAATTCTCTTGTTGGTTCCATATAATTTTCAATCTTCTTCGCCTATTTCTTTCTTTTCAACATTAAGGTCATTTTAACGTGGAAGATATCTTGGTACCTTCAACCTAGGTATCTTCAAAATGAATCATTACAAATATAGTAATATAAAATAAATAATAAATTAAAAAAAGGGGGAAAAAACAAATTCTTTAAAATTTAAATGAAGTAATAGTAATTTATTTACTTGCGGCAGCAAAATGAGGCATTATTGAACCGATTTCGGGCAGAGAATAATTTTACTGCCTAGGCGGTAAAAGTCTGGAAAAATTTTTACTTTTATAATGTAGGAAATGACAGTTTATACTATTATCTCTATCTTATAACATTATATATTATAGTTTAATAAGTAATATTTAATAAATAAACGTTTTAATTAAAAAATAATTTGTTTATATTTGTTAATTCTGTTAAATAAGTTCAATGATTAGTAGATCTTTAATTAAAAATATAGTAGTCACTGGCTATACTGCAGCGTCATGTAAACATTGAACATCCATAATTATTTATATTATTGAAGTCATTCTTGATTAGACTAGCTACTTTTCTTGATTTCTCCTAGTTAGCAATAGAAGATATCTTTAATACTTTAAGTAATTTGTTAGTAAAAATATAAATAAATTTTTTTTATTGCGTGCATTATTCATTCAGAAGTTATGTGTGGTATAAACGTGTGTTTTGTATTTTGTTGTTATAGATTGAGTTTGCTTATCACTTATTGGTTATTATTCCCAAGTTTCTTATTTGAACATTAATTTTAGTTAATATTTTATTATCTTTATTAATATGACACATTTATAACACAGTTATTAACTATGTTATATTAATAAAGATAACATTTTAGCAGCTTCATTTTTCTGCCGCAAGTAGATAAAATATTGTATGCAACAAGGCAGCAAAGGAAACATTTCTTCCTCGTTTATTCATTGCCTGCCTTGGCTTCGGCTCGGCAGTCAAGTAGGTAAATTACCTTAATTATCATAGCCATAGTTAATTATCATAGCCTGTCCTCGCCTTCGGCTCGGAGGCTAATCTAATCACTCGTCAGTAAAATTACACTTTGCTGCCTAGTTACATAAATAACTATTGTCTTATTCTCTTTAATTGCTTTCGAGCTTATCGAAGGTAATAGAAACATGTGGTCGTTCAGAAGAAAGAACATTTTTTTATTCAAATTTCAAATTGAAAAATTCCAAGACATAAAACCATTTCAGATACCAGAGATAGTTTTTGGTTTTGTGTCAGTCTATCTGTTTGTCTGGTATATATGTTTGTTTTTCAACAGATCTTAAAAGTAGTTACTTATCTGATTTTTAAGTTGAAATTTTGTGCTGAAATTTAGTTGTTTTTCGTAAGTAGCCGAAAGGTGGTCCCACGTTAATGTCAACCCGCATATTTCATTTTCTAAATTGGTCTGCCAATAAGTGAGGCACATAGCTTCCTCGCGACCTATTTCGTATGCTTGATTTATTTTATGCTTTTACAACCCATTATTGTCAAATTTATTTCATCACCTTCCGTTTTTGAAATCAAATATTGTTTTGAATTTTTACATTATTAAAGGTATGAATTTACCAAAATTGAAAGAGCGAACACAGTTAAAATTATTCTGGGGCTATCAGCGAGCTACTTAACTAGAACTTAATCTAGAAACCATCCAAATTTCATAAAACTCAGATGAGTGCTTTAGAGGGGCACTCTTTTAAATTGTTACCCACCTTTTTTATTTTGATATTGAAATGAATTTGGTGGGTAATATTGTGACTTATACTCAGAATATATAAAAATAATGAAAGATGTAAAGTGTGATATTGCTATTGTCATAAAGTACATTAGACTAAATGTCTCTTTGTAATAATAGTTATATACTTTGTTACCAATAATAATAATAATAATAATAACCATTTATTGCATATTTTTATAACATTAACTTACATAATTATAACACTGTACATTTATATTCACAAGCAAATCGGCACGTAGCCGTGGTTCCCCTTAAGGGGTTTGAGTTGGTCGAAGCCACTTTTCTTTCTTTCTATACATAAAATATAATTAATAAATAGTTTACCAAATACATGTAATTAATAAAATTAGATAAATATAACTTAATTTACCAAATCTTTCAATACCATACCACTAGTTATAACTTAATTTTTGAAAGAATTTATATCAAAATTAGTTAATAAATAATTTATCAAATAATTTAATAAATAATATAACAAATATAACAAATAATTGAATAGATAATTTAACAAATACTTTGATAAACAATTTAAAAATAATTTAATAAATAATTTAACGAATAGTTTAACAAATAATTTAACAACTTAATACTGGTTATAAATATTTACATTAAAGTTTAATAATAAAGTTAGTTAATAAATAATTTAATAGATAAATTAACAACTTATTTTGTTTATTTATTTTTATTACTTCTCCTTATTGTCGTATACACTTACTAGTTAAACAAGATTATTTTTTATTTAATTAAGAAATTTCATTTTCTATTTTCCTCTCAGCCAAACATCGCAGTAAATGTCGGCCATTCTCCTCCACTCTTGTCTGTCCTGAGCGACACATTGCCAGGTCTCTCCTCCACATACCTTTTTAAACTCTTCGTCCCATCGAGTTCTCGGCCTTCCTTTACCTCTTTTCCTGTCTATCGGGTAGCACTGTAAATCTTTTTTTGCCCATCTGTTATCCACACTTCTTGCTATGTGCCCTGACCATTGCCATTTTCTTCGGGTGATAATCCTTGCTATATCCTCAAGCCCTGTTTCCTTTAGCATCCATTCCACGCTCTTCTTGTCCTTAATCTTAATTTTAAGCATGCTCCTCATCATGTGCCTTTGCGTAACCCTTAATTTATTGAGGACATGACTCGATGTTACCCAGGTTTCACATGCATATATAAGTACAGGCAGGACACACATGCTCCAAAGTCTACTTTTTCTTTCCTGATTAACCCCTGATCTGAAGAGATATCTATACTTATTGTAACTTTGCCATCCGATAGCTATTCTCCTGCTGATTTCTTTATCTTCAGGATGGTATTCTGAATTAATTAGACTTCCTAAATAAATGTAATCTTTTACAACTTCAATTTCTTTGCTCATTCTATTTTCTTCTGTATTTATGGTCATGAACTTAGTTTTACTTGTATTTATTTCTAACCCGATTTTTTTTGTTTCAACCTTTAGCTCTGCAAGCATTTTTTCCGCCTCTTCAAAATTTTTCGCTATCAAGCACAAGTCGTCGGCGAATGCCAGCCTGTTCAGCCATTCTCCTTCCACTTTTACTCCATACCCCTCCCACTGTAGTTTCCGACACGCTCGCTCCAACACAGCAGTAAAAATTTTTGCGGACGGAACGTCTCCTTGTCTGGCTCCTCTTTCAACGTTCACTGTTTTCCTTTCCCTTTCGAAATTAATTTGTAGTTTGGCTCCCTCATAAATAAAATGAAATATTTTAATATAATCTTCATTTATACCTGATAGTTTGAGCATTTCTAATATGGCATGTTTATAGATTGAATCAAACGCTTGTTTAAAGTCTACGAACACAATAACTAAGGGGAAATTATATTGGTACGCTTTTCTTATTAGTTGTTTGACCGTAAGGATATTGTCTAGTGTCGAGAAGTTCTTTCTAAATCCGGTTTGAGATATGCTTAGTTCGGCTTCTAAAGACTTGTCTATCCTTTGGTTATAATTGTCATAAATGTTTTGTAGACAGTCGACAGGAGACTTATCGGGCGATAATTACTTATGTCTAGTCTATCCCCTTTTTTAAATAATAACATTAAGTGTGCAGTTAGCCATTCCGTCGGTACTTTAGTTTCATTTAAGCACTGATTGTACAGGTGTTGAAGAGCAATTATTAGAGTTTCACCTCCCGCTTTCAGTTCTTCGTATATTACATTATCTCCACCCCCTGCTTTCCCATTTTTACTTTTTTTTATTGCCCATTCGATTTCTTGTCGTAATATCTGAGGTGATTTTATTTCTTGACTATTTGTCGTTAAGTTGCGTGCTTCGATTTTTCCTTCTCCTTTATATATATTTTCAAAATGGTTACTTATTATTTCAATAATCTCTGCTTTATCGTATTTTATCGTACCGTCATTAGATTTCATCGACACTATTTTGCTCTTTCCTGCTGATTCAGATCTCCAATATTTTTTTATACTTCCACCATTTTCTATGGTTTCTTCTATTTCTTTTATTCTTTTCTCTTTGCTCCACTCTTTCATGTGATTTCTGATGGTTTTAGAGAGTTCTGCATGTTTTAATCTGTCTTTCCCGGTGTTCTTCAGTTTTCTTCTTGTCCTTAGCATTCTTGTTATTTCTTTAGGTATTTTTGTTTTTCTCTTGATAGGATTGTCTAAAACTACTTTATTTGATGCATGTTTAATAATTCTTACAAGTTCCCTCTCTGTGGTATTTATGTCTTGGTGATTTGTTTTTATTTCGTTTTTTATAAGGTTTTCAAACTTTTCTTTATTGAAGCAATTTAGATTAATATTAATATTTTTCTTTTTATTGGTATATTTCTTTTTTAATTCATCGATATAGAGGAATCCTTTTAATGGCATGTGGTCGCTTCCAATATCGACTTTACGGTTTGTTTCCACATCGTAGAATAGATTTTTCTTATTTGTTAAAAAGAAATCTATTTCGTTTTTAGTCCGGCCGTCCGGACTGACCCATGTCCACTTCTTCTCTTCTGGTTTATTAAAATAAGAGTTCATAATATAGAGCTTATTTCCTTCGGCGAATTCAATTAATCTTTTACCACGATTATTTCTGTTGCCGATACCGTATTTTCCTAAAGCCTCCGAGTTATTTTCGTTACCGATTTTAGCATTAAAATCTCCTAATATAATTGTAAACTTGCAGTTTTCCTCTTCGATAGCTGTTTGTAGCATTCTGTAGAATTGCTCCACTTCTTCCTCTTCTGCTTCGGAAGTCGGTGCATAAACTTGAATTAATTTCATTCTGCCCTTGACTCCACTATCTGCAAGACTTATTATAAGTTTCGACACTCTATGTGTGTAGGACCTGTAGCATCTAATGTCTCTTACAGTACGTTTATTCACAAGGAATCCTGTTCCTCCATTACTTCCGTTACCGTTGTAGTAAAATTCTACATTGTTTTCCAGTTCTAAGAGTCCTTCCCCTTTCCTCCTAACCTCTGAAATCCCGAATACATCCCAGGTGATATTTTTCATCTCTTCCATAAGTTCTGTAAGTTTGTTTCCATCCCTCAGCGTTCTGCAATTGTATGTATATAGTGTGAGAGATTTATTTGTTTCATTTTGTTTATTTAATTTATTTATTTTATTTTTATTAATAGTGATATGTTTTATTTTATTGATATATTGTATCTTTTTTGTTGCTTGGGCCTTCTTTTTCAAGTGTAGTAGAATTAACTGAGTTCGATAAATATGATGTTATATTTAGTTGAGCATTTTTAATATTTTTTTTCTTTTGGACAAGTTCAGATGGTGCTTTAGGGAGTCGGTTCCGAGAGCCGCAGTGATTAACATCGTCTCCGCGTAAATTTGTTTTAAAGAACAGTTAATCAAGTCCAATCGATATAATTTTTTGTAAGTTTATAGTGATTGTGTCAGTGAACATTTCTGTAAATTTTCAAGAGGATATCTTTCTCAGGGAAGTAGATATTATTTTTTTAAAAAAGGAGATTATTTCTTTGAATTAGTAAAGCATTGAAAAATCATAACGGGTAAATCCGTAAAGGAATAGTGGGGAATTTGCAATAGAGGGGGTCTGCAGAGTGGGAGTACACATGCGCATTCCAAAGACAATATTATACCACTTACGTGTTTTTGTTTACATTTACATGCAAGAATAACTCCTAAAGAAAACAAATAAATATCTATTTGAAACTATATCTCTTTAAACATTATTCATATCAGAAGAAGAGAAATAAAAACAATAATAACCTTTTACTACCGCAGTAACTTACAATCTATTATAACTAAATAATACGCCTGTTAACTCTAATTATCTGTGAGTTAAAAATAAAATTCAAGAACTATGGATGATAATATCATTAGGCAATTTAGGACTATTATAAAAGAGGAAATAGAAGCAGTGAACGAAAATATAAATAAAAGATTTGACCAAATAGAAAATAAATTTGAAGAATTTGATAAATTAAAAGAAGAAGTAACTTTCATGAAGAAGAAAATAAGAAAACTAGAAGAGGACTCAAGGAAAAGAAATATAATATTCATGGGGTTAGGGCAACTAAATAATAATAAAGAAAGAGAAAATAGAGTAATAGAGTTAATAAACAATACACTGGAAATAAACTGTCAACTCTATGATATTGATTTTATAAAGGCTATAAGAAGTTTTTACAAAGAGGATAAAATGAATAATAGTGGGCCCTTGATTGTAGGTTTTACAAGTTTTAGAAAGAAAATAGAAATTCTTAGTGCAAGACGCAAACTGAAAGGAACAGAGGTTATAATGTACGAGGACTTAGACAAAGAAACGAGAGAAGCTAGGAAAAGACTATTACCGGTAATGATAGAACAGAGGAACAGAGGAAACCATGCGATATTAAAAATGGATAAACTAATAGTCAACGGAAGAGTATGGACAGGACCTGAGTTTAATATGGAAGAAGAAGAAGAGAATGAAACCTAAGAAGAAACTAACGTAAACGGTAAGAGACATCTAGGCCCAACTCAAGCACCATCTGAACTTGTTACCAATCCTACATTTAAAAATGTCATGGATATTTATATAATAGGTGGGTAACAAACTAAAAAATCGGTCTGAGACAACTCAGACAAACTTGGCCCAGTGTTTTCCATTTATTAGTTTTCGTACATGTACATTTAATTATTATTGAACGTTTCATCAAAATTTTATTATAAAAATAACATCTCCCGGGTTTGGAATCGAACGCGGGCTCTCTCCGTCCGCGTTTTAAGCTTATTTCTCAGGAACTAGATTTTTCCCGGGAAAACGGCTTATATCGTTAGATTCGTATTTAAATGGGCTACATTATAGAATTTTTTAATCTAAATCGTCGGAACCGTTTTCGAGAAATAATTTTTTTTCACGTTTTTTCAGAGTTTTTTGGGGGATAGCGCCTCCAAATTTGGAGCTAAAATTCGTTTCTCGATTTCGCCTCGGGGTATGATTTTTCTGAACATGTATGCCAAACTTCGTCAAAATCGGCCCGGTAGTTTAAGCTCTAGGCGTCTGCACAGATAGACGACAGACTGACAGACGACAGACAGATATTTTTTAAAAATCACTTTTTTGGACTCAGGGGACCTCAAAACATGTAAATCCATCTAAATCTCAAAATCGAATTTTCGCGCCACCACAATACTTTCTCTTTATATGAGAAAGTAAAAAGGCGTATGGAGGCGCCTCTTTTACTTTATTACCCCCTTATGGTGGGTAACAAAGTAAAAGAGTACCTTTCGAGGATATAGGTGTAATTAAATTTATGATTGAGCGCATATGGAAAAAACAAAAGGGCGCAGAAGGTTGAAACCAACGAAGGGCTAATTATGACCTACCTTTTAAATCAGACGAGTAGTTTTTAAGATATCGATGGCTAAGAAGTGATACTTCGTAACTACCAAAAAAGGTGATTTTGAGGTTTTCATTATATTGGCCTTGGGAGGCTTGTCTGCATGTACTGTACGTGAGAGATCTCGTAAGTGAAATAAAAATCCTTCACATAGAAAATGGGCAGTCGTGACATATCAGATTCGCAAACTATTTTTTATGTGATAACTAGTAACTACACCTCGTATGTATTTCTGGTGTATGTGTTTTAGTGAAGGTTAGTTGTGATACCTTATATACTGAGCTCCTAATTCATAAGTGAGACCTCGTATGTGTTCACTTTATTAAAGAAGTGACATAGTGAGAACTCGTAACTACATTATTTTATGAACTGTTATAATTTGACAGTTACCAATGTTTTAGAAGGGTTACATGTTGTACAAATTTATAAAACACGTAAAAAAACTTAGTCAGTTAAAGTAAATTTATTGTTTTAAATAGTTTTTTGTTTCTCCTGTAAACCTGACACTTTGAAGATACGAGTTATCACTTCTTAGCCATCGAATGTTAGTTCACAAAATTGAGACACATACAGACACGGAACCAAAAATGTCTTGGAATTTTTGAAATCAAAGACATAAAAATTTTTCGTTTTTCAGAACGACCCCCTTCCGATACCTTCGGAGAGTTTGGAAGCCAAATTGCGGCGATCTAAACATAAAAGGGAGGACCAAATTTACTTAAATAGACTGTAACAGGTCGTAAAGATAAAACATCAATAAAGTTCGCGATAAGATGCGAGGAAGTTTAGTGTGGCACACTAATTGGCAGATTATTTAAAATTGTCTTCTCTTGCGGAATACAGTATAATACAGTGTAAGAATTATTAAAGACAAAATTATTATTTTATTTATATTGATTTTCATCATGGTAGATAAGGTAATAACTTCTGACGTTCATCTGTTCTTATTAAAATACTGGTATAATTTAATTTATTCTTCACGGTACTTCTTCATGTATATTTTATCACGTGTGTAAACATATTAAAGTCTCTCTTTCATTATTTTCTCCCTCTCTGTCTCTCTCTCTATAGATGTTCTTGTTAAAATATTTCCTTCTTCGCCTTGCCGTTGGTATATTAGGTTTAGCTCAGTCTATGAAAATCTTATTGAAGTCAAAAATCCTGATTTAGATTCCGCTGTCAAGAATTGTTGTCGGTGTTTGGCTCCTAAACGTTTCCAAAACTGTTTTTCTCTCCGGCTCAAAACCCTACGCTTTAAAATAGGACGATGTTTATGAGAAGCGAAATGCCTTAATGAAAATTCCCCGCTTTTCCTTACCCCCCTCCCTTTATATCCTTTTCCAAACACACATACTTCTTAACTACATTTACCAGTTTTCTCAAAACATTAATTAATTAAAGGGCAAATTAAATCGAACTTCTTAGCTTTCAAAAACAAACTCCACCCGCCATGAAGTTTTAGCGTCACACAAAAAGTTTGTCTTTTCATGTGCGTTATCTTTTATCAGTTTTAGCTCCTTACCAAAATACTCTAGGTAGGTAAATCCCCCTCTTTTCTTAACCGTATAATTCGTATATTTGTAAATGATTTTCACAAAGTTTATTGAAATGTAAATTAATTGCTTAAATATAAAAGTTTACTTTACGTTACTTAAAGATTATTAGATAAAGTAAAGGCTCTCCGTAATTTATTAATTTAATAATTCATCTTTAGCTAATTATTTATTGTAAAATTAATGAAATACATTTTGTGGTGGACCTAGTTTAGACTAACTCGCGGAGCACTCTTAAAGTTATAACTTAACCTGGGTTATGGTTTGTTTACATATTTGTTCTTTGTATTATTGAACGAACGTAGTGAGTTCTTCATTTCAGAGACTTGGGCTTTGAAAAGTTTGTTTGTTTGTCCAACGATAACTGGAGTAAAAATTGATCAATTTCAACGAAATTTGGCTCATAGATGCATCTCAGCATTTGTGAGAACTGTATAGTTTTTGGAAATTCCAAACAATACTATTCACATTCTACGCGAGTTCTTTATGCACCGCATCAATAGTTATTTAATCATTTAGTCGTTCTCAACTCTTGGATTAGAATATGTTTAACCTTCTTATCTTTAGGGGACTAGAAGATACGCTTTCGACTAGAATTCACAAAAAATCTTAACATAATATCATTTAAGGGCACTTTTTTCGTCAAGGATACTTACCGGTCATTCTTTGAATACTTATTTGTTTAAATGTTCAATGGGACTTTCTGATATTGTCCTCCAGTAGCCTTAATCAATAGGGATTTTTGTAAACTTTATTTGATCCAGGGAGAAGGGATAATGGAAACTCCGTGGCATCTACATGTTCTCACTTAGCTAAAATATTTCAATGTTACTTGACGGTCGTTTATAAACTTAATAAATTAAACAAAAACATTTAAAATAAGACACCCTGAAACGAAGCACGGATCCAGCTATGGATCTAAATTCCATAATATTAATTGCTTTTAAATAAATCTTTTTCTATTTAAGTGCAGAAATATAATATTAACTATTATACATTCAATAGAATAATGGTCTTATATATTTTTCACCCACTTAACTTTTTCTTTATTTCAACCAATTTTTTTTCACAAGGATATATAAAGACTGGAAAAATGTTACGTCGTAGAGGGGAAAAGAAAGAATAAATAAAAGAAAACCTAGGAAAAAGGATGGAGGTCTATCTGTCAGATGAATGAAGGCTAATATCCCGAACACGGGACATGCGAGACAAGTTGAAAATTTATGATGCCCCATATCTTCTAGCATTTCCCTTCCACACCTTCACGCGTTTCTTGCCTCGTCGCAAGGTGTACAAAACTAATATTTCTGGATTCTACTCGACATAACTTATTTACCGTTACGACCCTTTGGAGGTGCCAGGTATCTTCTCCATGAATAATATAACTTGCAATGTTTTTCTTTCCTTTTTTCCAAAACCCCTTTTTACAAAGTAGTAGGAATGCGTTTATTTTAAAGGAATAAAGGAAAAAATGTAAAATGACATTTTAGCTGTTTATATTTTTTGATCTTTAGACTGATAGTAAATAGCGTTAAAATACTCAATTTTTTTGTAAGTAACAAAGATATTTATTTAATGTATTTTTGTACTGATACAGCGAAGGCAACAAGTGGATAAAAAAAAAACGTTTTTAAAATTTCAAAATACCTTTATTCACACATATGACACACACACACACACATTTGTGACCGAACCCTGGGTTTTTTCAGTGTTTCAATATATATATATATATATATATATGTATATGTATACAATGTTTTTACTTAGTCTTTAGCTATTCAATGCGAATTACCCACTTGTATAAACCAATGTTTCAAGGAAAACCACTGAGACCATGGACTTCCACATCGATTTTAACTGTGTATATCTCGAAAACCATCAGGACATGGTTTATAGTCCGTTTTATGAGCAACCCTTTGGATGGAACCAACAAATATATATATTTTTTTAATTTCCCTCTTTACCTCATCCTAAACAGTTTTCCACCCTCGAATTTTGTTTGGGACAACTTTTAACTGTACTATTAGTCTAATAGTCTAATTGATTGTTAAGATAAGCGATATTTCAAAATCAATTTGGTGATATTATGTACATATTTCTTTGTCTAACAGTGTCTAACAGCTGTTTAGGATGCGAAATATCATTTTCTAAGTATTATTGTAATTTAAATCAAATTATAATTATTATTAACAACGGGATATATAGAGGCCCGATATAGAGATCTATATAGAGGCCCGTGGTTCAAGTCCTGGCGCTGGAGTCTATTTTTCTCTTTCTCCCGTTGTTAATAATAATTATAATTTGATTTAAATTAAAATTTAAACTTTCCGTAGTATAAATACTACCAAAAAACTTAAAAAGTGTTATTGTATTAAATGCAAATAAATTTAGAGCTAAAAGAAGACTTAATTTTATGAAAACAATATTGCTCAATAACAGACTGAGATATTGATTGTTCAGGATAAGGAATAAAGAAAAATGTCTTTTAAGAAACCGACTTTTGATCAAAATCGCTTAAATTGTTTTCTAGCTTTAAACTTTATTAACGTTGTCAGTTTTAAAACTCTCGTCGTCTTTTAAGTCTCTGCTGTAATATAATTTTTTTGTCTCTCTCATACATTCTCTTCTTTGTTTGTAGGAATGAGAAAGTGTAGTTATACTCTTAAATTGTTAAAAAAGATTATGTTGGCTTCACAGAATTTAGTAGTACGAAATATTAAACTGCTCGTACGTGGGTTTTCCTACTAAGAGGCACGTGAAATGCCTTCTCTACTTGCCACCTCTTTCAAATTTATATATATATAAACTTATCCTGCTATGTTTATGCCATTACGTTAAAGTGAAAGTGCTTAAAATTATTGATTTAGAAACGTCTAAAGCTTATTTTCTCAAGGCTTTGCTAACTCAGCAAACAAATCTATTAAGTTCTAACTCTTTAAGATAGTCTTTCCTTTAACTCTATGGTTTTCTTGTAGCCTTATTTTGAAAGTTTTATAGGTTATTATAGCGTTAGTTTTTTTTATCAACCTCGCTTTAAATTGAAAAAGATAAAAGCGTGTTTTAAAATGAAATTTCATGTAGATAAAAACAAATCTGCTTTTCACTTCTTATCTTAGGTTTACCTTAAAAAATACGTTTAGTACCAATTTTGCTTTTTCTTCTAATTTTAATAAATAATGTTTTATTTCAGTGTGTATAAGATATTTTATCTTTTTCAAAATAGTTTTAAAAAATGAAGAATACTAAAATTTAAGTATCTATTTCTTTAAAAACCGTATTCATTTTTTTAGAATAATAAATAGTTTATAGAAATAAAGCTTAGAAAAGCTGTTTTAAGATATTTACTATCAAAGGTATATGGGTAGATTAACCATTGGTTGAACACAGACTATGGAGTAGTAGTAGTAGTAGTATTAGTCTAGTACTTTTTACTAGAACGGGTAGGACGAACCACTTGTTCGAACGTTGCAATTAGGCCATCACTTAGGCCCTTTTTACGCCCCGCGGTAGAGTTCCAGCCACTTTACACATCATACCTCTGTACATAGTACCGCCGAAGCGAGTATGATGTGATCAATAGTGAGCCATATAAATCAGAGCGTCACGGCGAGGAATCGAACCCCGTCTCGTTCTACTCATGATTCAGTGATGGCCGAGCAGACGTGGTTTAACCCACAGGGCCACGCTGGCTCTCCCAGACAGACTATGGAAACTTTCGTTGTTTCCCAGAAGATCTTATGGATTAAGATGTTATGGTAATTAGAAATTATAAAATTCAAAATGGATACTTTCCATAAATTTTATAAAATTGAGTTCAAACTTCATTAAATTTTTAATTATCAATTGAAGTTGAATTTTCTGCTTTATTAGGATACCATATCTTTCCTTTGCAGTTAAAAAAATAAATGTAAAACGAAACAAATTTCACTGAATCATTACCGTCTGGTTATAAGCTTAACTTAAATAGTTTCGGCTCTTGAAATTCTGTTTCAATCGATTTACAAGACTTGATTAACTTTGTAGATTTCCCCTACCCCATCCATAGAATTTGTATTAGGTAATTTCAAAAATTCGTTCGGAAACTTCATTCAAAATTAATTTTTAACTGAGTTAAGAAAGTCTAATTAATTTTTGAATGAGGTTGGTTCTAAAAAGTTTTTTTATCGACTTTAATTGGGGTGTGTTTTTAGTTGGATGATAGAATTGAATCGATACCCCAAAAACTTGTTTATTTTACGATAACGATTTTTTTTTTTTTTTTTAAATATTTATTTGGTAATTTTATAGATATGATGAGTTAGTTCTAAAAGTTATAGTTTTGCGAGCTTTTAAGCTTGTATTCAAACAATTCGTTCATTATAAGATTTGATTTATGTAGAAGTATTTATCTACATTTTCTTTGTTATCCTTGATAAAATTAACCTTCAAATATCGTATTTGGTGCATCATGATAGCCTTTTTCTTATTGTATTACCATCATGTATAAACTAACGTTGCCACACCGTACCCTCAACTCACCTACATAATACTTCTTCGAAGTGGCAACCGTATGTGATTTTTTCTACTCCTTTTTCGTTTTCGATGATTTAATATTATGATTAGTCTGTTGCTCGTCAGTGAATTTAAGAACATAGTCATCTAGCAAATTTAGTATTATTGCTAGTGCCATGGTGAGGAATTTTTTTAACAATATAATCCGCATTAGAGTATAATTATTATTATGTTAATTATTGTAAAAATATGTGAGCCATAAGTTCATTATTCTTATTATATCATGGTGGTTTAGGAGTGAGTCATTCACATCTCCAGCTATTGCCAATAGCTAAATTGCCAATAGCGAATTGCCAAAGGTTCGTCAGAGATATCTCTAAATAGTATGAACTAAAAAATTAAAAAAAACTAATGGATTCTGGTTATTTTACTGATAAGACATTTTCTTGCATGTTAGATGAAAATCCTAAAATGCTGTTGGATTCAAACTGACAGGTCTGCCATTTTGTAATATCTATTAAGGATAGTGTGTTAGGTTTAGTTAGTTTTCTGATTAAACTTTCATTTCCTTTCAAGCCAGATGATGGAGTGGCAAAATCTAAAACTACTTTAGTCAAATAATATACTCTAAAGGGGAATATCAGTGAGTGAATACCGTTCTCTCAACTCACCTACAAAACAACACTTCTTCGAAGTGCCAACGGTAAACGTGATTTTGTCTATTCCTTTTTCGTTTTCGATGATTAAGTATTATGATTAGTCTGTTGCTCGTCAGTGACTGTAAGAAACCTCTATTAATATAAATAAAAAGAATATTAGATTTTCAATATGAATTCGATTTATTCCGCAGCCTCTCGTACCTACATTTTATACTTGTAGTTCTTCTTTAAAGTCTCCATTTCTTTTCTTTATTTTATTGCGCGATATTATTTACTTCCTGTTTTATTTACTTCCTGTCATGGAAGCAATATTTTATGTTTAATCTTTTTACATTTCTCGCTAGATATCCATGTCTAATTTAGAAAGTTTTAAAATGTCATGATTTCTCATCATTTTGTAAAGTTAGAACTTTCATTTGTAGTCCATATTACATACTTAAAATGTTTTTAAGACAATCATTGGGTTAATTTAGTGATAACGAACATTTTGGAACGATCATACTATTGTATTTTATTTTAACATTTGGAACGAACATACTATTCGTTCTGAAGAACAAAAAATATTTGTCTCTGATTTCAAAAATCCGTTTCAGATATCAGAGAATATTTTTAGAGAATATTGTCATTCGTTTAATTTTGTCGAACAAACATATAATCTTAAAAACTGCTCGTCCGATTTTAATGAAATTTGGATGTTAGGTCATAATTAGCCCATTGTTGGTCCCAAACATACGCTTTTTGTACTTATTATTTTTATAAACATTTGTAATTGTAACATGTAATTTGAAATTGAAGGTTACCTGTGTAAATTTGTTTAAAGTTTCTTCGGTAACTTGTATAACAACGTTGGCATGTGCAGTGCTAACACGTAGTGTGTATTTTAAATGTCACGGTGTAGCCCAATACCACGAGTGTCATAGATTCTATATAACTAGATAAAAATTGACCCCTTTTTCTCACTAAAAACAAACTATGACTCTTGCGGAAAAACTAATCTGCTCTTCTTCAATAGATATTCCAATTTGTTTCGGTTTTTCTTTTTTTTTTTACACAATGCAAACATAAAATAGTTCAATAGTTTTCTGACTCGAACTGCCACCACCAATTTTAAAGTGAATAGATCATCAGAAAAACTCGGTAACTCTTTTTTCGGGTAAAGTGAAAACAGAGCTTGTTATCCCCCCCCCCCCTCCGAAGTTGAGTTGTGGACAAACTCCAATGTTGTAGTTGAGAGGGACCGCAGTGTCGGCAAGGGTGTTTCGACTAGACTAGTCGTGTGTGCGGAAGAAATCGAAGCGACTACGTGCCTTCGACTCTCTGATTCGGATCAGGGCATTAAATCGAATCACATCTCACGACAATCCAATTCATTCTCTAGACCTAAATTTCACTGTACGGGGGCGTATATTTCTTCCTTTTTCAATCTATATTGAAATTATAAAACAAAACGAAATTTTTGTGTTTTTGGTTATTGTTCAAACATTGATTTTGTTGTTTAACTTCTGCATTATCAAACAGAATACAATTTGAACTTATTTAGTATTCAACAATTAACTTCATTTTATCCTATTCACTGATACAATAGTAAATGTAATAACTAAATCCATTATTTTTTTTCACCCGAGGTAATTTTGTTTCTGAGCTTACTTAAGGGTAAGCAAAGCTTAATTGATCATTCAAAAAAAAATTACATCTCCGAATTAAAAAATTCCTAGACAATTATCCGTTTCAGATATCAGGGAACATTTTGGTCTCGTTGTGTTTTGATCTGTTGATCAAAATTATTACAAACTATCATATTTTAAAATCTACGTATCCGATTTTGGATGAAATTTGGACATTACGTAAAAATCACAGAAAGTCCCATGTTAGCCTCAACCTCCTGAGTACATTTAATAGATAATTAAAATTCATTTTACCTTGTTGAAAATCAAAACCGGTCTAAACAACCACACTTGCAATATCATGATGGGTCACTTTTTTATGGAATTATTTCACTTTATTTTTATGGAACACATGTATTTTAAAATATATCTAATTATACTTTATAATATTTGCGAATGTGATATGACCAGAGATAGGACGCGATAAAGCTATGTGCCACATAAATTGGCTGACGTTTTTTAAATCCTTGTTAAGCTAAATATATTCCAAGTTACCTTCTAGTCTCAACGTTTAAGTAACCCCTTCATTGATTATTTCTATCAACTATATCTAACCTTTATATCTAGATATTAAAAAAAATGTATATAGGATAAAAACGTGTTTATACTTATTATGTTCTTGGAGAATAATAGATAGACTTAAAAGTGGTAGATTGTGACAAGGACGGCATTAAATGTTACTTCACCACGAACCTATAAAAACTATCGATGTCTGCCTATCTGTATATAGCTTAATGTATACATAGATGACCAATTACAACCCGGGAGTTACTGCATTGATACACGAAATGGGGTTTCATAGTAATTTTTATTAAATTTTTTCTGAGAAAGTTTACTTATTGTTTAATATTGAACGACAATATTTCTTAGATTATTTAAAGTATTTAATTTTTTTAACAAAACATAAAATTATATAGTTAAACCACCATAACAGAGTATTAATATGTATCAGTAACTTTACCTATGTCTTAAAATAAACATTATTTTTTATTGGTACATTATCATATTTTGATGTTTAGTTATATTGTCATGTATATGTTTATTGACTTATATGTTAAATTGTTGAAATATTATCATAGACTGGATTATAACCCTTAAGAGTTGAAATTGGTCGTGCATGCGATATAAAGCTTGTAGTTGCATGCAAGGAGAAAAAAAATTGAAATATTACTAACTTAACCGAAATTTCAAGCCAGTACAATATATTTATGTAAATAAATATAATGAATGTATTTTTTTATATAATAACTAAATAGTCCATTACTGAAATTTATTGTTTTAAATGCATACAATATAATACACTTATGTTTTATTTAAATACTCTGTAACATTATACGTATTTATTTTGGGTGGGTAAGAAAAATCTACGATTTTTAAAGTTAAATAACAGTAATTACAAAAGTATGGCGGCTAATTCGAGTGAAATCGCTGACCTTAGCTCAGTTAGTAATTTACAGTTAGTTTTTTGGATTTTTATCTTTGGATTATTAAATTACCCTATAATGAGAAATGATATACTGAAACATCAGGTGAACGGAATGGCCAAGCGGCGTTTACATCAACAACAAATAGTTTATTTTTGTGTTATATTTATATTTACAATTACACTCAAATGATATAATGAATTCCCTTTCTAGCTGAAATTTCCTTTTAAGTTTAGCTTCGTGGTGCGTGATCACAATATATGTAAATCGATACATCCAGAATCTAGGGACTAGATCCTTTTTTAAAACTATCGAAAAGGAGAAGTGTTTTGGCAAATTAAATAGTCTGCCAATTAGTGTGGGGCATACATTCCTCGCGCCCCATTATTTGGCAAATGAGATTCGACCCGGTTTCGATTCCCAGTGGGGTCAAAATTATTTTTAAGCTATATCAAATGTGCTTAGCTGGTTGAAATTAAACCAAACCATTCAAAATTCTTTAAAATGAGATGAGTATACTTATGAAGATATAGTTGTAAACAAAAACAAGTTAATGCTCTCGTGGAAGGAAGCAATAGGCGCAGAAGTTTGAAATTAATATGGGACCAATTATGACCTAATGTCCAAATTTACGTCAAAATCGGACAAATAGATACTTGAAGGTTCGCAAAAATGTTGACGGACAAACCGTCCCGTAAATTTTTCTTGAAGTCTGAAATGGATTTCCTTCAAGGGACTTGAAGGAAATCCATTTTTTTACGTGAAAAAGCAAAAAAATGATGTTTTTTTTTATTAATTTTGAAGTAATAAAAAAAGAATGCTTTTTTCAGAACGATGACAACGCTTCCGTTACCTTGGGTAAGCAAGGAAGCAAAAGGTATGATGCGATATGACTAAACGTAACAAATTAATGTATATTTGAAGCAGAGGGCACGAAAATCAAGTTGATGTTAGTTTGTCAATTGATAGGTGACCACTTTGATTCGGAGTAATATTTTAATAACTAACCATACTAAAAGATTAACTTTTGCCCAAACATACTAAAAAAAAATAAGTTCAAGCGCATATTTATAAAGTTCAGTAAATCGATGTTAGTTTTCTAGACTGGTTGTTTTACAATAATTTCGTTACCTTCAGTGTGCTTGGAAGCAAAAAAATCCATAATCTCAAACATGTAAGCAAAGAATCATGAATTTATTATTTTCTCCATGAGATGGCGTGCAAAAATGGGACTGACTAACATCAAGCTAGAATTTTGTGTACAAGTTAATCTTTTAAAGGCTATTAAGAATATGGCAAGTTCGTCTGCGGGACATAGCTTAGCAATAGGCAATTGAAAAAAACAAAATGGTGGAGAGCGGCCATGCCCCACTAATTATGGTGAACAATGTGTTTTTCATTATCCTGAGCTTAAAATTAGTTAGTAGACCGAAAATTAAGTAAATGTTAGTTTGTCATTTAAAATGTGACCACTTTGATTTAGAGTAATATTTGAGTAATAAATAACCAGAGTTTGGAGTAATGAATAACCATACTAAAAGATTAATATGAAGCAGTGTTAGTCATCTTTTTATTCTTACCCTTAAAGGATCCTTCTACACGATTAAGAACTAAAAGATTAACATGTGCATAAAATTCTAGCTTGATGTTAGTCAGACAGTTTTTTTGCACGCTATCTTCTGGACTATATGCACAAACTATACTATAGTTTGTATTTTTCTACTAAATGGGTATGTATACACATACCCAAATATAAACATACCTACTTTCCATTTTGCATAGAAAAATTAAAAGTCATTGCCCACATTTAGTTACAGGCTAAATACGTACAAAACGTACGTAGCTCTCAGACCAACTATTTGATTTTAGATTTTCTTGTAGTGTTAGTACAAGCAAAATAAAAATATTGTTACCACCCTAGGCACTCATTTACTTGGTTAAACCACCCATAATTACTTTAATATGTAAATATTCCCTTATCTCTTAATAGGTAATTAGACTAAGTTATATTATCACCACTTACAGAAAGTATATTGTTTCCATTGTTCCAAAGTTCTTTTGACTAGAAAATCCCTTTTTCTTAATGGTTAATAATTAGTCGAAGGAATTATTAGTGGTAAACAAATATAGGGTGGGTAACACAACAAGTAAATTATAGTAGCTTATTTGCTGTAATATATTACTTTCAGTTATTTTTAAAAGCCAAGTTCTGTGTTTAATTTTAGTATTGTTTTAAAATATCACGGAAATTCCCATCTAATAATCCACATATTATATTTTTACTTTCTCATATAAAGAGAAAGTATTGTGATGGCGCGAAAATTCGATTTTGAGATTTTGATGGATTTACACGTTTTGAGGTCCCCTGAGTCCAAAAAAGTGGTTTTTAAAAAATGTCTGTCTGTCGTCTGTCGTCTGTCTGTCGTCTGTCTGTCGTCTGTGCAGACGCCTGGAGCCCAAACTACTGGGCCGATTTTGACGAAATTTGGCATACATGTTCAGAAAAATCATACCCCGAGGCGAAATCGAGAAATGAATTTTAGCTCTAAATTTGGGGGCGCTACCCCCCAAAAACTCTGAAAAAACATGAAAAAAAAATATTTCTCGAAAACGGTTCCGACGATTTTGATTAAAAAATTCTAAAATGTAGTCTATTTGAATACGAATCCAACGATATAAGCCGTTTTCCCGGGAAAAATCTAGTTCCTGAGATATTAGCTTAAAACGCGGACGGAGAGAGCCCGGGTTCGATTCCCCGACCAGGAGAAGTTATTTTTATGATAAATTTTGATGAAATGTTCAATAATATTTAAATGTACATTTGAAAACTAATAAATGGAAACACTGGGCTAAGTAATTATAAACTCATATATGAGAAAGTTTGTCTGAGTTGTCTCGGACCGATTTTTTTACTTTTTCCTCCTCCAATTTAAAATCATTTTTTTTTTTAAATATGTATTTTTAAAAAAGAAAGATAATCTTTTAATTAAATAATCATAGTTTTGTTAATGTAAGCATAATATTACTTGCTTAATAAATGCAGATATAGCCTGAGTAAAACTTGCTTACCTCATACACTCTCAACATAAGTTTTCCACGCTTAAAATAATTTCTCTAATTATAATTATGTAGAAATAATTTTCGTTTAAGAAAAAAATTATATGTTTTTAAACGTTAATTAAAATTTGAATGTCTACTTTATATACATACATAATTGACACACACACACACACACACATATATATATATATATATATATATATATATATATATATATATATATATATGTATGTATGTATTGTATATATATGTACATATATATATTCTATTTTTTTTCTGTCTGTCTCCCTTCTTTAATTACCATTTGATTTATATATTCCTTTGAACATGAAAATTTCTTCTTTATTAGAATTTTCGCTTAAACCCAGACCTTCTAACGAGAATCGATAATTTTTCATTTCTTTGTCACGGAAATAACATCGCAGGGAATATTCCCTCCGCCGGGCCGGAATAAATACCAATGAGCTCATTTGAATTGATAATTTATGCATTAATGTTGCCTTTTTTTTCCAATTACGAATTTGAAAATTAACAGTAAAGAATAAATGAAAACAAAAATATTGTAGTGAATATTGGTTTCGTAATTTATTAATTTCATGTTATAAATTATAATAAAAAAATGGGATGCAAGGAATAATAATTATAGCATTATTATTATTATTTCACAATTGTATGTAATTAATTGTACATCATATCTTTGAAATAAACTCAGGATTTTATATAATTTCTATAATTTGAAGAACTTCTTTTTATATGTTTAACTCGATTTTAATTTTTACATTAAAAATTCTGCAAATGGGTTCTAATGGGTTTAATTTTTTGTTGTTGTTAAATGTGCAATTTTCTCCATTGATAATACTAATGACACTAAATAATGTCAGCACAGATATACAATGAGATGGGATACAGAAAAATGGGGACTGATACAAAGATGTGTGTGTGTGTGTGTGTGTTATGTGTGTGTGTGGCACGCAAGCTCATCCCTTGATGTCTCTCACTAACACAAATTTTGTACCTTATTGCAGTGTGCAAAAACATTGTATCACATTGTTGATGTGTTTTGCCAGCCAAGCAAGTATGGCGGTATGAGAGCATCCTCGTCTCTGATAAGCCCTATATCTTATCTTCTTGATCTGATATAGGTCCAAGTGGGCATCGTTGGGCTCCTGATCAGTCGGACGCGACGAAACGATTATTGGTGTGTTAAGTTCTCTTAATCTTATCTGGAAATGTAATTGCTTATCCTTTTTACATATATTTTGTTCTTCTAAACATTCTTCTAATAACAGAGAACAGCGTTACTGTTTTCCTTTCTTTACTTTCTTCTTAGTTCTATGCGTTTAAACCATCCCATCTACACCCCACCCACTTCAACTGTCCATCAACTACACTCAAATTTTCTACTATTAGAATCACTCATTAATTTTATATTTCTCTTTCTTCATAGACATTAATATTGATTCCATCTAAATGTTTTAGCTCTGGGCTAAAACAAGAAGAAACGAGACAAAATTTCTGTCACGCTAAAAACGACATGAAAAATGTGACGTTTTTTAGGATTTATCAGGAGGTCGTTAGGTTTTCATTTATACTACAATATTTTTACGATAGGCAGGCTCAAGTTTCAATAAAAGACATGCAACACATGACGTTCTTAAATATCGTAGCAGGAAGTTAGAATATATAATAGGAGCTAGATTGGTGTTCACTTGTATCTATTGTAGTACTATATGTCGCCAATAGGGGTTCTAAATTTTATATTTAATAATATCAGAGCTCCCGCGCAGATGAGAGTGAAGTTGACGAGTTTTATCATTTGTTACTACAAGCGTTAGAAGAAGATAAGTGTAGATACACAGTGATGATCGGAGACATGAACGCGAAGATAGGAAAAGAAGAGACCGGATTCGATGCCATCGGACCTCATGGGTATGGATGCAGAAACGCTAGAGGAACAAGACTTCTGGAATTCACCGAAAGTTATAAACTATTTCTTATGAATACTTTTTTCTTTAAACATAATAATAAAAAATGGACCTGGGTAAGCCCTGACGGTCTTAGTAAAAACGAAATTGACTTTGTAATTTGTAATAGGAAGGAGATAGTAAAGGATGTTGAGGTAGACACTAGATTAGACATAGGTAGCGATCATAGGGCGTTAAAAACAGTAATAGGCATAAAAAACTATAAGACAATAAAGTACCCACAAACAAATCGAAACGCAATAGATATTCTGAATGAAGAATCCGAAAATTTCGAGCGATTATTGTCTAAAGAAATTACTGAGATGAAAGTAGAAGATGATACAGATATTAATGGACTTGAACAGAAAATAAGGCTTTCGATTAAAAAGTTGTCAGATACGAGCTCAGTCAGCAGTAAAATGCAAATTATAAAACAATATAAAAAGATCCCAAAGGAAATAAGAAGAATGATGCAAAAAAGAAGACATTTGAAAGGGGAAGAGAGCAAGAAAATAGAATTTAAAGAACTTTCAAAAACAATTAGGAAAAAATTGCAAGAATGGAGTCTCAAAAAGAAAGTTAAGGAATTAGAAAACGTGTTAGAAAATGGAGGAAATATTAAAAAATATTGGCGTAGTCAGTCGTTAGGAAAACAGAAAATACAAGGAATAAGGTCAGGCGCGGGAGATGTTATACACGATTTTGGGAAGATTGCTGATGAGATATCAAAATATTACAGAGAACTGTACGCAGAACCTAGAGACCCCTATTTTATAAATAAAGTAGAAGCTTGGAACAAAGACGAAGTCCCCGAAATTACATTGGATGAAGTAATGTATGTAATTAAGAAACAAAAGAAAGGAAAAGCCAACGGAAAGGATAATATTTTTAGCGAAGAGTTAAAAGCAGGAGGCTTCACTTTAGCAAAAGAACTGACCAAACTTTTTAACTTATGTCTAAGGAAACAAAAAATACCTGATAATTGGTTCTGTGCACAGCTATCGTTATTATTTAAAAAAGGAGACGTGTTGAACTTAGAGAATTACAGACCATTTAGTCTACTCTCTGTGACTTATAAAGCACTTATGACTATAATAACAAGAAGAATATCAGGGAAAATTGATGACACAGTAGAAATATCACAGACTGGATTCAGGAGGAACATGTCGACATTAGATCACATCTTCGTAGTGCGATAGCTAATAAGAAAAGCAAACGAGTACAATTTCCCCCTAGTTCTAGTTTTTGTAGACTTTAAGAAAGCTTTTGATTCTGTTTATACTAATGCGATTTTAAGAGCTTTACGTGATAGTGGGTTAGAAAAAAATTATCTTGATCTGTTTAAAAATATTTATAATAACGCCTCCATGGAAGTTAGAATTAACCAGGAAAAAAGAATTGTTTCACAGAATAGGGGAGTAAGACAAGGAGATGTGGCATCTGGAAAAATATTTATAAAACTTTTGGACACTGTGAGGAAAAGATTACAATGGAGTGGCTATGGTATTAAGGTTGACGGGGAATGGTTAAATATATTAGAATTCGTAGATGATATTGTAGTCGTAGCTAAAAGTCTAGATGAAGCTGAGATAATGATAAAGGAACTCAAGGAAAAATCTCATGAAGTTGGGCTAGAAATAAGCAAATCAAAAACCAAAGCTATGACTATGAATATTACTGTAGACAAGACGAAACAACTTAGATTGGATGATTTTGAAATAGAAATAATACAAGAATTCATATATTTAGGAAGTTTAATAGGCGTGAGTAAATATAACGAGGAGAAAGAAGTAAGTAGGAGATTATCGCTTGGATGGAGAGCCTTTTGTAAGTTTCGGCACCTTTTTAAATCGCAAGTAGATATGGGACTTAAAAGAAAACTCTGGACAACGTGTGTAAGGCCGGTAATGACGTATGGCTCAGAGACGTGGGTCTTAAACGAGAACACGATCAAGAAACTGAGGGTAGCCCAAAGGCAAATGGAGAGAAGTATGCTTAATATTACTAGGAAGGACAGAATGCGAAATGAGTGGATTAGAGAAAAAACAAATCTCCAGGACATAGGTGAAGCCATTTTAGAAAGAAAGTGGAGTTGGGCAGGACACACAGCTAGGATAAATGATAACAGGTGGTCAAAGAAAATGTTAGATTGGTATCCTCGAGATCAAAAGGAAAAAACGAAGAACTTGTTTAAAGTGGGGGAATGAAATGAGAAAGTCTTGTGGGGGAACAACTTGGCAGAGAGTAGCACTAGATAGAAACGAGTGGAAGCGTATGAAAAATGTGTACAGCCAAGTCTGGCTTTATAAAAATTAAAATATGAAATTAAAGTATGTATTTTTTTTTTTTTTTTTTTATGTAAATACTAATATTTATATTTTTTATTTATGCATGTATGTAATTAAGTGTGCGTTAGTGTGCTCTGCACATGTACCTAAGGCAACTCAAAACCCGAGTAAGGGTGCCACGGCGAAATGCCGATTTGAAGAACTGGATTTCTTTAATAAATGGCTATTATTATTATTATTATATATCAGAGCTCCTAGCGGACCAAATGGTAATCAAAATGTAGTAATGATTCATAATTTCGCACCTTAAGATCCATAATCCATTTACTGTATATAAATTAGACAAATCTATAATGGTTTCTCTACTGCATGGAAAAGCATTGAAATGTCGATGTGTTGATTAAATGCCCAAAAGCATATCCACGATAACCAATGTTTTTCCATGATATACATAGAGAAAATTTGTATTTATTTTATTTTATTAATTTTATCCTACACTTTTTGCTTCCGAGCTTACCGAAGGTAACGAAAGCTATGTGATCGTTCTGAAGAACGAAACATTTTTAGGTCTCCGATTTCAAAAATTCTAAGACTGAAATCCGTTTCAGACATCAGGGATCATTTTCGGTTCTGTGTCTGTCTGTCGGTCGGTCTGTCGTTCAATTTTTGCGAACCAACATATCTTAAAAACTACACGTATAATTTTTATGAAATTTGGGTGGTATAGGTCATAATTAGCCCATTGTTGGTTCCATATAAGTTTCAACCTTCTACGCCTATTTGTTTCTCTTACACATACGCACAGACATACATTTATTTACACCTATAGCTTCAAAAGTACTTATTCGATTAGAATGAAACTTTTATAGTTTATCGAAAGTTACCCGCAGATAGCCCCAGATTAATATGAACCGTCGGCGCTCTTAAACTTTTGCTAAATTGATACTTTAATTCGTGTAAAAAATCAAAACAATTTTGACAGATTATAAGAAAAAACGGGGGAAACAATTAAACCAATTAGACAATAATGGCTTGTAAAAGCATGAAATCAATAAAGTACATGGATAGGATGCGAGGAAGCTATTTGCCACAATTGGCATTCTATTTTTTTTTTAGTTTCACGACCCTAAAATCCCTATGAAGCTATAGTGTATTCTTACATGTTCATATATTGTTTGTAACTAGCCATTTCAACTAAATTATAATTTTTAACTCAACATTTTATTTTATATCTCACGTTTTGTTTCCCCTTCCAAAATAACTAAAACTTTATTTAAAAACTCAAATAGTTTCAGTAAATTTCATTCGGATGATCGATTAATCCTTTATTTAAATAGTTATCGGAAATCACAAGCTTTGTAACAGACTTAATCAATAGTCAGGAGTAAATTAATTTCACTCTAGAGGCTTCTCTTTTCACTTTTTAGTTGTATAAATCAAACTGGATCTCATAGAACTGCTTATCTAAAATAGTCAATCATTGTTTGCCAATACATTAGTGCTTCAAAGCACGCAAATCTAAAGTCTGTTTTAGAGGCAAATTTTTGAAACTTCATTTTTCATTAGTGCTCTAAAGTAAAATGTAAATTACTTCAGTATAATCATCGAATTTACTTAGCTTTAGCTCAATCATTTGAAGGATTTTCACTTAGCGCAGGCTTTGATTAGCAATTAGTTATTCTCTATTTTACATTATTTATTCTGATTAATTTTCCCAATCCACGCTTGTTTAGAATATTTTTAATTGACCTCCAAAAAATATTAATTTCTCTAATATTTAAAACTTTTATTTTTTTAATATTTAAACCTCTCATGAAGCGATTCGTTTGGTTCTCTTATTTAGTAATCATTTATTGATAATTAATTTAAAATAAAAAAGGGTGTTTTACGGTGTTTAGCCACAAGTATTTGAGTCTGAAAGGAAGTAAAAGGCGTACATTTGCAACACCCGCACATTGACCCCTTCTGGGTCAATCTCAAGCTGAATCACTAAAAGATTTCATTATTTGTTAAAAGATAGCTTAATAGCGTTACTTAAAGGCAAATCACAATATTTATGGTCATTTTCAGCCTATTTATAGTGGTAGTTACCTTTTTAATTCAAAACAGGGTTTTGCTTCTCCAATTTATTTACAGCCTTATAGAATGATTTACACTACACCCAGTAAAGACCGTGCCGGGGCCGATCACATTCATCAACAGTGAAAGAAAGTGGTGACAGCTATGTCTTTGTGATTATGCGCAATCATTGGCTTAGAGTCCCTGGTAGCTTATTACTTTCATTCGCGCTTTGGATCGAATTTCGGGTTCGATTCCTAACTCGAACTCAGCCAAGGGGTTTGGTATTCGCCCCTTATCGTGATACAAGGAGGTAGTCACTCAAGTGAAGTAGCCTACCCTGTGTTGTCCGTTACAATTGAAGTTGTTTAAGCCGTTTAGCAGGACTAAGCCTTTTTCGGACTGTAGCGCCCCGGATTATTATCTTTCTATATTATTAAAAGAGTTTTTAAAACAAAGCATTCACTAAAATACTTGCTTAAAAAGGTTAGAGATATATCAAGTACCTTCCCGATAAAGGGGGGGGGGACTTGAGAGTGCTATAGTTATTTGCATTTAGATAAGAAATAAAAGGAATTCCTTCCTGGACTGCAGAGAAGCGCATGCGTTACTTTCAGCCAATCAGACTGTTGTGTCAGCAAGAGCTCGTCTCCGTGCTTTATTCTTATTACCTTCTCGCTCTCGCTGTCCTCGGCCTCGGTCAATACATAAAGGCCCCTCCAAACTATCGCGAAGTTGCCCGAAGTCGGGCGAGGAACGAGAATGTGGAGAGGTTGCTAGTGTTTCCTCGGGGTTCCTTTCACTTTCCTCGCCTCGCCCGACTTCGCTTCAGAGGCGGTTTTTTGCCCCGAGTCAAAGAGGACGCGAGGAACATTGAGTCATGGCAATGAGGTGCTCACCACGAAGGGCGAGAGTGTGAATGCGACTACTTCGCCTCGGGTATTTTCGCCGAGTATAATCGGTGAGGATACTCCGCGAGAGTGTGGAGGGGCCTTAAGACTTAGCGAGTCAATGCAAACTAAACTCTTTAACTCGGCGCGGCGCCGGGACTACTGGCGTTGTAACGTGGTTATTCTCATTTGTGCATTAAAATGTTTAGTTATTATCGCCAAATTATATATTAATTAGCGAATCTTAGATGAACATGAAGCAAAAGCTCGCAAAATCTAAAAAAAAACCTTATAATTTTGGGAATTTTATTCCTTTTTAAACGTTTTTTTTTAACTCTACGAAGTTGCAAATTATTATCCTCAATTATTATAATTTTTGTTTTTTCCTTTTGGGTGTTTTTGTGTAAGGTTTTCGTATTTTTTCTTTTATCAATTTACACGGTAATGTATGCATTCTTTAATAAATTAATATTGCCTTTTAATTCATAAGCTCAATGAATTACTCTAAACCTTGACCTCAACATATTATATTCGTTTACAAAATTAAATTATTTTATATTTTATTCGAGTAAAAAATTATAAATTTTAATGCAAACTAAGCTTTAGCGGGTAAACACAGGCTATGAGAGCAAGTTTGATTACGCCGCAAAAATAACTGAACGTGCATTTTGATAATTTGAATAAATACACCGATTTTACATTTCATTTCAACTTATTGTTGTTTTATGCCAAAGCGTTACAGAACACCGACTGACAACGCAAGTGACCTATAAGCATAAACAAAATGCTAAAGCAGAATTAAACATGTGGATCTCGCTTTAATGGTTTCATTCTCCTAAGCGGCCTCATTAACAAAATTACAAAAACATAATTACTATGCTGCCTTTAACGAAAGGTTTCGAAATTTTATTTATTCGCTTGAATGGATTTTTCATATAATTTACGTTCTTCATTTGACTAACTACCCTTTCCACTTACTTTGATTATTAAAATTATAGGCTTAATGGTAAAATTTAATTGTTTGTTTAATTGTGTATTTTTGTCAAACGATGTTTTTTTATTTTAAATATATTTTAATTTCTTTTTTTTTTTAATTATTTGGCCATCACAGAATTTAATTTTGGGATTTCAGCGGGATTTACATGCACTAGACAGCCTACAATACGTTTTCAGTATTACCCATTTGTCCTTTTGTCATTTTGTCTGACCTTATGTCCATCTTTCTTTTGGCTGTCACAAATCCACCCTACTTATCTTTATCAAGCGTTTCAAAGGATTTTCACTTTTTAGGCATCCCTAAACACGTTTTAACTACCTGAACTTCCTTTTAAAAATAATTCACGTCTTTTTAGGAACATGTGCCATTCAGGTGGCTCATAAGCAAGCTTCCTCGAGTCTTTTAACTGTTAAATGGTCCACATGCTTAATGGTCCATATACTTAATAAAAAAATAATTATAAAATATTTAATAATAAGTTGTACCAAACAAAATGGTTGTGGACCTTCGTGAGAGTAAATGATACACACAAAGGTTTAAAGTAATATGGGACTATTTGTGGACAAATTTGAACATACTGCCCAGTTTCTTAAAATTCGGACAAGTAATTTTAAAAATATGGGCGTTTGCAAAAATGCTGATGAACAGAAACGAGGCTAAACATTTCTTTTGATGAAGGAGATAAAAAAAAAAAAAAAAAATGAACAAAATGTTTACGTTGCTTTTGGTAAGCTCGGAAGCAAAATTATAAATGTAATTTATTTAAATAGGTACCTAGTCGTGTTGCAAGACAAGTGACTAAATCTGGGTTTAAGATGTATTGTAAGGGGATTTTTATTTATGTTGTGTTGTCAGAAGGAGTTTGGAGTTGATGTTAAAATAATACGTGTTTAAATTTAGTTTTTTGATTGTTTTCTAATGGACTAAGTTTATTTAAGATTTTATTCAGCTAGGGATCAAGTCGTATCCTTGCGTAAAATCTAAAATTGGATAGAATAGCTACTATTAAGGTGGAGATACATATGCCGTCAAATTGGGTAAGTAGCTGCATGCCAAAAGAGGGTATTTGCCAGTAGCTGGCATACTAAGGATTTTTTTAAAGTTTTTATCTGCTTGCTTGCCAGCTGCCTATAGCTGTCATTTAACATATACTCGTGCAAGTAGCTGGTATGTTTTTGTGCAAACTACAGGCATGTGTATCTCCATCTTTATTACAATATAAATATATAACATGAGAAAGTTTGTCTTTCTGCTTATGTCAATTATTCTACTACCTAATTCTAAGCGTATAATCAATCTTATTATTTGAATGTACAGTATCAAAGTTATTGTTGAACGTCTTGAAGCATCACTGCCACTCTAAACGAAGGCAAGATCGTTTAAATGATTTACTATCTTATTACATTCGAGCTATATATCCCTTTTAATGCCGCTTCTAAAGTAGTATACACAAGAAAAATAACCCGAATTTCCCTTTTAGCGTAAATTAATGGCTTCTTTTTAAGAATGCCTAAAAACGCATGCTTTCAATTACCAAGCTACACTAAAAATAATATTCATTAACTATTTATTATTTAATCATTAGCTATGTTTATGGTGTATTGAAAATGATCTCAAAACAGTTATTGTTTTTAACTTATGTCTGCTTAATTGACCGTATTGAGTTTGTATTTGAAAATACATATTTGGATACAGTTCTGACGTCATTAAATAACAGTTTATTTTTGACACATGATATTTATGATGGCGGTCTAAGAAACTTTGTGTATGTAGGTCATTTTCAAATAAAATGTACCTTTAGGGAAATCAATTTGGCTACTTCATAGAAAATTAAAATAAGCCTTAGACATGATAATATTGATTATTCTGACACATCAGGGACTTAGGATGACATTTTCGTTAAAGAACAGTCAGTTTTCAAATTTATTTACATATATATATGAACATATATACATAAAAATCACATTTTTGTCGTAATGAGTGTTACTATCATAAAAACGGTATTTTTTAGGTTTTATTTCTCTGTTTTTATGAAACGTTACTAAATTGTATATATGACGTAAATATTCTCTTTCATCCCACCAGAAATATTTTTTAGACCTAAAATATTTGCAATTTTTTAAAAAAAGTAATGAGTGTTACATTTATTATCTTTTAATGTTTCCTCAAAGCTTCAAAAATGTAAAGAATACGTTTTCAGTGCATTGTAATAAAAGTTTTTATTATAAAGAAGAAGAAAAAATATTTTTTCTTTATTAAAAAAAATAGTTGGACACGGCTACCCATAGGAATTTGTTTTAATTCAAGTAACACTCATTACATTATGGTAACACATTTCATTACACATTTATATATTGGACCTAGAAAAAAACCTAGTGAAATATTAATTGTAGAGAAGAATAAAGTGCTATCAATCCTAAAAGTCATTGATTACTGACTTAAATGGCTTCTTAACATAAACAAACCCTTATCCCTCCTTCTTTCTTTCATACTCACCCTCTAATTCTGTCAACTCTTATCGGTAACACTCATTACTAAACCCCTGGGACATACATATAAATATATTTGTTTCGTTTTGTACTAAAGTTTTATTTTTTCCTATCCTATTTATATAAACTTGGATATTTTATTGGTTAAAAAAAAACTTTTTTTGAAGCAAGAAATTTTCACCTAAGCCATAAAGTGGCCCTGATTAAAACAATAATAGACAGACATCTGATCAATAAACCTAAAGGTTTTTTTATGTTTCATTAATATGATTTTTTTTTAGTTACAATAAAATTGTAAAATCTTGGGACAGAAAAGGTACATTTTATTTGAAAATTACCCACTGTCGATGTGTCAGGTTACTCGCAGAGAAAAAACATAAAACTTGGCATGCCTTAATACGATCTTTACAGTTCAACAGGATACCGTACAGACTTTTGGTGTATCTACCTTAAGATGAACTAGATAAAATATGGTGAGTTTACATAAAACGATACCCGTTTTTTATTTGGATCGATCGAGGGTAAATGATTAAGAATTCAACTATGGTGAATCCTAAATTTTTAATTTGGCAATATTTCACCCCTCTCCGGGGCATATTCATGCCTTATCTTAAGAAGTTTGGAACGTTTTACCTATATACTTCATCAATTTTAAAAAGAAGAAACATTTTAGACCACATAGTGGTTTCGTCAACACCATCATCGTCAAAACATTTCATTAATGTTGTTATTACCAAATATAAAACTTAAAAATAGGGCGAAACATATAAAAATAAATATTAACAATTAACATGGTAAAGATTTTGACTAGAGGTCTAGGTAAAAAATTAAGATTAAAAGAAGGGACAAGCCAAACTACTGTATAAAACGATACCGTTTTCAGTACACCATGTAAACGTAGCTATTTTTTGTTTGCTTACGAGCTTCTGAAGTTTAACGGATCATTGTCAGCATTGTATAGAAAAATATATTTTGATGTCTCCTAATTTAAAATGTTTTTTGGATGTTCTATTTCTGTCTATTGGTAAGTTATTTTTTTAGTGAACCACCCTTTACCTAATCCTATTATATTGAAGTTGGTATGGTATATCAAACATAACCCTCAAGTTCCATATTAATGTCAAAACCCTCTGAGCCCATTGCCTTCCTTTCTCGTATGCGCTCAAATGTAAGTTTGGAATTTTAGGGCGGGAAAATACATACGGGTTTCACACTGGTAAATATATCTTCATCTATGTAATTAGACAAATGTTGTTTGGGAGCAGGTGATTTAGACTGTAGGGTAGTTAGTTATACCATTCGATTCAACTATTTTACTAACCTTCCCCCCCCCCCCATGTATTTCACACTTATCATATTCATCTATATTATGATTCTATGATAGACTTATCATCATGAACTATTTATTCTCATGTGACCATTCGTCTAATAATCGCGAGGAATCTATGTACTTCGCCAACTAAAGGCAGGCGGTTTTTGTTTATTCAGGGATTTATTTATTTATTATTTATATTGTAGCAATATACTTTACCATACATACTATCCCACATATCCTTATTACATGTAGTTGTACTGACCCGCAAAAAACTGACTAAACCTGATTTGTGTATGCTATTAAGGTAAGCTCATAGCAGCATACAAAAGGACGCACTTTATGTTTCGGCATGGTCTATTTAACACCTCTTATGTTATGCCAAGTTAATAAACCGTTTCATTACGAATGTTACGGCTCACGTTCATATTTATTTAAGTCTAGACCATTCCCACAATATACATTCCCATCACACTCGTATATATATATATTTTTATGTACTTTTTTTTTTTTACAGTACTGGTGCTGGTGCTCAGTGTGTATCTATCCTTCATCGTTCCTTCATGTCTTCATCAATAGAGCTGCTCATTGCGTGAGTTTTATTATTTGTTACACTATTATGTTATTAGTTTCTAGTATCGTATTAAATTTATAGAAGTGCGCAATAAGAGGCAATACCACTGTTACTAGTAGCACCAGTAATAGTAGGTTGCAACATAGAATTTACCTCTCTGGGAATAACACCATTAAACTAGTAGTACCAGTAGTAGTATAAGGCAACCCAGAATCTACCTCAGGTAATAAAACCCACTTTTAATTGTTTTACCACTTCACTAGTATCAGGGAACACAGAATCTACCTGTATGAGAATAAACCCACTTCTATTGAATGTACCAGTAGTAGTTGGAGCCAACAAACTTTACATCTGGCATAATCCCCCACTTTTACTAGTAGCATTATTTAGTAGGTCTTAAAAATAACGACACTGGAAATTAAATTAGTATAGTCAACATACAAGCTTAACATCGACATATATCTGGCGATGGCTCGAATCCCAGAGAGTCGAGATATATTTTACTCTGATGATCTCTTCGAGTGTTCAATCTCCCATCCTGTAATAATCTAAGTTTTCACATTTTGATGAAATTTGGTAGGTTCATTTTACCAATGCCCAGGACGAGTTCGTTGGACAACGTTATCCGCCCAAGCGTTCGCGCGCAACGCTCGCGTAAACGTGAACTTCTAATTTAAAATTGGAATTTTAGGTCAGGAAAAAAAATATAACTTCATCTATTCAATGAGACTAACATTTTTTTTAAGTATCATTTTTTAATTAAACCAACAGCGACACGAAGTGTTAAAGATCGCTAAAATTATTAATAGTTCTATTATGGGGAGAACGTGGGGAGGGAGATAGAAGAGGGGAATAGGAGGTGGCTTGGTTCCCCCATCTCTTCATTAGCACAGCGAGCCTATGGACCTCGAGACCAGGCGACCAGGCTTTATTTGGGGGAAAATTAAATAAATTAGACAATCAGGATTTTAAAAGCCTAAAATCATTGGAGTATACGCGATAGGACACGAGGAAGCTATGTGCCACTACTCTTTTTGGCAGTGTATTTTTTTTTTTTTTTTTTTACATTTGTTTAGTTGAAGGAATATGATTTTTAGCCTTCAAAAATTATTGCTGAAAATAATATAACAGCATAAATTTTCTACTATGGATCACATCAAGAAAAAAAACTATATTTCAATCGACACAATGGTGATATTATAAATATGAATTTTGATTTTGTTGCATAGAGAAAGATGATATAATTATAAAGATCACTTACGTCAAACTATAAAATTACACCTTCAAACTTTTTTTATCGATTAAATACAAATAAATTATTATTATAAACAATCATCTTTACGCCTTATTTATAAAAAATAATGGTCAGAAAGTCAGAATGAAGTTAAAAATTTGTCATAGCCATCATAAAGTTTAACAAGTGAAAAGTAAACTTTGCTAACTGAGTATGTTAATTTAAGTTTAATAGGTAACAGTTTTGTTTTAGTATTGCTGTTCATATAATTTCCAAAGTTTTCAAAAACAATAGATAAAGATAATTTGTTTCTCCTCTTCAGGAACTTACAATATGCAAATAATACTCCAAAAATATTTATTACTGTTAAAAGTAAAAAATTAATTAAAGTCATGGAATGTACTTTTAGTTTAGACATAGAACAGTGATAACAATTTTGTCGTCTACAATTGCATGTAATATAAGTAAATATAAGCATTATAAATTATACGTTATTATGTAAGATACTGATTTTATTAGTATTGATACATGCATGTATAGACTGTCGAGGTTGAAAAAATATATCCAAAAGATATACAGGGTATTTATGATCTCTCTAAAACAATTCAAAAAAATATTTCAGAAGTAATTCATGAGATGTCTTAATCAGATTTTTTTTATGTATTTATTCAGTGGTTATCAAAGTTTATAATCACGTTGCATTTGTGTATTCGTCTCATTTTGTAATAATTTCCACATACCTGTCTTCATTTGCCTTTATATTAATTTTTTGAAACTGTGGACACCTTCTATGTAAAAGGAAGATATTATGCGTAGTTACGGATAGTACTATTTACAGTTCAAGCTGAATTTGTCTTTATGTATCTTATATCATGTAGAAATTTACAAAAATTTAGAAGGATATATATGCGAAATGTATAGAATAAATGCAATACAATAAGTATTGAATAGTGTAAGAAAATAGTTAATCATGATGTGCTGATAGTTAAAGGGGATGACTGTAGTAAAGACACGTGTAGCGAGGGAACATGATTATTCCTTAACCGTCACGCCCCGGCCATTTTCAATAGAACTATGATAAAATTATCCTTTTCAATTATTATAAAATGTATCACTTCACTACACAAAAACTTCTGCTTGTATCAGGTTTAAATTGTACATGCATGTTTCAATAGTACATTAGATGATTTAGGAGCAGTTTTATTAAAATCGATACATTAGAACGTGAGATATTGGTGAATACATAGTTTTCTTTATTTTAAATGTTTTGCTCCGCTTAATAGTTTTTACAATCTTTAACACTTTATAGCGGTTTCGCTGTTAGTTTTTCTAATAAAATGGTATAAATTTCACCAAAATCGGTCAACTTTTACTTAAGTTATCGTCACACGTTTCCGACAAACACAGACACGGAGCATACTTCGTTGAATGTAGGAAGATTTCTCCGCTCGCTGCAATTATATGTAATAAATGCAAGGAAAACGTTATACTTGTTTATATAATATAACATATACAACTCAGGCTTATTTTAATAGTTTTTATACACGTCTTTACAGATTGACTAGAGGTATATGTTTAAGAAATATTATATTTATGTGATAAATCAGTCACAGTTAGAGTTTGATTTGAATAGTACCTATTTATTGATAAAAGTATGTAAGATCAAACGGGTTCACGAAGGGGTTCGCTTCCACTACTGGAAGTATCTTCAGGGCTGGTGTGGTACATCGTGCGATGTTTACTCAAAGCAACAACAAGACTTACCGCTGCTTGAGTGAACATCACGATCCACCACACCCCTGAAGATGCTTCCAGTCGTGGAAGCGAAACGTCAGACTTCAACCCCTTCGTGACGCGGATTTCACCGGAAAACCAAGCTGTTTAAGACGAATCTACCCGCGGAAGCCTACACACCAAGTTAAGTCTTGATCACTTTAGTTAGTTATTACAAGTTCACTAGCTATTGCGGTTGTTCACAGTAAATTTGTCAATTATTTCTGCCAATATTTGTCTACTATTGTATATTTGAATCATAAAATGCGGAAAATATATCGCTGTTTAATATTATGTTGTCATTTTTTTTTTCTTCTTCTTCTTTTTTGTATAACTATTCACTATGGATACATTCTACAAAATCCTTTTTTCGTGAATTATAGTATGTTGAAATCTTAAAATTCGAAACAAAAATCGCCTATTAAATGATGACCACCATTTTAAAAACCCTAAATTCTATTATTTCTATAAATTTCATCGTATTTTAAAACTTCTTATTTTTTTTCGTGAAGCTATGGCATTTTAAATATTGGATATACATTCAAGACTAAAATTAAATTAGTTTTATTTCCTAGTTATTTAAGTGTTTGTTAAACCTGCTCTGTATATCTCATTTTGTTTTGCAAGTTTTAATTTGCATAATGTACATATTACATTTTATTATTACTAGCATTTCCTTAGTCTATTTTGCGTTTCTAGAACTATAAAATATAGGTATATAGGTCGCTTTCTAATCGATTGTTTGCTTTTACCTTAATTATACTACTTTTTATTGCTGAACATAATGTAGATGGCTCTGCTTTTTACATTGATACGTGAATAAACCCGCTTTCATAGAAGAAAATATAAGGTGTCGATTCTCTTTAAAATCCTACACTCATGTATGATTATAATCATTGTAAAAAGTTAAAACAACATGTTTCAAGAACTTCACATTTGCATTTATATATTATACTTTACAAAATAGAATCAATAAGGACATATTCTAAAATTTAGGAAAAATATGTTCCGTGAACTTGGATATTTACTGGTGTTAAGTATTGAATTGGTATCCAACTAAAGATTTTCTGATAACTTAATAAACTAACTTAGTTCACTTTACTAGTAAGAATTATAAAGAAAAATATCCGTAAACTTAATGATGCACTGTCTTTTAGTATATTTCACTGATATCCGACATATTGTGGTAAGAATTTAGTGAAAATGTTCTGAGAACTTTGTGACTTGCCTTTGTTGATATCCGACATATTGTAGTAAAAATTTAGTGAAGATGTTCTGAGATCTTTGTGACTTGCCTTTGTTGATATCCGACAAATTGTGGTAAGAATTTAGTGAAAATGTTCTGAGAACTTTGTGACTTGCCTTTGTTGATATCCGACATATTGTAGTAAAAATTTAGTGAAGATGTTCTGAGATCTTTGTGACTTGCCTTTGTTGATATCCGACAAATTGTGGTAAGAATTTAGTGAAAATGTTCTGAGAACTTTGTGACTTGCCTTTGTTGATATCCGACAAATTGTGGTAATTTGTGGTTATAATTATTTAATTTTAAATGGAATTATCTCGGTTAAGTTTAATTTACAAATATATGTCTGTTTTGATAATGTGATAATGGTTAGCGTTTGTCAATTATAAACCTATTATAAACTTGTAACTTCATTAATATTGAAATAAATTAGCGTATAAAAACCCTAAATTCTATTATTTCTATACATTTCATCGTATTTTAAAACTTCTTATTTTTTTCGTGAAGCTATGGCATATGTATATGTATATATATATATATATATATATATATATATATATATATATATATATATATATATATATATATATATATGTATGTGTGTATGTCTGTACAATGTACACACATACAACAATTTATTCAACTTAATCTTTCTTAATATTAAAGTATGAACTGTTAGCATTTAGTAAATTATGAACATAGTAATTTTTTTAAAAAAGGTCATTCAATAAACATTTATGACTGATCCCAAGTTAATATATGATGTTATTTATCCTATCTATGCATATGTATTTCTATTATTATTATACTTTGTTTACTATTTGCAGAACACTGTTAAACATTTGTATAATATTATTTAAAACGTAATAAGTAATCCTTATTATTTAATATGCGAAAGAAAAAAATAAAAAGTTTTGAGTAATTTTTTTCATATATGTTCGCATAAATTATGAACATCTAAATAACAATTTTTTCCACAATAACTTTAAGTTATTGTGAAATAAGTTATATATTATTTTTTATTAGTAATTTCTTCGTGCATTTATTTTTCTTTACTTGTTGGTGCGGTCCAAATTTTGAAATCACTTTTTAATATATATTTTCCGATTACCTAGAAAGTTGAAAATGTTACAGATTATGTAAAACTAAAATTAAAAATTATTATAATATTTATAAAATATATTGTTAAAAAAATGTACCTGGCCTATATGAATGAGGTCGTAATTCTCAGCAATAAGTTTTGGATCTGCGTCGGATGAAAGTCTTAGTGCAAAGTGGTTGGTATAATGCGTCAATGCGTTCGCTAGCGTAACGAGCGAAATCACCGTATAGAAAGTATGTAAAGCCATGAATCCCTTTGAGGCTCGCGGCATTACTGAAAGGCGCCCGGCCCTCTAGACCCCTTTATATAGGTAGGTCCCTTCCTCCCTTAGATTCTACCGCGCATGCTTGTATATCTATAATTTCATATAAGATACATCGTATTTGCGTTACTATTAATATTAATTTATTACTGTGTTTGTCTACCAACAATATTACATATTTGCTATAATTTAAGATTTAAACAAGATAAAAAGAATTGAAGAAAATATTAATGTATGGTATTTTAACACTTTATACACACACACTTGTATATATCTTATGTAAGCGATTATTTCTCCAATACATATAATGGACTGAGTAATCTTGACTATGTATGCTTCTCTCTTAAATGTAAAATTTACATACATTATAGCCATATTGGAAAATAATGTGTATAGTAAATAAAGTAACACCTGTAACCTATATTTTCTCTCGTGCCATTTTAAGAACTGATTTGTTTCCTGCTTTATAAGTAATTAAAATACCAAAAATGCCATTTTTTCCATTGCAAATTTACGTATGTATCATTCATATACACAAAAGTCGGCCGCAGCCGCATTAGGAACAAAATGGCCTTGAAAACTGTTACTACCCACAAATTGTTGTCCAATTAAAATCATTATTTAAAATGGCTGCAGTTACCCTTATTATTGTTAACTTTTGCCAATAAAGAAATTGATTAAAAAAAAAAAAATCATTCATATATATATATATATATATATATATATATATATATATATATATATATTTGACTCATTAATCGTGAAAAGTTCTTTTAGCAGGCTGTCATTAAGTAAAACTGATTTTTTTAAATAATTATCACTGAGAAACAAAGTTTGTCTGAGACACAGATGATCCTTTTAAAATTATTTTAAAAGGAATAATATAAATATTGTTAAAAACTATGTAAACATTTTAACGCAAGCATGGCTTTGAGGTCTGATGATGCTCGTAAGGGGTGAAATATAACCTTTTTTTCTTTCTCGTATAAAGAGAAAGTATTGTGATGGCGCGCAAATTCGATTTTGAGATTTTGATGGATTTACACGTTTTGAGGTCCCCTGAGTCCAAAAAAGTGGTTTTTAAAAAATGTCTGTGTGTCGTCTGTGCCGACGCCTAGAGCCTAAACTACTGGGCCGATTTTGACGAAATTTGGCATACATGTTCAGAAAAATCATACCCCGAGGTGAAATCGAACAATGAATTTTTGCTCCAAATTTGGGGGCGATACCCCCCAGAAACACTGAAAAAACGTGAAAAAAATATTTCTCGATAACGGTTCCGTTTTCCCGGGAAAAATCTCGTTCCTGAGAAAATAGCTTAAAACGCGGACGGAGAGAGCCCGGATCGATTCCCCGCCCTGGAGAAGTTATGTTTATGATAAATGTTGATGAAATGTTAAATTATAATTAAATGTACTTACGAAAACTAATAAAAGGGAAACACTGGGCTAAGTAAATATGAACTCGTATATGAGAAAGTTTGTCTGAGTTGTCTCAGACCGATTTTTTAAGTAACTAATTGTTAATTTTACTCACCTATATGATACTAAAAACTAGTAATCCAAAGTTATCAAAGGTGCAAACTTGTAAGAATTATTCTTCAACTCAAATATTTATAAATGCCAAATGCAATGCCAATTTTCCATCTTTTTACTTTTTTTTATATAAGATGAAAGTATTTTGATGACGTCTATCGTCTGTGCAGACGCGTGGAGCCTAAACTACTGGGCCGATTTTAACGAAATTTGGCAAGCATGTTCAACAAAAAAATCATATCCCGAGGCGGAATCGAGCTGCAAATTTGGAGGCGCTACCCCCAAACACTCCGAAAACAACGTGAAAAAAAAAGTCTGGAAAGCGGTTCAGACGATTTCGATTAAAATGTTCTAAAATGTAGTCCATTTAAGTGCGAATCTAACGGTGTAAGCTGTTTTCCCGAAAAAATCTAGTTCCTGAGAAAATAGCTTTAAACGCGGACGGAGAAATTCGATTCCCCGGTGAGGAGATGTTATTTTTATGATACATTTTGATAAAATGTTCAATAATAATTAAATGTACCGAAAACTGATAAATAGAAAATATACTGGGCTAAGTAATTATGTAATCGTGTGAGAACATTATCTCGGACAGAAAGTTGTCTGAGTTGCCTTGGAGCGTTTTTTTTTAATACCGGGGAGTTAAAACCCCAAATGTAGACTACTTAAGGGTTTATGTTTGAGCAAACCTGGTTTAGATTTTCTCCGTGATCCTTCTATACTCAGAGCAGACTGATACTCACAAAAGTCAGCCGACTGATCAGAGGCTGTGCCTTAAACTCTTTTGAGGCATTCCAAAGGTCGCCATCTATAATACGAACCAACACTGGGGAGCAGCAAGCTACTTACCGCACCAAGGTGCGGTGAGTAGTTTCATCTTCCTCTCCTCATAGCCGACAGGTGGGACTTTCAACCATCCCTAGCAGTTGCAGTGTCTGTTGAGACGATAATGACCGGTTTTATTAAATCCAGTCATTAGATGGCAAGTGCCTCTGTTAAGGGCCAGTCTTATGTATTTATTTGTCTTACGTTGTATTATGAGAAGGTCCTGAAATAAAAAACTTAGACTGTCTCATTCTGGCTGCAATTTCCAAGGTTCTTTGAAAGTCTCTAAACAATGACTTCTTTTAAGTGGTCTTTTCAATGTAGCGAGATATACCTACCACTGGATACGGGAATAAGGAATTACACTGGAACCCAGCCTGGCCAGTTGATCTGCCAATTCATTCTTATTTCTTTATTTGCTATTCTAAGCTGCAGGGCATTAAGAAATAAGCGCTAACGCTTTCCCCTCTTGCACTGTAGACATGCATTCGAATTATTTTACTTAAATATTATGTTTTGTAAATCATATTTTTACGTTTGTGTCAGTTTAACACAATTTCTTAAATTGAGTGTTTGAATTGAAAGTGTTTTTTTTTTTTTTTTTGGATTGCACTTTATTTGCAATCCAAATTTTAAATTATGTTAACATCCAAGTGGTTCCTAGATTCTCTTATTGAAGCGTGCGTAAGCAAGGTTCTTAGATTCTACAAAATGTGCGTACATTTTATCGTATAGGCAAAGAAAATGCAAAAAAATGATGTACTAACAGTAAATTTCTTATTCTTGAATTACGTAATTTTATGAATAACTCAAAAAAAGCAAATAAAATTATTACTTAAAAAAATTAAAATATTACAACGTTCATAATACCGTTTCAGTTTTATTTATGTATCTTGAATATCTTAGCGAAAAAATAAGTGAATAAATATCACTTATAAAAAAAACAAAAAACTAACTCTTGTCGTTTTATTTATCTAAGCATTTATCGAAATCTTTTAAAGCATTAAACTTGAGTTATTTTTTGTTTTATTTCATTCTTTTACTCTTGGAAAATAAATAAATAATTGGAAGGTGCAGAAAGAGAAATTAAACGGGGGAAAAGAAAATATAGCTTTGTATGGGTATAAAAAAATGAAAAAAGTCAGTAATAACCGGTTTTCATTTAGTCACGAATATGTTTTCCTTACCATTCTCGTCTCGTTCTTGGTTTAATTATAGTGATCATTTTGTTCCCAGACTTTAATATGTTACGATTTTCTTATAAAGTAAACTTAAAATGGCTTTACTTTGTAATATTTTATATTTTTAGTTGATATTTTTAACTTTCATTCATGTAAGTTATAAAATATTTCTGTTATGTTCTAGTGATAGCATGATACAAGTAGTTAGAATTACTTCCTAGATATTTGTTTATGTTTTCAACTTATAATAAATAAGTTTTTCTTTGGGTTATTGCCTTTGGTTGTTTTAGGAGGAAGAGCTTTCTTTGGTAGTTCTTTTTTACTTCATATTTATTTTAGATAGACTACTTTTGTAAGATATACATGTAGGTAGTTTGTAACAAATTAAACATTTTTCAACCATTCCAACTATTCTCTCATTATTTAACTATCGATACCTGTGTGAGAAGGATATTACCCATGATTTACATAGGGAATCATCCCTTATACCTTGATCCTGCTACTAATAGGTAATACTGATGTGATAGCTGGTGAAAGCGAAGAGGTTGCTAAAATAGTGTTGCCAGACTCCGCTCTTACAAGTAGTATTACAAAAAAATCCCATTTCCCATAGAATTGTGGTGGGGGCTGGAGGCTAGTGCCCAAGATAACGGAGCCTCTCCTACTCCTATACCCATTACCTTTATAAGATACAGACTCTTTAATTGGTCATCACAAGAGAACGGGTAACACCTATCGCGTGAAAAGATTCAGCATAAATATTGTGTAACCATTTTTACTTTTTGATTAGTGAAACACATTTTAAAGATACTATGCAATTAAGAGGATAGAAACAGGTCCATGAAATGCGAATTAGAAGGTTTCCACATGACTGCTTTTGATGTCTGCGCTCCCCCTGTCAAGTAGTATTAAAACTCATCTCTCCCTGGAATTTTGCTGGGGATAAGGGTCCACTCTACTAATCTACTATTACTAACCAAGGTAAGGGAACCTCACCTACCACCTACCTTATTGAGGGAACTTTTACACTCGAAGACGCAGACCATTTAGGTAGGTCCATATCTTGAACATATCTAGGTTGGAACCAAACTCTTCTCATTTGTGCGAAGTGATGGTTGGTAAACCGTATCTCACATCTCGATATTTTATAAAATTGAGTGTCGACCATGTTTTTCAAGCCCACATCTAACTCATAGAGTTAGCAGCTTCCCCATTTGTTTAAACAATGCTGGGTGAACATTAAGCAGGTCCGGGAATTGAACCCAGAGCTATGTGGTCTGTGGTCACCCATCTAACTACTGCCCACGCCCGATGCTGCTTAACCTTATTTAAGAGAAACCAACCGCTCTCTAATACCAGCTATACAGGGCCCACGAACAGTAATGTCACCTAATAAGGATTAAAGAAATGCGTTTTTTCCTCCAATATTTACTTTAACGCACAAAGCCGGTTTTCTATCATTATTATTTTTAGTGTTCATCTTTAATGCTGACGACGCGAGTAGAAAACTTAGAAAGAGGATTATAATCAGACTGTAATCTTAAAATATAAGTAAACAATGGAGCAGTAATTTTCAACAGGTGGTAGTGAGAGAGGAGGACAAACAAAACCATTTAATATACCTAAATACGCCCAAAGAAGTACGGATATCCAAAGAATAATGGAATTAAAGAGTGGTGATATCAGTTCATTTTAAATTCTTTACTGGAATGGTAAATTATTTATGCTAACTCTAAATCTGTAATGATATTTGTTCATTTTAAATTAGCCGTCTACAATTTATCTTTCTTTATATAATTCTTTTTATCATTATTTTGTCTGCATCAAACATCAAATCTTCAAATACAGCATTAGATCATAAGTATAGATTTGGAAGTCTCCTCTTTTACACCCTTATCTCTTTAATTTTCTTTTGTTAGCATGTCAATTGAATCTCTAGTCTAGAGCCGAATGTGACAATTCAAGTGGTGCAATAGATTATTGCAGTCTTTTTTGCATGGCTGCTGTATTTCCTTATCTGGAATATAGCTAGTTATGTAGTTATATATAGCTAGTTTGGTAGTTTTTATATTTCTTCCATTATCATGTTGAGGAACTTTGTCAAATAAACTCGTATTTCCAAGATGAAATCATTAATAGAACTGTTATATAAACAGGAGTTGTAATTTGGGCTACTTTAAAATATTATTTAATGTTTCGCCATCAGAGGTTCTGCATGGAAGTAAATAAAATACTATTAGGTTTCCCCCAAATGAAACAAGTTGGATAAAATTGCAGTAGTGTCTCCATTATCTGATTTTAACGATATTCCTTATTAAACTAGTTTGTTTTGTATGTACACGGTAAATAAGGTATAAGGTAAGAAAGCAAGTAAATAATTGATCACAAAGAGTTGAATGTTCGTTTTAATAATATAAAAGAAGTAGACGGGCATAAACATGAAAAGAGAGTTAGTTACAAAGTGCTCTCTGATAGGTTGCATTGCATCGGGGGGGGGGGGGGGGGGGGAGAAAAGTTTTCTATTCTAGAACTAGAATTTTCTGTGACCCAAAAACTCTGTTGTATGTTCGGCTAGGTTTAATTTCTATTATTACTTTTTCGCTGGAAAATTTAAGTGATAGAAATAAACTTTTTTTATAATTTTTGATTTACTTCTGGAATCAAGGAGCACGTGCAACATCATTACGCTGATTTCGCGGAATTTTATTTTTATAGGAAGTAAATATTTAAGTTTTACAGTAAAGTAGTAATGCATAACCGAGTTTTTTGCCGAAATTAGAGAGGGGACTATACCTAATTAATATACATAATACCTGGGTAATATACCTAAATATATTGTTCGAAGAAATTCGGTTATCTTCTTTACGAAAAATCTATCTTCTATGTATATAAAAATGGATGTCTGTCTGTTTGTGCTTTATAGACTTCGACACCGTTTGACCGATTGCCATGAAAGTTGGCAATTATATGCATTTTTTCACGGAGAAGGATTGTATGATTTCAAAATTTAAATTTTGGTACACAGAGGTTCAGGGTGCGGGGTACAAAAGGAAAAATAGAATATGCCCTTCTTTCATGATGTATGTCGTTGAGAAGCTCTTAAGAGTACAGTGATTGATGCTATATAAGAGGCTCGTAAAATGGAAAAGCAGAGGAAAATATATTTTTTTAATTAATAATTAGAAATATTACTATTTTTGATCAAATTTGAATGAAAATTGGTGTATGTGGTTTATTCGATTATAAAATAATTTGTGTACATTTTATACTTTTGGGTACAAATGGTACCTAATGTATGTTTTAAGCTCAGATTTAAGTGGTAAAAAATTTTTTTTTTTTTTTTTCAATAAATGTTTTCATGGTGAAGGCTTTTACGATTACGAAATTTAAATTAAAATAATTTAAATTTCGTACACAGGGGTATGGGGTACAAAAGACAAAATAGTATTATATACCCTTCATGATGAATATCGTTGGAAAGCTCTATTAACTCGAGTTTGTTGTGCTAATTGTTGTTACGTGCACTTTTGTCATATTAGAGGAAGGTAAAACGGAAAAGGAGAAAAAATGCTTTTTAATTCATTTTAAAAATTAGACTCCATGTATTTCGCATGGTCAACTATTTGTTGACAATGTCCTCCAGAGTTGGAACTCCAAAAACTCTTTAATCTATACACTAAATTAGAAAACAAAAAATATTGTTTATCCACTCGTGTTACGCTAATAATATTAGCATTAGTTTAATTGATTTTAAGTTTAATTATATATCTTATGTTTATTCGAGTCTATTTATCCCAATAACAGTTAATATGAAATCTCATCATTATTCTAAAATGAATATAGATTCTAGATTACATACACATCGCCCATATTTAAATATACAGAGGTAAATCATTTTATACACAGGCAGGATAACACTGCCGGGTTTTGCTGCTATACCATAAAAGAGTGGTGTTATTAGTTCATTTTAATTAAGTTGACTATAATATATTTTTCCTTGTTGAAGTTTTGTGTTTAGCTACGCTAATGTTTATGATTCTTTTCGCTTTTTATTTTTCTTATGTCGGCATTAACTTTTAATACAGTTTTAAATATTTAATAGGGAATTTGAAGTCTCTACTTTATAGCCTTCCTTATTGTCTTTTATAATTTTTTTCTTTAATTTTATTCAGCTGTCACGTCAACAGAATTTCATTTTCTTTTCCAGTCATTGAATTTTTACATCCAATATGCTTTTACGCACACTATTAAAGCTATTTAATCACACATTTATACGCTTAGGAAGAAACTTTAAAGGAACAGAATTATCTTTTACGTTTGAATATAGTCAGGGTACTAACTAAAATAAGCAATACTTTTAGTCAAAAACTAACTGTCAGATCAAGTGAGAAAACATATTAAAAGTGAAAGCACGTTTTCCTAATAACAATTCAAAGCTGTAAGTAAGGATATCTTCATACCCTTAGGAGTTGTTTTAGTCTTCGAAAGCTTCTTGTTTCGACTCGAGCTTCTTTCACTCTTATTAAGCTGTCAGCTCTTAATGGCGTAATTTGGCCGTTTTAAGTCTTAATTCGCTGTCTGCAAAAGATCTTTCTCCTCTTGGGTTATGGGTCGTTAACCAAATAAACAAAAGTGTTGCCGGTTTGGTAAATAAGGGATTTTCTCATAATACCCAGAGCAGCTGAATAGTAGTGATAAACTCAGATAGTTGCGATTTTAACTTTTTATCAGATTATTACATAAAATAGTTTAAAAATTTCAAAAAAAGTTTCCCGTCCAATGAACGTAAAAAAAATATATTTAACGACGCACGTTTTGTAGAACTTATTCGAAGTGAGTATTAATCAATGAAGATACTAAATTGATCAGCGAGTTGTTGAAAACTAATATAAATATACTGTCAATTGGTGGCACACATAGCTTCCTCGACGATTTCAAAATCCCAAAGACGATTTCAAAAATTCCAAGACAGAAATCCGTTCAAGACATCGGGGAAAATTTTTGGTTCCTCGTCTGTCGCTCTATTTTTGCGAATCATCATATCTTAAACACTACACGTCCGATTTTAATACAATTTAGATGGTATAACATGATTAGCCCATTGTTGGTCCCATATAAGTTTCAACCTTCTGCGCTCATTTGTATCTCTTCTACATCCACACAAATATACTCATACATTAATTTACACCTACAGCTTCATCCTATTTGTATAAAACTTCTATAGATTATCGAAAGTAACCCGCAGATAGCCCCAGATTAATTTGAACCGTCTGTGCTCATTGACTTTTGCTAAATTGATACTTTAATTCATGCAAAAAATCAAAACAATATTGACAGATTTAAAAAACGGGGGAAACAAACAAATTATAGGCAATAATGGCTTGAAAAGTATGTAATAGGATGCGAGGAATCTATGTGCCACACCAATTGGCAGTCTATTTTTTATATGAATTAAAGTATCAGTTTAACAAAAGTTAAAGAGCGCAGACGGTTCAAATTAGACTGGGACTATCTGCGGGTTGCTTTCGATAAACTATAAAAGTTTCATACAAATCAGATAGGTACTTTTAAAGCTATAGGTGTAAATAAGTGTATGTTTGAGCGCATATGGAAGCGAAACAAATGAGCGTAGATGGTTGAAACTTATATTGGACGAACAATAAGCTAATTTTGATCTAGCATACAAATTTAATTAAAATCGGACGTGTAGTTTTTAAGATATGTTGGTTCGCAAAAATTGAGCGACAGACAGACAGAAACAGAACAAAAAATTTTCCCTGATGTCTGAAACGGATGGTTTCGGAATTTTTGAAATCGGAGACCTAAAATATTTTCGTTCTTCAGAACGATCACATAGCTTTCGTTACCTTTGGTAAGCAAGGAAGCAATTATTAAAATTGACTTATATTAAATATTTTTATATTTAAAGGAAATCGGTCGGTTGTAGCAATTTTAATTCAGTCCGGTTGCAACCATGTTTAGGGTGCGTAGCCAAAACCGAGGACCATTCTAATTTTCTGCGTTTTTCTGTCTGTCCTTCGTTAACCCACCTGTATCGTCGAAAGTACCCAATAAAAAAATTTGAAACTTTGATGTTATTTTATATTTAAATACCCTCAGAAAAAAAATTCAGGGGAGCTTAAAAAATCTTCCTTTCAAGAACAAGGGCATTTAATCCCCCCCCCCCCTTGTGCTGAATGCATATTTTTGGTATATTTATTATTTTATTTTATCATTTTGCTTAGCAATCCCTTTGATTAAAAAAAAAAGTGTAAATAGATCTTAGAAGCCTTACTTTGCATTCTTGTACAGTTAAAACTTAAGAAAATTCCTTATAATTTATTAAAAAAATCAAACATCCAATTCGTCGTATATTTTATCGTCTTTGCCAATATGAAAAACAATAAATTCTTTTAAAGTTAAAAGTCGTATTTAAAGGAGCAATTTAACCAACTCTAATTACTGAAAGAGTAATAATTGAATGCTTTCTATGTTTTAAAGCTTTAATTATTCGAATGAAGAATATGATTTTACTTCAAACGTGCTTTAAGCTAATTAAAACGTGCTAAAGCTGCAGTCCTGATTTGAACATCTATTTTATTTTATTTAAGTGAAGTTGGAAAGCCAAAATTACTTTCTTTTAAGTTTTTTGAGGTTTCGTTTCCACTGTAAGTCTTTAATTGGTTTCTTTTGTTACCAAACAACGTTAATTTGTTACTGAATCAATGTTACATAATATCTTTTCTATATCAAAGAGACGTTTTATTTTTTTCTGTTAGTCATACTAATACTTAGAAATTCCTCTCTCTTATCGACAAGATTTACTTTTCCTTTGATCTTAGCTAAGGAGCTGACTAAGATTTTCCGAGTTCAGGTAATGTGTAAATACGAAGAGATTTCACTCTTTCTCAAGGTAGATGGTTTCTCTAACCTTCGTGTTTTTTTCTTATAAAATATTTCCGTGTTCTATTTAATAGAATCTATTTATTTAAATTTTGCATTTTTAAATATTATTACATTTTTGATATACATAAAAATAATTTCAAAAAAAGAACTTTTTATATACTACGTTTTTAAATTTTCTGTTGAATCGTATGTAATGTTGATAAAATAATTGTTGTTGTTATATAATATACAATGTTAGTGAAAAAAAAAAAAATAGTTCCGAATTTATTTATTTCACATATATGACTACCATTTAGAGAGCTGATCTTAAACCTATAAAAGGACAAATCTGTGTATAACGGATCTCACCAACACCAATTCTAAACCGTGCCATCGATATATTTGAAATAATATAATCGATATATGTTTTGCCTGTTTGCTGTCATTCAATGTTTATTTCTTATTTATAAAAATCACAAATTTGAAATCCGTCAAAATGAAGATTGTAAATATGGGATATGGCAAAACAAATAAAATAACTGGCGGATTTTTTCCGAACTAACTTTCCATACAACAAAATTTGCTGAAAACCAATTAAATTCTGCTGAAAGAGGGCTAAAAGTATTAAAATAATGCATTGTCATCATGTTCTGAGCTATGCTAAAAGTTTCAAATGTCTAACTATTCGGGAAGTTAGTTAGAAATCAATTGCCAGATTTGTACCGGACAAACAAACAAACAAACAAACAAGAAAGCAAGCTAATAAAAACGTAGTAATAAAAAACAAAATAATTCAGGTGCTTATTATTGTGATTTGCCTTTAAGTAACGCTATTAAGCTATCTTTTAACAAATAATGAAATCTTTTAGTGATTCAGCTTGAGATTGACCCAGAAGGGGTCGGGTGTTGCAAATGTACGCCTTTTACTTCCTTTCAGACTCAAATACTTGTGGCTAAACACCGTAAAACACCCTTTTTTATTTTAAATTAATTATCAATAAATGATTAATAAATAAGAGAACCAAACGAATCGCTTCATGAGAGGTTTAAATATTAAAAGAATAAAAGTTTTAAATATTAGAGAAATTAATATTTTTTGGAGGTCAATTAAAAATATTCTAAACAAGCGTGGATTGGGAAAATTAATCAGAATAAATAATGTAAAATAGAGAATAACTAATTGCTAATCAAAGCCTGCGCTAAGTGAAAATCCTTCAAATGATTGAGCTAAAGCTAAGTAAATTCGATGATTATACTGAAGTAATTTACATTTACACTTTAGAGCACTAATGAAAAATGAAGTTTCAAAAATTTGCCTCTAAAGCAGACTTTAGATTTGCGTGCTTTGAAGCACTAATGTATTGGCAAACAATGATTGACTATTTTAGATAAGCAGTTCTATGAGATCCAGTTTGATTTATACAACTAAAAAGTGAAAAGAGAAGCCTCTAGAGTGAAATTAATTTACTCCTGACTATTGATTAAGTCTGTTACAAAGCTTGTGATTTCCGATTACTATTTAAATAAAGGATTAATCGATCATCCGAATGAAATTTACTGAAACTATTTGAGTTTTTAAATAAAGTTTTAGTTATTTTGGAAGGGGAAACAAAACGTGAGATATAAAATAAAATGTTGAGTTAAAAATTATAATTTAGTTGAAATGGCTAGTTACAAACAATATATGAACATGTAAGAATACACTATAGCTTCATAGGGATTTTAGGGTCGTGAAACTAAAAAAAAAATAGACTGCCAATTGGTGTGGCACATAGATTCCTCGCATGCTATCACGTACTTTTTGATTTTATGCTTTTACAAGCCATTATTGTCTAATTTGTTTAATTGTTTCCCCGGTTTTTTTAATCTGTCTAAATTGTTTTGATTTTTTACTTGAATTAAAGTAAAATTAATCAAAGTAATTGGAGGCTATCTGCTGGCTACTTTCGATAAAGTATAAAAGTTTAATACAAATTAGATAATAGTACATTACGCGTCGAGTGCGGAAAGTAGCATTTTGCATGCGAGTGTGGAGTTTGCACCCGAGCGACAGCGAGGGTAGTAAAACCACACGAGCAATGAAAAAATGCCGTTTTCGCACGAGTTGCGTACCGTACTTTATCTACGATTGTTAGATTTAAATAATAAATACAGAAAAAAATAAACTTGCTGTATGTAAGTTCGTATCTCTTCTCTTGATAAAGATGGCATTAATCTTGAGTTGTATTTTTTGCCGAATTAATTATTTCTGGAGGAGTATTATACTCTACATTTTCGTCAATGTCAGTTGATTCATTCATTGTTTTTCACTAAAAACTTGATTAATAAAAGAATACCAAATTAGTTTTGTTAAATGTAAACAAACTCGCTAATGCTAATCGTGCGTAAAGCTGAAGAATTCCTCTTCTTTACGGCGCTAGCGTGGTAAAGAAGAGGAATTCTTCAGAACTATGAGACGCGCATGCGCAATGAATACAAGTACGTAAATAATCACTTTCTACGCATCTAAACAGAGATATAATGTTTATATTTCGTATCAATTGTAGATAAAAGTACTTTTGAAGCTATAGGTGTAAATTAATGTATGTTTGTGCGCATGTAAAAGAGAAACAAATGAGCGTAGAAAGATGAAACTCACATGGGACCAACAATGGGCTACTCATGACCTACCACCCAAATTTCATTAAAATTGGACGTGTAGTTTTTAAGATGTTGGTTCGCAAAAATTGAACGACAGACAGACACGGAACCAAAAATTATCCCTGATGTCTGAAACAGATTTCTGTCTTGGAATTTTTGAAATCGAAGACCTAAAAATGTATCGTTCTTCACAACGTTCACATAGCTTCCGTCACCTTCGGTAAGCTCGGGAGCAAAATAGTAAAATGTTATGATTATACTGGCCTACAGAAATCAAGGGACTTTGCCCTGCTCCACCCCACGCCCTAAACATGTCAATTCCACGGGTTTAATTAAAAAATTAAGCCCGGGACTAATCGTTAATTATCTTAAATTACATCATTTCCATTTATTTCTTGTGGTTTAAATTTTTAATTATTCGTTCTAAATTTTAAACTATTTACATTTAATTTATGAATTTGTTTTTTATGAGAGGAATATCTTCCTATTTCTTCTTTTAAACGTGTCTCAATTCAAAACTAAACCTACACAATTAAAATCATATTTGACTTTAATATGACTTTCCTTTATTTTTTCAGTTTTTTCTCCCGTAGAAAGAATTTAAAAAATAGAATCTAGCGCTCGTGTTTTAAGAGAGGAGACAAATTTGAAACACAAGTTTAAATGAAACACAAACATCCTTTACAAGATATACTTAAACTTATATAATTGTTTTGTATTGTCTCAAGCTTACTTACCATAAGAAGAAAAATACAAGAGATATATTTTGTTCTTCTAGCTGCCTTAGATATGGCCCTTCTTAAAAATACTTTTTCTGTTTTAACGGGAAATTATCTACAAACAAGACAGTTTAAAAAGAGCTTAAAATCACAAGGCAAAAAAAGAAATAAAAGCTTAAGACTACAATCTTAGAATAACATACGCATATGGAGAAAAAATTAAACGATTCACTGGGTTTTTTGTGCGTTTTTTTTTTTTTTTTTATCGAATAAACAAATGGAAATTTTATTGGAAATGTTTTCTTTTCTTGTATATAATAGTCAGCGAAGTAGTGTGGAGCAAAGCTTCCTCGTATCTTAGTCTCACGAAGAAGTGAGGAGCTTAAGAAATCAAAAGACTACGACAGATAAAATGAACAAGTTTTGAACATAGAAGGAGGACGTAAGCTATTGTAAAAAAAATATGTTATTTTTTTTACTAAAGGTTTAGATCCGCCTTAATGGATAAAGCTACCTTTATCCCTTTATAGCATTAACGCTGTTCGTTTTACTGAAATAAGGTAATTGAAAAAAAAAAGTTTGTCTCATCGAATAGATGATTTTAGAATCTTTTTCTGTTCTAATATTCCAATTTTACGTTTGTGCACTTGTGACAGAGTAAGTAATAAGCACAAAGGGTTGAAATTAATAAGACTAACAGTAGGCTAATTATGACCTACCTAATAAAATTTAGTAGGTAAATTTCATTAAACTCGGATGAGTAGATTTTAAGATATGGTGGATTGCAGAAATATGGACCCACAGACAGACACGAAACCAAAAATGTGTATTTTTGAATTCGGAGGCAATAAACCAATTTCGTTCTTCTGAATGATCACTATGCCTCCGTTACCTTTGGTAAGCTCGGAAGCAATACTTCTTCAGTAGCAGACACTCACACATAAATGCGTACTCAATTAAAATTGAACTAATTAATTATCGAATAAACGTGTTAGTAATATTAGCATGTATGAATATTGTAATATGTATATTGTCTATTGTATATAGAATAAATCTAATTATTGCTTCCAAGCTTAGGGAAGGTAACGGAAGCATTGTGTTCACTTTTGAGAACGAAAATATTATGTCTCCGATTTTAAAAATTCCAAGACAGAAATCCGTTTCAGACATCAGGGAACATTTTTGGTCTCGTGTCTGTCTGTGTCCACGAATGCTTGAAACGTGTGACGACAACTTGAGTAAATGTCGACCGATTTTGATGACATTTGGTAGACATGTTTATTTTACCAATACCCAGGACGAGTTCGTTGGACAACGTTATTCGTCCAAGCGTTCACGCGCAACATTCGCGTAAACGTGAACTTCAAGTTTAAAATTGGAATTTTAGGTCAGGAAAAAATCTAACTTCATCTATTCAATGAGACAAACATTTTTTTTTAAATACAATTTTGTAGTAGCACATACAGTGACACCGCTATGAAGTGTTAAAGATCGTTAAAACTATTAATAGTTTTTACACAATAAGCAATGTAACAATAAAGTAATATAACAATAATGTTAATGTTAATATAACGATAAAGTACATGATAGGATGCGAGGAAGCTATTTGCCACACTAATTGGCAGTCTATCTTAAATTTCTCTTATTTTGTTTGGATTGTATATTTACCAAAAGAAGACATTTTTTAATAGGGAAATAATTTTAATCCCCCGCAGAAGTCGACTATAGATAAATTCAATTTGATAAAAAGAAATAAAATAATAGTACTTCGGTAGACGTGTGGATTAAATTACTTACCATGTCGGCTCGGCCATCAATGAATCAATGGCGGCACGATATTCTGTGTTCGATTCCTCTGATGCTCTTATACTACACTTTGCATTTGGTTGGAAGCATACTCCTCCTGAATAGCTGAACCTATCCGCACAAAATTTGGTACGGTCATAGTGACCAACCACAGGAAGGTATAAATCTGGAATGGTCCAAATTGGTACTCAGGGGTACAGGGAATTAAAAGTTAAAATAGTACATGCCATATGCCTTTCATGATGCATGTCGTTGGAAAGCTCTTTAAGAGTACAGTTGTTGTTATGTTCTCTTTTGTCATATTTTTATTTAAGAAGGGGGTAAAATAGAACAACAGGAAAGAAATGCTTTTTAATTAGAAATTAGAAATATGTATTACTATTTTTGATCCGATTTCAGCTGTTTATAAATAAAAATGTTTATTATTTAAGATTAAAATTCACGCTCAGCTCAATATTGCTAGCAAACAACTGCATTGCACACCTAGTATGGCTCACTAATGATCACCATACTCGATTCGGCAGTACAATGTACTGTGTGGAACTTTCTTCCCTGGGTCTAGCAAAAAAGGATTAAATAAAGCCTGATATACTAGGCTGGAATAATGTTTATTCCTACCCGTCAAGTACTTATAGTAGGACCTTACTCTTACTACTCTATTGTCATATTGGTGAAAACGTTAAATCGTGTTATGAACAACTAACTTTGTCATTAACGCCTGTCAAGTATTATCTAACTCTATTTTACACACTTCAACTTGATTCAAACTTTACCGAACGACACGTCACGACCGACTTCACTTCAAAATATTCTGGAATGTAGGTATTTTGAATGGTATAGTTGACATAGGCAGGCAAGGTTTCTCGGGAAATGTAATTTTGACGTTTTGTTCTTGTGCCGCTGTTCATTAGCTCGAACCTAAAGACAAGGCCTGTCAAAGTTATTTTTGTCAAATTGATAAAATATGATAATGCATGTATGATAATATGAAAAATCAAGTATTCCTTCTCTTGTATAATGAAGCACGCCTTGTTCTATTAAGGTAAGGAAAGAGATTTTAGTTAGGAGTAGACGATCGTTGTAGTGAACAGACAATTGTTTTTGTTAAAAGAGGATCGTTGTTATGAAAAGACGATCGTTGTTGTGAAAAGACCTTGTGGTTACCGTACTTGCAAACCTAGACCGTACCTGGAACCTAGGTCAAAACACTGATATATCTAGTTTGATCCCCAGTAAAGGTGAGATATGTTTCACTCTGATGATAAAATTGAGTAGATAAGTGATAAGTTAAGTTCCCCGCCCTGTAATTGCCTTATAATGTGTTGTTCGGGACGTAAAAGAAAGCAAAAAATCAATATACGAGGAGCGTAAACTGTAAGAAAGTTGTATAAAATATAACTAATTACTTTTTCAAGTTTATCCAATATGTATTTTTTTATATTTCATTCCTTTATAACAAAGTAAAATAACTATAAAATACGTAATGTAATAATAATAATGGTTTACAATTTTTTAGTGCATTTGTTTCTTAAATATTCCCTATTTTTTAACGTACTTAAAGTTTTTTTCTTCAGAATGGCCTGTAAAAAAAGTTTAATGTATTTTTTTTTTTCGAAGTTCAATTCTCTGACGGCATATAAAAACAAAAGTTATTACAAATTATTTATACTAAGTAAGACAAAGACTATATATTATTTAGTTTGAGAGAAAAATCATAACTAAATAAAAATATTAATGTTTTTTTCTGAGGGTTATAAATCGCGTATAGTTAAAAGTAAAATGAGTCCAAGTTAGAGGCTTTATTTTACGAGTCTATTTTTCCGAATGATAAATTGATCTTCAGAAATTGGTTGTAGGGTGGGTGAAAAGCAGTATTTTTCTTTCCTCAGTTAGTCCAATTTTTTTTTTTTTTTTTTTTTTTACTTATTGTTACTCCCTTATTTTGTCGAAGTGTGAAAAGGCCATAAAAAAAGGGAAAAAAACCTCCAACGTTATTTGTTACGTTGAAGAACCTAAAAAACTTAACAGTTAGGGGAAGTAATAACGTTCATTTGGACTTTTTTCCCCTTGGGTGACGTAAGAGTAGGGGATGCATTAGTGGCCCATATTCTTTACTGGGGAATAGAAGGGGGGAGTGTTGAATACAACAAAACAATCTCCCCCTGAACCATATCCTTCAACATCTCTAGAGGCCATAACGCCTCCTTACCGTGTTATAACCCTTTAACTATATTCCATATGTCAAAAAATTACCTCCATCAGTGGCAAATGTTGAATGCTTTACTCATGGTTCCTTCTTTTTTCCAACGAAAGCCCTTTTTCCTATTACAAAAATCCTTTTTTTACAAAAAAAAAGTTAACATCGATAACAATAATTGATAGGTATCGTATATTTTTATATACATTTTTCCCTCTTTTTTCAATAATCTATCAAAAATTGGGGAGGGGGAGGGGAGGGGGTCGTTCTGTTTTTTAAAAAATGGAAGAGAAAAATGACTTGCTCAGCAAATGCCGTTTTATTGGTTCAATTTGTCATCAATTTATGCCTCTAAAATTTTTTTTTTAAAGACTGAAATCCTTTTCTCTCAAATGATTTTTTTATTTTGTCGGACTGATTTTTGTTTGTACAAATTCTTGATAGTTATTCTCCGCTTATAGTGTTTGAATGGTTGTACAATTTATTCTAAAATTTTGAGCTGAACTAACCTAACAGTTAGAATAAATACGTATAGATTTTATAAGCACTTATTGCGTTTGTTTTTTTTACTACGATTTTATTGCTTGCTTTCTTGTTTGTTTGTTTGTTTGTCCAGTACAAATCTTGCAATCGAATTCTAACTAACTTCCCGAATAGCTAGACATTTGAAACTTTTAGAATACCTCAGAATACGATGACATTGCATTATTTTAATACTTTTAGCCATCTTTCAGCATATTTTGCCGTATGGAAAGTTAGTTCGGAAAAAATCCGCAAGTTATTTTATTTGTTTTGACATGTCCCATATTTACAATCTTCATTTTGACGGGTTTCGAATTTATGATTTTTTATTAAAGAGATAAACCTTGAATGACAGCGAAACAGGAAAAGTAAACAAGGAAAAAAATAAATTGACTTGTGATAACCAGGTTTGTTTACACTTGTGTCCTAGGTATCGGTTTAATTTTTCTACATCTGCACTTCTTTATTTTTTTCTTTACTTTTTCTTCAAATTTTTCTTCTCTCACCGTCCCGTACACGGGGGCATATCGATGGCACGGTTTAGATTCGGTGTTGGCGAGATCCGTTGTACAAAGATTTGTCCTTTTATAGGTTTAAGATCAGCTCTGTAAATGGTTGTCATTTGTCATTTATGTGAAGTAAATAAAGTCGAAACTATTTTTTTCACTAACATTATATTATATAACAATAACAATTATATTATCAACATTACATATGATTCAACAGAAAATTTAAAAACGTGGTATATAAAAAGTTCTTTTTATCTTGTAATTATTTACATCTAGAGTAGTTTATTATAGCTTTTATTTTTGTATTGTTACATTTTGTAATTATATCGTTTGTTTGTGTATTTACATTTAAGTTAGTTCATGTATTAATATATTGTTTCAAGAATTGTCCTGGTTGTAGCTGGTTGGTGTTAGAGTTTCTTTTGTAGATCTCTACCTATATACTTCTATTCTAGTCCTTTAGGGACCTAACACTACTGTCAATTGGAAAGCAAACAAAACGTCCCAGGAAGAAATTCGCAGACTTACTCTCTCTTGTTTTGTGTATCTTTTAGTTACTATCGTCTTCTTTTAGTTTTTCGGTGTAATTAATACTTTATACGCAGTTTGCAGTTTTCGTAAACACTATCTTATCGAATTAGAGTTGCGGAGGTTCCTTATCTTATTCACTTAACAAAAATCAACTATCGCTGGTAACATTGATACTATAGCTGATTAAGACGGGAAGGTTCCTCAAATAGCTGCGCTTTTACAAAAGGTTCATTATGGTCTGGGGTAAAATAAACCCTGCTAATTAATTATATAATTAATTCTTTATACTTCAATCCTGATCAATTTTAATTCACTTATGGTATTATTAAACAACAACTGTTAAAAGATTTCAGTTCATTTATAATTTTTAATTATAAACAGATATAATTTTAAGTTAACACATCTCACGAAACAGGAGTTTTACTAAGTCATTTGCTACTTAGTTTTATTCATAGATATGCCCTTTGGAATGTTTAAATTTAGTTGGTCTATAGTAGACATATTGATAAATTATTATGTATAAGGATAATGTAGTTATGCTTGTAATTTACTTCATTGCCTCTATGAAAGCCAAATATTTGAGACTATCATCGTACTATCTGATGAACAACCTCATTCAAGTCAGCTTAACAAAATTTATAGTGGATTTTTATTACCCTGGAGCTATTGGGACAAATGGAATGATAACTTGCATTGCATCTAATCCATCTTCATTACGTCGTGTTTGGCTTAGTTAAATTATTTTTGGTACAGAGGATTAATTGCTTTACTGCCTTCCTCAATCATCGCAGATCTAGATTTTTGTTGAATTTATTTGTACATCATAATTTGTTGAATTATTTATTCAACAATCTGTACTTATGCCGTACCTTCCACCCACTCACTTTATGTGAAGGAGTACTTAGTGCCTACAAAATTTTTGTGCCTTCAATTTAAAAATTGCAATACATTTAGCTCCAGTTAGAGTGTGAAATTTGACTTTCTTTGCCAACTATAGTTTACTTGTGCAACCAAGCAAAACTATCTTTAAAATTACATCTGCTACAGCAGTTGGTTGGTTCTATTCTTAATAAATTAAATGTGAACTTAAGATTAACAATAGCTTTAGCTTCATTGCCATGAGTCTCTAAGATGTTAGGCGTGAATCAGACTGAGGCTATTCACATTGAACGCCAAGCGAGTCCGGGCCGAGCAAAGCCTGACCGATACGGGCTAGTTGAATCTTTGGCGAGTTTAATATCTAAGAGAAATAATGCACGATCTTGAGTTGATTTCGGAACAAGACTGAATTTTATTCACAAAGGTAAACAATACAAAAGGAAAAAATGTCAACTGACGTTACCAGTGGTTACTAAGTAAATAAATAATAAATAAACTAAAATTAAAAGAAACTTGGGGGGCCGCCACAGGATCTCCCCTTCGAAGAGCGGAGCCCATTGTTACCTAAAGTGGACCTTCTTAACAGCTTTGTCTGTGGGGGTCTTGTTGTCACCGGCGTCGGCAAGTCCATATGCTGGTTTTACTCGATCTATTGAGAGGACCTTCTCTTTTCCGGCAACGATGATTGTGAACGTTTTCGCACCTCGACCTCGGTGCTTGACGAGGTAAGGACCAGTGTATGGCTGTTGTAGCGATTTTCTCACTGCGTCCTCTCGTAGAAATACATGAGTGCACTTGGTGAGATCTTTGTGAAGAAAAGGTTTTAACTTGTTGTGACTAGAAGCTGGCCGCGGTTGAATATTTTCCATTGCGGTCCTAAGTTTTTACACGAAGACGTTAAGTGGATTATTGTTTTCATTGGATGTAATGAGGTCCTCCGGGAGCCTTAATTCGTGGCCGTATACCATCTCGGCTGGACTAGCACCGATATCCCCTTTTAGTGCCGCTCGCATGCCAAGTAAGACAGATGGTAGGGCGTTGATCCACATTGACGATTCGTGGCACTTTAAAGCGGCCTTAAGCTGACGGTGTTCACTTTCTATCATACCATTAGCCTGCGGGTGGTATGCAGTTGTTCGTGCCCTTTGGACGCCCATCATTGCTGCCAGGTGTTGGAAAATTTGGGACTCAAACTGACGTCTTAAACTGGCTCCAAAGCGGGCGCTCCAGTGTGCATAAAATGCATATGAGACTGTTTCAGCCGTAATATCCTCCAACGGTATGGCCTCAGGCCAACGCGTGACACGATCAATACATATAAGCAAGTAGCGGAAGCCTTTGCATGGAGGTAATGGTCCGACAAGGTTTATGTGAACAGTGGCAAAGCGCTGGACATCTTGCGGGAAGCTGGTAATTGGTGACTTTGTGTGTCGAGAAATTTTTGAGCGCTGACATGGTATACACTCTTTCGCCCACTTTCCACAGTCCTTGTCTATTCCTGGCCTTGAAGCATATCATGAAAAACGCTACCACGACTGGATTATCATAGTTTATCTTTTAGGTTCTCACTATACCTGTATCTAAACAGACTTTTCCAATCATACTTCGGAGTCCTCGTCATAGTCAGTCCTTGAGAGCAGGTATACCGCTATGTCTAAGGAAATAAATTAAAAGTTTAATTTTTTCAAAAATGTTGACTACTTCCTAGGTCATTATCCTCAAGCTACAAAAAATTAAAATAACGGTTAGGTTAAGCTTAGAAGTTCTTACAATGACTTAAAAATGTGGTTTTATATCACACTCTTAATTATCTTAGCTTAATATTATGCTGTTGGCTTTAATGTATTTTGCCTAAAGAAAGAATTTATGGCGTTAATAAAGGTATAAATCCTTGTCAATAGCTTCAGGTGATATGTCAGTTTAAGGTATATATTATGATATGATGGTTCAAGATTGAACCATCATATATACCTAAACCAATCAGTAGTAAAACCTGTTCAACCGATAGCGCATTTGGTCTTTTTATTTCCTTCGCCGGAGCTGCTTGATCCAAAGAAATAATTGTCTCTGAGGTAATAATAACTGCTGAAAATAGGCCATTATAGTGATAATGGCCAGATGCCTTTCAAACTAACTGTTGTATCTTTCCAAGTAGTCAGAGTGAGTCATCAGTTTTCATCCAGTCATTAGTTCAGGAGTGTTTCTGGTGCAATATATAAAATTCTGATAAGTGCGGTGTTCAAAAGAATTAACGTCCATAAACATTCAAATATAGCAAATATTAATGTGGAGGGTCTTCAAAGTAAGTCAACATTTGACATTTCTAAAATAGACTTATAAAAAAACACGCTTTGAAATTTCGATTTTGTTGGGCATGTAACACATGCCAAACAAATTTAGGGCAGCCTAAAAGCATGTAAAAAGGGAAATCTAGAAAAATAATCCTAGAATTTAAAATCATTCAGAATTGTGACCTATTTTGAACTCGCACCTTTGGAACGACTTACTGAGTTAATTCTCTGTTTATTTTTAAATAATTTAATTTAAAATGTTTACTACAAAGTATATTTTTCTACTGAATAATATATAAATAAAAATTTATATCTCAAATTCCATAAGAATAAAGCTTAGACTCAAATAACATAATATCTTCTGATCCCTTTTTGAGAATTTTTCGGAGAAAATAAGCCAGTAAAAATATATATAAGTAACTTTTTACATCACAATATGCCTTGTGTGACATTGATCCAATAAAGGTGATACCTGAACCTGAACTCAGTTCTTCTTGTTCTTTTCTTTCAAGACGGAAGATGAAAAAGAAACAATATTTTTCTTTTCCCTTCACGGAAATAATATTTCATGTCGGAATCGTTGGAGTAAAACCGGAACGGAAACATATCAAATATCTCGTACCGAGTTGCTTAAGGAGAGTTTTTTTTGTGGAAATATTCTATAGTTGTTTTATTGTATGTTATAGTTTTATATTGTCCTCTCAATTTCTTTTATAAAATATATTTATTGTATTTGTATCTTCTTCTTTTAAAAGTTGATTGTTATTTTTAGAAACCCAATTACGAAAATATTATTATGATGATAAAAACAAAGTAAAAAAGTTAGTTTATTTAAAGTAACACTAAAATTAGTTAATAAGTTTTGTTGGAAAGATTAAATATTTTATTAAATCATAGCTTTTTACTTGATAATCCTTTTTATTGCATCAGTGCTCGTTGGGCACAATTAAAAAGTAAATACTATATCTTAATTAAAGATCCTCGATTGCAGTAAAGATTATAAATAATCTTAATTTTGATAATTAGGTAAATTCTCCTACATACCCTCTTTTATATTTTAGTTACAATGCTTCTTTTATCTTCGGTAAGTTCGCAAGTATTGTGATTATTCTAAAGAACTATCTTTTTATATCTAAATTTTCTTGGATGGTTTGTCGAAAGTTGTCTATAGATTAATGTTAACATTCGCCATAGCATCCTCTCACACATGCGTACAATCGTTTGTTTGGAATTTAAAATCCCAAGTTTAGAAGATAAAAAGAAATCTTATTTTCATTTAAGAAGAATAAATCTTGTTTTTATTCCATAATACAAAAAAACCAAAGGGGCAACTCACACCTTTGAGCAAGGTAATGCGACAGTTTTAAAACCGATTTGTGGCTTTACGATGTTATTATTTATAATATAAATAATAATATCGTAAAGCCACGCATACATACCACACATACATCATCATTTTTGTGAGGAATTACAGCTAATATGCGCGAAACCGACCTAAAATTATAATAACTTCTATTATAAGAAGCTCTATTGAACAAAATTTTTTTTTGTCCCAACAAATTTAACAAATATTAATAATTTTAACTCATTGTTTATTTCAAAATCAAATTATGTGACTCGCAATTCAAAAAATGAAACTTAAACACGATCTAGAAGGCATTGACATCCAGGTCAGCTGTTTTATAGGTTATCTGATCTTTATGAAGGAGGTTATTTAGTTAGCTCTCCTAGCGATTAACTTGTTTGTTATTATTACTTATTAATTTAGTTAAGGAGTTTTTGTGCCGTGCGGATATCTGATATAATTTTCAGATACTTGGCAATGATAAAGTTATTAAATTTATATTGTACAAATGGTAAATTGAAAATTGTGGAATTATTATATATAACACATGTGTCACAGAAGTCGTAACATTCGTATATGTCCCGATATGGAGCTCTACAGGAGCAGTGACGCCGTATATGTATGTTATTCATTAATATATATTATTTTAATCTGTTATGCTTTTAATTTTGTTTTTAAATCATTTAGAGTGCCCCTTATAAAACTATCAAACCATTAGTCTAAATAAAAAACAATACTTATAAGGTTAATGGTTGCTAACCACGCTTACGGACATTCCACTACAAAGTATGTCAAATACTTTAACCTTTAACATTACCTTTTAGAATTCTCACCTTTTTATCCTCATTGAATCACTTAAATGTGCGTTAGAATCTAAACCGTCCCTCTACATTTTCTATTGGCAAAGCCAAACACGTGGATACATGTTGTCGGCGGCGTGCCCACAGGCCATACAGATGGCGATTGCAACCCGACCAGTAGCGGTCTAGTTTAAAGGAAGCCCTGAGGATCTTGATAGTTCGCAACGAAATCTTGAATACATAATTTATACATTAGTGAATGGTAAGTACATATATCCTTTTTAAAGAAACTGTAGTGTTAAAGCAAGATGCTACAGTTAAGTCATAAGGTTTTAACTTAAATATGGAATTATGGAAACAGTTTCTTTAACGAGCGTCACGTTTGTAGTCGAAATTTAAATAATCTTTATCATCTAGCATCAAGTTCGTTGGTTAAGTCACCTCCACTTTACTTATCCAACCAAATTGCGAATTCAATTGCGATAAAAACTAGTGAAGTTTCAGCTAAAAGTACATTTTCTAGTCATACATTTCTATAAAAGATTGTGCTATTGTTATGAGGGAGTCCGGGAGCTCGTATAGAAGGGCAGTTGGCTCTTGTATCAATCAAGCAGCATCGGGCGTGGTCCTTTCTGGATGGGTGACCACAGATCTGGATTCAATTCAGACAGGTCAGTTGAAGTAAATGGTGAGTGTTCTTACGAAGAAACTAGGAATAAATGATTGAATCAGAAACTTAAAACTTAGAAACATGGTGTTCACCATCTTAGCCATTTTAACCCTCTCTTTTTTCCCTCTTATTTTGTAAGAGATAACTTTCTGTCAGGGTTGCCACAGAAACCACAGAAACTACTTCTTGATTTAGATCTTCCTGACTCCCCCAAGGTGAGTTAGTTTGTTAGATTATTCTACTAGTTCTATTTCTTAATGTGTGAAGAATGACAGGTGATCGTTCACACTATAAACACAGTGTCATCTAATCGATCGGCATAGTGGGTATGCGACTTTATACTGTTGTTAGTAAAAATCAATAATATATTACTGTTGATTCTTACCTCCATAATAGAGAAGCTATTACCTAGTAATTTCTCGACAAATAATGTAATTATTTTCATCTAAATAGAAAAGTGAGGTCAGCTAACTAATGATAAACACTTCTTCAGAAACAACCAATAATTTATTACTGTTTTTGATTCTTACATCTATAGAGAACCTATTGGTTAGTAAATGTTTCACAAATAATATACTTGATTGCTCCTTAATATAAACTTGTCGTTAGTAACTTAATTTTAAATACTCCTACAGCTAAAGCCAATGACATTTTTCTCTTTAGATTATTACATATGTACTACAGAATGAGAAAAATGTATATTGTATATGTTCAGAATTTTACTATGCTTTTTAGTTATTGTTTTTATACTTCTATATACATAACTGCTATTTATGTTATTAATATGTCCTTACTTTGTTTCAGAACTAAGCTGGATGTCTATGGAAGTATCATCACAATCCCATAATACATGACATTCAAGCGTTTTAAATAATGATCTACGCCTTCGCAACATTCTTTTTATCTGTAAGTGCTACAAGATTTTTTTTCTTTAATTTTTGCCTAATAGATTGTTTTGCTCATTATAAGAGTTGTGTGCAAACTGATTTGGAAATGATTCTGTTCATGAACAAATACCTTGAGAATGATCACTGTAATCGGTTCGAAACGTCAGGATTCACAAAATCTCTGACCCGGACTCCTCCAGAGATCCGAAGATAATCCGAATTGGCCATGGTAGAGCCTCTAACCACAATGATTTTAATGTATCGGTTTGCATACTTGTGCCACTAGCTAAACTCTTTATCTCAGCTAACAGTATGGAGGGTTTTTTTATCTCCCATCTTAACCCGTTTAGAAGAGTGCACTTTTAATTTGTGCAGATTTCATAGCGTTATATTTACGCCTATTGGCGGGGAATGAATTTAATCTCTGATTTTCGTAAGAGTCGAGCAATCAATGGAGCTTACGATATAATTATACATGTTTTCCTCTAATTTCACTCCCGAATTTTACTTAGGCTGCAGCAAAAGCAAACCGCATTTCATCCGTGAACCAGAATGGTGGTAATTTGAATGAACTCTGTGTATCTTTTAAATCCATTTCTAGTTCGTGGTCATCACTAAAGAGACGGAGAACTACCTTTAATTTGAGAACCAAACTAAAAATTACAACACAACAAACAACGGACTAAATAAATCAAAAATATATGGACAAAACGAGAAATGTCCATTGGCAAAACGGAAGACCCTTATATATAATTAACTGCATTTATGTCTTTGTCTGTCTGTCTGGAGGTCGTTAAAGCACCTGTATCTCCGAAAGTACCTAACACAAAAAATTGCAACTTTGAAGGTGTCATGTGCAATAACCCAATTACAGGAACATTATACGGAAGCCACAACAAATCATCCCTCAAAAACCAGGGGTTAAAATTGCGTCATGTGTCATGTGGGATGTTAAATGAAAGGAGGTGACGCCTTGGGCCTTGAGAAATATATATTTGGTTTCGTTTTTGATACATCTCTACGTTATGAGTCTTTAAGAATTGCGTTTTTCACGACCCTCTCTATTTTTTTAACATATCGATGATAATCTTAATCACATCTAAACTTTGTTAAAACCCCTTTTTTAAGGAGCTTTTACAATGACTGACGCTTATTTTGTGTGAAAATACCCCCCCCCCCCCCCCCTACCCAAATTAATATCTTGATTTAATAACGGTTTGAGCTAAATAGAGACATCGTAATACTTTTATTGCATTTATACAATAAAAATGCATTTAAATTGTTTGTCTCGCTTCATTATTTAAATGTTTCAAAAGTTATGATCAAACAAACTTTTTAATGGCCAACCGGCTCGGCTGATTATGTGGCTAACGAACTTGTCCGATTTGTCAAATTGCTTACGGACCTTTCGTGTGTACTGAAACCTCATACTTAGCTTTACTTTATTTTATTGTTATTACCATATGAAAGGAATAAGTTAGAGGAAGCTATGTTAATTAATTATAATTTAAAAAATATATTAAGAGAATTATCAGCAAAATTAATAACACATTAAATAGCTAACTTTATTTAAATAGAGTTTGTTTTTCGTTGGAATTTCCATTATGTTTTAAAGAGAAAACTCTGTCGATATTTTGAAAACTTTCAACAATTCTCTCCTTTCTCTTGAAATTCCATTGAAAACTTTTCTACAGATATTTTCATTATATTTTCCACCCACAAAAACCAGTCCCTTCCTTGTTGATTGTGCGGTTTTACCACAATAGGGACATAATGTAAGTCCGGTTCCCGGGGCCATTTCTCCCTATACATTTTCATATTTTCAGATTTCTGAATCGGTGGTCTTTTAAAATTGTTTGAGGGTGTTTGATACGACTGAATAGATTTGGCGAAACTTTTTAAAGTTGGTTGTAAATATTAGAGGGTTTCCAGTTGAAAAACTAAGAGAATCTATTTATAGATTCTATATATTTTGTTAAATGTTATTAGAAATTTAGTTAGTAGCACGATAATCTTGAATTTTATTTATAATTGACTAATTTCAAACTAGAAAAGATTTATTTAAGCGTTGCCCTATTTTCCTTTATAAATAGTAGTTCAATTTTTCTCAATTTCACACTGGGAAGTGAAAATTGAATTTATATACAAGAATTATTCTACGGTGCAATGGCTAATAAAAGTTACTTATTGATTAAATAAGGTAAATCTGTCGTATTCGACCCTTTACATATTTTCCTCCGATTTTGATCGGGGCATTTTGCTAAACTCATTCCCTCGAAATTTCTTTTTGTGGTTTCCTTTAAACCTTGCCTTCTTTGCGTAAAAGTTAAATATTTAAAGCAAAATCAATTTAATTATGTATATGAAGGTTTTGTACAAATAACCCATACTTGCATTATGATTTCAGTAAACTGATGATGTCCTTAATTAGTGGATAAATTTATTAAAATTATAGAAATGTTGCAAATGTTAACCTAATTCAAGAATTATGTTAACATTTTATGCATTTTTTTTTTATCATTAAATAAAAAAAAGTTTGTGAAATAAAGCTCTTTACAAAGCTACATTTTTATTACACAACTCTAAAGGGAATGGGGGTAGGATAAAAATTTATGAGCTTAATAAAGAACAGTAAACAACTTGAGAGAACTGTGCCATCCGAGTGGCCCGTTTGACGAACTGATTGTCTTTGCCTATCCTAATATAATAAGATATCACAGTAAATCCTTAATTTAACGAACTTTGTTACTACTAACAGTAGTTTCTATAGTACTAATTACATGGGGTGTAAATAGGATGATTCTGGGTTGTCATGTATTATTTGTTTATTGCTATCTCTCCAGGAATTTTTTCGACTCAGTTAAAACTAACTTTTTCGTTAACTATGCCGACTCCATTAATTTTATTTCAGATATGGGATATAAATTTAGAGTTAACTTAATACTACTTGCTTAAATCGTACATTGTTCAATTAAACACAGTAATCGGTCGGCTTCCATTGTATCCGATCTCCTTTAGTCTTATATCCATATAGTACAAATGGATATAAGATACATATTTTTACAATTCACTGCTTTTTTTTTGTTCTGTATATTTTTGCCGTTTTTATAATGACGCCAAAAAGTAAATAAGATAAAATAATAATATATAACTCTCCCCGGAATTGTGTATAATCTGTAATCGTGGATAGAAAAAAAACAACTAATAACTATGTTATTCTTTTTTTTCTTTTTCTCTCTTTATATAAAAGGAGTGTATGAGGTTTGGTTTAGTGTAGCAAATAGCACCCTTGAGAGCCTCAACATAAAAATTGCCCACACTATCCGCACCAATACATGTCTAAGCTCGTTTATTGTTTCGGCTTATATTCTCATGGGATTCAATATGCAATCCTCTTCCCCTCTGTGGTGAAAAGCTCTGAGTTCAGTCAGTGTCAGTATGTTAACAAATATTTTCATTCGTAACTATAATCTGATGACACTATAATTGATTCACAATTACTTAGTTTTTAAATAGTGCAATCTAAGGATAAATAAGTATGTAAGTCTCAATGTCCAGTTTTAAATTTGAAGGTAAACGGAAGGTCCAGTCTTTTCCGAAGGTAAACGGAAGCATTGTGGTACTTATTAATGTACCAGTAATGTGTACTTAATGTATCGATAGATTCACTCGATGGCCAGAGATCATTCCAAGTCAGTACATCACCGCCGATACATAGCAAAATTGTTATTTTCTCACTGGATTGTGCTCTTGGAACACCTTGAACTATCGACAACGACCAAGGGTGGCAGTTTGAGCCACAACTCTTTCAATCTCTGGCCTAACTCCTTGGAAGCAAGAAGAAGCAAATGTAAGAACAACTGCCTACCATCCCAAAACCAACGACATGATCGAGCATGTGCACCGGCATTTAAAAACAGTGATCAAAGTAACTCGACACTTTGCCTTTATTATTAATGGACAATATTAAAAGAAGATCTCAACTGCAGCCTAGCAGAGATTGTACACGGCTAAGTACTTAACTTACCTAGAGAGTTAATCGTATCTAACAAACAAGTTCCACCTGGCGAATTTGTCACCGACTGAAGCAATCTATGGTCAACATGAAACCAGTTTTAGCATCTAGGCACACGCAACACAAAGACAAATGTCTGTCCATAAAGACCCAAATACGTGTTCTCGTGTTTTCTTTAGAGACGACTCAGTCCACAAGCCCCTACAGCAACCATACTCCGGGCCGTATTTTGTAAAGCATCGTAATACGAATATATGTATATACAATCATTGTCGAGGAAAAGGATGAGGTTGTTTCATTAGACCTTGTTAACCGGCCTACATAGCAAACTCACCGACGCCAATAATATATATATATAATACTATATATGTATAACATATACTATATACCAATAATATATGTATAATACTATGCTGCCGAACTCCTAAAAACTATTTTACCGATTTCGATGAAATCCCTTCTTTAGTCACTACTGATTTTTAAAAAAAAAAAAAATCTAGATGTCTTTTCTTCAGTAAATTAAATAAAGACAAGCTAAATTGTTTATACACAAAAAGCTTGCACTTTGGCACTGCTTAAGGGTGTAGGCAATATGACATTCTCCATCTTCCTAGCACAAAGATTACTCTTAAGCATGTCGTTATCACTTCTGAAAAATGTATTCGACGAGAGGCAGAGGATGTAAAGAGCAGCGTTGCGTACTAAAAGAGGGGGAGATACAAGGAAGACAGATGACACTGGGAATGATAAGAGGTCTTACAAGAAGAGGGGTGCCTTGATATAAGCATTACAAAAGAGCGCAATCTACTGGCTTTTTAGTATTTTCTTCGTTACCAAAACAGGCAAATGGTTTGGAAGCGACTCTTTAAACAAAACAATATGATAAGAATAAATTTAAAAGAATAAAACGCATGCTTTGCAATGTGGTCTTTTAATGAGTTAAATATAGGCGATGAACTGATCAAACCAATCAAATAGCAATTTTAATTAATAGTAAATAATGCAACTCATTGAAAAAATAGTGTTTAATTAAAAACGGGTTTCAAATTTAAGGGTATCACAATTTAGTTTAAGGTAATAGGTTTTAAACAAATTTTGTAAAAAAGCTATAAGTTTTAGATAAATAAAGACTCCAATAAATGACATTTAACACGGGCGTTTTAGTCATTATTAGAAGTCCCTCAATTGTTTTTTGAATTTTGAAATTCATAAAATGCAAAATAAAGGATGACTGTAACGGTACTAAATTACGGAGCATAGTGAAGTAAGCAATGTTTTTAACTTTAAAACTATTCTACCTAACACTGGCGCACCCAGGATTTATTTTTGGGAGGGGCACAGATTAAAAAAAATAAGGGGGGAGGGGATGTAATGTGGGCTTAGCATAATCACAGACACAATTAACCAGTCTGGTTTTGGCGGATCCAGCCAATTTCGAAGGGGGGCTGTGCTCTCTATTAGGGGGGTCCTCCCCCGGGAAAATTTTTATAGTTTACGTTACTTGAAAACGTCTTTTTAGCCTATTCTTAGAGCATCTAAAATGTTATTATATACATATAAATTTAAGTTTTTTATTAACGGGACATGAAAACCGGGGTATTTTATTTGATCAAAATTATATACATACTAATAATATTTTATTATTAAAAGTTGTACATTATATAATAGATTAATGTTTTCTTTTAGTAGCCAGAAAAGTAAATTGGTACATTTTAAAAATATTTTAGATATGTGAATTAACAAAAAAGAAAATAAAATAAAATAAAATACGTACGGCAAATGTTTTAAGTTTAACAGAAATTAGCTGATAGTATTAGGTTAAAAATTAACATAGTAGGGTATATAATAGTCCAGTCAATAAGTACAAAAAATAGTCTTCCTTGCGAAAGGTCGGGTATCTGCAATTTTTAAAATTTTATTCTACAATTGAACCCGTTTCCAAATTCATTAATATTAATTATTCGATAATTAAAAATTATTCTAATGACTTCTACTAACTATTTTATTTAAATTTAATTAATATATTAAAGTAAAACTTTAGATTAAAATAAAAGCCCTTAGAACAAGAAAAATTTAATTAAAAACTTGATTTAAAAATGTTATATTGTAACCTTTCATTCAAAATAAACAATGGATAATAGTCGGAAAGAAATTCGTCCCACTAAAAAGTTCTGACCATGCGCAGTCGTAATCTTATGCAGATTTTTCCAAGTTCCACGTCTTTTTAAACACCAAAAAAAATATGTCGGGCTAAACTAGGTATATAATTACTTATTTTTTATTTTTACTATCACAACACTATTACTATAACACGTGCTGCGGAATGGCATACTTAAATTTTACGTCTTTAACTTTGGGGGGGGGGGGGGGCACGTCTTTTTAAGCGCCAAAAAAAATATGTCGGGCAAAACTAGGTATATAATTACTTATTTATTTATTTTTACTATCACAACACTATTACTTTAACACGTACTGCGGAATTGCATACTTAAATTTTAGCACCCCCCCCCTGGGTGCGCCACTGCTACCTAACCTAAGCATGGTTAGGGATCGGGCGACAGCTAAAACAAACGAAGGTTTACAAACGTGGGCCGTTGTATAGTTTGGTCTTTCTCAACACACAACAAATAAATGGACAGACTTTGAATCTGAATTTTAATTTAAAACTCACTCGTTATTTAATCAAGAATTAGGGAAAGTTTAAAATTCAACCTACGTTATTAATTTCATACTCCTTTCACTCTGTTCTAATTTACATGAAATAAATTGTATAGACAAACGAAGAATAAGAGTACCTACGTGTGGATGCCTCTGTGGCAAACCAATCTTTAGGCTTCTTAAAAGGGGAATTTTCCCGAGTTGACATTTTGTTAAAGCTTTGTGAATCTTGGTTCTGCTCTAGTTCTTCTTCTCCCCCTTCCCCCTTTTCTCATTTCTAAACCTCGTAGTTGTATGTAAAAGCTTTTCACGTTAGGCTGAAGATGTGTAAACTCTTTGATCCCTTCCAAGAACACACACTTTGCATGATGTCTGCTTATTTATTGTATCATGATGTTAAACGTTTGTTTATACTTATTCGGAACATTCCCAGTAAAATAAGTTTCAATTACTTACATTTATTTTCGGAGAAATAGTTAATATTTTATGAATAAGGAGCTCAGGGTAAGTGGGGAGGGGGAGGGGGGACAAAATAAAGGAGACAATATTTGGTCTTAGAAGCAAAACATCTTAAGTATGCTAGAAAGCTCTGAATATGCCCAACTAATTGGGATACATTTATTTATTTTTCTTCGATTTTTTAATTTTTTATTAAAAGTCTCCTTTATCTTTTGGTACGAGTAACTTAGAAATAAGATTTTTCCCTCGAAACTGATAAGATTTTTCCCTTTAAAAGCCTAATTGTTTTGTGCTTCTTAGAAACGATGGTTCAGCTACTCGACTTACCGGAAGCTATATTCTAGATTTTAAAAGCTATAGTGTTCTGAAAACTCTTCAGCAGCAAACCTTAAATTTTATTTTATTCATAAATAAAACTTCACATAAGTTACGTAAAAAGTTCTCATGCAGTTATCTTGTCATTCCGACGTAAAATAGACCCTAGAAACAACTTATTAGCGGCCTACTTTTTATATTTTTACTTCTATAATTTGATATTAAATGTTTTTTTAATTGTGTTTTTAATATATTTATATTTCCTTGCTCTATTTCAGAACCTTTATTAGGCAGAGCTAGATTTCTATGGATAAACATTGGAATCGTATAACTGAGGAAATTGCTGTAGAATTATCTTTCGCTGTAGTTTCAGCATCAGTAAGTAAAAAAGAATCTTTTTATATTTAAACTTTTTTAAGAGGGGCCTAATGTTTTGTCTATATTCCCATTCTATTCTTCGTGTAATGTCAATCCTGTAGTGAAAGGATTTCATAAAATGAAATTTAAAAAAAAAACAAAAAAAAACTTTCATATGTAGAGGTGGGTATCTAAATGTCATTCTGAACGAATAGTAAATTAAGCTTCGTTGTGTCAAGATGGAAGATGTTTGATATTTTTAGTTTTTAGAGCAATTGTCAGTTCTCAATTTCTTTTAGCGAATTTTCAAAGTTCGTTATTCGAATTTTTAAGCCATTGCTTCAAAATGTTTGTAATGCGAATTTTTAGAAATCCTTTTTAGACCATTCTTAATCGATTCCTGTAATTTAACACTTTTTTTATGTATGTATGTAAGTATATATGTATGTATGTATGTGTCACTCCAGACGAAATCTCACCCTAGGATGCGCTTAAAAAATGCAAACAAATTTTAAAATGTCAATAATATCAAAAGAAAGGATGAGTTCGTTGGCCAGAATTTTTGGAGTCCATTTTGACAATTTAGGGTCAAAAATAGCATAAAAACCTTTTTTCCATTTTACCCCCCTATATGAAAGTATGACAAAAGTGTACATAACAACAATTACTGTACTCTTAAAGAGCCTTCCAACGACATGCATCTTGAAGAGTATATATACTATTTTGACTTTTGTACCCTGTATACCTGTGAACCAATTTTTTTTTCACCCATCCAAATTCTTAACCAACATTTTTCAATATTATCACAAGCCAATAGTACGCAGATTTCTTTGAAAATTCGCTCATTAAGTCATGGTGCATGACTGGTCTTTTTTTACGTTCTAACTTAAGACCCGCAGTGCCTTTGGGCCATTTCACTGCTTCTTGTATGTATTGATAATTCCATTAATATTTGAGCTTTAAAAGCCCATAACTCGGGAAAATTTGATAATAATTATTTTTTTATTTGTTCTTTGACAAGGATTTGACCTCATCTATAAGAATTCTGCTGACGATTATGTGGGTTCCCATTTCAGGGATATTCCAAGGGCACTTTGTTGTTACAATTTAATAGATTCTTGATAGCCTAAAACTTTTATTTTTAGACTTGACCCGCACTGAGATAATTAACTCCCTGAGTGTACTGCTTATATTAAAATATACTACTTACAACGTGATAAATAATTATGAAGTTGCTATTCTTAAAACTTTAAATGATTTAGATAATTACTTATTATTCTTAATTACTTTTAATTCTATTAAATAACAATAGCTTAGATGTTTCTCCCTCATCTTATTGTAGTAATAAGCTTATCGGTGGACATTCTCACATTGATTGCAGGCCATAAGTAAAATCCAGACGGAATATTACTGCAGTTAGACAGTGATATCGGAATAAACATAAAATACATTCTATTTTAGTTTTGACCTTACTGATTTTATAATTTTACAATCTGTTCTATACTGTCATCTGGTGTATAGATAAAACGAGAGGATGTCATGGCCTGACATTTGTACCACTGGGATTATAACACCTCCGAGACTAGTTGATATCTTGTCTGCAGTCTGCTGCAGAATCATTGAACCATATCTTGTTTTTAAACCTTCTAGATATTTAGGAAATGTCACATCTCTCTAAATCTAACATATTGACTTAATATTTATAAAACCTAAATGTCTAATACAATTATATTTATTACAAATATTGTCAAGCAACCCAATTTAAAAGTATTAAAAAAAAAAAAGTAATTCATAGTGCAACAGCCTGTTAATGGCATGGGGTCTCACTTCATCAGACATGTAAATTGACATTCTGAAACTAGATTGACGCTACTTCACTTAAGCGTTTCTATTGTGATCAGCGAGCGTTTTAAATTCTATACCATATTAGTGGAAGACTGGTTTACATATTTTGAAAATTTATTGACATCAATATACAAGAGGACCCTATTAGTGGAGGACTGTTATACATATTGTGGAAATAATTTCCACTTAAATAAAATAGGGCTTTATTATTGGAAGATTGTTATACATTTGAACACACGGATATATGAGACATATACGCTGGTGAGACATTAGACGTTGATAGCCCATTTTGGGTAATTAAGTTAATAACTCAAAGTGGACATTATAGTTTCTGTGATTTAAACAACTCACTCAAAAAATTAAGGTAAATTTGAAAGAATCTATGCGCTGTAGATAGACTATAACAATATTGAAACAAAGTTCCTTATGGCACGTTACAGCGTCTCGAGCTCGGGAGTGAATAAAAAAAACAACCGTCACGAAATCGACCGATGACGATAACTTGAGTAAATGATGACAGATTTTGTTGAAATTTGTTACACATGTTCATTTTACCCAATGCCCAGGACTAGTTCGTTAGACAACGTTATCCGCTCAAGTGTTACGCGCGCAACGCTCGCGTAAACGTAAGCTTTTAAAGTAAAATTGGAATTTTAGGACCGGAAAAATGCTAACTTCATCTATTTAATGAGGCAAACAACTTTTTTAAGGAAAACATGCATCGACACCGCTATGAAGTGTTAAAGACCTAACAACTTTTAAAATAGAGAAAGCTACGTTTTTACCGTTATCTTGCGTTCTAACGTAACGATTTTAATAAAACTTTATACATATCGTCTAAACCTGATACATACAAGCAGAAGTGTTTGTGTATTGAAGTGATATATTTAAAATGGAGTAGGCCGGGACGTAAATAGGTTAGGGACTAACTCTACTACAACTATCCTCTTTAACTATCAAGTGATCATGATTAACTTTTTCTCAGTATTCAATACATATTTATTGCAAGACGCTCGCTTCAATGATAAAAACATGCTTTTTATTAATTTTGCCTTATACAAACAGTTACTTTTAATTTTGTCTCTTTTTTAACTCCGCTTGGTATAAGTAGTTTGCATCGTATACCTTCGTAGTTTGTATAGTATACGTTTGCATTGTAACAGTGTGATTTTATCATTAACTTATAACTTATTTCCTAACTGTTGTCCCGGGACACTCCACGTATTTTTTTAAACTTATTTAGTTTATGTTTTCTAATAAGATCTACATAAATATCGATTTAATGGACAAAAATACTTGAAAAAATTCCCTTTCCCTCCTCGTAGAAAAAGCAACAAAACAAATCAAATATTTATAGAATTATTAAACTGGCGTAATGAAGTAGAAAGCTTATATATCTGTGAATAAATGGTAAAAGTGTTTGAAGTAGGGGAGAAATAGGCAGTGTAGTTGAGTCGTTAATGTGCTCTGCAGGGTTGAATTATTGCCTCTTGCCTATGGAAAATCAACAGATGGGGAAATTGGAAGGGAGAGAAGAGTTGGAAAACATCAATGAATAATAAGATGGCAGACGATTCGCAGCTTTCCTTTTGTTTTCTAGTTATATTTTCGAGGAAAAAGCGACGCTTAAAAACTGATGGATGCTTTTCGACATTATATAAAAGGCAGTTGAGACGAAAAGTTTTACGAGAGAAAAAATTATTGTTCGGCGGTCCTTGAAAAATCACCTCGTTTTCGAAAAGTGAACGATGCTCGGAATGGAGGAAAATTCCGTTTTAATTTCTTTTCAAAGACGGACAAAATCGTGTTTTTAACAAGTGCGTCTTTACTTTTCATCTAATAAAAGGGGAACGATGATTTGGTATTCCGAAAACGGAGGTTTCGATTCTAATAAATTCCATCTAGCTTGAATTAAGTTTACAAAATCCCTACCCCATCTCTTCTTAGAAGTAAACTCGACTTTTTGGGTTAAAATGAAACGAAGGCAATGGATTTTAATACAAAGGTCCTGTTTTGCGTTAGTGATCCGAAAACGTGAATGGTTTTTGAAAAGCTTACCCCAAGGGATGCTGATGAGGAAAGTCATCAGCAAGGAAGGTCTCTTCAAGGAGAGACTACGCAAGATACAAGACCTTTTTAACATTTAAACAAAGACCTAGAATATAGATCCTACCATCCGCAGTATGTATTACTTGGGGAAAAGGGCATTGTTGTGTAGAAATTCATCTAGTTCTCTAGCCCTATTCTACATTTTCGCCCAGAAATTTCAGTTGTTAAAACGTATCTGTCTCTTTTGCCTAGGAGTTTCCAAAGCTTGTACATACAATACAGAAAATAACAAAAGATTAATGTCTTAGCGCGGAATTACAGAGATTTGAAATTCTAAATCAAACAATAACAAAATAATTTGCTTGTTTCTAACAATAAAGTATGCTTTTGTTAATTTTAATATACATTCAAACTATCATTTCATGTCATGTCTTCTACACTGTCATTGTTATAAAAATATGTTTGTTTTTTTCTATTTATATACTAATCAAAATATTTTTTAATAAACCGGATTTTTTATACCTCTATTACACCCGATTATGCCTCTTTGAAGTAATATATATTTATATAAAATTAATTGTGGAAACTTTAACTCTCTTCAATAAGTTCTAGGTATTCCTGTGATGATCGCGTTTCGAAAGTAGTTGTCTCTACGTTTTGCTCCTAATACTAGAAGCATCTTAATGAATTTTTAATGATCACGCAGTGACGGGGTAAACTAAATTTATCCAAGCTGTAATCAGAACTACACCTAAAAATTTACTAGCAACGAAACATAGGAACTATGCTATCTAATAACTTCTTAATAGCGTTAACTGTGAAATCCTAATTATTAATTTAAATTAAAAAAAATATTTAAAAAATAGGTATTTTACTACGTTTTTATTAGCTTGCTTTCTTGTTTGTTTGTTTGTCCGGTACAAATCTGGTAATCGATTTCTAACTAACTTCCCGAATAGCTAGACATTTGAAACTTTTAGCATAGCTCAGAACACGATGACAATGCATTATTTTAATACTTTCAGCCCTCTTTCAGCAGAATTTAATTGGTTTTTTAGCAAATTTTGTTGTATGGAAAGTTAGTTCGGAAAAAATCCGCAAGTTATTTTATTTGTTTTGCCATGTCCCATATTTACGCAATCTTCATTTTGACGGATTTCAAATTTGTGATTTTTATAAATAATAGATAAACATCGAATGACAGCAAAACAGGAAATATATCGACTATATTATTTATCGATTATATTATTTATATTATTTCAAATATATCGATGGCATGGTTTAGATTTGGTATTGGGGAGATCCGTTGTACAAAGATTTGTCCTATTATAAAGATCAGCTCTCTAGATGGTTGTCATTTATGTGAAGTTAATAAATTCGGAACTATTTTTTTTTTTTTTTTTTCAATAACATTATATTTATTATATAACAATAACAATTATATTATCAACATTACATACGATTCAACAGAAAATTTAAAAACGTAGTATATAAAATGTTCTTTTTATCTTGAAATTATTATCAATTTAAATCTGAAGGAAAGTACAAGGTATGACGGGAAGTACATTGAGTTTTAATTATTTGCCTTCCATTCACCACCATTCACTTATAATAGACCAATTTAAAAAGAAAATTGAGAATAGCTATGTTATAAGCCGTTGTTTAATTAATTAAGAAATATATAGACAAGCTTAGAGTTGTTGTAAGGAGGATGGAAAGGTCCATGTAAAAAATATTCATCAAAGGTAAGAGACCAAACCACACGAAAAGAAAGAAAAAGCTATTAGAAGATATTAGGAAGGTAAAAAGTTATAAATAATGTAAATGGGCCGGTTATGTATGATCCGGACAGAAGACGGAAGATGGACAGGCAACATTGGACTGGACACCTTGGGGTCCAGACACCTGGGAGTCACAAGAGATGTAGAGGCATACAAAAGATGAGATGGGACGAGAATAAATAAATCTGCTATAGAGGAGTATTATAGTTATAAAGAATATATAGTTCAATATAAAGAAAGTTTTGAAAAATAAATAAATAATCATGTATTAAATAATAAATCAATCAATACAGAGTATTGTTAGTCTTGTTATAATTGTTATCTAAATTAGTTTGATTTTTACTACGTTTTTATTAGCTTGCTGTCTTGTTTGTTATTTCTCATTCTACCTCTATACTATACTCCATTATTTAATTTTAAAAGAAAAAACTGTGTGAGACTCTCACGCATTAGAAGCCAACTTAAGTTCAAGAAACAGTTGATTTTATGCAATGCTCTCTTTGCATTTGTTGACGATTTCGTTGACGCATTATTTCAGGATTAGTTTAGCTGACGGCCTAGGCCAAGCTTATTAATGTTTACTTATTGCAAAAATATTGTAAAGCTGATGTATTGTAAATAAACATATTACTTACTTACTTACTTATTTCAGGATTAAGAAGTGGTTATGTGGAATTTAATTGAAATAATTTCAAGATAAAAAGAACTTTTTTTATTCTACGTTTTTAAATTTTCTGTTGAATCGTATATAATGTTGATAATATAATTGTTATTGTTATATAATATATAATGATAGTGAAAAAAAAATAGTTCCAAATTTATTGACTTCACATAAATGACAACCATCTAGAGAGCTGATCTTAAACCTATAAAAGGACAAATCTTTGTACAACGGATCTCCCCAACACCAAATCTAAAGCGTGCCATCGATATATTTGAAATAATATAAATAATATAATCAATAAATAATATAATCGATATTTCCTGTTTTTGCTGTCATTCAATGTTTATCTATCACAAATTTGAGACCCACCCGTCAAAATGAAGATTGCGTAAATATGGGATATGGCAAAACAAATAAAAATAACTTGCGGATTTTTTTCCGAACTGACCAAGCGAAATGACCATTACCTGACTTCAGTAAGTACGTACTATACATCATCTTAAAATTAATATTTTCAATAACCTACATAACATGTAACCAATAATACCAATAAATTGTTAATATTTTAAGGAGAAATGATGAGAATCGGGAAGAATCTAACTAAAACAAATCAGGAATTTAATGTAAATATCAATAAATGTTATTACTATTATTATAAACAATATAGATAACAAAAGTTTTGACACAAGCTTACACATGAAGTATCAGCCCAAATACCAAGATTCTGCGTAATTTTTCTTCTTCTTTAGATTCTTTTGTTTTAGTTTTTTTGTTTTTATAAGAAAAACTGTTGTTTCTTATATAAGCAAACATACGCCCTATTCTCTGCTTCTGCAGGTGAGGCCATTAGCGTTTTAGACTAATTTATTTGTTTATAAATATTGGTCAGTTTGTTTTATAGAGGTACTTAAAGGGAATAAAATTGGATGAGTAAATGTAGTTGTATTTAAGTCAGGTGACCACTTATTTCTTCTTTTTTTCAATTAAATAAGTAAATATATTAGTCTGTAATTTTTAAAGTTCAGTAAAAAAGAGGTAATAAGGATATTTTCAATGATAAGAAATATTATTAATCAAATTACGTGTCAATAATAATATGCGTGCATAAATGCGTAGAAAAGGAAATAGGGCTGAAAAAAGGAGCAAATACGTGTTGAAATATCCTCAAAAATCAGAATCTTATGAATTCCAACCACATAAACCGTCACTAGAGGAAGGAAAGGTAAAAAAAAAAAATAAAATCGCATGTTATATTTTCGCTCTAGTTAACACCTCAGCACGTGGAATGAATTCCCCGTTATCGTCGCCTATCTGTATTACATTCGTGTAACTCGGAGAGCCAGGGCGGCATAGTTTATCCAAGAGACAAAGGAGAATAGCCATGTTATTGCCTCTGATGGTTAACAATTTAAAGCCTCCGTGTTTAAATAGACCGTATAAAATGACAAAGATATATGAGAAAGTGAGTTTGACTAATACAACGGAATCGGCTTAAAATGTATAAAAGGCCTTATTTGAATGAAAATTCTCACGGACGGGCTAGCAATCTACCTTAGCAGTATTATTGCTTCAAGTTACAAACAAACAGGAGGACTTCTGTCTGTTAAACGTTAAACACTGCCTGGAGGGAAATTCAGAAATTAATTTGTAAGGTGGAAAGGGGTATGAGCCCTCGTGGTAGGGTTTCAGGTCTTGTTATGCAAGGTATCGCAGGTTTAGCATACCAGAAAGACCCAAAGTCTGCTGTATTCTCACAGGAACCCGCTATTCTATTTCCCTTGACGCTATATTATACACAGGCAGATGCATAATATTATTCCTTACTCCTTACGTTTCATCTCTTTTAAAAGAAAGACGAAAGGAAAAAAAAGAAAAAGCAATATTCCAAAAAGTGTTTTTCTGCAGTTAAAAATAAGTCCGGCGGAAAACTCACTTAATAATAATTCGATTTTTTTTTTTTTTTTCATTCATTCACTTGTAATAACATTAAAAGAGGGCAAAAGAAAATAATGGTGTTACAAAATAAAAAAAAATGTATAGAGTCCCTAAAACAAAAAGCTAATAGAAAATAGAATAAAATGTTATTTTACAGTAAAATAGCTTTTTTAGCTAGATCCAAATACACCGAGAAATGGTGTTTTTAACTTCAGATTAAAATAATATTGCATTTCTAATACCTCTATCCAAAAAGGGTTGATTGTTGGAAAAAAATTTCCAGTCGTAACTTGAATAATAGAAACCTAATTAAAACATAAATAGACGCCTTTGATCATTAGTATTAACATCTTTATAATTTATTATTTTAAACGAAACATTGCTTTTTTAGTGCAGTATAATAACTACGCCCTTTAATTTAAACTTTTTAAAAGAAACAAAAGAAAATAAAACGTTATTTAGCTGGTCTCGAGTTCTGATGACCTTATAAATTAGATAGATTATTAAACCCTGTGCTTTTGGTGTAATATTTACTCGTTTACATATGTAGAAATATTAAGTACATAATATTACTTGTATTACATGTAGGGTATCCAGGTCAACTTAGAGGAAGGGAATAAAATAAACCCTCTCTCCACGTAAAATGACACTTGTTTATTTAACAAAGCAGCTTTCAGCCTTTAGAAAGGCCCATAATCAGTGTAGTGCTGATTGCGGGAGAAATTGTTACATTAATCAATTAATTATTAATTAGTTTAAAGGTGAGTCTAGGTTTATTTCGGAGACATGATGTAGATTCACCTTTAACTAATTCATGTATTAATGTAACTCTATTTCTTCTGCAATCAGCTTTACACGATTATTGTAGGCTTATAAAGGCTAAAAGCTCGTTTTTTAATAAAATGGTGTAATTTTACTTCTTGGTTTAGTTTTCCTTATTAAAAACCTTTTGTTATTTTGAGAGTATAAAGATGATGTCTTGGTAAGTCCTTAGTGTCGTAGTCGTGAAATTTTTCCTTGAACTCTCTAAATTCTTGTTGGTCAAAGTTGGTTCAATTTCGTGATAAGTAATTTTTTATGTGGGCTTCTTATGAAATGAAATGAGGGGCTCCCTTATATGAAACTTGTCACTGAGAAAAATGTCACTGACGACATGAGATTTAGAAATTTAAATTTTGGTACTGCTGTTATGTACACTTTTGTCATATAAATAAATAAATCTTTATTTCCTCCATTTTTAACAATAAGAAAATTTATATTTCAGACCAGTGCAAAGGTGAGACCCTCAGTAAGTGTTTTCACACCTAGAGGGAGGGCCCCGTCTCTTTATTATTCTATTATATGCTGTTTTGTAATATGGCTATTTCTTTGTTTTTAACTGTATATTTATTACTTGTTTATTTGTTATTCGTTATACTTGTTGTTTGCTATATTCTTATTCTTTATAAGCTCTTTGGTTTTATTCTTATCCATTCAATTATCTTTCATTTTTACATCAGAGTTTTAATTAATATTTGTTAGTCTATATTTCATAATTGAAATGAGTTAAATTTAATATCTTCTATTCTATTCTCTAGTTAGGAGATGTTGCTTTATTTTTTTCTTAAACATATTTATATTATTAATATTTTTTAATGAAGCTGGCAGTCTGTTGTAATAATGAGGTCTAAGTAAGTGGCGTGTCTTTGTTTGGTCGTTGTTCGGCAAAGTGAAATTTTATAAGTTTTCTGTCTTTGTGATCTAGTTGAGTAAGTTTGAGTAACTGTTGGTAAATTATTCTGAAAATAATGTATTAATACGGATTTTTCGTATAGTGATTTTATTGAGAGTACATTAGATTTAGAATACGTCAACGCGGATGAATATCTTTTTGGCTTTTTTAATATACTTTTTTTAATGTATGTTAGCAGATTCTTTAGCATTTGGGGAAGCCATTCCCCAAGCTAGTATAGAATAATTTAGTATGGATTCTACCAGAGCATGGTAAAGTAATTTTAATATGGACTTATTAGCAAAATCCCTAATTCTAATAAAACTATACATAGTATTTCATCCTCTTGGTACCATCCAGCTCTTTCCATTTTAAGTAACTATCTATAATAACTCCTAAATATTTGATTGAATTAATCCTAGATATTGTTTTGTCACAGTTGCAGTTAGTATTGTATTGTGAAGCGCATTTAATAAATGCGCAAATATTTGTTAGTTATTGGTTTTATTTAGCTGTTATTACAAGTAAGGCATTTAATTTAATTGTTTTTTGTTATGCATTTAAGTTCTTTTATAGTTATAAATTTTTACTAATAAATTAAAAGTAAAAACTAAATAATACACGAAACAAAACTTGAACAATGAAAAATCACTTGGATTTTAAATGAAACTTTACGGCTCATTAACGACTACCATTGTTTAGGTTAGAGTGATTTTTTTTTTTTTCTTTTCTTTTCTTTATTTCTTTTTCCCTTTCTTGGTCTCTTTTCCTACGTGTGGGTGGTCACGCTCGAGGGTATTTCTATTCGTCTCGTAGGGGGAACCCCAAAGTTCTGTAATGACAGTTATAGGGTTGAAACTCGAAGGTATCTTCCTAGTTTCTTATCCTCAGACTGGCCACCCTTTCTCGTTACTCATTTCCAACTACGAATCCTCGTTTGTCCTGGAATTTTCTGTTAGAAAATGATTCAGATAAAAAAAAATATCAAGGATCCCCTGTTGGGTATTTCTCCCTCGCTTTTTTTCCCCGCAAAGAAAGGGAAAATTAAACGAACCGTACAAAAAGAGGGAAATATTAATTTCATTATTTTTTTGTTTTCATCACCTTTTTTGATATATATATATATATATATATAATATTACATTGAGTTACTACGCATGTTAATATCATTAAACATTTTTTTTAACACTCTAATCCTATTTGCAAGTTGTCAAATAAATATTGATATTTAACATTTCACGCTAAAATCAACACAGATATTTCTGTAGCAAAGAATTTGAGGATTAATAGCCTTTTGTTAGATTTTTTTTTTTTTTTTAGAAAAAGAAGGAAATAAATAATGATGCTTGAAGAAAAATGGAAAAAGGTATTATTTTTAAGCAAATGAGTCCATTTAAAAAAATCCCTTTATTATTAACGACTGTATTATATATATATATATATATATATATATATATATATATATATATATATATATATAAATATATATATATATATATATATATATATATATATATATATATATATATATATATATATATATATATATATATATATTTTTTATTTTTTTTATTTTTTTTTTTATTTATTTTTTTTAATTTGTCCTACTTATTTCAATCAGATTTCCAATTATAATAAAAACAAAATTCTTTTTTAAATAATAATATTGAACTTTAAATTCTAGAAGGCTAGAATAGAAAAACCAAAATTGACTTTTATTTAGCTCTTTTTTTGGGAAAGCTTTTGTTTTATTATTATTATTTAAATTTCAACCTCTTTTTTTATGTTGATTTAACTGTTCTCAAAAGAAAATAGTCGTATGTGAAATATTTGTTTTAATTTTTCAAGGCTTTAACTCTTAAATGCTCGAAATGGGCATTTATTTAATATTCGTTTTAACTATGCTTTAAAGTTAAATTAAATCTTATTTGCATTTTAAAAAAAAAATAATAAAAAAACGCACAAGACACAACTATACAAACTTATTTTATCTACGATTGATACGAAATATACAAATTTTATCTCTGTTTAGATGCGTAGAAATGGATAATTCTTCTTTATTACAATTCTTCACTTTATCGCACGATTAGCGTGTTTGTTTACATTTAACAAAACTAATTTGCTGTTTGTTTAATTGAAATAACTGTTTTTTCAGTATTTATTATTTAAATCTAACAATCGTAGATAAAGTACGGTACGCAACTCGTGCGAAAACGGCATTTTGCGTTGCTCGTGTGGTTTTACTACCCTCGCTATCGCTCGGGTGCAAACTCCACACTCGCATGCAAAATGTCACTTTCCGCACTAGACGCGTAATGTACAATAATATTTTATAAAAAAAACTTCAAACCTTTCCTTTTTTCCCTATTTTTATCATTACAAACTTTTGTACTTAACTTTACCATTACAACTAATTCATCATGTCCAATCTTGTGACCAATTCAGTGACAAGTTTAAGTAGTGTGTGTTTTGGTTTAGTAATGGTTAGATTAATTATATGACTATATGTACTGATGTAAGCAGCAGTTAAATACTAACTAGGCATCGCGTGGCTCTATCATTGAAGCGAGCGTATAGTATTAAATATGTATTGAATATTGAAAAAATAGATAATCATGAATCACGATGAGTTGATAGATATAGGGTATGATAGTAGTACAGCGGCTATTAGTAAGGGAACCACCCCGCATTCTTACTATTCCTCTAACCAAACATCTCCTTTTCAATTATTATAAAATGTATTTCTTTGCTACAAATAAACTACTGCATGTATCAAATTGAAATGTTGCATGCCTGTTTCAATTGTGCATTAGATGGTGTATATGAAGTTTTATTAAAATCGTTACGTTAGAACGTAAGATATCGGTAAAAAGGTTGTTTTCTCTATTATAAACGTTTAGTTAAAACTCCACATTCGCATGAAAAATGCTACTTTCCGCACTTGAAGCGTAATGTACTTTTACAATAATGTTTAATATTTTGAAATACTTCTTAACCTATTAATAAGGCTTCATTAGTAAAATTTAAGTCTATTTAAAAATAAATAAAAACGGGGGATTTAACCCGTATGCCTGAAGTCGTGGGATCTAAACCCAAAAAAAGAACAAGTAGGTCTTCACTCAATCGAACCTAATAATAATACTGAATGATATTACTGTGTTAAAATAAAAAAATTACTCCTTGTAATTTTCAATTCTTGAGTGGTTTGTTTGTGAATGAAATTAAGAAAGGCCAGCTAATGTGATATATCGACTCTTCCTTGGATCATAGAATCTGATAGAATGTCTTTTAAATATTAACTCTTGGATTAATTTTGGTTTGTTTATATTACAAATACTTATTTAAAAAAAAGAAAAAAAATGGAATAAATTTTGGTTTGAGGTTTTCGGATAGGTATATGGTTTATGCTTAAAAACACAACGTTAAGAGAAAGCCAAGGAGAATAACCAGGCGCCGAGTATAATGAATAGATATGAGAAGAGGGTTTGTGTTTGGAGATGTGTTGGTAAAGTTTGATGGTGTGCGTGTATATGAAGGAAGGGATTTCACTAGACAGAAATAACGACTTGGGTTCCGTTGGGATGACTTGGTGGAGTTAAGGGAAGGACCTCAAGGGAGAGGATGTGGTGAACATCCCGCGTGGTAGGCTAAAAGACAGCCCATGCACACTACGCTAAGAGCTAACTCGCATCATCCACCCGAGTGCGAGAAGGAAAGAGCCACTCCTTCCATACCGGCTCCACTAGAAGACATGAAAAACCCATCTGGATCTTTGCCTTTCTACACTCGCTGTTCGGAATGTGTGCGGCACCCATCCCCCTTTTCCGCAACACACACTTCGAATTTATCCCTTTCCTAGCTCTGTAGTCTTAAGGTTCGATAACAAGGACTAGAATCATATACATAAATGTACGTATAGACTAAGATGGGGTTGAAAATAATGGTTCCATGGGAAAACTCCCTCACTTCATTAACCAACTGTGTAATACTTTAAGTATCTTACTTCTTAATCAAGATAACGTTAATCCAGCAATATTCCAAAAGTACAGCAAGTATTGTCTACCTATATCTACTTCATATCTCACAATATCGGCTAATTATTAGTTTATCTCGCTTAAGCCTTAATATCTGGTTCTGACATCTTGTTCCAATCCTAACAGATAATGCCTTTCCTGTCGACCTACCGAATACTCGACAAATTCATTTCATCGTGCTCGCTTAATAACTGAAACCTTCCTTTCTATTTGGCTTGAGTTCCCATGCAAAAGCCATTCATATTATGTCAGGGGGTTTAAAGGCAAGAAGCAATGACATTCCTAAATTTTCCAATTTTTATTTAATAGAATATTTGCTGATTAGATTGACAATACTATTTAAACCCCCTACACACTGGCCGACACGACTGTTGGCCCCGACCGTTCTTGTTGGGGCCTTGCCTACACACACCCCGACCAAATGAGCCGACTCGACTACTAGTCCCGTTTAGCAGCAATGCTCATGGTGCGTGGTTCTAAAAGTCACATCAAACTGATCAAATGGAAATGAAGCTGAGGTGAATGTGCAAGTCGGACTGTCGAACCCACCAATAACACACCGAACACACACTCCGAACTGACAATAATACTAGCCTATAAAAACCAAATTTTTATTCCAAATCCTTTATATATATTTTTGCATTTTGGTTGTGAGGGTAAATATTGGGGTTAATTCATTTTAATTTTAAATAATTTATTAAAAATTAATTAATTAGTAAAATTTAATTAATTAATTCATTTGCTAGAATGTTTTTGTATTGGTAGAGAGTCGATATGCCAAGTTTCAGCTCGATTGGATGACTTGAAGAGGGTTAACACGCCCTCCAAAGATTTTATATACCTTCCAATTAATTAATTTTTCATTTTATTTTTGTTACTTTAAAAAAAAAATAATAATAATCCATTCATTTTTAAAAAGACAATTAATGAAATTTCAAAATTAAATAATTAATTAAATTTATTTAATTAATTATTTTGTTAAAATGTTTTTGTATTGATAGGAGAGTCAATGTGGCAAGTTTCAGCTCGATTGTATGACTGGAAGAGGGTTAACTAGCCTTCCAAAGTTTTGACGACAGGCAGGCAGGCACAAAAGTGAAGTTAATGTAAAGGATGTGTGTAGAGTGTAGGGGGTTTTATCCTTCATCCTTTAATCTTAAATATTATCTTTTAGTATTTTAAAAAATGAATTTGATAGATATGAAAGCAATGTTATTCGCTCCAGTTTTGATTTGTGTATTAATATTAATAATATGATACTGCTTAGTATAGCAATTATAAATGTGAATTAAAAGAGTCCAAGGGAAAAGCTGTGTGAATACAGATTGAGGTGTGTAAACAAAGGTTTTTTAATTTTTCCTAGCGAATATTGGTCTTTGAGAGGAACCAATAGTGTTGTTCTTTACGATAACCATCTCAGCTTGTAAAACACACCGTCGCTGAATGATTCGAATATAATGTTTTTTGTTTGAGTGTTTCAAAAATATGTAATTGACAATTTTTTGTGTTTTGTAATATGGGTCACATTACTTACTTTGTTTTCTAAAGTATTTTTTTCTTATTATCTTCTCTTATCGTCTAAAGTTTTAACGGAGAACTTAGTCGTTTATTTCGAGACAGAAGATTTTTCCTCTACTTTCTACGTCTTGAGGGGACATAGAAGAAGGATTTTTTTTTACGAGTTGATCCTCTTGTCATTTTATCCCGACTGGCTTTCATCCTACTCATTGAGGTTAATAGCAGGTTTGTAGGAGTGAGAAGGTGGGTTTGAAGATAGAGTTCGAAGGCTAAGGTTAGAAACAAAGCCCTTGAGTACGGTCACATCTTACCCTTACCAAATGGCACGGGTCATTTCGTTACATTTCAACAGAGTCTGCTTCCCAAGAGTTGTTACCCCCCCCCCCCCCCCCCTCAGTCATTGTCTGAGTGAGTTTTCATCTCTGTTTGTTGTCTGTTGATGTTTGTAGGTATTTTTGTAAAAGGTAGTGAAAAACTCATTTTCACTCTATGGACTTTTCTTTACTCTCTTTTTCCTAACTTTTTTTTTCATTTTGTAGGCTTCATTTTCTTTTAAGAGGGGTTTTCTAATACTTGAACAATTTTTTTTTTTAAAAAAAGAAACATAATTATTGAACTCACTATTATTATTAAAAATAATATCCATTTACTTGTCGCACAGATAAGAATGTAAAAATTTGTCCACTTTAGATTGTATCTGGGTTCATAAGTTTAGTTTTTTTTTATCCCTCCATCCATTCGTGGCTAAAAGGTAGCGCCTCGACATCTTGGGTCACTGGTGCCTTCATGGGTTTAGTAATGTCAAAAATTATTACATGCATTTAATTAAAAAATATTTTCACGGTATAGTCATAAAAAAAAGTACGCAAACAAATAACTAAGCGGTGATCTTTTGTACTAGGTTTCGAGTATAATTTAAGACGCAAGTCAGAAAAAAGTGTAAAATTACACTAAAACCTTAAATATCTCCTAAACGGTTGGTCAGCGCCGGCGTTACGCTTAGGCGGTGCAGGTGGTTGCCGATACTATACTTACACGAATATTAAAATGATAATAATGTGTAATAATTACAAGATAAAAAGAACTTTTTATAAACCACGTTTTTAAATTTTCTGTCATAATTCATAAATTTTAAACCCGTCAAAATGAAGATCGTAAATATGGGACATGTCAAAACAAATAAAATAACTTGCGGATTTTTTCCGAACTAACTTTCCATACAGCAAAATTAGCTGAAAACTAATTAAATTCTGCTGAAAGATGGCTAAAAGTATTGAAATAATGTATTGTCATCGTGATCTGAGCTATTCTATAAGTTTCAAATGTCTAGCTACTCGGGAAGTTAGTTAAAAGTCGATTGCAGCTTTGTACTGGACAAACAAACAAACAAGAAAGCAAGCTAATAGAAACGTAGTAATAAGATTAATCCGATGAATTAAAGTAATTTTTAGCCAGTCTATAAATCTCGTGATAATGTGTCGCCCATAAGTAAGATTCACTCGCATTCAAGTTTTCATTTTTTCCTCTTGATCCGAGAACGCCTGATATAAGGCACTCTAAAGGCTTGGCCAGACAGAAATTGGTCTGTCGCAGCGACAAGCGACCGAGGCGGTCTGCTTGCATTGTGCAGGATTTCAACACAGAGGGTGGTCTGTCGCGACGGGAAGGCGTCGCGGTGACAAGAGGTCAACAAAATTACAGATTTCTTGCTCGACCAGTGATAGTCCAGCCACAATGAAGTGATCCGTCTCACCGCTCACACAAAGGTGTCGCGTCCTGTTTGGCAGACTGCCACGACGAACGACAGATAGCTTATCGCTGCAACAGACCAATATCTGTTTGGCCAAGCCTTAAGGAGGCAAATGTTTTTTAAAATGCCTTTTTTTGGCCGGTCCGATGTCTTGGCACGTCAAGCCTAACAAAGTCCATGTTTCGGCACTTTCCATTTTGAATTTATGACAATTTCCATGGGTAGTCTATGAAAAATATCAGAAATTCACAAAAAATTAAGTAGCAAAATATAACTCAAATTTTTGGGATCTAAGAGCCGATTGTTAATTAAGTGTCTTTTTTTAGTTTTCGATCTAAGAACGCCTAATATAAGACAAAATATGAAGACTTTTTTTCAATATAGCTTTAAAAATGCGATAACAAAGTAGATAATAGCTCAACAAAATATGTTTCGCCTCTTTTATTTTGTGTGTATTTGAGGCAATTTTTAAATTTTCATAGGTGTGCTCTAGGATCAATCCTTTACTTTAGATGATATTTACTTCACATTTTTCATCTATTACCTTTAAAGCCTGGAGTCTCAAAACAAAGTAGTACATCCTATAGCCTACTAATACTGACTAATTTTTTTTGACCAACACCAAGTTTGATTGTGGAATTTTAACGATGCCATATTATGATCCTTGATCCATTTATAATACAATCCAAGGTGTAAATATCGTCCCTTAGTTGATCAAATGAAGCCATATATAAATGGCTCTGTTAAAACATCTGGTGATAGAAGAGCTAATTAGAGTTAAACAAAGCCGTCTTTATTTTATGTTAGTAGAAAAACTTCGGAAGAAGAGTAAACCATTTGTATTAAGACAATAAATTAGTCAGTTATAAGGGCTACATTTAGGGCAACAGCTGCTATAAGAAGTGTGTTTTAGGGTGAGTCGGTTTAGGGGCAAGGAAGAAGTCAGGCTACGCAGTATATACAGACGGGAGATTAAGAAAAGAACATTAGGCTTAGACCTTAGAAAGTCCAGGCACTAACAAGCAAATAACATAATTCGAATAAATTTGTTTTGGAATTAACTAGGGCGGATTACCTATAACGAAAACCAGAATGAAACAAAGAAATCAGGTTGAAGGAAATAATTATAACATCTCACAGTTTTTGAAGTTAAAAAATTTACAAGAATCGATACATAAGGGAGACAAAACCATTTTATAGTAGTAGTAGTAAATCATGATATACTTTTAAATAAACCTAAATTAACATGTTTAAATCATGCTTGGTTACAAGGCTAATCGCCGTCTGACTGGAGTTGACATATAACGGTGCCTTAATGCAAATAAATGTACAATATTTATGTTATATGTTATATCATGTTACAATATTATAATGATTATATATTACAATCATAATACAATTACATATCTGAAAATAAAAAAAAAAATACACAATTAGTTTATATTATTAAAAAGTTTAGAGAAAGAGAAGGTTATACTAACTTATAAGCCGAGAAGACCTGGTGAGAACCAAGAGCGCTCTAGTGGCAATTTCTATAACTAGGTAGTCTGAGGGAAGGTAACATAACAGTAAATCAGAAGTTATTTAAATGTGTAATTTTCGTAGTTACTGAAAGCCTCGAACTCACAATAATTATAAAAATATAAATAGTAAAAACTGACAGATGGATTTCATCTATTATAAATTTGGTACGTTAAAGTTATAATTTATGTGGATAAAATCATTCACCCAACCTTTATCAGGTATGTAAATTGATTTATACAATTGTTATTCTGTTGATTAGATTTTTTGATAAAAAATAAAATTGCCAACAGCACATACAAAAAGCCCTTAATCGTATTTAGTAGGAATAAGAGCTATTATAGCGTATGTTGGAAAAGAAAAATATCTCACTCCACAGCTGGAAAATGTTTATTTATTTTTGTATTTTTTTAAATTACTTTAATTCTAACTTCTTTTTTGGGATATATACTCACAATTTTCCCTACATATTATTTGGGTGTTTTTTTTACCGTGATACTGATATGGCAAATAAAAATAATTATTATAACCTGCTCTCGTGTTGTTGTTATTTAACTATAACCTTCCGTCACAGAAATCTTCACAATATTTAGCTTCTCGTATTTTACGAATCGTCATGACTAATTTTGGATATATGTAAAGTGAAGACATTTTGAATCAAGATTGCCGATTAGAGAACCCTTTTACTCAAGTATTTGTCATAAAAGGAAGCTCCTTCATCATTGTTTAGGTTCTGGTGCGATTAGCCTATAGAAATCGCATATAAATAGCCACCATTTTGAATTAAGATGGCGGATTTTAAAACAATTTCTTGGTGAGCATTTTAGAGCTAAGAGGAACCTACCTTCAAAATTCCATGGCTATTAGTTCAATAATTGAAAATATATCGCGATTTGTCAGTCAGTCAGTCAATGGAATGTAAATTTTATATACATACCAGCTGGACTCTCGTGCTTCGCTGCGCATTGTGTTATTTTTTGTCTTTTTTATTTTGATAGGTTTATAAATTACCGTTGAGAAGCATTAAAATAATTTCTTTAAGCAAGAATATCTTGATGCCATAGAGTTCTCCCCTCCCCTTATTTCTATACCCCCCCCCCCTTCATCCCACGATTAAAATTGGCAAAAATCCCTAATTACTATTCCGACTACTGGAAGAGCATTTATAAATGTTAATTTCCAGGAACGATAGAAGTATTTTCCTTGTGCATAACCAATCGGGAGTGAAATTGGAATTATCATTAATCACTATATGCTTACATCTTATAAAAAAAAACCGTTTCCCACATATTAATTTCCAAATTTCGTCTGGTCTCAATTTCGAGATTATTTTATTTTAACCCTTTTTCGCCCCTTAGGGATAAAATTTAAAAAATCTTAATTGGCAGACATTAATATTAATTTAAAAATTAGCATTTCAAAGAAGTGGTAATAATTATTTCGGGGGAATATATGTATAATTCTTATACTGAATTTCAATTAAAAAATATTAAATTTACATGAAATTATATCTTTTGTATTATGAATCCATAAATTAAGTATTCATTATTTTTATTACGACAGTTTACATGCTTATATTTTAAAACCAATTAAAATAATTATATTTGAATTGAGTTTATTCATCATTAATAATAATAATAATAATAATAATAATAATAATAGATGCAAAGTGTAATCCTAATTCTAATAGAGGTAAAGCTCTTAAAGCTGTTTAAACTATATTTAAAACAAAAGTACAAACAATGTAGAGATAATGAATGCATTTAACTGGGGGTCAATCGGTTGAAAATTTGAAATAGACTAGATTGAGTACAAAAATGGTTTTAGGTGTTGGAAAAGCCATTGTAATCGTTTTGGTCTGACCTGGGAATAGGATTTTAGAGCCAATTTCCTCCGTGAAGGTGGCAACCTTGCTCACCAAACAGGAAATTATTCTGCGGCCGAATCCTTCCCTCATTTCCTAAACCATAACTTAAGAAATTTATGATAATTTTTTGCGTCAGTTGCTTACTTCTGAAGGAACTATTCTTGTCACTTTTTACTTCGCTCATTTTGAGAGATAATTACGTTACTTGATCTTTAACTGGGTATTTTCATTTATTATAAAATAGAAAATTTATAATGAGTAAAGTTTTCTACTAAAGTTCAGAATATTGTATTACCTTTTTGTTGATAAGTTAAGTTAAAATTTATTATGATTTTTTTAAACTTATTGTTAGTTCTATTGTTGTCAGGATAAGAGCCAAAACCAACAAAACTTTATTTCTACATTTATGAACAGTTTGCAGTTGAAAAAATACATTTCTTCATTAATTTCGGACATTTGATTGTTGTTTTTAATACAATTTCATGGCTGAGATAAAAGCTAAAAGGTTAGTTTCCCTAAAAGATAACCTAGATGTTAATGGCATCTAAATTGTGTGTGTATTGATGTATTCAAAAAAATTCAAGAACATGAAAGACCTTATAAAACTATTTTACTATTTTTTAGGATTTCGTTGGTAAAACCAAAAAAAGAAACCCCTATAGCTTCGTTCCTGTGTCTGTCTGTCACTCTGTATGGTTCCAATAACTCCAATATGAAACTTTCCAGTATTGAAGATTGAAGATCGTTTTGGCGTGCACACAGGAAAAATATAGCGAACTCAAAATTATCAGCTGTTCAAATCCAAAATGGCAGATAATTCTCGTCGAGTATCAAATGAAAGGTATCGAAGAGTAGATTATAAAAATATATAACTTATGTGGAAATATGCACGCATAACCAATTTATTCGTAATTCATTTTTATTAAGTTAAATAATATTTAACCCTAGTCATGACCAATACAAAATATCCATACATAGTGTGGGACTGACCCAACCTCATTAAGCTCCTTTCTGACTATAACACTTTCAGAAGGTCAGCGTATTGCCAATGCCAATACCTTCTGTCTAAATTAGTAATTTTTTTTATAATTATGTCTTATTATTAAATACTTTTAATGGATAGAGGAAAATCTGAAAGCTCTTTTAAATTTACTATTTGTTCGTAATGTAATTTTATTTACTTCATTTTTACTTGTTATACTTTTGAATCTAATAATCTTAAATGAAATTGAGGTAATTTACAAAAAATTATACATTTGGATAACTAACTAACTACTATTAAATATCGGTGAGACACAATCTTAAAAGAGTAAAAGACTACAACTAAAGGCACTAATGTTGGCAACTGCTGTTAACTTGTATCCAAAATCCAGATATTATGCCAACATGGTAACAATGTTGCCCTGTATGACCAGGCCAACATAGTAACAATGTGCCGTGATGGCGATAAACTTTCAGGTACTCAGTTGGTTTTTATAGGACGTAAACGCACTGAGATACTAATGTCCATGCTAATTGTTGAATAAAAATAATTGAATTTAAAATAAGTAGGTAAACAGCGCAAATCTATTTAAATAAAATTATATTTATCTATTCACGGCAGCAAAATTAAGCATTGTTGTACTGTTTTCAATCTGCAAAATGTCATTTTTCTTGATTCTTTTGTAACATGTCAAAAAAACACGCAGCAAAATAATAAAGTGTCAGCAAAATATCAAAGTGTCAGCAAAAGTTCAAAGTGTCAGCAAAATAACAAATATAATATTTATATATTTTTTGAAAATAACATAAATAATTATAGTAATAAAACAAATTTTATTATTTTACAGTGATTTTAAAAAAATTGCTAAAAATTGAAATAAAAAACCGCTCTTAATAAAAAAAAGTGGCCACACTGAGTTCGTTTTGCCTTAGTTTTGTTTTCTTGATTACTCAAACTTTCGTTTTTTTACAACTTTAATTTCTTTAAATCTTTTATATATTAAAAAGGGAATATAATAATTAGTGTAATTTTTCTGCCGTTAGTTGATAAAATATTGTATGTAACTATGCAGCAAAGGAAACATTCCTGACTCATTTAAAGATTACCTGCTTCGGGTACACCTTAGCAGGTAAATAACATTTTCCTGCCTCGGCTTCGCCTCGTCAGTCAACATGTAATTTTCCTGACTCGGCTTCGCCTCGTCAGTAAATTTGTTTAGCCTATCCGAGTCGAAGGCGAGGAACTAAAACTTAAAAACTTGTCAGAGTAGTTAAAACAGGCAGAGAAAGTACAGTGTTTACCAGTGCTTGTCGTAGCACCTGTTTTTCTTTGTGTTTAGTTTAATTTTAATTTGTGTTATTTTAATTTAGTTTTATACTTATTTTATTACAAAGCAGTGGTATATTCTTAATGTATTAATAATATTATTTTTTAAAAGTTTAAAAATGATAAACTCAAAAAGGATTTGAATTGTAGGTCTATGAATAATTAATCTCGAGTAAGAAGTAGCAGCAACACTGGAGCACCACTTGTTTTGGTTTGAGTTTGTTGACGATTCATCTCAAACTAACTCTTTGCTTAAGCTTCCATTTTTTATCTAAATAGCGAGAGTAGATAAAATATTATCTACTCCTATTCGCCTTGGCTGTCAATTGCATATTACCTGCCTCGACTTCGCCTCGGCAGTTAATTTTCGTAGCCTATCCTCGCCTCCGGCTTGGAGGCTAACTTCATCACTCGTCAGTAAAATTCCATTTTGCTGCCTTGTTACATAAATAACTATTCTTCCATCTCATCGTTCGGTTTCCATGACATTTTGGTATTATCTACCGTATTTTAAATATAAGACGAATAAAAGAGTTTAGTGATAACGAACGCGTAAAAGCGAATTCTGTGAGTTTATTTGTTGGCATCTTACCAAAAAATTAAAGCTTACTATAAAAATTTTAGTATTTATAGCTTGAACTTATTTGAAATGCTGTCAAAGAATTGTTATCTCTATATCACTCTTTGTTAATCCTTAGGACCTGTTTCATGATCTAAATATCTCTTTTTAAACAATGAAATTATTAATTTTTTTCTTAAAAGAAAGGAAAAAGCTGAAATATTTGACTGCTTTAACAGTAAGAGTCACGTCCTTTCTCTGCCACATTATAACTTTCACAATATTTTCTACAATGGTTTCTTTATTTTATTCAAGTTAATGTAAAATTTCAAGATATATTTATTAATTTTTTATTTTTATAGTATTATTATTTTATAAAACTTAAACAAAAATATATATTGTTCTTTCTACAATTATTATAAGTTTTAATGAAGGTAATCAGGTTGAGGTAGTTATAAAAATCACACTATTTTGACGCTGACTTTGTAGTCGAAACCAGTATGTACTTAATTTAATAAATTATTTTATTTATGTTTTATGACAATGTTCAATATACCGACTAATTATTGAACTAGTGATAGTGTTGTTTTTATAACAATCTCTACCTGTTTGCCTTTACTACGGTTTCAAGTTTATGTTAAACCCGTAGGATAACAGTATGTATTTGTTTATGAATTGAATTAACTAGCACAAGATTAGGTCGCCTAATCTTTTATTATCATCCCCACGCCCATAACTGACTGAGCTGGGCCCATATCTTTATATTGTAACACCTTCATTATTAGTAAATACTTTATATTATGCGATAATATTGACATTCACATTTTAAAACATGTAAATGAGAAAAAAGTGAATTCATGATTTGCTTTTAAAATAAATAAACAAACAATGTGGCTTGAAAATAGTTCCTATGTGCTATGGGCGTAGGTTGAGGTTAAGGTGGAACTGCTTGAAACCAATCATTGAACCTAATTTCGTTTCAAAATTCGTATATGTTGTGTCATAACAAGACAATTTATAATATAAAAGGGAAGATTATTATTTAGTATATTTTCCGAGCTTATTAAAAGTAAAAGTAATAGATGCATTTAGATCATTCTACCTATCATTGTATTGGCTAATATTAATATCTTAATTCCTTACAATTGACGTAAAAATCAATGTAAAAAGGGAAGATTTATAGTTGAGGAATCAAGAAATGAATTGAAAGATCGGTCACTAGTATCAAAAGGGAAAAAGATCGAACATCAGGGTAGTTTGGACCTCTACAATAAAAGAGGAACCTAAAGTATTTAAAGTTAAGGGCTGGAATTAGTTTTTCTTTCTCTGACTCCAAACATGAGTAAGTACAGTACACCAATATTCGTGTACAATCACAAATATTTGTTTATGAATATTCGCTTGATTATTTTACCCACATGCGGTATTCGTATTAAAATATTCCTTTGATGTATGTTAGTTTACCGACTTGGAACAGAAAATATTCGTGTTCATAACAAAATACCGAATATTCGTTTAAGAAGGTTAATTTCGTACCTATATGTTCGTAATTTGTTTACGGATAGCAAAAATTTCGTACACAAACACGCATGTGGAGCTGATATGTAAAATTTGAAATATTAGATAATATTATGAAGGTAAAACTTATATAAATAACACGTTAAAGTCGAGGAGCTTAAATTGTTAAAGCCTTATATATAAAGGAAGGCTAAAAATGTAGGTTGTAACGGGAGAGTAAGGATCAACCACAAAGTGAAGGGAATCTATGTGTTAGGGAAAATTATTGGTAAGAAAGTTATCTAAGTTTAAACAAGCACTGAGCAAGATAGAAGCAAATTTGGAGTTTTGTAACGTGATGGAAATGTTTTATTCGATTTCTATAACCACCTAAAGCAGCCATGGATAATAGTATGAGAATACGACAAGTACAGTATTACATAAGTTTTATATCAGAACTCTCTAAAACAAATACATATGTCTCGTTTATATTATGTCAGTATAATTATGCAATGCTATGATACATAACTGCTTGTTTACTTGCTGTGACAAGTAATAAACGTATTTACTTAACTAAGTAAACTAATGAATTAAGTTAAGGAATTAAGTACATGTTTTAATTGAACTTATTTGTGGAAATAAATACACGAAGAGAAAAGAAGCTATACAATTATACTGATATGAGAAACCTTTTAAAATACTATTGAGCATCGGTGGTACCTACTTAAAGACAAAATACCAATAAATTGCTTTAAAAAATATGTTATTTAAAATAATAAGGAAATAGAAACAAAAATGAGATCTTTTATTATAATAAAAATATTTCGATGAAAAAAGAAGCTTCATTTGGTTCTTTCAAAATAAATTTAAAGTGAAAAAAAAATATATATATATATATATTTGCAAAATAATATTATAAATAAGACAGAATAAGGAGGATAAAATGTTAATTTTTTTGTTGTTGTTAACTTTCAAAGTTGAATAAAAACTGGGTTATCTCAATTTTTTTTGTCTTCTTTTATTTCATTTTGTTTTTACTTGCACAGTTATCCTCCTGCTTATACTCTCTTCTCCAGAGACTTTACTCTCTTCTTGAGGAGGAAGAAAATAATTTTTCTTCTTGTCATTTGTTTAAGAGATACTCATTTTTACTTTTTCTTTTAGAATGTATACCTTTCTTTATTATTGTGTTATTTTTTGCTTTATTTCTTATTCCGCTGTTTGTTTTTTGGCGTCATTCATTATGTTCTAGGTTCTAGATTGTCTGAAATGAGTTGATTATTTCTAGGCTATTCACCTCTTGAAAAGTGATAAAAGAAAATAGGAAGGAAACATTGCCCTTATATTACGTAACTTGATGTTAATTTATTTACATCACTATGTCATAAGTCCTTTCTATTTATCTTTTTCTGCCTTTAACTTTTTATTAAATTTATATATATATATATATATATATATATATATATATATATATATATATATATATATATATATATATATATATATATATATATATACTACAACTTAACCCATATTCTAGGACTTGCGCAGTTTTATAGGACAGTATTATAACTGAAATAAGTTATTTAATACATTTTGGATAAATTTACAACATGAACCTTTTTACTACTGCCTCTACTTCCATTTTAAGTTTGAAGTCAATAATTTTTGAAATATTTGTTTGATAATTATCGCTTTAACAAAAAAAATGTTTTCCAACGTTACATTAACTTAGTTGAATAATCATGTCAATTTTTTTTCTCCTAACTCAAACTCATAATGAAATAAATCTTTCCCTCAATCAGTTTACAGTCGTTATAGTTCATTGTACTTATTTCATTGTCGCCACTCAAGTCCATTTTGACTTTGACGTTACCTTCGTTTGGATTTTATTTCAACAAAGGTGCCTTTAGGGGGGATTTAAGTACTTGAAAGCTGATGTGGAAATCACGGAATCCTAGGAGGGGAAAAAAAGCTGGGGTTAAGTATATATTCGCGTGTAAACCATTCATCTAGTGTAAAATAGAACTCTGGAATTAAACATTTAATGATGTTCTCGTTGATTGTTGATATATAGTGTGGATACAATTTAGAGGTTTTCTATTCTATTGCAAGTCCATTGTGTGATTCGAATGACTGTTTATTTGAACATAAAATTTAATTGAATTCGGTTTTATTATTTTTAAAACGACTATTCGAGTTATCTACTAAAAGCAAGACGTAAAATTAATTTGAATTTAGGTCAACTTTTATTCTTCCATAATGAATCATAATAGTATAAACCTTGAATCTGTCTATGTTTTGTTTAAAAATAAAAACTGCTCTAGCAATTTTTTTTTTTAGCAGTTAAAATCTGAAACAACCTCCGTCCCCACCTTGGTAATTCGCAAGCTAACTGATATAAGTTAACTGACATAAGTTAACTTTCAGAGGTGTCAGTGATTCTTGTTTTATTCCATTTTAATTTTTCTCAGAAAATTAAATAGTACTGATTTACTTGGTTGCCTACCAGGGTGGGTAACCAAGTAGCCATGTGGCAAAGATTTACTTGGTTTCCATCTTATACATTTGTATTTTTTAACCTCTTATAACTAATTACTTTGTCGTAATAACAATTAAGACAAAGGGATATCCAGTCCAAAGAACTATGAAACTAAGGAACATCTCACTTCTGCGAGTAAAGGAAATTATCACTTAGTCCAATTAACCATCAATACAAGGGAATATTTACACATTAAAGTAATTTTGCCAATTAGGTATTGGAGGAATAGGGAAAAGAAGTCTCGACCCAGCAAATAACGAGGCATTGGACAGGGAATTTTTAGATTCTAGTAGTGACTACCTCTAAGGGTTTCATGACCCAAATTTAGCTCCCTATTGCTGTACAGTGACATATTTTATAACGTTTTAAGTTCAAGTATTCCTTTACAAGAATATTCTTTTACTACATAGGGAACAAAATTTCGAACCCTAAACCTACTAAAACCTGGTCAAAACTGAAAAACTAATTATTCTCCTGTAACTCCGACCGCGAAAGCCTACAATTTCATTGAAAATTATAGCTCCAGTAAAGATTAAAATCATTGTACTGTATATAATCACCTCTCTCAATAAAATAAAATCATATAACATCTAATAATTTAGGATGTATCAATGTAAGAACCTGCACCTTCAATGCACTAAGACCCCTTTAAAATAGTATTAAATCAATTAATACAGTAACCAGCTATCAGCTTTCATGTACAAATTCATTAGGAAATAAGTTTTTTTTAGTTAAGTAGTTCCCACAATTTGTTAGTTTTAATGACAAATTACAATCCTTAATTTCAAAACAAACGACTCATCTAGTTTATTTCACGAATAAATCAAATCTATCAAACGAAGTTAGTTATGTTTAATTTTACGTTAAATAATAATTAAGGATTAGGCGACAAGCTTTACTCGAGATTAATTAAATCTACTTCCATTTCCAGAGCAAAAAAGGTGTCTACATTGTGCCGACAACGCCAGTGTTGTGATCTCTAAGCGACTGGAATCGAGTTTATTATGTTCTTCCAATTATTTATTGTCCTTTAAAGGCCCTAATTGTTAGGCTTAATCTGTTTAATAGATCATTGTGTATTAGAGATTCTATGAAAACCCAGTAGCTGTAATGCTATTGTGGCATTCATTATCCTTTTTTAAAAAAATTGTAACTAATGTTTAAATATACTATATAAAAAACTAACTAGTGTGTTGACAATTTCTCCTGGTTTTCTCCCAATATACTTCCATGGTTATGTTTCTCCCATAATATGTTCTACTTGATGGCAGTGTGTCAAAAGATACGTTACAGCTCGTCAATACCCTTAGCATAAAGTAGTAATACACAGTTAGAGAATACATTACCTAAACTAACTCCATGGCCTCCAAGTTGTGACCAAGTTGCGCGCGATGCTATTTAACTTAATTGATAGGAAAGCCAACTAATCCTTTATACGAACTACCGAGGTCCCTATATTATATTCTAATCTTTTTCAGACTGTCATTAAACATTTGTTTCCGCTCTTAAGCCATCGAGTTGTATATAGAAAGGAAGCCACCCAAAAGATACAAATACGAACTCTAGAAAATGAAATTTTCATGATTTAAAAACAAGCCTTTAGCCATTCTTAACCAAGTTCCTAGTGCTCAATCCGATACAAGTTCGTTACCTGGGCCTTCGCCTAGATAGACCTTTCCTTGGCAACATATTACATTTACAAAACTTATTTATAACGAGTTCGTATTTATAACTTTTGGGTTGCTTCCTCTCTGTAAACAATTGCAATTGACTAACTTATTTTCGATGGCTTAAGAGCGGAAACAAATATTTAATGACGGAGTCTGAAAAAGATAAGGTTATACATATAGGGACCTCGGTAGCTCGTTTAGGAGATTTAGTAGGCTTTCCTATCAATAAAGTTAAATAACATCGCGCGCAACTTGGTCACAACTTGGAGGCCATGGAGTTAGTTTAGGTAATGTATTCTCTAACTGTGTATTACTACTTTATGCTAAGGGTATTGACTAGCTGTAACGTATCTTTTGACACACTGCCATCAACTAGAACATATATGGGAGAAACATAACCATAACCATGGAAGTACATTGGGAGAAAACCAGGAGAAATTGTCGACACACTAGTTAGTTTTTTATGTAGTATATTTAAAGTCCTACGATCTACAGTCTAGAACTGCCCACAGTAGACCAGGCTTTCCAACATTTGTCAGATCTAAACTCTCGAACTTAAGATCCTCAGGAAAACCATAGATGCCCGTTTTTAAGTCTTTAACCTCACTCTCCACAACAACCCCAAGTTTCCTTTTGTCCGTGACCTATGCGTATCTCTTTATCACGCATTTCATGAATCACTATCCAATCGTCCCAATCCTCTAGTGGACATTTATGCACCTCAATTCATCCCAGAAGCAGATCAAATAATTTTATAATGAATTTATCTATAGTTGCTTATATCTACATTATTTTATGTTAATTAACTTCATCTAATAGTGTCATATCTTTTATTATTTTGTTACTTAATTTTATTTCATCTTTTATATATTCCAGCTTTAAGGAGTAGTCACTGCCTCTATATAACCACACATAATGTAATGTCAATTAAACATGAACAGCTGCGACATTTATAACATGTAAAAATATGTAGTAGTATTAGGCAATGAGGAACTAAAGAGTCAAGTCAACGGCACATTCTAATCTACGAAGTCATTATTATTAGAGGATAATTCATTACTGATTACTAGTACTACTATGCTTTAGAATTCTCATTATTTTCTTAATTTGAAAATGATTTAGATTTCTAAGAAACATCTAGATAATGTTTGAAAATTGTTTTGTAATGATAATAGTTGATTTCATAATTGAAGATATATCATTCACTCCACGATATTTCTGTACGTTAAGTCTCTATCCTTTTAAGTGAAAGATTCTGTGCAATATTATCCTAAGATTCTAACTGAAACTGAAGCTTGCCTAAACTATCTACCATGACCTAAATATTCCCTTAGTTCTCTTCTTCCCGCTACAACAAATTCCACGAATTTCTAACTGACCACTCTAAACCTTTAGTCCGGTTTCTATCATCCAATCATATTCCCGATAAACCTTCTAGATTGAGAGGCTAGGGCCGAGAGCTCTCTTGTCTAGGGGTTATAATGTTATAACAGTGAAACATGAATCATAATAATTCAAACTAGGGATTACAGCCTGGATAGCCTCGTCCCTTTTTAGGATTATTCATCATGTATATAAGAGATGATTTATTAATATATTTATAATTTAAACTAAATGATTTAATAATTGTTTAAAGGAAAAGTTCATTTAAGTTAAAAAAAAGTCAATTTTCGCCTTTTTCTTTATTACGGCTTATTATAATCTGTCCCTTCCCTTGAATAACGCTACGCAATCTCTTCTAACACCTTGTGTTATTTAAGATAAAAAAAAGGTTTTCACGCCTCTCAATATTTTGGTTTCCAAACTTAAATATTAGTTGCTCTTTTATCAAGACACACCGATACGATAACCTAAAACGTTTCCCAATGCCATACGGTTTTACTCACAAATATTTACCAAATTAGGTTCGAATATAAGAAAACCGTCGTCCTTCTCCCAGCAAGGACGGCGAGTTTGCCTGTTTTTAAGATAGTAATCCAATGCTACATGTTCATATTCATTTGTTATCTGTCTCACACAGGAAATTTGTCTTTTAGCCAGAAAAAACCATACATTGGTCGAATAGGTGTATCCACTTTAATAAAGGATACGCTAGAGTATAAATTGAAATTATTTTTTTCCGGTGCTATGAAGGGCACCTGAGACCTGGTGCGGGGTCCAGAAGGGAGAGTGGTTGGTACTTAGACTGATAAAGGCGACCTACCATAGCATGGCTACATCCGACCGCCTAACATCATCTATCACTTGCATTAATCCACTAGAAAGCAGCCCTTCTGCTTCCATTTAAGACAACTCGGAGCTTTTACTAGATATTTATGAAAGCCGTTTCTTCCTGAAACCTTTGGACTTTCTCTTATTCTGTAAGGAGGAAAAAATGGAGTAATCAATTAAAAAGCGATTCTATCTCTTTTCACGGAATTAGAATTTCTTTTAGAAACGTGCAAAAGAAGTGAATTCAGACTTTGTTACAGTACCTAGTAGGTTGACGCTTCTCGCTTTTTTTTCTTGGCTTTTTACTCTGAACGGTTTTACTCTAATTTTCTAAAGTGGAAGTTGCCTTTTTGCCTACCCCTCCCGTTTTCCACTGACTTCATCCTTTCATTCTTAAGGTTTTTGCTGGCTTTTTGTTTTTACATTTGGTAATATTTTAAAAGGAACAAACCGTCCAGTATTTTATTTTCGTTACTTATATCTTTAAACACCTAAGGTATTATCTTTTAATTCATAAAAGAAAAATTGTTAACTTCAAATTGTTATAAAAAATGAGAGAAAAAAATCTATATTTATGAGTCAAAACTCGAAACGGAAGAAATGATTGTGGAAACAGAGCTTGGTATATTTCTAATATTCTACTCCGATAACTTATGTTAAACATAAATATTCTCTGCTATACTCTTGTCAACTTGGATGGGTGTATAAAACGTGTGAATCTAAATTTCTTGTTAAAAAGTTTAAATTTTAAATTTAATAAGCAGAAGTTATTATTTCATGAAAAATTGTCTTATTTTTCTTTAAATTAATTTATTAAAGCATTCCTTTAATTTTGCTTCCGAGCTTACCGAAGGTAACGGAAGCATTGTGTTAACTTTTGAAAACGAAAAACTTGTATGCCTCCGATTTTAAAAATTCCAAGACAGAAATCCGTTTCAGACATCAGGGAACATTTTTGGTCTCGTGTCTGTCTGTCTGTCTGTCTGTCTGTCTGTCGGTCTGTGTGTCCGCGAATTATGAAACGTGCGACGATAACTTGAGTAAATGTCGACCGATTTTGATGAAATTGGGTAGACATGTTCATTTTACCAATGCCCAGGACGAGTTCGTTGGACAACGTTATCCGTCCAAGCGTTCACGAGCAACTCTCGCGTAAACGTGAACTTCAAATTTAAAATTGGAATTTTAGGTCGGGGAAAAAATCTAACTCCCTCCATTCAATGAGACAAACATTTTTTTCAAATACAATTTTTTAGTAAAACCATCAACAGCGACACCGCTATGAAGTGTTAAAGATCGCTAAAACTATTTTACACAATAATAGTTTTTACACAATAAACAATATAACAATAATTTGAATGTTAATTTAACAATAAAGTACATGATAGGATGCGAGGAAGCTATGTGCCACACTAATTGGCAGTCTATTTTTCTTTTATTAGATATCTTGAGATTCTTTTAATTCCGTTCTAATAACTTTTTTCTAAAATATTTAATCACTCGTTTTATTTATTATTTGTCTTGGCTTTTAGATCATTAAAAATTATAACATCTTCATCCATTTCTTCTTATTAGAAAAAAGTCTTTAAATAATTTGTTAAAAGAAGTAATTTTTTTTAATCCTTTTTACGAAAAAAAATAAATCCCTACGAGAACATTAAGTTCTATATCCTGTTATATATTATGGGAAAAGTGAGTGTGTGTTTATATGCACATATATATATATATATATATATATATATATATATATATATATATATATATATATATATATATATATATATATTGTAAAAAATAAAAAAATCCAAGAGAAAAGTGCATTAAAGACTATTATCTTAAAAGGTCTTAAAGAAAATTGAAAAGACGAAGGGAAAAACTTAATACCCTGTAGGGAATTAAAGAGTAATAGACAGGAAGAAAATTAAATTTTAAAATATATATCTCGGAATATAATAATAAATAAAACTATTTTTTTTAAATAATAATTTTAGCTGTAGTTCTAAAAATGAAATACAGCTTAAAATAAATGCATTAAGAAATAAATAGGTTGTCAATCGCAGCTTTTATATCATATAATGAGAAATAGTTTTTTTTTTGAAAACTTTTTAGTTTAATTTATGTAAGAAACTAAATGAAACGGGTAGTATATTTATTACTAGAGCGGGGGAGTCCCTTTCTAACTCTGGACACGTGCGGATCGGCTCTCTCTTGTTTTGCTATTTAACAATAGTAAAACTCAATTGTTTTTAACAAATTTTTTTCCAGTGTGATCTTTTTATTTTTTATTGTATATATCCGTTATTTTTATTATCGAAGCAGTTTTTATTTTAATCGAACTAATTAAATTAAAAAGTGCGTTTTATAACGAGATTAGGCTGGCCGGTCGAGGTTCACCAGGTCGGCCGAGTCTTATCAGGAAGCGGCCTTCAACAGGTAAACAACCTTATATTATAAACAATAATATTATGTCAAAAAAGAAAAAGACTCAGAAGAGATCAAGATCTCTCACTCAGTCTGTAGGCTCTCAATCCTCAGAGGAGGGGACTGCTAATAAGCGAGCGGCCCAGCCACCCCCCACCCACTATGACTCATCTACCCAGTCCGCTACGTCTAGCTCCAACTCTACCGATACCCCCGTACCTCCCTCGCCCTCCGCACATCAAACTATTCTCCGGCCCACCGATACACCTAGGAATATTGCAGCCGGTCCCAGTTCCACTCCTAGCTTTACAACCAAAAATCCCTTTGGTGTTCTGCTAACAGACCAGGAAGCAGGAGATTCAACTTCAGTAAAACCGCCCCCCATATTTATAAAAAATGTAACAATATTCACCAGCCTTATTAGCAGTCTTAGTAGTATCCTTGGACCGGGAAATTTCATATGTAAATCAAGATCAACAGATGTATTAATACAAACGAAAACATCCGATGGTTTTAGAGCCGTGGTAAATCACTTGAAGTCCCACAATATTGAACACCATACATACCAAGAAAAAGACCAAAAGGCTTTTAGAGTGGTCATAAGACACTTACATCCAACAACATCGCCCGAAATAATAAAGGAAGAACTACTTAAAGCTGGGTTTAAATCTAGAAACGTGACAAACGTAATTCATCACACTACAAAAAACCAACTTCCCCTGTTTTTTGTAGATCTGGAACCTGACCCCAACAACAAAAATATATACAAACTGACAGAACTTTACTACTGTAAAATCAAAGTTGAAGAACCCCACAAAAAACAGGAGGTAGTGCAATGTAAGCGATGTCAGAGCCTGGGGCACACCCAAAGATATTGTAATTACGCCTTCAGATGCGTAAAATGTACGGGAAGTCACCCCACCTCTGACTGCAAGAAAATTGACCGAAATCAGCCAGCCACATGTGTGCTTTGCGGGGGAGCCCATCCAGCTAATTATAGAGGATGCGAAGTCCATAAAAAGCTCCAGAATGCCATGAAAAGCAAAAACAAAAACTACCCGTCAGCAGAAAACCAAATACCTTCTCGACAACAAACTCAAGTACATCTACCAACCCATCCCATCAAGACTACCTCACCTACGCAGTTCCCATCTCTACCCTCAACCTCATCCGTTCCAACCACCAGTGAGCCTACATCTAAACCAAGCTACGCGGCTGCTGCTAATTCAGAGACTACCCATCCTTTTCTCCACAGACACCAATCAACCTTTATTCCTCCCCCTTCCTCTACTACTGATTTCACAAACACACTCCAATCAACTTTAAATTCCTTCCTAACCGACCTAAAATCTGCACTTCAACCCCTCCTCACTATCCTTCAGACTCTGTCATCAATTGTTTCAATCTTCCCTGCCTTCTCCCCAAAATGATCCCACAAACTCAAAATTCCCTATCCATTCTCCTTTGGAACGCTAATGGTGCAACCCAACACAAACACGAGCTCGACACACTAATTCACGATAAAAGAATTGATATTGTCCTTTTAACCGAAACACACTTCACAACACGCTCACACTTTCACATACGAGACTACAAAACGTACAGGACCGACCATCCAAATGACACAGCACAGGGGGGCAGCGCGATTTTAATTAGAAATTCCCTCACCCATTTTCTTCACCCCTCCACCCCTACAGAATCGATTCAATCCACCTCAATAACCCTTAATTCCTTACCTCTTGATTTCACAATATCCGCTGTTTACTGCCCTCCCAGTAAATCCGTTACCCTTCAAGATTTTACCGCTCTTTTCAGATCCTTTGGTCCTAGATTCATAGCCGGGGGAGATTTTAACGCTAAACACCCTCAGTGGGGATGCAGAACAAGAAATCCTCGTGGTACCAGTTCCTTGCTCCCGGTTATCCTTTCCTCAAGGTATCAAGTGCTTTCTCCTCCTGATTATACATATTGGCCTTCAGACCCGAACAGACTCCCAGATCTGCTAGACTACTTTGTAACTTCTCCGCTTAATAATCTACAAACAAACCTCTCTAACCTTCACGACCTCTCCTCAGATCACAGTGCTGTTCTCCTAATCCTTGACCTTCGTCCTTCCTCTTTACCAGCAAAACAGACCTTAATTAACGGACAAGTTGACTGGACCACGTTTAGACAACTAGTTGAAGACAGACTTGACCTTAAAGTTTCTTTAAAATCTCATGACGAAATAGACTTAGCTGTACAGACTTTGACAGACACAATACAGACAAGTATATGGGACTCAACAGAACGTTACAGACAACATAATTATAACACAACTAACGTACAACTACCAATGACAATAAGGACTTTAATAACGGACAAGAGACGGGCTAGAGCAAAATGGCAAAGAACTCGTAACCCGACTGACAAACAGACTTTTAACAGACTTACTAGACGGTTAACTTCTACACTGACAGCATATAAGGCAGAACAGTTCACAAACTATACTAAAAACTTGACTACAGAAGACAAATCCCTTTGGAATGCAACCCGAAAAATCCTTAACTACAAAATCATCCCTTCCCCTCTCCTCAAACCTGATCAATCCTGGGCAAAAAGTGATAGGGACAAAGCAGAACATTTTGCCCAACATCTATCACACCAATTTACTCCTCACTCTGACATTTCTGATCCTGTTCACTCAAGAAATATAATCCAAGACCTCTCAATTCCTCTCCAACTCTCTCCTCCTCCAAAAGCCTTTAATCCCTCTGACGTGTCATTCGCAATAAAGCACTTACCTCGAAATAAAGCCCCCGGCTACGATCTCATCACATCTAACATCCTAAAATTCCTTCCCAAAAAAGGCATCCTTTACCTCACCTACATCTACAACTCAGTCCTGCGAACAACTTATTTCCCTACCTCATGGAAATTTGCAAACATAATAATGATCCACAAACCTTCCAAACCTATCCATTTACCGTCTTCCTACCGTCCAATTAGCCTCCTTCCAGTAATGGGGAAAATTCTAGAAAAGCTTCTGCTCCGTCGAATTAGCCCCATCATTACTTCCCTCAATATTATACCCAATCACCAACTAGGCTTCCGCTCACTCCATTCCACAATCCAACAATGTCATAGAGTTGTAGATATAATCTCCTCCTCCCTTGAACAGAAAAAGTACTGTTCGGCGGTCTTCCTAGATGAGGCTCAGGCTTTTGACAGGGTTTGGCACGCCGGCTTACTTTGGAAGCTAAAGGGCTTCCTTCCTTCCACATACTACCTGATCCTAAAATCTTTCCTCGAAAACCGATTTTACCACGTTTCTTGTAACCTCTCCACTTCATCAATCTTCCTGATAAAAGCAGGTGTACCCCAAGGAAGTATCCTAGCCCCAATTCTATATTCCCTTTACACAGCTGACATTCCTGAACATCCTCATACCACTCTCACATCCTTCGCAGATGACAAATGCATTCTTTCATCTCACGAATCTCCACGTACAGCTTCTGACTATGTACAACAACATCTAATCCTCCTTGAATCCTGGCTGAAGAAATGGAGAATAAAGATAAACCAAAGTAAAAGTAACCACGTGACCTTTGCTCTGAGACATGGCATCTGCGAACCTGTAACTCTAAACCAAATCCCTATTCCTCATTCCAGTACAGTCCGCTACCTTGGGTTACACCTTGATCGACGTTTAACCTGGGCACACCACACAAAACTCAAAAGACAAGAAACTAACCGACGATATAAACTTTTACACCGGCTCTTACATTACAAATCACAACTCAGTACACATAACAAACTTCTCATATATAACACTATAATAAAACCCATATGGACATATGGCATCGAATTATGGGGTTGTACCAAGCGCTCTAACTCCTACCGTATCCAATCCCTTCAGTCTAAAATCCTCAGAAAAATAACTAATGCTCCCTTTTTTGTCTCCAATCTCATCCTTCATAACGACCTAAATGTACCCTTTGTTTCTGACCTAGCCACCTCCAGGTATCAATCCTTTCACGATTCTGTATCCCATCACCCTAATCCTTTAGTCCAAAACCTCTCCACTAATTACATTCCCGGAAATCCTCCCCGACGACTGAAAAGGCAGTGGCCACGAGATTTATTAAATTAAAATCTAGATAAAATATTGTACTCATGTTATTAATTGTGAGTGCTGTCAATGGACAGTTTCTCACATCACGACTACCATGCCATTTAAATCAGGAACATCACTATTACTTATAACAATGTATTATTGTAGGTGTAATATACGAATAAAACGAAAAAAAAAAAAAAAAAAAAAAAAAAACTAGAGCGAAATTGAGCTAAAAATATATAATTTTGCTTCCGAGTTTACCAAAGGTCACAGAAGCTATGTGATCGTTCTCAAGTACAAAAATATTTGATGTCTCTCCTATTTAAAAAATTCCAAGACAGGAATACGTTTCAGACATCAGGGAACATTTTTTTGGTTCCGTGTCTGTCACTAAATTTTTGAGGAACCAACATATCTTAAAAACTACTCTTCTAATTTCATTTGGTAGATCATAATTGGCCCATTGTTGGTCCCTTATAAGTTTCAACCTTCTGTGCCCATTTGTTTCTCTTCCACATGTGCACAAACATACATTTATTTACAGGGTGTTCATTAAAGTTGGTCACAAACTTCGGGGGCTGATAGTACCCATCAAAACAATGCCGAAACATCCTTCAGTTAGCCGCTAGCCGCCATTTTGTATTTTTATAAAAAAAAAATTAATATTTCAAAAACTACTTTAGCTACAATAACCAAACTTTGCACGCACGTTTATAATAAAACAACGAAAACAAAAAAAATTGTTTGATTTGCATTAATAGTTTAAACATGACGCACATTTATAATTTTCAAAGCCAAATAACTAAACAACTATGAATTTTCACGACACAGAAAAGATAGAGAATGTTATTCAAAATCCAACGATATTTCATTCAACCAAATCGGTTAACAAATAAACGAAAAAATGCATTTTTTCGATTGTAACGCATTCTTTTTCAGTACATTTTCCATAGTTGGCTTCTGCGGGATAACAGAAAAAATGGATAACAGATTTGGTTGAATGAAATATCGTTGGATTTGTAATAATATTCTCTATCATTTTTGTGTCGTGAAAATGTTTCGTAAAATTCATAGTTGTTTAGTTATTTGGCTTTGAAAATGATAAATGTGCGCCATTTTTAAACTATTAATGCAAATCAAACAATTTTTACTGGTCTTATATTACTTTGCTTTGTAAGTTTCATCGCACATTTCCGTTTCCCCAATTTTGAACCACATCCCGTGATTCAATCTTCCCCAAATTTTGCACATAAATACAACTAAGGTGAAGAATACAGAAACCAAAAAAAAATAAAAACAAAAAACAAAATGGCGTCATTTTTATTTGCTTTTTAAGTTTCATCGCACACCTATTACCCCAATTTTGAACCACTTACCGTCATTCAATCTTCCCCAAATTTTGCACACAGATACAACTAAGGTGAAGAATACAGAAACAAAAAAAAAATATATTAAAAATAAGACCAGTTTTGAAAAATGGCATTTTTATATGAATTATTTTTATAATTCGTTATTTTACAAATTCGCGTTTTATTATAAACGCGCGTGCAAAGTTTGGTTATTGTAGCTAAAGTAGTTTTTGAAATATACATTTTTTTTTTTATAAAAATACAAAATGGCGGCTAGCGGCTAACTGAAGGATTTTTCGGCATATCTTTATTAGACACTTTTTGTTTGTTTTGATGGGTACTATCAGCCCCCGAAGTTTGTGACCAACTTTAATGAACACCCTGTATACCTATATCTTCAAAAAGTACTCATTTGATTTTTATGACATTTGGATGATTTGTCGGAAGTAGCTCGCAGGCAGCACCACTTTCATTTCAACCGTTTGGGCCCTTAAACTTATGCAAAATGGTTTTATGAAAAAAAACCAACAAACATTTTTGAGAGATTTAAAAAACGGGGGAAAGTTAAATAAATTAGACATTAGTGGGTTGTAAAAGCATAACATCAATAAAATTCGTAATAGGATGCGAGGAAGCTATGTGCCACACTTATTGGCAGACTATTTTTTTTTTATTTTAATTATATGCTTTAAAATAGAGCATAGCGTATATGAGTTTATAGATATTTATATAATGCAACCATGTAATAATATATAATGCAATATAATAATTGAACGAGCGCAGTGAGTTCTTCATTTCAGAGACTTGGCATTTGAAAAGTTTGTGTGTTTGTTTGTCCAACGATAACTGGCGTAAAAATTTATCGATTTGAACGAAATTTGGCACACAGATGCTTCTAACAATTTGTCATAACTGTATAGTTTTTGGAAATTCCACACTAAACATTTCCAAGATGGCGGCCAATATGGCGGACGACTAAAATAAAAATGTTTAGTCAGCATAATGTGTTATACATCGTTTTAAAGGTCTTTAAGAGAAGGAAAAGAATATGTAACGCATTAAATTCCAAACTTCATATTTCTAAGATGGCGGCCAATATGGCAGAAAACTAAAATAAAAATATTTAGTCAGCATAAGTGTTATACATCGTTTTAAAGGTCTTCAAAAGAAGGAAAAAGGATATGTAACGTATAAATTCGACACTTCATATTTTCAAGATGGCGGCCAATATGTTTGGACGAAAAAACAAAAAATGTTAGTCCTTATAACATGTTATATATCAATTTAAAGGTCTTGAAAAGTACAAGAGGACTATGTAACTATTAACATTTCACACTTGATATTTTGAAGATGGCGGCCAATATGGTAGACAACTAAAAAAAATATTATAATCAGCATGGCATGTTATAAATCGTTTTAAAGGTCTTTAAAAGTAGGAAAAGCGTCAATAAGCTAGAAGGCTATCTGCGCTCGCCTGCTAGACAGCATTTACAAGGCTCGATAAGTTCACCTGTTTAGGTATTCAACAAATTGATGACTAGATATAAAAATAAAGATGTCTACAAATGCAAGGATATATGATAAAGCCCAGCTGTCTACTGTCTAGGCAGCGAGCCTGCATATGTGTTGAATAAAGATCTTCATAACAGCTGTATAAACAGGCGAGCGTAGCGAGCCTTCAATAACTTTTTATAAGAAATTAATTAATAATGCAGTACAAACAGGCGAGAGTAGCGAGCCTGCAATGACTTTTTTAAATAAATAATAACTAAAATTCAGTACAAACAGGCGAGCGTAGCAAGCCTGCAATAACTTTTTATAAGAAATTAACTAATAACGCAGACCAAACAGGCGAGCGTAGCGAGCCTGCAATAACTTTTTATAATAAATTAACAAATAATGCAGTACAAACAGGCGAGCGTAGCGAGCCTTCAATAACTTTTTATAAGAAATTAATTAATAATGCAGTACAAACAGGCGAGCGTAGCGAGCCTGCAATGACTTTTTTAAATAAATATTAACTAAAATTCAGTACAAACAGGCGAGCGTAGCAAGCCTGCAATAACTTTTTATAAGAAATGAATTAATAATGCAGTACAAACAGGCGAGCGTAGCGAGCCTGCAATGACTTTTTATAAGAAATTAAGTATAATGCAGTACAAACAGGCGAGCGCAGCGAGCCTGCAATGACTTTTTTAAATAAATATTAACTATTAATGCAGTACAAACAGGCGAGCCTGCAATTACTTTTTAAATGAAATTAATTAATAATAATACAGTACAAACATGCGAGCGTAGCGAGCCTCCAATAACTTTATTTAATAAATATTAACTACCAATGCACTACAACAGGCGAGCGCAGCGAGCCTGCAATAACCTTATTTAATAAAGATTTTGTACAAAGGCTGAAAAACAGGCGAGCGTAGCGAGCCTGCAATTATTTTATTCAATAAATATTGCTGCAAACAGGCGAGTGTAGCGAGCCTTTAATAACTTTAATAATTAGTGATTTTCTTCAAATGCAAGGAAAATTTTTTCCTATCTAGAACTAGCAAGTTAGTACGAAATTCGTTTCACAACATGTGAGTATTTTTGACACTTTAAATTTAAGATTGCGGTCAATATTACAGACGACTTTAAATAATATGATTGTAGTCTGCGACATGTCATACATCGTTTTAAAGGTCTTGAAGAGTAGGAAATAAATATTAAATATGCGATCAAAAAAGTTTTGCAACAAATATGGCGTTGCAACAAAATAAGGGTGTTAAGAAGTAAGATCAAACTTATACATAACATAATACATATTACATAACATAATTTTAAAGCTATTTTCAGGTTGATTAAGAATATTTAATGTTTCAACCGAAATATTATCCTGGTAGTTATATTGAAAACATAGTACGGCTGATATAAGGACACAATTCTACGCGAGTTCTTTATGCAGCGCATCACTAGTATAGTTTATATAGATATTTATACAATGCAACTATGTAATAATATATAATGCAATTTATGTAATATAGATTTATATGTGGTTAAATGTTGTATTTAAAGAATTGCCGCTAAAATATTGATATAAGATAGTTAATTTGTATCAAAGTATTATTATTATTTTTTTTTTTTTTTTTTTTTTTTTTTTTTACAAATTACTGTTACTATCAAACTTTAACCCCTGCATATCATTAGCTTTTAATAAGGTCGAAGATAATTTGAGAAGATAGACATTTCCAAAGGTATCCAAGGTTATATCTTTGTAATGTATATCAAGGGAGTAGACTAACGAGAGTCATAGAGAGCAACAAGTATCTAGTTACCAATTAATACTGTACCGCCTCTCACTAGCAAGTTTGAGGTCGGGGTAGGGGGTCTTCAGTCTTCAAGAGTAACTTGATAAGACTATAACCGGGCTTCCTGTTATATGGAAAATTTGTGTGGGTGGTATCACAGCAAAGGTTTGGTATCAGTTTAACGAAATATAACAGGGAAGTGCAGATATCGGTGCAAAAGAGCACGAGATATATTGTCATGATTACCTTTTGCTATCTTGTGTTAAATAAATATTTACCAACCCTTCACTTTAAACAAAGTTTGGTTGTTTCTTCTTATAACTGCAAGTTTTAAATCTCTTTATACATTTATTCGATTAAGTATCATAATATATAAGTTTTGAAGAGATACTTTTGCAATACATTTTCGTTTCTGTATTGTTTCGTTCTTTCGAAACTTTTCACCTGAGATTATGAGATGACGTAAGTCAACCACTATGGCAGGGCAATGGCTAAATTTACCAGTATGAAAAAGTCACAATTTCTGATACTTAGTTGGATGTATTACCTTTTATCTGTAGGTTGCAAAGTAATATACATTTAATAAAAAAACAAATTACTGATATGCATAATAATTATGCTCTAATTGCAAACAATAAGAATAGAAAATCTATTTAACCATGATGAAAAAATAATTCTTACCATAAATATTACTGGAAAAAGGGAAAAGTAACGTCGGAACAGATTAAAATAAGTCTATCATTAGTTTTTCATCTAGGAGGATCGGTTTGCTTCCCTTTAATAGATTTGTTATAAACACATTCATTTTAGATTCTGGTTTTATAGAGACTTGATAAACAAGCTTTAACACAAAAAACAAAGGGCAAAGATATACGATACGATAAGAAAGAAAAAAGTTTATTCTAAACTGCGATAACTTTAATAGCAAATGAAGACAATACTAAATTTGACGGAGATAGAAAGACTTGAGCTACAAATAAATCAAGGTTGATTTTGTTACTATGGTTGCAAAGGAGGAATTCTAAATGGTTGGCCCCTGGATAGAGGAATAGTGTAAATAAAAGTATAACATAGAAAAGGAATTCGAGTGATACATTATCTATGTATAATATAGAAACCAAATACCACTGGATATAATATACAGACTGGCTGACTCGTCACGGAACCTCTGGAACCACTGGACTGGAGACATAATATATTTTATACATAAAATTTTGAGATAGGTTCCCGCTAAGAAATTTTTTATGATCCGCCATCTTGATTCAAGGTGGTAGCTATTTATATGCCATATTTGTCATGACCATTTATTCTAAGATCATGAAATTTGGAATTTACCATTTTTATGACTTAAACAACTATAATTAGGAGGTCAAAGGCTTTTCTTAAAAATTCTTCTCCAGTAAAGATAGAATCAGTAATCAGTAATTAGGTAGCTTTGTCAATAATATTTTATCCATGGGGAACAGTACAGAGTACATCCTTGAGATATACTGATTACATATTTGTGAATATTCAATAAATTGTGCATGTTCCAACAACTTAAAAATGTACACCAATCAAAAATGAACGGACAGGCGGACAGGATTTGAAAAATGACATTACAAATGAAGTAGCAATCATTCATTTTACGAATGCTTCAATCGTATTAACTCTAAGATACATTTACTGTATTATTTTCTTCTCTTGTAAAAGTTAGTAAAGAAAGTCCCTTTTAATATAAATTTATTGGAAAAAAATAGCTTCCGAGATTACCGAAGGTAACAGAAGCTGAAGAAAGAAAATATTTGTCTCCGACTTCAATAATTTCAAGACACAAATCAGTTTCAGACGTCAGGGAAACTTTATGGTCCCATTTTTATGTAAAAAAAATCCAAGCAAGTTTGATAGATGATGGATTTGAAAAACGGGAGGAAAATTATATAAATTTGACAGTAATGAGTACGGTTGTAAAGGAATAAAATCATTAAAGTATACGAAAAAGGACGCGTGGATTGTGGATGCTATGTGTCTCACTTATTGGCAGACTGTTGTATAATAATTTTCAGAATATCGTGACCAGGTGGTCTTAATTATGCTAGATGTGCTGGAATGAGGATTTTAATAATGTTTATTATAGTAAGGTCGAAGTAATTGATTTATTTTATTGATATTTCATTTTTTTACTTAATCTTTTTCCACGCACAATGAGAAAAGAAATGCTTAGAGGAGTGGAAAGGAGAGTGAAGAAAAATGATTTCTTTGTTTTAGTTTTATTTAATATTTTTTATGTTATTTTTTTTTTCTCGTTTGTATTTTTACTCACGATGAATTTTCATTTGACGTGTTATTTTTCCAACGAAAGCTACCCTAACATTGTATTTTAAGCCAATGATGGGAATTGGGTGAAGTGAAGTGGAAGAAAGGAGTAAAAAATCCTCGTAACAAAAATATCCTGCCCATTCCACCGATTTTAATGAAAAATTAAGGGGGACACGCGTGGAAAAATTGGTTTGTAGGTTAAAATAAAAAAATAAATATAAAAAATGTATCGCTTTTTTTTCTCTTTTTTAGAATCACAAGAAAGAAAAATACCCAAAATGTTTAGCTTATTGTTTCCAGAGCACAGAATGTGGTCAGAATGGATAGAAGAGTGGGTGGGGAAATTGACCATTTATTTCAGAAAAAAATCCAATTTTCGAAGAAAAGAAAAAAGGATTCTTGCTTTTGTTCTTCTCTGGTTTCCTGAGAGAAAATAACTGCGTTGGTGTTGGTTAGTAATTTAGTTGTTTGAACATCGTTACTGTGTTATATTGCTTGCTGAGTACATAAAAAGAAAATATGTTAGAGTATTTTCTCTAGCATCATAATTATAATATTGACAGAAAAATTAAAAAGTAAAAACGTTACATTGATATAGTGGGCTTAATATTTTGAGAATTATTTTGATTTTGAGATATTGATGGATTTACACATTCCTGCGTTCAAAGAAGTTGCTTTTAATAAATGTCTGTCTGTATTGTAGTCTGTGAACACGCGTGGAGCCTAAATAACTGGGCTGATTTAAAATGTTGCATACATGATCAAAAAAACACACCGAGTAAGATCGAGAAATTAATTTTAATTAAAAATGTAGGGGTCCACCAAAAGCTTTATGTTTTAAACAAAAATTTCTTAAAAACAGTTTCCACGATTTTGACTAACAAATTCCTACTCTCTGCCTACTTTCAGGCTCCGTGGGAATAACAATAGACAAAATAATAACAACAACAATAGTTATAACAGTTGACACAACAACAACAGCAGGAACAGTAGACACAACTACAGTAATTACAGTAGAACTACAGTAATGACAGTAGAACAACAACAACTACAGTAATAACAATGAACACAACAACAACAACAACAACAACAACAACAGTAATAATAATAGACACAACAACAATAGTAATAACAATAGACACACCAATAACAGTAATAAAAACAGCTATGACAGTAGACATTCATAACAATAATGACAATAACAACAATAGCAATGGACACAACAACAACAATAATAATAATATTATAATAATAAACCATTTATTAAAACAACAACAATAATAGTCTTATTACTGTTATCTATTACAGTTTTTTTGTTGCTTTTTTTAATGTCATTGTTGCGTCTATTGTTATTACTGTAGATTTTATTCATTATTATTACTGTTGTTTTTGTTATTTTGTTAACAAAAAAAAAAAAAAAAAAAAAAAATACTTAATGAAGAAAGAAAACAAAGTAAAAAAAGACAGAAATGAATGGTTTGCAAGTGGCACTTCGATAACCCGCGAGTGGCGTAGTGGAGGCGTCATATGCCACCCTCTACCATGCCATTTGCCTCTACATTGTGCCATAAGTTAACAAAGAGGTGGCACAAACCAGCGCAACGCCAGAGCCACGGCATTGCCACGCCAGTGTCATACGCCACTCGTGTGTGAATTGGGCCTTAGGGTCAGTTCTTTAAGACCACCTACTAAGCAATTTGTAGCAAATCCTATGATTGATTGAAGTCCTAAAATTTGGCCATGATAGAAAGCGGCAAAACACACTCATTTTGTACTGATAAGAATGCTAATCACGAATCAAGTTGTATTTTCAGGTTCTAGCTAACGGTTGCTACGCTGTCAAACTAGGAACTAGGTTCTTAAAGGATGATAAACTAAGCAAGATAATGATAATGAGATAACGTTCCCTGGAACCTAAAAGTACAACTTGATTCATGATTAGTACTCTTAGCTTGTGTGCCTCACTCGATTCTCGCCACGCAGACTGATCAGATCAGGTCTTCGCTTGATGCTTGTCTACGGGACACATGCATTTGTCTACATTAATTTTAACATATTATATTTCATTAACTAATTAATTAACATTTTAAGTTTGTTTCAGGGCCCTCAGCTTTTACACATAAATTTCACTCATCTTTAATTCTCATCGAGTCCGGATCGAAGATGTCAGGAACTTAAGTACCTACGTCGCGCCGTGACATGCTGCCAGACATCACGTCAACGGCTATGTCTAGGTAAAACTATAATTATTTATCATTTATGTACTTGTTAATTTAACTTCAATTTGAATGATTGTTTTGGTGTGAAACTATTTTAGTATAACTTAACTTAACCTGCATGAATGCGCGTGTGAATGAAACTTAACTTTTAACTAAATTCTCTTTTTGTTTATTTAAAGTCTGTATTTGATTCGGAACAAATTACAGACAATTTATCTTTGGTAATTTATCTTCAATTATTAGTTAATGTAAAAATAACTGCAGGTAACTGACATACTCTTGGCATAATGCCACTTATAATTTTTAGGAATAGCCATAATTTTAATATCTCCAACGCATATCAACTGATTGATCTAATCAAAGATATTCCCGACCTAGATCCAAATGATTCCCTTATCTCACTTGATGTCCAATCTCTTTTTACATCGATTCCCCTGGACCTAGCTAAAGACCTCACTAAGTCCCTTTGGCCCAAAATTTTTACCCACACCCAAATTTCTAAACCACTTTTTTATGACATAGTAGATTTTTGCCTTGACTACACTTATTTCTCCCACAACAACGTCCTTTACTTACAAAAAGAAGGCCTCCCTATGGGTGACCCTTTATCACCTATTATTGCCGATATTGTCCTAGACAAATTATTCTTTGATGTCATACCCCAATTTAATTCCCACATTAAACTCTTCAAAAAATACGTTGATGATAGCTGTTTCATAATTAACAAAAACCACATACCCTCCCTTCTTAACAACTTCAATAACTACCACCCCAACCTCAAATTCACCATAGAATCTGAAGAAAACAGTGCCCTTCCTTTTCTCAACATAAAAATAATAAAAACTAACGATAACAAACTAACATATAAACACTACACAAAACCCACTTATTCAGGTAGACTCCTCCATTTCTATTCACACCAACCATATTCTTACAAAATTAACTGTGCTAATAACTTCATTAATCAAATCCTTACCCTCTCTGATAAACAATTTCATAACGAAAACATATCATTTATAAAAGATACACTTAATAAAAATAATTACCCTAACAGAATAATTAATAAACTACTCCAAAAACACAATAACAACATTAACAATACCTCACAAAATACGACACCTCCCGTTTTAGCTAAATACTACACCCTGCCCTACATAAAACACACTACTGAACAAATTAAAAAATTGTTTCGACCTTATAATAATATCAAAATAGCTCAAAAAAATTCCACCACCCTAAAATCAATTTTATACTCCAAACTCAAAGATTCTATCCCTCCTCTGCAACAAAGTAACATCGTATACCAAATTAACTGTAAACAATGCCCTGCAACATACATAGGAGAAACTTCACAACAATTCAAAAACAGATTTCATCAACATATTAAAGACATCTCAAATAACAACACTAACACAGCTATATCAGAACACGCACACAACACTAAACACACATTAGACACAGATAAATATTATATAAACACTGAAAAACACCACCAAAAACGACTTACACTGGAAATGTTATACATAAAATCAAATACTAACAACATAAACTTGAAACAAGACACCAATAAATTAAGCAACATTTACACAAATATTATATTTAATACAAATAAAAATAAATAATTCAAAATTTTTGATTAGGTATGTCATATAAAAAAATAAAATTAATTCTTTTCAAAAAAACATTAAAACAATCAAAATTAACTTGGTAAGACTTTCTTTTCCAAAATTCGTTTTCATTTTGATCATTTGTTTCTCTAAATTTACAGTATTTCCAAAACCTGAAGAAGCCCAGGTTCCCTAGGCGAAAGCTTGTTTTAATCAAATATAATAAGGACTTACATTCCAAAGAAACAACCAACTACTTATATATATGTTCGTTCGTTAAACCTAGAGAGAGAGACCTATGTTAAACCTAAATCGGATAAGCAGTTTTCGCACGAGTTGCGTACCGTATTTTATCTACGATTGTTGGATTTTATTTAATAAATACAGAAAAAATATTCAATAAACTTCCTGTTTGTAAGCCCGTATTTCTCTTTTGATAATGATGACATTAATTCATTAGTTGTATTTTGTACTGAATTAATTAATTCAGGAGGCGTATTATTCTCCTCATTTTCGTCATAATGACATAAATCAATAAAATTGTTATTTACAAAAAACTCGATATAAAGAGTTACTTTAATTAAACAACCAGCTAATTAGTTTTATCTACGATTGATACGAAATATAAACATTATATCTTTGTTTAGATGCGTAGAAAGTGATTATTTACGTACTTGTATTCATTGCGCATGCGCGTCTCATAGTTCTGAATAATTCCTCTTCTTTACCACAATAGTGCGGTAAAGAAGAGGAATTCTTCAGCTTTACGCCCGATTAGTGAGTTTGTTTACATTTAACAAAACTAATTTGGTGTTCTTTTATTAAAGTAACTGTTTATATCGAGTTTTTAGTGAAAAACAATGAGTGAATCAAGTGACTTTGACGAAAATGTGGAGAATAATAATCCTCCAGAAATAATTAATTCGGCAAAAAATACAACTAATGAATTAATGCCATCTTTATCAAGAGAGAGATACGATCTTACATACAGCAAGTTTATTTGTTTCTGTATTTAGTATTTAAATCTAACAATCGTAGATAAAGTACGGTACGCAACTCGTGCGAAAACGGCATTTTGCATTGCTCGTGTGGTTTTACCACCCTCGCTGTCGCTCGGGTGCAAACTCCACACTCGCATGCAAAATGCTACTTTCCGCACTCGACGCGTAATGTACTATTGTTAAACGTAAATAAACAATGCGTTAAGGTGAAGAATTCTTCTTTTTTTACCGCACTAGGGCGGAAAAAAGAGGAATTATGAAACGCGCATGCGCTATGAATACAAGTACTTGAAGAATCACTTTCTACGCATCTTAACAGAGATTCAATGTTAATATTTCGTATCAATCGTATAGATAAAGATTTTTCTTATTTACACAAGACATTTTAATACATTTTACGCACCGGCAGTTGGGACAAACTAATATAAAGAAAAAACAGATACTTTTTTTAAAGGACTTAGTCAGCACTTTTCTCCTTTCTACGAAAGCGAAAGCCTTGATACTGTTAAATATTTAATTTATTAATTATTAATTAAAGGAATTGTTTGATATGTAGTATTTTCATTTATGAATTGTTTTTTTTTTAAATTGACATAGACTTTAGAATTAGTTAAAGGTTACAAGCAAGAAACCGCGGGTCTAGTGGGTAACACTAAGGCTCTACCGCCCTTTGAGGTTAGAACAAAACAGTAAAATTAAAATGTTATTGGTTCGAAGCAAGATATCAAAAATCTAAGTACAGGCTTCATTCCCAATTTTTATTCTGCTCAATTTGAGCTCTATTTCAACTTCCTATGATAAATAGTATACAGGCGCCATTTCAATACAACTGTAAAACTCGTTGTATTGAAATAGTTGTATTTATTGTAGTAGGGAGTTGAAATAGGGGCTCAAATTGCGCATAATTAAAATTAGGAATGAAACCTGTACTTAGATTTTTGATATCTTTCTTAGAACCAATAAAATTTTAATTTTAATGATTTTCCTAACCTCAAAGGGCGGTAGAGCCTTAAGATGGCCTTGTATAAAGATTTTTATTTATCATGTATTGATTATTTGCAGAGAAGATTAAGTTAAATAAATAAAACAAAACATAGGATACTTCTACATTACGATTTAACAATTAACACCCAAATTAATGCTAATTTTATTCTTAGACTTCAAAAAATAATGACATAAACTGTTCTAAAAACAAAACCATTTGTGAAAAAATTTAGATAATATTATTTTTTATCTCAAATAAAGTAAACGAGTGAATAAATTAATTTATTTAACTGATTATATTCTTGGAGATGTGGTAAAAATAGGTTTGCACCGGCCAGGAGTCGAACCTGGGTCTCTCGTCAAATCGTTAGTCGAGAATTCTACCGTTAAACCACCGATGCTTGTTGTTCAGTTGGCCGTATTTCTAGACACTTAAAGACTGACTCATTTTAAACGTCATCGCATTTATTCGTGTTCTCTTTCTTCGAGCCTCTTATAAAATACAGTCATATTGGGTAATAAATACATATTTTGGGTAATAATTATATGCAAAAAACTGTAAAAATAATAACAGGTAAAATATTAACAATCATTATCAACAAAATATTACAACAAATTATCAGTAGAAAGTATTTACTCGTATGTACTTGTTATTTGCAATGTAAATTTGATTATAGTTCATATTGCTTCCGAGCTTACCGAAGGTAACGGAAGCATTGTGTTCACTTTTGAGAACGAAAAACTTTTATGCCTCCGATTTTAAAAATTCCAAGACAGAAATCCGTTTCAGACATCAGGGAACATTTTTGGTCTCGTGTCTGTTTGTCTGTCTGTCGGTCTGTGTGTCCGCGAATTATGAAACGTGCGATGATAACTTGAGTAAATGTCGACCGATTTTGATGAAATTGGGTAGACATGTTCATTTTACCAATGCCCAGGACGAGTTCGTTGGACAACGTTATCCGTTCAAGCGTTCACGAGCAACGCTCGCGTAAACGTGAACTTCAAATTTAAAATTGGAATTTTAGTCGGGGAAAAAATCTAACATTACCTATTCAATGAGACAAACATTTTTATCAAATACAATTTTTTAGTAAAACCAACAGCGACACCGCTATGAAGTGTTAAAGATCGCTAAAACTATTGATAGTTTTTACACAATAAACAATATAATAATAAAGTAATATAACAATAATTTTAATGTTAATATAACAATAAAGTACATGATAGGATGCGAGGAAGCTATGTGCCACACTATTTGGCAGTCTATTATTTAATTTTTTTAAACTCTATTTGCTTCAAACAAATGTTTGAAATTCTTTTATCCTAAACATAAATATAAGGTGTTATTATTATTAAGAATAAGAATTATTGTTATCATTGCATTATGTAAAAATGTATTATATCCTCTGGCATTGTAAGAAATGTATTTAGTTACTTCAAGCTTATTCCAGCTTAGCCACATCGTGAGCCTATTATGTACTCATAATTATTAATTCTATTATTACTTTCTAATATATTTTTAATATTTCTTCTAAAAATGATTGAATTAGTTACAGAAACCATACTACGAACTATTATAATATATTTTTTCTTTAAGCAATGTCAAAATTAATTATAAGAACCAATTAAGCATGTGGTTAGTGGTTTACTATGTGCGTTACGCTATTTTAATAAATGTGTTTAGGTCGTTACACTTTGTGTAGTTACGAAGTTGCTTTGAAAATATATTTATAATAAATTTTGACATAATGTCCAATAATAATAATTAATCTAATGGCGATAGGAACTTACATCCTTTTCAATGCTATTGGCACTAGAACATAGAATCTTTTCATTGAAAAAAAACGATTTTTAGAATTTTTGGCACTTACATCCTTTTCATTGTCAGGGCCTCAATTATGTACTCGTATTTGAGTTTAGGATGAGTTGTATAGTACAACTTTTAAATTAAATTAAATAAGTTCAGTTAATCTTTTAGCGAATTTTTGAAGAAAATTAAGCTATTGCAATAGCTTCAAAATTTTTGTAATGCGAATTTTTGAAAATTTTCTCTATGTAAATCCGTTTCAGGTCATTCTGAATCAATTCTTAAAATTTAACTCTTTCTTTATGTATGTATGTATATATGTATGCGTCACTCCAGACGAACGCTAGGATGCACTTAAAACATCCAAACTAATTTTAAAATGTCAATAATTTCAAAAGAAAGGATGAGTTCGTTGGCCAGAATTTTTGGAGTTCATTTAGGGGTCAAATTTTGACAATTTAGTGTCAAAAATAGCATAAAAACGTGTTTTTTCCATTTTACCCCCTCTTATATAAAAATATGATAAGAGTGTACATAACAACAATTACTGTACTCTTAAAGAGCTTTCCAATGGCATGCATCTTAAAGGGTAAATACTATTTTGACTTTTGTACCCCGTACCCCTGTGTACCAATTTTTTTTTTCTCCCATCCAAATTCTAAACCAAAATTTTCCTATATTATCATAAGCTAATAATCGCAGATTTCTTTGAAAATTCGCTCATTAAGTCATGGTGCATGACTGGACTTTTTTTCACCCTTTCATAACCCGACACGGAAAATCATCGATCGGTATTACGTTTAAATGTGTTGCATTTCTTCAGACAATGACAGATTTCGTTTTAGGAGCTATACGCAATACGCATACAACGAACGAATATATTTTTGGAAAATTAATACAAAACGTTTACTAATGCGTTCCTAAATCGATAGATCATAACAACTTCGCCATTATTGAGCAAGACGATACAGATGAAGAAATTATTGGCGAAATATTATCAGTAGTGTCATGAAACGATATTATTGACGGTGATATATTACGTACACACGTATCTGTTTATCAAATCAAATGTTCTTCTACATCTACTACTACATCTGAATGCTAATAATTATCAAATTGATTCAAAACTTATTATATCCTCTAAGAATTTAAAAGAAAATAAGTTTGCACCGGCCAGGAGTCGAACCTGGGTCTCCCGTCAGATGAAAGTCGAGAATTCTACCGCTAAACTACCGATGCCGGTTGTAGAGTTAGTTCATCCTTTCGCCTCTTTAGATTTAAAGTGATTCATCTCCTCGTATAAAACATTATTTTAGATTTTTCGTCTCGAGAGATTGAAAAGATTGAAAAGAGACGATACGAGAAGTATCGTCTCTTTTCAATCTTCTTTATAATGCATATTATTTTTCAATGCATTTTTTGAATTTCAACAATTCTATTTGAATGCATATGTATACAAAATTCGATATCTTAGTTTCTGTTTTTCTCGAAACTTTCCAAGTCTGTATCAAAAACTCGATTGGATTTATTTTTATTATATAAATCTGTATGTGACAATAAACAATTTAATTGATATTTTATACTGTCATTTGATTTCTTCATACGTCGACAAAATATTGGCAATTATAATTAAAACCACTCCATTGGTTCTGTTAAATCTCCGGACATTAGTTTCCTCTTTGATAATCGAGCTTATTTCGTGAATATAGTAGTAGAATAAAATTAACAGTTCGTTGCGATTATATGAAGTAAATATCTGTTTCTCTTTGCAGTATTTTCAACCAAGTCCGTATTAGTTTAGATATTGTTTTTCTGTTGACTGATTTAGTTCTCCCTGGCTGATCTTTATTCCGGAGTTTTCCCGTCGAAAAGTTTCTTTAGTTAACAAGGTGGGATTTCCGGTACCTATTTCACTTCCAGCTCGTAACATGGTAACAGCGTATGGAACCCCACAAATCAAGCCTTTGCTTGAACCTCAACTAACCTACTCCCCTTCCCGTCTCGAATCAGAACTAAATGAAGAATTATATAACAGCTTTTTCCATGCTTTCGTTCTTAAAACAGAACTGACTCTAAAACTGGACGTTATTCATTCTGATATAAACATTTTTTAAAACAAAAACTGGATGCATGTAGATATATGCCAGTATATTTTGTTTCTTAATCAGAATGAATGTGGTTTTTTCCATTTTCCGTAACAAATGATGGAAAATCACTTAGGTTAATGACTGGATTAATTGTTTATGATAAATTACTGGTTATCATATACGCTAGGAAGTATTTTGAAATTAAAAACACATAAGAGATGCCAAAATGAAACATGGTACTTTAACAAAAGAGTGATTTGAAAACTATAAGTTGTCTTAGATTCTCTTTCCCTAGAGGCAGTCGAAGCAGTAACACATTTTTTAGGTGTTAAGGCAGATTTTCGTAAGGGCCATAAACCAAATTTTATAGAACTGAACTGAAACTTTCCTCTAAATCTACGCAATTTTGTCGAATACACATTGTAAACATAGAAAAATGGTCCGCCAATGAGTTGGCACATAGCTTCCTCACGTCCTCTTTCGTAAACTTCAATGATTTTATGTTTTTACAATCTATTATTGTCAAATTTATTTCATTTTTTCCCGTTTTTTAAATCTTTCAAAATTGTTTTGATTTTTTACATGAATTAAAGTATCAATTTAGCAAAGAGTGCAGACAGTCCAGTTAATTAAAATTGGACGAGTAGTTTTTAAGATATGTTGGATCGCAAACAGAGAGCGACACAGACAGACACGGGACCAAAAATGTTCCCTGATGTCTGAAACGGATTTCTGAAATTCAGAACGGTCACATAGCTTCCGTTACCTTCGGTAAGCTTGTAAGCAAAATACATAGTTTTACTATAAATATACAAAGAAAAAAGATGGACGTTGAAATTAACAGAATCGATGGTGCATATAAGATTATGTTTACTCATGTGATTGTGATCATGAACGAGGCAATATGATAAAACTATTGGACAATAAAAAAATCCCTAAAAACAGTCGATGAAGAACACCTGCAGTAAACATAAGAACTAATTAATTTTCTCCAAAAGTGGAGCTTACGACATTTTATTTTGCATCTGGACCGACGATTTACAGATTTCATTGATTACATCTTTTTGTATGTGACACTTGAAAATGTTAGGTATTACGTTAAAATGTTGTAAGTTACTTCTCACAGTAATAGAAAATAACCATAAACAAGAGCTACCTGTAGACAGAGCTTTTTCTAGTTGGTGGAGAAGATATCACAAGAATATTTCCTTAACTTATTTGATTATTTGGTGTATTAGTTTCTTCTTATCTATTCTACATGGTCCATTGGATTATCATTTTCTCTTTTTCTTCATTTCCTTCCTACCTACTTTCAAAGCTGTCAAATAGTAACTGTGAACTATGCGCCTGAACTCTACCTTCTATACTTTTTAAGTACGAGCAGATCAAAACAAAAAATTAAAATGTTTTAAATTTCATAATTAAAATTAAATATATAAAGCTCTAATGAATAATAGAATCTAAAACTATTTAAATTGAACTATAATTACAAATGAATGTCCGATTCAACAAATTAATCTCCTTGATTTCATTAATTCAATTATTTTTCACTTTTTTTTATATATAATATTTGATCAAAGTATCACTTTGATTATAATTAATCTGAGGTTATACAATTGTTATAAAATGTCGTACTTCATCAATTATGGAATAAAAAAAGTTTAAAATAATGTGTTGTATGAGGAGATCGATTACTGTATATATATTATCTAAAGAGGCTAAAGGTTGAAACAACTCTACAACAAGCATCGGTAGTTTAGCGGTAGAATGCTCGACTTATTTCTGACGGGAGACCCAGGTTCGACTCCTGGCCGGTGCAGTTTCCCTTTTTTCCAATTTTCTGAAGTCAAATTAGTTTTACGCATAATAAATCCACACAGAGACTTCAGGTTGAAGTAACTACTCATTTTCTCAAATTTATTTTACTTCCGAGCTTACCGAAGGTTAAAATAATTTAATTCTGAAGAACGAAAGTATTTTACAAGTAAATCTCCGATTTCAAAAATTCTAACACAGAAATCCGTTTTAAACACCAGGGAACATTTTTGGTTCCGTGTTTGTCTGACGGTCTGTCGCTCAATTTTTGCGAACCAACTTATCTTAAAAACTACTCGTTCGATTTTAATGAAATTTGGATAGCAGGTCATAATTAGCCCATTGTTGGTCCCTTGTAAGTTTCAACTTTCTGCGCCCATTTGTTTCTCTTGCACCTGCGCACAAACATAAATTTATTTACTACTATATCTTTAAAAGTACTCATTTGATTTGTATGAAATTTGGACGGTTTGTTGAAACTAGCCCGCAGATAGCCCCAAATTAATTTCGACTGTCGGCACTCTTTGCTAAATTGATACATTACTTCATGTAAAAAAATTAAAACATTTTGCTAGATTTAAAAAAGGGGGAAATAATTAAATAAATTTGGCTTGTACAAGCATAAAATCAATAAAGTCCGTGATAGGATGCAAGGAAGTTATGTGCCACACTAATTGGCAGTCTATTTTAAACTTACCTACAAATTTCTTCTGTTTTTTAGGACAGTAGTATTGTAAATTGATTTAGCAAGATAATATAAAGTTATTTGGAAAAGATAATACATTAATTCTATTCCTAATTCGTAGAAAAAGATATATACATAAAAGGAGTCCTTTTTATGTAGACGTAGTATTTAATCTGAGATGCGCCCAAGGATTGGCATATTTTGAATTCAGACAAAATTTTGAAAGGGACCCATTTTTATTGGTTCTACTTCGCCATCGATGTCATACGAGTAATGCTTCTAGTTGTTTACTCACTACTCAGTGTTAATGCAAATGTTATTTAAATCTAATATACATATATATAGTTTTGTTATTTTAGTAACACACTACTAGTTTTTTACTAATTTATAGTTTAATTCTATCGCCACACAGAACACTGATTACTATCCATATTTAGCTATCTTATGCACAAAATTCAGGACATCAATAAACTAGAATACCATGCATTCCTCTCTGATCGTAAAAGCCACGACTATAAACTTTAACAACACGGGATAAAAGAGGAGACCGTTCGAGTAAATGAGGTGGGCAGAAGTTGGTATTTGCCAGACCAGTAGCCCTTAATGCAAGGCCCTCCTGGACGTTTGTCTAAATAGCTAATGACCCACCTCTGCCAACCTAGTTAAATCACCGTGACTAACTAACATCGAACTGGCCTCGGTTAAATTTAGCTTATGTAGACATTGTCCACATTGCCTCTTCAATTATACGTTGCCTGAAATCTAGGTAAGTTTGCAAATAAACCTTTACTCATCTGTCTAGTTCATGTTGGTGCAGTGGCTTTTATATTATATAGATTATTAGAAAAACTCTGAACTCGACCGCTGCCTGGAAAGAACTCAATTATATATTTGTTTCATTAAGTTGACATTAACATTAACATTACTTGTTAATTGTAAAAACAAACTATTAATACATAAATAAAATATTACCCCAACAGATCCCCCCTTTAATTTTTATTGTAAGTTAGCCTCAAGATCATTACTTGAAATTTAATGCCATTCATACAAATATATACATAATATAAACAAACCTACATATCCTTGCATTCACATAAAACATAAAGAGCACACAGTAAAACTTTAAACTAATTTAAACTTTGAAATTTATTTTAAATTTAATATTTGTAAACAATTACTTAATTTTGGCGCCGAGAAAGGTTTTGTTAAGAAATCTGCTAATTGATTTTCGGAAGACACGTGTGATATATTGAATTTATTATTTTTATATTCCTGATTTATGAAAGCGACTTGCCGTATCAAATGTGCAGACTTATTCGATATCGAACCTTCCTTAGCAAGCAAAATAGCTGATTGATTGTCACAATATAATGGGATAGAACCCTGTTCTTCACCGCGTAATTCCGACAATAATAATTTTAAATATGTACCGTGCTTTATAGCATCTGTCATGGCTGTTAATTCTGCATCACAGGTAGATAATGCAACATTTGTTTGTAATTTGGAAACCCACGATACGACTCCCCCCGCCAAATTATAGATATATCCGGTGGAGGATCGCTGGCTCCCTTTTCCATCCCTCCAACTCGCATCTACATAACACTCAAGATTTGTTGTTGCCTTCCCCTTAATAAAGTTTAATCCGAGATCCCTAGTGCCCTTACAATATTTAAAAACTCTTTTTATTGCCGCAAGATGGATAGCCCGGGGGTCTTTAGCATACCTAGATAAGACACTAATGGGATATGCCAAATCCGGTCGGGTCATCGTGGAAAGGTACATAATTGATCCTAACATTTCTTGGAATAACGTTTGGTCAACTGAGGGTGAATTTTGAAAAATGTCTAAATCTTGATTCAAGTCCATTGGAGTTGTAACCGGGTTGCATTCACTAAGTCCAAATCGATTTAAAATTTTAGTTACAAAATCTTCTTGAGATATTTTAATTCCATTACTATTTATTGAGATGTGGAGACCTAATACATTTTTACAATCAGGTTGCTCTTTAAGGATAAACTTTTGTTTAATTTTTGAAATGATTTCTCCTAATATGTTTTTATCGGAACTTACAGTCAATATGTCATCTACGTAAAGCCCTATGTAAACAGTAGATTTTCCACTTTTATAAGTAAACACACATTTATCTGAATTTAAACTTTGGAATCCATTCTCCACAAGATACGACCCAAAAGTGTTGTACCATACTCTTCCACTCTGTTTTAAGCCGTAGATTGCTTGTTTTAAATGGCATACTGTTTTCTCGGATCCCTTCTCGAATCCAGGTGGTTGCTTCATGTAGATGGTTTCGTTGAGTTTTCCATACAGATATGCTGTCTGGACATCAAAATGTTGGATGTTCCACCCTTTTTCAGCTGCTACTGCAATTAAGGTCCTTAGACTGCTAGGCTTGATTACGGGAGAATAAGTTTCAAAAAAATTTAACCCATATTGTTGGGTAAAACCTTGAGCAACAAGTCTGGCTTTGCAGGTAGGATTAGTAGTTTGATTTTTAATCGCGAAAACCCACTTACTTTTCACCGTCTTAACTCCTTCTGGTAATTCTGTCAATTCCCATACTCGATGTTGAGCCATTGATTCTAATTCTTTTTCCATCGCTTCTCTCCATTCAGGTTCCTGCAATGCTTGTTGGTAATTTTCCGGTATTTTTAACTCTTTTACAACCTTTGCTCCATCTTCATTTGTTTTATTTCGAGTTTTACATTTTCTTATTGGAGTTTCCCGATAATTTACTTCTTTTTGTGTAACAGCCCTCATTGGTCTGCCCGATTTTGAAATTTCATTATCCGAACAATTATTTTCTACGGTATCATCTAAATCACTAATTTCAGTATTTCCTATATTATTTACACAAGTTTGTTTAGGATTGTCTACTATATCATATTCTCTCTCGTCTTCAAACTGAAATATGAAATGTTTCGTTTTATTTTTAACGAAATCTAAATTTTTCTTTAAAATTTTGCTCCCTTTTCTTTCTTCAAAAAATGTTACGTCACGAGATTCGAAAATTTTATTTTTTTCAGGGTCAAAAATCCTATATGCTTTCCTGCATTTTGAGTACCCTACAAATATCCCTACTCTAGTTTTTGGGTCAAACTTCCTGCGTTTAGATTTATTTATCCAATAATGACATTCGCTTCCAAATACCCTTAGAAATGAAACGGTGGGTTTATATCCCGAAAATTTTTCTTCGGGAGTAATTAAGTCATTACTTTTAGTGGGAGTTCTGTTCTTCAGGAAAGTTGCTGTACCAACAGCTTCTGCCCAAAACTCAATAGGTAATTCAGCATCTAACAACAGTGCTCTCGCGCTCTCAATTATTGTGCGGTTAGCCCTTTCTGCTATCCCGTTCGACTTCGGCGAGTACGCTGTTGTTAGTTGTTGATGTATACCATGACTTTTTAAAAGTTTTGTCATGGTTCGATTTATCCATTCCGTACCTGAGTCACTTCGAATTTGTTTAATTTTTGAATTTTGATTATTACAAACCCAAATTATGAATTCCTCTAATCTATCTACAGCCTCTGATTTTGCTCCTAAGAAATACGTAAATATTTTTCTACTAAAATCGTCCACCATTGTCATTACATATCTAGATCCTCCTAATGATACTCCCTCTATAGGGCCCACCAAATCTAGATGTATCAGCTCTAATGGTTTGGTTGACTGAGCATGAATTACAGTCCTAAAAACTTTACGGGAATATTTGGCTTGTACGCATGATACGCACGACTCCGTACTATTTACGGATTTGTCAAATTTTAATCCATGCAACATATTGTTTTTCTCTAATTGTTTTAAGTATCGATTGTTAACATGCCCTAATCTTTTATGCCAAATTTCGCAACTATTTTTCACTAGATACACATATTCGCTCTTATCAGACACAACATAACATTCATTCTTTCGCTCAGCAGTTAGAATAACATCACCATTTGCATTCTTTACCACACCACACTCAGAATTAAATTTCACATATTGATCCTTAGAGGCTAACTTACTCACCGAGAGAAGGTTCCCCTTTAACTTGGGCACAAGCAGGACATCAGACAGACGGCAGTCATCTTTTCCATCTTGTTTGATAATGATGTCTCCGACACCTTCGGATCTTATGACGCTGTCATCTGCCAGGCGAATCTTTCTTGTATTTTTCTTCAAATTTTTTATCAGCTGGGAGTTATTTGTCATATGACTTGATGCGCCGCTGTCAATTATCCACTCCGTACGATGTTTTCGGAATCCTGCTGACCATGCGATTTCTGAGCTTTCGGAGTCACTGCTTTCAGCTATTTGACCGTGTTCTGATTTCCTCTGGTTCTTCTGATATCTCTTCTTTTCACTTGCCTTATTTTCGTATTTGTTCTTTTTGTTGAACCAGCATTGATTAGCCAAGTGCGACATTTTTCCACAAACAAAACATGCTTTTCTTTTTGTTGCACTTGGTCCTGCCTTAATTTTTAATGCGTCGCCCTCACTCTTTATCTCTTCTTGAAGTTTCGACCTTTCCTCGTTAAGGCGAAAGCTTCTTCGCAAATCTGAGAGAGTAGCGTCCGATCTGTTATCGTATTGCATCGCAATATGATTAAATTTTTCTGGGAGACCTCTGATGACAGAGATGATTATTTCATCATTTTCGATGGTGGCTCCTAAGGTTCTTGCCTGTTCTACAAGCATTTCTGCTCGACTTAGGTATGACTCCCATGATTCCAGTGAACCCATGGTCAGTCGTGCAAGATCATTTTTTACCTCGACTTTTCGGCGAGCTGTGTCTCCATCGAATCTTATTGTTAGTAAATCCATAATTTCTCTGCTGGATTTGCAATTCAATACTAATCCAATGTGCGCATCGTCCATGGCACAAGTGATGATGGCTTGGGCCTCACCATCTTTTGCCTTCCAGTCATCGAACTCCAAACTTCTTGGCCCTGGTGGTTTATTCTCCACGATGTAGCTGAGTCCTTTTCCGGCAAGTACCGATTTTATCCTAAACTTCCATGCTACAAAATTTTTTCCATTGAACAGTGGTATCCGCACACTATTCATTTTTTTTCTTTTATTTCTTTTTTTTTTTTAAATTATATCACTTTCTATTTTGACTTATTTGTCAATTTTTTCAATTTTAAAAACTTCTTTTGAAGCTTACCTTCAATCTTCAGTGATCCTACAATTAAATGCCTGAGCCCATAACCCCTGTTGGTGCAGTGGCTTTTATATTATATAGATTATTAGAAAAACTCTGAACTCGACCGCTGCCTGGAAAGAACTCAATTATATATTTGTTTCATTAAGTTGACATTAACATTAACATTACTTGTTAATTGTAAAAACAAACTATTAATACATAAATAAAATATTACCCCAACAGTTCAGCTTGTGCTTTATCAACGATTATCTGTAATCTATGGTGATCGAAACATTCTCTCAATTATTGAAAAAACCATAACTCCCTTTGTAGAAAGTTATTATCAAGATGAAAACTCCAAAAATTATTTAAATTAAATGATCAAGAATGCATGGTTTTAGGGTCCGTAGGCAAAACCGAGGACCCTGAAAATTTCTAGCATTTGTTTATCGTTATCGCACCTGATCTCTAAGAGAACAACAATAATTTGTATAATGATCTAAACCCAGGATAAATTTAACTTATCTGAATTAATTTACTTAGTTTTACTTAATATAAAATGAAACCCGTTGACAAGGGCCTAAGGGCTACTTATAAAATAACAGGAATAAATGTGCGGATAAAATGGCGATAATTATGAGTTGTCTTTAGTTGTGTTGTGAGAAGTAATTGAACTTTTTTTACGTCTCGGCTGTTTATCAAGTACTTTAGCAAACCTATTGAAGTAAGTGGATTGTAGCTGGGTCTCAACGGAATCTTGTCCCATTCTAAAATCCCTTTTCAAAATAAAATCCCTGTTCTGCCATATTACTTACAGGGAACGTAAGAATAATGGTTGTAACTTCAACCAGTTTCTTGTTTTCTTTGCACTAGTCTTACTTACTTGTATTTCATAATTAAAGAAGTCACCATTTTAGGCCTACTTAAAAGGTAGATTTTAATTGTTGCCAAATTTTAACTTTTTGATTACTTGGCATGAAAATGTCTTGAAAATGCCAGACATAATATTACATTGTCATATTTATTGACTATTTCACTTGTTTTGATTTTAGACTGATTGTTATTATTATGATTGTGTTCGGGTGACACATAGCTTCCTCGCATCCAATTATTGGATGAATGGTCACATGAAATTTGAATCCGTTTCGATTCCAGAGTGCGGTCAGAGAAATTTTGAAGCACTATTAAATTTATGTAAACGGCATTAACAATTTTGTGAGCGGGTAACTTTGTTTCTTGATTCTGAATAAGAATTGCTATTAGAATGATAAAAAATTAAATTGCTTAAATTTATGCACGCAAATTGTACTTTTGCCGTGATAAATTTTTCCAGCAGTTTTACAAAATTTAACCATCAGAAAATTATACTAAAGTATGGAGTTATAAAACGGGATTTTTTCCCTAAAGTAGACTTAGTTTTGTTACTTCTTCACTAATCATGCCTTGGGGCCCTATGGTAAATTTTACCTTCAGAATGCATGAAAACGCGTTTTTAGAGGTTATATTTTCCAAAATTTTACGGCCCAAACCCCCCGGCGTTCAGGTGCTGAAAAATTAGTGAGTGCCCCTCTGGTAAACAGTTGACATTAAAATAGGACGATCTGTAGACTACTTTCGACAAGACAATCCATCCTAATTTCTTGGTGTTGCACGTAATAACGCTTTTGAAACGGAAACATCCTTAGTTAAAATAGTATTTAAATTAGTATAATTAATAGAATTTAATTATTAGAATGACAATTAGCCGACTATCTAGACTATATTTGAAGATATAGGTTCAATTAATAATCAGTAGACAGTCAGATCTAATTTAACAGTGACAAATTTGGCTCAGAGTTAAACTGCAATTGTTTGCCAAAGGTTCAAGGGGATATCTAGCTCAATAATAGGCTTGATTAAGGATAGCCTTTGCTTCTTGTTCCGATATCCAGGTGGCAAGGCTTCTCTATTGACTATAATCTAATACAGTGAGGGTTAAATTAAACAACGCTAAGGGAAGGTTGTAACATCAAAGGAAGGACTGCTAATTGCAATAACATAGAGACCTGGCTAGGAAGGCAATCAAGACATTTTGATCATGCCTGCTTTGCAATCTTACAGATCTCTATTGACAGCTTTACGTTCACTCTGATTGTCTCATTGATGCTACAACAGAAGGTGCAAATCCAGTAATAGACCAAGTGAATTGTGAGTCTCGTTACTAATTTGGTTTTGGATTCTAGAACAGGTAGAAAAAATTCAGGTTGGCCGGTCAATTGGCATACAATTTAATGAATGTTAAATCCATACCGATTCTTAATAATCTAAAGGCCCTTTTACAAAACCATCTCCGTCGCCATTTTCGTTCCGCGTAGATTTTTGTAAATTGTCAGTATCTAGTTATGTGAAAAGTTGGTGCTTTGGTAGGGCTGAGGAAGTATTAGTCGCGAGAGAGTCGTAATCTAGAAAAAAGGTGCAACATGAGATTTCAAGGATGGTAAATGGCGGCTCAAGGCAAATTATCGGTACCCCCATCTCTACCTTTTTGTCTCGACCTGGCCGGGAGAGCTCAAGGATTGGCACCTTCCCCTCCTCCATACTTAGTTCTAAAATAAATAATACTCCTGTTTTGTTTTTTTGCTTCCTAGCTTATCGAAGGTAACAGAAGCTGTGTGATTGTTATGAAGAACGAAAATATTTATGTCTATTTATTTTTCTTTATTATCATTTGTTTAGAAACTTATAAGTTAAAATTAGTTTAGTTTTTAAAAATAGACTGTCAGTTAGTGTGGCACATAGCTTCCTCGCAACCAATCACGTGGTCTATAGATTTTATGCTTTTACAAGCCATTATTGTCTAATTTATTTAATTGTTTTTCCCGTCGGTTGAAATTTATTTGGTGCTATGGACACTAGCCTCAAACCGAAAAACAAACTAAATTACGTAAAACCGGACCGAAATTGCTGCGGAAAAAAACAATTTAAAACAGAAACATTACGTAAAAAAGATCATTCTCAAAAGACCATTTTATGGAGCATTAAGGGGGGGGGGGCTTCTAAAACACGCTCCCACCGTGTACGCTGGGCTAATGTGCGGAGTGCGGAGAAATTGGTGAACTTAAAAACTTTTTAGTGTACAACGAAAAATATAGCATATAATTAAGATAAGAAAGATAGATAAGCCTTAGCATCCAGGTCCACCCTTGATGCTATAAAACTTTATTACCTGGATTTAGATGTTTGGAAAGTCTTGATGCCTGGACGAGACGCGCTGATCACGTGGAGAAGAGGGGTTCTGTTTTGTACCGTATGTAAGTGGGTGGTTGCCCACTAGGGGCAACCACCCACTTTGCCCCCAGGCCACCCAACTTCAAAATTTCAAATTGGAGTCTATATTTTCGATACCATATTTGGATTCTACGGTGAAAAATAATAAACTTTTACTTGTAACTTTTTTTTCTATCTCCAATATTTTGCCCCCCCTATAGGGGGGCAAAAATAGCAAAATACCCTTTTGAAATCGTAAAAAAATAACACTTAAATCGTTATAAAATCTAAACGATTTTAAATAAAGTAATGGAACTTGGGGGATCTGTGCCATGTAAAGGGAAGTGTGCATTCATCCACTCGCGTACAAGGGACAACCACAATTTTGCCCCCAGGCGCTGAAATTTACCATTTTTAACCCTTTGCTCCCCTGTAGGGGGCAAATTATTGGAGTTAGAAAAAAAAGTTAATGTAAAATATTTTTATTTTTCGCCGTAGAATCTAAATCTGTTATCAAAAATATACACTAATACACTAGTAAAAATTTTGAAGTTCGGTGGCCTGGGGGAAAAATGGGTGGTTGCCCCTACTGCGCGATTGCATGAAAACAAACTTCTCTTTACATGGCACGGATCCCCTAAGTTTCATTAATTTATCTCCAACCGTTTAGATTTTACAACGTACTAACGGAAGGGTTATTTTGCTATCTTCGCCCCCCTATAGGGGGCAAAATATTGGAAATAGAACAAAAAGTTTCACAAGTAAAAGTTTATTATTTTTCACCGTAGAATCCAAATATGCTATCAAAAATATAGACTCCAATTTGAAATTTTGATGTTAAATGGCCTGGGGGCAAAGTGGATGGTTGCCCCTAGTGGGCAATTGCATGAAAAGAAACTTCCCTGCATGGTAGAGATTCCCCAAATTTCATTAATTTATCTCAAACTGTTCAAAAGTTAAGAGGGGGGGGGGGGGGGGGGGGAGAGACTTTTGGACCACCCTGTATAATATTAACTGCGGGAAACGATACAATACTGGTATGGGGCTGGCCATCCTCGAGCTTCCTTCACCGGTAACGGGGAAAATGTTACCAGGACGTCGTTAGGATGGAGAATAAGGAATAAACGCCAGGCTGAGACACCATTCGCGGTTGGCGCTAGTGTTGCAGTAGAGGGATTAGTTTTTAGACCGATAAAGGGCGGGAGCGTCATTTTTGGCGCTAATAAAATTTTAAAATTTATATGGGACCAAAAATTAAAATACCATTAAATCCGGATGAGTAGTTTTAAAGATTTGATGGTTCGCAAAAATGGTAACGTACAGAACAACCAACCGATAGACAAACACGAGACCAAAAAGGTTCCTCTAAGCAAAGGATTATTTTAAATCGGTGACTTAATAAAGTTCCGTCCGCAACCTTCAGGAAGCCGACTTCGCGTTGCCGCAGCCTGTTCCGGGGGAGCGTCAAATAAATTTGGGAATGAATTATATATATATATATATATATATATAAAAAAACTCTTGGTGGACGGAATTATTTTTAATAAACAATTTTTTTGAGAGTAGTGCAAATAAGTGTTTAAATCGGAGCTGGGAATGTAATGAGATGAACTTTAAGTTTAGAACTCTGTTAACATTTTTTATTAGTTTAATAATTTTAAAATTTATTTTTTATTTTATTTATTAACATAATGTAATTAAGATTCACGATCTTCTTACAAGTGAGTACGCGTGGAATGACATGAAAATTATCAACAATAAAAAACCTAACTATAATAACAGTACCGATAACAGAATTTATATTTTAAATATTGTAAACTAAACATTTAATATAAAATTAACATATGAACACACTTTTTCCATTGTTACACTTAATTATGTATAATTAATATTTACCAATTTTTAAATAAATAATTTTAATAATTATATGTTATACTTGCTGATTATTATTTAACAAAATCCTAAATGTTTATTGGAACGAAGTTCCTTATGGCACGTTCTGGAGCCCGGGAGTGAATCCGAAAAAAACGACCAAAATCACCGTCACAAAATCACCGTCACGCAAAATCCGTCACGAAATCTACCGATGGCGATAACTGGAGTAAAAGTTGACCGACTTAGTTGAAATTTGGTACACATGCTCATGCTCATTTTACCAATGTCCGGGACAAGTTCGTTGGACAACGTTATCCGCCCAAGCGTTCACGCGGCAACGCTCGCGTAAACGTAAGATTCGAATTTAAAATTGGAATTTTTGGACGGGAAAAAATTCTAACTTCATCTATTTAATGAGACAAACAACTTTTTAAAAATTTTTTTTAGTAAAACGAACACCGCCACTACTATGAAGTGATAAAGATCGCTAAATTTATTAAAGCGGACCAAACCGATTAAAATAAGATTAAATAAAACAACGTTTTTACCGATATCTTATGTTCTAACGTAAAGATTTAAATGAAACTTTGCATACATCACCTACAGTACAATTGAAACAAGCATGTAACATTTCAACCTGATACAAGCAGAGTTAATGGTTTATATTTTTTATTCTAATATTTAATTGGAGTAATATGCCGACGGGGCCTGGGAGGACAGTTCTTTTTCGTTCTACAACCATCTGCTTTAACTATAAATTTATCATTAACTTTTTTCTCAATTTACAATACATTATTTATAGGCCAGTACAAATAAGCAAAAAAGGGGGGAAAAATTAAATACTAAACTTTCTTTACACCATCGTTTAGAAGGGGTTTAGGGAAGCATTTTCCATATTATCATATCGAGTGCCACCGCTTGCTTCCCCCACCACCCCCTATTGAAGACCCAAATTTGGCCTATTCACTGTAACGCCAATATCTCCGGAACAAAGAGTGATAACAATGTGCGGTGTTTATTAAAGTCTTCTATACACTGTCCTCTTTAATTTGCTACCCATATCAATATGCTTTTCGCAGTCAAAGTGTACCAAAAGTTATAAAAAATGGTAAAAAATCGACATCTTTTTTCTACTCTGAACAATTTTGATAATAACTTTTTTCCACGGGGTCGGCACTAAAAATGTGGTGAAATAAAACGTGTAGATTATTTTATTACCTTTAATTCGATGTATAATATGTCATAGCAACTCTAATGCAAGAGGGGAAAAAAAGCGGAAATAGCGGATGCGTGTACAGCCACAACCACAGCCACAACCATAACCATAACCACAGCCACAACCATAACCACAAATAATACCACAACCACAACCACAACAACAAACACAACCACAGCCACAACAACAACCACAAATAATACCACAACCAACAAATACCACAACCACAACAAATACCACAACCATAACCACACCACAACCACAACCACAAATAATACCACAACCACAACAAATACCACAGCCACAACAAATACCACAACCACAACCACTACTACAACCACAGCCACAACCACAATCACAAATAATACCACAACCACAACAACAAATACCACAACCACAACCACAGCGACAACCACAACCAAAGCCATAACCATAACCACAGCCACAACCATAACCACAACCACAACCACAACTACAACAAATACCACAACAACATCCACAACCACAACTACAACAAATACCACAACCACAACAAATACGACATCACAACCACAACCACAACAAATACCACAACCACAACTACAACAAATACCACAACAACATCCACAACAACAAATACAACAAATACACCAACCACAACAAATACACCAACCACAACAAATACCACAACCACAACAAGTACCACAACCACAACTACAACAAATACCACAACCACAGCCACAACCATAACCATAACCACAGCCACAACCATAACCACAAATAATACCACAACCACAACAACAAACACAACCACAACCACAGCCACAACAACAACCATAAATAATACCACAACCACAACAAATAGCAGAATCATAGCCACAACAAATAGCAGAATCATAGCCACAACCACAGCCACAATCACAACCACAAATAATACCACAACTACAACATATACCACAACCACAACAAATACCACAACCACAACCACAACCATAACCACACCACAACCACAAATAATACCACAACAACAACATATACCACAACCACAACAAATAGCCACAACCATAACCATAACCACAGCCACAACCATAACCACAACTACAACAAATACTACAACAACATCCACAACCACAACTACAACAAATACCATAACAACATCCACAACCACAACTACAACAAATACCACAACAACATCCACAACCACAACTACAACAAATACCACAACAACATCCACAACTACAACAAATACCACAACCACAACAAATACGACATCACAACCACAACCACAACAAATACCACAACCACAACTACAACAAATACCACAACAACATCCACCACAACAACTACAACAAATACCACAACCAAAACCATAACCACAGCCACAACCATAACCACAACTACAACCACAACTACAACAAATACCACAACAACATCCACAACCACAACCATAACCATAACCACAGCCACAACAATAACCACAAATAATACCACAACCACAACAACAAACACAACCACAACTACAACCACAGCCACAACAACAACCACAAATAATACCACAACCACAACAAATACCACAACCATTACCACACCACAACCACAACCACAAATAATACCACAACCACAACAAATACCACAACCACAGCCACAACAAATACCACAACCACAGCCACAACAAATACCACAACCACAACCACTACTACAACCACAGCCACAACCACAATTACAAATAATACCACAACCACAACAACAAATACCACAACCACAGCGACAACCACAACCAAAGCCACAACCATAACCATAACCACAGCCACAACCATAACCACAACCACAACTACAACTAATACCACAACAACATCCACAACCACAACTACAACAAATACCACAACCACAACAAATACGACATCACAACCACAACCACAACAAATACCACAACCACAACTACAACAAATACCACAACAACATCCACAACAACAACTACAACAAATACACCAACCACAACAAATACCACAACCACAACAAGTACCACAACCACAACTACAACAAATACCACAACCACAACAAATACCAAAACCACAACTAAAACAAATACCACAACAACATCCACCACAACAACTACAACAAATACCACAACCACAACCACAACAAATACCAAAACCACAACTAAAACAAATACCACAACAACATCCACCACAACAACTACAACAAATACCACAACCAAAACCATAACCACAGCCAAAACCATAACCACAACTACAACCACAACTACAACAAATACCACAACAACATCCACAACCACAACTACAACTACAACAAATACCACAACAACATCCACAAATTATATCACAACCACAACAAATACCACAACCACATATAATACCACAACCACAGCCACAACCACAACCACATCCACAACCACAACCGCAGCCACAACAACAACCACAAATAATATCACAACCACAACAAATACCACAACCACAACCACAGCCACAAACACAATCACAAATAATACCACAACCACAGCCACAACCACAACCACAACCCAGCCACAACCACAGCCACAACAACAACCACAAATAATACCACAAACACAACAAATACCACAACCACAACCACAGCCACAACCACTAATAATACCACAACCACAACATATACCACAACCACAGCCAAAACCACAACAAATACCACAACAACAACCACAACAAATACCACAACCACAACCACAAATAATACCACAACCACAACCACAAATAATACTACAACCACAGCCACAACAACAACCACAAATATTATAACAACCACAACAACAACCACAAATAATACCACAACCACAGCCACAACAACAACCACTAATAATACCACAACCACAACATATACCACAACCACAGCCAAAACCACAACAAATACCACAACAACAACCACAAATAATATCACAACCACAACAAATACTACAGCCACAACCACAGCCACAAACACAACCACATATAATACCACAACCACAACCACAACCGCAGCCACAACAACAACCACAAATAATATCACAACCACAACAAATACCACAACCACAACCACAGCTACAAACTCAATCACAAATAATACCACAACCACAGCCACAACCACAACCACAACCCAGCCACAACCACAATCACAGCCACAACAACAACCACAAATAATACCACAAACACAACAAATACCACAACCACAGCCACAACCACAACCACAAATAATACCACAACCACAACAAATACCACAACCACCACTACAGCCACAACAACAACCACAAATATTACCACAACCACAACAAATACCACAACCACAACCACAAATAACACCTCAACCACATACCACAAATAATACTACAACCACAGCCACAACCACAACCACAAATAATACCACAACCACAACAAATACCACAACCACAGCCACAACCACAACCACAACCATAGCCACAACAGCAACCACAAATAATACCACAACCACAGCCACAACCACAGCCACAACCACAGCCACAACCACAGCCACAACTACAACCACAACAAATACCACAACCACAGCCACAATAGCAACCACAAATAATACCATAACCACAACTACAGCCACAACAACAACCACAAATAATACCACAACCACAAAAAATACCACTACCACAACCACAGCCACAACCACAACCACAAATAATACCACAACCACAACAACAACCACAAATAATACCACAAACACAACAAATACCACAACCACAACTACAGCCTCAACAACAACCACAAATAATACCACAACTACAACAAATACCACTACCACAACCACAAATAATACCACAACCACAACCACAGCCACAACCACAAATAATACCACAACCACAGCCACAACCACAACCACAAATAATACCACAACAACAACAAATACCACAGCCACAACCACAACCACAGCCACAACAGCAACCACAAATAATACCACAACCACAACCACAGCCACAACCACAGACACAACTACAACCACAACAAATACCACAACCACAGCCACAACAACAACCACAAATAATACCACAACCACAACTACAGCCACAACAACAACCACAAATAATACCACAACCACAACAAATACCAAAACCACAACCACAGCCACAACAACAACCACAAATATTATAACAACCACAACAACAACCACAAATAATACCACAACCACAGCCACAACAACAACCACTAATAATACCACAACCACAACATATACTACAACCACAACCACAGCCAAAACCACAACAAATACCACAACAACAACCACAAATAATATCACAACCACAACAAATACCTCAACCACAAACACAACCACATATAATACCACAGCCACAACCACAACCACAACCACAGCCACAACCACAACCGCAGCCACAACAACAACCACAAATAATATCACAACCACAACAAATACCACAACCACAGCCACAAACTCAATCACAAATAATACCACAACCACAACCACAACCCAGCCACAACCACAACCACAGCCACAACAACAACCACAAATAATACCACAAACACAACAAATACCACAACAACATCCACCACAACAACTACAACCACAAATAATACCACAACCACAACAAATACCACAACCACCACTACAGCCACTACAACAACCACAAATATTACCACAACCACAACAAATACCACAACCACAACCACAAATAATACCTCAACCACAACAAATACCACAACCACAGCCACAGCCACAACCACAACCATAGCCACAACAGCAACTACAAATAATACCACAACCACAACCACAGCCACAACTACAACCACAACAAATACCACAACCACAGCCACAACAGCAACCACAAATAATACCACAACCACAACTACAGCCACAACAACAACCACAAATAATACCACAACCACAAAAAATACCACAACCACAGCCACAACCACAACCACAACCACAAATAATACCACAACCACAACAAATACCACAACCACAGCCACAGCCACAACCACAACCATAGCCACAACAGCAACTACAAATAATACCACAACCACAACCACAGCCACAACTACAACCACAACAAATACCACAACCACAGCCACAACAGCAACCACAAATAATACCACAACCACAACTACAGCCACAACAACAACCACAAATAATACCACAACCACAAAAAATACCACAACCACAGCCACAACCACAACCACAAATAATACCACAACCACAACCACAACAAATACCACAACCACAGCCACAGCCACAACCACAACTACAGCCACAACCACAACCACTAATAATACCACAACCACAACAAATACCACAACCACCACTACAGCCACAACAACAACCACAAATAATACCACAACCATAACAAATACCACAACCACAACCACAAATAATACCACAACCACAGCCACAACCACAACCACAAATAATACCACAACCACCACTACAGCCACAACAACAACCACAAATAATACCACAACCACAACAAATACCACAACCACAAATAATACCTCAACCACATACCACAAATAATACTACAACCACAGCCACAACCACAACCACAAATAATACCACAACCCCAACAATTACCACAACCACAGCCACAGCCACAGCCACAACCACAACTATAGCCACAACAGCAACCACAAATAATACCACAACAGCAACCACAAATAATACCACAACCACAGCCACAACAACAACCACAAATAATACCACAACCACAACTACAGCCACAACAACAACCACAAATAATACCACAACCACAACAAATACCACAACCACAACCACAGCCACAACCACAACCACAAATAATACCTCAACCACATACCACAAATAATACTACAACCACAGCCACAACCACAGCACAAATAATACCACAACCACAACAAATACCACAACCACAGCCACAGCCACAACCACAACCACAACTACAGCCACAACAACAACCACAAATAATACCACAACCACAAAAAATACCACAACCACAACCACAGCCACAACCACAACCACAAATAATACCACAACCACAACAAATACCACAGCCACAACAAATACCACAACCACAACCACTGCTACAACCACAGCCACAACCACAATCACAAATAATACCACAACCACAACAACAAATACCACAACCACAGCGACAACCACAACCAAAGCCATAACCATAACCACAGCCACAACCATAACCACAACCATGTAACGGGGATTTGGTGAGTGGAATAAAGTGAACTGGTTATATTGTTGATAGTTATTTATTCGTATATGAATGTGTGTGAGTGATTGTTTGTAAGATGTGTACACCTCCAGAGCTAAGATCGGACTCCCCGTGTGACTCTATGCTAGGGCTTAGTCTGATAGATTCTTGGTGGGGGAAAGCACCACTAGACAGAAATTCGAGCCTTTGCTAGCCTAAGGTCTACACTGCTTTCCTAGAATATTCTAGACTTGGCTTCCCCGTTACAGACCCCCCTTCTTTGGAGAGTGAGCACCTGCGAACAGGTTACTCCCCGAAGAAGGAAGTAGCCAAGGCAGTGTGGTGTTTGTTTTGATTTGGTTTGTGACTTTGAGCTGGAGGTGTATACTTGATATAATGTGTCGCGGAAAGGAGGAGAGACCTTATGTGTATATGAATTGAAGTGGTCCTGCGATGATAGGTGATGGTAGCGTGTTGGTTGGGAATGGACCAGGTTGTTGTTGATTGAGTGATGATCCTGGCAGTTGGTGACCAGGCCGTTGTTGATTGAGTGCTGGTCCTGGCAGTTGGTGACCAGGCCATTGTTGATTGAGTGATGGTCCTGAGAGTATATTATGTTGTGTGTTGTCCTTCAGTCCCGTAAAGAGGTGTTTTGGTGGCCTCCTGGTGAACTGTGGCGGGTTGGAGTAATCCACGTGTTGAGTTTAGGTTTAGGTGTGTCTTGAAGATTACGTTCGTGTTAATAGGGTCTCTCTCCGTTCACCTACATTTGTCGGAGTGTGTACCTATTGTGTCTGTGATTACAATATTTTTACACATATCACAATATTATGCTGTAACATTTAAATATTATTAAAATATATTAATTAAAATTACATTATATATTTTTTTTTTTTTTCTTATAATTATGAAGAATTTCTTACAATTAGTATTAAATTTTTTTGTTATTATATTATATACATGTATTTAATATATTAATAATAAGCTTAGAAGTTATTTTTAAGTTAAACATATACATTTATTTAAATTTACTGTTTCTTATAATTATAATGATTATTATTAGGTTATATGCCTTTGTTTATAATAAAATAATTTCCTCTAATTATTCGGATTCAATTTATTCTTAAATTATTAATTTGAATGAACTACTAACTATTTATCTAGCTTGGTTGAGGACTGTGGAAAGGCTATTACTGAGCATGCTGATATCACGTCTCACTCTCTCGTTCCTATTGTATTTTTGTGTAGTGTGATATGTGCTAACTGTTTGGACTAGTGGGTACATCAGTGAAACCAATGCAAGCAGAATTGAGTTTCTCCGATGGGTTAAGGGTAAAGTGAACGTAGGTTTTCATGGTTAAGGTTATTGGTAAGATTAGTGGGAGTTTTCTATTTTTGGGTGTCAGTCAATGTTGTTGAAGATTATTGTTGGTGGTTTGTTGTAGAATCAGGGAGGTTTGTGCACTCCCTGAATTCCATGTGAGGGGTTAAACCCCGACTGTATGTCTCATTCGCGAGATGATACAGTAGTGATAATCCATGTGTGGGGTTAAACCCCGACTGTATGTCTCATTCGCGAGATGATACAGTGGTGATGATTGATGATATATTATGATGAGACTGATCACCCTTCATTTTTGTCCCTAGGGATGAAAAATGAAATAATACTTCCCATTGGAGATTAAGGAAGGAGTTGATGGAAGGAGAAGTTCTGCTGTTGGCCCATAAAAGCACAAAGTTATTACAGTTTCGTGTTTTATGTTATGGTGAATTAAAAGAAAGAGAGAGGGATACGTTTGTTTACCTTCTTTTGTTTTGAAGATCAGCTGATTGTGATTTTGATGAGCTCAGTCTTTCTTTTCTCTTTTTTTTCTGTCCGTTCCACATTCCTTAAAGCTTTGGCTTACAATTTAAATGACTACGTTGTTACTATACAGTTTTTTTTTTTTTTTTTTTTTTTTTTTACTACTTGGCAGTGTTGAAGCAATTCTTATAATAAAGCAATCAAATCTTATAATAATATTTTCTTGTAAATTTAGATAAAAACAAAAGCAATGCATGATTAACGATAAATTAATATTACATTTTCTTATGAATTTACATGAATTAAGATTAATCTGAGTAGGTGTAAAAAAAAATCTGTAAGCACAATCTTGTTATAGATCTACTCCGTCTGGGAAACAATGGAAATGCTGACTAGGAAATTTATATATGTATAATATGCCTTCAGTGTCTAGAAGGATCATTTTACAATGATGTTAGTAAATTAATTATTTTCCCGTGTAAGTCAAGTGAAGAAAAAAAATACATTAGGCATAAAGTTAAAAGGAAATAAGATCTATTAGGTAAGTTCGAAGTGTTATTGCAAAATTGCAAGTCTGGTGGGGAATTGGATATGACAGGAAAATATGGTTTGGTGGGAGAATTTATGGAAGCTGAAAAAAAATTCATAATGTAATATTATATTAATTAGATGTTGAAGGGGGCTTTGACCCTTCATCAGCAATCTGCACGTGCCTCTGTTTAAGGCGTCATTTATCTAAAACAAAATAATAGAGTTAGTAATGAGATAATATATGAGCGCTTAAAATGTAGCTTTATTTAACTGATCTTTGTTAAACTGAAAGTTCCTGGTTGAATTAAATGCAGAAATGATTTAAAAAAAAATGTTGTGTATATCTAGTGGGTCTGTAAGCATTAGTTGGTTTTAAATGTTAGTGTTTGGTTGCATGCATGTTAGTTTGAGTGAGTAAGTCTAGCTGTTTAAAAGAATCTGCTGATCTACAAGGTTGTTGTCCTGGGCTCCGTCGTAACGTATGTAATTCCGTGTAAGCTTTTTGTTTATCTCCTATGTCATGAGATATATGATTGTGATGTAGGAGGTCAATCAGCTGTTCCTTTAACCTACTTTTTCTTTGGTCAACAAATTTAATTTTTGTAAATTTATATGATATTTCCGATAGCTGAAAATTAATTATGTCATTATTCTTGTTAAACCGGTCAATTCCTAAGATAAGGCTGAAGTTACTATTGTCAAACTCTGAGATTAAAAATGAATAAGTAAACTGTCTCGTGTGGCCTAAAATGATGTTTCTGTTTGTCTGTCCTTGCTCAATCATGATCTGACCTGATTTACCTATGAGTGCGGTATCTACCGGGTTGGTGACTTTAGTCCTAGTGAACAAACTGGGGTGAGTAACTGATATCGCTGAACTTTTATCTAAGACTCTCCCTAATGGAATTTTGTTTAACTTTGCCTTCATGATTACCGGTTTATCAGCTAAATTTACTGATGGTTTGGTTATTACTGTTGGGGAAAATTGTGTTGTTTGTGTTGTATAAACTTGATAATCTTTCTTCTGTTCTTTCTTAGAATCATTAAGGACTTTTGTCATTTGTCTGTTGACTTTTTGCGGTTTTGTCTTAGTATTAATGATTTTGTCTTTGTTCCCGGTGATTTTTGTTTGTTGACAATTTAATGTGGTGTTTTTGTTCTGCATACGTGGGAATTGTGTAAATGTTGTAGAATTTAGTTTATTTTGTTCTGGAGTCTTTAACATTTGCCGCATTTTGCTGCAGTCAAACACTCCGTGGCCAGCTTGATTACAAAATTTGCAATATATAATTTCATGTGCGGAGGATTCACCCCACACAATTAATCACAATCAAATAACAATTTCAAACAAATAACACATTTTATTATTATTCAATTATTTCTCAACTGACACCTTCAGAGACGCGAGTGCACTTCAACAATCAACAATTCAATCACCATTCAACTTATCATCATCATCATCATCATAATCACAAATCACAAGCACAGTCGGATTCAAAATAAGGTAAGAACTTATCATAATTATTTAAATATATAATAATAATACATTTTTATTCATTTTTTTTTATCAACTAAAACACACAATATGTATGATTATTTAACAATTTATGCCTGTCAATACTGCCAGAAATTATCCCACCGCTGCCACCAATGTAACGGGGATTTGGTAAGTGGAATAAAGTAAACTGGTTATATTGTTGATAGTTATTTATTCGTATATGAATGTGTGTGAGTGATTGTTTGTAAGATGTGTACACCTCCAGAGCTAAGATCGGACTCCCCGTGTGACTCTATGCTAGGGCTTAGTCTGATAGATTCTTGGTGGGGGAAAGCACCACTAGACAGAAATTCGAGCCTTTGCTAGCCTAAGGTCTACACTGCTTTCCTAGAATATTCTAGACTTGGCTTCCCCGTTACAACCACAACCACAACTACAACAAATACCACAACAACATCCACAACCACAACTACAACAAATACCACAACCACAACAAATACGACATCACAACCACAACCACAACAAATACCACAACCACAACTACAACAAATACCACAACAACATCCACAACAACAAATACAACAAATACACCAACCACAACAAATACACCAACCACAACAAATACCACAACCACAACAAGTACCACAACCACAACTACAACAAATACCACAACCACAGCCACAACCATAACCATAACCACAGCCACAACCATAACCACAAATAATACCACAACCACAGCCACAACAACAACCATAAATAATACCACAACCACAACAAATAGCAGAATCATAGCCACAACAAATAGCAGAATCATAGCCACAACCACAGCCACAATCACAACCACAAATAATACCACAACTACAACATATACCACAACCACAACAAATACCACAACCACAACCACAACCATAACCACACCACAACCACAAATAATACCACAACAACAACATATACCACAACCACAACAAATAGCCACAACCATAACCATAACCACAGCCACAACCATAACCACAACCACAACTACAACAAATACTGCAACAACATCCACAACCACAACCACAACAAATACCACAACCACAACCACAGCCACAAACACAACCACAAATAATACCACAACCACAGCCACAACCACAACCACAGCCACAACCACAACCACAGCCACAACAACAACCACAAATAATACCACAAACACAACAAATACCACAACCACAACCACAAATAATACCACAACCACAACAAATACCACAACCACAACTACAGCCACAACAACAACCACAAATAATACCACAACCACAACAAATACCACTACCACAACCACAAATAATACCACAACCACAACCACAGCCACAACCACAAATAATACCACAACCACAGCCACAACCACAACCACAAATAATACCACAACAACAACAAATACCACAGCCACAACCACAGCCACAACAACAACAAATACCACAGCCACAACCACAGCCACAACAACAACCACAAATAATACCACAAACACAACAAATACCACAACCACAACCACAAATAATACCACAACCACAACCACAAATAATACTACAACCACAGCCACAACAACAACCACAAATATTATAACAACCACAACAACAACCACAAATAATACCACAACCACAGCCACAACAACAACCACTAATAATACCACAACCACAACATATACCACAACCACAGCCAAAACCACAACAAATACCACAACAACAACCACAAATAATATCACAACCACAACAAATACCACAACCACAACCACAGCCACAAACACAACCACATATAATACCACAACCACAACCACAACCGCAGCCACAACAACAACCACAAATAATATCACAACCACAACAAATACCACAACCACAACCACAGCCACAAACTCAATCACAAATAATACCACAACCACAGCCACAACCACAACCCAGCCACAACCACAATCACAGCCACAACAACAACCACAAATAATACCACAAACACAACAAATACCACAACCACAACCACAGCCACAACCACAACCACAAATAATACCACAACCACAACAAATACCACAACCACCACTACAGCCACAACAACAACCACAAATATTACCACAACCACAACAAATACCACAACCACAACCACAAATAACACCTCAACCACATACCACAAATAATACTACAACCACAGCCACAACCACAACCACAAATAATACCACAACCACAACAAATACCACAACCACATCCACAACCACAACCACAACCATAGCCACAACAGCAACCACAAATAATACCACAACCACAGCCACAACCACAGCCACAACCACAGCCACAACTACAACCACAACAAATACCACAACCACAGCCACAATAGCAACCACAAATAATACCATAACCACAACTACAGCCACAACAACAACCACAAATAATACCACAACCACAAAAAACACCACAACCACAACCACAGCCACAACCACAACCACAAATAATACCACAACCACAACAACAACCACAAATAATACCACAAACACAACAAATACCACAACCACAACTACAGCCTCAACAACAACCACAAATAATACCACAACTACAACAAATACCACTACCACAACCACAAATAATACCACAACCACAACCACAGCCACAACCACAAATAATACCACAACCACAGCCACAACCACAACCACAAATAATACCACAACAACAACAAATACCACAGCCACAACCACAACCACAGCCACAACAGCAACCACAAATAATACCACAACCACAGCCACAACCACAGACACAACTACAACCACAACAAATACCACAACCACAGCCACAACAACAACCACAAATAATACCACAACCACAACTACAGCCACAACAACAACCACAAATAATACCACAACCACAACAAATACCAAAACCACAACCACAGCCACAACAACAACCACAAATATTATAACAACCACAACAACAACCACAAATAATACCACAACCACAGCCACAACAACAACCACTAATAATACCACAACCACAACATATACTACAACCACAACCACAGCCAAAACCACAACAAATACCACAACAACAACCACAAATAATATCACAACCACAACAAATACCACAACCACAAACACAACCACATATAATACCACAGCCACAACCACAACCACAACCACAGCCACAACCACAACCGCAGCCACAACAACAACCACAAATAATATCACAACCACAACAAATACCACAACCACAGCCACAAACTCAATCACAAATAATACCACAACCACAACCACAACCCAGCCACAACCACAGCCACAACAACAACCACAAATAATACCACAAACACAACAAATAACACAACAACATCCACCACAACAACTACAACCACAAATAATACCACAACCACAACAAATACCACAACCACCACTACAGCCACTACAACAACCACAAATATTACCACAACCACAACAAATACCACAACCACAACCACAAATAATACCTCAACCACAACAAATACCACAACCACAGCCACAGCCACAACCACAACCATAGCCACAACAGCAACTACAAATAATACCACAACCACAACCACAGCCACAACTACAACCACAACAAATACCACAACCACAGCCACAACAGCAACCACAAATAATACCACAACCACAACTACAGCCACAACAACAACCACAAATAATACCACAACCACAAAAAATACCACAACCACAGCCACAACCACAACCACAACCACAAATAATACCACAACCACAACAAATACCACAACCACAGCCACAGCCACAACCACAACCATAGCCACAACAGCAACTACAAATAATACCACAACCACAACCACAGCCACAACTACAACCACAACAAATACCACAACCACAGCCACAACAGCAACCACAAATAATACCACAACCACAACTACAGCCACAACAACAACCACAAATAATACCACAACCACAAAAAATACCACAACCACAGCCACAACCACAACCACAAATAATACCACAATCACAACCACAACAAATACCACAACCACAGCCACAGCCACAACCACAACTACAGCCACAACCACAACCACTAATAATACCACAACCACAACAAATACCACAACCACCACTACAGCCACAACAACAACCACAAATAATACCACAACCATAACAAATACCACAACCACAACCACAAATAATACCACAACCACAGCCACAACCACAACCACAAATAATACCACAACCACCACTACAGCCACAACAACAACCACAAATAATACCACAACCACAACAAATACCACAACCACAAATAATACCTCAACCACATACCACAAATAATACTACAACCACAGCCACAACCACAACCACAAATAATACCACAACCCCAACAATTACCACAACCACAGCCACAGCCACAGCCACAACCACAACTATAGCCACAACAGCAACCACAAATAATACCACAACCCCAACAATTACCACAACCACAGCCACAGCCACAGCCACAACCACAACTATAGCCACAACAGCAACCACAAATAATACCACAACAGCAACCACAAATAATACCACAACCACAAAAAATACCACAACCACAGCCACAACCACAACCACAAATAATACCACAACCACAACCACAACAAATACCACAACCACAGCCACAGCCACAACCACAACTACAGCCACAACCACAACCACTAATAATACCACAACCACAACAAATACCACAACCACCACTACAGCCACAACAACAACCACAAATAATACCACAACCATAACAAATACCACAACCACAACCACAAATAATACCACAACCACAGCCACAACCACAACCACAAATAATACCACAACCACCACTACAGCCACAACAACAACCACAAATAATACCACAACCACAACAAATACCACAACCACAAATAATACCTCAACCACATACCACAAATAATACTACAACCACAGCCACAACCACAACCACAAATAATACCACAACCCCAACAATTACCACAACCACAGCCACAGCCACAGCCACAACCACAACTATAGCCACAACAGCAACCACAAATAATACCACAACAGCAACCACAAATAATACCACAACCACAGCCACAACAACAACCACAAATAATACCACAACCACAACTACAGCCACAACAACAACCACAAATAATACCACAACCACAACAAATACCACAACCACAACCACAGCCACAACCACAACCACAAATAATACCTCAACCACATACCACAAATAATACTACAACCACAGCCACAACCACAGCACAAATAATACCACAACCACAACAAATACCACAACCACAGCCACAGCCACAACCACAACCACAACTACAGCCACAACAACAACCACAAATAATACCACAACCACAAAAAATACCACAACCACAACCACAGCCACAACCACAACCACAAATAATACCACAACCACAACAAATACCACAGCCACAACAAATACCACAACCACAACCACTACTACAACCACAGCCACAACCACAATCACAAATAATACCACAACCACAACAACAAATACCACAACCACAGCGACAACCACAACCAAAGCCATAACCATAACCACAGCCACAACCATAACCACAACCATGTAACGGGGATTTGGTGAGTGGAATAAAGTGAACTGGTTATATTGTTGATAGTTATTTATTCGTATATGAATGTGTGTGAGTGATTGTTTGTAAGATGTGTACACCTCCAGAGCTAAGATCGGACTCCCCGTGTGACTCTATGCTAGGGCTTAGTCTGATAGATTCTTGGTGGGGGAAAGCACCACTAGACAGAAATTCGAGCCTTTGCTAGCCTAAGGTCTACACTGCTTTCCTAGAATATTCTAGACTTGGCTTCCCCGTTACAGACCCCCCTTCTTTGGAGAGTGAGCACCTGCGAACAGGTTACTCCCCGAAGAAGGAAGTAGCCAAGGCAGTGTGGTGTTTGTTTTGATTTGGTTTGTGACTTTGAGCTGGAGGTGTATACTTGATATAATGTGTCGCGGAAAGGAGGAGAGACCTTATGTGTATATGAATTGAAGTGGTCCTGCGATGATAGGTGATGGTAGCGTGTTGGTTGGGAATGGACCAGGTTGTTGTTGATTGAGTGATGATCCTGGCAGTTGGTGACCAGGCCGTTGTTGATTGAGTGCTGGTCCTGGCAGTTGGTGACCAGGCCATTGTTGATTGAGTGATGGTCCTGAGAGTATATTATGTTGTGTGTTGTCCTTCAGTCCCGTAAAGAGGTGTTTTGGTGGCCTCCTGGTGAACTGTGGCGGGTTGGAGTAATCCACGTGTTGAGTTTGGCTTCCCCGTTACAACCACAACCACAACTACAACAAATACCACAACAACATCCACAACCACAACTACAACAAATACCACAACCACAACAAATACGACATCACAACCACAACCACAACAAATACCACAACCACAACTACAACAAATACCACAACAACATCCACAACAACAAATACAACAAATACACCAACCACAACAAATACACCAACCACAACAAATACCACAACCACAACAAGTACCACAACCACAACTACAACAAATACCACAACCACAGCCACAACCATAACCATAACCACAGCCACAACCATAACCACAAATAATACCACAACCACAGCCACAACAACAACCATAAATAATACCACAACCACAACAAATAGCAGAATCATAGCCACAACAAATAGCAGAATCATAGCCACAACCACAGCCACAATCACAACCACAAATAATACCACAACTACAACATATACCACAACCACAACAAATACCACAACCACAACCACAACCATAACCACACCACAACCACAAATAATACCACAACAACAACATATACCACAACCACAACAAATAGCCACAACCATAACCATAACCACAGCCACAACCATAACCACAACCACAACTACAACAAATACTGCAACAACATCCACAACCACAACCACAACAAATACCACAACCACAACCACAGCCACAAACACAACCACAAATAATACCACAACCACAGCCACAACCACAACCACAGCCACAACCACAACCACAGCCACAACAACAACCACAAATAATACCACAAACACAACAAATACCACAACCACAACCACAAATAATACCACAACCACAACAAATACCACAACCACAACTACAGCCACAACAACAACCACAAATAATACCACAACCACAACAAATACCACTACCACAACCACAAATAATACCACAACCACAACCACAGCCACAACCACAAATAATACCACAACCACAGCCACAACCACAACCACAAATAATACCACAACAACAACAAATACCACAGCCACAACCACAGCCACAACAACAACAAATACCACAGCCACAACCACAGCCACAACAACAACCACAAATAATACCACAAACACAACAAATACCACAACCACAACCACAAATAATACCACAACCAAAACAAATACCACAACCACAACTACAGCCACAACAACAACCACAAATAATACCACAACCACAACAAATACCACTACCACAACCACAACCACAGCCACAACCACAAATAATACCACAACCACAGCCACAACCACAGCCACAACCACAACCACAAATAATACCACAACAACAACAAATACCACAGCCACAACCACAACCACAACCACAGCCACAACAGCAACCACAAATAATACCACAACCACAACCACAGCCACAACCACAGACACAACTACAACCACCACAAATACCACAACCACAGCCACAACAACAACGACAAATAATACCACAACCACAACTACAGCCACAACAACAACCACAAATAATACCACAACCACAACAAATACCACAACCACAGCCACAACAACAACCACAAATATTATAGCAACCACAACAACAACCACAAATAATACCACAACCACAGCCACAACAACAACCACTAATAATACCACAACCACAACATAAAAAAATTAACCATAACCACAGTCACAACCACAACCACAACTACAACAAATACCACAACAACATCCACAACCACAACTACAACAAATACTACAACCACAACAAATACAACATCACAACCACAACCATCACCACAACCACAACCATCACACAACTATCACCACAACTACAACAAATACCACAACAACAACCATAACCACACCACAACCACAAATAATACCACAACCACAGCCACAACCATAACCACAACCACAACCACAACCACAACAACAACAAATACCACAACAACATCCACAACCACAACTACAACAAATGCCACAACCACAACAAATACAACAATTACAACAAATACCACAACCACAACTACAACAAAAACCATAACAACATCCACAACCACAACTACAACAAATACCACAACCACATCCACAATCACAACTACAACAAATACCACAACAACATCCACAACCACAACTACAACAAATACCACAACCACAACAAATACGACATCACAACCACAACCACAACAAATACCACAACCACAACTACAACAAATACCACAACAACATCCACCACAACAACTACAACAAATACCACAACCAAAACCATAACCACAGCCACAACCATAACCACAACTACAACAAATACCACAACAACATCCACAACCACAACTACAACAAATACTACAACCACAACAAATACAACATCACAACCACAACCATCACCACAACCACAACCATCACACAACTATCACCACAACTACAACAAATACCACAACAACAACCATAACCACACCACAACCACAAATAATACCACAACCACAGCCACAACCATAACCACAACCACAACCACAACCACAACAACAACAAATACCACAACAACATCCACAACCACAACTACCACAAATGCCACAACCACAAAAAATACAACAACTACAACAAATACCACAACCACAACTACAACAAAAACCATAACAACATCCACAACCACAACTTCAACAAATACCACAACCACATCCACAACCACAACTACAACAAATACCACAACAACATCCACAACCACAACTACAACAAATACCACAACCACAACAAATACGACATCACAACCACAACAAATACCACAACCACAACTACAACAAATACCACAACAACATCCACCACAACAACTACAACAAATACCACAACCAAAACCATAACCACAGCCACAACCATAACCACAACTACAACCACAACTACAACAAATACCACAACAACATCCACAACAATAAATACCACAACCACAACAACAACTACAACAAATACCACAACCACAACACATACCACAACTACAACAAATACCACAACCACAACTATAACAAAAACCACAATAACATCCACAACAACAACTACAACAAATACCAGAACCACAACAAATTCGACATCACAACAACAACCATAACAAATACCACAACCACAAAAAATACCACAACCACAACTACTACAAATACCACAACAACAAATACCACAACAACAAATACCACAACCACAACAAATACCACAACCACAACATCAAATACCACAAACACAACAAATACCACAACCACAACAAATACCACAACCACAGCCACAACAAATACCACATCCACATCCACAACCACAACCACAGCCACAACAACAACCACAAATAATACCACAACCACAACAAATACCACAACCACAAATAATACCACAACCACAACAAATACCACAACCACAGCCACAACAAATACCACAACCCCAACTATAACAAAAACCACAATAACATCCACAACAACAACTACAACAAATACCAGAACCACAACAAATTCGACATCACAACAACAACCATAACAAATACCACAACCACAAAAAATACCACAACCACAACTACTACAAATACCACAACAACAAATACCACAACAACAAATACCACAACCACAACAAATACCACAACCACAACATCAAATACCACAAACACAACAAATACCACAACCACAACAAATACCACAACCACAGCCACAACAAATACCACATCCACATCCACAACCACAACCACAGCCACAACAGCAACCACAAATAATACCACAACCACAACAAATACCACAACCACAAATAATACCACAACCACAACAAATACCACAACCACAACAAGTACCACAACCACAACTACATCAAATACCACAACAACATCCACAACCACAACTTCAACAAATACCACAACCACAACAAATACGACATCACAACCACAACAAATACCACAACCACAACTACAACAAATACCACAACAACACCCACAACAACAACTACAACAAATACACCAGCCACAACAACCACAAATAATACCACAACCACAACAAATACCACAACCACAAATAATACCACAACCACAACAAATACCACAACCACAGCCACAACAAATACCACAACCCCAGCCACAACAAATACCACAACCACAACCACTACCACCACAACAGCCATACCACAACAACATCCACAACAACAACTACAACAAATACACCAACCACAACAAATACCACAACCACAACAAGTACCACAACCACAACTACATCAAATACCACAACAACATCCACAACCACAACTTCAACAAATACCACAACCACAACAAATACGACATCACAACCACAACAAATACCACAACCACAACTACAACAAATACCACAACAACACCCACAACAACAACTACAACAAATACACCAACCACAACAAATACCACAACCACAACAAGTACCACAACCACAACTACAGCAAATACCACAACCACTGCCACAACCATAACCATAACCACAGCCAACACCATAACCACAAATAATACCACAACCACAACAACAAACACAACTACAGCCACAACAACAACCATAAATAATACTACAACCACATCAAATAGCAAAATCATAGCCACACCAAATACCACAACAACATCCACAACCACAACTACAACAAATACCACATCCACAACAAATACGACATCACAACCACATCCACAACAAATACCACAACCACAACTACAACAAATACCACAACCATAACCACAACTACAACCACAACTACAACAAATACCACAACAACTTCAATAATAATACCACAACCACAACAAATACTACAACCATTACCACACCACATAATACCACAACCACAACAAATACCACAACCATTACCACAACCATACCACAATCAAAACCATAACCACAGCCACAACCATAACCACAACTACAACCACAACTACAACAAATACCACAACAACATCCACAACTACAACAAATACCACAACAACATCCACAACAATAAATACCACAACAACATCCACAACCACAACTACAACAAATTCCACAACCACAACACATACCACAACTACAACAAATACCACAACAACATCCACAACCACAACTACAACAAATACCACAACCACAACAAATACGACATCACAACCACAACCACAACAAATACCACAACCACAACTACAACAAATACCACAACAACATCCACAACAACAAATACAACAAATACACCAACCACAACAAATACACCAACCACAACAAATACCACAACCACAACAAGTACCACAACCACAACTACAACAAATACCACAACCACAGCCACAACCATAACCATAACCACAGCCACAACCATAACCACAAATAATACCACAACCACAGCCACAACAACAACCATAAATAATACCACAACCACAACAAATAGCAGAATCATAGCCACAACAAATAGCAGAATCATAGCCACAACCACAGCCACAATCACAACCACAAATAATACCACAACTACAACATATACCACAACCACAACAAATACCACAACCACAACCATAACCACACCACAACCACCAATAATACCACAACAACAACATATACCACAACCACAACAAATAGCCACAACCATAACCATAACCACAGCCACAACCATAACCACAACCACAACTACAACAAATACTGCAACAACATCCACAACCACAACCACAACAAATACCACAACCACAACCACAGCCACAAACACAACCACAAATAATACCACAACCACAGCCACAACCACAACCACAGCCACAACCACAACCACAGCCACAACAACAACCACAAATAATACCACAAACACAACAAATACCACAACCACAACCACAAATAATACCACAACCACAACAAATACCACAACCACAACTACAGCCACAACAACAACCACAAATAATACCACAACCACAACAAATACCACTACCACAACCACAAATAATACCACAACCACAACCACAGCCACAACCACAAATAATACCACAACCACAGCCACAACCACAACCACAAATAATACCACAACAACAACAAATACCACAGCCACAACCACAGCCACAACAACAACAAATACCACAGCCACAACCACAGCCACAACAACAACCACAAATAATACCACAAACACAACAAATACCACAACCACAACCACAAATAATACCACAACCACAACAAATACCACAACCACAACTACAGCCACAACAACAACCACAAATAATACCACAACCACAACAAATACCACTACCACAACCACAACCACAGCCACAACCACAAATAATACCACAACCACAGCCACAACCACAGCCACAACCACAACCACAAATAATACCACAACAACAACAAATACCACAGCCACAACCACAACCACAACCACAGCCACAACAGCAACCACAAATAATACCACAACCACAGCCACAACCACAGACACAACTACAACCACCACAAATACCACAACCACAGCCACAACAACAACGACAAATAATACCACAACCACAACTACAGCCACAACAACAACCACAAATAATACCACAACCACAACAAATACCACAACCACAGCCACAACAACAACGACAAATAATACCACAACCACAACTACAGCCACAACAACAACCACAAATAATACCACAACCACAACAAATACCACAACCACAGCCACAACAACAACCACAAATATTATAGCAACCACAACAACAACCACAAATAATACCACAACCACAGCCACAACAACAACCACTAATAATACCACAACCACAACATAAAAAAATTAACCATAACCACAGTCACAACCACAACCACAACTACAACAAATACCACAACAACATCCACAACCACAACTACAACAAATACTACAACCACAACAAATACAACATCACAACCACAACCATCACCACAACCACAACCATCACACAACTATCACCACAACTACAACAAATACCACAACAACAACCATAACCACACCACAACCACAAATAATACCACAACCACAGCCACAACCATAACCACAACCACAACCACAACCACAACAACAACAAATACCACAACAACATCCACAACCACAACTACAACAAATGCCACAACCACAACAAATACAACAATTACAACAAATACCACAACCACAACTACAACAAAAACCATAACAACATCCACAACCACAACTACAACAAATACCACAACCACATCCACAATCACAACTACAACAAATACCACAACAACATCCACAACCACAACTACAACAAATACCACAACCACAACAAATACGACATCACAACCACAACCACAACAAATACCACAACCACAAATAATACCACAACCACAACAAATACCACAACCACAGCCACAACAAATACCACATCCACATCCACAACCACAACCACAACAACAACCACAAATAATACCACAACCACAACAAATACCACAACCACAAATAATACCACAACCACAACAAATACCACAACCACAGCCACAACAAATACCACAACCCCAACTATAACAAAAACCACAATAACATCCACAACAACAACTACAACAAATACCAGAACCACAACAAATTCGACATCACAACAACAACCATAACAAATACCACAACCACAAAAAATACCACAACCACAACTACTACAAATACCACAACAACAAATACCACAACAACAAATACCACAACCACAACAAATACCACAACCACAACATCAAATACCACAAACACAACAAATACCACAACCACAACAAATACCACAACCACAGCCACAACAAATACCACATCCACATCCACAACCACAACCACAGCCACAACAGCAACCACAAATAATACCACAACCACAACAAATACCACAACCACAAATAATACCACAACCACAACAAATACCACAACCACAACAAGTACCACAACCACAACTACATCAAATACCACAACAACATCCACAACCACAACTTCAACAAATACCACAACCACAACAAATACGACATCACAACCACAACAAATACCACAACCACAACTACAACAAATACCACAACAACACCCACAACAACAACTACAACAAATACACCAGCCACAACAACCACAAATAATACCACAACCACAACAAATACCACAACCACAAATAATACCACAACCACAACAAATACCACAACCACAGCCACAACAAATACCACAACCCCAGCCACAACAAATACCACAACCACAACCACTACCACCACAACAGCCATACCACAACAACATCCACAACAACAACTACAACAAATACACCAACCACAACAAATACCACAACCACAACAAGTACCACAACCACAACTACATCAAATACCACAACAACATCCACAACCACAACTTCAACAAATACCACAACCACAACAAATACGACATCACAACCACAACAAATACCACAACCACAACTACAACAAATACCACAACAACACCCACAACAACAACTACAACAAATACACCAACCACAACAAATACCACAACCACAACAAGTACCACAACCACAACTACAACAAATACCACAACCACTGCCACAACCATAACCATAACCACAGCCAACACCATAACCACAAATAATACCACAACCACAACAACAAACACAACTACAGCCACAACAACAACCATAAATAATACTACAACCACATCAAATAGCAAAATCATAGCCACACCAAATACCACAACAACATCCACAACCACAACTACAACAAATACCACATCCACAACAAATACGACATCACAACCACATCCACAACAAATACCACAACCACAACTACAACAAATACCACAACCATAACCACAACTACAACCACAACTACAACAAATACCACAACAACTTCAATAATAATACCACAACCACAACAAATACTACAACCATTACCACACCACATAATACCACAACCACAACAAATACCACAACCATTACCACAACCATACCACAATCAAAACCATAACCACAGCCACAACCATAACCACAACTACAACCACAACTACAACAAATACCACAACAACATCCACAACTACAACAAATACCACAACAACATCCACAACAATAAATACCACAACAACATCCACAACCACAACTACAACAAATTCCACAACCACAACACATACCACAACTACAACAAATACCACAACAACATCCACAACCACAACTACAACAAATACCACAACCACAACAAATACGACATCACAACCACAACCACAACAAATACCACAACCACAACTACAACAAATACCACAACAACATCCACAACAACAAATACAACAAATACACCAACCACAACAAATACACCAACCACAACAAATACCACAACCACAACAAGTACCACAACCACAACTACAACAAATACCACAACCACAGCCACAACCATAACCATAACCACAGCCACAACCATAACCACAAATAATACCACAACCACAGCCACAACAACAACCATAAATAATACCACAACCACAACAAATAGCAGAATCATAGCCACAACAAATAGCAGAATCATAGCCACAACAAATAGCAGAATCATAGCCACAACCACAGCCACAATCACAACCACAAATAATACCACAACTACAACATATACCACAACCACAACAAATACCACAACCACAACCATAACCACACCACAACCACCAATAATACCACAACAACAACATATACCACAACCACAACAAATAGCCACAACCATAACCATAACCACAGCCACAACCATAACCACAACCACAACTACAACAAATACTGCAACAACATCCACAACCACAACCACAACAAATACCACAACCACAACCACAGCCACAAACACAACCACAAATAATACCACAACCACAGCCACAACCACAACCACAGCCACAACCACAACCACAGCCACAACAACAACCACAAATAATACCACAAACACAACAAATACCACAACCACAACCACAAATAATACCACAACCACAACAAATACCACAACCACAACTACAGCCACAACAACAACCACAAATAATACCACAACCACAACAAATACCACTACCACAACCACAAATAATACCACAACCACAACCACAGCCACAACCACAAATAATACCACAACCACAGCCACAACCACAACCACAAATAATACCACAACAACAACAAATACCACAGCCACAACCACAGCCACAACAACAACAAATACCACAGCCACAACCACAGCCACAACAACAACCACAAATAATACCACAAACACAACAAATACCACAACCACAACCACAAATAATACCACAACCACAACAAATACCACAACCACAACTACAGCCACAACAACAACCACAAATAATACCACAACCACAACAAATACCACTACCACAACCACAACCACAGCCACAACCACAAATAATACCACAACCACAGCCACAACCACAGCCACAACCACAACCACAAATAATACCACAACAACAACAAATACCACAGCCACAACCACAACCACAACCACAGCCACAACAGCAACCACAAATAATACCACAACCACAGCCACAACCACAGACACAACTACAACCACCACAAATACCACAACCACAGCCACAACAACAACGACAAATAATACCACAACCACAACTACAGCCACAACAACAACCACAAATAATACCACAACCACAACAAATACCACAACCACAGCCACAACAACAACGACAAATAATACCACAACCACAACTACAGCCACAACAACAACCACAAATAATACCACAACCACAACAAATACCACAACCACAGCCACAACAACAACCACAAATATTATAGCAACCACAACAACAACCACAAATAATACCACAACCACAGCCACAACAACAACCACTAATAATACCACAACCACAACATAAAAAAATTAACCATAACCACAGTCACAACCACAACCACAACTACAACAAATACCACAACAACATCCACAACCACAACTACAACAAATACTACAACCACAACAAATACAACATCACAACCACAACCATCACCACAACCACAACCATCACACAACTATCACCACAACTACAACAAATACCACAACAACAACCATAACCACACCACAACCACAAATAATACCACAACCACAGCCACAACCATAACCACAACCACAACCACAACCACAACAACAACAAATACCACAACAACATCCACAACCACAACTACAACAAATGCCACAACCACAACAAATACAACAATTACCATAACCATAACCACAGCCACAACCATAACCACAAATAATACCACAACCACAGCCACAACAACAACCATAAATAATACCACAACCACAACAAATAGCAGAATCATAGCCACAACAAATAGCAGAATCATAGCCACAACCACAGCCACAATCACAACCACAAATAATACCACAACTACAACATATACCACAACCACAACAAATACCACAACCACAACCATAACCACACCACAACCACCAATAATACCACAACAACAACATATACCACAACCACAACAAATAGCCACAACCATAACCATAACCACAGCCACAACCATAACCACAACCACAACTACAACAAATACTGCAACAACATCCACAACCACAACCACAACAAATACCACAACCACAACCACAGCCACAAACACAACCACAAATAATACCACAACCACAGCCACAACCACAACCACAGCCACAACCACAACCACAGCCACAACAACAACCACAAATAATACCACAAACACAACAAATACCACAACCACAACCACAAATAATACCACAACCACAACAAATACCACAACCACAACTACAGCCACAACAACAACCACAAATAATACCACAACCACAACAAATACCACTACCACAACCACAAATAATACCACAACCACAACCACAGCCACAACCACAAATAATACCACAACCACAGCCACAACCACAACCACAAATAATACCACAACAACAACAAATACCACAGCCACAACCACAGCCACAACAACAACAAATACCACAGCCACAACCACAGCCACAACAACAACCACAAATAATACCACAAACACAACAAATACCACAACCACAACCACAAATAATACCACAACCACAACAAATACCACAACCACAACTACAGCCACAACAACAACCACAAATAATACCACAACCACAACAAATACCACTACCACAACCACAACCACAGCCACAACCACAAATAATACCACAACCACAGCCACAACCACAGCCACAACCACAACCACAAATAATACCACAACAACAACAAATACCACAGCCACAACCACAACCACAACCACAGCCACAACAGCAACCACAAATAATACCACAACCACAACTACAGCCACAACAACAACCACAAATAATACCACAACCACAACAAATACCACAACCACAGCCACAACAACAACCACAAATATTATAGCAACCACAACAACAACCACAAATAATACCACAACCACAGCCACAACAACAACCACTAATAATACCACAACCACAACATAAAAAAATTAACCATAACCACAGTCACAACCACAACCACAACTACAACAAATACCACAACAACATCCACAACCACAACTACAACAAATACTACAACCACAACAAATACAACATCACAACCACAACCATCACCACAACCACAACCATCACACAACTATCACCACAACTACAACAAATACCACAACAACAACCATAACCACACCACAACCACAAATAATACCACAACCACAGCCACAACCATAACCACAACCACAACCACAACCACAACAACAACAAATACCACAACAACATCCACAACCACAACTACAACAAATGCCACAACCACAACAAATACAACAATTACAACAAATACCACAACCACAACTACAACAAAAACCATAACAACATCCACAACCACAACTACAACAAATACCACAACCACATCCACAATCACAACTACAACAAATACCACAACAACATCCACAACCACAACTACAACAAATACCACAACCACAACAAATACGACATCACAACCACAACCACAACAAATACCACAACCACAACTACAACAAATACCACAACAACATCCACCACAACAACTACAACAAATACCACAACCAAAACCATAACCACAGCCACAACCATAACCACAACTACAACAAATACCACAACAACATCCACAACCACAACTACAACAAATACTACAACCACAACAAATACAACATCACAACCACAACCATCACCACAACCACAACCATCACACAACTATTACCACAACTACAACAAATACCACAACAACAACCATAACCACACCACAACCACAAATAATACCACAACCACAGCCACAACCATAACCACAACCACAACCACAACCACAACCACAACAACAACAAATACCACAACAACATCCACAACCACAACTACCACAAATGCCACAACCACAACAAATACAACAACTACAACAAATACCACAACCACAACTACAACAAAAACCATAACAACATCCACAACCACAACTACAACAAATACCACAACCACATCCACAACCACAACTACAACAAATACCACAACAACATCCACAACCACAACTACAACAAATACCACAACCACAACAAATACGACATCACAACCACAACCACAACAAATACCACAACCACAACTACAACAAATACCACAACAACATCCACCACAACAACTACAACAAATACCACAACCAAAACCATAACCACAGCCACAACCATAACCACAACTACAACCACAACTACAACAAATACCACAACAACATCCACAACAATAAATACCACAACCACAACAACAACTACAACAAATACCACAACCACAACACATACCACAACTACAACAAATACCACAACCACAACTATAACAAAAACCACAATAACATCCACAACAACAACTACAACAAATACCAGAACCACAACAAATTCGACATCACAACAACAACCATAACAAATACCACAACCACAAAAAATACCACAACCACAACTACTACAAATACCACAACAACAAATACCACAACAACAAATACCACAACCACAACAAATACCACAACCACAACATCAAATACCACAAACACAACAAATACCACAACCACAACAAATACCACAACCACAGCCACAACAAATACCACATCCACATCCACAACCACAACCACAGCCACAACAACAACCACAAATAATACCACAACCACAACAAATACCACAACCACAAATAATACCACAACCACAACAAATACCACAACCACAGCCACAACAAATACCACAACCCCAGCCACAACAAATACCACAACCACAACCACTACCACCACAACAGCCATACCACAACAACATCCACAACAACAACTACAACAAATACACCAACCACAACAAATACCACAACCACAACAAGTACCACAACCACAACTACATCAAATACCACAACAACATCCACAACCACAACTTCAACAAATACCACAACCACAACAAATACGACATCACAACCACAACAAATACCACAACCACAACTACAACAAATACCACAACAACACCCACAACAACAACTACAACAAATACACCAACCACAACAAATACCACAACCACAACAAGTACCACAACCACAACTACAACAAATACCACAACCACTGCCACAACCATAACCATAACCACAGCCAACACCATAACCACAAATAATACCACAACCACAACAACAAACACAACTACAGCCACAACAACAACCATAAATAATACTACAACCACATCAAATAGCAAAATCATAGCCACAACAAATACCACAACAACATCCACAACCACAACTACAACAAATACCACATCCACAACAAATACGACATCACAACCACATCCACAACAAATACCACAACCACAACTACAACAAATACCACAACCATAACCACAACTACAACCACAACTACAACAAATACCACAACAACTTCAATAATAATACCACAACCACAACAAATACTACAACCATTACCACACCACATAATACCACAACCACAACAAATACCACAACCATTACCACAACCATACCACATTCAAAACCATAACCACAGCCACAACCATAACCACAACTACAACCACAACTACAACAAATACCACAACAACATCCACAACTACCACAAATACCACAACAACATCCACAACAATAAATACCACAACAACATCCACAACCACAACTACAACAAATTCCACAACCACAACACATACCACAACTACAACAAATACCACAACCACAACTACAACAAAAACCACAATAACATCCACAACAACAACTACAACAAATACCACAACCACAACAAATTCGACATCACAACAACAACCATAACAAATACCACAACCACAAAAAATACCACAACCACAACTACTACAAATACCACAACAACAAATACCACTACCGCAACATCAAATTCCACAAACACAACAAATACAACAAATACTTATTTAACAATACTAATAAACAAATACTACTAATTTAATTTTTTTAATTTTTATAATTTTTTTAATTTTTATAATTTTTATGATAATTTTAATTATCATAATTTTTTTATGATAATTAAAAAATGATAATTTTTTTTTATGATAATTATAATTTTTATAATTATTATAATTATCATAATTTTTTTAATTTTTATAATTATCATAATTTTTTTAATTTTTTTAATTTTTATAATTTTTATTAATTTTTATAATTTTTTTAATTATCATAATTTTTTTAATTTTTATAATAATTTTTATAATTATCATAATTTTTTTAATTTTTATAATTTTTTTAATTTTTTAAATTTTTATAATTATCAAAATTTTTTTAATTTTTTTAATTTTTTTAATTTTTATAATTATCATAATTTTTTTAATTTTTATAATTATCATAATTTTTTAAATTTTTTTAATTTTTTAAATTTTTTAAATTTTTATAATTTTTATAATTATCATAATTTCTACTACTTTTCTACTATTTCTACTAAAAAAAGGTACTAAAAAAAGGTACTAAAAAAAGGTACTAAAAAAAGGTACTAAAAAAAGGTACTAAAAAAAGGTACTAAAAAGTACAAGTACAAGTACAAGTACAAGTACTAGTACAAGTACTAGTACAAGTACTAGTACTAGTACAAGTACACCACTTATTGGTTACAGGGGACCTCAAAATGTGTATATAAATCTATCAAAATATCAAAATTAATTCTATTACCAGTAGTATTACTTAATAGTAATAGTAATAGCAATAGTAATAGTAATAGCAATAGTACCAAGCACAAGTACGAGTACGAGTACGAGTACGTACAAGTACGAGTACGTACAAGTACGAGTACGTACAAGTACAAGTACGTACAAGTACAAGTACGTACAAGTACAAGTACGTACAAGTACAAGAAAAAGGGGACTAAAAAGGGGACTAAAAAAGGGGACTAAAAAAGGGGACTAAAAAAGGGGACTAAAAAGGGGATTAAAAAGGGACAAAAAAGGGGACAAAAGGGGACAAACAAGGGGACTAAAAAGGGGGACTAAAAAGGGACAAAAAAAGGGGACTAAAAAGGGGGACTAAAAAGGGACAAAAAAAGGAGACAAAAAGGGGACAAAAGGGGCAAAAAGGGGACTAAAAAGGGGACAAAAAAGGGGACCAAAAAAGGGGACCAAAAAAGGGGACAAAAGGGGCAAAAAGGGGACTAAAAGGGGACTAAAAAAGGGGACTAAAAAGGGGGACTAAAAAAGGGGACTAAAAAGGGGGACAAAAAGAGGACAAAAAGGGGACCAAAAAAGGGACAAAAGGGGCAAAAAGGGGACAAAAAGGGGACTAAAGGGGACTAAAAAGGGGGATTAAAAAGGGACAAAAAAGGGGACTAAAAGGGGACTAAAAAGGGGACAAAAGGGGACTAAAAAAGGGGACTAAAAAGGGACAAAAAAAAAGGGGGCAAAAAGGGGACTAAAAGGGGGACTAAAAAGGGACAAAAAAAAGGGGACAAAAACGGGGCAAAAACGGGGACTAAAAGGGGACTAAAAAAGGGGACAAAAGGGGACTAAAAATGGGGACTAAAAAAGGGGACTAAAAAGGGGGACAAAAAGGGGACCAAAAAAGGGGACCAAAAAAGGGGACAAAAGGGGCAAAAAGGGGACTAAAAAGGGACAAAAAATTTAATTTTTAATTTTTATAATTTTTATAATTTTTTTCATTTTTATAATTTTTTTAATTTTTTTAATTTTTTTAATTTTTATAATTATCATAATTTTTTTAATTTTTTTAATTTTTTTAATTTTTTTAATTTTTTTAATTTTTATAATTATCATAATTTTTTTAATTTTTTTAATTTTTTTAATTTTTATAATTATCATAATTTGTTTAATTTTTTTAATTTTTTTAATTTTTATAATTATCATAATTTTTTTAATTTTTTTAATTTTTTTAATTTTTATAATTTTTTTAATTTTTTCAATTTTTTTAATTTTTATAATTTTTATAATTTTTTTAATTTTTTTAATTTTTTTAATTTTTTTAATTTTTATAATTATCATAATTTTTTTAATTTTTTTAATTTTTTTAATTTTTATAATTATCATAATTTTTTTAATTTTTATAATTATCATAATTTTTTTAATTTTTTTAATTTTTTTAATTTTTATAATTATCATAATTTTTTTAATTTTTATAATTATCATAATTTTTTTAATTTTTTTAATTTTTTTAATTTTTATAATTATCATAATTTTTTTAATTTTTTTAATTTTTATAATTATCATAATTTTTTTAATTTTTATAATTATCATAATTTTTTTAATTTTTTTAATTTTTTTAATTTTTATAATTATCATAATTTTTTTAATTTTTTTAATTTTTTTAATTTTTATAATTATCATAATTTGTTTAATTTTTTTAATTTTTTTAATTTTTTTAATTTTTATAATTTTTTTAATTTTTTTAATTTTTTTAATTTTTTTAATTTTTATAATTATCATAATTTTTTTAATTTTTTTAATTTTTATAATTTTTTTAATTTTTTTAATTTTTATAATTATCATAATTTGTTTAATTTTTTTAATTTTTTTAATTTTTATAATTATCATAATTTTTTTAATTTTTTTAATTTTTTTAATTTTTATAATTATCATAATTTTTTTAATTTTTTTAATTTTTATAATTTTTATAATTTTTTTAATTTTTTTAATTTTTATAATTTTTTTAATTTTTATAATTTTTTTAATTTTTTTAATTTTTTTAATTTTTTTAATTTTTATAATTATCATAATTTTTTTAATTTTTTTAATTTTTTTAATTTTTATAATTTTTTTAATTTTTTTAATTTTTTTAATTTTTTTAATTTTTTTAATTTTTTTAATTTTTATAATTTTTATAATTATCATAATTTTTTTAATTTTTTTAATTTTTTTAATTTTTTTAATTTTTATAATTTTTATAATTATCATAATTTTTTTAATTTTTATAATTTTTTTAATTTTTTTAATTTTTATAATTTTTTTAATTTTTTTAATTTTTTTAATTTTTTTAATTTTTATAATTTTTTTAATTTTTATAATTTTTTTAATTTTTATAATTTTTTTAATTTTTTTAATTTTTATAATTATCATAATTTTTATAATTTTTTTAATTTTTTTAATTTTTATAATTATCATAATTTGTTTAATTTTTTTAATTTTTTTAATTTTTATAATTATCATAATTTTTTTAATTTTTTTAATTTTTTTAATTTTTATAATTATCATAATTTTTTTAATTTTTTTAATTTTTTTAATTTTTATAATTTTTATAATTTTTTTAATTTTTTTAATTTTTATAATTTTTTTAATTTTTATAATTTTTTTAATTTTTTTAATTTTTTTAATTTTTTTAATTTTTATAATTATCATAATTTTTTTAATTTTTTTAATTTTTTTAATTTTTTTAATTTTTTTAATTTTTTTAATTTTTTTAATTTTTATAATTATCATAATTTTTTTAATTTTTTTAATTTTTTTAATTTTTATAATTATCATAATTTTTTTAATTTTTTTAATTTTTTTAATTTTTATAATTATCATAATTTTTTTAATTTTTTTAATTTTTTTAATTTTTTTAATTTTTTTAATTTTTATAATTATCATAATTTTTTTAATTTTTTTAATTTTTTTAATTTTTATAATTATCATAATTTGTTTAATTTTTTTAATTTTTATAATTATCATAATTTTTTTAATTTTTTTAATTTTTTTAATTTTTTTAATTTTTTTAATTTTTATAATTATCATAATTTTTTTAATTTTTTTAATTTTTTTAATTTTTATAATTTTTTTAATTTTTTTAATTTTTTTAATTTTTTTAATTTTTTTAATTTTTTTAATTTTTATAATTATCATAATTTTTTTAATTTTTTTAATTTTTTTAATTTTTATAATTATCATAATTTTTTTAATTTTTTTAATTTTTTTAATTTTTTTAATTTTTTTAATTTTTTTAATTTTTTTAATTTTTATAATTATCATAATTTTTTTAATTTTTTTAATTTTTTTAATTTTTATAATTTTTTTAATTTTTTTAATTTTTTTAATTTTTTTAATTTTTATAATTATCATAATTTTTTTAATTTTTTTAATTTTTTTAATTTTTATAATTATCATAATTTTTTTAATTTTTTTAATTTTTTTAATTTTTATAATTATCATAATTTTTTTAATTTTTTTTAATTTTTTTAATTAAAATAATTTTTATAATTATCATAATTTTTTTAATTTTTTTAATTTTTATAATTATCATAATTTTTTTAATTTTTTTAATTTTTTTAATTTTTATAATTTTTTTAATTTTTATAATTTTTATAATTTTTATAATTATCATAATTTTTTTAATTTTTTTAATTTTTTTAATTTTTTTAATTTTTATAATTATCCTAATTTTTTTAATTTTTTTAATTTTTATAATTATCATAATTTTTATAATTTTTATAATTTTTTTAATTTTTATAATTATCATAATTTTTTTAATTTTTTTAATTTTTTTAATTTTTATAATTTTTATAATTATCATAATTTTTTTAATTTTTTTAATTTTTATAATTTTTTTAATTTTTTCAATTTTTTTAATTTTTTTAATTTTTATAATTATCATAATTTTTTTAATTTTTTTAATTTTTTTAATTTTTTTAATTTTTTTAATTTTTTTAATTTTTTTAATTTTTTTAATTTTTATAATTATCATAATTTTTTTAATTTTTTTAATTTTTTTAATTTTTATAATTATCATAATTTTTTTAATTTTTTTAATTTTTTTAATTTTTATAATTTTTATAATTTTTATAATTTTTTTAATTTTTTTAATTTTTATAATTATCATAATTTGTTTAATTTTTTTAATTTTTTTAATTTTTATAATTATCATAATTTGTTTAATTTTTTTAATTTTTTTAATTTTTATAATTATCATAATTTTTTTAATTTTTTTAATTTTTTTAATTTTTATAATTATCATAATTTTTTTAATTTTTTTAATTTTTATAATTTTTATAATTTTTTTAATTTTTTTAATTTTTATAATTTTTTTAATTTTTATAATTTTTTTAATTTTTTTAATTTTTTTAATTTTTTTAATTTTTATAATTATCATAATTTTTTTAATTTTTTTAATTTTTTTAATTTTTTTAATTTTTTTAATTTTTTTAATTTTTTTAATTTTTTTAATTTTTATAATTATCATAATTTTTTTAATTTTTTTAATTTTTATAATTATCATAATTTTTTTAATTTTTTTAATTTTTTTAATTTTTATAATTATCATAATTTTTTTAATTTTTTTAATTTTTTTAATTTTTTTAATTTTTTTAATTTTTATAATTATCATAATTTTTTTAATTTTTTTAATTTTTTTAATTTTTATAATTATCATAATTTGTTTAATTTTTTTAATTTTTATAATTATCATAATTTTTTTAATTTTTTTAATTTTTTTAATTTTTTTAATTTTTTTAATTTTTATAATTATCATAATTTTTTTAATTTTTTTAATTTTTTTAATTTTTATAATTTTTTTAATTTTTTTAATTTTTTTAATTTTTTTAATTTTTTTAATTTTTTTAATTTTTATAATTATCATAATTTTTTTAATTTTTTTAATTTTTTTAATTTTTATAATTATCATAATTTTTTTAATTTTTTAATTTTTTTAATTTTTTTAATTTTTTTAATTTTTTTAATTTTTTTAATTTTTTTAATTTTTATAATTATCATAATTTTTTTAATTTTTTTAATTTTTTTAATTTTTATAATTTTTTTAATTTTTTTAATTTTTTTAATTTTTTTAATTTTTATAATTATCATAATTTTTTTAATTTTTTTAATTTTTTTAATTTTTATAATTATCATAATTTTTTTAATTTTTTTAATTTTTTTAATTTTTATAATTATCATAATTTTTTTAATTTTTTTTAATTTTTTTAATTAAAATAATTTTTATAATTATCATAATTTTTTTAATTTTTTTAATTTTTATAATTATCATAATTTTTTTAATTTTTTTAATTTTTTTAATTTTTATAATTTTTTTAATTTTTATAATTTTTATAATTTTTATAATTATCATAATTTTTTTAATTTTTTTAATTTTTTTAATTTTTTTAATTTTTATAATTATCCTAATTTTTTTAATTTTTTTAATTTTTTTAATTTTTATAATTATCATAATTTTTATAATTTTTATAATTTTTTTAATTTTTATAATTATCATAATTTTTTTAATTTTTTTAATTTTTATAATTATCATAATTTTTTTAATTTTTATAATTATCATAATTTTTTTAATTTTTTTAATTTTTTTAATTTTTATAATTATCATAATTTTTTTAATTTTTATAATTATCATAATTTTTTTAATTTTTTTAATTTTTTTAATTTTTATAATTATCATAATTTTTTTAATTTTTTTAATTTTTATAATTATCATAATTTTTTAAATTTTTATAATTATCATAATTTTTTTAATTTTTTTAATTTTTTTAATTTTTATAATTATCATAATTTTTTTAATTTTTTTAATTTTTTTAATTTTTATAATTATCATAATTTGTTTAATTTTTTTAATTTTTTTAATTTTTTTAATTTTTATAATTTTTTTAATTTTTTTAATTTTTTTAATTTTTTTAATTTTTATAATTATCATAATTTTTTTAATTTTTTTAATTTTTATAATTATCATAATTTTTTTAATTTTTTTAATTTTTTTAATTTTTATAATTTTTATAATTTTTTTAATTTTTTTAATTTTTATAATTATCATAATTTGTTTAATTTTTTTAATTTTTTTAATTTTTATAATTATCATAATTTTTTTAATTTTTTTAATTTTTTTAATTTTTATAATTATCATAATTTTTTTAATTTTTTTAATTTTTATAATTATCATAATTTTTTTAATTTTTTTAATTTTTTTAATTTTTATAATTTTTATAATTTTTTTAATTTTTTTAATTTTTATAATTTTTTTAATTTTTATAATTTTTTTAATTTTTTTAATTTTTTTAATTTTTTTAATTTTTATAATTATCATAATTTTTTTAATTTTTTTAATTTTTTTAATTTTTTTAATTTTTTTAATTTTTATAATTTTTATAATTATCATAATTTTTTTAATTTTTTTAATTTTTTTAATTTTTTTAATTTTTATAATTTTTATAATTATCATAATTTTTATAATTTTTTTAATTTTTTTAATTTTTTTAATTTTTTTAATTTTTTTAATTTTTTTAATTTTTTTAATTTTTATAATTTTTTTAATTTTTATAATTTTTATAATTTTTTTAATTTTTTTAATTTTTATAATTATCATAATTTGTTTAATTTTTTTAATTTTTTTAATTTTTATAATTATCATAATTTTTTTAATTTTTTTAATTTTTTTAATTTTTATAATTATCATAATTTTTTTAATTTTTTTAATTTTTTTAATTTTTATAATTTTTATAATTTTTTTAATTTTTATAATTTTTTTAATTTTTTTAATTTTTTTAATTTTTATAATTATCATAATTTTTTTAATTTTTTTAATTTTTTTAATTTGTTTAATTTTTTTAATTTTTATAATTATCATAATTTTTTTAATTTTTTTAATTTTTTTAATTCTTTTAATTTTTTTAATTTTTATAATTATCATAATTTTTTTAATTTTTTTAATTTTTTTAATTTTTATAATTTTTTTAATTTTTTTAATTTTTTTAATTTTTTTAATTTTTTTAATTTTTTTAATTTTTTTAATTTTTATAATTATCATAATTTTTTTAATTTTTTTAATTTTTTTAATTTTTATAATTATCATAATTTTTTTAATTTTTTTAATTTTTATAATTATCATAATTTTTTTAATTTTTTTAATTTTTTTAATTTTTTTAATTTTTTTAATTTTTATAATTATCATAATTTTTTTAATTTTTTTAATTTTTTTAATTTTTATAATTTTTTTAATTTTTTTAATTTTTTTAATTTTTTTAATTTTTTTAATTTTTTTAATTTTTTTAATTTTTATAATTATCATAATTTTTTTAATTTTTTTAATTTTTTTAATTTTTATAATTATCATAATTTTTTTAATTTTTTTAATTTTTATAATTATCATAATTTTTTTAATTTTTTTAATTTTTTTAATTTTTTTAATTTTTTTAATTTTTTTAATTTTTTTAATTTTTTTAATTTTTATAATTATCATAATTTTTTTAATTTTTTTAATTTTTTTAATTTTTATAATTTTTTTAATTTTTTTAATTTTTTTAATTTTTTTAATTTTTATAATTATCATAATTTTTTTAATTTTTTTAATTTTTTTAATTTTTATAATTATCATAATTTTTTTAATTTGTTTAATTTTTTTAATTTTTATAATTATCATAATTTTTTTAATTTTTTTTAATTTTTTTAATTAAAATAATTTTTATAATTATCATAATTTTTTTAATTTTTTTAATTTTTATAATTATCATAATTTTTTTAATTTTTTTAATTTTTTTAATTTTTATAATTTTTTTAATTTTTATAATTTTTATAATTTTTATAATTATCATAATTTTTTTAATTTTTTTAATTTTTTTAATTTTTTTAATTTTTATAATTATCCTAATTTTTTTAATTTTTTTAATTTTTTTAATTTTTATAATTATCATAATTTTTATAATTTTTATAATTTTTTTAATTTTTATAATTATCATAATTTTTTTAATTTTTTTAATTTTTATAATTTTTATAATTTTTATAATTATCATAATTTTTTTAATTTTTTTAATTTTTATAATTTTTATAATTTTTTCAATTTTTTTAATTTTTATAATTATCATAATTTTTTTAATTTTTTTAATTTTTTTAATTTTTATAATTTTTTTAATTTTTATAATTTTTATAATTTTTATAATTATCATAATTTTTTTAATTTTTTTAATTTTTTTAATTTTTTTAATTTTTATAATTATCCTAATTTTTTTAATTTTTTTAATTTTTATAATTTTTATAATTTTTATAATTATCATAATTTTTTTAATTTTTTTAATTTTTTTAATTTTTTTAATTTTTATAATTATCCTAATTTTTTTAATTTTTTTAATTTTTTTAATTTTTATAATTATCATAATTTTTATAATTTTTATAATTTTTTTAATTTTTATAATTATCATAATTTTTTTAATTTTTTTAATTTTTATAATTTTTATAATTTTTATAATTATCATAATTTTTTTAATTTTTTTAATTTTTTTAATTTTTATAATTATCATAATTTTTTTAATTTTTTTTAATTTTTTTAATTAAAATAATTTTTATAATTATCATAATTTTTTTAATTTTTTTAATTTTTATAATTATCATAATTTTTTTAATTTTTTATTTTTATAATTATCATAATTTTTTTAATTTTTTTAATTTTTATAATTATCATAATTTTTTTAATTTTTTTAATTTTTTTAATTTTTATAATTTTTTTAATTTTTATAATTTTTATAATTTTTATAATTATCATAATTTTTATAATTTTTTTAATTTTTTTAATTTTTTTAATTTTTATAATTATCCTAATTTTTTTAATTTTTTTAATTTTTTTAATTTTTATAATTATCATAATTTTTATAATTTTTATAATTTTTTTAATTTTTATAATTATCATAATTTTTTTAATTTTTTTAATTTTTATAATTTTTATAATTTTTATAATTATCATAATTTTTTTAATTTTTTTAATTTTTTTAATTTTTATAATTTTTATAATTTTTTCAATTTTTTTAATTTTTATAATTTTTTTAATTTTTTTAATTTTTTTAATTTTTATAATTTTTTTAATTTTTTTAATTTTTTTAATTTTTTTAATTTTTATAATTTTTATAATTATCATAATTTTTTTAATTTTTTTAATTTTTTTAATTTTTATAATTTTTATAATTATCATAATTTTTTTAATTTTTATAATTTTTTTAATTTTTTTAATTTTTTTAATTTTTTTAATTTTTTTAATTTTTTTAATTTTTATAATTTTTATAATTATCATAATTTTTTTAATTTTTTTAATTTTTTTAATTTTTTTAATTTTTTTAATTTTTATAATTTTTATAATTATCATAATTTTTTTAATTTTTATAATTTTTTTAATTTTTTTAATTTTTATAATTTTTTTAATTTTTTTAATTTTTTTAATTTTTATAATTATCATAATTTTTTTAATTTTTTTTAATTTTTTTAATTAAAATAATTTTTATAATTATCATAATTTTTTTAATTTTTTTAATTTTTATAATTATCATAATTTTTTTAATTTTTTTAATTTTTTTAATTTTTATAATTTTTTTAATTTTTATAATTTTTATAATTTTTATAATTATCATAATTTTTATAATTTTTTTAATTTTTTTAATTTTTTTAATTTTTATAATTATCCTAATTTTTTTAATTTTTTTAATTTTTTTAATTTTTATAATTATCATAATTTTTATAATTTTTATAATTTTTTTAATTTTTATAATTATCATAATTTTTTTAATTTTTTTAATTTTTATAATTTTTATAATTTTTATAATTATCATAATTTTTTTAATTTTTTTAATTTTTTTAATTTTTATAATTTTTATAATTTTTTCAATTTTTTTAATTTTTATAATTTTTTTAATTTTTTTAATTTTTTTAATTTTTATAATTTTTTTAATTTTTTTAATTTTTTTAATTTTTTTAATTTTTATAATTTTTATAATTATCATAATTTTTTTAATTTTTTTAATTTTTTTAATTTTTATAATTTTTATAATTATCATAATTTTTTTAATTTTTATAATTTTTTTAATTTTTTTAATTTTTTTAATTTTTTTAATTTTTTTAATTTTTTTAATTTTTATAATTTTTATAATTATCATAATTTTTTTAATTTTTTTAATTTTTTTAATTTTTTTAATTTTTTTAATTTTTATAATTTTTATAATTATCATAATTTTTTTAATTTTTATAATTTTTTTAATTTTTTTAATTTTTATAATTTTTTTAATTTTTTTAATTTTTTTAATTTTTTTAATTTTTTTAATTTTTTTAATTTTTATAATTTTTATAATTATCATAATTTTTTTAATTTTTATAATTTTTTTAATTTTTTTAATTTTTTTAATTTTTTTAATTTTTTTAATTTTTATAATTTTTATAATTATCATAATTTTTTTAATTTTTTTAATTTTTTTAATTTTTTTAATTTTTTTAATTTTTTTAATTTTTATAATTTTTATAATTTTTATAATTATCATAATTTTTTTAATTTTTTTAATTTTTTTAATTTTTTTAATTTTTTTAATTTTTATAATTTTTATAATTATCATAATTTTTTTAATTTTTATAATTTTTTTAATTTTTTTAATTTTTATAATTTTTTTAATTTTTTTAATTTTTATAATTTTTTTAATTTTTTTAATTTTTTTAATTTTTTTAATTTTTATAATTTTTTTAATTTTTATAATTTTTATAATTATCATAATTTTTTTAATTTTTTTAATTTTTTTAATTTTTTTAATTTTTATAATTTTTTTAATTTTTATAATTTTTTTAATTTTTTTAATTTTTATAATTTTTTTAATTTTTTTAATTTTTATAATTTTTTTAATTTTTTTAATTTTTTTAATTTTTATAATTTTTTTAATTTTTTTAATTTTTATAATTTTTTTAATTTTTATAATTATCATAATTTTTTTAATTTTTTTAATTTTTTTAATTTTTATAATTATCATAATTTTTTTAATTTTTTTAATTTTTTTAATTTTTATAATTTTTTTAATTTTTTTAATTTTTATAATTTTTATAATTTTTTTAATTTTTTTAATTTTTATAATTTTTATAATTTTTATAATTTTTATAATTTTTTTAATTTTTTTAATTTTTATAATTTTTTTAATTTTTTTAATTTTTTTAATTTTTATAATTATCATAATTTTTTTAATTTTTTTAATTTTTTTAATTTTTTTAATTTTTTTAATTTTTATAATTATCATAATTTTTTTAATTTTTTTAATTTTTTTAATTTTTATAATTATCATAATTTGTTTAATTTTTTTAATTTTTTTAATTTTTATAATTATCATAATTTTTTTAATTTTTTTAATTTTTTTAATTTTTATAATTTTTATAATTTTTTTAATTTTTTTAATTTTTATAATTTTTATTTTTTTAGTACCTTTTTAGTACTTTTTTAAGTACTTTTTTTAGTACCTTTTTTTAGTACCTTTTTTAGTACCTTTTTTTAGTCCCCTTTTTTGGTCCCCTTTTTAGTCCCCTTTTTTAGTCCCCTTTTTAGTCCCCTTTTTTGTCCCTTTTTAGTCCCCTTTTTAGTCCCCTTTTTGCCCCTTTTGTCCCCTTTTTGTCCCCTTTTTTAGTCCCCTTTTTAGTCCCCTTTTTCCCCCTTTTTAGTCCCCCTTTTTAGTCACCTTTTTAGTCCCCTTTTGGTCCCCTTTTTGCCCCCTTTTTGTCCCCTTTTTTGCCCCTTTTTAGTCCCCTTTTTGCCCCTTTTGTCCCCTTTTTTGGTCCCCTTTTTGTCCCCCTTTTTAGTCCCCTTTTTTAGTCCCCTTTTTTGTCCCCTTTTTGCCCCTTTTGTCCCCTTTTTGTCCCCTTTTAGTACTTTTTTAAGTACTTTTTTAGTACCTTTTTTAGTACCTTTTTTAGTCCCATTTTTGTCCCCCTTTTTAGTCCCCTTTTGTAGTCCCCTTTTGTAGTCCCCTTTTTTAGTCCCCTTTTGTCCCCTTTTTTGGTCCCCTTTTTGTCCCCTTTTTTTAGTCCCCTTTTTTGTCCCCTTTTTGCCCCTTTTGTCCCCTTTTTGTCCCCTTTTTAGTCCCCTTTTTAGTCCCCTTTTAGTACTTTTTTAAGTACTTTTTTAGTACCTTTTTTAGTACCTTTTTTAGTCCCATTTTTGTCCCCCTTTTTAGTCCCCTTTTGTAGTCCCCTTTTGTAGTCCCCTTTTTTGGTCCCCTTTTTTGGTCCCCTTTTTGTCCCCTTTTTGTCCCCCTTTTTAGTCCCCTTTTTTGTCCCCTTTTTGCCCCTTTTGTCCCCTTTTTTGGTCCCCTTTTGTCCCCTTTTTGTCCCCTTTTTTTTTTAGTCCCCTTTTTGTCCCCCTTTTTTAGTCCCCTTTTAGTCCCCTTTTTGCCCATTTTTTGTCCCCTTTTTTGGTCCCCTTTTTGTCCCCCTTTTTAGTCCCCTTTTTTAGTCCCCTTTTTTGTCCCCTTTTTGCCCCTTTTGTCCCCTTTTTTGGTCCCCTTTTTTTTGTCCCTTTTTAGTCCCCTTTTTAGTCCCCTTTTAGTACTTTTTCAAGTACTTTTTTAGTACCTTTTTTAGTACCTTTTTTAGTACCTTTTTTAGTCCCATTTTTGTCCCCCTTTTTAGTCCCCTTTTGTAGTCCCCTTTTTTAGTCCCCTTTTGTCCCCTTTTTTGGTCCCCTTTTTGTCCCCCTTTTTAGTCCCCTTTTTTGTCCCCTTTTTGCCCCTTTTGTCCCCTTTTTTGGTCCCCTTTTGTCCCCTTTTTGTCCCCCTTTTTAGTCCCCTTTTTTAGTCCCCTTTTTGTCCCCCTTTTTTAGTCCCCTTTTAGTCCCCTTTTTGCCCATTTTTTGTCCCCTTTTTTGTCCCTTTTTAGTCCCCCTTTTAGTCCCCTTTTTAGTCCCCTTTTTGCCCCCTTTTTTGTCCCTTTTTAGTCCCCTTTTAGTATATGTTGTGGTTGTTATAATATTTGTGGTTGTTGTTGTGGCTGTGGTTGTGGTTGTGGTATTATTTGTGGTTGTTGTTGTGGCTGTGGTATTTGTTGTGGTTGTAGCTTTGGTTGTGGCTGTGGTTGTGGTTGTGGTATTTGTTGTGGTTGTGGTTGTGGTATTTGTTGTGGTTGTGGCTGTGGTTGTGATTGTGGTATTATTTGTGGTTGTTGTTGTGGCTTTGGTTGTGGTTGTAGTTGTAGTATATGTTGTGGTTGTTATAATATTTGTGGTTGTTGTTGTGGCTGTGGTTGTGGTATTATTTGTGTTTGTTGTTGTGGCTGTGGTATTTGTTGTGGTTGTAGCTGTGGTTGTGGTTGTGGTATTTGTTGTGGTTGTGGTTGTGGTATTTGTTGTGGTTGTGGCTGTGGTTGTGGTTGTGGTATTATTTGTGGTTGTTGTTGTGGCTGTGGTTGTGGTTGTGGTATTATTTGTCGTTGTTGTTGTGGTATTTGTTGTGGTTGTGGTATAATTTGTGGTTGTGGTTGTGGTTGTGGTTGTGGTATTTGTTGTGTTTGTGGTATTATTTGTGGTTGTTGTTGTGGCTGTGGTTGTGGTATTATTTGTTGTTGTTGTTGTGGTTGTGGCTGTGGCTGTGGTTTAGGTTGTGGATGTGGTATTATTTGTGGTTGTGGCTGTGGTTGTGGTTGTGGTATTATTTTTGGTTGTGGTTTTGGTTGTGGTATTTGTTGTGGTTGTTGTTGTGGCTGTAGTTGTGGTTGTGGTATTATTTGTTGTTGTGGCTGTGGTTGTGGTGTTATTTGTGGTTGTTGTTGTGGTTGTGGTTGTAGTTGTTGTATATGTTGTGGTTGTTATAATATTTGTGGTTGTTGTTGTGGCTGTGGTTGTGGTTGTGGTATTTTTTGTGGTTGTTGTGGCTGTGGTATTTGTTGTGGTTGTAGCTGTGGTCGTGGCTGTGGTTGTGGTTGTGGTATTTGTTGTGGTTGTGGTTGTGGTATTTGTTGTGGTTGTGGCTGTGGTTGTGGTTGTGGTTGTGGTACTATTTGTGGTTATTGTTGTGGCTGTGGTTGTGGTTGTGGTATTATTTGTCGTTGTTGTTGTGGTATTTGTTGTGGTTGTGGTATTATTTGTGGTGTTGGCTGTGGTTGTGGTTGTGGTTGTGGTATTTGTTGTGTTTGTGGTATTACTTGTGGTTGTTGTTGTGGCTGTCGTTGTGGCTGTGGTTGTGGTTGTGGTATTATTGTGGTTGTGTTTGTGGCTGTGAATGTGGTTGCAGTATTTGTTTTGGTTGTGATATTATTTGTGGTTGTTGTTGTGGTATTTGATGTGGTAATGGCTGTAATTGTGGTTGTAGTATATGTTGTGGTTGTGGTATTATTAGTGGTTGTTGTTGTGGCTGTGGTTGTGGTATTATTTGTGGTTGTTGTTGTGGCTGTGGTTGTGGTTGTGGCTGTGGTTGTGGTATTATTTGTGGCTGTGGTTTTGGTTGTGGTATTTGTTGTGGTTGTGATATTATTTGTGGTTGTTGTTGAGGTATTTGTTGTTGTTGTGGTTGTGGTTGTAGTATATGTTGTGGTTGTGGTATTATTAGTGGTTGTTGTTGTGGCTGTGGTTGTGGTATTTGTTGTGGTTGTAGTTGTGGTTGTGGTTGTGGCTGTGGTTGTGGCTGTAGTTGTGGTTGTGGTATTATTTGTGGTTGTTGTGGCTGTGGTTGTGGTATTTGTTGTGGTTGTAGTTGTGGTTGTGGTTGTGGCTGTGGTTGTAGTATTATTTGTGGTTGTGGTATTATTTGTGGTTGTGGTTGTGGTATTTGTTGTGGTTGTGGTGTTATTTGTGGTTGTTGTTGTGGCTGTAGTTGTGGTTGTGGTATTTCTTGTGGTTGTGGCTGTGGTTGTGGTTGTGGTATTTGTTGTGTTTGTGGTAATATTTGTGGTTGTTGTTGTGGCTGTGGTTGTGGTTGTGGCTGTGGTTGTGGCTGTGGTTGTGGTATAATTTGTGGCTGTGGTTGTGGTTGTGGTATTTGTTGTGGTTGTGATATTATTTGTGGTTGTTGTTTTGGTATTTGTTGTGGTTATGGCTGTGGTTGTGGTTGTAGTATATGTTGTGGTTGTGGTATTATTAGTTATTGTTGTTGTGGCTGTGGTTGTGGTATTATTTGTGGTATTTGTTGTGGTTGTGGCTGTGGTTGTGGTTGTGGTATTTGTTGTGGTTGTGGTATTATTTGTGGTTGTTGTTGTGGTTGTGGTTGTAGTTGTATATATATTTTACATTGTATTTATTGTTATTCATTTATCAGTTTATTTACACGCCTTATTTTCTCCCGGCTATAGCTTTCTACAGGGATTCTCTCCTCTGGAGAACTTTGGTTCCCTATTCGTCACCCATATCAGAGCACGTCTCCTATGGGCCGAAACAGTAGTTGTAGTATATGTTGTGGTTGTTATAATATTTGTGGTTGTTGTTGGGGCTGTGGTTGTGGTATTATTTGTGTTTGTTGTTGTGGCTGTGGTATTTGTTGTGGTTGTAGCTGTGGTTGTGGTTGTGGTATTTGTTGTGGTTGTGGTTGTGGTATTTGTTGTGGTTGTGGCTGTGGTTGTGGTTGTGGTATTATTTGTGGTTGTTGTTGTGGCTGTGGTTGTGGTTGTGGTATTATTTGTCGTTGTTGTTGTGGTATTTGTTGTGGTTGTGGTATTATTTGTGGTTGTGGCTGTGGTTGTGGTTGTGGTATTTGTTGTGTTTGTGGTATTATTTGTGGTTGTTGTTGTGGCTGTGGTTGTGGTTGTGGTATTATTTGTTGTTGTTGTTGTGGTTGTGGCTGTGGCTGTGGTTTAGGTTGTGGTTGTGGTATTATTTTGTGCTGTGGTTGTGGTTGTGGTATTTGTTGTGGTTGTGGTTGTGGTTGTTGCTGTGGTTGTGGTTGTTGTTGTGGTTGTGGTAGTGGTATTATTTGTGGTTGTGGCTGTGGTTGTGGTATGATTTTTATGATTTATTGACGCTTATAGAAATCACCCCATTGTTAGTTAAGTGCAAAGTTATCTTTCTTCTTCAACCAATTTCTAGTCCATATTTGCCTCTTCTTCCGTTTCTCCTTCCTATCTATCTTCATGTATCACGCCAATCTGCTAAAGCTTTATGTTTCGTTACTACAGGCATAACTGGTCGTGTACACTAAAAAATCACAGTATAGTTGTTGTGGCTGTGGTTGTGGTATTATATGTGGTTGTTGTTGTGGCTGTGGTATTTGTTGTGGTTGTGGCTGTGGTTGTGGTTGTGGTATTTGTTGTGTGGTTGTGGTATTATTTGTGGTTGTTGTTGTGGCAGTAGTTGTGGTTGTGGTATTATTTGTGGTTGTTGTTGTGGTTGTGGTTGTGGTATAATTTGTTGTTGTTGTTGTGGTTGTGGCTGTGGCTGTGGTTTAGGTTGTGGTTGTGGTATTATTTGTTGTTGTTGCTGTGGCTGTGGTATAGGTTGTGGTTGTGGTATTGTTTGTGGTTGTGGCTGTGGTTGTGGATGTGGTATTTGTTGTGTGGTTGTGTTATTATTTGTGGTTGTTGTTGTGGCAGTAGTTGTGGTTGTGGTATTATTTGTGGTTGTTGTTGTGGCTGTGGTTGTGGTTGTGGTATTATTTGTTGTTGTTGTTGTGGTTGTGGCTGTGGTTTAGGTTGTGGTTGTGGTATTATTTGTTGTTGTTGCTGTGGTTGTGGCTGTGGCTGTGGTTTAGGTTGTGGTTGTGGTTGTGGCTGTGGTTGTGGATGTGGTATTTGTTGTGGTTGTGGTATTATTTGTGGTTGTTGTGGCTGTGGTTGTGGTTGTGGCTGTGGTTGTGGTTGTGGCTGTGGTATTATTTGTGGTTGTTGTTGTGGTATTTGTTGTGGTATTATTTGTTGTTGTTGTTGTGGTTGTGGCTGTGGTTTAGGTTGTGGTTGTGGTATTATTTGTTGTTGTTGTTGTGGTTGTGGCTGTGGCTGTGGTATAGGTTGTGGTTGTGGTATTATTTGTGGTTGTGGCTGTGGTTGTGGATGTGGTATTTGTTGTGTGGTTGTGGTATTATTTGTGGTTGTTGTTGTGGCAGTAGTTGTGGTTGTGGTATTATTTGTGGTTGTTGTTGTGGCTGTGGTTGTGGTTGTGGTATTATTTGTTGTTGTTGTTGTGGTTGTGGCTGTGGTTTAGGTTGTAGTTGTGGTATTATTTGTTGTTGTTGCTGTGGTTGTGGCTGTGGCTGTGGTTTAGGTTGTGGTTGTGGTATTATTTGTGGTTGTGGCTGTGGTTGTGGATGTGGTATTTGTTGTGGTTGTGGTATTATTTGTGGTTGTTGTGGCTGTGGTTGTGGTTGTGGCTGTGGTTGTGGTTGTGGCTGTGGTATTATTTGTGGTTGTTGTTGTGGTATTTGTTGTGGTTGTGGTATTATTTGTGGTTGTTTTTGTGGCTGTGGTTGTGGTAGTGGTATTATTTGTGGTTGTTGTTGTGGCTGTGGTTGTGGTAGTGGTATTATTTGTGGTTGTTGTGGCTGTGGTTGTGGTATTTGTTGTAGTTGTGGTATTATTTGTGGTTGTGGTTGTGGCTGTGGTTGTGGCTGTGGTTGTTGTTGTGGTTGTGGTATTATTTGTGGTTGTGGCTGTGGTTGTGGTTGTGGTATTATTTTGTGCTGTGGTTGTGGTTGTGGTATTTGTTGTGGTTGTGGTTGTGGTTGTTGCTGTGGTTGTGGTTGTTGTTGTGGTTGTGGTAGTGGTATTATTTGTGGTTGTGGCTGTAGTTGTGGTTGTGGTATTATTTGTGGTTGTTGTGGCTGTGGTTGTGGTATTTGTTGTGGTTGTAGTTGTGGTTGTGGTTGTGGCTGTGGTTGTAGTATTATTTGTGGTTGTGGTATTATTTGTGGTTGTGGTTGTGGTATTTGTTGTGGTTGTGGTGTTATTTGTGGTTGTTGTTGTGGCTGTAGTTGTGGTTGTGGTATTTCTTGTGGTTGTGGCTGTGGTTGTGGTTGTGGTATTTGTTGTGTTTGTGGTAATATTTGTGGTTGTTGTTGTGGCTGTGGTTGTGGTTGTGGCTGTGGTTGTGGCTGTGGTTGTGGTATAATTTGTGGCTGTGGTTGTGGTTGTGGTATTTGTTGTGGTTGTGATATTATTTGTGGTTGTTGTTTTGGTATTTGTTGTGGTTATGGCTGTGGTTGTGGTTGTAGTATATGTTGTGGTTGTGGTATTATTAGTTATTGTTGTTGTGGCTGTGGTTGTGGTATTATTTGTGGTATTTGTTGTGGTTGTGGCTGTGGTTGTGGTTGTGGTATTTGTTGTGGTTGTGGTATTATTTGTGGTTATTGTTGTGGTTGTGGTTGTAGTTGTATATATATTTTACATTGTATTTATTGTTATTCATTTATCAGTTTATTTACACGCCTTATTTTCTCCCGGCTATAGCTTTCTACAGGGATTCTCTCCTCTGGAGAACTTTGGTTCCCTATTCGTCACCCATATCAGAGCACGTCTCCTATGGGCCGAAACAGTAGTTGTAGTATATGTTGTGGTTGTTATAATATTTGTGGTTGTTGTTGGGGCTGTGGTTGTGGTATTATTTGTGTTTGTTGTTGTGGCTGTGGTATTTGTTGTGGTTGTAGCTGTGGTTGTGGTTGTGGTATTTGTTGTGGTTGTGGTATTTGTTGTGGTTGTGGCTGTGGTTGTGGTTGTGGTATTATTTGTGGTTGTTGTTGTGGCTGTGGTTGTGGTTGTGGTATTATTTGTCGTTGTTGTTGTGGTATTTGTTGTGGTTGTGGTATTATTTGTGGTTGTGGCTGTGGTTGTGGTTGTGGTATTTGTTGTGTTTGTGGTATTATTTGTGGTTGTTGTTGTGGCTGTGGTTGTGGTTGTGGTATTATTTGTTGTTGTTGTTGTGGTTGTGGCTGTGGCTGTGGTTTAGGTTGTGGTTGTGGTATTATTTTGTGCTGTGGTTGTGGTTGTGGTATTTGTTGTGGTTGTGGTTGTGGTTGTTGCTGTGGTTGTGGTTGTTGTTGTGGTTGTGGTAGTGGTATTATTTGTGGTTGTGGCTGTGGTTGTGGTATGATTTTTATGATTTATTGACGCTTATAGAAATCACCCCATTGTTTGTTAAGTGCAAAGTTGTGCAAAGTTGTGGTTGTGGCTGTGGTTGTGGATGTGGTATTTGTTGTGGTTGTGGTATTATTTGTGGTTGTTGTGGCTGTGGTTGTGGTTGTGGCTGTGGTTGTGGTTGTGGCTGTGGTATTATTTGTGGTTGTTGTTGTGGTATTTGTTGTGGTATTATTTGTTGTTGTTGTTGTGGTTGTGGCTGTGGTTTAGGTTGTGGTTGTGGTATTATTTGTTGTTGTTGTTGTGGTTGTGGCTGTGGCTGTGGTATAGGTTGTGGTTGTGGTATTATTTGTGGTTGTGGCTGTGGTTGTGGATGTGGTATTTGTTGTGTGGTTGTGGTATTATTTGTGGTTGTTGTTGTGGCAGTAGTTGTGGTTGTGGTATTATTTGTGGTTGTTGTTGTGGCTGTGGTTGTGGTTGTGGTATTATTTGTTGTTGTTGTTGTGGTTGTGGCTGTGGTTTAGGTTGTAGTTGTGGTATTATTTGTTGTTGTTGCTGTGGTTGTGGCTGTGGCTGTGGTTTAGGTTGTGGTTGTGGTATTATTTGTGGTTGTGGCTGTGGTTGTGGATGTGGTATTTGTTGTGGTTGTGGTATTATTTGTGGTTGTTGTGGCTGTGGTTGTGGTTGTGGCTGTGGTTGTGGTTGTGGCTGTGGTATTATTTGTGGTTGTTGTTGTGGTATTTGTTGTGGTTGTGGTATTATTTGTGGTTGTTTTTGTGGCTGTGGTTGTGGTAGTGGTATTATTTGTGGTTGTTGTTGTGGCTGTGGTTGTGGTAGTGGTATTATTTGTGGTTGTTGTGGCTGTGGTTGTGGTATTTGTTGTAGTTGTGGTATTATTTGTGGTTGTGGCTGTGGTTGTGGCTGTGGTTGTTGTTGTGGTTGTGGTATTATTTGTGGTTGTGGTTGTGGTATTATTTTGTGCTGTGGTTGTGGTATTTGTTGTGGTTGTGGTTGTGGTTGTTGCTGTGGTTGTGGTTGTTGTTGTGGTTGTGGTAGTGGTATTATTTGTGGTTGTGGCTGTGGTTGTGGTATGATTTTTATGATTTATTGACGCTTATAGGAATCACCCCATTGTTTGTTAAGTGCAAAGTTATCTTTCTTCTTCAACCAATTTCTAGTCCATATTTGCCTCTTCTTCCGTTTCTCCTTCCTATCTATCTTCATGTATCACGCCAATCTGCTAAAGCTTTATGTTTCGTTACTACAGGCATAACTGGTCGTGTACACTAAAAAATCACAGTATAGTAGTTGTGGCTGTGGTTGTGGTATTATATGTGGTTGTTGTTTGGGCTGTGGTATTTGTTGTGGTTGTGGCTGTGGTTGTGGTATTTGTTGTGGTTGTGGTATTATTTGTGGTTGTTGTTGTGGCTGTAGTTGTGGTTGTGGTATTATTTGTGGTTGTTGTTGTGGCTGTGGTTGTGGTTGTAGTTGTTTAGGCTTCGCCTATTTTTTTGCATGTTCAACTTTCATAACTTTTTGTTTGCATGTTTAATTATTACTATTTATCTTATAACTTATTTAACATACCTTGTAAATATTACTTAAAACTAGCTTTACACACATTATTAAACACTGTACACAACACTTCGCACACAATCTGCAGGCCGAGGGAAAAGATATGTTTATCTGGAGCTCGATTCGCCGTTCGCCGTGTTTTCATATGATAACAAAACAAGAAACGGGAAGGTTGCAAATAGGTTTACTCCAGCACGCAATCCATCCTCGGTCCACCAGGCATAATCCCCACCACACCGCTTCAATCAGGGCTCAGCAACCCTAGCGGCTCTCAAGCGCTCGGTTTCAGCGCCGATTTAGCCGATTTAGCTAAGGCAGACCAGCAAAAACCTACCCAGGGGGTTACCATAAAAATGCCGGCAGCGTGAGTAATTCCAGTTAGCTATTTTATCATTTATATATTAGTTTATTATTAATTTGGCCATATCAAGCAACCTGCCCTCGCAGAATTTACGGAGCTAGACGTGCAGCACGGATTTCTACCGTTTTAGCCTTATCTGAGTGGAGTTTCGGCGTCACGGAGTTACGGCACCGTGCCCAGGCCCGTTTTCGAGACAGTGGACTCTCTGCCTTCTTCAACTCGGCTCATTTCACTAAACTACTTCACCATTTAGTTTAAGTTTAAGTAGTGGTGTAGCGACCTGGCCCGTCGCTCACTTTTTACAGCTATTGTTTGTTACCATTTATCATTAGTTACCTCCGTGTTGTGCGTCTGCTTTAATTATTTGTTTTAACTAATTATTATCTTACCTAGGTCCCTTGTTCCTGACTGGCGAAGTCCTGTTGCCTTTTGTTTATGTACGTGTCCAGCCAGCCAAGGTAAGTCCCGTCCCTAACTTATTAGCTAACCCCCTCTTATCCGCTTACTAACCGTTTGTGCTTGTCTTTTACTAACTGCCTTTTATTTATTTATTAATTAGTTTATTATTATATTGTTAAAGCTTATTGTTGATTATACAGATTGTTATTGTTACACATATATATATATTTATTCATTGTTAAAATTTATCATACATATATATATATTAATTATTTAATCTTAACATATTTGCCATTAACAATTGCCTGCCTGCTTACTTCAATTATATATATTTTACATTGTATTTATTGTTATTCATTTATCAGTTTATTTACACGCCTTATTTTCTCCCGGCTATAGCTTTCTACAGGGATTCTCTCCTCTGGAGAACTTTGGTTCCCTATTCGTCACCCATATCAGAGCACGTCTCCTATGGGCCGAAACAGTAGTTGTAGTATATGTTGTGGTTGTTATAATATTTGTGGTTGTTGTTGCGGCTGTGGTTGTGGTATTATTTGTGTTTGTTGTTGTGGCTGTGGTATTTGTTGTGGTTGTAGCTGTGGTTGTGGTTGTGGTATTTGTTGTGGTTGTGGTTGTGGTATTTGTTGTGGTTGTGGCTGTGGTTGTGGTTGTGGTATTATTTGTGGTTGTTGTTGTGGCTGTGGTTGTGGTTGTGGTATTATTTGTCGTTGTTGTTGTGGTATTTGTTGTGGTTGTGGTATTATTTGTGGTTGTGGCTGTGGTTGTGGTTGTGGTATTTGTTGTGTTTGTGGTATTATTTGTGGTTGTTGTTGTGGCTGTGGTTGTGGTTGTGGTATTATTTGTTGTTGTTGTTGTGGTTGTGGCTGTGGCTGTGGTTTAGGTTGTGGTTGTGGTATTATTTTGTGCTGTGGTTGTGGTTGTGGTATTTGTTGTGGTTGTGGTTGTGGTTGTTGCTGTGGTTGTGGTTGTTGTTGTGGTTGTGGTAGTGGTATTATTTGTGGTTGTGGCTGTGGTTGTGGTATGATTTTTATGATTTATTGACGCTTATAGAAATCACCCCATTGTTTGTTAAGTGCAAAGTTGTGCAAAGTTGTGGTTGTGGCTGTGGTTGTGGATGTGGTATTTGTTGTGGTTGTGGTATTATTTGTGGTTGTTGTGGCTGTGGTTGTGGTTGTGGCTGTGGTTGTGGTTGTGGCTGTGGTATTATTTGTGGTTGTTGTTGTGGTATTTGTTGTGGTATTATTTGTTGTTGTTGTTGTGGTTGTGGCTGTGGTTTAGGTTGTGGTTGTGGTATTATTTGTTGTTGTTGTTGTGGTTGTGGCTGTGGCTGTGGTATAGGTTGTGGTTGTGGTATTATTTGTGGTTGTGGCTGTGGTTGTGGATGTGGTATTTGTTGTGTGGTTGTGGTATTATTTGTGGTTGTTGTTGTGGCAGTAGTTGTGGTTGTGGTATTATTTGTGGTTGTTGTTGTGGCTGTGGTTGTGGTTGTGGTATTATTTGTTGTTGTTGTTGTGGTTGTGGCTGTGGTTTAGGTTGTAGTTGTGGTATTATTTGTTGTTGTTGCTGTGGTTGTGGCTGTGGCTGTGGTTTAGGTTGTGGTTGTGGTATTATTTGTGGTTGTGGCTGTGGTTGTGGATGTGGTATTTGTTGTGGTTGTGGTATTATTTGTGGTTGTTGTGGCTGTGGTTGTGGTTGTGGCTGTGGTATTATTTGTGGTTGTTGTTGTGGTATTTGTTGTGGTTGTGGTATTATTTGTGGTTGTTTTTGTGGCTGTGGTTGTGGTAGTGGTATTATTTGTGGTTGTTGTTGTGGCTGTGGTTGTGGTAGTGGTATTATTTGTGGTTGTTGTGGCTGTGGTTGTGGTATTTGTTGTAGTTGTGGTATTATTTGTGGTTGTGGTTGTGGCTGTGGTTGTGGCTGTGGTTGTTGTTGTGGTTGTGGTATTATTTGTGGTTGTGGTTGTGGTATTATTTTGTGCTGTGGTTGTGGTTGTGGTATTTGTTGTGGTTGTGGTTGTGGTTGTTGCTGTGGTTGTGGTTGTTGTTGTGGTTGTGGTAGTGGTATTATTTGTGGTTGTGGCTGTGGTTGTGGTATGATTTTTATGATTTATTGACGCTTATAGGAATCACCCCATTGTTTGTTAAGTGCAAAGTTATCTTTCTTCTTCAACCAATTTCTAGTCCATATTTGCCTCTTCTTCCGTTTCTCCTTCCTATCTATCTTCATGTATCACGCCAATCTGCTAAAGCTTTATGTTTCGTTACTACAGGCATAACTGGTCGTGTACACTAAAAAATCACAGTATAGTAGTTGTGGCTGTGGTTGTGGTATTATATGTGGTTGTTGTTTGGGCTGTGGTATTTGTTGTGGTTGTGGCTGTGGTTGTGGTATTTGTTGTGGTTGTGGTATTATTTGTGGTTGTTGTTGTGGCTGTAGTTGTGGTTGTGGTATTATTTGTGGTTGTTGTTGTGGCTGTGGTTGTGGTTGTAGTTGTTTAGGCTTCGCCTATTTTTTTGCATGTTCAACTTTCATAACCTTTTGTTTGCATGTTTAATTATTACTATTTATCTTATAACTTATTTAACATACCTTGTAAATATTACTTAAAACTAGCTTTACACACATTATTAAACACTGTACACAACACTTCGCACACAATCTGCAGGCCGAGGGAAAAGATATGTTTATCTGGAGCTCGATTCGCCGTTCGCCGTGTTTTCATATGATAACAAAACAAGAAACGGGAAGGTTGCAAATAGGTTTACTCCAGCACGCAATCCATCCTCGGTCCACCAGGCATAATCCCCACCACACCGCTTCAATCAGGGCTCAGCAACCCTAGCGGCTCTCAAGCGCTCGGTTTCAGCGCCGATTTAGCCGATTTAGCTAAGGCAGACCAGCAAAAACCTACCCAGGGGGTTACCATAAAAATGCCGGCAGCGTGAGTAATTCCAGTTAGCTATTTTATCATTTATATATTAGTTTATTATTAATTTGGCCATATCAAGCAACCTGCCCTCGCAGAATTTACGGAGCTAGACGTGCAGCACGGATTTCTACCGTTTTAGCCTTATCTGAGTGGAGTTTCGGCGTCACGGAGTTACGGCACCGTGCCCAGGCCCGTTTTCGAGACAGTGGACTCTCTGCCTTCTTCAACTCGGCTCATTTCACTAAACTACTTCACCATTTAGTTTAAGTTTAAGTAGTGGTGTAGCGACCTGGCCCGTCGCTCACTTTTTACAGCTATTGTTTGTTACCATTTATCATTAGTTACCTCCGTGTTGTGCGTCTGCTTTAATTATTTGTTTTAACTAATTATTATCTTACCTAGGTCCCTTGTTCCTGACTGGCGAAGTCCTGTTGCCTTTTGTTTATGTACGTGTCCAGCCAGCCAAGGTAAGTCCCGTCCCTAACTTATTAGCTAACCCCCTCTTATCCGCTTACTAACCGTTTGTGCTTGTCTTTTACTAACTGCCTTTTATTTATTTATTAATTAGTTTATTATTATATTGTTAAAGCTTATTGTTGATTATACAGATTGTTATTGTTACACATATATATATATTTATTCATTGTTAAAATTTATCATACATATATATATATTAATTATTTAATCTTAACATATTTGCCATTAACAATTGCCTGCCTGCTTACTTCAATTATATATATTTTACATTGTATTTATTGTTATTCATTTATCAGTTTATTTACACGCCTTATTTTCTCCCGGCTATAGCTTTCTACAGGGATTCTCTCCTCTGGAGAACTTTGGTTCCCTATTCGTCACCCATATCAGAGCACGTCTCCTATGGGCCGAAACAGTAGTTGTAGTATATGTTGTGGTTGTTATAATATTTGTGGTTGTTGTTGCGGCTGTGGTTGTGGTATTATTTGTGTTTGTTGTTGTGGCTGTGGTATTTGTTGTGGTTGTAGCTGTGGTTGTGGTTGTGGTATTTGTTGTGGTTGTGGTATTTGTTGTGGTTGTGGCTGTGGTTGTGGTTGTGGTATTATTTGTGGTTGTTGTTGTGGCTGTGGTTGTGGTTGTGGTATTATTTGTCGTTGTTGTTGTGGTATTTGTTGTGGTTGTGGTATTATTTGTGGTTGTGGCTGTGGTTGTGGTTGTGGTTGTGGTATTTGTTGTGTTTGTGGTATTATTTGTGGTTGTTGTTGTGGCTGTGGTTGTGGTTGTGGTATTATTTGTTGTTGTTGTTGTGGTTGTGGCTGTGGCTGTGGTTTAGGTTGTGGTTGTGGTATTATTTTGTGCTGTGGTTGTGGTTGTGGTATTTGTTGTGGTTGTGGTTGTGGTTGTTGCTGTGGTTGTGGTTGTTGTTGTGGTTGTGGTAGTGGTATTATTTGTGGTTGTGGCTGTGGTTGTGGTATGATTTTTATGATTTATTGACGCTTATAGAAATCACCCCATTGTTTGTTAAGTGCAAAGTTATCTTTCTTCTTCAACCAATTTCTAGTCCATATTTGCCTCTTCTTCCGTTTCTCCTTCCTATCTATCTTCATGTATCACGCCAATCTGCTAAAGCTTTATGTTTCGTTACTACAGGCATAACTGGTCGTGTACACTAAAAAATCACAGTATAGTTGTTGTGGCTGTGGTTGTGGTATTATATGTGGTTGTTGTTGTGGCTGTGGTATTTGTTGTGGTTGTGGCTGTGGTTGTGGTTGTGGTATTTGTTGTGTGGTTGTGGTATTATTTGTGGTTGTTGTTGTGGCAGTAGTTGTGGTTGTGGTATTATTTGTGGTTGTTGTTGTGGTTGTGGTATAATTTGTTGTTGTTGTTGTGGTTGTGGCTGTGGCTGTGGTTTAGGTTGTGGTTGTGGTATTATTTGTTGTTGTTGCTGTGGCTGTGGTATAGGTTGTGGTTGTGGTATTATTTGTGGCTGTGGTTGTGGATGTGGAATTTGTTGTGTGGTTGTGGTATTATTTGTGTTATAGGAATCACCCCATTGTTTGTTAAGTGCAAAGTTATCTTTCTTCTTCAACCAATTTCTAGTCCATATTTGCCTCTTCTTCCGTTTCTCCTTCCTATCTATCTTCATGTATCACGCCAATCTGCTAAAGCTTTATGTTTCGTTACTACAGGCATAACTGGTCGTGTACACTAAAAAATCACAGTATAGTTGTTGTGGCTGTGGTTGTGGTATTATATGTGGTTGTTGTTGTGGCTGTGGTATTTGTTGTGGTTGTGGTTGTGGTTGTGGTATTTGTTGTGTGGTTGTGGTATTATTTGTGGTTGTTGTTGTGGTTGTGGTATTATTTGTGGTTGTTGTTGTGGCTGTGGTTGTGGTTGTGGTATTATTTGTGGTTGTTGTTGTGGTTGTGGTATAATTTGTTGTTGTTGTTGTGGTTGTGGCTGTGGCTGTGGTTTAGGTTGTGGTTGTGGTATTATTTGTTGTTGTTGCTGTGGCTGTGGTATAGGTTGTGGTTGTGGTATTATTTGTGGCTGTGGTTGTGGATGTGGAATTTGTTGTGTGGTTGTGGTATTATTTGTGGTTGTTGTTGTGGCAGTAGTTGTGGTTGTGGTATTATTTGTGGTTGTTGTTGTGGCTGTGGTTGTGGTATTATTTGTTGTTGTTGTTGTGGTTGTGGCTGTGGTTTAGGTTGTGGTTGTGGTATTATTTGTTGTTGTTGCTGTGGTTGTGGCTGTGGCTGTGGTTTAGGTTGTGGTTGTGGTATTATTTGTGGTTGTGGCTGTGGTTGTGGATGTGGTATTTGTTGTGGTTGTGGTATTATTTGTGGTTGTTGTGGCTGTGGTTGTGGTTGTGGCTGTGGTTGTGGTTGTGGCTGTGGTTGTGGTTGTGGCTGTGGTATTATTTGTGGTTGTTGTGGTATTATTTGTTGTTGTTGTTGTGGTTGTGGCTGTGGTTTAGGTTGTGGTTGTGGTATTATTTGTTGTTGTTGTTGTGGTTGTGGCTGTGGTATAGGTTGTGGTTGTGGTATTATTTGTGGTTGTGGCTGTGGTTGTTGATGTGGTATTTGTTGTGTGGTTGTGGTATTATTTGTGGTTGTTGTTGTGGCAGTAGTTGTGGTTGTGGTATTATTTGTGGTTGTTGTTGTGGCTGTGGTTGTGGTTGTGGTATTATTTGTTGTTGTGGTTGTGGCTGTGGTTTAGGTTGTGGTTGTGGTATTATTTGTTGTTGTTGCTGTGGTTGTGGCTGTGGCTGTGGTTTAGGTTGTGGTTGTGGTATTATTTGTGGTTGTGGCTGTGGTTGTGGATGTGGTATTTGTTGTGGTTGTGGTATTATTTGTGGTTGTTGTGGCTGTGGTTGTGGTTGTGGCTGTGGTATTATTTGTGGTTGTTGTTGTGGTATTTGTTGTGGTTGTGGTATTATTTGTGGTTGTTTTTGTGGCTGTGGTTGTGGTAGTGGTATTATTTGTGGTTGTTGTTGTGGCTGTGGTTGTGGTAGTGGTATTATTTGTGGTTGTTGTGGCTGTGGTTGTGGTATTTGTTGTAATTGTGGTATTATTTGTGGTTGTGGTTGTGGTTGTGGCTGTGGTTGTTGTTGTGGTTTAGGTATTATTTGTGGTTGTGGCTGTGGTTGTGGTTGTGGTATTATTTTGTGCTGTGGTTGTGGTTGTGGTATTTGCTGTGGTTGTGGTTGTTGTTGTGGTTGTGGTAGTGGTATTATTTGTGGTTGTGGCTGTGGTTGTGGTATGATTTTTATGATTTATTGACGCTTATAGGAATCACCCCATTGTTTGTTAAGTGCAAAGTTATCTTTCTTCTTCAACCAATTTCTAGTCCATATTTGCCTCTTCTTCCGTTTCTCCTTCCTATCTATCTTCATGTATCACGCCAATCTGCTAAAGCTTTATGTTTCGTTACTACAGGCATAACTGGTCGTGTACACTAAAAAATCACAGTATAGTTGTTGTGGCTGTGGTTGTGGTATTATATGTGGTTGTTGTTGTGGCTGTGGTATTTGTTGTGGTTGTGGCTGTGGTTGTGGTTGTGGTATTTGTTGTGTGGTTGTGGTATTATTTGTGGTTGTTGTTGTGGTTGTGGTATTATTTGTGGTTGTTGTTGTGGCTGTGGTTGTGGTTGTGGTATTATTTGTTGTTGTTGTTGTGGTTGTGGCTGTGGTTTAGGTTGTGGTTGTGGTATTATTTGTTGTTGTTGTTGTGGTTGTGGCTGTGGCTGTGTTATAGGTTGTGGTTGTGGTATTATTTGTGGTTGTGGCTGTGGTTGTGGATGTGGTATTTGTTGTGGTTGTGGTATTATTTGTGGTTGTTGTTGTGACTGTAGTTGTAGTTGTGGTATTATTTGTGGTTGTTGTGGCTGTGGTTGTGGTTGTGGCTGTGGTTGTGGTTGTGGCTGTGGTATTATTTGTGGTTGTTGTTGTGGTATTTGTTGTGGTTGTGGTATTATTTGTGGTTGTTGTTGTGGCTGTGGTTGTGGTAGTGGTATTATTTGTGGTTGTTGTTGTGGCTGTGGTTGTGGTAGTGGTATTATTTGTGGTTGTTGTGGCTGTGGTTGTGGCTGTGGTTGTGGTATTTGTTGTAGTTGTGGTATTATTTGTGGTTGTGGTTGTGGCTGTGATTGTGGCTGTGGTTGTTGTTGTGGTTGTGGTATTATTTGTGGTTGTGGCTGTGGTTGTGGTTGTGGTATTATTTTGTGTTGTGGTTGTGGTTGTGGTATTTGTTGTGGTTGTGGTTGTGGTTGTTGCTGTGGTTGTGGTTGTTGTTGTGGTTGTGGTAGTGGTATTATTTGTGGTTGTGGCTGTGGTTGTGGTATGATTTTTGGTTGTGGTTTTGTTTATGGTATTTGTTGTGGTTGTGGTTGTGGTATTATTTGTGGTTGTTGTTGTGGCTGTAGTTGTTGCTGTGGTTGTGGTTGTTGTTGTGGTTGTGGTTGTGGTATTATTTGTGGTTGTTGTTGTGGCTGTGGTTGTGGTTGTGGTTGTGCCTGTGGTTGTGGTTGTGCCTGTGGTTGTGGTATTTGTTGTGGTTGTGGTATTATTTGTGGTTGTGGTGGTGGTTGTGGCTGTGGTTGTGGCTGTGGTTGTTGTTGTGGTTTAGGTATTATTTGTGGTTGTGGCTGTGGTTGTGGTTGTGGTATTATTTTGTGCTGTGGTTGTGGTTGTGGTATTTGCTGTGGTTGTGGTTGTTGTTGTGGTTGTGGTAGTGGTATTATTTGTGGTTGTGGCTGTGGTTGTGGTATGATTTTTATGATTTATTGACGCTTATAGGAATCACCCCATTGTTTGTTAAGTGCAAAGTTATCTTTCTTCTTCAACCAATTTCTAGTCCATATTTGCCTCTTCTTCCGTTTCTCCTTCCTATCTATCTTCATGTATCACGCCAATCTGCTAAAGCTTTATGTTTCGTTACTACAGGCATAACTGGTCGTGTACACTAAAAAATCACAGTATAGTTGTTGTGGCTGTGGTTGTGGTATTATATGTGGTTGTTGTTGTGGCTGTGGTATTTGTTGTGGTTGTGGTTGTGGTTGTGGTATTTGTTGTGTGGTTGTGGTATTATTTGTGGTTGTTGTTGTGGTTGTGGTATTATTTGTGGTTGTTGTTGTGGCTGTGGTTGTGGTTGTGGTATTATTTGTTGTTGTTGTTGTGGTTGTGGCTGTGGTTTAGGTTGTGGTTGTGGTATTATTTGTTGTTGTTGTTGTGGTTGTGGCTGTGGTATAGGTTGTGGTTGTGGTATTATTTGTGGTTGTGGCTGTGGTTGTGGATGTGGTATTTGTTGTGGTTGTGGTATTATTTGTGGTTGTTGTTGTGACTGTAGTTGTAGTTGTGGTATTATTTGTGGTTGTTGTGGCTGTGGTTGTGGTTGTGGCTGTGGTTGTGGTTGTGGCTGTGGTATTATTTGTGGTTGTTGTTGTGGTATTTGTTGTGGTTGTGGTATTATTTGTGGTTGTTGTTGTGGCTGTGGTTGTGGTAGTGGTATTATTTGTGGTTGTTGTTGTGGCTGTGGTTGTGGTAGTGGTATTATTTGTGGTTGTTGTGGCTGTGGTTGTGGCTGTGGTTGTGGTATTTGTTGTAGTTGTGGTATTATTTGTGGTTGTGGTTGTGGCTGTGATTGTGGCTGTGGTTGTTGTTGTGGTTGTGGTATTATTTGTGGTTGTGGTTGTGGTATTATTTTGTGTTGTGGTTGTGGTTGTGGTATTTGTTGTGGTTGTGGTTGTGGTTGTTGCTGTGGTTGTGGTTGTTGTTGTGGTTGTGGTAGTGGTATTATTTGTGGTTGTGGCTGTGGTTGTGGTATGATTTTTGGTTGTGGTTTTGTTTATGGTATTTGTTGTGGTTGTGGTTGTGGTATTATTTGTGGTTGTTGTTGTGGCTGTAGTTGTGGTTGTGGTATTATTTGTTGTTGTGGTTGTGGTTGTGGTATTATTTGTGGTTGTTGTTGTGGCTGTGGTTGTGGTTGTGGTTGTGCCTGTGGTTGTGGTTGTGCCTGTGGTTGTGGTATTTGTTGTGGTTGTGGTATTATTTGTGGTTGTGGTGGTGGTTGTGGTTGTGTTTGTTGTTGTGGTTGTGCTATTTGTAATTGATTTGGTATTTGTTGTAGTTGTGGTGATAGTTGTGTGATGGTTGTGGTTGTGGTATAATTTGTGGTTGTGGTGATGGTAGTAGTTGTGGTTGTGGTTGTAGTGATGGTTGGTGTTGTGGTGTGGTTGTCGTGATGGTTGTGGTTGTGCTGATGGTTGAGGGCCTAGGACAGGTCCTAGGACCTATAGGTCTTAGGTCCTAGAGTTAAATAAGTAGTCGAACTCAATAAGACTTAAAGTATATTTTCATAGACTAAATACAAAAGAATTACAAATAGGATCTTATTACTATATTACGTCGAAGTCTGGCTACTCAAGTGTGTCTCCTTGTTGCAGGGTAGGTCCTTTTATATGGCTTAGGGTCAAGATAGTGAAGATAGCTCGGTCACATATTGATAGATGATTCACATATCGCATATCTTTGTGTGAGTCTCTCACGCTATAGACAGTGTGACACATGTAGATATGACTATGTGACTCATAGATATAACTCCTCCCTTCTTAAGTGTGAAGTGACCTCACGAACAGCAAAGAGGTGGAGATAAAACTGCGAGCAGTGGTGAAGGTGCAGGATCAGGTGCTTTTAAAAGAAGCGGTGATGTCGTGTAGTTTCTTTTCCTGTTCATTGGTTTCTCTGAACTTCTCTGTTTATGTCGGAACAACTTGGACATTTTATCTAGAAATATCTTTTAGTTTACTAAATTATTTTACAATAAAATTTGACGACTAATTATACAATTATTTCTTATGATAACATACTTTTAATCTAAATCTAAATAAATTATATTAAATAATTCTAATACATTAAAATTTCTAAATTAAAGTATTCATATGCATTAAAAGATTGTTAAAACGTAAATAGTGTGTCTTCTTTAACTTTAATAAATTCAAATAGAAAAAAAAGAAAATAAATAAACTAGAGTATAACGTTATAAAATTATGAACGTTATAGTTTACTAAATTATTTTACAATAAAATTTGACGGAAACTAATTATACAATTATTTCTGATGATAACATACTTTTAATCTAAATATAAATAAATGATATTCAACAATTGTAACAAATTAAAATTTCATAAATTATTTCTTCAAATTATTTATAAGCATTGAGAGATCATTTAAACGTAAAGGGTGTGTATTCTTTTACTCTAATAAATTAAAAAATAAAAATAAAATAAAAACAATTAAACTTAGAATATAAAAGTATGAACTTATACTTGAAATTATCATAATATTTTTATTTTTACTGGTTTGACGCATTAGTTGAAACAATTTATATTTTCCTACAAAATTTATTTCTTAACAATGGGTTACTATCCTTATATACTAGTTATCCTTATATATTAGTTTGGCAGGATAAGCTAATAATAATAAATCTTGTCTACAGGCGTTGTCCTTTACTTGGGTGTTGTCTCTTATTTGTCAGGAGATATTTGGCTTACTTTTCTGTAGTTCCTCCCTTCTTAAGCGTGAAGTGGCCTCATGAACGAATTAAAGCGGTGCGGTCTGAAGGGCTGCACTCAATAACGGCGGAGAAGAGGCAGGGGCCTTTCTGAGAGGTGCCGAGACGCTTTGCACAGTTGCAAGGGGTATGGCTGGATCTTGCTTGTCTTCTGAGGCTGGAGTAAGGTTTTGTCGTGACCTTTGGTGGAGGGATTTGACAAGGAGGATTTGGTTGTTTGAGCTCTCTTGGGAATGTATGGTTATTAAACGTTCTTTATCTTTGTTATCTGTGTTTTGGACGGGTGTGAGAGTTTTACTTAAATTAGAGGGTAAAGGGGTTTCGTAATCTGTCGTTTGATTATTTTTGATTAATATTTTCTCTGAGTCAGGGGATAAGTGGTTATCCTTATTTTTGATTTCTTTTGAAAATTCGGTAATCTCTAAAGGGTTGATTTTGTTACTTTTAAGCCTATTTAATCTTATTTGTTTAGTTTTAGTGGGTTTATTAACATTTAGTTCATGGGAGTTAATTTCGATTAGATTTACATTATAGTTTGTCTGTGGTTCATGGAATTCGAAGTCATTATCTATATCTATAATTTCGGGGGTAATGTCTTTACCATGGGTTTTTTGATACAAAGCAGCGTCTATTCGTAGCGGAATAGGGATATCCGTTTTAATTGATATGTTAAGGATATCGGATTCTAGGATGTTATTTTTAAAATTAATCTTTATATCGTGATCTTTCATAGTGTTATGACCTAACAGTATGTCGTATTTTTCAGAAAATTTAAACAAATAGGCTTTCATTAGCGAGGGGCGTTTGAACAATCGCGTTGTATTTATTATTAGATATTCTGATCCACTTTTAGTTCCTGCGGGGGTGGTGACTTTAAAGTTTTCTTTATACCTCTTTACTTTATCGTTTACTATATCGGGGTTGACATAATTTTTTTCCGATCCTGTATCGATTAACCATGTCCTATTCTTATAATCTAAAATGTAGGGGAGAGATTTGTTAACTAGATTTAGATTGAAGCTTTGAGTTTGGTTTGTTTTACACCAAACATCTTGGTTAAAGAAGGAATCATTATTTTGGTTTTCGTCTTCCGATTGATCATAGTCGAGTGGCGGGAAAAAATAATCGTTAATTTGGTTTTCGATTTCTGGAATATGGCAGTTGAGTGACTGGGATTGGTTTTGCCTTAATTGTTGTATTTCTTCCAGTAGTTGCCTTATTATTTCGTCTTTGTCACACTCGACATGCATTAACTGTTGGGGATTTGCTTTTGGTGTTCGGGTAAAATTGCTAACAGTTCTCATGGATACTGTATTGGGACCTTGTTGGTTATTACTAGTTTGGAGTTGATTTGGTTCGTAAAAGGGATTAGCGGGAATAGTCGTATTGGGTCTTTCGCGATTATATGATTGTTCGGGAATAAAATGTTTATTTCTAAAATTACCTGAATTAGTACGGTAATATTGGCGATATTCGGGCTCAGGATGCGAAGTCAAGGGAAAATTATAAGAATAATGTTGAGGAGGATAAGCAGGTGCGTAGTTAGGAGCTCTAGTGAATCGTTCCTTATTTCTATTAATTAGTTCTAATACAAATTGACATTTAGTGAACAAAATTTTTCTAAAGTCTTCTAAGTTTTCTGGGTTTTGGGTAATTATAAAATTTGAGAGTTGGGGGTCAAATTGATGGTATAATTGGAAGATTATTTCCTTTTCTGTTTGTCTCATTAACTCGGTGACTACAGCGGCGTCAATGCCTTCTATGGTATATCGATTTTTAATTAAGTTTTTTAGGTTTTCTAGCTTATTTAAGAAATCAAAGGGTGACTCGTTGGGGCTGATTTTAGTTTGGTAAATCTCTAATTTTAACGATTCTATAGTCCTGGTGTCTGCAAACTGTATTTTTAGTAAGTCTAGTATTTCCGGTATTGTTGTTACGTCTCGTGACAATATTAATGATTCTGCAGACCCTTCTAATCTGGATTTAATTTTATTTAAGAGTTTGTGGTGATTTGCTGCAAGACTAGTATTTCTTGCTTCGCATACTAAATTGTAGACTGATTCTACACACTTAACAAAACTTATTAGTTTAATGGGGTTGCCGTCGTAATGGGGGATATGATCGTAATCTTCACGGGTTATATTGTATGTGTATTCGGCCATTGTTTTATCTAAAACTAAATTGGAAGGTTTTTATTTTAGGGAAATTTTGAACTATTAAATTTGGTATTATTATTATTATTATTATTTATTTATTTATTTATTTTATTTTTTTTTTAAATTAATATGGGTAAGTTTGGACAGTTTTGGACTATTGGGGTAATTTTGGACTATTTGAGTAAGTTACGCTTAGTTTAGTTATTTTTATAGGATTTTAATTTTTTTATGGTTTGAAATAGATTATTCGGGGACGAGAGTAATTTAAAGGAATTGAAGAATTTTTACAATAAATAAACTTACGACTAGTGACAATTGAGTAGTTCCTGTAGACCGGGGAATTGACCACGACTGCAGGGCGACTTGACGGGTTGGTTCTTCTCTCGATGGGGTAAACAGCCACAGCGAGAATGAAGAGTGTAGAGTAGTGGAAATTCTCCTGTGTCCGCAGAGTTCGGCCGCAAAGAAGGATGATTCTAACTAGAAATTTGGGGCAACTGGCCACAAATCTCAAGTTCTTGAGTCCTTTAGATGAGTTCAGCCGCGAGTGAAGAATAAATATTCAAACCAGAGAATTGGGACAAATGGTCACAAGTCTCAAGCTCTCACGGTCCTCTATGTCCGGGCGCCAGTTAAATAAGTAGTCGAACTCAATAAGACTTAAAGTATATTTTCATAGACTAAATACAAAAGAATTACAAATAGGATCTTATTACTATATTACGTCGAAGTCTGGCTACTCAAGTGTGTCTCCTTGTTGCAGGGTAGGTCCTTTTATATGGCTTAGGGTCAAGATAGTGAAGATAGCTCGGTCACATATTGATAGATGATTCACATATCGCATATCTTTGTGTGAGTCTCTCACGCTATAGACAGTGTGACACATGTAGATATGACTATGTGACTCATAGATATAACTCTAGGACCTATAGGTTTTAGGTCCTAGGTCGTAGGTCCTATTGGTCCTAGGTAATATAGGACCTTAGACCTATAGGTCCTAGGTCCTATAATATTATATATATATATATATATATATATATATATATATATATATATATATATATATATATATATATATATATATATATATGTATATATGTATATATGTATATATGTATATATGTATATATGTATATATGTATATATGTATATATGTATATATGTATATATATATATATATATATATATATATATATATATATATATATATATATATATATATATATATATATATATAAGTATATATACAATATTATAGGACCTAACCTATAGGTCCAAGGTCATATATTACCTAGGACCTATAGGTCTAAGGTCCTATATTACCTAGGACCTACAGGTCTAAGGTCCTATATTACCTAGGACCTATAGCTCTAAGGTCCTATATTACTAAGGATCTAGAGGGCCGGGGGCCTATAGGACCTAGGTCCTAGGACCTAAGACTTTAGGACCTATAGGTACCTATAGGACCTATAGGAAAAAACCTAGGACCTAGGAAAATTACCTAGGACCTATAGGACCAAGGACCTAGGACCTATAGGTCTAAGGTCCTATATTACCTAGGACCTATAGGTCTAAGGTCCTATATTACCTAGGACCTATAGGTCTAAGGTCCTATATTACCTAGGACCTATAGGTCTAAGGTCCTATATTACCTAGGACCTATAGGTCTAAGGTCCTATATTACCTAGGACCTATAGGTCTAAGGTCCTATATTACCTAGGACCTCAGGTCTATGGTCCTATATTACCTAGGACCTATAGGTCTAAGGTCCTATATTACCTAGGACCTATAGGTCCTAGGTCCTAGGTAATTTTTTTTTTCCTTTTCCTCACTAAGTAACCCTTAAGTGAGGGACCTTATTTCTACCTGCTTCCAATTATATTGATTACAGGATTTCACAAACTCTAGATTTGCTGTATTAATTGATTTACATACCAATACATGATGGATAAAATTACAATATATATCTTGCTGTCAAGAATAATTTATAATTCAATTCTATTTCCGTATTTCCTAATAATTTTATTATTATTTTTTTTTTTTCTATATGTCCTAGGTGACCTATATAAATTATATATATATATATATATATATATATATATATATATATATATATATATATATATATATATATATATATATATATATATATATATATATAGTGGTTGTGGTTGTGGTTGTAGTTGTGGTTGTGGTGATGGTTGTAGTTGTGGTTGTGGTTGTAGTGATGGTTGTGTTGTGGTGTGGTTGTGGTTGTGCTGATGGTTGAGGTCTAAGGTCTTATATTTAACAAGACCTATAGGTCCTAGGTCCTAGGTCCTATAGGTCCTAGGTAATTTAGGTCCTAGGTGACCTATAGGTCCTAGGTCCTAGGTGATGGTTGTGGTTGTGGTATTTGTTGTAGTTATGGTATTTCTTGTGGTTGTGGTATTTGTTGTCGTTGTGGTTGTTGTATTTGATGTGTTTGTGGTTGAGTATTTTAGTGGTTGTAGTTGTAGTATTTGTTGTGGTTGTGGTTGTAGTATTTTGTGGTTATGGTTGTAGTATTTGTTGTGGTTTTGTTTTTGGTTTTGGCTGTGGTTGTTGTTGTGGTTGTGGTTGTGGGATTTCTTGTGGTTGTGGTTATTGTATTTGTTGTGGTTGTGGTTGTGCTGATGGTTGTGGTCTAAGGTCCTATATTACCCAAGACCTATAGGTCCTCGGTCCTAGGTCTTAGGACCTATAGGTCCTAGGCCTTAGGTCCTAGGTCCAAGGTCCTAGGTCCTAGGTCCTAGGCCTGTGGTTGTGGTTGTGGTGATGGTTGTGGTTGTGGTGATGGTTGTGGTTGTGGTGATGGTTGTGGTGATGGTATTTGTTGTGGTTATGGTGATGGTTGTGGTTGAGGTGATGGTTGTGGTTGTGGTTGTGGTGATGGTATTTGTTGTGGTTATGGTGATGGTTGTGGTTGTGGTGATGGTTGTGGTGATGGTATTTGTTGTGGTTATGGTGATGGTTGTGGTTGTGGTGATGGTATTTGTTGTGGTTATGGTGATGGTTTTGGTTGAGGTGATGGTTGTGGTTGCGGTGATGGTATTTGTTGTGGTTATGGTGATGGATGGTACTGGGCTATAATTATCAGTCTCAAAACAATATAGGCTTTATAGAAAAAAATTACTAAACAAGCGGCGCCGGCGTTAATAAGAATTTTCTCCGAGCAAAATTTGCGGGATTAATATAACTGATGAAATTTAAGGGAATATTTTTTAGGAATTAGTAGAAATCAAAATGCCAAACTGTAATCCCGGATAACAATGCGTATGTTCTTGTTAAATTGTTATTTATATCCCTTGTTATGTTACTTAACTGTATGTTATCTATTTAATAGATATATGGCTGAGGCAGGGAGATGTTCTGTCAGCAACTCTTTTTAACCTTGTGCTGGAAAGAGCTGTCAGGAAAATACCTGGCAACCCAGGAGGAACCTTGTCCAACCGGCAAACCCAATGTCTTGAGTATGCAGATGACGTTGGACTCTTGGCAAGATCTAAAAGAGCCTTGGAGGAGGCTTACATGCCATTGAAGCAAGAAGCTGCTGATCTGGGACTAAATATTAACAAAAATAAAACAGAATATATGCTAATGACTCGCAGAGAAGGAAGAGAACCTCTGGAAGATGTGTTGTTAGGAGGTGATTTATTTAAGTCAACTAACAACTTCAAATATTTAGGAACCCAAATCACTAATGACAACACCGTATCGGAGGAAGTAAGAGCTAGACTAACGGCAGGAAATAGGTGCTACTTCTCCTTGATGAGGATACTAAAAAGTAGACTCTTAAGTCGAGACTTGAAGATCAAAGTTTATCTAACTGTCATCCGGCCTGTTGTATTATATGGATCAGAGGCCTGGACTCTTACCAACTCTGATGAAAGCTGCTTACGACGTTGGGAGAGAAAACTATTGAGAAGAATCTTTGGCCCTGTGAACGAGGATGGAAGATGGAGACTTAGGCACAATGATGAGCTACATATTCTCTACGGCAAACCGGACCTGGTGGCTGAGATTAAGAAAAATAGGCTGCGATGGCTAGGTCACGTTGAGAGAATGCCAGAGAATAGGACGGCTAAAAAGTTGTATAATGGTAAACCTGGCGGAAAAAGACTTAGAGGGCGTCCAAGACTGAGATGGCTAGATCAGGTGGAGAACGATCTGAGGAGGATAGGAGTGAGGAGGTGGAGGGCTGTTGCACAACAGCGGGAACTCTGGAGGAGCGAAGTGTTGCAGGCCCAGGCTCTTCGAGAGCTGTAGTGATGATGATGATGATGATTATTCCTTATTTTCCTGGACTAAATAGAGTTCACAGTTGACTCTATTAGCAGCTTTTCTTACTACACGCATCTGCTATTTCCGCTTTTTTACCCCTCCTGCATTAGAGTTGCTATGACATATTATACATCGAATTATAGGTAATAAAAGAAGCTACACGTTTTATTTCACCACATTTTTAGTGCCGACCCCGTGGAAAAAAGTTATTATCAAAATTGTTCAGAGTAGAAAAAAGAAATGTCGATTTTTTACCATATTTTATTAATTTTTGGTACATTTTTACTGCAAAAAGCATATTGATATGGGTATCAAATTAAAGAGGACAGTGTATAGAAGACTTTAAAAAACACCGCACATCGTTATCACTCTTTGTTCCGGAGATATTGGCGTTACAGTGAATAGGCCAAATTTGGGTCATCAATAGGGGGTGGTGGGGGAAGCAAGTGGTGGCACTCGATATGATAATATGGAAAATGCTTCTCTAAACACCTTCTAAACGATGGCGTAAAGAAAGTTTAGTATTTAATTTTTCCCCCCTTTAGGCCCTTTTTGTGTCTATTTGTACTGGGCTATTATTGAAAGACGCTCGCTTCAAAGATAATAAAAAGATTTTCATTTATTTTTGCCTTAACTCCGCTAGTACAAATAGTTAGTTAGTAGAAATAGTAGTCTCTTTTCTAACTCCACCAAGTATACGTAGTTATTACAGCGATTTTATAATTTATATTTAATGAAAAGCGTAAGGAACTTCGTTCCTACCTGGTGTCCCACGACACCAAACGTATTTTTATTTTTTACTTTTTGTCGATTATCAGTTATTTAAAATTTTCATTAATTTTTTTTTCTAGGGTCTTAAGACTTTACAAGGGGTGATAATAAAAAAATTATATTATTTATTTGCTATATTTCGCCTAACACTGAATACTGGGCATAATCAGGTCTGCATTATGTCTGCACTTAATATTGCAATATATACATATTATCTACATTTTTAAAGTGAGCACTGATGTGCTCATTACTTTATAAATTAGAAAAATTATTTGCATAATGTGGGGATTTAAATTATACATGTTAAATCTTGGAATTATGTTTATTGCTTGTTAGATTTACCGGGGATAAATTACCATAGCAGAAACCCGTAAAATATTCAACTAAAATTAATAGTTATTAACAATTAAAGAAAGAAAACAATAGTATGAAAACAAAGCTACTATGTTGTCTGAACTGTATCCGGTAATAAAACAAAGGCCGGAGTGAATCGGTTGATTTGTTGCCAAGTCTATCAAAGTGTGTTGTCCGAATTGGTTTCCATATCTCTCTGGTTAGAGGAAAGACATTATCATTGTAGCCTGGTTGTTAGCAGATAGCTGGTAGAAAGAGCATCCAACCCTCTATTGTCATATCTCCCTGGCCAATAAACTCACCTATCTTAATTAGTGGAGTAATGAATTATTGGCTTGTGTCATCCCCAATTTTCAATACTACGATGCCTCTTTATCCCTTTTTGTTCTAGTAAGCAAAAATTACGACAGGGGAATCCCTCGTAAATTTGATATCTCTCACTTATTGGAGCCCAAATAGTAAAAACAACGTGTTTTCGTGTGATTTATATGGAAACTAGGCTTATTTAAAAACAATGTTTTTTGAACCTAAAAATTATGCCCATAATAATGTAAACATTTGAAATTACAAGTGTAAAGTTTGAATTAAACCAGATTTATAGTTCTAATTTATACAGGGTATAGGCTAATAAAACCCGCACTTTTTTTTAACACTTATATGCTCGAGCTTTGTAATAGAGATATGGGGTCTGAAAACTACATTCTTCTACTTTAAATTTCATAAATATAACTTAAAAAAATCGGTCCGAGATAACTCAGACAAACTTTCTCATATACGAGTTCATAATTATTTAGCTCAGTGTTTTCCATTTATTAGTTTCCGTAGGTACATTTAATTATTATTGAGCATTTCATCAAACTGTATCATAAAAATAACTTCTTCCGGGCGGGGAATCGAACCCGGGCTCTCTCGGTCCGCGTTTTAAGCTTTTTTTTCAGGAACTAGATTTTTCATGGGGAAACGGCTTATATCGTTGGATTCGAATTTAAATGGATTACATTTTAGAATTTTTTAATCAAAATCGTCGGAATCGTTTTCGAGAAATAATTTTTTTCACGTTTTTTTCAGTGTTTTTGGGGGGTAGCGCCCCTAAATTTAAAGCTTAAATTCATTTCTCGATTTCGCCTCGGGGTATGATTTTTCTGAACATGTATGCCAAATTTCATCAAAATCGGCCCAGTAGTTTAGGCTTCAGGCGTCTGCACAGACGACAGACAGACATTTTTTAAAAACCACTCTTTTGGACTCAGGGGAACTCAAAACGTGTAAATCCATCAAAATCGAATTTTCGCGCCATCACAATACTTTCTCTTTATATGAGAAAGTAAAAACTATTGTGTGAAAGCCATGCAATGACTGATTGAATTAGTCTTAAAAAAGTCTTTGTCCGGGTAGTTTTGAAAAATAAATGTATTTAGAAAATGAATGTTTAACAAAATTACAAAAAAACTAATGCATGTGTTACAGATTTACTTGTTGTATGGTTCAATATGTCCTCCTCGTTAATTTACGACATCCTGGACTCTCCTTCTCTAGTGGTATATGGCCCTAGCCAAAGCCGGAACTAGCCGTGTGCATGGGGTCACCCGCACATGGGCCTCGGGGTAAGGGGGCCTCACGTCCGCCCGGCCAGTAATAAAATAATAAAGAATAATTTTACTAAAAAGGCCAAGTTAGTTTATATTTTATTTATTATTATTATTGGTTAGTTTATATTTTATTTATTATTATTATTTGGTAGGTATATTCTTTTCCACATGTAGTAGTGTTACGAGTTGAATTTATATCAACTCGTAAGAGTTATTTATTTCAGTTAATTTTATATAGTTGTTGTTTTGTTATTTCGTTATATATATTATTCTGTATAGAGCTAGAGATATGAATAGGAAAGCCAGAGCCAGCTTAAGGATGTTATCTTTTGGTCGACCCTTGCCCCAAGACAGTGGCCAGGTTCAACCTATATAGAAGGTCTGCTGGCCAATGTTGTGGTTCAAGGTTCGACCTGATTAAGAGACTTCCTTCAGTTGGCCTCTGCTCGTCTACGAGGCAAGTCACCCAGACATAAGTTGAGTGAGTGTAGCGACGCCGTCGGATTTATAGGTCCGAGTCACCAATAGTGCCGCACCTTGTCGGGAAGAGGGCAACTATAGTCTGCTATAGGCCAGGATCTACATTGTGACTCGGGACCAGCTAGTGGGCACGTTATACCGGACACAGTGCGCCAGGAGTCTTCCAGGACCCCAGTGTGGAAAAAGGACCCACAGAGGAGGAAGACCCCGCTGCACGGCCCACTAATCAGCACACACACACACCGCACTGGACACCGCCCGTAGACGCCTACCACTTCATCAGCTAACTCCAGGTTTTTGGGAGAAATTATATTATAGGGGATCCCCATCTTAGGGCCTACGAAGTCAGTTATGTTAGTTTTAGGTTATAAGGTTTTTTGTACATATATATATATCCCATGCCCGCCCCTTCCTAATTTATTTATTTAACTAATTAATTTATTTAACTTATTTATTTAACTTATTTATTTAGCTTATTTATTTGCCTGTCCAATTCCCACTAACCCCATAACACTCTCCGCCCAAGCTTTAAGTAACCCGTACCCGCTAACCATATCCCTATTTGTTCTCCATTAGTTTTTTAGAATTTCATATTATAGTTATTGAGTAGCGCTACAATTCATTTATTTATATTCATTCTATTAGACCTACATGTTCTGAAAATATATTCAATTGTAAATTTAAATGTTAGTAGTTTTATTTTATCTTATTATTAACCAGGACCCCCTTGTCTTTAGTAAATTCACCCACCCCCTAGCGACCGACTGAGCTGGGCAAACTCATAAATCCGTAACAGTAGCGCCTGAACGTGGGGCTAAGAATTTGTTTTAATATTTTTTTTTTATTTTATATAATTGCATGCCATTTCATTTTTATTTTGGGTACCTGGTTATTAGGGAAATTATTTATTGATTATTTAATGTTAATTTTTTTTTTGTCATAACTGATTTATTAATTAGTAGGGAAATTACTCTTTGGTTATTCATTGAAATTATTTTTGTCATAGATTTTAAGGTTTATTAATTATTAGGGAAATTATTTATTGATTATTTAATTTTATTTTGTTATAGATGTTAGATTTTTATTAAGTGTTAGGGAATTTATTTATTTGTTATTTAATATTTATATATTTTGTTATAGCTGTTAATGTTTTTTTTTTAATATTTAGGGTGATTTATTTATTTATTTTTTTAAATTTTGCGTAATTTTTATTCATTGTTGCGATGTTTTTGATTATTAATTTATTGAATTTTCAACATAGCCCTTATTTAATGTGTATAGGCCGGGTTAATGGCCTAAACTAAACAGCTGTTCCAGGTAATCAGACCCCCTTCCCTTATCTATACCCTCACTCTGTCTCTCCTATAAGATATCTCACTCTACTCCCCACCACTACCTTGCTGTCATACCTCTACTGTCTCCTTCGCTCCTCCGCTACTCCCGTTACCCCTCGCAATCTAACTCACTACTCCCAATCCCCTCACGCTTTCGCACCTACAACGACACCTAACTACCGTTCGATTCCCGCCCACGACTCTTGCATTTTTTATCCGTTTATCTTCTAGCCTTTTAAATACTACCAGCTCTTTTCTTCACATCTACTCAGTTTGCAAGATTTCCTCGTCTTTCTTGCACTCACTCACTCTTACATTTCTGATAAGACGAGGTGGCGCCTTCAGTAAACAAAGAACCGACCTACGAATGATTAAATTAGATCATTTTATTGAACTGTTTCTATATAGCTGATAATGATACATTAGCTCTTCTTCTGTGCGGCAGATTAGAATCTTGAGGATTATCTTACCGACAAAGAGAAAACGACTTATTTATCAGAAAATATCAATTTAATGGTTTTTAAATTATTTTTGCTTTGTATTTGTTTTCACCCTAGTTAAATAATCGATTACGTAACTTATTTATTTATATGCTACCTTCCGTTCTGCACCCATTATTAATTAATAATTTATTCTACTTAATTTATTCTAATTAATTTATTCTAGTTCTATCCCTTGTTATTTATTTATTATGTTATGCATGTATTGTTTTCGTTAATTTTATTAAATTATTTATTATTTATACAATTAAGTTTGTCTAATTTATTAGGTAAATTAGATTTAGCTTGTTATTTTGTTAAAGTAGTTTTTTATTATAAATCTTTAATTTTAACTTGTCAATAGTTACCTAGATATCATCCTAGGATTAATTTATTGCTAGTCCAATTCTTTTTTTGTCCGTTTGAGTTGTTATTAATTTTTTTAATCTTAATTTTAATTATTTATTTCATTCTAGTCTTTGTTACACTCATTTGCTTGGAAGTTATTTATCTAGTTAATCTATTTATTTGTTAAAGGAAGGAAAGTGCAACCGGTTAATTTTTGGTTTGTTATATAATTAGATCTTTATTAAGTTATTTATTTATTGTTGCATGGTTATATTGTAAGCTTAGGTATTAAGGTATTCGTTACTAACGTGTTGTGTTCCGGTATTTTGTACAATCTCTTTATTTATTTATTTACTCAGAAGAAATTAATTTATTCAACTAAAATGGACGTGGAAAGGTTGACCAAAGATGAGTTGGCGTATGAACTGATGGTACGAGGAGTTCAGGAGTTACCCACGGTCGTTGAGATGCGCACCGCTCTTAGGAAGCTTCTTAAACTTGAAAGAGAAGGCAAGTTCGTACTTCGGACACCGGTGAAATTAAACTGGAGGGAGGAGCTAGAAATTGTTTCTAAAAAGCTAAACGATTTTCGCGATCTAGTTGAAGGAGGAGCCTCGGTCAAGAAGTTAGACTCTACCTTGACACATATCATGGGCCGAGTCACCCGCATCAGTGACGAAGACTCAGACATCAGCGCCCAGAAGTCCGCTCTCCTCACGCGCGTACTTGACTGTTGGGACCGGATCCCAACTCAACCGCATAACGTCCGGGAGGATTTGATAGATCTCCAGGAGGAAAAACGGATTCCCGGTCGTCAAGAACCACCAGAAGAATCCGATGGCCCTGAACTTCCGACAAGGAACTCGCTACCTGGTCCATCGCAATTACACCCACCTACTCCATTCCGTCATCGTCGAGCTGAAGAAGAGAGACCTTACTTCTCGGAACCTGTGGACCGAACTAGAAACTTCAGGGACAGACGAAAACTGGACTTCGATGATGAAACGGAAGAACCTTATAGGTACCTGAAAACTCAGATCCCTATCAAGGATTGGGGCATATCGTTTTCCGGTGAAGCGCCTGGACCTAGCCTGAATAGTTTTCTAGATGATGTTGAACATTATAGGCTAGCTCGTAATGCATCGTATGTCGACTTATTCAATGGAGCGGTTGACTTCTTTACAGGTCCAGCCCTGGTCTGGTTCAAGTCAATTCGTAGAGACGTAAGAAACTGGCGTGAGTTAGAGAGGTTGCTACGAGATGAATATGAGGACGAAGAATATGGAGAGGAGCTGATGAAGGAAATCTTAGCTCGAACCCAAGGGATGGAGGAGAATATTAGTACCTATGTGGCGATAATGAAGACCTATTTTGCACGTCTCCCTAAACCTCTTTCAGAAGACCGGAAAGTAAAAATTTTAAAGAAAAACGTCACACCCTATTTTTATGATCGGCTAAGAGGAGCCGATATAAAATCGGTCGAAGATATCCTTCATCATGGCCGCCAAATTCAAAAAGACAGGGATCATATGGAGAAATATAAACCTCCTCCACCTCCTCGGAAATCTCTCCTAGAACCAGACCTTGCGTACCACGGACCTCGTAAAGAACGCGTCACCGCAGTTCAGGCCACAACGAACCAGACCGAACGGACAGACAGACCTACGAAATCTACCCCTACAACTCAACCCTCATCTTTGGAGAGGAACAGACCTGGGACTTCGCGTAACTTAGAGTGCTGGCACTGCAAAGAGACGGGGCACCGTTTCCAGACATGCCCTCGGTTGAATATAGGGTTTTGTACGCGCTGTGGTTCTCGCGACTTGACGGAGGGAACATGTCCGAGATGTTTAAATCGTAAACCACATAATTTAAACTTAAAAACGGGTCGGAAGTAAGTCGGCATCTGACTCGTACCCCCAACCCTAAGACCGACGGAAAAGAACGCGAAGAATGGATTTCGTTTATTCAGATATGCAGTGCTACAGAGCGACTTCTTCAGTCGATACCAGGAGATAAGAGACCGTACCTGGAAGTGTCTATCCTTGGCCGTAAAATAAAAGGTCTATTAGATTCAGGAGCGACACGTACACTTGTCAGCGACGAAGGTTGGAAATTTATCCAAAATTTAGGGCTTACGTTGAGAGATAGTTCCGTAACGTCAGTTACTGTCGCCGATGGAAGTAGATGTGCGGTTAAGGGTATTGTAGATGTCCCTTTTGAGTTGGCAGGTACAATTAAAATCGTTCCAGTCATGATTATACCCCAGCTCGCAACAAATCTAATTCTAGGACTAGATTTTTGGGTCAACATGAAATTACTCCCCGACCTTGCTAACGGTACCTGGTCTCTTGGAACAAACCCACAGATCGCGTCAGTCAACATCGTAGACGGACTTCACCCTAGAGAAACACTCACACAGGCGCAGGAGGAGCAGTTGATAGAAGTGGTTGAGGATTTCTTTGCGGCGAACACGAAGAAACTTGGGTTCACCGACTTAGTAACCCATGTCATTGAGGTAGGAGACGCTAAACCGATAAAACAGCGGTACTACCCTGTCTCCCCAGCTATTCAGAAGGCTATGAGCGATGAGCTGGATAGAATGGTGGCAGAGGGGGTAGTGGAAAGGTCGAAGAGTCCGTGGTCGTCACCGGTTGTCATGGTCCGAAAACCAGACGGCAGTTATCGGTTTTGCGTCGATTTTAGAAAACTCAACAATGTCACGAAGAAAGACGCCTACCCTCTACCATATGTGAGTCAGATATTAGACCGGATGCGAAACGCCCGCTTTCTCTCTAGTCTAGACATCAAGTCCGCCTACTGGCAAGTTGCAGTACATGAGGATTCTAGGGAGTACACGGCCTTTACAGTACCCGGTAGGGGTTTATTTCAGTTCAAACGTCTCCCCTTCGGTCTGCACAACAGTCCGGCCACCTGGCAGCGTTTGATAGACACTGTTTTGGGACCTGAACTGGAGCCGTTTGTTTACGTATATTTAGACGATATAATCATAGCAACAGAAAGCTTTAGTGTACACCTGGAAATCCTCAAGAAAGTTTTCAGTAGATTGGCCACCGCTGGGCTAACATTAAATAGAGAAAAATGCAAGTTTTGTCGCTCCGAATTGCAGTATCTTGGGTACATCGTCGACACTGGAGGACTTAGAGTGGACCCAGCGAAAGTTGAAGCTATAATGAACTTTCAGACCCCGAAGAATCCCAAGCAGATCCGGCGATTTATTGGTCTTGCATCCTGGTACAGACGTTTCGTACCCGAATTCTCGACTCTTGTTTCTCCTCTAACAACACTCTTGAAGAAAAGTGCTAAGTGGGAATGGACTCAAGAATGTGTGAGTTCATTTAAAAAACTAAAAGAAGCATTGATAAGCGCACCAATACTTACTGCACCTGACTTTACCCAGCCGTTCCTGATACAGACCGATGCTTCTGAGGTTGGACTTGGTGCTACACTTACACAGAACTTATCGGAAGGGGAGAGAGTGGTAGCATACGCGAGCCGATCTCTTACTAAGGCAGAAAGAAATTATTCAGCGTCAGAACTGGAATGTCTCGCTGTACTGTGGGCCGTGGAGAAGTTCCGCCCCTACATTGAGGGTACAAGTTTCACTGTCATAACCGACCACCACTCGCTGCTCTGGCTGCAAAATTTAAAAGAACCCGCAGGTCGATTAGCCAGATGGGCTCTGAAGATGCAGCAGTATGACATGAAACTTGTACACCGAGCCGGTAGAGAAAATAAAGTGGCTGACGCTTTATCTAGGGCTCCATTAGAAGTCGTGGCGACCATAGATGTAGCCGACGAAGACAAGGACCGTTGGTATCAGAAGATGGTACATGATGTCGAGACAAGTCCACCGAAATACGCGCTATGGAGAGTTCAAGACGGGAAACTGTATAAGCGGATAAAGTCAGATGCTTGTAACCCCTGGAAGACCGTAGTCCCCAAGTCGTTACGCCCTACTATCCTTCACGACAACCATGATGTTCCCATGGCTGGTCACCTCGGTCGGTACAAGACCCTGAAACGGATAGCCGAGCATTATTACTGGCCCGGAATGACTACCGATGTGGCTCGTTACGTGTCCCGCTGTAAGACGTGTCTGGCTATAAAACCAGAACAGAAGAAACCCCAGGGGATCATGGGCCATCACAGGATTCCGGAAGGGCCGTGGCAAACTGTTTGTACAGATTTAATGGGTCCATTTCCGTCATCTTCTAAGCAAAATAAACACCTCCTTGTAGTGATGGACTGCTTTACGAAATTTGTTTTACTGTTCCCCCTCCGAACTGCAACCGCTCTGACTATACTTCGACCGATCGAACAAGAAGTATTTCTCGTCTTTGGTGTGCCCCAAAATATAATTTGTGACAACGGACCGCAGTATAAGAGCGCCCAGTTCCGTGAACGAATGGCCAAGTACGGAGTTCAGATTCACCACACCCCCTACTACTCAGCCCAATGTAATCCCACAGAACGGATTAATAGAGTCATTAAGACTGCAATAAGTTCTTATGTAAAGGAGAACCATCGTACGTGGGATAAACATTTGGCTGAGATTCGCTTTGCTCTGAACTCCGCAGAACACGAAGCGACGGGACACACTCCAGCATTTTTGAACTTCGGCAGGAACATGAAAAGCTCAGGTATGGAACACTCATTGGCTCAGCCGGATGACACGGACGCTGCTCCAAACCGAAACTCTGAGATCAATAATGTCAAACAAATCAGAGAGGAGATAAAAGCCAAGCTTGCTGCTGCCCATCTAAAGAGTAGCCACCACTATAACCTTAGACGACGTCCTGGTTCCTATGCGGTTGGAGACACAGTGTGGAGGAAAACTTACCCGCAATCCGACGCGGCCAACCACATAGCGGCAAAGCTTTCGCCGAAGTTCGAAGAGGCCATAGTTGTTCGGAAGATCTCGCCCTTAGTCTACGAACTTAAAAATACTGACGGTCGAAATGTAGGAAAGTGGCACATAAAAGATCTTAAGAGTGCACCCAGAGATGATGAGCCATAACGTAGTAACCCCGTAACATCCTTCCTTTTCCTTAGTCCTCCCGAAACCTATATGCACCTAATCCGATCACCTCTTTTCCCCAGGGGAGATTTTCCTGTTACGAGTTGAATTTATATCAACTCGTAAGAGTTATTTATTTCAGTTAATTTTATATAGTTGTTGTTTTGTTATTTCGTTATATATATTATTCTGTATAGAGCTAGAGATATGAATAGGAAAGCCAGAGCCAGCTTAAGGATGTTATCTTTTGGTCGACCCTTGCCCCAAGACAGTGGCCAGGTTCAACCTATATAGAAGGTCTGCTGGCCAATGTTGTGGTTCAAGGTTCGACCTGATTAAGAGACTTCCTTCAGTTGGCCTCTGCTCGTCTACGAGGCAAGTCACCCAGACATAAGTTGAGTGAGTGTAGCGACGCCGTCGGATTTATAGGTCCGAGTCACCAATAGTGCCGCACCTTGTCGGGAAGAGGGCAACTATAGTCTGCTATAGGCCAGGATCTACATTGTGACTCGGGACCAGCTAGTGGGCACGTTATACCGGACACAGTGCGCCAGGAGTCTTCCAGGACCCCAGTGTGGAAAAAGGACCCACAGAGGAGGAAGACCCCGCTGCACGGCCCACTAATCAGCACACACACACACCGCACTGGACACCGCCCGTAGACGCCTACCACTTCATCAGCTAACTCCAGGTTTTTGGGAGAAATTATATTATAGGGGATCCCCATCTTAGGGCCTACGAAGTCAGTTATGTTAGTTTTAGGTTATAAGGTTTTTTGTACATATATATATATCCCATGCCCGCCCCTTCCTAATTTATTTATTTAACTAATTAATTTATTTAACTTATTTATTTAACTTATTTATTTAGCTTATTTATTTGCCTGTCCAATTCCCACTAACCCCATAACACTCTCCGCCCAAGCTTTAAGTAACCCGTACCCGCTAACCATATCCCTATTTGTTCTCCATTAGTTTTTTAGAATTTCATATTATAGTTATTGAGTAGCGCTACAATTCATTTATTTATATTCATTCTATTAGACCTACATGTTCTGAAAATATATTCAATTGTAAATTTAAATGTTAGTAGTTTTATTTTATCTTATTATTAACCAGGACCCCCTTGTCTTTAGTAAATTCACCCACCCCCTAGCGACCGACTGAGCTGGGCAAACTCATAAAACCGTAACAGTAGTAGTAGTAAGGGGGCGGGGAGGCCAAGCCTGGCAACTAGACCGCACTCGGGTCCTTTTTGCCAACCCCTGGTTTTTCACGCCCATCGAACCACCTCAGTCTTACCCTCAAGTCTCCTAGTTTGGGTTGGGTGATAAAGGAGAGGATATCCTGCCACTTAAGTGTGGCAAGTTCTTCCTCTCTGATAATCCCTGATCCTAAGGTGTGAAAGCGTAGTCCCCTATGTCCTTCGCAAGCTCCCACCAGGTGGTAGGCTGTTTCCTCTTCTTCGCCACACACTGGACATGTGGGATCCTCTTTAATAGTGCCAGATGTCTATTTAGCTGACAATGACCTGTTAAGACCCCCACCATTTTCCTTAGGTTGGGTCTACTCAGGCCCATGAGCCATCTAGTTTTCCCTTTATCTAGCTTAGGCAGCATTATCTTGGTCTGCCTACATCCTTCAATTCTTGTCCACGCCTTCCCTGCTTCCTCCCAGATCCACTTTTTGATGGCCGATTTAGTTTTTCCTCTGGACCAGTCAATAGCGGGCTCCGGTCCGCTTTTGCTATTACATCTGCTTTTTCATTTCCTGGAACCCCTGTGTGTCCAGGAACCCAAGAAGAGTAACCATCTTTAACTCTGCAAACTTCTCTAAGGCCTCTTAGCATAGAGATACTACGGATACTACGGGATACTAATACGGATACTGACCCGAGATACTGATACGGATACTACGGGATACTGATACGGGATACTGATACGGATACTACGGGATACTAACAGATACTGGTGCGGAACACTGATACGGATACTACGGGATACTGATACGGATACTTATACGTAAACTGATACTGATACGAATACTGATACTGATACGGGATACTGATACGGATACTATGGGATACGGATACTGATACGGGATACTGATACAGATACTACGGGATACTGATACAGATACTACGAGATACTAATACGGATACTGGTGCGGGATACTGATACGGATACTACGGGATACTGATATGATAAGGATACTACGGGATACTAATACAGACACTAATACGTATACTAATACTGATACGGATACTACGGGATACTAATACGAATACTACGGGATACTAATACGGATACTGATACAGGATACTGATACGGATACTACGGGATACTGATATGATACGGATGCTGATTGGAAACTACGGGACACTGATACTAATACGGATACTACAGGGTAATGATACGGATACTACGGGGTAATGATACGGATACTACAGGGTAATGATACGGATACTACAGGGTAATGATACGGATACAGTACATGTGATATTGATGCTGATACGGATACTACAGAATATTGATACGGATACGGAATCCTGATACGGATACTACAGGATACTGTATATTTTGGTGGAAATAAATATTATTATTACTATGCCGATACGGATACTGATGCGGATACTACGGGATACTGATACGGATACTGGTACTACGGAATACTGATACTGATACGGAATAAGGATACGAGATACTGATACGGACACTACGGGATACTGAAATGCTACGGATGCTGTCACGGATACTACAGGATACTGATATGGGTACTGATACTACGGGATACGCATACTCATACGGAATTACGGGATACTAATACGGATACTGATACAGGATACTGATACGGATACTACGGGATACTGATACCTTTACTGATACTACGGGATACTGATACGGATACGGAATACTGATACGGATACTGCCGCGAGATACTGATACAGAAACTACGGGATACTGATACGAGATACTGATACGGATACTGAAACGAGATACTAATACGGATACTACGGGATACTGATATGATACGGATACTACGGGATACTGATACGGATACAGATAAGGGATTCAGATACGGATACTACGTGATACTGATACAGATACTACGGGATACTGATACGAATACTACGGGATACTAATACGGATACTGATACGGATACTACGTAATACTGATACGGATACTGACACGAGATACGGAACTACGGGATACTAAACAGATACTGATACAGATACTACCGGATACTACGGATACTGATACTGATAAGGGATACCGATACGGGATAATGATTAGGATACTACGGGATACTGATACGGGAAACTGATACGGATACTACAGGATACTGATATGATATTGATGTTGATACGGATACTACGGGATACTGTATATTTTGGTGGAAATAAATATTATTATTACTATGCCGATACGGATACTGATGCGGATACTACGGGATACTGATACGGGTACTGGTACTACGGAATACTGATACTGATACGGGATACTGATGCGGATACTGATACGGGATACGGATACGAGATACTGATACGGACACTACGGGATACTGAAATGCTACGGATGCTGTCACGGATACTACGGGATACTGCTATGGATACTGATGTGGGTACTGATACTACGGGATACGCATACTGATACGGAATTACGGGATACTTATACGGATACTGATACAGGATACTGATACGGATACTACAGGATACTGATACGTTTACTGATACTACGGGATACTGATATGGATACAGGATACTGATACGGATACTGCCGCGAGATACTGATACAGAAACTACGGGATACTGACACGGATACTGATACGAGATAATAATAATAATAATAATATTTATTTCCACCAAAAAGACAGAACAATTATAAAAAATAAATAAATAAATTACATGGATACTGAAACGGATACTGAAACGAGATACTACGAGATACTAATACGGATACTACTGCGGGATACTGATACGGATACTACGGGATACTGATATGATACGGATACTACGGGATACTGATACGGATACTAATACGTATACTAATACTGATACGGATACTACGGGATACTAATACGGATACTGATACAGGATACTGATACGGATACTACGGGATACTGATATGATACGGATGCTGATTGGATACTACAGGACACTGATACTGATACGGATACAGATAAGGGATAAAGATACGGATACTACGTGATACTGATACAGATACTACGGGATACTGATATGGATACTACGGGATACTGATATGATACGGATACTACGGGATACTGATACGGATACTAATACGTATACAAATACTGATACGGATACTACGGGATACTAATACGGATACTGATACAGGATACTGATACGGATACTACGGGATACTAATATGATACGTATGCTGATTGGATACTACGGGACACAGATACTTATACGGTTACTACAGGGTAATGATACGGATACTACGGGGTAATGATACGGATACTACGGGGTAATAATACGGATACTACGGGGTAATGATTCGGATACTGATACGGATACAGATAAGGAATACAGATACGGACACTACGTGATACTGATACGGATACTACGGAATACTGATACGGATAATACGGAATACTGATACGGGATACTGATACGGATACAGATAAGGGATACAGATACGGATACTACGTGATACTGATACAGATACTACGGGATACGGATACTGAAACGGATACTACGGGATACTAATACGGATACTGATACGGATACTGACACGAGATACGGATACTACGGGATACTGATACTGCGGGATACTGATACAGATACTGATATGGGATACTGATACGGACACTGATACAGGATACTGATACGGATATTGATACTGATACGAATCCTACAGGATACTGATATGGGATAGTGATACAGATAATGATACTGATACGGAATACTGATACGAATACTACGGGATACTGATACGGATACTACGGGATACTGATATGATACGGATGCTGATAGGAATACTGATGCGGGTTGTAATACTGATACGAATACTACGGGATACGGATAGTGATACGGAACTATGGGATACTATTACTGATACAGAATACTGATACAGATACTACGTACTACGGGATACTGATATAATACGGATGCTGACTAGATACTACGGCATACTGATACGGATACTAATACGGGTACTGATACGGATACTTATACGGATACTGATAAGGGATACCGATACGGGATACTGATTAGGATACTACGGGATATATCTAATCAGCATCCTTATCATATCAGTATCCCGTAGTATCCGTATCATATCAGTATCCCGTAGTATCCGTATCAGTATCCCGCACCAGTATCCGTATTAGTATCTCGTAGTATCCGTATCAGTATCTTGTATCAGTATCTCGTATCCCGTATCTCGTATCCCGTATCAGTATCAGTATCCCGTATCAGTATTTGTGTCAGTATCTCGTATCAGTATCCCGTAAAATGTGTATAAGTATCTCGTGTCAGTATCCGTACTAGTATTTTAAATCAGTATTCCGTATCAGTATCCTTTAGTATCAGTATCCGTATCCGTACCCAGCAGTATCCGCATCAGTATCCCGTATCAGTATCCGTATCAGTACCCTGTAGTATCCGTGTCAGTATCAGTATCTGTATCAGTATCCGGTTGTATCCGTATCATTATCCGTATCAGTATCACTACCCGCATCAGTATAAGTAGTATCCGTATCAGTATCCCGTATCAGTATCCGTATCAGTACCCTGTAGTATTCGTATCAGCAGTATCCCGTATCAGTATTTGTATCAGTATCTCGTATCAGTATCCGTATCAGTACCCTGTAGTATTCGTATCAGTATCCCGTATCAGTATTTGTATCAGTATCTTGTATCAGTATCCGTATCAGTACCCTGTAGTATTCGTATCAGTATCCCGTATCAGTATCCCGTAGTATCCTTATCAGTATATGTATCAGTTTCCATAGTATCCGTATCAGTATCTGTAACAGTATCCTGTAGTATCAGTATCCTGTAGTATCCGTATCAGTATCCCGTAGTATCAGTATCCGTATCAGTATCCCGTAGTATCCGTATCATATTAGTATCCCGAAGTATTCGTATCAGTATCCGTATCAGTACCTTGTAGTATCTGTATCAGTATCTTTATTAGTATCCCTATCGGTATTAGTATCCCGTAGTATCAGTATTCCGTATCAGTATCCCGTTGTAACGATTTATTTCTAGTTTATTATCCACCCAGTACCTAAAATTTTTGTTTAAGAAAAATTTAGGGGCGGATCTATGTTCTGGTAAAGGTAAATTGTTAGGAGGTCTTTTTAGGGTTTTGTAGATTCTTCTCAAAACCCTTGTGCCGAGGGTGATGTGTCCGTCTGTCCGTCGCTCTTTGGTTCATAGGGCCCGAACCGTTTAAGCTAAAGAGCTGAAATTTGAAATACTGGTGTAACTTTTTGACCCAACAACAGGAAAAATATACAGAAGTTCAAAATTAAATATGCGCATGCGCAATTCGCAAAAATGTTGAAAACTCAAAAATTTATATTTTTTTAAATTTTCGAGTGGGGTATCAAATGAAAGCTGCTCAAGAGTAGGACGCAAATATATATAAGCTTTTGTAAATTTTGCATTCCTTATTGGGTAAAAAAATCGAAATATACCCAAAAAAACGGAAATACTGATACGAATACTACGGGATACTGATACGGATACTACGGGATACTGATATGATACGGATGCTGATAGGAATACTGATGCGGGTTGTAATACTGATACGAATACTACGGGATACGGATAGTGATACGGAACTACGGGATACTATTACTGATACAGAATACTGATACAGATACTACGGGATACTGATATAATACGGATGCTGACTAGATACTACGGCATACTGATACGGATACTAATACGGGTACTGATACGGATACTGATAAGGGATACCGATACGGGATACTGATTAGGATACTACGGGATATATCTAATCAGCATCCTTATCATATCAGTATCCCGTAGTATCCGTATCATATCAGTATCCCGTAGTATCCGTATCAGTATCCCGCACCAGTATCCGTATTAGTATCTCGTTGTATCCGTATCAGTATCTTGTATCAGTATCTCGTATCCCGTATCAGTATCAGTATCCCGTATCAGTATTTGTGTCAGTATCTCGTATCAGTATCCCGTAAAATGTGTATAAGTATCTTGTGTCAGTATCCGTACCAGTATTTTAAATCAGTATTCCGTATCAGTATCCCGTAGTATCAGTATCCGTATCCGTACCCAGCAGTATCCGCATCAGTATCCCGTATCAGTATCCGTATCAGTACCCTGTAGTATCCGTGTCAGTATCAGTATCTGTATCAGTATCCAGTTGTATCCGTATCATTATCCGTATCAGTATCACTACCCGCATCAGTATAAGTAGTATCCGTATCAGTATCCCGTATCAGTATCCGTATCAGTACCCTGTAGTATTCGTATCAGCAGTATCCCGTATCAGTATCTCGTATCAGTATCCGTATCAGTACCCTGTAGTATTCGTATCAGTATCCCGTATCAGTATTTGTATCAGTATCTTGTATCAGTATCCGTATCAGTACCCTGCAGTATTCGTATCAGTATCCCGTATCAGTATCCCGTAGTATCCTTATCAGTATATGTATCAGTTTCCATAGTATCCGTATCAGTATCTGTAACAGTATCCTGTAGTATCAGTATCCTGTAGTATCCGTATCAGTATCCCGTAGTATCAGTATCCGTATCAGTATCCCGTAGTATCCGTATCATATTAGTATCCCGAAGTATTCGTATCAGTATCCGTATCAGTACCTTGTAGTATCTGTATCAGTATCTTTATTAGTATCCCTATCGGTATTAGTATCCCGTAGTATCAGTATTCCGTATCAGTATCCCGTTGTAACGATTTATTTCTAGTTTATTATCCACCCAGTACCTAAAATTTTTGTTTAAGAAAAATTTAGGGGCGGATCTATGTTCTGGTAAAGGTAAATTGTTAGGAGGTCTTTTTAGGGTTTTGTAGATTCTTCTCAAAACCCTTGTGCCGAGGGTGATGTGTCCGTCTGTCCGTCGCTCTTTGGTTCATAGGGCCCGAACCGTTTAAGCTAAAGAGCTGAAATTTGAAATACTGGTGTAACTTTTTGACCCAACAACAGGAAAAATATACAGAAGTTCAAAATTAAATATGCGCATGCGCAATTCGCAAAAATGTTGAAAACTCAAAAATTTATATTTTTTTAAATTTTCGAGTGGGGTATCAAATGAAAGCTGCTCAAGAGTAGGACGCAAATATATATAAGCTTTTGTAAATTTTGCATTCCTTATTGGGTAAAAAAATCGAAATATACCCAAAAAAAATCCCCCCCCCCCAACCACTATACTTCGGCTGGTCCTAAAATTTCGAAATAATTCATGCTAATGCCTTATTGTGAGGCGATGAAAATTCCGGAAGTTCATCCCAAATTTTAAAAATTTGCCAATTTTGGGCGCGAAAATTTGAAGTGCGCCAAAAATTTTATTTTTTTAAAATTATGAGTTGGGTATCAAATGAAAGCTGCTGAAGAGTAGGACGCAACGATATATATACATTTTCAAATTTTGCATTCCTTATTGGGTAAAAAAACCAAAATATACCCAAAAAAAATTTCCCCCCCCCAACCACTATACTTCGGCTGGTCCTAAAATTTCGAAATAATTCATGCTAATGCCATATTGTGGGGCGATGAAAATTCCGGGAGTTCATCCCAAATTTTAAAAAATTGCCAATTTTGGGCGCGAAAATTTGAAGTGCGCCAAAAATTTTATTTTTTAAAAATTTTGAGTTGGGTATCATATGAAAGCTGGTGAAGAGTAGGATTCAAATATATATTTGCTTTTTTAAAGTTTTCATTCTTTATTAATTTTTTAAGTAAAAATATACCCCAAAAATTTCCCCCCTCCCCAACCACTATATAACGGGTGGTCCTAAAATTTCGAAATAATTCATGGTTATACCTTATGGTGAAGCGATGGAAATGGTCAGAAAAAATGAATTTTTCTAGTCGTTATTACCGATGAAAAACATTGTGACCCTCCGGGGGATCGAACCCGGACCCTTGAGATCGAAGAATAAAATCATAATTACATAACGGGCATGCTTAATCTTCTACAAAACCCTAAAAAGTACTTGGACGCAAGTACTTCCCTGTGATTTTTATTTATTATTTTAGGGCAGTCGCTGATTAGTATTCTTTCTTTGGTAGTTCTTTTTTTTGTTCTTCTTTTTCTTTCACTGGGTGATCCTGAGAGGTTAGGTGTCTCTGTGGTCTCGTGGTGCAAGAGCACTTTGGTGGTTACGAAAAAAGTGATCTGAATAGGGTGTTAGTGCTTAAGTTTTGGGCAACTTAAACTAGGATCAACGAAGCAGAACACGAGAGTGGATTGCGCTGGTTGCTATCTGAGACGCCAGTGACTGCTTCGAGGGCCCCCTTAAGTCCCCTGACGACCCTCACCAAGTTCTGCCAGATCGAGCCGCGAGCGTATAAGTCTGGGAACACCTATCAAGTCCACAATTAAAGTAAGATCGACCAATTTCTGTTCTCTTCACCTTCCAGAGTGGGACGGCTTGGACCCCTTCCCCCACTCCTCCGAGGGTCTTTCCTCACACTACATCCCACTACATTCTACCATTTATTTTTCTTTCAATTCTTATATTTTATTAAAACCATTTATATATTTGCAATAGCCCAGTTAGGTTGGTAGTACCACACCAATTCATAATTATTACTATTATCATTATTAATTATTTTAGCGAGCAGAAGACTGCTCTTAGGAGATTACCTGTGAAAGGGTCCTTAGGGAGACAAGTCAGATTTGTAGGAAGATCTTTATTTTATATTAGTCACTCTATTAAAACTAGTAGTTTAATATAATTTTAATCTGTTATTATACCTATACCACAGTAGAATATAATTTGTTTATTTAATTATTTTCCACATAATAATAATTATAATTATTATTATTATTTGAGACAATTATTGATGTTTAATGCTTATTAAGATAATATTATTAATATACAAATTTCAAATTTTACTTTTAACATGACCTGATTTTTATACAATTTGGTTTTTTAGAAATTAATGTTTTGCCGAAATGTAACTTTCTTTATTTTGTTTTAGTCCACAGGCCACCATAAGAAGTGAGTCGCTGATTGATAAAGTTTCCTTAACTTATGGAATCGCTTATTTATGCCGTGTCCACCGATGAATTGGGTATATGGTAACTGGGCGCTGGGCCATTTATTTTTTGTTGACATGCCAAACTTGCCCTTCTGCGGGAACATTGAAAAGAGATAGATAAAGTTTTGATTTTCACAGGATCGTTTAATTAAATTATTTCAAAAACAGTGGTAAAGGTGGCCACCGATACGAGTGGGCCGTTTTCTTTTCAACGTCCCCGCAGAGAGATATGTTTGGGGCGGTGGCCACCCCAAATGGCCCACTCTTATTGGTGGCCACGTGTACCACTGTTTTTTTAAATAATTTAATTAAACGATCCTATGAAAATCAAAACTTTATCTATCTCTTTTCAATGTTCCCGCAGAAGGGCAAGTTTGGCATGTCAACAAAAAATAAATGGCCCAGCGCCCAGTTGCCATATACCCAATTCATCGGTGGACACGGCATAAATAAATAAGCGATTCCATAAGGTAAGAAAACTTTATCAATCAGCGACTCACTTCTTATGGTGGTGCCTTCAATGTAAGATTTTCCACAGGACTCTTCTAAGTAATAATAATAATAATAATAATAATAATAATAATGTCTTTATTTCTAAATAACAAAATTTTGTATAGCAGTATAACAAAAGACTTTGACACCCATGGCCTCAAGCCGTCGGGCGGAGTTGCTCTTCTAAGTATGTGTTAGGACTAACACACTCAGTAATAGTTCAACACATACAATACCCTTCATACAAACGCATCCACCACACACACGCATACTGATTTAACTCACTTCATGCAGCCTTGGATGGTGCATGTTCTGAAACAAGAAACAATAAACAAATTTATAAGTCAATGTGGAAAAAATTAAAATTCAGTAGACTTTAAGTTAAATTCCAATTAAATTAAAATGCTCAACCCTATCTAACAACATCTGCTGTTGAGATACATTCACGAATTATTAAAAAAAGCCCCTTAAATTCCATCGGTTATAGTAAACCCGCAATACTCATGCATTACTGCATTACTCAAAAACAATTTGTATCCGGAATATAGCAAGGTGCAGGAGGTAGTTAGATTTAACGATTTTTTGTCTTGTGATACGTGTATTGCTGGTTTAATATAGTCAAGGAAATTTAGGTTTTTTTTTAAGAATTCGTAAAAATCGAACTACCTCCTGCATCTTGCTATATTCCGGATACAAACATTATTTTTTTTTAGAGAAGCACGTGTATTGCGGGTTTAATATAACCGAGGGAATTTAAGGGGCTTTTTTTTCTTTAAGAATTCGTGAAAACAGAACTACCTCCAGTACTCTTCCACATACTTGATACAAAGGGACAATTTATATTTGGAGTTTTTTTAGGAAATGTATTTATGGGCAAGAAAGAAATAGTGTTTTAACTGGGATGCCAAGAAAGGGGTTATATGTTGGTGATTTTAAATATTTGCCGGGCCTTCTAAACATGTACTTGGCCATAGGATTGTTTGCTCTCTAAGTATTCAATTTATTTAAAGGATCATTATTATCCAACAGCACTACTAAGTAGCCCATAATAATTCAATAACAGCCTCAGGTATCTTCTATACAGACGTTTCCTGTATAAACGGGTCTTGTACTTTGTACTTCCTAGGTTATTTGCTCAACAACCTTAATTTACAACCTTCCCCCATTGAAGGATTTTTACTGTTTACTTTCTGATGCAGGAGACGGATTAGAGCGGAATGTCAAGGGTACAGTAGTACAGTGACGTCATCACGAGGTAAGCAGTTAAGTATCATAGCGGACAAATGTGATACTTTTAGTTCCTTAGTGAGTAGGACACCATTGTAATTTGCGATTTAAGCTAATTCACAACAAATTCTTTAAATAATATATATATTTATGCCCCTTAAATTTCCTCGGTTATATTAAACCCGCAATACACGCACATCTCTCAAATCCATTTTGTATCCGGAATATAGCAGGATTCAGGAGGTAGTTCGATTTTCACGAATTATTAAAAAATCCCCTTAAATTCCATCGGTTATAATAAACCCGCAATACACGTGCATTACTCAAAACCATTTTGTATCCGGAATATAGCAAGATTCAGGAGGTAGTTCGATTTTCACGAATTATTAAAAAAATCCCCTTAAATTCCATCGGTTATAATAAACCGCAGAATAAATGCAATACACGTGCATTACTCAAAAACAATTTTTATCCGGAATATAGCAAGGTGCAGGAGGTAGTTAGATTTAACGATTTTTTGTCTTGTGATACGTGTATTGCTGGTTTAATATAGTCAAGGAAATTTAGGTTTTTTTTTTTAAGAATTCGTAAAAATCGAACTACCTCCTGCATCTTGCTATATTACGGATACAAACATTTTTTTTTTTTTTTTTAGATAAGCACGTGTATTGCGGGTTTAATATAACCGAGGGAATTTAAGGGTTTTTTTTTTTTCTTTAAGAATTCGTGAAAACAGAACTACCTCCAGTACTCTTCCACATACTTGATACAAAGGGACAATTTATATTTGGAGTTTTTTTTAGGAAATGTATTTATGGGCAAGAAAGAAATAGTGTTTTAACTGGGATGCCAAGAAAGGGGTTATATGTTGGTGATTTTAAATATTTGCCGGGCCTTCAAAACATGTACTGGGCCATAGGATTGTTTGCTCTCTAAGTATTCAATTTATTTAAAGGATCATTATTATCCAACAGCACTACTAAGTAGCCCATAATAATTCAATAACAGCCTCAGGTATCTTCTATACAGACGTTTCCTGTATAAACGGGTCTTGTACTTTGTACTTCCTAGGTTATTTGCTCAACAACCTTAATTTACAACCTTCCCCCATTGAAGGAGTTTTACTGTTTACTTTCTGATGCAGGAGACGGATTAGAGCGGAATGTCAAGGGTACAGTAGTACAGTGACGTCATCACGAGGTAAGCAGTTAAGTATCATTGTTGCGGGCTCAGCCTGCAATGTTTATAATTTAGTTTGACAGTTTGTCATTTTTGTTTTGTATTATTCTTGAGAAAGGTTTAAGTAAAATTGTTATTTCTTTTACCAGAAATAAAGCAAAAATTTGTCTGCGTTAAAAGAATTACAATACTTACTAGTTAGTAAGGCCAGCGACAGTAAAAGAAATAACAGCTTAATCGATATTATCAAAGTGTGTTCGACCAAGATTCTCTATCTGGAAACTTACACGTAAGTAAATTTAATCCATCTAATAATGTCTTTACCTACCAGATCAAGAAAAATGACAGATGTCGGGCTTGAGTATTTTAAAGAACATCTAGATAAAAGGCTCAAGTCCTTCAAGAATAAGATTGCAAAGGGATTAGGTGAAGTAAATGCTCTACTGAAGTTGCAGGATGTTCCTAGGAGTCAGCTCAAGTTTCTTCTTAAATACATTAAGGAACAAAGGGTTCTTTTAGAAGAAAACTTGGCACTACTAAGCGACACCTATCAGAAGGCCGGAAAGGTTTGTTCAATCGTCGATGGATATAATATTTACTTAAAGGACGTAGAGGATCAAGTAAAGAAAGCCAAGATTAATTTGGCAACGTTAACTACAGCTTCTAGCCATGCCGGTTCACGTATAAGTTCAACAAGTTCTAAGTCCAAGATACCTATTGAGCTTCTTAGTAAAGCGGAGGCAGCTCGCAAAGAAGCAGACGACCTCGAGAAGAAAATTCGAGATATCATCCAAGAAAAGGACTCAAGGAAGGGCTCTTCAAGGAAACAAGGTGAAGGATCCTACGACAGCCGAGTCAAGGAATATCTCGGAGGTTCATTGCGAGGCTCATCTCTATGTCGCGAGTGGAAAGTGACTAAGAAGGAAGAACTACCAACTACATCTTCCTTTTAACAGGTAAATTCTAACGGTTTCTCTTCTTTAACAGATAAGCTACATATTCTGAGCCTAGTTGAGCCGTTTAAGTTCAACGGGGAAAGTGACAAATTTCCTATTTTTAGAGAAGAAGTACGGAGCCACTTAGAAGATGGGCTTCTCCCAGATAGTTACAAGAAAACTTTCTTGAGGAAATTTCTAGAGGGCGAAGTATTGAAGGTAGTGGAAAGCAATATTGCTTTATCTTACGTACACATCATGGAGTTAATAGAAGAACGGTATGGAAGTCCGGTAGCAATTACTGAGGCGTGGGTCAGGAGATTAACATATGGTCCAAAATTAGGTCTAACTGATCATGTAGCATTGACAGCATTTTCAGATGCACTCAATACTGTTGAAAGAATTGATTAAAGGCAATAGAAAACGAACTTGTATTTTAAATACACATAAACAACAACAATACTTCTACACTGACAAGATGTCAACTTCAATTTATAACAACAGCCTCCTTTGAAGTTCCATCTTGATTCTCAAGTTGAGAAAGATCCAACAACTTCCTTAGACTCTGAAAGTTAATCTTCTCAAGAGGTTTGGTTAGGATGTCTGCTACTTGTTTATCAGAAGGGACATATTTTAATTTTAGCAACCCTTCATTGTATTTCTCCCTGAGGGAGTTTACTTCAGTTACCATTGCCTCCTGCCACTGAGCATGTTCTGTTGATTTTACAGCATCCCGGTATGTCAATGGTTCCACAATATCAGCCACTAACATCATCGCATCTGGGTATCTTACAGGCTTTTTAAGTTGATCTCTAGGCCTCAGGTTGTGTCTACTACCTTCTTCAATGACTTCATTGACGCCATCAACCTCTTCAACCTCAGAGCTCTGCTCTGGAACTTCAACATCATCAGTAGGCAACTATCTTCGGATTCTTCTTGATCATCAAATTCAGCCTCCTCAATATGTATAGGCTTTTCAATTTTTAACTCATTTGATGGTACTTTGCAATCTAAATGTTCATCAAATACTACATTTGTTGTCGTTACTATATCCTGCTTCGACGGAATATACACTCTATAACCATCGTAACCACAATACCCAATAAGGACACCTTTAATCGCCTTGGAGTCAAATTTCTTTCTTCTTGGACTTGGAACATGGACATAACACGTACAACCAATAGAACGTAAGTGTTTTATAGATGCAACTTTATTGTACCACACTTCATACGGAGCCTTTCCTGTTACACCACTTTTACCTGTTAGATTTAGGATATACGCTGCTGTAGACACAGTTTCAGCCCACAAACCTTTCGGCAAATTGGCAGACTTTAGTACAGTTCTTGCTAATTCTACTAACGATCTATTTTCACGTTCAGCCGCTCCATTTTGCTCGTGAGTGTACGGCATTATTATACGCAAACGAATTCCATGTCCATCTAAAAATGACCTTACTGACTGATTATCAAATTCTCGACCTCCGTCTGTTAGAATTTCTTTTACAGTTATATTATCTTTGATCGACCTTTGAACATATGTTCTAATAGCATTCAAGGTATCAGACTTGTTCTTCAAGAAAAAGACTTCACGGTATTTTGAAAAATCGTCTTTCAGTACCAGAAAATATTTACTTCCACCCACTGACCTCTGTTCAGGTTCACACAAATCAGCATGAATTATTTCACCCACTTTTGTTGCTCTGACAGATCTAGGCTTAAAACTTCGACGACTTTGTTTACCTAACGTACAAGGTTCACAAAAGAAATCTTCTTTAATAAATTTGATGCTTCTCTGGTTCAAATACTGTTCAACATACGTTTTTCCTTGATGACATAATCTCTCATGCCACGTTCTTAAATTTGTCGGTTTTTCATCAATATGTTTAAGAACAAAGGCACTAATGTTATGTTTCGGCTTTATAGGTTTGATCTGAAGTTCAAATTGATTATTATTTATTTTCGCTGTCATCAGTGCTTCTTTAGTGTCTTCCCAAAAAAAACGTAGCAGTCATAGTCTTAGCACTACTTCTATGACTAATTCCTTTCTTCATACTTTGGACTGAAGAAAAACAATTTCTTATCAAACCTGGCACATAAAGCACCTCACTGAAAGTAGTACAGTGACTTTTTCCACTAATATTAGATTCTACATTAATCATTCCTTTACCATACGCTTTTAAGTTTGAGCTCCCATCACCAATAGTAATAGGTACGGGTTCCTTAAATGATTGAAACGTTTTGTAAAACACATGTGAATTCGTCATATGGTCAGTGGCCCCGTCATCTTTGATCCAAACATCGCTGTCAGAAACATTAATAGCTGTAAAACAGGAAAACATTACATTATTACTATTTTTAGACTTTTCTGACTTTTCACGATCAGGGCAATCTTTAGCAAGATGACCTGCAACTTTATGACATTTATAGCATCTTCCGCTGAAACCTTTGTAGTTCTTTCCAGTAGAGATAACCTTATTATTACGAGAACCTGAAGCTTTGTTTATTAAAACAGTCGATGCTGAATTATCTCTTAAACTTACACTAGACTCTCCAGAAGATACTTGAGCTCTAGCATCCCTTAGTTCTAGCCTGTTCACTAGTTCTTCGATAGTCCGCTTTTCCTTAGCCGTCCCATCCCAAGTTGTAAGAAACTCCGCGTATTCTGGTGGAAGTTCTGACAAAATTTTATTAATTAATAGAACATCAGGCAACTCAATTCTAAGTTCAGTCTGAAATTCTTTTATTAATTCAGACCATAAGGTTCGAACTCTAGCTATGAAACCTATTATGGATTCAGATGGCGTTATACGAGTTTTATAAAAATCTTGGTTAAGTCTACTTAACCTTACTTCGCTCTTTTTCTCAAAATGGTTGCATAGTTCGTTCCAAATCATTTTAGCATCGTCGGGACACATCCGAACAAGAGCCCGCACCTCAGGACGTAGTGTAGCTCTTATTGCTAAAATTGCTGCACTATCTGCCTTATTATATTTTTCCAAAGCTTTTTCGTAATTTAAGACAGCATTGTCGGGCACTAGGTCGGGTTTCTGAAGGCTGCCATCTATTACCCCGATGGCACCATTATATCTTAACAAAGTCAAGATATCCGCCTTCCAATCTACCCAGTTAGATTGCCCTTGCAACTTAATATCTACGAGCTTACCCAAATCCATGTGGTATTATCACTCAAAAAAAAGGTTCACAAAAAAAAAAAACGCTAAAATTACACTCTTCAGTAATATTACGCGCAACTAAGTCTCATAATCTGTTGAAAGAATTAATTAAAGGCAATAGAAAACGAACTTGTATTTTAAATACACATAAACAACAACAATACTTCTACACTGACAAGATGTCAACTTCAATTTATAACAACAAATACTGCTTGTAAAGTTCTTAATAAGGAATCTCTAAGGGAAATAAGTACTAAAATGTGCTTACAAAAAATTGTCGAAAGACTTCCTTTTAAATACCACCAATCGTGGATTAAGAGGGCAATTGCGTTAAGCGGCAATGAGACAATATCAGACCTTGCTCTGTTTGTACAAGGTATAGCTAAAGTACACAGACACCCGGTGTACAGCAGTAGTCTGATTCAACCAATAACTACAAAGGAAAACCAATCGTTCAGGGATAATTTGTTCAAACCACAACACCAAAGTAATAAGCCTAATATTAAAATTCCTTCTAGGTCAAATGCCTTTGTTACCGGTGTAGGTGGCTCGAACCTACATTGCAAGTTCTGTAATCAAAATGATCATAAACTAGAAATATGTACAGCATTTCAGAAAATATCCCCGGAAGAACGCTTTTCGTTTGTTAAGGAACAAGCTCTTTGTTTTTCATGCTTAGGAATTTCCCATAATGCAAAAGGTTGCAGACAGCGGATGAAATGTGATATTTGCGGAAAACTCCACCCTACATGCCTCCACCGTGAAGAAGGTTCTACAGTAGAAAAGAAGACCCCTACGGAGATAGGATCGAAGGTAACTCTTGACAGAAATAGGAATGATATGGGTACAGTTAAGGAGGTTGATCAAAAGCCACTTATTTCTACAAGTAATGCTCGCAACACCATTAGCCAGTATTGCGGAACAACATCTTTTGTACTGCCCGTGGTTATGTATAATAAAAACAACCCAGATTTCAAAATAGAGACATATGCCTTATTAGACGATGGAAGTGATTCGTGTTTTATACAGGAAAAATTGATGAAAGATCTCCAGCTTCCAGCAACGAGAACTCAGCTGAAAGTAAGAACACTTCTTAATTCTACCACTATGGATTGCTATCGGGTTCAAGATGTAGTCATAGAAGGAATGAAAGGAAAACGCATGGAACTGCCAGGTAAATTGTTCAGTCAAGTCGAGATTCCATGCTCCTATGAAGACATCCCTACGCCTGAGATGGCAAAGAAGCAACAACATCTAAGAGGTATAGCAAGCGAAATATCACCATTACGTAAAGACCTAGAGGTCGGACTTTTGATCGGTAACAATTGCCCAGAGGCCCTTTGTCGATTGCGTGTAGGCTCAGCATCTTAGAGAAAACTCAGGAATTGATTAATCCTTGGCTTAGTTTGGACTTTCCAGAAAAGGAAGTCGATGGTAGAAGATTAGCCATGTTGGAAGAAGATAAAGGATATATGAAATACCATGAAGAAAACGTTCAACATCGAAAAGATAAACTCTACGCATTACCACTTCCCTTTAAATACGAGGCGGTGAGTCTTCCATACAATAAAGAAATAGCCTTTAAAAGGTTAAACTTACTAAGATCAAAATTTGAGAAAAATCCGAAGTACAGAGCAGATTATGTGAAGTTTGTGGAAGACACGCTAAAGAAAGGGCCAATAGCAGATACCTTCTTTAAGCCTATTTGGCTTAAAGGTCCAACATATCTCTGTGAAAACGAAACATCCTGGGAAAGTCAAGATTCGGAGGTAGTAGTGTTTCTTGATGAAGATCCAGAGGTTAAAATGCATAATGTTTCAGCCAAGTCACAGTATACTATATTGGGGGCATGTGTATATTAGGATGATCCAAGTCAAAGGTGTGGCCTTTTGTTAAAAAATGGTTAATTAAGGCAGTAGGATAGACGGCATTGTTAACTAAGCTTCACCTTACAATGTAAAACTATTTCCTACGCATATTTATGCCTGTATTAAATAGTAAAAAGATATGGTGGAGAAGTTTAATGAGAAAAGGGCAAAAATTGAAGTGGAAATGGGCTGGACACGTGTACAGGATGGACACAGAAAGATGGATGAGAATAGAGACGGAATGGACCCCATATGGAAAGATTAGGAAGAGAGGAAGACCAGCAAGAAGATGGGCAGACGAATTCTCGGAAAGATTAGGAAGGCTGTGGCATAGGGCTACTGCAGACAGGCTAAGTTGGAAGAAGACAACTAAAAGTCAAATAAGATAGCACTATGTAACATAACCTTACAACTACCCCTAAATAGGGAGGCTTTTGCTTTTAAAAAAAAAGTGTTGATAAAGCTATAATAATAATATAACTTAACAGTACACAATGTTAGTTAAGAAATAGTCTTAAGAAGAAGGGAAACACTTTATTAATTAACTAGTGGTTGTTTAATTATGTATGATAACTAAGTGTTAGCCCTGTAAAACTATTATTTCTGCCCAACCTGCAAACATATATCAGACCTGATGCAAATTCATATTACGACCCACAGTACACTATACTTCGTCAATAATGCTAAGGAGTGAGACCAAAGTTTATTATTTAAATAGCGTTTGTTTAATTATGTATAATCTAAGTTTCAGCTCTCTAAAACTATTAGTTCTGCCCAACCTGAAAGGAAATATCTGACCTGCAAATTCATACTACGACCAACAGTGCAACTTTAGTAATAACAATAGAGAAAACATTCTGACCTGCAACATACTTTGCAGGTTGACCTGACCTGCGAATTAGTACCTCCCGCTATGGAGTGACTTATTAAAAATAAGAAAAAGTTTCCAATAAAGGTAACTCACTAAAGCACAAAGCAGGCTTTCAACCTCTAGATTGGTCATATGGACGACTAAAGAAGCATAACCTTTTGGATAACCACATGGAGGTGTACAACCTTACTTCCCGTTCCAAACAAACTTATTTTACTATAGGGAAAAACAGTTAAAGTCATTTTTTAATAAAAATCTATTTATTTTCTTAGTTTTTTTTTCTTAGTTTTAATGTTTTTAATAGTATTTAGTGTGAAGGAGTCCTTAAAAGATTTGACAAAATACACTTTGTTCTAATGAATTCAAAATACGAACTGAATTTATTTCTTTTTTTAAAAATAAACATTTGATTATTTTTTTATGTCAAGTCATTTGTCATGTCTGCTACACTCCCAGCAACCGCGGGGTGAGACTAGTGTAGTCCATCACTATATGCTGGTTTTAGTCTGTCTATTGTCACCCATTTGTCTTTATTATTTATATTAAGTTTAAATGTCTTGTCTCGTCTATCTAGTACTAAGTAAGGTCCCATGTATGGTGGTTGTAGGGGTCGTAATATTGTGTCGTCTCGTAGGAATACATGTGTTGAATTTCTGAGATCGGGGTGGATAAAATAGGGTGAATTCTTGATTTTGTGGTTTACATTTCTTGGTCGGAGGTTGCTCATAGTCTGCATTAGGCGCTTAGCAAATTCGCTCGGTACCTTATCTTCCTTTGCTTCAGCAAAGAATTGGCCAGGAAGTCTTAGGACAGTTCCAAATACAAGTTCTGCAGGACTTGTTTGCAGATCTTCTTTGTGCGCAGCCCGTAAACCTAATAACACCATTGGTAGTACCTCTAACCACTCTTGAGTGTTGTGGCATTTTATTGCTGCCTTAAGTTGGCGATGCATTCGTTCGACCATGCCATTTGAGGCAGGGTGAAATGCGGTTGTACGATTTCTTTTGATACCAAGTAGACGTAGCATTTCATTAAAAATTATAGAGTCGAATTGACGTCCTTGGTCGGTGGTTATGATGTTAGGCGCTCCATACCTCGAAATCCAACCACTGTAAAACGTTTCTGCCACTGTCTCTGCATCAATTTGCTTGAGAGGAAATGCTTCGGGCCACCGCGTAAAACGGTCCACGCACGTAAGAAGATATCTGTAGCCTTGGCAGATGGGAAGTGGTCCAACTATGTCGACGTGGACATGTCCAAACCTTGGATAGTTGTTGTCAAAGCTTCCGAGTGGAGACTTGGTGTGTCTATGGATTTTGCACCGTTGGCATGGAATACAGTTGCGAGCCCATTTTACGCAGTCGCTTCTTATTCCAGGCCAGACATAGCGTTGAGTAACCATCTTCGTTGTAGCTCGTATACCAGGATGAGCTAGGTTATGGAGGCTGTTGAAGATTGCTCTTCGATATGGTTGTGGTATATAGGGTCTAATCTTATCTTGCACGTCGCAGTAAAGAGTACGATCAGATCCCGGTAACTTAATCTGACGTAGTACTAGAGATTTGTTATCTTGTAGTAGTGTTTTAAGCTCTTCATCGTGTAGCTGAGCTTCGGCGATTTGATCCATATTCACTTCTGGAGTTTTAGTTATAGCTTCAACTCGAGAAAGTGTGTCTGCTACTACATTATCTTTTCCAGATAAATGTCTGATATCTGTTGAAAATTGGGAAATAAAATCGAGATGACGCATTTGCCGTGGTGAAGCTTTATCGGATTTTTGAATAAATGCGAAGGTAAGAGGTTTGTGATCTGTGTATATCACAAATTCTCTTCCTTCGAGGAGATGTCTAAAATGTTTGATGGCTTTGTAGATTGCTAATAATTCTCTGTCATACGTACTATAATTTTGTTCTGTTTTTGACAACTTTTTTGAAAAAAATGAAATTGGTTTCGGTGGTTTTCCATTCTCAATTTGATTTAGAGCTGCACCAAGGGCTGTCTCGGATGCGTCAGTCATTAGTACGAGTAGTCCCTGCTTGCTCGGGTATGCCAGAGTTGCTGCATTAGATAGTCCATCTTTACATTTTTGGAACGCTTGCTCTGCTTCTAAATTCCAATTAATTTTACGTTTGTCGTTTTTCTTACTTCCATGTGTCAATTCAACGAGTGGGGCCTGAATGTGAGAAGCATTTGGTACAAATCGATGGTAAAAATTTAGCATGGCCAAAAATCTACGAAGTTCTTTGATTGTTTCAGGTCTTTTGAAAGTTGTGATAGCGTTTACTTTGTCTGGAAGAGGTTTGACTCCTTCTTCTGAAACGGAATGACCTAGGAAAACTACTTCTTTTTTTCCAAAGTCGCATTTAGCCGGATTTAGAGATACTCCGTAGGTTTTAAATCTTTCAAAAATCTGTTTAAGATGTTCTTCGTGTTGATCCTCCGTTTCTGATCCTACAAGAATATCGTCAACGTAAGCCCAAGCAAAGTCGAATCCTCGTAAAACTTCATCTACAAATCTTTGAAACGTCTGTCCGCTGTTACGTAATCCAAATGGCATCCTTACAAACTCAAAGAGCCCGAACGGTGTTGTTAGTGCAGTTTTATGTATGTGTTCTGGTTGCATTGGAATTTGATGGTAAGCTTTCCTCAGATCGATGGTAGTAAAAATTTTTTTCCCAATAAGGTTGCGGGTGATGTCTTGGATGTGTGGTAGAGGATACCTGTCAGGTATAGTAACTGCGTTTAAACGCCTATAATCGCCGCATGGTCTCCATTCACCGTTTTTCTTTTTTACCATATGTAATGGGTTGGCCCAAGAGCTTCTGGATGGTCTGCAAATGCCTTGAGCAACCATTGCTTCGAATTCCTTTTTGGCGCATTTCAGTGCGTCTGGTGCTAGTCGTCTAGGTTTTTCAAAGATAGATGGTCCAGTCGTTTCTAAGTAATGAGTAGTTTTATGTTTTGGTTCATCGAAAAAATTAGGGTTGTCTTGCATTGTGTCTGGAAATTGGCGTAATATGTTAGTAAATCTGTTTTCTTTTTGAACTGCTCGTATAGTGGGAGATGTCGTAGGTAATATTCTTCCTAATGTTGACAGTTTTGTTAAACCATCGATAATTGATTTGTTTTTTAAGTCAATTATTAGTCCAAAGTGATGTAAAAAATCTGCGCCAATGATTGGTTTAGTTACATCAGCTTTTATAAAGTTCCATCTGAAATTTCTTCGAAGGCCTAAATTTAGTGTTAGTATGGTTTCTCCAAATGTATTGATTTTTGTTCCGTTGGCTGCGAAAATTCTTGAAAAAGGATCAGGAGTTTTTCTATGGTTTTTGAGGGCTGGTACTACTGAGAGATCTGCACCAGTGTCTATGAGAAAATTTAATTTTGTGGCTTCATCTTTTATAAATAAGCGGCTACTAATCTTGCCAGTACTCGCCGCTAGTATCTGGCTTATTCGTTTTTTCTTTTCTTGTACTTGCAAGGGTCTTTACATTTTGTAGAATCGTCACCAAAAGTGTTATGGTACCAACAATATTCTTCATTGTACTTCTGGGTAGTTGATCGGGATTGACTTCTATTTCTCTTAAATCTGGTATTGTTTGATCTGCTTCTGTTCCTTCTAGAGAATTTAAGATTTTTAATTTCAGAGTTCAAATTTTCTATTAGTTTTTCTAATTTTGAAATTCTTTCGTCCTGATCGTTTTTGGAGTAAACTGCCTCTATTTTTGATGTTGAAGCCGAATATAAGTCTGTTGGTGTATGGGACGTTACTTCTATAATTTTGTCTGCCATCTGGGCCAATTTAGTTAAGTTGTCTTCACTTACTGTTAAGACAGCTTGCACCTGTGGCGGAAGGCGTTGAAGCCATAGACTTTTTAAAAAATGGTCATTGACATGATCACCTGCTAGCTCTTTCATTTCTCTGAGAAATTGACTTGGTTTTCTGTCACCTCTTTCAATGTCTGAAAGTAATTTTCTGATTCTTTTTTCTTCTGAGTCCGAAAATTGTTCAATAATTTTATTTTTTAACGTTTCGTATTTGTTTTCCAACGGGGGGTTAATTATGATATCGGATATCTGAGTTAAAATGTCACCTTCGATAGCTCCAATTATAGTGTGATATTTTGTTGAATCACTGCGAATGTTAGCATTAATAAATTGGCTCTCTAACTGGCAAAACCAGAGGCGCGGATTTGCTTTCCAGAAGGGTGGGGGTCTTATCACTTGCACCTTACTAAAAGCATTATTTTCTCCAGCTTGATTGTTTGAATTATTGTTTTCATTTTGATTCTGACTCATGTTGTGTTCTTATATCTTCTATTTCACTAGGGGTCACCAATGAAGGAGTCCTTAAAAGATTTGACAAAATACACTTTGTTCTAATGAATTCAAAATACGAACTGAATTTATTTCTTTTTTTAAAAATAAACATTTGATTATTTTTTTATGTCAAGTCATTTGTCATGTCTGCTACAAGTGTTATTATGCAAAAGAAATTGTAATTATAAGGATATTTAGGGTTAAATCGGTCAGTTTGCTTACACCTTTGCAGTGATGGCTTTTTTCATGCTTTTTATTTGTTTAAAGTGGTTTTCTTCCATTTGTTTTACCAGTTTTATGTAAGAAAACTATTTATGGCTAATTTGGAGGGAAAATTATTATTTTTCATGCATCGCTGGAGTTCTAAATGTCAAGGTATGTTTGTATTAATAGTATTTGAATAGTTTGAGTAGATAACTCTCATTTGATTTAGTATAAAATAACATAACTTGTTGATCATTGATTTCACATATATATACATTATCGATAAATTATATGGTAATTACGGTTTTGATTATATTTACGGAGTTGTTTGAGTTACAATACAATTGAGATACAATTGTTTGAGTTTTGTAAAATAATTCAATTGATCATTAGGTATGTTCAGCATTATGTGTATAACCTTTTTTAATAACTTATATAATAATCTTTGTTTTTGTGAACAGATGGTGATGTGCTTTGCTCCAAACTGCAAAAATGATTATTCAGAGAAACACGAATGCATATTCTTTGGGTTTCCAAAAGAGGAGAAATTAAAAAAAAGAAGTGGATTAAGATATGAGGTATCTAGGTAAATACAGTGGATTTATTAATAAAATAGTTTGACTGGTACATTCGTATGGTACGTGCCTGGCCAAAATTTAGAGCCACTTCTAATCTACTTTTTCTTCACAATGAAATTTCTCTGGCACGTACAGTACGAAGTAGCCATTGACTTTTTTTAAGAGAACAAGTTGTGGAAATCTCTATCTTCTCCATTATAAATTAATCTTCCCCCTTCATGTGAAACTGATAGTGTCACTATTGAGTTTGTTGGTGTAGCCCGAAAACTGATAGTGTTTTGTATTCTTTTAATGTACTCATTATGTATTATTTTTTTTCTCAGGTTTGTGTTTCCCATTTTCCCAAGAGCAACCATTTTCACTTTTAATCTAAGCTCCGGAACTTGTTCTCTATGTATAACTTTGGTTTTTTTCTGTGACTGAAGTGATTACTTATAACTAATTTTTTTTAAAAAATCAAGTTGGCGGCAACTTATCATAAATAAAAATAGCTTTTTTCTATTTATAGTAACCCCTAACTGCGTAAAAAATTTCAAATTTCCTTGATAAACTGGAAGTAGGAGAATCAGTCCTTAGTTAGTTAGTCAACTATTTTTTATTTATAGTTTTTAAAAAGATACATATTTTTTTGTGTTTATTTCAATTAATTGTATTATGTTTTAGGCGATGTTGGAGTACAATGTACAGAGCCTGGATCTCAAATTTCAGTCTACATTCACAAAAATGATTGGAGACTAAGCTCTTGCAAGTCAATACGATGAGTGAACCCTCTATATAGCGTTTTGGGATATATCTTTGGTTATTTCCCGACAACTATTGCCAATATTTTATCACCTGGTTGGAAAAACTGCAAGTTTTGTACAAGCAACTTATGATGAATATTCCTCAAGAGCACTGAACAGAACCACCATCTCAAATGTCAATTGGTGTAATAGCTAAAGCAAGAATCCTCGTTGAAAGAGCAATTAGAAGAATCAAGACTTTTAGAATTTTAAAATTCTTACCAAATCATTTTTTCTCATATGGAAGCAAAATCTTTCAAGTCTGTGCTGCATTAACAAACTTACAAAATCCCCTTATTAAAAAAGTAGAACCGTTAATGGTTTGAATTTCTTACTAAATTATTTATTGTGACATAAGCTAAACCTAATATGTGAGTGAATAAATATTATATATAATACTAAATATGTAGGTAATTATATGAAGTACTAAATTTTGTTAGAAACCTATTTCTAGTTCTATCATTTATTTTAATTTACTTGTTACTACTAAATTCCTTATTGATGTAAGCCAAACCCAATATGCAGAATATTTCATTTGTTTTTTTTTACGTATAATTTGTATTTGACTCTTTACTTTTGTAGTATGATATATATTGAATTAAAGTTTGTTGTTTTTTTATACATTGTTATTATTTCTACCTTGTGGTAAATCAATTGTAAATCTTTTTGTACATTCAACTGGCTTGTCATTTGCTTGCAGTGCAGACTGTTTGGGGAAGTTTACTAATTTGGCTATAGTGCTTCTCATTCCTAAAGCTTACTTAGATTTTACTATTGGTCTGTGGCTTTAACAATCAAATATTATTAGTGGGTTAAATTTCACTATGTGCTGAATGGGTTAAATTCAAAGCCACTGCCTTTTTCTGATGATAGTTCTGTTGTTAGCTCATTATTTTGTTTTTTCTTTCAAGAAAAGAAATAAACTATCTTTCTTCAAAATTGTATTAAAAATTAGTAATTTTTAAGTAGCCAAGAAGAACAAAATAAGGTTGGGCAGTAACAGGTAATTCAACCCCTACAGGGCCGTCCCTAGGGGTTTAGGCGCCCGGGTCAAAAGCACATGTGGCGCCCCCCTTTATTACCAAATTCACCTATAGTATTTTAAGACGGGGGCCTGGCGACGCCCCCCTAGACGTGGCGCCCGGGTCAGCTTGACCCGGTTGACCCCCCCTAGGGACGGCCCTGAACCCCTACTAAAAGAAACATTATAAAGCACCTTTTTTTGGTAAGTAAAGCCATTGACTGATCTTACTTGCCAAAAAAGGATAACTATATAATTATTGTCAGTTATACTTGCATCATCTAATGTAAGACGCATATACATATTTGAGTATTTTTTTTTTTTTTTTTTTTTTTTATCCCTCCTCCACCCGCGGCTAAGGAAGGTGCGCTTTAACTACTTGGGCTATTAGCGCAAACCTTTACCTTTGTTTGTTTTATTATTATTATTATTTATACTGTTAGTTTGAGTGATTTTATACTATATTCTTTGGTTAGTTTTAGATTATATTGTATTCTTTGACATATTTATAGTTAGCCCTTTATATGCGTTATTTTGTGCCGCGCCACAAATACAAATGTACATAAATTTAATTTTGGTTTATTCCAGGAGTTATTTTTTCACTGTTTGAATTGATTATTATAATTGAATTATTATTTGAGCTGAGCAACCTAAGGTTTGCAGACGATGTTCTTCTATTTTCTACAAACGAAATTGAAATGAAAGGCATGGTAAACAATTTGATAAAAACATGCAGAAAATATGGACTGGTAGTAAACTGGACAAAATCCAAATTAATGTCAAATATAAGCCAAGATGCATTAGAGATGGAAGAAGGTGTGATAGACAATGTCGAGGAATATATCTATCTTGGTCAGCTGATCTCTCTGCACGACTCAATGAATAGTGAGATAAAAAGAAGGATTAAAATAGGATGGAGAAAATTCTGGCATCTTAAGAAAATCTTTAAAGGCTGTGTATCTGAAAACATCAAAGTTAGAACCTTGCAAAGCTGCATTTTCCCAGCTATCCTCTATGGAAGTCAGACTTGGGCCTTAACCCAAAAATTGGACGAGAAGCTAGTTTCCGCGCAATGCCAGATGATAAGAGCTATGACTGGCATAAGCAAGATGGAGAAAATAAAGATTAAAGAGTTAATAAGAACATACGGAGGGAGAAGTCTAATGAAAGAAGGACACAAGATAAAATGGAGATGGGCTGGACATGTGTACAGAATGGACACGGAAAGATGGACTCGAATAGCCACAGAATGGACTCCATATGGATGGACTAGGAACAGAGGAAGACCGGCAAGAAGATGGGCAGATGAATTTTCAGAAAGAATAGGAAAGTTATGGCATAGGGCCACTGCAAATAGGCAAAGCTGGAAACAGGCAGTACAATTTCAAATAAGATAGCAGCACTATGCAGACGATAACCTCACAATTACCCCTAAAAAGGGAGGCTTTTGCTTTATTAAATAAAGTGTCGATGAAGCTATAATAATAAAATAATAATATACCTAATATATTGAAATAAGCGTCAGCACAGATCAATTTTACTTTTAACAAGACCATTATTATATTTTCGATATTTACAAAACCAAGTGACATTTTGACATATAACAAAAATAAACAAGTCAAGTAACAGGCTTCCATAATAACATTTTTTCCCGTCTTTTTGAAGCTTACGATGCGCGTGAACGCTTGGGCGGATAACGTTTTCCAACGAACTCAGCCTGGGCATTGGTAAAATGAACATGTGTACCAAATTTCAACTAATTCGGTGATCTTTTACTCAAGTTATCGTCATCGGTAGATTTTGTGACCGTTTTTGCATGACGGTGATTTTGGTAGTTTTATTTTGGATTCACTCCCGGGCTCCAGAACGTGCTATAAGGAACTTCGTTCCAAAATTATTACTCCTAGGACATAAACCAGATTTTTTTCCATTGTCAATTACTTGTTAAGGAGAAGTAAAAGAGGCTACAGATTAAAAATTTGAGAGGTGAGAAGGGGGTGATTATGTATAATGCTAGTTATGAATAAACTTTACAGGAAAAAAGTAAAAATTAATAAATAACATTACATATTATATATACAATTCAGGGTTGCTCCACCAAAAGTTAATTTATTAAATATTAAAAATATATTATCTGATCATTTTAACACCTACTTTGGCAACTAAAGTATAAATGAAAACTCTAGAAATCAATATTACATCCATTGCTCAAATTCTTATTGGTAGCAATGGCTGTAAAATAGTCTATGTGGTAATTTCAGCTCGATTGGATGACTGGAAGATGATTAATTAGCCCTCCAATGATTTTGAAAACAGAACAAAATCAAAACTAATATCAAAAATGTACTGAAGAATGGAGAACTTGTCGTAACTGATTTGTGTGAAGAGACCATTAATCGTCTGGAAAGCCAAAATTGAAGAGATTTTTTTAAGTTTGAGACAAAAAAGATTATCATCTTAACTATTATAAATGAATCAAAATATCCATCTAAAAAGGTTGTTAGTTTACAAATTCTGTAGTGTTGTTTTTTTTAAATATATTATTTGTTGAAATTTTAATAAATGTTTCTTTATTATAATATTTACATTTTATATATATTATTAACTATAAAACAAGAAAATAATTTCATAAATACAAAATAACAATAACAATAATAAAAAAAATAAACCCTTAACAAAAAAAATAAAATAAATACATACTCATAATAATAAAATTACATGGTATAAAAAGTGCAAAATAAATAAATTATGACCAGAATGTTAAAAAAAAAAGAATGAGTACAAATAACAAAAATTAAATTAATACATATTTTTTTCTTTTTTGAAATATAACAGATAAATATTACTTTTCAAAAACTGTAGAAGCAGCAATAATGTATTTCTATGTAACTTTATTCAAGGTTTTTAATTGAAAATATTTAAGCAAACTTTCAATATCTACTTATTAAATTTTGCATCGGAAAAAAAAAAAACTTAACAAAGTTGATAGCTAAAGATTACCTTAAAAAAATGAAATTTTATAAATTCTTTCATGTCCCGATCAAAACATCATTAGGTTATTTACAGGACGAGGTATCCAGCCCCTTTGATGTGACCATTATTTGGTGAAACATGCCTCACCTCTCTGAGATTCGAACTCACAAGGTATGTATGTCAGCGTTTGGTCTTAGGCAAGTTGTAAGTACATTAACCACTCAGTTACTAATGGGCTGATATAACAAATTTATTGTGGTTTTTAGTTGATGAGATCACCACATAAAGGAACTTCAGTTCCTCTAATGGTGTATAATGATAATGCACTTCCTTTTTCCATAAAAGTAATAATAATAATAAACATTTTAATAATAGCAATGTTTTACATGCTTCAAAAGTATGCCCATATCTACAATTGGAACAAAACAACTTAAAACTAAAATATATAGGTCTTTGGTATTCGTTGAACTACCCATAATAATGAAAATAAATCTTTTGAATATTGTCATGAGTGTCTTTCAATGTTTTAGCAACCTTTTACCAAGGTTCAATACTTTTAACATCAACTAACAATCCAAACATAATTAATATTCTTTCAATTTTTTTTTTCTTTTTTTTTATAAAAAAAGAAAAAAAATTAATTTAAATTAAAAAAAATAATATATATATTATTTAACAAATAAAGAAAATAATGAAAAAATAACAAAAAAGCAAAAACAACTAACAATGCTTTATTGAGCAAAAATACATAGGGAATGACCAATTTCAAAATGAAAAAAAAATCCAAATAAATAATTCATAAAAAAAATATAGCACATAAATATCCTAAGTGATTTTATTTTAATTTATAATAGTCACGATAATCCAGGCAGACCTCAATAATTGTCTTATTATGTATAATCAATAAAATTTAAATTTATTTGTCTTTTTTTGTATCCTAAATCAAATTGTAGGATTAAAACGTGGGCCTGCATTGAGACTGAACAGTATTTTTTATAAACATAGATTTTAATAGTTTACTAAAGTAAAACTAGTTTAATAGAATTTAATCCAGACTTTCGGTGATCCGGACAGTGCCCAGTCCCATCAAATGCAGATTAATGAGACTATTGTACTGTTATTTTTTTATTATTATTATAAATTTATTTTATTCCAACACACTTAAAATCCTTATAATTTTATTTATAAATTAAATGTAAAAAATTTATCAAATAAATAATAAAATTAAATAAATTTTCTATTTATAGAAACAATCAGTCATAAATAAGCCTTTTTTTATTAACAGGTCAAATAAACAATAGTTATTTACATAATAAATTTCCCAAATGAAGTCATAGGTGTAGAGGGGGTGAAATATATTCTAGAATACTCTACATATATAAATGAATGTATTTTCATACTTACAGTAGACCCTCACAATAACAAATCCTTCTACAATAAAATTGGTTTTAATTTTTATCTGTACTTCCAAGCAAGATGAGTAAATGTCAGAATTGAACGAATTGGTGTTAGACAACACCGCCTGTCGAGTCTTTCTATTAAATTCCATGATTTGCTGTCCGACCCAAGATCTTGTATCCATTTCTGTTTTGTTTGTATAAGTCAAAAATAGATTTTTCCTCCAGAAGGGAGAAAACATTAACTTTCCACCCTAGTTTATAGGGAGGAAAGGATCCCTTTACAGCCTAGTTGTGAAAATCGTGGCGGAAAGTAAAAATTGTGGTGGAAAGTAACAGTAGAGCCAACCTATTATTCTTTAAAGAAAATCAGTGTTGCCTGTTTTGTAACAAGTAACGGTTTTGTTTAACTGAATGACTCGACAGGTAAACAGCTTTTTTTAAAAATGCTAAAATCCATTTTTTTATTACGTGGACTTAAAAAATCTTTTCATTACTCCTAGCTGCAAAGAAAAAATGTTTTTTTCTTTACAGGTGGTAGTTATCAAAACTTCCGTTTTTAGAGCTGCAATCTTTGTAGAAATGCTTCTTAGTACGATTAAAATCCACTAGATGTCAATGCGTTTTATTTATCTTTTCTTATAGTGTAACCTCTTTTTAAGGTTTCTTTTTTTTAAATCTTAAGTATGTACTAATATTTGTTATTATTATTGTTTATTGATTAATATTTAATGTTTTTTTCATTGACTGCTACCACGGAAAAAATAGCATATGCTACACGACTGTGAAGTGTTTTTTCTTTACCGCGGCAATTACATTTACTGTCGAGCGAAGACATTTTCTCTACACTAACAACCTCATTTGGGTAATTTTTGTTGTTTATTTGTGTGAATGTATGTTGTATGTGTGTTTATGTGCATAAGTCAAGAACAGTATTATATACAAAAACTATAATTTAATTTGTTGTCAATCAGCATAAATTATTCACAGCAATATCACATAATTTAACAACATTATATGTAAACTAAAAACTATCCTTCTCTGTGATCATATTTATTTATTTATTTTTAAAGAATATAAACATTTAAAATTGATTAATAAGATAAACACATTTTTTTTTTCTTTATTGGTATATAATATTATGTAATAATGTCTTAACAATGCGTTCGACTGTCCTACCTAAATTGGTCCAAAGATGATAAAAGAACCCCAAACAATACCAAAATACCATTTTATTCTTTTTTTTATAAAAGTCATATCCCAAATTCAGTCCATCTTATTATTAAATTTTATTTTTTTACGTTACTTGATTTTAAATTATTTATCTCTTAGTTATCTCATATGTATGAAATTTTACTAATAGTTTATGATATTAATATAGTTTTTATAATGTAATAATTAGCTTATTATTTATTCTAATAATTACAAAACAGCTTAAGGAAAATAAGCAATTTAATTTTTTTTTATTTAATCACATCATTTAGCCACATATTCTTTTGAATATTCCTCATTAATAACTTTTCCAAGCATTACAATCTTAAATTTATTTACACTATCAATATTTACCAAATAGAATATAATTTATTATTTTTTCAAAGAAAAATAAGAATATCAATAACTTGCAAGCAAAAAGTCCAGAAAAATAAAAGAAAACAAAATTTTCTTGTTTACTGGTATATTTAATTATTGTAATTAGTGATTCGCTATTTTTCTAAATAAATCCTAGGGACACTTAATAATATATGAAATAATGTTGCAACTCCTTCTTACTCACAATGCAAGAGACAAGGTGTTAATATTTTTGTAGAAATGTCCTTTTCTCTTGCATTAGATTCAGAGAGAAAGTGTACTGTAGATACTATTTGCCAATTTGCCAATATACTTGTGTTCTTAGATACTTCTTGAGTAAATGTACTACCTATTGACAAGAAAATGGGGGTAAAAAGTAGGCTGATCTACATGAAGTTGGTATCTTGGATTGAGCTTAATTTTAAAGCTTCTCAAATAAAAGAGGTAATCATGAACATAAGCTCTCCCTCAAAAAAAGAAAACAGTCAAAAATTCTACATTTTCTATTAACTTAGAAGAAAACTTATTTGGTATTATATAAAGATTAAATATGATAAAGCATATGTCATTTCTTTAAGTCAATCTTATTCCTATTTAAATAATTGGTAAGATAAAACCAAGTTAATGGTAAATAATAGAAGCTAAAAAAGATCTATTTTTTATGATAGATCTTAAAAAAGAAACACTCCCTTCTAGTTAATAGGTATCTAAGTGGAGTAAATACAATCAAATCATATAATCATAATTTTAAAGATGGTTTCCAGATTTACACACCATTATTAGCATTATAAGTTATTTACAATTATAAGACACATGGCATACTCTTAAGGTATGATTTGTCTTTTACATGGTTCAGGTATTACATTCATTCTTTTATAACACAAATTATGAATGACAGAGATGCCAAAAGCTAGCTTTCAAAATGTTTTACTTTAGGAGGCCCTTACTTTGATCTTATGTTTTGTAAACTCCTTTTTCCATTATATTGAAACTAGGAAAAATGATTTAGTTAAGGACAAACTTATCGAAATTAATAACTAAGAACAAACTAGTTACATTTAATTGCTATGCTAAGTTGAAATTATGATAGTAGAAGTATCAAAGAAGAGGATATTATAATACGTTACCTTTTTTTTTGTAGAAAGAAGCAGTTTTACTATTGAGCATAAAGTTATACCTATGATTATTTTTTTGGTATTAATAAAGTTAATATTCATTTGTAAAAATATAAATTATTTTTGTTAATCTATTATCTTATAGATTGATTCGGAACTTTAAAAAGAGAACATGAGTGAATGTTGAAAACAAATTAGAAATACCCTTTTTGTGTTCATCAATAAATATGGAGAAACAATTCATAAAAGAAATGATTATGCTGGTTGTTGAAAATGGTTAGCATAATCTTGTTATAGCATCTTTGCTATCTCTTCGAGCAATAGTGCAGAATCCAAAGCCGTTGTAATAAGGGACCAATATATGAGAATCGATTTCTTCTTGGTCGTTAGGACTGGGTCAGTTATTGCTATTCTTGTTTTCTTGAGGGATGTCAGGAGCAATTTGTAACATGTTAGACACTAGTAGTGATAACACCTAAGAAAAAAAATGTTATAAAATAATAATTATAGATCAATAACTCTTTTAAAACAATGCAAAAAAATCAAATAATTAATTACCTAAACATGTTAATTTTTTCAGTTTTGTCTTATTAAGAAAATTTCATATTAAAAAGTATCAACCAAAAAATGTTATTTGTGAAAAGATCGAGACTTGCCAGGTAAATTTTATTTAGTTATTATATTCAAATTTATGTATACTATCGCTGTTTAAGATCTCTATTTAAAAATAAAAGTAACTTTTGTAACAATTTTTGGAACTTATCAAAACATTTTCTCAAATTATATGTTACGAGATAGGCACAAGTGTAGCATTACTTTTACAATGTAAGTACATTTGTTTAAATTAGTTAATATTGTAGGGGGAAAATGAACAGCCTGCCTAGTTGAAATAAGGTAATTAGGTTTTATTAGTAATGAGATTATACAGGGTGGTCCAAAAGTCTCCCCCCCCCCCCCCCCTCTTAACTTTTGAACGGTTTGAGATAAATTAATGAAACTTGGGGGATCTCTACCATGTGATGTATGCATTTCCAATGATAATACAATAATCAGACATTAGTTTTACAAAATTTTAATTTTTGAAAAAAAAAAAAAAAAATCTATAAAAGCGTGTGCATGCTTTCCTTTTTTTAGGGCTAAAAACCCCACACATTCTGCATCTGATCTCCGAAAGAACCAAACACAAAAATTTGAAACTTTGCAGTTCTCTTTGACAGAAATGCATCATGTGGGGTGTTAGAAGAAAAAGAAGAGGACACCCAGAGTACAAATATATATTTGGTTTCGTTTTTATACCAATTCATCTTCGCACCATGTGCTTTTAAAAATTGCCTTTCTTTGCCCTCTCCCCTTGTTTTTTTTTAACAAAACAATGAAAAATTCTGAAATAAATCAAAGTTAGTATTTGTTAAATAAACAAAAAATGGTTTTAAAGGAATTTTTCATGTAGCATAGTTTAAGAGAAAAAAATCTCAAAAATTTAATATCTTAGAAATGGATTTGGTTAGACACTATGGAGTAGTTTTAATCCTGTTTGGACAATAAAAATGTATAGAAAGGTGTTTGTTTCACATCATTATAATAAATGGTTAACAAATTATAGCTGAAACAAACATTTAAATGGCCTCCACCCTTATACAGCTGGGCCACTTATGCTGGTTAATGAATTCGTTTTATTTGTTAAATTATCTATGGACCCTTTGTGGATGCTAAAGCACAAACTTGGCCAATTTATTTTAATTTACTTGTTTCACATAGGTATATAATGGTAAATATGAAGAAACAAAATTGTATAGTGTTATTTCTTTGAAATAATGATACTGGCTTTGGTTTTAGTAATGGCTTTAAAATAAATAAAAGATACCATAAATCTATTCCCCTAATTATTTAACAGGATTACCTTATCTAATGGATCCATGAATCCTCGCTGCATCCACTTAGGAATAGTAAGTCTTGCCTGTGAGAAACCAAGTTTTTGTAGTATGTAATCCACTCCATATGGTTCAATACTTTTACCACCCCAAGACAGCAATCTGCAAAATAAAATAAGAAATATAATGCAAAATTAAACCAGTATCCCATTCATTAGAATCTCAATGTTTAAAATAAAACTATATTATAATTTCATTCATAAACTAATCATTAAAAAACCACCAAAAAGCAATACCTGACAGTGGGTTCAAGATGCCATGTTTTGCACTGAAAGTTCCTCCAATCAAGATTAGTTTGAAGTTGAATTGAAGACAGCATTGGAATGCTTGACTCTTGAGATGTGGAACTTGAAGATTCTCCTTCTCTTCTTATTTTATCACTTTCTGCCTGCCCTCTACTGCTTCCTGCTCCCTATAAATTGACAAGACAAACATTTAATAAAAAATTGATTAAGCTATATAAAGAAATAGACAATAGAGAAAAAATATTAAGATACTATGATGGTAAAATCTAATTAATTGTTCGTAAGACCAAGTCAACAATGCTTAAAATGAGAGCCCCAAATTCAGCTCAGACTACTAAATATTAACATTTAAAATATTAGCACTTGTGTTTCATTTTGGAATTGATCTCACTTCAAACTTTCTTAAGAATAGATGTTAAATCTTTATTCATAATAAAACTCTTGCAACATTGATTTGTGTGTCTAAAAATTATTTGTTCACAGTGTGAAGTAATTTTTATAAAATGTATAGCAGCAGTTTCCAATGGCATATTTACAGAGTGATTTATTGATTCCAAAGGAAATAATTCATTTTTAAAGATTCCTTAGAATAAAAACTGTCACCCTCTACAGCAGTGGTTCTTAACCTTTTGGTAACTACGGCCCCCTTAAAATTTCCAAATGTAATAAATATAGTACCTAAATACCTTTCGAGGCCCCCCGGTTAAGAACCACTGCTTTACAGGACCTTAAGAAGGAACAGCTGATACAATAAGATCTTCTTAAGGAACATGATTCTTGATAGTTTAAATTTAAATCGATTAAACCCTTAACACTTTAAATGCAGTTTGACACTGTGGTCTGTGGTCAAGTAGCACATGTTTTTAAATAAAACACTATGAAGTATTTCCATATATCTCTACCTCAGAGATTAATAATTGTATCATCTTTTAGCATTTACAGCCAAGCAATTTTTTTTTCGCTAAAGCAAAACGTTAAACAGTCTTTCTTCAAAATATTAAACATATTTATTAGCGAAGGAGTTACAATTATTTGCTAATGCAATGCAGTACATACCACAAAAAGTCAATTATATAGATATATAATGTAAATGAATTATATAGATACAAATATATTAATAAACAGTAGAACATTTATTTAAATTGATGATGATTCAATCAAAAAACTAAACATTTTTTACTAATTTTATTTTATTAACTGGTTAGACCAACAGTTATCATAAAATCTCAAATATGCATCCTAATTTTTAGCCTTAAATTTGTGAAAAAATAGAAATTCAAATACAATAAGTACTCAAAATATGTTAAGCATAAACTATGAATTCACATAGTTCAGTAACATTATCATTTTAACTTAACTACAATTTAAAAAAAAAATCTTCAGAACTTATAAGTAGATAGATGCTAAAGTGAAAGCAACACTAAAACTTCTTAATGGCTTAATGTCTTTTAACTCTAAATTGTGTTGAGTTGTAATTAGTCCAACGTTTCCGGGAAGGGTGTATAAAAAAATACTTATAACAAAGTCTTTCCATCCTTATCTATTCTTTCCTCCTTATCTTAGTTATTAGGACATACTAATTTTCAGTATATAACAAAATAAATGACATTTTACTTAGTAGTAAATTACCCTCTATATATATTTGTAAACTTAGGATTTCTCCTTAACTTGGTCTTTTGGGTACGATATATTTTCGTTTAAAAATTAAAGTTTAAACATGTTGAACATTTCGCTATATTTCAACCCCTTTGGGTCATTTTCAAGCTAAAACAACAATTACAATTTAATTAATAATTACATCTTACAAAAAGCCTTACTAGTAATATCAAATCATTTAACAATCTTAAAATCTGTTACAAATATTTACAAAATTTTCTACAATATGATAATTTACTTATTTTTTTAATTCTATATAATTATTAAAATTCATACCTTTTTACAAATTTTTCATTTAATCCTGGTATTACATCATTTAATCACAGTTCTAGTTACATTTTTACACAGTGGAAATGTGTTAAAAATGTAACTAGAACTGTGATTAAATTATGTAATACCAGGATTAAATGAAAAATTTGTAAAAAGGTATGAATTTTAATAATTATATAGAATTAAAAAAATAAGTAAATTATCATAATGTAGAAAATTTTGTAACAGATTTTAAGATTGTTAAATGATTTGATATTACTAGTAAGGCTTTTTGTAAGATGTAATTATTAATTAAATTGTAATTGTTGTTTTAGCTTGAAAATGACCCAAAGGGGTTGAAATATAGCGAAATGTTCAACATGTTTAAACTTTAATTTTTAAACGAAAATATATCGTACCCAAAAGACCAAGTTAAGGAGAAATCCTAAGTTTACAAAAAAATGACATTTTACTTGTATTACACTTACAATTCTATCCTTTTCTCTAACATACGAAGTAATCAAGTCGTGTAAAAAGAAGAAGCATTCAGCGTCAACAGTTACAAATATATGATCCTCAAACTCGGTGACAAAACTGCATTCAACACAAGGTTTTCCATCTAAAACAATACAGTTAAATGTTAAAACTTGATCAGTGGAAAATAAGCAATAGTAACACAATTATGTATGCACAATTTGAAGCTTTTTTTTATAAACCTTGAGGCCTAATGGCATATTTGTTGAGTAATTTACTGATACAAAATAAAAGAAGTCATATTTTACAAACTAACACAATAACCGACCTAGGGAAAAAAATGAGTCCAAGGACGAAAACCATCATCCTCATCAGGACCTTAAGAAAGTTCAACTGATTAATTAAGCTCTTGCAAAGGAGCATCATTGACAGGGCTCTCCTATGCAATGGTTAGACAGTGAAGACAAACCACTTGTTACAACTTAGCTATTAGGCACTAAATTCGACCCATTTTACTAATATTTTGGTAGTGAGTTCAAACCACTTCACACTGTAAAATGTACAGCCGAAGTGATCATTATCTAAGCCAAGAAATTCAGAGCACCAAGGTTGGGGGGGGGGGGGGGGGGGGGGGGGGGTCTCACACCTATGACTCTGTACCTGTACTGCCCTCGACTCACAGATCTAAATCAGAGCACCACTACATAGTGTAGTAGTAGTAGTAGTTCTCTAGTACTTCCGACAAAACAGGTAGGACAAACCTGGCGATTAGGCTATATTTCAGGCCTATTTTATAAGCCCTGTGGTGGAGAGTTCCAGCCACTTCACACATCATACATCTATCTATCTAGTGGTACTGCCGAAGCTGGTTCATAGAGTAAATCTCAATTAATTTAACCCCCCCTCCCTTATTGTATTTAAACTGCATGATGCTTGACCCTTCTTAATTAGTACTTAATAATTTTTATTTAATAATTTTAATTGTAATTTGATAATTCTTTGCCATTTTGATTATAGTATTTATAAAGGTAAACTGATATTATTAATATCATTAATAATTACACTTTGATTCAATTTAAGTTTTTTAATTTTTAAGTTTGATCGAAGTACGTACTGTTCAATAATAAAAATTCAATTAAAAATATTTACCAGGGTCTTGTGTGGAGGGTGTTGAAGAAGGCTGAAGATGTTCAGTTTTGAGGACAGTTTGGAAGGAGGGTAAAGCAAAGATAACTTCTCTTGTATGATTAGGATCCGGTGGTCTAGTTGGAGCTCTTACTCTGCCTACTGCACCTTCACTGGCATCCCTTTCCCTTTCCACGCAGGGAAACCTATCCACAGCTTTAACAATAAACATACAAATTAAAATATTATTTTAATATTTTTCCAAGCTGGGCTCTGTTGTGTCATAAAGGCAACGAGAGCTTAGTATGGTCAAACAATGTTAATAAAAAGTACAGTAAACACTTAATTATCCATTATGACATGGGACTTCACAAGTGATAGATCAGAGAGTGATTTAGTATAACAATATTTATAATTAAAACATATATGAGGGAGGGAAGATACAGGATCAATCAATAAGTTACATCAAATATAGAAGAAATAGAGAGTCCCACCTAAATGAAACTAAAGTTTTGCAAACTTATTAGAAAATAAGTAGACAATCTATGAGATATGTTTTCATAGAAAATTTAAAACATTTTTGAAAACGTGTTTTCATGAAGAAGATGCTTTTAAGAAGAAACATGATTATATCCTAGAAAAAGTTGTATGAACTTGGGCTCAAAACATTATGACAACAGTGTTTTCATATGGCTTTCAATCTAGATTCAGTTTTCAAAACATTATTAATCCTTCATGAGACCATAGCTATTATATAATTTTAATGGGAGATGGGAGGGGAGGAGGGGGAGATAGTCTACTGTATTTAAAACATAGTCAAATACTGTAAGTCATTTAATTTATGATACATATTAAAACACCAGAGGTTCCTAAGGAGTGAAAGTTTCAAAATCCATAGTGGTTTGGAGTTCATGATATAAAATAATAGCTTAGATTTATTGATTTACTTAAGAAATAAAGTTTATCAGTACACTGTTACCATTCTATAACAAGGAAGTTGAAATTAAAAGAGTCATAACATGAGCACTATAATCATAGCTTAACTGTTCTATACTTCATGATGTCTATTATGAATTGATTTAAAAACTATCTTAATTAGTTAAGTATTGCTGCAATTAAGGCTGTAGCCATTTCTGAATCTCTAAATTAGGACATTGTACATTGAGCTAATTTAGTGTGATATCACGAGGTAAATTGTTAGAGACTTACCATCAATATCAGAGCAGGAGAAAGCATAGTGGAACCACTCGTGAAGGGTTTTAAATTGAGGTGGGAAAACTATGTTCCTGGATACCCTACACACAGTAGCCATAGAATGATGATGTGCTGTAGCAGCCTGTTGTTCCACGGCTAAACCAAGACTAAGAGTAAGTGTTTCAACTATGTGAGAATCTAGGGTTCCACCTCCTAAAAAAAAAAAAACTAATTAAGATTTTATTTTTTGATATCAAGCCATAAACTAATAAATATTTAAAAATCAAGGCATACATTCTTCCAGAGATGGAGTCTGAGATTAGGTAAATTCCATCATTTTAAAGGAGGCACTAGGGTATGGGTCCAAATTGCTTATATTTATAACACACATCACGAGCATCAACCCATTCTTGGAATGAGTTTGAAAGTCAGGATTACACTCAATCTCAGATCTGGTCTTTAGATTTAAATTAAAATTAATAAGCTTACTACAAGTCATAATTGATAATGGATTTCTAATTGGGATAGTTCAGTTTATTTCTCTGTCCTGTGGCCAGAGGGGTTTCCTCCACCATCCCCCCCCCCCATAAGCTTAAAAGAAACCCTTCAAAAACCTCTCTCTCTCTCTCTACCTCTATTTCTATGTGTCCATCTATTTCAATTTATTTAAGTTTATTTATCATCTCTTTTATAATTTAATTAAAATATATATAATCTAAAGGAATAAATAAATAAATAATTGGACGCAAGAGAGAAGTTATTTAGTGTACAATTTGTTTCACCACCCTTACCAAAAACAATCAACCCTACACCAGGCTCTACACAGGTCTCTTATTCTCTTACCCTAAAAAAGGTACACATTGAAGAAGGGAGTGGAATAGGGTTGGGACATCGATAGGCAAACATTGATGTTTTCGATACATCGACATCGGTCCTCCAAGCTGAAGAGCAAAAAAAAAAAAAAAAAAAAAGGTCACCACTTTCAAAAAATCTCCCTTTTTGTCCCCGATTGTTGTTGTCGTCCGTTTTTTAGACTGCGATGCATCGATAACATCGGTCTTTTCGATGTTTCAGGAAAACATCGATGTTCACCGATACATCGATGTTAAACATCGATTTTTTAAAGTCCGATACATCGATGTTTTCGAGACATCGACATCGATGTCCCAACCCTAGAGTGGAAGAAGGAAGTTCTTAAGGCATTTTAGAAGCAACATATGTAGCTCATTTTTCCATTGTCTAGTTTAAAACCTAGCTCCTAGAGCTCTCTAGGTATCAGTAGAAATGAACTACACCACACTAATTGTGTTACTTATCAGCTATTAATATAAAAATAGGAAATTTTACTTTGACTGTCTCCGTGAACTAATCTTTACATCTCTAACCGTAAATTATAAAGTATTATCATATATATTATTACTTAATTGAAGAGATACAGTGCAAAACCGATTCTATCACAAGGTGAAAGGTCAAAATTGAATTTGCAAGTTTTTTCCTTGATTGTTTTAGTAACTTTCAAGGTAAATAACCATATCAAATGATATCTAGAGTTAGAATAAAAGTGAAAGTTAGTTTTGCACTTTACCTCCTTAATTGTTCAGTAATGATGATTATAGTATAATAATTGAAGCGGACTTTCCTAAGTAGAACAATCTGTAACGTCAGTCCTAGTTGACCCTAGGACCCTAGCGTATATTTAAGCATTCATTTTTTAGCTGTTATCTGCTGAAAAAACTAGAATGATTATAGAAACACTCACCTTCAGATGATGGAACTTGTTGAGCCTCAGTTGAGAAAGAAATAAATGGTTCTTTGAGAGAGAAAAGTGCCCATGATTTAGACTTGAAATTAATACCGTGGAAACATGCCAGAGATATATTTGTGCCATGAAGATCCAGCGTTCCTCCAAGAATTGTACCACCACATTCTGGAGTAAGACCGAGAGCCCTTTGCCAGTGTCTGTGATGTCTTGTCCCCTCACAGCAATCCACTAAACAAGTGGAAAAGTATATACAACACTTTTTACAATTAAATTCAACCTAAAATAACAATGAGTTTTCTTATCTCCTTGTCCCTAACTTATATTTATTATTTTTGGAGTGGTTTGGTCTTTTAGGGTAAATAATTGAAACAGTTATATTTCATAAAATTTTAAAATAATAAGGGTTGAAGCAATAATAAGTGGCCAGATCCCCCGTCCTAAAGCTAGTTGAATTCCTCAATTAAGTAAGGATAATTACTAAAATTAGTTAATAAGTTGTAAAAGTAGTCATTTTTAAATAAAAATTAATTTCCCTGATGTGTCAAAGAGAAATTGATTTTAGTGTTACTGAATACAAAAATATTTAAATTATTTTGTTGTAGTTTATCCAAATGTTAAAAAAAAATATATATATATTTGAATTACCCTGATCAATGTTGGCAGCATTTTTCTTTGGGCGAGCATTTCGAGCTAGCTGTGAATCGGAACGTCCAAGAGATGAGAAAACTCTCTTGCTAGAGTTAAACTGTTGCATGAAGAACTCTTCTAGCTTTGCATACATCTTAAGCAAGTCAACGGTAGTAGATTTACTAATCATCATTTGTAACTGATCCCAGCCAAGATCACCATGAACAAATATTTGTGTAGCTCTGGAAAATAAATGAATACATGTTGAAGTCAAAAGGGATGACGCATGTAAGTTATAAAATGGGTATGTTGGGGACACATGATGTCAATGGTTCATACAAAGACAAAACTTAAGATAACAGAAATGTGAAATCCGGTTAGACTGTAAAAGTTAGAAATTTGGAAAGTAACAGAGAACGCCAACCACCAAAGAACCACCAAATTATAAAGAAAACTAATAATGCCTGGAGAATATATCAAGGAGAATCCTGGAGATATTGGAACAGGAAAAACACTCCCACAAAAGAGTATAGAATAGAACAACACCTAATCAATATACAGTGTGCCCCACTATAGAGCACTGAAGAGGAAAAATTTGTTTATTTGTAAGTTTTGGAAAAAAGTAATTTCAGGCCACTTAATGTGATCACATTTTTATTATTGTTATCAACCACTTAGGGGGATCAAAATAGCTTGAAACTGGCCCACCCAATAACAATGCATTAACAAAAAAAATTCCGTTTATTGTAATCTAAGTTAAAATAATTGGAATTTTTAAAATAATTTTCAGGGAAAAGACTGGAGCTGTGGCACTGGTGTTTTGGTGAACATATTTTTTCTGAGAGAGTAAGCCTCACCTCACCTCCCCACATCACAAAGAAGAACCGCAGTCATATCACAGAACTCAGTCACAATAAACAAAATATTAATGGTGTAGATGTGGATCGTGAAGGGTAATAAAACGATGTGGTTTAAAATTTACGAATGGCTATATTTTGCCCCACTCCTGGGCATAGACGTGCCTGAAACATCATTTTAACTTCATATTAATACAGTTCTGACTAGGTCTATGCCCCGGAGTGGGCAAAAAATAGCCATTCGTAAATTTTAAACCACATCGTTTTATTACCCTTCACGACCCACATCTACACCATTAGTTAATATAAAAGGGACAAAAAAGGAACTTTTACTTCGGCACAAATTTAAATTCTTCTTATAATTCTAAATTGGAATTTTGAATCTGCAACATGAGAATATTTACAATGGCCTCTGTAATTATTTGTTTTATTAGCACGTTCACTCTATTATCCAGGTGTTCTGGATAAACTTTCATAAATGTCCAGTTAATTGTTCATACCTTCGTGTATGTGAAGTCTTAGCCTGATTCCATTCATCACGAAGTATTGTCTCCAAAGAGGATATTCTAGACATTAGAACAGCTGTACCCATGTAGTCCAACCTGAACTCTACTGCTCCAAGCTTCAATCCTACTAGATGATCTGGTTCTGTACCACGCTCTTCTCGAACAACCACTGAAAGAACAGAAACATAAAACATTTAGAAAGAAAAAAACAATTAAAAGATTCCAAAATCAAAGATATTAAAAAAAATTATACAGGGAAATTCAAGTAATAGTTAACTAACTATTCAATTAATATTATATTGGTCAATTAACCTCCTAGCGATATCAGTTTAAAAGATTTTCCCACAGTAAATAGTCCTCAGACTGTTGCAGTTATTTTTAATAACTACTACTAAGATTTGTTGTCGCATGGGCGTGTTTGGGAACAGAGGAAATTAGAAAAGGTTTCACTTTTACTTTATGGCACTATATGCCATAAAGTAAAAGTGACATAGTAAAGTAACTGACTTATTATATAGTGTCATAAAGTAATCATATCTTTATTTTTTTAATAGTAATTTTTAAGTATGATATTCATGATGATACAATAGACAAGATGTACAATCTTCAAGAATGTAGGTACTTTTGATCAATTGACTCTCATAGACTGTTGCAACCAAACTCAAATTACAACTCTCAACTAACTTGACTCTAACTAACTTGAATAGACGTGACTCAAGCGACGCTTACTGTTAGTAAACAGGTTGGCCAACTTACTCAAACTTATATACAATAGCCCACTTACTACAAGACATTTCACATCATTATCTATTGATTATTCTTCAGTTAATACCTTTGATTGTAATTACGAGTATTTCTTGTCTCAAGGGTATTTAGGGATGACCATTAAAAAAACAAAAACATTAACATAATTTAATTTAAATTACCGTATTGCTTTGAATATAAGACACACTTTTTCCATTTTTTGCATCGCGAAAATCTGGGTGCGTTTTATATTCGAGGTGCGTCTTATAATTGATGAATTCAAGTGTAACATACTGAAATAGCATTTCCTTCTGTAAGCAACGTTGCGTGATCTAACAACCTATATTCTAGGAACTTCTCGGTCAAAAATAGTTAAGATCATGTTTTTAGTTTTTATTTCCAATTCTCTGAATTTTGCCGGGATATTATTGTCGGCCTCCTTTTACATTAATATAATTTTAAAGAATTTCAACGAGTTCAATTTCCGATGAGATGTTCAGTGGAGGGGGTTCCATTGTACCTATGTATTTCTTTTTAGTTCAGTTCTCTTTCTATTCCTTGTCTGTTGTCTTCTAGGTTTACTTACACTTCGCAAAGTTGGGGAAAGAAAGAAGGGTTCGTTATGAAGCCGGTGATTAAAGAAAGTGATTCAATTTGTGGAACGCTACGGTAATCGAGCCGCGGGGAAAGAGTTCAGTATTAGTGAATGTAAGGTGCGACATTGGCGCAATGAAAAGCATGAACTCTTTAAATTTCTCAAATCAAGGAAAGCCTTCACTGGGCCAAAGAAAGGTCGACATCCTGCGGTAGATGAAGCCGTTTTGAATTTCGTCACCAATCAAAGGCACAAGGGGCTTCCAGTTATGTATGTATCTACCAAAATACCTTGAATTATAGAGTTACCAAATACGAGCATTTTTTTAAAATTTTTGTGTAATAACATATACCTCAAATCTATCTGAAGAAGAAGATAATCGTTTATTTTTTTTTTAACCAATAAATTAGATACAACATAAACATTAGATACAACATTCATTAAATACAAAATCACACTGCTAAGTACGTATACGTTGCTAACTACTCGTTCCAATAAATATACTTGACTCAATTAGAAAATTATTATTAGTAAAATTATTAAATAAAACTTATTTAAAAAATCCCTTGATCCGCTTATGAGCAATATTATTTTATTACATCAATTTATACTTATATATTTACAGTTTTACTGGTTTATAATTTAACACAGTCGACACTGTCAATTTCTGACGATTCTCTTGGTGCACTTTCCATTTTAAATAATATACGAATACTTTTCTCAATGATAGAAACAATAATTGAAAAAAAGCGTTGTTTTGTGGATAAATAGCTAGTTTGACAGAAAGAAGGAGTAAGAGAGAGAGAGTATAGTGAGAGAGAGATGGAAAGATAGAAGAGTTGGGATTGGGCACGAAACGATACCAAACCAAAAGTATAGTAGAGGGAGAGTCTCTCTCATCCTTAATATTCCACCTAGACTAACTACAAACTTAAACCATCAACTTTTAAAAATTGTAAAATATATCCCGTCACTGTAAAAAAACTGCTGCTTGTATCAGGTTGAAATTTTATATGCCTGTTTCAATTGTACTTTAGACGATGTGTATGAAGTTTTATTAAAATCGTTACGTTAGAACGTAAGATATCGGTAAAAACGTTGTTTTCTTTATTTAAACGTTTAGGTCTGCTTTAATAAATTTAGCAATCTTTATCACTTCATAACAGAGTCGGTGTTAGTTTTACTAAAAAAAAAATATTTATAAAAGTTGTTTGTCTCATTAAATAGATAAAGTTAGCATTTTTTCCCGTCCTAAAATTCCAATTTTAAATTTGAAGCTTACGTTTACGCGAGCGTTGCACGTGAACGCTTGGGCGGATAACGTTGTAGAACGAACCTGTCCTGGGCATTGGTAAAATGAACATGTGTACCAAATTTCAACTAAGTCGGTCAACTTTTACACAAGTTATCGTCATTCGCAGATTTTGTGACGCTTTTAGCGTGACGGTGATTTTGTGACGGTGATTTTGTGACAGTTAATTTGTGATGGTGATTTTGGTCGTTTTTTTCGGATTCACTCCCGGGCTCCAGAACGTGCCATAAGGAACTTCGTTCCAATAAAATAGTTACTCATACAAGTAAGAACTTAAAATTATATTGGATATTAGACTATTACAAGTCTATAACAATTAGACTTCTCTGATCACTTTTCAAAATCTAACCTTGATACTTCTCTGCCAGCTTACATCTAAATAAAGATTTAATATTCCAACAATAGCCATGGGACTATAAATTTGACGTCTAAACAAGTTGGTAAAAGAGAGAATGGAAGATGTTTCCTTTGAAACCAGGTGCATCTTATATTCGATGATTATTTTTTCCCCTAGATTTTTGGTTCGAAAATCGAAAGTCTTATATTTGGGGGCGACTTATATTCAAATCAATACGGTAGCTATATTTTGCCCATACCTGGGCATCTTCAGGACTTATCTGAATTTGACAAGTGATGTGATATATTATGATTTTTATTTTCCATGAACACACCTTTACAATGCCAATATTAACCACAATAATGATATTTGTTGTCTTTTATTTTCATAAAAGGAATTTTAAAAATCTTTATTTCGGAATAATTTATTTACCAATCTTCATAGCTAAATTAATGGTATATTAATCATGAATGATGTGTAAACAATTATTTCAGATACTAGCAATGAGGAAAATAAAAATTGTTGAAATGAGAGCATCATATCTCTAAATAATATATTTAACTTTGACGTCGTCAAAATATTGACTATGTCATATTTTGACATAAAAATTAGATAGTTGACATATTTAAAAATATATTCAAATTTAAAATATCAAGATGTGATTGAATAACAGTTATGCAAGTCTAAATTTTTAAAAACTTAAATGTGAAATAATACATGAGAGCAACACAAAAAGAGAAGATGGCACGAACAAGGAACAAATAAGTCACCAAGAATTCATGTAGGTTTACAGATAAATAAAGTTGAAGAAAGAAAGAGTTTGCAAGAATAAACAAGAAGGCTGCTTAAGGAATTAAAGATGGGAGACGAACTGCATAAACTCTTTCTTTTTGAATTCTTAGTTCACAGTGTTACCTTCTCAAATTCAACACTAAAACTTGACATGGAATTTTTAAAGAAATTAGGACCAACATGTGTACAGTTTAAAGCAAAAAATTTACCATCTTTAAAAGTTAGTGAAATAGATTTCTGCGCAAAGGATGCTTTTAATTGTAACCTTGTAAAATTTAAATCCGGCAAATCTTGCCTTTTCTCCTTGGGAAATTCAACAATTAACGATTGTGAAATAAAAGGCGATGTTACAGTGAAAAGACCACTTCCTCCAGGTTGCAAAAGTAACAGTTATTGTGTAGGAAAAAGCCCTGTTTATCTAAATAACAAATTTGTTAAGGTTCTTAATTCGATAGGAGATGCACCGGCGAGCAATTGTATGAAGGTTTGTTTAGATTTGAAAAATTCTATAAATGAAACAGTAGGTACTGCTAGATTGTTACTCCGACTAACCTGTTTTGGTACGGCAATAGTAACTGAATTCCAGAAAACAGCTGATGACAGTAAAGGCTTTCTTTTCAAAGGCGATAAAATAGTTCCGTTTGAACCAGAATTGAGCAATTATGGACCAAGGAAGGAGAGCAGATTCTCCAATCAACAACAAGGAGATGGAAGAGGAAGAGTGTCACAATCTTATGCAGGAATGCAACAGCAACCACCCATGATAATGCCAGGACAGATGCCACAGATGCAACAACAGCAAATGGGAATGCAACAACCTCAAATGGGAATGCAACAACCTCAAATGGGAATGCAACAACCTCAAATGGGAATGCAACAACCTCAAATGGGAATGCAACAACCTCAAATGGGAATGCAACAACCTCAAATGGGAATGCAACAACCTCAAATGGGAATGCCACAAGAACAAATGTCAATGATGCAACAAGGGCAAATGCCAATGATGCAGCCAGGGCAAATGCCTATGATGCAGCCTGGACAAATGCCTATGATGCAGCCTGGACAAATGCCTATGATGCAGCCTGGACAAATGCCGATGATGCAACCTGGACAAATGCCAATGATGCAACCTGGACAAATGCCAATGCCACCTGGACAAATACAAATGGGCTATCCATGTTCTTAAGCATAGATTTCATTAATCAACCTGGTATGCACTCAAAAAAACAAAAACAAAAAAACATGAGTACATAAAATTCTAATCCAACAATTGAATATGTCTATTATGATAGATTTTTCACTAAAACTTAAACCCAGGACTATATTAAATCCACAAAGACTAATGCAACAACATGGTTAAGTGTCAGTGGGATTTCTTGCTTCTAGTAGTTTTAAATCCAAGTACTAAAACAAATAATCAAGTCCAACCTAACAATTAAAGCTCTCATTTAATGAAAATACCCCAGGAATAGAAGACCATTATCTGATTTTTTTTTTTAATTTTTCGTATTTTCATTCAATAAGATTTATAGTTAACACTAAGTTTACACAAACAAATACTAATAAAAAATTCAAGCATACAATTTATAAGAGCTAATGAGAAATGTAAAAATGAATTTTACTAACTTTAAGATAACTTCTGTACAAAATAAAATTATTAAATTTTAGATAAATAAACCAAAACGTATACTTTTTTATATTTTTTCAAACTTCAATATTATTTCTCTATTAATCTCTTCTTACTATTTGCACCTAACTAATACTAATATTATTAAATAATTTAAAACCAATAACTTGGGGAACAGCAAAGTCAAGAAGTAACCCTGACTTATCTATAAATGGGTCAAATCCCAGAGGTGAGACATGTTTAACGCACTGATCATCACACCAAGAAGATTTGTTTAGTAGGAAAACAATATCAATCTGTTGATTAGAACAAAAGAAAACAATTTAGTAAGAGGCTATAATTTACCAAAAGTGTCGATATTTGATAGATCAATAGTCCCACCAACAATGCCTCCTTTGGCATCAAGTGTAGCTCCAGCCAAACCAAGTCCAACATACATATTCTTATGACCACAACTTCCTATTGATAGTCTCCCTTCTGATCTTAAGTCTTTGGTCATTAACCTAGAAGAAAGAAAATATATATATTACAGTTTAGAATTAAATATTACTAAAAAAATATGTGTAAGATACTCAAGCATTAGAAGTGAAACTTAAATTCTAGAAACAGTTGATGCTTAAATTGTTCTCTTTACATTTGTTAAGAATTAAGAAATGGTTATGTGGAAATTAATTGGCGAATAATAAAGAAAAACAACATTTAAATATATTATATTATTATAATGTTTATAAAATGACGCTTATATAAAACTTCTGTGAATTGAAAAATCATGTACCTCCATGGTGCAATGGTTAGCAACTATGCCTGTTGAATCAGAGGTCAGTGGTTCGAAACTTGTCCAAGAGAAAGATTTTTCAAAGATACACTGAGAAAGATTTTTTACAGATATATTGAGAAAGATTTTTTAAGTATACATTTTTTTTTTACCAGCTTAAATTGGTAGTTAATTTATCTATTTAAACATCTTTTACTTAGATGAGTCTCGAATCACAAACCTTGTTACATGCAATTTCGATACATCCAAGCCAATTTACTCTACCGTGCCTGAAGAAGTTTCATTTCAAAAACGAAAGATACATTTGAATAGAACAGAAATTTTAATTAGCAAGCAAAAGTTCTTACATTAACAAACTATAACAATGTTAATAAAATGCTGATCAAGAACACATAAAGAACATTTGCAACCAGTTAAAAGAAGGTTTATACAAAAGGTGGTTTAGAGTTTAGGATATTACTGATCAAGCAAATTTTGTTTCACAAAGTCAACTCCACTAAGTGGGTAATTGGTTCAAATCCCAGGAGTGCAAAGTGGTCAATCCTCACCCATCCTGTATTTGCTCAAAGGACTTAACTATACGGTCTATGTCTTTAGGTTTAGAATCCCAAACAATTATTCAATTAGTTTCAACCATCTGGGAATATAAAAAACTGCAGAACATTAGATAATTAATTGAAAAACAACTCTTATAATACTTACATAACATTCCCCATGACATTTCCCATGTTCATATGTACATTAAGTCTTTTAAAATGTACTGCAAAAAGGACCAGTGTTTCCCAAGCAGGAGGCCCTTTCTCACCAGGACTGCTTTCTCCACTTATCTCACCTTCACCTGTTACAAGAATTAACAATACACATAAAGATAAGAAAACCATAAAAATCCACAGAAAATTAATGCAATAAATATCTATTTATAAAAAAAAAATTAACAAAACTATAGTGATTGGTCACCAATATAAACATTACCTAGACTGGCTGTCGTCGAATTTTACAGAAACTTCTACATTTAATAAGCTTCCAGTCCATATAATTGGTTAACAATTACAAAAACAAGGTCAATAATGGTGCAGCAGTACTACTGAAGAGGAATATATTTTAAGCAAAATCAAAGCGACTGATTTAAAATACAGATATAAATGTAAAAAAAAATCATAATAATTACCAAGATTATAATGAAGATTGTGAGAGGGATCTAATTGAAGATTCATCTTATCTTTAACTAAATTAGATTTTTCACCATTGGAGTTAACACTGTAAAAAGACAAGAAAAAAAAAACAGCATTATTTATTATTCATATGATAAACTTTTTAAAAATAAAATAATAAAATAATAATATTAATAATAAAATGTTTAAAAAATTAAAGAAAGTGTGAACTTGGCACTAAAAACATTTAATACAGGAATTAAAATAGATAACTTATTTAAATTATTAGTTCAATTCAAGTCAATTTTTATTAATTTAAATTAATTATCAAGCTAAATTAAACTATTATTCATAGAATCAAGTTTGGAACAGGTAAGGGATTGAATAAATTGTAGGGGGACTTGACTTTTAGCTAGAGGTGTGTTGTAAAGTAACATTTAAATAATAATAATAAAAGAAACTAACGCACTGCAATGTTTTAGATATATATTTTAACACTTAAAATACAACACTATTTTAGATGTTCGATTATGGCCGCTCTCACTCTCACATTCATACTTACAGGTTAGCTTAATAAAATAAAACTAAATACAGACAAACTTTGAATTACAACAGGTGGTACTGTGAAATTTACCAAATTAGAAGCTGGCATTAATTTGCTTAATCAGGCAACATTATTGGACACTTAAACATAGAGATGGCCTATATTTCCGTAGTTCTCTATATTTCATGGTTTAACAATTTTTAATTGGGTTACCAATTAAAAAATCAAGAAATCTAATGAGACACAAGTTACGAAATGCATTTTGCAATTTTGCTTTAAAAAAAAATAAATTTTGCTTTAAAATTCTCTTCAAGACAAACCTAGTAAAAGTTATAAGCAGAGACGGGAAAAAATTATAAACGTCATAGTCATATGATTTTGTCATAAAATAGCCATTTTACGCATAAACATCATAAAATGGGGTTTCTTGGAATAAACGTCATAAAATGGCATTTTTTTTTCCAAATGTTTAGCAAAAAGGTTTGTTGTTTTTTCGTTAATGCAAATTTTTAAATTGAACATTTGTGGTCCAGTTCCAGGTAAAAGTGCAGTTCGAACAAAAAACTCTTACACCAGCTTAGTGAAAGGCCTGGGCTCTTAATTCCCTGACCACTTTTGGACTTAACTAATGCGCCTATGCATAACTACAACCAGAGAGGCACTGACGGTCATCCCTAAATCCAAACTAGGGCTCGCAATCGGCTCCTTCTTGGAACAACTCTTCCAATTAGAATCCAGGAAGTTCAAGATAGATTCTCCAATCAGCTAATAGTAAACCCATTGGATTGGGCAGTTTCCTGATTGGCTGTTCCATAATTAAGATTTTGTATATATTCATAGTAAGGGAGTAGAATGTTTAATTGCTCATTTGATTCCTTACTTGTGTTACTTGTTTCTTGATTATTTTTACTCGTGTAACTAGTTTCTTGATTGATTCTACTCGTGTCAGAATGCCGAAAACTCCTGCAAACAAATTAGCGCTTAAGCGTGAGTGGGTGTCAGAGAAAGGTGGACTTTTCTTTGGAAGGTGAAACATTCTTCTGTAAGCCATGTGATGAACAGGTAAGTTCTACACCTGCTTTGTATCTGAAGTCTTCAAGGTCTTGGCTTCATTGGATGCTGGAGAGGCGCGGTCAATTCGCAATTGGCGAATTGAAAGGACTGGAAACCCACCTGAACTACATCAACGACAACTTTGGGACATTTCCTGACATAATAGAAGTCTGCAAAAACAGCATATGCTATTTCCAACGGCGTCGAAAAAATCAAGACCCTTTGCAGTACCGATTGGGTTGAAGAGTGGGGGAAAAGGTGAAAGGAAAGTTGACTGCTGTTCTCAAGGAATCCTGGGTCGGAACACGCCCAGGCCATAGCTGCAAATGCAAAAAGCAAATGACGTGTCATGCATGAAATTTGCTCCCACCTCATCTGCCGACGTCGAAAGGTCTTTATCCAAGTTTAAAATTCTACTGACGGACTGGCGGACAAAAGAACCAATCTAACGCAGGAGAATATAGAACTGCACATGATTATTTTTTACATTGTTGAAGCATTCTGCTAATAATTATTATTTATTATATAATGTAAATATAATTTTGTATTTACGAAGTATTGAAATATTTTTCGAACTTTTTCCCTCCAAAATAACGAAACGCTTTATAGTGGCTAATTTTCACAGTGAAAATAAACGTCATACTTTTGGCTAAAAGGTCATAAAACAACTGATTTTCTAAAATAGAGGTCATAAAACAGGATAATAAAAGTCATAGAATAAAGGTCATGAAATGGAAAAATAAAAGTCATAACCCCGTTCATAGTCCTGTCTCTGGTTATAAGACAAAAAGTATAAGTTTTCAGTAATATAGAGGTAAGAGTAAGTATCTCTCTCTGCCTGTCACTCTATTAAACTTTAGCTATTGCAATCTTTGACTACAACTAATAAATTTTAATCTTTGAGTATTTTTTCACCATGAGTAAGTTATTTTTTTACAAAATCTTAGAAGAACCAATTTTTCAATACCCAGCAGCAGATTGATGAGCATGGAGTTTGTTACAAAAGTCCAAAATTATGACTAGAGAAATTAATAGAAAGTATAATTAACAAACGTGTTTCGACATTTTATATCCTTTAGAAATTTTTATTAACTTCTCTAGTTAAAATTATGAAATATTACCACAAAATATCAGTCAAAACAACCAATCAATTACAATAGTCCATCTGTTTATTTCTCAGAAAATTTTGATAAAAAGCTATTAGTTCAAAATATTATGCTAAACATTCATGTTTGAACCAACTGATGTAATGAAAATTATGTTCCTAGATTTAATAATCACCTTATACAATATTAGTTTATTTTCAAGGCAATCTATAAGCTGACAGTACAGTACTACAGAGACAGTGACAGTATAAGCAAGTTTGTGTTTAAGTTCATATTTTCTTTTAATTCCTTCTTAAAACTATTACTCACTGTGAAGCTGCGATATCAATGTCGCTGTTATCTTGCTGAGGATGAGATGTACTGATATCTCCAAGAAAAAGACGTCTCATTATTGATCTTCTATACCATGCTTTGGGGAAAGCAAGTATCTCAGTCAACCTCCTCATATCATATTTAAACCAGGCTGAACCAATGTCAACAATAGCTGAAAAAAAAAAAAAAAATAAATAAAATAACTTGCAATGTATGTATGAATGATCAGGTCTAATCTAGCAACTGAATTTTAAAGCAGTTATCCTCAACCGATTGTATTGAAATTTTGCATTCACGTTTATTTTGGATGACAATACATGGTTAGCTATGTGACGTCATTCCAAATCCAATATGGCAGGCAACCCAAGATGGTGGACTAGGTATTTTTTTTTTTTTTTTTTTTTTAGCACACCCAAGATATGGATATCAAATGAAAGGGTTTGCTGAGAAGAATACGAATAAACGCTTGTTTTTAAAAATATTTGTTTTATAATCTACTAATTAATTTATAAAGTAAGAAAGAGATTGCTAAATACAATGTAAGTTGTCATAGGGATTATTCTAAACCCCTGAGGCCTAGAGTTGTGTTAAACATTTTTTTTTTGTTTTATTCCGGGGGCTTTTACACCTGAAGACGCAGGCCACTTGAACAAACCCGGGTTAGGAACAAAACTCTTCACATTAGAGTGAAGTGTTTGGTTGTTAACCATGACTCTCCTTCGATTTGAATTGAACAATCTGCCCAGTCCGGGAATTGAACCCAGCGTTCAAGGTCAAGTGGACACCCCTCCTACAATTGACCACGCCCGATGCTGCTTTACTTGTCTGTTCTACTCCAGGCTACCCAGGCCCCCTTGTTAAACTGTTTAATTTCCTACACATTATATTTTTTATTATTCTATAACACACATTCCTTTTGAATGAACAAAGGAACTATTATAAACATATAATATGTGAGGTTGTTACATCTTTAGAATAAAAATCACACTTCTACTTTCCTCCCATCCTACCTGTACCTCTAATCTTTTATCAGTAATTTCCTTTCTTTTCCTTTTAGCCAAGAACCACTTCTCTCCCTTCCTATCTCGACTCTCAAGTGTTTAACAATTTAAACTTAGAATAAATGGAAAATAATAATAACCTAAATGTAGATAATTCAAAATATTATTGCAGCGGATAACCCCATGTCTATGACCTCACTAATATTATGCTAGTACCAAGAAAGACAGTCCGTTTAATTATTAATTATTTGAATTGTTCTGCACAACAAAATCCAAGTTTTGGACATTTAAAAATGGTTTAACCTCTTTAAAACCCCTCGCCTTCCCTCATAACTCCCTCCCCTGCCCCTCTATTCCTCTCATTCCTACTAAATCAATTAAATTTACACAGCAGAAAAATATAGTCCCAATAAGGGTAGTTCTGAAACCATTGACTCTCATTACACAGAGTAGTTTCTATCCTTCTATTATTTGCCTTTGTTGTTGTCTCCACTGCATTCCTTACATAGCAGTCTACAATTATTTTACAACTATTTAAAGCATTGTACTTTATTTTTTATGTTTAATGAGAAAAAAGTATTATATACAATATGAATAATTATGTATAAAATCTAAAGTATTATCTAAAATTAATTTGCTCTTACTGGAAAATCTAACAACTTGATGGTGAGTAGTAGGATCTCTATGGTTAGACCTTGATAGATGGAGTTTCACAAACTCTACATTAACACTGAGTGAATCTTTCCTTTCTGTGTCCTGAAGAGGGCTCCATTGAGCCTCTTTCACTCCTGGAAAAGTTAAAAGAACAAATAACGATAGTATAATTTACCAAATAAATAGACATAAAAAAGGGGGAAAATGCACATGGATAGCTATAAAAGATTCTTCTTACTAAATCTTTAGCTATGATAAGAAAACCAAATATTTTGTATTCCCCAATAATATGTTGACTACACATCTTTATACTCGTATGATCACTCATAGTTGTTAAGGCTTATTTAGAATTCCAAATTAATTTAAAAATATGTCCTAATCCAAACAAACCCTTGCAACCGTTAGTTTGGATTACTGGAATTAAACTGCATATAATCGAAGTATATAATGTTGAGGACCTAAATAATTTTATTATTGACTTATTGATTTATTTTTCTAAGAGGCCTGAAGAAGAAGATGAATTATTGCAATATATGTATGATGATGATATATTTCTATACTTTTGATTACTTTAATGCCAAGACTCAAATATTATAAGTAAAAAAATTATTGCAAACCTGATTTTTTTCCTCCATATGGATGAAAGATGTACAGAGAAAAATCAGAAAGGCAACTGGTAACACTTATTCCACCAGCTGTACCTGGAGTGATTCCTATGCCAGCTGTACTTCCAGAAGGCCTAAAGAACAAAAATATTTTATTGAATTATCTCTAATTATTGAAATATCTTTAAGAATATAACTTTTAAACATTAACTTTACTGAGATTGTTAGTGTGGTGATTTTTCAGAACATGTATGGCAAGTTTCGTCAAAATTGGCCCAGTAGTTTAGGCTTCACCAGTCTGCACAGACGACAGATAGACACTTTTTAAAAACCACTTTTTTAGACTCAGAGAATCTCAAGACGTGAAAATCAATCAAATTTTCGTGCACAATACTTTCTCTTTTTATGGGAAAGTCAAAACACAATAAATAATTCACACAATAAAATTCTTTTATCAATCTTAAAGCACGCACCCTTGGGGAGGAGTAGATCTTTTAGATGAAAAAACAATATCAACGCTAGGTAGCTGAAGCATACATTCAACTCTTGATACAGGTAAGCAAGAGAAGCGAAATGTGGATGGCTGCATATGGAAGTAAACAATGACATCGACTGGAAACGAGGCATAATACTGCATAGCAACTGGATCACCAACACTGGCGGTACCTCCTATAAACAAAAAATTGCACTCCAAAATATCAGTACATTTTGATATTTTTATTAAATCAATCAATCTGACTTATAAGGACAAGGAATAAAGAAAAACATCTCTCCTCTAAGAGCAGCCTTATCGTACAAAGCTGGCCTTCTTAAGTAACATCACTAGTGGTCATCTTTAGTATTGATGAGAGGAGTGGAGTAATGTGAAAGAGAAAGAGTCAGTGTAGGAGTTTAGACAGAGGTTGAAATCTGACACAGAAAAAAATATAAAGGCAACTTTGAACTAATTTGGTGCAAAAATTAATATAACTTTCCAAAATCTGTTTTGTTTGAGAATGGGACGTATTGGAATAAAAGAATAAAGGAAAATGTCACTTATTGTGACTTGAAATCTACAACTGGTAATTTTTTTTACAATTTCCATTTTACCTGATGGTCTTAACTTACACTCTAACTTGATTCTTCAATAGAATTTTGAACTCACCAGACTGGAATGATGGACTCTTCTGTTGAGTAGGTATTGGTTCAAGAGTCTGTTCAAGGAAGTCAAGAATATGAGGCGATATGACAGTTTCCTCAGGAATGGACTGTAATGTCATCCATGCGAAGAGAGAAGCTTTCTTAGTACCACGTCTAGAAGTACCCGGGTTTCCAGGAGTTGTTGCAGTACTAGTTGTTGGGTTTGTACCACTTGCAGGAGTACCAGTCTCAGATTTACCTTCTGCAATTGTTTTGGATTCATAATGCACCTGAAAATTTTATTATTTATTAGAAAATTAGATAGTTAGGGGAAACGTAACTAATAATAATAATAGCAAATAAATATATACAACTAAAATATAACAAGAATACAACTAATATAAATATATAGAAATAATTAAACAATATTTGTAAGTTTCCCCTAACTCAAGATACAGAAGGCAATTAAGTATAACATAAAAGTAGAACAGATTTAGTATTTTATAATTAAAAAGACATCCCTATAACTTATCAGTGTTATCATAAATATACTAAAGACCTGTTTTTTTTCCATGATAAAATTGATATTTTAATTAAATTTTAAATGAAGTAAAGTGAACAGAATTAAATAAATAGTGACTATGTGTAGTTTACCTTATTTTGAAGATAAATTGGAGCAAATAATAAGATAATACAGTAGAACCTCGAAACAGTCTTGTTATCGAGGTGCTTTTTTTTGTTGAGGGTCGTGTTATCAAGGTTATTTTGGCTATCAGTCATGTTATCGAGGTTAATGGGCGGGGTTTTTAAGTAGACTTGTTCAAGGTTATTGAGGTTGTCTTCTCAAAACGACTTGTTATAGAGGTTCTGAGTTACGTTGTGAATTAGAAAAAAAATCCGTGTTATTGAGGTTGTTTGGATAGTAATAGTAGCATTATAGAGGTTAATTTAACATTATGTTGTTATGGCAATCTTAAGGGGATTTGAAAATTGCACTTGAAATTGAGGTTGTCGTGTTATTGAGGGTCGTGTAAGCAAGGTTCTACTGTAATAAACAAATAAAAAAGACAAATGCGATGCAATTGTAGGTACATGCACAGGTGAGAAAATTAACTAGGGGGGGGGGGGGGGGGGGAGTTATGTTTTAAAAGGAATTTTGTAAAGGTTAGGGTATTGTTATGTGTTTTATATTAATTAATTAAAGTCGTGTTTTGTATATAATACTTAATTATAAGTAATTTAGATGTGAGAAATAAAATTTTTAAAATCCTCTTTTAGGCCTGAAGATGCCTCAAAGGAGTTGAAATATAGCAAGAATGGAGTGAAATGAAGTTGTTAATAATATCCTGCATACCTTAATAAGATTAATAATAATAATTATTATTATCTAACACTACAGAGTAATGCAGTTTTGCTACAAATATTACAAAATATATTTTTACCTTAACATCAAGGCCAGGTATGTAGAAGACAGTAACATCAGATATTGTAACAGCATGCTGTGGATTTCTCAGCCTACTCGTACTCTGCTTATTAGATCTTCTTGACATGGAAGGTGAAGAACCACCTCCAAACTCAAACATGCCACCACTACAACTTCTTTCCTTCTTCAGCTTAACACCGCTGCAACAACAAAAAAAGGATAATAAATTAGTAGCAATAATATTGCTGACATTTTGTAAGAAGACATTTTCATTGGTACTGCTTTGGGAAATATTTTTGAAGTTAAGGTATACTGGCAGGTTTATACCATGTTACCTACCTGCTCTAAGGTGTTCACACAAGATACCTTCATATGGCCACGATGGACCTTCTATTGTGAGTGCACTTCGCACTCCTAACTTGACCAATTAATTTAATAAAATATACTGTAGCGATATACTTCCAACAACCCCGAATATCCTTAGTACATGTAGTTGTAACAGACCCACATAACATACACTGAACCACATATTGTAGCAAGCTCATAGGATCAACATGAAGGACGCACTTTTTATTAAGGTTTGGTCTAGTTAACACCTCCTTACTCTTTATTACGATTATGCTATGTTATTATGTTATAACATAATAAACAATAAACCTAATTTTTCCGTGGTAGGCTGTGAAATAGTAACTTTAGAGCCTAAAAAACATAGCTAAAATCCATTTTTTCATTACGTGGACTTAAAAAATCTTTTCATTACTCCTAGCTGTAAAGAAAAAATCTTTTAAGTCCTAGGTACTAAAAGATTTTTTCTTTACGGCGGGTAGTTGTCAAAACTTCCGTTAATACCGCTGCAGTCTTTGTAGAAATGCTTCTAGTACGATAAAAATCCGCTAGATGTCAATGCGTTTTATTTATCTTTTCTTATAGTGTAACCTCATTTTAAGGTTTCTTTTTTTAAGTCTTAAGTATGTACTAATATTTGTTATTATTATATATTGATTAGTGATTAATATTTAATGTTTTTTCATTGTCTGCTACCTCGGAAAAAATAGCATATGCTACGCGACTTTGAAGTGTTTTTTCTTTACCTTGGCAATATTTACTGTCTCGCTTCGCTCGACAGTAAATGTAATTGCCGCGGTAAAGAAAAAACTCACTTCACAGCCTTGTAACATAATATACTATTAAGTAATGTTACGGCTCCTGTTTATAACTATTTTATAACTAGTCCATTCCCACAGTATGCATTATGCATGTTATAATTTTCTATAGAGTAGAGCATTCTGTGAAGATAATTTTAAGCCCTAGAGTAAGTGTTTTGATTCTTTACTTCAGGGGTCCCACATTTAATAAATATAATAATTAATGGGGGAAAAGAAAAATAATAATAATTATACACTATTAAAAGAACTAATTGATGAAATGATAGTGCATTGCTTCTGTTTGCACTTGTAAAATAGGGAGTCTAGTCTCTTTGGTTCCTGACACAGAATGGAAAAATTGAAAGAAACTTTTTATACAAACCTTTTAAGTTCAGTATCCTCTGCTCTAAGTGAATTACTGTTTGCAGTTGATGTATCCTTGGTATGTAGGACACATTTGCCACTCTTAATAAGTACTTTGACATCAAGTTCAAAATCAACTGAAGGTTCAGTAGGTTTGTGATTTGGACCAGGAGTGGCTCCGGTTGACGAACCCCCACTGATAGAACTCTCACCCTCACCATATATTATTCCCAATCCACTGTAACAATAAATAACAAAATAATAATGAATTAAGTAAATAAGGATAAAAAATAAAAAAAATAATAATAATTAATAAAAATAATTAAGAATACAGTACAGTCTCGTTTATCCGGACCCCGCTAGTCCGGACATCCGTTTAATCCGGACGGGCCAAAAACTATGTACAAATTGGAACCAGGGCCTGTTCAGATTTATGAATAATTAAGATAATTGGAGTTTCTACATTTATTGTCAATTAAAAATGTATAAAATTGTTCCTAGTATAGTTTACAGGTGTATATTCCAACGTTCTAACACGAGGAATACCCGGTATTTTTGTTAAAAAATAAACAGATTTAGAATAATTAGGATAAGTAAGAACATCGATAAATCTGTTTCGGTTCCATAGAAATGTAAGGGGCGGAAGATATAAAGGTAGTGTATTCCAATAAATACAATTTTATGTGAATGAGATGGGGAGAGGGTTTTAAGAAACATATAGCGGCGGCTCAGCGCAGTTCCAAGAAATTTCGCCAAGCCACCAATGTCTAATGTCTCAACTTTTTGTGAAATGATTATCGTTCCTCGAATTTCATATCGGAACACAGGAAGTTCTTCTCAGGAAGTCCCTTCTATACCTGCCACCTGCGTAATAGATTGTCGTTTTATTTTAATTCATTTGATATTCGGACTGGTGACAGAACAGCTCTTAACTTAAATAGTGGACATACGTTGTACAATCATGTTTTGGAGACAAATAAAAGTAATTTTTACAATAAAAACATCGATTTTAATAGTTTTACCCAACTAAAACTTGTTTTACAAACATTTTAAAACTGATTCCGTTTAATCCGGACTTTCGGTAATCCGGACTGGGTCAGGTCCAGTCAAACCCGGATTAGCGAGACTCTACTGTACATTAGCCTCAATAATCCGAGTTGGATGGGACTGGCACTAACTCCGATTACCAATAAGCTTGGATTATTGTAAATTTATGAAAAATGTGAATTTGGAATTCTACTTGTTAACTATTTATTGAAAAATAATACTTACATTCATATTTTATTTACATTATGTTTTAAAATAATTTCATGGTACTCTGTTTCCAATCACCCACTGTTACACACCTGTGCACCTCCCGTGCACATTTTTTGAGTGATACACCTTTACAAAACAAGGCATCTATTTTCACAGCAAACGGCAAGTATTGTCTACTCACAAAAATTGTATGCGGTGCTTTCAGTAAAAAATTCAACTTAGAGCTGAAGAAGAAAAAATAAATTAATAGGCTTTCTTGAATTTGAATGTAAACACAGCTGCTCAGATAGGAAAGGGATTCCATTAAATCATACGGATCCATCTCTACAAGTACTGTCCTGTCCAAAATGTATTTATTTCAGGGAAGCAGCCCCCCTCCTTCTTTCCATGAACTCTCTTTAGACTAGGACTATTGAAAACTCGGATTATCGGAGCTTGAAATATCGATACTCTACTGCACATAAAAAAAAGAAAATAAATCTGTTTAATTTACTTATAATTTGATTGCGGAGAATCGGCAGAAGGTATCAATTCAGCAGAATGTCTGTTGGAAGAGTTCCATTCCGATAAATCACCCTCTACTGGTAAACTCAACTCTGAACTGGCACTAGGCAGTGAACTTTGCCTGGAAAAAATCATAGAAATATTAATATTGCATATTTACATCAAAAATACAAACAAAGAGTAATAAAAAAAAATAAAAAAAATAAAAACAAATCCACATAAAATGCATAAATTTAAAACAGGAAAAATAATCACACAAAATAAAAATTAACAAAATTGAGAGTTATACTGTACAGTAACTATCTTTAAATAATTGCAACTATATAGGTCTAAAATTAAAAGAAATCTTAAAATTAGACCAAAGGCATATAATTAGAATTTGTTTAAGTATTATTATTTTTTTTTTGTATTTTTCAAATTAATTCAGTAGATAATTGGTTGATTTTGCTTAATATTACCTAGAATACGCCTCAAAGTGAGGATTTTATGGATACAGTCTGAATTATAGATAAGGAAAGTCTAAAAAGAAAATGTGTTTTCTAGTTTCTTTTAATTTTCCCTTTTATATCATCTAATATTCTGGTGGTCGTTAAGGTTTAGTAATAAACTTGATAACGTTTACTTCATTAACATGATCTGGCTATATTTTGCCTCTCTCCGAGGCATATAAGTGCCTGGAATATCATTTATTAGTATATGTAAATGTAAGTAGATTGTAAATAATTTGTACTAGTAAATGATGTTTAAGGCACGTCTATGCTTCGGAGAGAGGCAAAATTGCATCAATGAAGTAAACATTTTTTAAGTTACAACCCTTAACGACTCCCACCAGAACATTAGAAAATGTGTTTACTACTTAATGCCAAATAATAATTGGACAATAAACACAACATAATAGGTAGCTACTACACACATACAAAATTGCAACATGACTTCAATACTTTAATAGAATACACACTGAAATTCTCTCATTTCAGGACAATTTACAAATAAGGTTCACAGTTGGGTGGGTCACAAACACATAAGGAAACAAAAAGGAAAATATTTATACACACTAAAACTCTAATTTTTATTTGCACTTTGAAACAAGTGAGAGTGATTTTAAGTGCAAAATGCATTAGATAGAGTCTGAAATATTAATTAGAATGATTAATATGTTATGTTACATCTTAGAATACTGTATAATACATCTTAAATGTCAATAGAGTGTATATGAAAATTTATATTTCATAAAATAAAAAAACCATAACACATGAAATGTTTAGTGAATTACTAGCCTTATGCCCTCTTTAGAGGCCCTAAAATATGAATAATGGTCCAAATATTACAAAAAAGGACAAAACTTAATTTGTGGCCTTTCTGTGAGTTTCTTTTTAAATGAGCTCACACTTTTTAGTGTTTTAGAATAAACTTTTTATTAATTTAAAATATAAAAATATTTCTTAGATAGTTAAGTATCCTATTAATTCATTAATTTGTTTCATAAAAATACTGCCCCCTTTCAGCAAACAGACCAAAATAAACTATATACAATTTCATTGGATTGTTGTTGGTCAAAAATGGGAGTAAAAAATCAATCTGTTAGATCCTTAAAGTTATTATGTTTAATTATCTTTTTAAGGACTTTAAATTTCATTTAATTCCTAAATTTAAAAAAATGTTGATAAATGCTTAAAAAAGGTGGTCCGGTAGCTCGTATAGGAGGGCAGTTGGCTCTCCAATCAATAAAGTTAAGCAGCATCGAGCGTGGTCACATCTTGGATGGAGATCTACAAATCTAGGATCGATTCCCGGACCCCCACCCCCCTCGTTGTCCACCAAGCATCACTGTGCTATGTGAAGTGACAATTAACTGGTTGTGTATGCCAATTATGAGCAACACACTAACCCCGTGTCATTTGTTACATATAAACTTAGTTGTTTAAGCCCATTAGGAGGCCGGGCCCTCCAAGGGCTGTTGTGCCACACAAAGTTAGTTATTTTGTTAAATGCATAAAAAATTCTTCATTTTAAAACTGAGGTGCCTAACTTGGTAAATAGATTAAACACTTATGGATATTACAAGAAGCTTATAAAGAAAAACCTTAGAAAGAAAAAAAAAAAAAAAATCTCTAAGGTAAAAAACTGTCAACGTTAGATAGAATAAGTGTTATTGTTAGTATATTATATATATATATAAAAAAAAATGAAATTGGGCAAAAGCATAGTCTGAACAATAAAATAATCACAAATAAAAGTTATGCTACCATAAGTAATAACACAACAACTATAGTTGATATTGTATTGTTCAGTTTAATCTGATAATATAAAGCAAACCTGGTAAGATTATGAGATTCAGAGAATGTAACTCTGGAGGAAGAGTTGTGATTTCTTGAGAAGAGGCAGGTCGTAGGAGGAGAACTGCAAAGACTGCTTCCATCCGGACTAGAGTAGTATTTTACGTATGTATATACACGGATTTTTTAGTATTTCCCATAAGAGAAATAAAGCAGAAAAAAACAAACAAAAACAAAACACAATTGGGTGTTTAATAATTGTAAACATTTTGAGTGCAAAAAAAAACACAAAAAAACATGCAAGGGTGAAAATTATATCATACAAGAAGCTGGACAAAATAAATATTTTACAGAATTATTAACAAGAAACGCACAGACAACAAACATTTCCTTCCCATTAATAGGAAAGATAGATATATTAATTAATATATATCAATTTAGTAAAACAACGAAATAAGGTTCACATAGTGAAAAACACGTCCTGCTAAGTATATTTAAAAGTGTTTTCAAAATTAATCATCTAAGGGTGATAAAAAACAGGGTTTTCTTTCTAAGGAAAAGTAAGTAATGCCTTCCTGTTTAACACCAAAGAAAAACCAAACCATTTGTGAAGTAAAGTTATAACTTTCTAAAGTTAAGTTATATTTTATTTAAGTTAATTCAGGAGTTATTACGGTAAGTTTGTTTTTGGCATTAGCTACCTATGGGTCACAAAGCCAAGTTAAAAAGTTATAATTAGAAGAAATATTTTTTTGTGATATTTGCTGGATCTAAAAATTGTAAATATCAAGTATCAAGATTCATTTATCTTTTTTGATAAAGTTCACAGAGAAGGTAAATGGAATTCCAATGACACTTCTCACTTCATCTAGAATGTAAAATGAAGCCTGAGTATTTTCTTTTAATGTCTATAGTAAGAGAGTTTAGGTTCTTGTATAACTTTGCGAAATTTGGAAATAATCATATCAAATTGGGAAGGAGGAGCATCACTTAATATAACAAAGATTGGATTGTTACAACTTTAAATCAAAACCTTTTTAATACCTGTTTTTAAAAATGAAATGTTCAAATTTATAGGGTGACATTGCATCTAATTTTTCTGGTTGCCAATAAGGTATTGGTTATAATATCCTATTTTCTTATCGCAAAAAAAATGCCCTGCCTTGCATCGCTTGTCTCTCAATGTGGCAATTATTAATGGTGGTAAATTTTACCACCACTTAAAATCGCCTTAAAAGTGGTAAATTTTACTGCTCTTCACCATAGGGAATACATATTATGTTTCCATGAAGGAACCACACACAAATCAATTAACAGAAACTAAAATTCTACATGGCATAAGACTAGCTGCTTTGTAATAACGTATGTAATAAGAATTAATGTAAGAATAAGCATTCATGTGAAAAAATGAGGAGCACACATGACCAGAAAAATATTTTATATTTTATTTTACAGAGGGTTAAAACAACTGTCAACTGGAACACCAATGCTGAATTATAAATAAAAATGACTCATATTGGTTACTACTGTATTCTGTGATCCACAAAATAATTTATATCTTTTGCTTAAAGATATTCCAAATGTACAGTATGTATACATGTAAAAAATAGGGATATGAGGTAATAGATATTCACATTTTTTAAACCTGCTAATTTAATAGAAATCAATCCTCAAAAAAATTATAAATTTTGTGTTAATTTCAGTTCATAAGCATTTTATTAGTAAGGAAAACTTAAAACAAAACAAAAAATAAATAGTAAGATAAAGCTATTCCATTAAAAAATTATGATTTAGATATTATTTCTTGTGTAAACTTATTATGCTATTTTATTACTAAATAAAACTAAAAAATATTTAGATAATCTTAAAAGTATATTAATAATTATTAGCGTTGGGATAACCGACTAGAAAATACAACCGAATGAATACGTCGATTGAGAAAAAAACAGTCGACTGAATTCAATCGACTGAAAACAGTTTTTATACAGGGAATAGGGGTATATGAATAAAGAAAGTCTAAAGTAGATAAAGGTGAAGAAAAGATATAGACTGAAACCGCAATTCGAATGTTTCAATCAAATGGTTTTTCTTTAATATAGGAGTGGTAGGGAAAGAGAACAACGGTGGTGGCCGTAAAGGGCTCAGAGCTGAGGGGGGTGAGAGTGAGAAGGCGCTTGACACTCGTCATCTCCTAGCAAACTACAGCCTGATATAATATCGTTTTCATTCGAATGAAAAAGTATAGACTGAGACTGAATCCAGACGAATGAGGGGAAAGGAACGACAGTAAAGGGCTCAGAGCTGAGGAGGGGTGAGAAGGCGCATGACACTCGTTATATCGTTAATACACACGTCCACATATACACGTCCGAATTTCAACTAATACAAGTCCAAACTATAGACTGATATCAGTCGAATGAAAACTAGATATCCACAACCGAATGAATGAATATTTTAAAACAACTGATTAGTCGACTTTTTTCAGTCGATTGGTTCCTAACGCTAATAATTATTAGGGTTAAAACTAGTAATCCCATTCAATTTATAATTATTGTTGGTAAAACTTTTATCTTTAATGTTGAAGTTAAAATAAATATAAGTTGTAATTTAAATTTAATTTTTACTCAAAAACAGAAAAGAATGGCACATGTATTTTTCTTACAAAAAGAATTAAGCTAATAACAAAACCCATAAAACTGATTCTTGCTTAAAATGTGTCCAAACGAGTTGTTAAAGAAATTAGGATCAAAGATTTTTTACATAACTTAATTATTTAATAATATTAATATAATATATAATGTAATATATAATTGTAAAATTTATGTTAAAATGTATTTATTTAAATAAAGTATTTTTTGAATATACAATATAATATAATAAATATAAATATATATTAATAAGGCATGCTTATTCAATTATACATAATTGAGATGTGCACAATGAATTAGGTAAAAAATTCTTTGATCCATGAAAAGAACCAAATTAAGATAATCATCCCATTTTTGGCAATTCTCTGACATATTAGGTTTGCCTTGAAAATGCTAAATACCTACATTAAAACAGCATTTCAATAAATTTTTCACAAGACTTTAAATATGTTTGTAATTTTCTAAACATGTTTCATAATGTCAAAAACACATGTGCAGTTAACACTAATAAATACCAGTATTCTAGATTGGTGCAGTTCTTATAATTTCTAGGTTTATGTCACCTATACCCGCAAATGTTACTGTAAGGTCAAAATAAGACTGTTTGCAGTTGGATTTACACTGCAGAATAAGATAGGTAATAAAGTAACTTATCTATCTGATAAGGAAGTAAGGAATCCTAGATACTTTTGAACAACATTTTTTTTCAAAAATAAATGGCTCAAAATAACATGAAATTATATGTTTGTCCCAAGATCACGTATGTATTTTGTTCTATAAAACAAAATTTGTCTTTGGCAAATTTCATCACCCTCTTTTACAAAGGTGAATTATTTCTTTTACTAAAAACACCAATTTACTTTTTAAGAAATAGTGGAAGAAGGGATCATTTGTATTATAGAAGTTTATGTTACAAATTGTTGAAAGGTATAGTGGACTTCGAATTTCTAACTCAGAAGAGGGTATTTATTTGGAATAAAAGTCCTTTTTAAAAATTGATTTTTTAATTACATCAAAGCTTTCGCCCAGGGAACCTGAGCTTCTTCAGTGATAATCTATAAATAATAGATAAACATATACAAATAGACAAGTAAATTAAGAAAAACAGCAATATGCAAACAGAAAAAATTTTTTTTTTGCTATTTCTGTTTGCATATTGCTGTTTTTCTTAATTTACTTGTCTATTTGTATATTTTTATCTATTATTTGTAGATTATCACTGAAGAAGCTCAGGTTCCCTGGGCGAAAGCTTTGATGTAATTAAAAAATCAATTTTTAAAAAGGACTTTTATTCCAAATAAATACCCTCTTCTTAGTTTATGTTACAAATTCAAAAATGCAACTTGAGTTAAATTTCTTGGTTTGGAAGAGCAATTATACTGGTTAAAAATGTAATAGATTCATTTTAAGATACTTTTATATGTTAAAATTTATTGATAAATTACAAGTTACTGAAACCCAAAGCAACTTTAAATAAAATAAATTACCTGTCAATCTCCAAGGCGTGTTCTGGAGTGGGTGAAGGTACAATGAACGATCGAGAACGGAAAGCTGCTTTACCAGGAACAGATCGTTGCTTTTTGAGAGAAGTTTTAACACTCTGGCGTTTTAATTTTTGCATCATGTCTCTGAAAAAAATTAAGAAAAGGATTAAACTTGGCATATAAATGTTTAATAGTACATTACGAATCTAGTGCAGAAAGTAGCATTTTGCATGCGAGTGTGGAGTTTGCACCTGAGCGACAGAGAGGGGAGTAAAACCACACAAGCAAAGCAAAATGCCGTTTTCGCACGAGTTGCATTTTTGTTAGATGATGCACGATTGTTGGATTTTAATAATAAATACAGAAAAAAAATGTAATAAACTCCTGTATGTAAGTTCGTATTTCTCTTTTGATAAAGATGACATTAATTCATTAGTTCTATTTTGTGCCGAATTAATTATTTCGGGAGGCGTATTATTCTCCTCATTTTTGTCATAATCACTTAAATCACTCATTGTTTTTCACTAAAAACTTAATATAAACAGTTACTTTAATTAAACAAACAGCAAATTAGTTTTCAGCAAATGTAAACGCTAATCGTGCGTTAAGGTGAAGAATTCTTCTTTTTTACAACACTAGGGTGACAAAAAGAGGAATTATGAAACGCGCATGCGCAATGAATACAAGTACGTAAAGCATCACTTTCTACGCATCTAAACAGAGATACAATGTTTATATATCGTATCAATCATAGATAAATAAATTTACTTGATTAAGTGATCTTTTTCATATCATATAGTCTTTGCTGGTATCATTAAATAAATTAAGATTGAGTATTTTCCCTTCTAAAATTCCAATTTGAAGTTCATAATTTCTTGTGAATGCATATGGATGTAATGTATGCTGCTGTCCAATAATCTCTTGAGCATCGAAATAAGGAAATTTTACAATTTTTTTTTACTAAATCAGTCTTTTAACTTTTACTAAATTCATAACACATAACAGTTTCAGAGGGATAGTATATTATTTTAACAGTAGGAAGGTGTCTGAGTTTGATTTAATAATTTCAAGTATTAAATAAATATACTTGATAGGCTATGATTATAAAAATAGAAGATAAAAAAAATTAGTACCTTCTGAAATTTTTAAAAATGATATTCTCTAGTTCCCTGAGTCGTTTCATTTCTTGCTCTATGGTGCCATAAGAAGCTCCAAGAGATCTTAAATCGTTAATAAATTTAGCCTGTTCATTAATTTCCTTTTCAATAAGTTTAGAACGTTTCTTTGCATCAATTGACGGATCTAAAGCGAACATAGAGAGGGAATCACATGTCTGCACTCTGCCTCTTCGAATTATAGGACTTTCCTGAAAGAATCAAACATTATATAATTTAAAAATGAAGTAAAAACAAAAATATATGGGTTTCAAAGTTAACATATGATCAATAAACATCAAGCTACATCATATTAATGTTTAACTTATGGTACATCAACCAAAAGGTAAAACTTGTAAATAGCTCATGTTAGCTTTTTTTATGAGTTGTAACCAAGTAGTTGTTCAAGTATTTTGACATAGATAACTAGATAACACTAATAAATCCCAGTATTCTAGATTGGTGTAGGTCTTATTGAGATTTTTTTTCAGTTTAAGTTTACCTGAGAGTTATTAGTGATTGGTTGATCAGGATCGCAATCAGAGTCATAGCTTTGATTGGGAGGATCATCCTCCTGATATCCTGTTAGAGTTGTTAAAGTATGTCCTAAGCCACTCAGCTGTTTACCAATATTTACATCTAAGTGTATATCTACACCTTCCATAGCCCATTGTACATTCAGAAACCATTTAGCATTTTCTGAAAATAAGTAAAAGAAATTTAAAAAAGGGGAATAGTACTTGCAAATATTGCAGAGTCGGTGAGAAAGTAATATTATTTTAAGCTCTTCTAAATTGTAATAATTATTCGAGTAAAGCTCAAGAGCTTTTTGTCAAGCTTTGCATTTTTTAAGTAGACAAACATTTTATTCAACATTAAGTTACCTGAATCAATTTTCTGTGCAGCAAGAGTTCTAGAGCAAACTTCATAGGTTCCCTCTGACACAACACACAAGTTCATTTGAGGTTGTGATGGATCTGGTTTCCAGTCATCAAGAGAAGTTTCAAAATCATCTGCAAATCTCAGACAAAGCCCAGAAAATCTAGCCTAAAAAATATAGAAAACATATTTTATTATTTGTATTAAAAATCAATGCAACTAAACTATATAACCAACAATATTTAACCCATATGAATAGTGATAAATTATAAATTAAATAATCTTCATGTTCGATCTTATAGAGCGGGACTTTTTATAGATTTTCCTATTTGAACTGCTTTGACTGTTACAAGTTACAACACTTGTATTTATTATATATATATCTTATTATATATGTATCTCCCCCCCCCCCTCTCTCTATTAACTGTTGAATGGTTTGAGATAAATGAATTAATTAATTAATGAAACTTGGGGTACCATGTAAAGAGAAGTTTGTTTTCATGCAATCCCCAATTTTTTTAATATGTTAATAAATGTTTTATACAAATCAGATAAGTACTTAAGAGAAACAAATAAGCGCAGAAGGTTGAAACTTTTAAGGGACTTAGTTTGCAAAAATTGAGCAACAGACCGACATGGAACCAAAAATATTCCCTAATGTCTGAAACAGATTTCTGTCTGGAAATTTTTGAAATCGGAGACATAAAATATTTTTATTCTCCAGAACAATCACATAGCTTCGGTTACCTTTGGTAAGCTCGGATGCAATATGTACAGCAAAAATAAAAAAAATAAATAAAAATAATAAGAATAATATTCACGGCATTTGTAAAGTTTGTGTATATGGTCAATTTTTATTTAACTAGAAAGGATGTACTGGAAATTGTATGCTTACCTTGCTGACAAGTGAACCCCAAGAACACGCACAAATAGATGTTGACTCTAGAGTAACAACTACAGCAGAGCAGGAATCATCTGCGTATAATTGACGACCCCAACTCGGCTGAAAATAAACATTTATTACTAATATATAATTTGTTGAAATTTTTAGTCCGGAATGGTTATGGGAGCACTAAGAAGATAATTATTTAAAGTTGTAAACACCTTATTTACAATCCTAGCATTTACACTTCCTTGTCTGCATAAATTAAAGAATTTTTACAGCTCATAAACATCTAACAGATGTTCAATATCACTACGCTTTCTTATTAGCATCTTTTACTGTTTTCACCTTCTATGATATTTTTAAATAAATTGTAATTTTACATTAGTTCGGAATAAATGTTTACTCACATGAGGTAATGGATTGAGAGGTAAACAAATACCCATGTCTTCAACAGTAAGTTGAAGGAATAGTGTACCAAGAAATGGAGGCCCTGTTAACTTTTCAAAAGGCATTTTCTCAAAAACCTGAAACAAAAATAGAAGGGGAAAAATATAAAAATACAAAATACAACAAGTTTCTAAAATATTTCTACGCATCAAAAATATTGTTATATGGCATACTGTGGTCTAAATACAATTTGCAACAACTAGGTAATCGATTAGATGAGTAAAGTGGCCGGATAACCCCCGTCCTGTAATGACCTAATAAGCTGTCGAACGGGACTAAAACTACAAAGCAAAAAAAAAAAACTAGGTAATATTATTTAGAAAGTTAAAGCTGATGGTAATTCATGCCAAGACATTTAAATCATATTACTTATTTAAGAGAAATAAAGCAACACTGATAAAATTTCCTGAAGGTGGAGTGAACCTTTATAAGACTTATTGCTTTACTCTTAAATAATAGTAAAAGCATATTTAATGTCTTTCTTATGCCTGGGATATAAAAGGCGATGTGATCATAAAAGTACCCAAAAAAGAGACACTGAATGTGCCCCCTCTTAACTAAGTCGAAAAGGAGATACATATCTACGGATGGGTGCATCATTACTAAGTTCTTGGTATTCCAGTTGAGAGTATGTTTTTATAAGTCTAGTTCCTACAAAATCGAGGTATGATGACAGTCAAAACATGAAAAATTACAATCTTATAATAAACATAAAAGGAAATATCTGAAGTTGGAAAAATCACCATGAAGTTCTGGGTCTTCCAGATGTGAACGTGAGTATGTTTTGATAAGCATCAAGATATGGTCACAACATGAATAAAGCCTATTTTCATTAGCAATTTTGAACCCTAATTATTTTTTTTTTTTTACATAAAAAAAAGTTTTGGGTCTGTTTAGGTTTTCTTTTTATCAATAAAAATCCTTTATTTTTTCCCCTTCCTTCTTGTAATAGCATTATTTCACCCTCACGTTTGGACTTTTTCAGGCTATAACAATTTAAGTTTAGTTAATATAAAAATTTTACAAACATGAAAGCCTAGAATCTTATGATATAAAGGCGATACCTGCAGTTGGAAACATCATCACCATCACAACATTCAGGACCTTCCAGATGTGAGCATATGTTTTGACAGGTGTAGTTACTACACCCTTCGAGATGTTATCACAACATGTAAGTCTAGAAAAGGGATCTGCAGTTGAAAACGTCTACACCAAGACCTGGGCCTTCCAGTTAAGAGCATGTTATAAAGTGTAGGTCAGGTCCTACACCCATCAATCAAAACATTAAAACCTGGACTGATCATGTTTTTGTCCCTCTAGATAAAACGTTTTACAAGTAGACTAATGTTTATTCATCGTTAATTTTTTCTAAATCAATCAGTAAAAACAAAATGTTATATTTTCATGTTTCAGGGTTAATGTTTATTTTTCAGTTTTTATGTTCCCAACAGTTTATAGAAGTATGTATTAAATAAAATGTTATTAGTAGCTTCAATGTTATCCAAACTAAAGTTCTAAAAAATCGATTGATTCTTTTTTTAAAAAAAAAAAATAAATAAATCGTGATATATACACACATAATTTATAAATTTTTCTTCCCGAACTAGTTTTCTTAAGTGAAAAAAAAGAAGAAAAGTTTATATTTGGACCAATACCAGTTAGCCCCGGCGTAGTCAACAGTCATTGGTCAACGGTCGTACCTTTTATTGTTAAATTGAAGATGGCTCACTTTTTCAAAAGTAGCCGCATAATTAAATTGAATACAAACAAAATATTGCTAGTGGAAAAAAAAAAAAATAGAGAACATTTTGACGTAAAAAAAACAAGAATTGCAGGTCGATATTTAGTTGCCAGGCACTTGTCTCAAACAAGGCTGCACTGCATATAAGGTTTTTTTAGTAGAAGGTTATGTTTTTAATAAAAACAATCATGATAACGTTAATTATATTTGGGAGTGGCAAATAAATTTTATCAATTTTATAGTGTAGTACGTAGTACACAACACACTTTTAATAGTAATTTAGTCGCTAGAATGTTTTAATTATAAATTTTTAAAAGAGTGTACTGAGTTCTTTAGTTAAAAGCGAATAACATGGAAACCGCACAGTCAGAAGGATACGTAAACGCGGCCGTAAATTTCGTTAGAACATCTCAGTTTATTTTCGCGTTAGAATTTTTATTAGCGGCTTTAGTGGTCTGGATTTTATTAAAGAAAAATGACAAAAAGGGGTCTTTGTCTGTTGAAGAAGAAGAGAAGTTGATAAGTGAATTTACGCCGGAACCTTTGGTAACCGAAGTTGATCCCAATCATCCAAGACTGAATCCGAAAATCGTACAAGGGAAAGCGAGAAGGTATATAAACGTAGATGGCATAGATTGCTTAAATTTCGCTACTAATAATTATTTAGGCCTTCACGGAGATGACGAAGTTGAACAAACGGCAATGGACGGTGTGAGGAAGTATGGAGTCGGCTCATGCGGACCCAGAGGATTTTACGGGACTGTCGACGTTCACCTTGAACTCGAAGAACGTTTAGCTAAATTTTTTAATTTCGAAGAAGCGGTAGTTTATTCCTACGGATTTTCAACGATTGCAAGCGCTATTCCCGCTTATTCGAAAAGAAGAGATATTGTATTTGCCGATGAAAACGTGAATTTCGCTATACAAAAAGGTTTAGATGCTTCGAGGTCTACTGTATTTTATTTTAAACACAACGACATGCAACACTTACAAAAATTACTGGAAGAACAAGCAGCCAAAGATGCTAAAAATAAATATAAAGCATCGAGGACTCGTAGATTCTTAATTGTAGAAGGTGTTTATATGAATACAGGTACCATGTGTCCATTACCACAGTTGATATCTTTGAAAAACAAATACAAATTAAGGATTTTTATAGACGAAAGCATTTCTTTTGGAACTGTTGGGAAGACAGGTCGAGGAGTTACAGAATACTTTGGAGTGCCAGTGGAGGAAATAGATATGATAATGTCAAGTCTTGAGTGGGCTATAGGATCAATCGGTGGTTTCTGTGTCGGATCTACCTTTATAATTGAACATCAGAGATTGTCAGGGCTTGGATACTGCTTTTCTGCTTCATTACCACCTCTACTGACAAGAGCTGCTATAACTTCATTGGATAAAGTAGAGCAGAACCCTCAGCTTATTTCTAACCTTCAAGAAATATCGGCTTTCTGCCATGAATCCATCCTCGGAAGTGAGTTAACATCTTATTTCGAATTAAAAGGAGATGCGATAACTCCTATAAAGCATCTGATTCCTCTAAAACCTATTGATACATTTGCCTTTGTCACGCAATGTATAAAGAAAAACATAGCAGTGGCTGCATCCAGTTACCTTGATGAAGATAGACAGAAAACTCCACCTTCAATAATCATCACTGTTAATACACTTTTAACCAAAGAAGATGTACATTCTCTCATTAATACCTTAATTGAAACTGCTTCAAATCATGCCATTAGTTAAGATGTATAAAGTAAAAGTATAACATTCAAAATTGCTTTAAACTCATATTTTTACTTTTTTTTCTTACAATGATTTTAATGCTTTAAGTACTTAAGCTCTTCAAAGCCTCTATGTAAATTGCTAACTTGATTTTTATAGTATTTTAAAGAATCATAAGCATGTCTGTAATAAGCAAATGTATCTTTTTATTTTGTATTTAAAAAAATGTTAACTAATATTGCCAATGTAAATAACATTTATTCTCCTTTCGATGCAACCTAGGAAGTCATTACAGTCGTAATATATCCAGGGTAAAGCAGAAATATTTAAATATGATAGTTGCAACATTTATGGAACTAATAACTTGATTTTAATCATTGAAGCAAGCTTCATACAGTTAAAAGCAGTGCTTGCCACTAATGCTCCAACATGAGAGTGAATGTTAAACTTATTTGTTGAAATTTGATTCATATATTACTTTAATCCATATTTAGGCTAAGTTAGTTAAACAGTGTTAGCTTTCCACATGTTTGTAGGCAACATTTGGAGAGTTTTAAGTTTAAAATCGGCACTCTGGGATAAGATATATGGAAAAATTGGTTTAAGTGAATTGCATACAGGTCTTCAACCTACCAGCTAAAGGAGAGTACATTCTAAATTTTAATGAATTGACTTGCAATACTGCATGCAAGATTATAACTTAATATACTGATGCATATATTTAAAATAATGATAATATTTTAAATATGTTCAACTTTCGTTATGATGAAAAAATGAACAAACTTTAAATACAAGCCCATCTTCCTGTTAAATGGAGTAATTATAAATAAATAAGCGCTCTTAAATTGACAAAATATTTGATAAACATAGTTATCTTATAATTAAAACATCTGATAAATTATGCAAAGAAAAGAACAGTTTTCAGGGTCATGAGATAATTTCATTGTATACCTTCTTTACTTCCGTTATGAGACAAAAAGATAAGATTTTTTTTTTCTCCCTGTAACTGTTTCTTTCCATATACTTTGAAAGGAAAAGTTTTTATTGAAAAATTCAAGAAAGACAGACGTCTACAAAGTGAAAAGCATCAGAATTTTCAGTCCGGGAACCCTAAACATATTTTTAGTAATTTTTGGGAACCCTCCAAAGCATTTTTATAAAAATTAAGACAGTGTTTAGTAAATATTTCTAGAACCCCCAAATCCTTTGGTCCGCAGATCTGCAGTTGGAAATCGCTGGTATAGATACTGACTTCTAAGTTGTGGTTATCTTGAAATTAAATTTTGAGAAAATAAGTTTTTACCTACAAATACGTCAAACAAAAAAATGTTTAAATATACCTGTTGAGTAGCAGTGAGGACTTCAGTATTTAGTGATGAACGTTGTTCATTCCAATACTCGTAAGCATTCTTATAATTAAGCCATACAAGAATAGCTTTATCCACAGCCATTGGTTGAATGTAGACAAGGGGTCGTCTTAGAGTTATAACTACTACCTCTTTACCTTCTCCTCCACCACCTCCTGTCTCTCCTTGAAAAGCATTTCTTAGACCTGTATACAGAAATAAATAACATTTTATTAGCGATTATATCTAAGTATTATTCTCTAAAAAGAGAAATTTGGTACCAAAAAATGTTTGTAATTGATTCCCCTGCTGTTCTTGTTATTATACTAGGTAGGTGGCCATATAAAGTTTAGTCCAAAACAGGACATTGGAATTGGGGGGAGAGGAGGTCAAGCTATTGCAGCCCTAGACGAGGGGGGAGGGGGCAAGAATTGATTGAGTTTATCAAGATGCTACAATCGAAATCATATTTGCAATGTAAAAAGGAACAGTTTAAAAAAAAAACCAAAGTAAATCGGACATTTAGAAATAGGTGGACATATTAGTGCAGATTTACCACTCACAATAAATAACACAGTAACATGGTATCGAAGTAAATGACTGAGATTCACTTTGATATCATGTTATTAATGTGAACTAATGTATTAAATTTGAAGATGGCTATTTAGTAGCTGAAACCGGTTTCATTTGTTATAAAGATACTTTGTACGAAGACCCAGTGTTTTTGTTTTCCTTTTCAAAACGATGATGAGTAAACATCACACATTGGAGAAGCAAACCATTGATAAACAACACATTTACTAAGATTGGAAACGTGTGCAACTCATTAAGTAAGGGACATGTTTTTTATTTTACCCACACCTTTTTTAAAATGTCTAATTTTTCCAAAAACCCGGATATTTTCGGAAACCGACGGGACGCCTTCAAAATCTTAAAATAATGGGACTGCCCCGGTCAAAACAGGACGTATGGTTAACCTACTACTGACTCATGTGAATATAAGGTTAGAAACGTGGTGAAGTACTCAAGCAAGTGACAATGTTACTTTAAACAATTATTATGGTGGTTGTTAGGAATTCATTGTAGCTACAGTAAGTGCCAGGATAATTAAACTTAAAATAAATATACCCATTAAAAAATAAACAGAAACTCCATGAAAACATGCCTCAACCGCGAAAAAACAGGAGTTAACATCTTGAGTCAAAGTTGCCAGTTGATTCTATTCATTAAGGTCGGCCAACCATAAAACAGAGACATTTAAGTAAAACTAGTAGGACATTGCCATGGCCTTCAGGAACTTTTTTTATTCATTTTATTATCAGGATTTTTTGCTAATTGTTCTGGATTAATTAAAAGGTTTTCATTTTACTTCGCCTCTAAGAAACCATTTTTTTTTTTCTCTAAATATTTAATCTGAGGACATTTAGGGGCATGACAAAAAAACAACTTAGGACTTTTTTGGTACTTTAAAGGATGATTCACACTACACCGAGCCGGGGCCGTGCCGTGCCGGGCACGAGGCTCGCTGAAAAAATGTTGTATAGATTTTAAATGAAGCAATGCACAGTACAACGGGCACGACACGAGTCATGACCGAGCCTCGTCCGAGGCTCGGTGGCAAAACGTTGGGGTACATTGTTTTCACGCGCCCGGCCTGTCCCCGCCTCGTTGAGGGGTAATCCACGCTACAACGAGCCGGGGCCGAGCCCTCCCACCGTCGCTCTTCGCTATAATATCTCATCCTTTTCTAGATTAATTATTTTTTATTACTTTGTGGCTGTATAATTTTACTGTGGTCTTCGATTTTACTGTGGCAGTTAATTTTTAATGTAAAGTTTCGCATCAAAAATCAATTTGTGTGTTTTGCTTCCGAGCTTACCGAAGGTAACGTAAGCATTGTGGTCCCTTTTGAGAACGAAAAGTTAAACAAGGCCCCGCAAGATCTAGATCCGCCACTGTGTGATGATACTAATTGATAAACGTGGTGGAAAATTATTAGATTCATCTAAAGAAAAGTTGAATAAATTCTAATAATTGCCAAAATAACTTTGTGGGACTCAAATTTCACTCTATCTATTACAAGAAATTATTGTAGTACAGTCTACTAGAAAAACAATTTAAGGCAATGATTTGAAAATGATAAACTTAAATCATAAGGCAATAGCAAACCAGAACCATTACTAGAGTATAAGAATCCTCTTTTTTATTTTCTTTTTTTTTAAAAAAAAAGAAAAGGATCATGGTTTCGAATGTATTATTATGTTATGGTTTCAAATACTTATGCTCCTCATAATTTTAGTAAGAACATATTAGATGATGAGAAAATCTTACCTATTCTAGTTTTAAAGAAGGCATATTGTTGGAATTCAGGTTCAGCTTCTTCAAACAATGCATTTCTAATAAGTTGGCCTAAAGATAGATTGATTTCAACATTAGCTTTAGCAAAGAGTTTGGATGTGTTAGGCTGAGCTGTATCTCGTCCTGATACGTTTTCAACACGATTTGACAGCTGAAGATCAACACAGCCAGTCTCCAAACGAACAGCACAGTTTGTTGGAGTTACAGCAGTCAACTGAATTCTCTGCAACAACAAAAAATAAAAACACAACAATTACTTTCTATCAAATTAATTAGTTCATTAATTTTAAAGTCATTTGTAAGGAGCAATTTTAAATGAAGAAAGCTGTTCTTCTGTAAGATAAACAATAATATTGACTGTTTCGGGACTGCTTAAGGAATAAAAATAGCATTGGAAGATAAAGAAAAAGTTGTGTTGAAACGAAAATTATATTGGGCAGAGCACATCATAAGAATTAAATTAAAATAATGATCAAGTAAAGGAGGAGAGATGAGGAGTGTTTTTTTTTTTTTTTTTTTAAATATTGTAGTTACTTATATTGTAACTTTTTACTTTTTCCACTGTTGTATATCCATTTTAGAAAGAAATGGTAAATATTTTATATGCATTATTGTAATAATTTTATAATAAATAGTTTATTGTATTATTTTTGATAATTATTGTATTATTATTTGTGTATACACTGTAAAAGTAAATAATAAACTGTATAAAGGCTAAATGGTCTTTACTTACTCCATTACTCTATTCAAAACTTTTTTAATAAGTCCAGGGGTGTTCAAGACTGCCTAAACTCCTTTTATGTATTATTTAATGTTTATCAAATAATTGAATTAGTTATATATTATAATGTACCACTTATATTGCTACTTCCTGAGTACTAGACCTGCAACGTATTTCGCCCTGAAACCCAGGTTCATTCTTCCACCAATAGAAGAACAGTGACTGGAGAAAGTTTGATTTCAGACTTTTACTTACTTGGTTGGCCATCTCACCTATGTTAAACCATTTTCTTTATCAGTTGTGTCTGCCTTTTATTATGGCATTCAGTTAGCTTATTTGTCCTGTATCCAGACAAATTTATGCAATATATATATTTCAGCCTGGCATTCAGTGAAATTATACTCAAGCTTTGGAGTCTTCTCCAATTGCAACAGCCCTGCACAACTCTAATTAACGCTAAGCTAATTATCATTATTAAAATTATCCATTTTCTCCTATTTAGCCATTCTATTACAGTACATTAAGCTTTTATTATTATATAAAGATGAATACAGTTCATGTGCTCATTGCTCTTTTATTTATTTATTAGTTTATTTAAATTTTTTAAATAACCTGGTTTATTCAAAACCAGGTGTTGGTTACTTCTCACATCCATTCGATATTATCATCAGTGTGAAACTTGTCTTACTTCCCTAGGATTCCAACTATCACTAGTCACATTGATGATGACCTAGGTTTAAGGTGAAAGTTAGCCAGTACGCCCACCAATCCCCTTATTTAATACTTAATTTATTGTTACCTTAAGTCTTATGCCAAGGGAAAAGAGGATTTGTTTGACTTTGGATGAAGAATGTGAGCCATCATCCTCCCACAGAGGCACAGGTTTTTCTCCTCCATATACTTTCTGAACAACTTCATTCACTTCCTGAAATATTTAAATAAATGTATTAAATACATTGGAAAGTACAAATACTAGGTTTAGAGGAGAACAAAGATCTAGAGGAGAACGAATTAGAGATTGTGTGAATATCAACATTCCAAGATCACAAGCTAGATCTTCATGAAGGATTGAAAACGAAAACATTTTGAACCATATTAAAACACTGTTTTCAAAAAGCATTAAAGATTGTGTGAATATCAACATTCCGAGATCACAAGCTAGGTCTTTATGAAGGATTGAAAACATTTTGAACCATATTATAACACTGTTTTCAAAATACATTAGAGATTGTGTGAATATCAACATTCCGAGATCATAAGGTAAGAGGTCATAAAGGATTCAAAACATTTTGAACCACATGAAAACACTGTTTAAAAGGTCTATACACTATACAGCCTTTTCTAGGGTTCAATTGCATTTCTAAAGGAAAATGCTTCCATTTAGGATCCAGATTGAGTTATTAAACCTCCATGAAAATAAAAGATAATGTACTATGTTGATTTTGAGTATGAGGATATTATTTGAAACTCTAGCCCTTTAAAAAGTCTAAAATAATTAAAACAATAACTTTTCTCAAGGGAATTGCTAACTATGTGGTCTAAGGTCATTGATTCACTCAAAATCTAGACTTAAGTAAGAACTTTTTTACTTTTAAATCACAAAATAAATTTTTTAAAAAAACCTTTACCTTCATGAAAACTTTTTGTACAAATACAAGATGATTTAATAGATCAGTAGTAAGTGAATGTTCAAAGACTCCAATATCAGCTAAAGCACTAAGATAATTACCATGCCTTAGAACAACTCCATCTAAAGAAAAAACAAATTCATAAAAACTGTTTTTAATACATAAGTATTTATGGATAGGCTATTTAGGTTTCAATTTATAAGCATTTTTATGTAATTTGAGCTAAAAAACATTTTACAAAAATATAATTATTATTAAAGAGAAATGACATATAGGAATACAAGGTTTGATTCCAGACAGCAGGGTGATTTTATTTTATGATAAATAAAAATAATTTATTATTATTAATTTTTTTTATTTACCAAAACAACACAGGCAATTAATTACTCAATGGACATACCCTACAATTCATAATTAAAAATCCAATAGTAATTAATATAGAACGTATTTGCCTAATCTTTCAACGAAATTATTCTGAAATTTTATTCTTTTTCAAAATACTGTTATAATCTTGGAGGTAGATTATTGCAAGTAGATAGAGAATAGATACATAATTGGAGTTAAAAATGTGGCTTTATGTTATAAGCTGAAAGCAAGCATAAAGGAAAATTAACTTAAGTAACAACTTAAGAAATTAACTTAAGTAATTAAGAACTTAAGTTTATCTTTAAGGATACCACAAGATGTAAAATGTGTTAGTCTGAAAATCAAATCAGTATTTAAAGAAATCCTACACCTTTCAAAAAAATGTATTCTTTTTCTACATACCGTAATAATCTTGAAGGTATATAATTTAAAATAAAAAACAGAAGAAGGAAAGTAAAAATATAAATATTTTATTTATTAAAAGCAAGCACAAAGACATTTAACCTAAAGTTGATCAAGTATGTCCAAAATTTTCAAATGCTTTGATTAAAAAAAAAAATTTGTTAAAGAGTTATTTCTCCCAAATTAAAATACAGAAATAATAATAACAAAATGACTAAATTCTAGTGATTAAATTCGTTTGTAGACTGCTTATCTTTGATTTATTTTGACATTCTCCTTTCTTTTATTGTTAATGTGGATCAAAGTATCAATATTTACCCACAGAAAAGAACTAAACAATATTTTCTGAAGATTTATGGTAATAAATCAATGTATTTTATAGAAAGAATCAATGTATTCAAAGAAAATCAATGTATTTTATAGAAAGAGGCATGAGGCAAGAGACAGTAGCATGGTCTCTGCAAACTCTGACAGGCACCCTTAAGGCATATGAGGATGGCTAAGTAAACAAGTAAGCAATAGTGGAACTCTGGCTTTATGAACGAAAAAAACCTAATTCAAACTACATAGTTGAAGCTCTATTAACATTAACTTTTCATAAGAGCATTATTTCTTAGGATTGGTTAATCTTATAAACAAAAAAAAAAGTATCAATAATTTTACCACCAAACTGTCGATCTGAATTGGGATGATTATCCTGAATATATTCTGCTGTGACATGAACCTTCGGTAGCTCAATATTAGCTTCTGATGGTAAATTAGCTTCTGTTGCCTGAAAAAAGTTATATAAAATGTAAATTGTTATTTGGTTTCAACCTGTATTTGTCTAAAATTAAGAACATACACATTTCTTTGATCACAAGGTATATTACACAGAGGGCAGTTTTTTCGGAAGAAATTCCTAGAGACATAAACCTCATTGGTGGGTCCACAGAGAAAAACCGGGCTAAATGTCGAGTTCTCTTCCCTTTTGCACCCTGAGCAAACTGGCAGCCTCACAAAAAGCCAGCAGTTTGCTCAGAGGTAATCCCTTAAACTCTTCTAAGGGGACTATTAGCATTCCAAAGATTTGCCATCTAAGACGAGCCAATGCTGGGAGTAGGTGAGTGGGAACTTCATATTTTTCTCCGCAAAGTCTGGCAAGTCTAGCAGCTGCAAGATTCTCATTAATAATTTTATGAGATGGTCCTGGAATAAACAACTTATGACTGTCTCATTCTTGGAGTCATTTCCCTAGTCCTTTGAAAATCGTTTAACAAAGACCTTTTTAAAAGTAGTCCCCACAATCCAGAGGCAGTTTAGGGTAGTAAAGAAAATGTAATCTAATATTCTGGAGGCTTGATTGGAAAATTAATGTCTGAGTTTGATTTCCATTAAACCTCCAGAATTACTACTTTCTATACAACAAAGAAAGCTAGTAGGGCCGAGGGGATCTAGTCACCTGCCCAGCTATCCATGAGTCATGGCGACACAAGGTCCTAGGTTCGATAAGGTGCCATGCTACTCTGATTTGCACCTATGAATCGAGGAAGGAACAGGGCGAGGGCACTCCTTAAGGGGGTTTTCTTACCCCACGCTTTGACGCTCTGATTTATGAAGCTCACTAATAACCACAACATACTCATTTGGTGATACGAAGTGTGAAGTGACTGGAATAAAATATGGCCTAATTGCTATTGAACTAGTGATTCCTCCTACCCGTGTAACTAGTTCTGTACAACAAGAGAAGAGTATTTCCTAACTTTGACTTTTATTTAAGGCTTAATAATAGCAAGCATTAGCATATGTATTGGCTTTGGATTCAGTTTCTATTTTAATATTAGTAGAATTTTAAAATTACCTTTGTTGAGAATGATAGCGAATGACTAGGAAGATCGATGACAAATTTGACTTTGCCTGCTGTAACTCCAGTAGAGGTGACATGTTCCATTCTATACTGAGCTTGAAGTGATGGTAGAAGTGCAGCTGTAATAGAGAGACTCTGTACAACTATAGTGAACTGAATGGTGAGAGGTTTAAGTAAGGAGTCTGAAGGAGTAGGTGTAGGAGCTGGTCTTGGTGCTGGACTCTGAGGACGATTGCCTCCTGCATCAGATTCGTCTCTACCAACTCGTGATGTAGTTCTACTCACTCGTAATTCCTGGGTAACAAAGAAATTTAGAAAAAGTAATTATTGCATTAAATTATATTCAATAAGGATACATTGTGAACCAAGCTGTCCAAAAAACGTATAGTAGGAGTCAACTGAGAGGAGGAGCTACAAACATTACAACAAAGATCTGAAGGATCAACATATATATTTTTTTTTAATTTTACCTAAAAAAAATTAGGGAATTACACATGGGTTCTCTCATTCTTTTACGCAACTCTAAATAGGGTGACACTAACTTTTTTGATTTCTGCCGGTTGCACAATCTTTTATTTGTAGTTATAAGAGTAACTTGTGCTGATCTTCATGATTTTTTCTGGGTGTACATTTATGTGTATGAACTACACAAAAATAGAAGGAAAAAAATCACAGGGAAGTACTTGCATCAAGCAAGTACTTTCTAGGGTTTCGCGGATTATTCTGCATATATATGCCATTATTTGCTAAAATAACATTTTAGTATTTCCCCATCCCACCCTATATGAAAGTAAAAAAAAATTAAACAAATTTAAATAGATCCCCCCAAAAGAAAAAATAGTGAAGAGTAAGGAGAGTAGAGTAGATGTCTCTGGTTTGATTTGAAATTTTTGTTGAGTGAAATGTTAGCGCTAATAACGCAATTTCAGTGCTAAAACGCACAGTAGTCATAAAAAGTTATATATATTTGTATTCTACTCTTCAGTAGCTTTCATTTGATACCCATCTCGAAAATTTTTCAAAATACAAAAATTTGAGGTTTGCACATTTTTGCATTCTACGCATGCCCATATTAAATGCTAACCTTCGCTATATTTTTCCTGTGTGGGTCAAAAAGTTACCTCAGTATTTTAATTAAATTTCCAATCTCTATTGTGAACGGTTCTGGGGATATGAACCAAAGTACGACAGACAGACAGACACATCACCCTCAGCATAAGGGTTTCGAGGATAACCTACGAAACCCTAAAAAGAAATATAAACAAAGACTACGGCTTTGGGAACTATAGAAGAACGGAGTTTAAGTAAAGATAAATTTGAACTGCCAATAAACAAACCTAAACTCTCCTTTTAATGGTTCAAATAAGCAAAACTGTGTTCCACTAAGGTTTCCACCTGACACCTCAGGTAAAAGTAAAACACATGAATTAACTTTTTGAACTCTAGAGCTTACCCTTCACAAACCGCTGACAAAACCCTCATTTTAACCAATGTAATACCCCCAATCTCCCTCTACTCTTCCTACCCTCTAATCCCTGATTCAATCTTATAAAGCCTTGCAGGATCAGCATCCTTATTTTCACACGAAAAGGAAAACTGCGATCTGTAAAATCACTAAGGACAAGGGGTCTTACAGGAGTGGGTGGGGATTCGCCCTAAAACTCAAATCTATCTTATGCAATTTTCAGAGTTTACAATCTCTCCATACTGTTAAAACTACCATTCATAGATAGGGGCATACATTGCTATGATTATTCAAAATTTAATTTATTATCCTGATAATAAGTCAGGATTTATGTAAGCTTTGGCTATGAAATAAAGTTTTTATTTTTATTTAAAAAAAAATAGATGTATTATTTATAAAGGAATTGCTGCAAGTTAGCTGTATTAATGTAATAATTTACCTGAAGTGTAGAAGAAAGATGTTTGCTTCCTCTAGCCATCATGCCATGAAGTGCTACTGGATGCTGAGGTATTGTTACTCCCACAGAGCTAACAGTGAGCAAAGCAGAATTCTTATCTTTACCAGGTAAACTCAGGCTTGAGAAAAGTGCTTGAGATTTGCCGATAAGTATTTTAACCACAGTCCTAAAAGCAAAAACAAAATATTTAAATAGAATAAGATTATAAGGCTCTAGTTTTAACTAGGGTGTTGTCTGGATCCATAACTGCTTCTACATACTTAGAAAAGGACTAAAAATTAGTAATCAAGTAAAGTCAACTAACTGTTGATTAGGTGGTACTCCTTCAAGTAAAACAATCATAGTCCTTCCAACATGTGCAGTAAGTGATGCTTCCATTGAAGGTTGCAAACGCTGAGTTTTCTTCCGAACTGTTAAACTAGAGTGAAGATTGGACATTTCAGCTTCTAGTTTCAAACCAGATAGTGTTGCTAATAACCGAGTTCGATGTATTCGAGCAACAGCAAATATCATTAAACGTGTCCTTTCTTCAGAGCCAGGAACAGTACTGGTACTCACTCCAGCTAAAAAAAATTTTTTTTTTTTAATTCATCAGATTAACTTATATTAAAACTAAAAACAATTCATAATCAAAATTAAACTTGATTATTATTGTACTACAACAACAAAACATCCCATTGGGTTATGTCCAGGGGGTGCACATTTTTACATATTATTAAATAAAAATAACGTAAGAATATTATAAAAATAAAATCTATGTTTTCAGCATGTTGCTCTCCCACACTTAAAATTATAAGAAGGTAGGGTTAGCGAGATGCTGTCAAATAAAACACAGTTTAAGGTTTATGCTAACGATTCGCTAAATTTATTAGCATCATCAGAGCAAATAGACAAAGTATAACATAAAAATTATATAGATGTTGACTCTAAGACATGTTATAATAGAATGAATAAAGGTGTAGTTAAAATACAGATCTGTATCTAACTACAGTTAGATAACTAACTAACTACAGTTAAAATACAGATCTGTATTTTAACTACACCTTTGTTCATTCTATTATAACATGTCTTAGAGTCAACATCTATATAATTTTTATGTTATACTTTGTCTATTTGCTCTGATGATGCTAATAAATTTAGCGAAACGTTAGCATAAACCTTAAACTGTGTTTTATCTGACAGCATCTCGCTAACCCTACCTTCTTATAACTCTTGATCATTCACGAACTACCTTAATTACTTTAAATTATTATTATTTTCTTTTAATTTACTTAGTGACATCACTGTTTTATTTGATAATACTATTTTCAATACACTAAATCAGGGGTGCCCAACCTTTTTTAATCAAGGGCCACATTGTCAACATTCAAAGAGAAGGTGGGCCGGGGGCCGGTGGTGTACCGGGGGGGTCCTCCCCCAAAAAATTTTAGAATTTTTACCCTCATAAAACACCAGCTTTTTTTTTTTTTCACCACCAGGTTTTAGCTGAAACACCATGTTAATGAAGTTTTTTAACCATGTTAATTTTAGATTCTCTGAATGGTTGTAAATTCTTCGTTTATTTGGCAACACGGCAGGCCACATAAAATCGGCCCGCGGGCCGTAGGTTGGGCACCCCTGCACTAAATGATAAATTATAGTGCTAAAAATAGGTAAGAATTCATGAGTCGTTTGTTACTATGGAATTAAAAGGGCTCACTTTTGTGATGTTCTGACCACTTCTGTTCTTAGGTAATTTTCAAGCTGACTGACTAGGAGATTAAATTTTAATGGTTTTTAAAAATCTGTAAATCCTACCGATTCTTGTCATTGTCACCTGATTTTAGGTAATGTTGATTTAACATTTAGGTGGGTGGTTAGGTACAAAAAATATGAACATATAAGAATTCGGGATAACTTCTTAAAAATTATAGTATAGAGAAAACTAAGAAAATTTGTAATATAAAATTGATAAAATAAGTAAGTGAAATAAAGATTACTATGATTTTCAGTTAAAATGGACAAAGAAGAGACAGAGAATCAGTAAGATTCAAATATAAGGAATTTTTAAACAATCAAACTTTAATCTTCTAGTCAGTCAGCTAGAAAATGACCCAAGGAGGGGTTAAATACCTCAAAAATTAGAATTTTTAATTCCTTCATAGACCCAACTATTCAAGAATTGAAAACAGCAAGGAACAGTTTAATAATTCCAGAGCTTTCAAGTTTTTAGCATTGTATGTTTCAACGAGTCAATTAGTTAAAAAAACTAAATTAAACTTTACTTTATTTCTTTCCTGTGAGTAAGCAAATTTTAGTTAGTAGTATTCTTTGATATTAACTACTAATTCTTTTGCTTATTTATGATATTAGTAAAAAAAAAATAAAATGGCGGATAAAATATAATTACCAGTGTTAGTAGCTTCAGAAGGATTGAGAATAGGAGTTGATGGCACATCTTTCTGACTTATATCACTCTTCTTACTCCGGAAACTATCTGAAGCTTCGCCACCTCCCACAGAGAATCGACTGAAAACATAAATTAAAATAATATTAAATTAATATAGAAATTATTAATTATTTTGGTCCTGATTAAGAATGTAAACCTTATAAAAGGTTGTATCAGAAACTACGAGGCTAAATAAGTTTTTCTTCCACAAAATAAAGTAAATATTTTTACTCCACCTCAAGTTTCCCCTTTAAACAGAGTAGAAGGGGAAAAATATACTAACTTCCCTTCTAATAATCTATGCAAATAAAATTGACCAGATAGTTTGTTTTTCCATGAGAGACTACAAGTAAAAGCCAATGTTGGTTTTAAGTTAAATGTATTTCTAATTCTCATATCTGTTGTGAATGCCAAATACAGTGGAAGCCTTCTGAACCAGCCACCTTGGGACCAAAATCATGACCCGATAACAAAATGAATGGCTGGTTAAACCAAATTTGCCACCTTGGGACCAAAATCATGACCCGATAACAAAATGAATGGCTGGTTAAACCAAATTTTTCTTGTAAAAATCAATTAAAAACAGATAATTCTTTTTAAAAATAATACAGAACACCACACAACAATAATTAAACTGTTCACAAACAAAAACAGTTGTGTAAAAAAATAAGCCGAGTCTCGTGTAAAACATTGTGAGATCATTGGATTAGCCAAGTCTCCCCCAGTCCAAGTAAGTTCTACTAGGTCTAATTTATCCAGTACAAGTAAGTGATGTTGTTAGTCTGTTCCCCTCTCTATTCTCTGTCCCTCACAAACTCAAAGTGTTCTTTCTAAAATCACTCTAAACATTTAAATTTAAAAACATTTTCTGACCTAGCAATTACACAGCATGAGAGAGAACAATGGTATCATTGTTTAGAAGAAGAAGTTTGAAATGAAAAGATAAAATGGCAAAGTATGTAATGCGTGAGGTGTTTAAATTGAACTAAACAATTATCTAGAGTACGTGTAGGGACGAGCGGGAGGTTTATGTTTACAATCTTCAAGCTTAATACTAAATAAAGATCAATCACTCTTATTCCAATATAAAATTCTATTACTGAGAGTAAACTAATACTTTAGTTTAGAAAATCTCAACTAGAAAGCGCTAGAACCACAAGTTATATTTTTTTAAATACTTTTAATAGGAGGTTTTTCTATTAGCCTTGAGAGGGGCAAACAACCAGATTTATTTATTTGTACATTAAACTCTGCCAATATAAAAAATGAGTGCAAAAATGCCTTAAGCCTCGATCAATATTAATGTCAATAATATTATTGAAAATACTATTGTCATTGTCAATATGCAGTTCAACAACAAATTTTCATCAATACTGTTTTTTTTAAATCAATACCAACTCTGGACACGGTCAATAGTATTGACAATACTTTTGTATATTGACAATACTATTAACTTAGCTTTAGAATTATGATGAATCAACAGATCAGTGGCAAAATAACACTTTATGCTCATATATCTAATGAACTAATATGGGTAGAGGTGAAAAATTTATATTTCTGGTTCAGTTTGTAATGAACGCTAATTTAAAATTAATTTTGCATATCTAAGCATCTTTAATAAGATAATAGAGGGGGTCCAAAATGCCTTGAGTTGGTTCCAGTAAAGGATGGTACGGCTGTGCTTGACTTGGCCCGATAAGAGGAAGAGTAGAGTGCTTTTTGTTTTCACAAAATCAAATCATATTCATGGAGAATTTACTACTTATTCAACATTTATTCAACATTATTAATTACATAATAATTTGTGAAGGACAAAGCCTGAGCCTAACAAATAGCTCTTTACAGCTATTGATTTGATTAGGAATACATAATTTACAACATGTCAGGAGCATCTTCCTAACAAGGGATCTTTTTGATTCCAAAAGAGTTGAGACATGTTATACTTAAGATACAATGAAATGACCATGAAAATGTGATAAATCCTCAGATGGAGTTTAAAAGTTCATATCTTTTAATTGGAAGAAATAAAACAGTTATATTACCTATGAGCAATTGTCTTAGTATGAGGCATACTAGCGTAGAGATCAAGAAGATTATATACAGTTTTCCAGCATCGTGGTGTAGATTCCTCTTTGTTAAGAACTCTCCTCTCATCAGGGCACATTGGTGATGTTAACTGGCTACCTTCTGATAAGTTTACATAACCTAAAAAGAATATGTTTTTTAAATAAAAAAAATGTTTGATAGATATTTAAGAATATTTGTGCAATTGGAATCCATTATTAAATAAATTCAAGTCTCTATACAAATACTTAATTTCTGCTAAGAGCTTATAACCTATTAATAGGTTATCATCGGTCCAAGTGAGCTACTCACATAAATAAATAAGACTTAACTAGTTTATTTATGACAACTGGTTAGGTACTGATGTTGACCTATTAATTTGTTGAAAGTGCTTTGAAGAAACAAAGTATTTTTTTTTGTGTTTAAACATATTTCTAACATTGAATAGTGAAGATGAAATAATTCTCTAAAAAATTAGAAAAAATATTGATTTGTCTGCAACAGTGATTTCCTTACTTAAAACGAATAATTGCATGTAGGTTAAAGAATAGGTTGACATTGATTAAAATGTAACAATGGTGATGAGAGGGTAAAAGACAACGACAAGGAAATAAAGAGGAGAGAAAGGAATAGAGAGTAAGGAGAAGAAAGAAAAAGTAAATCAGCAAATACAAGATATAAGTTAAAGGAAGAACATAGGGGCAATGAATTTTGATGGAATTTAGTTGAAGTATGATAGCTCATCACATGAATCGGGACAAACAAGACAAAGAAACTACCTCTGACAGAACGAGAAGTGGAACGAATCCTACTAGTGAAGGATTGTGCTGCTCGAAGTGAAGAACTAGGCGACACCACTGAAGAAGCTCGTCCAGGTACAGACGAATAAGGTATAGCAACTCCTGGTGTAGGAGCTGAGGTACCTGTAATACCTCCACCTAAAGGTCCTCTAAAATGATGCGATGCAGAGGATGAGGGCCGACCTTTAGCTACATCATCATCTCGACGGCTACCTGCTTCTGATTCGTCCACACTGACACCGCCTATATTTAATAATATATTGTTTAAGTCAATAAAGATAAACATAAATTTAGATTTTTTTTGTAAACTTTTTTTTAATTTACCAGTCAAAAACCACATTTCCTTTTGCATTTAAAAATGCAAATACTTTTAAAAATCAACAAATGACAAGTAAGAGTATGAAAATAAATTAAATCAACAAATGACGAATAAGAGTATGAAAGTAAATTATCTTAAATAATTATCATAATAAATTATGAAAATAAATTATCATACTATACTACTTTATCAATATGAAGAAACTCATAGTTGTCCAGATAGTTAAGTCTTTGTGATAAATTTTAATTTAACAAAACCTTGTGGAAGAATTCTTGCCTACGAATTCTTTAATTAAAATTTTATTACCAAATTAAACATACTGTAAAAACGTCATTATAAAATCACTTTTTATAATACTCACTGATTAACTGAAGGAACCCTTAAAAAATTAATTTAATTTTACTTGCCTAAAGGATTGTAATGATGGTTAGAGTTAGATGCAGTAGGAGGGCGGTCAGCTGGAGGCCGTTGCTCTCTTAGCTCAGACTGAGTTTCTTTCACATTCTGATACATGTTGCTGATTTGAAGTAGCAGCCTCAGAAGTGGCATATTAACCTACAACAAAAAATCAAGAATATAATCAGTTTGTAAAAAGTATGTGAAAAAAAAAAAAAATAATAAAATACAGCAAAAAACTTTAAAAATTAATTTCTATAGTTAAGAATAACTTTTATAAATCCTAGTTTACAGTTTTTAAATTAACGAGGGACTCTCAGAGGTTTAGACAAGTCATTCTCCATTTTTGAGTACTGCAAACTGAGTAGTGTACTTTTATATAAACCCAGGGTGGTAATATATGCTTCACACAAATAGCAAGACCCCTCCCAAGGTAGGCCAGGTTTGTTCAATGCCAAAAATCTCCCCCGCCAAAAATCCCAAAAAATCTGCTCTTATATGGTCTAAGCCTTCATAGGTTTAGAACCCGAAAGTTCAGGTTTAATTCTGAGGCTCAACCCCAGGGAGTAGAAAAAATAAAACAGAATGCACATTATAGAGTCTAATTTTCTTCTCTACGCTGAGAAAAGAACAACCATGACACAAGAACAAATTGAAAAATTCCAGCGCCTACCAGCTAAAGAAAGAAAGACACTGGGATTTCAACAGTGGATGATACTAAAGGTACGTTTTCCTAGACGTGACTCCAGCGATAGACTCTGAGCAATAGTCTAGAGCTGAGTTTGCATGTTAAGAGTCGCTCGGCTAGATAAACGGTAATATTCAAACTCAGAAGAAGAGTCCATCGAGCGGATCGCTTGAGCGACTATTACTGGAGTCGCATATAGGAAAAAAAAGCTTAAGCGTAGTGTAGACCCACCCAGCGTAGCGTAGACCCACTGACACAAAGCCAAAGAACTTGAGTTCTCAATGGATCCTCCACAGACCTTTCTGCTCTCTAACCCTTTGACTGCGGAGGTATTCACCAGGTGATATCTAGCATTTTCAACTGAGTGGTGGGAGGTATCACTTGGTGATACCGCATGGTTTGGAAAGGCGTGCGTTATTCGAGAGAGGGGATAAGGGAACTTCTTCAAACTGGTTCTTTAGTTGTGCGGCCGCCTCAGAGATAGACCCAACATCATTTCACTTGTTTACTTCTGCTATGCTGGTTTGCAGACCTCTTTTTTTTTTTTTTTTTGCAGACCCGCAACACTTCAGCCCCTGGATAGACCCTAAGGAAAAGGCCCCGCAGTCAAAGGGCTAATCTAAAATCATTTCTTTAGCAGACTTAGATGTAATAAGGTTCTCTTCTCTCAAAGAGGATCTTGAAAGATAGTAAAAAAGTCTTTTTGGTTTTCGCATTAAAACCAAGAAGCTTTTCCATTTACGAGCGTAGAGTTCTCCTCTCATAAATTAAAATTTATATGCTAGGTAGGGATCCAAGAGATCATTACAGCATGCTTAAAAATCATCCTAACTTTAAGGAGGAAGTGTAATTCTCTAATAGTAGTTTAAAAAATAGCATTACGTAATTTAATACCTGTTGTGAAATATATCTGATTGATACAGATATATTAAGAGCAGTGGTGGAATGTTTCTTAAGCTGGCCTCTAGAGACGTAAAGTGTATTCCGTCTCTGTCTTCCAAGATCTTCAACCAATCCAGTATCAGTTCTTCGACTTACATCCAATTCCAACCAGATTTTCTCACACACAAATGCAGGAGCTTCTGGTGGTACTTCTACCCATAATTTGACAACATTTTCTGCAAAAATAAAATATATTGAACAAAAAAAGAAAATAATATAATCAAAAATAATACTTAAGTAATAATTAGAACTTGACTATTTTCATTTACAAAATATATTTCAATCATTTGAATTTTACCAAGAGATTGATAAATCTCAGAAAAGCGTATTCGTTAAGGATTTTTTCCTTCTTACAATTATTAATTACACAGATATGTGTAAAAAAAATTGTTATAGTTAATTATTTGCACGTAAAATTTTTTGCATACAACTACCTGGTTTGATTTTGACTTTTTTATCTTGAGGTTTTCCAAATTCACTAACAACAATATCAACTTTCATGGATTCAACACAGCCAACGAGGGACATGTTTGTCCCCCAGCAATCAACACTATTTGATCTCATTCCTGGGAAAAAATACGCATATAATTAGGTGTTTGATTATTAACAAGCTTAATAAATTAATACTTAAATTAATAGCTTCTTACTTTTAAAAAAAAAATAGCATTTCAGTTGGTGCAAGATATTACGATTGCAATACAAGATTTCAACAGATAGAAATCAAGTTAAGTATTATTACAGTAGAGTCAACTATTATAATTACTGATTGTTCTTCTTGACAAAAATGTGGGTATTTTCATTACCTAATAAGAGACATAAATGTCGAATTTATACAATGATATCAAAGGATATAAAATTATGAAAAGCAGTTACATTAATTGGTAACACAAGGGTTGAAAATGGCAGAGCTCTAACTGTAACTAGTTTATATTTACCAAAGTTTCTTCCATGAGTGGCTTTAGTAGAATTACTTATAAACATTTCTAGCAATTCTTTACCTTTGTCTTCTACAAGTTTACCAATATCATGAAATATAAGTATCAAATTTGTGAACTTGACACAAGGAATATATATAATTGAAATCGGTTAGTTCATTTCCCTCAGCTGAATCACAAAATCAACGGTCAAGAAATAAAATTTTAGAGGGATAAAACTTCATAATAATGGTAGTAATTAATATTGAAAAATGGGGAGGATAAAACATACTTATTAAGTATGAAAAACAAATTTCCCAAATGAATATGGCAATATTTAAAACGCCTATAATAGAATCTGCATTTGGTCTCTAACCACTCTTATTGCTGAGGAATTTTGTGTTCACTTCACCATCATTGTTCTTATCTTACCTTATTTTGAAAAAAAATAAGGCTATTCACAGTTCAATCTGTTCAGATTGAACTGCTTTATTAGAGTTGCGTCCTATTATAGCATTAACACATAATGACACCTTCTTTATGCCTACATAAAACTTAATGACTGAACAACGCAGCAGTGAAATATTGTAATAGATTCTTTCTGTTTTAACCAACTACAGATAAAAGATAATAAATTAATACAAAAATAAAATATAGTTAAATAATGTTACCTGTACTAGTTATCATTTGTTGAGGCATAACACCTAAGCTGGTTAGAAGTGGTTCAAAGATGAGATGAGCATCAAGAAGTTTAAGAGAATCGTGCATTGGGTAAAGACTATACCCACTGGATAAGAGTAAGTAGTCAGGGTTCATAATCCCACCACCAGAAGTACTTCCGTTGTTTCTACCAATATCCCCAAACAACTCTTTCTTTCCAGTCTAAAAACAAGAATACAAATTTTACATTATTAACTTTATAATAGTGAGAATGATAAGAAAGTATGAAATCTGTGAGTAAGTAAAAATAAAAGACTTTAGTGTTATCAAGACAAATTGGAGGTGCAAGTTTGATAGACTCAGAGAGCTAGTGTAGCCGTGTGGGTTAAACCACGTCTGCTCGGCCATCACTGAATCTCAAGTGGAACGAGACGGGGTTCGATTCCTCGCCGTGACACTCTGATTGATCACATCATACTCGCTTTGGTGGTACTATGTACAGAGGTATGATGTGTGAAGTGGCTGGAACTCTCTACCGCGGGGCGTAAAAAGGGCCTAAGTGATGGCCTAATTGCAAGGTTCGAACAAGTGGTTCGCCCTACCCGTCCTAGTAGAAAGTACTAGACTACTACTACTACTACTACTACTACTACTACTTGATAAGACTCATAGATGGTAAGAGAAAACTTTGTGTCAACCCGATAAAGGTCTTAACTAGATAAACCAATTTTTTTTTTTTTTTTTTTTTTTTTTTTTTATACCCACCTTCCACCCGTGGCTGAAAGGTAGGAGCGCCTCGACAGCTTGGGCCATTGGCGCCTACTCTTTCTTAAATTTCTATTATCCGATTTTAGCTGTTTTCCTTTACGTTTTTTATTTAATATATCTCTTTTATTAAGCCCTTTATTCGCGTTTATGCCACACTGTGCAACAAATGCCCCCCCATTATTATTGTAAATAAGTATTTATTCCGCTTCTATCATTTCTTCATTTACTTATTCCATTTTTTTTAATTTTCGATTTTATTTATTTATATATCCTTATTATTTATTTATTTTATCCATTTATTTTATTTTATTTATTTATTATTATTATTTTATTTATTTATTTATTTTTATTTTATTTTATTTTTTTTTTCCCCCAAATATCAATATTAATACGTCCCCTTGGTCAAATTTCCTCCAGTATTCCTGTGATCTTTAGAAATTCTATAAGCTTGATCATTCCTTCCTTTGAGGCCATCATTATTTCTAGAGTTGCAGAAAGGCCCACTCTTCTTCTTTGATCTGCCAGCCCCTCACATTCCTCTGTGAGATGCTGGATGGATAATGGTTGCCCACACCGCTGGCATCCAGGTCTCATCCTTCCCAGCAGAAGATGACTGTGAGTTAGCCTGGTGTGGCCCGAAGCTACTCGTAGAAGCTTTATCACCTCTTGTCGACCAAACTCTTCAGGCAACACAATACTATTAAGACCTGGGAACAGTTTGGCAAATCCAGTATCTTGCCTCTGCCAAAGTGACTCCCATTGTTTTATGATACTTTTCCTTAGTGCTCGGAACTGGTCTTCTAGGCGGAGTGGGGTAGTCACTGGGCCTTGAGACATCGCGGCTGCTCTGGCCTCCCTGTCTGCTTCCTCGTTCCCTTTTATATCCACATGTCCAGGGACCCAGAGGAGAACCATGCTTTTTCCTTTACTTTTGCTCTGATGAATTTCTTCAAGAAGAATTCTGACCAGCTGGTCCGCACTGAACACATCCTGTGCAGCTTCAATGGCACTTAGCGAATCTGAGCAGATCAGCCATTTCCTGTTTTCCTCCTCTAGGGCGTACCTCACCGCGTAGATGATCCCCCAGAGTTCTGCTGTGTAGACTGTTGCCGATTTGTGGAGTCTCCACCTTTTTCTCATGTTATCTGAAACTAGTCCACAGCCTACCCCGTCCTCAAGTTTTGAGCCATCAGTATAAATGGTACGCCATCCTGCATATTTATGCAGAGCCTCCTGGAAGAGGCTTCGGTACACCGCAGGAGCTGTTTCTTCTTTGCTAAACTTAGCTAGTGTCGTATCTGCTCTTGGAGGGTGTAGTATCCAAGGTGGTATTGCTGGGACGACGTATGGCACAAGTTCGGGGCGCTCGATGTTTGTTTGCTGGACTAGTTCCTCTGCTCGGACAAACCAATTATTATGTCAAATAAAGCATATTACTAAAGTAAGAACAGAAACCTGATTCTGTGGGTTTATAGTGGGAGTGGATGTAGGTGGAGGTGGTACTGTAGCCTGCCCTCCAGTCGAACCCATCTGCTGCTGCATCCAAGTATAAAGATCTTCAGATTCCACTCGTCCCTCTTCACATACACTCTCTGCAAAAAAAATAATCATATTGGTATGGAAGTATTAAGAAATAATAAGTACAGAACATGTGTTCCTTATACCTGATTTGGAGGAGGCTTAAAGGGGCACAGAGTAACCGTGGTCTTAAAGGTACTGAATACTTCTGTTCGGCAATCTATGAGAATTAAGGTAGAGGTAACAGGTTCCACCCCCAGGCTTAGGTACTTTGATTTACATGGCTCTATTGATCACATTTTAATCAGTTCAGAGGTGCATTGGTGAAACAAAATACAGGGTTAGTAGGCAGGGCCCAAATAAGTAGTCTAATAGCTAAGTTCTAACAAATAGTTTTGCCTCCCCGTTCTACTACTAGCTAGCTTATGGGGAGAAACTCAGAACATATTTTTTTGAAAAAGTTATGACTGAAATTGAACTAAGGTTCAACATGTATTTTGTCGGCTTACAACTAAAACTGGCTAAGTCAGAAATAATCATTTTTGGAAAATCGCTTTTGAAGTTTTTGACTACATCATATTGCATACATTCTTGTCCCTTTTCTTGCATACATTGTTGTTAATGACTGTGTTGACATAGCCAGTTTTTGTTGTCATGATATCTTCAAAATTTGTAAAATAATAATTAATTTGGTCGACACAGCCAGTTTTTCCTGTAATGAAACTTACTGATTTCAAAAATATAATTAGCCAAGTCAATCGTTTTCTTAAGGTTCTAATGTTCTTTTTGTAGAACTCCATAATAAGGTTTAAAGAATGGACTTTAGTTCTACCAAGGTTTTTTTTTTTTAAAAAAGCAATATATTTCAGAAGTTACTCCATCATCAGGCACAAAAACAAAGACTACATAACTAGATTGCACTAAAATATTTAAAATTTTATATTTTAGTGCAATCTAGTGCAATGTAGTCTTTGTTTTTGTGCCTGATGATGGAGTAACTTCTGAAATATATTGCTTTTTTTTAAAAAAAAAAAACCTTGGTAGAACTAAAGTCCATTCTTTAAACCTTATTAGCCGAGTCACTTAATCAGTTTTAACTGAAGTAATATTTTAAAATACGACTTATTCATTATCAATAATTGCCATCAGCAGTAAATCTAATAAAGACTTGTACATTTTTTACAGAAAAGAAATGCTAAAATAGAGTTTTTTGGTCATAATAACTCAAAAGCCAGTTTTAGTTGTAAGCCGACGATTTACATTTATTGTATGAAAACTGATCAAGTAACATCTTAAGCCAGCCATGCACCCTACAGTATACCTGACAGGTAAACCGGAGCATGTGTGCTAACAAATTATAACGCCACACATGCTCAGGGTTTACCTTTCAGGAACGTGTTTACCTTTCAGGCCATACAGCTACGTGTATGGCTCCGGCTTCAGTAAGTATTTTCTTCAGTAAGTAAGTTCTACAAGATCAAATGTGAAAGCTATTGTGTGACTATTATGTACTAACTTAGGCTTGGCACATAAAACAGTTTACTACAGATCTTAATAATAACTTCGGACTAATATTTATACTAGGAGAATATTCAGTAATTACAATTAGATGTTATAACAGATAACTTACCAATTGAGCCTTGTCTTCGACTAGAAATAGAAGGATTAGAACCCAAATGAGTTCTGGGATAGTCTTCTTTCAATGATGAATATCCAGCCCCTACAATAAAAAAAAGAAGAAATTTCAATTACATTCAAACTTCTCCTAACATACAGAGATTTACCCTCTACAGTAAAATTTGCTTTAATTAAAAATGAAACTGTTTCAATAGATGTAAGCAAAGTTCTATGAAGTTTCTATAGAATACTTCTGATTAATCAACATAGAATGCAGCCACAATACAATAACTCATTCAAAGAATTTAACGTACTATGAGTTTGATGAAATAATAGAAATGTGAAGGTATTTAAACATTTTTTTTTAAAATGTGGATTGAGAATTAGATTTTTTATAACATCCCTTCCCTTTAATAATGTTCTTTATGAAGTAATTTTAAGCTTGTTTTGTGACAGATTAAAAACATTCTAAGTTATGGCCCAAATTAGAGCTCATTTGTCAATACAATTAGAGGTAATAGCTTTTTACATACCTAGAGCAGTAAGGGCATTACTACAGGCCGAGAACTAAGTTTGAAAGCACAAGTGCGTTTAAATGCCCGAGGGCTGTCATGGTGATTACTGCTCCTGGTGGGTACACTATTTTATCCCCCCCCCCCCCCCCCCCCGCCAATAAGACAAACCTATATTTAAGGCGGTTTTAATTTTATGTGTAAAAATATGTTTTATAGCAAACTACTGTACTTTCATTAATGTACACCCTTTTACATTATTATAGGTTAATAACTGGATTTTCCTTAATAGTCTAATATATATATTTTATATTCTTTTAAATAGCTTAATTTCAGCATGAATAATAAAAAGGTAAATTTACCAGCAGCTTACTAACAATAAAAAATTTAAGTATAGTTTTGAAAAGGTCATTCTTGTTTGATTAACAAAGATCAAATGCACAATTTTTTTTTTTTAAAGTAAAATATATTATGTGTATTTTTTGTTAATTATATTTATTTTAAATATTAATCTGAGATATTATATCTCTCTAGGGCAGGGGTTCCCAAAGTTTTTTTGGCCAAGCCCCCCACAGTCAAGAATAAATCTCCCCCCCCCCCTTTACAATTGTATGAGATAATGAAAAAAAAATAATAAACCATTATTACATTAAATAACCATTCATTTATTTGTATTACTATTAGTAAGTTAATCTTATGGGATCTTTCTTCCCCCAAGATTCCCTATTCTTGTATGAGTATTAGAAAGTGCACAACGAAAATCAAGCACAGCAACATCAAGTTTGCCACGATACTTTGTTTTTATTGCAAAAAGTGCTTAAAAATCTTTTTTGGCACAAATAAGTGCTTGAAAAAGGAAAATACATTCGAAGTGCTTGCTTTGATATACTGGGGTACACTTTGTAATACTTAACCCTAAACGATGATTTGTCCATTTTATCAAAACCGGCAGAAAAACATTTTTTTATTTCTAAAGCTAGTTCTTGAAGTGTTTCGGGCAGGGAATCTATGTTGACACTGAAAGGATCCATCGTTAATCTGTAAATGTTGTCATTTGTCATAACATGTGTATGGAAAGTATCTGTTGAATTCGTCAGCGAGGTTTCTCCAACTGGTTTGATATTTTGATTTTTATATAATCGCATTAGACGATCGGACGGCAAAGCTGTCTCGATCTCGAGGTCCCACGCCAAAGTGGGGGGCACGCCCCCCACTTTGGGAACCAATGCTCTAGGGGTTAAAATATGTGGTCTTCACACAAAAACTCATCTGTACTATAAACTCTTAAAATAAAAAAAAATATCAAAGAATAATTACGTTAAAAGTGAAAAATGCTAAATTTTTATTACCAAGATTATTATTGTTAGTCTGTGAAGTTGGATGATTAGCAGCCTGCTCCTCTTGCTTGAATAAATTATTGGAGAACAACGGGAAGACAATGCTGGCTCTAGAAGAAGAAGGTACCTGAGTAGGTAGCAGGCATCGCTTACGAACACTCGACTACAAATTGAAACGTAACAATAATAATTAGATAAATATTTAAAAAATAAATAAAAGTCACAATAACAATAATTAAAGAGTTAACAGCATAAAGAAGCCAGTTTCGCCACACTATAATGTTATATTTCAATAAATTACAAAAATACCTATAGAGAGCGACTAGAGTAATTTAAAAAAAAATATTTTAACAGAGGATCAAATTTTTTAAAAACAAAGCTAGTTTTTTAGACCATATAAATAGGTGTTACAGGTCAGATTGCAGACCAGGGGCGCTAAACTGGACATCCCTAGACTGTTTAATAACACCACTCAATGAGATGTTAAAAAAGCAAGGCAACTTTTTAGTTTCATTCTTCATTTTGTGACTGATATTTCTTGCTGTGAGAAATCCAGTCAGAAGTACAGGCAATGGGTAAGATTAAATGAATAAAAATCTCCAATTCATTTAAATATAAATTTAATCATAAAGTTGCTACCCCAGGTAAAATCTAGTTTTCGAGATGATGGTGAAAATTGATAAAGATTATAGTTTAGGATTTGTATCCCAGCCAACAAGGATTACTTTATAGTAAATTCACTGAGCGCAGTAATTAATTACAAGAGAAATTTTAGCACAAGTATAAAATATTATTATTTACAGGAGGCTAATAATATTTTCAGTAATATATTTTTATGTTACCTGATTATTTGAACTAGGAGAAGTAGGAGAGCTGAAAGCATGACTGCTTTGTTGCAATGGAGAACTAACAGGACCTTCTGCTATGCAAAAAAATCAGATAAATAGATAAGTAATTATGCAAAAACATCAGATCTTCAAGAACTAAGTATCTTTAAATTACATGACCTCTCTACTAATTTAATGATTCACCAATTCACCAGTGTAGCTCAATTGGTAAAGAATTAGATATTTAATTCAAATCCTAGGGAGTGGAGTGTGTCAGTAGATAACTTTAAGACTCCACTAAAACAATATTTCTTCTTTAATTATTTATTTAAAATTTTATTACGCTAAAAACAAAAAATTATTTCAATACCAACATGTAAAGTAAATTTAAGTGTATAAAATTGTTATCTATTGATATATATTATAATTTAATAAAATATTCCTTTACTATTTGTTGTATTACAACATGCTTCTGAAAGCTTGCATTGTATACTTAATGGTAACAACCAAATGATATTAAGTCTTATTTAAAATGAGTTTTTTCACCTTGACCATAATGATTTCACAACCAGATGATCAAGGCACATCAGATTAAGGGGGCCAATATTATAGCATATACTCAATTAACCTGAGTTTTTATGCTGTTTGCTTCAGTGACTTAAGAACACTCAAATAACGAGTAATGTGTATTTAATTTACCTATTTGACTTATTAGTAATGAAATCATAATATGTATACAGGGTGGTCCAAAAGTCTCCCCCCTCCCCTCTTTGAATGGTTTGAGATAAATTAATGAAACTTGGGGATCAGTACCAAGTAAAGGGAAGTTTGTTTTCATGCAATTGCCCAGTAGGGGCAACCACCCACTTTTCCCCCAGGCCACCCAACTTTGAAATTTCAAATTGGAGTGTATATTTTTGATAGGATATTTGGATTCTACAGTGAAAAATAATAAAAATTTTTTAAACCATTTCCCCCTATAGGCAGCAAAATATTTGTAGCAAAATAACCCTTACAAACATATTAAAAAAATAACACTTATATCGTTGTAAAATCTAAACAGTCTGGAATAAATTAATGGAATTTGGGGGATCTGTAACATGTAAAGGGATGTGTGTATTCATCCATTTGCGGACTAGGGGCAACCACCCATTTTGCCCCCAGGCGCTGAAACCTACCATTTTTATACTTTTTCCCCATATAGGGGGCAAAGTATTGGAGGTAGAAAAAAAAGTTTGAAGTAAAATATTATTTTTCACTGTAGAATCCAAAACTGGAATAAAAAAGTACACACTCCAATTTGAAATTTTGAAGTTGGGTGGTCTGAGGGCAAAATGGGGGGGGGGGGGGGGGGGGGGTTGCCCCTACTGCACAATTGCATGAAAACAAACTTCTCTTTACATGGTACAAGTCTCGCAAGTTCCATTAATTTATTCCAAACCGTTTAGATTTTATAACCATATAAGTGTTATTTTATTACTATTTTCAGAAGGTTATTTTGCTACTTTTGCCCCCCTATAGGGGGAAAAGTATTGGTGATAGAAAAAAAGTTTCCAGTAAAATTATATAATTTTTCACTGCCGAATCCAAATATGCTATCAAAAATATACACTCCAATTAGAAATTTTGAAGTTGGGTGACCAGGGGGAAAAGTGGGTGGCTGCCCCTAGTGCGCAATTGCATGAAAACAAACTTCCCTTCACATGGTACGGATCATCCGTCATTTACATAATTTATCTCAAAGCGTTCAAAAGTTAAGAGGGGAGGAGGGACTTTTGGACCTCCCTATATACAAACATAGGTCTGAGACAATTAAGACAAATTTTCTCATATACGAGTACATAATTAAATAGTTCAGTGTTTTCCATTTATAAGTTATTTTGTCATTACATTTAATAATTAATGAACATTTTATCAAAATGTATGATAAAAATAATAACCTTCACGTCATCACAATAATTTCTCTTTATATATACTGCATATATGAGAAAGTAAAAAATATTAATTTAGACAGCTAAAAAAGTCTTTAGATAAACAATAAACAAATTATTATTTTACTTATTTTATGATAAACATTTTTGGTCATACATTATCTGTAGACATAAAATTATATATAGTAAGTGCTCTAAAGTGCATATTATCCCATAAATAAGAAGGGGAAAGCTATATGTACTAGTGACAAAATGAAATAGGTAAACCATAAAATTTGGTTACATAACAGATTAAACTAAAAGTTAATATTAATTAAGTAAAACTAAATAGCACCACAAATAAATTTATAAAATAAAGTAAAATAAAATTATATGACAATAAATAATTCTTATGGTTCAAACACACTTATCAGGCAGCATAATATTTATGAAAACATGCTATTTATTTGACAAGCTGTTATTGAGTTAAAACAATGAAAAACATTTTTGTAAAAAAATATGTTTAATAAAAAAACAGGTAAAACAAATAAATATAGCAAGATTAATAATGATTTAAGATGATTGACAAATGAAAAATGATGAAAAAAAAGGAGCAATTGATTGAAAGGTAATAAAAATTAGCACATTAATAAAGGAACATTTTTTTGTGTTCTGAGTACGCATCATTAAAAAAATGTGCGAAACAAAAATGTGGGTGATTCAGAGTTCAAACAGACAAATATGAGCATGCTTTAAAAATTAACACAGAGCATGAGATTTAAAAAAAAAAAAAAAATTGGTGTAAAAATTAAGGTCAGGGAATTTCCAACTAACTTCTTATCCTTTTTTTAATATCAACTAATAAAAAATAAATATAATAATAATAAGTCAAAATTAAAACATAATTGGTTTTTACGAATAAGCTTGAGGTCAACTTAATTATTGTTTATTTAATTTATTTTTCTTTTCATTAAATAACAAGAAAAAAAATAGTAGTTAATCTAGTCACTGCTTTACTATGGGCATTTAGAAGCAACATGCTTCTCTAATGAGTGTAAGGCTAATCTAGATACTCTGAGAGGAAGAAGATCAATGGTATATGAGTCATTCGCATTAAAATTATGCGCTCATTGTCCCTAACACTTCATACGCAACTAGACATGTCTCTTAAGGACATTTTTAAGAGGATAAGAACCCAATTTTCATTGCCCTATAAAAGACTATTTATCAACCAATCAATCACAATAACGCTGACTATAGACTGCCTAAAGTTTGTTTGAACAGGTACGTGGAGTGGGACAAGAGACCCAGTAAGGAGCCACAGTTTAACTGGTACTCACAACTAAAACAAAATTTCACTTCAGTACATGGGGAAAATATTTTAAACCTGAAAACAAGTCGAGAACTCTATTCTGAGTAAAAGAATCTGTTAAATAAGATGAAAAATCAATCAATAACTGAAGAAGTTGACAAGGTGTTAGCTTCCAAGTGTAGCCCAACTTACAGATTATTAAGTTTTTTTTTAGGAATAGGAGAAGAATATTTGAGCCAAAGAATACCCATGAACAAACACAGGATTTTCAGCCAACTGAGAGTATCTAAGATACAAAAATATGAAATACCATCTAGATTTAATTTGCAATTTATATGAGGAAGAGTCGCTCAATCTCTTCTTGTTTCGATGATAGGTTCGAACCTACCAACTTTAGAGCAAGTCTTATTTCGTCTTATATTCTTTAACTCTGAAAATATTAGCAAAGTTTACCACTACACAGTAGAAGCCTTACGAATAAGAGCCTTTATATGAAACCAATAATTGTAATAAGATAATAAATACTTTGTGTAAAGAATAATATAATAAATACGAATAAGAATAAATAATTCATAAACATAAGTGTGTATGTATAGGGTGTTGCATAAACATGGACAAATTTGAAATGCGCGCCATTTTTTCTGTTAAGTTGGTAGCATTGAAACTTATCATTTTTATCATCAGTTATCATTCAGAATTGAGTTTCAGAGTGAATTGTTTAGTTTAGTTGTGTTGCGTAACCATGGCATGCCTAACTGTCGACCAACTTTGTTTGGTAGTCAAAACGTATTACGCAAATTGTCTGCATTTCAGATGATCTGTAGGTTTCAGTTCTTGAGTGAGTTGAACTTTATATGGATGCAAGTGAAGATATTTCTTCAGGATGCGGTGCACAGAACTTACTGACAACCCAAGTTCCTGCGGACAGACTTTGCGGGACTGATGAGAGCATTGTCAAAAACAGCCTCTTGGTTGAAAAGGGATCGACTGGTCCATGGATGTCCTGCAGGTTTCACATCATTCACTGAACCAGTGGTCTCAAACTTTTTCATTATTTTGCGTATGGCACTCTCAGTTGGTGCTTCATTGTGGTCCATAAGTGCCCGGAGTTTGCGCACTGTTAGTGTGGGACTATCTCTGTTTGTGTAATACGTTTTGACTACCAAACAACGTAGGTCGACAGTTAGGCACGCCATGGTTATGCAACACAACTAAACTAAACAATTCTTTCTGAAACTCAATTCTGAATGATAAAAATGATACCAATTTAACAAAAAAAAAATGACGCGCATTCCAAATTCGTCCATATTTATGCAACACCCTATATGTCTGTGTAAGTGTGTATAGTATATGCATGCATATAAAAATCATAACTAAACTCAACATAATTTTATATATTATTGTTATTAATGATAATTATTTTTAATATTACTATTAAATATTTTGTTAGTTTTGTTGATTATTGACATTAATTTATTTATTTAATATTAGATTGAATTATAAGTAAAATTGATGTTGCTTATATTGCTTGTATGACATTATTAGATTATTTTATATTATTTGTAACGGTCCGAACTCTATTGTACAAACTTAAGTTTAAATACAATAAATTATTTTGATTGATTGATTGATGTAAGACTATTTACTACGAGAGCTAGAAATTCTGGAATTCCAGTTCAGTTTAAAAAGCGTCAACAACTATATTGTCCCCAGCCATTTTTTAATTTTAACAAAAATAAAATTAGGGAAAAACCTAGGAAGTTTCTGGTTAGAATAGTTTGAAATTCATTGAATAAATATTAATTCGTGATTCAAGCTGAAAATCCAAAAAAAAATGCATTAAAGAAGCTGTCCCGCTGAATTGTTCAATACTTGATGTCTAGAATTTTATTGATGTTGAAAGAAAGAATTTTCTTTGGCAATTAATAGATGATTTTAAAATCAAAAAGTCCTGTACTTTACCTCTCCGGGGAAATAAACAACGTTCAGGACATAATGTAATACTACTTGGAACATAAACAGGATAATTAAAAGAGTTTAAAAATGCAATTCAAATAGAGTTTTCTTGGTTGTCAAAAACTCAAGCCCCAGAATGCTGAAAAAAATGGCTCATTTAAATGAGAATGACCCATATACCGTATTTCTTACAATATAAAACGCATTTATTCGTTTTTTTGCATCGCCAAAATCAAGATGCATCTTGTACTTAAGAAAAATTGATGAATTCCAATGTAACAGATTGAAATAGCATTTCCTTTTGAAAGCGACGTTGCATGACCTTTTTTCTATGAACTTCTCATTTAAGTATCGCTGAGATTGTTGTTTACTTTTTATTTCCAATTCACTGAATTTATTGAAAATAATTGTCGGGCCCTCCTTTATTTTATTTTCAGGAATTTAAACGTGTTCAATTTCTGAAATGTTGGGTTTAGAAAGTTCTCCTTGTTAGGTATTTCTTGTTAGCCTAAGCATTTAATTTTCAAAATCTTGTTCTTTTTTAATCTAAGCAAGCTACTTTTCTGCCAGCATGGCGAATACCTTACATCTAAATAAAGATTCAATATTACAACAATATACATGGTAGACTGCCTAAATTTCACGAAGATGTTGCCTTTAAAACGGTTCGTCTTATATTCAAGCATTAATGTTTTTTCCAGATTTTTGGTTTGAAAAGCGGGAGGCGTCTTATATTTGAGAGCATCTTATATTCAAAGCAATTAGGCAATCAAAGGCAGTTCTAGCTTTTACTGAAGACTTTAATGTGAGGAGGAACAAAACAAGATATAATGAAATGTATAATTTTTTGTACCTAGAAAAACCCTAGGCCCTAGATGAATGACCACAATCCCTTCTAAATTCTTTCTAAGGTTTAAAAAAAAATTAATTAATTTTGAAAGACTAAACTATTTTTGTTTTATGTAATTGAAAATTCAACTAATTTATTAAAATTTAAATATTAATTGAGTATTATTATTTCGAAATAATTTACAAAATAAAAATTATAATTTTCATAACATCCAAATTTTTGGTAAAAACAAAGCTAACAATTTAAAAATGCAACAATGTATTTATTATTCTAAACCATGTCCTATTGGAATGAATAAAAGAAGAAAAACAAGAACTTAAAAATAAAAATTACCATTTTTTTGAGGCCTCAAAACCTTTTTGGGATCAGTAGCTGTATTCAGCAACATAGCTGATTCATCGGTAACTTCGCACTCTTCATATGAAAATTCACCATCGGTCAAAATGTTATCCTGCTGGTTATTGAATCCCGTCACCAGAACAATAAATAACAAATAGGTGCAAAAAAATGATGCTTCTTTTAATTTAGAAAAAAATAAATTAAAACAAAAATGTTAAACAGCCAAAAAAACATTTAATAAAAGAAAAACCCCTAATAAAGAGTGCAAAATCTTGTTAGTCACACAATGGAGTAAAGAAAAATTTATAAATCAAAGTTTTTTAAAAAATGATTATATTTAGTTGTGCATCCCTGAACGTAATTTTTATTTATAAAATTTAAACCACATGCAACAGCTTTCAATAAAATAAGAAATTTTAATTGTCACATTCCCGAATGTGCTCAGTCAAATAATAAATATTGGCAGAATATTAAAATAATAGCAATTAGGAAAATTTGGATATTGCTATGAAATTAGACATTATAAAGGCATAATAGGACTTCCAAAGTAAAATAATATAAAATGGAAATTTAGGGAGCTTAAATGAGTCTGGAAAGAAATATTTTTAAAGTTGTATCGTTCTCACGGCACTATTATAACATGAATTCGGTGGAATGAAATGTACAGCGTATACTAAAATCTATAAAAAAATAGTGAATTTTCTAATGACAATCTATCAAATGAAATTATTTCATAAAATGAAAATGAATGATATCATACTTAAGGTTAGGATCAAATGCAAAAACAATTTTTTAAAAATTTTTTTATGGCGATACTCTAGAATAAAATTTTGTACAATGAAAAAATTCATATTATAGCAATATCTACACTAAAACATAAAATTTTCATACTAAAAATAATATGCTAAAAAATATTTATGTAACAATGCTCTTCTTTTCTTTCTAATTCTATAATATGAAAATTGTTAAAATGAAAATAAATATCACAGTTGTTTTTTGTTGTGATGTACTAAAAATAAAAATATTTTTGTAAATTTAAAAAAGGAAAAAAAAATCTTATTTACAACTGATAACTGATAGTAGGTGTAGAGAACTTACAAATCCGGACTTTCAAGTCAATTTTTTAAATGGCTTAAAATGCGTCAAATATTTTACAATTAAAATTGTTGTTTGAAAGAACAAAGTGAGTAACCGAATTCAGAAATAATTGGAAAAATTAAAATATTTAATATTAGACTGTTCTTTGCTCTCTGTTACTGACACCCTATCCTGTAATAACCTACAGTTTGTGCCAAATGAGTTTTAGTGCATTGACAATGTGGGAGAGTAAAAAAATAGCATGTTGAGAGCTCAGGATGTTGGCCCCACCCCCAATTTTTTTACACTCTAACGCTGTCAATGCACTAAAACTCATTTGGTACAAACTGCAGGTTATTACAGGATAGGGTATCAAGCCACTTAACGAGATGGCCTCAATGAGGCCATCTCTGGGATTTGGACTCAAACCCCTCAACTACACTAATTCTATTGGTTTTTATAGGTATTCATTTTCCTTATAGCAAACCCAATGGTATCAGAAGAATTGTAATTATTCTAAAGAACAATTTTGTTTGTGTATCTCCAAAATCATAATATCTTCAAGGGAAATGTATTCTAGACATCAGGGAATGTCAAAGTTAGCACACAGATGGATCCCTCATTGTCAACCTTCTTTGCAAATAGCTTCCTTTCAGGCATGCTCACAAACTTTTTTCTTTTAACGCCTATATTTGTAAAACTACTTATAAGATTTAATGAATTGTATACAGTATATATTATATATAAGGGTTGCATGTTTTTACTCTACTACAAATAGACTAGTTTGTTCAATAGTGCCTCAATAGTTAACGATATAAACATTTCTATAACCATCTGGTTAGGTTTAATACCAACTAGTTTAATTAGATTAAATGAACGTTTTATCTTTTTCTTTAGCCTTTCTCATTCCCTACTTTTTTCATCTCCTATTAATACTGCACATCCTTTAGCTTACAAAAGTCCTCTTCTATTTTACACTTATCTAACACATCTTAAAAAACTCACTGATTGCTAAATTTCAAAGCTATTTAGTCAATAATGATATTTGCAGGCATCTATAATCTAATCAGTTTTAAATACCATGCTTCATTTATTTTTCTTTATAACTATTTCCAAATTATTGAGCTATCAAGAGCATCTACTTTTTCTATTTATAATAAATATATGTTTATAAACAAATTGTTCTTCTAACAATAATAATATATTATTTTAGAGTAATAATAAAACTAGTGCATTATTAAATGAAAATATACCCCATAATTACATTTCCTTATAAAAAATGTACTAGTCCATTATAATAAATTTAATTGTTTTTGACATTAATGTTGGGTCATTGGAATAACTTGATTCTGGATATCCATAAAAAGAAATAAGTTAAAGGTGAATTATAAAGTAATTTTATTTTAATTTATCGTAAGATATATAAATATAGCCATAGTAATTTCAATTGTGGTTAAAACTATCATGTAAAATATTGTTCCATTATGGACGTCTAGGTGATCTGGAGGTAACCATATAGAGGATGTCAGAACACACATCCATTCTAACCAGGTTATCACCGGAAGACCTAGAACTCCATGATGACATCAGCTACGGAAGCCGATGTACTAAGATATTGTTCCATCAGTTCGATTGCTAGTTTTGATGTAATTGCGGTAACACATTAAAAGTTTAAAAATGTTAAAGTTAAAACACTAATAAATGTATCAGCTGGCTTTCTAAAGAATATATAATACAACATTAGATTTGATTTATCAGATCATACTAAGAGAATTTTAAAAACCAGACCCAGACACATTGACTCTAATTAATCTTGAGATGAAGATTTAATTTAAGATAGTAAAAAATTCAGTATGCATATCTAAAATTTAAAACAGGGATGTATTAAACATGGAATCTCTTGGGGCCATCTACCCCTTTTCATGAAAAGATTGAATTTAAGGTAGTGAAAAATTCAGTATGCATATCTAAAATTTAAAACAGGGATGTATTAAACATGGAATCTCTTGGGGCCATCTACCCCTTTTCATGAAAAGATTGAATTTAAGGTAGTAAAAAATTCAGTATGCATATCTAAAATTTAAAACAGGGATGTATTAAACATGGAATCTCTTGGGGCCATCTACCCCTTTTCATGAAATAGATTTCTCAGTCTCTAACCCCTACCCATCCCTTCTTTAAACCCCCCCCCCCCCTTCTTTTAAAACTAGTGTCTCAGACCATACAATAGGCTTGCTAGGAGAGCCAGATTATCAGTTGGACAGATGTAATATAAAACAAGTACAAAGAGGAGGAAAGAAAAATCTTGTCCAAAGATGCAAAAAAAAATAGTTTTGATGAGAACATTAAATATTTATGGTATTTTTTAATGATAATTAGAAAGGAAAACAGTTCACTTTTAGAAAAAAAGAGTTCTTCAAGAAAATGATGGTTATTTTTAAGAATCTGACAAATTAAAGAAAATACCAAAACAAATATAATCATGTTTAATAATGCCAGTGAGTAAACGAATTTTAGCTGTTGCAAGATAATTTGAAAATGTAATAAGCAATTTATCTTTAACTTTAAATAATTTTACCGACTTTAACGGCTAAAACTGGCTTTTTTTTTAATAATTATTTTTGTATGATTAAAAATTTACAGCTCATCTTTATAAGAGCTAAATAGGCAAATAAAGCCAAATGCCAAGCCACAGGTATGACTATAATGCACATATTTCAGAGTAAAGCAAATATTTCCTCATGCTAAAGCTATGCTTTTCCATATGGCTAGGACATAAATTAAAATGCACTTCTTTCAATACTTAAATATAATTAATTATCAACATAATACATTTGTTTCAAATAACTCTTTAAAAACATACATAGCTTAAACTAAGAAGCTAAATATGTATAATTCATTAAAAACTTAATGATGATTATCGTGATAATGGATTTTGTAGGTGTGAGAAAAAAAAAACTATTTACACCTTTTTATTTACAACTTTTTGCTTTGATAATTCATTTCGACCCTGACTATGGTTATCTTCAGTCTTTATTACTATAACAACCAAATAATTATGAAATTAGTCATATCCATTAGAACATAATTACATACAGTTTTTCATCCCTTAATAATAATAATCTAAATGTATTTTAAAATAATCAGTTTACTCACTTATAACGTCATTTTAGTTTCTCTCACAGCATTACACTAATCTAATTAATCTCTTTTATATTATCATTTAAATTATGTTATTAAATTAAAGTCACTGTTAAATTCATATTGTATACTTAATTATAATGATAATCACGAATAATATATGTGTTAAAATATTAATTATACTGTCATTTATATGTTTAAATTACTCAGTTTAAGAGATGAATGATCTCACTGAAACTACATAACTTTCGCATATACAATAGAGTCTCGCTAATCCGGGTTTGACGGGACCTGACCCAGTCCGGATTACCGAAAGTCCGGATTAAACAGAATCAGTTGTAAAACGTCTGTAAAACAAGTTTTAGTAGGGTAAAACTATTAAAATCGATGTTTTTATCGTAAAAATTACTTTTATTAGTCTCCAAAACATGCTTGTACAACGTAGGTCCACTATTTAAGTTAAGAGCTGTTCTGTCACCAGTCCGAATATCAAATTAATTAAAATAAAAAGACAATCTATTACGCAGGTGGCAGGTGTAGAAGGGACTTCCTGAGAAGAACTTCCTGTGTTCCGATATGAAATTCGAGGAACGATAATCATTTCATAAAAAGTTGAGACATTAGACATTGGTGGCTTGGCGAAATTTCTTGGAACTGCGTTGAGCCGCCGCGCCGCTATTATGTTTCTTAAAACCCTCTCCCCATCTCAGACACATAAAATTGTATTTATTGGAATACACTACCTTTATATCTTCCGTCCCTTACATTTCTATGGAACCGAAACAGATTTATGGATGTTCTTATTTATTCCTAATTATTCTAAATCTGTTTATTTTTAACAAAAATACCGGGTATTCCTCGTGTTAGAACGTTGGAATATACACCTGTAAACTATACTAGGAACAATTTTATACATTTTTAATAGACAATAAAAGTAGAAACTCCAATTATCTTAATTATTCATAAATCTGAACAGGCCCTGTTTCCAATTTGTACATAGTTTTTGGCCCGTACGGATTGTCTGGACTAGCGGGGTCCGGATAAGCAAGACTCTACTGTATACTCAAAAATTAACTGCAATTAAGTAGAGTTTTTTAGTTTTGTTTATAATGTGAATTTATTTTATTATTATAAACATTGTTACCACTAAAATTAGTTGTTTGCTATGTTCTGATAAATTTATAAAATTATTTTTAATTGTAAATATGTACTGTATTCGGTTACTTAACCAATTATTTTTTCAATTTTAATTTTTAAACTTACAGACCATTTTATGAGGCTCCCTCAGAGAAAAAGTAAAATGACTTAATAAGTGAGTAAACTAATCATTTTAAAATAAATTTAGATTATTGTTATTAAGGGATGAAAAACTATATGTAATTATATTCTAATGGATATGAGTGATATTAACATAATGTTTGGTTATAGTAAGAAAGACTGAAGATAACATTAGTCAGGGTCGAAACGTATCATCAAAGCAACATGTTGTAAATCCTTTTTTTTTTCCTCACACTTACAAAATCCATCATCACAATAATCATCATAAAATATAAGAAGGTATTCATAAACTTAATGTTTATCATTTAAAAAACTTAATTTGTTGACAGTAGTAGATTTTAGTTATTTTTCTCTTCTTAAAAGTAAAAAAAAAAAAAAAAAAAAAAAAATCAAATTTCCAAGTCTATCAAAAACCTGTTAAGGAATTTTCCAAATTAACAATTTATTTAAGCAAATTAATCATTGAACTGATAAGTTATCAACTTCTGCAAAAGTGTTTATATTTATGTTGAGTGTATTGTTCAAAAGAAACTATCTGTTATATATTACAACTAACTAGAGTATCAGATGTATTTACTCTGAACTAAACATTATTCAATTTCTGGACTATACTTATTTAGAGGCCTCTTTAATTAAAAAAAATCGGTCCGAGACAACTCAGACAAACTTTCTCATATACGAGTTCATAATTATTTAGCCCAGTGATTTCCATTTATTAGTTTTCATATGAACATTTAATTATTATTGAAAATTTTATCAAAATTTATCATAAAAATAACATCTCCTGGGCGGGGAATCGAACCCGGGTTCTCTCCGTCCGCGTTTTAAGCTTTTTTCTCAGGAACTAGATTTTTCCCGGGAAAACGGCTTATATGGTTCGATTCGTATTTAATTGGCTACATTTTCGAATTTTTTAATCAAAATCGTCAGAACCGTTTTCGAGAAATAATTTTTTTTCATGTTTTTCAAAGTTTTTGAGAGGTAGCGCCCCCAAATTTAGAGCTAAAATACATTTTTTGATTTCACCTCGGGGTATGATTTTTCTGAACATGTATGCCAAATTTCGTCAAAATCGGCCCAGTAGTTTAGGCTCCAGGCGTCTGCACAGACAGACAACAGACGATGGACCGACATTTTTTAAAAACCAATTTTTTGGACTCAGGGGACCTCAAAACGTGTAAATCCATCAAAATCGAATTTTCACGCCATCACAATACTTTCTCTTTATATGAGAAAGTAAAAACTGATGAGTTAGAAATATTAGTCTGGAAATGGCATCAAAGCAAACACTAAAGAAAATCTTACTGCCTAAAATCTCTCTTTATCACACTTATTTACAGAAGTGGAGGCTATTGAATGATTCTACAGTCGGGAGAAGACCACATTAGAGATTTAGTAAGTAAATCATGATGTGTCAGACCCATTATAGGAATCATGATGAGCACCTCATGATAATAAAACGGAATAACCTCTTAGAAGTAACAGCGAACCTCTTAGAATAAAACTGAATTTAGATCTAGATTTACTAATGAATAATTTAGCACACAGGATTACAATAAAACTATTGCATTTACTCCCATTATGAATCTACTAGCATGATAGTTAGATCCTTATAAGGTCTTAAAAATCTTCAGAGATGGTCCTAAAAAAAGGTAAGAAATGTCCGATTCTATATATTTAAATAATAGGTGTCCTTTGGAAAACCTAAATTATTAAGCAGACTCAATTCCCAGAAGCCCAATCTTATAATGAAGTCATAAGAGAGGATTATTTCTCCCCCACTGGGAATTAAACCCTATAAATTTGGACTATTACGCCAAAGAAGAGGGCTTTAGTCCTTGCCCCATATTAATTTAATATTATTAGCGAGTTTTCAAATAGAAACAAATGTATTTAGTATCTTTTATTTTAACATAAATTATTTATCTGTAATAATGGGGGGCAAAAATCAGGGGAAAGAAACAAACACCTGGAGAGAAAAAAACATAAATAAATAAAATAAAACCAAATAAATAAAAACACATTGTTAGATTAGCCCAACATTCCCAACCATCTGCCTTAAAAAAAAATCTGTTTTAATAGAAATTTCAAACATTCGCCCTTCTAATCATAATCAAAGCAGTTTTAAATGAATTAATAAAAAAATGTGGATGTCATACAGATAAGAATAGTACATATTTCTTTAAAATTAAAAATCTTACGAAAAATGTCAGATTCATGTGAAAGTTCATCATCGAGGGCTTCGTTGGAGTAACACAGATCCACCTAGGAATTTTTTAAATTTGTAGCAAAAAAAAATTCCAATATTTTTTATTTTTCTAATATTAGTAAAAAAAAACTACAAAGAAATCACTCTTGAATAGAATGATTCTACATACACAAGATATTAAACTAATTCAAAATTATTTTTAATTTATCTATTTCAACTGTGTTTGTTCAAAGTATAAGGTGAAAGGGTCAAAGAATTATTTAATAAATAATAATTATAAAGGCGTTTAATCTTGAAAATATTTGAAAAGAAAGCCAAAAAATTAAGATTTAGATAGAGCTTCTGTTTGTTCCCCTGTTAAATGGAGAGGTCAACTTTACATCAATTTATTTTGTGAATGCGAAAACCAATAGACAAAGTTAACATTTCTTAATGGAAGCACTACCAACTAAACTAGAAGGCAAACAAGTTTCATTGATTAGCAAATTTATTGAAATATATAGATAAAAGAAATTTAAATGTAAGAGGTTACCAGAAGAATCCTCTTTGAAGTTTGTTTTTCTATTACACTAATTTATAAATATTTTTAAATAAACATAAACAAATTTGAAAATAAATTTAATTATATTTATTTTAATTAGAATTCTTATAAGATTAGATTGAGTTTATAAATGAATTTTAGTTTTTAAAAAAAGAAGCATGTACTCTTATAGGTTTATTTATTAATATTAGGTTTTTGCAAAAAGTTACTCTTCAGTTTACACACTTACAATATTTCTTAATTGATATTCCAATTGCTTCAAAAATTCTCATTAAGGTTAAGAATGGGACATCATAAGATGGATTCAACAATGAATCAATAAAAACTGAGATCTATTTCTTTGTATTAAGTGAATATAATTGACCAAAAACTCAAAATACATCATAGTTTTGTTTTTCAAATTTCTTAAGGTTAAGGTAATTAATGCCTTTGATAAGGCAGACCACAATTAATTTGTGTAATAAAAATAATTGGAATACTTTTTGAATTTTTTTTAGTGGGTATCATGCCTAAATTAGTAGCTAAAATTAATTTCTCAATTACACCTCAGGGTATGTATGACATTACTGAATATGTGTAAAAGTTTTCAAAAATGGATTACAAGAAATTTTTCAAAACCCCTTATTACACTCCATGGTCCATCCAAATCTTCTCTGTGTATAAAAACAAAATTGCCGGAACGCAAGTAACATCAATCGGAATTCAACTTTATTTCAACTTGAATTATAATTATTTTGTTTGAAAATGTATAAAATGAGGTGTGGTAAGTCCTGAATGTGACACTTCAGTTGATGCTAAGGATTAGTACCAATAGAACGCCATTCAACACTTCATGGTGTCATAATTAATCCTAGATGGGCCTATTATTTTTTAAATGATAAATCAAAATTTAGCAAATACGCTTAAGTTATAAAAAGATTTGTTAGAAGATGAAATAATAAAATGTTAGTCCAAGTAGAAGGGAATTACTTACATCTTCTGCATCTGGTATAGCAAAAGTCACGTTGCAAGGCTTCAAGTGGAGTTTAGATTTTAACGAGTGTTCTAAGAGAAGTGGAGTGTAAAGGATGTTTTTCCACTGCCTGCTCAAAACGATGACACCCTGTGAAATTTACATATTATAACAATAAAATCAATTCCTACACTAATTTAATATTTTAATAACAAAATACATTGATTGAAGTCAGTATAAGATTGTCTAACCTGTCTTAGAGTGGAGAGATGTGGAAGGTAATGCTCACGAAGATTGTCGTCAATATTTGTAGAAGTAAGAGCAAATCTTTTTAATACGGAGCACAGTTGACAAGATGGATCTTCTTGCAAGGCATTGCAAAGAGGTGTAAATCGTCCATAGTGGCTCTAAACAAAATAAAAATGTAATAAAAAATTGCACACCGTAATTAATTTTTTAAAGCACTGAATCTTATACTTTCTATTTTTTCTAAATTAAAAAAAATACCTTAGTTGGCATTTGCAGAGGTTGAACATCAAGGGCGTCGGCCATAAGGGATGTAACAACACTTGTAGACCTGCGATATCGGCAGCGTAACATATGAACTACTCTTATAGCAAATCTGTTGCTTGGGTTCATCCAAGCATTTATAGCAGGTGATGCAGTACTTAGTAAATTCCAATCAAGCCTGTAGAAAACCAAAAAAATCAGTTGCCAATGAGAGGAACTGCTATATTTAAATAATATAATAGACCGAATAGAGCTAGAAATTCTTTTATGCCTGTAAACCCTACCTTTATCTTTTTATTCTTACTACCTTATACTTTTGCCTTATTTTCACTTCTTACCTCAGTCTCTAGTTCTCACACCCTTACAACCTTAGTCCTCTTAGCTTCAGAATAAGAAATAAGAACTAGAAAACAAAAAGCTGTAGTTTTTAGCTTAAAAATGACAAGTTCTGAATTAAGATTCAAATAATAAGTAAGAGCAAGTGGCCAATCCATGGTTAAACTCATTTCCAGAAATAAATAATAAAATATCATAAACTGAGAAGTCTTAAAAACTAGATCCAAATTAATCTCAGTAAATAATTATTTGTTACTATTATTGCAATTAGACCTCAAGATACACTCCACAAGACTGCCACCAAAGTGGGTTGTTTTAAGGCAAAATTTCTTTTATGATGTTGATAATGATTTAAGAATAATCAAAAACACTGACAAACTATTAGTAAAGAAAAAAATAAGAAAACATACCTGGTATAGTCTATTTTCTTGGTGATAGGTGTTCTTGGAGGGGCAGCAAAGTTAAACCAAACTTGTTTAACATCAATTATACATGATGATAAATTCCCAAAGCCCTTATTCACCAAAGCAATATTAGAACTGAACAAAAAGAAAATAATCAATTATTGTAATACAAAATTATCTCATATTATCTGGTCTCCTACACCCATAAGTAAATAATAATGAAGACCAGGAAAAAAAACAGATGATTTATTAAGATAATTTAATAAAACCATGCTTACTGTTGTTGGGATTCTTTCGGATTATGCTCTCCTTCAGCTCCATGTGTTTCACCTAGTAAAAAAAAAAAAAAATCAAAACGTAATATAATAAATTATTAACACGTTCATGGCGTACCACGTTCCCAGTACATGGTGCTGGTCGGGCCAATGGGGCGGACCATGGCCCTGGAACGTGCTCTCCCCACACTTATACCTTATTTCTAATACCTAGCCTCACGGTTCAGATTCTATTCAACTAGTTAGCCCTCTAGAGCACATCTACGGTTCTACCGCACTTTTCTACTCTCACCTAGCTTTCTCTGTTCATATACCTCACAGGCACCGCTCTGAGCCACACAATTAGTCGCAAGCCATGAACGTGTTAGTAAAATAAAAAACTATAATGACATATGTATTAATTGACATAAAAAAAATACAAATAAAATATTCCATTTATTAAGAAAGAAATATGTTTAATTTTGAGAGAGGTGAAACATGTTCCACACCATTGATCATTAAAGAATAAGAAAAAAAATCTTTTTTCCGTGGTAGGCTGTGAAATAGTAACTTTAGAGCCTAAAAAACATAGCTAAAATCCATTTTATTTTCATTACGTGGACTTAAAAAATCGTTTCATTACTCCTAGCTGTAAAGAAAAAATGTTTTACCTCCTAGGAGGTAAAATAGTACATTAGCATCTAGTGCAGAAAGTAGCATTTTCCAATCGAGTGTGGAGTTTGCACCCGAGCGAGAGCGAGGGTAGTAAAACCACATGAGCAAAGCAAAATGCAGTTGTCACATGAGTTGCGTACCGTACTTTATCTACAATTGTTGATTTTAATAGTAAATACAGGAAAAAAATTTAATAAACTTCCTATATGTAAGTTCGTATTTCTCTTTAAGAGAGTAAGAGGCGTATTATTCTCCTCATTTTTGTCATAATCACTTAAATCACTTATTCTTTTTCACTAAAAACTTGATATAAACAGTTAGTTTAATTAAACAAACTCGCTAATCGTGCATTAAGGTGAAGAATTCCTCTTTTTTTTCCGCTTTAGGGCGGAAAAAAAGAGAAATTTTTCACCTTATCGCACGATTATGAAACGCGCATGCTCAATGAATACAGCTACGAAAAGAATCACATTCCACGCATCTAAACAGAGATATAAGGTTTGTTCCAACCACTCTTCAAACTGGTTTGGAACTCTCCGACGCATGCGCATTTGGAAAAAAGCGTTCCAAACTCTGACTGACTCCGACTGTTAATCGGCTGTTCCAACCACGCTCTGATTAAATCACGGATTAGTTAGGAACCAGTCAGAGCAGTCAGCGATCGGCGGCAGGGACTAGTAGTTGGGGATTGAGTTTGGGTGAACAGACACGTAACCTTCCGCTCCGCTTCATTGTTTTTGTTTAGATTTCGCTCGCCTATTATTCTCCTTTCTTGTGAATCAACTCTTATTTTTAAAATGTTTTTGTACGAATGCGACGATGAATTTTTGTGCATATAATGGCATTTTCTAGATATTTCTGAAAAAAATAAAAATTGGACCTATTTTCCAAGATGGACTTTTGATACTTATTCCATTTTCAAACAAATATCGAAAGAATCCGATTTATTTCCGCAATATTTCTTTCGTTAACTGGACTAAGATTAATATTTGTTTTTTAAAACAAAAGAGCATTTAGGATTATATCAATAAAAATACGAGTGTGCCGTGAGTCTACTAATACTGGCTCACCTCAGTAAGCCTGAAAATTGTGAATTGCGTAAATCGAAATGAAATCGTGAATTCATGTATTAAATAAACATTTCTAAAATGTGTGCATGTATTTTCGTCATATCCTCTATGAGTATGTAAGTTTTACTTCCAACTTTCGAGCTTAATTAGCATTTGAAAATAAAACTTATGTGGTGTGGCCCCCCCCCCTTGTTGTGCGAGCCCCTAGGCGGCCTAAATCAGGCCCTGATTTAAGCGACTGGCACTTATCTTCATCAACTATTGACTCATCCATTATCCATATCTTTAATATTAATAAGTTCAGGTATTTTTGATAGCACAGGAACGCAAAATCACATAAACGATCAACTCAAAAAGTTGTTCTGATAACAGTGCTAAAACCTACCACAGCAAACAGTTTGATTCGAGAAAGGAGCGTTCCAACAAAAACGAAATCACAAATCAATTCCTAACGGTCAATGATCGTGCATGCGCATTACGTCAATCACGGACTAATCCGATACTGATTCGGAACTGGTGGTTGGAACAAACCAATAATGTTTATTTCGTATCAATTGTAGATAAAAAAAATTTTCGTTCTACTGATAGTTATCAAAACTGCCGTTTTTAGCGCTACAATCTTTTTAGAAATGCTTCTTAGTACGATTAAGATCCACTAGATGCCAATGCATTTTATTTATCTTGTTTTATAGTGTAACCTCTTTAAGGTTTCTTTTTCTAAAAATCTTAAGTATATACTAATATTTGTTATAATTATATTGATTAATATTTAATGTTTTTTAATTGTCTGCTACCTCAGAAAAAAAAGCATATGCTACACGACTGTGAAGTGTTTTTTCTTTACCTTAGCAATATAATTGACGCGGTAAAGAAAAAACTCACTTCACAGCCTAGTAGCATAATATACTATTTCCAAGGGCCATCAGAAAACGTTTTTTTTTTTTGTAAGTTTCTAACTTTATAATTCTCTCTCCTCTTTATTAGCTGTATAGATTTTTTTTATTCAAGAGCAATATTACTATAAAATTCAATACCTGATGCAGGAGGCTGTTCAATGACTACAGATTGTAATTCTACATCTTTTCCTTGATCTGTATCTCCAGTTGGTACTTCCACTCTAGTTGGTTCTGAGGCATGTGTTTTCTGTGATTCGCTTTTAGTTTGCTGATCTCCTGAAGCTGTTTTAGGTTCTTCACTCACATTAGTGGCCTGCCCTTCAGGCTCATCAATGTTGAATTTTGACCTTTTCACAATCTAAAAAAAAGTTAACGTAAATTATTGTCTTTTCTTTAGACAAGCACAGATTTACCAATTGACATTGCCCAGGGCGCCCATTTGAGAGAGGTGCCAAAGAGAAGGGAAATCTTGGGGCGTCAAAATTTACTCCCACCCCTCGGTCGGGTCTCAAGCCCAAGTGTAAGGGACCTCAAATTGAGGCCTGTCTTCAGAGCTTATATATTTTTTTAAATAATAATTTTAAAAAAATCCAATTACCTTGAAAGATACTCCTTGGAATCCTCCTTCAAACATAATAAAACCAAGCTTTTCATCAGTTTGATCAACAAAATATGGATCTTCAATGGGCCTCGACTATAAAGCAAAAAAAAAAAAAATTAATAAAACAAAAAAGGTTTTTTAAGCAGTTCTTAAAATAATTTATAGTTAGTTGTTTTGACTGAGATTTTGTGGTACCACTTCATAATTATGACTAGAGAGGTTAAAAAAGAAACACAACAATATTGTCACCACAACTTTTTTTTATAATTAAAAAGACGTTTGTAATTGAAAGTCGAAATGCGTCTTTTTAATTACAGTAGAGTCTCGCTTATCCGGACCCCGCTAGTACAGTTGTTAACACTTAAGAGTTATGAAAGTTGTTTCAATATAAACCTTTTTCTGTGGCACACATACTCTGGACATGCATATTAACTTAACCCTTAGAGACACAGGCTGGCGCATTGAGTGTGCCACGAGTAATAAAAGTTTCTGTAAATCACAGATTCACGATGCGAGAATAATAAACCCCTCGCTCTACCCTACCACTCGAGACCCCTAAAACAGACAAAACAGTCTGCTTTGATTATTGCTTTGTTCTGCATTGTTTTGCCATGTTTATTTGTCTTGGTACACTGTATACACCGCCCATGCCACCATGTATGGTAGAGAAATTATGCTTTCTGATCAATATTTTTCAGTTTTGCATGAGTTGTCGGATTAGGATGAAGGTTGTGAGGAGGACTTTGACAACTAATAATAATTAATTAAGGTTGAAAGCCCGAAACTATTTTTTACAGAAATTTTTATATTTATAATTAAAGATATCATTGAGAAATAAATAAGTAATATTTAATGACTTCCTAGTTCAACATTTCCAAAAACACAATCTAGATAATCTGGATTTGACCTATTTATGGTTTGAAAAATGCATTAGCGCATAGAGTACGCCACCCGTGCCTCATTGTTTGTCCACTATAGCGGTGCCACTAAGGTTTAAGAAACCAACTAGAACTACTTTGTTACTGTCAGTCCCCAATAATAATATTTAATTCTTCGCCAAAATAAAAATACTTACATTATGTTCAAGATGTGAAAATTGATTTTTAAGAGCACATTTATCCAATTTTACAGAGAACATAACCCGACTACAGTGACTAGGAATAGCAGTTATTTCTGCATCTTTTAATAAGGAACATTCATTATCCAATCTCCTCAACTGAGCATCAACTTTGCCTATAAAAGGAACAAAACAAAAAAAACAAAAATATATTAAAATTGCATTTCTACAAAACTTCTGTAATTGAATTCATGAAGTCCTAGTTCTTCTAGTGGAGAAAGTTACAATAGAAACTTCAAATAAGTTTTTCTTAAAAGTCCCAACAGGGCCCACATTCCAAAAGTTTTCCCCCAACAGTAAAAGTATCTTTAGGAGAGATTAGGGTGTCAGCTTGAGTTTAAAGCTAAAACCTGTTTAGATCAGGATTGGGAGTGAAACCACACACTTATTACCACAAGACCTACACCTCTCTTGATTGAGTATTTCATAGTATTTTTTTCATGGTTGTCAAAATAACTCACTCAGATTAATAGAGAGTACAGTTTCTTGGTGTTGATTTTGCGATGTTTCAACAAAAACTGTTTCACCAGTAAGAACATGCTTAGTAGATGATGTCCTGGGGCCAAGTAAAAGAACTTTCTTAGCAAAACCACTCTTCTTAACTCCTCCCGGAAGTACAGCTGGCCTTTCCAACCTTTCAACTACTTCCCTTGTCTGAAACAAAATGGAAAACATAACTCAGTAAATTACTACTTTACACTATAATACTCACAAGATAATCAATTGAATTTTTAACTGTTAGTTGGAAACATCTCTGAATGCACTAACTGGAAGAACTCTGTCTAAGAATGGACAACAAACTTTCTTCCAAGTCAAATTTACCTGAGTTGGAATTCTAAAAGCAACTCTTGATACTCCTGCACTCATATTCGTAGTGTATTACCCCTCGCTTTTTAAATCCTGCACTCATTATTTGCTTATCTTTCCTTTTAATAGAGTTATTGTCAATAGATGTATTGTAATATCAATTGCCCCTAAACCAACCTAGTTTGAGTTTTCTGCAATCTCCTCAAATCAACAAAGCAAATTCGATGTTGGCTCCTTTAAAGATCAGCCAAAGCCGCATTAGGAACAAAATTACCTACAATTTTTTTTAAACCCACTTATTCAAATTAATCAATAGAATTCTAAATGGCTGCAGTTGCTCTCACTTTTGTTCACTTATCCTAATAAAGAATTTAATTTTTTTTTTTTTAAAAGTTCCTTAAATTTTTGTGTCAATTATAGTGAAAGTATGGTCAAAGATTTGAGGGAATACGGACAATATATGAATTAATTAAAGTTTATGAAATAAATAAAATATGTAATCATTTTTTGTGTTCCAGAGGAGTTAATGCCTGGCTGACACCATAAATATTCCACTGTCACTCCAGGGCATAACATCATCTTTTACTCTAAAACATTAAAACATTAATTTTTAATAAGATAAAATTGCCTCAGCAGGTACATTTTTTTGATATTACACCTTGATTTTAAAAAAGTATAAAAGTGATACAACATAAACAGAAAGACTACTCTCAACTACTAGTGGACAGAGAGTATTCTCAAGAGTTAACAAAGGAAAGCAGCTTTCCATAGTTAGAAAGGAGTACCCTTAGAGCAGAGTTTGTCAAAATCTGCTCTCAAGTGGATAATACCCTGACAGCTAATAAATGGATAACACTGGACCAAGTAATTATGTACTTGTATATGAGAAAGTTTAGTGTGAGATGTATCGGACAGATTTTCTTTTAAGAAAAAATACATAATTTTAACTTAATGAAAACCAGTCTAAATAAATTATATGGAAATTCAAATAAGCCCATTAAAACAAGACTAACCTGTTTAGCTCTGTGAAAGCTGAGCGTTAGATTTTCAAAGCTAACAGCAAGAAGAGAGACACATGTTAGATCTCTAATATTATCTAGAGCTGAGAATGAGATCATTTCTTCTACCACACTGGCTTGCAACAGAGCTATATTAATCTGAAACAATAAAAGAAGTGAATAATTAAAAATCTATCAAGGTACAAGAAAAATGATAAAACTAAAATTAATTTCTCAAATAAAACAGAATTGATTATGGTCCTACTGAATGTTTGTCCCAAATGGTTCATTATTTCAGGCTCCATGCTTCTGCACCAACCTTCATAAATCATGTAAATTCATCAAAACTTCAAAAAAGTTATTATACAAATGTAATTTTTTTTCTAATAAAATTTAAAAAACTGAAATTAAAATAAACTTTTTTTTTTTTTTATGTTTAGTTTCTTTCTGCTGAAAATTAAAAAAAAAGTAATAACACTTATTAATCTATTAAGGGTTACAAAAAATATTATCAAATCAATAAAACGTTTCAACTAACCTTTGGTAGGATAACAGTTGCTTGAACCTGAGTAGCAATACACTGTTCTATAACACAGTGAGATTTATCACTGTTCCCCACAACAGGTCTTCCTCGTTCTGCAGTGCTACGCTTGCTTCCTCCTCCTTGTAATTGACTTAGATACTGGTCTCTTTTCAGTATGTTACTCGCCTCGACTTGACCCATACACCTAAAAAAAAATTAAAGTTACAGGATACAAATCAATAATACAGTTTATACAGCTGAGTAAGCGACATGCCAACTCAGTGTCATATATTTCCTATATCGTGGTATAACCACTTCGGCAGACTATTGGCAGATGTGCGGACTATTTATTATTATTATTAAATGTAAAAAGGAAACAAGATTTACTTTAAATACGAGTCAATGCTTTATTGGCACCAATTTAGTTTGATACCCAATGTCATTGTAAATTTGACATGACCTGGGTGGGTAAAAAATTAGCCAAAGGACTAGTGTTTGTTTTAGTTAATTAGGCAATCACAATATACAATCATGTTTACAGAAGTGTGATATTCCTTAGTTCCAAAGTACTTTGAAATTTGCCCCTTTGTCTTAATACGTACTCAACTAAAGTTTTACCTCATGTCTCCTATTTAATTTTGGTACCCCCATTCAGAGAGTACTAAACTAAAAGAGTATCAAGGTGCATTTGGTTACCTCAATGTTAATACTGTTAATTTTATTTATTTAAATTTATTTTTACTTTAAAAATAAATAAAAAAAATACGTGTGGTGTCGCGGGACACCAGGAACGAAGTTCCTTACATTTTTCATTAAATATAAATTATAAAATCACAATGCTAAGTACGTATACGTTGCTAACTACTTATACATGGCGGAGTTAGAAAAGAAACAAAATTAAAAGTAACTCACTGTTTGTACCTAGCGGAGTTAAGGCAAAATTAAAAGAAAAGCATTATTTGTATCATTAAAGCAAGCGTCTTACAATAAATATGTGTTGAATATTGAGAAAAAAGTTAATCGTGATGAGTTTAAAGTTAAAGCGTATGTATGTAGTTGGTAGGAAATAGGACTGTTTTCTACCTACCCGGCCTACTAATTTCAAATGTTATAAAATATATCTCTTCCCTAATCAAAAACGACTGCTTGTATCAAGTTGAAATTTTACATGCTTGTTTCAATTGAACTTTAGACAATGTGTAAGAAGTTTTATTAAAATTGCTACTCATAGTGAAGGTAGATAAGAAAAGAAAACACTTTTACTTGATCAACAACTTTGTTATATTGTCAAACCATAAATACATTTTATCAAGTTGATCAAGTAAAAGTGTTTTCTTTTCTTATCTACCTTCACTATGAGTAAATACCATAAAATCTCAATCAATACTACTAACTTCATTAAAATTGTTATGTTAGAACGTAAGATATCGGTAAAAACGTTGTTTTCTTTATTTTAAACATTTAGGTCCACTTTAATAAATTTAGTGATCTTTATCACTTTATAGCAGTGTTGGTGTTCGTTTTACTAAAAAAAAATTATTCAATAACAATATAAAATTTGTGAAACATTTTTAGAGGCACTCCTTCAATTGAATACATACATACCGTTGATAAACTACTAAATCTCTTAGCTCGAATTTCTTCACTTATTTTTTATTTTTTTACCTAAATAATTAACCTTATGACTATTTTTCAACTGTTTAAAACAAAAAAATCAAATATATGAGGTTTGGTTTTAAGTCAACGATATGTAATAAGAAGGGTTATTTTATGCATAACTTTTTGTGAAGTATGCCAACCTGTCTAGGTGAAGGTAGCTTGGGCGAAGTCTACGCTTCCATTCACTTAAATCAATACTAGGAAGTCAGTTATAGTTTGAGATTGGTAACGTCAGTCAAAGAATTAAGTTAGAGTTAGTTGTTTTAGAGTATATTGTTGAAGATTGTACCATCAATGTGAATTGTTATCATCCTGAATACTTAGTCTCATTAAGTAAAGTGCGAACTGTGTTATTATTCTAAGCTATTAATCTATCCTCTATTCACTAACATGCCCGTATAAACAAAAACCAAAATATACTATCACGAGTACAACTATCTAATAAAATTATACTGCACTATATTGTATAGTGTTTTCAATCCACAATGTCTAAAATAAGATGAACTAAAAATTATTCAACTGTAATGTGTTTGCAGTCTAAAATCGAGGATTATAACAGCTGTTGAATAGAGCAGCAGAATTGAGTTTGACATCTTACTATAAACACCTAAATATAACTTACAATCATCTACAAATGGGCAGTAGCTCCATAAATCCAAAAGGTATGAGACTCTGTATTGCCACCACTTGTTTAATCTCACTCAAATTTGTTTAAAATTACTCTTTTGATGAAGAGATTATAAATTAAAAAAATATACATATAAAAAAATAAAGATACCTTAGATGAACTTCATTAAGAATGGTAACAGGGTGTAACATGGCCAAAGTTGGTGTAATTCCATCTATAAACCTATAAAATGAAGTTGATTTTAATAAAGTGCAAATTAAAAATACTATTTTATTTATTAACAATTTATAAGTCAATCAGGTTTTTAATAAATGAATGAATATTACCTCTGAAGTGATTCAAGTGCCAAAGGAGTAATCATTATATCAATGTCGCCTTTAAGTTTAACGACTACAGTGGTTCTTGTACCAGTGTCATTTCTAACTGATAAAAGTTCTTCAGATTTTCCTAAAATAAAATGAGATAAGAGAACTTTTTAAGGCTCTATTAAAAAAAGAGAAGAGAGAATGGATTGACACATAGTATAAACAAAATTAAGGCGTCAGGTGGTGGGATTTAAAACATCAAAAGTCAGTTTAAAAGAAAAAGAAAATGAGAAAAAACAAACTATTCTGGTTATTTTGCTCTGTGCAAGTTTCAGAAAGCATGAAGTCCCAGGAGTAAGGATGGGTCGGAGTTTTACCAATAGAATGAGGAGGACTACCTAATCCTGTTTCACCTCTGTTTCGACTAACCATCTTCAGAGCTGTAAAACCTTCAACTTGAGTCTCAAATTTTGGTATAAGTTCACTCCCTGCAAAAAAAGAGAAAATTTAAGAGTAAATTTCAGAATAAGATTGTCAAATCAAGTGACACAAATAATATTTATATTATCATTTCCAGAGAATGCATAAAGCATGCAGTTGAACAACAGGTCAAGCACCACTAAACAAACTGTGCAACTGTGTTGGAGGCATTTAAACAAATTCAACTCATTCTGCACTCAACCAGGACAAACTTTGCACTTGTCCTGTTGTTATACTCTACTTCACTCAAATTTTGGTGTTATGTCAATGGCTTCTGGCAGATATTAGTCGATTTAGCAGTATGACCTATTGCTAGCCAGTTCGTGTCCACATTGCAGGAGCTAAATCATTTTTTTAACTTTGCAAACTTCAAAGAAAATATGATTATATTTACAAACGTACGACTCCCCAGAATCCCGTAATAATTTTATTTTGTCAGAAGCCCATTCTTAAGGGTTGATGGTTCTTTTAAGCGTTTTATTAAGTCATGTTTCATCATTTGGCGATAGTTTTACATTACCCAACATATTACTGTGTTATAATAATAGAGAGTATAAATAAATGAGTTAATCGCAGGAGAATGACTGGCAAGAAAAAGGAAGTACTGATAATATTAGCTTTGTACGAGGGTGATGTGTCTGGTTGTTTGAAAATCAACAATGTCTTTTAACCTCAAGCACTATCTATTGGCTTTCTGGTGAAACATACAATAATACATGATAGGGAGGTCTATATCTTGTTATTCTACTGAAAATCCTAACATCTCTCAAGGTGGTGCTTGTCTCGTTGTTCAGCAGCACGCTTAAAATAGTGATTTTATGACTTCCCTGCAGTTACAAGAAGTCTAGCCTTTTTATTTGTCTTTTCCGGGAAACTGATATATTCTAAAGTTATGCAACATAACAGCCAGGTTTATGGTGCAAACCTGGTTTAAGAAAAACTTTTTATAACTCTCAATTTAGGATTCCTCTTGCTTAACTTTATAGTACAAAGCTGGCTTTGTACTATAGAAAGAATCAGTGTAAGAGTTGAGACAGAGGTTGTAATCCGGCTTTATGAATGAAAAGTTTCATCCCACCGGCTCGGTAATTAACCACTTGCGGTTGAAAGCTAGCTTTGTACATTGTAGAATAAAGTTACTTGAGTGGGCAAATATCTTTCTTTATTTCTAATCAAGAGACCCTCGTCTAGAAAAAGCAACTTCAGTTTTTCAATGAAAGTCAAGACATTATTGAATGAAATTAATTTCTGAATTTCTTTTGTCTTACCAATATAAACAAGTTTTCCGTCATCAGTTTTATTAAATAAAGGCAGGGTAAAAGCATCAGTCCCAGATGGAAAAGCCGATTGTGCCCAGTTGGTACATGTAGCCTAAAAATTAAATAAATTACAATACAGTATTATTAAAAAATAAACACATTTAACATGTTTACTGAAGAACAGTGTAAGTTTTGCAAATTTTTACTTGAAGAGTTTTGGCTATCTAGGTGTCATTGTATTGATATCAAACATATAAATGTAGAGACCGTATTCCTCCCTGCAGACCTGATATCTCTAACTAGAACACCAATGATGACTAAGTGATACCTCATATTTTCAAATTGGACATTTTTGAAATATTATAATAGAAATTCTCTGTTAACACAGAGAATGTTAGTATTTTGAAAATGCCTATACTAGTAAATAATTAAAATATGAGGTTACACTAGGGTCATAGATTTTTTTCTGATAATTTTGAATATTCTATTAAAAAAAGAAGAAAAGGGAAAATAATCTTTGTCACTATCAAAATGTCTTTAAGTAATATAGAATAGGAAGCAAGTGAAGTAGATGTAAACTGGAGTAATACTTTGATGAAGTAGATTTATAATGATAAATTTATCAGATCCTGATTTAGGGTAGATTTATTTTTAGATTTTCGAGGTTATCCTAGAAGCCCTTATGCTTTTGGTAGTCCATTGCATCTTGGTTCATATTTCCTGACCTACTGTAGCTAGATTTGAAATTTCCAAGAGCTTTCATTTGATACCCCATTCGAAAATTTAAAAAAAATGCAAATATTTGAGTTTACCACATTTCAGCGAATTGCACTTGCGCATATTAAATGTTTCTCTTCTCTGTATCATTCCTATGTGAAGGTCAAAAATGTATGCCAGTATTTAAAATTTCAACTTTTTAGATTAAACAGTTTGGGAGATATGAACCAAAGAAGGCTTCGAGAAGGATCTTCGAAACCCTAAGGTATAATGAGGTATCATTTTAAAGGTAAGTATTGGAAAGTAGATCACAAATATATATTCGAGTTTTTAAAATGGCGGCCATTTTACTCCCAAAAAAGTGTCCTACAATCCTTAAAGAAAATATGTGCTCTTCACTCCTCCAAAGTGCAATTTTTTAGAAAGAAAAAAAATCAATGTAGGAAATATGATTTTTTATTACCAAAGAAACTTGCTAGCAAGTACTTGACGGGACTTTTTAATGTTGCTACAGTATCCCAGAGTTAAAAAAGGGTAACTTTAACTATTTTTGAAATATTTAATTTTAAAGTTATTTTGATTTCTGCCAGTAGTCTCTAACTATTGAAACTGAAGGGGGGGGGGGGGGGGATTAAAATAAACAAAGCCCATGATAATTTAGAAATAAAAAAATAACCTGAGAAAGATGGTTGATATATGTAGTCATGAGGAGAGGTGAATCAACAATAGGTTTGTTCACTTGCATATGTAGGTTGACCATAGTGAGATCTTCCTGAGAACTAACTGCAGATATAAATGATGTGCTTGAAACTGAGTGGGTATCAGAAGAATCTAGCAACACAGTCAATCCTTCCTGAAAACAGAAGAAGATAATGTATTTCTTGAGGTTTTTAGTTTATTAATTGTGACTTCTCTTCTTCAGCTTTGTTTTCTTAAGCTTTCTTGGGTAGATGGGAAAATGAGATGGAACAAAGAAACCTGGACCTTATTACTGACTAATAAAGAACTAATTATTAAGGAAACTACTTGGGCTTGCAAATGAATATAGTAAATTAAGGGCTTTAGAACAAAAAATAATTATTAAAGGAACAGACATCAAAGCCTCTCGATGAGATGCTGGGCCACTTACTAAGAATGTCAGATGGAAAGATTTTGGAAACACTTATGGACAGACATCCACAGTAAGAAGAGCAAGAAGCACACCTACACAGACATTGTAGGATGATGTGGTTGACGATCTGAGGAGGCTTGGTTCCAGGAGCAGAAGATGCCAGGGACAGATAGAGTTGAATGCAGAGGATTTGTTGACCCTTAAATGGGTCAACAATGAGAAGTGACCAGAATGGATTAATGTTCATTTATTAACGTAATTAGCTGTTATAGAGAAATATGGTTGGGTACTTTTTTACTTTGTTACCCACCCTAAAGGTGGGTAACAAAGTAAATTAGGTCATATGGGGCAAGATTTTACTTGGTTAAGCCGCGTCTACACGATCCAAGTTGACTTGGACCAAATCAGTTTTGACACTATTTTGACGCTACTTGGATCGTGTAAACAGGTTATCAAAGTCAACTTGGACATCCAAGTTGAGTTAGACGTTATTTGATCTAAGTAGACTTGGATGGCGTCAACCATATGATTATGACAAGAAAACTGTCAAAAATAAGAAAAGACGTGAAAAGTTGTGACAGATTTGTTTATAAAAAGGGTATTGACAGTTTTTATTTCTTTTAAATTTTTGTTTTTTTTTCCTTTGCTTCTAAATAGTTTTTTTGACAAGTTTCCTTACTTGGACCAAGTATACTTGGATCGTGTAAACCTGCATCAAAATTTCATTTTTACTTTGACCAAGTAGATTTGATCAAAATTACTTGGTCCAAGTCTACTTGGATCGTGTAAACCCGCCTTTACCCACCATTTGTTTATATTATTGTATTTGACATTTTTCTTCAAATTAATTGACAATCTTAAATGGGGAATGTTCAAATATTCAAGGAAAAATATAAAGGAATATCACACTTCTGTAAATAAAAATTACAATACCCTTTGGTCTAACTATCTAGTAAGGCAAAGTAACCTTTAATCTAATAAATTTTGAACAAAAGAATAGTTCACTTGGATTTAATAAAAAATAAAAACATTTGGGTGGGTAACAAAGTAAAAGAGTGCCTATGGGGGGATCAAATGAACAGTGATTTGAATTGAAATAAGTTAAATTAGAACTCAGAAGAATAGAAAATAACACATCAAATCAAAAGGAAATAAATAAAATAAACAAACAAGAAGTATACCTGTATATTATAATCAAGGTGAGTTGTAAGGTCATTTCTTGGGCTGGCTCTATGAAATATTGGAGGTGGCAGGCATCTACTTCCATCAACACACTGAACAACATTCTTAATGTTTAAATTTAGACAAAACACAATACATTATCAAACATTAAGATAATTTAAAACCAATACTTCCTTCATAGGGTGTATGTGATGGTATTTGTAATATTAGTGGAAGCATGTATACTTGCTTCCTCCACACTGATGCAATCACAAAAAAATCTATATTTTAACATAGATGGTTAAGGCTTAAGTGATCCCTTTGAGAAGATATTTTAAAAATAATTATAAAAAAAAAAACACATCCAAAAAGTTATTCAAATGTGATGTCATTTTAATCTTAAAAACAAAAAAGAGCAAGCCTTATTAGTAAAGACAGGATCAAGTAAAAAACTTTATTAGATAAGAACTATTTTTCATGATATTTTTAAGGATTCTTATTAAATTTATAAAAAGGTAGGTTTATATAATCCAATTTTAACTTTTTTAAAAAAAAAAGATTAATAATCGAACCATTATCATACTCCATGCTCCATGTTCTGAAGGTTGTTGGAAATAAATAGGTTGGACATTTTGTTTAACTAAAATTCATACCTGATCAGGTGTATAGTGGATTTCAATGTCAGAAGAATGAGCAGCTCGAGGACTAATAGAAGAATGATTACAGCACCAGCCACGACTAACAATATTCATATCACTGCCAAAACGTTTACCTCCCCAATCGCATTCAGTCATCCTTTAAAATCATAAAAACACATTTTAAGAATTTTATAATTTTTCTTGATGGTGAATCCTTTTTAAATTGCTATAATATGTATAGAAAACTATATATAAATATATATTTTCTTTGGGTCTTGGTTAGTTCTAACCAAGACCCAAAGAAAATATATATTTATATATAGTTTTCTAAACATATAACATTTTAAGAAGTTTTAACCTTATGCACATTATTTTGTCAACAGTCAACACATTATTAACCCTTCGTGGCACGGCTATAGTGGACAAACAATGTGAGGCATGGGCGGAGTACTTTATGCGCCAATGCATTTTTCAAACCATATTAGGTCAAATCCAGATAATCTAGATTGCGTTTTGAAAATGTTGAACTAAAAAGTCATTAATGTATTACATATTTATTTCTCAACGATATCTTTAATTATTATAAAAATAAAAATTACTATAAAAAAAATCAGTAATTATTCCTTCAGTGTTCCGACTTAGTATCAGGCTTTCAACCTTAATTAATTATTATTAGTTGTCAAAGTCCTTAGATAACAACTCCTCACAACCATCATTCTAATCTGAAAACTCATGTAAAACCGAAAAATATTGATCGGAAGGCATAATTTCTCAATACCGGACATGGTGGCACGGGCCAAATAAACACAGTGCACCAAGACAAATAAACACGGCAAAACAATGCAGAACGAAGCAATAATCAAAGCAGACTGTTTCATCTGTTTTAGGGGTCTCTAGTGGTAGGGTGAAGTGAGGGGTTATTATTCTTGCATCGTGAATCTGTGATTTACTGAAACTTTTTTATCCGTGGCGCACTCAATACGCCAGCCCGTGTTTCAAAATAACATTACCAATAATGAGGAGAGGAGAAAGAAGAATAAAAATGCTTCTGATCTCTGGGAACTGAACTATTGATAACAGTGTTGACTAGCTTTGTCGACACATCTTACATTTGTGCTCATTGATTATAGCAGTGTGGTAGAACTGCTGTGGAGGATATTATCAAAATATTTAGCTCAGGCAGTGTACTATGGATAAGTGTACTTACTAGCCCGACTATATTTTAATGATTTTATGTTCACAGCACCCCATGTACTAAAACTATATAATAGAAAAAACACCATACCACTCTCAGAATGGAACTGAGAATTAGGGAGAATTGATTTGATTAGAGGTAAAACTTACTGGTTTCTCCTGAGAGATGAAGAACGTGAAGCAAGACCTTCTTCAGCAGAAAAGAAAGCTTCAGGATGAGTATCGCTTGTAATTGACTGTGTTCTATCTTGCAAACTTTGCTCGGATTCTGATGCTTCCAGACCAACCTAGAAATCAAAGCACCAACCAAATATTTGTAAAAAATTTAATAAATACATAATTTACTTTAAATTACCTCAACAAGATCAGTATTTTGCTCTTAGTGAAAATTGAATTTTTTGGGTGCATCTAAACAGGAAAGAAGTGTATAAAGACTATTTTAAATACATGTGTTCAAATTTATTATCAACCCTCTGAAGACTTCAATGGAAAAAAAAATGAAAACTAGGAGACATCAAAATACATTTAACTTATTGATATAACATTTTTAATTATGACTAGAGAGGTTAATTAAAGTAACACTACAATATTGTCCACCTCTAACCACCTCTAAACTTTCTCATAATATATAGTGATACTGAATTTAAATTTCATAATATCTATTTAATTAATTTATTATTAAACATATTTAAAAAGTATTCAACAGGCGGTTGTTACATTCTAAACAAGTATGGCAAATTTAATCAAACTTGGCCCAGTAATTTAGGCTCCACGTGTTTTTACAGACAACAGATGACAGATACACATTTTCTAGAAACCACTTTTTAAGACTGAGAGGACCTTAAAATGTGTAAATCCATCAAAACCTCTAAATTATATTTTTGTGCCATCATAATAATTTATATGAGAAAGTAAAAAGGAACAATTACTCCACAAAAACATGAAAAAGGACAAGTGACAACACTGTAATTGATAACAAGACAATAGTATAGTATGTTTCGTCAACAGGAGACCTCAAAGTTTAAGACACTTTAGCAAGCAAAGGTTTAACACTTTCTCACCTCACCTCTTCTTAGCTCTGTGCATATTATAAACTGTCCTAAAATAAATATCTAACAAAGCATCTAAACTTGCTGGCTTGATTTTCTGAAACTACATTAAAATTAAATGGGAGATCAATGATAGAAAAAATGAACAAATCGCATTCTAATCAATTATACAGGGGGTTCAGAGTACCCGTGAAAAGGCATTAGTTACTTCTATGAATCAAGGTGGAAGTTACGGGTTCAATTCTGCCCCTAGGCACTTTGATTTGCACTATTGATCAATTCAATAGATTTGCTAAATCAGTAAATTTGTGTGTGAAGTAGCTGAACTCAAAACAGCGTTAGCAAACACAGCCCAAATAAGTAGCATAATTGCTAAGTTTGTCCTCCCCGTTTTACTAATAGCTACTTATAAACTATATTAGTTTAGAAATATTTAAATAATACCTGTTTAGCAGAATTCACTAAGGCTGAGTATTGTTGAGCAGTTGTATTAAAATATTCCACAGCTAGTTTTGAATCTGAAATACTTGATTTAGGTTGGTTCCCATCACCTTCACTCACCATCAGTACATTTCTGCTAAAATATTACCAGTATGAATAAACAAATTAATTAATTTGAGTGACAAAAAAAAAGAAAAAGAAAATCATTATTAACTAAGCATGGCCAGAATGGATGAGGGGCTCTAGGTGCCTATCTGTCAATAAGTAGAGGTTGATCCCATGCCATGATGCTCTGATTCCAACACTGGGAGCACGGTGAGAGCACACCTTAAAGGGTTCTCTCCCCCCTAGCTCTAAGAATGATAAATAAATTAAACAATATACAGTAGAACCACATAAATCCTAGGCTTAATAAGTAGACACTTTGTGCGAAGTTCAGAAAGCTCTGAGACTAGGAAATAAATTAAGCAATATACAGTAGAACCACAGAAATCCAAACCAATTGGACCAGGGCCTGATCAGATTTCTGAGTAGGTTGGGTTCCCCCCTTTCGAAAAATTGTTTCGATTTCAGGGCTTCTACTGTACAAATACATATTGTATCATCATTGCATGAAACAAATAAAACCTTATTTTTTCAGAGAGTGTCGATTCTGTTTCTGCAGCAATTGGGCTGGCATCTACAAGACGACTATATGGCACTTCTTTTCCTCCATTGCTAGTAGCAGTATTTCGACTGTAATAATAAAAAAAAAAACTTTAAACACACACAAAAAAAATCAAACAATATTTTCTGAAACACAAAAATTGGTAAATCAAATGAAGGGTAAGAGCAAATAAGAACCTGTCTTTTTTAGAAGATTATTCATTAGAAGTTTTTTTTTAAAAAAAAAAAGAAGTTTAACAGTCTTTTTATTTCTTGAAAAACAAGTCAGGGATGCTCAGAAACCAAGAAACTATTTTTGCTTACCTTTGAAGAGGTGTAGAGGGAGTATAAGAAAATCTTCTTAGAACAGGTGGGCCGCACTGCACAGCTGTAGACTGCATAGTAGGAACAGATGACACAACAGTTGTAGTAGTCACAATAGGAGGTACTGTAGAGCTAGGTATCACCATAGTTGCTGAAGGAGCTCGAACAGTCGGTACAGGGGACGGAGTATCCACTTTCCTCTCGGTTACTGATTTTGATCTTTCTACTTTAGAACCTTCTTCTTTCATTCCCTAAAGCAATAATGAGCAAAATTAAGAAGTCATCAGGAAATATAGAAAAGAAAATATAAAAGAGAAGCTAGAGATAGGATGATTTATGATTATTACTGCTTGAAACTTTCATGCAGCAAAACAGCTATTATTTAGATGTTTCTAAAGAGTACAGTAGGGTCTCGCTAATCCGGGTTTGACGGGACCGGACCCAGTCCGGATTACCGAAAGTCTGGATTAAATGGAATCAGTTTTAAAATGTCTGTAAAACAAGCTTTAGTAGGGTAAAACTATTAAAATAAAAAAAAAAAATACTTGTATAATAATTACTTCTATTAATCTCCAAAGCATGCTTGTACAACGTAGGTATAACACTATTTAAGTTAAGAGCTGTTCTGTCACCAATCCGAGTATCAAATGAATTAAAATAAAATGACAATCTATTACGCAAGTGGCAGGTATAGAAGGGACTTCCTGAGAAACAGGCTGTGTTCCGATATGAAATTCGAGGAGCGATAATCATTTCAAAAAAAGTTGAGACATTAGACATTGTCGGCTTGGCAAAATTTCATGGAACTGCGTTGAGCCGCCGCTTCATGTTTCTTAAAACCCTCTCCACATCTCAGTCACATATACTTCCAGTCACGTGTACTTCCTGGAATACACTACCTTTATATCTTCCGCCCTACTTTTCTATGGAACCGAAACAGATTTATCAATGTTTTTTACTTATTCCTAATTGTTCCTAATCTGTTTATTTTTAACAAAAATACCGGGTATTCCTCGTGTCGGAATGTTGGAATATACCTGTAAACTAACTAGGAATCATTTTAAAAAAAAATAATAGACAATAAAAGCAGAAACCCTGGATAATCTTAACAATTTATAAATCAGAACATGCCCTGGTTCCAATTTGTACATAGTTTTTGGCCCGTCCGCATTATACGGATGTCCGGACTAGCGGGGTCCGGATAAGCAAGACTCTACTGTGATATCAACCTTAAGAGTTTTTTTTATGGAAGATATATAAAATTAAACCTTAATTAAATAAGAAAAGGGATAAGGCAGACAAAAAAAAAAAAAAAATCCCAACACAGAGAATTGAACTATTGAATAACCCGAAGATTTATGCTATGAAGCTCTAAACACTGGGCTACAGCTGAGAAATTATCTTCATCTATCCAAACATATTATAGGTATAAAATTACAATTATTAGCAAAATATACTATTAGTAACCAGTATGCTTAAGAGGTCAAGCAAATATTTGTATCATCTTCATATCTTATTTGATATCTAAAATCAAACACTAGTAAATCACCAGTGTTATGAAGTTCATTTTTAAAGGGTACTATTTTACAAAAAGTTGTTCCACAAAATACAAGAATATGTGTAAATATTACAAATAACATAATCGTTATGATGATTTTAGAAGCCTGTCTATACACCCATATAAGAATATTTTGATTGATAATTACCTTGCTATGAGAGATAGTTGGTGCAGATGGAGGTCTAGAACCAACTACATCGTAGAGAGAAACCTCTTGTCTATTATAAGGAGGAGTGTGAAATACCAACTGATTGTCATGAAGTATACTCTGTCCATATCCTGGATCTTTGCCTCTTTCATTTACTCTGCAAAAGAAACAACAGAAAATTTTAAATTGACAATGAAATACAAAAAAAAAAACTGCTAAAGAAAAACCAAATGAAAATCATAAGATAAAATCATAAAAAAACGAATTCTGCTTGTTGCTACATTACATGACAAGTTATGAGTAAATTTATTTCTATTAATAAATTTAAATAATATATAGATGATCTAAAAATTGTATAAATGTGAAAAGAACTTGTCCAGTATCAATAATAATAAGGTGGCCATAGAGAAAAGAACTTAGAGCTCTGAAACCAAGCAACAACCCACAAACTTAAAGGACTCCTCAAGGTCTCTTATTTTCCAAAGAGAGCTTGAGATGTCCCAGGCATGAGCCAAACACTGCTTGGCTCCAAAGCACCAAAGACCACCCTAATACTATAAATAAGATTTTTAAAAAATCTAAGATAAGAAACACTCGTCATTTTAGAGAGTTACAAAATTATTAAGATGACTGGAGCTTATATTTTGCTCTATGTATAAATTGTCATGAAGTTGACTAAAATTAACAGTCCTAGATTGTCCCTATTACATTGTATCTTTATCTTGGAAAAAATATTTGCTTTTTTAGGAAGTGACTTCAATGGGGTAAACCAACAAAATTTTCTTTATTGCAGTTACCTTCGTTTATTTATACTATGTTATTGATAGAGATATGGTCCAGGTAGTTTAATAGATGCTTCTTACCTAAAAGCAGCAATATTGATTCCATCAACAATATCCTGTTTTGTTGGTCTAAAGAATCTAGCTCCATTAGCATTACTACCAAAGAAACTACAGCCACCGATACAACCACATCTGCCTGCTTTATCTCCAGGCCAGAGCAACCACAGTCTTCTAGTTTTTTCGTCATGTTCTTTCAGGTACCTATACAAGTATATGACATTTTTAGAATTAAATAAATAACTAAATAATCATATTAGAAATAATACAGTCATAATGATAAAGGAAAGGAATTCAAATCAAAATCAATTTTACTTAATTTCCTCAGGTAACATTCTTATTACTGGGGGGAAGATAATATGGATCTCTACTTTTAAAGAGATGTTAAATAAAATGAATAAATCATGAACTCCAAGGTTGTCTACTCTAGGTCATAAACACTTAGGAATTAGTGGATATTAATGTTTTATTATTTTTCTTGTAAGTCTACATTGAGAGTTTATGTTAACAAAGATATTTGAACTTGTTCATTACCATTTATATAATCGAGTAATGTCCCAACGACAATGCACCTCGAAATGATTTGCTATAGCTAAGCAAAGGCAACCACATTTACCACATTTTACTCCAATTAAAATAAATTATTGTTTTGATTTGTTGGTCTTCAAATACATATAATAACTAGTCAAAAATAAAAATATAAATTAATTTAATTTTTTTTTCTGAATATAAAATTATGCCCGGTGCCACGGGCCTAAAGGGCTCGTCAAAAATAATAAGGTGCCCATGGAGAAGACCCTGCACTTCGGAACCTACTTTTAAGTTTTTAAAGAAAAGAAATTTTAGCAGAGTTACATTATATCTATTTTATAATATATGGTTTTAACCAATGGAATTAAAGCTAAAAGAGCAAAATTAATCTGCATGCTTCAAAAAACCACAATAGCTTAATTTTTTAATACACCTCTCTCCTTCATATTTCTGCCTTGCAGTGAGGAGGATTTTTTAGTACTCCTGGTTTTTTGAAAGTTGAAATTTTTCGACTCATAATAATTAGCTAATGTAGTTATGGACAGTGAACTGATTAATTTATCAGCTTATATTTGATTCAATGTGAGTAAAATCCACAAAATCTTGGCAGAAACAATTTAGTCTTTCATGGTGAGATTCTAAAGAAGATCAACCACATAAAATACTTTAAAAAACCTTTATAAATGTTACCTTTGTTGAACTAAATGTAAATTTTCATCAGTCTTAGAAAGAGATACGGCTGCTTCAAGGATAAGTGGTCCTAGAGAAACAGAACCTACTTCCAACCACATCTCTGGCTCATTGGTATTTCTGAAACAAATCATTTTAAAAATTGAATCTTATATTAAAATAATTTTTAATACCAATATTAAACTTTATAATATATATATTAAGAGGTTCCTCTTCCGGCTGCCCTAAGGATTTCCAAGTTACCAATTTAATTTGAATTTAGTGCTCCTACGATGGTACTTAGCCAGGAGAGGGAGGGGGAGCGCCTGGATTGTCTTGAACCCCTTACCTAGAGTTTTAATTACGGATTTAAAATTATTTATTTGTTAATCGGATTGAGGGATGTCGGATTTCCCCTAATTAGACGTTTCAGGGACTGTTGACGGCAAAGAATGGAAGATTCTGAGCACATATGAAAATTTTAGAAAGATACGGGCAGTTGGAAAAGTTACTCCCATGTTCTGACATCACGAGGCTACCAAGGAGGGGAGGCAGCATCTTCAGTCGGATGCCTGGATCCAGAGTGGAAAGAGGCGTACTCAGTATATTGTCATTAATCCGGGACAAGCTTCCCAATACCCGGATTTCTCAGTGGAGGTATTATCTAGTTATTAGTGATTAAAGCAGCCAGTTGGCGAAAGCTTATGACGAGACGGAAAAACGTTTGAGTTCTACGCAGAGAGGTCAGTTTAATCCAGTGGAAATCCACCACGCTCTTGATCGTCTACATTTCAGCAAAATCTGCCAGTACTTCTAGCAAGGGGACTTCAGCCCAACTATACGAAGACAGTTGGATAAGTCTTTTAATATCAATTTTATGTTATACTTTCATAGTAGGAAAAAACATCAATTCTGGTCTATATATATGATTCACATTCATTTTTATTTAAAAGGAAAAAGAAATGTATTAATAATTAAAACAACAAGAGCAGGTTCAAGTCCAAAGGAGGACGAAAGTCTTAATTTGGCAACCCCCGGACCTGGATCTCATTGCTCAAATATCAGGACTAAGTCCTACGACCAGGAAAGGTAATTTTTTTTATTAATTTTAAACCCCCAGCAGAAAGTGGACCTCGCAATATATTTTTTTCTAAAATATTTATTTATTTGATAATTACCTGTGCTGAGATCGTCCACTTCCAGTCGTATTATTAGCGGATAAATTATTTGTTACTATCATTTGCTTCACTTGAATACATGGAATAACTCCAGTTAATCCTGATTTAACTTGATTGCCATGTAGATTGCAGGTGGAAAATCTTATAGGACAAGCCTAAAAATGAATAAAGAGTAAAACATTACAAGAGGTACTAATAAAAGGACTATACAAACGTCTTTGTCCAAGAGGTTTATGGATTGCCACAATACCTTGGTGTGAAGAAGATATATTATTTTATTAATTAGTTTGGTATTAATTAATAAAATAAATGATAAAACTAGGGATGAGGAGGGGCTTGGAAGGTGGAAAAGAAAAAGCTTCTAAAGGAAACTTTCTCCTGCCTAAAGCTCATGGAGTGCCAATAAGCTATTGGCAGTCCAGGATAGGGACAATATTGAGGTTCAGCATCTATATCTATCTATATAAGGAACCTCATATTCTATAAAATCAAAAGTGCAAAAATGAGATGTGAAAGAGGAACTTAGAAAAATCGGGGCGAGCCACATGACCACTATATATAAATCGTTAGGGAATGAACCAAACTGAATTTTGATTCCCCAAGATATATAACTGAACAATGTGGCCGATTCTTATATCCTCTAATTGGTTTAATACTGTTGCAAATGAGAGAGAGAAATACATTTCTTAAGGAATGTCTGTTAGAAATTAAGGCATTTGTGCCATTAATGCTCTTTAATTGAAACCAGATTCATTATAACAGTATTAATAATTATTAGTCCAAGAAAATAAGGAATAATAGGGGATATAATTTATAAAGTTTTGAAACTTTGTGAAAACACTTTTAAAGGGTATAGTAGTAAGAAACAGTAAAAATTCCCCCTCTTGAGGGGGCGGGTCCCCCCTCCCCCCTCCTTAAAGTCCAAAATTTACTTATTTTTCACTTTTTACGCAAAACGGTTTATTTTTTGAAGAGAAGTGTTATTACCAAAATTATTAATTATTATTAACCGTCTGCGCTCTTTACATTTTCTAAATTGGTTCCCTTTCTGCCTGTCTGAAGATCAATTTTTTGTTTGTTTTTTAAGAATTTAAGTATCAATTTATCAAAATGTAAAGAGCGCAGAAGATTGAAATTAATGTGAGGCTATCTGCGGGCTACTTTCGACAAACCATACAAATTTCATAATAATCAGTTGAGTACTTTTGAAGATATAGGTCTAAATAAATGTATGTTTGTGCGCATGTGGAGGATAAAATAATGGGCGCAGAAGGTTGAAACTTATATGGGATCAACAACGGGCTAAGTACAACCTACCATCCCAATTTCATTAAAATCGGATGTGTTGTTTTTTAGATATCTTGGTTCGCAAAAATACGTTTTATCTCTATCCAACTACAATATCTCGAAAACGGTATGACCCACTTCAAACATACATAGGACCTTTTTTGTGCAGAATTATGTGAGGAATACTTTGGTAATAACACTTCTCTTCAAAAAATAAACTGTTGCGTAAAAAGTAAAAAATAAGTAAATTTTGGACTTTAAGGAGGGGAGAGGGGGGGACGCGCCCCCTCAAGAGGGGGGAACTTTACTGTTTCTTACTACTACACCCCTTAAAAGTGTTTCACAAAGTTTCAAAACTTTATAAATTATTTCCTCCATTTGCTGTTTTTTTTTACTAATTTGCCTGGACTATATACTGGGTAAAACAATATCAATAATAATTATACCATGCAAATAAGACTAACCCAAAAGTTGATAGCAGTGCCTGATTCAAGAACATACACATCTAAAGCATCCACACACACTCTAACCATACGATATTTGATTTGATCCGGAGGAGGACATCTGAAATAAACATGTTTTGGTAAAATATATCAAACATTAATATAGCACACATATACTAATCACATTTACAATTTAAATAATCAATTCGCCTGATAAACTCCTTAACTTTCCAAGAATATTGAAATAGAAACCTGTAAGTGGCAGATGGTTGACTTTCAGGGCAGTCGATAGGGATGTTATTGTGATGGCAAGGAGGAGGGGCTCTCGGAGGTACAAGTCTATTCTCTGAATCAACAATTAGAATAAATAATGCTTCCAAACTTGAAATAACATGGTACATCTGAGGAAAAAACAAAACAAATATATTAAATAAATAAAATTTAGTTAGATAAAACATGAAGTAAAGTAAAGGCTACTTTAAGACCCTTTATTCTCGAAAACATGAGCACAAAATCATACAGAATTTAGTTAATTATTTGTAGTAAAAACACCAAAGTTCTTTGGATAACACTTATACATCATTCTTAACTTCCAAAGTGAAACATTATTATTAATTGTGTATACAATCTTGCCGTTTCAGGAATAAAATAAGGTAATCAACAAACAACAAGTTACAGATTCTAAAGAAAGAGTGACTGTTTTTATTCTATGAATGAAATTATTTATAACAATATACACGATATTCCTTAATAATTTCCATGTGAGGGAATCGAATCAGGTGTGTGCACATAGCATATAGCACATGAAAGTACCCAGAAAGATTACAAGTACAAATAGAGGCTTTAGGAGGTCCTACTTTGTATATCGATATCAAAATGTTATTTTTTTAGCCTTTAATATTTCAGTTTATTTGGAACATATTAGCATACTTGAGGCATTGTCATTCTTCCAGAAAGTTTCCCAAGTTGTAATTCAAGAAGCCAAGCATATTCCAATGTTTCGTCTTGCAAACTGCGACCCTCATCGCTAAACATAGCATGGCCTCTCAGCTAAAAAAAAAAAAAAAAAAAAAAAAAAAAAAAAAAAAAAAAAAAAAAAAAAAAAATATTATAGATATAATTATAAATTTCAAAATAAACAATTAAAACTACAATTGAATGTTAAACTTAGCAGGAATTAATTAACAGGAAAAGAAAGTAGTAACTGTAAGAAAATATTAAATAATTAATTGAAATTATTAATTAATTTGAAAATTTACAATAATTGATGTAATTTAAACAATAATACAAATATTTTATGTATCACACCTGTAAACCTGAGAGTGTTAGGTGCCCTTGGTTGAGGTGTCTATCTCTGGGTGGTCTCGAAGATACAAGATCAGAGGATAGTAGGACAGCTGGTGATAATACGAGTTGAAGTAATGTTTCTCTAAAACTTTTCTTCATTTCAAAACCAAATCTATCGACTAAAATTAAAGGGCATGGAGGTTCTTTGTCTGAGCAACTCTAAAAAAAAAAATAAAAAAATAAATACAATAAAATATTTTAACCCATTTAAGTAGGTATAGTTAAATTTGTTTGTTCTCCGGGAGGACTTAAAAATCTGAAGTAGTAAGACCCCATATTATATAACCATTTTGTCAACACAGTCTAACTACACTCGTTACATACCTAAGCTGTTAATAGTTCTCCATCCAATAAGCAAAGTGAGGACCTTTATTAGAAGAAGAAACCATGTTCTACAGTGGGCAGAATCGTTATACAGAAACCAAAGATTTTCTACATCAGCGGAGTTAATGCGGGCCAGCTGCTGCTGATAAAGAGAGAGAGGGTTTTATCCTCTTCCTTACACAACCTACACACTTGGGAGTTTTCGGCCAGACCAACAGGAATGAATGGGATTTAGTTGACAGTGCCCTGTCAAAAGATGACAACAATGATTTTTTTAGGGACAATAGTATCTGATAAGATTCTGAGATGGTTTCCAGATTACAACTTTCAATTGTCACATTCCAGAAGCACTATTACATAATCTAGAGATCTAAAAGCATAAAAGTCCTTATGGAATCCTCCTCAACTTGGCATACAGCAGCTTCAGAAGCAATTAGAATGATAAAGCTGGTTCTCTTTTTGGCTAGCTGGCCAATAATCTAATTGCCCTTAATGCCACAATAGCCTGGACCGACACAGGTGTAGAACCCATACTAAACTGTATATTATCTAGTTAAGGGTTATGAAAAGACCTAAAAGTAATTGGTACATCCAGAATTCATGTTCTGCTCACTTAAACTAATAGCTCCTGAAAATTTAATAATCTGATTCGTGAATCAGGAATAAAACTTAAATTAATAAACAGAAAAGAAGCAGTAATACCTTTACAAGATGAGCCTGAATGTCATGCATAGTTATAGAAACGTTTACATTCAGAGGTCTATATTTTCTAGGGTCAAATTCTTCTTTCATTGAATTGTCATCAGCTATTGAACTGCTAGGCTCTCTTGAACTACCTGGAGTCAGATGAAGTTCTGGACTTTGATTCATGTCTGTGAAGCTTTGATCATCGCCAAAAATATTCTCCTGAAAATAAATAAACACACATAGATATAATTTAAGTTTAAGTGCTGAACCTCGATTAACTAACAAGCGTGGGATCAGAGCCATGACAAATAATTGAAAAGACGGTTAAGCGAGATTGAGAAAGGGGAAGATTTTAGGGCTGAAAGTGACTAGTTATTTTTATTTTGGACAAGAAGCACCAAACTTTTTCAAACCAAGAGTTAAAAATATCATTATCTCTATAAAAATGGCATCATCTCAGTTTAGATCTATTTTCTTTTTTCTGCTATTTCCAAAGTATCAATCTATAAACTTTTTAGCCCATCTTCAGTCCTCCTGTCTCATAAAATGCCTCTTGCACATTGCCACTTTAATGATCAGATAGCTTGGATGTGCCATTGAAACCATTTTCCTTTCTTATTTATTAATTTCTTATTACATATTTTTTCTTGTCTTCCGTCACACTTCTTTCATAGCATTTGGCCATAGTTTAATAGTGTTCTCTATTTACCTAGTAATTGTTCAGGTTTGAATTCTTTACACAAAACATTGCGTATCGCATGCATTATATAATTTTCTTTTTAAAACCTCAGAATTGGGACTTTTGAAAATTAACTTCATGGCCCAACACTGCTACCAGACAAGAGAAAATACATCACCAGAAACAAAGTATTACATAAATATTAACTAAGTTAGATCAAAACTAATAATGAAGAACTAACTCTACTCAATATAACTAATAACGAATAAACCTCAAAGTACCAAAATGTGGTTTGCTGACAATAGTATAATAAATTTTCCTCTTGAAGATTTGTTTCTTTTTACTTTAGCTACATTAAGATTTAATATTAGGGGTAGTTATGTAAAAACCAATGACCGAAACCATAAGTTCGGATGTTATTGAAGCCGACATCGGTGAAGGCTTAGTTTTTGTAAACTCTGGTGAACAAAGCTATTTGTCGCCTATAAGGATAAGAGCCACCTACCTGGAAGGGAAGCATGGTACAACTGATACAATGGTACATATAAGGACATTTTATTCTTTATAATTTAATAACTTTATACATTTTATTTTACTTGACAACATCCTAAAACCTGTGGATGCTCTGTCACCAAATTAAAAAAATATCTGGAGAGTTTTAAGCTCAAAATAGAATTATGAAAGATGGAACAAAATAAACTTACTTTTAAATGAACCATACCAAGCAGCCATGAGCCATAAATGAGAAGTTGGGATGGACCAATTTCCAGTTCTAAACTAACTTCATCAGGTTCGAGAGAAGTTGGATCGAATTTCAACTCCTCCTAAAAAAAAGTCACATTGAGGGATTTAGGTGTCTTCAAAATAAAACACATAACAGTCAATGTTATAGAATAAAGGAATTTAGAGAATTCTACTTAAATATTTAAATACTTCTAAAAATGTCCATATTGTGCTGTACATTCATAAAAATAATAATATAATGAACAAACATACCTGTTTCCAGGAGGAAATAACAGGAGATTTTTTGGTTCTTTGGATTCTCATTGGACTAAGAAGGATTTCTTCTTTCTCAGGTGTGGTAATATCAGCCTGCGGAGCAGGCCCAAGAGGTGGCATTGGATGGTAGATGTAATTAATAGATAGAGCTACTATCGGTACTGACCAACAGTCTAGCCAACCATCCCTAGAAAAAACAAAATTAGTTATAATGTTAAAAGCAACAAATCACCAGAAATAAGACATAAAGTTCAATTAAGAGTTTTTTACTTAGGGTGGCAATGATTCCTCCACTTCTTTAAATCTTGAGCACCTCTAGGCCGTGAAATATTTCCATCCCGACCAAAAAGCTTTGCATTGGCATGAAGGCTTAATAATGTTGATCTTGAAGTATATATCTCAGGTAGACACATGGATAAATCCATACTCTCCCCCTAAAATAAAATTACAAATATAACTATTAATCCAAAGGTCAAAGAGAATTAGAAAGGTCCACACAATTTTTCATAAAACTATACATTACATGTTACAGTGACTAATGCACACTAGTCATTACCAGCAAAAAATAGGAGATTATATTAGGTTTGTTCCAACAGAGCCTCGGACGGTTCTAGAACTGCCGGGAGCATGCGCACTATCGAAAGACCGTTCCTACACGCTTCTCGGACGGTTCTAGAACTTTTAGTCCCGTGTTCCAACAGAAAGACGAACGGTTCTGGGACAGTCCTAGAACCGTGAAAACAGTTCCCGGACAGAAGCAGGAACTCGACCAGAACTACTAATACTAATATACGGAGGCGTGTAGGTTACACTACTACTACTGTTCAACTATAACCTAGCATTTGTTTTCGTTTCTTTTCTTGATATCTCTGTTTCCTAGCGTGTTTTGTTTCTCTCTCCTTAGTTAATATTTATACTACTTCTTTCTTTCTTCTTTACGTATTATTTTTTATCATGATACCTAGTATATTGGAATAATAAAATATAATTTATATTTTATATATTATTTATTCCTCATGATATTTAAAATTTCTCATAGCGACTTTGAGTCCTTTATAAGAATTACCTCCGATCTTTTTGTCTGTACATCCGCCGATGATTTACAGACAAGAAAAAAAAGCAGATAAATTGTTCTTATAATTTTCTTTTTTGTAGTTTTGAACCCTTTATTTGTAAATATTTTTTAATGTGTGATTGACCTTTTCTTATATAAGGGTTTATTTTTAATAAGCCAAGATAAAATTCACATTTTATCATCCGAAACTTGATTCCGAGATCTCTGTGAAGGAGGGGTCTTACGAACCCGGGGATATCATTAAAATCTGATTCATATACGTCTGTATGTACGTTCGTATGTAACTAAACCTTTAATAATATATCGCTTCAAGATATCGTATTGAGATGCGGCATTTTTTACAACTTTTGTTGGAAAAACTGATGGCGACAAACCCGAACATTGTAGCTCACGACGTTTCGGAGCTGTAGTCACTTAAGCACGAAATCGGTCTGTCGACGATAACTTCAGTAGACATTATTTGATTTCTATTTTGTTTGGGGTATATATTATTATGTGTCCTATTTGGTAGATTGTACCTCTACTTTTTGGGCACAAGTGGTTTTGGAGATATTGGCATTTTAATGTTTTTACTTCCATGAAAATGGGTGTAAATACTAAGTTCTCTCTTGATCGTGTATTGACTCCACAACATTTCATGGAAGTCATGTGTAGGATTTTCAAACCGGTACTTTTTATATGATTTAACAGTTAATGTTTAAAAAAAATACAATTTATACAAACAAATTTTTAATAGGCAACTGAAACTAAAAGACAGGATTGTTACGAGCCTGACGAATCCCAAATGTGAGAGCGTAATATAATCATTCAGAACTGACAGTGTGATAAATTTGTAACTTTAAAAACGATTTGCCCTAATGTGCATTCTTATAAACTTTGTTGAGTTTAACAATAGAATATGTTCACGTAAGTAATCCATTTCTGAGAGAACATAAACAAAACAAGTGAAGAGATAATAAGAGATACGAAGAGGTAAATAAAAACAAGATAAAGAGAGGTAACATGAAGGTTGCAGTTCTGAAAGAGTTCTAAAATCGTTCCAACAGGCTCCTCTTTTTGAATCAGTTCTGAACCAGTCCTCATAGACGCATGCGCATTAAAAAATCCTGAACTGGTTCTAGAACCGTCCTCGAATTGGCTGTTGGAACAAACCTATTGAGTATAGATCATTATTTAGCTTGTAAACTGCACCAAGTTACAAGTTTAGTAACAAATATAGTAACAATAGCTGACTTAAGTCAATATGACTAAATATACTCCCAAAGGAAGTTATGATATCATGATGTTATAAATTGGATATAAATAATTGTTGAGAATACAAACTACATCAATAACTAAATACATTAATTTTGCTCAGAGGTGAAGTTGAATCGATTACATTTTTTTGAGTAAAGGTAGATAGATATTCATGTTTTATATCTGATAGGGATAGGAGTAGTATTTTTTAATCCTAAGTAACAAAATATTTTTGAGCATGTGTTATTTCAGTTTAATCTACTCTATTTCATAATCTAAGAGTTCAAGAAATTACCAAAATCACCACTGTGTTCAGGAAGTTTTTAATATTGAAATTTGAAACTGCAAATATAAAAATAGTTCAAATGTTAAATGTGATTAATCAATTACCTGAATCCAGAATTTTAAAGGTAAAGTACCAGGTAAAAAATCTACAAATGGCAGATCAAAAGAAAAGTCAAAGAGTTCTCCGCAAAAAGCTATGTACACTGTAACAAAATTGAAACACAATTAGAAATAAATTTGACGAATTACTTAAACTTAAGTAGGTATGGGAAGTCAATTTATAATGATGGACAAATAAGCAAAAAGACAAGGGAGCATCAAGCTCAAAAATAGAGCTCCATAATAAGAGCTCTATCTAATAAATGTAAAATTTTTAAAATATTAAACCATGTTAAACGAATAACTTGGAATTATTTCACTTATTTCTTCGGTATTTCATCTACAAACCTACTAATAGTCTTAATTATTGGATAAGAAAACTGCTCGGTGACAGTTAAAAGTAGCAATAGACAGAAAAAGTAGCATAAAACATTTTATCTACGATTGATACGAAATGTAAACATTTTATCTCTGTTTAGATGGGTAGAAAGAGATTCTTTTTATAGTTTTATTCATTGCACATGCGCATTCATAATTCTTCTTTTTTTTGGCCCTAGAGCGGAAAAAGGAATAATTCTTCACCTTAACGCATGATTAGCAAGTTTGTTTACATTCAACAAAACTAATTTGCTGTTTGTTTAATTAAAGTATGTTTATATCGAGTTTTAAGTGAAAAACAATGAGTGATTTAGGTGATTATGACAAAAATGAGGAGAATAATACGCCTCCCGAAATAATTAATTTGGCACAAAATACAACTAATGAATTAATGTCATCTTTATCAAAAGAGAAATACAAATTACATACAGGAAGTTTATTAATTTTTTTTTCTGTATTTATTATTAAAATCCAACAATTGTAGATAAAGTACGGTACGCAACTCGTGCAAAAACTGCATTTTTCTTTGCTCATGTTTCTTTACTACCCTCGCTGTTGCTCAGGTTCAAACTCCACAGTCACATGCAAAATGCTACTTTCCGCACTAGACGCGTAATGTACTATTAAATAGTTCTAATTAATTATTTAGCTCTAATTATAGGGCATTTTCTGTACAAGGTGTAAGAAAAGGGAGCTCAGTATATAAACTTATTTAGCCACCTATTTAATTACAAGTAGCTGTTTAGGAGTCTGGGGGTGTTTTCATCATCTGTATGTGGCACCCTCTTAAGTATCAACATCCGGGGTAGCAACCTAGTTGCCTGCAATGGGGCAATCAGAAAATCACCGAGGGAGCACCTGACAGTTGACACTTTCAAAAACTCAATACTTCATTATAGGTTTACCTTCCAGGGGGTAGTTTTCAATATTGAGTTAAAGAGGGAGAGAAAAAAAAATTAAAAATTGGGTCATGTCAGATATCAGGGCGCATTAGAAGTATACCGAGGGCGCCGGGTTGCCGACCTCTGATCTCATATTATAAAGTCTAGTAAAACACACCTCATATTTCCTGGAAATTAAACCCAGAAGTTGTTATGGAGTGAGCCTCTTAATCTTCACTTACTTACTTATCTTCTCTACTCTTTAATCCTATCTTATATTTGATTTTGAAGAGAAAAAAAGACATAAAATTGTCAAAATTTGAGATAATCATGGTTGTGTAGCGTTAAGCTAACACCCAATAAAGATAACAACAAAACAAAACCTTTTGTCTGAGGGGCAAGCATCACTGTGAGTTTTGATTTATACAAAGCATCCAAAAATATTATAAGCTTCTGCAAATGGTTAAACATTGAAGAAGTGTTTCAAAATACACATCTTAAAAAAAAAAAAAAAAATACATTGAAGATATTATAAAATGTCTAAAGAATTTCTTAAACTATCTATAAACAAAAATGAACTAACTGTTTTCGTTGCTCTGTGAAGAACAGTCTATCCAATTATATTCGTTAGCTGGCATAATAAACTCAAATTCTTTCATAAGAACAGTAAATTTCCATGTGTAAGGTACAAACTGAAGAAGATCTGCTCTTAGCTTACATGACCAGTCTATTACTAACTCTGAAAAAAAAAAAAAAAAAAAAATTAAACAAGGTGAATAAAAGTCAATGCCAAAAAATGTATCAGTTAATTATCTGTACAATAACAATAAATAAAAATAGTGAATATGTTAAATTCAATTTTTAAGTTTTTGGTAGTATTTATACTACGGAAAGTTTAAATTTTAATTTAAATCAAATTATAATTATTATTAACAACGGGAGACAGACATAGAAAATATTTATATCCAATAGACTAACTACTTTAACCAGCAACTATTACAAATCTAGGTAAAAGTAAGAAGGTCAATCAAAGACACAATCAATTACACAAAGTAGGTAAGTCACAATCAAAGTAGGTAAGTCTATATGTTAAGGAATAAGAAAGTAACAGATACCTTGGAAAAACTCTTTATGTGCGTAGATAAACCACACAGTTGCTTTGCAGCCTGTTAGATTAAGTAACCACTCTTGATGACCGTTCCATTCTAAAGGATAATGGCAAGCAACACTATACTCTAATGTTTCACTTTCAAGTAAACTTCGATACTAAAACCAAAACAAAGTATTAGAAGAAATAAGTAGTAAACAGAAATCAGCACTTAAAAAAATAACTGTAGTCAACTTATGACTCTTAGCGTAATAGAAGTTTGTTTCAAAATTCAATATTCCTTAGAGAATAGAACATGAAATTTAAAATAATTACCTGTAAACTAGTAGTAGCTTCTAAATGCAGTAACTGTCCGGTAATTTTTGTTGTATAACCAGTTGAAGTAACAATCCAAGGAATGGTAACTTCTAAATATGAACCAGGCCCTATATTTACATGAACTGCATTAGTTTCCTGAAATCATAAATTAAATTCAAAATAAGTAGATTAATAGAGAGAGAGAGAGAGAGAGTAGAGAGATTAGTAGAGTTATTCAGTATTAACACATTAATTTTAAAGAAATAGGTATATTTTAAAAACCAATTACCTTATTCTTTGAGAACAGGATGTCTATAGTAGCATCGCTCAATGTACTGAGACGAATGTCAAAGGACTGTACTTGTCTCTTCTCTCCAGGCATCGGAGGTTTATTAATCTGAAAAATAAATAAAATAATAATAACATTAACATTTTAGAACAGGAGTACTACTATAGTAACTTTATAGTACATTTTTAAGAGTAAAAATGGTCCGAATTTCATTGAAATCAATTTCATAATTTCGGCTCTATTGGTGAAAAGACACGAAAAACAAGATTTAGGAGACTTTAAATATTAAATAGTATTTAACAAAATAACATTTTTGCAATGCCATCCATAAAAACTAAAATAAAATAAAAATAATAAATGATACCTTAAATAAACATTAAAATACCTTTAATGGTTGGAACTCCAGAGGGAAGAAAAATTTGAACAAGTGCTCTCTTTGCTTATCAGCCCAAGGACCATAGCTGAAGTCGGTACCTTTGCCACACTGTGGTTTAATAATTCAAAATAAAAGATTATAAAATAAAATGTTATATAAATCTTAAATAAACAGGTCAAGTGTGTGCTAGTCAGCACACAGCGAGGGTACGTAGGCAACACAGTATTGTTCAAGTAGTCCCTATTAATAGTGCTGTAATGACATATTCTACTGTTGAAGTAATCTAATGTTAGTAAAGTACAATAGCTTGAAACTTGAATAATCTGAGTGTAGCTAGAGGTAGAGTAGTCACAAGACATATAATACCCCACATGGTCTCCAAAATAAAGAAAAAAATAAATAAATAACCCTTAAGTTTTTTTACCCTTATTTTTTTTAAAAAAATATTTTTTTTACGTCACTACATGTTTAAAATCTGTGGGTAAGTACTAAACACATATATGCTCAATTTCAAAGTGATCGGACAAAAGGTGTAGCTGTGAAAGTAGGTGACAGACAGACGGAGGGACAGACAGACACATGCAGGAAAATATAAGGTTCCTAGGTGACAGACAGACGGAGGGACAGACAGACACATGCAGGAAAATATAAGGTTCCTGGTTTTGCCCTAAAAAGTAAATCAAGTTTCTCATTACATTAAAATCATCACTACTTAATTTGAATATTTTATGTGTTAAAAACATTATAACATATTTAAAAAATCATAAATCATTTAAAGTTGAACAAGGATATACTATTGATTTCCACTAAGTTTATTCCATCAACATTAATGACAAAATGAAATATAAATAACTGATAAGTTTGGAGGAATATTAAAAGTACTGTCATAAACTTTTTATAGAAAATCAATTCTTTGGACCATATTAAATTTTTGTGCTTCACAATAATTTGTCTCTGTAATATATACTTATACTATGTATATGAGGAAAGTATAAACATAAATTATTAAAAAATAAGAACAAAATTTGCGAAGTTATATTGAGTTTACCTTTATATCTATTCCCCAAATGGGAGGTGTTGATTCCACAATATCTCCGTTAGCAAGTTGAAGCATGCAAGGCTCAGATGGTACAATCCCTAAAAAAAAAGAGTAAATTATCTACTTAACATTGTCTTCAGCTTAGCTTAGAAAAACTTCCACCAACTACATGAAAAGTTATTATAGTGAGATAATACTTGAAAAGCACCAAACAAACAATAGATACAATAATATAAACAGTATTTTTTTTTTTTTTTTTTTTTTTTTTTTAAGGTGTAGGGCTTTACTATAGAACTATTATTTTAATTTATTTTTGGCAACATTTGCCCTTGTACTTTTAGATTGACTATTATCCGCTTTTGAGGAAATGTATGTTGATGAAAAAAGAATTGGACGATGAATTATTTCAAAGAGAAGTTAGTAATATGAAGTACGAAGCGCTCGCCCAGCTATCAATTAGTCAAGGCAACTCGAGGGGTTCGATCCCATGCCATGATACTCTGAATTGCATATATGAATCACGGACGGTGCAGGGCTAGTCCCCTATGGGACATCTTCCCCTTGAATAGATTTTTAATTAAACATTGCAGATTTCAAAAAAGTAAATTACTATAAATTTAAACAGGTTTTTAATTATAATATAATATATGAACTGTACAATAAATGTGCAGTTTATTAGAGGGACTAAAGGTCAGCCAAGAAGTGGGCACTCAGGAAAAACTGTAAACTTAGCTTTGTTTAAAATGCGGGAAGTCCCGAGTATTGCCGAAGTCAGTACAGCTTGGTGCTAATATTAGATATCTTATAAATGACAGCTCTCCATGACAATCAAAATATAGAAATTGTCAAAAAAGTTTATTTAAAACAACAACAACAAAGAACAACATTGAGTTTTTTCCTATAAGAATAATAACTGAATTTCCTATGTAAATTCACAGTGAACGTGTGTTCTATGACGCTTTTTATCCCTACATTGTACTCATATTTACAACACAGTGATCTATTTTATAAAAAAAAATGACTGTACAAGACACAAAAATAACAACACTAGCTCACTCCTCAGTTTGCCATCACTTCTTGGTCGACCTTTAATCTAAACAATTAAATACAAACCAGGTTCATCCATATAGAAATATAAGTCAACGTTGTTTGAAGAGAGAACGACAAAACCCTCTCCCATATATCGTGGAGGATCATCAGACATACCAACATATTTTGGGCTAGGGGCAAGAATGACCTAAACAAAATAAATAAAATTCAATTATTTCATATGTTATTATACCACACATATAAAATTAAATAGCTTGTTCTAAATGCAACACAATTTAATTGATATGATCGTAAGCGAGCTTCCTACATTCAACAAAATATGCATCCTGTCTGTCTGTCTGTCAGTAATGATTACATGTCTTTTCCGACGATAACTTAAGGAAAAGTTGACCGATTTAGTTAAAATTTAGTATGCATATTCATTTTAGTAATGCTCAGGCTGTTTGTTGGACAGCGTTATACGTCTAAGAGTTTGAGCGCAACGCTCGCGTAAACGTGAGCTTTAAATGTAAAAATGGAATTTCAGGATGGGAAAAGATTCTATCATCACCTATTCAATGAGACGAACATTTTTTTTTTTTTTTTTTTGTTATAACCAACAGCAACACCACTATAAAGTGATAAAGATCATTAAAACTATTAAAACGGACCTGAACATTTAAAATAGAGAAAACAAAGTTTTAACCAATATCTTACATTCTAATGTAACAATTTTAATCAAATTTTATATACATCATCTAAAGTACAATTGAAACAGGCCTGTAAAATTTCAACTTGTTACAAGTAGAAGTTTTTGTGTAGTGAAGTGAGACATGTTATAATAGTGAAAATGAAGATGGTCGGAGCATGTAAGTTAAGGAATATGTAGAAAGGTACCCTTCTCCCCTACTACCCGGCTCTGGCTCTTCATTACAATTGTCCTTTATTAACTTATATCGGTAAAAAGCATAATAATATTTATTAAAGTAAAATACCTTAAAATTTTCAGCTTTACACTTCACTATATGCATAAAATGGTCGAGACGAGAGGCTGCAGGTTTTGTAGTGTACATAAAATGAGCTTCTTCAACTTGAATAGAGAGTGTGTTGGGGACTAGTCTGTTGCCAAAAACCAATCGACCCTGAAAACATAAAGCAAGGAATGATAAGAAACAAAATTGCATAACAATAACAACAAAAAAAGACCAGTCATGCACCATGACTTAATAAGCGAATTTTCAAAGAAATCTGTGTATGAGGCTTATGATAATATAGGGAAATTTTGGTTTAGAATTTAGTTGGTAAAAAAAAAAAAAAAAAATGGACACAGGGGTACGGGGTAGAAAAGTCAAAATAGTATTTACCCTTTTAGATGCATGACATTGGAAAGCTCTTTAAGAGTACAGTAATTGTTACTATGTACACTTTTGTCATATTTTCATATAAGAGGGGGGGGGGGAACACGTCTTTATGCTATTTTTGACTCTAAATTGTCAAAATTGTACCCCTAAATGAACTCCAAAAATTCTGGCCAACTAACTCATCCTTTCTTTTGATATTATTGACACTTTAAAATATGTTTGGATTTTTTAAGTGCATCCTAGCGTGAGATATCGTCTGGAGTGATATATACATACATACTTACATAAAAAGAGAGTTAAATTTCATGAATCGATTAAGAATGGCCTAAAACGGATTTCCATGGAGAAAATTTTCAAAAATTTTGAAGCCATTGCAATAGCTTAATTTTCTTCGCTAATAAGAATAAGAATGGTAAAAAAACAATAATAATGTAAATGTCAAAAGAAGACGAAATTCTAATTATCTAGTTTACAAGAATGATGGATGCCACTTCTATACAAAAATTTAAGAATAACTAAAAACAGAATAATTATTTGATTAGAAGACAAAGATGTGTTTTACCTCTAAGAATGAAACTTAAATTAAAACAACAGGTTCAGAGTTGCAGTGGTCCCAAGGCATTGGCCACTTCTGCTTGGCCATTTATGAATCAATGTTGAAATCATGGGTGCAATCCCAAGCCTAGGACTTTGATTTACATAGCTCACTATTTGGCAGAACATTGATGTGTGAAGTGGTTAAACTTCTTACAGAATTAATAAATAAGCCCAGGTAGATGGGTCAAATGCTAGGTTTGATCGAACAAGTGGTTGATCCCCTTAATTCTACTAACAGCTAGAATAAAAATTACAGCACACTAAAATTATAGGTGTTCAGATAAACTAAGTTAGACTCACCGAAGAAAGCTCAATTTTAATAACAGGAATTAGATCTCTCCATGATTTGCCAAGAGAAGATGAACCAGGTTGAGGCCGCTCTCTTGAAGTCAAGCTTTCCTTTTCACTTTCTATTAATTCAAACAAATAAATATTACAAAAAATAGTTCTTTTTGTAGTATTACAAAAAGGAAGGCAAAAAAATTAGACAACCTACTTTGTAATTTACATGGAGGATATTCATGAATATCCAAAGATTCCTCCACATGGGTTAGAGTGGTTCAATAATAAAAACCTAGTATTTTAGAGGAGCAACTTATTGAAGTGGTAGAAATTACAGGCTGGTACAGTTAAAGACCGACTGACTATCTACTGCAGGGATGGGCAACTGCGGCTCTTCGTTGAGTTGTGTGGGGCTTCCATTGAATTTTAATTCATTTTATTTTTTAATATTTCAGAACTTTTTTGATGAATTTAGTTAAACTGACTGAGCAACATAAGCATTTAAGACATAAATAGTTGCTTTGTTATTAGGTCTATGGTTTAATTAGTTAATGAAATGCACAAGTCACAAGTAATTGCTTCAAAAGTAGATTTTGCAAATTGCATTGTTGATCTTTCTTTGGATACGTCAATAAGTCCTAGATAACTATGATGTGGTTCTTTATAATATATAACAAACCGGAGTACAGTTCTCATTGACCTTATGCATGCCCAACCCTGGTTTAGAGTTTAGGGGTAGAAGATAACTTGGTGGGAGCCAGAATTGAAGGCCAAATCCCACCCTCATGGCAATATAATTCCCAACCGTCAAACTAAGCATTAATAAATAGTATATCATAAAGACATCAGAGTAGCTAAAAATCACCAAAACCTAGGTCAATCAAGGTGGCTCAAATTCCAGAGAATTAAGAGATATTTTACACATAATGATGATCATATCAAGTGAAAGAGTAAAATGGCTGAACCAATCTCATCCTATATTAAACCTCCAACCTTTGTCCTGTATTAAACAGGACAAAGCCTGGATCAGCTAAATGAACAAAAATCTTGGTCTATGTCTTTGGGTTTAGAAAAGAAAGTTAGATATTTTGCATACCTTGAAGGAATTTGTCAGGGTTGCTCGGATCTCGAGGTATTAGTGATGGTTCCAGGTCAAATAGTCTTTCAAGTCTGGCGTAGAGCTGGGATCTATGGTAAACATGAAGCTCAAAACCATTTAGCAAAACAGATAATCGAGTATCACTATGAGAAAAATCTGAAACAATAACATAAAAGGATAGTTTCGGCAATAAAACAACAACAAAATTCTAAAATTATTATAATTTATTATTTAAACAATTCAAAAATAGTAATGGTATAAAGGTTATAAAACATTTGATTAATAAGGGGGGGGGGGTAACTTTGTTAATGTTGCTTAGACATCGCAGTGCCAAATTCTGAAAATGATATCTTACCTACATTATGTGTGTTATGAATTGTGACTTTTGACAGCACGGAAAAAAAACAAAAATTGGGATGGGAAGTCAGAAAATTTTAATTTAATTTAATTCAATTTTAATTTAATTAAACTTAATTTTTAATTAATTTTAATTCAGAAATAAACTAGACGAAAGGAATGTCACTGGTAGAGGGGCATGGCACTTACACTTAGGATAACCTCATAGTGGCTTTATTTTTTCCCCTTCCAAAGGTTGGCCAATCTGAGTGTCAGAAGTCACAACTTGTAACGAGCATACTATAGGTAATGATATTTACAAATAATACCCATACTAACAATCCAGAATTGCTGGTTAGTATACACTTTAAGTTTGCAGGATTACCAATCATTCCTGATTGTAATTTATATTTGACAAATTAAACACCAAGTTTTACGAAAAGTTAAAAAACGCTAATTTTGCACTAGTATTAAAATTAAATTAAATAAAAACTAAAAAAGGGTAAGCTGAAATTTGAGATAATTCAACTAATTTGCCTAATATTATTTCAGTTTAGTGAAAAATATGCAGGGTGTTTCATTTTAACTTTTGGACTGTAATATTTCAAGGGGATAACATTTTTAAAAGAAACTGGCTCAAATAAGACACTCTCCTGTACATCTCTAAATTACAAATAGTTGTAGAGATTAGAGATAGGTAAGGTAGTATATTAATCCAACATTACAATCTTTATCTCCAAATCACTTTTAGAATTTAAGTTTTAATGAATTTTTTTTACCCATTTAAAATATGAAATAGATTAGTAAACTACCTTCGGAAACATCTTTGGGTACATATGCTCGCCACCATCTAAATATAGTCCAACCATCCTGTATTCTCAATGTGTAATCATGGGTTATGTACACTATGTCTCGAAACATAACTTTTCCGGAAAGGCAACAAAACGATAATGAGCCTGAAAAAAAGCAATAAAAAATACATTAAACAAAAAAGTATTAATTAAACTAAAATGTTTACAGTCTGTAGTCTTCATTGTGAACTTCATTGTATGAAAAGAAACATAACTTGACTTCAAAATTATTTCCAACAATAAATGCACATGTGTTCTATAACCAGTTGAATGTCGTGAGAACATGAAATCAACAATATTCGCACATGAATTAAAGTATCTTTATAACTTGTACTCAAAAGGTAAACAAAATATTTATGTCATGATGAACCCGCCATACAAAAACTGTGCGTTTTCATAATTTGATGCTTTCAATTGTGAAGTCAAAAACCATTTAATGTCCAGGTATAAAAAATGCACATGTCCATGCACATGTTCTAAACGGTAGGTGGTCCTCCAGGGGACCGTCCTACTAATTGTGGACCACTGAGTGTTGAAGGGTTGAAATTGGCTATATTTAGGTGTGGATGGTAAAACAATTTTTTTTAGGCTCCCCATATTATATTAGGGGGATTTGGGAGTTAAACTTCAGCTTACTTTTTCAATATCATATCATATGATGTCAGTGCCAGTGGGTAAAAAAAGGTTTCATCAGTTCAAAAGTCATTTGGGTTTGACAGACTGTTAGAAGGACAGAATGGAAATGTTATTTGTATTCTTGTAGGATTTACAGATTCCAATAAAAGAATAACTGTAATAATGGTAATTATCAATCAGAGATAACCTGTAGACAAAGCAACTATGATTAATAGTAAAAAATATAAACTTACCAACTGAAAAGTGTCCATCAGTTATATACAGGCTGTTTAAAAGTCTAGTGATAATGTAACCAAGAACTCTGGAGTTGTAATAACTGATGTAGATAAGCCAACCGATAGCAGTAACCAATGAGCAAAGAAGCCAAGCAAAATTTGAATCCATTTTAAGATCATCGAGATTGATGTTGGTCAGATTCCATTGTGACGCTTCCGAGAGCGTCTTCTCCACAACTGGAGGCCCCGTGGGCAGCATTGTGAGATTATTTGATGGACTGATGGTTGTTCACATTATGGAGAAGAAAATCTGAAACCAACAAAAATAACATTCTGGTAAAGATAATAGATCAATTAAAATCTTGTCCTAGTAGGAGGAGCAGTATAGCAATCCAGTTTCTTGTTATAAACAAACCTTTGATAATACAAATTTCTTGATTCTTCAAAGTCTTTGACTTGTCTCTGGATAAATTAAGTTAGAATTATCCTACTTCATAATTCCAACATTCTATAATTAAAAAATATTTTATGGTTTCAAATTATCAAGAGCTGACAGTAATATTTATAATGATAACATTTCAAGTTGTGCAGTATTTGAAACTTACTTTTATTCAGAATATAAATATTATAGGTTCATACCCAAATTATTACGAACCATGCACGGAATAAAACAATCAATAATTTTACCATCCACAATAATTTTATGTTAATGCATACCTTGCTTGAGACAATAAAATGTTTCATTGTCTTAAGTACAAATAATTGGCTAACTTTAGCGACTTTTGCACCCCTTGATGCTGCCAAGTTGATGTAATATTACAAGGAATGCTCTAACTAACTCTGTGGTGCAACAGCTCATGGAGGGCTTAGACCTGCCTAAGATACCTGAATGCTCTAAATAGTAAAATTATCATTGGTAAGATTCAAAAATATCTGTTCTAGGGAAGTTTTATTGTTTAAAAAAAAAAAATAATAATAATAAGAGTTATACATGGGCAACAGGGGGGATCGGTGTATCTGAAATATGGTGATGATTGCTTATCATCACCTTCGGTAAGACATGTTTTAAACTGATAATTATATTAAGTAGATGTGTGAAGTGGCCGATCTTCTGTCTGTATTAAACAGGATGTGTACACATACAGTACAACCTCACAATAACGGACGAATAGGAGCTGAGGGTTGTATGCTATTATGAAAGTCCGCAATATAACAAATAATTATTTCAAACAATAATTCAAAATGGTGTATGTCATTGAAAGAAGTACAGTAGTTAGCTTTTAAAAAAATGTTATTATACATCATAATATAAAATAAAGCCTTTTACATAGGCATAATTAAAAAAAAAAAAAAACTAGGGAAGGACCAAATTCTCTGCTTATCGGGTAAATATATTGAATTAGGTAATTACATGGTTTTGTTCATGAAAACGACCAACCTTTCAGTGGATTGCAAAAACAAATATTTGACAAGAGCATAATACTCAAATAAACAATACAGGTTTATTCCTTAACAAAATTGTTAAAAATGTATCAAAGAACTATCCATCTTATCATTATAAATGAAAAAGAAATATTGAATGATTGAGAACTAAAGAATAAAATAACAATGACACTTTTATTATATGATTATTAGAGATTATATAAAATAGAGTAAGTCACAATAAGAAGGGATAAATGAGTGAACAAGGATTAAGACTCGAAAAAACAAAAACAAACTTATAACGATAAAAAATATAAAGAATCTAAAACACAATATAAAAATCTATTCGTTAAATTATTATGATAATCTCAAGTGTTTAGTAAAAGAAAAATACAAAAACGATAACACTTGTACAAAGTAAACAGTTGGGTAAATCTTTATAGAACAAAAACTATATTATCTTTATCAAATTGTCATTGAAATGGAGAAAGAACGTTAGTCTAGGATTGATAATAATTAAATAATAATACAACGCTATGCGTTTCGCTTAATAAGTAATATTAGAGCGAAGAGAAAAGTTGAAAACAAATTATTTACTTAAAATCATTTTTGTAGTCGAATAAGTTCAAGAACGAAGATTTTACGTACAATCTTACGGGACCTAAATCAAGCGAAACAATTCAAGAAGTTTGATTTAAGATTAAACAGATAAGATGTCAAAAACTAAAGTGTTCCGATACTTAAAACAAATAAAGTATAATGTAATAAATAATTACATAGAGATATGCGGCCTACCTTATATATTAGTAATCAGAATCACCTGATTTCATACACTTCAAACGTATTCGAAATTGTTTAATTCAGAACATTAAATAATTCTAAAATTTAAATAAACAATAGATACAAATAATAAATATTACACATTAGAGACAAAAGACTGTTTTTTTTGAGTAACTACACCCAGCCATAGCTGTCAACCAGCAACTGCAAACTGCAATTTGCAGATAATCAGCAATTTTATTTTTTTAAAAAGCTCGGATACATTTATTCCAAATGCAATTTGCGCATGCACAATTAAAAAAAAATCTTTATATAATTTCTTTGTTTAGATTAATTTACAAAACTGACACATTTTATCTTGTATTAGTTAATTTTAATTTAAAAAATAAATAAAATAAGAATTTGATTTGTTCAAATATTTTATTTAATGTTTGAATTAGTGATTGTGTAATAAAAATGCAAATGACCAAAAATGATAAATGGAACGGGGGCTGGTATCTCTTATCAAACTTAAAATGCCTTCTTTTTTATTTGTTGTTTAAATAGATTTCTGATTTTTTTAACATGTTATAGCTATGTTTAACCGAAATGAAGTTTTCAAATTCGATACACTTTTTGAAGTCGAGGGAATTAGGTTGAGTTGTAGTGCGAATAACAGTAAGAGTGATGTAGTTGCCTGCGTGTTGAGGAGTGGAGATCTCTTTCTTTTCAAATTGAACCCGAGTTCTAATCCTGTCGTCCGATGGATTCCTTGGTTCGACGATATAAAGAAAAAGATCAAAGCGATTTCATTCAATGATGACGGTAATTGGCTTTTAGTTTTATGTTCCGACTGTTCTCTATTTGTCGTACCTTGTTCAATTCTTTTGGAAAACGGTCTCGTTCAATCAGATTCAGATTTGAATTGGTCTACTAGTGATGTCACACAGCTACAATCTCCGGTAAGTGGGTTAGTAGATTTTGTACCTTCTAGTTTAGCTTGGTGGACCAGGGTGCAAGCAGCTGAGCCCGAACAAAGGGAGATAGCTATAGTTGGCTCAACAAAAGGACAAGTGACCCTTTTTGCTTTGAGGTCAAGTCAAATAATTATCAACATCAAAGTTGACGATTCCGTGGACAGTATCTCTATATTCGATCAGAAGCCGAATGCCGGAATAATTCTCACTAATGAATTTGGTGTACAGTGGAGAATGCTAGTAAGCGAAGTACAACCGACCCTAGTTGAGGTTCCGAAAGCGAGTGATGGAAGGGCATCAAGACTTAAAGGCTTGAAGCAATTGTCTGTGGATACAATTGCATCAATTCGACAACGTATTACTGAAGGAAGGTCCAAAACCCTCCCTCCTTTAGGGGATCCCACTCAACAATGTTCCGAAGGTGAGACTGTTTCTTGTGCAGCTCAGTGGCACCTCAGCATCACCTATGATAAGATAAGCGAAAATATCATCACATTTCACAATAGGAAGATGGCCTTAACTTACCCCGCGAATATTGTCGTACTAGACAATTTCGACATCCACTCTAACACTGTTCACAAACTCCCTTTTAGTATGTCTCTTTTGACAGTCACCGATGCCCTCTTTGTTTTTACAAATACATCGAAGAATAAAATATTTATAGTCTCTCATGAATTGTCTTTATGTAAATCTGATCCAAATAAACAGATTTTTACAGAAAGTATTGGTGACTCGGTTTTAGAGGAGTTTGGTTTAAATGGAAATGAAACGGTTTTAAATATATATTGTCTAAGTTGTGCTGAGAATAAATGTGTTATAATAACAAATGAATCTATATACCTCCTGCGCTTGAAGGACGATCCAAAAAAATTAGCATTAGATAATGCTATGTCACTGGACAGTCTTCATCTTGCTGAAAGGTTAAGTAGTGTATTCAGATTAGATTTACAACAAATAATTTCTGAAGCGGCTAATATCCATGTAACTAATGGTAAAAGTTTTGAAGCATCACAATTGTACAGTTTATCCAAGAATGGTACAACTAGAAATACAATAATGTTTGCTGTTTTGGGGAAAATACCAGAAATTATTAATTCTCTTTCAAACGGCCCAAATTCTAATAAGGTTCATTTGGCCAATTTAAAAGTTTTAGCTTACGTTCACCAGTACCTGACTAGTTATTCTAAAGAGTTTCATTCTAATTTTAGCAATATGATTAATAAAGGAGGTTATGATGAAGCTTTGGCTGTGAGTGTATTGGCTCAGGCAGGTCTATGTGAAGATCTTCTTTCCATGACCAGACAGAGGGGCTTGCAACCTGTGACTGTCGTTGCCTTGGCCAATATTTTACAACACAATTACCCCCTCAATGTACTTACTTGTTCAGGCTTTTGGGCTTTGATGTCAGATTATTCTATTTGTGAAGCGCTCTTAGCTAAACCTAAGATAGCTAAAATCCATCTTACATTTATTCAGGAAAACTTGGATTCTTTAGATAGGGACACATTATTAGGTTTGGAGGAATTGTACTGTCCTTGGAGAATATCAATGCATCCTTGGATTTCGAAGAGTTGTCAAGGTGATGTCCCACTTTCACTGTGGGTCCAGACATATCTTCTCATATGTATTCATTTGTCCGCTTTAGAGAAAGGTGTATATTTAGATACAATTGAAAGAAAGTGGTCTTTCCTTAATTATCCGCCTTCTAAAATTGTCCCAATTATCAAGAGATCTATAGGCTCTGGCTTCAATCATTGCTGTGTGATACTTAATGGTAGCGTGTCAACGTGGGGAGTTGCTTCTGCAGGTGCCTTAGGAACAGGCCCAACTGTTGCTCGTAGCCTGGCCCCTACTATTATCGAAACTTTCCCTAACATAGGAATCAAAGTGCTCTCTGTTTCTTGTGGAAAAAATCATTCATTAGCTCTCACTGATAATGGTGTTTATGTGTGGGGCAGCAATAAATATGGCCAGCTTGGTTTTGATTCAATTCAGATGTCTTGGTATCCAACTTTACTTGAATTTTTTGAAGATATCAACTTAGTTCAGCTTGTTGCGGGACAGTACCACAGCCTAGCATTGGACACTGATGGAAAAGTCTATTCCTGGGGTTGGGCTGTTCATGGTCAGTTAGGCCATGGATCAGTGGAAATCAGTAGAGTGCCTAAAGTCATTGAATTGCTCTCAGATAGAGGCATTGTGATGATAGCTGCTGGTCAAGCTCATTCACTCTTCCTTGATGCTTCAGGTCAAGTGTGGGCCTGTGGGTCTAGTTCTTTTGGTCAACTGGGAACCGGTTCTAATGTGAAGTCTTCTGTGCCTATTCAAGTTTTTGGATTGCCTGAACCGATCAAAGACATTGCCACTGGATACTTTCATAGTGTAGCTGTTGCTGAGGGTGGTCGAGTTTACCAATGGGGTTGCAGTCCAGTTGTTTTAAGAGCCACAGCTCATGCTGCCAAACGAAAAACTAGAGGTCAGGAAAACGGTAAACCCAATTTGGACGATAATATGTCCTACCTGACTCCAACACTTGTTGATACATCACATGTTATTGAAACAGTGATGAAAGTGAGTTGTGGAATAGAACACAGTGCTCTAGTTACTGAGAACGGAACTGTATATACCTGGGGTCGCAACATGGATGGTCAGTTGGGACAGCCACCTACTCAAAAGAAAGCCCAAACAGTGCCTTATCCTTTACCTGTAGAAATAGCAGCTAATATTAGGGAAATAGGGTGTGGAGAAGATTACACAGTAGCTCTAGACTCTACTGGGAAGGTATGGGCTTGGGGTGCTGACCACCACTCTCCAACCTCTAGAACTGCTTTGGCAGCATTAGAAGGTGAAGTTGTAGTTTTCAAAATGAAAAGCAGAGTTATTAAACTTCCTCATGGTACTACCACATCTAGTCCACTACCCACCATCATACCTGTTCCAACACAATTCAATGAATTAGCTAAAAAACCATCTCATTTGCAAGATAGTTTACCTACATGGAGACACCGAATGCACTTTACAATTGAAACTCTTGATTACTTGTATCAGTTTGGACCACTTCTTGAACGATGTGTATCACTGTATGAGTGCAATGCCGCAGCCAAGTTAACCCTCACTCATTCAGATCATTTGACTTCTATGGAATTGCTAATTAAAGCTGCAACAATGGACCAGATGGGTGTTATATTGGATTATTTTGCTGAGTTCAACCTCGACAATAAGAAGCCTCTGTTTCCATTTGTGGAAAGGATTTTGACAGTGTGGGCTAGCCGTGCTCTACCTGTCGAACCTTTAGAACAGTTTTTCAACAAATATTTCTCTGAATTGTCAACTTCTATTGGAACAGCTCTATTCAAAGTGGGTTCTGAATTCTCCCAACTAGTCAACAGTTTCTCTACTGAGTTCAACCTTAAAGTACTTCAATTAATGCTTAATAGAGGCGAATCGAACTTGGAATGTGTCCTTCCAGGTGTAGATTCTATAAACGATACTATAATGTCTATAAAGAATTACGACAACTATATTGATATTAATGAGAGTTCAGCATACGATAGCATTTCAAATTGTGGATCTCCGAAATACCCTGAACCTCACTGCTCCTCATCGTACAACAATAGAAAACCTGCACTCTATTTAAAGTAACTTCAAAACTTCATCAGGTTAGTTTATAGTTCTGTATTTATATCGATATTTAGAAGTTAACAGATCTCTGGATAACTTAGTGTTCTTTTGAGGTTTTTTTTTTTTCATAGAATAATTAGTTGTAAGATCGAACTCGTAAACAAACAAAAAATTATCATAATTTACTAGACCACTTTAGCTATATTAGGACATGTGCATTATATAAGTATACATATTATATATTTTAAAAAATGGGAGACATTTTATACTCATGATGGGTGCTTCCAAAATTGTATCTTTCTTTCCTTGATTTTTCTTCACAAGTCATGAAGACTTCAAAAGGCATTTGTCTCAAGTAGATAAAATAAAATTAAATTAAAAAAATTGTTTGCTAATTATTATTTTGTGAAATAACTCATACAAAAAAAGAAAAAGAATCCATTTCATAAGACTTCTAAAATAAGACTGGTAAATATTGATCCCTTTTATCTGTGACAAACCTTTCACTGATCGATTGTTCAAAAAAAAGAAAAAAAATTGATTAGGATTTGACTTGTTTTCCCTTACCCACTTGACACCTTCTTTTATAATTATATAGGTGTAAAATAAATAAGTAGAAACCATTTGAGATTAATTTCCTGTTTTTCTCTATAGTTATATTATAAAAGAAATAATTAGTTATTCTAAGTTTTGGTTTAGAATCATAAACTTTGTTAAAACAATGTAAAATATAAGATACAAAAAAATAATATTTAAAGAAATGATATTAGCGTATGAATTTAGTAAAAAAAATTAATTATATTACAGTTTGAACTAATGTTATCGGTTTAAATTTGATTTTAATACCTACTAAACAAAAATTGAGCTGAAGGATAGTGGTTAATGATGACAAGACTTAAAATTTAACAGCAATTTCTATTTATTTACTTATTTAAATCAGCTGTTTTTTTTTTTTGTTTATTTCTTTAAAAAACACTCGTTCATGGGAATTTATTCTTAAGTCAATTTGCTAAGCGTACATTTTTCTGTCCATGACTACGTTCTAGTTTCTAGCCTTTACCTAAGGACTTTCTGCACAGTATGTGAAACATTATATGCAATAAACCATGACAGGTTGGGGTTGTGTTTCCATACTCTTATAATAATGTGTTGTCTTTAAAATATTGTAAAAAATATGTTAGCCTTTGGAGCGTGGATCTACAAATGTGGGTAGATTTTGTAATCTCCAATGAGGATGTTCAAACTTAGTCCACTATTTACAAGGGAAGTTTTAATGGAAATCTACTTAAAAATAAATGGAAATTCTGGTTGGGCTAGTACTGTAGAGATGTGGTTTGGTAGAATCCAGATAATCTCAGACTCAGTTGTAATTGGTTTAAGGTGGCACAAAAAACAATGTTTGAAACGTTTTGTAGGTCTGTTTACCGAAACAGAAAATGAGCATATATTTGAAAGCAGCGAGTGTGGCTCCGAGAGTCAGTAACTAGTTACAATCTACAATCATCAGATATTTACTTTAAATAGATCTGAATTGTCTCATTCACATGAGGGACTTTTAGTGACTCTCATCACCAAACTCATCCCATTAACTTCATTTTTAAAATTGCACGAGGACCATTCTGTCAGATAGAGGGTGAGTGAGCTATCAATGGTAATCTGCTTTTACAAGCTTGAATAAGTGGCTCTAATTACCATATCATGTCATATTCTATGTAAAATTTACCGAGACATCAGTTTTTTTTTATTTTTGCCCATCTGGATCGGGTTGTTCAACCACATTTAAATAATTTTTTTTGTGAAATGTGGGTAATGCACTATTCATTGAGTTCACTCTCATACAAATGCATACATTTTTATTTAATTTGGAACATTGACAATTTATGTCAATGTTCCAAAAATTTATGTCAATGTTCCATGAGAACTTCCTCCCACAAATGTAACTATATATCAACAACATTTATTTCAACTTGACTTACTGGACTTATTTCTTTTAATCTCTTGGGGGACCAAGGGTTGCAACAAAGTATTTTTATCTGATTTGATTTTGGGCTATGCTTTTCAATTCTACCTAGGCCTTGCCTTCTTTTATTTTCTTATCCACCCTCCTCCTTCAGGTTGTTCTAAGTCTGTCAGGTTTCCTTTTGCCTGCAGGTTCCATTGCCAAGGCCTGTCAACTGATGTTATTTTCAGTTCTTTAGAGAATGTGTCCGATCCTGCCATAGTTCTTTGATTTTACCGTATCCCCTTTTGGATTTTTGCCACACTTCTTTGTTGGTAATCTTCTTTGGGCAGTGAACATTGAGAATTCTTCTCCGGTAGTTGTTGGTAAACACTTGATACTGGCTTGTGGCAGTTCTTGTTGCTTTCCATGTTTGGAAATTGTATAGAGCTCTGATTTCACATTGCTTTTAACAATCTTTAGCTTATTACTTCTTCTGAGAGGCTGAGACCTCCATATTGGCCTAAGTATTATTAATTATCTGCTGTAAGTTTATATAAAAAAGCACTCACTTTCTAATCATTTTTAACTGAACCTCTAAAGGAAATCTATTCACCTATTTTGGCAATTTTAACCTCCAATTAAAGGGTGAGATAAAACCTAATGATTCTGTAAATAATAGATCTACCTACATCTACTTCTCAAACTTCTTGGGGAAGCAGTATTATAAATAAACTAAATTTTTTAAATATAAATTACCTATTTTGGGATCAATTTAAACCGATAAATTTAAAACATTTAATTTTAACTTTGTATCAATTATAAGAATATATATTATATTAAAAAATTATTAATCTAGTTAAATTTTTTTGAAAAGTGTGGTTTTTATTAAAGGGCTACTGCTACTTGTATCGTGTGATAAAAATAAAAATTAAATAATTCTCTTCTTAAAATTCTCTGTGAATCTTTCGTGGAGTAAAGACAATTAAGAAATTAAAAGAATATTTATACTAATTAAAATATTAAGATTGAAAAAGTCATAACTTTTTTATGATCAATTTTAAGAAAAGGTACATTTTAATTTTCATCTCGTATCCTATAATTATTAACCATTATTGTTATAGGATTGTCCTCTCCTCTTTATAAATATATCTTTTGAATACAGTTTTGTTGACATATTTGAGCCAAAATTAAGTTCAAAATAAGCAGTTTAATATTAATTAGAATAATTATTGTTTTGTTAGTTAATAGAAGGTCTCCATATTATTTTATTTTGAATTAGTTACTTCTTTGTATAATAAATAAAAAAATTAAATGTATTTTATATATATATATATATATATATATATATATATATATATATATATAAAATTACCAATTGAATATTAACCGAGTATATCTCTCTTATATACTGGTCCATTCAAAGCATTGCTCATTGGAATGTGTAATATTTTATATTATTTCTATTATGTATTTGTATGATTTCATCAGGCCTTTCACCTAACTGTTCAAGTCCACGCAGGAGATGTATTGAAAAGAATAGGTGTGTCAGGTGATTGCTGTATTTGCTATCTTGTTATAATTAGGTGAGCATCATAATAATCAATTAAAATTATAAGGTGTTCTAATTCTAATTTGTTTTTAGAAAAACTTGCTAAATGAAAGGAAACTTCAAAGCTATTGCTTGGATGTTAAATTTCTAGCTAAAATTAAATTTCTTTCTGGATTATCATGATTGTATACTATACTAACTATACTATACTAAACTATAAGAACATACGTACTTGCTATTTTTTCTTTTACATCCTGATCAACACTACTGTTCAAACAGCATTTTAAGTTGTGAAATTTAGTGCTGATTATCATTGATTCTGGCTTTTTTTTATTTTTTGATTCATCAGCCAACTTACAACAAAGGGTCTAGTGGAGTAAGTAAGACTAAATTTTGTGGCCATGTCTGCAATCTATTCATTGTAAAGCAAATGAGAGGACAATGAGTGGAGTTCAAAAGTTTTATTTTCATGGTTAGAAAATTAAAAAATTGTAGCCAAAAATACAATTTGGTGAGTAATTGAAGATGTTGGAGTAAAATAATAGTAATTATCAAATACATTAAGGATAAATATATCTTTTAAAGTGTAGTGATGTTTTGAGGACCATTTTATTTAATTTTTTTATAAGTTTATGTATTTTATAATTAATATATTTCTTGTATATTCAATGTTCATAAAATTACCGAATTCCTTTTATATTTATTTCCTTATCAAAATGTCCTTGATCTTTTTTTTTTATTCCATCCATTTTATATATTTCCTTATAAAAATGTTGACATTTTTTAAAATCCAAAACCTATTATTCCTGGTTTCCTTTTTATAATATGTTCTAATTTCTTATAATAATTTACTTCTTTTACACCAGATGAAAAATGTTCCTGAAACCTTTTTAATTATCATTATTATCAAATGTTCCATCTAATATCTATTGCTAATAGCAATTCTAACTAAATTAATGTGTAAGATTTTATGACCGTTTAGGGTTATTTTTCATTGTTTCAGTTAGAAAAATTATTAAATACATAATTATTTGACATTATTACATAATTATATTGATTTTATACTTAAAGAAGGTGGGATTTTCTCCCTAAAAAGATTTAAAACGCAGAAATAATATTTGTTATTGTCTCCTGAGCAGAAAACGTTTTCTCTAAAATATTTAACTAAATATGCGCTGGCTGCGTATGAGAGATTTTGAGCTGATTTTTTTTTTTTTTTTAATTTAATGTATGGAGGCCTTTTAAAATTGAGTTACCAAGATTCCTCCTAATAAAATTTAAAATATTTGGATTTAGCCCTTATTTTAATAGAAGAACTATTTTATTTTCATTAAAAACTAATTTAATAGTTGAGATCAATTATGCTGGATATAATTAGATTATGTGTAATTTCTTAAATAAGAGATTTTTCTCAAATCTGATGTAATTGTAAATAATTTTACCAAAATAACTTGAGCTCCTTAGAAAATGCGTGTTGGGATTTAAACTAATCTTAGATGCGGTCTCCTCTGTTACATCAAAATCCCAATTGGTGATGGATCATTTTGTGTAAGAAATGTGGACTATAGTGGAGATAATCAACTTAAAGTAATACTTTTATTTTTAAAAATGGTTTTTGGCCTCTTTATAAGACCATTATTAGTACCAAATTTAAAATAAAATGCTAACAAAATTAAGTAATGTTAAGACTTCATTCAGAAGGATTATGGTATAATTCTAAAAATTATACCATATTTCTTTCATGTCTGACAGTAAGGAGTATTATTGCCTTTCAAATGTAAAGAAAATTACTTAAAGAGGTATTTTTTTAATTTACTTTACCTTTTTAATTAAAACAAAATAATCTATCCAGAAAATAAAATAAATTTATAATTTTAGGAGGAATCTTTTTTCTAAATATCATTTATGTTATTTTATATTATGTTTAAACTACTTATATACAATATGTAAATATTTCTAAATTTATAAAAAAAAGTATTCTTTCAAAAATGTTTGATGTTATTTATTATTTTTTATTGAGTGCCTTCTTTAAAAGAGGATTTAAATATTTTAATTTTTACTGTTAAATGGAATGTTAATTTTTTTTTTTTTTAAGCCATTAATTCTGTATTATAAATATGTAAAATGGCTGTTTTGAAAGTACCCCATGGATTAGTATTATTAAAAAATAAAAAAGGGAAGAAGTTTAAATCTAAGCTTTAGATTGATGTAGTGTCAAGTTACTTTTACTGTCATACTGTCTGTTTGAAACTGCAGTTAGTGTGTAATTCATTATGTTGTAATTATTTAAAATGCAGATAATGAATTTCATTCAAATGTTCTTATATTCCCCAATTTCAGCTATAAATGAAGTTTCTAACCATTACTTCCCTAAAGAATTCTAGTCCATGGCTTGTTAGTTTATAAATTAAAACTTTAATGGAAGAAAGTTGTTTATTTTATATTTGTTTATTAAAAAATTATGATTTTAATTTGAAGCATGAATCTCTCAAGAAATTTTCATTTTTGTACAGCAAAATTTTTTATTTATTTATTTTATTTTTTCGAATGAAATATTATTATGCTAGTTTAGCTGTAATATGAATCATTTAGTAACAATAAAAAATTAGCAAGAATTGAAAATAATCAAGATCTCTTAATTATAAAATAGAAAATTCAATTATTAGCTATTAAAATGTAAGAAAAAAAAAATAAATTAAACAAATCCCAACAAAACACTTGTGTAAAAAAATAAGCCAAGTCACGCATACAACGTTGTGAGATCATTGGTTTAGCCAAGTCTCCCCCTGTCCAAGTAAGTTCTACTAGGTCTAATACATCCAGTACAAGTAAGTGATACAGAGAATAGAGGGGGGACAGACAAACAATACCCCTTACTTGTACTGGTTGTATTATACCTAGTATAACTTACTTGAGCAGGAGAAGACTTGCCTAAACAAATGATCTCACAACATTTTACGTGAGACTTGGCTAATTTATTTACTCAAGTGTTTTTGTTAGGATTTCACTTCCGTTTGTAGGTAATTTTCGTTTCTTAGCCTCTGGTAATTTTTGAACACTTAATATGTACATATTATATAAGAAGAGATAGAAAATATAAGGAAAGGACATACTAGGAAATTAATAGTAACAGGAAATAATTATGATTGTTTAGAGGAAGAGGTTTGAAACGATAAGACAAAGTGGCAAAGTATGTAACGCGTGGGATGCTCTAATTAAACTAAACAATTATCTGGTGTTCGAGTGCGGAGCGGGAAGTGTATGTTTACAATTTCCGAGCTCAATACTCAATAAATCAATCACTCTTGTTCCAATATAAAATTCTTTTAATGAGAGTAAAATAATTCTTAAGTTTAAAAAATCTCTACTAGAAAGCTTTAGTAGCGCAAGTTATAATTTTTTATTAATTTTGAATAGCAAAGTTTTCTATTTTCCTTGAGAGGGGCAAAGAAACAGGTTTAAGATTTTGTAATTTTTCCTTTATCTGTACATTAAACTCTACCTATGTACCAAATTTCATGTTTCTAGGATTGCTAGAAGTGCGTTCAAATTATGATGAGTTAATAATGAATATTAACAGTGACATAATAACAAAACTTTAGGCTCATATATCTTATGATTTAATGGGTAATGGTGTGAAATGCTTATTTTTCTGGTTCAGTTTGTAATGAACTCTAACTTAAAAATAATTTTTACATATCTAAGTATCTTTAATAAGATAATAGAGGGGGGTCCAAAATGCCTTGAGATGGCTCCAGTAAAGTATAGTACGATTGTGCTTGACTTGGCCGGGGCACTGGCTCTAACTTTTAGTTAGAAGTATTTAAACATTTTCAATTTTAGAAATGAATAATTATCTTAAATTTGAGGATAAGTGTGACAAACTTTAGTATGTGATAGTAATACTTTAACAATAACTAGAAGTATTCTCAAGCAATATAATTTTACTATTTATGTCATTGCGTTTAGTTTCTACAAAAGTAACTTAATATCTTTTCTTTCTGAGATAGTATAACTTATTGTTAGGGGGAGGTAAAAGTAAGATAAATGTTTTAAGAAAACATCTCCCTGGCAAAAAACGAATTTATTATTTTCTCCCTAAAGGCATTTCTATGATGATCAACCACAGAAACTCCTAGTACAATATTTGTATCAGCTAAGTGGGAGGAGGGGGGAGAGAGAGACTTTAAAAATTTTACCTTTGTTAAAGTAAATGTAAATTTTCATCAGTCATAGAAAGAGATACAGCTGCTTCAAAGATAAGTGGTCCAAGAGAACCAGATCCTAGTTCCAAACACATCTCTGGCTTATTGGTATTTCTGAAACAAATAATTTATAAAATATTCATTTTAATAAGAAAAAGTAGAAACTAAAAATTCAAAACGATGTAATTGTTATTAAAGTTAATACAAGTGTTAGATTACACTGGTTGACCATTTTAAATACTTATCATTAGTGTGGTTAATCTTTCGCACAAAATTTTCTATATTTTAACAATTGCAATTCTGGAGCAGGAGATCTGGCAAAGGGACGGTGATCACTGATCACCCACCAACACGATATAAAAGTGAAGTGGCATTTATCAGGTTGTAAATGCCAATTATGGTTTATGCAGCAGATGGAGCAAAATACCAACCCTGTATTATTCTATTACAAATTTTCTATATTTGCCTAAAGGCCCCCATACACGATCAAACATTTTGCTCAAACCTGATGTCGGGGAAATTTAGGCCATACACGTCAACCATTATGTTTGCGTAAACATTTTGACCGTGTATGGGGGCCTTAAGCCTTACATGGGCTATTGCACTTTTGAATCTTTTCATTCATTGGTAACTTTTGAACTATCCTTGATTTTCTGAAAGTACAGGTTTTTTCATATTACAACCTCAGTAAAGATGAGAATCGTATCAATTTAAATGACATTTTTATTTATGTTTAAAGTAAACTATCACTTACTAAAGTTTCAGCACATTTATCTTTAGTTAACCGATAAAAATTAATATATATACATATATATATATATATATATATATATATATATATATATATATATATATATATATATATATATATATATATATATATATATATATATATATTAAATCTAATGTATACTTAATTACATTTTTCTAACATTTGTTGACGCTAGAATCATCTTGTTTGCTTAATCCCATTTGTTTTTGAGGTTGATCCTTTCTTTTATTTTATATTTCTTTAATATCATTATTATTAGTTATAATTATCAATAATCTTTAATTAATTAGATATATGCTTCAAAACCTACGAACATATCGTAGTTACTAATTTTTATTTGTAAATAAATAATTCTTGATATATTTCACCCTTCAATTTATATAATTTTTTTTGTCATGAAGTGGCCATATTTTTTAACAATGTTCTACAAGTTCCTCACTGTGATCCTTTTTTAATCTTTTTTAAAATTATTAAACTAAAAATAATCCTTTAACAACTACAAATAATGCTGAATAGAATTTGGTCAATTGTTAAAATTAAAATAAATGTTGAACAATATGTTTTAAGTTTACAAAACAAGAGAGATTTTAAGAGAAGTTTTTAAGGAAAGAAAATGTTGATATTAACACTCTCTCTTTTATAACTTGTAATGGTGATCAAGTTCTTAATAGCAGTTAAGTTGATGGCACAGCTCACATTTCTAATCTTTAAGAATTTAGTTGTACAAATATAACTTTCTGTTTAAGCAGTTTTAGTTATGTATTATTATTTATCTACATTATTGTTTGTGTTATTGTATTATTTATAGATTCAGGTGTGTAAGTGTGATATTTTAATAATTAAAAAAAGAATCATGTGGAATTTACAAATTTATTTAGTAGTTAACGTTTTAATGCAATATATCTCAATGTCATGCCTCTCTGTTAATACATGACATTAAATTATTATAATATCAATTTCTATGGTCATTTTTACAGATCTCACATAAGGCATGTTAAGTTATATAATACTTCTAATAAAGGTGTAAAAAGATCCTCAAAAATCTATCCTTCAAGTACTTAAAAAATTTGAAATGGTGGTAGCTAAATGTTCTGATTATATTTCATCAATAATTCACTAATGATGATTTTGAAATTTTTCTTTGTCAAATTAGTCTTATAAATTCATATTATGTACTAAACAATTCTTGTTCTTTTGGTTGGGGCCTCTTCCAAAAAAGGGTTTAGGGCTAGAATTTTGCTTTAGAATTAATATTTTGGTAAAGAATTAATCTTTAGCGGTGCTCATTGTTTTCTTGTTATGGGCATTTTTGATCTGGATGTGTTATAACAAGCAGTTATATGGCATCAAGCCCTGAACCCTCCCTACAAGGGACCACCACTGGAAGAGCAAGAATTTCATGGTAACCTTTGTTTTCCGTATCTTATTTTATTTTATTTGTTTTTTTACTAATTAATACTAGGTTCCTACTTATCCAACCTTATAATTTCCCTTTTTTACTGAACTGGAATGAGTTGAGCGTCCTAAATGCTAATTTGATAACCATTGAGCTAGATAGAGAACATAAAATAAAGCAAACATTTGTCTAAACTCAGCCAATATTAAGATCTCTCTTTGTAATGAGGTGCAGAATTTTCTTTCTGTTGTTAGTGCATATTAGCGTTTCTTCGGCCCAACAAGTATTAATTCATATTTGAAACAGTTTTTTAACCCTTGGATTGAACCCGAAGGCTCGGATTCTTAACCCTAAGACATAGACCCCATTGTAGTTATACTAGGTGAGTCCATTGAGTAAATCGGCCTTTGTCCTGTAAAACAGGAAAGGAGAGAATCAGCCCCTCAACGCACCTACTTGATATGATAGTGTGGAACCTGTCTTACCTCCCTGGGATTTCAACCATTGTCAGGTATATTGATGATAACCTTGTTTTCAGACTACAGTTTAGAGAGTGCCAACCACATAATTTTATGTTTCAAACAATAAACCTTAAACATATGTATTATTTTTGATCATCAATAAAAATATTCACACCTGCATAATTCTGAATCTTCCTTAAAGTTTCTTTCTTCTAAAAAAGAAAGATTTTCATTTATTTTAATTAATCATATGAATAATCTGACTATAAAATCACTAATTTAATTTTAAACTTATAAGCCGCAAAATGCATTTAATAATTTGGTGCTTCTATTATAATACATTTTTTTAATCAATTAATGTAACCTATTTTTTAAAAATAAAAACTAAATGATAATTTCTACACTCAAATTTTACTGAACTATGTTTGTAAATTATATTTTTTTTTGCGATATTGTATTAATTTTAAAAATAAAAGAAAGCTTATTTTTGTTGAATAATATTTTAAATATAATAATATTTAGTTAATTTGTTTAAAAATAATTTTATTTGTAAATTTAATAAGATATACTCTTTTTTTAGTATTATTATAGATTGATTTTTTATTAGCTTCGTTATTTTACGGTTTTGTTTAGATTTATTCTTGAGAAAGGAATGTTATTTTTTTGAAAAAAAAATTGAAACTATTGTCACAATTTTCCTGGTTCTTCTTAAATGTACTTAAATTATTTCCTTGTCTTTAGATCCAATGTTCTTACAGGTTAACTGAGAAATGCTCGGGAGTTGTTTAATGTACAGATATTTAATTTTTTTTAAACCTTTTCAACTAAACATGGCTCATAAGCGGTGATATGTACTATTTTTTATTTAAAAATTAATTAACTTGTGTGTATTTAGTCCAATGTTTACCAAAAGCAATATCAATTTTTATTTTGTGTTGTAATAGCAAGAATAAAAATAATCATGCAGTTAGATTGCAAATTACATTGTATGTAACTTTATGTTATTTTGTACAAGATCAAAGAAACATGTATATTATCAATATTATTTACAATATCATTGCAGATGTTATAAAATGTAAAGTGTACAATTGGACCTATAAATTATAGTCTCTATCTATGAATTTCAACCACTTTTCATATTTAATTTTGTAAAGTGACCATTATTCTGATTATATTTAGTGGAATTACCCTTTTTAAACTCCATGTATGTAGTAGTTACATTTGGTGAAATTATCATTATTCATATCCCATGTTGTGAGTCTACCACTATTCACATCCTATTTTGTAAACAATTATCTTTTACTGGTTCATTTTGTGAGTTAACAACTATTTATATTCCATTATATGCAATTACTACTTTTCTTATTTCATTTTGTAGAATTGCCTCTTGTAATGATCTGATCGATCCCTTTTGTGAAATGGTCAAGACTTACAGTCTGCACACAACTAGAATTAGTGCGTTGACAGCACGGAGAATTGAGTGACACACAGATTGGCCAACCTTTCTGGGGGAAAAAATAAAGCCACTAGGTCTGTGGGTAGGGGTGGGGCAGCGTTTATCCAGAGCTTTCATTGGCTCCTCACCCCATTTGCTAGTTTTTCCCGCGCTGTCAACGCACTAATTCTAGTTGTGTGCAGACTGTAGATACCATGAGTGAAATGACTACTTTTAGCATTTTTGATTAACTACATGTATCAAATGGCTTTTGAGCAATCTAACTTCATATTAATGATTTCTTCAGTATTTATTAATATATTTTATTTTTTATTTATTTATTTTTTTTTTTTAAAATATTTTAATCTCTATATTAAACAAAATTACTTTTTGTGCTTAAAATGCACAGATTTGAATGTATTTTTGAAAAAAAAATATTTCCAGAAATCCTGTAAGAACATACAAAATTGTAACCACCTTTAATTTTAAAACTTCTAATTAATATTTTTAATTTTAAAAAAAGAATTTAATTGAGTGAAAAACAAATATCTTATGTACCTCTAAGTATATTCTCTGTACATCATGTGAACAAAAAATATATAAAAAAATACTTTAAAAGATTCAAAACTTGTCTAGTCAAACATTCGATTGTTCCCTTTGAATTATTTAGTGTGTTACTTTGCTCAAATGGGAAGCAATTGTAAATTTAAAAACTAAAAATTTAAAAAAACAAAATAAATAAAAATATTTATATTAAAAATCCAGCATGTTAGTTTTGTATTGTGTGTTTATTTTTATTTGAAATATACATACCTATTTTAAACATTCATAGAGAGTTAGTTTTGGTTATTTATTTAACTTTTAATATATCTAACCTTTGTCTTAAGGGCCCCATAATCATTGAGAAAGTTTGTACTGCATGTCTTAACTAGTATGGGCTGGTCTTCAAACCATGTTTCAGATTTGTCAAACTTGCTCATGGAATCAAAACGCAAAAGATGGACCTGTTGGACTGTGTATGGGTTTGTTGTAGGACTTGCTTGTACAACATGTCTGTCTTTAAACTGTGTTTCAGGTTTAACAAACTTGTTTATGAAATCAAAACGCAGTAGATAAACCTGTTGGACAGTGTATGGGTGTGTTGTAGGACTTGGTTGTACAACGTGTATGGGTTAGACTTCAAACTGTGTTTCAGGTTTAACAAACTTGTTTATGAAGTCAAAACGCAGTAGATAAACCTGTTGGACTTTATATGGGTTTGTTGTAGGACTTGGTTGTAAAACGTGTCTGATCTGGTCTTCAAACTGTTCAATCAATTGGTCTTCCAGCCAGAGGAAGCGAGATATTAGCAAAAATACGTAAAAAGTCGTGCAAAAACAAACACTACGCAAGTTGTAGTAAGCTAGGTTTTTGCTAAACAGGTTGTTGTACGTAAAAAATGAATGAGATATTTTTCTGAGAAATTTAATAATCTTGCTTTTTGATAATCACCTTAATTTGTCTCCAAGCCAGAGGAAGCGAGATAATCGTAAAAATACTTAAAAAGTGGTGAGGCGACGGATACTAAATATTCATAGATATTCTTCGCCCTATAGTCCGTAAACCGCCCTTTGTACTTAAAAAATATAAAAACTTTTTTTGGGAGGAATTTTGTAATCTTTAATTTTGATAACCCCCTTGATTGGTGATGGAGCCAAGATATGAATGCTAAGATAGGAAGCAAGATATTCACAATAAACCGAATTTGTTGACCTTTGCCCTTAAATATCTCTGTTAACGCGACGAGAGAGAGGGTAGGTTGTAGTTCCGGCACCTCAATTTCTAGAAATCGAGCACTGATCATAAATAAAAAATTGAGATTCCGAATTTTTGGAAGAAGCCATATTTATGACAAAAATAACTAGACTATCTAAATAGCTGGACTAACACACATTTTACTTTTCTAGCTTTCAATCCAGCGAATTGACTCCCTTCCCTTTCTACCCGGTACCAGTGTTGACTCACTTCGAATACGCATGTCACCAGCGACGGCGTAACAGACACATACCGCCAAGTTAGCTCCGCCAACTCAAAAAACATCTGTCCCTCTCTGAAGCTTCCTCATCGCCGTTATAGAATTTCATTAACACTTATTCACATATTCCGTACACATGCATTTTGGGTCGTTTTTATAAGCATTTGAATGCATTTTGGTTGGTAACTTTAATAAAAGAAAAAAAAAGCGGTGCGACCACACCGGTCGCACCGCCCTATGGACAGCTTTGGATGTAAACCACCTGAAGAGCAATCCGAGAGGTCAGATTATCATAAACTATATTATTCAATAAATGTCACTTCACAACTAGGAACAAGGGTTCCGAAATTCTCTGTGCTGCTGGGGATTAAACTACAAATCTTTTGGATTATTCTAAAAAGCTCTAGCCATTGAGCTAACACAAATAAATTGCTCAAATCATATCCTCATAAGAAAATCTTTGACAAAACTTTCTCATGTACATGTACACAATAATATTAAATTTAAATCTCAGTGTCAGACAATTATTAATTATTAAACACCCACACATACATTTATCAACCAATAGGTACACTTTTTAAGTGTGCAGCAGGTGTTTATTAACGTTGCGGAAACGGCGGAGGGGAAAATTTATTGTTATTTCTTTCTCAAGAACTTAATTTATCTTACGAAAACTATTTATATAGGGTTAAATTCATATTTAAATCTACCCCATTTTAAAAAATAGATTGCCAATTAGTGTGGCACATAGCTTCCTTGCATCCTATCACATACTTATTGATTTTATGCTTTTACAAGGCATTATTGTCTTATTTATTTAATTATTTTCCCCGTTTTTTTTTAATATATCAAAATGGTTTTGATTTTTTACATGAATTAAAGTATCAATTAAGCAAAAGTTAATGAGCGTAGATGGTTGAAATTGATCTGGTGCTATCTGCAGTCTACTTTTGACACACCATCCAAATTTCATAAAATTCAGAAGAGTTCTTTTAAAGGTAGGTACAGGTGTAAATAAATGTATGATTGTGCGCATGTTGACGGGATAGAAATGGGCGCAGAAGGTTGAAGCTTATATGGGACCAAAAAATGGGCTTGTTATGACCTACCTATTTCATTTGTATGACCTACAATTGTATGACCTACAAATTTCATTAAAATTGGAAGTGTTGTTTTTAAGATACGTTGGTCGTTGGTTCACAAAAATTGAGCGACAGACAGACACGGAACCAAAAATGTTCCCTGATGTCTGAAACTGATTTCTGTCTTGGAATTTTTGAAATCCGAGACATAAAATATTTTCGTTCTTCAAAACGATCACATAGCTTCCTTCTGTTATCTTTTGTAAGCTCGGATTTCGCATGCAAAATTTTAATTTTAGATTTTGATTTTTTTTTTTTTTTCAGGGTTGTTGGTAAGCAATTTTTCCAAATTTAGAGCTTAACCCTTAATGGTTTGATTTTTTTATTTTTGACAAAAAAAATCAGAGTGGTACAGTTTTATGTGCTAGTTACGGGAAAAATACTAAAACAATTCTTTGGGGCCATTAAGGGTTCAAAAATGGGCCACATAGATTAGTTGCTTATAGACCCTTTGTAGTCATAAAGGCAAGATGGTAGAATAGAGAGGTGGGCTCATTCCCTAAGAACCGAGGGTTCGAGTTTCTTCGACTATCTTCGTAGGCGCTCAGGTGTGTAACGTCAGTCGGCGACCCAAGCCCCTACCCTTTGTAATACCTACTATACAATTAAACTAACTTTTTATTACTTTTTATCATATTTAGTGATTTTTTTTACGTTAATTGCCCTCTCAGATCACATCATATGTTAAATAAATGTTTAAACAAACCAAAACATACGTTACTATTAAAATTATCATATTTTAATTTAACCTTTTTATGTGAAATATATATCATATTATCTTGGATACTTATTTTTTAACTTAAACATACTACTACGAATTATTATTGTTAATATAAGTATAATACATAGTGTAGAGACTTGGTAAGAAGTGATCCGTTAGTAGTGTTATTAAATTTTTTTTACTTAACGTGTTTTTCGTTTAATTATAAAAACAAATTATTTATACTGGGATTTGAAAACTAGTTTATATTTCTCTCTCCTAGATTGCAGTGCTGGGATAGGTAAAATATATTATATAATTTTCCCGTTTTATTATGCTATTCGATATATCAAACCAAATGTTTACAGTTTCAATAAAATTAGATGTATTTTTTACAATTGTTTGGCTAGATTCTTGGCACATGTTTAACTATTGCTACTGCAACAGTGTGCGAGAGCAGCTCTGCTGCTTTTCTTACGTTTTTTCTTTTGGTTTTGGTGCAATCTACGTGATTTATTGTTAGTTTATGGCACAGTTTAAGTTCACCCTGGTCTTTTTCAATGAGATTTCTGATTGGAATCGCAGAGATGTCAATAGGTTCATCTTCTCTTGAAGTAAAACCTGTGTCTATTTACCAGTTTCTGATTAATTTAAGGAGGTGAGGGGCATCGGCAAAAAAATAGATATTTGCCCCTGTAACAGGATACACTATCCAGGGTTCTTCGTAAGTGACGCTTAAACTTTTCCATAAACCAACATTTCCACCACCCATCACCCATATCTGACACGCAGGCAACTACAGTGTAACCTGCATCGTAAAGTTTCTCTTCAGCTGAAAACAATCATTCTTTAGTAATTTTAGAATCCAAATCAGCAAAAATTGGCTGTTTCCAACTTGTAAAGAGTGCTCGTACCATCATAACTTGTAGATATTTATGGGGACCTACAACAGCATCATTTTTAGTGTCGTATTCAATTCGTAGCAAGATTCAATTTTCATTTCGTCAAATGATAGTACGACTAGATTTTCATGGAAAGTGGTTGAAGCCATATGAAGACTTTGAAGCATTGTTCCTCTAGAGTTGGGTATGATAAAATAGTTAAAGTGACATTTTTTAAAAAAGTGACACTTTGACAATTCTGAGCCTACTAGGGCTTTATTTAGACGCTGAACATCTTTACAACAAGAGTATGTATGTGAAAAAGAACTATCGGTACAAGTAACTATCGTGACTTATAAACTAAAACATGGCGGCCAACCCGCCCTAATTTATTAATGCTTTGAAGGAAAGCATAATTTTTCTGTATACTATGGGGGTATTCCCAAAAAATATGGAACCACCTTAAATTCACTTTTAAGTACTAAAATTAATGGTAACTATTGTGACTTTTAAAAAAAGTACGCACCATGATTTTTGAAGAGAATTATTGTGTGACAGACCCCCTCAGTTAAACAGTGCAGCGAAATTCTTTGTAATTTGTAACTATCGTAAACGATTGAAGGAACACGCCTTTTTATTAAAGTTCCGACAAATTACATCGAAATAAAAAAGAAATTATATTTATTATCAAACACTTCATTATATTTCCTATCTAGGCTCATAGTTAGGAAAGTCAAAGAAAAATATTTTTTGAGCATGATAACTAAGGTTAAAAGGGGCTGGGACATTAATATAGAACTTTTAGAATATATAAATTTAAATTTCTCCTCCCTAAAAAGAATATTTAAGAATCTGACGACACCGCAATGATAAGTCTATAGAAAAATGTTTATGGGGTTGTAGATTTTTTAATTATGAGGAGTGCAAGTAATGCAATTTTTTAACTCACGGACAGTGGTGAAAGCGTCACTTTTTTTAAAAAATGACCCATATTAGGAGTAAGTACAGGAAGTATACAAGAAGTTATTCCTTGAAAAATGCGAGTGCTTAAAATCGAAATAAATAAATGAATAGTTTGATAACGATAGTATACAAAAAAATAAAACAGTAATAAATACATAAAATAAATAAATAAATTAATAATATATACATATATTTGTGAAGGTTTAGATTTTTAAACACAAATCTAATTTTTAAACTGTTTTAGTATTAAACATTTTCACTTATAAAATAAAATGTACATAACATCTTCAGAATTTATTTACCTACATGTTAAAGAAAAAAGTAGCACTTTAAGTGCAAAATTAAAGGCATGAGGTTAAATTAAACAAAACTAGTCGCAATTATAAATGGTATTTAGATATAGCTGGTGGTATAAGGGGCAGCCAACTTATCATTATTTTACATTGAAAATGATGAAATAAATAAACATGCTTGCGATTTAACAATAGACAAATTTGAAACTATACAGCCCCTAGGACCTAGCCAAATTTGTTAAATAGTTAGTGGATAATACATTTCTAAAGTAATAAGTAAAATTAATGTGAATTCTTTAACTGACAATATCCGAATGTGTCATGGGTCAATGGAGGGGGGGGGGCGGAATTGACCTTTGGCCTAGGGCCCGGCAAGACCTTAATCCGTAACTGGTTGCCATAAACAGAAAATACAAAAAATGGAGAAAAAAAACGAATAAACACTTCACAAATCAGCTGTAATGTTTATGTTGCCTGTAGGCTAGAAAACGCCGTTAAGGGTTAAATTAATTTCTCAATTTCGCCATCGGGTATAATTTTTCTGAACTTGTATGCCAAATTTCAGCAAAATCGGTAATCTAGGCTTCATGCGTTTGCACAGACTACTAAGGACAGGTAGACAGTTTTAAAAACCACACTTTAAAACGCCGTAAATCCACTAAAATACTTAATTTATGTAAATATTACGAATTTAAGAAAGTAAAAAATGTTTTAAATTATATCTTAAAAAAAATATTCGTCGGGAAAATACTAACAATTATATACTAACCCTCAATAAACTGTTGTATTGCGAGTTAAGTCTTCTCCTCTACGCTCTGCATCGAATAGGGAAAATCTGCATAGGAGAAAGACTGATCTTTTTTTAAAAAAAAAAATATCGGGCACAGGGTACCTCGGAACTTTTCCTCACTTTGAGGCCACTAAAGTGGTCTCTCCTGCTGCGAGCAGCAGGAGAGACCACTTTAGCCATGTACCAACACTGGGCGTGGTAGGTACATGGATGGGTGACCGTTTTTAACTAAGTGATTTTTTTTATTATCATATTTCAAAAAAATATATTCTATATATTTTATTTAATTATTTGAATTTTGGCGGTATTTTGACAGATGTAAATAAATTTTGACGTCATCAAAATTATCGCACTAATAAATAATTATATTCGCTTATAACTCAAACTAATTAATGGAATTTCATAGGGGTTTTTTATATGTTTACCTTAATTTTTTCCGGTTCCAACGATATGCTATATGTCAAAAACGTATTTATACTTTCAGTATTATTAACCGCTAAGTTTCAAAATTCAAAAATTGATAACTTCAAAATGGCGGCCAATATTAAAATGAAATTTGGTGGGCTTGTTTATCATACAGAGAGGTACATTCGTGCCAAATTTCATCTCAATCAGAACTATTTTAGATTTTTTACGGTTTTTTAAAATATTTGCTGACTCAGCAAACTGGTTCAAGATGGCGGAAAAAGTTGATTTTCCGGGCGGCACCATTACAGGTAAGGACTGATTTTTCTGCCAAGTTTCAATAACTCTCTAGGTTAAATATCTTGGGCGCTACGATGATAACATGCATACATACATACAGACGTCATGCTGAAAACCTGTCAGGAGGTCTTAAAAACGCCCAAAACGGATAATTCCGTTGAAGCCCCGAAAAAAATGTTTGTGTGAAAACAATACTTTTCCTATATACCTTCGGAAAAGGTGAGGAAAAGTAAAAATCTTATATGTAATTAGGTTGTGATGTAATGTTGTAAATATGATTGTATTTTTTTCACTTATACGGATTTTTACACTTATACTTTTCCGTAAGAAAGGCTTTCCATAAAACAAGTGTAATTATTTAGTCCACAAGATAGGCACAAGTGAACATATTAGTCCAGGAGATCGCATGCAAAAAAGTATCTGACTAACATCGAGCTAGAATTTTGAGTACAAGCAGGGCTCGATTTGAGGCGGAACGGCGTTCCGGGACCTCTCTCTCTGATAAATAAAAAATAAAATTATCGGCACTAAGATTTTTTTTAAAATCCTTTGTTAAAATTGTATTTGTCAATGAGTGACTACAAATGTGATTAAGGACATCATGTATTAAACTGGCAAATATTTTACTTTTCAAAATACAAAAAATATGTATCTATTTGTTGAGATTATATTACTAAATTATGATAACCTGAAACAACAAAGTTTTGTTTAAGGCAGGGATCGTATTAAATAAGTACTGTGCAGAGACGCTGTGACGAAACTCTCAAGGGCGAGTGAGACAGGGAATGTTTTGTTGATTTAATTATTCGTATAAACCTAAGTACCTATTTATTAGCTGGCCACACACGAGCGGATTTTTCCAACGGACCACGGACTTTTCCAACGGATTTGGGGAAATCCGCGGACCCGGTATGTGCGTTAGTGGAGAAACAACCGACCGGACGTTGTCGGCGGACATGAGATCCGCGGACCCCGTCCGCCGTTGTCAACACACACGCACGGACCAAAGTTTATTATTTGTACGCGGATTTAGCTCTTTATCATTTTACTATTTCTCACCCAAATAATGTTTCATTCCATATCCGTTCATTTCCATATTCGTTTCATTTCTAATTAAATTCATTTCATCTTTTCAATTAAATTCTACAGTTTAAATTAAATTCTTCAGTTTAAATTAAATTATTCAGTTTAAATTAAATTTAAATTAAATTCTTCAGTTTAAATTAAAATTAAATTTAAATTAAATTCTTCAGTTTAAATTAAAATTAAATTTAAATTAAATTCTTCGGTCTCTTTCAGTTTTTAATTCGGTTTTTATTCAGTTTTAATTTTCTCCCTCTGGCATTTATTTATTCCCTATTTATATTTATATATTATAAATATTATATAACATAACATATATATATATATATATATATATATATATATATATATATATATATATATATATATATATATATTTATATATATATATATATATATATATATATATATATATATATATATATATATTTATATATATATATATATATGTATTTATATATATATATTTATATATACACTAAAACTTGCCTAAGCTTGAAGGCCTCGGTTCCAGAAAAAAAAATCCACCTTAGCAGGTTTCCAGTTTATACAGGGTGTTTTACTTAGAAAAAAAAACGTTCCGAGAAAGTTTCTAACTTTGCAAGTTTCCAGCTTACACGTGTTCCAGCTTAGACAAGTTTTACTGTATATATATATATATATATATATATATATATATATATATATAGGATATATTAAATAATATATATAAATATATTATATACAGTAAAACTTGCCTAAGCTGGAAGGCCTCGGTTCCAGAAAAAAAATTCCACCATAGCAGGTTTCCAGCTTATGCAGGGTGTTTTACTTAGAAAAAAAACGTTCCGAGAAAGTTATTAACTTTGCAGGTTTCCAGCTTACACGTGTTCCAGCTTAGACAAGTTTTACTGTATATATATATATAGGATATATTAAATAATATATCCTATATGTATATATACTTAGAAAAAAAACGTTCCGAGAAAAAGTTTCTACCTTAGCAGGTTTCCAGCTTACACGTCTTCCAGCTTAGACAAGTTTTACTATATATATATATAGGATATATTAAATAATATATCCTATATGTATATATACTTAGAAAAAAAACGTTCCGAGAAAAAGTTTCTACCTTAGCAGGTTTCCAGCTTAGACAAGTTTTACTATATATATGTATAATGTGTATATATATGATATTAAATTATTAGAATTGACCGCACAGTCGTACACAGTGAGACACAGCCGCTAGTATGAGATCCCGGTCCGTCGTCCGTTGAACAGGTCTGTCGAGCATGCTGGACAGACCTGGGTCCGCGGACCAACAAGGAAAAATCCGCAAAAGAGGGTAGGCTGTAGTTCCGGCACCTCAATTTCTAGAAATCGAGCACTGAGTACAAGTATATTGTTTTTGTGCCTTTTAAGAATATATGGTCGGCTAAGTTCGTCTACGAGACATAGCTTGGCAATAGGTATTTGAAAAAAACAAACCGGTGAAGAACGGCCATGTGATTTTCATGATCCTGAGTACGAACTTAGTGAGTAGGCCAAAAATCAAGTTGATGGAAGTTTGTCCCTTGATAGAGGAACACTTTGATTTTGAGTATAATATTTGACTAACTAACCTATTAAGTGACAAACTACCAACAACTTGATTATTGGTCTACTAACTAACTAGGTTCGTACAAAGGATCATGAAAATCACATTGTCTACCAAAAAGAGCGGGACATGGCCGCTCTCCACCGGTTTGTTATTTCAAATGCCTATTATTGCCAAGCTATGTCCCGCAGACGAACTTACCCAACCATATATTCTTAAAAGGCACCAAAACATTTACTTATACTCTAAATTCTAGCTTGATGTTAGTCAGACACTTTTTTGCACGCTATCTCCTGGACTATAATGTACAAATTTGATTGGTGTTTTACTCTGAATAATTAAACTTACGCTCTTCGTGCTAAAGGTTGGTGCGTCTGAAATAGTTAAAATTCTTAAGGTTATTGAAGCCACATTTGTTAAGTTGACAAAATAAATACATACTTAATTACTTTTACCACAATGTAAGGCATTATATTTCAAGCTTTTATTCTAAGAAAAAGACTTCCTCAAAGGCGACGTTGCAAGTGGTTTAGACTGTTTAGACCCAAGGAAAGAAATGGTTTCTTCTCCTTCCCTAAATCAGAAAATTTATTATAGTCTTAATTAGCAAAATGAACGCCGAAGTGTCAAAGTGCCTCTTAGTGTGTGCCTCTCTGTGTTTTGTTAGTGTCAATTCGACTAGTTTAAAATTTTATTTGATAATACATACTACAATGGGCTATCCAACATTCGGCCACAACCTGGCCCGCGATGCCTATTTATAGGGTCCTAAACTAGCTTTGTCTTATTGTACCTACTCGCGTCAAATGAACTAATTATACATATATAATGACACCATTTTATACAAAATAAAATTCAAATAAGTATGGGACATGTGACAAAACTTACCCGAACTACTAAGGTATGTAGGAAAGTCTAATAAATGCCACACATCTACATTTCATTCAATTTTTCACTATCAGAAGTGAAATTTGTTTTTTTTAGGGTTTCGAGGTCATCCTAGAAACTCTTTCATGCTTTTGGTAGTTCATCCGTGCCCGTCGCATCTTGGAGTATATCTCCCGACCTACTGTAGCTATAGAGATTTGAAATTTGGTATACAAATTAAACTTTTTTACCCAAAAACAGAAAAACTATTGCGAACTTAAACACTCAACTTCTGCGATCAGCGATCAATTGCGAATTGATCGCAATATTTTATATTTTTATTAAATTCAATGGGAGATAAGGCAAAACTAAATCGAACTATGTATATATACATATATAAAATTAAAGTTTTGTCTGTACATTGGTCAGAATTGAAAATTTGTTGGATACTTTTTCATTTTATACATTCTAAAAACCGAATCCGGCCTTAACTTTTTTCGTGTATGTATGTGTGCGTCTGTCGCCCCAGTCAGACTTTATAGGCGCAAAACTGGCTAAATGAAATCATTTAATTTTTTTTCAGAGGTGAGCACAAACATGTTGCGCAATTTGTAGGCTTGGTTTCATCTAAAAATATTAATGTATTCTTCAATTGATCCCTTTTATTGTAAATTCTACCTGTTTAGAGTCTATAGGGATTATAATGATTAAAAAAACTATTTTTTAATTATAATATTTTTTATAAATTTAGCTATATTTCGCCCAAACCTTATCTGAAATTTCAGTTGATGTGATCCATAGATTTAAATGAATTAATTATAAAACCTTGAGTAACTTTCTCACACATTGTTCCACATTATTCATGGTTACTCCATGAATAACCATTGAATTTGATCTATAATATAGTCCTGATTTTATTCCTAGAAGGCTTGGTAACAAAACCATTTAGGCATTTCATTTAATTGCTAGGCCTACATGACAATAGGAAACATAACCACTAATACCTAGCATGCGAGGCCCACGCAGAGCGCGGGGTGAAGGCTAGTATATATATATATATAAATCGAATAATTTGACACACATTAGACTTTTTGGGGGGATTGAATCCCATTTTTTAAAAGAATTATTATGAAGTAATAACATTTTATTCAAATCGGTTATTGGCTGAAGCTTCTAAATAATAAACAAAAACAGTTATTAAATGTAAATATATTGAAAGTAGCACAAAATTAGTTCTGATTATTATTAAGATAAAGATAACTTGTGTACACTTTCGCGTTTAATTAAAATAATATAATCGCTACTTTTAATTACAAACATTCATAAGGAGCGATTTTACAGATCATAATTAGAATAAACAGACACTATTACAATACAGGAGGTCATTCACTTTAATAATAATGCCCGAGACGATTAAAATTCAATATAGCAACTAATTAAGAAAATATATAATAATATATGCTAGCTAATAAGGTGTTTTCGAAATATTTTTAAACAACGCTGATAAAATACAAATACACAATCTTTTGTGCCGTTTTTCTAGAATGAATTTCTTTTTTAATTTCCAAGTTTTTCAAATATTCCCACCAACAAAATAATTGACAAAATAAGAAAAAATAAAATTGCTGTATCTAACGGAGAATGTCTTTTCTCTTCAAGTAGATTTTTTTAGATATAAAAAGTCTAATTATAAGGACAATAATTGGGACCAAATTTCAGTAGGTATATGAAGAACAAAATATATACGAATATTCAGATTTAAAATTAAAATCAGACGTTTTAAAGGAAAAATTTCTGGTAATATTTTTTTTAAAAAAACTAAATTTTTTTACTTTAAAAATGTAGGTGTACCAAATTCAATCATGACTAGAAAAACTAAAAGTGGCGATATTTAGTAATATTATATGGAATAGGACTAGAGGAACATTATATTATTATGGTGAAATATATTTATACCGTATTGCTTCGAATATAAGGCACATCCCGATTTTCGAACAATAATCTGGGAATGATATTAATGCATCGAATACAAGACGCATCCTGTTTCAAAGGAAAAATTCTTACGTTCTTTTTTTTATCAACTTGTTTAGACGTCAAATTATGCATGGATATTGAATCATTACTTAGATGTAAGATGCATTTGAATGATTATTTAGATGTAAGGCAGATGCCATGCTGGCAGAGAAGTAAGGTTAGATTTTGAAAAGTGATCAGAGAAGTCTATACTGTTAATCACCTAAAAGTTCTTTGGTGCAGTGAAGGCTTTCCTCGATTTGACGCTTGTAAAAAGTTTACCTCATTTTTTCGCCAACCTCTCACATTAGAAATTACAATCTCTAAATATTAAACTGTTTTTCTGCATTCTGATTTCCGTAGCGTTCCGCAAATAGAATCTTTTTTATCACCAACTTCATAAAAAAAAACCTTCTTTCTTTCCCGATATCGTAATCGTGATAGCGAACTAAACCGAGAAGACATCAAACGAGAAACAAAAAGAGAACTGAACTTGAAATATATTAATCATGACTATTAAGCCCTATACCAGCTGCAACCAATACATGGATTTTCGGGCACTCTTTTACTTTCTTACCCACCCAAATTTATTTATTTATTTTTAATTTATTATTAAATCCAAGTGAACTTTCTTTTGTTCAAAATTAATTTGATAAAAGGTTTCTTTGACATACTAGGTAGTTAGACTAACGGATATTGTCATTTTTATTTACAGAAGTGTGATATTCCTTTGTCCCAAAGGAATATTTGAACATTCCCCAGTTAAGATTGTCAATTAATTTGAAAAAAAAATTCAAACACAATAATGTAAACAAACGGTGGGTAACCAAGTAAAATCTTGCCACATCCGACCTAATTTACTTCCCCCGACCTAATTTACCCACCTTAGGGTGGGTAACAAAGTAAAGAAGTACATAGAAATCTATAATTACCAATTTCATCAAATGTGTAAAGTACAACAAGTGAAAGGTACGAATTCAATGTTTTATTTGAATAAAGAAATGGATTATTATTTTTTTCATCATAGAGACCAGCGAGTGGAACAATGTCACGAATGGAATACTTTGTATATTCTATTTCGTTATTAATATTAATATTATAACTATTTTTTTTAAAAGTAACAGACATTCTCTAAATACATATCTTATATTTAACTAAAGTTATAATAAAATAACATTACGATTTATTTATTTACGATTAGGTAGTATCACAAGAATCAAGAATATTTGTTAGTATTAGTAACGTACTCAGTAGATTCTTGTAATATAACAGTAACTGAGATTGTACAACTTGAATGCGCATGAACTCATTTACATTTTAGTGTATACAAGAATTATCTAACATCATTATTCTTGTAATACAAGCAACTTAATTCCTTTGTATTATAAACCGTATTTTTTTATTTTATCCTTTTTAAGTTTCTGGTTAGACTGCCTTATAATAGATTTTATATAAACTACTTTACATATTCTACTACGCAGCTAGTGGAGTAACTGTTGTTGTTGTTTTTTTTTTTTTGTTTTTTTAAATTGCTAGCAAGTAAACAAAAATAGATCGCTTAAAAAAATTGAAACGATAAATTCAGTCGTATTCGTAAAATGATTAGGGTCTCTACGATCTATTATTATTTTATTCCTATATTAAAGAAAATATTGCCTATATATTAAAGAAAAAGGTACGGTTGCATATTTTATTCTCAAAAAGGTATTGTTTAAAAATTGTGTTGAAATAAAAATGTTACATGTAACAAATTACAAATAATATAGTCAGTAATATAGAAATAAGTAGCTCAACATAATATAGTATTGCTTAAATGGAACATTAATGTTATAACATAATATTTATCTCAAATTAAGTCCCTCCTAATACCTATAATGTAAGGGTGATTTTTCCTGGTTTTAAATTGAATCGGGATCCTAATTTATGATTTTATACACGAAAACGTATGGTCGAAATAATTATGGAGTATGGAGCATGAATAAACTAATGTCATAGATATTAGGGGCATTAGACATGAAGACATCCTCTACTATCTAGGAATCTGGGGAAAGTTTTAAACTATGTTAATGTTAAGAAACATTCTACAATCAACACGAGTGAGACGGAAAGTGTATTAAGATGGATGGAAGAAGGCTAAGCCTGCTTTAGTTTCCAGACGATTTACTTAATGGCTAAAAATTTTGCATAGAAAATACGCTAATCAAAAAGATCGACAATCAAAAACTTAAAGCATAGAAATGAAAATAGTTGTAAATGCAAAAAGTTTATAAATACCGAAACCAATAATTATTTGATTAAAAATAAGAATAAAAAAGACTTAGGCACACATAGGCACTCAGAAGCACTAATCAGCAATTGAGATCAAACTCACAAAATAGAAGTGTCTGAAAATAAGTAGCTATTTAAAATTTAAAACTAGAGTTAGAGAGGAAGCTAATAAGAAGCTTTGAACAACGTGAGTTTCTCCCTTTAATGACATACGGAGTTGCAAAGTGGATCTATGAATGAAGAGATAGTCAGAAAGATAAGGTGCACGCAGGAGGAGGATAGAAAGGATCGAGTTAGAAATCACACGTAAAGACAAGATGAGAAACATGGGCAAAAAAGAAACAGGATTGGAAAAAATAAAACTTGGCCAGGACAAATCGCGGAATTCACATAAGAGATATGTACATTTATTTGAGAGAGTGCTTATTTGAGAGACAAATAAAAGTATATACCTATTAGTAGAATAAGTCGTAGAGCAGGCAGGTAAGGATTATGTTAAGAATCACATGGAAAGACAAGAATGGAGATGTGGGTGAAAAAAGAAACTGGATTAAAAAATATTGCAAAGTTTATGATGGAAAGAAAAAAAATTGCCGGGAAATATCGCGAGAATCACAGATAAAAGTTTATTCGACTGATATTTTATAGTTTTAATTAATCAAATATATACACAAGAGGAGAATATGTAATTAGACAAATTTGATTACATGAATTTTATTTTCCTTAACTACGAAAATATAAAGCCTACGGTCCCCACTAACAAACATTTGTCGACAACAACGCGAACATGTGTACAAACTAACAAACTTGTTCAAAACGTCTTTAAGCAAATGTTTACATGTTTGTTGATTCCCATAGTGGATGGAAAACAAATATTTTAAATAGACCAACAGTAAAAAACAATTCAGAGTGTACCTACTTGTTATTGGACAAATGTTTTTAGTTTGTTTCGATCTGTGCAAACAAATGTTTTCAACCCAATAATTGTCTACGGATATGTACCTTAAACATTTATCCGTAATAAATGATTTTTTGTGTCTTGTTTAAAAGAGACATCAATTCTTACATAGTTTAACTGAACATTACTAGATCCAAACTCTAAACTAACTTAAGTTAATTATGTTAGATATGGGAGCATCTATGGCAGTGGCGCACCCAGGATTTTTTTTTGGGAGGGGCACAGATTAAAAAAAATAAGGGGGGGGGGGGGAGGGAGGGGATGTAATGTGGGCTTAGCATAATCCCAGACAATTAAGCAGCCTAGTTTTCTTTGTTCTTAAATTACTTCATATCAAGGGGCGGATCCAGCCTATTTTGAAGGGGTGCCGGGCTCTCTTTTAGGGGGGTCCGGGGGTCCTCCCCCGGGAAAATTTTTATAGTTTACGTTACTTGAAAACGACTTTTTAACCTATTCTAAGAGCATCTAAAATGTTATTTTATACAAATAAATTTAAGTTTTTTTGGAACGGTACATGAAGAGCGGGGTATTTTATTTAAACAAAATTATATACTAATAATATTTTATTATTAAAAGTTTAACATTATAAAATAGATTAATGTTTTATTTTAGTAGCCAGAAAAATAAATTGGTACATTTGAAAAATATTTTAGTTACGTGATTTAGCAAACAAAAATAAGTACGCCAAATGTTTTGAGTTCAACAGAAATTAGCTGATAGTATTAGGTTAAAAATAAACATAGTAGGGTATATAATAGTCCAGTCAATAAGTATAAAACAAGGTCGGGTATCTGCAATTTTTAAAATCTTATTCTACAATTGAACCAGTTTCCAAATTCATTAATATTAATTATTCGATAATTAAAAAGTATTCTAATGACTGCTACTAACTATTTTAATTATATTTAATTAATATATTAAAGTAAAACTTTAGATTAAAACAAAAACCCTTAAAACAAGAAAAAATTTAATTAAAAACTTGATTTAAAAATGTTATATCGTAACCTGTCCCTTTCTTTTTTTTTAATTGATAATAGTCGGAAAGAAATTCCTCCCACAAAATAGTTCTGACCATGCGCAGTCGTAATTGTATGTAGATTTTTCCAAGTTCAATAGACGACACTTTTTTACCCAGGAGCTCCATCCATATTTTACAGATCCTAAACGGATTGATAACTTAACTTACTTCTATTAGTTTTCTTCATCTTCTTTTTAAACGCCAAAAAAAAATATGTCTTGCAAAACTAGGTATATAATTACTTATTTACCTATTTATTTTTTTCACTATCACGATACTATTACTTTGAAATGTGCTGCGAAATTGCATACTTAAATTTTAGGTCTTTGGCTTTGGGGGGGGGGGGGAGAGGCACATATTTTAAAACGCCAAAAAAAAAAAAAAATATGCCGGGCAAAATTAGGTACATAGTTACTTATTTATTTATTTTTTTTGACTATCAAAACACTATTAATTTAACATGTGCTGCGGAATTGCATACTTAAATTTTAGGTCTGGCTTTGGGGGGGGCACGTGCCCCCCGTGCCCCCCCCTGGGTGCGCCACTGATCTATGGAGGTTTAAAGGAATAATATAAACCTAATTTTACTAGATCCAAACTCTAAACTACTCGTAACTTAAGTCAAATGATACTTAAGGTAATTAAGTTCGATATGGCAGCATCTATCGAGGCCATCTTAAAGGAATAATATTAACTGTCTCTCCAAAGAAAGTTTATATTTAGTAATAGTAAGTTAATATTAAGTAATTAAGTTTATATTAAGTAAGTTTGTATTCCTTTAAGTTGTTTTTATAGATGACCACACTGCATCATAAGTGTCGTTTACTTTTAAAGTCAGACGTTTTCAAATGTTTCAGGAGACGCAAATAAAGACTGTTTTCTAAAAACCAAGTATTACTAAATTTAGTTTATGTATACTTAAGAGATAGCGTACAAAAAAGTGTCTGACTAACATCAAGCTAGAATTTTGTGTACAAGTTAATCTTTTAGTTCCTTTCAAGAATATTATGTGGTTGTGGTCGGATAAGTTCGTCTGCAGGACATAGTTTGACGATAGAGATTTGAGAAAAAACAAACCGGTGGAGAGTAGGTATGTCCCGCCAATTATGGTGGACAATGTGATTTTCATGATCCTGAGTACAAAATTAGTTAGTAGACCGAAAATCAAGTTAATGTTAGTTTGTTCCTTGACAGATGACCACTTTGATTTGGAGTAATAATTGAATAAACAACCTCTTAGACTAGGATAATCGTTCATAAAAGAACAAGTTGGACGCAGTAACATTATGATTCGATGAAGTCTAATCACCACAGAATATAAAGCGTTAGCTTTCGATGATGAAGGGATTGTAAAAAAGCATACTTTTTTTTTTTAGCAATATAACGTACAGCAATCAAATAAGGTTTTTCGTATCCTAGTCGCAATGTGTGTATATGTTTGTTATACATTTTGATTTTTAAATTAAATTTCGAGTGTTTATACTATCTCAAAATTTTGTTTACAAGGAAATAATAAATAAATATTATGTAAAAATATTTTATCTACGATTGATAAGAAATATAAACATTATATCTTTGTTTAGATGCGTAGAAAGTTATTATTTACGTACTTGTATTCGTTGCGCATGCGCGCGTCTCATAGTTCTTAAGTATTCCTCTTCTTTAACACACTAGTGCGGTAAAGAAGAGGAATTCTTCAGCTTTACGCACGATTACCGAGTCTGTTTACATTTAACAAAACTAATTTGCTGTTCTTTTATTAAAGTAACTGTTTATATCGAGTTTTTAGTGAAAAACAATGAGTGAATCAAGTGACATTGACGAAAATGTGGAGAATAATACTCCTCCAGAAATAATTAATTCGACAAAAAATACAGCTAAAGAATTAATGTCATCTTTATCAAGAGAGAGATACGAACTTACATACAGCAAGTTTATTTTTTTCTGTATTTATTATTTAAATCTAACAATCGTAGATAAAGTACGGTACGCAACTCGTGCGAAAACGGCATTTTGCATTGCTCGTGTGGTTTTACCACCCTCGCTATCGCTCGGGTGCAAACATCACACTCGCATGCAAAATGCTACTTTCCGCACTCGACGCGTAATGTACTATTAATCGTACGTTCAGATTAACATTGTGGCACCCTTGGAGTACCAAAGGGGGTATACAGTATACAACTACATAATGTAATCGACGACACGGGGTAAGTGAGTCGCCCCAACGTACGTTCGATACAATTTAAAGTAGAAGGAAAAAAGGAATATAAATAAATAACATGAATTATACACATAAATTAATTTAATATTAAGTCTAACAAAGTTAACAGTTAAAAATAAATATAATAAAACAGAAGATTGATTGTTCTATCTTTTATTAACGACATAAAAATTATGTTGCTAATAAGCCAAAAAAAAACAACATTATTATATAATCTGAATCTTCATAATGAGACTTAATCCTATAGAAAAAGAAGGTACCTTAAACATTAAAGGTTTCTTCTTTTTAGGCCCTTGGCCTATAAACCAAATGACTAGAAACTAGAGTGGAAAGTGACCTAAAAAAAGCAGTTCAGGGAGAATAAACACTAGTTTCTGTAGATTAATCTAGCCGGATCGTAATTGTACGTCGACAAGCATCGTTTGGAAATAGTTATTACATTTTTTCTTTAAAAAAAACCTTGTAACTTCAAATAAATAATAAAGAAAAATACTTTAGAACATTTAGAATATAAGATATTTAAAGAACAATAATAATAAATAAATAATTATACAAATTGTAAAAGGTTGTAATCAAAACCTTTGCTTTAAGTTGTACTTGATTTTAATTTTTTCTTGACGTCTTGTCGTTCATTCGTAAATTACACTAAATGAAATGGACATATAAATGAATTTTGGCATTTACAAATGACCTTTTTTTACAATCTTTGACGTGAAACGAGGAAGAAATAATATAAAATTGCTTGAGTTTTGTCATTAAATCGGTAATATATCAAATATAGTGATAAAGTAGACCATGCCAATAAGTAAATTTAAAAACTAAAAAGAAAAAAAGGCCCTCTTTTACTTTGTTACCCATCGTATTTATTTTGAAATTAATAATTAGTTTATATATATATATATATATATATATATATATATATATATATATATATATATATATATATATATATATATATATATATATATATATATATATATATATATATATATTTGGGACTAAGGAATAGCTCACTTTTGTATATATATATATATATATATATATATATATATATATATATATATATATATATATATATATATATATATATATATACAAAAGTGAGCTATTCCTTAGTCCCAAAGTACATATTGGACTAAACATCTCTGTCCTAAAAGATATTAACTTTGTTACCCATCCTACTTTTTAACTTTTTGTGGATACCTATATCAAACAACAAACTAAAAGAGGCGTATGGAGGCGTCTCTTTTAGTTGTTTGTTACCACTACTATCTTTTCTGTTATAGTGAGTGCCAAAGTAAAAGAGTACCAAAAAAATACAATATACATCAAATTAAAAAATGAATTTTTTAAAAATAATGACATTACGAATATAAGATAAATGCATAACATTACTTTTAAGTACATAAAATATTACTGTTAGTATTCGAAGTGTTAAAAGATTTCCATCAGCGAAAATTCGGTCTTACATCTTACATAAGTCCAAAATTTCTATTACAAAGAATTTAATGTAATAAAATATAAATATCAATAGTATATTGAATGAACTAACACTCTGACATCTTTATTTACTAAATACAAACCAATACATTTCAATAATAATGTGCAATTCTAATGTAATAATACAATAGCATTAGTACACTAAATGAAACGACACCTAAGACTTAAAAAAAACAACTATAATTTAGTATTTGTGTAATAATAATAAAAACAATGTTCATTCTCCAAGAATACTTAACTCCGAAAATTCTAACTAAACGATTCTCTATTAATTTAATTAATTTCCTCTTTTAAATGCTAAATTATCCTAGTAAATAATTAACAATATAATAAACAGTCAATTTTTACAACTGATACCTAAGTGCAAAAAAAGAGAAAAAACTATAAATCGACTGAAGTTAAAATTTCTTTCGAAGATTTATTTTTTTAAATTTTAAATAAATTTATTTATCAAATTGTATTAATATGAATTAATCATACAAATGAAAAGTTCTTAAAATAAGGATGTGGCTCGATGTCGATGTTAAAAATCGGTGGGATGTTATTGAGTTGATATCTTGAAGCTGTCCTTTTTAGAGGTTTGGATGAAGAGAAATAAGCAAGTAGAAAAACGTTAAGCGAAAAATAAATAGTTTGTTTCACTTAAATTTAATTTAAAACATTCCTTCGTAATTGTTTTTTTGTCCTTGACAATACAACCAAAAAAGTAAAATGTTTCCGAAAAAAAAAAATTGATTTTGAATATTTTAAGACTTCTCCAAAACTACCTCTCAAAAATAGAATCATTGAAACGATCGACTTTACTGGTTAATAAACAGAGTAAATTTAATGCTTCTACCGTGAAAGCCTTCATTCTGATTAACACAGTAAGAATCTTACTAACTAATGCTACAGTGAACAGCCTAGATTTAATTAATATATTCTTAAAAGTTTTCGTTCTTGGAACAAAAAAACTATTAAGAATCTAAACTCTAATGCTGTTACGGTACATAAGTAATATAGCAATATAGTAAGCAGCAAAAATTGAATGATTATATTCTTGAAAGTGTTCGATCTTGGTAACAATCTAATAAAAATATAGTAAATGTTGATTGTAATGTTATTACAGCATTAAATATTTACAATTTACTGAACAAGATCGGGAATTTACTATGCATCTACTTAAACTATCAGCGTTAATTAATTTTTCCTTTTTCTTCTCAAAAACTAATCATATTTCAGTCTTTTTTGTAATAAATGTAACTCTTGATAAAGAGTTAACAAAAAATGTTTTTCACAACAATTTTTGATAATGCCTTCAAACTTTAAAAAAGTTAATAATAACGTCGACATTTTCTAATAAGGACAGAACGGTTGCGCTGGAAAAGGTACTTTACCGGGAAACGCATAAGGATCAGGGTTGACGATCCTGCACCACTTCTTGTACGAATCTCTTGATCCTCTACTTGGTGTATCACCTTTTCCTCTTCTACCGGCTGCAACATCCCACCAAGAAGGAGCAGAAAAGACGAATCCAACAGTACACAGAACAACTACCGCAACTATACGCCACTCCATTTTGATTTCTTTGATGATTTAAAAAAAAGATATAAAAAGTCCGAAAAATAATCAAAATAAAAACACTTGAAGTAATCTAATCACCCTAAAGGAGTTACAACTCCACTAGGTCTACTGTTCGATGGTTTTTCACGTGTGACATTGGTTCGTTTAGATGGTGCCGGTAACACTATATAGTCTAAGGACAAGGTTAAAGATTCTCTCCCACTCCATCAGCTGCTCTCACAAACTAAACTCAAAGAAATCTTCCCCAGGAAGACTCGTCCAGATGAAGCATACAAACCATAACAATCTTCTTTTTTTTAAAAAAAATTATATATTTCTTCCTACCTTTTGAACAAAAGAAGAATAATTTAAGTAAAAATAAAACAAAATCCCGTCAGTTATGCGCATATATATATAGTTATCATATTAAATAATATCATTTAAAAATATTCTATTTTGTAATTTAATTCAGCATTAAACAAAAATAGACTGCCAATTAGTGTGGCACATAGCTTCCTCGCATCCTATCATGTACTGTATTGTTATATTAACATTAAAATTGTTATATTGTTTATTGTGTAAAAATTATTAATAGTTTTAGCGATCTTTAACACTTCATAGCGGTGTCGCTGCTGGTTTTACTAAAAAATTGTATTTGAAAAAAATGTTTGTCTCATTGAATAGATGAAGTTAGATTTTTTCCCCGGCCTAAAATTCAAATTTTAAATTTGAAGTTCACGTTTACGCGAGCGTTGCTCGTGAACGCTTGGACGGATAACGTTGTCCAACGAACTCGTCCTGGGCATTGGTAAAATGAACATGAACATGTCTACCAAATTTCATCAAAATCGGTCGACATTTACTCAAGTTATCGTCGCACGTTTCATAATTCATGGACACACAGGCCGACAGACAGACAGACAGACACGAGACCAAAAATGTTCCCTGATGTCTGAAACGGATTTCTGTCTTGGGATTTTTGAAATCGGAGGCATAAAAGTTTTTCGTTCTCAAAAATGAACACAATGCTTCCGTTACCTTCGGTAAGCTCGGGAGCAATTAAAAACATTTTGCTACTTACAATTTTTTTCGTTGAAAGAAAATGATGTACCTACCTTTTTTCATATAAATAAATATAGCGAGAACGTCATTTCTTTATTGTTGGAAACAAACACCGTATTTAACAATATAATAGTATAGAATAAAAGAAATAAAATGGACAAGTACAAATACAGAACTATTTAAATATTCTCTTCGTTGACTTTAATATATTTACATACTATAAATAACGTTAATATAAAGTAAAACGCAATATGTTTTAAACAAAAAATCTCAAGAATGTTCTAATATTATTGATTTAAATGTTACATGCGCAAAGAATATAGAATGCACTTTTTTTTTAAATTATAATTTATTAAATAAAGTATATTGAATAAAAGCGGAAAAAAACATTTTTTTTTTTTTTTTTTTTTTACCATCTTACGTTTACTTACATTCAACGACCCATTCAGTCTATTTTAAAAATGAGAAACTATTTCAACAATTAGCCAGTTCAGGATGGTAACTTTTGTTCTATTTATTCCTAGGAATTTTAAGTAGATCAAATCAGGAATGCTTTTATGTATTTTAAGTACTACCTTTAACTAATAATAAAACTAGCGCCTTTTGAATATTCAGATCGACTAAAGGTCTTGTCTTTTAAACGTATGAATGGATAGGAAAGGAAGGGAGTTAGTAATAGTTTAAACAATATACTTGTAATACTGGGGGTTGAGTCAGCAATATTAGTTTCGGTCATCTGTAAAAGATTTAGTATAGAAATTTCGGTCAGGAGCTTGAAAAGTATTATTTTATTATAAGCTAATCCTATAAAACAAATTATAATAATGATGAAATTGTTCCTTGCTATTTGCAATTATTGAATAGTTGAGTCTATTTACTACTAAGGAATTAACAGGCAAACTATTGCGAAATTTCGACTCTTCTTTTGGTTATTCTCAAGCGGACTGAATAGTAGATTAAATTTGTATGTCCCCCCCCCCCAAAAAAGTATGTAATTGTGATAAGGAAATATTGCAGGCCTTTGAATATATTAGCTCGAGAATTACCCAGTTGTGATACTTCTCAATTTAAGTATATTAATATTAAAAATCATAATAAAGGTTTAATAAGTCGCATGGCCATTTTCGCCAAAGCCTCACCTTCGAGGATTTTCAGGGAGCATTAAGGAAGCAAGCACAAGAGGATTAGAATGGAATAATTTGTAGCGTAGATTCAACGATAAGGATACAGAATATTAACATATACTTGGATCGATTTTAGTTTACGTTAGATCTAATTAATGTTATAATTATAATATAAAAAGTTTAATTTCAACATAGCTATTTTACTACGTTTTTATTAGCTTGCTTTCTTGTTTGTTTGTTTGCTTGTCGAATACAAATCTTGCAATCGATTTTTAACTAACTTCTCGAGTAGCTAGACATTGGAAACTTTTAGAATAGCTCAGAAAACGATGACAATGCATTATTTTAATACATTTTAGCCACTTATATCGTATTAATATTATTAATAATATTAATACAATTATTTATATAATTAATATTATATTTAGTTAAAAAGTAGCTAACATTTATAATTTTAAGATACCTAACTGAAAACGCTCATTAACTAATCAAAAAATCCCCTGTTAGTGAAATATTAATTTTAGATGTTATAAGTTTAATAATAGATTATTCGTTAGTTTGATATGAAATTCCTAGACGCCAATGAAACTAGACGAATGAACCAACATTATCTAAAGACAGCGAAATCTTAAAACCCATTGATTTTTTTTTTTTTTTTTTTTTTTTAAAAAACAACAACAATATTATTATTTTTATAACATTAATTTAGTTTTACAGTAACTTGTTAACACTCTGGTTTATTAGCATTTGAAACCGGAAGAATTATTCACCGCTAAAACCAATATGACATTGGAATGCATCTCAACTTTCTAGGAATTAAAACCAGTTAGGAGTTTGGAAATTAATACTAGTAGCGAGGCAGTTAAGAACGTTTTACGTCAATAATATGTACGGTTCTTATTTCAGAGACATACAAATAACGTTATATTCATATATAAAATGCTTTAGGATAAATATTTTTAAACGTTAGCTTTATATATGTTAGCTTTAATACGTTAGCTTTTATTTTTAACATTTAAAAACTCATAATTTCATATTCAATAAATAGCGTAATATTTTTCAAGCGTTAAACTGAAGAGAAATAATGTTTCTTAGAGAAATTATGTAAGAAAACGGATTGAAGGTATAAAATTTAATATTAAAAAAAAAAAAAATAATAATAATAACACGCTTTTATAAACCATGCACTAAAATGTAGAATACGCGGTCAAGTGCGGAAAGTAGCATTTTGCAAGCGAGTGTGGAGTTTGCACCCGAGCGACAGCGAGGGTAGTGAAACAACACGAGCAAAGCAAAATGCAGTTTTCGCACGAGTTGCGTACCGTACTTTATCTACGATTGTGGATTTTAATAATAAATACGGGGAAAAAATTAATAAACTTCCTGTATGTAAGTTCGTATCGTTAGTTTTGATAAAGATGACATTAATTCATTAGTTGTATTTTGTGCCAAATTAATTATTTCGGGAGGCGTATTATTCTCCTCATTTTCGTCATAATCACTTAAATCACTCATTGTTTTTCACTAAAACCTCGATATTAACAGTTACTTTAATTAAACAAACAGCAAATTAGTTTTGTTAAATGTAAATAAACTCGCTAATCGTGCGTTAAGGTCCACATTACTACGATCAATCATAGTATATGCCTATGTACCTAAAGATAAAAGCGTAAGGGGCTATCAACTTGAAAAACTGTTGAAGCCCTACGTATTAATGAAGTAAATATATAAAATATTTTATTTATTTATTATATTTTACTGCCGATTATAGAAGAATATTAAACTTTAGTTATACCTATTATTATTAAATTAATTAAAGCAATGTAAATCTACATTATGTCAGAGATCAACGTAAGATGCCTTCTGTGTGCAATTTTTACTTGTAACTAATTATAGGTTCCAAGGCACCAAGGCATTGTTGATTACCTTACGAAGGCAAAAACCTGCTTCGTAAAATAAACATACTTTCAATTTACAGATAATACTTATTTACCATTGTTCATTTGATGTATACATAAGTGAATTTAAAAAAAAAATATTGTGGCACATAGCTTCCTCGCGTCTAGCGTGCTTTCATGTATGCTTTAATGATGTTATGCTTTGGGTTTTAAGAATAGTTGGTTCGCAAAAAAAAAAAAATATATATTATATACAAAAATTTTAAAAGAAAGATAAGAAACCATATACGTTCCCTGGTGTCTGAAACGGATATCTGTCTTGGAATTTTTTAATCCGAAGACTAAAAATGTCGTTCTTCAGAATGATAACAGTGCAATGATAATTAAAACTATAGTTCTAACTTCGACTAGATTTTGTGCAATATGTAACTTGAATACTAACGCTAATAAACAGGTCAAGTGTGTGCTGGTCAGCACACAGCGAGGTTCCTAGGCAACCCTGTATAGTTTAAGTAGTACCCTATTGATGGTGTTTTTTAAAATGCTAAAAAGCTAACTTTGAACTATCCTAAGGTTCTGATATTCTCAAAACACATAAACAAACTTTCAAACTTCTGATAAAGTATCTTTTTGCCACTGAACCGGACTCCGGACTACAACCGCATCGAAAAGAACTTGCCTACGCTCGCCCTATCAAAGTTATAACCAAAGAATTATATATTTTTGTAATCAGCTCGACGTACCCTTTCATATGATACCCCTCACGGTGTCGAAAAAAAATAAAAACATTTTAACCCTTAAGTTTTTATACCCTAATTTTTTTGAAAAATATTTTTTTTAAGTCGCTATATTTTTAAAATATGTGGGTAGGTACAAGACACATACATGCCAAATTTCAAAGTGATCGGACGAAAGGTGAAGCCGTGAGAGCAGGCGACCGGACAGACGGACAGACACACGCAGGAAAATATAAGGGTCCTTGGTTTTGCCTACAGACCCTAACAAATAACTTTTATTTAAAATTAGGAACGTTTTTAGGATTTACAACAATTTCAATAAATGAACAAATACAATATTAATATTTTAAAAATAAAATTAATTAATTTTCTACAAATCAGTGTTCTGATTTAGAAACTGGAGTGAACGTCCCTCAAAATATCAAAGCAAACGGTCGCGAATACCTTCCTTAATCTTTTTTTTACAAACTAGGTATAATAAATTATCTATCAATTTTCGCTTCCTATATTTTAAACTTATACTAATAATACTGTTTCTTGTTTCTATCTTAATCAAAATCATTTTAAAAATATATCAAAACTCAAAGGTAATTAAGTTTTTTCCAGATAGTGTAAGAAGCTATTATAATATAATTAATAATGTTTTAAAAAACATTTACTGACCCCTGTAATCTTAACGGTTGTCGACTGTTCAAGTTAATGTCTTTAATAAGTTCATGTTCCTGCGGAAATCCCAATGTAATTGGATCGTTCTTTCTAATACTATAACTATAACATCGGAGTGTCTAACTCAGAATTAATTGGAAAGGAATTTAGGATACTCCAGTCAAGTTACAAGCGCTTTAATAGTACAGTAGAAATAGCGTTAGAGGTGGAACTAATTGCAACAAAAATGATTCTTGTTGTAAATGGTAGGTAACACACCCCTAATCAACACACTAAAAGTATACATCCGTACCGTCGCGCAAAATGCGTTTTTTTGGCCGCCATTTTGAAAAAACATGAAAATTTTCAAAAAAATCATGTGTGGTATCAAATCACAGGAAATTTAATGCTGAAAAAGAATATGAGGTTGGTTTTTAAATGTAAAATGTTTACGAAGATGAAGTAGAGGGAGAAATATGAAAAATTATACCTCAATAATCAAGTATTTACACCTTAAAAGCTTAAATTATGCTAGATTAATCGTGACTTTAGCAAAACTGATCAGAACCGAGATAAATTTACTCTACAAAAATAATGACTTTTATCAGTTATTGATTTAAGTTCATCAGATATTGCATCAGTTGAAAAAGAAAGTAAAAAAATTGAAGAAAACATCATTTTATGGGAAATTGACGAGTCAAAAAAATTCATTTATATTTTTTTTAAATAATTCACATAATTCCAATGAAGTGTGATCTTCTAGTCAGTCAAGTTAGTAAGTCATTTATGTTTAAATTTAAATAAGTTGTTATAAATTGTTAATGTATTAATCAATGTTAATGTCAGTAAAATTTGTAATGCCTGCATAATAGTTATTATTAGATTTAATAAGGAACCAACTACATATTTCCACCTTGTTTACTCACTTTTTTGGATACCTATCCAATTTAGTTTCAAACACAATGACCTGAAGCAGGTTTCGATTGGTGTGGCTGAAATGCAAGATGCAGGGCCCTCGTTCTCTGATATGCCCAATTCCTCTTGCTGTAGACATACAGATTCACAGGAATTTTGATTCTCGTTTCCTATTTGATGAACTTTGCAGCCTTGGATTCATTGTGCCTGTGTAGAAAGCCGTGTGTAGAAAGTGTAGAAAGCCTTATGCTGGAGTGTAGAAATACATACATTCTGCTGTAATGGATGAAAGTAATCAAAGTGTTGAAGTGTACCATCTGGCCACTTTTCACAATGTGTCACCGAAAACGTCGACCATAATATAGCAACAATAGAACAAAACACACAATGGCCACAAAACCTAATGGTGGTGCATTAATTTACCAGTTACCATGGTCCGCTTCTGCAAGATTGGGCGATGTCATGAAGCAACACCAATCGTATGTTAACAGAAGGTATGGAAAAGTGAAAATAGTTTTTTACGGGTATAAAAACCAAATATAATAGATTAGGAGCACGGAGCACAGATTGTGTTGTAGTAGTGTTTTTTTTTTTTTTTCTTTTTTATATTAAGAATTTTTATTATTATATTATCATACAAAAAATACATAAATACACTGTTTATTCATCCCTTTTGATCAAAATTCGCCTGTGGTAATCAAGAAAATAGTACATTACGCGTCGAGTGCGGAAAGTAGCATTTTGCATGCGAGTGTGGAGTTTGCACCCGAGCGACAGCGAGGGTTGTAAAACCACACGAGCAATGCAAAATGCCGTTTTCGCTCGAGTTGCGTACCGTACTTTATCTACGATTGTTAGATTTAATTATAAATACAGAAAAAAATAAACTTGCTGTATGTAAGTTCGTACCTCTCTCTTGATAAAGATGGCATTAATTCTTGAGTTGTATTTTTTGCCGAATTAATTATTTCTGGAGGAGTATTATTCTCCCCATTTTCGTCAAAGTCATTTTATTCACTCATTGTTTTTCACTAAAAACTCGATATAAACAGCTACTTTAATAAAAGAACAGCAAATTAGTTTTGTTAAATGTAAACAAACTAGCTAATCGTGCGTAAAGCTGAAGAATTCCTCTTCTTTACCGCACTAGTGTGGTAAAGAAGAGGAATTCTTCAGAACTATGAGACGCGCATGCGCAATAAATACAAGTACGTAAATAATTACTTTCAACGCATCTAAACAGAGATATAATGGATAACACAAATAGTCTCTCCACGTAAATTGTTAAAATTTTTATTGCCAAAGCAGCTTTCAGCCTTCAAAAGGCCATCATCAGTGCCTAAGAACAAACCAAAAAATATCGAGCTAAGCACAAACTACATGATAATTAAAACTAACAAACATAAAAACACAGGTAGGCAACTAATTTTAAAAAACTTTTAAAGTATAACATAACCAAAAAGGCAAAAGAATAACAAGAAAAAGTCAAATGAATACTCAATCGAATAAAGCTAAAATTAACAGTCAAGTAATTTAAAAAATAAAAAAAAAAAAATAAAAAATAAAAATAAAAACTAAAATAAAAAAAACAAAAAAATTAAAAATTAATTAAACTTAAAATTAAAAATTAATTTTCTGGATAATAATGGTTTTATATTGCTGGACAAGGACCCTACCAGTATGTTTCAACAAAAAGTACGCGATGCACTCAAAAATACCACTAGCTTATTTCCGGAAAAATTCAATACTCAGAACCTTATTACCATGAATCCTCTAGCTCCACGTTTTTACGGCACACCCAAAGTGCATAAAGACAACATACCGATCAGGCCTATTGTTTCTTTTTGTTCGTCTCCAACGGAAAAATTAGCCAAATATCTAAACAACTCATTTTATTCATTGACCGATTTTCAAGCTGTAGACAGTGTTAAAAACACAGTGCAGTTCATTCATATGCTAGATTCAATTCAGTTACCTCCTCAAAGTATATTGGTATCTTTCGATGTTAAAGACCTATATACAAGCGTTCCGAAAGACAGAACCCTAGCTATACTAAATCGTATCCTCAACAAGCGTTGTTCTAATAAAACTTTAATTCAGGAATTTACTTACTTACTTGAGGTCTGCCTAGCTCAAAACTATTTTCGTTATAATAATAATATTTATTCAGCTACGAGAGGACTAGCTATGGGTGGTCCTCTGTCTGCTTTAGGAGCTAATGCCTTCATGCACTATTTTTACAAAGAATTCGTTAATAGTCCGCACAACCAGTTCCTTAAATATATTTTCAAATGGATAAGGTACGTAGATGACGTCTTTTGTATATGGACTGGTTCACCTAATCAACTTCTCAGCTTCCTGAACTATTTGAATAAATGCTTCCATACCATCGAGTTTACGCTAGAAATTGAGGCAAACTGTCAACTGAACTTCCTTGACCTTACAGTTATTCGGACTGCTAACACTTTGAGATATGAAGTATACCGTAAACCCACTGCAACCGACGCTGTAATTCATGCTAATTCTAACCATCCTTGGGCTCATAAGTTGGCGGCGTTTAACGCTATGATTCATCGGCTCTTAACTTTACCATTAGACGACATTGCTTATACGAAGGAGGTTTGTACGATTAAAACTATTGCCATTAATAACGGCTTTAGCGATAGTTTGATTGACAGGATGATAGCCAAAAAGAACCGGAAATTAATACTGCAAGCTATGGGTGAGTCAGCGGAACGTCAACCAAGTGAAGGTTTATGGTGTTCCATTCCTTATCTTGGTCCGGTGTCTGACCGCCTAGCTAAAGTCCTGTCTAAGTACAAATATAACGTAGGCTTCAGCACTAATAAGTCATTAAAGGCTCAACTTAGTAGCGTGAAAGATCCTATTGGCAAAGAGAATAGGAGTGGAGTTTACATCATTACGTGCGGTAACTGCGATGTGGAATATGTCGGGCAAACTGGCCGCAATTTTAAGACACGAGCGAGGGAGCACCTACAGCGGTCTAGCAGTACATTTCACCAACACCTTACCGAGTATGACCACATTAACGCTCAACACAAGATCGGGTTCCTCCACTTCGCGGATAAAGGACGTAAGCTTGACTCGTTGGAAAACTTGGAGATCCTACGGAGTATTCGTAGGGCCGGTGACAAAAATATTAACGAGAGAAGGGAGTCTTCGTCACTGATAAGGACTCTGGCCTCCCTACCCTCTCGCGTCAGTCTTATGTCGATCTCCGACATGAAATAGACTCACCACTCACCTTATTCATTTTATTATGTAGCCTTTTTTTTTTTCTTCTTCTTTCTTTGTCCACAATAGGTGAGCTATAGCTTGAGCTTTGTATTTATTTTTTTTATTTTAATTTTTAATTTTTTTGTTTTTTTTTATTTTAGTTTTTATTTTTATTTTTTATTTTTTTTTTTTTATTTTTTAAATTACTTGACTGTTAATTTTAGCTTTATTCGATTGAGTATTCATTTGACTTTTTCTTGTTATTCTTTTGCCTTTTTGGTTATGTTATACTTTAAAAGTTTTTTAAAATTAGTTGCCTACCTGTGTTTTTATGTTTGTTAGTTTTAATTATCATGTAGTTTGTGCTTAGCTCGATATTTTTTGGTTTGTTCTTAGGCACTGATGATGGCCTTTTGAAGGCTGAAAGCTGCTTTGGCAATAAAAATTTTAACAATTTACGTGGAGAGACTATTTGTGTTATCCTTTATGATGACCTCCATTTACGCTCCTAGATCTATCAGAGATATAATGTTTATATTTCTTATCAATCGTAGATAAACAAATTTCTTTCTAACTCTTCAAAAAAAACAACGCTTTATCAATATACGTGGGTGTATATTCAAGGAAGAGGCCATTCCGTCATTCATGTAGAAACTGATGCAAACACACTAATTGTCAAAGAAGCTTTAAACATTTATTATAGATTTTCCTTTTATAGTGAATAATAAAAAAAGGTTTTTCAACACTACAAATGCTTTGTTTTTCTATCCAAAAAAGTTAGTAAAGAGGGGAGAAATATGTCTTGCTTTTATAGTAAACTAGCTTTCACCCCTCGCGGGGCTCATGCTAGGTATTAGTGGCTATGTTTCCTATTGACATGTAGGCCTAGCAATTAAATAAAATGCCTAAATAGTTTTTTCCAAGCCTTCTAGGAAAAAAATCAGGACTATATTATACACCATTCATTCCGTTTCTAAGAATATTATATTCTCCAAATCGTAGTTTGGAGTCTATATATTATATGTTTAAAACATAGCCAATAGAAACTAATAAATATGTATAGTAATTAATAAAAAAAAAAAACTAAAAAAGGTATAATAAATAAAAAAATAAACGTCGTAAAAACCAATTACACTGGGAAGTCATTGAACAATCATCAACCATAATGGTGCATTAATTTAATTACCAGTCTCTTCTCTGAATAAGGCAGTTGCACCAGTAAATATTTAATAACTCTGGTTTTAGAAAAAGATAATTGAATAATTAATACTCGATTTATAGACCAATAGTGTGAGAATTAAGCACCCCAATCAGAAATTAAATCGGTCCACAATTGCGGACGCCATATAAGCTCAAAATATTTTTTTGTTTTTTACAAAAATCAAATTTAGCTCTATTTAAGTTAGATCTGGTGGAGTTACGACAAAAAGGACTAAAGTTGTAGATCTTTTGAAATCAGTTACCGCTGACGCAATCAGCTTGTCGATAACAATAAGCCTCCAAAAAACTTTTAAGTGCGTCCACCATCTTTAATTTTTTAAGGGGGGTAAAAATATTTTTTTTTTAACTTTACGGATTTTTCCAGTCGTTTTGAGCCAATTTCCGACCAAATGCAAAAAACCGCGAGTCTCTAGGTGGTCTAGAAGTACCCAAACATTTTGATTAGCGAGTCTGTGGGGTTTGTTTACGGTGGGTCAACCTAATTTTTTTAGGTTATGTTTTATATATTTTTTTTTTTTATAAAATTGTCAATAACTTTTGTTCTACTCAATATTTTTAGATGAAACCAAGCCTACAAATTGCGCAACATGTTTGCACACACCACTGAAAAAAAATTAACCGATTTCATTTAGCCAGTTTTGCGCCTATAAAGTCTGACTGGGGCGACAGACATACACACATACACGAAAAAAGTTAAGGCCGGATTTGGTTTTCGGAATGTGTAAAATGAAAAAGTATCCAAAAAAAATTCAATTTTGAACAATGTACAGACAAAACTTTAATTTTATATATATAGATAGAGTAGTTGGTTCCTTGTATGGTTTAATTTAAATGCTGGTGTGTGTTAAGAAAAAATAATAGCCTCCCTTTAGCGATATTTTAACCCCTCCTTTCTGTCATTCTCAAGCTAGAAACAATTTTTATTAAATCCAATAATTACTATTATACAGGCATTAATAATTTTACTGACATTAACCATTTATAACAACTTATTTTGAATTTAAAAATAAATTTCTTACTAACTTGACTGACTAGAAGATCACACTTCATTGCAATTATGTGAATTATTTAAAAAAAAAATGAAGTTTTTTAACTCCTCAATTTCCCCTAAAATATGTTATTTTCTTCCACTTTTTTTACTTGTTTTCTTCAACAGATGCAGTATCTGATGAACTAGGATAAAAGTCCTTATTTATGTACAGTAAATTTATTTCGGTTCTGATCAGTTTTGCTAAAGACTCGATTAATCTAGCATCATTTAACCATTCAAGGTGTAAATACTAGGTTATTAATGTATAATTTTTCATATTTCTCCCTCTACTTCATCTTCGTTAACATTTTACATTTAAAAACCAACCTTATATTCTTTTTCAGCATTAAATTTCCTGTGATTTGATACCACACATGATTTTTTTTGTAAATTTTCATGTTTTTTCAAGATGGCGGCCAAAAAAAACGCATTTTGCGCGACGGTACGGATGTATACTTTTAGTATGTTGATTAGGGGCGTGTTACCTACCATTTACAAAAAGAATCATTTTTGTTGCAATTAGTTCCACCTTAAGGTGTTTTTTCACTTATTTCTACTGTACTATAATGCGCATATTGAAACAGGAACCCTATACTCTATACTGAATATTAAAGCTGAAGTAAGGCAGATCACCTTGGAGCTTCCTGCAATAATCACAGGACTTAGACGTGACCAAATTCGTATGACTTTTCGCGACTTATTGTAACGTCATGAATGTAACTATAATGACGCACAAATTATGTAATTGTAATTTCCTCGAACGTCTTAATATATATTATATATGTTTTAATTTCCTTCATTCAAACTAAGTATACAATTTTTTTTTTCTTTTTACAGTTACAAAATAATTCAATAAGGAAGAATGTCTTTGAACATTTTATGACAATCCCAATATTTAATATATCTATATAAATTATGACTAATTTAATATACGATTTATGGTAATTTTAAACTTTATTAATACACTCGGATTCGTATTGTTTGATTTCTTCGGATTTTTAATAATATTGAAATAGACATGAAGTTGTAGCAGGCGAATTCAGTACATTTAGTTTAATTCATTTGGAATAAACATTTGGGATTAAATTGAAGATCATTAAAGACAATTTGATTTAACAATTTGTAAAAGAAAAATAGCCTAACTCACAAAATTAACAATCGGTACCACAAACTGGAACAAAACTTTCTAAATAAACATAGTAGGACTAACTTTTTTCACGTAATTTCAGAGTTTTAGGGGTAGTACCCTCCAATTCGGAGCTACAATTAATTTCTCGATTTCACCTCAGGGTAAGGTATTCCTAAATATGTAAGCCAAATTTCATCTAAATCTGCTTCGTAGTTTAGGCTCCACGGGTTTGCAGAGGCGGCAGACACATTTTTTAGGACTCATTTTTCTTGTGTCGAGCATTTTCTAGGGAGGGTATTTTTTCCGCTATGCGTCTATATTATAAAAGCTATTTTTATTTTGCTTCCGAGCTTACCCGAAGGTAACGGAAGCTATGTGATCGTTCTGAAAAACGAAAATATTTCATGTCTCCCATTTGATTTGTATGAAACTTTTTATTACTTATTAAAATTAAAGGGGACAACCAAAATTGAAATGAAATTTTTATAGTTTATCGAAAGTAACGCGTAGATAGCCCCAGATTAATTTAAACTGTCTGTGCTCTTTAACTTTTGCTAAATTGCTACTTTAATTCTTGTAAAAAATCAAAACAGGTTGAAAAAAACGGGGGAAACAATTAAACAATGGCTTTAAAAAGCATTAAAAAAAAAAAAAAACGTGATAGGATGAGAGCAGTGGCGTAACTATGGGCCCGCGCGGGCCCGCATTGCGGGGGGGCCCCCAGCGTCAGGGGGCCCCCACATTCAGAAATAACTGGAATTACTATCCTTTTACCAACGTCGAGGGGGCCCCCAATGCTGAATGCAAGGGGTTTTTTTTTTTTTTTTTTTTTTGCTCATCAGTTTTTTTGGCGAGGAGGGGCCCCCAAAAATTTCTCGCGGTGGGGCCCCCAATGGTCTAGCTACGCCACTGGATGAGAGGAAACTATGTGCCACACCAATTGGCAGTCTATTTTTATTGAACATTTTGTTTTAAAAATTTCTTTAAGTGTTTCACTATTGAACATTTTTAAGAACTCTTTCTTACGAAAGAAATATTTTTGATAAACAAGGTCTTATATGAGGTTGTTTCGTTTAACATTTGCAACTTAAACTCTTAATTGAACTCTTATGTACAACATGATTTGTAATAATAAAATCATTGAGGTAATATAAACTATAATATATTTTCAAACCTTTTTCTTAATTTTATGAATAAGTTATACAAATTATTTTTCTTATTTCTTTGGTCAGGGATGGTACAATAAAAGATATTTTAATTATATTAATTTATTGGCAATCTTTTGCTCAATCCTGGGCAGGTCTAAAAATAACAATTCAATAAATATAACAAACAAATTACTGATGTAATCTCAATTTTGTGATTAAATGGTGTATATTATTATTATTATTTTTTATTTTTTAAATGCAAGTCTTATGAATTTATTTTGCTTAACCACCTGTCAGATTTTGATGAAACTTACACGCAGTCTTATATTAATAGTTAACTTCTGCGCACATTTTCAATTTTTTGTAAACGGTTTCTTTAACAACTTCTAAACTATACAAATCCGATTTTAATTACATTTATACGTTTCAACATACTTTCCACCTTATATTTATGTAACCTAATATTTGAATAATGCTCATATTTAGAAATTCATATCATTATATTTTATTTTATATTTATTTGTCCATTTGTCCAGATGTAGACACGAGGAAGCCGGCAAGCTATTTGAATAAAAATATTTTATTACCAAACAAGATCTTCTCTGATGATGTACCTACACAATAAGCAAATGTTTCATATAAATGTGTAATTCATTTTAATGATTTTTATACTTCTACTTTTCGATTTTTATGAAGTCGTATACGGGTTTCCTGATTATTAATGATGATGTCATTTTTTTTTGAAGCTATAGAGCCCCGTTACGCAATTCCGCGTCCAAAACAAATAATTAAGTATTTCACAACTTACTTCCTGAAACATTTCTAGAGGGGAAAAAAGCTTTTAATAGTTAGTTCCAGGTTTATCTAGTGTTAGGAAGAAGTTCACGGTCCTTTTTCTTTTAGACTAAATAATTACAACTGTTTTGATATAATTTTCATCTCGTATAATAGTTCAAGGTATCCATAATGGATGGTCGCACTCACTCATGCGTGTGATATAAAGTACATCACGATCACGTGAAATATATAATATATCTCATTTAAATGTTAATACATATCTGTCAGTCAATATCAAAACAACACGAAATTATATAACAATATTTTTGAATTTATTATTTATGACGGACAGTTATTAATTATACTACATTTACTTCATTCAATTATTTATTCAGTGCATACATTCTTTAATTGAACAAGACCTCCAATCACCAATTGTGCTCTCATTCGCAAATCTGAATCAGTAATATATATATATATATATATATATATATATATATATATATATATATATATATATATATATATATATATATATATATATATATACATATATATATATATATATATATATATATATATATATATGTGTGTGTGTGTGTGTGTGTGTGTGTGTGTGTGTGTTTGTGTGTGTGTGTGTGTGTGATACAATGTAATATAGGCGTAAACTCTATAAGAAAAAAACATTATTATTGGTAAAGTAAAGGTGGCTGTTAATAATTTCCGTAATGCAACTATAAGTAGTATAGTATACTTTCCTCAATTCAGTTAAAAAGCTCAATCAATGTTCAATTAATTCTTATTCTTTTTGCAAAGCAAAAGAGCTGACACAATAATCGCAATAAAGGTAGCATTCGAGGTCACTTTACACAGGTATTAATTATATTTTATTTTCCTGTTATTATTATAAATAACCATTTTTACAGTCTCTGTACAATTTAAAATTATTGTGAAGATTGTGTCCTGACTTTTCTTAAAGTCAGTGGAAGATATGTATTAAGAATATATTAATTACACGGAAGTGGCAATAAACAAGACACAACAGAAGAAGAATTGATTTTAATCGTCTGCAGAAGGCGACAGATGGACAATACAAATCCTAAAATAGAACCCGAGAAACTACTCACGAAAGAGGAAATCCAAGAACTCAAAGGGAAGGTAAGCTACATGGATGTCACACCCATGTACCACGTAGCTTATTCACACACATTCAGGATGTGTGTGGCTAAGCAAAAAACTGAGCGGAAGGGAATGACTTCTATTCTATACTATATACCAAGTTTGTTCGACTATAAAATATTATGATATGCAAAGAAAAAATAAAATTACAACATAAAAAGAACTTTTTATATACTATGTTTATAAATTTTCTGTTGAATCATATGTAATGTTGATAATATAATTGTCATTGTTATAATATAATGTTGGTGAAAAAAATAGTTTTTAAATTAAAAAGAATTTATTTACTTCAGATAAATGACAACCATCTAGACTTGAGAGATGATCTTAACCTATAGAATCATAATATTTTAGGATGATCTTAACCTATAGAAGGACAAATCTTTGTACAACGGATCTCGCCAACACCGAATCTAAACCGTGTCATTGATATGCCCCCGTGTAGGGACAGTAAGACAAGAAAAATAAAAATGTGTACAAGTAAAGAGGTACAGATGCAGAAAAATTAAAGCCATACCTAAGTGTAAACAAACCTGGTTGTCACACGTCAATTAATTTATTTCTTTTTTTTACTTTTCCTTTTTCGCTGTCATTCAATGTTAATCTCTTAATAAAAATTTCAAGATAAAAAGTACTTTTTATATACTACGTTTTTAAATTTTTTGTTGAATCGTATGTAATGTTGATAATATAATTGTTATTCTTATATGATATATACTGTTAGTGAAAAAAAAAAATAGTTCCGAATTTATTTACTTCACATAAATGACAACCATCTAGAGAACTGATCTTAAACCTATAAAAGGACAAATCTTTGTACAACGGATCTCGCCAACACCGAATCTAAACCGTGTCATTGATATGCCCCCGTGTAGGGACAGTAAGACAAGAAAAATAAAAATGTGTACAAGTAAAGAGGTACAGATGCAGAAAAATTAAAGCCATACCTAAGTGTAAACAAACCTGGTTGTCACACGTCAATTAATTTATTTCTTTTTTTTACTTTTCCTTTTTCGCTGTCATTCAATGTTAATCTCTTAATAAAAATTTCAAGATAAAAAGTACTTTTTATATACTACGTTTTTAAATTTTTTGTTGAATCGTATGTAATGTTGATAATATAATTGTTATTCTTATATGATATATACTGTTAGTGAAAAAAAAAAATAGTTCCGAATTTATTTACTTCACATAAATGACAACCATCTAGAGAACTGATCTTAAACCTATAAAAGGACAAATCTTTGTACAACGGATCTCCCCAACACCAAATCTAAAGCGTGCCATCGACATATTTGAAAAAATATAAATAATATAATCGATAAATAATATAATCGATATTTCCTGTTTTGCTGTCATTCAATGTTTATCTATCACAAATTTGAGACCCGTCAAAATGAAGATTGCGTAAATATGGGACATGGCAAAACAAATAAAATAACTTGCGGATTTTTTCCGAACTAACTTTCCGTACAGCAAAATTTGCTGAAAACCAATAAAATTCTGCTGAAAGATGGCTAAAAGTATTAAAATAATGCATTGTCATCGTGTTCTGAGCTATGCTAAAAGTTTCAAATGTCTAGCTATTCGGGAAGTTAGTTAGAAATCGATTGCCAGATTTGTACCGGACAAACAAACAAACAAGAAAGCAAGCTAATAAAAACGTAGTATAAAAATCACAAATTTGAAACCCGTCAAAATGAAGATTTTAAATATTGGACATGTCAAAACAAATAAAATAACTTGCGGATTTTTTCCGAACTAACTTTCCATATAGCAAAATTTGCTGAAAACGAATTAAATTCTGCTGAAAGATGGCTAAAAGTATTAAAATATTGCATTGTCATCGTATTCTGAGCTATTCTAAAAGTATTAAATATCTAGCTACTCGGGAAGTTAGTTAAAAATCGATTGCAAGATTTGTACTGGACAAACAAACAAACAAGAAAGCAAGCTAATAAAAACGTAGTAAAAAATAGTATACCCATTAGTGTTGCACATAGCTTCCTCGCGTTTACAAACCATTATTGTCTAATTTATTTAATCTTCCCCCCCCCCTTTTTTTAAAAAAAAAAATCTCATTTCTTTTTCTTTTTTTTACACGAATAACATGACCATCCGCTGATGGTTGAAATTAATCTGGGGCTATTTGCGGGGAACTTTCGACAAACCCTTCTTAAAAATCAGATGAGTACTTTCGATTATGTAGGTGTTAATAAAAATGTATGTTGTATGTTTGAGCTCATGTTGAAGAGAACAAATTAGCACACAAGTATGAAATAAATTTATATGGGACAAACAATGGGCTAACTATTACCTTCCATCCAAATTTTATTAAAATCGAACAAGTAGTTTTTAAGATAGGTATGTTGATTCACAAAAATTGGACAGACAGACACGAGACCAAAAATGTTCCCTGATGTCTTGTCTGAAACTACTTTAATATGAATAGTAAATAAACAATAAATTACAATGATTAACAAATAAACAATACTTGTAGAACTGTAATGTTCCGGGTCTGGGGAAGCCCCGTTGAAAAACGTGTGTAAACTACACAGACATTAGACGTCTGTAAAATAGAATGTCCAGTGGTGATCGATGATAACAGATATACCCTTGACTTTGTTCTAAGAAAGCAAGAATTCTAAAACTTCTGTTTTTTCTGAGGAAAACCTGTTTAAATCTTCAATTTAGGTGACGAATCATAGTTTCATAATCCGGAAATACGTACATGTTATGTACGACTTTTTTGTTGTTGATAAATATATTAAAGTCCCTAAGCCCTTTTCCATAAGTATCTAGGTTATGAAAGCATGGCTTATATTAATTTAGGTTCTAAGATTTATTACTAACAATATGCGTTTATATACAATACTTATATCAAGAGGCATTTTCATTTTATCTCTTTAATGCATTATTCGTGAGTCCTACTTACTCCATATAGATATAGTATACATAGGCGGAGTCTTAGCTTTAAACAAATACGATTGAAAATTAAGCCAAATAAAGAATCCGGAATAAAGTTTTCTTTTCTAAAAAAAACTAGCCTAGATATACCAGAAGTTAATCTCAATACCTCTATAACGGTTTAGACCAAGGCCTGTTGTTGAGATCTTAAGGGCCGATGAACCTGAAACAGAACCTAAAGGTGGAACGACCTCCCTAACGACCCCCTTGTCCCTTGACCCAATTCTTTTCTTGTTTACACTTCAACTAATTCTTTATAATGCGTGTCTTTCAAATCCAATTTAATCTTTTTTTATCTAGATGTATAGTTTTAATTCTTATTTCATTTTAAGAAATATAATACTAAAATTTATGACTAGGAAGTACCTATAATAGACCACAGATTAAATCTTAACATTTTATCTATAAATCTAAACTATTACAAAATTAGAACGTCAAAATAACCTTATCTAGTAGCCCGGGCCATTGCAAGGGAATTTTAGGCAATAATAAATCAAGGCTACCAACTTTTCAACAAGAAATAGTCTATGAAAAATTTAAAATATATAGATGTATTTAAGAGACTTAAAAAACAACTTTACTCGCTCACTGAAATAGATAAAACGTACTAAACATCTACACATAAATTGACAAACGATTTTTCATTATAGTAATACATAGTTCAAATGGGAATCGGTGTAACTGAGGAGTAGTATGAGGGACCAGCGTAGGCGAGCAGATAGCACACTCACTAACTCCTGCAACCAGGGTCATAATCAGTGGCGCACCCAGGGGGGGGCACGGGGGGCACGTGCCCCCCCCCAAAGCCGGACCTAAAATTTTAGTATGCAATTCCGCAGCACGTGTTAAAGTAATAGTGTTGTGATAGTCAAAAAATAAATATGTAATTATATACCTAGATTAGCCCGACATATATATTTTTTGGGGGGTTTAAAAAGACGTGCCCCCCCCCCCCCCCCCCTAAAGCCAAAGTCGTAAAATTTAAGTATGCAATTTCGCAGCACATGTTTAAGTAATAGTGAAAAAATACATAAATAAGTAATTTTATACCTAGTTTAGCCCGACATATTTTTTTGGCGTTTAAAAAGACGTGCCCCTCCCCCCCTCCTCCAAAGCCACAGACTTAAAATTTAAGTATGCAAATAAGTAAGTATTTTAAATAAGTCAGTATCACTTAATAAATAAGTAATAATCTACCTAGTTTTGCCCGACATATTTTTTTTTTTTTGGTGTTTAAAAAGAAGATGAAGAAAAAGAATAGAAGTAAGTTAAGTTATCAACCCGTTTAGGTTAAGGATTTATAAAATAGGGATGGAGCTCCTGGGAAAAAAGTGTCGACTGCGCATGGTCAGATCTTTTTAGTTGGACGAATTTCTTTCCAACTATTATCCATTGTTTATTTTGAATGAAAGGTTACAATATAACATTTTTAAATCAAGTTTTTAATTAAATTTTTCTTGTTTTAAGGGTATTTATTTTAATCTTAAGTTTTACTTTAATATATTAATTAAAATAGTTAGTAGCAGTCATTAGAATAGTTTTTAATTATCGAATAATTAATATTAATGAATTTGGAAACGGGTTCAATTGTAGAAAAAGATTTTAAAAATTGCAGATACCCGAGCTTTCGCAAGGAAAACTATTTTTTGTACTTATTGACTGGACTATTATATACCCTACTATGTTTATTTTTAACCTCATACTATCAGCTAATTTCTGTTAAACTCAAAACAGTTGGCGTACGTATTTTTTTTTTTTTTTGTTAATTCACATAACTGAAATATTTTTAAAATGTACCAATTTATTTTTCTGGCTACTAAAATAAAACATTAATCTATTATATAATGTACAACTTTTAATAATAAAATATTATTATTATGTATATAATTTTGTTTAAATAAAATTCCCCGGTCTTCATGTCCCGTTCATAAAAAACTTAAATTTATTTGTATATAATAACATTTTAGATGCTCTTAGAATAGGCTAAAATACGTTTTCAAGTAACGTAAACTATAAAAAATTTCCCGAGGGAGGACCCCCGGACCCCCCTAAAAGAGAGCCCAGCCCCCTTCAAAATTGGTTGGACCCGCCTTTGATATGAAGTAATATAAGAACAAAGAAACCCAGACTGGTTAATTGTCTGTGACTATGCTAAGCCCACATTACATCCCCCCCCCCTTATTTTTTTTTAATCTGTGCCCCTCCCAAAAATAAATCCTGGGTGCGCCACTGGTCATAATCAATATCTTTGGCGATGGTTCGATTCCCTGCGAGGTAAGACATGTTTCACCCTGATGATCATATCAAGTGGCCGATATCCCCTCCTCCCCGGGTTTGCTCAAAGGGGCCACAAACAAAAACGCATTCTATATCTGTTTCAGTTATTATATTACTGGAAGCTCACTCCTCTAGCGTAATCTTCAATAATTGGTAAAGCAAGAAACAAAAAACTTAAAATAGGTGGCATTTTTCCACCACGAAAATGCTATGTAAAAACATACTATGTATATCGTTCTCAAAGAGAAGCATTAGTTTCCTATATCACCGCTAAAAGTCAATTTAAACGTGTTAACTCGGCTTAGACGCTCCAAACGATAAAAATAAGAACGATAAAATTAAAATGTCGAGACAAGTACACTCGTCTATACTAAACATAATTGAAAGGGTAATAGTTTATTGTAATAAGAATAAGAGGTCAAAGTGTTCAGCTAAACGTCTAAAAACCATGTCACGACAATTACTCATCACATCATTATTCACATGCATGAACAAAGATTATAAGGCTGCCTGCCATTATGAACAACTAACTAAATGAATTTCTTTCAAACTCAATAAACACAGGTAAAGGATTAAAATATCACAATGATAATGATACTAACAGTAATATAGAACAAGTATATAGCTAACCTGTTGTTCCCAAGTCATTGATCAGGCTCCAGGCCACATCAGCTCATTCATTACACTTTGAAGCTATGTTAACTATGCTTCCTCCGATATACCATGTTGAGGCTACTCTCCACCAGCATTTACAGGGCCAGCTAGAAAACACATAAAATAATATATATTAGTTTTATAATAAAATAAATTGTCAGACATTTCATCTAGTTTCTATCTTGTAATAAAATCACTTAAAGATCTCATCTACACGATCAAAATTTTTAATATATTTCTGAAATAATAATAGGTTAAAATTATACGAAAATGCAGAGGGATGTATCACGAGGAATGTATAATATTTTTTAGTTGAATAACATTCCCCGGGTTCATCGAGTATTTAAAGCCAAACCAAATCAGAGTAGCTTCTGTTAAGAGCAAATATCAACAATAAAGTTAAACTACTACGTGCATATAAGAAATAACACAAGGAATTATAAATAAATATTCATAGAAAATACGAGAGGAATAATTGAAGCGAGCATATAAATCTTAATTTATTTAGGTACGTGTAAAAGCCTATTCCCCACTCCCCCCCCCCCCCCAAAAAAAATCGTAATTTATTTTGAATTGGATTGAGGTCACCCAAAAACCCCCTCGAACTACCTAAAACCACCTCGAACCACCTCACACCACCTCGAACCACTTATAACCACATCCATCCTCCTCGGACCAACTCCAAAAAAAATTAAAATTAAAAAAAAGAAAAAAAAGCCGCGAATCACCTCTAACCACCTCTAAAAATAAATCCATGTTTTAAATTTCAATTAAAAAAAAAAAAAAAAAAATGTCTAAAAAATCTACCTTATCCAAAAAAAAATTATTTTTTTAAAAAAAAAGTAATAAAAAAACCAGGCGCGAACCACCTTGAACCATCTCCAACCACTTCAAACCTTTTATATATTTTATAGGGTTTCTAGAATTGTTTCAAAGAGCTTATAGTGATAGTGAGTTCTTCATTTCAGACTTGGGATTCTTAAAGTTTGTGTTTATTTTTATATTTTTCTAACAATAACTGGCGTTGAAATGACCAATGGGGCGAAATTCGCCACTCAAGTGCGTCTCAGCATTTGTGACAACTGAATAGTTTTTGGCAATTTAACTCTTAATATATATATTCTTAATAACGCAAATATGGGTGTCGCCGGTCGACTAAACAGTTTAGAAGTGTAAAAAAAGAACGAGTAACAATGTATTATTTAAAAAAAAATCCTATTCTTTGCTGGCATTTTAAAAGTAAATATAATGGAGATGTAGGTTATGAAAAAGTTAATGCTTATGTAGCAGTAGCAAACATGTCATACCATTATAAAGCTTAATTTTAAATTTGTTAGTTTCCCCCCCAAATCCCCGAATACTTGGTAACAATCCAAAATTGAAAACAATATGGCCTGTATTAATTTAGAGTTTAGAAGATTTTTACCTTAACTTAACAGAGCATATCTCACTAAAATTACACCAGAACTGTTAACTTAATAACAAAAATATATTACAAAACGAGTAACTACTCAACTAAACTAATTTTCTAAGAATAAATACTTTAAAGTTATTATGTTGGTAACACTGGAACCGGAACCCGCCTGTATTAAAGAAGAAGAATATGACGTCGATAACGAAGAAGAAGAATTAGTTTTGTTTATTGTTTGATGTTTGGTGGAGTTCTCGTTTTACAGTCAAGTGTTTTTCTTAGGTTTAGTTTATAGTATTAAGTTTTAAAAATGACTACGAATCCAAACAACCCTAATGGGCAGCCTATAATAATGCCTCAAAGGTTCCCCAATACGCAGCAACCTCCTCCTAATCCTGTACCGGTACAACAGCCGCCCCAGAGATATGCTGGCCCTCCAGGCCCCGGTATGAGGCAGTATCCTGCTCCTGGGGTCTTTCCGGTATGCATTTTACTTTATATTTAATAAATTGTATTCTACAACTAAAGCGAGCGAGCTATTTAATGTAGTTTATATTTTTTTGAACCCCGCCCTGTAAGAGCAAAGTGTACTTCGCTTCGATGAGATCATATCGAATAACTTACATTTATACTTGGTTAACTAGTGAGAAGAGAAAGAATCCCCTAAGCGTTTACCAGAAGATTTAGATTATTAACATTTTGGTCTTCTAATAGAGTTTAAAAAGCTTTGGTTGCAACGCAATATCTAATCTAAAGTGACATCAGATAGCCAGTAAGCTGTTTCTATGTCCACTCTCCCAAGCAATGTAATTAATTTATAATTTAATCTTCTTTTAGCTAGTAATAAGTTATAGATTCATTTTTACCTACTGACGGCATTAATCTTAGAAGAAAATCATTATTTTTCTCTAGAACTTCATCAGGTAATCAAATAATCAAAAGGAGGTTACATTTGTATAGGTTAGGTATCAATTATAAAATTCTTGTGCCTATTCCCATCTTGGAAAAATAGACTTTGTAAGATGATATTTTTAACATAACTCAATTAAGCTATTGTATAGGCATTATAAATATAAGTTTGCATAACTTTTATGGGAATATTTGAATCTGTAATGTCAAAATTGTTACATGTCCTTACCCACATAGTCTCGTAACTCGTAACACCTTCTGTATATGGTGCCACTTATTTTATTATGATGTTATCTTTTTATAGGAGTATCTGTATCAATTTATTAAGGTTATTTTACTTTTAAAATTTGAGTTCATTATGTTTTATTTATATTTTAAATTTGATAAATGTTTTAGTAAGTTACGAAATCGTTTATTTACAGTTAAAAACATTTTACAATTGCAGTGTAGTTAAAGATGTAAATATTGCAGCACAACAGTACAACAAAGTACAAGTTCTTTACAAGTTAAGTTCTTTAAGTACAAGTTAGTTAGTAACTATTATAGTTAAAAACTAAGAGAGATCATGGTCTGAGGATTAAATGTTTCAAATTTAACATAGATAAGTTGGTAGCAATTTGATTGTTTAATCCTTCTCTTCAGTTCTATTCTAATATGCTTTACAGTAGATTACAAAACATCCTCAATTTTCTATTCAAAGTGCTTATAAAAATGTTATTCTATCTAGATGCAACAGAGACCAGGATATGTACCACCAGGGGCAGCAGCCGTAGCTCCAATGAGTGGTATGAGAGCACCCCCTGGTCCTCCTCCCCCAGTTGTTCCTGGGGTCCCTTATGTAAGTGGATTGCCTCCGCGTCCTCCTATGCCTCCTAACCAAGCCCAAAAAAGACCACCTGATGTTCGTCCTCCACACCAACAACCAAAAGGGTGAGTGACCCATGCCATTATACATTTGTATTTAGTTTTACTAGCATGGCTTTTAAATTAGCATATATTTCTGTACCTCAAAGGTAAACTATTGCAAGTCACATTTTGAGAGCTTCTCTCTTAAATACAGTAATCTCTCAATATCCACAGGTTTTTTATCCACGGTTTTGATTATCTATGCTAAAATTTATGACCAAAGTGTCATGGAAAGTGCCCTGATCGTGTTTGAAAACCATGGCTGTTAGATTGGAGAGAATAGGAAAAGCCTTTAACTTGTGATGAGACAAAGAAAAATATTCCTTTGAGCTCGTAAATCATCCAAATAAATAAAGGCAAGAACACTTCACCATATCAAGGGATTACTGTATACATTTGTACACTGATTATTTCCTTATTTACTAACAAAGGAGTTACAATAGTTTACCAGTATTATCTGCCAGCATAATGCATAAGTACATTCCACTTTCTTTATTTTTAAATTGGACTTGAACAATAATTTAACTTTGAAGTACAGATTTTACCACTTGTTACTAATCTGGTCTAGACTTATAAAGGGCTTTAATTATCTCTTACAATCTTCACTTATTATACTAAGAAAGCTTACTACTAAAAAAAAGGCTCATTATGAAAACCACCAAAAATCCTAAGAAACATGCATTATAGCTTTGTGTGCTATTTTTTTAAAAGCATTCAAATGCTATAGTTGCTCTTTCATCTTGGTTTTCCTTGGCATTGATCAACTATTTTTTTTTAGAAAGCGTGTTCAATAAGTATATAGTTACTAGTGAAAGGGTAGTGTTTATAATATCCCATAAAAAATATACTATACTCGTATATGTATTTATATTTAAATTTAAATAATCCCTATGGTAAAAAAATACAATATACAGTCTTCGCACAACTAGAATCGACGCGTTGACAGCGCGGGAAAAACTAGCAAAAGGGGGGACGAGCCAATGAGAGCTTGAGATTTTCCCGGACAAAAGGTCGGGCCAACTAGGCAAAGATAAATGTCTCTAGTGGAGGGGAGAGGCTCTCTGGATAACAGTATAAGAAGGCTTCGTAGTGGCTTTATTTTTTCCCACAGAGAGGTTGGCCAATCTGTGTGTCACTCAATTTCCCGCGCTGTCAACGCGTCGATTCTAGTTGTGCGAAGACTGTAAGTTATGATGAAAAAATTGTATGTTATCTTCTTTATTAAGTTTATTAGTTAAGTTATTGTACTTGGAATAAATTTTGGGTGTTTGGTGTTGCTTAGAAATTTAGTCTAAAAAAAGAATAATAAGAAACCTTTCATACTAATCCTCTTTTCTATAAATTAATTTTGTATTATTGTTAAATATGAATAAACATTTTCATTGCTATGGACGAGTCAACTCCTTCAGGGCTATAATTTTTACAATTAAACTGATTTAACTTCTAGTATTGAAAGTAATTTATTGATTCTTGAATTGCCTTCAGTTTTCTTTATTCAAAACTGTTCTTCTGTTGTTGTATCGCTGATTTCTTGTCAGTACTCAACAAGCTCTTCCAGTTTTAAGTTATTAATGTTTACCAATCAAATGTAGATGAAGTTTAAATTAAACTCAGTTTTAAAAGTAAGTGGTTTTGGAGAATGGAATTTTTAATTTAACACTGGAGTGAAACTCACTTATCTTCTATTCACAAATTTTTGTTATTATGGCTAAAATTGATTTGTTAGGTGTAATTTGGGAAATTTGTATTGGTTGATAATGAACAGAAATAATGTATGATTAAAAAAAAAAAAAAAAAAAAAAAATGGATTTGGGGCTATGACCAGGCTGCAGACAATTTAATACAATTGTCTAAATACTGTCTATAATCTAAACGTAAACTCTATCTAATTTTACCTAAACTTAATTTTAAACTCCCAAGTGATATGATTGTAATGCATTATCATTCATAAAATAAAATAGATTAATTCATAGTTAACTTAAAACAGTAACCCACTTTTGGGCTGAAAATAAGGTAAAGACAGCCTTAAGACTCACCACACACTACGGACTTTTGATCGGCTGACTGTTAAGACCAACCTGAGTGTGACGCCCAAGAGATTCTAATCGGCCGATAGACCTACTGAAATAGTTAAATGGTTAGTAAATAAATAGTTTCAATTGTAAAGTTGGCTAACTGCTTATTCAGTATCGTATAATGTGCGAATGCGCATACTTGCCTACTATCCTATCAGTCTCAACCTCTTCTCCAAAAAAGAGTTTTTGGATACTTCAGTAGTTTGATAGAGTATTTAAAACTTTGCTAGCAACAATCTATCACTGCAAATGGGATACACACAAAATTCACAGTTTCTCTTCTTCATTATTCACCTTTTTTTATAATAGAAATAATTATATAACTACGAACCACTGGAAAAAAGCAGTAAACCATTGCAGTTTTTACAGCAACTGTGTAAAAGCAATCGGTCGATTATAGTGTACAGTCTGCGCTCTAACAGCCAATTAAATAGATTTGTTTGCCTGGTGTTTAGTTGCTTGGCGGATACAACCCAATCCGACTAAACTATCGGTCGCTTATTGTCTAGAATGTGCAGGGACCCTAAATGTTTTGGTGGTTTGTGTTTTTCGATTAGAATCTTTGTTTTAAATGCTTCTATGGTGCCTGGTATTAATTATTATTGTTGCATGCTGTATTGTTATTGACTAACTTGGTGAAAGTTGAAATGTTGGTGGGGTGTGGTGTTGGGTCATGTCATATTGTAGTGAGTACCCTCATCATACTGGATCTAATAGCAGTGCGCCTGTTGGAGCTCCGTCAAGCAGTGGAGGTCCCCAACCACAGCCTGTGCCTAAGAAGAAGAAGAAACTTGCAGATAAAATTCTTCCTCAGAAAGTAAGGGATTTAGTTCCGGAATCACAAGCCTACATGGACTTACTGGCCTTTGAGAGAAAATTGGATTCTACTATTATGAGAAAACGACTTGACATACAGGTATTAAATTATATTAAAGTTTTTTATTATAATTAAAAATTTCAAAAAAATAATTAAATGTGTTTCACATTGGATTCTGATTAGAACAAATTAGAAATAAGACCCACAAGATTTTTCTTTTGGGTCAAAATGTGGTGAATGTGGAATTAAACAAAAGACAGATTCGTCTACAAAAGAGACTGTTTTACCTTCATCAAAAATAACAACTGCTATTAAGGCCATTGATTTAGTTAATTTTTGGGGGACATTAACAAAAACTGAATATTCTTTGGATTCTCTTACAACAAATTGTGCTCTTTTAAACATTGGAAAACTATCTAATATTACTTATTATGTAAACTTTTTAAAATGATTTTACATTTTTTATTTACAGTTTTTAATTATTTTTAGGGTCATAAGTTAGCTGTGACATTCTTGGAGAACCAGAGATTGCACTTTACACAGCAGATTTCACTGGTTTTAAAATACTCTTAATTTATTTAACTAAATGTAATGTTTATATTTTATAGGAGGCACTGAAACGACCAATGAAGCAGAAGAGAAAGTTGAGAATATTTATATCAAATACTTTCTATCCTGCTAAAGAAGCTGGTGAAGGAGAGGATGGAAGTGTTGCATCCTGGGAGCTGAGAGTTGAGGGCCGTCTTTTAGATGACACAAAAAATGATCTGAACAAGGTACTTATTGCCTTTAACTACCGGATTAACTTATTATATGGAAAGTTAAATTTTCATAATCTTCAAAATTAAAAGTATAAGACTTGTTAAATACAGGAGAATTTTGATTATAAGTCTTTCTCGCTTAACTTGTCAGACCACACCTGCTGAGCTCACTCCACTTTCTTCGACACCTTGCACTCTCCCACTTCTCCCAACCTACCTATCGGGGTAGGAACATGAAAGCACCACCTGTCAATTATTGCACTCAATAATAGCCTAGATAATCCAATATATTTTTAACTCTTGGTTTGACAAAAATGTTGTGCCTATAAACAAAAATAAAAGCATCATGTCACTTTGGCCCTAAAATGTTTCCCATTTCTTGCTCATCTGTCTTTTCAATTATCCGTCAAGGCAATGGTCCGTGAGTGATGGTTTACAGAGGTTCTACTATATCTATAATATAAGCTTAATAATGTTATTTCAATTACAATTCTTAAAGTGTATTTTTTACCCGAAACAAAATATATTTATTAATCTTAATTTACTACTTTCGTCTTAGGTAAAGAGGAAGTTTTCTTCTTTCTTTAAGAGTCTAGTTATTGAGCTGGACAAAGATCTTTATGGACCTGATAATCATTTGGTTGAATGGCACCGAACTCCAACTACACAGGAAACTGATGGCTTTCAGGTAAATTCAAGAAAAGTTGTTTTCAAAATAATAATACTTAATGTATCACTTATTAAGTTTTGTTATGGGTAGTCGTCATTGAAAGGATATGCATTAACGTAATTTAAGGGGGTTTATGAAATAGGTGAGTAAAAACAATGTACTGTAAGGACCCAACATTTTCTTCACTTAAAGGATCACAGCGTTTTTAAAATAAATTTAAATGTTAAACCAGATCATCAGAGAAATAATAGAAAATGTACTGAGATGTAAACAGCAGAGGAATGATTGTTTTAAAGTCTCCCAGTCTAAAAATCTACTTGATGTGGTGTCTCACTTCACTGTAATTTGAACAAGTGCTTTAGTTAATTGGCTATCCAGATTTTCTAAATATTGTTAATACATTTTTTGTCCTTATCACATTTATCCAAAATTCTGATCAATAGAAAAGTGTATGGAAAATGCTCCAAAACCATTTCAACCCTTTATCACTTTCTTTTATGTTACTGTAGGCAACAAATAGAAAAGTTACTTTTAGATCATTTGCTGGACTGAAGGACGATTCATTTAAACATATCTGCTGTTACAATTATTGAACATGCTTTATTTTCTCTTTGAGTTGCCTAAATATTAAGAGTGAGGATTTTAGTTCTAAAGATGGGCATTAAGCCTTTTTTGACTCACTTATCCCCAAACTAATGTTAGAATAATTTATTTTTTATTATAGGTAAAACGCCCTGGAGATAAAAATGTGAGATGCACTATTCTGCTGCTACTGGACTATCAACCACTTCAGTTCAAACTAGATCCAAGATTGGCAAGATTGCTTGGTGTTCATACGCAGACTCGTCCAGTTATTATCTCTGCTCTTTGGCAGTATATTAAAACCCACAAATTACAGGTATGACTTCAACAAGCTTTTATTTATTGTAATGTGTAGTAAACCTAGATTATCGAATTTACTTTTTTTCACTATAATTAGGTTTCTGTACAAAGTACAAAAAGAAACCTTATATAACGGCTCTGTCTGTCTGTCTGTCCGTTGCTTGTTTCAATTCATAAACTACTATAGCTAGAAACATGAAATTCGGCACACAGGTGCATCTCGGCATTTGAGACAACTGGACACATTTTTGAATTTTCACACTTAATATTTTCAAGATGGCGGCCAATATGGTGGGCGACTAAAAAAAAGTTTTTAGTCACCATGACCTGCTATATATATCAATTTAAAGGTCTTTAGATGGAGAAAAAGAATATGCAACTATTAAAATTTCACACGTAATATTTTCAAGATGGCGGCCAATATGGCGGGCGACTAAAAAAAAGTTCTTAGTAACTATGACATGTTATACATCAATTTAAAGGTCTTGAAGTGTAGAAAAAGAATATGCAATTATTTAAATTTTATACTTAAAAGTTTCAAGATGGTGGCCAATATGGCGGGTGAATAAAAACAAGTTTTTAGTCACCATGACATGTTGTGTTATATATACCAATTTAAAGGTCTTGAAATGAAGAAAAAGAATATGCAACTATTAAAATTTCACACGTAATATTTTTAAGATGGCGGCCAATATGGCAGGTGACTAAAAAAGGTTTTTAGTAAGTATGACATGTTATACACCAACTTAAAGGTCTTGAAGTGTAGAGAAAGAATATTACTATTAAAATTAGTGCAATTATATTACACTTAATAATTTTAACTTTGATGTACAGAAACCGGCGATTATCGCCCCACGTACTGTGAAGCGCGCCTTACTTGTTTTTGGGAGTGTTCTATCTATAGAATTTATATAAAGCTTTGGAACGAGGAGATATGGGTTTAATTCCCATCTTAGGCAAGAAGGCCCATACTCAGTGTTCACCAGCCTCAATATATAAATGGATAGCTTCTAAAATGTGATGGCTTCTACCCGCTTGTGACATGCTAACCCTGTGTCATCTATTATATATGTATAGCTGTATTGGCCTTTAGGTTCGCCTAAAACCCTGATGTGCTTATTGTTATTGAAATTATTTATATTTTAGAAATAAGTGCATTCACTTTATTTTAATCCATTTATTATTATTATGATTGATATCTTCTAAAATTTACTTTTTAATTTATTTTAGGATTCTTCTGAACGAGAATTCATAAATTGTGATAAGTATTTGGAGCAAATTTTCAACTGTCAACGAATGAAATTTGCTGAAATCCCTCAGCGTCTGAATCCTCTTCTTCACCCACCAGACCCAATTGTTATTAACCATGTTATCAGGTATGTTTGCTATTAAATATTAAATATATTAAACTTTTCATATTACTTCTGTTATCAAAAAACCAAATTATATTTATGATTTAATAAATTTCTTTTTGACCTTCTAAATTTTGTTTAATTATACATTAGATTTTGTATTTAATTTATTATCTTGTATCTGACAGACATAGGAAAATATTGTCAGGCAGGCAAAGGTGGCAAAAAACAATTAAATAACACATTTACAAAGTAACAAAAAAACAAACATTGTTCATGTAAACACCTTAATTATTATAGTCCAGGAGATAGTGTGCAAAAAAAAGGTCTAACTATACTCTAAAACTATACTCTAAAAAAGACTAACATCAAGCTAGAATTTTGTGTATTAGTAAATCTTTTGGTGCCTTTTAAGAATATGTGTTCAGCTAAGTTCGTCTGCGGGACATAGCTAGGCAATAGGCATTTGAAAGAAACAAACCGGTGGAGAGCGGCCATGTCCCCCCTTTTTGGTGGACAATGTGATTTTCATGATCCTGAGTACGAAATTAGTTAGTAGACCAAAAATCAAGTTGATGGTAGTTTGTCACTTAATAGGTTAGTTATTACTCCAAATCAAAGAAGTCACCCAACTTGATTTTTGGTCTACTAACTAATTTCGTACTCAGGATCATGAAAATCACATTGTCCACCAAAAAGGGGGGACATGGCCGCTCTCCACCGGTTTGTTTCTTTCAAATGCCTATTGCCTAGCTATGTCCTGCAGACGAACTTAGCCGACCACATATTCTTAAAAGGCACCTAAAGATTTACTTAAACACAAAATTCTAGCTTGATGTTAGTCAAAAACTTTTTTTGCACGCTGTCTCCTGGACTATTATACATATGCAAAAACCTCCACACTAGAAACACTAAACAAATACACATAAATATATCTGTACTAATATTTATTAAGGTGTTCAGTCCAAAATTCGTATTTTTCAGGAAAACAAACATTAAAAAACTATATGTATTATTTGCTGCCTTAAAGTGATCCTTATGTTTTTTAAAGTGTGTACAGCATTCTACTTGTTAGATCTCATCTTCTTTTTCAATTAGTTCATTTTTTTTAAAAGTTCACATTTATTTACTTAGTTTATGCTAAACACATTTTTACTCTTCACTAGAGATTTTCTTCTTGTGATGTCATATAAATTGAAACTTACAGGAATCACAACTCAACCATTATAATAACCATTGTGTGTTTCTTTAACCCTTTTTCTCCAATGAAGATTTATTATGTCATAATATTCTTTTGCTGTTCAGAATTAAAAAAATTGTCAAGGAACACAAATTATAGTTTGTTTATTTAAACTTACTGTTTTTTAAGATATATTTTCATAATATAGGTTGGCCAGAAAGAAAGTATACCGTATTCAAGTTACCTTTTAGAGGGAAAGGCAGCTCAAACTGTGTTTGCAATGAAACAATTAATTACAAAAGCATTTGTGGACATTAATTCAATAAATTGTGGACGAATCAATTAAAGTCCATGAATACTACTGAATACTTCTGTCCATGAATACTACTTTTATTTCAATCAATGTTGGAGCTTTTTTTTAAACAAAAAAAAATTAAATACACAGTATACCTAACTTTTGGGCCTCTTTGTAGAAGGAGAAACTTTTTTATTTTTATTTAAAATCACAATAAATTGCCAAATATTTGTATAACAACTATTTTTGTTTCTCCTTCAGGGAAAGAAATGCGTCACATTAACAAAAAACACATGTATTTCCTGACCTTTAAATAAAAGAGCCGAAAGTAATATTGCTTTTATTATATATACCCTTATAGACCTAAAATATCAAGTGGTTATAAATAAAAGTAATATTTTTGTATATAATAGTGCTATGTGTACCCTGTAGTAATTGTTCTTACTGAGAAGGTGGATCCTTAAGGGTAAGAGGAAAAGATGATTAATTTATGTAGTGTGGCAACGTTTCGGCTGCACGAGCCATTTTCGAGCCTAAACATATAATGTTTATTCTAAACAATGACATACACATTTAATAACATACTTGATACCGTTAAAGGAAAAAAACACTAGTTATTACCTCTATCCAATATAAAATTCTACATTCAGCTGAACTACTAGTTCTCCCAATAAACCTTGTTTTGATCACTACCCTCTAAATCATCTTTTCTTCTTACCCTTAAGGATCCACCTTCTCATTAAGTAATATTTTTACTAATACTATTCCTGAGCTGAGAAAGGGTTGAACAAGTAGTAATTAAAAATATTTGTTACTTTATTAATTATTGTTTTATTATTTAATTAAATATTATATTTGTCAAATATTATTTCTCGAAATATTTCCATTTCAATATACTTAGTTTAATTACTGTTTATTAACGAAGTTCTACATCCAGTGTTGAAGGAACAGAGCAAAAGCAGACCGCTTGTTATGATATTGATGTTGAAGTAGATGATACTCTAAAGCAACAGATGAATAACTTCTTACTTTCGACAGCAAGTCAACAAGAAATTCAGGTATGGAAAATGTCCCTACTTAATTTAATATATTATTATAATCTAGTAATATTTATTTATTTTGTTTCATATGTCCTATTTGTTTACACCTTAATGTACGTCTTAGACACAACTCCAGCAATAGACATGCAGCCATTATGGCTCAAGAACCCATCATAATGCAGTCGCTAGCCATGTAGTCATAATTCCACATGTGCAGTGCCAGCAAAATGCACGTCTAGCAATGAAGTCGCGTCTAGAAAAATAAACCTTCATACTAATACAATAAAACAAATAAAATAGAATCAGTTTGTTCATTGGCATAGCATGGTAAAATATTCTAGGGGGAGCTGTGAACCTTTCTGGTAGAGGAGTCTGTAGTCCTTAGGACTACAATCTCTAAGAGTCTTTTGTCCCCTTAAAATCAAATGTTTTCTAGGGGGAAGGGCTATGCTCCCCCAGTTGTTATGCCACTGTGTTTGTCTCAGTAATTGTTGAAAAATACAAGTGAAATGTGTTTGTGGAATTCACAATGCCAACTTTTCTTACAGTAAATAATATATATATATATATATATATATGTATTATAATATTTTATGTATTATTTTTCTACATCTAACTATAAACTATGTTTCCCAGTTTCCCCCTGCTATGACTATATCATATTTAATTGTTTTGTATTTACACATTTTATTTGTTCTGTTTTGCACCCCATTCTGAAGGAAATTAAGAGAATATTGAGTATTTAGTGATTTTGTGTTTGTTTAATATATCATAATATATTAGTCATAATGCTAAATCATTTAAATGTATAAAATCAAAAATAATTGATTCCATTTATTTTTATCTAATCTAGTAACTTATTATTGATTTTTTCTATAAATTCTAGAAAAATAAGAATAAAGTTTATATTGTTAAACTAATTTTGAATTATTAAAGCAAAGTAAAAATGTATTTGATTAATATTGAAGTGCTGTGCTAATTTTATTAATTGGACAAAATGTTAATTTTTTTTTGTCATAAAATAAGCTCTGTGAAATTTGTTTCTTTTAGTTTAAAACTCTTTCTGATTTTTTTTATTTTTTTCAGAGCCTTGACAACAAAATTCATGAAACAGTCGAGACTATTAATCAACTGAAAATCAACAGAGAATTCTTCCTCAGCTTTGCTAAAGATCCACAACAATTTATCAACAAATGGATAATTTCACAAACTAGGGATCTTAAGGTTTGCAGCTGTTCTTATTGTTTTTTAATTATTTATTTTGTGTAAGTAGAATAATATACTGAAAAGCTTTGTGCTAAGCTACCTTGGGCTCAGGAAGCTATTTGCAGATATATCTACACTAAGGTTCAACAGAAAAGAGCTGGATTTGGAACAAGCTCTTGGCATAAGATATACTTAAATATTTTCATTGATCTATTATTCTCTCAACTTATTTCTACATTTAATTTTGAAAGATTTGCTTTGTTTTTTTACGGCCACAAAAAAGTGTGTGTGTAGAAACAGTGAGACTTAATTTCTCTATAGGTTTCAATGCATTTATATTCATACCTACTCAAATATTAAGAAATACTCTGCTTTAAATAAAATTTAAATACTTATTTATACCCTGGTTAATATTAGGGATTTTAGCTCAAAATTTACTTGAACTGTCCATAATTTATAACAAAAAAAAAAAAACTTTCTTTTATTTCTCAAAAATAATCTGGTCAAATGAGATCATTTAACTATATTTCCCAGAGAAAAATCTAGTTTCTCAAAGTAATAGGACACAAATATACCGCATGGTAAAAACAATGACAACTGAAAATGTGGCACAAAGATACAGGAAAAAAATCCATGAAAGTAAATGTGTGGTACAAAGATACAGGAGAAAAGAATCAATGACAATAAATGTGGCACAAAAAATACAGAAGAATGGGAACAACAAACAAACAAAGATTGATTTCAACAAATATTAATTTGAGGGTCATTGAATGATGTGGTTATTGTGATGAATAATTAAATGTTTTGTTATTGTTTCAGACTATGACTGACGTTGTTGGTAACCCTGAAGAAGAACGAAGATCTGATTTCTACTATCAACCTTGGGCTCAAGAAGCTGTTTGCAGATATTTCTACACTAAGGTTCAACAGAAAAGAGCTGAACTTGAACAAGCTCTTGGCATAAGAAACACTTAAATATTTTCCTTGATCTATTTTGAATTTCCTCTACTTATTTCTACATTTTCTGAATTAAGATAATAATAAGTGTCTACTTATTTCTCTGTAGAAATTCAATGTTACATTTACTTCCTTGTGAAATCAAATTGAATTTTAAGTTATTATTAAAGATTGTTACAATTTCTTTGAAATTTCTCTGGAAAATCGTCATTTAAACTTTTTATAATCAATGATTCTTTTCCTAAGAAAGAAAACACATTTAACATTTTTTATTTCAAATAATAATTTAATAAAATACCTAAAAAAGAGATTATTTCACACTTTACAACTATAAAATCAAAATGATAATTTCCATGTTATGAGAAAATTCAGACAAATTGTAAAATCTATAAGTAATTCTTGAAATTTTTTATCGTATTAGGTTTTTTAACAATGGAAATATTTTACTCTCAAATTTTGTGTTTTTCACATCAATATGCATTTTCTTAAAGCCTTAATTTAACTAGATACTTAAATTAATTCAAATGTTAATGAGCATGGAATGATCAAGATGGTAATTGTTGTCAAAAAAATTAATTGACCTTCAACAATTCGTTAACATGTTTGGGCGGATGAAATATTAACAAGGATTGTATTAACAATTTTGTAATTACCCTTTAACGGTAATCAAGAAAGCTTACTATATATACTATATTATATTGCCAAGATCTTATTTCTTTCTTATATTGACATTGGAGTTGGTCATTCCTGTTCATAATAACGTTTTTATTATACAGGGTGTCCCAACTTAAGTCTGCCAAAAAGAAGGGGCATATAGGTGACCCTAAAAGGAGTCAAAAATGTTATATTAACCTATGTCCTTTCGGGCTTCGTTTTCTGACTAGCCCCATTTTTAAAAATTTTGAAATAAGCTTAGCTCAAAATTTTTAAAAATGGCGCTAGTCAGAAAACGAAGCCCGAAAGGACATAGGTTAATATAACATTTTTGACTCCTTTTAGGGTCCCCTATATGCCCCTCCTTTTTGGCAGACTTAAGTTGGGACACCCTGTATGTACTAGTTTTAATTAAACTATCAAAATTTTGATCCCTGTGCTAACATTTTTGAGAGTATTTTATTCCTTTTGTTTCTTATTTTAATAATATAATATTTTTTAACATAATAATACTTTAGTTTTCAAGTTTCAGTTTTACAATTATTGACAGAGTTGCATAATAACTAATTATGCACACATTATAAAATTATTGATGTATAAAATGATGAAATTTCCACTCTTTTTTCTAACACTTTTTTTGTATTATTTGCTTATAATGTAAAACATTAATTATAAGTTTTGTACTTATTTAATAAAAGTATAAATATCTATTATTGTTTTAATTTTTATTTGTATAGATTGTAATTGACTATAATTTAATTTGTAGTGATAAAATCTTGTTTACGATTTTAATAAATTGATAAATGTCAATGAAGAACTAATCCTTATTTCTTCCTTCCTGTGTAGTTTAATGGCTCCCACCTACTAATTATGATGTACAGGGCTTATACCACTATATATTATGTAATGGATGAGATACAGAGCTAGCGTGTTGCTTTATCAGCTGTATAAACGGTTTCATTGACATTTATAACCAGTTAGACACCACTTATATTGAATATCTATCTATTTATTTTTTGAATCTGGGTGAACACTGTGAAAAAACAAAGTTTGGGAAATCCAAAAAGTCGATGTTATAACAACTGGTAAAAGGGTAGAAAACATGACACAAAAAAATTGGGCCTGATCGGACCCCATTTAGGTAGGGTGCGGGTGGCCCAAAGTTTGAAAATTTTGTTATTTTCTATATATATCTACTAGTTAAGCATAATTATTTATTTGTAAAAAAATAAAATATACTACTTCTTAATCCTTAATGCTGACGAATGATAGATAACTACTTAAAAATAAACAAATCAATTTTGGATACTGCTATAAGATCACAATTCCACAAAAGCTGGAGTAACAAAAGCTGGGTTAGAACTACAAAAAACCGCATATTAAGCCTCAAGGCTATTGAAAAACCGGAACCCCCACACTAGCCTAAGTTAAAGACGGGAGAACCCAGGGCTTGCGAGTTTACAGTCTTTAAAGTTTACCAGTCCTACCCCTTCACCTCCCAATCTTTCTTAAAGAACTCCCTCGAAACAGTTCTCTTCCAGTTATCAAACAGTTCTTTAGTGTTTGTTAACAGCTTCCCCGAAATGGTTCCGTTCTAAACAGTTCTAAGTTCCAACAATTCTCGTGAAACCACTCGCGTTTCCGTTTTACTGAACTGGAATCGCTTGTGATAGTTGATCTTTTAACTTCATTCTTCTTCTGTACCCTACAGATTATGTATCTGTATCTCACTCTTTAAAAAAAATATTGTTATAATGTAAAAATTAACATTATATGTATTGTATAAAAACGGAACATAGATATAGAAAATTATTTAAAAAATGAAATAGGTTGTATACAAAATAAAGATATAAATTTAAATCAGAAAAAATAAGGATATGAAATCTCTTTAATAAAGTTATAACATATTTTTTATCTGTTGAAAATAATGTTTAAGCACAAGTCCTACACTGTCCTATTTCTTTACTGTGAGGGTGGTCCTCGCAAAAAAACGTGTTTAAGACATTTAAATGTTAAATGGTAGGTAGTGTAGAGGGCAGAGAACTATTGGGATCAAGAATTATTACTAACCACTAGCTAGAAGAGTCTCTTGAGAGCCAGGAACTGTTGAGATAAAGAACTACTACTTAAAGAGTCTGAGGCTAACAGTTCCCTAATGGCTCTTTCGCAAATGTTCTTTGGGACTGTTCTTTTACCAGAACCGGAATGATCAGAACTTTTCCACGAAAAAGAACTGGCACACCTCTAACTGCTTACAAGCAAGCTAGTAAGTGAACATAATAAAAAATAACTTATACACAAAATTCTAGCTTGATAGTCTTTTACACACACTATCTCCTGGACTACCAAAAATCCTAAAGGGATACTTTATTGACTCAATTGTTCAAATTAAATATAGAAAACCTAAAAAAAAGAAGATAATGAAACAGGTATTATTGTTATGTCAAAGAATGACAATATAAGTCATTTAAGGAACTACAAAATTCATTAAATGATATTATCTATATGCTGTGAAAACAGTAGACTGTAAGACGTAAAAATGGGGAGGCAAATGCAGGTATATGTCCGCTTGTTCCCATTACCAAACCGAGATTGGAAATATTTACAAATTTCCAAGGATTTAAAGGTAGTTAACTTATATTTTGTACTAGCTTAACCAAAGAATATACACAATTTAAGGCTGGGGGATGTAGTGACCAGTTCAGTCTAGGTTACATTTTCAGTATTGTGTCAACCTATTTCTAGTTGTCTGATTGGTGAAAAACTTGCAATAAATGACATATTGTTACCATCAATGTATCTTACCTAACTCTCAAGGATAAATAAATGGTCGTCACTATTGTAGATGCTTAAAGAAAATAATTGACAACCCAGGATTTTTAAATTACATTTTACAAATATAGATGAACAAATTATAATTACTTCCTCCACTAACTCTTACATTTTTATTTGGACATATACTATCTATTTGATAACTTTTTATACTAAAACTAGCTACATCTGACCAGATTTCCCCTTTTTATCTTTCTCGCTTTCATTTTAGGATATCTTTATTCAGAGTTCAGTCCTAAGTTCATCGCATGCTCAGCTACTTGAATGCTTTGAAGGAAAGCCTGTGGATAAATTTGTACGTTTTCGAACTTCAGGTATATTTGTCAACAACACTCAAGAAGAATTATACAGAATTATTTCTCAAGATATATTTTCAAAGTATATTAAATCAAAAATTTTATTTTAAATTTATGATATGTTTTCTAAGAAAAGTATGTTAACAAGCATAAGAGTTTATGGATAATAGTGTTGTTTATCTTTTTTGCAGAATTTTCAGAGGTGAAAATGTAATTATTATGGCAAATGGTCAACATAATTCGGGTAAAACTTTTACCATGACAGGTTACACTGGTTTATATGAGGTGAACATTCTAATTAAATTTCCTTTTAAAATTGAAAAGAAATGACAATATTTTACAATAAATTAAAGTCAGTTATCCTTCCTATTTTATAGAATCGTGGAGTAACTTTACGTCTCATAGAGGATCTAATTCAAGAAATTGAAATAAGGAAAAATCATCTTCGAATTGAAGTTTATGTTAGTCATATTGATTTTGCAGCTGAAACCATGATTGATCTTATGACAGAACCTGCTTCAAATTTGAGTAATTTCAATGTAATTTTTGTCGTTACACATAGTTTTGTTTTTAGATGTACAATATTTTTAACAGGTCCATTTTAGTTGATAAAATTTTATTCACACAAAATTAAATAGGTTATAACTAGTCTTGGATTTTTTATAATTATAACAAATCTTGGAATATCTACTTCGCTCAACTGGAAGTATTTACAGAAATTTATATAGATAGATCCATTTATAAAATATAAATTAAAAAAAAAGAGTGTCTCATGTGAAAAGAGAGGAGTAAATTTTTAAGAATGACAATCAAGAATATCATAATAAAAATTCCTAGTTGAAAGGAAAAAGAAAGGGGAATCAAAATTTCCAAATTTCTGTAAAAACTCGATTTGGACAACAATGTAAAAAAAAAACCATTGAAAGTAAAAATCGTCAAACATTTTAAAAATCATACAAAAAAAGGAAAAACTTTTATATAATATGTTCTAACCATTAAAGACAACACTAATATCTAAATCACTCGGTACTCTTATAGAAAAGGGCCCCCCTTTTTGTTTTTCATACAGAAGCGTTTATATCCCTTCTAACTATTAAGACAAAGGGATATTCAGTCCAATATGCTTTGGGACAAAGGAATATCACACTTTTGCATAAAAAAAAAGTGTGTATTCGGTTGTCAGAAGGTATATTAGATTAAAAAAAAGTGGGGGGCCCTTTTCTATAAAAGTGCCAATCACTCAACCTGTGAAAACAGTATAACTTTGTGTTTATTAGTTATTTTGAAATTGTATAATTTATCTACTCTTTGGGTATTTATTTGTTTCAATTAATACTCCTATATACACTTTTAACATTGTTATTTAGCAAGCGAAAAAACTTAAAGTGAAAAGTAAGGAGCAGTTCATAAAATCTATGATACTTAGTGAAAAGAGGAGATGGGTCGAAGGTATATCAACTCACTGCTTAACAAGTGTATTTACAATTTATTTGAAATGCTCGTCCAAAGTTAAATCTGAACCATATGATTATTACCCTCGTGTAAGTATAAATTATGATTTTTTTTTTAACAACTTTTCAAGTTTTGAAAACTTAATATTTGGTACTTTTAATGTCTTTATGTATTATTTACTAGATTCAACTAGTTGAATTATGCGGAGTCGAAACGGCCAAGACCACTAAAAGTTGTCAACAAAAATCAAATAAAGATATGGCTGCTATGTCACTTTATTTAGCCACAAGAGGGAGTGGTGGTCCTTTAAGATCTGCTTCAAGGCTTGTTTCATTCCTAGGTGATACTTGGAATAGTTCTTTTATCAGGTCAATAAATATATTTAATCCCTTTCATTATTATTTAAATACATTATTATTATTTGTAAGTTATTACCAGCAGCATATACATTATTATTAGTAAGTTGTAAAGTTTTAGAAGTAATTAGCAAAAAGAAAGATAATACAATAAAACAAGCTCGTGATTTTTAATGATTCTAAGGTTTCTTCCAATATCAGCCCAATTATATAAAAAATATGATTTCTACATCTTGCTTGGCAAAAACAGTCATCTAGTTTCAGAGAAAGAGAAATTTGCAGGGTAAAATCTTAAAGGTTTTTTCCAGTTTTGGTGTATAAGGAATGATTGGAAATCAGATATCATCTTTGTCTTAATGTTTCACAAAACATGTACCTAATAATGTTGTTTTTTTAAAAAAATATTTAATTAGTTTTCCTGATATACATATTTAATTATTCCTTTTCAAACTTCTGTTAGAAAAATAACAATAATTATTCATCAAAATTAATAGAAACAAGTTAATAATACAGAAGATGAGGTAAAAGGAAACAAAGATTTTTAAATAACACACATGAATTTAGCCTGAAAATTTTTCAGCACCAAGAAATTTTCTGGAGGGCAGAAACCATGACCAAAAGCTTTTTTTGTTGAATTGGAATGACTGACATGGCACAAAATGCCAATGAGTTTTTGGCTTTTAACCAAAGATTTCCATCATTTTCTAAATTGTATCATATTGCAATTACTTAATCCATAGAAAAGTCAGCTGATTAGATTTTTTAACCAAGAAAATTACATGCCATGTGGCAAAAATTCACCCTATATTTGTTTACCACTTACAAGGAATTCTGGAATTCCTTTATAATTTTTTGAATATTTTGTCCAAAGAACTTTGGAACAAAGGAACATCATACTCTGTATGTAAAAGTGGTAATATCAATTAGCCTAATTAACTATAAAGACAATGGAATATTGGCACATTAAAGTAATTTACAGTGGGTAACCGAGTAAATGAGTGCCGATTAGGGTTGTAGATTTCCAGATGCCTTTGCAAAATACATTGTTTTGGCTATACACATTTTTATTTTTTGTATGAGTTCAAGAAGCTTTGAAACATCAACCAGTTTAATTATACATAACAAAAAAGTTTACTTTGCTACATTATGGTTTGTAGAGTTATCTGCCATTTGAAACCATGTCTAGAGAAGAGGAATCTTAATATGTCTACTCTTTTATTCACAAGTCGATTGATGCAACGCCCACTATATGCACTATCACTTCAACGAATTGATAATCCTGCCCACACTCTACATTATGCTTTAGTAAGATTGTAATTATTTTTCATTCAACATATTACCATGGTATTAATAAAATTTAGAAAATAATATTAGGTGTGATGATAAACACCTTAATAAATATAAATATAGTCAAGGGGAAGAACTAAACTAAAGTAACTTAAGTTTGAAAGTTGGTCATCAGCAGTGAACCAATTGAACCATTACTGGCATAAAAATTTACCAATTTGAATAGAATTCGGCACACAGGTGCTTCTCATAATTTTCGGAACTGTATAGTTTTTGGAAACTTCTAACTTAATATTTTCAAGATCGGCCAATATGGCGGACGACTAGACAAAAAGTTTTTGCAAGCATGACATGTTTACTTAGTTTTGAAGGTAAAGAGTAGGAAAATAATATGTAACTATTACTACAAAATTTCCATCCTTTGCCATTTTTAAAACAAATATGGCCAAAATGTGGATTTTGAAAAAAAGTTAATTCTTATATTATAGCATATCACATACCATTTTAAAGATCTTTCCACTAGATTAAGAATATGAAATTTTCCCTAAAAAATAAGAGCAAAATGTATTTTCTTCTACACAAGTTCTTTATGCTCCTCATCACTAGTTATTTAAACAAATACGAGATGGAAGAGAGAGACGTGAAGGACAAAAAAAAAAAAAAAAATAATAATAATGTATTGATGTTGTGGTTAAATGCAAAAAAGGATGAAAGTTGCTGTTGATATGGCAGGTTTGGAAACACACTGTGAGCTACAAGCCAATGAACTGGCATTTAAGCCATCCAAGCAGGGTTTCAGAGTAATTATTGTATGTCCCTGAACCTGTGGTAGGCATATCTAAAAATGTTGAGAGGATAACTAAAAAGAGGTGTGTTGTTAGGCAAATAGAAATTTTCAAAGACCTAGGAACTTGCTCCTAGAATATCGTGGTAAACCAGAAAGATCTTATGACAAAGGCATTGTCATCTTATGGCTGGATTATGTAAACACAGATGCTTGAAGCCAGGGAGGCTACTCCCCCCCTACTTACAGGGGGTGATGGCCTAAACATTTGCCTTAAGTCTCCTTTTTATTTTTTTATTATTTAACCATCTATTTTTTGTTTAATTTATTTATTTAACTAGAGATGGGTTGCGTTCCGAACTCGAGTATTTAGGATGTGTGGGGGCAATAATCATCATCAACTAAAAAAGACCTTGCTTAACTTAAAAATGCTTAATTTTGGTGTTTTCAGTAATTTGTGATGACCAAAATATTGTCATACTAGTAGTCATACTACTATCATCAATAAATGATATGCAACATGCCATATAAGCATACACTTTTTTTAAACACCCTCATTTCAATCATATTTCTTTCAAAAAGCTGACAAGAAAATATATTTTTTTAATAATATTAAAACATTTTCCTACTCTTCAGAACTATAAAAAACAATGTATAACATGTCATGCTGACGAAAATCTTTTGTTTTAGTCGTCCATCATATTGCCTGCCATCTTGAAAATATTAAGTGGAAAATTTCCAAAAGCTATACAATGTCATAAATTATGAGATACATCTATGGGCTGAATTTTGTTCAAATCAATCAATTTTTATGCCAGTTATCGTTAGGATTTAAACAAACTTTTCAAATCCTAAGTCTCTAAAATGAAAAACTATTTACGCTCGTTTAATACAACTAATATTCTGATAATAATGGGACAGCTCTTTGTTAAAAATGTTAGAAGACGGATGAGACAATTTTTACATCTATTGGATGTGAACATGAACATTGGTATAAAAAAGTCTCTCTTTGAAAATCAGATAAGATTTGTTAATGTTTAGACATTGGTTTAAGCCAAATGTTTTACCCCTCTGGTATTCTGATCTCCCAAGACTTATAATTTAAAAACATGATCTTCCATTAATATCAATATCAGGTTTAAATCAGTAATTGTATGCTATATTATCTTTATTTTAATATTATATTGTGTGTTGTATGTTATATTATCTTTTAGGAAATGATACAGAGGCTGGAAGAAGAGCTTTTGGTCCGAGAAATGATTATAGGTGATGGTTTCAGACACGTTGGTACAGTCAGTCAGAGAGAAATGGATTCGGTGTTATGTGCTTGCAATGATTTTTTAGAAGAAAAAATGTCTATTGAAGCCTTACTCTCTACTGCTCATCCTCACATATTAATTAGAGCTTTTAAAAATAAATTTGAAACGTAAGCATACTGAATTTATTAGAAAAATATAGTTCTAAAGTTAGGTAAACAACTGATTATTGTGTTTTGAGCAACGCATTAAGGTTAATACAACATTGGGGATCGGCCAATTTAAACATCTACTTATGCCGTCATAAGTAAGTAACATTAATTTCAATTTCTTATGACAGAAAAATTGTTCCTTGGAACTGTCATTTCCTTAGAAGGCAAAACCACTTGGGTTCACTTTTTTAATGTTTAAAAAAAATAAATATTTTAATTGAATTCAAACAGTTAGATCCAGCAAATAGCCTAAATTTATTTGGTTATTTAGCAAGATCAAATATGTGGCAACAAGCGTGAAAACTATGCTGAGATCAAATGTATATTTTAATTAATAATTACCTTAATGTAATACTTTCAAACATTTATTAAAAGAGTTGCAAAATATTAATTTTACCATGTTATTTATCATTGTTATAGGCTGAGTGCGAAGGCTGCACTCAACAAAGTACCAAGCAATTTATCAACTGGACCATCAATTAAAATGGAAAAAATGTCTCCAAAAATAAGTAGTAAGTTTACGATAATTCATTTCCCAGTTTACTTAACTTAATTTCAAGAATAATAAAAATATACAAAATAGTAATACTATCCATATAATACTATTTTATCTTAGTTGATAATTATTTATCTAAAAATAAACAAAAACATTAAAGTGATATTACACTAGTGATGTGTAGGTAAAAATTGCATTTTTTAGCCATATTTATTTTCAATATGGCTACCAGGAAGAATTTTTTATGGCTACCAGGAAACATTTTTCGTGAAAAAACTTACATTTTCTTAATCTACCTGAAAAGAGCTTGACATGCTACACTTTTTTCCAAATCCATATTTTGACCATATTTGTTTTAAAAATGCCGACAAAGAATGGAAATTTTGTATTAAAGATACATATTCTTTTCCCATTCTTCAAGACCTTCAAAAACAATGTAGAGCCCCCAATGTTGGCTGCCATCTTAAAAATAATAAGTGTGAAATATTAATAGCTGCATATTCTTTTTACACTTCGAGACCTATAAATTGATGTATAACATGTCATGATGACTAAAAACTTGTTCAGTTGTCCACTATATTGGCCGCCATCTTGAAAATATTAAGTGTGAAGTTTCCAATAACTATACAGTTGCCAAAAATGCTGAGATGCACCTGTGTGCCGAATTTTATTCAAATCAATACATTTTTTACGCCAGTTATCGTTAGACAAACAAGCCTTTGAAATGAAGAACTCACTATACGCTCATTCAATTATTAAAGATTATGCTCTTTAAAAATAAGAAACATTCAGTTATTCACTGAATGTATTTTTATACTCATAGCCTTTATCTAAGACAATAATAGTATTGCTAAATATAGAAGTCAATGTGGGTATGTGTGTTCTTTAAGTGTATATTCTTTATAGGCTCTTGCATTTTTTTGTGGTATCTTAACCAAACTCTGCGTATATTTGTCATTCCCCCGGTATAACCAGGGACAGTGGTACCAAGGGGGTCAGGGGTGTCAGCTGCTGGGAAATTGTCAAGGGGGTCAGCAGACCTCCTAAAAAAAGAAATTTTACCGTTACTTTACCCAAAAACAACTATGTTGGTTGTTAATGAACAAAAGTTTTGTTTTCCTAGTTACATTAGTTTATTACTTATGTTTTAGTTTTATTTTGTTACCTTTTGAACCTAAACTCAAACCTATAACTACAAACGAAAATTTGAACTCTTTTACTTTCAGTTGGTAAAAGTACTGGTATGTGGTTTCATCCTCTAATACTCACTAATTTTCTAGATGATGGCCATATATGTGCTACTTTTAAGGACAAAGTCTACGTGTGATAATGTAGACTTCCACTAAGAAATATTTTTTTTAAAGTACACAAGACCAGCCCGAACCTCTGGAACTAGATGCAATAAGATAAAAACACATACTTTGTACCGTACACGGGCATATGGCTAGTAGAAAATAAAGAAAGAAAAGACTTAAAAAGCTAGTAAAAAAAAAAATAAAAAATGGCATTGCCAACTTACATAAGGAGTCATCCTGACGGCTCAACCCATGATTAGTGCCTTTGTTGTTTCTCTAGTTGAACAGTCTAACAGTTCTCCTTCTGTGAAATCCTTGGTTTTCTAAAACAAATTATAATAAATATATGAATTAATAAAAAGCAAAATGCAACACAAGGTAAAGGTATAATATAAAAATACTTAAATAAAAATGCTCCAAAAATTTAAGCTAAATTTAATTCTTGATTGCATCTTGCATCTTGAGGTATAACCCTATAACAGTCTTCGCCAAATGTATCTTTAGAGAGTTGATAGCTTCAATTTCTGAGCTCTAATTGGTTCTCTCCCCAATTTTTTGACTTTCCCGTGCTGCCAACGCTCTAAAACTCATTCTGTGAAGAACAACATCGGTCAACTTTTACTCAAGTTATCGTCAACACAGACAGGATGCATAGTTTGTTGAATGTAAGAAGCTCGCTAACATTTTATTTTCATAAAATACATTTTTTATATTTATCTGTTTTTAGCAGTTCTGAACCACTTTTCTAAATATTTTTTGATACCATCAAAAATAGGGGTAGTTTATGGCCATTGTTTAATGTTTCAAAAAACTGAATACCCTGTAAATAAAATTAAGAAAACATTATAATAATTAGAGGTTTCAGAACAAGCAGAAGTTTTTCAAAGAATGACGCTTTTTCGAAAACCGAAATTTTTTCCTCTCGGATACTCTATCTTGGGATAAACTTTACAATATTGTCATTAGCAAAGAAAGGGATTTACTAATGTATTAATAAACCATCTTTTGTGTGAGTTTAGTGTCCAAGAAACGCTTAGGTGTTCCGAAAAAAGGCAGAGCCACTCTAGAAGCAATGACAATGGAAATGCCTCATTCAAACCATTCATATGACATAACTTCAGTCGACCTAAAGCACCCTCAAGAGATTCCAGATAGACAAACTATAGAGGCTGAATTCTACACAAGATATCCTGACCAAAAGACACAACTTGATCTGGCTAATGAAAATTATCTAAATGCTCTCAGGTTAGCCCTAATGATCTGTTTTAATGAGGTTCTATTGTATTTTTAAGAAAATAGAACTCCTGTAAAATTGCTAAATGTGATGCAATAATTTACGTCAGAGGTAAAGATACTCCTTAAATACAATAGTAATTTTTAAGTTTACCAATTACTGTTGTATCCCCCTCCCCCTAAATAGGGGTACCAAACTAATATAGGAGACCATGTGGCAAAATTTTAGTTTTGTACCCTCAGTTCGGCAATTTGAATAAGTAAGAAACTCCTTTTTGTTAGAAAAGAAAAAAAAAAATACAATATTAATAGGGGTGTTAAAATGCACAGAAATCCAACTATTATAATAAATAAAATCCACTTATAATATTATGTATTAATTATTACTAATCCATTTCATTTCAAAATTGAGATGAATTAAGTGGTTGGATTTGTTGGGTATAGTACTAACTGTCCAATTAGGCTAGTTACTATTATTTCCCACACATTTACCCACCCAGGTCACCTCAAATTTGCAATTAAATAGGGGTGTACCAAACTAATAGAGGGCACTCTTTTACTTTGTTACCTCTTGTTTTATTTTGAAATTGTGTATAAAAAAGTGTGATATTCGATTTTCCCAAAGTAAATTAGACTAAAGATCCCTTTGTCTAAATAGTGATTACAATTGTTACCCATCCCACTTTTCAAAGTTTATGGATCTAGAGGCGTAATATGGGAGCACCCCTTTTATTTTGTTACCCACCACTTTTTTTTTGTAAAAAAAAGGTGGGTAATAAAGTAAAAGAGTACCCTAATATTGTGCTCAATAATAATTGTATTGAATATCCCAACATCAATTTACAAAATGAAAACTATTCTGTAATTGTTTTATCAAAATAAAAGTGCAATGACAGTTTGTGATTTTAGTCCCATCTGTTATATAAACAAAATTTTAACATTAAAATATATTCAAAATTTTCTTTTACTTTACATTTAATATTGTCAGGAATTCCTTAATATGAATGGGAGTTATGTTCCATGTTATGTTGTGTGGATAACTGATAGTAAAGTGCATTCACTTTGTCGTATATTTTACCATGGATAATCAAAACTGCAGTTATCTAGTGATCACTGTACAATGATTATTTGAACATCATAGAAAATTTAACAATTTTTGTAATTTACACTTACAAAAACTCCATTAAATGGAGGAATAATAATACCATTAAATGTTATCAATTAAATGTTTAGGAATAATAATACCATAATGTTTAAATTGTCATGTTTAATTAAATACATTCATAACTAAATCATTATTCCTTCTAAAAATTCAAATTTATTCGTGTACCTGCATTTATTTTTAATTTGAAATCACTTATTTTTAATTAGAGAAAAACTTAATATTTTTCCACCAATAAAAAAATGATTATAATTATATAATGTGTATTATGGTAAAAACTGGGCTTCTTTCTTTAAAAGTAATAATACATTAAAATAAAGAGGGCAGTAGTTTGGGATTGATTGAGGTGGTCTCTTATCCCCTTTGCACTCATGCACATTGTCTAAAAATAGTGTTCCCTGACCTGCTCCAATAGCTTCTTCAGCCAAATCTCAATCAATACTTATTCCATCTCCAACAGTAATAAACTTCAATTTTAACAAGTTTTCTTCCTCATTACTATTTTTTTTATAGGGGCTTAGTGGAATGTGTTCCATTGATTTCAATGGTGTTGTCAAAGTTAGCATGTTAAATGAAGTTTTATGTAACTTGTAATGACATGCAAAAATGTATATTTATTGTAAAAAAGTTAATAAATATAGTTAGTTATAAAACTGGATTTGGTGTTTGATCAGGGGTAGATACATTTCTTAACTTAATAACTTCTACCATGTTTTCTGTGAAGACTTCTAGCTGTATAGTCTAAGAGAAAGAGATCAATATTGGGCTGCTAGATTTCTTTCTTGGCCTAATCATTGACATTAGTTGCTCCAGTTATTAAAATCAGGGTAGGCTTCAGGTTGCTCCGATGTAATGATTTTCTGAATCATATTAACTAGGCATCGCGTGGTTCTATCTTTAAAGCTGCATTCTTACTATTCCACTAAATACACGCTTGGGACAATTCCTTTCCAATTATTATAAATGTATCCCTTCACCACTAGAAAACTACTGCTTTTATCAAGCTGAAATTTTACATGCCTGTTTCATTCAATTGTACTTAAGACGATGTATATGAAGTTTTATAAAAATCATTATGTTAAAATGTAAGATATCGGTAAAAATGTTGTCTCTATTTTAAACATGTAGGTCCGCTTTAAAAGTTTCAACGATCTTTATCACTTCTTAGCAGTGTCACTGTTGGTTTCAATAAAAAAATGTTTATCTCATCGAATAGATGATAATAGAATATTTTCCCGCCCTGAAATTCCAATTTTACATTAGAAGCTCACGTTTATGCAAGCATCGCCCTCAAACTCTTAGGAAAATAACACAGTCAATGAACTTAGGCGGAGCATTAGTAAAAGAAACATGTATAATAAAATTTCAACCAAATTGGTCAACTTTTATTTGAGTTATCGTTGGACAGGTAAATGTTACAGAATTAATTTGTTGAATGTACGAAGCTCGCTTCAATTATAGTTCTCTTTATTAATCTTAAATTCTCACTTTAGAGTGTTCAAAATTCAGGCCAAAGCTATTCATTTCTTCTGTTTACTTGCCAAAAACTAAAGTCAGAGGATGTCAAGTTAGCCTGATTGTCAAATATATTAAAAATGGAAAGGTTTGCAGCCATTTAAGCATACTTCAAAACTCAAAACCAGGTACCAAGTCCTAGAACAGTCTCATTACATACACTTAGCCTGTGTTGAATTTTAATTGGTTTCCTTGGTGCCCCTTCAGTGGGTTACTCCATTCCATGAACATTTTCTTCTTTCACAACATGTTAACATTTGGTTTGCTTAGCTTACTATCTTGTTTTTGAAAAATAAATATACTGTTATGTTAAAGAGTATTAGACTCAATAGAATTAATTTTTAATTTTTACTTGCACAAGAGAATATTATGTCCATTAAATAGATGTTTATCTTAAGAGTATGATGATGGGGGGTCCCTTAACACTAAAATATTTTAAACAAGATAAAAATATTATTTACTTAAAACAAGACTCTAGACAGATATTGATTTCACTAAAAAGAAACCATCAAACTTTTTATGAGATGCATAATCTCGCAAACATCAAATTAAGCGACAAATTTTAAAATGTTATGGATTAAAATTTGTCAGCTCAAATTAAAGCCATATTGTCAATTAGTGAGGACAATTTTGATCAAATCTCTTTGACAGCCGGCAAAATTCAAGATGCAACAAAAACAACACATGTACTCCCTAAACAGTTACCGACAAAATGGACAACTTTGTAACAAAATTTCGCATTTTGCTAATAAATCTCATGTCCCCTATCACTTACAGTCGGGACAATGTCACTTATCAGGTTTAACTTTTATAAAATTGGCATTGGAGATGATTATTCCATTTGTCCACCAAGAATAATTGACAAACCTACCAGGAGGCAACAAATTGTATGCAGCAAATGGAACAAGCAAAACAACCTAAGGAGACCCAGTTCTTACTAGGACTGCAAAGAATCTCCTGGCCTTATATTACTATAGATTATAGATGTGAAGAAATGTATAATTGATGAAGATTTCCTAAACAAGTTTTAATTTAGTAGAATTAAAAAAAGACTAAATAGACCTGTCTACAAAATATTTTTAGAATACTCATTCATCATTAAGTATCAATGAAAATATTGGAACATCACCAAAATTCAATCCAACAGTTCCTTCACCAATATCTGAAAAGAAAATCTTCATCACTTCAAATCTTCAAGTTACATATTATATGCTAAAGCATGACATCTAGCACCTGACAAACTTAAGATGGTCAAAGAGCATTTTCAAACTCTGTTAATCACTAAACTTTAAAATAATAGTACATTACGTGTCGAGTGCGGAAAGTAGCATTTTGCATGCGAGTGTGGAGTTTGCACCCGAGCGACAGCGAGGGTAGTAAAACCACACGAGCAATGCAAAATTCCATTTTCGCACGAGTTGCATACCGGTACTTTATCTACGATTGTTAGATTTAAATAATAAATACGGAAACAAATAAACTTGCTGATGTAAGTTCGTATCTCTCTCTTCATAAAGATGGCATTAATTCTTGAGTTGTATTTTTTGCCGAATTAATTATTTCTGGAGGAGTATTATTCTCCACATTTTTGTCAAAGTCACTTGATTCACTCATTGTTTTTTACTAAAAACTCGAAATAAACAGTTACTTTAATAAAAGAACAGCAAATTAGTTTTGTTAAATGTAAACAAACTCGCTAATCGTGCGTAAAGCTGAAGAATACCACCCTAGGGCGGTAAAGAAGAGGAATTCTTCAGAACTACGAGACGCGCATGCGCAATGAATACAAGTACGTAAAGAATCACTTTCTACGCATCAAAACAGAGATACAATGTTTATATTTCGTATCAATCGTAGATAAAAATATTTACAGCACCTTAATTTAATAAGGAAGATTAAGCTAAAATAAAATAAATTCCGTACTAGAGAAATAAAATAGTATTTGATTAATCAGAATCCTAAACTATGTTGACATAGTTTAATTGCTAATATTTTAAAAGGAAGTAGAAGGGGGTGTGAAGGAAGTAGGGGGTGTTTCTTTAATTAATTTAATAATTAAAATAAAAAATCTTTAAGTATAGTTACAATTAAAATTCAAGGTCTTATTATAAAGGTTTTAAGACTTCCACATTCTAAAGTTAACATTTTTTAGTGCTTTAAACTTTATATTTTTTTAAAGGATTCGGGATGAAGTTTATGAAGAGTATGGAAAAATAAAAAAAGAGGCAGCAGAAGAGAAGAGACTGGAAGAAGAATTTACTTGGAAGAAAAGAATAGAATTAGGTGACTGCGTCGCACCTGACGGCATTCCCCTGTGGTCAACTTTTAATGAAAAACCAGCTCAAGAAGCAGCACAAGTTGCTAGAAAGGATACAATAGAAGCCCTACATGCTTTTACAACTGCAAGAGATACCCTGACTGAACTGAAGACAAATATTGAGGAGAAAATCCAGGTATCCATAAGAATAGTAGATTTACAAAGACGAAATCAGAAAATCCCAAGTAAAGATGCAGGGTTGTAAAGGGAGCAGTGGTGAAGTGGAGCGGGAACGGCATTTCCACAATGGTTTTCCGCAGTAAAAAAAAAAAAAAAAATATTGATTTGGTATAAAATTGATGAAAATGATAAAACAATACTACACAAACATTCGTTAAATCGATTGTTGATCTTAATAATCTACTGAATATTAAAGAGACAGGTCTAACTTAAATATTATTTAAAATACTATATATTGCGATAATTTGATATTTATTCTTAATAATTTAAAGGAATACATGGAAACAGCATATGGTTTATGGACGCCAACCATTGATGCAGAAGACCCAAAAATATGTTATGTGGAAAAACAAGATTTTCAACAAGAGCCCCAAGAACAGACACCAATTTCTGACAGGAAAATTCAAGACCTTTTTTATCTCATGCAGAAATCTACATATCACTCTGTATGCTATTTAAAATTTATATAATTAAGAGTAATCATAAAATAATTAGCATAGTAATGACACACTAATAATGATAATTAAGTGGCTAACCAAACATAAATATCACGTTTAGAGAATAGTACTTCAGCTATTATTATACTTCAATTTCCAAACTAAAGTCAAAATATAGAGATATATAAACAGCCTGGCCAAAGGTTAATACATTATAGCTAGATTGTCCGCAGCATCAGTTATATAAAACTGTACAAGTGGTAAAAAATATATAATTTTCTAATTAACTAACTGCATTCTAATTATAATTTATTAACCAAAAATAAGCTAAATAACAGCATAAAAAAATGCATTAACTCAGTAAAGAAAGTAAAAATAGTCAGTTTATACAAAAGTCAATAATCCACTATGAAGCAACTAAGAACAGTAGAACCCCTCATATCCAACGTCAGGATATCCAACCATGACACCCCATGGTTAAAATAAATAAATAAATAATAATCTAACACGACCAAACTTCATCCTTATCAGAATATTGAGTATAAAACAATAACAATAAAAGCAGCCAGTTGGTTTTTTGCTATCAGAGAGTTTGCGTCATTCTATAATTACAACCCAGTGTTGGGCTACATCTTTAGTGAATATGCCGGCTCAAATGAAACAAAAACAGGTTGAATGCCCATTAATGTAGAAGTTAGATATTCTTTAACGACTTGACAAAGGTGAAACCGTTCTAAAACTAGCTTCAGAGTTAGGAGTTGGTGTAACAATTATTTAAGATTGGACAAAGGGTCTGAAAGACTTAGATGAGTATTCCTTGACAGGATTAGTATGCATATTTTATTATACTATTTTAAATAAAGACTTAATTTTTACACTGAAATATTCGCTTTTCTTCGTTCCTCGGACCTATTTTTTTGTGTTCTGACCATGCTCCGGTCCCGTGGGTGACGGATATGAGGGGTTCTACTGTAAATACGATTTGATTTACCATTACAACATAAAAATTAATCTCTAAATATTTTTAAAAAGCATAGTATTTAATTATAGTTTCATAATTTACAATGAATGATTAAAATGTTTCACTTTATTTGCAGAGTCCATTTCAGAAGAAAGCCAACTGGATATGAGAAGAAATTTAAAAAAGAAATTGGTCAATAATAACAAAAACTAATTCTGGAAGGATACCTAAATAGAATTGTAAATGTTAATAAAAAAAATGTACAATTCAAAATAAAATACTTAAAAAAAAAAAACCTCTTATCTGTGTATGTAAATGTGGTTAACCAAAGTAAACGCACAGATTAGTTCTTTGTTAATGTATAGACATTAACTTTCCAATTATAATGTCTATTATTCATAGCTAAAAAAAGGTTAGTAAAAGGAAATTTGTAAAATAAAAATAGTGTATCTGTGTAAAAACACAAAAAAACTTCCATTTATCTAAATAAATAAATTAAAAAAAAAAAAAAAAAACAGTTTGAAACAACTCAGAATTTTCTCATATTCGAGTTCATAATTACTTAGCCCGGTGTTTTCCATTTATTAGTTTTCAAAGGTACATTCTTTATTATTAACATTAAAAATTTATCGTAAAAATAACTTCTCGGCGGGGATTTGAATCCGGCCTCTCTCCGTCTACATTTAAAGATATTTTCTCAGGAACTAGACTTTTCCCTGGAAAATGGCTTCTATTGTTTGATTAGTATTTAAATGGACTACATTTTAGAATTTTAGGCTCCACAAAAGAAATTTTATAAAAACCACTTCTTTTGACTCAATGGACCTCAAAATGTGTAAATCCATCAAAATCTTAAAATCATATTTTCACACCATCGCAATACTTCCTCTTTATATGAGCAAGTAAAAAGTAGTAATTATAAATGACCCACTCTTAAAAAATGTAGTACCCCCACTTCCAAAAGAGGCTTCCTAGTATATGTATATATATTATTTAATCTGAAAAAAAAAAAAAACATTGATCTTGTTTTTAACAAGGTAATATTTTCAACCAAAAAAATTATAGAAAAAGATTAAAAAAGCACTCCTCCAAAATTATGTAACTTGAGATATTTTCTTTCGTCTAACTCCTATATTATGGTGGATATTATACAATGATAAAATCAGCGGACACTTCTATAAAAATGACCTTTTGCTCTAACAGAAATTTACAGTGCTAACCAAGTGTAATCTTACAGAGCTGTGAGAGATCTCTATGCAAATGTACTAGACTCTTGCCTAATAAGCCATAACTTACTTATGGTTGGCCTGGCATTGTCTTAGATTTTTTTTAACTGAGTCAATTAGTCAGATTAGGATTCAGGGGGAGGGGATAGATTCCTTTACAAAACCCAGGTTTGTTCACTGAACTCCACAAATATAGTGTTCAGTATTTGGGTTAATCCCTCCTTCCTCCACACCCACAAGTATAAGATGTAATTTTAAATTGAACACATAATATGTACATATTATGTACTTGAGGTTAAACATTAAAATTTATAGAGTTGACTTTTGTTATAGTTTTATTCACTAATAAAACCAGTCTCTTAGACGAGAACATCATCTAGTTGAAATGGTAACGTGATCATCGTATCAAATACTTTAATGTTAACTCTTGTATAGTATGAAATATTTCAAATGGACAATACACATGAGTCAATGAAGGATTTGAGCACAAATTTCACCGGAAAACAAAAATTTTCAAAACAAGACAACCCGTGAAAGACTATGTACCAATTTAATACCTTGGTTCTTAACAATTGCTGTTTTGACTGAGGACTTGACTAAAACTCATAACTTGTGTAACTCATTAAGTATTATTTAGTCTATAATAATTCCATTATTCTCTTGAATTTACAATGAAATCCACATCACAAAGAATTTGAAAGTCTGATGATGTTTCCCTATTGAAATCATCTTCAAAGATGTTTAGCAAGCATCATGTTAACTTGAAGTTAACATCACCCTTGAAGATCCTTCCAGCAGTGGAAGCAAAACATCAAACATAAAATCCTTCAGTATGTAAGATTTCACCGGAAATCTTACAACTAAATTTATGATGGGACTGCCTGTAGAAACCAAGATTACACTTTCAACCCAAAGTTAGTTATTATACAAGCTTACTAAAATAAAATGTAATAAGGTAATAATTAAAGATAAAAATTTAAAGGGCATATTTAATTTTAGATAAAGATTTACATAAAAATAAAACCCAAAATAGTTGTTACGTAAAGTAAATCTAAATTGTAAAACAAAAAAAAATTCATACAATTTTCTGAAGAAATTAAATTATAAAAATCTATCACTAAAGAGTTAAAAGGTTGTTCCTTTGAAAATAATTAGAGGGTGATATTAATTAACTTTTTTAATGAGTTAATAAAGATATTTTTTATAATTCTTACTCAGAAGTAATAGTCTATTCTACAACAACAAATGTAAACCTCAAATTTCTTTAGTGGTAGATTTTTAAAGTACAAAATAATAATGCCCGAAAGAAAAAAAAAAAACAATAACAATAAACGATGATTTAATTGTTCTTCATTTTAGATATACAAAAAAAATGAATTCACTTCTAAAACTAATGTTGAATAAAGCTCAAATTTTAAGAACAAATAATTTGTTTTCCAATAAAACAATTATAACACAATCCAAACTGTAAAAAAAGTATTAGGTTGTTTAAAAATAAATAAATCATAAATTCAAACAAAAAACAATTATTAATTAATGGATAACGATAAAGAAAAATAATTAGGAAACATATTTTTTCTTTTCTTTTTATTATCCTCCGTAAAAATTAACACGCTTTATTGTTTGTATTAAAAAAGTTCACATAAAATCTGTAAAAAATATTATTTTATCAGTACAAAAGGGCAACTTTGTAACTAATACAAATTGGCGAGAGATTTTGGTTTGTTTTCAAAATTTTAAATTTTCTCTTTACAGACAAAATGTTGGAGTTGAAATAAAAACAAAAATATATCCAGTAAATAAACTGAGATTAAATGTAAGCTTCTCTTTATCTTCAGAATAAAATTATATAAAAAAAAATAACTTCAAAACAAAGATATTTATTATTATTCTCTTTTTATTTTACATTATATATATTTTTATTTCTCAAATAATCATAATAATAGATTTTATCTTTCATTTTTATTTATATGAAAACACTAATAGGTACGAGAAGCTGTTCCTAGAGAGGCCAATTAATTTGTACAAAATCCTAGAAGGATTATTTTTATTTTTTTAATATAATTTGAAAAAATGTACACAATTGTCGACAGACTCCGTCTGACTTGGAGACTCTGGCAAGGCGCAACTGTCTGTTAATCTGAAATAATAAAAGAAGTTTTTATATTTACTTGTTTAGAATAAAACACAATATTTTATGAAGAATTACCACACAATATAATAGCAAAATTTAAGAGAATTCGACGAGTTAAGAAGCAGATGTTTGGTTCAAGGTTACCTGTTGCAATTTGCAAAATGAGGAAGAATATATAATGAAGATATACTATGAATGTATGTATAATGTGCTCAAAGCATGTTCACATTATACATATTCGAAAAATACACAAATAAACCGTTTAATCGTCTGACAAAGTGATGTTTGTAAGGAGATAATTATAAAACTCACGAGTTCATTAGTTTTAAGTGTTAATTATCAAAATGACCTTATAAGTAATGATAAAATAGGAACATAAAAGGAATATGCTGGCGTATGTTACACTTACAATGTGATAAGATGTAAAGCGAATTTGAAGAAATTATGCTTCGGCTTTGGGAGGAGAAGCGTTTTCCTTGCCTTTAACAGCCACTTCCTCCTTGCTGGCCTCGTCGAAGTTCTCCACCAGGTCGGGTACTTCGTCGTCTTCTTCGATGGTAGCCTTACCGGCGGCGCTGCCGGCCACACTCGTCGCCAAACGTTTCAACTGGTTCAGACCCTCCGGTCCCAATTGGCTCAGAATACCGGGTAACATTTCGGTAATTTGTTTGGTTTCGCCGTGTCCCGTGATAGCGAACGTGTTGGCGGCTAGTGACGCCTGAGCCTTGGGGTTGTTAAAATGTATGACAGAACCATCATCTTTTATCATATTGACTTCCTCTATACCGGGAATAGTATTTACAGAAAGTTTTTTAAGAGAACCTTGTAGTTTTTTGTCGTCGGTCGCGGCAGTAGCATGGAGCACCTTCTTCTTTCTCCTGGGTGTTCCTTTGCCGCCGATCCTCACTTGGGCTTGGAGTTTCTTAAGCTTCTCCTGGTTCATAGTTAGAGTTTGTGTATTAAATGAAATCTATGACTAGCACCTTCTTTTAAAAAAGTCTAAACTATCACTATTTAACTTAATAAGAACACATTAGCGTGATTAAACGAAAATAACAAGAGTTTAATACACACGTGCTGCGAACTAGAAATGAGAAGAAAATGGACACCGGCACTGTAACCAACCGAATAAAAAAAGAAAAAAAAGGTGTCCTTACATTACACATTACAACTTTTCTTAAAAATATTTCAAATTAATACGCTTTCATTCGATACAAATTAATACATTTAAATTTTAAAATATTTATAATTAATATCATATTTCAAATTAATTTTTAAAAGAACAACAAAAGTTCTTTATTTAGTATTTTTGTTTTGTTTTGTTTTTTTTTTTTCATTTTATAATCAGTTGTTTACTATTTCAATATTATGTTTTGATTTTTTTACATCTTTCATTTCAAATCCGAATAGAATTTTTTCTATGCTTCCGATTCCGATAATATTATTGTTATAAGATTAGGCATATTATGAAAGTTCTTTGATTGATTGAAACAATATTATATTTTTATTACAGAATGGATGAAGGAGAGGCATTCATGAAGCTATGGTAAGTTTTTGTTCTAACAGAATATTTATTCGAATAGATAAAACTTGTTCGAGATATGAGTCAAATCAACTATATTCTTTTATATAAAATTAATAAACAGCGCCTGGTTATTATTGATTAAAAAGCCAGAAGTATTTTAACTAGACAAATTGTTAGAAAGACAAGACATACAGTAAATTTCTTTTGGCTAAATCTTGTTTTGCTTTAGAATAATCTCATGTTTCCACTTGCTATCACTGGTTATTTATCCTCGATCTTTATTACAGGTTTAATATAATTAAAAGCGAATAAAGGACGATGTTCCTTTGGCTTGTTAAGTAAACTTGTGCGCTGTGCACACTGAAGAAACAAGTTTAATGAAACTTGAAACTTTAGGATCATGAAAACACTTGATTTAAAACATAAAGAAAGGAGCACACTGCCTTTTTTGAAACTTTAATTTCATTTGGTTTCACGAAACAAGTTGCACGCAATCAAAAAGTCAGGTTTCGTCGAAACCAAGTTGCATGTGTTTTCATGTTTATTGTTTTGCTTATCATTTCAGTTTTGATTATTGCGCTTTGTTTGGTGTTCAGTTGTTTGTTTAAAATTAGTGCATTAAAAAGTATTTAATTAATTGAATGTGATATATTGAATTAATACATCTTCGTCAGAGGACTTGATGAAACTGTCAGAAAAAGGGTTTCCTCTTTGTGCACTGAAACGTGAAACTGGTTTCATGAAACCAGTTTCTTCAGTGTGCACAGCGCCTTTAGAGTTACTTAGGTGTTTGTTGATAATCTATGGTCAGAACATTTTTTTGTTTGTCGAAGCATGTAGTTGCAGCAGTGTTAATATTAAATGTATGATAAGTTTTGCTCCTCTAAGATAGAGTAACCAAAATTGATCATTTGGGCAAGTTAGTACAATTGAAACTATATTTGTTTGCTTATATTGATATTTGAATCAATAAGTGGAATCACTGAATTAGGAATAAAGGGCTATACCTCTCCATCAAAGCCAGCTTCAAACAATCATTCAGCAGTCAGCTTTTACCCACTAGTAATCCTTAGAGACAAACAAAAATGAAAAATATAATTGGAACAGGAGTTAAAGGTTTCAATCTGAGTCTAATATTATGTCCACACTAAATTAGATAATTAGTCCTGACTAATATTAATAATAATGATCTTAAGCAACACGAACTGAGAATAGAACAGCATGTATTGAATGTCTACTACAATTGCTTGAGGCAGCTTCAGAAGCAGTTTCATTTGCCATGAAGAATATACTTTTTGGAGGCTTTTTACTTGGATACCGATTCACTCTAAGTTGCAATATGCACAAAACAAAAGACAAGAACTAGCTCTATTTTTTTCTGGTTGTATTATGTGGAGTTATAGGTCCGCTCACTATAAATGTATAAATTAGATCTTTATCAATCTAAACTTATCAGTTCATTGATAATGACAATATAATAAGAGATGATCTGAAATTTAGTACATGCAGTATCAAAACAATATCCTGATTTACAATGGAAATATTTGTGTTTTTTTTTTTTTTTTCAACAGATTAAATTTAAGTAATAAATATGTGAACGGTTGATTGTAAGATGTTAAATGTAGGTGTTAACTAAATTTATTATTCACTTATAAATTAAATAAATTCTTATTTTTTATAGTTAGTCAGTCTTATAAAAATAAAAATAGAAACTGGTGCAGGTTTAAGGGGGGAAAAATAAATAAATTAAAGAAGTCTTATCAGTCTAGATTGAGACAGCACTAGAGATTTTCCGAGTCTTGGCATTTCAAACTCATTTCAGAGATCATTTTCAAGGGAGTTGAAAATGAGAATCATTAACATTTGAATGCTGATAATGGGTAGGGATTAACAAAATCACTGACACTGAAGCCTAAGCTATAGAAAGAGAAAATTAGTTTTATTTTTGTGAATACACTGAATTTTTCAAACCTACAAAGAAAATATTTATATATGTGATTATTATATTATGTTAACAACATAACAATCTTATTTACAGGTTTGTGCCACCGTCGTCAGAGTTTTCCCCTTATATGCAAGATGAAAAGAAATTTATTGAGGAATCATATGTTTTTAGATCGTTTCGATCAGAATTCGAAGTTGATAAATGTTTTACGAAAAATTGTCTCAAAGCTGTCAAGGATGCCGAGGACAAAAATTCCTACTCTTCTGCAACAAGGGCATGTTTTATTTATAATCTTTAAAATAGTTATTTTAATTTGTTAATACACCCTTAATAAATCATTGCAGTTATAAATTATAATTGTTATTAATTTCTTTCAGTTTGAAGATTTTATACCTGGATACAGTGCGTTATCATATTTGCCAAAGAAATCTATTTTAACGCGACAAGAAATGAACGATTGTTATGAGATAATTTTACTGCTGTCAAACTTTAAAAGTTTAACTCTTGAACAACAGCAAAAAATAAATGTAAGTAAAGTTATTATTATTTAATAAGAATTTGTTTACCTTGGAATCTTCATTTAAATTTTCCTAATTTAAATAATTGTTGGCATGAAATTTATTGGGTTACCCTGTCTTCCTTTCTTTCTACAGCCGTGTAGCATTTTTTAAATTATTTATTAATCTAAAGACTAGTTTGCACGGGTCGAGTATTTTAGTAGAGTAGTTTAGTACTCGATTCGTATGGACACTTTGTTACTTACTAAATGTATATACTCGACCGTGGCTACTAATACTAAAATACTCGACCTGTGCAAACTAGGCTTAATGCATGTTCCAAAAGCCTAGTGACTATATTATCATAGTAATTAAGTTTTAATTAGTATAAGTTCTGAATTGTTATGTTTGGCCTGATAATGTCTTGAGTGGAATAAAATATAACTGGTCTGGGATTTGAAACCCTTTAATAACCCAACACTTCAGAGCATCAATAGTAACAGAGGGATTTCAACCTTATAAGAGTGAAAATATACAGTGTGGAAGAAACAAAAAAATGACAGCTTATAACTTAAGACATTTTTTATATTTGCAACAGGTCAACAAAGAATGTCAGCCAACTTTTAATTATTATTTGTGGCCTAAAGCCAACTTTGAACAATAAATGATAAGATATTGCTATATAGACCTAGTAGTAGTAGTAGTAGTAGTAGTAAGGGGGGCGGGGAGGCCAAAACGTAGAAACTAGACCGCATTCGGATCCTTATTGCCATCCCCTGAACTCACACCCATCGAACTACCTCAGTCTTATCCTCAAATCTCCTTCTTTGGGTCCCTAAGGAGAGAATAAACTATAACATGGGGTTATTTGAGTGCTCCATCAGCTGTATAAATCTTATAATTGGCGTACACAACTAGGTAGTCTTCACCCCACATAAGCAGCTATCCATTTATATAGCGATGCTCGATGTTCACCGAGGAGGGCCCGCCCCAGAAATTTAACCCATATTCTGTGGTCAACCATCCAAATGGTGACCATGCTGCTTAACTTTATTGATAGGACATTCCACTCTCTCCTATCCGAGCTAGCCTCCTATAAAAATGATCCTACACAGCCAATGTAAAGCAGGAACCAAAACACATTTATTTTGTCACACTAAATTAAAAACTTCCTTGATACTTTAAAATATACTCATAGAAAAAAGATATTAGCAATTTATAATTGCCGCTTTAGTATAACATGCTCCTCTTCCCTGATATCCCCCACACCTAATACATGACAGCTCTGTCTGCCATATCCTTCGCACACTACCATAAAGTGGTAAGCCGTCTCATCTTCTTGGCCGCATATTGGACAGGTAGGGTCGTCCTCGACCTACTATATAGACCTAAATCAAGTGAATCCACTATTCATGTATTTACAAATTTTATTATTTATTTCAGTTTTATAAAGATAAGATGACTGCTGAGCAAAAAGAATACTTGGGTCTTGCTAAATCACAGTGGATGAGAGAGAATTATTCTCGACATAAAGAGATTATGCCTGAAATTGAAAAATTCATTAATAAACTATGGCAGGTATGAACTCGAATCAATTCAAATATCTTTAAATTGTATTATTTTTTGTATTAAAATATTCTAATAGTTTCCCTCTTAATAATGTGTTTTTGTAATGCAGTGTGCTAATAACTGTGTACTTTCAGATTAAACTTGACCGTGTGAAAACTTATCCAAAATTCTACTCTCAGTCTTGTCTAATAAATTTATGTCCAAATTCGGAAGATCCTATTGAATTTAATTTCTGTGGGCAAATTAGACGAATAGTAAGTATACATGTTTTTTAGTGTTGACCTTTTTTGTATAAACTCTCTACAATGGCAAACATAAATGTCCAGTTAAGATTGGGCAACTCTTAATATATCAATCCATGATTGCTTGGATTCCATTGATGAAGGAGCTCAGGCATCATCCAATTATAAATTGCTAATATCTTTTTTCTATGAGTATATTTTAAAGTATCAAGGAAGTTTTTAATTTAGTGTGACAAAATAAATGTGTTTTGGTTCCTGCTTTACATTGGCTGTGTAGGATCATTTTTATAGGAGGCTAGCTCGGATAGGAGAGAGTGGAATGTCCTATCAATAAAGTTAAGCAGCATGGTCACCATTTGGATGGTTGACCACAGAATATGGGTTAAATTTCTGGGGCGGGCCCTCCTCGGTGAACATCGAGCATCGCTATATAAATGGATAGCTGCTTATGTGGGGTGAAGACTACCTAGTTGTGTACGCCAATTATAAGATTTATACAGCTGATGGAGCACTCAAATAACCCCATGTTATAGTTTTTTAAGCCTTTTGGCAGTCCTAGGCCCTTCACAGGCTATTACGCAAAAGAATTTTGTTAGTTATAAGATATTTTTAATTTTACCATATCTGTTTTCAGGGTAAACTTCCCAAATTGTTTTTACCGAATTTAAGATTTATTCGATTAAATTTAAACAACTGCTGTGAAAGTATAAGTATGACCAGGTTTGAAGGTAAAGCTGAAATGAATAAGGTTCTTGGTAATAATTATGGTTATCATCCAGAAGTAAGTAAGGATAAAGTAGCGGAAGAAGTAGCATTGTCTAATAATGCTAATGTCGTCATGTCTGCAAGTGCTTTCCTTGCGTTAGTTGATAATCATAGACCAGACTTTCTTGCTACATGGGATCTTCCAATCACTGTTAAAGAATTTAATTCAGGTAATGATCTTAAATTTATCATTTCTATTTTTTTTTTTAAATTAAAAAATATATATTGCTGAGTTAATAACAATATTATGTCATTTAGAATAGAGGAATCAGCCCGTTTACACTTTTTTTTTTATTCTAAACAAAGAAAATATTTCTCACCTTAGTAGGTAGGCAATGAAATCAGATTATTGTTTATTTTTATTCGAAAAAAATATTCTTGAAGCCCTTAGGACATTCTAATTTTAAATAAAAATTTTAAGAAAATTGGTAGGATCACCATGTGGCTATCAACTGCAAATTATCCTCTTTATTATTAGTACTAATGAGGCAAGAAGAAGCTTGAAAAAATTAGTTGATGGGATTATTAAATTGTTCTTTGTCGTTTTTAATTCTTGAGTAGTTGGGGCCTAATCACTTTTGCGATATTTTGATCCCTTCTTGGGTTATTCTCAAGCTGACTGACTAGAAGATTAAAATGTGATAGTGTTAAAAATTCTATTCCAACTACTCAACAACATAACATAAATAGTTAGTATAGAAGTGGAAAATATTTTATATATTCTTTGAGATTTAAACCAACAATTAAATTGAAATATGCAACACTGTGCGTTTTTTTTTTTTACATATTGTCAAGTGGTAGCAATTAATTGTCTTGTGTTGTATATGTGCAGTTGTGAGTAACAAATAAAATTTTGCTCTTGTAATAACTTGATATAGTGAATTTACTTAGAAATGATTGCTGTGAGCCTGTGCCTACGAGTCTGTATTTAAATTTATACACTTATTCCTTCTCTTCCCCACTTCACTTCTTGTCATTGGTAGGAGATGATTTGTGGTTGAAAGCTAGCTTTGTAGAATAAATCTAATTTTGGTGAAAAAAATAAAAAAATATATCTTACCGAAATGTGATATTGCCAAATATTTTTTTAAGAATTTATTATTTTTTAAACTAAATCTTAATATTTTGTTAATTTTGCTATTGCTTTCAGATACTGGGGGTAAACATAAAGTTATCTTTATTGATAAAAAATTCCCTCCTCGATCCTTAAATCAGAATGAAAGGAAAAGCTGGTACTCTAAAATTGCTTGTGACAATCGCGTTAGAAGTATGACCGGAGTCAAAAGGTAAATTTATAACTTTATCATATGAAAAGTAAAAATAAATTAAACAGATTTATAAATATTTAAAAATTTGATCAGGAACAATTCTTCGAGTTTTTCTTAAACTATTGGCGGACTAAACTTTAGAGCCCAATGCATGCCTAATCTGGAATAGTTAGTATACATATTAGTAGTGACAATGTAAGTTAAGCGAGCTTCTTACATTCAACAAAATATGCATCTTGTCTGTCTGTCTCTCTGTCAGTAACGTTTACGTGGCTGACGATAACTTAAGTAAAAGTTTACCAATTTAGTTGAAATGTTGTGTACATGTTCCTTTTACTAATGCTCAGGCTAAATTTGTTGGACAGCATTATCCGTCTAAGAGTTAGCACGCAACACTTGCGTAAACGTGAGCATCAAATGTAAAATTGGAATTTAAGAATGGGAAAAGATTCTATCATCACCTATTCGATGAGACAAACATTTATTAAAATACATTTTTTAGTAAAACAGACAGCGACATCATAATGAAGTGATAAAGATCGTTAAAAATATTAAAGCGGACCAAAACGTTTAAATTAGAAAAAACAACGTTTTTACCGATATCTTACGTTCTAACTTAACAATTTTTAATAAACTTCATATAGGTACATCGTCTAAAGTACAATTGAAACAGGCATGTAAAATTTCTACTTGATACCAGCAGAAGTTTTTGTGTAGTGAAATGTTATATTTTATAATAATTTAAAAGATGTGTGGTTAGTGGAATACTAAGAATCCAGGGTGGCTCCCTCACTACTAGACTTTCTACTTCAATCATACTTTTTAACTATAAACCCATCATGCCTATCTATTTTCTCAATATTTAATACATATTTATTACTATGCACTCGCTTCAATGATAGCGCCAGGCGATGCCTCATAATAATTATTCAATGTACAACAGCCCATGAAAGGCCAATTGTATAGGCTACAAGTTTATGTAGGTAGCCTTTGACCGATACAGCTATTTATGTAAGGGATGATATGGAATCAGCATGTTGCTCCATCAGCTGTACAAACTGTATAAGTGACATTATATTACTAGAAAAAAACATTTTATTAGCCTTAAAGAAGAATTTCAAGAGAACTAAATATTGTCTTTATTTTTGTTGTTCAGATGCAGCAAAGCAACAGAATGGGATAATCCAGAGGAAGAGAATGGAACTATGGAAGAGCAAATAGAAACATCCTCAGATCTCTACAATACAAGAGATGAAGAATTTACTTCAAGCGATCCTGAAGCAGGCACTATCGGCTTCCAATATATGAAAATTGAACCTTCTATCTGTTCTATATCTGACACAGATAGTGACGTTAACTCATTAACCATTGACATGGATGATGTTAGTTCTGATAACAATGACTTGAAACAACCACATTCTCTTAATCAGTCAACAAATCGATACAATGACGGATCGGACTTAGAATGCAAAATGGTATTTTTTTTAATAGTAACTATTGATTATTAATAAAAAAATTCTATTTCTAAAAATAATAATTCAAGAAATTTATAAATTAAAGGTGATGTAGATAGTTTAATAGGTTTCCAAAAGAAACTTGTCTCCGTGTGCTAAATTTGAATACAGACTGGAAAAGATAAGGATCTTTGTATTTCCCTCCCTCCTTAAGTCATTGATACAAATCAGAATATCATGGCACAAGATCGAATCCGAGTCTCGACTAATTGATAGCTGGGTGGGCACCTAGAGCCTCTTTATCACGCTGGCTCCCTCTAATTTATTAAATAAAGCACTAGGCAGACCATCACATATTCCGCACTGTGTGGTATATTTGAGAGGTCAACTGTAATGTAAATGGATGCCTAAAAGATACTTTGAAAGAGTGGTGATTGGATAATAATAGGAGCCATGTTTTATCTATAGCTAGAATCAATATTAAAGTTATTTTTACTCTATGACTATTAATTTATTTTTATTTTTTTTTTTTTGTGTGTGTGCATAAATAGTACAGTTATTGTATCAATCAGGATAATCTGCAATATAAACTAATACAATTAACCTTTTCCAATACCAAATTAACCTATTCTAATTACCTTGTAATTTAACATGTATTAAGTTAAAAATGTATTATATAAATACTGTTAGAGGTCGACCAAGAAGTCATGGAAATCTGAGGAGTGCGCTAGTGTCGTTTTTTGGTGTCATGTATAGTCAGTTTTTAATAAAATAGACCATTGTCAAAAAACACAGTGTTGTTCTTTTGTTTTAATAATTTTATTTTTGATAACTTCTATATTTTTTTAAAATATTTTTTGCAACACAGGCAACACTGTACCTGATAAGAAATCACTAATAATATACGATAATATCTTTATATTATTATTTATTGATTATTCATAATAATATTCTTTAAATCTAAATAGATTTTCTTCTTTCTTAATCTATTTTATTTATAAAAAAATATAATGGGAAAACCAAACTAAAAATTCGCAAGTATTATTTTGATTAATTGTCATTGAGAGCAATCATTTTTATAATAACAAATACATATTAGGTTTGTTCTAACCCCGTTATTTGTAGCGTCCTTTGCACTTGCATCATTCCGTGGATTTGTGGATCGTACAAAAATCGTTTAGGAAAGTTGTGACTATACTCTATAAAAACAAACAAAACAGGAAACCTAACAGAATGGAAACCTTCCTGTTGTTATTCGTGAGATTTGACATAACTGCACATGTCATACAAACTAGAAATGGGTATTTGTGTAAGCACCTGACTGTAGTGACTTCGGCAATACTCGGAAGTTCCGATTTTAAACGAAGTTAAGCTTTCCGTTTCTCCCGTGTTCATGACTTCTTGGTCGACCTCTAGTGATGTAAATATAAATCATAGGATTGAAGTAGCAGAAATATTTAAGTTGATCATTAACAATGTTACTTTTATTCTTGTTAGTGACTGAGTTGGTGGTTAAAAATTTTACTTTTATTTGTGTTAGGGACTGAGTTTGTCATTAAAAATGTCACTTTTATTCTTTTAGGAGACTAACAAAAGTGGCAAGAAAAGGAAGCACTTTGAAAGCATCAGTTACAACCTCTGGAGATTACATAAAGTTACCTCAAGCTATCTGTCTAAAAATGTATCTAAGGTCCTTGGTATTGTTATTCGATGTAAAGAAGGTCATCTTAAAGTTAAGGTATTTTTAATTTTAAATCTAATTAAAGTATCAGATACTATTTACATGAGTGTACATTTGTAATTATTTGTCTTTTTTAATGTCTTGGATTTCTAATTTTATGCATTTGGAACCTTTACTGTTAGGAAGGAGAAAATAAAAAGAAAATACGAGAATTGTACAAAGTAACGAGTAAAATGGAGTATCAGCCAGAATATGGAGCTGAGCAGGTATCACTGAGTGAATTGACTCGACAGTGGGCTTCTTTACTCATTCGCCCCAACACCCATCTAGCACGCAGTAACTATTTTTTGTTATTGTTTATTTTGTTTATTGTGTGAAATATTTGTCAAGTTGGACTCAGCAGATTCTGTCGTATTAAAATAAAAATAGTGAACATTATCTTAGCAAACTTATACTCAAAATAAGAACTCTTTTCATTTAAATTACTTCAAAAACAATATTTATATGATAGGGTAATAAAATAATAACGATGTTATCATGATAAGTACACTTAGAAGTCCTATTTTAACTAAAAAAAACCTATAATATTCACCTAATGATGAATAAAAAGTATCAATTTTTTTTTTTTACTAAGAATATGTTAGATTCATATTTTGTTTATGTTATGTTCATACAATAACTAATGGGCTGAGAAAAAGACTGCATTTTTTTTTGCACTAACTATACTAACTGTTTCATCATTTTTGTTTTGTATTATTTCATGTTCTTTGTCGATGTATTTATTATTTAAATTAACTTGTTGGTACTTTTTTTTGTATTCAGTGAGAGTGAACCCTCTAGATGGTGAAGTTATAATGTATGATAAAATGAATTTATCTAATCTTACTTGCGAAGGACAGAGATTATATGGTGTCAATCTAAGAGAATGTCTCTCATCTTTTCATTCAGTCGTAGAAAAACTTACTGAATTACCAGCTGGTCAATATTATATTTCTCATAAACCGGTCAATTCTGCTTTTGCTCCTTTGTTCAAGGCTACTAATGGGTATGTATTATATTAATTTGATATTAAGTTTAGTTCTTAATTAGGATGAAGTAATAATAAAAATTAAAAATATATAAATAAAAATTATGATTTCTTATTTTCTATTAACTTTAGTACTTGGGGAATGAAAAATGGTTTCTTGTATTTGCTCGATAAAAAATACCTTATTTTCAAGAGGTGTTAAGTTGGTTGGCTAACTCTTGTAAATCAGTTTCCCATGATCCCACTTAATTTTTTACACTTTCTTCAATAATTTATCTATAATCCTATGTCCATTCTAATTATAATTTATTTACAAAATTTAAAGCAATTCTGATAAACGGAGTAGTCCAATTTGAGGCTCATTATTTATTATACTAATTAGAACCTACATTAAAGAAGGGATGCTTCAGCTACAATGAACACCAACTTTGGAAATAGATAAAGAATTTTTTGTAGAAACTGATTTTTTACAATATAACTGGTAACTTTATTAACCAAATACATTTTTCCCAATCCTCATAAGTTTACTGTTCTTAAGATAAAACTTATTTAGATAGATATTGAGTTAACAATATTTTTATTATTTGTGATATTAAATACATTCTTACTAATTTATTTAGAAGTTTAAACTATAATACATATTTACATTCTTTTGTTTTTCTACTACTGATAAAAGTTTTTATTAATTTAACTTACAAATGTAAATGTTATTTGTTTGTTTCAGTGCTTACGAACTGAGCTTGAATTCTAGTTTTAATGTAAATACTAATGAAGTGGCTCCAGAAAGAGCCTCATGGAATCCTTTAGACGTTAACATTATTAACCCAACATTTAAGCACTTCCATAGAGTGCCTGCTATGTTCACTCCTTGTAAGATATTCACTCGAGCAGGTAACTAACATTTTTATGTTTATTCATTTATTTATTTTGTATAGAGATGAGTGTATGCATTATTGAGACATAGAATTTATAATGGACGGGAATGCGGTCTAACGCTCGGTGTTCTCCTTACATCGTTATATAAATGGGTAGCTACTTAAGAAAAGTGTTATCTATCTGGTTGCGAATGCCAATCATATGGTTTATGCAGATGATGGAGAGAAACAATAATCCATTGGCATCCATTAATTATATAGTTTTAAAGATGACACTTCGTAGCCCTTGGCTTTTCACAGGCTATGGCGCAACAGAGTATTATTTTTAAAATGTTTCATTAAATTATGATTAAAGAAGAAAGAGATAAAATAATTCAGATAAAAATGTTTCAAGCCAGAGGGTCTCTAGATTTACAATTTTCAGTATTAGCCATTGAGTTTTAAGATGTGTATTAAACCTCGGAAGGCAAACTGTAGTTCCCAAAGCTATTTTGCATGGTTTCTGAAACAATATTTGGCTTCATTGCCATTTACCCTAAGAATGAAGTATAAAAATATAGTATTATCCAATATTAAAAAACTTTATACACAAATGTATAATTTAAAAATACTAACTTAGTATTAAGATCATTGTAATATCCAAATATAATTTTTTAAATCTTTATTCTGTTGTGCCACATGTTACTATTATAATTTTTTATTTTAATTAAATTAAATTTTATTACAGATTCGCAATCCAAAAACCAAGCATCAAATAAGTCTAATAATAAACGAAATCGAAGATGCCGAAAGAACAAATTTAAGAATCGTTAATTCAAAACTTAAAATTATCTTAAATCGATTTATTTATTGTTATTTGTTTTTTTATAGTTAAATACATTTAAAATGGTAGGGTTGTTTTAGGATTTTCATGACTACTACTTCCTTTTTTAATTTATCTTCCAAACAATTGCTATTTTGTTAAGATTTGCTATTAAGACTTTTATTTTGGCCTAAGGTTGCATTTTGGCTGACAACCCAATATTTTCTAGCTATGAGTGAGTGATCTTGTCACCCTGCCTATACTAGAGGTTGACCAAGAAGTCATGAACACGGGAGAAACGGAAAGCTTAACTTCGTTTAAAATCGGAACTTCCGAGTAGTGCCGAAGTCAGTACAGTCGGGTGCTAAGACAATAACCATTCCTAGTTTGTATATGACATGCCCAGTTATGTCAAATCTCACGAATAACAACAGGAAGGTTTCCAATCTGTTAGGTTTCCTGTTTTGTTTGTTTTTATACAGCACGAACTATAGTCACAACTGTTCTAAATCCAAATCAAACTCAGAAATAAAGAGGAAGAAAAAAAAAAATAGATTAAGGAAAAAGAATATCGATTTAGATTTAAAGAATATTATTATGAATAATCAATAAATAATAATATAAAGATATTATCGTATATTATTAGTGATTTTCTTATCAGATACAGTGTTGCCTGTTGCAAAAAATATAGAAGTTATCAAAAATAAAATTATTAATAACAGAAGAACAACACTGTGTTTTTTGACCGTGGTCTATTATATCAAAAACTGACTGTACATGACAACACTAGCGCACTCCTCTCATTTCCATGACTTCTTGGTCGACCTCTAGAAATATTCCATATTTTATTAAAAAAAAAAAAAATTAAGTTTTATTAAATATTTCTTGCACATGCAGGTAGACAAGTACACTGTTTCATAGCTTCTATAGCCATGCCTGCCAGAAATAGAAATGTTGATTATAAAAGCAAATTCGTGCCATCAAGTTAACTAGACGGAATTAAAGAGAAAATTATGATTTGTTTTAAAATTAGGTAAATAAAATATAAAAAGTATGTTTTAAATTTTTGCTAGTAGAATTAATCTTGTCCTAAGTCATTACAATAGGGGTTGAACACAAAATAATAGGAAATCTTTAACTAGATTATTAGGCATAATTTATATAATTTAATTTCTTTATCACATAATTCGAGCAGAAAAAGTTTATTACAAGAAGTAGTTATGAGAACCCTTAATAAATTTCCTATTTTAGTCTCACACTCTTTCCTATTTAGTTTTACTTTTCTTTATTTTCTTAGTTTTTGTTTATTTACTTTTTTTCTCTCTCTCTCTCTCCCTTTGATTGTTCTTCTTATTCTTATAAAAACTTTAATTAATGTTTATTTTGTTCTATTTTTAATAAAATATTTGTATTCTTTAAATCTCTACTTATTTCCTTAGTTATTATTGCTTAAAATAAATTAAGTTAATTTTGTTTTGTCTTTTATTCTATAAATTTAATAAATTGATAACCATGTTTTTACAGTATTTTGTAATTGGGCTTGAAAAATTTGTAAACATTTGTTGTCACCATTTGATAAGGTTTATCATAATACCTCTTTTTTGAATTGAATTAAAAATATCCAATTTCCTTAAAGTTATATGGGATTTTTTATTGAAAAAATCAGTGCTTTAGAGGATGTTGCATATAAACTGAGGCAAGGAAGTAAAAATAAATAAGTAAAGTATAGGCAAATCATCTCAACTTCATGTAAGAGGTCATTATCAGCACTGGAGAGAAATAATAGAGTCAGGGTATATAGCTGGTCTTGAGGACCTTGTAAACAGAAGTACTATAGGCTAATAATTGTTACAAAAACCAAGGATCTGGTAAAGCCCAGATAATGGTTAACAACTAGAACCCACTGATATAAACAAAGAGATCAATCGAGTTGTCCTCTTCTATTACTTGACTTTAAGTGCTAAGGTTGTATTTTGACCTGAGAACCCCATTTTTCTATTACTTAAGCAACATTCTGGTAGTGAAATGGTCAATTGTGATATAAGAAGTCAAGAACAGAGAACAAAAGCCAAGAAAGCCTTTGCCTAGTCGCTACCAGAATGGAACTGTTACGAATTGCTAATAAAGACAAAACTCAATAATCTTTGTGTCCAATGTGAAATCAGTCCTCTTGTAAGGGTATGAGACATGGAAAGCAACCAAAGATGTCACCCAAAAAGACAAAACAGCTCTGATCATGTCCACTAACAGTTGAAATTTGCTCTGGCATATCCAATAATCATATTGGAACCTTACTTCTTTATCTCAGTCTGATGTAACTCCGATGCTCAATTTTAATAATTAGGCATATTTGAGTACTTAAGATGAATTTTATTACATTGATTCTTAAATTAAAAAGTTCTCTTTTTATTTATTTAGTTCAAATCCTAGGTTACTCTTAATCTAAAAATTATTTATCTTGTAAGTTCATCCCCCCTCTTTTTTTTACAACAAAGAGAACTTAAGAGGCTTAAATGAATACTGACTGTCAACAACAGACTTTACGTATTTATTTATTATTCTTTCTTTCTTATTTTTTATTTTATTTATTTATTTTTTACTGCCATTTATATTTTTGATTTAGTAATCATAAAATTAAATCCTTAAAACATCTTTCCTGTAACTCGTTTTTGGTGGGTCGTTAAGGATAAAATAAAGTCAAAAACTTTTTTTCATTTCCATGGAAAAAGGTTAAATAAAAATTATGTATCCAGTATACTATATATATATATATATATATATATATATATATATATATATATATATATATATATATATATATATATATATATATATATATATATATATATAAAAACAAATGTAACTCACTGCCATCCTTTAAATATCCGTTGATTGATTTGTAATTATGATGTTTTTAGGCGTATATGCCTCGGTGGTGGCGAAATATAGCCATCAGTTCATCGCAGATGGAAAAAAGTTGTTGACTTTATTTCACCCTTAACGACCCACCAAAAACGAGTTATATATAAGCAAAGGGACAAACAAAACAAAACTATCTTTTCTATTATCTTATTCGATCTGTTATTATTAATATTATAAAAAAATATATAAATAAATAATTATAATAAATTTAATTTTCAGCTGCAAATATAACATTCAAAACTTCTAAAAGAAAGCGGAATAAGAGAAAGACTGAAAAGCAAGTGAACAAGAGACAAAGTAAAAGATTGGCTGCTACAAATAAAATAAATAAAGCAAAGTTCGGAGCATAAATGAAATGTATTACCTCATATTAAAATAATTATAGCTTAAATACAACGTATTAAAAACAGCAAATAAAATAAACATGATAATTTTTTTTTATTGGTGTAATTACGCAGAAAAATGTTTTATCTAGAAATACATAATGTAATTTAGAAATAATGTTGTTAAGCTCCATGGAGTAGAAATTATATCCCTCAAGAGGAGTTGTAATTGTAATATTGGCAAATGAGTAGTTAATGCAGTGTAACCTTGATGAAATGAATTTCCTTGGCAGTAGAAAATAATTTGTAAAAAATACATTTTGTTCCAAAAATAGTTTAAGTGAGGTTTCATTTACCATTCTAGTTAGATAATTTTGATAAATAGAGGTTATTTATTTATTTTGAGTTAATTATTTATTTTTGAAAATTCACCTTTCTTTTGACTTGATTTGTATTTTTAACAATTAGCATAGAGCCAACTTTTTTTTTTTTTTTGAAATGGTTGAAACGGGATTAAGAAGAATTTTGAAATGTGCTGCAATGTCATCTTTATTTGTTCTTCACTTAATTTAACTGCTTTTTTGTTTTGTTTTTAATGTACAGTTTAACACCTTTAGGCATTCATATTTAAAAAGGAAATCTCTCATTTGATTATCAGTGACACAAGAGTCAAAACACCATAAGTATTATTAAAAAGCACAAATTAAAAGACGCAACAGTAGAGACAAACTGATTTCAAAACATAGACAAAGGACAAATTGACTGATCATTTGCGAAATCGAAAATGAACAGAATCATAGTATCCGATGTTTGTAAATCACATAAACACTTTTCTTAGAAATTAAGGTGTAAACAAATCTTTGAAAGTAATTCTTTATACAAGGCTTAAGTCAACTGATTTCATTGTGTAAGAGGTTGCCATAATTAATTTGTTATATCAATATATTGAGGTTTTATAAAGTGGTCACTACTTGTATAAATATTTTTTTATTTTTTGTTATATTGAGGTTCATCAAGGTTCCACTTTATTTCATTATTGCCCTTAAAACCTTGATACAACACATGTAAAATTAACATATGCAAAAGGTATTCTACTTCTAGATAGAAGGGTTTACAGGGATTACGGGAGATTTGATGAATGGAAAATTTATTTAATTTTTATGGAGTTATTCTAGTTAATGAAGAAGAATCTATTATTTAAATGGCTGTGATTTTTAGTCTTAAGTTGAGTTATCCTAGAGAAATTTCATTGAGTAGGCTAAACATTGCTTTTAGTTTCTGCTGTTTATGTCACAATGATAAAATCATCAGTGACCAATAATGTACTGTTAACGCCCAAGGTAGTACTACTATTAATTCTTTACTGATAAGTATAAAGGTAAAAAAAAAAAAAAAAAAAAAAAAAAAAATCAGAAGAAACAAACAAAAAATCTTTAAAGAATTCTCTATATTAACCTCTAATTTAAAGTGAATGACTTTTATATTGTTTTTAATGTTTTCTATAGCATACTAGTTGGAGTCCTACTTCCTTTTATCTCACTTCATTTTGTTAGTGAGGTACAAATTTTTAACCAATTTTCCGACTACCTAGAAAGCTGAATCTTTCAGAGATCATGCATTTCTAATAACAATGTAAATTATTAATGCTTTGAGGTACAAATGTTTTAATAAATTTAAAAAAACAAATAAAAGCGTGCTTTTAAAATTGAAGTGTGAAATTTCTGATTCTTCAGAATTATTGTTGAAAATTCCTGACACATTTATGCTTATCAATAGAGATTTTTATGAACCAAAAATTCTGTGATATTATTATTATTATTATTATTATTTTTAAATCCTTTTTATCTGTTTTGATTCTATGGCTGGTTGTCATCTTTTGGTTAAAAAAAATCTCTGGAGGGCTAATTAACCCTCTTCCAGTCATTTAATCGAGCTCTGTATCAATACAGAAACATTCTATAACATTTTTTGGTAACCCACACCAACACACACTCAATAACTCTGATTGTTATGAAAATTTTTAAAGTGTGTTTTATAAACAACCAAATTGACAATGACTCAAACAATCTAAATGCTTATATAAAAAGGATTTGAAATACAAAATAACATTTTATGGGATAGTACTATTTATATAAATTTTCATTGTAATATAAAAGTAAAACATTTATATTATTTTGTATATTTAGTTTATAGTCATGAATGTTCAAATAAAGAAATTTAAATATATTTTTGTTCCATTTTAAATAATTATTAGTATTTTTGTTCCTATTGGTATTATGTTCCTGTTGTTGATCATCAGGTTAACTCTTATATTGACGTTAACTCTTATATTTTAAAACTACTTTTCAGTAATACGTACAATCTTTCAATTAATCAAACCTACAGATATTCAATATAATTGCCCAACCTTAAGCCCGGGCTGACATTGAGACCCAAGCAACACAGGACAGGGTAGCACAGTTTTTTTTTCAACTGTAGAAACATATGAAACAACGTGAATTGTGATGAAGAGCAGGGTACGCAACACGTAGCCCATCCGGCACTAGTGGTTCTGCCATCTCAATTTTGCTCTCATTCTAGTATTTTTAATTTAATTAATCTAATTTTAATTTTAATTTTTTTTTCTTAATTTTAATTTTTTTTTCTTAATTTTAATTAATCAAATTTAAAGATAAAGGAAGCATTATAACAACCACACAAGAATAATTGAGTAATGATCCTTGACTGTGTTTTTCTCCAATGTGTAATAGCAACTTACTACTAATCTGACTAATGTCATGGTTATCAAGTTAATTTAAAAGTACAAGTGTTTGATAACTGATTTGTGGGAACTGTTTTCCCAACTCTTACCTGTTGTCACATAAACTAACACTCTAAATTACTATTATTTCCCCAAGGAAGGAGCTTATTAGAAGCTCGAAACTGGGAGTGTTAGACACCAGAAAATTATTATATTTATGTAATTTATTTATATGTTTATTCAATAAAGTTTTATTTATTTGGTTATTCAACTACACCTCATTTAAAATGAGTCAACTAATGTGGAACAGCTTGTAGCTTGTATAAGAAAGTAAAAATAAATTTGATGACAAATTGCTGAATACATTTTTTTTAAGTGTTTGAATCCTGATATTGAAGCTAAATTGTTTCTCGTAAAAAATATTAATTTTATTTTTATTCTCTTATTAATCTGTGTCAAAAAAATTGAATGAATTACCAAAACCTCATTTTCATTTCTCTATAGTGCCTGTATAATTTTTGCTAAAAGCCCTCAATTAATTAAATATTCTAAGGTCATTCATTGTAGCAGGTGTAAGATAATTGCTATTTCCAACTTTATAGTGAAGTGCTTTTTAAGATATTATCTTTTAGCCAAATGCTTATTATTATATTCCATTTGAGATGAGATTTTTGACAGATGATAGATTTATTTATTTATTAATTCTATCAATCAATATTCATAATATATTTTTGTATTGCCTGTGCTATTTATTTAAAAACCTTTTACATTTTTCCTGTTTTGAGACGTTCCTTTTAAGGGTTAGAACAAAACAGTAGTTAGTTGGACTACCATTTCCCTTGCACGATTTTGTTTTAAAGAATACCCATTCTTAAAATATTTAATTATTTTTGTTAATATTATTTTAAATGAAAGGTTCTTAACAGGATTATTCAGTTTTGTATACGATTGCTTGATTAATATAAATTTGTGATTAATTTTAATACTTTTTTTTCCAATATTTTAAGTAAATAATGCTATTATTATATAGTATCGAGGAACTGTATACGAGGGTCATTAGTGGTTTTAAAATTTAATTATTTATTTAGACTAATTTATTATTATTGTTGATGTGCTATTTCTTTTTATCATTAAATACCTCCCTTTTTTTCTCCAATTATTATTTTTCTTTAATTCATTCACATATTTTAATTGATTTATATTTTTAAATATATATACATTAAAAGAACATTATATTTAGATCTACTGTAATGAAGTTGAAATTAATACCAAACCAGTTGGGTTCGTTTATTACAGAATATTTTTCCACTTCAAATATTCATGGTTTTAATTTTATTGCCAAAAAGAATAGCCACTGGACTGAAAGGTAAGTGTTTATCTAATAGTCTGATGTATAAATGTAAATACATATATGTATAATACAATACATAACTATTGGTGATCATCTTTTCACTTACAATCAACAGTAATTGTTGTCAGAAAAATTTAATATTAGTTGTAAGGAGCCTCTTGTGTTTGCCCCCTCAAAGTATTGTGTTTTTTTAAACCAAAGACCAAAAAATGTACATGATTTCCTATATATATTGCTTTCTAAATTAATATTTAATTTAGACCTTTTTTATAAAGTCATTATAATTTTTCTTAGATTATTCTGGATATGCGTTTGTTTCGCTTCATGGATGGGAACTATTAAATTGATTTTAATATCTTGGAAAGCATTCCAGGAGCAACCAACGAGCTTTGTAGCTGAAACTAGCTATTTAGAATTCAAAGAAAACTTCCCTGCAGTTTCTACTTGTGAAACCAACAATCAACAAAGAATAACTAATATAGTCAATAAGTAATAATAAATTTTCTTTTACATTAGTGTTTTAAAGTTTGAGAAATAAATATTATAAATTAGTATAAATAAGCTTCGGGAAATAGTATTATCAATAAACTATTGTAGATTAGATGGTAAGTAAGTAGAATCAAAAACAATTTTATACAAATGAAACTTTAATTTTCTTACATACTTTCAGTCTGTTGTCAGTAGTGGGCCTTTGGATTCGCTACTTAACTACAGTCTTACTCTAATTTAAGAAGATGGTGTGACAACAACAGTGAAAAGTAAATTATTCTTATAAGAGAATCTTGTACAGGTAAAACCTTACAAGGAGTTTTATTAGAGATCAAAATGACTGGTGATTGCCTAGATGCTAAAAGTCAACTTTAATAAAAATTTGGAAAAATGTTTAATATCTTATGGCTGATCTTTAATATCTTAACTCTGTGACTCTGCTTGCAGGTATACTTATTCTACTTTAATGAAATGATGTATAGAACAGGGTAAAATAGTCGAGAACAAAACTAAGATTTAATCAAGTCAAAATTAAGCTGCCAAAGATGCATTTAAAAATTCACAATGACCAAAATTACATGAGAATTGTCAAAAAGAAACTTAGTTATATATAAAACATCCACGCAAAAAAAATAAAAATGAAATTACTAAATTTATTTTTTTTTAATGAGTGATAAGGAGGGGATCAAGGGTGTGACAAACAAAAAATGAGGATCGGTTGATAATAAAATGTGTTTTGTTTCTAGAACCGAATGCAAATTTTTAGTTATGATCCAAGTCTTGCCAGTGTTGTCAGGCAAGTTGTCCTGACAAGTTGTTGTTAAGAAAGTTGTGTCAGGCAAGTTTCTCTTACAGTTCCTGAATAAACTCAAATGAAGGGAAAACAATTTTATCTACGATTGATACGAAATATAAACATTGTATCTCTATTTAGATACTTAGAAAGTGATTCTTTACATAGTTGTATTCATTGCACATGTGTGTCTCATAATTCCTCTTTTTTTCCGCCCTAGTGCGATAAAAAAAAAGAATTCTTCACCATAGCGCACGATTAGTGAATTAGTTTACATTTAAAAAACCTAATTTGCTGCTTGTTTAATTAAAGTATCTGTTTATATTGAGTTTTTAGTGAAAAACAATTATTGATTTATGTCATTATGACTAAAATGAGGAGAATAATATGCCTCCCGAAATAATTAATTCGGCACAAAATACAACTAATAAATTAATGTCATCTTTATCAAAAGAGAAATACAAACTTACATACTAAACTTTTTTCTGGGTTTATTATTAAAATCCAACAATCGTAGATAAAGTACGGTACGTAACTTGTGCGAAAACTTCATTTTGCTTTGCTTGTGTGCTTTTCTACCCTCGCTGTCTCTCGGGTGCAAACTCCACACTCACATGCAAAATGCTACTTTCCGCACTAGATGCGTAATGTACTATTTCCTATAGTTACAACTAGAAAAAACTCATCATTTCCTGTTGTTTCATTTCTTACATATTTATTTTATATAATTGTTGTTATTTCTAGAACTTTAGGTTTCCAGAGTTTTCAATATGAGGAATTAGTTCAAGAGTTAAGTTACTTTCTGAACTTTAAGCTAAGGGTCACTCAAATTTGCCTCGCCATAAATTGTTCTGACATTGTTGAAAATATACCAGAACTAGTGAAAGAGGTAAGAAAAGGATGTAATATAAAAAATGTACGCTTTAAATTTATTTTGTAGCTCGATAACTTCTCACTTCCATTTATTTTGCATAAAGGTATATGGAACATGTGATGAAGTCTTTCTCAAGTGTCATTGGAAAGGAGTGCCATTTAATTGCTGTGATCATTTTAAACCCTACTTATCGGAAACGGGACAGTGTTATCTTTTTAAATTCGATGACAAAACGTGAGTTATGGATTTTAAATAATTATTGAAATGTATAAAGACAAAAAATGTTACATCTAAAATAAGCTTAATTAGCAATTATTTTAATTACATTAAATTTGGTTGTTTATATTTATTACAATGAAAAGTATCCAATAGCAAAATTGAGTTGGTGAATATAAAAATACAAAGTTGTCAAGTCTGTGCTTTCAGTACTCAAAAAAGGTCTGTCAGCAATTTAACAAATCAGACTAGTTTGTTAATCAGCCAAGCTAATTAAAGATGGTGGTCATTAAAACGTTAGTTTTAGCTAAGCTTTTGAACCGCTTCTAATAATGAACAAAAATATTTAATTTTTAAGAGTTTTGGGGATATTTTTGTTTTTCACAAAATATACTAAATATAAAAAAAATCCTTAAAAAAAAAAGTTTTTGACATGGAATAGCTGTTCATTTTATTTTTTCGTTGATTTATTTAAAAAATTGGGGGAAGAAGACGAAAAACGCAAATTTCAAGGGCACATGGCAAAAATATGAATTTGCAAAAAAAGAACCCAAACATATATTGGACAAATTTAAAAGCATTAAAGAGGAGGGGGGGGGGGGGGGGGGGGGCACGAAAAAAACAATGTTCAAGGACATTTTTTAGGGAATTGGGACAAAAACTAAACCAAATATAATATTTGTACTCAGGGCGCCCCCATCTTTCATTTAACTACATAACGCAATTCAACCCTTTGCTTCTGAGAGGGATGAGGGGTTGTTTAGGGATTCCGTATATTTTTTCTGCGGTTATTACTCATAACATTAACATAAATGCTATCAAATTTTTGTGTTAGATACTTTCGTTATGTACGAGATACAATTGCGTTATGTACGAGATACAAATGCGTTATGTACAGACGCAGACAGACAAGGATAGGCAATTAAAAAAAATACACATTTCATAGATATATTTTCATAGATTTTTTACTACTTCTAAGTGAATAGCAATTTTCTGTTAGAACATGTAAAAAACTACTGATATTCATGAACGAGCGTAGAGCGTAGTAAGTTCTTCATTTCAAAGACTTGGACTTTGAAAAGTTTGTGTGTTTGTTTTTCCAATGATAATTGGCGTAAAAATTAACTGATTTGAACAAAATTTGGCACACGTGTATCTCATTATTAGTGAGAACTGTATAGTTTTCTAAAATTCCATACTTAACATTTTCAATAAACCTGACGACAATCACAATGTAGTATAACGATGTTATACTACATTGTTTTGAAGAGTAGGAAAAGAGGGGGATGGTGTGGTGGGGAGGGGGGGATGGTGACCAATATAGTAAACGGCTAAAGATAAAGTTTTTAGTCAACATGATATGATAAGCACAGTTTTAAAGGTCTTGAAAAGTAGAAAATGAAAGTGTAACTACTGTTACACTTTTACTGTTAAAATGTCATATTTTAACGAAATTTTCAAAAAATATGTGACCAACATGAGGGTGTTAAAAAAGTGTTTGCTTATATGGGCATGTTACATTCATTTTAAAGCTCTTTTCAAGTATAATAATAATATATAAGTTTTTCCCGAAAAATACTTCCTGGTAGCCATATTGAGAACACGTATGGCCGATATAAGAGCAAATTACAAATTTGTCTGCTGGAGTTCTTTATGCACCACGCACCGCATTACTAGTTTCTTTTCAGCTTAACGTAAAAGTATTGCGGGAAATTCAACTAAACTATGTTTTTTTACTAAACACATGCTTAAAAGTTTGAAAATAAAATGACCAAATCCATTCTTACTTCAAGGTCTTCTCACGGCCTACTATCTAAATCCCTATGTAAGTGCATTTACTATTTATTTGTCTATTTTGTTTTAATGTTTACGAATATTTAATTTTTTTTTTATATATATATTTAGGTCTAAGGCTTTGAATAAATTGGCCAAAGTCAGAGCTCTTCCGTCGCTGTCGTTAGAGTTAAAAGGAGACATAAAGGTAATAAAATAATCTTAAACATAATATGAATTTGTGGTTAGCGAACTCGCAACTCATTTAGAAACTAACTTTAAACTCCATCACATATGATAAGTTCGAATCCCAGAGAGGTGAGATATGTTTCACACTGATGATTAAATCAAGTTGATGAGTAAAGTGGTCAATCCCCCCCATCTTGAAATAACCTAATGTTAAGTTGATTAAAACATAAAATTATATTCATATTTAGACTAAAAGCAGTGATGAATGGAATATATTTTTAAAAATATGTCTGAGAATAGATTTTAATTGTTTAATGAATACTTTGGTTCTATACTCTATACTATAAGAAAACACAAAACGAGAGTAATAATTATTTAAAATTTTGCTTAAGCAAGTGGAATGCTTCAAATATCGTGGTACAATCTTTAGATAGATATGTAATGTAAATTGATAAATAGAGGAAATAGGAAATGGCTTAACTACTAGGTGTGCAATGCTGTTATCAGGTTGCAATATTGAGCTGAGCGTGCATTTTATTCTTTAACAATAAACTTTTTTATTTATAAACAGCTGAAATCGGATCAAGAATAGTAATATTTATAAGTTTTAATTAAAATGCATTTTTCCCCCCTGATATTCTATTTTACCCCCCTCTTACTTAAATGAAAATATGACAAAAGTAAAAGTAACAACAATAACTGTACTCTTAAAGAGCTTTCCAACGACATGCATCATGAAGGGCATATACTATTTTAACTTTTGTACTCCGTACCCCTGTGTACCAATTTGGACCATTTCAGATATACACCTTCCTGGGTTGGTCACATGGACCGTGCCGATTTTTGTGCGGATCGGTTCAGCCGTTCATTTTATGAGTCCAACCAAATGCTAAGTGTAGTTTTATTTAAATTATTGTGAGCAGCTGAATTGATAGCAGCTGCTGGAAATCATCTTATTACTTAAAATTTTAAGGAAAAACATGATATATCCAAACGTACCAAACAGTTTGTACGTAATAAAGCCTTCAGCCTTCGTTCCTGTTTTAACTTATGCTTCTAAAAGTAAGTCCCTAAAAGAAAAGCACTTCCTTTCTACTAGTCTCTTTAAAGAGATGTTGATGTTGATTAATGACATAACGAAACTGAATAAGAAACGAAATCTTTTGAGATAACCTGGAGAAAATATCCATCAAAGACGTATTCTGTTGTAAAGAATCAATTATGATTAAGATCATTCGAATTCGGACACTTTTTAAGGATAGATAGAGGCAGGATAGCTAAATAAAACTAACAGGTTAGGCTCGGGAGAAAAATAGATCGTGGTAATAAAAAACAACTTGGTAATCAAGTTAAAATGGCTTCTCTCCGGACGTCTCCTTTTTAACAATTATAAAATGAATCACTTCACAACACAAAAATTTCTGCCTGAATCAAGTTGAAATTTTACTTGCCTGTTTCACTTGTACTTTAGACGATGTAGGTAGACCAAGTTTTATCACTACGTATATGGACGTAAAATATCAGTAAAAACGTTGTTTTCTCAATTTTAAACATTTAGGTCCACTTTAATAGTCAATCACTTATAATCACTTTAATAGTTTATCACTTTATAGCGTTGTCGCTGTTGATTTTATTAAAAATTGAATTTAAAAAAATATTTGTCTCATCTAATAGGTGATAATGAAATCTTTTCTCGTTCTGAAATTCCAATTTTACATCTGAAGATTACGTTTACGCGAGCGTTGCGCGCGAACGCTTGGGTGGATAACGTTGTCCAACAAACTCGTCCTGGGTATTGGCAAAATGAACATGTGTCATGTGAAAAATCGGTCTTTTACTCAAGTTATCGTCATCGGTCGATTTCAACCTATGGGCGGGGGGGGGGGGGGGGGGGGGGGCGTGCCCCCCTCCCCCCTAGCTTTCAGGAAAAGAGGAAAAATATATTTTTCCGTAGACAATTCAGGTGATTTGCTTTCAAGAAACCTACCCCCACCACCTCCCCGGTGTCGGTGCCCCCCCCTGGAAAAATTCATATGGGCACTCATGCAGGCTTCCGGCGCTGACGCTGTAACATGCGATGAGGAACTTCGATCCAAAAATTCTACATGACGACTTAACCGGAACCAATTGCAATAGAACTTTTAAATTTGGAAGTTTTGTTCCTCTTATGACAAACAAATGTTGTAAAAGGTGTTTGAAGTCGGCAATTCAGATTAAAGATTGCAGTCCTACACGTAATTTTGAAACCAAGCCCCATATTTAATACAATTAAACCGACGGATGTCAACTACAGTAATAAGCTTCCTATTTGCTGGGTGAACACCAAATGGCAAATGTGGGTTCCCCCGTCGGGAAACGAACCCGGAATAATTGATTATAAAGCGGATACAGCAACAACGAGCTTCTGGAGGACTCATTACATATTTTATTCATCAATAAAGTAAAGACGAATCTAGAATTTAACTAAAAGGTTCTACATAAAGCCACTGAAGCGAATCTGATTGAAATTGGTGGGGATTTTCTACCGTTGAATGGGATTCATTTATTTATTAAGATTCATCCTACCTGTTATACCTTTTGTCGTCACTGACAATAAAATATAGCTTATAAAGGTCAAAAGGAAAAAAATGTATCGTTTTACTAACTTGTTACCGGTCGAAAAGAAGTTATATAAAATACAAAAATAGAGGAAAATATAAAAAAAAGGATTCCTTACCACTTGCAGGTATAAAACGCGTTACAATCCATTTTATATAACCCCGATAAAATAGAATTTAAGTTAAAAAAATGTAAAATGCAAATCGGTATGATTTTATTTTTATTTTATTATTTTAAAAGTAAATTGATATCTTTAGACATAACTTAAATTGTATATATTTGATATTACTCAAACGTTAAACCAACATTTGAAGAAAGATCTAATTGAATCTATACAGAAAACTAACAAGTCATTGCTGTTATTTCTTCTTCTTTTATTTGAGTGCAGTTGATTATTCAAAAGAAAGAGATATACGTATAAAGCAGTAAATATGAAGCTACGTCAGCAGAAAATTATGTCCATAAAAACTAGAAAAAAGTATACAATTATAAATTCTAAAAAGTATTATTACTTTAAAAAAATATATCATAAAATACCATAACTAAACAAAAAAGCGAATTAAAAAAAAAATTAATTAATACATTTTAACAAACCTATTTTAAATAGTTATTAAAGGGAATTGTATACTTTTTATTTATTTATTTTTTTTTTTTAAATAAATTTTTCTATTTATTTTTCATATTCTAAAAAAAATGTTGATTTCTATCGATTTTCATATTAGTTTCAAATAAATTCGGATTTACACATATATTTTTAAGAAAAAGCTAAAAGTAATCAATAAATTACTGTACATAATGTGAATTTCACGAGTTTTAGTTTTCCCTTCTCGGAATAATGTAAATTTACTTACACTAATTCTAAATGTGTCTCGTTCTTTGTCGTAAATTGTCCATAGTATATGTTTCTACCGCGTTTCTTTTCTCGTATATTAGCAAGTTTTAGATATTATGAATTTTTAAAAAAATAAACTTGTAAATAGTGTAGAAGATTCAAAACGAGAAATTGTTAAACTGGCGTTTTTTTGAAAGAATTCAGTAAATTAAATTATAATACAACGAAGATAAATTTTAGGCTTAGTGCCAAAAGATGTATGTTGGCTTACTGAAAAAGGATTTGTTTTTATTTTTGTTTTCGTATAAATATTCAGTTTGTTTTTATTTGATTTTTTTTCTTTTTTTTTTACATCCGTTCAACGATGAATGGTCATTCGATCTAGTCACATACCAATGGGACTAGAAATAGAGAGGTATGAAATATCTCTATTTTCAGAATTGACCCTTAAATGCTTTGATGTTCTTTGTTTTATTTTTCAATGAATTATCTTCAGTATATTGGTGTTTATTTTTGTAAATACCATACTCCTACGACGATATAATATCGTCCCCTTTAACATCGAATGTAGTAGAATAGAAAAGTTCAACCAGAGATGCCTGTCAAGATGTGGTTCAGTGAAACAGGAAATAAGGAACTAGTAACTATTATTAATAGGCTTAGATTTAACAATGGGATATGCCCTAAAAATCTTAAAATCATAAAGAAAAAGGAATCAGACCAATGTGAACACTACTAAGAAATAGTAGATTTAAAACATGTTCTTGTGAGATGTAGAAAATTAAATAAAAGTAGACAATTCTTTTTCAATAAAATTTCATATAATTATTCGACGTTGAAAGGAAATAGAGATAAAGACGTTTATGAAGCAATATACGAATTCATTAAGAAGGAAAAATAAAAATCTGAAATATTAACTAAAAGACTTTCGTAAACGAAATGTTATGGCTGTATAGTAAAGCTTACTAATGCCAAAAAAACACAAATAACATCGAATGTTCATTCAAACTCATTCTCATACGAATTCTCTGCGAAGAAGGACATGTATCGCTCCTCTGAATTAAAAAGCACCAGTGTTTAGTTCTTCCATTTGTTGCTGTTAAGTTCCTAAATTAAATTGATGGAGATATACCAAAATGTACCAAAGAATCTCTTACGAAATCTCTCTATAGCAGAGCATGTCTTACCCTTCATCGAAACATTCATTGGTATTTAGTTCTTTAATTATCCAACAAATCGAAGTTGCTGTTATGTACGATACCTAGGAAGACTTATACCATTCATTACTCATTGTCATAAGCATTATTTGTAAGGTGCATCCCTTGTATCACATGCATTGCTCTTTAAAATCAGAACATTCTGGTTTCTAATTCTTCAGTGTATTGTTGTTATTCAGTTTTTCAGTTCCTGAATGAATTGGTGTTACTGTTAAACTAATATGTAGAAAAGTACGGACCTGTAATATTAAATGTTCATCACGACTCATTGTCATACGAATTCTTTGTATAGTACCCATTTCTCCTCTAAATCATACTGGTTTTTAGTTCTTCATAGTATTACTGTTTAGTGCTTTGATTCTTCAATCTTCAATGCATTGTTGCTTGTTCTTTAGTTATTGAGTTCGTGTGGGAATTGAATGGTGAATGAATTGGTGTTTCTCTTAAAACCAATAGGTGGAGAAATGGACCTGTAACGCTAAAAGGTTCTCATTCGCATATGAATTCTCGACACAGTAGCACATGAATCGAAACATACATTGGTGTTCAGTTCTCCAACGTAATTTTGCTCAGTTTTTTAGATTTTCATGCATTGACGTTGGACTAACCTGATGAGGATTTGTCTGAAGAGTAAAAACATGCAGTAAACAACTGACAACTGAAAACTGACGCGGCTCAACAACTGTTCTCATTAAATTCTCCTCCCATACCTTCTTCCATAATGCCTTTCATTCTTTTGTATATAATTGTATAAGGTATAAAATCGTTTATTTTAGACGATGCTTCACAGCCAACAAGAGAGAGTGACTTTAACTAGTATAACCATTCCTGAGACTGGCGCTTTGGAGTATGGACAGGAGGTCTCTGTACTCTTTAAACTTATGGAAACGGGGGATGATAACGGAGTCAAATATTTAACAAAATCACAGAGACGATGCCGATATGAACAGGATAAAGAGGGTTTGGAGGTAAAGCATATGTAGTTAGTTAGTTATAATGGTATGGATGGAATTCAATTGCAATAGAATAAATATTTAATTAATTTAATTTTCTAGTAAACTAATACTCCAGGAGATAGCATGCGCAAAAAGTGCCTGACTAAGATCAAGCTAGAATTTTGTATACAAGTCAATCTTTTAGCGCCTTTTAAGAATATAAAATATATAGTGAATAAGAATATATAGTTGTCGGCTAAGTTCGTCTGCAGGACATAGCTTGGCAATAGGCGTTTGAAAAAAAAAAAAAAAAAAAATGTGGAGAGCTGCCAAGTCTCACCAATTATGGTGGACAATGTGATTTTCATGGTCCTGAGCACAGAATTAGTTATTAGACCAAAAATCAAGTCGATGTTATTTTCACACTTGATAAGTTAGTTATTCAAATACTACTAAAAATCAACGTGGTCCCCTGTCAAGGAACAAACTAACATCAACTTGATTTTCGGTCTACTAACTAATTCTGTACTCAGGACCTTGAAAATCACATTTTCCACCATAATTGGTGAGACATGGCCGCTCTCCACCGATTTGTTTTTTTCAAACGCCTATTGCCAAGCTATGTCCCGTAGACGAACTTAGCCGACCACATATTCTTAAAAGGTACTAAAAGATTGACTTGTATACAAAATTCTAGCTTGATGTTAGTCAGACACTTTTTTGCACGCTATCTCCTGGACTATAAGCTTTAATAAATTATTTAAACTAAATTTAAATTTGAATTTATTTCAATTTTTATTATTTCTATAAATAAAATAAATAATATTTTAAAGATTTGAATAATAATTTTTACCTTGTTATTTATTTTAAAAATCTACTTTTTTGACTTCTATGACCTTAGATGTTAAATGCCCATAGTAACAAACACGAAAAAATGATACATAGCTACTCTGATGACCAAGGAAGTCTACACTAATGATTTTAAATGGGTTTCAGTTGGCAAACTATTACAGTCAAAGTACTTGCAGCATGGATTGTAGATATAGAAAACAAATGGAATACTGCAACTGCTCCGTATTCACAATGACTAACTCAGGTTTTGTAATATTTACTTAAATACCCAATATTTATGACAAAATTTTCTTTGGATTTGTGGATTTTTTTATAGATTAAAAGATTGTAATTGTAAGGGGGCTGGTGTAGCCGAGTGGTTAATACACTAGCCTCTGAAACCTATAGGTCTATACACCGGTGATGAGTTCGAATACCAGAAAGATGAGACTTGTCTCACACTGATGATCTCATAATAGATGAGTAAAGTGGCCGGATCCCCCGTTCTGTAATAACCTAATAAAAAAAAGGATTAAAATATTCCAACAACTAAACCCTTTAATCCACAACCTATCATTACCATTCATTCCAAGATATCCTATCGACGTCAAAAGAGACAGATTTTTGTAGGATATTGTGCAATGAGCATTGCTTATAGTCTTGGGAGGCAGCGATACTATTTGATGCCATTATTTTTACATACCTGATACCGATACCTAAGCTGATACCTCCCTACTTTGTTGTTTTAGCGAATTTTCAAAGAAAATTACGCTATTGCAATGGCTTCAAAATTTTTGTAATAAGAATTTTTGAAAAATTTTTCCATGGAAATCCGTTTTAGACCATTCTGAATCAATTCCTAAAATTTAACACTTTTTTTTATGTATGTATGTATACATGTATGTATATATGTATGTATATATGTATGTATATATGTGTCACTCCAGACGATATCTCCCCTTAGGATGTACTTAAAAATTTCAAACAAATTTTAAAATGTCAATAATATCAAAAAAAAGGATGAGTTCGTTGGCCAGAATTTTTGGAGTTCATTTAGGGGTCAAATTTTTACAATTAATGGTCAAAAATAGCATAAAAACGTGTTTTTTCCATTTATATGAAAATATGATAAAAGTGTACATAACAACAATTACTGTACTCTTAAAGAGCTTTCCAACGACATGCATCTTGAAGGGTAAATACTATTTGGACTTTTGTACCCCGTACCCCTGTGTACCAATTTATTTTTTTTTTCACCGATTATCATAAGCCAATAATACGCAGATTTCTTTGAAAATTCGCTCATTAAGTCATGGTGCATGACTGGACTGTTTATATTGTAAATAAACAAAAAGGCAGACTACCGCGGCATCGTCGTTGCCGGCGTTAATAACAATTACTGAAAATAAACAGCTAAGTACTAAAAAGTTAAGAAGTAAAAAAATGTTTAGCGTAACCTATGTAAGGTTACCGGAAGATAAATTTGATTGGAGAAAGAGACGGGTGCTCGTGCTCGTCTCATAAATCGACGTCATTAAATATGACGCATATGGACGTGAAGTCATATATTGGCCCCTCGCAAAATATATGATTTAGACTTTATAAAATATATGATTTACACTACTTGGTTTTGAAATAGCGGATTTGTCGTGGATTTTATGGAGTTCGGAGCCATCATTTCAAGATCTACAACAATGTGAAAATGGCTCTATTCTTCATTAAAACATACTAAGTTAGCTTATATATTATACTAGCTGAATACCCGTGCTTCGCTACGGGGTGTTTTATTTTTAATTTAATGGATTTATAAACTACCATCAAGAAACATTTAAATTATTTTACAAAGCGAGAATATCTAGATTCTATCCCTCCCCTTTGATAAGATAATTTGCTAATATCCCAAATTAGTAATTCATTCCGACTAAATTTTTAAAAAGGAAAAGCAGTGGTATTTTCCTTCTGTACTATTCAATAAATGGTATTTAAAAAAAAAAAAAAATAATAAAAAAAAAAAAAAAAAAAAATTTAGCCAATCGGATAAATGTACGGACACAACAATTATTAGTTTTTTATCCATTTGACATTTGTACCCCGTACCCCTGGGTACAAAAATAAAAATTTCGCAAAATCCTTTCTTAGTGGATGCCTATGATATGAACCGAGTATATCCTCAAAATTTCAAGTCTCTCGGTTAAGCAGATTTTGCTGTGCGTTGATTCTATGTCAGTCAATCAGTCAGTCAATCAGGACATTGCCACTTATATTATAGATGTAGTTATACACATTTTTCCATTTTACCCCCTCTTAAATGAAAATATGACAAAACTGTACATAACAACAATTACTTAATTTTAAAGAGCTTTTCAACGATATGCATCATTAAAAGTATTCATTACTTTGACATTTGTACCCCGTACCCCTGGGTACAAAAATAAAAATTTCGCAAAATCCTTTCTTAGTGTATGCCTACGATATGAACCGAGTATATCCTCAAAATTTCAAGTCTCTCGGTTAAGCAGATTTTGCTGTGCGTTGATTCTATGTCAGTCAGTCAATCAGGACATTGCCACTTATATTATAGATATAAATGATTATAGTTTCAATACATTTATCGAAGCTTCTATTGAGAATCAGAAATGTATTAAACAGGCGTTGAAAAAAAAAATAAATAAATAAATAAATAACTAAAAGAATTAGAAGGAATTTAAAAGCTAATTTTTATATTATATGGGTTGCACTAGTTTTATATATATGGTTTGCACTAGACATTACCTTAATAAAATGTTACATAAAATATGTTTATACGCATACATGGTTTATTTTGCAATTTTATTTAAAAAAAAACAAACTTTTTTCGCGATAAAAAGTGAAACTGCACATATCTTGTAATCCACTTAAAGACTATAAAATTTAAATAAATCCTCAGTACCTATTACCTTTAAGACTTTTTACATAGGTAAAGAGTTTGAATAAACTTTAATTTAAATATTAAATAGAAAAAAAAAAAAAAAAAATGCACTGTAACGTAAAATGCAAATAAGATAAGATGAAATTCTAGATTAAAACACATAAAAAAACTGATTTATTAAATAATTTTCTGGAGCAAAATGTCAAACCAATTATAATGTTAAAAGGTTTATTATAAAATATAATAATATGTACTATCAAATTCATAGAATATTCATAAAATTAATAAATTAATGTTATGTGTAAGTTTTCACCTCTATTTTATGTTCTTCTTACCTGTAAAACAAGGACATTGAAAATCGACTAACTACACTTTAATAATAATATGGGCAATAATTTTTCCTTATTTAATTTAAAATGGATAATTTTCACATTATTTCGGTATAAACTGATATTTTATAAATAAATGCTTTATATTTGATTGGTACTAATACAAGGAATTACGAATTTTGATGTTTTACTTGAATTTGTATGAGTTAATTATTCATTACTTAAATTACTGAATTCTTTATAAAAATCATTATATTCCAACTAAATCTATAAAGGTGAAGGATTTAGATAATAGAAAGAAATAAGGAAGTATGTGATGTGAACCGACTTTTGATTAATTTCATATCCGGCTGTTGGGTCTGCAATATTGAAAAAAGGTAATTCAATATATCAAGTAAAAAACTGCGTAGAAGTTCCTAGAGCTGCTACTAATTATGCATTTTATCGTCGTTATAGATCCGAAGAAATGGTGCCGAACAGTAAATCAAATTATCTGCGCTCTGGGAATCTTAGAAAGATGGGTTTCAGAAAACAAAAGTAAGGATTTAGCAGCTGGGTGCCATTGCGATCCTGATTGCTTTCCACTTGAAATTAATCATGTTAAAATCCGTTTTAAGTAAGTATTATGAATTTCCAATAAATTAAAAGATAGAGTTACTCAAGACTATAAGAACGCTTAAACCTCATTAAATTATTTAGCTGTCAACTTTCTATAACTTTTTATTTGATTTCCTTTTCCTGTCTTAACACTTAGAACTAATAATGACGCTTGGGGATTAAAAACCAGAAAACAACTATAGTGGTTCACGCTGTTATAGAAATAAGCTTAATTCTTAAGAAAATAAAACTAAGAGTTCCTAATATTCTCCGCAACCCTGCCGAAAAATAAGTATACCACTAAAATGTAGTCTCTAAGTTAAATAATTTGAATTTTCAATAAAAACAATACTTTTCCTACCATAGGTGAGGAAAATTAAAAAAGCTTCTGAATTGAGTTGAGGTAAGAGATGGACTATATTTAAAAATGACGACATTTGTCTATAGCTGCGATAGTGATTTATATTTTTAAAAATTACATTTTTTATATATTTTAAATTAATTTTTTTTCGAGTTAAAAGAAATTGTATTATGCATTAAATTTTTCCCTTTGAGGGTTTTTCCCTTAGGGAAAAACCCTCTAAAGTTAACCCTCTTGTTATATATTTTTGTAATCGACTCTTCAATACCTTTTATTTGATACCCCACTCAAAATATAAAAAAATATTGGACGCGAGTTATCCGCCATTTTGGATTTAAACAGCTGATAATTTTGAGTTCGCTATATTGAGTTTGCTGTGTGCGCGTCAAAACGATCTTTAATACTGGAAAGTTTCATGTTTTTATCTCTTTTGATTCAAAAGTTATTGGAACTATACAGAGTGACAGACAGACACATGAACAAAACTATAAGGGCTTCTTTTTTTTGGTTTTACCAACGAAACCCTAAAAAAATAAAATACAATTTCCGTCAGGTACTTGTCAGCAAGGTACTAAAAGGGTTTCTTCGGTCATAAAATTCCCTACATTTTTTTTCTTACGTAAATATGTGTAAAAAGTTGCACTTTAGAGGAACAAGTTGTGCATATTATCCTTTAGCATATTTTGAGTTGTGAAGTTCGCAACATGTTTCCAGTTTTTGGGCAAAAATGTTCAACTTGTTTACCAAATTTCAAATCTCTAACTACAATAGGTCGGGGGGGGGGGGGGGGGGGGGATTTTTTATACGACGGACGATCGAACTTCCAAAAGCATAAGGGTTTCTAGGACGACCTTGAAACCCTAATACATCAGAAATTTGACAGGACAACAACGACTAACCAACCTAGGCATCATACCAATAGAGCACAAAATTGCTTCCAAACTATCTTTTGATGATATTGGAAAAACGTTTGCACCTAAAAAAGCCCTCAAAGTTAAGTTTTAATTTAGTTGAAGTTTTTAGAATAAGTTCTTTCAAACTTTCTCAGAAGATTAAAACATTGTGTATAGTGTATATGTATAATGCTAATAATCTAAGTAATCATGGGTGTGCAATCTAAAATTTATAATATAATTATTAGTTATCTCAATTAAATGTTTCACTTTCACTGTGAAACACTTTTCATTTATTTTGCAGTGGTTATGATAAATGTAGAAGAACATAGCAAATAAGCTATTATTTATCTTCTTATTAGTCAATACAATAGTACCTTGTACAAAAATAACTAACAAATAAACTGCTTACCTTTGAAATCGATTGGTTTTGTTCGAGTTTATCATACCGATATTTTTTAGATAGTATATAATAGTTTTATTTAAAATATAAAATAAGAACTAATTTTTTTTTTTAATTAATTAATTAATTTATTTTTTTTGTAGTCAAAACCGCGTTTATCTTGGTTGTCAGAAATGCACCTTATTTTCGAAAGTATAGCAAACAAAAGGTTAGGAACTTTTCAGTTATATTTAATGTAATTACCTAAACAAAAAGTATGGAATCCGGAAAAATCATTACTCAAAAAAAGTGTCTGACATTTTTTTTTAAAGGAAATGCGTCATGTGAGGTGTAAAATGAAAGGGAAGTCCCCCCCCCCAAGTTTTTATCAACGAAAAATTCAAATTTATTCTTTGTAAAAAAAAAATTGAACGGGAATTTGTCATACGTCATATATTTTGTAAGAATAAAATGTTCCCCCTCCCAATTATTAAAAATGTATTACTTGGGGGAGATTTGATTTAGAGACTTCAGAGTAAATTGATTGCGTTTGGAAAATATATAAAAATGTAAATAATTGCTTTTGTTTTACGTCGAGTATAATGAATGGTTTAAAAGTTGTAGCTAAAACAACTTTTAAATGACCCTATCTTAAAACGTTTGGGCCGATTATATTGGTAAACAAACTCTTGGTCCGAGATAAGCCAAGTTTCATCAAAATCAGGCAATATATGTAGATTCAGCTTTATATATTATATTAAACTGCCTACGGGCCTGTAGATAATTTGTATGCGCTTAAAGCATTTCTTGGCATGTGCATCTATAAATACGAAAACACCTAAAGTAAATACATATAATATTATTTTAATATCTATATAAAATATTAAAATTATGCGTGTATGCATAATATTCACACCCTCTTTATAAAAATATTAAAATACTCTTAACAAAATACAATATTAAATAGTTAGTATGTATCTGCATATATATAATAATACAACTTCGTATAAACAAAAATAGACTGCCAATTTGTGTGGCACATAGCTTCCTCGCATCCTATCATGTACTTTATTGTTATATTAACATTCAAATTATTGTTTATTGTGTAAAAACTATTAATAGTTTTAGCGAACTTTAACACTATAGCGGTGTCGCTGTTGGTTTTACTAAAAAAATTTATTTGAAAAAAATGTTTGTCTCATTGAATAGATGAAGTTAGATTTTTTTCCCGACCTAAAATTCCAATTTTTAATTTGAAGTTCACGTTTACGCGAGCGTTGCTCGTGAACGCTTGGACGGATAACGTTGTCCAACGAACTCGTCCTGGGCATTGGCAAAATGAACTTGTCTACCAAATTTCATCAAAATCGGTCGACATTTACTCAAGTTATCGTCGCACGTTTCATAATTCGCGGACACACAGACCGACAGACAGACAGACAGACAGACAGACAGACTTCCCTGATGTCTAAAACGGATTTCTGTCTTGGAATTTTTAAAATCGGAGGCATAAAAGTTTTTCGTTCTCAAAAGTGAACACAATGCTTCCGTTACCTTTGGTAAGCTCGGAAGCAATAATAAAATGAGGAACTTTAAATGAATAATTTTTAAATATTAATGTATTTTTATTAACAATTCATTATAAATTTATGACTCTTTATTATTGAATTAAAATATTGTAAATATATTATTACACATATTTATTTATAAATTAAACCTTAGCCGAAAAGGTGGTTACATTATCATAAAGCCAGCCCCTCAAAAATTAACTTTTTTTCTTCGTACTCAGTAATTTGTAGTCACAACTTCGATAAATAATTATTAAAATATTAAATTATTTGACACTTATTCACTGCATAATAATTATTAAATATTCAAACTAAACTCTTAATACCAAGAAATAATATCGAATTTAACAAAAAAAAAAAAAAATAAAAATAAAAGAAAATAAAAAAAGTCCCAATTTCTTAATAAATAATGGAATTATTTAACATATTTTAAGTGTTTAGTAATATTTTTATCATAAAAATGGAAAGTGTATATGTTTTTTTTTCAAATATTACCCCCATATATTTAAAATTTTCTATTCACACCTAATAACTAAAATCGTAAAGAAACCGCACGCAGCAAATTATAATTCAACGAAATCCTATAATACTAAAATATGTATACATAAATTTCAAATGGGTTATATAATATAATATAAATAATGCCATTCCAACAGTTCCAAATCTCGAAAGCGCATCGACGGGACTTAACCAAAAAGTCGAAGAAAAGAAAACTAAATCTAAATTACTCATATTGCAGTTCAATATTATTATTTTATTGAGTTTTTAGGTCGTTTTAGGGTATACCCTAAAACTACATAAAAACTCAATATATAGAAATAGGGACAAGAAAATGAAATTACTATTTTACTTTAAAGTTTTATCACGGTGTTTCCATTGTTAAATATACATACAGACAATTTTAGCATATATGTAATAACAAAAGTTTCGAGTTATGGGAAGTGAACTTTTAATGTATGTGCTTACGAGGTGTGAACTTTTGGAGACCCATTGATTTTCATGTATTGTGGTTAGTATATCGACTGTGTACCTGCAATACCTCGTAACCCAAAAAACTAAATTTTTCAGGAGAAGCAAAAAACATTATTTTAAAAACTTTTATTTTTATATTTTCTTTGTATTTATTTTGCTTACTTAGTATACTTACAATGTGTGGGGGGTTAATGGGTTTTGAAATTTTGTGGTATACGAGGTTTTTTTTGTACACTTTAGCTAAATGATGGATTCGAGGTATTACACTAATTTCAATAAAAAATAATTGCTTAAGGCTTACTAGCTTTTGCACATAGGTAGATATTAATAATATATATAAAAAAAAAATGCAATAAACAAAAAATCTCCATTTTGAGGGTTACGAGGTATTGCAGGTACACAGTCGATATATTTGTGTAGTGCAAATTTTAAAAAAGCATATATATATTTGTGTCCTACTCTTCAGCAGCTTTCATTTAATACCCAACTCAAAATTTAAAAAAAATAAAATTTTGGGCGCACTTCATTTTTTCGCGCCCAAAATTAACAATTTTTGAAAATTTGGGATGAACTCCCGGAATTTTCATCGCCCCACAATAAGATATTAGCATGAATTATTTCAAAATTTTAGCGCCAGCCGATCTATAGTGGTTGGGGGGGGGGGGAATTTTGTTTGGGTATATTTTGATTTATTTAACCAATAAGGAATGCAACATTTAAAAAATCATATATATATTTGTGTCCTACTCTTCAGCAGCTTTCATTTGATACCCCTACTCAAAAATTTAAAAAAATATAAATTTTTGAGTTTACCACATTTTTTCGAATTGCGCATGCGCAAATCTAATTTTTAATTTCTGTGTATTTTTCCTGTGGTTGGGTCAAAAAGTTGCACCAGTGTTTCAAATTTCAGTACTTTCGCTTAAACGGTTCGGGCCCTATGAACCAAAGAGCGACGGACGGACGGACACATCACCCTCGGTATAAGGGTTTTGAGAAGTATCTACAAAACCCTAAAAACGGATTGTGAATTGTTTTTAGGTTATTAAATGCAGACGGACAGTCACGAGACAAAAAATGTTCCATGATGTCTGAAACAGATTTCTGTCCAGGAAATATTTAATTCTGTGACATAAAAAAATGTCACTCCCCAAAATTGTGACTATATGCTTCCGATACCTTCGATAAGCTCGGAAGTAACATTTCACACCCTTTCGCCAATTCTCCAGTGTATTGTTCCACATTTGTCTTAAACATAAAATTTGTTTAATTGATTTTATTGGTATATAAATATAATCATTCTAGTCACGAGGAATGTAGAGTCGGACGTTTTACTTTCCCTACTGGAAGCATTTTTAAGAATATAGAGCATCGTGATTATAACTGAAGCGACAAACTTAACTGAATAATGTAGTTTGTTACTTTAACTGACTACGATAATAAACTGAACTGAATCAGTTAAGTGTGTTGCTGAGAGGTATTATACTCCTAGATCAAGCAACAAACTTAACTGAAACAGCTTATTATGTTGCCTAAAGATATCATACTTCCACATTTCACCGGACACTATAAATAACTAAAAATAATTAGAGATATTTTGATACTTGTATATTTAAGCTAAGAGAGAGAGAAAATAAAAGTAAATTGGTGATTTCAGAGAGACTGAATATTATTCGTATCCTAAAGTACATTTTAAACTCCTAAGTCAACCTAGTGGTGGGTACAGAAGAATTGTCGTCAAGGGAAAACTGGATTTAGTAGGTACGTAAAATAAATTCATTTTTGCTATTAATTTTACGTCACTGTAAAAGGAAAACTGAATTTAGGAAATGAGTAAAATATCCTTATGTTTTTCCCACCATTTTTTCGTCAGGAAAATTGAACAGCAATTTAATAATTGGAAAAAAGAACTTAACAGGTACAAAGATTTTAGAAGTCCAAACGTCTCATGGTTAAAAAGAGTTCCAAAAAAGGTATCCTGAACAATTTGACAAAAACCAGCGTATTAGAAAACAAAGCGTTTGATGTTTTATACTTATATGTACTTTTTCGCTTCATTTTGGTTCCTAATCATAATTTTTAACTCGTGAAACATAAAACCTGAATCACCCCATATATAATTAAGGCAAGAAGACAGATCCCTTATAAAAAATTGTTTAAATCCGAATTAAAAATACATTTCTGCATTATTTATAATCGTACACGACTGTACAAAAATACTGTTGAATTATTCACGGTTATAATTTTAAAATTGTTTTTGGACATTCTAATTGTTCGCTTACTATATATTTGGCCATTCTCAGGTTTGGAAAGATCGACTTAAAACTAAAGTTGTTCAAAAGTCGCATTTTAGTCGGTCAAAAGAAAATAATAAAAAAAACCCCTGAAGAATAAGCAAAAAATAAAAATAAATAAAACAGGTTGAACAAAGCTATCATCCTTAAATTTATGATTTTAACTTTGTGGCTGTGTAGAAAAAAAAAAAAATGTTTGCATTTCTGGACGGTATCCAAATGATGCAGAGAAAGCGGAACGTGCTTTAAAATAAAAAACGAGAATTTGAATCAGACCGGATTTAAATTTAGAATATAACATATATTATTTTTGACTTTAATAAACTTACTTTGGTTTATGAACAAGGTATAATCAACAAATATGAAATATTTGCTGTTCACTTCTTTTTCCAATTCAAAATTAAAAGGTGCTGTGAAAATAATTGATAAGCGAAGATCATGATTAATATCAATTAAGTTTAATTCAGATGTAATAAATACTTTGACTCAAGAAACCTTCATTGATTTTAAAGTCTTTTAAGAAAAAATCAATTTTCTTATACACACCGGAGGTAATTGACCTTTTTTGGAACTAATAATAATGGTGGTGGATTTCAGAAATCAATGAACCTTGAAAAAAATGATTGAACAGTGAGAGCAAATCTTACCAGTTAGAATGAGAATAAAAATCGGTTAAAGAACTTTACATATTGTCATTACAAAAAAAGCTAGAGGATAAAAGACGGTTTAATTATTTTTTGGTCCAAATGGATATTATTGATTTTCTTTAGCGAAATTATCTTCGCTGTTTACTTTCGTTCAGTTATTAAATATTTTATAATTGAATCTTAATTTGAGTAATTGATTGAAGTGCTTTTGGAGATACATTAATGTTTAGTACGACTTTAATGGGAAAATAGTGAATTTACGCAAAAAAAACTCAAATATGTATTCTCAGAAACACGCGTTCTCAAATTAAGTTTCTTTGTAAGTTCTATTACAATATTTTTTTTCTTATGTAAGCTCATGATATTATTACATTATTGATAAAAAGGACTAACTAAATTTGTGGCGCAATAGCCCGTGGAGGAGAATAGAGGCCTGACAAAGAGTTCATACAACTGTATAAATGTAATGGATAGCATGGGGTTAATGTGTCGTTCCATCAGCTGAATAAAACTTATAATTGGCATTTGAAGTATTGGCATTTATTGAGTATTGACATTTGCCAATTATAAGTTTAAAATTTTATAAAACTTATAATAATGATTTATTTAAGAGTTTAAAAAAGTAATTTGATCGAAATTACTTAGACTTAGAGATTTTGGCAGAAGAGAAATAAATTATGATAGTTAAGTTTTAAATTACATGAAGATACACATGCCTGTAGCTTGAACAAAAACATACTTGCACGTGTTTATGTTAAATGGCATGCCTGTTGCTGGCAAGTAAGCAGAAAAACCTTAAAGGCGGAAATGCACATGCTAGTTACTCGCACAAAAACATACGAGTAGCTCGCAGAGGAGTGCTACTGGCATGCTTTTTTACTAGCATGTGTATTTCCACCTTAATAAAAATCCTTAGCATGCCAGTGCCAGTTACTGATGGCAAATGCCCTCTTTTGGCAAGCAAGCTACTAGCCCAATTGGATGGCATGTGTATCTCCCTCCGCCTTAAGTCATTGAAAAGGATGCTAATGCAAACTCATTAATAGCAAAAAAGTTCAAATTTTATTTTGTACCTCTATTTACAGTTTTCTTAAATAAGATTCGAACGGTGGAATACTTGCTAGGTATTTAGCTTTGCTTATTTTTTGCTAGGAATTAATAAGTCAAACTTGATTATATAATGCCCTTGATAATGATGGTGGCGTGAGAGGACAATTGTAATTTGATGAAATTATTTTATTTTGTTTTAGTTTCTATCGGAGGAGCCGCTTCACTGTTTGTTGGAGCGAGTTTGCTGAGTTTCTGTGAGTTGGTTTACTTCTTCAGTGTCAGACTTGTGGTTAAACTGAACGAGGAAATACCCGATGAAGAAAGAGGCCACAAAAAAGAAAAGAACGATGGATTATCGCCTGAAACTGATGATAATCACCATATCATTCCCTTCACAAACTAAATTATCCGTTTATAAACAACTCTTAGCCCGGGCGCAGTTTTATTAAACCGCAGAAATATACGATTTTGCGCGAATTGAGACGCCAGATCCACTTGTACACGGGTAGGCCAAGTGTGGTATAGAATTGAACTGAGTCCCCTGCGCCTCGCAATCTGCACCCAGGCTAAAGGACACATGATAAATAAATTCTGTAATATAATCTGACCAACAACCTTAATATAAACAACTTCAGTCAATATAAACAAACAAAGTTATATAACCTGAATATAAACAACTAATGTAATTTTGCATTACAAAGACCAAACAATAGTCCTAATGATCTAAAGTTACATGTTCAAGGAGAACTGAAGTTTCGGCCCCACTAGTGAGTCCTTCATCAGGCATTAAAGTAGTTATCCCAAAGTAACAAAATCAAACAGACCGATTTGGAAACGTGGTCCAAAACCTATCTTTTATCAAATGTATGGTACGATATTTAGAATCGAATCGACGAACCAAGCAGTGTATAGAATTATTTTAACAATTTACTGATGTATGAAGCTGCCACATTCTTCTGAGATCAAACTCTTACATGGATTCAAATTATATGATTAAATGGGAATCAATTCACTGGTTCTCATACTCGGTGTTGTTTGAAAGATAATCGCGAAAATCTAAATATATGCAGGATATATAAGTAGGTCGCTAATATTTATTTGTAAATTTTTAAAGAATATTACAACTATATAAAATAATGTAAGAAGTGACATTGTTAATAACGTTTTCAAAGACATGTTGACATGGTGGGAGAAGCAACTGAGTAGTTGAATTCCTTAACATAAACATATTTATATATATTTTATTATCCAAATCACTCAGGTGATCGCGTGGCCACACTATTTCAGACGACGAGGAGGATTACTTGGATTTGTGCGGGAGGAGAGGGATTGTTGATAATACTAAACTAAAGGATTAGGATGGGACGCTCGGGAACTATGAAAAGTCTGATAACGGTGAAACTGCTAGATCTTGAACGATGGGAACATGGAAGTCATTGTGGATGATCAGGTTGAAAAAATTAAAAGGCGCGTTTACGATTTTGCAGAGTTTAATGGTTTGGAGTCTCTCTAAATTGGAATGCTTTAATGTTCCCTATAATACAAGTCCGTACGTCCAGGTTGGTTTTATAATAGAATTAGGTGTACATAAGTAGTTTATTAGAAAGCAAGAGTTTAGATTGATTATTTGGGAGTTTATTTGTTTATATCGTTTATTGTCGTTTTCGTTTTGTGGTTCTAGCCCTATTTATGTCACAAAATCTATGTAGTGAACGCTCTTGTTAACTCTAAATCTAAATTTAAGAAAGCTTTTTGTTGACTTCAAAAATCTGCCTCCAACGTCTAGCTAATGAGTCAGTCCTTGCCTAATTATTTAAAAGTAAAAGGTTGTTAACTCGGAAATAAAAAAGCTAGTTGTTAACTCAGAAATCTAGTTAGAGATGATTCTTTGTAGTCTGGAAATTAAAATAAAGAAGGTTTTTGTTAGCTCGAAATCTATGTTATGATAGTTAACTCGAAATTTAAATAAGAATACGCTTTGTTAATATAAAATTTATATAAAGAATTCTCTTTATTATCTCAAAATCTGTGTACTGATAGCACTTGGTTGGCGCAAAATCAAAATAAAGAAGGCTTTTTGTTTACTTTAACACTACGTCTAGGTAATGAGAGCTAGTTATAGCCTAATCATTTAACAGTAAAAGCCCGTTGATGTTGATAACTCCGAATCTAAATGAAAAGGCTAGTTGTTACCCCAGAAATCTAGGTAATGAAATTTTTGCTAACTCTAAATCTATGTAGTTAATGCTTTTTGTTTGCTCAAAATCTAAATAAAGATGGACTTTGTTGGTTCAAAATCCATGATATGAATATTATACTCGAAATCTATGTAATGAATGAACCTTTTTAATTCGAAATCTATGTAATGAATGAACCTTTTTAACTCGAAATCTAAGTAAAAGGCCCTTTGTTGATTCGAAATTTATGTAATGACAACTATAGTTGTTAATATCAAAATCTAAGTTAAAAAGGGCTTAGATTTTCAATGTAAACTTCAAATAAATAAAGGCAGATTGTCGACAGAAATTAAGTAATTAAGTCAAGCTGCGTGGGATTAAGTTGCTTTCCAGCACGCAGCCAATGCTAGAATTTTACTTCTGAACACGAAAATTTGTACAGAGAGATTTTTTTTAAGCACTAATTGAAGTTTAAATTAAAAAGCTTCTCATTTTTAAATGAACAATAACAGTTCTGCAACTTTCATAAATGACTCCTATATATAATCACGAGAATAATTTAACATCTTTCCCTTTCTGTCATTCGAGAAAGGACAAAGCATTAAGTACATAGCTTCATTGTCGGGGTTGTAATAAACATTAAATAATTCGTGTACAAACTGTCTGTATAAATTCATGTACTAGCACTCAGAAAATAACAATATTGAGTACCTTTTTTATATACATTTTTTTTTTTTTTTTTTTAAAAAATGGTTATTTCGAAAAAATTAAAAGTTCAAGACCTCGTGGAAAAAATCTTTAAAACAAAACCGACACAATTCAAAAAGTAAGAAAGATAAAAATAATATTGTTACTTTATTCTTGTCCTTTTTTATGCTTTTATAGTAACTTTATTTTTTTTAAAAAAACGATAAGTTAACAAGAAGACGGGCAAATAAATGACGACAAGATAGAAATAGAAAAAAATTGAAAGTATACTATAAATGGAGATATAAAACTGCATAATTCATCTATCATTTACTAGTCAATATTACAAATAGTGCAAATGGGGTTTTAGTTCTTCTCTCTGCCTATAACTTAAAATTATCTGCAGTTAAACTAAAGGTTATTTCTGAGTCAAACCTTTTAAAAATAACCTCACATTATAACCAAGTTAAAATTTGTAGTTGTGTGAAGAATATGACGCGATGTCTAACTCTAAAGGTTCATAAGAATGTCAATCTTTACTGCAGTAAAGAAAAAATAATTTATAATTAAATGGATATTAACAAATGGTTAATTAATTCACATATTGACTATTTTTATTTTCATTAGAATATTATACATATAAATAATTTGATTTATGATTCCACTTAAAAGGGTGATTAATGAGCAAGGATATTAATTTTAATTTAAATATTAAATTTCATCAACATAATAAGTAACATGTAAGTTTGACAGATCTGGTAAATGTCAAGTAAGTGATTATAAAGGATTCTAGAATTTAATACAATAGGATTTTTAGTAAATCCTAGCAATGTGTATAAACAGAATGTTGTCAAAAAATAGTATGACTCTACAAGCAGCATTATTTTGCATAAGCTTTTGAAACATTTTAGATTTTATTTTTTTGTGTGAGCTTTTAAGCCTCTTTGTTGTTGTTATCCTAATTTATGAGATATTTAAAAAAAATACTAATTTTTATAACGTATTAACGATATTAATCACCATTCTTCTTTCTGTCTCAATATTTTCATAATTTCCCATTAAGCTCAACAGTTCGAAACATATTTGCTACCTTGGGGACCATTCCTCCTTCTTATTTGACAAGGAATATATCTTATCTTAGCTTGACAAAGTATACATCTTCTCTCTATTGGTCAAGGGAAACAGGGAAGGGTTGGCTTTTTAAGTACATATTTAGCAAAGGTATTTAGAAAGTATAGCATTGGTGTTAGGGCACGTATAATTACATAAAGGTCTATGTCCACAGTCCCTGAAAAGTGGACCCGAAACTTCTCTTAGTATATTATTCCTATATTATTATAATATTATTATTATAAGTATATTATTCCTAAGTATCTTATAAAATTTATTAAATTAAATTTATTGCCATCCGAAAAGTATGAAACATATTTATATTCTCAAACTGTCCTGGTGATTTTGAATAAACAGTTATAACTGTACCTATGCTGTTTATACTTTTTGCAGTATATACTCGTACATAATCAAGTAATGAGTTTCCTCCTGATGCGATTTCCTATTCCCTAGCTAGAATATACTGTCAACTTTTAAAAATATAAGAAAAAACAAGTTTCTAAAATAATAACTCACAGACATAGGCAAATGTCGCATGTCGCACGAAAATTGTCCATCTGCTACTCTATAGGGTAACGTACTCAAAGAGATCTGAGGCGATCGAAAGCCTTGAATGATGAACATTTTCACTGTTAATCGGTACTGACTACCATGGTAAATATGACCATGTTCGAGCGTGCAAAAGTGATAAACTTAATCGAATGGAAGAATGGATTCGTCTGAAGCCACTGCTCTTAGGCACGGATAAGATTCAAGAGTCAAAGATTCTTAATTATAAAGCTAGTCTATTTAACTACTGAAAAATAATGTCACACAAAGATAGATAAATAATGCAAGGAAACAGGTAACAAAGTGTGCAAAAAGTATGAAGTAATTCTAATAATATTTTAGCCGCAATTCGAAACGCAAGTTGGATTTTTCAAGTAAAAGAAAGGGTTTAATTCACGGTTCACAAGTCCTAGAGTAAAAACTGCCATAATCGACGATACCCCATAAAACGTAAGTGGTAATAATGATTAGTGTATTGACAAATTAGAATAGTAAATGATTAAAATTTGCTCGTTTTTACGGACGACGAACATAGACATCAACAGTAAAACTGAATTTATACTCTATGAGTTCTTTTCAGAATGAATATTTTAAAAAATGTTGAACGAGAGAACTAACTTAACCATTGGTAGTATTTTTAAAACAAATCTTCTGTCTTCGTTTAGTTTAATAATTATTGTTATCCTTTCCAACAAATATATAATTACAAGTGAGTTTTTAAGACTTCAAGTTTGTACTCATAACTTTATGTAAACAATGGAACTAAACATGCAATATTGTGAACAATTTTAAACTAGAAAAAGAACTGTATTAATAAATAAAACTGATTAATTAGTTTATTTTTTTATTTACTGAAAATTATGTCAGGGAAATTCGAGTATAAGCTTGACAAATTTAAAGAACACTTACTGAAACCAAAGGTGAAATAGATTTTTAAAAAATCATGTTTATTTCAGAATCTCTATAGTAAAAAATCTATTGTATAATATATAAAGAAGAGTGTCAGTAATTATGTATATCTTAGTCTTTAATTCCATTCTACAATTTTATTTCGATCTTGATGAAAATTTGCATACTTGACCTTTAAAACAAGAGGAAGGTCACTGCCTACATGAGACTTTAAATTTTGGTAAACAGGTAGTACAGAATACAAAAGTCACAGTAATATATACCCTTTATGATGCATATCTTTGAAAAGCTTTTAAAGAGTACAGTAATTGTTGTTGTGTGCACTTTTGCCATATTTTTACTTAAGAGGGGGGGGGGGGGTATTTTTATTTTATTAAATCCTATTAATTAAAAATTAGTAATATTACTATTATTGATCCGATTTGAATGGAAATTGGTATAAATGCCTTATTTGATGCTAGGAACACGATTATAAAATAATTTGGCCACATTTAGTACTTTGAGTTCAAATAGTACCTAATATAATATATTTTTTAAGCTCAGAGCTCAGGTGTAGGGGTATAAGTGATAAAAATATGTTTTGTTTAATGCATTTATGAGACCTGCTAAAGTCTTTTAATGCTTTATTTTTCAAATATTTTGGTAAATGGGTACTAGATAAAAATACCCGAAAACCCTATCATAATGCATATCATTGAAAAGCTCTTAAAGAATAAAGTAATCGTTGTTAAGCACAATTTTTTATTTAAATTAAAATTTAATCTTTCTGTAGTATGGAAACTACCAAAATGGTAAAATATGAATTTCTAATTGATTGTTCTAGGTACAGGTACTAATTGGGTACTTTATAATTATAAGCGTTATTTCTCGGTCTAGTTCTATGTCATTAATGTTGACTTCTAAGACTTATGTGGAAAATTGAAAGCTTAAATTCGGGACAAGGTATAATTAACGTCAGATAAACTCATTCTCCTGCGTAGCTTTGTTGGTAGAGCGCTATACTGGAAATATAGAGGCCCGTGGTTCAAATCCCGGCGCTGGAGTGTATTTTTCTCTGTCTGTGTATTTTATCATATTTTTATTTGTTAAGGGGGTAATATTGGACTATTTTAAGATAACAATGATAAGGTAAGTTTTAAGATAAGATCAAGGGTAAGATTGGAACTGGTTTTTAGTTTTCTGTACGACGTACGAAAGGAAACCTTACATAACGCCTCTGTCAGTCTGTCTATCTGTCTGTTGTTCTGACCCTCTGTCTGTCCGTTAACATGTTTCTATTCATAAACCACTATAGCTAGGAACATGAAATTCGGCACACAGGTGCCTCTCGGCATTTGTGACAACTGTACACTTTTTGGAGTTTTCACACTTAATATTTTCAATATGGCGGGCGACTAAAAAAGAGTTTTTAGTCACCATGACATGTTATCAATTTAAGGGTCTTGAAGTGTAGAAAAAGAATATGCAACTAATTAAATTTTACAGTTTTAACTTAATCGTACAGAAACCGGCGATTATCACCTCACGCATTACTTGTTTTTAGCTGTTTTTACGAGTTAGCAGCTTAGGTTATTAATAATATAGAAAACTTATTAATATTTTTTTAATATTCTTATTGAAACCTTTACAGCGATACCTCATTTACCTGTTATTTTTTACGACGAAATAATTCACAGGGGTTTGGATTGGTCAACTTTTTGAGGAAAAATACATTAACACAAAGCTGTATACTAGATTAAGTAAACAGTTTCGTTTCAATGGGGACACTTTTATTTAATACTGCCTTCTATATGCTGAATCTGGAGTAGTCCATTAGCTACGGCACGAGTCACATCGATCTCCTTATCATCCTTTTATTTAAAAATAGTAAAAAGTAGTATTTATAAGTGATTTTTCGTTGAAATGTGTCATGAAGAATTATGGTTTCTTGTAAAGTTTTTAAGTTAATCAAAGAATTATTTATTTATTTTTTATAATATCAAATTAAATTTATCTCCTCTATATAAAACACTCCGTTGATACACGGGTTTCCAGTAGAATATTATATTTTGAAGTGTCTACTTCTTTTGCTTTGGAGAAATCTTTTCAGATTGATTTAAGTAAGGCCATATTTCCAACGGTCCGTAAAGTTATTATGGGATGTTGGGCCAACTACGCAGAAGTCTCAATACTGGTAAGCTGAGGCGCAGTATAGACACGGAATGATTGAAGGAAACGTTATGCTAGGTCGGTGTACTGAAAGTATGTCAGTTGAAGCCACTAGATAATAATAGGAAGAAGTGAAAAGAATTTAGGATAGCTAGTGCGATGCGTCACAGATCTGACACAAACAACTACGTCATTCCATATCTTCCTCTTCCTTACTTATATATTGGGAAAAATATCTAGCACACTATTGTTACTCTGTTGATACAAATCATTTGCATATGAAAAGAATATATTACAAAAATCTTATAGATTTTATTTAGACAACAAATACAACAATAAGAGAAGCACATTGACACCGTTAGAAACCAGTATTTAGGAAGCTAACCAGTATTTCCCGAAAAGGGGTCAGTGGAAAAGTACGAAAGAGGTCCACGAACAACATATCATTTGTTCTTTTTTAAAAATCTGTTTGTAAATACATACGTGTAATTAGGCAGTGCGCACTGGAAAATATCTTGAGTTTACCCAACCTACGTAATTTCACAGTTAGACGTATTAGTAGAAAACTTTTAAGGAGTAATTACATTTTGGTTTTATTTTGTACATTTATAGTGTTAACTGATGCGACGCATAAAGAACTCGCGTAGAATTGTACTCTTATATCGACCATATTTGATTTCAATATGGCAACCTACCAGGAAACATTTGACGGGTACAAACATATATATTAATTCCTAATCTACCTGAAAGAGCTTTAAAACAACATACGACACACAATATATATGCATAAGCTTCTAACTTTCGGCCATATTTGTTTTCACAATTCCGGCAAACAATTTTTTCTTTTTTAATTATAGTTACTTAATCTTTTACTACTCATTATGATCTTTAAAATCATTTTGGTCATGCTGACTAAAAACTGGTTTTTAGTCGTCCACCATATTGACCGCCATCTTGAAAATATAGTGTGAGATTTGGTTACATCTTCCTTTCTTACTCTTAAAAACCATGTAAAACACTCCATGCTGAGTAAACCCCTTTTGTTTTGTCTTCTGCCATATTGGCCGACATCTTGAAAATATTAAGAGTGAAATTTCCAAAAACTATAAAGTTGCCACAAATGCTTAGATGAGCACCTTTGTGCCGAATTTCATTTAAATCGATCAATTTTTACGCCACTTATCAATAGGCAAACTGGCAAACAAAAATGGATTTTTTTTTAATATAAGTTACATGTTCATTTCCTACTCTTCGAGGCCTTAAAAAAACTATGTTCAACATATCATGCTGACTAAAAACTTTTTTCTTTGTCATCCACTACATTGGCCGCAATCTTGAATATATTAAATGTGAAATTTAAATAGTTACATATTCTTTTTCTACACTTTAAGACCTAAGTTGGTGTATAACAAGTTGCTTACTACAAACCTTTTAATTAGGCGTACGCCATATTAGTTGCCATATTGAAAGTATTAAGTGTGAAATTTACAAATAATATAAAGTTGTGACAAATGCTAAGAGGTAACTGTGGGCCGAATTTCGTTCAAATCGATAAATTTTTACGCCAGTTATCGTTAGACAAACAATAAAACAATCAAACTTTTCAAAGCCCAAGTCTCTGAAATGAAGAAATCACTAAGTTCAATATATAGGGTGAGCATAAAGTCTTGCCCTGATCAAATAATCAAACGGTTATTCTGTAATACACTTTTATAATCAGGGCAAGACTTTATGCTCACCCGTACTTTTAATGAAATTAAGTAAAATTGTGTACACTAGTAGCCTCTTTGCAATTAAGTTAGTACGTAGTGTAACTACTGTATACGAGTATATATATAACTTATTTAACTTCTACAACTTTAAATACCAATAAGAGATGAAATGTTAAAAATAATATATATTTGTAATCTACTCTACGCAGAAGCTTTCATTTGATTCCCCACTAGAATTTTTTAAAAATTAATATTCTTGGAAAACAACGCATGTGCGCAGTGCGCACACAAAAATTGATATTTAAAAAATTCCCCCTTTTTATAATAAGGAAGAATTCTTTTCCGGAAATTTTCATCGGCCAAGGTACCGGACCAGCAACAGACCGATCGGAACATCACCCTCGGAATAAGGGTTTCAAGAAGGATCTACGGAACCCTAAAAATACTTATCTTGAAACATTTAATTGAATGGCCAATCTTTTGAAAGGTCAGAAAATTTTTAAGATCAGATTTTTTGAGTTATTGTCAACTTTTAAGGTAAAAGCCGATTAATTTTAACACTCAATTTTTGCTGACAGCTTCAGCTTCTACGTTGTTGAGAATTGGACTAGCTTTTATGAACTTTTCAGCTTCAATTACCTGAAGAAACACTCCAAATAATATGGTTATCAGAAAATAATTCACCCTGTATATCTAAAAATTATTAGATATTTACAGAGTACCTGTACTTAAAATGACATGTATCTGATATATTATATAGATTATAGATAATTTTTTTAAGGTAACCCTACTAAGCTATCAGGTTTAAAAAACAAAACAGGTTCGTCTAGGCTCAATTCCCCGCTTTTTCATACTTTGCCACTTTCATATTTTTTCCCCTTAGGGATAGCATTTAGACATAAATATTAATTTAGATATTATCATACTGAACAAATTGTAATTTAGTGTTTCAACGAAGTGTTAATAAGTATGTCAGTGAGAGGACAAGTTTAAATAAGTATACGGTCGCCATCTTTAAAAAAATAGCCGTTGGGTAAACCGTTTCATGAAGTTGTTTTTGCCATTAAAAAGAAGCTAATTTCCAAATTTCAAGATTATAGTTTCTAGTGAAATTGGTTCTACAAATATCATCATGTCGAATTCTGAATATAAATGGTCGCCATTATGAATCAAGATGGTGAATTTCAAAAAGATTTCTTGGCGTGAAGTTAGGGGATAAGAAATTTGCATAGTCATAGGATAAGTGGTTTCAGGGATGTCGTGATGAGCAATTCAGTGAGTGGTATATGAAAGACGTGAAGCCCGTGGCAACTGGCTTAATTTTATATTTAGAAAAAAAAAATTAAGTTAATTAATTTAGATATCCATTGAGATAAGTTTTTATATCTATTTAAAGAAATGTGTTAAACCATTGGAACTAAGATAAACTAATACGACTATAAAATGGAGAAAAAAAAATTAACAATACGTATATACGAGTAGTTATAGACAATAATTTTATCTATCTAGAGGGTTTCTGTAGAACTAATAAAGTAAAAGCAGATATAATTATTCTAGAGGGAGATGACAAGTTCTATTTCAACAATATTATAGATTATAGATGAAGCCTTGATACACATTTAATTACAAAAATATTGGACTATAGTTTAGTCTCTGTTTTAAACTATAGTGCAGAACACACTATTTCATAATCATTATTTACAAAGGTGGTGTAACTATAATATATTTTAGAGTTCAAGATCCCCAGGTTATTTTTGCTGCAATCATTATGCTACTTCTAGCGTGGTACTGGAAAAAGACGTGTAACATATTTTAGAGTTCACAAAGTAGGTACTTTTTTCTGCAACCTTTATGCTATGATTATAGGGCAAATTGAAGATGACGTAATACCTTACCCAAGCCTACTATCTATTGACATGATGAAATATGAATAATACCAGAGTGAGAAGATGGAATGCGATGTTAAGTCAAGTGACGGGGTGTATTTGGGTCAGAGGAAGGTGTTAGGACGGACGGACGGACACGGGAGGGGACGGAATGTGATGGGAAGGCATTGTGTTGTGTGGAGGGAAGACCAAGAGGCATTGACCTTGCCTCAGCCCGGGGAACTGGGCCATCCTGCCAACAACCTCTCTTCCTCCAGTCTTTAGACAGTCCATTCACAGCTCAAGAACTAAAGGGTTAGGCCTGTCACTTCGTACGCGACAGACAGCTCACTCATACCACACTACTCAGCATTTAGTTCAGTACAATCCAATAAAATAACTATGAGAAAGGAACCAATCAATTATGTTTAGTAGATTGTATATTCGTGTTCTGCACTATATTTTAAGACAAGTCCTGTCTTAATTTCTTCAATTAAATTTCATTCAAAACAAGCCAGATTTAGGCTGTAAGATATCAGTGAGGGATAAACTGAGATAGTAAACTATTAAATTTACTAGAGTAATTTAGTACCGAAATACCTCGTAATCCTCCAGGAAAATGATACCAGCGATATTAACATTAACAAAAACCGCGGAAAATAAACCACGAAATTTTGTACACATACCTACTGAGAAACTTCTGGTTTTGTGATCAAGGGTATTTAAATATGTGGGACGAGGTGCAAACATAATTTTATAATAGAAATATCCTCAAAAACAAGCATAATAATAATAAATAATGAAGATGCCAAGTATGAGCTTTCAAGTAATATTATTAAGTTATAATCGTTTGTTTCAACAGTAAGTTTTGAACCGTTTATTGTAATGACTGTACTTTACTTTGTTACCCTTTAATTTGTGTTCTGCTTATAAATAATTATCTGTTTAAATAATTATATAGAAAAGAGATTTTTAGTCCAAAAATCTTTGGGACACATGAACATCACACTTTTGTATATGGACAATACTACTTATTCTAAATAACTATAAATAAACTAGGAAATATTTTTACAAAAATGATTTTTGGGGGTTAGAGGGTAACCAAGTAAATGAGTGCCACATTTTTAAATACACTTTTTATTTAAAAAATATGAACACGTATGAAACAATTCCTTAAACACGATTTTTAACAAAAAGTAACTTTGATTTTTTAAATAATAGAGGAGAGGGGAGGGGGGACACGAAATTTTTCAAAGTTACATGGCACAAAGATGGATTTTGGGTCTTCCTTATGTTTTTCCTGTTTTTAAGGTATTGTACGTAACATAACTACAAAGTTTCAAATTTTTGTATTGGACACTTTAGGAAAGTTAGGTGCGTCAATAACAGACAGACAGACAAATGAGGAACTATTGTTAAAGCCTCGTCCAGACTGCCGAACCTAACAGACGAAAAGAGCCGAGCATTGGTCTCTGCGCATGCCCAGCCTAAAGTGCGCCCGCGTATCTCAGACTGGGTATGCGCAGAGACCAACGCTAGGCTCGTGTCCTTTGTTCGGGTCGGCAGTTGTTCGGACGAGGCTTTGTTATAATTGTAAGGTATAGTTAACTCATTATTTATTATTCAACTTAAAAATTTACATCTTCAAACTCTTTACTCTAAAATCTAAGACATGGTTGAGACAAATTTAATTGTTTTCTAGAGTATGCTATCGAACATATAGATGAATTCATCTATCTGGTGGCTGAAATGTTCCTCTCGATCTATCAAGGTCACCCTCAAAACTTAATGTAAAACTGCTAGTAGTCCAGAAACAGATCATAAGATTAGCTAAACATGTTATGAAATAACCTGAATGCAAGAAAAACTATATTCCTTGATACTAGCAGTCCAAATATCTAAATGAATGAAAAATAATGTTTCCAAACATACAACACTTTTGACCGGTATAGTAATGTTTACCAGTTAATATAACTTCCTATCATCAACCAGCCCCTAAATTGTAAAGTATAGAGAGATACTATAAGACCTTAAGCACCACTAAAACATCGGAAGGACTGAAGGACATTTAGGACATATTTAACTCTATCCACATATTAATAATATAATAAAATAAAATCTATACTCGTATATAACGTCACAACAAGACTCTGTGTCAAATAAATATAATATATAAAAGTTGCGTCGAAGTCACAGCATACTGAAAACCAAAAGTAAATTTAAAAACCAAATAGATTTATGTGTAAATTGGCTGTAGGGTACCCTTTTATTAACTTATTGTCTTAAAGAGTGGATCCTTTAGGGTAAATCGAAAAACAAAACAAAAAACTACATCAGTTTTTTAGTCGGCAACGTTTCGGCCTAGCCGGCCATTCTCAAGCCTAAAAACAAATATTTATTTGATGTTAACCACAAATGAACGTAAAGATAATGAACATAATACATTATCAGCAATTAGTATCTTTAGCATATTAAAAACAATAAAACATTCTAGGTACCTTGTTGTTTTGCACTAGGGTAAGTGAGGTCAGTAATAAAAAATCTAAAAATCAGAACTATAAAGTTCTCTCGTCTCATACATACTACTTCTACACATTACCACAGAATGACTTAATCTAATATAACACATTGCAACATAAAACACAAAATTTAACAATAAAAACAATGGTAACAATTTAAAAATCACAGGTTTAACTGACAAAAAACGTAAGGTAGTAGATAATGGGTTATCAGTCCCTTATCATTCCTGTTATCATACAGTGGTAAAATATTAGTAATAATTAATAAATAAAATTTGATATAAAATTAACATTAATTAGTATTTAATAGCTGTAATATAGTGGGTGATATAATTTTAAAACCATAAAAACTTTTAACATAAATAAAAGACAAAATAAGGTAACATAGGTAATCAAGGAGGCAACTGTATTATGACTGTATTATCGGCGGGAATTTTGATTTGATAGGTCTTGATATATCCCACTGTAATATTTATTCAGAGACCGGGAATCAGTTTTAATATTGACTGTTCTATCCGATTTAATGGCGATGTTCAGCGCCTCTATCATTTTCCTTCTATTAGATTTAGTCTCTCTCCCTAAAATCTTGGTCTTTTCAAAAAGAAACTTATGATTAGTGGCCATGGAGTGACTAGACAGGGCTGTATTGGTATTGCCTTTATTCTGGTCATATTTGTGTTGTTCAATCCTATTGTTGATAAGTTGATTGCTTTCACCGATATACGTTTTATTGCACTGGCCACAAGGTATTTCGTATATGGTGCCTATTGACTGTTCAAATGGAATTTTATCTTTTAAATTGTGATAAAGATTCTCAGTTTTATTAAGGGGTTTCAGTCCGAATTTGATCTCAGGGCAATCAAATTTACCCATAAGATGTTGTACCTTCTCTGACAACCCTTTTAGGTACGGCATACTGACATGTTTAGTGGGTCTACTTGTACTCATACCTGCAATGGTGTTGTCTTTATTATTATTGTAGTTAGGGTTTAAGTGTTTATACCAGTATTTATTTATAATGTTCTGGGGGTAAAAGTTATCTTTTAATTTTTTAAAAATTTTATTTTTAACTGTCTTCAAATGACCATGATCAGTCAACGAAATGGCCTTTTTGATTAGGTTGCTAGCTGTATTGATTTTTTGATGAGTGGGGTGACAGGATCTGAAATTTAGGAATCTATTGCTCTTACATTCTTTTTCAAACCATTTGGTTGACAAAGAACCATTTTTATTTCTAATTACTGTTAAGTCTAGGAAATTTAGCATATTGTTGTTTTCGTATTCTATGGTGAATTTAAGTCTCGGATGAAAGTTATTAAGATGATTTAGTAATGGTTCTATTTCGGTGTTTGGGATAATGAGGAATAAATCATCAATGTATTTGACCATGAGTTTTTGAGAGAATTTATTATTGGTGGTGTTGAGGATATGATTCAGGACAATTCCGCTAACATTAACGGAAATGGCTCCCCCCATTGGGATCCCATGTTTTTGTGCATAAAACTTATTGTTGTATTTAAAAGTACCATTATTTAGAATAAGCTTCAGACATTCAACGTAGAGATTTTTATCTTTGATTGGTGTAAAGGGTAAAATTTGGTCCCAGTTGTTTCTGACAATTTGATAGAAGATTTCCAGTGGGACATTTGTAAAAAGTGACGTTACGTCAATCGAAATCATCTTCTCGTCTGGATTGATGGTAATGTCTTGCAGTTTCTGTTTAAGTATAAGTGAGTTGGATACATCATAATGGTTGTTATTGTTGAGATGGTCTAAGGAAGGGTTCATAAATTTGGAGAATTTTTCAAGAGGAGCATTTATTTGGCTAATGATGGGCCTGAGTGGTAAGTTAGTTTTATGTGTTTTAGGTAGTCCGTATATTCTAGGGCAATACGTATTGTTATTATTAAGGGAAGCACGTTTTTGTTTATCGATGTATTTGTTATTAAACAGTTTATTAATAATTGATTTGTATTCTTTTTTAATATTATCAGTGGGGTCAAATCTCAATGATCTATAAGTAGATTTATCATTTAATAATTCCTCCATTTTATTATTGTAGGTACTCTTATCTATGATCACGGTAGTGTTAGTTTTATCCGACTTTGTTATTATTATTTGTGGGTGTTCTAGAAGGAAGCGTTTAGTGAGTTTGATATCTTGCAAGATTTGTTTTTCAAGACTCCCGTTCGGAAATTTTCGGTTATCATTCTTTTTTTGGAAATCTATAATTTTATTGATAATATGACTCCGGAGTGCGCTGATATGGTTCTCTGAGGTGTTAAGATTAAGTAAGAGAAGTTCCACATCGACAATAAAATCATTAATGTGTTTATTGTGGTTATTAGAAGGGGCACTGAAATTCGGTCCTAAGCTTAATAGATTTAAGATATTAATAGGGATATCAATATCACTGTAATTCTTTGTCCAACCTTGTTTATGTAAGTTTAAGTATTCTGTAAGGTTTGGGTCATATCTTGCTAGTTTATTGTGAGTGGAATTTCTATTGTTGATTTTATTGGAGTGTTTTAATTTAAGGATTTTATTGTATTGTGTGTGAAAGTTATTAAAAATAGATTTTAATTGAGCTAGTTTAGAGAAATTCATGTTGTTGATTTGATTCCAAAGTTTGTCATTTAATAATTGATTTTGTTTCTCTTTCCAATGAACAAATTTAATTTCCGTTTTTAGTATTTTATGGCAAATATTATTAAAAAATCTGGCGTGATGTGTATTAATGAATTGATCATCGAACATGTTAGTGATGCCTTTCATATTATTGATTAAGTGTGCAGGGAAGATGTTGTTGTTCAAGTGGTAGTACAGGTAAGATTTTTTGGCTGATGTTTTGCTCATTTGGATGGTATTACGTTTAATATTCCAAATAATGGAATTAGTACTTTGGTTCATAAAACATTTCTTAATATTTATGTCTAGATAACGTATAAGTTCTTCTTCAGATTCAATGTTGTAGTTAACTTCTTCCATGACGTCAGAAAAGGTTGTTCAGACTGGTGACTCGGATCTTCCAGTGAATTAATGTGTAAATTGGCTGTAGGGTACCCTTTTATTAACTTATTGTCTTAAAGAGTGGATCCTTTAGGGTAAATCGAAAAACAAAACAAAAAACTACATCAGTTTTTTAGTCGGCAACGTTTCGGCCTAGCCGGCCATTCTCAAGCCTAAAAACAAATATTTATTTGATGTTAACCACAAATGAACGTAAAGATAATGAACATAATACATTATCAGCAATTAGTATCTTTAGCATATTAAAAACAATAAAACATTCTAGGTACCTTGTTGTTTTGCACTAGGGTAAGTGAGGTCAGTAATAAAAAATCTAAAAATCAGAACTATAAAGTTCTCTCGTCTCATACATACTACTTCTACACATTACCACAGAATGACTTAATCTAATATAACACATTGCAACATAAAACACAAAATTTAACAATAAAAACAATGGTAACAATTTAAAAATCACAGGTTTAACTGACAAAAAACGTAAGGTAGTAGATAATGGGTTATCAGTCCCTTATCATTCCTGTTATCATACAGTGGTAAAATATTAGTAATAATTAATAAATAAAATTTGATATAAAATTAACATTAATTAGTATTTAATAGCTGTAATATAGTGGGTGATATAATTTTAAAACCATAAAAACTTTTAACATAAATAAAAGACAAAATAAGGTAACATAGGTAATCAAGGAGGCAACTGTATTATGACTGTATTATCGGCGGGAATTTTGATTTGATAGGTCTTGATATATCCCACTGTAATATTTATTCAGAGACCGGGAATCAGTTTTAATATTGACTGTTCTATCCGATTTAATGGCGATGTTCAGCGCCTCTATCATTTTCCTTCTATTAGATTTAGTCTCTCTCCCTAAAATCTTGGTCTTTTCAAAAAGAAACTTATGATTAGTGGCCATGGAGTGACTAGACAGGGCTGTATTGGTATTGCCTTTATTCTGGTCATATTTGTGTTGTTCAATCCTATTGTTGATAAGTTGATTGCTTTCACCGATATACGTTTTATTGCACTGGCCACAAGGTATTTCGTATATGGTGCCTATTGACTGTTCAAATGGAATTTTATCTTTTAAATTGTGATAAAGATTCTCAGTTTTATTAAGGGGTTTCAGTCCGAATTTGATCTCAGGGCAATCAAATGTGTCAATCTGTCAAATGTTAAAAATCTGTGATTTTTAAATTGTTACCATTGTTTTTATTGTTAAATTTTGTGTTTTATGTTGCAATGTGTTATATTAGATTAAGTCATTCTGTGGTAATGTGTAGAAGTAGTATGTATGAGACGAGAGAACTTTATAGTTCTGATTTTTAGATTTTTTATTACTGACCTCACTTACCCTAGTGCAAAACAACAAGGTACCTAGAATGTTTTATTGTTTTTAATATGCTAAAGATACTAATTGCTGATAATGTATTATGTTCATTATCTTTACGTTCATTTGTGGTTAACATCAAATAAATATTTGTTTTTAGGCTTGAGAATGGCCGGCTAGGCCGAAACGTTGCCGACTAAAAAACTGATGTAGTTTTTTGTTTTGTTTTTCGATTTACCCTAAAGGATCCACTCTTTAAGACAACAAATAGATTTAATTCTAGATTTTGTAAAGTTTGATAGCCTCTAGGTAATTTGAGATAATTTTTGTATTTCTCAACAAATAATTTTTATTTTCTACAAAGTTTTGATTATTAAATTTTAACAGCTTATCTTGATTTTTCTTTTCTCTGTGGATTGGACTGCATTGTTGGACCCGAGATATTTCGTCTACTTATAATATCTTACATATTGATCAATTATGTTTTAATTATTGCATCCTTTTCCATACTTCCTGGTCCACAGATTTTCCCGATATTTATCTTATTTTACAGATTAATATTAATACAATTATATCTATTAATAAGTGTAATTGTGTATTGTTTCAAATAACTTTTCAGACTGGATTTCTTATCCTAATATTTTTACCACGAATGAGTTGATTGACCGGTTATTGACCTTATCAGTCACAATTTGAAGAACGCCATAAGACACTTTAAGTCCTGACCAACTTGAGAAAAAGAAAGAGAGGGAGAACAAAAATAAAAATGGATTATCAATCAAGACATGTACTAAGATGGAAGACATCCGGATACGTAGAATATCTGCGTGAATTAAATCAATGTAACTTGAGTGAGTGGGTTAAAGCAATAGACCGTGTCTTGTATCTTTTAGATGTGATTTTATGATTAATAGCTAGGACAGTAGCCAAGTATAAATTCATATCGGAAGAGGTGTGACCGAACTAAGATCATTTAAGACATGAAAACATGTATAATAATATTATTATTGGTACTCATTGCCAAACCTCTGATGGCTTTGAGTATTTGATTCAGTTTTTAATAACTGAGCCACTCCTAGTCAAAATATAGAACTTTATAATCATGCATTTTATCTTACTTATTTCCTTTTATTAAATCAATGGAAAAAATATAGGTAATATTGGAGAATCTAATAAAAATGTTCTACAAATACTAAAATATCAATACTTAGAGGTCAAGCGGGATTGTAAGCTGTAGTACATTTAATTACTTATTATATTCAAACCACTTATTGCGCTCAGCAAAAAATGTATGTTAAAGGAAATGTTAATGCTGCATAACCGAGGTATATAATATGATGATTTAGTAAGATTTTTAGAAGATTTAGTGAGTTTTATTTTATTTTAAACCCAAATGATTTGTCACCTTTCCTATCATAATTGAACCCACGACATTTATCATTTGTAAGTAATATTTTAGTACATTAAACATAGGCATTCAAAATAACAATAAATGATATAAGAATTGTTGGGTCATTGGGATAGATTTTGTTCAAATCGTAAAATATTAGTCTGCTATATCTTGTTTTTTTTTTTTTTTGCAGTAGTTGGGTGAAACCAGTTAGCAGTATAGATCTAAATATACCCAAAAGAAATATATTAAAGCGGTCAAAGCATTCTTTAAAATCTTTCTTTTGCGTCGGAATAAACAGTTTCAAGAACATTATGGAATAAAAATGGAACCATCTGTCTCCACGCATCTAACGGTTCGGTGAATTGTGTAGAACATATCTCATCTTATGGGGAAATATATCACAAAACAACAAAATTGAAGAAAACTAATAAATATATATAAGACCGCGATCTGTGAGCTAGCTTTGACAATCAATAAAGTTTACAAAATATATGCGTTTGCAAAAATTTTTACAAACAGACAGACCCGTGAGTCATATTGATCTCTGATGTGAGATAAGGTAATTTTGAACTTGTGGGTATAAAATGTCTTCAGAATTGTAAAAATTCCAAACTTGGAAGCAGAAATAAATCAATTATAAATTCCACCAATATCATTTTAAGTTTTAAAGTTAAAATTGATAGTCCTAATTTATTTATTACCTTATTTTATTGCACCTGGGTATGTACATTAATTTGCAACTCAGAGCTCATACAAAAGACGCGTCATTCAGCGTTTAAACGAAATAATGATTTTTCGATTTAATAATTTTTTATCAATATATAGTTCAAATATAGACTAAAGTTCTACATAAAACTTAATTAAAATCTACAGTTTAGTAAAATATTTATTAAAAAAAAAAAAATCAATCAATTTGTTTACGTCCTAACTTAATTTTATTTTTCGATTTAAATTACCAACCTGCACGTAATACTATTATTACATCAGTTCTATACAGAAAGAAATTATTAAGGGTACGAATATTAGAGAAGGTATAATATACAACATTATAACTCTTGTAGACTCGATAAAAAGAATTAAATCTTATATATAATTATAAAAGATTAAATTAAAAAAAAGAGAAACATTAGTGAGTTCGAAATGGAACCTGAAATATCTTTAGGGCAAACTCTCCTAATAAAACAGATAAGGAATTAAATTTATTTTTTTATTTTTAATAAATGGTTGTTGTTAAAGGAAATTGGAGCCTATTCAAACAAGAAAAGTAATATAATTTCAATAGGGGAGGTTTCTTTTTACACAGGTTAGTTAATATTCAAATTCGTTTTCATGGATCACACTCTGTATACCGTGTTCTTATTATAGCGTCCTTGCGGATAGAAAATACTCCCCCCAAGGGCGAACCAAACTCCCGCCATGGGCACCTCAGGCATCGTCTAATTGCTTCATAACTGGCTCTTCTATAATAATGACGGCAAATGTAAATGACAGGTCTCCAAGAATTTTGATTATATTACAACTAAATTCTCTAATGCATATATAATTTTTGTCAATTTTAAGAGGGAGAGAAGATCCTAAGGGAAACATTTATTTTACCATCTTTTTTTCTTATGAAGTTCATCGACATGCACCGATTATTAAATTTTGTTAATTTTTTTTTCCTATTCTAAACCTACAGCACATTTTTTGTATTTTTTTTAAAAATTTTAATATTTAAAACAGCCGAACTAATTTTATCGTAATATATATACATATATATATATATATATATATATATATATATATATATATATATATATATATATATAATATATATATTAGTTCTATACAAGGCTATATTAATATTATATAATATTATATACATACTATTTTATTTAACTAATTTTATATAAATAATATTAATAATTGGTATAATTTATTTACTTTGTTTTTATATTAGTTCTAATCTTTTAAGATAATAAATTAACTATATTATTTTCATATATTTATTTTTTGTTTTACAATTTTTTTTTGTATATCAAAAACAGGATTAGTGTCTGATGAGCCACTTGATGCACTCCCATAAAATAAAATTGTTTTTTACATCTTTTTAATGATCAAAAACTTAATTTTAATCGACTGACGGTTTAACTTGTTTGATTATAAACAAATAATTAAGACAAACAACTCAATTTTTCTTAAAGCTATTTAAAAGAGAAATTAAATAGCCTGTGTTTATATTTAGCGTGATTGCTTCGTCCTTACATAGTCGGAATTTGTTTTTACTACAACAATTATGTTAAAATCGGTGATTACCGAAATCACTAAAACATAGTGTGGTATCTAACAACATATAATTTGCTAATGTTGCTTCTGTATTTTGCATTAATTTAACATGCGTGCTATAATTATATTAAAATGCTGTGAATTTCTTACTATGTACAATATACTTATTATACCGATTAATGTAAAGATTTAAAAATCTATTGTATAACTAATGTTTGAAAAATGTGTTATACTAACAACATATGCCATGTGGAAAAGATTTTATTTAATGTACTTAAGCAAACAATAGTTTTTTTTCATTTTGTAATTACCCAAAATAGTGATAACCAAAATGCTATGGGGCAAAAAATTTAAAAAAATCTCATCAAAAGTCCTCATCACAACCAATAATGAAATCGGTCTGAAACAACTCAGATAAACTTTCTCATATAGCTGAAATTGTATTATATTCCATAATATCTCATATAAAATTGATTTTCTTAAAAAAAAAATAAATAAAAAGCGTTCAACAGGTTATTCTTTACTTTTTATTTTCTCATATGTAAAGAGAAAGTAATGTGATGATACGAAAATTCTATTTTAAAAATTTGATGGATTTACAGGGATTTAATGATTTTTTGTTTTGAGGTCCCCCGAGTCCAAAAAAGTGGTTTTTCAAAGATGTTTGTCTGACATCTGTGGTCTGTGCAGACGCGTGAAGAATTTTAATTTTTACTTGAAATTAATTTTACTAATTGCCTCTTCTTTTATGTAACCTGTGTTTCAATTTAATTAAAATCCTTTCAAAAATATTTAAGCCAAGTTAAAATAATATCCTTTGAACAGAATGCATCACATTCTTAACTCCGTAAATAAACAAAAGACTTTCTACTAGAATAAAGATTTAAAATAGGAGAACTATCTGTTTATTAATAACATGTAAAGCAAAAGCTTTAATGATACATTCCTTTCACTTTTCATAGTTAAATTTTCCAATAGGGGAATTCATAATGTAACTTTCTCGTGTCCGAAAACACTTTCACCTCCATTGTAACTTAAAGAGTTTAAATATGAATTGGGATTCACAGAATGTTTTCTTCTTGTTTTTGTAAGTAATTTCTTTCTTTCTTTTTTAATTTCGTCTAATTATAAGCACGTTTTTCTTTTATGTCCACAAGTGGGAGAAAGATTTTTTCGAATTCTAAAATGCCATATATATATATTCGATGGCTGAGATGATGATACCTCGTAACTACCAAAATGGTGATTTTGAGGTTTTCATTATATTGTGGAAGGCTTGTGACATGCGAGATCTCGTAAGTGAAAAAAAAATCCTTCACATAGAAAATGGGCAGTCGTGACATCTCGTATCAGATTCGCTAACTATTTGTTATGTGCTTGTAACTACACCTCGTATGAGTTTCTGGTGTAGAAGGTTAGTTGTGATACCTCATAACTGAGCTACTAATTCGTAAATGAGACCTTGTATGTGTTCACTTTATTAAAGAAGTGACATAGTGAGAACTCGTACATTATTTTATGAACTGTTATAATTTGACAGTTACCAATGTTTCAGAAGGGTTACAAGTAATACTAATTTATAACACACAGAAAAAACTTAGTCAGTTAAAGTAAATTTATTTTTTTAAATAGTTTTTTGTTCCTCTAGTAAACCAGACATTTTGAAGATACGAGGTATCACTTTAACATAGCCCAATTGTTTTCGAACACGCATACTTAAATAAGAAAATCGATTTTGATGACTTTAGATGCCAAAGTTAGCCAACAGATGGACTATTTTATGTTTTTAGTATAAAAGTAAAAAAAAATCCTCTTATTCTTTACACATTTTATTGTTCTTTATAAAGTTATTGATCATATAGTCATAGGTTATTAGTTTAGTTCTTTATTAATTCATTATTAATATTCGACTTCGATGGTGAAAAATAAAGACGAAAAAGATGAAAAAAAACAAGAAAAAAAAAAAAACTGACGAGGGTCCCAGCAAATGCGGCAGTATTATTAATTTATTTTTAAAAAAAATTGAATAAAAATCAAGCTTTGATCATCTCCTCGAACGTCTAAATAACATCTTATTAAATAAAAACCAATTAAAATTTGAGGCTTTTAATAAACTTGTCATTATGTCAGGAAAAAATAATAATTAAGCTTGGAGAAATGTAAGTATATCTTTATTATACACCACACACATTCAATACTGACATAATTTATTTTGATGACTTATTAATTTATTTCATTGTAATACTTAATTTTCTTTTCTTGGCTTTGTGGAATATATATTTATACTAAAAAAAAAAAAATTAAAATAAATATTGAGGCATAGCCCTGTAATTTTGGTTCCAAATTGGACTGTATAACCTGACAAAAACTTCTCGTGAATACCCTTGAATTCTGACAAGTTTACGGCTAAAAGCCATAATTTTCAATAAGAATTCATTTTTTAACTTCCTTGAAGGAACTAAAAACTGCCTTGACTCAATCGGGTTAAGTAGCAAACCTGCTTGGTATCTAATCAGATCGAAAACTGGATCCTGTTCCAAACAAATATGTTCAAATATTTAATTTGTAAAGGTATGTACATTTTTTGCAGTTAAAGATTTTTTTATTCAGACAATTTACTTCCAATATTCTGTTAAGTATTTTAGGTAAAAAAATAAAAAATAAAAAAAGTATGTACTATTAAATATAATAAATGGTTAAGGGGATTAGTATCTTTAAAAGATTAAAGGCATTTGCCCTGGTAATAACCAACTAAACACAATCATTTCTAGTTCGTTTTCTGAAAATATGAGAAAGCTCCATACTAATGATCATCGAAAATATATGTGGCTGCCCAAGTACAATTTTTGCAGATATTAAGTTAAGTGGCGTCATTTCAATAAATATAGAGATCTCCTAGAGCAAAAATATGTAACATCTGACTATTACAGTCCGATCTCAATCTGTAGATGTAATAAGAAGAAAGTAGTAGTAGTAGATAATGAAAAAACATTAAAATCGCTAGGATTCGAAGAATTAGTCTTATGTATGATATTAGCCGCATATTTAGGATACAGCGAGATACTGCAAACTGTTTATTACGACTCTAGATAAAATTTAGTAGGACAAATTTGTGTTAGAGGAATAATTAAGAATAATTATCTTATATTTTATTTGCGTTTGTCAACATTTTTTTTTCTGTTTAAACAAATACGGTTCATTAGTTTATGTTGTTAGGAAACGTTATCAGAGGGGATAAGTTTTTTAATATATTTTAGAGAATGATATGTATATGTCGTATAGTGAGACAATATGTTATAAAATATTATATCCTCCAAAATTAGAGCTACTTCGAGATATGATATCATTAGCAATGTATATTATGTGTGTGCCAATTTTATCTTAGTGTATATAGAGTATAGGCTTCCGGGGTTGGTTTCCTAATGGAGCATCCGACCGACGTTTCGCCTCTTAAGCTAAATGCATATTCACGGTTGTATATGTTGCTTTGATAAAATTGAATTCATGTTATTACTTTCATTAGAGCAACATTATGCCAATTTCGATTTAATTTGTTACAGCAGGTTAAGGCTCCATTATTCTGCACAGACGATAGATACAGACTATTTATACAATCCATCACCTTTTTTGGAAAGGAGTTTTATTAAATTTCTTTACTTATAAATATAAAAAGTGACATAAATTATGTTCCAAAAATACATTGGATTAAATATAAATTCTATTGTAAATATAAATAGAAAGACAGTTTATATTTGTTTTAAATCATTGCAAACTGTAATAATTATTTATTGGAATGGTTAATTATTAGATATCTAGCATAGAATCAATCACAATTTTCATAGAGGTAAATAAATTAACTAAAGCATTCTGAGGAATCAATTTGCATATATTAGGATTCGAAGTTATTTTTATCTAAATTTAAGTCAACTATAAATCAATTTTCATTATTAGAAAAACGACTCGTGTATAATATATTAATAGAGGAAAATCTTTTCTTAGACAAGAACAGAAAACAAGATTGTTTTCATCAACAAAAGTTATCTTTTTCTTGTTAATAGAAAAATTATAATGATTGAGAGCAACGGCGAGACGATGAGACGACAGTCGCGACAAACTACTTATACATCTTTATTTCTATTATTAAAAAATAAATAAAGAGTAAATTTATAATTGAAATAGAACAATGAATCTATTAAAAATTATTTCAGCTTTAGATTATCGACAAAAATAGTAATATCCAAGGATATGTGATGCAGAAAAGACACTACGTTGTCGCAACTCTAGATTTAGCCGAAGGATATGAAAAAGGAAGTAGCCCACATAGTCTCACGTCTGTAGACTGGTATCGCCCACAACAAATCACCTAGAATATACACCGTAAGCTCTTGGAAATCAACGGCTACTTGATGATTTTAAAAAGCCATGTGTCGCTCAGGACTTAGTGTAACGTAATTATTAAAAAAATTAAGATAAGTATGTAAATATTGTCCACGTGCAGAATACATACGGATAAAACCGGCACAATTTGCAATAGAACATATTTAATCAAGAACAAACTTCATCTTTCTGCAACGAAACAAATAATCTGTTTCCGAGTTTGCTATAATTTGGAAAAAACAATCCATTTTCCATAAAGATTATAAAAAAAATGGCACATTTAATTATTCAGATTTAAATATAAACTGTTTAATTATTCAAATTAAATAAATAATTATCAATTATAAATGCATAGAGTAATAAATACGGATTTTTAAACTGCAGAAAGATTATTTATAGTTCTTTACATTTAAATTCTTGAAAAACAGAACTTCCCGCCAATATTATACAATCATTACATCGAGTTAAAAGAGTTTTGAGGTAAAGACTTCCTTATATATTTATCCTGGAGTCTATGAGACCAGACGATAAATACATATATAATTATCCAGTATCCGCGATATATAGTATATTGTAATGAGTAATTATAATAAAGGTTGTTATTTATTTATAGATTGATTAAGGGGCTTTTTATCACTAAAATCAATATCATGTTACTCCATAAAGCTCTTATGTCTTCCGCATGTAGATATAAAATTAGAAATAAGTAATTTCAAATATTTTGACACATCTTTTTTATGTTTTAGATACTCATTAAAATGATCGTTTCCCCTCTTTTGCTTCCGAGCTTACTGAAGGTAACGGAAACTATGTAATCGTTCTAAAGAAAGAACATTTTATATGTCTGCGAATTCAAAAATTCCAAGACTGAAATCCGTTTCAGACATCAGGGATCATTTTTGGTCCTATGTTAGTCCGTCAGTCTATCTGTCCACAATTTTTGCGAACCAACATAACTTAAAAACTTCTCGATTTAATGAAATTTAGGTGGTAGTTTATAATTAATCCATTGTTGTTCCAATATAACTTGTAACCTTTGAGCCCATTGGTTATCTTCCACATGCGAACAAAAATACATTAAAATAATTTGGATAGATTGTCGAATGTAGTCCACAGTTGGACTCATTAATTTTGCTTAATTAAGACTTTTATTCTTGGAAAAAAAACCAGGCAATTTTGACAGATCTAAAAACGGGATAAACGAGACAATACTGGGTTGTAAAAGTATAAAATCAATAAACTACATAATATGACAAGAGGAAGCTAAGTGCAACAATATTTTTAAATCAATCAAAATTTATTCAGAAATAATAGTATTAATAAATTTAAATTAAATGAGCGCAGTTGGTTTATGAATCTATTACTACTAATAATGACAAAACAATAATTAACTACGCAGGATCCAGAGTGACTACAAGTTAGAAATAACGGGAATTAAAATCTAATAAAACAAAGTTCAATCGTCTGTATTGTGAATTGTTGCACTATAAAATGATGGGATAGTGGGCATGATGATCTAAATGCTCATCATCATATGGCTCGGGGGGAATCTATACTAAGTTGATGTGGAGGAAGGCAACATTAGGGTCCTGCAAAACAAAAGACAAGTTAATCTGTAATTCTTAGTAAAAGCCAGTATCATAGAGAGTAAAGGGCATAATCCGGAAAGATATATGCAATATGTGGTGCTTCTATATCTATATATTGTTACTCCCTTATGTTTTTTTAGAATATAAATGACATTAACTAAATAACTATTAAGACAAAGTGATGTTTAGCCCAACTTAGGGACAAAGGAAATATCGCTCTTACGTTTTTATAAGGGGAGTAACAGTCTAAAGAAGAACATTGTGTAAACCTTCTTCAGGTTGTTACTCCCCTCTCTTTTCTTTATAAGAGGAGTAACAATCTAAAGAAGTGCCCGATATGAGAGGCCAAATGGGAAGTATTAACAATATATGTATGTAGCGACAACTATTAACAATTCACCTTTTAAGCAACTCTTTTGAAATTAATCAATGCTATTTTTCAAAACATTCATTTATACACAATGTTAGATGTTTGTGTGGTTTTCTAGCAGTATCAAAAATCTAGCTTTATCGTGGTCAGGAATGCCTACGCTAAAAAAAAATTATCCTTTTCACATTTGGAGATTTAATCATGCTTAAGTCAATATAAATACACTAGAAATACTTAAAATTTTAAAAAACCTGCTAACAATAGACAGTTTATTAACTTGCACCTTCCTCTTCGAGAAAACATATTATGTATAGATAATCACCAATTCATTGTAATATTATGCGTTTATTTACAATTCGTAACCTTCTATAGTAAAGCCTGACATTTGGTAAACATTAATAATGAAAGTAATGTCACTATTAATAAAATAAAAAAAATAAAAAAAAATATTGCAGATTACAATTCAATAATATACCATTCTCTTGGCAAAGGAATTAAAACAATCTCTAAGCCCGATTATAAATTATACTTAATCACTTGATTCGTCTCATTTCCTAGTTCGGGTGTCAACTTGAAGATAGACTAATTTAATTGCTTCCATTATAATTGTCACAGTTCACTAATGAAGTTTGTTGTTGATTTAAATATAAACCAAGGAATGACCTACATATTTGTCTTCAAGCCCACACAATATCAATTGAACTTGATTCTTAACAATAAACTAATCTAATTAAATAACAATTGTACATTATAAATTAGTAACGGCAATTATTGAAACTCATGGCTAATCCAGGATGCAACACCATTGTTTTAATTTTTTTTAATACTCGTATGCACAACGTTTTGTATTATAGGATATCTCTTCAGTTTACTTGGCTTTATATATGCTTCGGAATACATTACATTAAACTGTTATTAAACGCTACATAAATTACCGTAAAACAAAAGATAATGTATTTATAATATACTATAAATTTGTAAAGCATTAATAACCGGACGTGTTGGTTTAGTAGGCGCGGCTTATAGCCTTCTGTACCCGGACACCACCCCTCAGAGCCCAGAGTCCCAAGTATATAACCAAGCTTCTACCTAGCCAACACCTTCACCCTACGGACTTGAATAGACAATAACTTCCTCTTCCTACTCTTTCATATATCAACTTCATTCACAGAGCTTTTACACCATGGAAACTTCACAACTTTAGAGCAAATTGCGCAAAGTAAAAACTACACATTCCGGGAGAATAAGATAGGAGATTTAATATTCTCATATTTTTAAAAAAATATTAATACCATATGATGCACAAGTAATAATTTTAATAAATAAATCATTTAAAAAAATAGACTTCCAATTGGTGTGGCACATAGCTCCAATCACGTACTTTATTGATTTTATGCGTTTAACAAGCCATTATTGTCTAATTTGTTTGTTTCCCCCGTTTTTTTAATCTGTCAAAATAGTTTTGATTTTTTACATGAATAAAAGTATCAATTTAGCAAAAGTTAAAGAGCGCTGATGGTTCAAATTATTTTGTGTTATCTGCGGGGTACTTTCGATAAACTATTAAAGTTTTATACAAATGAGATACGTACTTATGAAGCTATAGGTATAGGTATAAATTATTGTATGTTTGTGTGCATATGGAGGAGAAACAAATTAGCGCAGAAGGTTGAAACTTATATGGGGCCAACAATGGGTTAATCATGATCAACCATCCTAATTTCATTAAAATCGGACGTGTAATTTTTAAGATATGTTGGTTCGCCAAAATAGAGCGACAGACACGGAACCAAAAAATGTTCCCTGATGTCTGAAACGGATTTCTGTCTTGGAGTTTTTGAAATTGGAGACCTAAAAATCTTTTGTTCTTCAGAACGATCACGTAGTTTCCGTTACCATCGGTGAGCTCGGAAGCAAAAAATCATACAAGCATGAATTAAATTTCTTGTATCTCTTAATGTAAGTTTATCACTCGGATGTGTAGGTTTTATCTCTATATGTTAAAAAAAAATGTAGTGCAACGGGACACTTCGTTCCAACGGGGGGGACACTACGTAGGAACGAAGTTCATTAAATATAAATTATAAAATCCCACTGCTAAGAGTACGATTCTAACTAAGGAGTTAGAAAAGAGACAATTTTAAAAGTTGCAAATAACTCTCATTATGATCATGAGCAACTCCCTTGAGAGAAATTATCCCTGTAATGGATTTAAAAGATCGGGACTCACAAATTGTGTGGCTTGTTCTCCTACTGAAGATCTACATTTATTAGAATTTGACCCCGTAAACGTACCCAATAGAAAGTTAATTCAAAACCGAATAGATGGTATAAAAGCTTACTAAATTTAGAAGTTTTGTAAAAATGTAACAGTCCCTAGGCATTTTGCTTCCGAGCATACCGAAGGTAACGGAAGCTACGTGATCGTTCTGAAGAACGAAACATTTTTAGGTCTCCGATTTCAAAAATTCCAAGAAAGAAACCCGTTTCAGACATCAGGGAACATTTTTGGTTCCGTGTCTGTCTGTTGGTCGGTCTGTCGCTCAATTTTTGTGAACCACCATATCTTAAATTAAATTAACACGTCCTTAACTTAACACGTCCGATTTTAATGAAATTTGGATGGTAGGTCATAATTAGCTCATTGTTGGTCCCATATAAGTCTCAACCCTCTGCGCTCATTTGTTTCTCTTCCAAATGCGCACAAACATACATTTATTTACATATATAGCTTCAAAAGTATTTATCTGATTTGTATGAAACTTTTATAGTTTATCGAAAGTAGCCCGCAGATAGCCCTAGATTAATTTGAACCGTCTGCACTCTTTAACTTTTGCTAAATTGGTACTTTAATTTATGTAAAAACTCAAAACAATTTTGACAGATTAAAAAAACGGGGAAAACAATTAAACTAATTAGACAATAATGGCTTTTAAAAATATAAAATCAATAAAGTACGTTATAGGATGCGAGGAAGCTATGTATTCACCAATTGGTAGTCTATTTTTATATAAGGATAGAAAATGTGTAAAGAGAATAAATGGTTAACGGGGAGTATATTTTGATAATCAAATTTAGCTGACTTATCTTGATTTTAATTCATTTAAAAAGTCAACGAAAAAAGTTTTTTCCTATAAAAATCATATGTCTTAATGTTTGTACGTTTCAACTATGTTTTACGGTAAAACCAGACTTTTTGCTTCCGAGCTTACCGAAGGTAACGGAAGCTATGTGATTGTTCTGAAGAAAGAAAAATATTTAGGTCTCCGATTTCAAAAATTCCAAGACAGAAATCTGTTTCAGACATCAGGGTACATTTTTGGTTCCGTGTCTGTCTGTCGGTCTGTCGTTCAATTTTTGCGAACCAACATATCTTAAAAACTACACATCCAATTTTAATGAATTTTAGGTGGTAGGTCATAATTAGCCCATTGTTGGTCCCATTTAAGTTTCAACCTTCTGCGCCCATTTGTTTCTCATCCACATGCGCTCAAACATACATTTATTTACACCTATAGCTTCAAAAGTACTTATCTGATTAGAATGACACTTTTATAGTTTATCGAATGTAACCCGCAGATAGCCCAAGATTAATTTGAACCATCTGCGCTCTTTAACTTTTGCTAAATTGATACTTTAATTCGTGTAATAAATCAAAACAATTTTGACAGATTAAAAAAAAAAACGGGGGAAACAATTAAACCAATTAAATAATAATGGCTTGTAAAAACATAAAATCAATAAAGTACGTGGATAGGATGCGAGGAAGCTATGTGCCACACCAATTGCGGCAGTCTATTTTTTTTAGGGTATTAGAATAAATGGCCCATTGTAATAGTAAATTTAATTGTTTTTCTGAATATAGGGAATAAGAGCTCTAAGTGGAGGTTTTGTGCATTTTTGAGAAAGATCTTCTTCTTTTTTTTTAATATCATATTACGTAGATTAACTTACAAATTTCAGGCACATACCCAATAGGTAAAGAGTTGTACCACTACTTAGGTTGTATTACTTAGTTCAAAGGTTACCTACATAAAAGAGGTTCTGTAAGTTAACTCACTCTAGCCAGTCAACTTGTTTATAGTTTCTTGTTATGTCTTATTCTCTAGGGTATGATGTTTTTATTTAAGTTTGTAAGTGTTCTCATAAACTATTGGGGCTTGTTATGTAGTCTTTAGATCCTATCTTACTTGATTATGATGTAATTATTGAAATGTACATTGTGCATAACTGATTTATTATAGAACTAAAGTTATAATTCTTTAATCTTTAGTTCCTTTTATATTTCTACTAACTATTTGGCATCTAACATGTAGTTACGTCGAATAGCATTGAATCAATATTTTTCTACGCCGGATTTGCAAACAAGATACATATTTCTTTGTGAATGAATTATGCATTTTTTCACACCGTAATATTTATATGTATACAAAAGAAAAAATGATATAACGCAACAATGTAGAAGGAAGTTATTTTAAGTTAGGTGTATAAAGTTATTTTGTTAAAAAAATGATTTTAGGTGATGCCAGCTTGACTAGATTGAGCTCAATAAATCTCTTATGGTAAAATAACAAATATTTTATTCAGTGCAACAAAATGGCTACGGAATACCGTAAATGTGATCCATAGAATCTCTAATAATATGTTCTGAGCAACATATAAATTTTTCTATAATACAACATATAAGTTGTTCTATAGCAAGATATGCTATAGAACAACTTCTTAAGGAAACTACATTACTGAAGACCCTAGACAAGGAATTCCGATTCATGCGAAGTTAATATCGAAAACTATGCAATGTTCCGACCAGATTAAGACACCTATCCGTAACCGTCCAGTTACCTATAGGTAACTGGACACCTTACATCATTAACCTTTAAAACTCGAATGGATTCAAAGAGACTATCTCTCCATGCAAATTAGCACTTGCTTACTTATATATATAATACTTGCAATACTTATACTGGATTATTATAAGGTAAATATAAATTTAAAAAGTAGTTAATATAAAATAATGCTTTTATTTCGCCTATTAAGGGCACTATTAGACCTAGTGTCCATAATTAAGTTAAAAAATGTCACAATATGTTACAATATTAACTAAACCATACACTTCCAGTGTTGAAAGTGATAGTTGTCCAGTTGTCCAGTGGGACACGGATACGGATGATCTGAGGATCATGATTAAATTATTTTAATTGTATTGTTTGGTCAATATTGTAACATATTATGTGTACTTTTTTTAACTTGATTATTGACCCCAGGTTTGATGATGCCCGTAAAAGCCGAAATATAAGCATTATTTTAAATTAACTACTTGTTAATATTATAATCATCTTATAATGATCCAAGATTAAGATCCAATAATAAGAAATCTAGATTTATTAAAGGGACATATTAGTAAGAATTATTTTTTAACCTAGATAGTGCGTCGGGGTTTAATAAATTCTCTTACACGGTCTCCTCCGGAAGATCTAAGCTTATAAGTTTCAAAGTGTTGTACACATACGTGTTCAAATCAAAGATAACTTGAAATTAACTCTTTGGTCATCGTGAAAAGCTAGTCAAGAAACACCTAGAAGAGGACATAATAAGGTTTTCCCTAACTTTATTCATAGAGGAACAATCTTATCTTTCAATGTCCCTAAAATAAATATTCGCTTGAATAAATATGATACAAGCAGATCACTGTCAGTATAGAATTACTGACACTTTTATTCTTCGTGGTTTTATAATAGATACAGGAAATAAGTATGTTTTTTTCTCATTGACTTTTGACTTGTACAGTGTTCTATAGCAGGGGACCGTTCTACGCAGTAAGACTCTGCGGTGGACAAGAGAAAGTTTATAGCGTAGGAATAACTTCACGTTGAAAAATCAAATAGGGAACCTGGTGGGCATATTATTGACCTATATCTGTCACGACTCATCTACTTGCTTCGACACCTTCACGGAACTAACACAGACAACCATAGCCTACCATGGAATTCTAGAACCTTCCACCACGAATAAACATTGGACTGCAGGCTCGTACTCTTACATCATATTGAATTTTAAAATCTTTATCGGGATATGAAAATAGAATCACATGGGATAGAATAGGGTGGGAAAATTTTAACAGTTGTGCAAGTTGAAATTCTAGTAATGAAATAAAAGAATAAATAAATATTGTGAAACACAATGGGCACATTGTTTTACATCAATAATAATGTACTCGTGGTTTTTTTCACTTTCACTTAAAAAACCTTTCAAATGTAAAGAACACGATTCTTAATCAAATATTGACACATGAATCTAATTGTAAAAAAAAACTACTCAGCAAAGATTAAAGGGTGGGTCAAGTATATGCTTCATTCACAATTTGAGAGTCCATGAGCCCGGAGAGAAAATAAATACAAACGTAAACATTCTTTATCATTAGGTACATTTTTTTTTTTTTTTTTTTTTTTAACAGCGATTGTTTTTAAATCTATAAAAGAGTACTCTTTAATCTTTATAAGATTATTGAAAGGCAGAATGAATTATTCCAATTGATATTTTGTTTTACTTACTTATAGTCATCATAGGTGAACTTATGACAAAATAAACTGGTCTAATGTATCTATAGAGAATTCTGTCAAAGAACTGATAAATCTCATAGCTCTTTGAGTTCTATTACTTATAAAAAAGTTTTTAATAAAATAAATATGAAAAGGGATCCCTCATAGCCTGATAAAGATTTTGACTGAAGCAATAGATTGTTTAAACTGCAGTTGCTTCGACACCTTCTTGCTGCAAACACAGATAACTATTATAGCTTATCATGGACTTACTAGAACCAAGAAAAAATCAGACAGTCTAAGCTACTTCTAAGCTGTTAGGATTATTTCATGTTTCAAAATGCTTTTACCTTGGGTATTGTATAAGCTATTCCCTTTAGCATAAAAACAAGATATGTAATTGTCAACAAAACTAGATGTAAGAGCCAGATTTTAAAATCCTCCCGTTGTGGAGAAATGAAAATAGAAATAAAACTGATAAATGAAGTTAAATTAGGTACTTTCCGATTCCAATCCTATTGTTAGTTATGTGATATAATTTCGAAAAGGAATAATTATAAATTAAAACAAAATAAACTGTGTACTGGAGAAGTAATCTTGGTTTTTACTGGGGAGGTAAATTTAGTGTCTACTTGGAAGTAACCTCGGCGTCTACTGGGGAGGTAACCCTGGTGTATTTGGGAGGTAACCTAGCTGTTTACTGGGGAAGAAACCTTGGTGTTTACAGGAGAGGTAAATTTAGTGTCTACTGGGGGGCGAAACGTAAGTCTACTGGAGAAGTAGAAGTAACCTTGGTGTCTACTTGGAAGTAACCTTGATGTCTACTGCGGAGGTAACCTAGGTGTTTACTGGGGAAGTAAACTTAGTGTCTACTGGGGAGGTAAATTTACTGTCTACTGTAGAGGTAAACTTAAGAGTTAATTGAGAAGGTAACACTGGTGTCAACTGGGAAGTAAACTTGATGTCTACTGGGGAGGTAAATTTAGTGTCTGCTGGGGATTGACACTTACACAGTTCACTGTCAACATTCCCTTTGAACATGTTCAAAATAATAAATAAATACTTATAGAGAATTTATAAATTGTCGAAATTTGCGCTCAAAAGCAGGTGGTAATGATCTTTTCTTTTCAAACTGTAGAAGTTTTTGTAATAAGTACTTGTTTTCTAATTAGGTGTAAATTTAGAATTATTAATCACTTGTTCTGATGCTTAACAAAATAGTACATTACGCGTCAAGTGCGGAAAGTAGTATTTTGCATGCGAGTGTGGAGTTTGCACCCGAGCGACAGCGAGGGTAGTAAAACCACACGAGCAATGCAAAATGCCGTTTTCGCACGAGTTGCGTACCGTACTTTATCTACGATTGTTAGATTTAAATAATAAATACAGAAAAAAATAAACTTGCTGTATGCAAGTTAGTATCTCTCTCTCTTGATAAAGATGGCATAAATTCTTGAGTTGTATTTTTTGGCGAATTAATTATTTCTGGAGGAGTATTATTCTCCACATTTTCGTCAAAGTCACTTGATTCTCTCATTGTTTTTCACCAAAAACTCGATATAAACAGTTACTTTAATAAATGAACAGCAAATTAGTTTTGTTAAATGTAAACAAACTCGCTAATCGTGCGTAAAGCTGAAGAATTCCTCTTCTTTACCGCGCTAGCGTGGTAAAGAAGAGGAATTATTCAGAACTATGAGACGTGCATGCGCAATGAATACAAGTACGTAAATAATCACTTTCTACGCATCTAAACAAAGATATAATGTTTATATTTCGTATCAATCGTAGATAAACTATGTTACCTTATTATTTGATTTTTAATTTAATTTATTTTCATAAAATAAAAATCATTTTTAATATTTCTCCGTTTTTTATAATTCTAAACCCCTTTTTTAAAAAAAATAATATGTTTCGATGTCATAAAAAGTAAGGGTAGTTTACTCTTGGCCATTTATTAAAATTTAAAAAACTGAAAACCCTGTACACTTTGTTTCAAGTTTAAGAACAAGCACGAGTTTGTTTTTTTTATAAAGAATGAGTTTTTTTGAAAACCCAAAAATTCAGTACTCTATCTTGGGACCCACTGTAAATATGTACTACGAATATGTGATAGTAAAAAACCTAATAGGCTTAAAACTGTCAAGAATCAAATATATATTTTCCAAAAAGAAACCAAACTACGGAGTGAATATTTGGTAAAGGAATATAAATCTATCTCTGTCCTCTGTCCTATATGTTAAGCTTAAGACGTTTAGCTTACGCCAGCTAGAATTGACTCCTTAATATTATTAGACTCGAATACCTTGAAATTTGCTTACTGATGGAAAAAATAAAAATGGATTTTATGATCGAGCTTTAAAAAAAGTTTTTACTGTTACATTGTTACATAAGATAACCTAGTCTAGAAAGGAGAATCTATGTGTGGTCGGTAATATAATATGTAATGAGAAACCAGGAAATAGTTATAAAATAACCATTTAAAAGAATATAGGTCTGTGGACTGTGTTTGTAATAATCCTGTAAAGAGGTAAGTGTAGGAAGATTTAGACCAAGGGGGGGGGGGGGGGGGGACTAAGATCGATGACGTCACATGAAGTAAACGGTACAGGCAGAGGTCGTTGGCATTACCTACTTTTGGAGTCGAGGAGTTGGAAGAGCCGGTTGGACCTGTGCTCAGGTTCCTATAACCATGAACCATGAACTCCAACAACTTGCAGCACGACATAACAAGTTATAAAACCTCCTTCAGACTATAGCCTCTCCCGGGTTAACAGACTTGCAACAAATCCTTTATAAAGGTCACAGTCACATGAAGAAACAACAACAAAAAAAATGTTAGAAGGAGAGAGGACTTCATAATAACTTCTTGAACATAAAGTTTAAAGTTCTGAAAGTGGGTTAAGCATATAAAAAAATACATTTTTCCTCCTCTTTTCTTAGTACAACGGAACTTTTAAGCCCAACAACTTTTTTTATCGATCTTGGTAAGTACAAGTCAACTATAAAAAGTGAAAAAAAGAATTGAGAATACTTAAACGTCAACGTATAAAATATCTTAATGTTTGAAAAAAAGATTCACGATACTTAGCAAACCACAGATTTCTAATCAATGTTAAACAAACCTAGGAAGATAAACATAATCAATTCAACAATAAAAATCTAACCATTTGTTTTTTAAATTGAAATTTTTATAACTTATCTCATTGTAATATGTAATGACCTCAATTTTTGAAAATAAAAATAATTAACTTCTCACTACAAAATTTAATATCTGAAGACTTTTGATTAAATAATCATTCATACATTTTCTAATAGTGATAATAAAATATTTAATATTCGTATAGGATGAAATGGCTGTCTTCAAACAAAGGTCAGGAGTTCATTAAATTTAAGAGGCACCAAGGACTACTTTCAGTAAAGATATTTCCTTGAAATGTTTAGTTGTTATTTTTTTACTAGTTTAAAATTGATGGATTATTCCACCTGTTTAACTATTGATAAATCATGATATCAATTTTACTAAATAAGAATAATTATAGTAACGAGCAAATATCAAAGGAATACTTCTAGTTAGTTTTCTTCAAAAAATATTACAGATGAAAAACATCAGCCATAATAATTTAAGATATTGTAATAAAGGTATCAAACCTAACCAATAGATAGATATATTAGAGACAGGTGAATACATAACATTTCATGGATTAGGGTAGCACAAGAAATTATAGTTCCATATATAAATAGACTGCCAATTAGAGTGACACAAAGCTTCCACGCGATCTATATAGTATGCACTCAATGAGTTTATGGTTTTAAGACTGATATACTCGAGCAATAAGATTGCGATACTTATTGCGAGAGTTTATGTAAGGGTTTGTATAAACACCTTAAAATGGGCTAATTATGACCTACCATCCAAATTTTATTAAAATCGGACAATAAGAATTTAAGAAATGTTGGTTCGCAATAATTGAATGACACACGGAACCAAAAAAGGTTCCCTGATTGCTGAAACGGATTTCTGTCTTGGAATTTTTTAATTAGAAGACGAAAAAAGTTTGTTCTTCAGAAAGATCAAAACTCCTGTATATCTTAATGACCTGTATATCCTGAATAACGTCTGTTATCTTAGAAGCAAAACTGAAACATACAATTTTGAACAATGACAACCACTGCAGTTTGTAGTACACTATATATTTATAACTCATGCTTTCTATCGGAAAATGAATAATTTATGAATGAATCATTTACTGAAAACAGCAATCTACTTCTAATTGAGTATCCGAAGAAGACATTATATGCCTATAATTGAATTTTTAAGAACTGCCAAAAACTGGCTAGGGCCAAGACTCGGGGATGAAGTTGCTGAAAAGAGCTAGGGGAATTCTTCAAAAGAATGCGGAGGTGCTTGGCGTGGAGAGGAATGCAGGAGCTGAAGGATACAATGCGCCCGATTTCACACGTTACACAGGGGGGCCATCAGAAACTTCAAGCCTTCTCTATCTGTAGGGGCCCAACCACACATCATGAGAAAATTGGCAAGGTCGTTGCTACCTTCCGAGATAATATAATATATGAAATTACAGAAGACAATATAAGGTCTTTTAACGTTTCACGGCTTTTTAGTTTACCATTACAAGATTATACATGCTAATTATCATAAACAAAGTTGTAAGTAGCAATCGTATGCTAATAACAGTATAATGTTATCACAGAGCATAACTATATACCGGCTATCTGGCAGAGAGGTCGATGACCCTCAAGATTTTTAAATGCTAATTCTAGAACAAAAATTCGACACATGGTTCCTTCAAACTTGCTTATCACGCATGCTAAAAATCAATTCCTTTGGGTTACACTGGCCAAACAGGTTACATAAAATTAAATTAAACAACCACCACGCATTAACAGAGGAAAAGGTAAAACCTCTAATTTTTAACAAACTGTTCAAAAAAGATAACAGATAATCATCGCGTGGATCTCTCATGAAGCGAATGAAGTTACACATTACACAAATGTTCTTATTTAGATCATTCATGAGTCCATACAATGCGACCATGTTTTTTGACTGGCTCATGAATTAACAAAAATTATATGTACTTGATCATAAAATCATAAAATATTCATTTCCAATTAGATATTATTAGATTATCGCTCGGATTTGATCTAGAATCGTACAGGAAGCCGGACCAAATTTCGACTATTCAAGCAAAAAGATTTTATTGTTTTTATCAAAAAAAGCAATAACTCAATATTTAATGCATTTAGCGAGACCTTTAAATCGATTTTTTATTTATTAAAATTAGACAAATTTAACTATTTATAAATAGTGGGGAGGGGGGGGGGTTAAAATCTGATTTTTAGAAAATTGTTATTTTTTGGTACATGGTACATTTTGACCACTATAAATCTTCATTTAAGAACAAGCTCATTTTTAAAGTGTGTTTTTGTGTATTTATGTCTGCATGTACGAGTATAGTTACTATTATTACTGTTATTATTACTATTATTATTATTAGTTGTTATCTATTATTCTTACATGATTTATTCCTGAAGTTATTAGCCTTATAATTATTTAAGTTGTTTTGTTGTTATTGTTGTTTTAGTTACATAATTTATTATTGTAGTTATCAGACTAATAAGTATGCTAAAACTCTATTACTGATATTATTTTACAGATTTTTTTTTTCTCTCTCGCTTAAAAATGTTAAACGTAAATTATCTAGAGATCTTAATGAATTTTATACAACTAAAGTGGTTGTTTATCAAGATTAGGACCTTTATTTATATTCATACAACACTTTTATTTAATGAAAAAAAAAAAAAAAAAAAAAATTAAAAAAAAAAAAAAATTAAAAAAAAAAAAATTAAATTATTATACTCGTTGCTATATATATATGTATTTATATGAAAACAAAATGTGATCTGTTATTGTAAGGCATGAAATGTATAAATCAATTTGTTATAAATTTAGCTTACTGCATGATTATTTAGTTACTTATATGTTTAGATAAGCGGTACTCTCCCGACGGAAATTCCAAGGGTCAATAACGTTTGTATTTATGTTCGATGTCAATTTTTTTTTAAATAAACGTTTCTTTCTTCTTCTTCTTCTAAAGAGTGACTCTTCTTTAATTTTTTTTCTTTTCTTTTTCTTTTTTGTACACGTATTGGCAACGGACACGCTGTATATATATGGCGACATTGCTATCTCATTTATTGTAACCTAAGACTTTGCTTTGTCTTATTATCCTAAATGCCAAATTTCACTAAGAGAACCAAATAAGGCTGATAATTTAACTTCTAAAATGTTACAGGTAGAAATCTAATACAAAGCGTTATTCAGAATAACAAATGCGAGCAAACTAAGTTTGCTTGTTCAGTCACTTGCCCTAATATTAATATTTATATTATTCTTTCGAAAAAGAGCTTCCCTCAAGTCGTCGCCCCAGGAGAACGTCCTCCACGCCATAGCATAGACAATTAATCAGTTTCTTGAAAAAGGTTGACGAACCTAAAAAGTCACAAAATTTTCATATTAATCCTCCCGCATGTTCCAAACTATGACAGCCCTCATTTGTAACGATCATGTTAAATCAAAAATACATTTACATACTTACAAAATAAATAGATTTTGAATGATATTAAATTACATTTTTAACTCCGGAGCATAATAATATTAATAATAAGGTGCATCACTAATTAATAATAAAAATATTTACTAGCGTAATTAATTCAATCTCAAAATAAAACAAAATAATTTAAATTAATTATATACCTTCAAGCCCTGGTCGTCATCAGTACCATTAAAAAAAACATTAAACGCACCTCGAGGAGTCACATAATTTACTTCAATTTTAAAATTGAATTTATAATTGTAAAATTGAACTTATAATTGTAAAATTGAGAATAATAAGCTGTCGGTTGTTTTTTTCGATAGAATTATTCACGAGATTAAAAATAACAAAAACCTAAAGCTTAAAAATAAAAATATATAAAGATAAAAGGGAAAAATGGGATGTAAAACGTATCTTAAGAATAATCAATATCAATTTTAATATTAAATTATCAAATTGATCGAGCTGTCATTCCTCACCGATGATTATAAGTAAAGGCAATTTAGTAATTAAAGAATTACAAACATATTTATTCATGAAATCTAAAATATGATAATACGTCATGGTTAAAGAAATGAATAAAGGGAATTTTGAAGGTTTTTCCTACTCTAATTTTACAACAGGTTTTTTTTAAATTTCAAAATCGGTCCGACAAACTAAACAAAACTTTCTAATATACATAGTAATACTAAATTTAATTCCCATGTACAATATGGTTCTCTATTTACTATTAATACATGATTACTAATCAATATAGTTTTGGTATTATAGTAAATCAATTTATTTAGTTTTACTAGACATAATAAAATGTTCAATTTTACATTTAATGCAGTTTGTATTTTGAATTAAAGTTAAATATTTTTTAATTTAAAAATGGAAAATAAATAATATATATGTATATAATGTGAAAAACATTTAATAGGACAAGAAAAATTATGAGGAGATTTGTTAATATGCTAAGAAATAAAATATGAATAAAAAAAATAGTGTTTTATTTATGGACAAACTAGTTATCTCATTAACCTTTGCATTTGAAATTATAATAGGGAAATAATTTATTGCAACATGCGAGATTTAATTAAAATGCGGTTCTGCCGTGAAGGAATCTATATTTTTAGTTAGAAATATAAAACAAAATCGTTCATAAAAAAAAGCTTCAAACACAGCTTTTTAATTTGTGCAAAAAAAAACTGGTGCTATAACTTTTGGAACAATAATAGTTCTTCATTAATTGGACGGACGAGACATTTTTTTTTGAAATGGTAAAATCATGTTTAGGTTGTCAGAAACATGAAAAATTTAATGTAAGCGTAATCATAATAATGAATAATCTTTTCCAATATAATGTGTAATCCGATCTTATGAGAAGTGTATTATAATCAAAGTGCAATAAAAATGGCATCCAGAATATTAGGATTTCGAGTTAATGGAAGACCGCTTCAAATTTGCAACACCTTGTAAATATTTGGATAAGAGAATTAGAAAAAAAGGGGCTGAAAATAAATTGAGCGAAAACAAAAACTATGGTGCAACAACATTTACTACCAATAATAACAAACAATTACTATTAAAGGAGAACAACTCAAGGAAGCCGAAAAATGAAGAAATAGAAACAAGAAATGGAGCTAGGGGTAAACTGACCCATGCAATCAAATAGGAAATTTATATGTGAAACGGAAATTAGTAAGAAAACAAAGATGACTGTATAAAAAACAGGATTTGTTCCTACCTTGTCGTACGGATGAGAATCGAAAAAAGCAGGAGGGTTACATAGATGATATACTTAAGAAGAAATGCCGTTAAAACTTTAAGTGACAGAATCAGGAACACTACTATAAGGCTAGGATTGGAAGTCCAGCTGAGAACGGAATGTTCGCAGTTACGCAGGTTTTAGTATTTGCGAAGAATGGTCAAGGAGAGCTTGCACAAAAGTCCTCGAAGCTCGTTGGGAAGGAACAAACCCAGAGGAGGAAGAAGAAGGATTACTTGGAAGGATAACATCGAATTTACCCATGAGAATAGAGGGTCATCTCTACAACAGGCAAGGACCTGTTGGAAAGGACCAAAAGTTGAGAACTTTGGAAATCCTTTTCGTCATCCTCTACACCTGGAAGAGTGGTGGAAGAGGATCCAACAAAGTAAAGATATTGGACGGATGAAAGAGGACTGTTTAGAAATAGTAAAAATCATGTTCAAGAATGACAGGAACATAAACTTCTACTGTATGCCTAATCATATGTAGTGTAACATGTAATTTTACTTAATACATCAGGTAATCTTAACATCAGGTTAATGTAACGTATATTCTAGTCAGATTGGCATACAAATTAATTAATAATATATTTGTTTTTAACATCAAATATAGTATAATTAAGTGGAAATATTAAGATATTAAGTTAATAAGCATCTAATTAAAGCAAAAGCCACTAACCTTGTTGACTTTAAGATGGATGATTTTAAACACTAACCTGAAACAAAAAAATAACCTTATGAACAAACTTTTTTCACGTCTCCGAAGGTTGAAAATTCTATGGGAAATAATGTGCTAATTCTTACCATCCAAATTTCATTAAAAATTAGACAACAGAATGTTCGACAGAACGACAGACTATCAAACAAATCCGAGACTAAAAATGTCCCCTTTTCCCCCTGATTTCCGTTTTAATTTTTTAAGTTGAGAAATTAAACACAATCCTTCCGTTATTTTCGGTAAGCTCTGAAGCAGTAAAATATGAATTCGTTATAAATTGATCTATTGATTTTTAGTTTAAAATAGTACAAGAATTAAATGAGTTCACATAGACAAATGTATTTTAGACGGTTATGGCATAAGACGAGCAATCGAATCCAAGAGTTTAAGTAAACTGTCTAACACAAATAAGGAGTTGCAGGCGAGAATAAGTGGATAGAGGGCCTAAGTCATTAAATATCTAAAACTATTTATGATATTTATTCCGTATTAGGTAATATTTTACTATTTAGATTTGTATTTTCGCTCCCGAGCTTACCGAAGGAAATGGAAGCTTTATGATCGTCTAAATAACGAACATTTTTTTATGCCTTCGAATTAAAAAACTCCAAGACAGAAATCCGTTTCAGATATCAGAAAATTATTCCGTTTTTGTCTGTCGGTCTTCCAACATTTTTGCGGCAAACATATCTTAAAACTACCCGTCCGATTTTAATTAAATTTGGATTGTAGGTCATAATTAGCCCATTGTTGGTCCCATATAAGTTTCAACTATCAGCGTCCATTAGTTTCTCGTCCACTTCTTTCGTCAAACTTTTTTCATTAACACCTATATCTATAAAAGTATCTAATTATTAAGAAATTTGAATCATATGTCGAATGTAGCCCATAAATAGTCCCTGCGCTCATTAAATTATCTATGTTGATATTTTTATTCATGTAAAAAATTAAAAAGAATTTTAAATTATTAAAAAGGGGGGGGGGATAGGCAAATAAATAAATTAGATAATAATAGGTCGTAAAAGCAAAAAATAATTAAAGAATTCGATTGGACGCGAGGAAGCAATGTGCCACACTAAATGGCAGTCTAAAGATATAAATATTTATATCTATACTAATTGCTTTGTCTATAGATATAAATATTTGTTATTATTAGGCTATTTATTTATTATAGATAGTATAGACATTGTATTTTGTAATATTAAATTAAGACATTTGACTGTCATTAATACTTAAGAAATTATTTATTTCTTTATTTGATATACAAAATTACAAATGATATTTTAAAAAATAAATGCCATTTATGATAAAATGGCACGTCACATCCTTATTCAATATGTAATAAGTACTATGACTAAGGGTTTTTATTTTTTTAAAAGAGGCAAAAGTCATTGCTCGGTGAGTCATGTTGATAATATATAAAGTAACTCTGAGCAATAGTGCTTCTGCGATGAAGAGAAAGCTAACCAAGAATCGAGTATCGTTCTCAAGAATTTCAAAAAACCAACTTAAGTGATGCCAGGACCCGGTAATATAAACAAGCTCTGACCTTATTTCTAGAGTTCTGTAAATAGTTTCTGACTCATACAGGTCGAAAGGATTATTAAATCAGTTTACTACCTATGGCCTACGGTATACTGATACGCTTTTATAAAAAATGTATCATTTAACTATATTTAAAAATAATAGGTAATTAAAACAGTCTAAATGAAAATAGCTGTAGAATAATTAATTCTCTGGGAGAATAAATCATCCCGAGTAGTTAATATTACAATAAATTAGTACAAAAATCTCTGCTCCTTTCTTATATTAATAAGAGATTTGTCTTTAAAGAAATATTCAGCCCTTAGGCTGAAATTTAAAATTTTGGAGAAAGAAATATATAAAATTAGGCTTGATTACCATAATAATATGCATATGAATTCATGAGCTCTAAGGATTTTGTAGTAGATACATTCTAAGGTATGTAATAATATGGTAACCGAGCATAATTTCTTTTTATATATTTTTCCAAAATTTACAATCTGTTTACCCGCTTCGTTGTTGAGCAATAACACCTTGACTTAGTAGAATGTTTAATGTTTTCCATCCAACATTTTTTTATATAAAGTGTTTTGTACAAAACTAAGATACCTCGACACTTATTTTGTGGAACTACTAATAGAGTATTTTATTCTAAAAATAAAACAAACCATTTATGTATAAAATATTAATAAGCAACATTAATTCCCTTGCAGAGATCTCATGGAATTACTAAGAGTCAATAAAATAAGAACAACCAAAAAAATTACATTTTATACTACTTCATCTAATTTATTTTTGTATTCATAATTGTAAACATGAATAGTGTTGAAAAGGATTCAAGCAATAAGTGAATTAATGACGCCTTTATCAGTTTACTGTGTTTAACAATGATCTACTAAGCTAAAGTGGGTTGGCTAAACCGATTTGTGTAAAATATTGGCAATTGTGTGCTGTTTTTACAGTAAATTGACCAATTGAGTGTTATCCAATATCAATAATATGTCCTATAACTGAGACAGTTATAATTAGTTTATTGAATTTAGTGTACTCACTTCAAACTTTAGTACTTTCTTTTTCATTATGTGTACACATTCTTGTTTCAAAAGTGTTTGCTTATTCAAACTTGATTATGAACGACTTAAAAGATTATCAGAGGAAGATGAATGATCATTAACCGTGGCTTATGTGCTTAGAATATATAAGACTTAAGATTCAATCAATGGTTAAGATACATTAAGCTGTAGTGATGTGTGACTTGTAACAAGCAGTCGACGAGTTAGGAATGAGTGATTTCACTGAAAGTGTTTCACTCAGTGTCTAAGGCAGTTCCTGAGAAGTCAAGTTTGTGTGCGAAATGAAAGCGTCAAGGTGAGAGTGGACCCCACAGCCTCCTCAGGCCCTTTCCAACTTTCTTTTTCAGTTCAGAAGAAACAAGGCACGATGCCCGGGGTGGCCTCCGCGTTTAGGAGAGGAGACCATCTCTAAGAAGACTGAGGGAGTCTCATTTCCTCAATATAAAACCCTGGTTACTTTCTTCTCTCTTGGCGGAGGTCTCTCCACGTCGAGGCTTATACCTCCTATAGGAACCAGCCCTTACGTAACACTTTCCCTTCCTGAACCTGTAGACTCGGAACCTTCCTCTGTAATCTCTTACACACACACTGACTTCAACACAACTTTCTCCATTTGCTTTTATAATAAAAGCACTCGGCTATTTTTTATATCTTTCAACCTTTAGAACGACGCCATCATCAACTCTAATAGAGAAAAATTGCGCGGAAGAGAACCACCTTCCCAAACTCTCACATTGGAATTCTAGACAAAAATCTTTTCCCGGTTTTTAACTTTAAGATAAAAACATACTACGGGAAATAATCTCGCTAAATTGCAAAGCTATTCTAATTAGAACTAAATTACATAGGCTCTAATCGTTTCCACAAATGTAAATGAACCGGAATCCAAGCGGTTCCGGAAATCGATTAAATAAGGAAGCACTTGTAATTCATATTTTGCTTGTTATTGAATGCTAACACCTTATTTTTTTTAAAAAAATTATATAGGTACATGTAATTTATGTCACGGTTTCTTAACAAGAAATGCATATTTTTTTCTTAGTCATTTAACACAACTACAATTTTACACATGTTATTAGCGAGAAATACACTTCAATTATTCTTTAATTATTATTTTCAATTAGCATTAAATCGTACACTTAAATATTGGCTAAACTGTTTTAACCTTATCAATTATACACCTACTAAATACTCACTTAGATTATATGAAACTAATACCTCACTTAATAATTTCGTAAATTAGTTTAGAAGACCCAAAGATCGCTGTAAATTCAATTTTAAAATAGAGGTTTTACAATTAAAACGCAACAGTTTGCACATCAATTGCAACGTTATACACATCAAATTCAACCTTTTATACTTCAATTAAAACCTTTTGAAATTTATTTTAGTGTAGGAATGATGAGTTTGTTTACGAGTACCACGTAAAAGTAAAAATGTATGATATTGTACCTGACCTTGATTATCCAAAAATACTTGTAGGAAAAAGGATAATAATATGTACTAGTGTTGCGTTGTATTTCAAACTCGCGAGGTTAGGGTGTGCTTGGGAATAATAACTAGTACCTTCTCAAAAATACCATTAATTTGATATAAAACATGACATAAAAACCCTTAATTTTTGTTTCGGTCATTTGTGGCATCCATTTTAAAAATAATTTTATAATGCGTACTCTTTCTCTCTCAACTCATCAAGAGTTTTTAAAATGCTATGCAACATTTATGTACATAAATTTAAAGTTTCGTCTGCACTCAGAATTGAAAAATTGTTGGATACTTGTTCATTTCAAAAACCGAATCCGGCCTTAACTTTTTTCGTGTATGTATGTATGTGTGTGTATGTATGAATGTATATATGTATGTGTGTATGTATAATATATGTATATGTCTATGTTGTATGTATATGTCTGTCGTCACCACTCCGACTATATAGGCGCAAAACTGGGTAAACGAAATCGATTATAATTATTTCAGATGTAAGCGCAAACATGCTGCGCATATTGTAGGCTTGGTTTTATCGAAAAATATTGAGTAGAACTAAAGTTTTAAACAATTTTATAAAAAAAAGGCACTCCTAGGCCACCTAGAGACTCGCGGTTTTTTGAGTTTGCTGGGAAATTGACACAGACCTACTGGAAAAATCCGAAAAGGTAAAAAAAAGCCCAAATTTATATTGAATTTCGTTTAAGGAAGCGCAATACTTTGGTGAAACACCAAGGCGACTATCTCTCTATTAACGAAATGAATTGTCCAAAATACATGATTCTGTATATATAAGATTCTGTATATATAAATAATGCTTGTCCTTTGAAATAATTCTATGCATGCATAACATGTCTATCTTTGCTGTATACAAAGACATTCAGTTAATTAGGCATCTCAAAGGAAAGTTATTTATAATTAACAAACGAAATAACCAGTCCTATTCTAGCAGATCATCCTGCCTCTACTCCTTTTTTAGGGTTACGTTCAAATCCAAAATGACCGATAACTCATGTCAAGTGATTTATCAAATGAAGGTATTAAAGAGTATATTACAAAAATATCTAAACACTAGTGGATATTTTTTAATTTTCCACGCCTTTTTGTCAAGACACATCAAAATTATTCGTGTCCTTCCCATCCCCCCAAAAAACATATTTTTGCTGTAACTAAAAAAATATGCAAAATGCGAAGTCTGCTGGGGTGTTGAAAAAATAAGACTAGCAATTTGATTTGTTTCATGTTCACGATACTAACGAAATCTTTTTTACGTGAGGCTTTATGCACATTTTTTCGTCTTGAAACTAAAGTTCTAAATATTTATTTTATACCTTTAAATCCAATTAAACTAGGCATCGCGTGGCTCTATCATTGAAGCGAGCGTATAGTAATAAATATGTATTGAATATTGAAAAAAAAAAATTATTGTGAATCATGATGAGTTGATAGATAATGGGTCTGGTAGTAGTGCAGCGGCTAGTAGTAAGGGAACCACCCCGCATTCTTACTATTCCACTAACCATACATCTCTATTTCAATATTTATAATTTGTATCTCTTTGCTACAAACAAACTACTGCATGTATCAAATTGAAATTTTGCATGCCTGTTTCAATTGTGCATCAGATGGTGTCTATGAAGTTTTATTAAAATCGTTACGTTAGAACGTAAGATATCGGTAAAAAGGTTGTTTTTTAAACGTTTAGGCCCGCTTTAATAGTTTTAGCGATCTTTATTAATTCATAGCGGTGTCGCTGTTGGTTTTACTAAAAAATGTTATTTGAAAAAAATGTTCGTCTCATCGAATAGATGATGATAGAATCTTTTCCCGTCCTGAAATTCCAATTTAATTTTTAAACCTCTCGTTTACGCGAGCGTTGCGCGCGAACTCTTGGACGGATCACGCTGTCCAACGAACTTAGCCTGAGTATTAGTAAGAGGATCATGTATACCAAATTTCAACTAAATCGGTCAACTTTTACTCAAGTTATCGTCACACGCGTGAACGTTACTGACAGACAGACAGACAGACAGACAGACAGACAGACAGACAGACAGACAGACAGACAGACACGGAGCATATTTCGTTGAATGTAGGAAGCTCGCTACGCTCGCTTCAACTAACCATTTGTTAAACTAAATTTATTAAGTCTACACTTTTAAATTAGATTAAAAATACCTTCGAAATCGTAATAGTAATAAAATAAATATTACATCAAATTTTCGGCCAATAAACCTAGACAATAAAAAAACTCTTGTAAAACGATTTTAACAATATCAAATAGTATTAAGTTAAAATTTTTTAAAAAATCTTCTTTTTACCCTTTCAAATTATTCTGACATTAACGGTGTATATCTCGTCTTTTAGGAGGTAACTGGCGGTGGTTATTTTATTTCATTCTTTTTCAAAAGATATACTGTACACTAAAGAACATATTCGCTGTTAACTCTAAAGAGAAGACGAGGCTCTAAAAACTGAAAATATAAGAAGTTTATGCTTTAAAATTAGTCCTTCTTAAAAGGTTCTCTACCTTTCAAGAGCTCATAAATTATAAAATGTAATTCTCTAGATATTCTTTTTGCCCGCTTTAAAATTTTACGATCAAAGGTCGGGGCTTTTTTTCGGAGGCATTTTGTTTAAAATTGGTATTTATGGTTGGACTTCCATTGTTGAGAAAAATCAATAAAAATAATATTAAATTGTAGTGTGTGTTTAAATTTATAGTACGATAGTGAATGAAAAAGTTGAAGACGAGATTTTATATGTATGTATATATATATATTATATATATATATATATATATATATATATATATATATATATATATATATATATATATATATATAAAATCGTTCTACATATAATATTAATGACAATAATGGTTAAATATATTTAAAAAATACTACCATTTTAAAAGGCAATTCAAGGTAGGAGTTTATCGCGAAAAAAAATCAAACCAAGATTAAAAATGTCAGGAACATGCCTAAATTATTTTGTGGCTGGGGCTATAAGATTTTATGGATATTAAACGTAGGAAGAAGAGGGAATTTTAAAATACAGTAAATATTCATTTCCATTAAAAAAAAAAATCTGTTACAGGTAATAACCTTTAGTATTTAATACAAATAAGGCAAAGTATGATTTAAAATAAAGAATAATCAAATTTAAGAAACATTTACGTCAAAATACATCAGATAAATGAGGGAAATTTTATTACATTGTTATTTTATTTATTTACATTACTTGAAGTTTAATAAATAAAACAGGTGTTGAGAGGTGGAAGTTAGTTTGAAGTGGTTTAGAGGTAAGAGGTAGTTAGGGGAGGTTAAAGGTGGGAGGTGGTAAAAGGTAAGATGGGTGTGGTTGGATGAGACCTACGACAGACACAAAGTTTTTAAATTGAGCTTCTTTAAATTGTTAATGCGTACATAAACGATGTATTTTAAGACTTTCGAAAACTTTTATAATATGTTGTATCAACAAAATCTTATGCCTACGTCTATTTGTTTACGTTGTTAAGCCTTGAAATATTCAATCTTCTCCTATACTAAAGCTACAATATTCTCAGTTATATTAATCTCTATTTATTTATAATTTTATGATGTCATATTAATCTATGTTCTCTTACGCTATGCTTTATTTATATTATTTCTTTTTATGGTGTTTACCTTTGTATAGAATTCAATTTTCACATATGCTATTATATTATGGTTAGTGAGACCTAACTCCTTAGAGAAGCTATCACTTTCTTAAATCTAAAAATGTATCAAAGAATTTCAGTTTTAGTGAAAATAAAAATAAAAATAGGTAAAACAAATGCCAGGTTATTTCAGTAAAATATTATTTCGCTAAAAAACAAAATTATTAACCCGTATATCGAACAATATTCATGTTTTATCACTTAATAATTTGCTTTATAACGAGAAACTCTTATGGTCCAACGTGCTATCACGTAGGCTTAAATTAGTCTGAACAAGGAGGTAATAAACTTACGTCTAGCTACGTGCTGAAGAGCACGTACGAAGTTAGTCTAAAGGTAAGCCTTTAGCTCTAACAAGAAGTCCAAAAAAAGTAATATTTTGTCGGCTGAGCGCGAAGAGAATAATAAAATCAAATGTAGAGCGCTGAAAGACTTTTTCTCATATCTTACATGGGAAAGGTGTCCAGTAACAAACTATCTTCTTACTTTATTATTCTAGTTTTTTAATAATTAATGCGGTTTTATAATTATGTGTGACTACTTGACATAAAAGTTAAAGATTTTAACATTTCCTTTTACGCAGGTGTTTTTATTTGATAGTAAGTCATTTATGTTTTGTTTTTTATTATCACCGAATGTTGATTCCTTCGTTCTTTTTCAATTATTATAATTAACACTGCGGTAAAAAAAGAGTAAGTGATTTGGCTTGACCTATGTCCTGTCGCTCTGTTGGGAGAATTGAGCCTCAACGAAGCAGCGCCATCGAACTCTGTTATTGACCATAGCATTGGCCTCCATCCAGGTCTTTCCTACATTAGCTAACTCCTTGCTTACACTCTGTCTCCAGGTTGTCCTGGGAATTCCCCGCCCGCTACTGTTCCCCTGTGGATTCCACGCTAGGCTACTCTTTCAGTAGCTCCTTGTGGCTTTCTGAGCCTGTGCCCAACCCAGCGACATTTTCTGCCTTGAATCTCTTTTGTAATAGGGTGCTCAGTCGTTTATCTTCAGAGCTTCTCATTTGAATTAGTTTTGGGCCAAAAGATCCCCAGAATTCCCGTAGGCAGTGGTAAACAAAAGTCTGAAGCTTGATCTTAAACACCACGTATATGGTCTCAAAGCAGTACAGCAGTACTGACTTTTCATTAGTCCGGAAGATTCTTAGCTTTGCATTAAGGGATTTACCTAACAAAATAATGAATGTGTGTTAATATAATGTGGTCAGGAAAAAGTCCCCCTTCTATCCTACTTTTATATTCTAAGCCGATGCCTGATTTAAAAATAGGAAATCTATAAATGGTCATTTAAAACTCTGAAAAAAATAAAACAATTTGGTAGCTTTCTTGTGCTTAAAGTAATGTGTAAAAAGCTTTATCGATATGATTTGCTATAATATTTTTCAGTGGCACATAGATTCCTCGCGTCCTATCACTGAAAGAATGCTCACAATAGTTTAAAAAAAGTATAGTTAGTTAGATTTCAAAACATGAGGTAATACTACTAAAAAAATCATTAAATCAGAGTAGCTTTAAAAATATTAGTTCTAATAGAAAATAAGTTTGTGGGCATGTGGTAGAGAAGGCATTGAGCGCTGAAGGTGAAATTCATCTATGGGCTAACGGTGACATACAATCCAAATTTCATTAAAATATCTGCGTTTGCAAAAAAAAACAAAAAAAAAAACAGACGGACAGACTGACACAATAACAAAATTATTCCCTTGGTAACTGAAACGCACTTTCTAGAGAAAATTTTGAATTAGGAGACAAAAAAATCAACTTTCTTTAGAATAATCACAATGCTTCCGTAACTTCAGTAACCTCAGAGGCACAATATTAATTGTAAACTGAAATGAACGAGAGTTCTGGAGCGAAGTAGATAATTCATTTTCAAAAAAATAATTAAATAGCTAATACAACCTATTGTAGAGATGATTAATAATAATTAAATATAACCAATTATGGATGGCGTATGACTATAAATGGATCCATTAATACAGCGTTATGTAGCAGTTCCAAAGTTCCAACAGTATCAAGTCACAGTTGGTGCCCACATAAAAGTTGTATAGACACCGGTCTGTTTAGAATATTTGCTTTTTTTCTTCAGTAATATACATATTTATTTACCTCTTTGAGTTAATTAATTGCCTTAAAAATAATATGATAAAAATAATGTTAGTTTACCTTCGGAAAACTAAAATCATTTGGTTTTCGCCCTCACATTCGTTTCTACAAGAGCCGTTTTAACAATTGTCTATCATACTGTCTGGATTTCTCAATTGGTAGAATAGAATTCTTGGATTTCATTACTAGAACCCGTTCTTTCCCTTTTCTTCCATTTCAATTTGACCTTAATCGTCTGGAAACCGTTGGGGAATGGATGAATTGTAAGTGAACAAGTCCGTTAAAACAGACAGAGATAATATTAGCCAGGTTTCGTATAGATAAGAGTTAAGCTAAAGGTAATAACGCCTGGCCGGCACTCAGCCGCGGCCTCAAGTTCATTCACCTCGTGTGCAGCCGATATGTGGGCCAAAAGTTAACATCACTACCGCTACAGGCTATGCTCTATAAATAATCCAGAATGTACTCACTGGACTTGGGACTGTTTTTTTTTTTTTTTTTTTTTTTTTTTTTTTCTTTCTTTAATAAATAACAATGTATAAGAATGCTTATATGATTTGCGGAATTATAAATCGTCTTCGTGAGCAGTTAAAAATCACTATATGCATTGCATATATACATAAATAAAAGTTTAAAAAAAAAAAAAAAAAAACTGTTTCATTTTAAAGCTATAAATTTTAGGACCGTAAGAACAATTATCTACTCTCCTGTGTAATTCAACATTCAAAAATAATTTCCATACATTAATTACACATATATAAAAATGTATATATATATAAAAGTAATTTTATGATAATTTTTTGCATTATAAAAGAGATGAAAATAATTTAATTCGAAAATTTTGTATAATCGCGCAATAATATTACAATATTAGCCGGGAACCGAGTCCAAAATTTACTGGAGGAGACAGCGTTTGAGAATGCTTAAAACGCACCAGGAGATAGAGAGTTGAAATTTTGGGCAAGCTTAATTTATTAAAAATATACATTATTGCAGTTATGATTGTCCCATAATGCCAACGTAGTAATTAATAATGATTTAAAACAATTTAGACGTTTTCGTGTCCTTTTTGTTACTGGTTAAAGACTGAATTTAAGTAATAAGAATAAAAAGAAAATACATAGTCATAAAATAGTAGAAAATTGTTAGAAAATAGAAAAATTATATTTATCAACCCGACAGCAAAATTAGGCATTACTCAACTGTTTTTAGGCTGGAAAGTACTATTTCACAGATATCATTAAAATATTAAAAACAGGGAGGAAAGTAATTGAAACAGTCAGAAAATATTTCCCTGCCTAGGCAGGAAAATTACTGTGTTTACCAGTGCATGTCATAACATCTGTTTTTGTTTGTGTTTAGTTTTATTTTAATTTGTGTTATTTTAATTTAATTTTATACTTATTTTATTACAAAGCAATGTTTTATTATTAATGTTTTAATATGTTTACCTAAACTTCTATTTTTAGGGTTTCGTTGGTAAAACCAAAAAAAGAAACTCTTTATAGTTTCGTTCATGTCATGTGTCTATCTGTCACTCTGTACGGTTCCAATAACTTTAGACTAAAAAGTGATAAACACATGAATCATTCCAATATTAAAGATCGTTTTGACGCGCACACAGGAAAAATATAGCGAATTCAAAATTATCAGCTGTACAAATCCAAAATGGCGGATAACTCACGTCATGCGAAAAAAATATTTTTTACAAATTTTGAGTGGGGTATCAAATAAAAAGGTATTGAAGATTAGATTACAAAAATATATAACACTCGTGGAAAGCGTTTAATTTTCCACTCCATTTTATCAAATAACATCAACATTTTGCGTGTCCCCCCCCCCCCAAAAAAACTAAATTTCTGCTGTGACTAAAAATATAAAAAAAAATATGCAAAATGTGCGGTTTGATAGACAAAAGAAAAAAAAAGAATAGCAATTTGATCTGATTAACTGGGAATCAAAAATGGCGGTTAATTCCTGTCACGGGGGAAAACATTTTTTTTTTCAAATTTTGAGTGGGGTATCAAATGAAAGGTATTGAAGAGTAGATTACAAAAATATATAAAACTTGTGGAACATGTTTAATTTTTCATGCCATTTTCTCAAGAAACATACAAAATTGTCCACCCCCCCCCCTTATACTAATTTTATGTTCACAATCCCAACGAAACCCTTTTTACGTGAGACTTCACGCCTAACCAATTTATTTATCTAAATAACGTAAGTACATAAAATATTGGATATATGCAACAAGACAGCAAAGGAAACATTTCTGCCTCGTATATTTTCAGTATATGTGTATATTTCGGTTAATTTTCATAGCCTGTCCTTGCCTCCGGCTCGGGCTCGTAGGCTAACTTAATCATTCGTCAGTAAAATTCCATTTTGCTGCCTATTTACATAAATAACTTTTTATTTTTATGGTTCATTAAAGTGGAGAAGGATTTAAACTGTGGAGAAAGGTGGAGGGCCCAATCCCTGATATACCTATATCCGGGGATTCAGAGGAAATATTTTTGGTGTTCCTAATCAAAGGCAAGAGAGGCAAACTGTATGCTTTAAGAATTTATTATAAATAGAATGAAAGGGAGAGGGAGACTCAAATCGTTATAGCTGAACGTAAAAGCAGTTTGCATTGATTTCCATTAATTGCTAGAGCAGATGGTCAAAGGGGAAGGAGTCTCTATGATTATTAATAAATGGTAGGTAATAAAAAAAAAAAAAAAAAAATTAAGATCGAAAATGATTACTTATATCCTATAGCCAAAATAGGATAATGTACCAGTAGTTATAATTTGAGAGTTCTGGACATAGGATATCGATTCGATAATATATTGATTTTGTATTGCATGTTTAGTCTAACCACCTGTCGTCTACTTGTACGACCGTGTGGAACCACCTCCGATCACCCCCACCCTTCCGATATGTTTTCGATAGCCTCACCTGTCCGGTCACCTGTACACGTGTAACGATGTATGTTGAAGAAGTCGAAGCTTGTTCTTGTGAAACGTCGTACGCAGGGCGTGGTCGGATGGTTGTCTGCGAAACGTCGATGTGTGTAACCTATAAAAAATCTCGTGTTCCGACTGGTATTCGAACCCCCAATGTCTCGAGCGTGAATACTTTGACTAAACGATCTCGGACACAGAGCCAATATGGAGGGGGATGTCGAGAGTCGGTACATAAGGCTCGGTCATGAATAATAATTTTTGTAATTAATTCTAAAAATTTGTTTCTCCCCCCTCCCCTCGGGGGGCTCTTTTTGTTGTAATAAAGTGAGCCCCCTTTATAAAATAATCTTGGATTGTTTCGGCCCCCTTTGTCGGGGCTCTAAAAAATAATTTCGGGCCCCCCCTTTATAAAATATTTTTCTCTATTCAAAAATGTAAATCGGGGCTCGTTTCTGTTGACGGCCCCCTTTTTCAAAGTTTCCCGCTTAAATAAATAAACAGAGGGCGGTCTCATCTCATGCTCTAATGGTGTATATACGGACCTCCCCTATCGAAAAAATATTAGCCCCCCTTTGCGAAAAAATTTATTCGGGGCGGGTCGATCCTCTCCCAGAGTTGTATTTAATATTATTATTTCTTTTAACGTAATGTTTTAAAAGTTGATAACGAGAACAGGATGTTCTCTGCGGTCGCAGACTTCCCTCTTAAAAATGTAATCTATAATAATTATTGTATACGGGTAGATTAAAAAAGAAATACAATTTATTTAAACATATTTTATTATAATAATAACAATTCAATTATTACATCCGATTGAAAAAAGGAATTTATGTTAACAAAAGTTTTAAATCAAAATATCAACTATGAAATAAATATTCTAACAACTTCTTCGATGTCTTGTCTACATATTCCACATTTGTTAAGTTTGACTGAACAGTCTATGCATGAAATAAGATGACCGCAAGGGAGGAAAGCTACTTCTAGAGGTTGTTCTAAACATATTTTACAGATCGAAGCTTCTGTTACAGCGGTAGATTGTAGTTCAGACGAGTTGTAATTTTTACACGTTCCATATCTGACTTTTTCGATGAAATAACGTCCTTTCTTCATAAGAAGATAGTTACACGTCGAGAACCACTTTGCATGCTCCACCCAGGGATTGTCCTCTTTCTCCCAATCTTTGAGTCCACCGCCGCAGTAAAAACATATAGTTTTATCTTCTTTTCCGGTGTAATAAAATCCTGCTTCACTGAGAAGTTTCGGTTCGACTGAGCCAGTCCATGATACAAAAGAATTGAACCTGTCCTCTAACGAAGCAAACCGAGGGAAGGATATTCTATGTCTGCTTTTATAGCGTTCACTCCGAGAAGAATAAACTTCTCCGTAAACTATATCGATATATTGTCCGAGCGAAGCCGGTAACATAACGAGTTGATTAATACATACACTTGTGCTCGGGACAATGGTAAAGCGTTACTAATGTAAAACAATAAACACACATAACGGTACAAGTGATATCTGGTAGTTTGATGAATCCGTTTATCGCCAATCCGAGACTATTTTGAGTGAAATCGTTTTTAAACGTTTCAAACCTGGGCATAGTATCCATCAGGTTTATCCGACTTATATTCAAAGAGGACCATTGGAGAAGTGCGTAGAGTTTAACATTTGAGCATCTGTCTTTTAATCCGTTGTTGTGGTGACCGCAACTCAGCTCCTTATGCCTCGGGTTGAATTGATCCACCAATTTGTCTACTGTCGTCTCACATCCGAATTCCTCCAAGTTGAATACGGGCTTACCGATTATGATACTTAAAAAAGAACATTTCTCCTTACCTTTGGCGAAAACCAGTCTGCTGTTGGAGGTTTCTCTTTCGAGGATTTCACCGAGCCGACTATAGTCCTCCTCGCCACCGCTATACTCGAGTCCATGAAAGCGTTTCGTCAACCACCGATTGGTACCGAAATCCAATTTAACTTTTGACGGTGGTTTAAAGTAGTAGTAATGTATGGACGCCTTTAACGAAGAATTGCACAACGATAATTCTTTCACAATATAATCGGATCTGCTCCTGAAGGCACCAAACTCGACCAGTGTAAACAGTACCATGGTCCGAGCACGACTGAGACGAAATATCAATACGTTTATTTTCTTTTATTCTTATCTCATTCCGACCAATAGTAAAGTAAGTTACATCCGTTATGATTAATACCGATTGATATAAACTAACCTCAGGTCAGTCGCTTTCAGACCTGTGTGAAGCTCACATCGCTATGGATTTACTCTATCAAACGGTTATTGTACGTTTCAATCCGACAAAATGTCTTCTGGTCGGAATGAACGCGTTCGATGGTGAGCCTACCTTGAGATTCCAAAACGGTAGAGTCGCTATAGACGTCGGTGAAGATGTGTTGAACGGAATTAAAACTAACCAACAAATTATAAACAATTTTTTCATGGAATCAACAGGTGAAAACATATTCTTCATAGACAGAAAAACGACTGTCGACGTGTTTTTGGAGAAACAGAAAAAGAAGAGAACCGTGTTAGTTTTTTCCGAATTGAATCCATGGCCTATCGTTTCCGTGAACATTTTAAGAAGCGTAAAACTGTATAAGAAAGATGTCATAATCCTGCTATCAAACATTCGAAAGATCGAAGACTATATTGAAAATTTAAAGAAAATATGGAGTAAGTTTTTATTATTAACGTTTCATTTTACAATATTATTTTTGACAATTAATCATTTTACATTATAACTTATCAATTGATTTAATTATAGATACTACCGAAGGAGCCGAACTCGCTATACAACCTGAAGTTTACTTTGACGTAGACGAATGTCTGAAGGAAATACGTATGAAGCAAGCATTTTCTGACGACGAATAAAGGAAAATAAAAACACAGACTTGTAATGTTTTTGTACACTTTATTTTTACCAGAAATATACAATTATATTTTTAAATTATAAAATGTCTTTTTTATTTATCCACCTGCTCTTTTCATTCAAGCCAAAATAATTTACATAGAGTTTATTATTTTTTCTCTGTAAAATGTTAATCAAATAAGCCTCCGGATATGTGACGGGTTGCAGTTCCTGTCGATAAAATTTCCCTGCTATCGGTTGTTCGCCGTCATCGATGAGACTATACGTTATAGGATTCGTACTGTGAACTGAATCGATCTTGAAAATTTCACTTGTCCAATTTGCATGATAGGATTTATCGAAAACGGTTTTTTGTTTCGATATCCTGACGTGAGTACCCACGTCCAAGTCGGGTCCTTTACTCGCGTTTCTCTCGTAGGCGTAGACTGTCCGAAGAAGTTCCTTCTCGTTTTCCGAGTTGACTTGCGAAGGTTTCATGCCGATGGTACGGTGGAAAGTGTTGTTGTACTCGCTTACGACACGAGGCAACAGATTCAAATACGAGTAGGATCCTTGTCGGTACATCTCTTTAAAGAGTTTATTTTTAAAAGTTCTATTGAACCGTTCTACGATACTCGCCTTGAGAGGAGAGTACGTCGTGTAGTGAGTCACTCCGTGTTTTTTCATCAGTTTAGAGAAATGTTCGTTGAAAAATTCTCTTCCCTTGTCGCTCTGTATGAATTTAAATTTTCGTTCCTTTAAAACCGTTTCCATCGCTCTCGTCACACTCAACCCGTCTTTGGTCTTTAACGCTACGACCCAAGCATACTTGGTGAAACAGTCTATAGCCGTTAAAATATACTTGTATTGCTTATTCACTTTGGCATGTTGTCGCATATCCACGAGATCGATTTGTAGTAAATCACCGATCCCCTTCACCGTTGTCTTTCTTCGCGGGTAGTGTATGCGGGCGGGTTTCAGTATCTCGTCCACTATGGTTTCCTTTACCGTTTTCTTCATTCTCGTATGCGACTGACGATTTTTACTCCGGGCCCCCTTATATAGTTAGTAAACGAAGCCGTCCTCTCTGAGTTCCTCTATAATAGATTCGATTTCGTTTGAATGCGAGTTGTTTCCGCTCTGTTGCGAGGCCAAAAGTAATCTTAGACGGTCCACAAGTTCGTTCGGGTCGTTATAATATTCGAAAACGGGGCGATCCACGTGCATAAAGCCTTTACCCTGTTTCGGTTTTTTCAGAGACGGAGATGTCGGTCCTGCTCTCGTTAGCGTGGGCGAAGACTCCGAGGAGAATAGCTTCGATATTATGTTTTTATATTTCTTCCCTTTGCTACTGCTTATCTGTTTTTCACTGCTATAATTCTGTTTATGCGCGTTTGTCATTTCTAATATCCGACGGTATGTGATTAAATCGTCCGGCGTATATGTTTGCGGTTCTTTGAGCAGCAGTAACTCGTACAGACCCGGAGTTCCCTTAAATACCGTCTCGTTTATTATAATGTTCTCCTTTTCGTCTATCGTCACATTCTTATCACCTACGGTCATTTTACCGTCGGCACCGAAATTTAAACCGTATCTCGTATCGAAATCCGCAGTTTTACCTTGAATAAACGCGCTCATGTAGGGTTCCAATAGTCCAGAAACGAAAGGCTTCTCCGATACACCGCTTTTCACTTTAACACCCGTATCCTTTTTATCGGTTTCGTCGCTTTTAACAGTGGCAACGGTTTCCTTTTTAACGATAACAGGTTCATTATTTTTAGTCATGGCGTCTTTGATACTTTCCAACGGCTCTGTAATAGGCTCGAGTTGTTCTCTGAGTAGTAAATCATCGTCTGCCTTACCGCGTAAAAATAACTTGTATTTTTTCCTGAGGGAGTCGGCGGCCTTTACGACTTCACGTGTCATTTCTTTAGACTCCATGTCGATACTGATAACTATAACAAACGAACATTTATATTTATACCCTCTCGATAAAAGTGTCCAGGTTTTTGCGATAACGTCCCTTGTTTAACGCGCTGTCCTTGTCAATCACCACGTAGTTGTACGTCGAATCGCTCCAGCATGATTTACACATGTCTTTAAAAGTATTAAAAGACATATCGGTGTTGACATGTTCCGAATAGATGTGTTTCAAATTCAGCTCGTCTTGTCGGAAAATAAAAATAAGATTGGCGTTATCGCGTATAAGGTGTTTCGGAACTCTCGTGTAGGTCTGCGTCAAATAAAACGAATCGACACTTTGATGACGGCCTCTGGAGAAATAGTCCCTCATAATGTCCTGGTTATCGGTGACCACATCGTCGAATATTATCACGGAATCCGGTAAAGCGTCCTGCGGATGAATAACATTTTCTTTGTCCGTGAACATGTGACAACCGATTTGCGGTACTTTTTTCATGACCTGACGGAGGAACTCGTACTTGGGCTGGTTCAACGATTTACTGTATAAATAGAGGTTTTTAAACCTTACTCCGTTTCCGTGCAATAGAAGTGACAGTACCAGACACGTTTTTCCGCAATTGCTCGGTCCGCAAATCAGACATCGGATGGTGTCGGGCAGTAAAAGCCCGTGCTTCCTTCTAACCGTCTGGTTCGATAGCAGAATATTGTAATCCGTTACGGGCAAAGAGAGAGCGTGTTTCCTCAGTCTCATCTCGACTACGAGTGAAGGGGTCGCGACTACGGTCAACACTTAAATACTCTGTGACGGGCGGGATCTACATCAGTTCATCACTAGACTATGAAGAGGAAACAACGCGGAGGAAGTCTGAATACTCTTATAGACAAGTTACCTTTCGAAGTACACATTCCCGGTTACAGTTATTGCGGTCCGGGTACCAAGTTGAGTAAACGATTGAAACGCGGAGACGAGGGAGTCAACGACTTGGACAGACACTGTCGCACTCACGATATCGCCTATTCCGAGAGCAAAGACCCGAAGGAGAGACGTAAAGCGGACAGGGCACTCGCCGAAAGAGCTTGGCGACGGTTCAAAGCGTCGGACTCGAGTCTGGGAGAGAAGGCGGCGGCTTGGTTCGTGACCACCGCGATGAAAACTAAGGCTAAATTGGGTGGGAGTTTCCGAGACGTTGTAAAGGCCGTGGGCAAGTCGGACGACGTACGGGCGGCGGTGAAGAAAGCGAAAAAGTACGTCAGCAAAGTGTTGAAACAGAAAAAGAGAAAGGTAAAGCTTCCCAGATTTTTACCCATACCCCAATGGACGGGAGGTTTTCTAGTGCCTCTGATATCGGCTCTAGGCGCGATAGGGGCGCTGGCCGGAGGCGCCTCGTCGGTGGCGAAAACCGTAAACGAAGCAAAAGACGCCAAGGCGCGATTAGAGGAGATGAAACGTCACAACATGGCCATGGAACCTCAAAAAATCGGCAGAGGACTCTACTTGAAACCGTACCGAAAAGGCTACGGCCTGTTCCTAAAACCGTACGGGAAAAATTGAAAAAGTTACGTCACAGACCGCTTTCGAACCTCGACCTGGACAGGATTCTATCGGGACTCGCCCACTACAGAGGAGTGTTTATGAGAGACAGTCTGCCCGCGAAACCGTGGAACGTCGAAAAGACGGTTGTTAATTTGGACTCGGCCGTCGGACCGGGTACCCACTGGGTCTGTTTTTCCAAAGTCGGTAAGAACGTGACCTACTTCGACCCCTTCGGTAATTTAAGGCCTCCGAAAGAGGTGGTCGCCTACTTGAAAAAATGTCGCGTAAAATACAATCGCGAAAGACGACAAAAGTGGAACACATTCGAGTGCGGTCATCTATGTGTCCGATTTCTGTATAAATACGACTGACGTTGTCTTTTCTTATTCAGTTTATCATGAGCGTCGCACTGGTGTTGACCGGTAAAGACTCTGTTTTGACTAGCGATTTTTTTCCGCCTTTGGAGTTGTCCGAGAGTACGGGCTACAGTGTCGGACTATTGGCCTTTGAGACGTACAACTCGATACCGAACGTCCAAGAGGGAGTGAACAACTTGTTTCATTTTCGCTCGGCCAACAGGAAGGAATACATAATCACGGTACCGACCGGTACTTACGAAATAGCGGACATACAGACTTACCTTCACAAACAACTGAACGAGTTCACGTACAAGGAAGAAGAGGATTTCGTATTGGACATACACGCCAATAGAAACACACTTAAAACCGAGGTAAAGGCCAATTTCGATATAGATTTCGGTAGACACGCCTCGATAGGTCCCCTGTTGGGTTTCACCCGTCACACCGTATTGCAAAAGGATATTTTACACGCGTCGGACAGAGTCGCAAACATAAACGGGATAAACAGCATTTCGATAGAGTGCGATCTAGCGTCGGGTTCGTATAAAAACGGACACCGCACTCACTCGCTTCATTCGTTCTTTCCCGTCGTACCGGCCGGATTTAAAATCATAGAGACCCCGTCTCCGGTGATTTACCTACCCCTGTGCAACACTTGCAAGTTTATAAACAGCGTAACTGTGAGGATAGTCGACGAGAACGACAACCTCATTTCCTTCAGAGGAGAGACTATAACCGTACGTTTACACTTGAAAAATGGGTATTGATTTCAATCCGCGCGCATATAAGGAGAGCGGAGACGAGGAAAGGCTCATTACCGACCGAGTTGTCGAGAAGAAAAGACTCACTCCTGAAAACAAAGCCTTTCTGACCGCACTGGGATTAAAGTTGAAAAAACATGGACATATTGAACGTGGAAGAAAACGTTCGTTTTAACGAGGATATTTCGAGCTACGAGTTCCACCAGTACACCGCCTTCAACGTTTCGTCTATCGGTAACAGCGATGAGATACGCATCACGATGTATCAGGCCGACGCGATCACCCTTCCTTCGCAGAGTTACCTCTACCTGGAGGGTGAAATGACTAAAAGCGACACGCTCGGTTCTACCTTCGCCTCTTTCGTCAACAACTCGTTCGCGTTTCTCTTTGAGAACATCAGGTACGAGATAAACAGTGTCGAAGTCGATTCGGTCCGAAACCCCGGAATAACGTCGACGCTGAAGAACTACATTTCGCTGTCACCGGGACAGATAAGAGGCATGGAAAACGCCGGTTTCGTAGATCCCAATCAGAGTTCGACTTTGCAAGGTACTAAGTTCAACGTTATCCTGCCTTTGAAGTATCTCATGGGTTTCTTCGAAGACTATCACAAGGTGGTCATAAACGCGAAACAAGAACTCATTTTGGTGAGGGCGCGAAACGATATCGACATGATGATCGCCGAAAACGATAACGCTAAAGACTGTCAAATCAAACTGGAGCGGGTGAGCTGGGGCATGCCTCAGATCAAAGTCTCGGACAAGGTGAAACTGAAACTTTACAAGTTTATCGAGAGGCCCATACCGATCAACATGGCCTTTAGAGGATGGGAGTTGCACGAATATCCCAACCTGCCGATTTCCAACAAGGTTTCTTGGCGTGTCAAGACGAGCGACCAACTCCATAAACCCCGTTTCGTAATTGTCGCGTTTCAAACCGACCGCAGAGACAATGTGAAAGCCAACAGGTGTCTGTTTGATTCGATCGATGTGAGAAACGTTAAACTATATTTGAACGACGTTCAGTATCCCTATCAGGACATGCATACGGAATTCGACAACGGCAAGATATCTCAACTGTACGAAAATTACATCAGATTCAGGTCCGATTACTACTCCGTATCCTGCACCGAACCGCTGTTGTCAAGATCTACTTTTAAAATCAGTACTCCATTTGTCCTTATAAACTGTTCTAAACAGAGCGAAGTCATAAAAGACGGGACTGTGGATATACGTTTGGAAATCGAGTGTAATAAATCGGTTCCCGAAAAGACCGCCGCTTACTGTTTAATTTTACACGATAAAATTGTAGAACACAATATACTCAAGGGTACGCTCAGACGTTATTAAAAAATCAATTGTATTACAACTATTCTCGATGTAAAAATAAATGTATTATGGATTTTTATTCTCGATGTAAATAAGAAAAAAAAAAAAAAACTTACAATAAATATTACATCACTTTTTAAATGTGTTTTTTATTTTACCCACAATTATGAAAAATAACATAGACAATAAGACAATTAGGTTCAACAGGAGCGTTAAACGGTTGTTCCTTAACGGGACCGTTCAAACGTCTGTTAAACGAACCGTTCAAACGGTTGTTTGAACGGACCGTTCAAACGGATGTTTGAACGGACCGTTCAAACGGATGTTTGAACGGACCGTTCAAACGTCTGTTAAACGAACCGTTCAAACGGTTGTTGTTTGAACGGACCGTTCAAACGTCTGTTAAACGGACCGTTCAAACGGTTGTTTGAACGGACCGTTCAAACGGCTGTTGAACGGATCGAAGGGCTATTAAACGGACCGTTCAAACGTCTGTTTGGTTAGTTCGGGACCGTTCCGGGGGCTACCATAATATAAGCACATGTAGAGGTGCGAGAGCATCAGTTACCATGAGGACCGTCGAAGGGTTAAGATCGATTTTATTATTATTTTCGTTTCTCTCTCATCTCCGAGGAGAGCATATCGTCGATGTTGTAAGTTATTTACAATCATATGGGTATCTCACTGCTTCTACCGATAAATCGGCTAACGTAACGGCTTCGGAACTAAAAAATAGTCTAACGCTGTTTCAAGAATACAACAATATTTCTGCGACCGGAGATGTAAATGACGAAACGATAGCTATAATGAACCGACCGAGGTGTGGAAACGAAGACGATCTCTACCCATTTATGATTACCAACACACGGAAATGGAATAATAAAAATCTCACTTGGTACAGCTTCGGAAATGAAATACCTATAGACATCGCGGGAAAAGCCTTCGATGTGTGGGCGAATCAAACCGATATTACGTTTACCAGAAGTCGCAACGAACCCAACATAATAATCAGTTACGGTAGTATAAATCACACTTGTATATCTAAGAGAAGATATTGTACAACCCCGTTCAAAGAGGGGGTTATGGCTCATGCATTCTCGCCGTATGAAGGTGTAAAAACGGTAGAGATTCATATCAACTCACATTATAATTGGTTGAGAACTATGGAAATACCGGACTATGATCATGATTCTTTGTTCATAGTTTTAGTGCACGAAATAGGACATGCACTCGGTTTAAGTCATGAATCGGATCCAGACTCTGTAATGTTTTTTATGTACGGTAGAATACCGAGTGATATAAAAGATCTAAACTATTTCGAGCTTCATCAAACCGATGTATGGAAAATCCAATCATTGTACGGAAATAAAAGTGTGAGTAATCTTCTACCGTCACCGACTAGTACCACAATAGGACCGACTGAAACAACGCTTATTCCCATAGAGACGACGATTATCACAACAACATCAAAACCGATAGAAACAATGAATAAACCGATAGAAACAACGAATGAACCGACCACAAGTGATGTCAATAATCAAATGAAATACCGCGATATATGCATGTACAAGAATGAAATCAATCAAATTTTAATTATCGATAAATTTGTCTATTTTCTAATGAATAAACTGGTATGGAAGATTCATTTAGTCGAGACAATGAGAAGTTTACACGAACTGATTCAACCTTTCAACATAATACATTGGTTACACTGGATACCGTTAAACTTTGGCGCGGTCACAGCCGTATATCAGACTCGAAATGGGAATGTCGAACTGTTTACTCATAACACCAGCTATTCGTTTTCCTATCCCGATTTGAGATTGATCGAGACAAAAACTTTACGCGACTCTATACAAAATGTTCACGTCTCGAGCGTCACAGGAGCCTATATAAACTTGTTGGGACAAGGCGTTTTACTGACAGAGGAAGGTATCCTTTTACAAATCGAAGATTGTACAGGTCGATACCGAATGAGAGGATTTACAAGGGACGCTTATAATATTAATCCGTGGTCGGTGTCTTCTCTTTTTCGTTTCACAAATTCGAAATTATATTTTTTCCATAAAACTGACAAATATCTGATTGAATACGATGAGTATTTAAAAACCGTTACAGGTATAGTAAATAATCCTTTGCTTCTATTCAACATAACCTGTGTTGAAGATACCATTGTAAAAAAATTACACGATTTAACGTCAAATCTTTTATTGCTTAAAAGTAATTGAGAATAATAATAATAGTTATTATAAAAAGAAATAAAAAATTTAATTCGTTTATTTTAATTTAGTTATCAGTTATCAGTATAGAGTTGGCTTTACTTCCTTTCTCATCAAGAAACCACATCCGAGTCAATACAATACAATTAACCGCAATCTATCACTGAATTGATAAAAACTCGAAGAAATATAAATTTAATTTTATTCGTTTATTTTAATTTAGCTATTAGGTATCAGAGAGTTGACCTTATTTCCTTTCACAACAAGAAACCACATCCGAGTCAATACAATACAATTAACCGCAAACTAACACTGAAATGATAAAAACTCAACCGTGTGAAAAACCGTTAGCGATATTATTTGCCCCCTTCTTCCGGAGTAATTGAGTATAAATAGACGAATTATCTAGATATTGATTCATTCGCATTTTGGATCTCTCAGCGAGCACACAATTACGATTTCTTCTTCCTCCAACAGCCAATTAAGGTAATTACTTTTTTTTTTTTATTTTTTTTTTTTTTTTTTTTGTTTAAATTCTGTTCAATTAATTTATTTTCATTTAATTTTTTATTTATCATTTTTATAAATAGTTAATTTCAATGATTTAATTTATAGATGACTTCACTAGCTGACAAATTAAACGGTGCTACAAGACGTCATATCAAATGTATCGTTTTTATGTTCTTCGTACCATTTTAAAAATATTTCGTACTCGTTAGGTTTCATTGTGCCGGGTGAATACGATGTAAAAGGTGGGAGAGGTCCTACATAGTTTTCGTTTTCAATTTTATTAAATAGGTGAGGAAAGTAGCCTTTTTTTAACTCTGTTAAACCAAAAACCTTGGGTAATTTTGATAAAGCCATAGGAAAATAATTTAAACTATCGATAAACCGTACATTACCAATACTCATTAAAACTAGTTTAGTACCTCTTGTGATTAGTTCAGGTGTGAGATCGGTTTTTGTTAACATATAATTTAACATGAATTGGTGATCGAACCCACCCGCGTTATGTCCTATAACAATGACCTTTTTAAACTTTTTTCTAATATTTAGAATATGGTGAAGAAACGGTGTTATTACATCATTTGATTTTACAACCTGTAACCTCAAACCGCATTTTTTACATATTTGTTTATCTGTGTCGATACAGCTGTCACAACATTGTTTAAAAACACACAAGTTTGGTTCATGTAGAAATCCGTCTTTAAAGGGTGTCTCCTGTCTTGTCTCCAGGTCGTAGAAAACAAAGAGTAGATCGTCATATCTAGGTTTTCCGTCACAGATCTGCATAAAACATAGATGTCCTTTCGGTTGATGTTTCTTACATATTTTGCAGAAAATCTCATCGCAGGTATGTTTTCGGTCTCTTCTTACAACCCGTAGACATGTTTCGCATCGTCTTATTTCAGAACAGATGCTGGTTTTGTGGTTTTCGTGACATTTTTCTCCGCGGAAGAATCTGTTACAGTTTTCACATTTTATTTGTTTGTCCTGAGGGCATTTCGGTGCTTGCTGACAGCATGGACAGGTACCTCCACATCGGTGTTCATTTTTGTGTTCGTACGGTACGAAACATGTCTCACAAAAATAGCTGCACACAAAGGTGGATGTAAGAGATGTTATGGTGTTGTAATGACCCTCGTGGTACAAGATATTTAGTCTTGGACCATCACCGTGTCCTTGAAAAATAACATCCCTACCTCTGCTACCGTATTTGTAAACGATGATCTTGAAGTCTTTGAGGTGTTGTTGGAATAGTTGAAGCTCTGTAATCCCAGCACCCTCTTCAGGTATCCGCACACCCGAAGCTTCAAGGAACTGAAGTGTCCTCGTAGTCTGTACTGTTTTGACATAGTCTCTTACTTTTTTGTAATCAGGGTCCTTGGTTACGTGGGCTATGGCTACCACGAGAGCTCTCGGTAGGCAGAGGTTGTCGTGATTGTTTATAACAACTACACCTTTACGCTGACGACATTCCTCGGTAAAGGTATTGTACGAACGTACTCTACCTTTTCCTGCCGGCATACGGACCGTCGTTGTTCTTAGGCAGAACTCTTCCACGTCCAGAGAGGTAGAGTTCGATTGGTAGATTCCCTCGATGGTCTTCCAGAGCGCTTCTAGAGTGACATCAGAGGCTTTTTGGAAATTCATCCAACCCTCTCCTCTACTGTAGTCCTTGGAACAAAATGAGAAACCTACCTGATCGTCTGGTAAAACATCTTCCGTGCTCTGTTGGACAATCTCTTTCACAGCGTCTTTCATCCACGTTACAGGTTCTACATCTTGAGGCGGTTGGTTGATTTTAAAATCGATCGTTCTACCTGTAAGACCGAAACGACGCACTTTCTTTAAAATGTCTTTCACGATAATAAACTTTTCCATTTTACTGGTAATTATCTATAGCGGAAGCACTGATGTGTACGGTAGCTGTATTCACGTAAGAATGACGATTTATCGCAGTTTGCTCCTTTTTATACCTGTGTCCTTGAACGATATTGCACCTAGTTGTGTGTTATCGGACAGAGTTCCACCGTTTCAGACGTGTGGTTTATCTTCTCCCAGCTTATCTTTCTTAATTTACACGTTAGAATTACTGTAGAACGTTATCTACATCCTGTGGTTTGTCTACCGTTTCAAGTCTGTGGTTTATCTTCTCCCAGCTTATCTTTCTTGATTTACACGTTAGAATTACCGTAGAACGTTATCTACATCCTGTGGTTTGTCTACCGTTTCAAGTCTGTAGTTATTCATATTGTAGTATACCTTTTATTAATTTATAGCTCAGAATTCGTCTAGAGTATTATCTACATCCTGTCCCCTTCTGACCACTTCCTGTCGATAATTTTAATATTCTTTGTTCTAAATATCGTTTAATTATTTTAAAATTTTAATTAATCTCAGTTAGTTAATCAAGTTTTAATGATCATTACACTGTCTATTTACTATATGAAAAATTTTCGTTACACAAACCCTTTTAGTATTACTAAAAATCATACTTACTTCTCTGGTATTCGAACTCATGATCTCGCCCATGTTTTTAAATTCCATGCATTATTATGATGGTTTTATCTTTGGAATGTCTAGACAGGCGTATAGTATAAAATTCTTTTTTAGTGTAAATGAGTTGATAACGATATAGTAAAGGATGTTGATAAATTTTAACTCTCGCATTCTAGAATACGATATAAAATTAAATATTTGACAGCTGACTAATTTCAGTTATATACTTGTAATAAAATATCTTTAGAAATACGTTATCTATGTTTAGTCAGCTAAACAGAGGTGTGATACCTGAGTACCAGACATGTGTAGATGTAACCAATATTGGTGCAGATATACTGGTAACATAAACAGATGTAAAGTCTGTAGGATGTTAGATAAAACCGTCATAGATAAAATTCCGTTACAAATTATTTTTTAGAACATTAATCACTATAATGTGTTTATATTTTTACAACACTTAAATTTAGGTTAACCTTTAAACCTTCTACCGATTACTGTTGGTCGTTTCCGCCAACTATCGCTCGTATGCTGTTTTAAACTCATTTCCTTAGATGATGTAGTCAGTTACAAATACCTGTGTATACTCCCCCTCTCTCAGTATGTATCGAGACACCGGCTGTGTAGGATCTGCTCTAATGTGGAGGGGATAAACTTTGTACAGGAATAAGCCGGTAAGTATTCAAGTATAGGAGCGGAGATTCAAGACTCGGTATACAGTATGTAGTCAGGAGTATAGGGCGTAGGGTAACTCTTGTTTTGACTCAAATATCTCAAGTGGAGGGGACTCGGTGGTCAGGTATGGTCAGGGCGGGATAACCTCCAAGTGGAGAGGTACCACACAGGTGGGATCGTAGAACTGTAGGTGGAGGGGATAACGGGTGTCAGACTCAGGTAATAAATGGAGGGGATACAACTCAGATGAGGGGCGTGGTTTATATACTTGAACTCGTGTATAGACCGTGGGAATTATTTTAAATCTGTTGTCACTTCGCAGCCAGAAAGAAGTGGGGGGGCCTCGGACAGGTGGTGGGGACACCCGTGTACACAGAGGTGGACACAAGTGGAGGGGATTCGACGCGGGGGCTCAGGTGGCATGTGACTCAGGCTGGGGGCGTGGCTTATATACTTGGACTCGAGTATAGACCGTGGGAATTAAATCTGTTGTCTCATAGTTCTTTAAAACTTACTATTACTGGTTGCCTATACCTGGAAATATGTTATCAATAACAGTAAAACATTTACACCAGCTGATGCTATTATTTACGTTTTTAGATTAATCACTATCTGGTTTTACAACGTTTAAATTTAGGTTAACCTTACTATTATTTGACGCCGCCTATCACATAGGTATATTAAGAGGTATCGGTGGTGGGGATGTAACATCTTGCAGATTATTTTAAAAGAGGACAGGCAGTTAAACACCAGCTGATGCTATTATTTACGTTTTTTAGATTAATCACTATCTGGTTTTACAATGTTTAAATTTAGGTTAACCTTCCACCGATTACTGTTGGTTGATTACACCAACTATCGTTCGTTGTTTACATTCCTTAGATGATGGGGATCCCCCCACTCCTCTCTCAGTATGCATCGAGACACCGCTTGTGTAGGATCACACTTTGTATTATCTATAGTGGGGGTAACTCGGATATCGGGACTCAGGTATACGAGTATTATTTTAAAAGAGGTATCGGTGGTGGGGATGTAACATCTTACAGGTGGCATAGATTATTTTAAAAGAGGACAGGTGGTGGGGGGGGATACGAACATCTTGCAGGGGGGCTCGGGGATACTCATACACGTTTACGAGTGGTGGGGATAGACAACCGTGTACACGTACTCATACACGTAGACGAGGGACGTGGGTCTCAGGAAGGTAGACGCGGATGCGGTGGTCAGGGGCGTGGTTTAGGTGGTTGTAGACGTGGTTAACATCTTACAGGTGGTTTAGGTACTCATACACATAGAGACGTGGACGCCCGCGTACACGGGGTAACATCTTACAAGTGGAGGGGAACAGATGAGGTACTCAGAGGTGGAGGGGATACAGGGGGCGTGGTTTAGGTAGCCGTCTACTTCGATGATCAGGATAGCAAGACGTGGGGCGTGGCTTAAAGACGTGTGACCTTGGGCCAGGTGCGGGGCCCCGGTCTCAAAAGGAGGAGGAGGGGGGGTCCAGTCAGGTACCGGTATAACTACTAACCACATATATTATAATATGAAAGAATATTTCCTAAGGTTGTAAAATCGTCAAAAGCTAAAGTAAAACGGCAAAAAATACGACAATCCATCAATTATTATTTTTTAAAAAATTGGTAACAATATCTAATTAACGTGTCAAAAAATTAACTTGCGGTAATATATTTATATTATTATATTATATAGTTATAAAAGAGATCGATTGCAATAAATATTACATTGATTTAATATTATTGGGGAAAAATTGCTTATTAGGAATTTATTTAAACTTATAAGCTAAGTAGATTAGTTTCTTACCAGGGGTGCTATAAATTTATAATAATTTTATCTACCTGCAGTTGAGCTTAGCTGATGCAAAACTAAAGGACAATTTAAACCTAAGTTATGAAGGATATTAAAAGAGAACTGAGCAGATGCATCGTACTAAAAGATAAGATTTAATTAAGTTTAAATTGATAATAAAATTACTTTTATGATCCATCTTGTAAATTTATTATGAAAACCCGCAAATGATTCTTTTTTGTTTAAAGTAATATAAAAGAAGTATACGTATACCGATAACCCCTATGAATTATTTGACAGATGAAATACATGCAGTCATGAGGTAAATTTTTCAAGTAATTTTATCATATTATATTGATCACGTTAAATAAACTACTGTAGAAGTGCCCTGGGGCCATCTCTCACGAGCTGAAACGACGTACCTATAATGGATGATATTAAGTAATAAGATGAAAAGATATTAGTTTATTGAACCAGCTTTTAGATCAAGAGATGTAATTGAAGGGTTAGCAAATTGATATCATAAGACGTGGCATTTAAAAAATCAATTGCAGACAATTAGACACCATTACTGTGTGCAAATAATAGTGTACCGTGTCCCGGAAGAAATTAAGCTGTAGCTAAATCCATATTAGAGTTTAAAATAGGTTAAAAAAGGAGTGAGTAATAATTATATGTAGATTCAATTAAATACTTGACTATCCCTAAATCCTATACGTTGGACGTCACTGATATATTATATGAAAAGTGTCTAACATACAAGGAAACCAACGTAACCAAATAAATGCATAACATGAAAGAAATTGAGTTCATAACGATAAAAGGATAGCTTAGAATTTTTTAATACCACTGCAGACAATTAGCCTGAGGCAGCAAAATAATAGATGCCAAAAAGCTCTCCTTTAGCCAAGGGCGTAAAAGAAAGAAACGATTTAAGGGCGTGTGACGTTATTCAAAAGCGAGAAAATTCTAATTAGTCCCTGCCGAGGGCCCTTAATCTCCCAGTTTCCTTAATCTCAAAATTGAAATAAAAAAAAAAAAAAAATCAAGAACATTATATAAAATTGATGTTATTCCTTTTATATATAGTGTCAATATCGCGTAGCCAATAGAAATTATATTATTAATACTGCACAGTATGTTTAAAATATAATGGTGTCTACGCCATTGTACATTTCAGATAAAAGAATTATCGCAATTTGATATTATGGAATAAAACGCACTGATATGATTTCTTAAGTTAAGGCTAACTTTTATTTTTAATAAATTACCCTGTTAAAAATATTCTAACAATAACCAATGGAAAATAAATAAATAAATAATATTTGATTTTATTTCTTTTATTGCTAAAAGAAAATACTTTAATTCAATTATTATTTTTAATACCAGAAAAAAAAAAAATTTTCACCAAAAAGAATTTTCACCAAAGAGAATTTCCCTATCAGACCAATTATAGATGCAATCAATTCCCCAAATCCTAAAAACTAAATTCCTTAATCCTACCCTTAAGTTTTTAAATAATAATAACTTGGATTGTAAAAACTCAATAGATTTCAAAGAAAAAAATTAAAACTTGTCTATTAATGAAGATGAAATAATGCTATCTTTTGATATTAAATCATTGTTTACTTGCATACCTCTGATAGATGTACTTATAAAAGATAATTCATATTAATTTGGAAAATATTGAACCTCATAATAATATTAAGTGCAAAAATACATATCTGGAAATGTTGAAATTTTGTTGTAACAATAATTATTTTTTGGTAAATAGTGAACTATATTGAGTGCTAGAAGGACTACCTATGGGGGGAACCATGTCAGTAAATCTAAGCGGTATTTATGTGAATTCCTTATTAACATAAGCAATTGTTCATTTAAACCAAAATTCAATAGCAAATACATTGACGACTTATTTGTTATTATAAAAAAGTCTGATTGTGAAATATTTTTAAAAGAACTTAATAATAATTAAAATAGTAATATAAAATTTACAATTGAAACAGAGGAACACAATTCATTACATTACTTAGATATCACAGTTATTAGGATTAAAGAAGGAAAACTTTTAACAAAATGGTTTGAGAAAGAGATTAAAAAGAAAAAAATTATGAATTTTCACTCTTCACACCCTTTAACTCAAAAGAAAAATGCCGCTTATAACCTTATTAAAAAAATCCAGAACTCTAACAGACCCAATTCACCTACCTACAGTAAAACAATTTATTTATGACAAATTATTAAAAAACACGTATCCTATAAAATTAATTAAAAAACTTTGGTACACAGCAATAAAACCGATAGATTGCTCTAGCAATATAGTTGACCATGATAATCAAATAACACATAAGTACCATTCATTAACCTATATAAAAGGGCTCACTGAAAAGGTTGCTGGGACATTCAAACAATTTAATTGTTCTGATATTAAGTTTGGGATGAAACCAATTAATAAAATTAAAAATCGATTTTTTAGCAAACTTAAAGACTAAGTACCAAAGGACCAAGAAATAGGGTGTATATACGTCGTCCCGTGCTCAAATTGTAATAAAAAATATATTGGAGAGTCTCGGCAAACTTTTAAAAACAGAATAAAACAGCATGACGGAGATGTTAGGAATAAAAATAATAATACTGCTCTGGCCTCTCACGCAATAGAACTTAATCATTTACCAGACTTTAATAATGCCAAAATACTTGATAAAGGAAGCAATAATCAAAAAAGAAAATTATTAGAAGCAGCATTTACATAAAGTTGTCCGAATAACATTAATTATAAAACTGACACAAAGGAACTAAACAAATTTTACTCAGGAATTTTTAAAACACTAAACTTTGAATCGAAAATTTAAAGATTATTTAAACATGTATATAAAATAATGTTATTTCATTTTTTACATTTATTTTTATTTTTAGAGAATAATTTATGTCTGTCAATGTTTTAATTATTGTTTTAGATTGTGGATTTATTTAATTTGTTGTTAACTAATTGCTATTTAAATTTTAATTTCTTGCTATCATTTTAATTATATTGTTAACGATGAGTTGTTTAGATTTACAGTTGTAGGCGGTAATTTTTACAAAAATAAGTTTAGTAGTTATTTTGTTTGTTACGGATCTCTGTTGTATAAAATAATTATTTTACTTGATATACTGTCTTTGATTGTTTTTAATTTTATTAATGTGATAATTTAGATTTTTAGTTTCAAATGATTAATTTTATTTAAAATTATTTTTGTTTGGTAAAGTAGTTTTTCATAAATAAATTAAATTAGATAAACTGTATAGCCAGTTAGACAGACTTTTGGAAATGAACCTGGGTTTATTTATACTGATAACAATGTTACTTTTCACAATATAATGTCAGTCATGGAACAAATCCCAGTGAGTGAAGTGACTCACTCCTCAAATATCATTTATATTGGCGGTTTACTTGTTTTAGTAATAAGTTTTGACTGTTTTAACAAATTTAAATTGACAAATGAAGAGTTTTTCAATCATTCTAAATAGGTAACTACATTTATAATAGTTAAGTAAAATATTATTGTAAAAGGATCTGATTTCTAATTTTTGTCAATTTTTTTACATGTTTGATAATGTTCCAATGTAGGAATGAAATATAGCCAATTGTTAAATGAGGTAGTTAACTTTATTTCATTTTTAATTATAAACCTCTATTGACACAAAAGAGAAGAAAATTCATAAATAAATAGTATTTGATTGCTTTTATTACTAAAAGGAAATATTTTAATTCAATCATTTAAGGTCTATATACAAATTCCGAAATGTAGACATACGTTCATACGCACTAAATGTTTATTTAAAGGCTGTCTTCCTCGTATTCATAATATGATATAAGATTTAAACTTGATTTAAAAGCACTACAATGTTTGTAGTACGGTTGCATTAGGATTAGTTCGAATGTGACATTGTTTATAATCACGTTATGTATATCCTTGTATATGAATACTGAAATCATTTGTAATGGTTGACACTTATAAAAGGATAACCAAATCATAATGTTTAATGGATTGTGCGGTACAGTCTTTAAACTATATGATCAGACAAATCTACAGAGATAATCTAAGTGCTGAGTTAGTAGGGATATGTGTGACTGACCTCAGAGTATTGCAAATGCGTGGGTGAGATCTCCCTCCCAGTCATGATACATCGTGTGCATTTACAAGCCCTCGGGAAGTTAGAGCTAGTAATAAATCTTAGTGGGTAATAATTGTTTTGGTTTAAGGTCCTAATATAAATTTAAGATCATCCATTTTAACAAATGCCATAAACTTCCGGCTAAAATATTTATAGTATTAAAGAGTTTACAATAAGGTCAACGAATTGAAAACCAGCAGAAGGTATTATCACAATCAAACTAACCATCAAGGTAGTCATTTTTTAGAACTTAAGACATATAATAATCACGGTCCATAACCGGAGGTCTGTACGTAGCAATAAAGTGGTTAAAAATAATAAAAAAAAAGCATCTAAGAAGAGAATAAAGCCACCCTACAGGTGGAGACTATTATGGGGTACTACTGGACATTCAGGAAAAAACATCTTATGAAGGATACTTACCTAGTATTTTTGAAACTTTTTTAATTTCGTTTGAGTTTTCTTTCTTCTAGTCCCTAATTTATAACACTTATTTGGAGTAGTTGGGTCTTTTAGGGTATAATAAGTACAAATTTACTTTTCAATTATGGCTATATTTCGACCTTCTTGGTCATCTTCAGGCCTAAAACATCGAAACATCGTACACATGAGATTTATATAAAAAGTTTACACTATTAATACGTCAAAAGCTACAATAACTAATAAATTAAGTTTTTTATTGTAATCGATTTCAAATAAAATATAAAAAATAATAAAATATACAACATCTTACCTAGATTGAAAGTGTAAAAAAAATTTATTTTGTGTCATGTTGGAAAGGAAGTTATTATCACCTTTTTGGTTCGTCATTTACAATAAAGTACATCACATCATATCACATAACATTAACAATAAAACAATTAACATTTGTCTAATAAATATTTTAAAAAAATATAATAAATTAATAAAAGGCATGGTAAAAGTGGTAACCTGGATGTAACCTATCCTATTTTAATTGTATAATTTATTTTTATTTTACGTAATTATTTTAAAAATATAATTTATTGTATTATTTTATCCGTATGTGTTTAATTAAGAACTAGTTTTGTTTAATTAGAATTATTTTGGTTCATTTATTTAGTTATTATTTATTATTATATATTTGGCGGGAATTATGAGTTTTAAAAGTTGGGTTTTATTAATATGTTTTTAGGAGTTTGAGATCATTTTGTTTTTAGGATTGCAGAATAGAATTTGTAAATATCTTTAGAGTCAGTTTTGAAATTGATGGAATTATCAGAAATAGAGATATATGCAGCCTCAAGATATTTTCTTTTGGCAACATTTCTTTCTGTGTCTAGAATTTCGATATTGTCTTTGTCTCTCTGGTGGTTTTCTTTTGCTGTATGGATGGCAATCGCTGTTTCGCCATTTTTTGACTGTATATCATAACAGTGTTGTTTAAGTCTATTTTCTAGATTTTGAGTAGTTTCACCGATATAAACATTATCACAGTCCTTGCATTTGATTTTATATATTACGTCGGTTTTTTTTTTAATTTATCGGTTTTATCTTTCAGATTGCTATATGGAACTTATATTTTATTTTTATTTACGGGTTTTAAACCAACTTGATGTCATTACAATCAAAAATGTTAAAAGTTTTTTTTAATATTTTCGGTTAAACCTTTTATATATGTAAGGGATTTATGATATTTGATATTTTCTAATTTGTCAGTTTTGGTGGAGTTAGTTTTAGCTATATGCCAATATTTATTTATTATTTTCCTAGGATAACTATTTTTTTTTGTAATTTTTCATATATTATATTTTTGAGTGGCGGTATGAATTTTTTGTCTGTCAATGCAAGACCTTTTTTAATTAAGTTGAGGATAGTATTTACTTTTTGGTACATAGGGTGAGAAGAAAAGTAGTTTAAAAATAGTCCTTTTTTTACTTCTTTTTCGTACCATATGGTTGATATTTGTCCGTTTTTTCCCCTTATTAATGTAATAACTAAATAATTTAATTTGTGGTCCTTTTCTCTTTCAATGGTAAAAGTGATATTTTTATTTTGTTTGTTGAAAATAGCAAACGTTTCATTAATATAATCTTTTTTAGTTATAATTATTAGATCATCAACGTATGTTCCTATGAATTTTGGTTTATGTTGCAATTTACTTATAATTTGAGTTAAGAGATCATTTACAAATAAATATTGAACTGAGATTACTAGAAATACAACTCCCCATAGGGGTGCCATTAAGTTGTCTATATATATTGTTATTAAATTGTATATAATTGTTATTGCAAATAAATTTTAAAGTTTCTAAGTAGGTATTTTTGCATTTTATGTTAGTATATGGGATTATTTTGTCCCATTTGTTTTGAATAATTTTGTAGTTATTGTTAATTATTAATTATTTTGTAGTTATTGTTAATTTATTAGTTATTGTAGCTTTTGAAGTATTAATAGTGTAAACTTTTTATATAAATCTCATGTGTACGATGTTTCGATGTTTTAGGCCTGAAGATGACCAAGAAGGTCGAAATATAGCCATAATTGAAAAGTAAATTTGTACTTATTATACCCTAAAAGACCCAACTATTTGAGTTACTTTTACAAACTGCCTTGACTAACTGTGAGCCGAAAATTAGATTACGACTGTAATGTACATTTCTAATGACAGGCGAATTAATTCGTTTCTCTCCTAACAATAATGTTTCAAATCCCTGACGCGAGAGTTGGATGCAACAGATATTTGCACTTAAAATCTCCGTATCTAATACAGACCCATGACTACTCTAAGGCAAGGTTTCAGGTTGAAATAACAGGGGTTTGGAAACACAGCTTACAAGCAGCTAAGTTGGAAAGACATAGTACATATTAGTAAGTATCCATAATAAAAAAAAAATAGACGGACTGTCAATACATCGTTAAGATTTTACAGGAGACTAGAAAGTATCAACATCAGAAAACTTGTATAAACTAGCAGAAAAAACTGTATACTCAAAAGGCCTACGTGAAACATCTTACTATGAGGTATTTAGAAATTGAATACACATTTATTAGTAAATTTATAGCACACAAAATATTATCATTTGGTAAACAAATATTTTTTTATTATGGTTTACAACAGCGTTTAAAATTGAAGTAAGAGATCTAATCATGTTTCTTCAAATCGCTAAAAAACATTAAACGCTGAAGCGATTTTAGACAAATTAAAACCAAATTTTAGAATTTATCACCTCTGCCCATTATTAAATAATAGCCTCGTATTTTTATTACTATTAAAGGACTATGTTCTCAGGAGATGAGGTGGAGCCTCACAGATTCCTCTATTTAAATTCCTTTTAGGTATTTTAAATAGCTGATTCCCCGCAAGTTATTCTCAAAATTAATGCCCTAGGCACGGTCCTTCGAGGTTCTGGGAATTCCGGTACGTGACGTAAATTTGTTATTGCCAACATTTGCATTCACTCAAATATTTTTAAAATAAAAGTATTTCACTGGGGTAACCCACTTTACAGAAAATATAGTTGTAATGAGCATTTGATTAAAAAGAAAACCATTTTTTAAACGAAAAAAGCCACTGCATTTTTTTTATTTTGTTGAAGGGATTATACATAGATTAATTAATAGCTCAAATCAGCTAATATGGAATGACATAGTAAATATTAGGATCAAAATAAAAAATAAATGAACAGGCAATAAACCGTATATAAGATATTTACCGGAGACTATCAAGTATGACAGAAGTATTGGAACCCTATAGAAGAAACTGTGTACTTAAAAGGCCGAATGAAGGACCACAGCTCTAAATATTTCTCACCATCAATGCAGTTTAGTACAAGTTTTGTACATAAAAAATTTGTAAAAAAAAGAAACAAAAACATTTTATAAGATATACTCATTTCGGATAAATATGTGGTCTTATAAAAAATATATATTATAATTAATTGAATTTTGATAAAAACATGGATCTTAGATTTGTAACGACAAATCATGAAATGAAGGGTCAAGTTCTTGAAAATTCTAATTTTAATAATATTTTAAATCAGCGGTTCTCAACATTTTTAACCCACGTACCCCTTTTTGTGGATAATTAACCGTGCGTACCCTCTAACAACAACCCCTTATTTTCATAAATAGTTTTTAAATTAGATGAAGTTTTGTTCAATTAATGCTAATATTGCTACAACATAGAAAGCAGCAGTAAATAGGTAATTTTAATTTCAAAAAGGATTTTTTAATGAATATTTTATTAACCAGTTTTTATTTATTAGACAGAAAAGTAAAACAAACTTCTATTTAGTTCACTGCGTACCCCTTACACATTTTCGCGTACCACAGGTAGAGAACCGCTGTTTTAAATAAACACTGATTAATATATACCTTGTTTCAGAAGGGACGCATTCAACTTGAAAGTGATGAAAAAACAGCAAGTGGGCGAGAATTCTTAGCACCAAATGAAATTAATTAAACTTCTTTGTACTTCTTTTACACTCTGACCGAAACAATTAATGAAAATTACTATACTCCGCACAGTTTAAAAACATATAACACGCGTTGAAATTTGGAAAAATTTGTACGCAGACACTTATCATCATCACATCAGCTTTGCTCTGCTACGTACCTGAAAAAAAAAAAAAAAAAAAATCTTCATACATAATATATTTAATGAACATGCATATTATTATATAGGCCCTATTGGAATCCAGTTTTTTTTTTATTTTCTATTAACGTAATATAAATGTGGAGAAAATAATTCAAAACTATGTCGAGACATAGATACGCTTCGAGGTTCCAAAATTCAAAAAAGGTTGTTTTTGAAAAATATCTGTCAATAGAGCCTAAGCTGCTGAATCGATTTAGATAAAAATTTAATAATCTTGTTCAAAAGAATCAAAACCAAAGACGGAATCAAGAATTTTGGAGACATCCAATTGTCATTGTCTATAATAAAAACTCATCTTTTAAAAAATAGCGTAGTATTGGACATGGAATAATTACATATTCATATTTATTTATTTGTTTTACTGTATGTTGGACACATTCATATATATATCATAGTAATAATTGTAGTAAAGGCATATATCTTATGTTAAAGTGGTAATGTAATTGGCGGCTCATTTTCAAAAGATAATTCTCTTGAAAATGATGGCCAAAGAAATAATAATTATCAATTTCTTCTTATAATGTTCACATCTCTTGAAATATTTAGAATCCCAGAGTGACTTTAACAAGCGAGCAAATTTGGAAGACTAACAATTTTAAAGAAATCCTTTTCTTACAACAAAATGATTTATACACTAAAAAAAAAAAAATAAAAAAAAAAAAATAAATAATAAAATAAAATATATATATATATATATATATATATATATATATAAAGATTTAAATAGTTGTAAGATAAGATACACACTTTTGCACAATTTTTTTTAGATATTGCCGTATTAATAAGAAGTAGTTCTAATAGGGGTTTTCTAATTACTCTTTACTTGATTTAGTATTATCTAAATTTCAACGTAATAACGAAATAGTATATGAAGAGGAACTTCAAAAAATGAAGTTTTTAAAAACATTCAATGAAACACATGGATAAAATATTACACCTAGTACCTAGCTATATCCATTCTCACTTTAATGCATTGCGGGCTTGCATAATTAAGAAGGAAAATCCTATGAAGGCTCAAAGGCATTACTTTTATTTTTCCCCAATGTCTGAACGAGGTGCTTTTTTACTATAAAGCTTTTAATATTTTTAAAATAATACTTTGAAGTTAACACTTTTTTCATAGAGGTGGATTAAGAGTGGACTAAAACCACATATTTATTGATTTTTTATTAAAATTAATTTTAACCTTAATAAGTTATTAACTGAAGAATGTGGCCTGGTTTGTTAAAGCCAACTATTAGTGAGTAGTAACAAGGAAGGTGATTTGTAATTATTTAAACTTAAAAGCTAAATATTAAAAACATATGTCATCAAAATCTGTTAACCGAAGCATACATATTATTGTTGAGATCAATAAAAAGCAAGAGCTCGAAAAAGGAATCAAAAGAAACCAATGAGAATTTTCCGAAATAGGTATTCTTGGAAGATAGAACTTAGAAGAGTCAGTCTTTCCTGCATCATGAAAAGAAATAAATACTCGTATTTTAAAACCGTTGACAAAGAGGTATTTGAACCCTGTACTGACTACCCTTTACATAAGCACCCAACACATATGATTTAATGTTTTATTGGCACAAATCATTAGAATTATGTTTGTCATTGAAATGAAATGTGGCCCACAGTGCTGCACTACATACACAGTGATATCACCCTTCATATTCGTATAAGGTTTTAAACTCGCAATCTACGAGGACGACCGACGACGAATATCAGAACAAGATTGTAGGTTGAAACCTTGGACTTGGGTGAGATCCGGTAAAGCTTCTAAGCCATTGATAGATGCTGTTGGATTGTGTTGTGAGGGTGTCAGCTGTGGAGAAGTTCGTTGACCGGGCGATGGTTCGAAGCAGAGGGAATATCTAGGTCAGGGTATGCTGGTCCGTCTGTACCTCCCTCCCGGTGCTGGGTTCGATGACCCTACCCCTTCCAGAGCCAAACCACTGCTCGGGGTACCTCGGTATCTGGGACACTTCCTCGTCCCCACTCACTCCTACTCATCCTATCAACCCCTTTCACCCGTTCTCTCACTCACTCTTCTATTTTCTTTTATCAACAACAACCTTTTCAATGTCTAAATGTGATAAAGAAAAGACCGGGACATGGATTCCGTAGATAGAAAGGAAGAAAGAACTGACTTTACCCCTCTTCTTCCTTTTGCTACATCCAGGAGGAGAATCATGGGAAAGGGGTTGTCGGATCTAAAAAAAACTACCGACGTTCAAGTCCATCAAAGTCTTCTGAACATACAATAGCTTTGACAAGAAGCATGTACAGGGTGAAGTGGTAGAGAGGTGGAGTAACTCTGAGAATGATGGTTGGATTACAAAAATAGAGCCTAAACTAGCTGCAAAAGTGATTGGATGTTATCATACGGTTGAAATTATTTTTATTTATAGAATAGAAAAACATAATTAAAAGTTTTAGGAAATATGTCCAGTTAGTATAGAATGTGCAGTATAAGGGATTAAGATAAAAAATAAATCTTCATATTTAGAGAAAGAGGTGGAAGTAGGATGTACTACCTAACTCAACTCCATATTTTAAGTAAACGTTAGCTTCTAAAAGGTCAAACTTATTAAACTCTTTTCTACTGCTATATGGTTATAGAACAAAATACTACATTCTCTCTAAGAAAGTGGGCACTTGAGCTATGTCTGTTGATATACTGCTATAATGGATATTATGTCATAACTCATAACTCAAGAATTATTGACACCATGGTTGTCACATTAATTATATCTAATAATAATCAAATATAATGGCGAAAGCATACAGTAAAAATAAGAAAAATACAGTCATTACCTACAACAAATAAACATGAAAACAAGTTGTATAAGAATTACAGAATCCTGACTAAATAAATAGTTATAAAGATGTGTCCATATATCATAATCCTAATAAATAAACTTATAAAAACTAATACATATAACTTCGAACGGATATCGTGACTAACAAAAAAAAAAAAAAAAATCAAGAACCCGATAAGGTCAATCTGATTTTCAGATTGAAGAAAAAAGAAAAATTTTGGTCCATAATTCGTGAAGAATTTACAGATTATATAGAAGGAAAATAAAATTTATTAATTCCTCATCTTAGTCCCTTTTAAAGGACCTTTTTTTACTAGAAATTTTTAAAAATAAGGAAATTTCCAACGGATATCCTCACAGTTACATAAAAAAACATTATAAGAACTAGGTAGGTTCTCGATCTTTGAATTTTAACTGCTTTATCCACCTTTCGAAAAGATAAAAAGTCCAGTCATGCACCATGACTTAATGAGCGAATTTTCAAAGAAATCTGCGTTTTATTGGCTTATGATAATATAGGAAAATTTTGGTTTAGAATTTGCTCGGGTGAAAAAAAAAATTGGTACACAGGGGTACGGGGTACAAAAGTCAAAATAGTATTTACCCTTCAAGATGCATGTCGTTGGAAAGCTCTTTAAGAGTACAGTAATTGTTGTTATTTACACTTTTATCATATTTTCACATAAAAGGGGGGTAAAATGGAAAAAACACGTTTTTTGACCCTATATGGTCAAAATTTGACCCCTAAATGGACTCCAAAAATTCTGGCCAACGAACTCATCCTTTCTTTTGATATTATTGACATTTTAAAATTTGTTTGAAATTTTTAAGTGCATCCCAAGGGGAGATATCGTCTGGAGTGACACATATATACATATATACATACATATATACATACATATATACATACATATATACATACATATATACATACATATATACATACATACATAAAAAAAAGTGTTAAATTTCAGGAATCGATTCAGAATGGTCTAAAACGGATTTCCATGGAAAAATTTTTCAAAAATTCGCATTACAAAAATTTTGAAGCCATTGCAATAGCGTAATTTTCTTTGAAAATTCGCTAAAAGAGCTTTGTTACCCTCAAAGGACAAGCATTTAGCATTTACAATCACAATCTATGGAACATGAGATTTAATAATTAATAAGCCATATACGAGGGATTTTTTTTTGTAACGCTGATTGTCAAATTATGTTACATGTAAGAAAAATCAGCAACTGCAACGCAATATTGCTCAATAATCTATAAGGCAAAGATTCGTTAAAAAATTAGATCAATCTCAACATTTGTAATGTCTAATGAGTCTACTTTATTACTATCACTTATTAAAGTTTATAATTACTGCGATTATATTTAAAAAAGATAATATTGTTTGAGTGTGTTTTTCAAACAATATTTTGTACTGATATTACCACCTTAATGTGAGAATACTTGTTGATGGGAATTATAAGTCTTATCCTGTATATGCAGTCAAAATCTGAATTTCTGATAAACTGTATTTGTAATTGAAGAAAAGTTTCAACAGCTCCCCTTATTTTAAGAATTATTGTTTTAAATAAGTTAAAAGAAAAAAAAAGTTATATGATAACGTAAGATAACTTATTAAATGTGATAAAAGCTACAACAATTATGTACATTAAATCAATCAAACAAAAAATAAGCCAAGAAGAAAATGTACCTTCATTTATAAGGGACAAACATCGTGAAATTTAACGATATAAAATATACAAACGAGTAGTAAAATATTAAGTTAAACACACAATTTAGATTACTTTTAGCAATAATACCGGTGAAACGTATGATAACTGAAGATAATAATGATTCAAAGAAAATAAAAATACATATCAGTGTTACAGTTACAAACATTATAAAACAAATTATTACTATCTAATAATTTTATTTTATTTAACTGAATTGGTCTCCGCAGAATATTTCACAACAATAAACAATTTAAATGATGTATATTGTTTTTTTAAATGCAAATAGAAAAAACTGAGAGAAGTAAATGCAACAAAAGAAAATTGGATAACTAAATAAAGAGTTATAATCGTGAAAAGTTTGGTTGGCAAGTCTTGCCTTTGATTCCTTTTACAAGCACGAATTCTCAACCTCTATTATTTTTAATTATGGCTTCAAATATTTATACATAAACTTCATAAATGAATAGGTGGATTTTTTTAATGAACCCAAAATTGAACATTTTAATAGGCTTGTATTATTTTTTTAAAAGCGATCTATAAGATTAAACTTTTTTACGAGAGTTTTATCACTTAAGAGCAAAGTTGTTAATGGGTTTTTAAAGGAAGAAACTATTTTACGAAATTATCTTTCTAAAACATGTTTGGAAAGTATTTGACTTTCGAATATTCTTATTAAGTAGTTTGATATTAAAAAGTTGATTAATTGGCAATTAGCAGCCTTTCGCAGGCCCTGGAGTAAAAGAACGAGTTACGTTCTTGTTTGTTTATATCGTAGAAACTATCAAATTAGCAGGTCACCTTTCTCCCACTACTCGCTTCTAGCGCCACTAGTTGTCTCGAAAGTTTAAGCCACTTATATGTGGTATGTTTAGAGAGAAAGAATTGCAATGGCGCAATAATAATTCTATTTTTATATTTCGATGGATTACACGTTTTAAGGTCCAAAGAGATGTTGTTTTTTTATAAATATGTTTTCGATTTTGATGAAATTTGGCATACATGCTCAGAAAAATCATACCCCAAAGCGGAATCGAGAAATTATTTTTTACACAATTTATTTCTAGTTTATGTAGGAGAGGGCCGGATTAATTTCGTCTGGTCCAGGGGATTTCTTATATTGTAAGTTTTTTATGATTTGTTTAATTTCATTTGGACTTTTTAGTTTAATTTCTGTTTCCTCGTGAACAAGATTAGTTTTAAGATAAGATCGTGTTTTGTTTAATTTGGTATTTTCGTAATGTAAACACAGGTGGTAGGTAATTACAAGCTTTTAATTTTTAACTTGCTGTGTATGTATGTATGTTCGGGTCAAGTCTTGCGACTGAATTTTAAAGCAGTTATCCTCAACCGATTGAATTGAAATTTTGCAATGAATGAAATTTTGTTTATGAATTGATTTAAAATATTGACCTATAAGGAAGCACTAGTCGACTTGTTTGTATGCGGTGGGGGAGTCCGGGATGGTTTGAAATCCAGGTACTACTATTTGCTCTTTTCAAATTTCTAGTGAATTGAGCAGGGAACCAGTATTAGGGTTTAGGAATTTTAGATTTTTGTTCCATAAGTTGTTTCTTCTTTCCCATGATAGGGAGTTGCTGAGTTTTGTGTGGACTTTTAGAGATTGTTTGTGACGTTGGTAAAGTCTACGATATTGACGTTTTAATTTAATAATAGCTGTCATCTGAGGTGGTGCTTCAGATGTACTTTATGTAGTTGAGATGCCAACCTTAGGGAGATTATTCGTAGCAGATATTTGTATGGCATTTGTTAATAAGTTTACGTTCTGTGTCTGCTTGTGTCGCTATGACAGGTCTTAGATGCAGTACCTAGATTTGTAACGTTATTACGGAAACTCTGCCAATTGGCTTTATTAAACTAAAGAACATATTTTAAGGGAGATGTGGAGTATTTTAATTTTAAATTAGCAATCACAGTGTTGTGACACATAGTAAACACTTAGTCATACTGATTGAAGGTTTTATTTTTTACCCATAGAGGTGTCTCTGACGGTGGTTGGCTGTTGGTTAAGAAATCTCAGTTAAAATGTTCATATTGCATGGATTTTAATGGAATTATGCTGTGAAAAGGGAAAATGTAATTCCACTCTCAATGAAACCTTCCAGTTAAAAAATTTATAATTTAATCGTCTACTACATATTTAGACAAAATATATAGATAGGTATGCACCTATAAATATACACCAAATTGGATTTTCCTATATAATAACTAGCCAGCTCCTAAGATGTTCATAGCATTTAATGGCAGCCAATATCAATTGGATAAATAAATTATTGTGCATAGAATATTTTCTTTATTCAAACGATTCTCTTGGAATTTGCTTTACCCCAATGCCCTTGATAATGTAAAATTCCAATCGTGTTAAATCCCCTTTCCAAAATCGACAAGAAAATTTCCAACGGATATCCTCGCAGTTACATAAAAAATATAATAAGAACTCGGTATAGGTTCACGATCTTTGAATTTTAACTGCTTTATCCACCTTTTATTTAATACGTATACATCTTAGTTTTTTATTTGAATTTAATTATTATTTTAAATATCTTTTTTTTATCATGGAAATCCGTTTTCCATTCCTAAAGGATTCCTGAAATTTAACACTTTTTTTATGTATGTATGTATGTATGGGTCACTCCAGACATTATCCCACGCTAGGATGCACTTAAAAAATACAAGCAAATTTTAAAATGTCAATAATATCAAAAGAAAGGATGAGTTCGTTGACCAGAATTTTTGGACTTCATTTAGGGGTCAAATTTTGATAACTTAGGGTCAAAAATAGCATAAAAACGTTTATTTTCCATTTTAACCACCTCTTATATGAAAATATGGCAGAAGTGTACATAACAACAATTACTGTACTCTTAAAGAGCTTTCCAACGACACAACGACATGCATCTTGAAGGGTAAACACTATTTTGACTTTTGTACCCCGTACCCCTGTGTCCTGTGTACCATTTTTTTTACCCATCCAAATTCTAAACAAAAATTTTCCTATATCATCATAAACCAATAATACGCAGATTTCTTCGAAAATTCGCTCAAGTCATGGTGCATGACTGGACTTTCTTACATGTACGTACACACTCACTATTCCTTTAAATTATATTAGTGCGAACCCTTAATATAATTTTATAATTTATTAAGATCAAATACTTATGGTTTCTCTAATTTACTAGTACGTATACACTCATTACTCCTTTAAATTATTTAGTGTGAACCATTTTAATTCTTCTGTAATTTACTAACTCAATTTTGTCATTCCCTTGGTGAAATTGTGTTTAATGTAATAAAAGAGTGGTTGTTTTAAAATAAGGGTTGACTTTTGTGTCTACTTATAAAAGAATAAATATTATTTTTAAATGAATTTTAATAATTCTTCAGTGTTAATAAACATCACATACCCTATAGGATTGCTGAGGAACCCAGCAGTTTTTATGTTACATAAAACGTTTTTGGAACGAAGTTCCTTATGGTTCTAGAGCCCGGGAGTGAATCCGAAAAAACGACTGTCAAAAAATCACCGTCACAAAACCAAGCGTCACGAAATCTATCGATGACGATAACTTGAGTAAAAGATGACGGAGTTAATTGAAATTTGTTACACGTGTTCATTTTACCAATGCCCAGGATGAGTTCATTGGACAACGTTATCCGCCCAAGCGTTCACGCGCAACGTTCGCGTAAACGTAAACTTAAAATTGGAATTTTACACACACACAGGACAGGAAAAATTCTAACTTCATCTATTTAATGAGACAAACAACTTTTTTTAAATAATTGTTTTTAGTAAAACGAAATCCGACACTGCTATGAAGTGATAAAGATAGCTAAGTTTATCTAAGTGGACCTAAACGTTTAGTTTAGGTGTAGTTAGATGGTCCCAAAATTGGGTTTTTCAATTATATCTTGGAAAAGGTGGACTCTAGAAAAATATGTTTCAAATAAAAATTAAAGCTTATTAAAGTTCCTATAAAATTGTATCTATAAATATTTGTCGAAAATCCAACGGTTTTTGAGATATACGTAATTGAAAATCGATCATTTTCGAAAAATATCATTTTTACCTAAGAGGGGCTCTTAAAGGACACTTTTTCACGTTCTTCTTGAATAACTCGAAAACCGCGGACTCAAGTGAAAAAGAGTGTATATACCAAATATAAATATATAAAATTTCCTACAAAAAAGGACTTATTATTATTTTTCTCTAGAAGGACTAGTTAGCGTGATGCAGAGGATGGAAAAATCCTTAAGTCATAAAAATAGTGTTTTAGTGGCTATAAAAGTAATTTTTGATATTATATGAAGTGGGTTGAGACCGAAAATTAAATTTCTAAACAACATCTAATTGCAGTAATATACTGTATTAAGGGATACATTGTGTACTAAATTGAGTCCACCGTTTCTGAGATATAATCGAAAAACCCAATTTTGGGATCTTCTACCCCCCCCCCCTTCCCACTCTATGCTAACCTCCCAGAGGCGGGGACTTTTAGTATGTTTACCTCCTAACTACTCCTAGCACCCTGAGGTCAAATACTGTAGCATATTTCATGCACTCTACACCCCTCTTTTGAGCCTTCATTGACTGGACTAATAATCGAATATCAGTTATAGGGTAATTTCAAAATAGGTAACGAATTCATATGTAAATTTACAACACGTCTCTAGCAATTTAAGTTTAAGACAAAGACTTTAAAATCTCTCAGACAAGTTTATCTTTCAACTTATCATTTTTCAATGACAAGTTTTTGTCAACATCCCTTGCTTTTTTGCATCAAAATAACAGACACAAAAAGACGCGTTATTTTTTACACGTATTTATCTCTCCACACTACAACCTTGTATAGGTTTAATTTTGTTGCATTAGAATGTCCTTATATTATAATCATATAATATATTTTCTATCAAATAACTTCTTTTTTTGTTTTAAATAAAATCTATAGTATCTATTCCCCAAATTACTTTGTATGTACTTCGAATTAAACCACTTATTATTAATAAAAGTATCATTACAAACATTAAATATATTTTTAAGCGATTTACATTCCTTATTCCTTCGTATATTATTTAAAAGCAAATATATTAGATATTATGCAACTGTTTTAATTCCAGATATTAAAAAACAACTTTAATCTTATATTATCAAGAATACTACCTTCATGATAATATTTACTTCTTGATTTCAGTAATCGTATAGGAAAAAAAAATTGTGGATTCTAATTCACCGAAGAAAAAGAGAGAGCAGGAAAGCCCAGTGATATTAAGCTTTTATACATGGAGTTGTATTTTACACTTTCTACTTTAAAGTTGCCACTAAGAAATTATACTTAGAAAATTACTTGTTCTTAGTAGACGCAGTAAATTATCTTCCTCTTTTGTAAATTACTATCAAATTACTGCAATTTATACCATAGACGACTTGGTTGTTATTTTAATATGGGGAAAATTTATTCGATTCGAGAGTCATACCAATTTGCAGAATAAATTGTCAAGAGTAAAGGGCGAGGAATATAATGTTCTTAGTATAGAAGGGTTAGAGGGAGCAAAGTAGATAAAAAATTGGCAGAGGTTACATTACTTAGCGTGTAGATATAATAAATAAGTTAGATAATATTTTTTGGATAGCGAGGATCAGTCAAAAGTAAAAAAACAAGCTAAACATTTTGGAGAGAGGGAAGTATTCAAAAGCATGTGAAAGAATAATGAATACCGCTTAATTTAAGCTAGTAAATTATGATTGAGAAATCCAGTTTCCCCCCTATTTCTTTCACATGTTAAATTGTTTAAATTTAGAACGCATTTATTTAAAAAACGGCTGTAGTTAGAAAAAAATGAAAAGGACAATTTTTATTAGAAATTTAATGTAGAACAAATGTGTACATGTTAGACTGTAGTGTCTTCCGATCATTTTAAGCATTTTGATTGGAAAGGACCGTCATAGGCAAATGGTTAGCGTACTCGCAACTCCGCCGCCTGAACACCGACAAATTTGATGAGTTCGAATCTGCGAGATGGCTGGATATGTTTTACACTAATGATTTTATCGATTAGGTGAGGAAAGTGGCCGGATCCCCCTTCCTATAGATATAATGTTTAATAACCTAATGATGTCAATGTTCGTAACCTTCCGCGGTTACAATTATAATGAAGTTTTAGGTCTTCCGGTGGTGACCATGTCTCGAAGGGTGTACGTCCCGTCGTTTCGCTCCTACTGCTAGAAGCATCTTCAGGGGTGTTCATGGTGTCCTACGTTTAAGACAGGTGTCACCTGTCTTAAACCTAGGACCTTCAACTTCAAACTAATGATGAGTTGATCAGGACGTAAAAATTAAGAGAACAATTAGGAGCAAAAACAATTGATTAGAAGTAATATTTAAAAAAAACTAAGAACCAATTTATTTTCCTATTTACGTTGATAGTGTATAATATTATAAACTCACTTAATGGAAGAGTTGCTTATACCAGAATGTTTAAATAACTTAAGAATAATAAAAACAATCTGTCTAACATATTTGAACAAAATTTTACAACCATAACAATTTATATACTATTTTAAGGCTGCACCGGATCGGGGGTCGACACACGCGCCATAAATTCATTTATTCTTATCGCTTTTAGATTTATTGATAATAAATAAAATGTGAGGGAAATTTAAAAAAAAAAAAAAAAAAAATCAGGCGGACATTTATATTTTTACAAAGAGTAACTGTGTAAATCTTAGTAAAATAATTTTGGCTTATGGGAACTTACTTAGATTTATTATCTTTTTACTTTCTCATATAAAGAGAAAGTATTGTGATGGCGTGAAAATTCGATTTTGAGATTTTGATAGATTTACACGTTTTGAGGTCCCCTGAGTCCAAAAAAGTGTTGTTTTTTTTAAAAAAAGAAAAAAAATGTCTGTCTGCCTGTCGTCTATGCAGACGCCTGGAGCCTAAACTACTGGTCCGATTTTGACGAAATTTGGCATACATGTTTAGAAAAATCATACCCTGAGGTGAAATCGAGAAATTAATTTTAGCTCTAAATTTTGGGGCGCTACCCCCCAAAAACTTTGAAAAAAACGTGAAAAAAAATATTTCTAGAAAACGCTACCGACGATTTTGAATAAAAAAATCTAAAATGTAGTCCACTTAAATAAGAATCTAACGATATAAGCCGTTTTCCCGGAAAAAATCTAGTTCCTGAGAAAATAGCTTAAAACGCGGACGGAGAGAGCCCAGGTTCGATTCCCTGCCGAGGTGAAGTTATTTTTATGATAAATTTTGATGAAATGTTCAATAATAATTAAATGTCCATAAAAAATAATAAATGGAAAATACTAGGCTAAGTAATTATGAACTCGTATTTGAGAAAGTTTGTCTGAGTTGCCTCGGACCGATTTTTTCTTGTCAGTTTGTCGTTAAAAATTTTTGCGAACCACCATATTATCTTAAAAAACCAAAGCAGCCCACAGATGATTCAATATTAAGTTCAACCAAAAACCAAAATTTTAATTCCTAATGGGATCGTATTATTTAATACCATATGAACATTCATCCAATATAGGACGCAAGTATGCTATATGCCACACTAATTGGCAAACTATTTTAACCTATGGTCTAGTTTACTAAGAAAAAATTGCGGAACTAAATCGGAAAGATTATATATTTGGCATACTTGTTCATTGATGCTTATAAAATAATAATTTCAACAGACCTGAAAGTTCTGGGTGGCCTTTTTTCATGGCAAATAGGTCCGCTTTATCGGTTTTAAAATAATTAGATTTACCAAAAAAGTCATTCGATATCAAATTAAAGCACGTATAATTGTCTACAAAATGTGTTTTTATATAATTTTCTTTATAACTCTTTAGAATTATTTGCAGTTAAAATCGTGACTATTTTAAAATGCTATTGCTGTATTAATTTAACTTATAAAAAAAATGGTTCACAATATGAATTAAAAGTGAGACAATATCCTATCTGATTACGTATGCCCGAATCTGTTTAAATGTATAAATTCTATATAACCCAACAAAAAGATGGAATAAACAGGGACAACAACAAACAACTTACGAAAAACCTTTTAATTTAATATATATAAATGAAAAGTGTAACATTATAAATAGTGTAGCACATAGATTCCCCAAATCCTATCACATTATACTTTATTAATGCATTTAGAAGAAAAACAAATGAGCGCAGAAGCAAAAAACTTATATCAACAATGGGCTAATTTTGACCTGTCGTCCACGTTTCATTAAAATCGGACGAGTACTTATTTAAAATTTAAACGACAGACAGACGGTCAGTCAAGGGACCAAAAGTGTTTCCTAGTGTCTGAAACGGATTTCTTTGTTGGAATCCAATGGATCCAATTTTGAAATTAGAGATATAATAAATTTATTTTTGTTCTTGAGAACGATCACATGGATTACTTTACCTTTAGCAAGCTTTAAGCAATTATAAATTAATAGCAATAAGTATGCCTCGAGAATTCATATCATTAAATTAATAATTGAAGAGAATAAAAGACTGAAAGATAAATTTGTTTACTGTTTTTTTTTTGTTTTTCTTAATAGCAAGTCATGCTAATTTAATTTTTATATTTTTTTTCTTAAAATCTCAATTTTAACAAAAAAAAATTGAATATTTAAAATATTATTTTTTGGTGGGTATATTTTTTAAATATACCCACTATTTTTCTCTAAAGTTTAGATTTAAAAAAAACATGTTTTTTAGTAAATATTTTATTTTAATATTTATATCAAACTATTCATCTTCAGGCCAACACTATTGTATGATTTATAACCAATTTTATTTTCTCTTGTCACTTGATTATAGAAAAAACACACCGCCTGTTAAAAAATGAATAGAATACAATAGGAATGTAATAGGTTTTAATAATAATAAATATAATAATGTTAGTGTATTGTAGTGCGTGTATTTACGTGTGTACGTGTGAACGTGTGAGGATATATTTTTATTCTTTTTTTTCGAAGGTGTTTTTCTATGGTGATACAAAGGTCGTTGACTCCATGTGGCCCGGGCACCTACGGTTTCAACTTCCTTTTAACTCTTTATGTATTCTCCAAAAAAATCAGACAAATAGGTATTTTTTAAAAAATAAAATGTATCGTTTGCTTCTATGACTTTTCTATGAATAAGAAATCCTCATTTTTCATTCCATTTTTTATTAGCAGTCAAGAAGTAAGTAAAAATTACTCATGATGTATCAGTATTTTTTAAATTGAATCAATACTGAAATTTTAATTTTCTGAGACTAATTTTTTTTAAGATCTGTTAATTAATTGCAATGAAGCAATTTAACTTTTACAATAAAATCGAATAACTGAATTATAAATTCAATCACCTTCTTAAAACACAATTTTTCCCGGGTTTTTAAATGGAATTCTGAATTCATATATATAAAATAGACTTAGGCATTTAATAATTTTTGTTTAAAATTGACGGCATAATGTTATTCTCAAGATTTTTTAGTCTCTAGGGACCTAAATTTAGCTCCAAAAAACCCGCTTTTCTCGGTTTCACCTTGGGATATGATTATCTGAGCTGAGCATGAAACAAAATTTTGTCCTAATTAAATTTGTAGTTTAGGGTCCACGCGTCTACAGAAATAACAGCTAGACATTTTTATTTTATACAACAGTGTAGTTAAAATTACTTAAATTGGTTACGTCATATAGATAAACATAATTAACATATTAAACAGTTAAAAAATCTTCAAAATCCCTTTTGTTTGATTTTTTATAGAATATCATTATTATATTCTCAAAAAGTATGGTGGTTTCCAAAAGGTTTATCCCTTCCATGAAATGGAATAGATAATATGTTTATTTCCTGACAATTTGTTTCGCCATAATTTTAACTAAACTTACGCACGCTAAACGCTTTTGAAACCGGAGTCATTATGAATTTGTTTGGTCTTCTACAGTGGAGGGCATTTTTATTTAAGACGTGAAAGCTAAAAGTTACTGTTGTGTAAGCGTAAAAGCTACTGTAGTGCAAGTGTAAACTGCTACTGCAGTGTAAGTGTAAAAGCTAATTTAAGTAAACCAAAATCGGGAGACCTAAGTATAATATTGGTTATATGCCATAGTAATTTATTATATATACTTTTACTGAAGGTTTTACAGATAGAGTTTCTCTAGGCCTTAAATATGTACAATGATTACTTCGCGTAAAAGAAAGTTTAATGTCTCTTATATTTTATTACAATTTAAGATGGTTCTAATGACCAAACCTTAATGTATACGTTCAAGACAATTGGACATGAACTAAACACAACAGCTCTTTGTCAAAGAGCCATTTGAAAACACAATAGCGGAAAAATACGGGAATAACAGATGTTTATTTTCTTTAGCCTTGCAGAAAGAGTCTTAACAAAACTATTGGTCACTCGTGAAACGTTTCAATTCTCTAGAAGAATCAAATGGATTGAATGCTCAAGAAGTGGACAACCTTTTCTTGCTTAAAAGATTAAGCATACCTTGAAAAGGCCCGGTAGGCTTCAGATATCTAATAACGAAGATGTCTCCAGCTTCTGTTCCGATCCGTCAGTAAAGGACAGATGTTATCTTTTCATTTGAAAAACATGCTGGACATCCGCGAAGATGCCTCAGATGACCTTTTTAAAGCAGATGGACCAGAGTCCAAGATCCCGCGAACAGATGGAAAAAGACAAAACGGATCGATGATTCTGTTGTGACATCGGAAGGAGTCACCAGGTGATGACCACGGCCGAAGGCGTGATACCAACACCCTGGACAATAGGAGGACACCTACTGTCCACTAATACCCTTTCTCTTTTTTCGACCGCAGTTTTAGAAAACGATGAAAGGGATAGTTGAATCCGTTCTTTCAAACCATTTTTAGGATTCTTGCCCAGTGGTCAGTGTTGCTAATAATGTCTTTTACTGGAAGTAATTCCTTTTCCTGGAGCATCTGCAGGTTTTTGAGAAGGCGTCCATCCGTAAAAGAGTGGACGGTGCTTATAGTGAATCCTTTGAGGCAGGTCCAGGGCGTGGCTCTAAGGACAAAGCTTTTTACACCTTCACCTGCCCTAACCCGTCCCTAATGATCCATTCACACCTCTCACTCTCGTCTCTTCCTCAGTAAAAAGACATCAGTCTTCTTCAAGCACGTTACCCTCTGCATTAGAGCCTTTTCTATATTTTTTTCACTATTTCCGACACTTAAGGGACATCCCAGGATCAAACCTGGCATGGGGTTATAATAAAAAGGATGGCACGGGTGGGCATTCTCAATACGTTTGGAATACATACAAGCAGTCATTCGAACACTAAAAACCTCTCTTTTGTAAGATAATATCCTATCACTGACTATTTATATTTTTAGTTTGTCATTTCTTCTTTATTTTAAATCATAACCATAATGGACAAGCAACACACACATACACACAACATTGGGACAAGCAACTAAGAGTTGATATTCCGATAAATAATAACAATGGAAATAAAAGAAATAATTAATTTAAGAAAACATTTAAACAAGATCCAAAATTAGTATTTACATAATTATATTTCATGTTATGTAAATGATAATCTAATAATAACTCTTTTTTTTAATGTGCTTTAAAAAATAATAAATCAATAAAAAGAAAGGTATTAATGATAAGGACAATTCAAGAATACTTTTAAAATGTCCCTTTTTGGTTGTGAATTATCTGCTATACCAGTGTTGTATTCATCCAAAAGATATAGGGCAAACAAAAACCAAGGAAATATAATAGCTTAAGTAATTTAAGCAAAGTCGGTAGTTAAAGATGGTTAAAAGATATTCTCTGACAAACACTAAAATTAATAAATATATGAAGATAAATATAAGTGGTGATATATGTGTACGACGTACAAAATTAATTATCACATTGACAGATATAACTTATAAACTATAAACAGGCTAATTACAAAACAAACAGGCTAGATATATAACTATAAACAGGCTAATTGGTCTATCTTGTAATAGTATATGGTTTTGGTGTGAGAAAAAAGTAAATACAAAACAAATTTAAACTTTTAAATGGAATTGAAAATAAAAGTGGGAATTAGTTACTTCCCAATAGATTTGGCCTTTACGTGCCTAAGCTAAAAAGACAGAAGTCAAAATGTTTTAAAACTTGTTTCAAAAAAGGATTCTTCGAGGCTTAGATAATCGATTTGTAGATAAACAAGAGATATCCTGCTTAGGGAACACCCTCTAACACTCATCTGCTCAGGTAATAAGATTCAATATCCTCACAATATTATAGGACGTTACTCTTCTAATCCTTGTGGAATTAAATACAAGGATTAGGTAGTGAAAAGAAGATTTTGTAAAAAGGGACACTAAGTAGTTAGAACTTAAGTATACTAAAGCAAAGGTCTTAGTAATCCTTAATTTATTTGAGGGCTTCCCGAATATTTGGAAAAATTTGTGACCATCTTTTAAGCACCTCTTTATTACAGCTTGAAAACGACTAATTAGAATGAAAAATTAATAATAGAACACTAATTTTTAAGTAATATTAATAAATATTATAAACCATTTATAATCTCATTATAATTAAAAAAAAAAAAAAAAAATACGAAACTATAATAAAAAATTGTGTTAAAAAACTTTATTATTTGATCTAATTAATTTGACACTAGAATTTGTATGTGTTTTAGGATATTTAACATTCAACATCCGAAATCAAGTAATTCCAAATTACTTATTTAATAATTCGTGGGAAACAATTTAATTACCAAATTCTACTTGACTTTATATTAGTTATGGGAAAATGAACACGCACATCTTACACTTGATTAATTTTCATGTTATATTAATTATGGATGTTGATCTGTCGTGAAACATTAATTATATTGTTCTACAAAGTGTGTATATTTTAGGTTTATCAAAGTTGTATTTAGTTTTTTTCCCTAGAGACGTAATTCATACTCTAGTGGGAAGAGTGTTATACCGTACATAACCAATTATGTATCCAATCAAGAATTTGATTCTATCTACTGGTCGTGTAAAGGCGCCGGACTAGTACATAGAAACTTATTTATGGTACAATTAGTTTTAAAGTTAATCTAGTTTGAGATAAGAAGAGGACATGAACAACATGTTTAAACTCAAGGAATAGCCTGCATATTAATAATAGACCTGTGAGAATCTATATACACTTTTCCTTTATTACTATTCATTCATTCTTAAACTAAATAATAATAATTATACGTGTAGGGCTTTCGCCTGCTAAAGGGTAAATACAACTGTATATGTAATGGACGATATAGGGTCGGCTTGTCGCTTTACTAGCTGTATAAACCGTACAGTTGGCATTGAAATCCGGACTAACACCATTTGGAGCTGAACATCACTATGCTGCCTGAACACCAAGCGTGGGACCCCTTACTGCAGTTGGGAATTGAACCATAATGATATTAATGAGCTACCAAAGACTCCACAATCGTATCCTAAATAACTTTTACCACAAAATCTCAAAATGAATTGTCTAAGAGAACAGGACTAAAAGGAAGTAAATAGATTCAGCGGATATAGTTGTAGTAGAACATTACCAAGATTAAATTTATTTCTTTTACTTCCGAGCTTACCGAAGGTAACGGAAGTTATGTAATCGTTCTGAAGAAGGAAAATATTTTATGACTGATTTAAAAAATTCCAAGGCAGAAATCCGTTTCAGACATTAGGGACCATTTTTGGTTCCGTGTCTGTCAGTCGGTCTGTCACTCAATTTTTGCGAACCAACAAATTTTAAAAACTACTTCTCTGATTTTATTGAAGTTTAGATGGTAGGTCATAATTAGCCCTTTGTTGTTCCTATATAAATTAAACCCTCTGCACATTTTCTTTTCTCTTCCATATTCGCACAAATGTACATTTATTTACACCTATATTATCAAAAGCACTTATCTGATTTTTATGAAATTTGAATGGTTTGTCGAATGTAGCCTGCCGATGGCTCCAGATTAATTTTAACCGATTGCTCTCCTTAAATTTTGCTAAATTGATACTTAAATTATTGTTAAGAAATAAAAAAATTGACAGTTTTAAAAAAAGGGAGAAAATAAAATAAATTCGACAATAATAGGTTTTAATCTGCTGTTTTATCTAAGTCGAGCACAGCCGTACCATCCTTTACTGGAACCAACTCACGGCAATTTGGACCCCCCTCTATTATCCTATTGAAGATACTTAGATATATAAAATTAATTTTAATTTGAAGTTCATGACAAACTAAACCAGAAATAAAAATTTCACACCTCACAGCAAATATGGGTATATTTGCTGTCAGAAAATGTTATTAAATTTAAACGTGTAGAGTGATTTGGGAAAGAGAATAGAGAGAGGGACAGACAAACATCATGTACTTGCACTGGATAAATTAGACCTAATATAACTTACTCGGACAGTGGGAGACTTGGCTAAACCTATGATCTCACAACTTTTTACAAGAGTTGGCTTATTTTTTTACACTAGTGCTTTTGTTGGGATACTATAAAATCATTGCAAGCTCACATACATTATAAGCTCTACGCTTATAAGCGTATCAACAAGTAAACGTTTTATGGAGATAAGATTACATGAATGTATTGGTTCGTTTATTTATATGTTTAATAAATATCATAATGTTTACCATGATTAAAAATAAATATAATTAATTATTGGTTTAAATAATATACATTGAATTGATAACGGTTGGCCAGAGACAAATAATGTAAGTGTAAGGGATAGTTAACACCTTAATTGAACATAAAACGCAAATATGCTGGTGAATTCTTAGAAAGTGTGACAAAATATAAAACAGAACGATAAATAAATTGTGGAATAAATAAAAGTAACAAAAAAATCCAAAGAATTACAAAGATTTGTTAAGGTTCATTAGAAGAATCTCTCATACTTATATTGCTGACGTCAATAATAATTGTTTTATGAACTAAATATAGGGAATTTGACTTCACAAATACGAAGTATTGAGTTAATAGCACGGAATATCTATAATTCTTAATATCTGTACACCTAAATCAGTTTAAACTTCAAATTTGAATGGAAGGAACATTAAGCTAATTATTATTCCTTTTGAATTCACAATAGAAGATAATTTACAGGTTTGATGGGAAAATGAATACTGGTCATTTAGTAAAATGATGATGGACCAATTTGATAGGAGCTGGTCTTGAAAAGTAAATACAAAATCGAGATTTATAGTTTTTTTTCTTTAAATGAAATCATTCCAAAAGGTTTTTAATATGTTATTCCTTTATAAAATCGCCGCAGAGGAGGTAAAAGTTTAAAAAACCTTGACTATTAGAATGGTATATCTTCCTTGTTTCTTATCTCTTAAACGATGGTCACATAAATGTATAATGAGATAGATTTCAAAATATGAGTGTTGCTAGAAAGATCACGATGCTTTCGTTGCCTTCGGAAAGATTTTGCAACTGAAATAATTTGCATTAGGACGCATATTATACAGGGTGGGCAAAAAAAAACCGCACTTTTTTGAACACTTATACCTCAGCTTCTGTAGTAGATAGAGATGGTTTGCGGAATCTGAAAACTACATTCTTCTACTTTAAATAACTTTAAAAACGATTGGGTGAAAGCCACGCAAAAACAGTTTAAAATAGGGTCTTAAAAAAAGTTGTTGTCCGGGTAGTGATGGTATTATAGTTTTGATAGAATAAATTACCATATGGTGGAAGGGGGGGGGGGGGGGGGGTTCCTTGTAGGTAAGTGGGAGGAGTCCCTCAGTGTTATAACAAACATTGAAGATGGGTTAAGCACAATTTTGCCTGAAATTAAAGATCAAATGGTAAATTACACGTTTATGCTGTTTATGTTACCCCGTCCCATCGCTCCTTGCAAACAATTCAATATTTGCAAGAGAATTGACCAGACTTCGGGAAACATTGTGCTTAACACATCTTTAATGTTTGTTAAAACACTGTGGGACTCCTCCCACCTACTTACAAAGACCCCCCCCCCCCCCCCCCCCTTCCCCATATGGTAAATTACTCTATCAAAAGTATAATACCAGTCAAGATTACTACCCGGACAACGATTTCTTTTAAGACCCTATTTCAAACCGTTATTTCATGGCTTTCACCCAATAGCTTTTAACGTTATAGATATGAAATTTAAAGTAGAAGAATGTAGTTTTTAGAATCCGCAAACCCCATATCTCTATCTACTACAGAAGCTGAGCTATAAGTGTTCAAAAAAGTGCGTTTTTTTTAGCCCACACTGTACTTATGCCCTTTACGCCTTTACGTGAATGAATTATTTTCCAATGGATTTTAGCCTGAGAGGTATGTACCTAAATGAGCACATTACATTACAAAAGAAAGTTCGGTGTTTTTACCAAAGTGAGTGTGAAAATAGCGTATAGATGTTGTTACAAGCAATATCAGGTGTGAGGGTTTAAAACGATTTATTGTGGGATTTTTCACATGATCTGCTTTTGAGGGAAATACTGTTAATATATTTATACTTTAGACAATATTTAAAATTTAAATTAGAAACCCGTCCTAAAAGGAATAATAATAATAAATAATAAAATCTTAGAGAATTTCAAAGCAGTTTAGAATGGTGCATATGCTCTTCTATCATGACACACGACTTCACAAAATAATACTTAAAAAAGTGTAAAATTAATTAATATAAAAATATGGATATAATGATAACTTCTGCTTGGTATTAATAAAGTATAAACCTCAACAAATTCCACGTTTAATATATTTCCAGAAGTTCTTGGTCTTATATTGATAATCGTGTCTGATTCATGAAGTTCTCGACTTATCGCACCTGAGTCTTGAAGGTAATGTCGTTCCTTCATAAAAAACAAGTACTCCCCACAAGTATTGCCTTATACACTGGGTGCGAAACCACGGGACCCATACGAGATGATATTACCACCAGAAGATATATTTCTTTAGAATTTGATAAGTTATTTCAAAAATTTAAATTTTGATAGAAAAAAGTCAGTGCATAGATGGTTAAATTATTATGAGACAATCTGTGGGCTAATTGTTTGATGTACGATCCAAATTTCACCAAAATTGGATGGGTAGTTTTAAAAATAAAGGCGTTCATAATGAAGAAAATTTTGATATTCGGTACGCTTGGAAAGATTCAATAAAAATAAATTTATTTTTAATTTTTATTGTCTTATCTTCACACCTAAAGATGTTTTTAACAATAAGAAATCAACAGAAAAATCACCTTCTAATAATTATATTATCAATTCACGACAAACACCTTTATAAGCTCACAAAGAAAATAAGAATGAAACTATTTTATAAAATAACTACATCAAAGCATATATACATCCCAGAAAACTAATTCCCTGGAGCGAAACTTATAACAGAGTATTGACTGCTTGGTATTTAAGATTGTTGAGAAAAATTACGTTTATCATCCGTGTAATCGAATATTTATTTTATTAATACTGGATTTGTTCCACCCAAGTCAAGGTTGAATTGGACATTTATTATTTATTATCTTAATGTAGTAAAGTTTATATTACGTTAGACATTTTTATTATTTTATAAATAAAGTACGAACTTCCGGATGAAATGAAGTTCAAGGTTTGTCAGATATGCTGGAATTATTATTATTATTTATTTATTTTTGTTTCTCCTTCTCTGTCTCTCTTCTTTTTATTTGACTTATTGCCATATTATTTAAGTATTTCCTATTGCTCTACTAATTTGTTTTCTATTCGAATATTAGGCCATTAAAAGATTTATTTTCGATGAGTTAAGATAATAAATAATTGCCTTCACCAAACTGATTTGTCGGAAAAAATAACAAACATTTTGCAAATAACAACAGATGAATTATAACCGGATAATAACCCCCCGTCCTGCTATAACCTGAGCTGTTGATCGGGACTAAAAAAAAAGAAAACAGATGAAAAAGATAAAGTAATACTTTTAAATATAAGATAACATAAATAAAATCTATCAGAGTACAAATGTAATGGAAGAGGCAAAAAAATAATTTATAGTTTAATATTTTAAAATCATCTTAGTCCAGGAGATTGCGTGCAAAAAAGTGGCTGACTAACATCAAGCTAGAATTTTGTATACAAGTCAATCTTTTAGCGCCTTTTAATAATATGTGGTCGGCTAAGTTCGTCTGTGGGACATAGCTTTTCAATAGGCGTTTGAAAAAAACAAACCGGTGGGGAGCGGCCATGTCTCACCAATTATGGTGGACAATGTGATTTTCATGATCCTGAGTACAGAATTAGTTAGCCTATCTCCTGGACAATCTATATTATGTTCGATTTTGTTTGTTGTGGCCAAAATCCTTTGTGGGCTAACTAGTCCTCTTCAAGTCATCCAATCGGGCTGAAACGTGGCAGATAGATTCTGTACTCTGTACCAATAAAACATTCTATAAAACTAATAAGCTAATTAATAAATTAACACTATAATTAAATACCTATATAAAAGAAATAAATACACTTAATGTGAATCCTAATGTTGTTGTATTCCAATACAAAACGTATAAATTAATTAATGAACAAATTAACTTGCTCACACAATTAAAATTCATTAATATAAAGGATTTATAATAAAAACTTTGTTATTATAAACTAGAATCATTTAAGTATTTAATACTATAATATGTAAAGTAACTGCAATATGTAAACAGCCGACTTCAAAGGCCCACTAATATTTAATAAAATTATAAAAAAAAGGCTACGAGAAAATGTGACAAAAGAGGATTACTCGTTTCAAGGTCCTCCGAGTCCAAATGCGTTTCAGAAACTAACATTACTGCAATAATAAGGACATGCAGTAAATATAAAACTACCTAAATACATTATATTCCCCATAAAAACTTGAGATAAGGGCCTACCATCAAATAAATAAGATGCACATCGATTTAATGTCTCCTAAATCAAAAGACATGTTATCTAAATTCAAACAACAAATCCATAGATATGATTCTATTTTCAGAGAAATTAGATAATTCGTCTGACTTATTGCAATCATTTAAATGAAATCATTAAATCATTGAAAAGTGAAAAGAAATAACAAGCCTACTAATTGACCGTACTAATGTGTGTGCACATTGGTTCCTCACTTTCTATCACTGGATGGACTGTTAACTGAGTTTAATATAAATAAAATAAAATACAGAATATTTAAAAATATGATTGTTACTCAGAAGTCATGGTTGTACGCAGAAATTTATATAGGGCCATATGTGGGCAAACTTTATATGTGCTGATAGAAAAAAAGTAAGTATATGCTACAGCAAATCAATTTTAAAGATTATAATCTATAGCTTATGTTTATAGGACCAGTCAAAAGTAAAAATCAAACTTTGGACCTACCGACGCGACTTTTCATTAAAAATTATTTCCTTACAAGAATCTGGTATTATAGATGTAAAACAAAAAAAAATCTTGTATTATATTTTCTTGAAAAAGGAAATACATTTTTTCCGAAACTTCGATAAATTTAAAATTTTGATTTTTTACTTTTGACTGTTCCTATAGCTATCCTCGATTTTTATTTAATTCCTGTTGATATCCTCATAGTTATTATCAATATTTTCACTTAAATATTATAGGTACTTATATTTACATTTAACAACGCAAATAACAATAATTCTAACAACAATATTTTTTAAGAACTATAGTTACTTGAATTTGTATATAATTATTAATATTTACCCTATGCTCTAAACGTTTGATGTCATTTACCTTAATGCACTAAAGAAATAAAATTCAATAAAGTTTTATGGCTCTTTTTTTTCTCAACATTATTTCACACGAGCACGGAAATCGACATTTGACTATGTCTGTCTGTATGATATGTATTAAAAATCTGTCTAAAAGTCTGTAATATGTAAAAAAGGTCACTTTTTTCAACCGAGGGCTAGAAAAGATGCCGATCCTTTAAGCTCTTTTTCAATGTTTCCTGTATTGCCATAAAAAATCCCCAATATTTGAATGGGAAAAAATGGAAATTTTCTTCTGAGCCTTGCGTAGGGTCAAAAGCGCCGGCACATTCTATCCGCCTACAATAAAAATATAAAATATGATGGTTCCGTGGGGGTGTAGGGCATTGTAAAAAAAAGGTTTTTAAGGAGAGCAGTCGCATAAAAAAAAATAACTAGGAAGGTAAAAGATAACGGTGCATTAGGTTGGTTGGGTAATATTGAACATCCAGACGGCACTATGAATATAAGCGTTGAATGGAAACAGAAGGGGGTCCTTAGGATAAAAATCATCTGCGTTAAGACTAATGCTTCCCTGTAGCCTCCTGTTCAACTTAAGTACCTTTTCGATTCAAAGACAAAAACCGTAGTCTTTTTTTAACATCACCTGTGAATATTTTTTCTCCTACTGTCTATTTTTCTAACAGAATTCAGGAAGCTGGTTCCTTCGTAATTTTTTTTATTTTCATTTCTTTATCTCTCATTTTTTAAAAACTTTTTATGACCTACCTGAAAAAAATGCAGGTAAAAAAAAAATGGTCATGCATATGCTAAGTTGAAAAATAAAACGTACATAAATAAATTCAAGAGATAGAGAGAAAAAAAATTGTACAAATAGTCTAAAAAATGTACACAGATGCAAATGTATACATCTGAAACATTAAGGCCCTTAATGTGAATTAGGGCACGCCTTGAAAATATATATCAAGGATATAAGAAGCATGGTCTTCCTGTGTCCTAATTTTTTTGTAACTCTATTTAGTAACACCTTTAGCTTCCTTAAATATATTTTTTATATTCTTTGCAAACAAGGAACAACTGCCGGTTTTATTCCGTTTTTAATATTTTTTTTGTTCTTGGGTTAATTCATAGATTTTATAGTTACTTGATAAGTTCTGCAAGATGAAATAACCGATTTTGAATCATTTTGTTATTATTGTATCATTACTTTTACATTATTACCATGGGCGCCAATATGAATTTTTGTAGGAGGGAGCCACCGCCACCAGCGTGGGGGAGGGAGGCACCACCAGAGAGGGGGGGAGCACCAGTGGAGGGGTGAACCACCGGTAGAGAGGGGGCACCACCGGTAGAGGGGAGGGGGCAATACCGGGCGAGGGGAACTACAAGGGGGGGGGGGGGTACTTAGGTTTTTGGCCTCCCTTTTTTTTAATTTTTAAATTTTGTAGAATTTAGCCTATGAAAAACGTGTTTTGAGGCCCTAAAAATCGAACTTCCAGTTCAGTGTGATAGGTCAAAATAAATTCTTAAAATTTAATTTTAATTTTTAAAATTTAAATAAGTGGAGTTTGATTCTTTACTGCTGAGCAAGAACGGATACAGCTATAGTTTGCATAAAGCTATTATGAAAATTAGATAGTGACAAATGTTAAAAGAAAAATATTTATTTAGCGCATCTATATAGGACAAATTGACAATTTTAATCCAATTTATATCGGTGTAAAAGACGGTAAATACATTTTTATTTCTCTTTTTGATTTATTTTTTCGATATGTTGTTCGGACCAATTAGGGTGGTGTGATACTAAGTTTGCAGCTTCAAAAAACCTGTGCCAGCTGCGTTATACGTGAAAAACTGAAGAAAATTTAAACTTTTTTCAGTTTTTGCCAAACAACTCGTAAACTATGTTTTTTTCAATATTAGTTTGTTTTATTATTTTTAAAGTGCAGTAAATTTGCAGCAGCATAAGCTCAACTGTAGCTCTCCACACATAATACATTCTGAGATATGGCACGTCAAAAAGAAAAAAAAAAATTAATAAATAAATACAAGGTTTGCTCTCGTTTCGCGTCGAATGTCGGATATCATCGCTCACTACGAGAAACATTGCGGGAAATGAAGATGTAGAAAATTTAAATGGCTTTAATACAAGCACAAAACGAAGCCCGAAGACAAAATAGTTCTGTTGCAATCGTAAAAGAACAGACAACGGAAAAATTGTTTATTATAAGAAATGAGCCTAAACCACTTTCAATAACAAGTTGTGATAATTTGACAACAATCACTGGCTCTATTGAAGTGCACAACAAGATGTTTGACTGGAATGGATTCATTCTCCATATTTTAAAAGTAGTGGATTTCTAAGCAGTCTGACACGGAATTGACAGAGTACTCAAATTCGAAGTGCCCAATTGCTCAACGAAGAGGAGATGCTTTCAATTATTGAAGAACATTTTTAATAAGAAATGTATGTACATTCAATGATTCTATGCATTTTTCTTTCATCAAATGGTTTTGGTTCATTTCTTAAAAAATATAATTTTTTGTTTCTTTTGCAACAGAACAATTTTATCTGCAGGCTTCATTTTGTGCTTGCATAAAAGCCAATTAAATTTACTACAGCTCCATTTCTTATGACTTTTTTCGTAGGTGAGAGGTTTTATGCCAACATAAGCCCGAAACGAGAGTAATAATATAAATGTCAATTTTTTTTGGAAAAAAATAGACAATTTTTGAAGTGTCGGAAATTAACTCAGAAACTATTGGACGTACAGAGAATAGTAAGAAAAAATAACATCGCAAACGACACACAGTTTACAAGGTATATTATATAGGAAGAACTGAAAAGATTTTTCAGTTTTTCATGTATTAAGCAGCTAGCACAAGTTTTTGAAGCTGCAAATGTCAGATCACAACAGCCTAACTGGTCCGAACACAAGGGCGGATTCAGCCAATTTTGAAAGGGGTTGGACTTTCCTTTAGGGGGGTCCACGCCCTCCCCGGGAAAATTTTTGTAGTTTACATTACTTATAAAAGTCTTTTTAGACTATTCCAAGAGCATCAAAAATGTAATTTTATACCAATAAATTGATGTTTTTTATTAACTTGACATGAAGACCTGGGTATTTTATTTAAACAAAATGATATTTGAATAATATTTTATTATTAAAAATTGTACATTATATAAATTAATGTTTTATTTTAGTTCCAAGTAAAATAAATTGGTACATTTTAAAAATATTTTAGTTACGTGAATTAACAAAAAATTAAGTACGCCAAATGTTTTGAGTTCAATAGAAATTAGCTGATAGTATTAGGTGAAAAATAAAAATAATAGGGTATTTAACAGTCCAGTCAATAAGTACAAAAAATATAGTCTTCCTTGCAAAAGGTCGGGTATCTACAATTTTTGGATATGTTGTTAGGGTCAATGCCACAAGTAAAATTCCAAGGAAGGGGGGAGGGGTTGCAGCCCCCATACTCCTCCCCCCCCCCCTTCCTTAATCCATTCTTATGTTTTTACGATTGCAACAGAACTATTGGTCCTACAGACTTCATTTTGTACTTAAGAGGAAATTAGTAAATTAAATTTACTACAACTTCTTTCCTTGTTGGTGAGCGGTTTTATACCGATATTCGGGCCGAAACGAGAGCAATACTAAAAAATTTAATTTTTTGGAAAAACTGACAATTTTTGACTGGCCATAACTCGGAAAATATTATAGATGTGCAGAGCTGCAGTTTGGCTTATGCTGTAGCAAATTTACAGTATTTTAAAAATAGTAACGCTAATATCGAATAACACATATAGTTTACGAGTTGTATGGCAACAATTTAAAAAAGTCTGACTATTTTCAGTTTTTCACGTATTATGCTGCCAGCACAAGTTTTTGGAAGCTACAAACTTATTAGGATCACACTACCCTAACTGGTCCGAACAACATATAAAAAAAATCTGAACTACATTATTATTAATGACTAATTTGAGTGGCCTAATGTATAATAAAAGAAATCGGTAAACAGTGAAATTACTTTAAAAAAAAAATATATATGAAGCAGAGGTTCTGAGCTAATTCTGATACAAACTAACCTACATAAATATAAAAATTTAGTGTACGTTATACCAATACGTAAATCTCTTTCTTGAAAGCTAAACACCTGACTTGACTACGGTAATATAATTTTTTTCCTCTTTTCCTGAGAGCCAGGGGGGGGGGGGGGCATGGCCCCCGAGTTGGTTAAATGGTGGTTTCGAGTAAGTTAAAAAGTAAATAGGAGACTACAAACTAAGCGTTAAACGAAATCTAAGCGAACGTTCATTTCTTATTTAATTCTAATAGTCCTATTGAAGCATAAGGCATCCACGAAGAAACACTGCAGCGGTACCGCACTCTACAATGCGCTTTTACAATTCTTTTGATTTTTCCCCCTTTTTCCTTGTAAGTATTCCACCTAGACAACTTAAAAGAAATTAAATTTATTAAAGAAAGGGTAGATATTCTGTAAGGGAGATACAACGTCTTATTGGGCTATGCAAATGTCGTCCATATAAGTTAAATAACTAAATAAAATAACGATATAGAAATTTTAATAGATTACAAAGAGGGAAATACACACTTAAGTCTACAGAAAAAATCATGTGAATTCCAAGCCAAAAAAAGTTTTTCTATTAGACAAAAAAAGCCTACAAAATTAATCTTGTAAACACCATGAGTTAAAGTATAATCCTATAATTATTTAAATAAGGTGCTCGGTTATAATGGCGGGAAGTTTAGACCGAAGTTTCTTGTTCATAGTCACGCTAGAGAATAGTTCTAAATACTTATATACATGCACGCTTAGGTTGTAGCAAATATAAGATATTAAGCGGGAAAAACTTCTAAATAATTGCTATACTTTTTCAATAATAGAAAACGTAAGTATTAATTTTATGCTTTAGAAATAACATTTTCACGTTTAATATTTTTGTACAAGTATATGCATAATTTTTTTTTATCGTCATGGTCCCTTTTTGTAGATCGATTTCTATCTCTATTTCTTAGCGCATCCGATTTAATTCTTCAAATTAGTTTTCCCAAGACTATATAGTTCCTTGTTCCGCCTTGAAGGCTTATTGTTAATGAACAATGTGAATGATCTAAAAATCCCGTTAAAGATCTTCTTGGGTGCAAAGGAAGTGTGTTTTAATAGGAACTATCCTACCTTAGACAACCTAAAAAAACATAAGGACTACGTGACTATCTATGGGATAATACCAATAAGATGCTTTTGGTAGCTAATAATGGACTTCTAGTCCTCCTCCATAAGGTCTTGTCCGCAGCCCATCTGTTTCCTGGGTGCATCTGCCAATTGACCATTCCTTACTAGTTTGTTGTTGGTATATAAACATATCGCTTACCTATTGTATATATTTAGACCATGAGAAAACAAGAAACCTCCGCAGTTTTTTGCTATCATAACAAAGAAATTCAAATGGTCAATATAGCGTAACCTTTTTTTTGTCGAACTTCAGCGTTCGGGTAAGGATGCGCAATCTTGTATTTCAAGATTAGATCACACATTTTGAAAGATTCCGAGTTATTTTCTAGCCCTCAGATTTCTTTAATCCAAAACTAAGTTTGCACATTTTCCGTTTTTAACTACTACCTTAAATTTTTTATTCAAATAAATAAATAAAATAATTGCAAAGCATAGGTATCTATTAAAATCAAAAATGTACAAGAGGGAACTAAATCTGCGAGTATGATGGGTCAGAAAATAAAACATTTCGTTTCCCAAACTCAATACATACCTCATGGTATTGAGTTTGGGACTTTTCACTTATTTTCAGCAGGTTGATTTCATTAGTTTTTTTTTTTTTTTAATTAAATTTTCAAATAAAACTAAATTTGAACAAGGTGTCAGTCCTTAACGCCCAAACTCTGGGAGTAGATTCTGTACACCTCAAAAGCACAAAAATGCATCTAAAAAGTCGTAAAAACTTAACTTTTTCGTTATTTTGTAATTTTATAGTTTTTTATACACAAAACCTCCTTTCCTCCACGTGTGAATTAATTTTATCCAGACTTGTCCCAATTTTCGGATTTAACAATAAATCACCACAATAATCATCACCATTAATTGTCAATATAAAACAAGGACCATTTTCGCAAACTAAATTAAGAAAACACTTGAATATCAGTTTAAAAATGAAATGACTACGGGAAGTAACATTTAAAAAAAATTATGTATTCCAATTCTTCTCAGTTTAATAGTGTAACAAAAACAAAAAATTCAATGCATCCATCTGTTTAAACCTTTTTATCAAATTTTAATCGTAAATTATTTAAATAAGATATTTTAGGATTTGAATTCAGTAATAATATGAACTCTATTTATGAGATATTTCTGTCTGAGTTTGTCGAACCGCGTTTCTTACTTTCTCATAGTCGTAGAATGTGCGTCCACGGACTGAGTGCATGTGGGGTGTGAATGAAGTAAAATCACACCGCGAGGCGATATCGAGAAATGAATTTTTGCTCTTAACTGGGGGGGAGCTACCTAAATACTACTATAAGAAAAAAAAGCTTCGAAAACTGTTTCAACAATTTCGATTAAAAATACTTCATTAAAATACGATTCTAACAATATAAGTCCCGGAAAAAATTCTAGTACCTGAGAAAAAAAAGCTTCTCTCTCCTTCTACAACGCGTTTTTATATAACTTCACTTGTTATAAGTTTGTTTGTTTTTTTGTCTCCAAATCTTATAATCTAAATTTAACCCTCTTTCCAACTGAAGTCAATACAATAATCAGACATTTACTACGTTTTCATGAGTTTTCAAAACTGTTTTGAAAATTTTTTGATTTCAAACCCAAAGTGCTTCCATTTCCATGAGGAGTTTTGAAAACGGTTTTCACAACAATTTTTAAAACAATGAACTCCCAGACAAGTTAAAGTTAAGTCAGGTTATCATATCTCTGCTTGTTACATCTACTGCTCATGCGTAATATTCTGTTTTTAATTCAATACCAGTTTCCATACTTTTTTTAAAAAAATAGAAAATCAAAAATTTCATGTTGTGACCTTGAACTCAAAATGTTTTGAAATCGCCGATTCCATGAGGTTTAGTATACCAAAACCGTTTTAAAAAACGATTTTGAAAAATTATGGAAACGTAGTAATTTCCCTTACAAAAATCTATAGAAGGGTCATCAATTATTTTTCAATTTACTAGTTTATATGCTGTCAACTGACAGACATACCTGTCTGTCGGTATGTCGCTCAATTTTTGCGATCCAACGTTATATCTTAAAAACTACTCGTCCGCTTTTATTAATATTTGGTAGTAGGTCTTAATTACCCCATTGTTGGTCTAATGTTTGGTACCATAAAACTTTCAGCCTTCTGTGTCCATTTGTTTTTATTCCAAATGCACACAAAAATACATATATTTACACCAATATCTTCAAAAGTACATTAAAAAGCACTTCATAAGTGCCCGTAAATAGCCCCATATTAATTTCAACCATCTGCGCTCTTTAAATTTTGCTAAATTGATACTTGACAGTAATAAAATCATAATAATAATTATTTTTGGTTGTAAAAGCATAAAATCATTAAAGTACGAAATAGGACGCGAGGAAGCTATATGTGCCACCCTGATTAGCATACTATTATTTTTTTCTTTTTAACTAATCAATATTGTTAAACAGAAAATAAAAATGTTTAGTTTCTTTATATTCTTTCTAAAACAATTTTTTTTAAAAAAAGAGGCGCGGTAAACATATTTGCTTAAAATTGCTTTGTCGTAAAATTTCTGACCAGAAATAACATTAATTAAGTGCAATTTTGAGCAAATTTTTTCATAAAATTATAACTAATAAATGGCTTTGAAAGATTTCTAAAACCTCCATTATTATATTACTACAACTATAAAATTTAACTTCATTACATCTTATTAGGTGATTAGATTTTACTACATAAGCATTAATATAATAATTGAAGCATATTCAAATTAATTTACATCATGTTCGTCAATCTGAGAAAGGCTATTTTGCAATCATTGCTATAACTTAGCACCGCCTTGTAATAGAAATAAAGTAAAAATACAATTTAAAAAAAATATATATATTAAAAAGTCATAAAAAAACTACGAGCAAACCAGATTTTTTTTTACTATTTTCTTACTATAACTAAATATTGTTATAATAGGTGTTAATAGGTAGCGGTCTTTTAGAAATTCTATTTTCACACCTATATTTAAATGTGATTACGTAAGATTAAAAATTAATTTTTCTCTTTAAAACAAATTTCTTGAATATTTCATAAGATGGATAGATTGACTATTAATGAAGTCTCTCAATTATAAATATTTCTTTCTATAAAAGAATAATAAATTCTTTCCGGCCTATAATTTTGATGACTTTGTAATGTATTAGCATAATTGTTTGAAGAATAATGTATCTTCAAAATTAGTGATTCTTTTCACTAATCTAATTGTTCATTAACGTTTACTATTTAGTTTCTCATAGGTGACAGTTGACTGTTGTTTATTTATTGTTATACTACGCCAAAATAAATAAAATACAGTAGATTATAACAGTTGCTAGGATAATACCAAGTCTGAGGCCGGGCACACTTGAGATAGGCGACGCGACGCGGGGTACAGTGCAGCATAATTTTTTTCAATCGCAGAAATTATTCAAGACCACGCAGATTAAGACGACTCCATTAGATACGGGTGAGGCCCTGCGTCGCCTGCACCTCAAAGTGCGCCCGGGTTAAGTCCGCAGTGAAGAGAAAATCAAAGAAGCACCTTTAGGATTCACACACCGAGGATAAATCGTCTTTCTACTATCTTGAAAAGGAAAGAGCTCTAGAGGGCATAAAATATATTTGCAATACCCAATTTGGTGATCTAAAATGCTTGATCAAACAATAGAAGGGTGTTCTATTTACAAAGAATATGTGAACACAAATAACCAAACAAACCAAAAAAAAAAAAAGTTTAAACGTCAAACAACCGAAAATATTAAACCTATGTGCTTCGGTAATAGATGGATCATGTCCGCTAGAATTAGAAACACTCTGAATGAACTGTTATCTTCCCTTTTGTTCGCTAAGACACTGTTTTATGTAATTCACAAACACGAAATAATTTGACTTTATATAAACTTTTGTAGTTTTTTTGTACTAATATTATTCTTGAGAATGATGGTTAGTGGTAGTACCCTTTTTTAATTCTAATGTATATGTATAACTGGATCCACTTAAGGGTAAAATTCAAAGTAAGTGTTTATTTTTGAATTTTACCCTTAAGTGGATCCAGTTATACATATACATTATTCTTAAGAAGTTGGTACACCCACATCGGAATGTTAGCTATCAAATGTGCATCTCCCCACCCATAAAACCCTTCTTTCCAACATTTCCCGCAAGATTTTAAGTGAACATTTCATGTAATATTTTTTTTATTTTTATTTTTAAAAAAAAAGAAAAAAAAAAAAAAAAGACTTCATTGAAAATTTGATGAAAAAAACCTTAAATCAATCGGACCACGGTCCGAGTGTAATTATTATTAAAATATAGATCACAAATATACATCGCATTTCCAAAATGGCGGCCATTTTACCCCCAAGAGAACCAAATAAGTGCATACCTAAGATGCTTAACGATAATATACACACCTTGATCCTCCAAAGTACAACGTTTTATATATATTTTAGTAAAAAAAAAGTAGGAATTTGAATTTTTATGACCGAAGAAACCCTTTTAGTAGCTTGCAAGCAAGTACTTGACGGGATTTTTATATAAATTATTATGTTCATGTTTACCTTAACTTAAAACTAGAATATTTTAGAATTTGAGGTATCATTTGAAAGCTTAGTCAATGCAACAATATTTTAATTTAAAAGCCTTATATATTTTTTTCTTCATTCAAATGTTTTCCTACACTTTTTGCATTCCTTGTTTATAAGATACGATTTGTTAAGTTTATATTTTTTTAAAAAAACGCAAAATTTAGTAAATTAATTATTTAGATATCTATTTAAATAAGTTGTTATTACATCTATTTGAAGACCAACAAATCAAAACAAACATTTATTTTTGTTAGTAAATTACTCTTTAACTAAACCTGGTGCAAACCTGCAAATATTTATTTGGTAATTTTTTAATATATATTGACAAGATAAAAAAATTTAGTTCAGTTGTATTTTATAATTATTATAACAAATATATCTTAGTTAAACTTTAAAATTGTGTCTTAATTCATTCTCTTCGATACATTCCACTACAATGTTTAGTGAAAGAAATGTAGTTGCCTTAGCTTAGCAATAACAAATCATTTCGAGGTGAATCGTCGCCGTCGTCGGGACACTACCCGAATATATAAATGAAACCAATGATTAACTTGCTATTTAGTGGTGTCCCCATGTTTGCAGGTCTATATATTACGCGGTTGACTGAGGAGTTAAGAAAAAAAGTATAAAACGTACTTTATCTACGATTGTTAGATTTAAATAATAAAACAGAAAAAATAAACTTGCTGTATGTAAGTTCGGATCTCTTCTCTTGATAAAGATGGCATTAATCTCGAGAGAATCTTGAGTTGTATTTTTTGCCGAATTAATTATTTCTGGAGGAGTATTATTCTCCATATTTTTGTCAAAGTCACTTGATTCACTCATTGTTTTTCACTAAAAAGTCGATATAAACAGTTACTTTAATAAAAGAATAGCAAATTAGTTTTGTTAAATGTAAACAAACTCGTTAATCGTGCGTAAAGCTGAAGAATTCCACTTCTTTACAGCGCTAGCGAGGTAAAGAAGAGGAATTCTTCAGAACTAGGAGATGCGCATGCGCAATGAATACAAGTACGTAAAGAATCACTTTCTACGCATCTAAACAGAGATATAATGTTTATATTTCGTATCAATCGTAGATAAAATAATTAAACAGACTTATTGAAAATCAAATAATTATACTAAACAACATGGGGCAATAAGTTAGAATTGAAAAAAGAAAAGGCGTTCTCTAAATGATTAAATACTAGCAATGAGCTGGATTACCTGTAATTAGTCATGTTTACAATAAAATAGATCACCTTATTCCTCTTTCTTTGTAATATATATTAAACATTGTTTTTTGACAATAAAATAATAAATTTTACTATTTGAGTTTTTATATGTTATGAGCAATTAACAATCCTTAAGCTTTTTACTCAAAGAGCTCCACAAAATCTCGATAAAAATAACAAATTTTAAAACTATAGGCTGACCAGATATAATTAACTAGATCTACAAGATTGTAAGTTAAGTTTAGAGTATAATCTTAACGTATGATAATAATTAATCTTTATTATCTCTTGTCGGAGCATGTATATTTTTTAATGAAGGGGTTTTATATGTTACAGCACGTGGTATTAAGGGAATCATTTCATCGCGTCTCTAACAGCTCTGCTATTGCTGCATCAGAATTAAACTGCACTTGACTTCACTTAAAGTGCATTTCAATTTTCCACTTTTTCTGTTAGTTTAACATATTCATAGTTACTTTAGCTCTTTTTTTCAACGCTTAAATAAGAAAGAAGTAGGAATTAGATGGTAGTTTGAATCGTTTATTCTCTTAACTATTGCTCCGAGCTTCTTTTGATGGCTAGTTCTAAGCTGTTTTTCATAAAAGGCCGCTTCGGCAGAAGAGGCTATTATAAAGGTAAAAAAATACCATTTGCCGACACAACATTTTCAAAAGCTACCTTTACGTATTATACTGTTTATCATTATTGGTTATTTATAATGCACTGGAATCAGCGGGTAAAAATTCTATCGACAGACACTTTGAAATCTATTCCCTGAAGAAATAAGGGAGTTTAACACTGCATTTAAAATTATTTCACATCCTTAGTCCAGCTTTTTAAAGTATTCGTAGAGTTATTTTTTTTTCTTCTAAAAACTAAACATGAAATTTATACCTGATAAAAAAAAAACAAAAAAAAACGAAAGTATTTGTAAACACTGTTTAAGAGAAAGAACCTTTTTAAAAAAAAGTCTGGATGGGTTTTTTCGCTGAAAAAGTTCAGACGATCGTGGAAACCCTAGAACTCGAAAATTGTACGTCTCGGTCTAGAAGAATCTCTTAGAAAAAAAGGCTAAAAGATTGTTAATTACAGGCCTGCATCATAACAGATTTGAATCCCTACAATTATTATTTGAACCTTCTTTTTCAAAGCCATAATTTGGAGAGATGCGAAAAAACTAGACGAACTAACAGAAATACCTTTTTTTGAAATGGGAATGATGACTTGATCAGCCTTCTATGACCCAATAACGTTTCAGGCCCAACTAACTAATACACTATATTAGTGGTTTACTTAAAACCAAAATTCATGGAATTAAATAACTAAATAACATGCTTTTTATCTTTCGGGTAGAATATAAAATTGAATTTCATGCGATTAATTGATTTAGCTGTCCCTTAAAAAAACCTTTTTCCTTTTAATCTATCTATACAAAAATAATTATTGTTAGTGTTATAAGAATATTATTTTACAAGGGTATGAGATAGAAAATGGAAATTTTTATTTTGAAACACTATATGCTAAGGTAACGTAATAGTTAGTGTAAACATTATGTCTTAAATAATAAATTTAATGTGTCCTTAAATATTTTTGATATCAACTCCACTTGCCCACGTTTCTACTAAATTTCTTGTTCCAATGAAAATCTTAAATAAAAATTCACCTATGTAATCTGTCATCCCCTGCAGTATATAGTATCTAGAAAGGCGAAATTAAGTCAGAGTGCAGATTAACATATTATGTCATTCCAAAATGAACAAGTTCTTATAAAACACCTCTGGTGGTTATCATCTTACCTCTCTGGGTTTTTATCCCATCTGCAAATACACCACTATGTAGTGATTAGTGATGGTATAAAAAATTAATCGTTTGAAGTATCGACATCAATAATTTTAATTAATTGTGATATAAAAGTTACTAAAGAAATTGGAAGCTTTGATATCATTCTAAACAACCGTCTCCAAAAAAATATTTTGCTCAACCAAAATGTGTCTTAGACACCAAGAAATAGTTTTTAGTTCGTCGACATTTTTGTAAATTCTTATATTTTTAGTACACCTTGTCCAATTTCGATGAAATTTAGATGGTATGTCAAAGTTAGAGCAAATATATGGTCATGGGACCATATGTTAGAAGGTTACCTTATTTTAGATTAAGGTAACATTTTGCACTTATTGCTTTATTTCAGACATGCACATAATCTTTTATACTGTCTATAAATAATTTTATTTTTAGAACTATGTACTCATCTGAATTATAATGAAATTTATAAAGAATGAATGCGAGTCTACAGGAGGGAAGATAAATATTTAGTTATCCACACTCCACGGCTGTCTTAAAAAGCAGCTCTATATGAACTATAGGGCACATTTATAGTAAAAAAGTAGAGTCTTAATACTGAAATTTAAAACTGCGGTTTAATAAAAATATATAGAGAAATTGAGGATTTCAGTAGCTCCAGAAACATTTAGAATTCTAGATATGTCCAGTGCTAATAAAAGGTTTTTGCAGTTTAAAAATTAGTTCTTTATTATAAAATTACAAAGGTTTCGATATCGGGTAATAAATTAAGGGCCTTTTGTAATGGTGATTGACGGGAAAATTATAGTTATTTTTTTATTATTTCACCTCAAAACAACATATATATAATTTCGAGACATTCATTTTTTTCCGCGTCCGCACAAAAAAATCGTCTGGAAGTAGTCACGTCATATCATGCGGGGGAGGAAGAAGTACAAAAACACTAATAAAGGGTTACAGACAGAAAAACCATTGGTGCCCTTAGGTACCAAAGGGTTGCCATTTACACAATTCCCATCTCTATCGACTTGGTTTTTCTCCTTTAAGAAGTATGTGGGAATACATAAGGAAAAAAGACAGGCTATAAGATCTTGAATTACACATCTTAGCTTCCATTCACCGTCCATTTCTCACGGAGCACCTTCTTTAGAAATGATAAAAAAAAGCTCTACCACCCTCAAAGTAAAGCAACGCGGAAGACTTTTTTTGCGCAACAGAAAACCCTCAAATAAAAAAGGATAATAAAAAAACATTTCTTTTTACGATGAAAAAACACCCAACTATGAAGGGACCGTTGATTGTTTCATCCAGGAGGCTTCTCTAAGCATCTGCTATCATTAAGAACTTTTTTTTTCTTTCAGACATCATCCACTCTCCTTATAGCATTTTTTTTTATTCTCCACCCACACTTCAAAAACATTTTAATATTTCGTGGGACTTAAAAAAAACTTACGAGGGGAGGATTTTTTTACATATATACATGTATATATACAATGCATTTTTTATATTATTGTATAATATATAACTAGAATTTTTTTTACGAATTATAAAACCAACTTATAAAAAAAAGTCTATCAATTGTCCTACCCTAGTTCGTTTTTTTAAGGACACCTTTTTTTTTATAAAGGACGTCTACCGAATCTTATCTGCATGTTCCTGTAACATCCGCGTTTTGTTTCTTTATTTCTCTTGTTAAGAACACGCCCGCGAGGGGGAAAAGAGTCGCGCCTGTTTCCGTCTTACAAAAATGACATCTGGAATATAACTATGTATTATTTTTTTCCCGTGAAATTTTTTTCCGATTTCTCTCTGATCGATGGAACGACAGCTGGTATTCAAAACACCCACACCTTTCAATTAAAATCAATAAGTAAAAAAATAAAACAGGGAAAGAACCAATTTTGTATCAAAGTAAAAAAAAAAAAAATGGTATACATTTTTTTCTTTTGTTCAAAATATAACTCTTTTTTCACAATAGCTAAAATTGAATCTAAACATTTTTTACTTGTAAATGACTAATTTTTTAAGAAAATTTTCGGTTTCCTTATAATGCTAATTTGCAAACTTTTATATAGTTATATTATATGTTTAAATATTCTTTTATAATATTTTATAACGGTTCTATATTTCTAGAATTTTATTATGTATTTTTATAATTAGCCTATTCATTTTGGACAACAAAACATGCTATTTGACATATGTTGTATGTATACCAAGTTAGTGATGCATTTCCTTTTTTTAATTGTAGACCTTAATTGATCTAAAATTAAACGGCAATTTGTGCAAATGTTTTTACACAAGTGCTTTTGTTGGGATTTCACTTCATTTTGTAAGTAAGTTTTCGTTTCTTAAGCCACGTTTACACGTTCCAAGTATACTTGGGTACTAAGCCAGTTTTGACTCTACTTTGACGCTACTTGGATAGTATAAACAGAGTATCCAAGTCAACTTGGACATCCAAGTTGAGTTGGATGGGCTACATCAAAGTAGACTTTGATAAAAACAAAAATGGCCCCCACCTGACTAATTATGAGAACGAGCAGTCAAAAAATGACAGATGTGAGGTTGAGCTGGGTTTTGTTAACCAGAAGTGTATATATCGCCATTGTTTTAACACTTAATAAGTACAATTTAACTGGAAATGTCTAGAGGGAAAAACATTTCACCCAATCTATCTTAACCTCTACTTTATGTTGTATCAAAGTTCTACTACTTGGACCAAGTATACTTTGATTGTGTAAACCTTACTTCAAAGTTCCACAAACACTTGGACCAAGTGGTTTTAAGCCGTGACTTTAGGACCAAGTATACTTGGATCGTGTAAACCAGGCTTTAGCCTCTTGTTCTTTTTGAACACAAATATGTACATAATACATAATAATATAAGAAAAGATAAGGAAAGGGCATAATAGGAAATAAATAGCAACAGGAAATGATTATCATTGTTTAGAGTTTAGACGAAGGGGTGGATGTTAAAATTTTAACGAAACAATTATCTGGTGTACACGTGAAGTGTACGGGAACTGTATGTATACAATCTTTGAGCTCAATACTCAATAAAGATCAATCACAGTTATTTCAATATAAAATTCCATTATTAATGAGAATAAAATAATACTTTAGTTCCAAACTTCTCTTCTAGAAAGCGCGTGTAGCGCAAGTTATAAGATTATTATTAATACTTTTATAAATTTTGACTAGGCGATTTTTCCTATTAGCCTTGAGATGAGCCAAGACCCAGATTTTTGCGGATTTTGTAATTTTTCCTTAATATGTGCATTAAACGCTACCTACCTGTATACAAAATTTCAATACTCTAGGATTGTTAGAAATGGCTTAGAACTATGATGAGTCGGTCAATGTCTGTGAAAAATGACAAAACTTTAGGCTCATATATTTTATGAACCAATATAGGTAGAGGTATAAAATTTATATTTCTGGTTCAGTTTATAAGGGCCTCTAATTTAAAATTAATTTCATATATCTAAGTATGTTTAATAAGATAATAGAGGGGGTCTAAAGTGCCTTGAGTTGGTTGCAGTAAAGGTACGGCTGTGCTCGACTTGGACAAGGCAGTGCCCCCAGATTTACTAATTTTATTATTTATATATTAAACATAGTCATAAAGTGTTAAACAAGTGGTTGTTTACAATTTGGTTTTAAATTCTGGAAGACATTTATTTTGATCAATATCTCAAAAACTATATTTTTCCTAAAAATAGGCCATGAAAAAATTAGTAGAAGCAAGAAACTTTGGTGGAGATGTTGTGTTCAGCTTCCTGTTGAATATACTAGTCCCCTAAAATCGAAGTTGTGCTACGGCCGCCGTATTGAAAAATGGCGTCTTAAATATTGCAGGTAGGAAAAAAAGTTACAAATAAAAACATTGTAGAGGACTGTAAAATTAATAAGTTTTGTACTATAACTTTTTATCTAAACCTAAAAGGTTTTGAGTTATTAACGATTTAGTCTTATTAGTCCATGCAAAAGAGACCATATGGGTCCTTACCTGGGAGAATTCACGATAGTTATGGAAATGGGCTAATTAATGGTTTTCTGGGTTGCTAAATACGAATTTTGCTTCCGAGCTTACCGAAGGTAACGGAAGCATTGTGTTCACTTTTGAGAACGAAAAACTTTTATGTCTCCGATTTTAAAAATTCCAAGACAGAAATCCGTTTCAGACATCAGGGTACATTTTTGGTTCCGTGTCTGTCTGTCTGTCTGTCGGTGTGTCCGTGAATCATGAAACGTGCGACGATAACTTGCGAGTAAATGTCGACCGATTTTGATGAAATTTGGTAGACATGTTCATTTTACCAATGCCCTGGACGAGTTCGTTGGACAACGTTATTCGTTCAAGCGTTCACGCGCAACGCTCGCTTAAACGTGAACTTAAAATTTAAAATAAGAATTTTAGGTTGGGAAAAAAATCATACTTTATCTATTCAATGAGACAAACACTTTTTTCATATACAATTTTTTAGTAAAACCAACAGCGTTACCGCTATGAAGTGTTAAAGATCGCTAAAACTACTACTGTTAATAGTTTTTAGACAATAAACAATAAAGTAATATAACGTTAATGTTAATACAACAATAAAGTACATGATAGGATGCGACGAAGCTATGTGCCACACTAATTGGCAGTCTATTTAAATTACCACGAGTCTTTACATATCTTAGATCACAGACGACTTTTTTGAAAATTACTCATTAAAAGGGAATATTAAAAAATATATGAAAATCCATAAAAAATAAAAAAATTAGGTCGTCCCAATACTTTACTCTACCTGTACTTAAGAACTAAAAAGTATAAAATATAATGAATGAACATTCTCAATTAACAACCTAAATCAATAATTTTAATTTGTGTTTACAAGAAGTGTAAAAGAAGAAGATTAATGATGGTAATTAGTAATCAATAAGTTAATGTGTAAATGTAATCGATATTGCCTTACAATTAATCAAGTCGATTCGGTGTTGTGATTCATTGCCGCCTTATCTCTCTATTCTAGTGAATAGTAAATGTAAAAGCTAGGTTCGACGAGTGTCAGTACGAAAAGAAAAACTGATAAATAATGCATTTTAACATGGGGGCAACGACTTGACGAGCCACAACAAAACAAGTTGAATCCCCACACCAATTTCACAAATGTCTACTGACGCACATCATAAATGAACTAGTCCAATCATATTTAAATACGTTATCAGCCAATAGGTAGTGGATTTCGAATGATAAATTACTAACACCAAATGTCTCACACAAATTTTAAATAATGAAAGCTTAGAAAAAAATAGAGTAAAATTGTAAAGAATGACAGGGGAGCTGATCTCTTAATCAGCTGTATAAACCGTATAATTGACATTCATAAACATTTATATCGCGGTGTTGGGTGAACACCGAGCGTATATTATAAAACATCAAGTAAATTCAGAACAAACAGCAGTAGCAACTGACGAATGTCATCTGTATAATATAATACATTTTTATTATATTAAGTTGTTTAAAAATGATATTGAATGTTATATTATGTGCTGCCTTCCATATTAAGATTAAGATTAATCTAAACGTCGCTTCAAAGGTTATATAAGTTTTAACGATTTCAAATCGATTTGAAAGATTATTTTCCTTTGAAAATGACCTGATCTGATGATAGTTATTTTGTAATTCATCAGCATCTACAGTTTGAAATGAGCTCATTTGCTTAAGAACAAATCCAAAGGTGGTTTCGATTAATTATTCATGGATGATCCTTGAAATGAAAGTATAAATTAAACCATCAATCTAATTTTGCTTCCGAGATTACCAAAGGTAACGGAAGCTGTATGATCGTTCTGAAGAACGAAAATATTTAATGTCTCTGAAATCAAGACAGAAATCTGTTTCAGACATCAGGGAACATTTTTTATTCCGTGTCTGTCTGTCGGTCTATCGCTCAATTTTTGCGAACCCACATATCTTAAAAACTACACGTCCGATTTTAATGAAATTTGTATGGTAGGTCATAATTAGCTCATTGTTGGTGTTGGTCCCATATAAGTTTTAACCTTCTGCCCTCATTTGTTTTCTCTTCCACATGCACACAAACATACATTTATTTTCACTTATAACTTCAAAAGTACTTATCTAATAGTTTATTGAAAGTAACCCGTAAATAGCCCCAGATTAATTTGAAGAGTCTGCGCTTTTTAACTTTTGCTACATTGATACTTCAATTCATGTAAAAAAATCAAAACAATTTTGACAGATTAGAAAACGGGGGAAACAAATAAATTAGACAATAATGGCTTGTAAAAGCATAAAATCAATAAAGTACGTGATACGATGCGAGGAAGCTATATGCCACACCAATTGGCAGTCTATTTTATAATTTTTTTTTTTTTTTTTTTTTATTATTAAACATAAAAATATAAAAAGTGATTTACAGGTGATTCTTATATGGTGTTTTTTTCAGTTAGATAAAATTAATTTTGATCAATATCGAATTTTCGGGCTATCACAATACTTTCTCTTTATTCATGCTACGTATTGATAAAGTAAAGTAGGTCCACTTTGTTTGAATTCAATGAACGAAAATCAGATCTTAATTTAATTTTTTAGCCTATATTTTTATATTTATTTAGTGTGTAATAATTTTTTATCAAACATACCAATAAAAAAACAACAATGTTCAACCATTTCTATAATACAATAAACAGGTCAAGTGTGTGCTAGTCAGCACACAGCGAGGGTCCGTAGGCCACACTATATAGTGTTTAACTGTAAAGTATATAAACAGTGTTTTTTTTAAAATGCTAAAAAGCTTTCTTTGAACCATTCTAAGGGTCTGATATTCTCAAAACACACTCTGGTAAAGTATTTTTTTCCCACTGAACCGGACCATATAAATACATCGAAAAGACCATAATTATAAAAAAACGTACTTTGTCGATAAAAAATAAAATAATATTTTTTTCGAAATTTCCAAAAAGTGGTATCTTTACTTTTGGTCGAAGAATGTTCAGGATTTTTTCAGATTTTTTGCACTTCACATAAGCGAGATAGAGGGGGGGGGGGGGGGGGGGGGGGGGGGGGGGGGGGGGGGGGGGGGGGGGGGGGGGTGGGACACGTTTCAAACTCGCCTACGCTCGCCCTTTCAAAGTTATAACCAAAGAATTATATATTTTTGTAATCAGCTCGACGTACCCTTTCATATGATACCCCTCACGGTGTCGAAAATAAATAAATAAATTTTAAACCTTAAGTTATTTTACCCTAATTTTTTTGAAAACTATTTTTTTTTAGTCGCTATATTTTTAAAATATGTGGGCAGGTACAAGAAACATACATGCCAAATTTCAAAGTGATCGGACAAGAGGTGTAGCCGTGAGAGCACGCGAGAGGACGGACGGACAGACACACGCAGGAAAATATAAGGGTCCTTGGTTTTGCCTACGGACCCTAAAAATGAAAATTTCCACAAAATAAAATAAATCTTTGATCCCTAGATTATTCATAGAATAACCACACAAAAGTCAAATTATTAACAAAAATTAATAAAGAAAAATGCAACAAATTTCAAATAAATTAATGAAATCGTCAATGGATACAAATATCCATTAGGGATTTATGCTACTACGCTAAACAATCTCATTTATATATAGATGCAATAGAACCGGTAATTTTAACATGAAAAATATATTTTACATAAATCTGCTGAATTTCTAATGGTCTGATTTTATTTTAAAATAATCCTTTTAACATTTAGAGTAATTTTAACCTGGTGATTTTTCAATAATGTTCATAGCTTTTTTATTATTACTGGTCTTATATTACTTTGCTTTGTAAGTTTCATCGCACATTTCCGTTTCCCCAATTTTGAACCACTTCCTGTGATTCAATCTTCCTCAAATTTTGCACATACATACAACTTAGGCGAACAATACAGAAACCAAAAAAAAAAAAAAAAAAAAAAAATTGCGTCAAATTTATTTGCTTTTCAAGTTTCATCGTACACCTATTACCCCAATGTTGAACCACTTACCTTCATTCAATCTTCCCCAAAATTTGCACATATATACAACTAAGGTGAAAATAGTTCCAAAATAGTTGTACTCAAATACTATACACACCCAAAATAAAACTATATCCTTTTTTGAAGTGGATTTTGATTTTTGAGGGCCATTATTGTAAACATTAACCAGTGCAAGTGCAATAAATATTTGATGTTTCAAGTCATCACTTGATAACACATTTTGAACATCACCTAATATATTAATAAATATTTCATACAATGAAGATTAGGTGTGAAATATTAAATTAAGTCAGTGGATAATAAAATCACATTTTGTGGAAAGGCATTCGTTTTTATTTTTCTATTTCAACTATGTTCTAGATATGAGATTTATTCAACCACATGTCATCTTAACTAAAATATCTAAATTTATTCTCAGTCTAATAAAAGAAATATAAACATGGTGAATTTTATTTCGAATCAATAGATGGTAATATATATATATTTTTTTATCAATGAATTTAGATTGATCTAAGATATTTAATATGAATATAATGTGAAAGTTAAAAAAATGATATGAAAAATCCACGATATGAACCCATTTCTACTTGTTCGTGCGAATTAAAAACTAGAAGGCATTCAGAATGTGGAATAAAATCGAAACGTTTCACATACTTAACCCCTCCTAAAAGCAAAAAAATGCTTTATTTATTTATCAAGTTTTATTTAAAAATTTCGTTCGAACGACATTTTAAAAAAAGATTACAAAGCTGAATTTTAAAAAAAGAACAATATTATGAAAAGGCGAAGGACAAACCGAGTGTTATTTTGTTTAAAAAAATTAAAACATTTGCCAAGAGATTTTTATTTTTTGACTTTTTTTCTCTTCTTTCTCATTCTTTTCTTCTTTCTTAAGAAAATACTGACACGACTTACATCCTTTTCTTCTAAATATCAAGATTTGAACCGATTAAAAACAAATGGACCATTTGGAAATCACGTTTTTAAAAAAAAACTTGTATCTCAAGGAGAGGAGGATTCGATGACATTAAGTCAAAAGTTGTACAAAGACTAGCAGTATGAATTTCGTCATTGTGCCAACCCCAAATGAGCTACTTCGATATTTAAAATGCTCTTGATCTTATATTTTTTTAATAAAAAATCCAATTTTATTAAATATAAATTAGAATATATTTTAGAATACATATTTTATAATCAAAATCTAGGTTTCCGGCATATTGCATTCATGAATGAACTTATAGGAGAAAGTTGAGCATTAATATATAAATGTATATTTGTATAGCAATACTAAAAAAAATACAAGGGTTCTATAGTAAGACTAGGAAAATAATAGTTTAATGCGCTCTCTATCTAAAACTGTTTAAATCCTTAAATTAATAGCCAATCAAAACGTACATCATGGCGCCCCACGTTGGGCGCCACTTATTACAAAAAAGACAAGGGGGTCTTAGATATTATAATTCTGCTGCATTAGTTCCATGTCGAATAAATTCCTACTATAACATATTAATATTGAATGATGACAAATACAATATATATATTTTTTATTATTATTATTTGAATGGTTTAGGTGTAAGCATTTTTTTTTTTTTTTTTTTTTTTTCATGAGACCTTTTAAAGGAAAATAATAATTAATTAAAATTAAATTGTATGATGACGTGAGTAAGTTGTATGATTTTTTTGTGGTTTTCTTGTAGTTATTTGACGTTTATACTTTAATGTCATTATTTCCCCACAATACTCTAACTTTTATTTAATTGGCGACGTTTCGACCTATCCAGTCATTATCAAGCCTGAAAATGATTAGTTTTATTTAGGAATTAAATAGAAAAATATAATATTCCACTTGTAAAAAGAGGATATAAACTATATAATCTTCAATTTTAAAAAACAATATACCTCTTGAAGCTATAAAGATATAATTGAGATAAGTCTAATTTACTAAACCTAATTTACTTTCTTGCCATAACTACATATAAGCCATCTACCGTCATTCTCAGCCTAGAAAATGTAGTTATCAATGAAATGATAAAAAGCAGCACTATTACAGATAAACCAACGTCTAGTTTCAAAACAACAAAATTTAAAAAATTAAAAGAATTTCAAAAGTATATTGCAGAAAAAACTAGTTTAAAGAAAGATCGAAAGAGACGTGCTATAAGTAGGCAGATCAATAAACAAATATTATTAAAAAATAAAAAAATCATAACTTAGTTACCAATATAATTTATAAACATACGCATGCAAAATTGATAAACTAATAAAATAAAATTTAACCTAGTGTCACTATTTATCTATAATTGACATGTTATTGTTATTTATAAGTCTACCGACACTTATCAAAGTTCGTTCATCTTGAAAAGGTTCAAACCCCATAATTATTTAAGAACTAATAAAAACATTTCGACAGATTTAAATTTCCGATAGGATAATAGCAGTGTAATCAACAACGGGGCTCCTCTTAGGAACAGAAATAATTTGGAGTCATTTGAATTTAATTGGCCCAAGTCTGTGTATGATTGATTATATACATATTACTTAAATTTTAGGTTTATTTTTTTTAATAAGATGATTTTAGTGAAACTTAAATATTATTTTTAGATTGCAGCTTGTAGTTATTATTTTTTGTAAATTTTTAATATCAATATTGATAATTTTACTAAATAATAGAACATGTATAGAATGCAGGACTATAATGAATTGTTAATTTAGTAACATATTGATTAAATGTAACCCTGAGCATTATATTTAATATATGCTTTCACTAATAACATACAAATTTAAACTATTTTTATTTCAAGAATTATAATATGTTCTGTGGCACTGATATTATTTAAAACTCGAAAATAAACTTAATTATGGAATTGTCAAATCACAACTACAAATTAATATTTAATTAAAATCTTATTTGAATATTAGAAACCCTTCTTAAATAATTAATTGCTTTTTCATATAAGTGTGTTTTATAAAATCTACTGTAAAAGAAGAGTGGAACTACAGTAATAGAAGCGATGAATTACAGTAAAATAAAAAAGGAATTGCAGAAAAATTAAGATAAAAGAGAGGAATTGTGGTAAAAGAAGAGAGGAATTACAGTAAAAAAAGAGAGGAGTTAAAGTAGAAGAAGATATGAATTACAGTAAAAGAAGAAAGGAATTACAGTAAAAGAAGAAAGGAATTACAGTAAAAGAAGAGAGAAATGGCTAGAGTGACAGAGGGATATCAATTAAATGCCTTATAAGAAAGTTTTAACTTAAAACTACTGTTACAAATACATATTTTTTAGACTAGACATCCTCTAGTCTTATTGATCCGCTCAAATGAAGAAAAGAATGCGAACTGTTTCAAGTTAAAATGAATCGTCAAAAATATTAACAATTGAATGGTGGTTTTTCAGTTGGAGTTTAGCTGTACAAACAAAGCGTGGGTGAGGATCTAAAAGGAAAGAGTAAGTAGTTGTTCGTCTACACTGTATGTATATGTATGTGTTCCTGTTTGTAATACCCGGCTAGATGAGTGCCCCGGAGTTCTCTCTAGAGTAGTATTTGCTTAAACGTTCTTTGACCTCATCTAACAGTCACACGTGGCTGTCACGATTCTAGTAGACGTCTCACGTGTCTTAGGAAGAAAAAATGTTTTTCCTCGTATTATAGATTATTCCATCTGATCGATTTTGTAACATATCTGTACCCAAAATGGAGGCTATTTGATTATTGAACTACTTTAGAGAATTACAGTACAATACATTTCTGTAATCAAATTTGTTTAATTTGATTATCCTATTATTAGATTAATAAAATAATGAATTGACTATTAGTACATAATAGTATGTAATTAAAATATGACTTTCTAATACATTTAAATATAACTAACTAAAAGCATTCAACTTACATTGCTAAATAAAATTTAATTAAGCTTGATAAGATAGTCAGTTCAGATCACACTAATCAGAATTAAATATTTCATATTGCGATAAAACAATAATTGATCACGTATTTATCTACACTTTATTATAAAAAAAGCTAATCACAAAATAATGAGTAAATATTTATTAAACTTGAATAGCTACATTTAGTTTAGATTCGGTTAAAAAAAAAAACAAAAAAAAAAAAAAAAAAACTAATGAAGCATTTAATCTTTGAATATTATTTAGTAGATGAGTTTAAATCTCGGTTAAAAATGAATTTAATTATTTAAATTGATTTCAGTTATTATTGTTTTATCCTTTTGATAAAATAATTAATAATAAAGAGGTCATATTAAATGTTTCTGACTTTCTTAGTGGTTGCAATAGAATTATAAAATTATAATCGCAGTTAAGGATTCCATTGTCAATTTGACATTTGACTGGTCTCAGTTGTAAACCTGTTAATCTATTATTGATTTCCCGAAGATATATTTATTACAGTGGAAACTAGGGTTTTATATATTTAAAAAAAAAATAAATGAGAAAGCACTGTGCTAGCCACATCGTTAAGTTTTTCATTAGTATCAAAAATATTTGAAAATCTTCTTGAGTTAAATATTTATTTAAATAAACATTTTTCTTTTTTGGGAAAATAACCGAAGAAATACTTAAAAATTATCAAAAAATCAACAATGTTACCTAATTCGTCTTTCTTATAAAATTTGAAGGAACACACTTAAGTGTAATTTCCAATCACAACTTGTATTTACAATCAGTGTGCTCAAAAAGGAAATCCTGTCAACGTAGGATAACTTGTCAGTCCTACAGTTACAAGCGCATCATTAAAAAAATTAAGGATCAATGAACACAGAATATATTCTATAATAGGGAGGGAGAGCTAAAATACTTAGACCTAGGATAGGTAGCTAAGGTGTCTTCTCGTCTAACTAATTAGGAGCTTTGCTTTCAAACATATAACAACAAAACTTAATACGATCAACTGATGACAGCTCTTCCTCAAGACACCTGAGAAGGACCAACAAATTACAAAAGGAAGTAATTAAAATGCGGAACTAGGAAGTACTGCGAGATGTAAAGAGGTGGGAGGTAAATCGAGAGAGGCGTGTCTGTGATCAAAACAAATACTTTTAGGCACCTAAGATGGTTATACAATGGGTTTCATTAAGATTATACAGATTTAGATACCAGATTAGATAAAAAATAAGAACAATGAGTGTCTTTCTTGATACGTGTTGATTCTTAATACATATATTAATTTATTTCTTAGTTGATAGTCCAGTCATTAGGTGCCAAAAAGGGGTGTTTTAAAACAAATTCTGGAGTAGTTATGATTTTTTGCTCCTTTATGTTTTTTGGGGTGCTGATTACGAATCTGACGTTTGCCGCCAAAAATGTTTGTTGGAATTTGAGTTATAGCCAAAAAACATGAAAAAAAAAATTTGTTCTCTCAGTTTTTTCAATATAACTCAAAAACTATCAACTTTGGGTAAACAATCGTCTTTACTAAAACAATCTGCATAAAATGTGCTGTAATAAAGATTATTACTACTTTTTTCGCCACACGTATCGTTCAGGCGCAAACGCGGGTTGAAGTAAGCGTATTATTTTGATACTCAAGCTCAATACATCAACAAGCGTGTTAAACGGCAGCGGGGTTCCATGCGGAGGGATCTGTAATCCCGCAACTACCTCCCTTCCCTTATATACAAATAATATATATTTGTCATTTAAACCATGATATGAGGATTTTTTTTTTGTTTTTAAGTGGTGAGTAGTTATTGAAGCAAGATAGTAAAGAAGTGAATAGGATGGTGGCTGGGGCAGGTGACAGTAGTATATCCCTGGTTCTAGCTTTAGCCTTCTCACTAGGAATATTTTTTCAAAATATTCCTATGTCCAAAAAGTACAATTTTAAAATCGTACAAGAGGCAACAGAACAAAATGTTGACTATTTAGTAAAAAAGTATTCTTTTTTACGTACTATGCTAATTTTCATTCGGTAACCTGGAGGTTCGGCCTCTTGGCAAAAGCCACCGACAGGCCGCCGCCGGGCGATCCAAGAGCCTCTGCCTGATAGAACCGGCATAGCTGACCTCCATAGACAAACAGACTACACTGTCCGACTTTTAATGCTCAAGGTCGGAAAAAGGAATCTTATAAAAAAAAATCTAAGTAGATATGGGATAAAATTATAAAGTAATTTGGATTTCTCCAGACCCCTGGAATCAAAATAATGATGTACCACAAAATAGACATAAATGGCCAAAATGATCAATTTTCCACAACATTGAAAAACAATTGTCTATTTAAAATTGAACTGAACCACAAATTGATCCCTCATTTATTAGAATCAGACAAATTTGACTATTGCTTAATGAAGAAGAAGGGTGTTTTTTTTTTAATTCGATATTCGACATATTTATGAGATAAAGAAATTTAGAATTGTGACTAAAAAAATTATAAATAATATTTTTTCTTGAATTTTCAAAATTTGGGCCAGTTTTTTTTGTATGATTTTAGAAAATTGTACTCTTTGGGTACAGGGTCAATTTGAAAAAAAGTAATGTCATAAAGGTTCATTAAGAACAAGCTGGAGATTTTATGAAGAGAAACCATTTCGATTTTTTTTTTTTTTTTGTCATTACACTTATTAGCAATTATAATTTCTGTGTAGGTATACTTCCTCACCGCACCGAAACGATTCCACAATCCACGGCCCAATTCTATAATCTCTGCTTCTTCATCCCTTCCGTTCTTAAGTCTCTCATACGTATACAATACTTCACCATGGCAAAATCACAATCGCGTTGAATTAAATGCACATTATAGTATGGTCGCTTAAAATTTAGGAATGGAGATAACTCTGGCCTTCTAAATCGCCTCTCTGGCCTAACAAAAAGAAATAAAATATATATTATAAAATTATATATATAAATTTGAAAAGAAGGCAAAAAGTTAAAATGATGAACTTTGTTAGAATGACACTATAAATAAGACAATGTCTCAATGAAACGGTAATTTTAACAATAACTAGTGAGAAGGCTAAAGCTAGAGCCAGGGATATACTACTGTCACCAGCCCCAACCACCATCCTATTCACTTCTTTACTATCTTGCTTCAATAACTACTCACCACTTAAAAAACAAAAAAAAAAAAACCTCATATCATGGTTTAAATTACAAATATATATTATTTGTATATAAGGAAAGAGAGGTAGTTGCGGGATTACAGATCCCTCCGCATGGAACCCCGTTGCCGTTTAATACGCTTGGTGATGTATTGAGCTTGAGTATCAAAATAATACGCTTACTTTTCAACCCGCGTTTGCGCCTGAACGATACGTGTGGCGAAAAAAGTAGTTTATTATAGCACATTTTATGCAGATTGTTTTAGTAAAGATGATTTTTTACCCAAAGTTGATAGTTTTTGAGTTAAATTGAAAAAACTGAGAGAAAAAAGTTTTTTTTCATGTTTTTTGGCTATAACTCAAATTCCTACAAACATTTTTGGTGGCAAACGTCAGATTCGTAATCAGCACCCCAAAAAACATAAAGGAGCAAAAAATCATAACTACTCCAGAATTTGTTTTAAAACACCCCTTTTTGGCACCTAATGACTGGACTATCAACTAAGAAATAAATTAAGAAATACATTTGTTTTAAGAAACTACCTAATGACTGGACTATGAGCTATATTTAAATTAAGATCATATATATAGTTCCTAAAAATAATATAGTTATTATCCTAAATATATCACTGATATTTATAGTTAATATTTGATTAGAATAATAAAACAACATTTTTGTCTGATTACTCGCAAGCCTAGTCTACACGAAACGGTTTGTCGTCAGTTTTGCATGACCATGCCAGATTTGTAAAATAAAACGGTACATGAGGACAAAAGTTTGGCGGTCTTGCATCAACTGTATAAAGTTTGACAAACTTGCAAAATACTGTTGGACTGAATAGTGAATAGGCGCCTTAAAATAGTAAAAAAAAAAAAAAAAAATACCAAACCTTGATAAAATTAGAACAAAGACTTAAGAACCATAGAAACAATGTTTATCTTTTTTTAGAAAGAACAGCTGATTAGATTTACAGCCTGATATAATCAGCTAATCCAATATTATTTATTAAATGGTAATTAATATATTAACGCATATATATTTATTTATTTATGATTTATTTTTATTTTTACGAAATAAATTTATTCTACGATAACGATACGAAAATTAATTTGATTGTTAAACTATATAACGTTGCATTTTTCATGTCGTTTTTTGGGTGACGAAAAATTTCGTCTTTCCCCAAACCTAAAAATATACCCATGTTAATAAATGAGAGTTGACGGAATACGGAACTATTATTAAATAAAGGCTTACTAAAACCTCAATAAAGTGCTCAACCTATATTTATATGAAGATAAAAATTGTCGGTTAAATAGAGGATGCTCAGACAAATGAATACGAATGAAAACTCGACAATGAAAAAAATTATATTTACTTCCGAAACGTCTTAATAGAAATAAAATTGAACGGCTTTTAAGGTTGTTATTTGATCAGACAGAATTCGATAGAGATAATTATCAAAGATAACAATTCTAAAAGAGTTAAAATATTTTAAATAAAAAATTCTCTCCATTGCAACAGTTATTACAAAGTGACTCTTTACATCCACTTGGCCCTCAGATTACGTACCCATTAATCAACATAAGGATTAATACGTATTCCACGACATTGTCTTATTCACCTATAATTATTTTTATTGCAAAATAATCGTACAGTACAGAGGCTGCATAATGCATAATGATACGAATACTTCTTGGCAACAAAAAAATTAAGGAGGAAAACAACACATTAAGTTAGTAGCTCGCATAAATCCTTTTTAAAAACTCTCCTCCGGAATAAATATTAAGGCTGAGATAGAAAGAGAGAAAACAATTATATAAATTGGTAGTAGTGAGCCACTTGAGGGTTGTGTCAGTCACGAAACCTCAATTATTTTATGTTGAGATCCTGATCATTTTTTAAAAAAATATTTTTATCATTTTTTAATTAAATCTAGGTATCAATTAGGAACTGAATGGTATCGGATTTATACGTGAAAGAGATTAACAGTGAATGTGTTTATCTGAATCGAAATTCTCACGAATAGAATGAATTTAAAGTCGTGATTTGGGGTTTAAAAGTAAAATTAAGTGAGAACAAGTTAAGTTCCATGCTAATATAAGCGGTAAAAAAATATCCTTGCTATACAAAGTGACATATAAATAATTTAAATATGTTTAACTATAAAAACAAAATAAAAAATGTCAAGAAATTTATTTCCCTCAAAATTTAATCAGTCATTCCATCACTCTAATTGAACTCTAATAAAAGCAACAATATCGGTTTAAAAAAATACATTTGCAAATACTAATATAGGTTTTCAGCGTCAAATTCCCAAGGAACTATAATGCGGAAAGAGGTCTATATTAAATATATACCTATGAGAAATACACTCGTACAATTCAGATATTTGAAGTATATTTTTATCAAAATGGATTTTGATAAATTGAAAACTAAAAATAATACTAATATCAGGAGGCGGCGTAGCTGAGTGGTTAGCGCACTCTACTCTGAAGCCAAGGTCTGAACCCCAGTGTGGTGAGTTCGAATCCCAGAGAGTCGAAACATGTTTCAATCTGATGATCTCATCGAGTAGATGAGTAAAGTGGCCGGACAATAATCCCCGCGCTGTAATAACCTAGGCTGTTGATCGGGACTGAAAAAAACTATATTATCGGTTCATATTTAATTTAGTTCTTGATATTAAATTATTTTACTATTCATTTTATATTTAAGACATCTTATACACGAGGCAACTAGTTGACTGGTAGTTGAAAAGGAGGTTGAACGGAGGTAGTAGCCGGGTAGCAAGTATTAAAGAAATCGCCCAAACCTCTTCACACGATTCAACTCGTCCGCCCAGGTGACTAGGAGGCCAGGTACATGTGCCGCTCGCGTACGTCTGGTTTCAATGCATGTCATTAGTATAATACGATATTTATTGAAATAGCTTTCAAAGTTAGTTCCTTTCCGATATTTTAAAAGTGATGAGTGTTAAAATATTTGTATCAAATACGATCTTTATTAAAATATATTTCAAAGTAAGTTGCTTTTAGATATTTTTAAAGCAGGGACTTAAAATATTTGTATATAGTTACGTACCAACTAGTTAAAAAAGAAAATTTTGGACTAAAAAAAATGTAATTATTTTTAATCATTCATGATCGATATATATAACTTAAAGAAACAAAAACGAAGGTTCTTAGCACAAACAAGAAAAAAAGAAAAATAAATAGACATCATCATTATAAAGAAAGAAACCAGTCGTGCATCACATCATTAAATGAAATCAAAACCACTTAAATGGAAAACAATATTTCCATCTACAAATGTAAACATTTCATTTGAGTTCATTTTAAACTCCTCAATTGTTACCCCCCTCCCCATTCACTATGAATACGGGAAAATAAATTTAAATTACAGTACGATAGATATTTGTTTGCATTGCTGATGTAAAACTTTAGCTTCAGGTTCATTTAATCTGATCCCTTTTGAAAATTATAAAGATTTCGAATCGTTTGGAACCAATTTATTTCTCGTGAATGCGATCTGATTTTTTTTATTTTATTTTTTTATTATTATTATTTTTTAATCTAGCTTTTTTCCTTTATCCCATTCATCCGAAGCTTAATAATGACCGTACTTAGTTTGTTCCTGTGTTAGGAAAGATTTGTTATTATTTTTTTTTAAAAAAATCTTGATTTAGTGCATCATTGGTACATCCGTTTCTTTTTTTTTTTGTATAATATATTTTATTTTCTTTTTATATCCATTTCAGGATTTGAAATGGATAGAGAATCCATTTCAGGATTTGAAATCGATTCCTATATGAAAAATTAATAGAGGAAAGATTTTAAGTTGGGATAAAAATCAAGTCAGGTACAAAAATAAAAAAGGAGAAGAATATCTGATGTCTATCGAGCAATCAATTACTATAGCTTTTTTATTAAATCGGATCATAACTATATAGAAATATTGAAAATAAGCGTGGCCCATATAGTTATCCATTAAATACTCCTTAATTTTGTGCAAAAGATTCTCCATCATTCATATAATATTGAAAAAATATTACCTAAGAAACTACTGAAATATTTTATGGCTACTAATAGTTGCTAATTCTGTGTTTCATCTTTCAATTTTAGCTTTATAAAAGAGGGAACAAATGGCCTCAAATTAATCGGTACGGCAGCGTGTGTGTGGTCGATTATAGCTTTAACACTTCAAAAAGAAAATGGATTTTATAAATAGGGGAATCTTATTATAGTTATTTGTTAATTTAGTATTATAATTTGTCTTTTAAGATGCTGCTAAACGCATGAAAAGGTATAAAGGAATAATTATGGACCATTTGTAAGTTTATAAAAGGTCTATTAACTTCTTTAGTGGAAATTACTGAAATAAAAAAATCAAAATTATACTGGAAATTCCACCAAGTAAAATATGTTAAATACCTTAACACTATATAAGTATTATATCTTAAAAACTTGTCAATTTAATTCAATTCTCTATAGCATATTATAAAGTACAACAATGCCTGTTATTCAATATAAATCAATTGCGATAATAGAAAATTCGAGTTAAAGAAAGCTTTTTAGAAATCGCGGAAAATTTTGTCTATAGTCGCTCTGACGTCCTGTCTATTTGCTAACATCTATGTATTTTATTTAAAACTACTCACACGATATTGATGGTTTGTAAGTTAGCTTAGTGATAGTCCCATAATAATTTAAACTTTTTTTGTCCATTGCTTCATTGCCCATGCACATCTAATTATTTTTTTTATAGAAAGACTATTTGAAGTCTGTAAAACCTATTTTGGAATCTATTTCGTTATATGTACTTTATTTTAATTATGTGAACATTCGTCCAATGATTTAAGATATTTAGGAGATGTTTGCTTTGACAAATCAAAGTCAAATACTAGGTATATTCTAATTTGCTCTAAATTACTCTAATCTTTCGCAGAGGTATTGCCGTGACCCAATGAAGATTTTCTGAGGTGTGATTATTACTATTTGAAAACTATAACCAACATATAAAATTTGTTTTTGAATTTAAGTTATATTAAATCGGATATTTTTAGCATCTAAATACCAAATTTTAAGTCTCTTTATGGAATACGAGACAACGGATTTAATTTTATATTTAGAAAAAAAGTAAAATTAAGTAAATAATTAATTTATAATATAAGTTATTATGTATATCTATTTGAAGATCAAAAAATCAAAATAAGCATTTGCTTTTATTGGAATAAATGTAGTTGCCTTAACTTAGCAATAACAAATCATTTCGAGGTGAGTCGTTGCGGTGAGGCACTACTCGATTATATAAATTATGATTAGCAGCCAGAAGAGTTTAATGGGGGGATAGGGGAAGAGTGCTCTCTGAACTATAATATTAATGCTACATTTCATTTTTAATTTAATTTCCCCCTTGAAATTAGAGTTAGAGAATATAATTATTTTTAAAAAAAGTATGATAAGTATTATTAATTATTTTAATATTGTAAGATGTAAAACATTTATTATATCTTCAACTTATACTAGAAGTCAAAGCAGTCCTAGAAAGAATACTACATTAATTAAAAATAATTAATACTGGCCAAGTGCACATAATCAGATTCTTAGTGTAAAAATGTTTAAAAAATGTATTATAGATTTTAATTTCTTGCAAGTAATTTGAGTGTCTAATTGCTCTATGGATTAAGTTATTGGGAGTGTTAAATTTCTGTTGGTATGGGTGGTGTGATGTATAAATTAAAAAAATCTGTCTCCCTGAATTTTTTTCTCTAACCATTTTGTATGAATCAAGTTATTTGCTGCTCTTATAATTTTCATACCCAGGAATTCTAGCCGGTCGTCTACTTCTCTTTCTACCGGAAAATTAATACTTTTCTGAAAACTATTTTATTCCGCGAGTTTGTTTCTATGTTATTTTCTTTAATTATCAAAAACCAATCCTCTATTTATCGTCGATTTATCTATGAACTGCTTATATATTTTACTAAAAGACTTTCCCCCATTGGTACACCAATTGTCTATATAATTTGTTAGATTACATGACAATATTATTATTACAACAAAACTTAAGAAATTCTAAGAAGGAATTTTTGAATTTTATTGACGGATATAGTTTACGAGATTCCTGGAGAAACAGACGACAGGAACATGAAGAAAATATAAGAGCAAATGATAATAAAACAGTATTGATAGCTCACTCTAAAGAAACACATTACTAATTCAATTTTTAAGATACTTATGAATGAAACTAATTATAAAAAAAAGACTAACATTAAAAGTGTTACAGATTTCCAAAAATAATAATGGTATTAATTATAAGAAAGATTGTAGAGATTTAAGAAATGTATTATGTCGGAATAATTAAAATTAATTATTGAAATTAAAATAGGATTTCGAGAAGAATCTACGAAACCCTTAACATTTTGAAAGTACTCACATTTTAGAAATAAACGTGTGTGAATGTATTATTTATCTGATTTGGTTATGGTCAATTTCCGTAAATAATCTATTAATTTTTTTAATATTATCACCGTTAAAAAAGATACTCTTGCAAAACTAGCAATTTTTACATTTAAGTTGTGTAAGTAACAAGCCAATTTGTAATCGTCAAAATTATCTTCAGAAAAAAACAATTTTAGAGTTTAAGAAGTCATTAAGTCTATCTTTACATAGAGACGTTTCAATTATATATATTTTTTTCTGCAATTTAAAAAAAAATAAAAAGTAAGAAGTAATTTAGCCAAGTATTTATGGTTGAGAGTTTACGCAAACACATTTGACTAATAATTGCACATGGAATAGTAAGAACAAGCGTAAAAATGTTGGTAAAAAAAATAATATTAAAACCTAACTGACCCCCTGCGTATGCAAAGCCAGAAAAGGTAATCCACAATTCTTTCTTACTCATCTTATATACTTACTAAATATATAATAATTTTGTAATAAGAAATTCCATTTTGTGTAATCTGTTGCATCACATATTTTTAATTTTTTCAAGCAGTATAACAATATTTTAATATTTAAATGTATGGAAAGTAAAACCTCCTACATTAAAATAATATGTTTAGATAATAAATTTAATATTGCATACATAATATTAAAAAAAAAAATATTTCAGTACAAATCAAATACCCAAAGAGCTACTTTATGCAGCAATTACATAGGTATAAGTGTGTATATCTATTATGTGGGTAGTTTAATATTTTAAATTTTAGTTATGCAGTTAGGTACAAATAAAAAATGTTTAGGTTTCAAATCATATATCCTACAATATAAAATGATTTTTTAAGTTCTCTCCTCGGATACAAAACTAAAGGCTGAAGCGATAAAATACGGGATTCTCTACGATAATACCAAGAACATTTTATTTTGAAACTCACGGTTACAATCCGTGGTAATCATAGAACATTTTAGGAATATTTATTTTACTTTAGTCCGAAATATTATAAAATTGTTCTGTTCTGAATTCAAAAAGCTATACTCAGTTTATAGTCAACAAAACAGGGGTTCCCGCACCACTGCAATAGAGACAGACTCTTCCACAAATGAATCTTTAGAATAGTTTGCTCCAACGATTCATACATTGCAATACTCCTGGTTATTTTTACCCAGCAAGTTCTACGACCTTTGTTAATCTACAGTACTTCCATAATGATTCTTCCCCCCCCCCCCCCCCTCCTCAAAATAATAAGCGTAATCAGTTCGTCTAAAGTAAAAACTAGGTAGGTTTTCAAATGATAGAATCGTGAGCATTCATTCAACCGTCAGATATTGCTTCAAAAAACGCTAATACCTTGCTTTTGCCAATTTTCAAAACAGGAAAACAAATAATGATATCTTAGGTAATTCCCCAATCAAGTGAAGAAAACAATTTTAAAACATTTTTTATTTGATGCAATTGATCCTTTTTATTCTTTTTAAAGAGAAAGAACAAAGTAAGTTTAAAATAAAACTATATATTATGATTGTCGTTTTTTTTTTTTTTTGGTCGCTATCTTCTACATTTCGATCAAAAGAATTCGACATACATTTATCCAGGACAGGTGCTATCTGTTCTATGCAAAGTATAAAACAAGGCTTTCCCATTTTACTAATTACAGAATTTCGTTAATTACTGCTCTTCTAGAAAATATAGGTGTCTTTAGACAGGATAGAAAGAGACATTTACCTCGATAGCCCATTAGCATTTATCAATGATTTCTTTTACGCTTGGTTACACAAAGTAAGCGTCCTACTAACTTATGTTAATGCGGTCACAGGCCTGTATTTTTATTTTTAACAAAACCAACACTTGGGTAGTTCCTATAAACAAAGTCGATAAAAGTCAAAGGTGCTTGGACAAAGGGTATCTTTTCTACCATACACAGCTCTTCTGGAATTCACTTGGGAAAAAAAATCGAAGTAATACAAGAGCAAATATATAATTCCGGTAAGGTATGTGTTTGTACACATTCTATAATATTCTTGAGCATAACCTTTAAACAGTTGTGTCATAAAGAAGTTCCAGGTCTTCCCATTGTGACTGTCTCTCTTATTTTATTGTTTAAAGTAATATAGACCCAAAAAACACTTGTGTAAAGTAATAATAGCCATGCCTCGCGTAAAACGTTGTGAGATCATTGGTTTAGCCTCAACTCCCCCGGCCAAGTAAGTTCTATTAGGTCTAACACATCTAGTACAAGTAAGGGATATTCTTTCTCTATCCCCCCTCTCTATACTCTGTCCCTCAAAAACTCAAACTTTTCTTTCCCAAATCACTCTGCACGTTTAAATTTAAAAACATATGCTGACTTGGCAATTACTTTTATAATAGTTTTTCGTTATTTAATTTATTTTTTCCTTATGGTTTATACAGTGCCGGATCTAAGGGGGGGCTGCGGGGGGGCAAGCGCCCCAGGCGGCACGCCCGGGGGGCGGCAAAACGAGGTGGAAAAATAAAATGATAAATAAAGGAAAAATAATAAAAATTTCACGAAAAAAAAAAAAAATTAAAAAAAATAAAAAAATAGGTGAAATGTAATTTTTTATTATATGTAATATAATTACAGTTATCTAGTCCAATCTGATATACCCACACTTAATAACTTCGTTTACCCTTTTTTTCTTTACAGTTGATGTGAAAGAAACTTAAGCATATTGAAGTTTTCAAAAAACTATTTAAGAAGTTCGATGTGTCAAGAAAGACTCAAACTGTTAATGCAAATAATAATACTATTAATACTTTTTGGAGTCATTTACGGGTCAAATTTGTGTACCAATTTTTTTTTTCACCCATCCAAATTCTAAACCAAACTTTTTCTATATAATCATAATCCAATAATACGCAGATTTCTTTGAAAATTCGCTCATTAAGTCATGGTGCTGACTGGTCTTTTTTATACGAATTATCTCGCTTCCTATGGCCCGGAGACAATAAGGGAAACTTCGGAGCGCATTATTTTCCAAACGGTTCGTTGTATTTAAAAAATGAACAGATTGTTTCTTGTGTGAAATTTTAGATTCTTAAATTTTGATCTATCCTCAATGGTCTCCGAGTCAGAAGAAGCGAGATATTCACAAAATCACGTAAAAAGTCGTGCAAAAACAATCACAATGCAAGTTATAGTAGAACTAGGTTTTTGCTAAACCGTTCTTTGTACGTAAAAAATTAATGAGACCTTTTTTGTGGGAAATTTAGTTGTTTTGCTTTTTAATAATAATTTTAATTTGTCTCCGAGCCATAGGAAGCGAGATATTCGTAAAAATACGTTGAATTGATATGGTACATCCCTTCCTCGCATCCTATTACGTACTTTATCGATTTTATGCATTTATAGCCATTATTGTCTATTTTGTTTCATTGTCTCCCCGTTTTTAATCTGCCAAAATTGTTTGGATTTTTACCCAAATTAAAGTATCAATTCAGCAAAAATTAAAGAACTTTAAAAGTTTCATACAAATCGGAAAAGTATACTTTTGAAGCTGTGGGTTTAAATAAATGTATGTTTGTGCGCATGTGGAAGAGAAACAAGTAGGCGCGAAAGGTTGAAACTTATATGGGACCAACAATAGGCTAATCATGACATACCATCCAAACTTCATTAAAATCTGACGAGTAGTTTTTAAGATATGTTGGTATGCAAAAAAAGTAACAGACAGGCATGGACCCAATAGTGTTCTCTGATGTCTGAATCTGTCTTGGAAGTTTTGAAATCGGAGACCTAAAATTTGTCGTTCTTCAGAACGATCAAATAGCTTCAGTTACCTCGGTGAGGTTGGAAGCAAAAAATATCAATAAATAAACAGTAATTTATTGCCAATATTAACAAATTAATATATTACATGATATGTAATACAATAATAAAACGTAAACATTTTACATTAACTAATTTAAATAAGTTAGTACATCTATTTGAAGACCAACAAATCAAAACAAACCTATATTATTATTGGAATAAATATGGTTGCCTTAACTATGGAGCAATAGTCAAGTTGATATTAAAATTGCTAACTGGGATTCCCACTTACATTTTTATGTGGGATGCAAATATAAACAATTTTTTTGTTTGTTTATTTGCGTACTTTAATGGATGTTTGTTTACATGCTTAGTTGAGAGTGTATCTACTTGATTCAGTTGCTATATATTAAGTTGTGAAGGTATTTCATAATGAAACTGGAAGAATTAATAGCATAGTATAGTGTTACAGGTAAAAAAAAAAAAATTAAGTCTAAAACCCGATTTAGATACATAATAAATGTTTCAAAAATTAGATAATAAATATTTCAAAAATTCTGCAGAAATAATTTTAAACAAACTTTAAGTTGCTGTTTTAGCTGAAAAGCTAAAACCACCCAAGCCCCCCCCCCCCCTCCCAAATTCTACTGCTAGATCTGCCCCTGTGTGGTAAGGGCGGCAAAATCTGCTTTTGCCCCCCCTAAGAAAAAACCTAGATCCGGCACTGGGTTTATACCAAATTTTTTTTAAAAATTAAATGTTACGCATTGTCGTATTCAACTTTGTATCCTCGTGCTGCGTAATTACCAAGTCAGAAAATGTTTTTAAATTTAAACGTGTAGAGTGATATGGAAAAGAAAAGTTTGAGTTAGTGAGGGACGGTGAATAGAGAGGGGACCAGACAACCAACATCCTTTACTTGTACTGGATGTAGACCTAGTTGAACTTACTTGGACAGGGGGAGGAGTGGCTAAACCAATGATCTCACAACGTTTTACGCGAGACTTGGCTTATTGCTTTACAGAAGAGTTTCTTTTTGTAAGTAATTTTCGTTTCTTAGCCTCTTATTCTTTTTGAACACAAAACAATAATTATATCACTGTTTAGAAGAAGGGGTTTGAAACGAAAAGAAAAAGTGGTAATGTATGTAACGCGTGGGGTGTTCTAATTGAACTAAACAATTATCTGGTGTACTAGTGCGGATGAGCGGGAAGTCTATGTTTACAATCTTCAAACTCAATACTCAATAAAGATCAATCACACTTAATCCAATATAAAATTCTATTAATGAGAGTAAAAAATAATACTTAGTTTCGAAAATCTCTACTAGAATAATATTTTAATGATTTCTCTTTTTAATTTTTCTATTAGCCTTGAGAGGGTTGCAAGTTTCTAGGATTGCTACAAGTGCATTATAATTATGATAAGTCATTAGATCAAATACATAATAACAAAAACTTTAGGCTCATGTAACTTATGAACTAATATGGATAGAGGTGTGAAAAGGTTATTTCTGGTTCACTTTGTAATGAACTTTAACTTGAAATTAATTTTACATATCTAAGTATCTTTAATAAGATAATAGAGGGGGTCCAAAATGCCTTGAGACGGTTCCAGTAAAGGATGGTACGCCTTAGCTCAACTTGGCCGGGGCACTGCCTTGCCCCCAGATTTTGTTTTATAAATAATCAGACAATCTCTACTACTTTTTTTTTAAGCTTTATTTAATAAAGCTAAAGGATCAAGAGCCCCTATTTTAAGCGTAGCCCCTTAGTAAGCGAAGTTAATTCAAGCAAATGGACATTTTTTAAATGGAAAAATTTTATAAATGTATAAATTAACAGAGAACCGTTGTTCTTCTCCTTCTATATTAAATTCTCTTATTAAGTATGATTCATTATTTTAAGCAATCTTTATTTTATTGGTCCTGAAACAAGAGATGAAATAGTCCGCCGTTAAATTTTAACTTCTAGCTCTAAAAAAAAGAACTCACACTTCCCCCTCTTACATCTCCAGTTTGATCCCGGGTTGAGATTATATATATTTTTTTACACTCATAAAAAAGACAAGCGTGGGATATAGAGATTATTCATATTAAAGTCGCCTGACACAAAAGAAAAACATAGGGATATTTCGGGTGTGTTTCGATTAATAGATAAGTCTGTCCAGTTTTATATCTATGGCAGAGCTTTAGAACCTACTGTAAGTTGGCCTTATCTATGATCTAGATCCAACACGTGAATTTAAGTGGCTCCTTAAACTGGATTATCTTGACTTCAGATCTGCTCGGGCTAAATAAATTGTCTTGTTCAAAACTGACAAAGAATTAGTCATCCTGAAACAATTTAATTTCGTTTTTTTATTTGTTTGTTTTATTTTTTCGACTTATGGTTTCCCGATCTTGTCTTTTTAGAAAAATAGGGTAATTTATTATTTTCAAATCTATCATATATTACTTAATTAGAATCAGACTAATGAATCAACTATTGCTCACAAATAAACACACACACTATTATTCTACGATTAATAATATAAAGAGAACTTTCATCCTTCTTCAATCTTTTTCTTTAAGTCCATCTATCTTCACAAACCACACTTTTAAAAGAACTCATTTCGCCTAAACGATATATTACATTAAACTTTGTCAAAATTGACGATAACATGAGAGACACAGAGTGTGATGATTTTAATTTTTCAATAGATATTAATTAAACGTTCGCTAAAATAATATCATAAATAAGCATATCATTACATTTCAAGCTATTTCTGTCTTCACTTCTTACGGTGATTAAGGATTTGCTTCTTAATTCTTAAATCTAAAGACTGTAGTCCTACAATTATTTTTTTCAATTTCACTTCTTGGTAATATTTTCTTAATATGTTTATAAAATGAAATTAAAATCTATCAGTAAATTAAATTTTGGCATATACCACAGCAGGCGACAGATAACAGTACGAAAAAACAACTAAATACGTAACAACTAAATAAATCCATCAAAACATAATTTTAGTGTCATCTCTATACTCTCTTAAGTACTCATAATGTTTTTGGACCTCGGAAACACATTGCTACTTAAGTTTTTCACGCATAAGTTCCTTGTTCGATTTCCGTCTTCGGTAAAGGGCCAAAAGCTTTGTGAAAATACCCACCATCGCTATATAAATGGGTAGCTACTAAAATGGCGTGGCGTCTTTTCTGTTGCGTATCAGTTATAAGGATTATACATCAGATGGAACGTCCGACAAACCCCGCCCCGTGTCACCTATTACATATATATAGTTGTATATGTCCTTTGACAAGCCTAAGCCTATCCATGGGCTGGATTATTATTTCATATTTAGGAACGGAGCAGCGTTTCGCCCCGCCAAGTCAAAAAGTCAAAATTTCACAAAAGCTGCCAGTGTATTGTATATATTACTGTAGGTGACAAACTAGGGTTTTGAGGGTCTGCAGCGTGAAATACGTACAAGCTACCTAAATAATTTTTTAATATCTTTGAAGGCCGTCCTGCAGATCAAAATTAAAAAAAAAGGTCGAAATCGGTCAAGTAGAAGTAGAGAAAAATAGGTTTGAAAATGGTAGTTTTGATACTTCTTCTTTTTCTTAATCTTCCCTCATTTTACGTTGACTCACCCTCAGCCTAAACTACTGAACCGATTTTAATGAATGAGGGCTTTTTGGATTCGTCTAGGGCCCTACTGCATTCCTAGATCAAAAATTAGATAACTCATTCCTACGCTGAACGAGGAGCGAGAAACCAAGAAACCAACGTAGACGCACCTAGAGCCTAAACTACTAAACCGTTGACTCTAATGTGTGGGAATAAACAGTTTAGAGAATCCTTCCTTAGGAACCGTACAAAAAGTCATGAAATATGACCAAAAACCACTTGTGTGGTAAAAAAAACACCCCGCCAACTCTGTGGTCCAAAAGAGTTGTGAAATCAACTTTCTGTCCTGCCAAGTGATGTTGGCACTAATCGAGTGTTTTAGTTCACAAAATTGTAGCTTGATGTTAGTCACTTTTATGAACGCTATCTCATGGGCTAATAGTAATACTGAATTTAAATTATACCATACTTTCTAAATTTAATTGTTAATAATTAAACACATATACAACCAACAGGTATAGTTAACATTTCAATTTCGATTTCAGCGGGGACAAATTTATTTTTATCATTAACTCGAAACAGGATTGTTCTTAGCAAAACAACTTATATAATTCAATTCGTATTTAAATGGACTTGCAAAACCTTTGGAACCATTTTTAAGAATTCATTTTTTTTCAGGATTTTTTGGGAGCAACGCCCCTAAATTTAGAACCATAATCTTCGCCTCGAGATTTAATATTTTTGATATTTACATAAAAATCATTGAAATCGGCCCACTAGGTTAGGCTCCACGCGACTACTCAGACTATGGACTAGTTAAGGCAAAATTGAAGGAAAATCATCTTTTTTATCACTGAAGCGAGCGTCTTGCAATAAATATGTATTGAATATTGAGAAAATAGTTAATAATGATGAATTGATAGTTAAAGAGGATGGTTGTAGTATAGAGCCGAGCATTGAGGGACCAGGACTGTTCCCTCAGACTCCCCCGGCCAGACTCAATTTAAAATACTATAACCAATTTTACATTTAAAGTTTACGTTTACGCGAGCGTTGTGCGCGAACGCTTGGGCGGATAAGGTTGTCCAACGAACTCGTCCTGGGCATTGGTAAAATGAACATGTGTAATAAATTTCAATTAAATCGGTCATCTTTTACTTAAGTTATCGTCATAAGTAAATTTCGGTAGGTTTTATGACAATCGTTTTTTCCGGATTCACTCCCGGGCTTCAGACGCTGTAACGTGCCATAAGAGACTTCGTTCCAAAAACAAAAATGTTTTACTAAAGTGTCCTTAAAACGTGTAAATCAATTAAAATTTTTAACATCTTATGGATCACAATACTTTCTCTTCATTGATATGCTATGTACAAGAGAAAGTAAAAGTAAATAAAAAGTAACACTCCAAGTATCTTAATTCCAAGTTATTTAGAACTTAGAAGTAAACCTTTTTATATCAATTACTAAAATATTAAATCAAACCCGAATTTACTAAAAAGAATTAAAAGACAAGAATTAATTGAGAATCACAGCCAGTTAGATTTGAATATCATCTAGATCCTATAGATAGTCTCGTCTTCTAAAAATACAAATAATAATAATAATAATAATAAAAGAATCTTATTGCGTAATTTAATAATGAGTCGATGGAGAAATAATTGCAAATCTTCGACATTTGCATATTGTAAAATAATAAAGCTCAACTCTTAATACAGGTGAGTAGGAAGAGTAGATGATTGCAAACCTGTGATCCCAGAGTGACCCTTCGACGTGCGGACTCGTATCTGACTATAAAACCATTAGTTTTATTGATTTTACTTTCTCTCGGTATAAAAACTTGTAATTAATGTTCTTATTCAATATATAAGTTGAATGTAACAAGAATTGATTTATTAAATAATCAATAATAAATGTGCTTATAAAACATTTAAAATAATCAAGACTTAATTGAATATGGAATTTTTCATATTGAATGTTTTCAATAACGAATATTTCTGATGTTTGTAAATTTGCACAGAACAGACTATTTAATAATTGCGTAACCTAAAAGTTAATGCTTGTGTGAATTATATTTAACTGAACCGAGCTTAGCGAGCTTCTCACATTCAACAAAATATACACCTTATTAGTCTGTCTCTCTACCGTACAAAAAGTCTGTCTCTCAATATATATATATATATATATATATATATATATATATATATATATATATCGAATTTTGAGTAGTTACCGCAAGTTTGTACGTTATCAAGTGAGGATATCCCTACCGTCAATACTTGCTTGATCTGAAGATCACTGGACCGGTTTCGTGATCTGCGATTTCGTGATCTGTGATTCTGCTGATGATGGCGTTTAGCCGAAACCGGTCCAGTGATCTTCAGATCAAGCAAGTATTGACGGTAGGGATATCCTCACTTTATATATATATATATATATATATATATATATATATATATATATATATATATATATATATATATATATATATAATATATATATATATATATATATATATATACATACATATATAGACTACAGGAAGGTGTAAATAACATAATTAAAAATTCAAAATTACTACCTATATTGCATACTATTATTATTTTTTTCTTCTAATTGTTGAGCCACGTGATGTCTAATAAAAAAAACGTGTTTAGTTGACAAGGTAACTAGACTAAAATATTAAATGAATATAATTATAAATTTAATTAAATATGTGTGAACCAATAATATATAGGATTACGACAAGGGTAATTACAAATATTGTAACTCAGATAAATGCTGCGGCCTATTGTTAAAACCCACAGAGTTAAAACATTCGAACAAAATTGCATTAAGCTTTGCCACCTTAACCGCATTTAGTAATTTTAAGTTTTATTTCCTAATAATTAAATGTGAATAATATATTATGTTCTATAAAAATTATAAAAATAATGTTAATATGAGTAAAATATTAGATTATTGTAAAATAACTAATAACTAAATACTTGTAAATAGTTAATAAAAAATACATACATTGAAATTCTACAGTTTAATAATATGCAAAAATGTTAGTTCTTTTACTAATTTTTTTTTCTTCCTTGGACGACCTTCTACAAGGACACTTGACTGTCATGTTAAGTTTTGCGGTCATCGCAATATATTATTTTATTTAATTAGAAAAAAAGTTAAAAAAGCAAACATATTATTTGATCGAAGCTTTCTTCCTTCCTCGTGACGTGTACGAATGTTTCTTTACTCCACCTCTATCCATATCATGAACCTAATGTCCTTGAGTACTAAATGTCTTCGAGAAAAAAAATTGAAACTATGTCTCTACTCGTAATGAAATATCGCCTTTAGGTACTAAGAAAAAAAAGCCTCTGATAATATACTCACTTGAACTATTTACATCTTATTATGATTTACAACGCTTTCAAAACACTTTAGAGAGAACGTATCAGGTTATTATTAATATCAATTATTATAAATGTATTGAATGCGAGACTTCCTTATCATATGGTTTACCGCACACTTGAACCTTTACCTTTTTTTATCGCTCTATTTTTTCTAGTTCAAGATCTATTTACATCGAATATTAGATTTCATAAACCAATTATAATATTATCAGATAATAACTAAGGATTGAGCATTCACAATTGCTTAATTTAATAATATGATTATGTTTTGTTTTGTATTTAAAACATTGCAACACTGTACCAAGAAACTAAAGTAATTAGAAGATAAAATATATATTGATATTAGAAGCGAATTCTACATTATTTAAATACGACACACACTGAATTATTATGATATTACTTAAGATTTATACCTATTCATTATAATATTAGCTACTTAAGTCGAGACTTATGTCGTGAAAAATCAAGCACAATTTTTCCAAAGCATTATACGAGTATGTATTTTCTAAATGTCTTGACTATTACTTCTATAGGCAACAAGTGCAACAAGTTATAATATGTAAAAGAAATACTATAAACCTATGTATTAAATTCACCTTTGTTCGCATACATTACATAATATAAACCTCTATAAAAATTACTGACAGCTGAGTGAGAGTTATATAATGGTAGAAGGACAAACTAGGATGGGGGACTATGTTCTAAAAATACTCTCTTTAAAATTCTCTGTCACTTTGGATCCATTCTAATGAAGACGCTTAGAGGCGCTACAGTTGTGTCATTACCAGCCACTTGTTTAAGTGGCGCCGCACCAGGGTAGCTCTCACGGCCACTGACTCCCCCATCACACAAATTGTTTGTTCTTTACTAACTGGAATATATTAGCTTGAAAAAATGGTTTGTAAAGCTCTGAAATGACTCTAATGGTAACCGATATCTGAATCCATAAGATGGGGATGTGATCGAGTATAGGTACCACATTTTCCATTCCCGCTTATTCTTGTAGATCCGGGCTAGATGTTTATAGAACTTTTGAGCCATTCTAGGAAGATACAGACTACTTAAGTGGGTCCATCGAACAATGAAGAGTTTGATCTCCCAACCCGGGTGGTTGGCAGATAAAACTCTTCACAATTGTGTGAAGTGTTCGTCGGTAAAACCATGTCTCACATCACGATTATTATCGAACCGAGATGTCAACCATGATTTTTCAGGACAAAACCTGGTAGCGCTAACTCTTTTGGAAATCTCCCCATTCGTTTACGCAATAAGGGAAAGACAATGAGCGGGGGAGCCCGGTCTGTGAAATAAATCCAGATCTATGTGGTCACCTGGGTATCCAAGTAGTACCGATGCATTATCTAGCATTGTCATCACTGATGACAATGCTAGATAATGATGACTCATCAGTCATCATTAATACATAATCTATGAAAGTTCCAGTTTGCTATGGTAGTCGGAAAGTGGGCAAAAAAAATGTGTACCTCACAAACAAGTTAAACTAAAAATAATAGCGAGCAATAAACTTATAAAAACAGAAGGTAATGGAAGATCTTAGGGTTATTGTAAACATTAATCATTGCAAACGTAGAGTTCACTTTACCTATCATTTCTATAGTTTATTAAAATTCAGTCATAATATTAAATTATATAAAACTACAGCATAAGAACTTATTTATAGCTACGAGATAATGAGATTAGGGAATAACTGACAGAAATTGACAGGACAAGTTTCTTTATTATCCTAAAGTTGATAAATTGATAAAATAAGTAGGGGAAAGCCGCTAAGTACCTATAATTTACTAAGATAAGACGAAGGAAAGGTATGGTACGATGATATCCTCGAGATAGATGTTTTCAAAAAACTTGGACTTTTATACACGTCCTTAAATTTTCGGATATTAAATTAAATTTGATAGGTAATAAAAAAAACTTGTATTATTAACAGGTTGATACCCATATCTGATGATCGATCGATATTTATTTCTAGACCTTTATCTTGATCTAATGATCCACATTGTTTGTGAAAACAAAAGTTTTCTTTACTCTAAACCTAAATTATATCGTATTAAGCGAAAGTGAGGTAAAAAGGTAGAAAACAACTAACCGTTAAAATAATAACATCTAAAGTGTATTATTAAATTTATTTCGTTGTTATTTCTATGATGAGAAGTTCGATTCTACTCAGTTCTTAAAGTTAAAACACTTCCCTGTTCAATATGACTTCCGGTTATCCAACACACCTTATCCTACCTAAGAATCAGCCCCTTGGTTAAAAAACAATATATAAATAATATAGTACCAAAGACCTCTTCAGGCTTCCCGTCCTTATAAGAAACTATGTAATTTGATAGCTGGTTTTAAACTGAGTACTACCGTAAAGAAGATCTAATACTATAGAATTATACCTATATGGTTCCTTCTGAAGTCTCCTTCAGCTCAGCGACATATGGCTCCGTCTTCAGCCAGGCATCTGCACCAATTCTTATTTTTCTGGAAAAGAAAAAGAACAAATATAAATTACTTTTAAAATAATATAACATGTTCCATTTATTTACTAAACAATTATTTTGAGATGTAAAATAATTGTAACAACAATATGGTCAGACAAATAAAACAATTTTATGGAATGATATGGATCCATTTAATATTTCATTAATGGAAATTTTAAATGACACATTAAATTTATTTATCAATAATAGTTGTATAAACTTTTCTTTAATAATAAATTCCTAGTCAAGTTGAAGGAATTCCAGGAGATACTAAATAAAATCCTAGGAATAAATTCTTCGATCAGTCACAAAAGTTACAATAGCTAGTGTAAAACAGATCTAATAAGATTGCTTATCTATATTTGAAACACAATATATTGATGCATATATCGATGATTTCTTGAAAACTTAACTATGTAATTTAACTATGTGGGGTGCCTAGGATGATGCCCAAGGATAGGCGAAATATAGCGTTTTTATCTAATAAATAATAAACAAAATTTTTGTGCAATTTATTAAATCCCAGAAGACCAATAAGGAAAATGTTCTTAAGAATGATCACAATGCTACTATTACCTTCGGTAAGCTCGGAAGCAAAATATAATAAAAATTGCTAAAACCACCCATAGGGTTCATCCAACTTCCTTTGAAAAAATACGGAGCCTGTCAGATCTTCCAGGACCAACTGGGATACTGAACTTACCCATCAACAGAAATATACTATAATAGGAGCAGTAAAGAGCAATTTTCACAGATCAGCGGTAGCTATATAGGAACATTACGAAAAGTACCAGCCATCTCATCAGGTTTAAAAGCATTTATATTCACGCATCTGTCATGTATCTCACCAGAAACTTTTTAACAAAGCTGATGGGTTTTCTTTCTCAAACTTGGAGATCCATAGCTAATTTCTTTTCCAAGAAGAAAGTAAAAGAAGACACAACAAAGTTACAAGTACATTTTAAAATGTAACATTCTACATAAAAAATGACATCTGAAATAACAAATTAGGGGGTAAAACATTTCAAAATTGATTGAAAAATTTAAGAACATTTTTAATTATACATTTATATAATCATATATAATATAATAAAATAGTATAATATAAATGTATATAATTAAATTTAAACCAATAATTATCATGAATGCCAATTAAAAGAAATTGATGCGCATGTCTCCACAAAATATTCGTGGCGTTTCTTATATGTTTAAATGTTAACTAACTAAATAACAGGTTGGTTTTTGTTAACCTTGATTTTTGTTTTGTATATGAAAAGTAGAACCTGATTATTAGCAATACAAGATTGTAAAAAAATCTTTCTCATTCTCTTTAGTTTTTAATTTTTTTCTTAATCAGGACTAACAAAGAAAAAAAGTAACATAAACTTTGAGTGTATCAAATTTCTTCCTTATTTATTTTAAAAGGATAAATTAAAAACCAATTAAAAAGTCTGACCAAAATATTATATAAATTAAAAACACAGATGAGGTAAAAAAAAAATTATAATAAATTCAAAAATTATTTAACTTAAGTAGCATCTAGACTAAAAAAAAAGTCTATCCAAAAAAAAGAAGGTAAATTAATTATGTGACCACATTAAGAAAAAAAAAAAAAGAAAGAAAGAATAATAAATACATAAATTAAAATTCTTCATAGTTTTCTTGGATTCAAGTGAAGAAAAGACCTATCGATTGAGAAGACTAAATAAATCTCAATAAAAAAAATAAAACTGAAATAGGGTTTTCCATAATACTAAGTAGAAAGTTAAATTTAAAAGGCAACACCGAATGTGTTCGTGGTTCAATATTGACAATAAAATAAATAATATAGAAGGGCGCATTATTATGAACAAAATTCCACCACGTGGAGGGGTTTAAGGCGATGGGTGGCCCATGTGCAGGTTTCCTAAAATAGTGCGGTTTTTCACGTTGTTACAGGGATTGACACACACCAAAGGGAAAATTCTGAGTTGAGTCGTTAATACAGGACTCATACTGCTTTTTGGCATAACATAAATAATTTGTTGTTCTCCTCTACAAGGTTGTCCCGAGCGTAAATGAGGAGATATTAGCCAAATCTAAAGACCCTGATCTTATCATATTTAAAATCTCACGTGTTATCATTACATGTAAATCTACAAAGTTTAGAAACAATACTCGTATTATAATTAATACTAGTAATACTAGTACGTAGTTAGTTAGTGATATTGGGTTATTACTCTTCATCGACTACACTACTACACAATAGCATTATGAAAATACTAATATGTAAAACTCTATATATAATATGTCTGTATATGTGTATACTAATACGTAAATGATTCGATGACCATATCATTGGCTATTTAGTTTTATTATATTTTCCTTAAGCATCCTACAATAAAGCTGAGTGACATCATGGGCTCACGTCTGCTCTTGTAGGTCTGATTGTTAATCAAATGTATTTTTTATTTTTTCTTTTTTTTGCACTTAAGCTTTTTTAACAAATAAAAGTATCAAAGTTCGTAGGCTTCCATGGTTGACTCTTTCAGTAAAAGTTTCATTAAGTGAATATTTAAAATCGGTTAGTATACTTTATATATTTACCCTAGATTAATAGAATATTATTTTTACTTTTATATTTAAGTTCATTTTTACTTTCATAATTTTACGTTCAACATTTTAGAGTTAGACGCTGAGAGATGTTCTCCATTGTATAATGTATAAATCCTCTAGTTTTGATTTTCCCTTAAGGTTTATTTTCACAACTTGATTAATTGAGATTTGCGATAGAAGATAATTCACTAGACTATACGAGACTTGCCTAATGCCTAATGCTGTTATCAAATTGACCATAGAACAGAAAACGTTAGCGAATAAAAGCTGAAAATGAAAATGCTTACATGAGCACGATGTAGAAAAGAACCCAAAGGGAAATAATCACAATAGTTGTGTCAATTAATTAATGAAAAAAAAAGAATAATTAGATAGGAGAATATAGACATAATAATATAAAATGCTGTAAATATAAGAAAGAAGTATAAAACTTCTGAAATTGACCATCACATTTAGAAATAAAAATAAATTCAAATAAAGAAAATAAAATTATTTTAAACATATCCACTCAAAAATATAAGATTATTAATAAAAAGAAGCTAAAGTGCTGAGTTATAAAAGAAGGCCAAATGTATAAATTAATAGCCACTGATGATTTAATACTTGTTTATCTCAAATCTAATTAATATTAACTTGTTCATTAAAGAAACCCAATCACTTCCTATTTCAGTATAAAATATGTATTATCATGAATATATGTATATATTTTTTTTAAATGAATAAATGTAGTGATAAATTTGTTGTTTTTTAGTTTAATTAGTTTAATTAGATTTGTTTATTTTTTTAATGAATGATTTCCTTTTTGCAGCTTAATAGAAGCAAAATTAGGCCGTTTATATTGTGCAGACCTTGTACAAACAAGGACTGAATTCTGAAGCCAACAAAATTTCAGAAACAAGTTGACTTCCGTAGAAATTAAATTGAATCGTTAAATTCGTATGTATAGGTAATATTTATAATTCATTCTACATTTATTCAATCTTTTATGGAACTAACGTTATTAAATGATAATATTTGTACTTAAACATTCTGTATACGTATCTTAATAATCGAGCAGTTATTGTAAATAGAGGTAAAGTACACAGTAAATATTAAGGGCGAAACCAACTTTAAAACGGCAAGTGGACTCATCAGCGCCGCAAAGATGGAGTCAGCTGGAACTAGGATTAGCGTGTATATATGTATGGCTGGAGTACACTGATTAGATTAGTGTACTTAAATACCTTGAAGAGAAACAGATTTTGTCTACTTCCCTCAGCCTAATATTAAGCCAGCAATACACGTTTAATTCGATGTGTTAATTTGGTTTGAACACATCGAACACGATAATAGAAATGGCATGACACCATACCAAAAAATTGATCTGTGCGCAAGTAGCGCAGAGATAATGAAGGCTGTCAGCCTTTCGTGGCTGATGGTTTATTCGTCCATTTCTGAAATAATTATTCCAATCTTTTGGATGAAACCTCCTCCAAAATATTTATACGTGAATATTTCGTTCTATTGAAAGCCAGTTTTTAATCCATATTTTTCTTTCTTTGGATGCAACAATGTAGGTAAATAGCCACAGCACCATATGAGGACAATCCTCCTTACTTGACATTTTTATATATCTTATCAATATTTTTTAAACAACACACAAGTCAGAGCTCGAAATAAACTAAAAAAGTTAGATGATGTGTCACATTCGATTTGATCAGTCTATGATCAAATAGAACTGACACATCGAATTGAACGTGTATAGCTTGCTTTATTAATAAATAAAAACCGGCTTCTAACCATTAGCCAGATCAAACCTTAGTCTCTACTTATATGCAACTGATTCTCTTACAAATTTCAACTTATTTCACCGGCATGAAGACCACCAGTGTCAAAGCCGTGTTGGTAATAATGTTACTTTTAGTAGAAAGACATCACTCTTTAACATCTATAAAAAGTATCTTATATATAAGGTTGAACCAGACCGTGGTTGAATCAAAGGAGAATCTAATGCCTGTAATATAAAATATACATATACAGGGTGGTCCAAAAGTCCTCCAAACGTTCCTCCCCTCCTCTTAACTTTTGTATGGTTGAGATAAATTAATGAAACTTGAGGGATCCGTACCATGTAGAGGGAAGTTTGAGTCATGCAATCGCGCACTGGGGCAATCACCCTCTTTGTCCCCAGGCCCCCCAACTTCGAAATTTTAAATTGGAGTGTAAATTTTTAATAGCATATTTGGATTCTACGGTGAAATATAATAAAATTTTACTTGTAACTTTTTTCTATCTCCAATATTTTGCACCCTATAGCGGGGCAAAATTGGTGGTTGCCCCTAGTACACGAGTGTATGAATACACACTTCCCTTTACATGGTACAGATCCCCCAAGTTTCATTAATGTATTTCAAACCGTTTTGATTTTACAACGATATAAGTGTTAATTTTCATTATTTTCGGAAGGGTTATTTATCTATGTTTGCCCCCCTATAGGACGCAAAATATTGGAGATAGAAAAAAAGTTAAAAGTAAAATTTTCACCGCCAAATCCAAATATGTTATCAAAAATATACACTCCAATTAGAAATTTTGAAGTTTGGGGGCCTGGGGGGAAAATGGGTGATTGCCCCTACCGCGCGGTTGCATGAAAACATACTTCTCTTTACATGGTACGGATCCCCCAAGTTTCATTCATTTATCTCAAACCATTCAAAAGTTAAGATGGGGGGGGACTTTTGGACCACCCGCCTGTATATATTTATAACCACTTAATTTTTAATTCTTTAATGCCCGTATGAATAGTTGCTAGATAAGGCGAGCAAGCTATTATTAACAATGTTAATTATTATTGTTAATGAACCCAATTAAAGCAATCATATTATAAACATTTAAAATAGTAATCCATACCTTTATTCTGGTGAATGCTTTCTCCGATATCCATAAACTAAATGCGAAAGGAGGAGAAAACTGGTATCAAACATCCGGTACTTTGTACAGAATAAACTGCCCTGAAAATCAAGCAAACAAGAAAAGGGCTATAATATATTAAAACATTTTGATGAATTATAAAAAAAATTGCATTTTAAGGAATTAGTGTCCAAGAAGCTTAAGGTCTCTTTGTAACCGAAGTCGAGATAATTTCAGCATAAAGCTCTCAAAGGAATCTAACATCACTACAAAAATCCAAAGTTCTTCTAAACCAGATAAGTACTTTTAAAGGTATATTAGGTGTTAATAATAATATGGTTGTACGCATGCAGAAGAGAAAGGAATGGGCGCCCAAATATAAATTTTATATAGGGCCAAAATACCAGTGTTACTATGGGAGATTCTAGTCTAGAATTATATTATAAGATATCGTAACGTAAAAAGAATCAAAATGTTATCTTCAGTCACTATATCACGTGTCATAATGTAAAAATACATTTATAATGTTTATTACATAAGCATGTATCAAATTAAAATAGTCTGCCAATAGTGTGGCACATAGTTTCCTCGTGTTCTTATAACGTACCCAAATGATGTTATTCTTACCAGTAGGGAAATATACAACGAGAAGGTAATCACTAAGAATTTAGAATAAAAATAAACCTGAAAAATATCGTACAAGATAAAATAAATAGATTATTTCCGTTGGTTATAAAAATATATTAATTAAATTACAACAGATTTATGTTAAAAAAAGGTATCAGATAGCTTATTATTAATAAAATCTAAATTACGTTAATACATAAATAATAAATATACAATATCTAATATCCTTCGAAATATATAAATATTCTTCAATGTTAAAATACAGCATTTCATAATAAAATTGTTTAACTGTCGTAATACTTTCTCTTTATTTAATGAAAAAAGTTCTTTATTTGATGAAGATAATTTTTGAAATATTTTTCTTCAGTCTAATTGACATCCAAACAAAAAAATACGAATTAGAAGATTATAAAAAGACATAATGTCTAGTAATTCTTAACTTGATATTTAAACTTTACTAGCTGGATACCCTTGCTTCGCTTGGTTTGCTTCGATGGGTTTATAAACCCCAACCATCAAAAAAAAATAAATTAAATTAAATTATTTTCCTAATCGTGAATATTTAGATTCTATCCCTCCCTTTATTTCTATACCCCCTCCCCTCTGATAATTTAATTTGCAAATAAACCAAATTACTAATTAATTCCTATTATTGATAAAACATTCTTAAATGTTAACTTTGGAGGAAAAGCAGTGGTATTTTCCTTCTGTATCCGACCCCATGTCTTTTCACATCCCTGAGTTAAAATTGGAATTATTTTTGTATAAACATTGTATTAAACATATATATATTACATGTTTACATCCAAAATAGGAGCCATTTCTCAAATATTACCTTCCTAACTTTAGAAGATCGGTCTGGACTCAATTCCCCTTCTTTTCTTACTTTTCCCTATGTTCTCCTTAGGAATAAAATTTTGTACAATATTGGTAGATATCAATATAATTTAGTAATTATTATACGATGTATACACATGAAGATTTTATTTTAGCGTTTTAAAGAAGTGGTGATAATTATGTTATAAGGTTTTAGGCATGGTTAGGTGCGATTTATAAACAAATGTCGTCTTGATGATTTATAAACTATTTAAATAATATATTATGTTTAAAAAAATGAATCTAAATTTTTTTGACAGCAATTGAACAGTTGTTCCTACAGAAATTTCCACAGAACATTGTAGCTTCTTCTGCAATTTTGGTTAAATACATTTTTTATAAAAAGTAAAATTAGAATTTTGAAATCTATTTAGAAGCCCCATTCTCCGACCCATATAAAGCTAGCAAAAGGTTTTATAGCCAATAACACTCGCAGAATTGAGCTTAACATTGTACCCAAAAAACAACAATATCTGTCAGCTGCTTGGACGTGATTGACGCACAGACAAACAGACACAACATTTTCTAAACTGAAATTCGTTATCAGGACTACTTATTTAGTGTAAATGCAAAATTTGAGCCCAATCGGATAAATGTACAGACACCATTCCAATCTTATATGTATTTAAGATTAATAACCATTTAATTAGACTCAGAAGACTTTGAAACGTGTAAATCCATCAAAATCGAATAGTTAAACCATCGCAATACCTCCTCTTTATATATAGATTAAGTATATGAGAAAGTAAAGACTAGAAGAAAATTAGAACAATGAAGTTCTAGATACAAAAAGAAGGTTAATTATTATTGATTATTGACAAATGCTTATTGATAACAATTGCATTATATAAAACCTGGTGGAGAAATACGACCAGTTAACGTCACAGATGGTTAGTTGATGTTGAAGATGATCTTAGGCAGCTTGGAGTTAAGGCGGTGGACAGTCGTCTCGGATAGTGGAAGAAAAGAAGACCGAGAACTGGGGAAGAAGGTTTTTGAGCAGGCATTGGCCTTGATCCTTGGAAGAACGTTGAGTCAAGGGAGTAAGTAAACCATTATTGATGAAATAATAATATAGTAAAAGAAAAATGTATGCTGAAAGTTATATATTAGTGTTTTTAATTATATTTATAAAAAATTTAGACTAAAAAAGAGGTTAAGATTAAGGACTCTAACCGCTGAGAGAGAGAAAAATGTAGTAAAAATGAAGGTAAATAGGAAGGAAGGTATAAACACTAAAAACATAGGAATGTTTCAAAGTACAGATTAGAAAAAGGCTGAGATAACTTTCAATTCGTATAAAAGGAACTTGATAACCTACAAATAACTATTTTGCATGTATGACGTAAAAATTATAATAATTCATAATTTCTCAACGCGCAGATAATCATATTCGATTTGAAGGTGAAATTGCTACAAAAACTAAATAAGATGAAGACAATTTAATTAAAAAGATACCGATTCGAAGTTTTTTGAACTGTCGAAAAAGTGTTGTATTTTTTACTCGTCATAAACATTGAAATAACTTAAGTATTCTATTTGATTTGCATACGTATTGTTACTAATTAAGTTGTGTAAACATTTTCATGAACTAATTGTAAATCAATTTAATAGAAATAAACTAACTAACCTGAACTTTTCTACGTAGTTTATTGAATGACTCGGAAAAGAGGGAAATCCAATATGGCCGCTGGATTCACTAAATCAGGTAGACAGATTCTTTAAGCACAACGCCTCTAAATTCCAATCAGTGTTACCAGTTTCTAAAAAGAAAAAAAACCTATTGTTTGAACTATTGAACTTATAATTTTTTAAACTTATAATCATTATAATTTAAACTTATAATTATTTAAATTATATAATTATTTTATGCTTTTAAATTAAATTCTAATAACAACATACAATATAATTATAATCTATCATGTTTATTATTGTACAATCCAATATATTATATTGGGCTAATTCACATTGTTGCGCATTGTAAGTAAGGACATAATCAATCACTAATTTATAAATTGTGTTTTATAATAAAACTAATCTTTTAAATGAAACATAATACGCGTTATCATTTTCTAAACAGAGATTTACTACTTTTTAATATATATTTGTTTGTTATTGTTTATTTTAATTATAAGTTTTTTTAGACTGAAATAAATGTTTCTTATCAACTTAACTAACTATATTTTTTATTAATATTTCTACTCAGTTATGACGATAGATTGAGTAATCCTGTTATTTTGTCGCTTTCGTACACTGGTTTACAATATGAAATTAGATAAATACAAATTTAAAAACATCTGATATTCAAATATTTATCATATACAGTCGGCTCTCGATAATTCGAAGTTGGAGGACCTCTAAAAAACTTCGAATTATCATATGGTGGGATGAGAGAAACGAATAAGGGGCAAGAAAAATTGTCATCATGTATATTTTAACCAAATTAAAAACTATTGAATTATTGAGAGGTTCGTATTAATGAATGTTTGAATTATCGAGAGCCGACTGTAACGAGTTATTTTTAATGCTGTTTACATGTTAAAATAATACATTATTGACTTTAAATACGTTTTAATACTTTCCTAACAGAAAATTATGAAGTTATATGTTAATACTAGTTCTAGTATTAACAAATACAACAATTTTATAGATTAAAATCAGCCTTATTTGATATTTTTAGCCTGTTATCAAAAGCAAATGTTAAGATAGGGTCTAAAAACATCTTAGAATACCCAAGTCGAGGTTTGACAGTAAGCAATTTTACAATTTTTAACACCCCTGAAGATCCCTCTAAGCCATTGATTCCCAAAGTGGGGGGCGCGCCCCCCAAGGGAGGCGTGAAGACAAGTCAAGGGGGGCGTGGAACCTCGAGATGGAGATAGCTTTGCCGTTGGAACGTCTAATGCGATTATATAAAAAAACAAATATCAAACCAGTTGGAGAAACCTCACTGACGAATTCAACAGGTACTTTCCTAACACATGTGATGACGATATTTACAGATTAACAATGGATCCTTTCAGTGTCAACATAGATTCCCTACCCGAAACACTTCAAGAACAAGCTTTGGAAATAAAAAATCATTCTGCAGCCGATTTTGATAAAATGGACAAATCATCGTTATGGGTTAAGTATTACAAAGTGTACCCCAGTATATCACAGCAAGCACTTCGATTGTATTTACCTTTTTCAAGCACTTACTTGTGCAAAAAAGATTTTTCAGCACTTGTTGCTATAAAAACAAAGTATCGTGGCAAACTTGATGTTGCTGTGCTTGATTTTCGTTGTGCACTTTCTAATACTTATCCAAGAGTAGGGAATCTTGTAAAAAAAAATGCAAGCTTATCCATCCCATAAGATCAACTGTAAGATTAACTTGTAATGTTATAAAAAAAAATAGTAATACAAATAAATGAATGGTTATTCAATGTAATAATGGTTTATTTTATTTTTTTCATTATCTCACAAAATTGTGTAGGGGGGGGGGGGGGGGGGGGGGGGGCGTGGGAAGATTTATAATTGACTGTGGGGGGCTTGGTAAAAAAAACTTTGGGAACCCCTGCTCTAAGCGCTAGAAGCGAAACGGTAAAACAAGTATACTACCGGAGAAACCTTCTAACAATTTGTTATAATTTTCTAGACGAGCAGAGGAGTCACTTGCTAAATAATAACTCTTCACTAAAGTAACTTTATTTTTACAAAGCCAGCTATGAATCACTAGTGATCTTCTTCTGCAATTGGTCGATTTTATCTGTAAGGCACTAAAGAGGCCACTAGCGGTTGAAAGCCGGCTTTGTAAAAATAAAGTTGCTATAATGGCGACGTCTCTCTTTATTGTTAATTCTTCTGTAGATAACCCAATTGATTAGGTATAAAGGAAGACTTCACAAAAAGTAATTTTATTGTACAAAGCCAGCTTCCAGCATCTATTAGTCTTCTTCAGTGCTTCTGATCGACGGTTGTTTTCGGAACTACTAGTCGACACCGGGACACCGTCACTGAATAACATATTCAATGACACCTTAGCACTAGAATATCACTTGACACTTGACATGATTCATTAACTAAAAAAGACGGCTTCAGACAGAGTTGCCATACAAAACACCTGATTATAAAAAAATTAATAGTACTAAGTAAAAATACATCTACATAATTTTCATTCAGTGTTTGCCTTCTTAAACGCTTTATTAAACTCAAAGGCTATTATGATACCGACCCTCGTGGTGTTACTAATTCAACGTTTTTCTCCTAAACAAACAATGACTTAATAAACCATACATTATACAATGCACATGTTTAACACGCAAAGCATTGTTAATTTTAGTTTAAGTTAAAAATAAAACTGTTCTTGTTTATATTTTAAGTATAGTAACTATAATTTAACATGTATAAAGCGAGGTTCCTTTACCTGAGACACTAGCCCCAGCACAATCCCAGGAGGAGAGGACATTTTCTCCTCAACATTTTTGGCTCAGAACGGAGCTTATCAACTATTTTTGCAACCTTCCCGCCTTCACCAGCTATCACATCAGTGTTATCAGTAATAGTTGATTTTTTCCGAGTTTCCAAGGGAACCACCCCAATATAAACAATACAATACATTTTATTGGTGTTTCGTAAGTAAGAAGTAAGAGTTTTAAAGGCCCGGGACTGGCACTAACTAACTTTAATAGGAGCGGACTGTCCACCGCGGAAAGATTTTCCCCAGTCCGTCGCGGACTGGGGTGATCTAACAGAAAGCGGACTGCCCACCGTCCGCCGCAGACAAGGTACAGCGTGATTTCTTCAACTCGTCTTCTTTCTTGTTTTATTATCAGCATTGTTTTATTATATGTAGCAGTTCCCCCGACGAAGAATAATTGCTACTTCTGCTCGCTTTGTGGCAAGAAACACCAAAAAGAAAATAGTTGCATGATAATCAGTTGATCAGTAGATTTATTCTGTTTGTCCAGGATAATGCAATTTTGCAGACCACAGAGTCCGCTTCCTGTTTGAATAAGCCTTAAATCTAAAATAATTAATTCTATGATTATATAATAAAGTATCTTTATAGTATTTATTTATTTTATTTTATTTTATTTTAACAATCGCCAAAAAGACATTTACAACATTTTCGAGTTAAAATAATCGGAATTAAAATAAAAAAAGCATTACCACAACCTGAGTTAATATTTATTATTTATTTAGTTGAGTGTTGATAAATTTTAGTCAGAATATTGTTGCTTTTTATAAACAATAAAGAAAGACGTCTTTCCATTAAAGTAATTTAATTTCACAAAGCCGACTGAATCTGAGAGTCAGATTACAACCTTTATCTCAACACCTAAACTGATTATTTTCATATTGTCTAACGTATTTCCACTGGTCTCACCGGCACTAAAGATGACCTCAAGTGATTGAAAGCTGGCTTTGTAAAATTAAATTGCTTTAGTGGAGTAACTTCTTTCTTTTATTTATAATTAAGTGACTCCACTGCATATCTAGGGGTAAAAGTTGTTTTATAGCTTCTACACAATTATTTAGAAACATAGAGTCACATCTTCTCAATTAACGGATTTAATATCGCTTTAAAAATGCAGACACTGTTAATAAAATTCGAAGGCTATTACACAACGGAAGTAAAGTGACACCGACCTCGTAATGTTACTATTCTAACGTTTTTTCTCCTAAACAAACAATGACCTACACTAAGACACACTCTATTATACTATGCACGAGTCAAACAAACAGTCATATTAAAATATACAGTAGTTGAATCTTCAAGCGTTAAAGATACAACGAGCTGGCATCATGTTGATATTAATACCTCCCCTTGTTGTCTTCGAGTTAACAACTAACGGAACGGATTGTGTGATTTAAAGTGGTAAACAAATGTAGTTTAAGCTAACAGTGTTGTTTGATCATAACTTCAATAAGTTCTTTAAAAAAAAACATCTAACGGACTTTAACGGCATTTAACTAAGTACATTTCCGGAAATATATGTAAACTAGTCAACAAGAAAAAGTTGTTTTCGTTCCTTTTAAATAGTAAACACGTATTGCTTGTATTTTTTTCAATATGTATATACATTTTTACTTTTCCTCACCTAAAAAGTATTGTTTTCACCCAAATTTTTTTTTTTTCGAGATTTCTAATGAATTATCCGTTTTGGTTGTTTTTTTAGACCTCCTGAGTGGTTTTAAGCATGACGTATGTATGTTTGTTATCATTTTTATACGCCGCCCAGGATATTTAACCTAGAGTAGTAGTTGAAGTCCTTACTTCTAGTTGTGCCGCTCGGAAAATCACCATTTTCCGCCATCTTGAACCCAGTTTGTTCAATCAGCAAAAGTTTAAAAAAAAAATCTTCAAAAATCAAAAAGTGGTCCGATCGAGTTGAAATTCGGCACGTATGTGCCTCTGTATGACAAACAAATCTACCAAATTTAATTTAAATATTGGCTGCCATTTTGAAGTTATCGATTATTTAAACTTTAATGGTTAATAATAGCGAAAGTATAAATACGGTTTTGACATAATATAGCATATCGTTGGAACCGGTAAAAAATTAGGAACAAATATAAAAAAAATCCGATGAAATTCCATTAATTAGTTTTTAAAGTTATAAGAGACCATAATTATTAATTAGTGCGATACTTTTGTCAAACGTCAAAATTTGTTTACATCTGTCAAAACCGCCAAAATTCAAATAATTAAATAAATGAAATAAAAATAATGGAAATTTCTTTTTTGGAAAAATTATAATAAAAAAATCTATAAGTTCAAAACGGCCACCCATCCAAGTACTGACCACGCCCAATGCTGCTTCCTCCTGCTGCTTCGCAGCAGGATAGGACACTCTGGTGGCCTCCGAAGTAAGGAAAAGGTTTTTTTCAACCCGATTTTTTTTCATAAGTTTTATTAAGCACATTTATAGGAAAATAGTATCACAAAATTTTAAGGCATAAACTGTATAGAACTAAATAAAATTTTATTTATTTTACTTATGATGAATTGTGTCCCCCTCCTCTTTTTTAAATATTTCGGTATTTGACATAATTTGTGTTTACGAGCTTATTTTGGCATTTTACCGACAGAAGTTGTGTTAGCACACTAGGTAGAAGCGCTAGATATCGGTCATGTTATTAATTTACGTGAGTAAAAGTATTAATTTAACAATATTATATGTGCACACACGGTTAAATTAATACCGGATCATCTACTTTTGACAAACTATTCAAATTTCTTAACAATCGGATGAGTACTCGGTGTTAATAAAAAAATGGCTGTGCGCACGTGGAAGACAAACCAATAAGCACAAAAAGGTTGAAAGTAATTGAAAGTAAGGCACTTCTTTAGATTGTTACTCCCCTCTGTTTTTTTTTACAAGGTTAAATCTAAAGAAGGTGTGCGGTATGCTCTTATTTAGACTGTTACTCCCCTTATAAAAACAGAAGTGTGATATTCCTTTGTCCCTAAGTACATTGGACTAAGCATCCTTTTGTCTTAATAGTTATTCTTGTCAAAGTCAAAGTCTTGTTTATATTCTCAAACAACAGGAAGTAACAATCTAAAGAAGTGCCGAAAGTAATAGGGGACCAATGGAATAATTATGAACAAACATCAAAATATTAATACAATCGGACGAGTAGTTTTTTTTAGATAATGTGGTTCGAAAAAAGTTGAAAGACAAACAGACACGAGACCAATAATGTTCCCGAATATCTGAAACGGAACTTTGTGAATTTGGAGACATAAAAAAATCGTTCTTCAAAATGATCAGAATAATCAACATTTTCAGTAGAAATAATTTAGATTGATAAAATTCATTTTAAAAAAAAAATATATATGTGAATATAAAACTTCCTAAAGTGTCAACAGAAAATAAACACATAATTTATGTATCATTCATGATCATGATTTATATAATATTTTGTATTTAAATTAAATTTATGCTAATCAAATCAGAGCAGTTTTATGAAAGCAGGCATGTCAATTCAGTAAATAATAGAAATTAGCTAAATATACTACCTTTTTATTTAAATTAACTTTAATAAAGAATTTAAATGTAAAAGAAAAAAAGCTAATATATTTTGTTTCACTTATAAAATTATTATTTGTTTTTTACTTTTTCATTTTTTTTTTCGAATAATTCCAAGAACCTCAGACCACCTATATTCACATCCCACTATCTTTGACCATCTCCATCAGTCTAACTAACTAACCCTCTCCAACAGTCTAAAAATCTTTGACAGTCTAACTTATTCAAAAATTAAAAAAATAGGCCCAGAGGGCTGAGAGTTGATGGCAACCTCCTGTACTTTCCTAACTCCCTGTCACACGTATAAATCTTTTCGACTTTCTTCGGCCCTATGACGTGCGGTGGAGGGAGGCCCAACAGCTGGAGACAGACTGTGCAATCCTCTTATACCTTTCTAACTCCTTGATACACAGGGTAACGTTTTTTAGTAACGCTTTTCGAGTTATGTAGCACAGGCTAAACATGAAAATATCAAAAAATTAACAGCCTAAAACCAACAATCTAAAATCACCTTCTCTCCTTTAACCATTTTTTAAAAAATTGTCTTGTTGCTATTAACTACCTATTTATTACCCTTATAGATTTACTAGCCTTCACCCCTCGTGAGTGCGGCTCATGCTAAGTATGAAGTGGCTATGTTTCCTATTATTAGGAAGGCCCAGCAATTATATGAAATGCCCAAATAGTTTTGCTTCCATAGCCTTCATAGAATAGAATAAGGACTATATTTTACACCATTTATTCCCATAATAAGAATAAAATATCGAAAGTAAAAAACAAAAACAAAAGTAAATAAACAGGTCAAGTGTGTACTAGTCAGCATACAGCAAGGGTCCGTAGGCCACACTGTATAGTGTTTAACTGTAAAGTGTATAGTATTTTTTTGCCACTGAACCGGACTACAGCCATATAAATACATCGAAAAGACCATAATTATAAAAAAAACGTATTTTGTCAATAAAAAAAACAACTTTTTTTTCGAAATTTCCAAAAAGTGGTATCTTTACTTTTGGTCGAAGAATGTTCAGGAATTTTTTCAGATTTTTTGCACTTCACATAATAAAGGGGGGGGGGCACGTTTCACACCCGCTTCAAACTCGCCTACGCTCGCCCTATCAAAGTTATAACCAAATAATTAAATATTTTTGTAATCAGCTCAAACTACCCTTTCATATGATACCCCTCACGGTGTCGAAAAAAAATGCACAATTTTTAACCCTTAAGTCTTTTTACCCTAATTTTTTGAAAAAACCTTTTTTAAGTCACTATATTTTTAAAATATGTGGGTAGGTACAAGACACATACATGCCAAATTTCAAAGTGATCGGACGAAAGGTGTAGCCGTGAGAGCACGCGACCGGACAGACACACGCATGAAAATATAAGGGTCCTTGGTTTTGCCTACGGACCCTAATATGTACAAATTCGTTCAGAATTAATTATTTTTAAGGAAAAAACAATGTAATGTTAAGAAATGTACACATTGCGATATTAACCGTGAAAACGTAAATAAAGCAAGTGATAAAAATTTTAGTTTAAAAAAAAAAAAAAAAATGTCTTAATGAAAAAATCAATTACTGTCATTTTTTATGAAGTTAAGGTAGGACTAGGGTTTTTTAAAGTATAAAATAAACAAGTATCAAAACATTTTTTAATTCTAATCAATGTATAGACTATCTATATTTCTTATAAATATAGATATATTTATTTTTTTTTAATTTTTACAGATTTTTCATTTAGATACTTTTTATTGATAGAATGTTCAGGAAAGAGTTATGTTCTTAATGAAAAAATGAAGTTTTTATGTCATGGTTGTGTTATAACTACTTCGACAATAATAGAGACAAAAATCACTTATTTCCTTACTCATATGAAGCTCAACAAAGGAACCCCTAGAACATTGACCTAACATCCTATTTCAACAATAACATCGATTAAAGCGTGAAGTTCGACAAACTTAACCTATATCTGACAAAAATGGCATACTTTTCCAAAACAATTGAAAACCCCCTCTTTATGAAGTGTGAACATATTTAAACCCTTGTCCTACTTCACGGTTAGAAACGACTAAATTACTTAGTGGCTTTCTTTTCTTCCTTTTCAATAGAAGGTTCTTGAAAATTTCAACTCGCATTTTATATTTCCCGAGAGAACAGTAAATTTTTTCCTCCTGTGGACAAGATGGAAAAATGAATGATTTGCAACGCAGTTCAAATTTATCTGGTAAAGAAAAAAAAATACCTTTAATGGTTTATAACTTATTATTTATACTTGATTTATTACTTCCCTGTTCCTCAATAAGATAATGTTTACTATTGATGTAAAGGAAAGGGGTTGTTCAACTTATTGACAGGGGGATTTTAAAACAGACAGGTAAGGGTTGAAACGTGGTAAAAGGAAGACACCCTTCTGTTCAATAGAGTACCGTTATAGGGTTCTTTTTTGGTACTTCCTGGTACAGTACGGAGGGATAACCCAGCTGGTACACGTACCCTTTTTCCTAACAGTATACCTTTTTAGTGAACCCTTCCTTATTGACTACCATTGACTTCACATATGACACGGAAATCAACTATTATCTCTTAACTAAGAAAAAAAAGTAAGTAACAAAGAAGAAAATAAATAAAATAACATTAATTTAAAAATAAATTAATAATAATAATCAACAAAATTCAAAAAGGAAAATTTACTGAAAAGAAAAATTTAATGCTCTCTTAATTAAGATAATCAAGCTTTCTAAAGAATATTTATATCTTTCTGACTTCACACATGCAGACTAAAACATACATAAAAAATAAAAATAATAATAATAATAAAAATAAATAAATAAACTAAAAAAAAGTGGATTCCGTTGTTAAAAATAAAGTCTTCAACAAGAAATATATTTTAAGGCACTATAAGTAAGGTGGTTTCATGTCAAGCCTTCTATATAATAATTATTTTCTACGGAGTTTACTAGCTCTACTTTCAATACTACCTATTATCCAGCCTTCTGCTATAAATAAGCAGTAAACAAATAAATTAAAAATGAATAAAATAAAAACGGTTATAATTTATGTTATTTACAGATTAAAGTATATGCTACTCTTTTATTAAGGGAGTTGATTTATATTATAGTGTATTCCTATACTATCGACTTTATTAGGGAAGTAAATCAATTGATATTTATTTTTTTTTTTTTTGTCGTCTTTTATAAAACACACACAGAACTTCCACTCAATATTTCTTGTGTAATATAATGACAATGACATTCATTTATTATAACTAAATTCCAAGTAATAAAATGTTTTCGTACAGGGTGGCACATAACTTCCTCGCATCCCATTGCTGAACGAATGATGATAAATCAAATTATACTAGGGAGACATTTTAAAGTACGACAAATGTGATGAGCACGAGAGGAGGCAATGCTAAAATTAATATAGTATGCACCTAAATTTCATCAAAATCGATCAAATGGTTTTCAAAATATGGGCGATCACAATGCTTTCATTATCTTTTGTAGGATTGGAAGCAGTTTTTAATGGGTAATCATTAAAATTTTGAAATAGTAATAATGAAATTTTATCATTTTAAAACAATATTAATTAAAACAAAATACGTGTGGTGTCGCGGTACACCCGGTAGGAACGAAGTTCCTTACATTTTTCATTAAATATATAAATTATTAAATCACACTGCTAAGTACCGACTTATACATTGCTAACTACTTATACATGGCGGAGTTAGAAAAGAGACAAAATTGAAAGTAACGAACTGTTTGTACCTAGCAGAGTTAAGGAAAAATTAAAAGAAAATCATTATTTGTATAATTAAAGCAAGCGTCTTACTATAAATATATAATGAATATAAGAAAAAAGTTGATCATGATGAGTTTATAGTGAAAGAGTATGTTTGTTAAAGGAGTTTGGATTGAAATAGGACTGTTTTCTACTTACCCGGCCAATTAATTTAAAATATTATAAAATATATCTCTTCCCTGCTCTACAGCTTCTGCTTGTATCAGGGTGAAATTTTACATGATTATATTTTAATTATTTACAAAACAAAGTTGACACATATAACGAAAATAATCAAAACAAGTCAAGTAACAGGCTTCCTTAATAACACTTTTTCCCGTCTTTTAAAGCTTACGTTTACGCGAGCGTTGCGGATAACGTTTTCCGACGAACTCAGCCTGGGCATTGGTAAAATGAACATGTGTACCAAATTTCAACTAAATCGGTGATCTTTTACTCAAGTTATTGTCCTCTGTAGATTTCGTGACGGATTTTGCGTGACGGTGATTTTGTGACGGTGATTTTGGTCGTTTTTTTCGGATTCACTCCCGGGCTCCAGAACGTGCCATAGTTCCTTATGGCATTATTCGTTCCAAAAAGTTTAAATAAATATTGGGATCGAATAATTGACGCATTACCCACCCAAATCGGACTTAAAAGGCGATCGAAAAAACGTTAGAGAGGTAGACCTATAGGGAAATTCGTAACTAATAATATTTTCCAGACGTCTAAAACGCATTTTGCATAAGGTAATTTTGAATTTGGAACAACAAAAATTCATTCTCCAGCTTGGTCACAATACTTCCGTAAGCTCGGAAGCGGTAAAAAAGGAAAGAAGATTTTAGAAAGGACTTTACTTAATACTTACAAAAGGACTTTTTTCAATACTTAATATTAAATATTTCTAAGAACGCAAAACACTTAAAAAGGATTCAAAATACATTATATACAGTAATAGAAGGAAGAAGCTATCATATCTCTATGGGAGTGTCAGAAACATAATGGCCACGATGTCATAATATGTTGGCGGTGGATAAAATAATACGCTTTGTGACAATTGCGGTCGTTAATTCATTACATAAAATATTCGGATTTCTTTTTTAGTTTTTGCCAAATACTCCATAAACTATGAGTGTTTCAGTATTAGTCGTTCTTACTATTTTTAAAGTTAAGTACATTTGCAGCAGCATAAGCCCACCTTCAGCTCTGCACAACTAATATCTTCCGAGAGACACGTTAAAAACTGTCAATTGTTTTAAAAAAAATAAAATTTTAAGTATTGCTCTCGTTTCGGGCCGAATCTCGGCATAAAACCGCTCACCTACGAGAAAACTCATAAGAAATAAAGTTGCAGTAAATTTAATTGGCTTCCATTTACGTCCAACGGTAATTCTGTACGTCCAATAGTTACCGAGATATGACTTTTCAAAAATTGGCAGTTTTCCCCAAAAAATGGAAATTTTAAGTAATGCTCTCGTTTCGGGTTGAATCTCGGCATAAAACCTCTCACCTATGAGAAAAGTCATAAGAAACCAAGTTGTAGTAAATTTATTTGGCTTTTATACAAGCACAAAATGAAGACTGTAGACAAAATAGTTCTGTTGCAATCGTAAAAAAACAAAAAACAATGGAAATACGCTAAAAATGGAAAATTGTAATTTTAAGAAATGAACCTAAACCACTTCTAAAAACATGTTTTGGGCATTCGACGAAAGAAAAATTTATAGAATCATGTTAAAAAATAGAAAAGTGTAACTATATGTTATGTACATTTCATATTAAAAAGTATTAGCAATCAATAGCATCAAGATATAGCATCTCACCCTTGAGATGTTATGTGGAAATAAAACACGAGGAGGTTATGTGTATGAAACGCTTTAAATCTCAAAGCTCAATTTCAAAGTGATCGGACGAAAGGTGTAGCCGTGCGAGAGCATGCGACAGGACGGACGGACAGACACACGCAGGAAAATATAATGGTCCTTGGTTTAGCCTACGGACCCTAAAAATCATCTTGTCTGCCATAATGGGCGGGCCATGGCCGCACTCCACCGGTCTTATTTTGAGGAATCCAAAAAAGTAACTCATATAAAATTCTAGCTTGATGCTAGTTATTTACTTTAATACACGCTATTTACTGGACTTTAAGTTTAAAATTCAAGTAATAGTTTCTACACGAAACATTAAAAGCATTTATTTTAAGATGTCTAAAGTTATATCTTCTTTTCTAATAAAAAAAATTCCCGGTTATAAAATATACTGAGGAATTGAGTGGCGCCGTTGACATGATGGGTTTGGTAACGCTTAAAATCTAAATCCTGGTCATGTTTGCAAACCTTAGCAAAGATTCGGTATTCCCCTTTAAACCTTCTAAAGTATCCGGATAGATTTTTGGAAAAAATGAACTTTTAATCCGGAGTCAAAGTACAACAACCCCAAACAAGAACACCTCACTAATAGGGGAGTCTTAAGAAGTCATAAAAAGTAATTTTTTTAAGGTACGAGTATTCGTTCTGAGGTCCTTGGCACATTGAACTTTAACCCTTTGCTTGACCCTTTTTAAGGAAGTATGTCTAGTGAATTTCTTGTAAAAAATTGGAGGTAAAGGGGTTTTCCCAATTTTTGGGGTTTTTCATTATAATGCGAGCCACAACCATATAAAAATATTTTAGAAGCAAAATATGATTTATAACACCCAACTTTGTCTGAAACTGTCACTGTGTCAATGATCTTCGGTTAAATCCTGTTACTTAGGATTATGTTGTCCTGACCGTGCACAATAGTGTTAGGTATGGCCATAAACAATTTTTCCAGTACAGAGAAAGGTAATTGGACATATTGATTTTATGTTTGTAAACCAAAAGTACTACTGGGTGGCCCAGAAAAGTCTTTGATATATGGAAAATTCACAATTTGTTTGTTTGTTTTCCTTTTTTACAAACAACTTTAGGGAATTGTAACAAAGGGAAAAGTACACAACAACAAAGGAAAATATTGAATACAGCTTAGTAATGTGCGGTTAGAAGATATGAAAAAGATTTAGTCTTATCACAGCAGAAAAATGTTTACATTAAGTGTAAAGCTTAGACTAAATACAGGTATTAGTAAATCATTTTACAAATAAATAAATAAATGGCTTGAAAGCATTAATGATACTCTATGATATTAACATGAAATTAAATGATAATTTAGAAGGAGGATAATAAACAATAATAGAAATAATTAATCTTAACATGTTAATTAAATATTAACAGCAATATATTTACCGGATACTTAATTTAGATTTTTACTTTTGACTGATCCCATAAAAATCTTTAATTATTATTAATTTAAAATCAGCAATTCTCATAGTTAAAAAAAATGAATGTTTAATACACTAATTAAATGTATTCAGGGTAATCAAACACACTGACAAAAACGCCTTCTAAAATATAAATCTAGATAACTCCCTTGATAATTATACCGGTAATGGGTTCAAAACGTCGGTATTCACAAAATATCTGACGTGATCTCATCTCGAACATCTAGATTTATAAGACTATCTTTTTTCGCGGCGTAAACCTACGCTATAGCTTTCAAAATTACTTGATTACACACAATATAGAACATTCTTAGATTTTTCATTGGTAAGAAAAATGTTTTAAAAATAAATAAAATTAGAAGTAAGAGTACGGTTCGTTTCCTTGAATATAATATTTAAGATCCAAAAGAACATGGACTACCTCTAAAACAGAAATGAATTATTTCAGATTGACAATATCCACCTAGGTTAGAATAAAATAATTTTTTAATAAGAACAGGATGGAATAGTAATCTTCGGGGTGATATAACAAACAATTTAGTTATGTACATATTGCGTAACAAGATATAGAAAATTTACTGGAGTTACTGACAATATATGTGGTTTTCATCTTGAAGATAACCCACAGAGGGGTCGAAGTATTGCAAAAGTGAGTTTTTAATTTTTTCCTTTAGCTTTTTTTAGAAACATTTTTTATAAAATTAAAATATTTTATTTCAAAAGTTAAACAAAGAGCACATTTTCCCAGTTATTTTCCCCAATGAACTAACCCAACTACGATTTACAATTTCAAACCGATCAATTCATATTATTAGACTAAGAAATAATGACAGAAAAGGACTTAAAAAGTTATGTTCAGTGTTTGCATACTCCACCTAAAGTAATCTCCTAAATGGTAGCAATTTTAACAATTTTTGCCTATTTGTAAATGATTATGTCTACTGCATTTGAATACAATGATAATGCGACAATTATTACAGTTGTATTTATGAAAGAATGTAGGAACCTTCCACAAGAGTGATTTGTAATCTTCTCAATGATGACACGTTTCTGCATTAGCACATGTTTCAAATGGAGAATATATGCGACTACTGATATTGCAGCACTACATATATATCCTTTTGTCTTATTTTCTTCAGTATGTAAGCATAAAAATAAGAGATCACGAAGAAATCATTAAGATTGATGTAGCAGAAAAATATAGTTCTTTAATTTCTATATTAATATAATGAAAAATAATACGTGTGGCAATTTCTAACAAAATATATACTTATTTTACCCTTCTATATACAACATTAATATCGGTTTTCTTTATTAAATTAGATACAAAGCCCCAAGAAAAAATTGTAAAAAATAGTAGAGAGGGCAATACAATAACCACAGTAATATTAGAAGTAGACAATAAATTCAATCTAAAATCATTAAAATGCAATATATAATTCAAAATAGTCTTCAAAGTTGAGGGGCACATAGCTTCACGAAATTTAATGATGTTTTTTATGACACATAAAAAAATGTCTAATTTATTTAATTTTTCGCCCGCTCTTTTAAAATTTGTCATTTTTTTGTTTGATCTTTTTACAAGAATAAAAGTGCAAATTAGAAGTAATTGATGTGCGAGGGTAGTAATGAATAATAGTCCATCTGCGGCGCTACTTTCGACAAAATATCTAAATTTTCTAAAAAAAAAAGTACTTTTAAACACATATAGGGTAAGTGGAAATATCCGTATGGTTGTGTGCAACCAATATTTTATGGAACCAACAATGTATTAATTATTCCCAATTATCCAGTTTACATTCAAATCGGACGAGCTGTTATTAAGATATCTTTGTTCGTAAAATAATTTAATGACAGACAGACACGAGACCAAACATTTTCGTTCTATACATCTAAAACGGATTTCTTTGACGGATTTTTTTGTCGTGGAATTTTTAAATCAGAGACATAAAATATTTTCGTTTTTCAGAACGAAACATGACTTCCGTTACCTTCGGTAATCTTGAAAGTAAAAAAAGGGGGGAAAAATAAATAAATTAGACAATAACGGATTATGAAAGTAAAATATCAATAAACTGTGTAATAGGATACAAAGTAGCTATGTGTGCCACACTCATTGCCAGACTATTTTACATTTTTACACAGTTTTTGGGGGTAGCACCCTCAAATTTATAACTTTAAGCCATTTCTCTATTTTGCTTTGGGGTATGATTTTTCTGAAAATGTATGTCATATTTCAATGAAATCAGTCTAGTACTTTAGGTTCCACACATCTGCACTGACACCAGGCAGAATTTTTTTAATAACCACTTATGTGGACTCGGGGAAACTCGAAACGTGTTCTCACCATAATCTTAAAATCGAATTTTCGTGCCATCGTAATACTTTCCCTCCATGTATACTGCGTATATGAGAAAGTTAATTTCGTTCTTTAGAATGATCATATAGATTCCGTCACCTTCGGAAAGCTCTAAAGAAAAATAAAATATATAAAAATAGTTACTACACAATTGTCTTCCTTTATATCTATTAATTAGGAAAAAATCGAATAAATTAATAAGTACAAGAAAAGTAAACAAACGGTATTTGAGAAGGATATAAACATATGTATTAATAATTATGTCGAAATATTATTTTATTAGTTCTATAAGACGTTAAGGCGATTATCTTTTTGGACTAAAAATATTATTTAAATTATCATATACCATACACATAATATAATAGTGAGAAAATTAATAAAATAAATTTTTATTAATCAATGAGGTACACCCTTCTAAATTTCATGAGAGAATCAACAACCATCTGTAGATTCTCTCATAATATAATAGGTATTTATAATACCCAGTCAGTGTCCAACTATAAAAGATTTATACAAATCAGACAAGTACTTTTGATCTATAGGTATAAATAAATCTATGGTTGTGCGCATATGTAGAAGAAATAGGAGCAGAAGGTTAAAACCTCTATGGGACCCAAAATGATAGGGCTAATCATGGCCTACCATCAAAATTTCATTGAAATCGGAGCGTAGTTTTTAAGATATGTTGCATCACAAAAATAGAGCGACAGACACTACGTGATATCTGAAATTGATCCTGTAAAAAGGTTATTTATTTAATGTACTTACAACAGGAAGGTATTGAAACTTAATTTTTTTTAAAGTTCATATATATATATATATATATAAATATATATATATATATATATATATATATATATATATATATATATATATAAATATATATATATATATATATATATATATATGTGTGTGTGTGTGTGTGTGTGAGTGTATGTTTACTTTAACTAATTGGCCTTATTTAGTTTCAAATAAAATCACATCGATTGTGTTTAAAAATGACGGCTGAGGTTGAGTATTGACACAAACCAAGTCCGGTCAATAAGAATTAAATTTTAGTTAACTACATAAAAAAAGAAAATTAAAGTTATATTACGAATAAGTATGATACATCTTTTGAAAAAGATCAAATATTTGATATCACGTTTGTCAACATAAATTGAATAATTTCATTCTGTTACTTTTAACATTTTCTTATTAAAGAAAAGACTTTAAAACATCTTCGTTATTTTAAATAAAAATCATGCATAGCCACAAACAAATATAAATAAACATCGTTAAAATGTACAAATGAATAAAATGGATACGTTACATGCATATAATAATAATTTATTTAAAAGCATGTTTATATTAAAATAATGAAACATACATTTTTTATGTATTTTTTATTTTACATTTAAGAGAGTCAAAATTTATTCATTTATACATAATATAACAATTTAATATTTCCTTTATTAAAACCATAAATAAATGTGAATATACTGCAGAAAAATATTTACCAAATTATTTAACGTGTTTGATCTTGGCTACTTTAAGAATGATTTATAAAATTTAAATTAAAGGTCTCATGTTTGTTCATATCTTAAAGTTTTGGAACGAAGTTCCTTATGGCACGTTCTGGAGCCCGGGAGTGAATCCAAAAAAACGACCAAAATCACCGTCACAAAATCACCGTCACAAAATAACCGTCACAAAATCACCGTCTCGCAAAATCCGTCACGAAATCTACCGATGGCGATAACGGGAGTAAAAGTTGACCAACTTAGTTGAAATTTGGTACACATGTTCATTTTACCAATGTCCGGGACAAGTTCGTTGGACAACTTTATCCGCCCAAGCGTTCACGCGCAACGCTCGCGTAAACGTAAGCTTCGAATTTAAAATTGGAATTTTTGGACGGGAACAAATTCTAACTTCATCTATTTAATGAGACAAACAACTTTTTTAAATAATTTTTTTTAGTTAAACGAACACCGTCACTACTATGAAGTGATAAAGATCGCTAAATTAAAGCGGACCAAACCGATTAAAATAAAGAAAACAACGTTTTTACCGATATCTTACGTTCTAACGTAAAGATTTAAATGAAACTTTCTATACATCACCTACAGTACAATTGAAACAAGATGTAACATTTCAACCTGATACAAGCAGAAGTGTTTGTGAGTTAATGATTTATATTTTTTATTTTAATATTTTAATTGGAGTAATATGCCGACGGGGCCAGGGAGGACAGTTCTTTTTCGGTCTACAACCATCTGCTTTAACTACAGGGTGGTCCAAAAGTCTCCCCCCCCCCCTCTTAACTTTTGAACGGTTTGAGATAAATTAATGAAACTTGGGGGATCTCTACCATGCAAAGGGAAGTTTGTTTTCATGCAATCACCCACTAGGGGCAACCACCCACTTTGCCCCCAGGCCACCCAACTTCAGAATTTCAAATTAGAATGTATATTTTTGATAGCATATTTGGATTCTACAGCAAAAAATAATAAACTTTTACTTGGATCTATTTTTTCTATCTCCAATATTTTGCCCCCTATAGGGGGGCAAAGATAGCAAAATAACCCTTCCGATAATACGTTGTAAAATCTAAACGGTTAGAGATAAATTAATGAAACTTACCAGGGGATCTTTACCATGTAAAGGGAATTTTGTTTTCATGCAATCGCGAAGTAGGGGCAACCTCCCATTTTGCCCCCAGACCACCTAACTTCAAAAATTTAACCTGGAATGTATATTTTTGATAGCAGATTTAGATTCCACGGTAAAAAATAAAAATATTTTACTTCAAACTTTTTTTTCTATCTCCAATATTTTGCCCCCTATAGGGGGGCAAAGGTATAAAAATGGTAGATTTCAGCGTCTGGGGGCAAAATGGTGGTTGCCCCTAGTACGCGAGTGGATGATTACACACTTCCCTTTACATGGTAAAGATCCCCCAAGTTCCATTACTTAATTTCAAACCGTTTAGATTTTATAATGATTTAAGTGTTATTTTTTTTACTATGTCGGAAGGGTTATTTCGCTATCTTTGCCCCCCTGTAGGGAGCAAAATATTGGAGAAAAAATAGTTTTAAGTAAAAGTTTATTATTTTGTGCAGTAGAATCTAAATATGCTATCAAAAATATACATTCCAATTTGAAATTCTGAAGTTGGGTGGCCTGGGGGCAAAGTGGGTGGTTGCCCCTAGTGGGTGATTGCATGAAAACAAACTTCCCTTTGCATGGTAGAGATCCCCCAAGTTTCATTAATTTATCTCAAACCGTTCAAAAGTTAAGAGGGGGGGGGGGGGGAGACTTTTGGACCACCCTGTATAAATTTAACTTTTTTCTCAATATACAATACATTATTTATTGAAAGACGCTCGCTTCAAAGATAATAAAAAGATTTTCATTTAATTTTGCCTTAACTCCGCTGGTACAAATGGTTAGTTACTTTTAATTCTGTCTCTTTTCTAACTCCACCATGTATACGTAGTCATTACAGCGATTTTATAATTTATATTTAATGAAAAGCGTAAGGACTTCGTTCCTACCGGGTGTCCCACGACACCACACGTATTTTTACATAAAAGATTGTAAACAATGGACAAAAGAAGAAAAAAGGAAGCACATTGTAAAATTTAACAAAATATATTATATTTTACCCAAACCAAAAAATTAAAATAATAATAATAATAATTATTATGCACCATATTATTAGTATTATTTTAATTATATTACAGAGAGCTTTTTAAATCCATTTTTCCTTTTTTTTTTTGCTGATACATATCTCTTATTATATGTATGGTCTATAATTTAAATAATATTTTTAGTCCAAAAAGATAATTGCCTAAACGTCTTAATTCAAATTGTTATACTAAAAGAGGGTTCATTAACACTTTCTGCGTAAATTGTTAAGTGCAAAGGAGAATTAGTACATATTTTATATTATATTATAGGGCTAATACTTTTTATTCTAAAGTATACATTTTTCGCTCTCGATGTAAAGATTGAAATTTCGATTGAGGATTTTTCATTGAGATTTTACAAAAAGATAAAACAAATTGTCGGACATCTTTGTGTCTGTTGTAGCTTTATGATAATTCTTTAGTTAAATTAGTTCAACGTTGAAGACACTGATGGAGTTGAACTCTAATTTTCAGTAATTTAAAAACAAATTTTTTTTTTTTTTTATATTAATCTGTAGTTTTTTTTAATTTCTTGATAGGATGTAAGAGATTATTACATCATTGCTTTTAGTCATTACACCAATCTATGAAGATTAAAATCGGAAACTATAGATTAGATTGAATTTTTAATACATACTACCTCACACGTAAAAACAATAAAGGTAATAAATTGCACCCAAAGGCAGACTTATCTTATAGGCGATTAAAATTTTAGACACATGTTACAATATCCAGACTATGATACTTAAAATAGATATAAAAAATATCTATGTAAAGAAGAGAGTAGAATGCATTCAAGCATCTTAATGAGTATGAACAGCTCATGCCTCAGGATCATTTGTGGAGGAATCATGGCAGGACACGAATCATAAGACACCTGTAGTAGCCTCATACACCGATGTGTCAAATGACTGTCACCATGACCAATTTGATTTATTTTATTTTCCTTCTCCATGGTATGCTTGATAAAACGGTAATCAGGTCTATTTTCATCAACTAGTAAAAACTAAATTTTTCCCGGATAAGATCTAGATTTATATTTAAATTGACTATTCATAATTTTAATAAAAATCGTGAAAACTGTGTTTTCTGAAATAATCTTTTCATATTTTATTTATGGGAGGGTAGCAACCCCCTTAATTTAGAGATATAATTAATTTCCCATCGGGCTTTGATTTTTCTGAAAATGTATGACAGTCGTCAAAATCGGCCCAGTAGTTTGGGCTCCAGCACCTTGCACAAACAACAGGAAACATACGAAAGACTCAGAGGCATTAAAACGTGAAAATCTATCAAAATATTATTAATAAAACAAAATATCGATCACAACACGTTTTCTAATACTAAGTATATGAGAAAGTAAAAACCGCATTCTTAATTAATAAAGATTTTATTTATTACTTCATTGAAATTGACCAAGGAGACCCCTTATTACCCATTTTTATTAAATCTACTAACAACCTATAAATTATCTTATTCAATTACATATAATAATTATTGTTATATTATTAGTGAAAATATTGTGTCATTATCAGCCATTTAAAATTATATGATAGGTACAATTATAAATTCTACAATTACAACACGAAATATTATTAATAAATGTCTATGTGATGTAATTAGAACTTTTTCCTACTATTTTTCGCAGCTTTCAGAATTTTTATTTTCTAAAATCTATTTTCCTTACCTTGTAGACGAATAACTGAATAGAAAAAAATAATCAAAGCTGTGGTTTGTTCGATTCAAACTTGTTATTTCGACGAGAATCAATATGATTGCTCTTTTTTCAAGAATATAAGGGAGAGAAGTAATAATATATATTGTAAGGATAATATATATCAGAGATATAGATCTGACAGTGCGAAGGTATTGTGAGGAACAACAGCTTGTGTGATCTAGCAGTTTGATTAGATTCACAGCCTTTATAATATATTCTAAAACCATTATTATTGTGCTATTGGTATTGTAAAATATTGTATTTAGTTCTTGAGTAGTTAGGTCTATTAAGGAATTAAAAAGACTCATAAATACAAAGACACAGTCTTTCCACGGAAAATAATACTTGTTTCTTTATGAAAGCAGCTTTCGGCTTTTAGAAAGCCATCAGTGAGTGCTGCTTTTGGAAGAACTAGAGTTACATTTTAAAAAATATGTTAATGGCGAGTCATCTCATGGTTTTATGAAATCTCCGGCGGCATCTCAACCTCTCCTATTTTATCTTCATCATCCTCAAGCTGAGTGATGAAGATTAATTTAATGGTCCGTGCATTTCGACTGCTCGAGGACGTCCAAAGGAGGAGTTGAAATATCGCAAAAGTGATATATTTAATTCCTTAATAAAGAAAACTACAAGGAAAAATTTAATGATTTTATTGAAGTAAGGAGAACAGGTAAAATTAAATTTTGTGATATTATTTATTGTGGGAAAGTAAAATTATTTAGAATCCAACATGCTGCCCCCTAAATTATACAAACATTACAATTTGAGAAGTGTCGACTCTGTCCTATGAACGCACGTGAAAAACCTGGCCCTTCAACTTACATACATAGTTACATATTAAGATAAAGTGCCAACATCAAAATCTAAAATATATTTTATTACTCCAAAACTAAAATAAATATTTTATTATTTTTTATTCAATGCATAATAGGAAATTAGATAGATTGACTTATTATACATCAAAACACAAAAGGGGAAACCCTTGCTTTAAAGCTGATACAGTTGCAACTTGACAGTTTAGTAAGAATTGAAATAGAGGCAGGCTGTGTTTTATGCCCGATCCATTCTTGTTTTATAAAACGCAAACAAAGAGTAGGTTGGTGATAGTGAGTAGGCGTGAAGTAAGTAAGCTTTATATATACCTGCCTCATTTATAAAGTAATCTCAATGTCTGTAGGCAAACTTGACACATAATTTCATACATTCAGTATTAAAATTAACTTGAAATCTCTAAATAGTTATAGATGTCTGTCTGAGTGCTTATGATCAAACTAGATACTTTTCTAGACTACGTAAAATGTTGACTGACGGCTAAAAACTAAAGTTAGATCCACATTTAATTATACTTTATAAGTTGATGATAAAAGCGTAAATTTAATTTACATGGAATCACAATAGCTTTTAGATTAAGGTAAACATTATATCTAAAGCAAAACTACAGGGTATTTTAATAGTCCGTGAAAGAATCGTATAAGTGTATTAACTAAATTACTTATCTGCGGAAACACTCTAAACTAGCTGGTTAATTTAAACAGCAAAGAATTCTCATTAATAGGATTAGAAGCATTTTGTTTACTATGGCAATGAACTCAACATCTAGTCAAATATTTTATACAGATGTTTTTCAACAGGTGAAAACATTTTTGTCAACTGGTAATCTAAAAATATCTTTAAAGAGACGTGCTTTACTTTGTTAAAGAGTCAACACTTAGAGGGTGGTCCAGATGTAGGCTAAACACACAAGAATACTTGGAAGAAGGGAAGTGTTAAACCCTTTTAAAGCGGCAAGATAAAGGATGCAGGAAATCGTTAATTTCTCTTTATACTCTTCAACTAAAAAAATTCCAGTTTAGAAAAAATGCGATATACTATTTAAAGGAGGTTAAAAAAGCAAGTGTTACAATATTATGGGTTAATCTAAGCTTTGTTAAAGTTGTGTAAAATAAGGTAAAAAGGACAGCATGGTTATAAAAAGGCTTAAGGCTACCCTTTACGGAAGATCACCAAAAAGCCAGAAATGAGGAAATGAATGAGTGAAAATAAAATAGACAATTAATCCCATTGAGAAGGAAGAAACCAATTAAAGCGTCAGTCAGAATTGAATATCAATTGGAATCTCTTAAAATGGTTATTACAGGAATACAGGGAAAACCCATATATCTGGTAAGTACAGTCGCAACCTTAGCTTTTAGAGGCTTGAGAAGTAAACGAATGAATAGACTTGGTCCCAGTAGGTGGGAAAGATTACAGGTTAAATAGGGAAACAATTGCTTTTTATCTGAACAGAGAATCCTTTCTACGGTAGCATTGGAAAGGGAATAATCCGCTGGTTACATCTATAATCCTTTTAGAGAATGGAATTAAGCGTGTGTGTAGCTTTGTCGAACACGACAAATTACGGAAAGATCTGAAGAGGAACAATGATGTTCAACAGAGCCCCTTATTCTTTAAGACTTTCGTACTATTCCCATTCACAAATTTCGAAGTCGGAAAGATGAATGAAGATTCTGTTCACTTGGGTGGTAAGTAGCTCGTTAAGGAGGTCCCTTTTTAAGCTTTTAAATAGACTTTCTAGGAGGAAACAGGCTTAGGGATTGGGATAAAGAAAACAAGGGTACTTTGCCAGCCAATTAGAGCGAGCGCTGCTTCGGAAGTCTCCTTCTTTTAAAGGATTGGTCAAAACCGTGCCGAGTTGACAAGAATGAGTTGTCAATAAAGTGTCCTTACGTGTGCAAAGTGTTTTTAAAGTGTTATCCTCTTTTTCCGAAGATTTGTTCTTTCTTGAGTGAAGCGGTAGGAGGAAAGAGAAGGTAGGAGAAGGTGGCGAGGTTAACACCCCGGCCGGTAATAATCCTCCAGGGGTTCATCCTGAAATCCTTTCCTCGGTCCTGCAATCCATGACCATCCCTGGTCACCGCACCATTGTTTGACGTCCATCGGGGGCTTAATACTCCCCGGCCCCGGAGTAGCAATGACCTCAAAACTCCTTCTTCTCCTTCAGGATATTTTTTCTACCTGGAATCCACTCGTCTGCTGTCCTCGGGATATTTATACCCCTATATCCCTCTCTATCCTTCATCAAAACCGCAAATCGCTCAGATCGACGCCGGACAAGGAGGAACTAAGTTACAGACCATTCCTCCCGCAACATTCAACATTATCATTACAGCATTTTCTTTCTTCATCTGGTGGGAAAAAAGTGTATATCTGCACTTGAATATCACTTTTTCTTCAACAATCTAAAAACTGAATGACATTGACAAAACAAAACCTATCTTCCTAATTGAGAATACAAATAAAAATCTGTAAAAAACCATATAGTTTGACAATAAATTAGTGCATTTGTCACCACTATGATTTACACCGAGTGGTTTCCGTACTCTCAACTCCGTCTCCAAACACCTAGGGATAAAACATCGACACATCTGGTATGTTCGAATCCGAGAGAGGTGAGACATGTTTCACACTGATGATCACATCGAGTAGATGAGTAAAGTGGCAGAATCCCCGTCCTGTAATAACCTATGATATATTGATCGGGAAGTAAAAGATAGAGCAAAAATAAAATAAAAACTACGGTAATGTCCGGAAATTACGTCTTTCAGACAAGTTAATACAGAGAGAAATCATAGATAGAGTATAGACTAGGAACTATAGCCCCTAGCGAACATGCAAAGAAATATATTTAAAAAAAGCAACTAGAGTTACAAGTTACACTGATATAATTCAAGCTATAGAAGCAGCATTCCTCACTCCCGCAAGGGGCTCCACGCTCAGTGTTCACCTAGCAACGTGTATAATAGGTAGCTACTTAAGTGGAGTGGCGTCTATCCTATTGCGAATGTTAATTATACGGTGTATAATTAACAAGCGACCCGCTAACCCCATGTCATCCATAAATGGTTGTTTAAGTCCTCCACGACCTGTTGCGCCATCGATTATTACTATAATTACTAAAACAACTTTTAAATGTCTATCAGACTCTTACACTACACATCTAAACTCAACACACATAACAAATTACTCATTTATAACACCTTATAATTAAGCCCACTTGGTCAATAATATTAAACTCTGGGGATGCACCAAGCGTTCCAATTCCTACCGTATCCAATCCCTTCAATCCAAAATCCTTAGAAGAATAACTAACACTCCTTTCTATATCTCCAACTTTACCCTTCACAATGACCTCAAAGTTCCCTTTGTTCGCGACCTAGCCACCTCCCGATACAAACTTTCTACGACTCAATTTCCCATCATCCTAATCCTTTAATCCACAACCTAACATCACCATTCATGCCTGGTAACCCTCCTCGACGCCTAAAAAGACAGTGGCCTCGTGACCTATTAATTAACATCAATTAATAAAATGTAATATTCATGTCTAATGTGAGTACTGTCAATGGACAGTCTCTCACATCATGTGTAACAAGTCAATATCAAACTAATGTCATCTTTATTGCTTAGAACATGTAGTTTATGAAGTCGCAATATTCAAATAAATAAAAAATAGACTGCCAATTAGTGTGGCACATAGCTTCCTCGCACCCTATCATGTACTTTTTTGTTTATTACTTCATACATAGTTTTATTGTTTATTATGTAAAAAATATTAATTGCTTTTAGCGATCTTTAACACTTCATAGCGGTGTCGCAGTTGGTTTTACTAAAAAAATGTATTTGAAAAAAATGTTTGCCTTTTTGAATAGATGAAGTTAGTTTTTCTTCCCTACCTAAAATTTTAATTTTAAATTTGAAGTTCACGTTTACGCGCGTGTCGCGTGAACGCTTGAACGGATTACGTTGTCCAACGAACTCGTCTTGGGCATTGGTAAAATGAACATGTCTAGTAAATTTTATCAAAATCGGTCGACATTTACTCAAGTTATCGTCGTACGTTTCAAGATTCGTGGACACAGGCAGACAGACAGACAGACAGACACGAGACCAAAAATGTTCCCTGATGTCTGAAATGGATTTCTGTCTTGGAATTTTTAAAATCGGAGACATAAAAGTTTTTTGTTCTCAAAAGTGAACACAATGCTTCCGTTACCTTCGGTAAGCTCGGAAGCAAAAGTAGGCCGGTCGTCCACTGGTAGCGACTACGGGCGACTAAGCGACCAGGCGACTACAGGCGACGTGAATCAGGCGACTAGGGGTCGTCCACTGTAAGCGACTTCACGCGGCTGTCACTTCACATCTCTGCGCGCCATACCGAGATGTGTATATTGCTCGATCACCAAAATTTCAAATTTTAGGGAGACAATAACACCTTTGGAACGTCTAGCGTTAACTTCCTCAGCAACTTTTCCACACAGTTCCCACTGAATATCACGCGGGAATGATACAAATTATTCCTCATACATAGTGGGGTTTTGTTATAAATTTGCGTGATAAATTTTTCCATATCCATAGTGGATACCGGGTGTCCAAGCCAATATGGAACAGCGAAATATCCCCGGAACCGCATGATTGAAAAAAATATGCGGTTTTCAGGGTTTAATAATGGCTATAAATGCGCGTCCAGAAGAAATGCAGAACATTTTCTGTGTTTAGCAAAAGTGTGTGCAGTTTACATAACATAAAAAGTGAATAAGAAGCCACATTTTTCCAAATTATTCCATGCCATCCAAATCCAGTCTAAAATGCATACCTTATTTGTAACTGTTTCTTGCCTTAAGAGTGTTCAGTGAGACTCAAAACGAGAAAAAATGATCAAAAATGCATGTTTTTAAGAATGGATTTGGATTTTACGACAAAAAATAAAAACTTTTTTTAATTATAATTTTGTTCCCCTAAATCCATTAGTTTAGCTAAAAAATGGACTTGAAGTTTTAATTTTTGCAGGTTCAGTCCTCTCCAGATGGCAAACTAATGCTCGGAGCGAAAAATTTCCAAAAGAGTAAAAAATTCTCTTTTTTAGCCATAGAATCCAAATCTAGTCTAAAAATATGGCTTCTTATTAACTTTTTTTATAATTTAAACTGCACACACTTTTGCTGAACAAAAAAAATGTTCAGTATATGTTCAGTATTATTTTTTCTAGAAGCGCATTTATAGCCATTATCGAACCCTTAAAACAGCATCTTTCTATATCTATCTTGGTTCCGGAGATATTACGCTGTTCCATATTAGACACCCGGTAATTTTATTCCTCACAATAATAGAAATACATAATATTATTATACACTTATATACATAATAATTTAAATATGTTTATAATTATGTATTATTTTTAAATTAGTCAATTTTAATAAATATTAAGTAGTAAAAGATAAAAGATGAAGAAATTTATCTAAGTATACTAGTAATAAGTGCTAAGCCTAGAGAAAACCAGGTATTTAAACAGGCGACTACGAGCGACTAATCCCATTTCATTAGGACAAGTCGCTAGTCGCCTGTTGTCACCCATAGTCGCGCGTAGTCGCCTGCTCAAGGTCGCTTGCAAAAGGACGAGGTTATATGGTACTCTATATATTCGGATTGGTCGCGCATAGCCGCCTGTAGTCGCCTAGTCGCTTAGTCGCGCGTAGTCGCTTCCAGTGGACGACCGGCCTAAAATATAGGCTCTACGACAGATAAATAACAATAATGGTCCCAGCAGATTGTCACGAAATATTACAATTGCAAATTGATGTATATACTTTTTAATTAATTTACGAAAAATTAAAAAAAAAAAAAAAAAGGAAACATCTTATATAATACAAAGCTTCAAAACCTAAGAACAAGTTTAATTCCTAGATTAAACATTTAATTATTAATGTATAATTATAATAATCACTGGGTACATCGACTACCACATAACAAATGAACAGGCATGCCTGGCAGTCGTGACTGTTCAGTCGGCCGGATCATATTATTTATTACGTAATTTTTATTTTATATACATGCTCAGGCGGCAGGTCTTCTGGGGGACTGTTCGGTCAAAACAGTCAGGCCTACCGGATCGTGTATATCCGTGACAAGTTTTTAGTAACAAAATAAGAAGGGAATAAAATTACAAGATACAAAACTAAAACTTATGTGTTTCAATCAATTAAAATGATACAAGTATACAACCAATATCGTAACATTTATACCTCGATATTTAAAAATTTCTCCCTTATTACACTGATCACCTCTCCATACGCGAATTACAGACCGCGCCATACAGCGGCTGTGGCTTAACAGCTATTAAAGTGCATTTAAGCTTACAGAGTCGAAAGACCTCTTAAAATCTAACATCAGGAGCATGAAGCGGAGCCAACCTGGTGTCAGGAAAAATGAATTTCTTAATGATCAGGTAAAGCCGAATGTAGTCCATATGGTCTAGGTCCCAGGGCAATAAGGCTACGAACTGGTAGATTAGCTAAATAGGCTAGTCACTTAACTCCATCTATCGCGGGAGATATATTTAGCTTTATTAAAAAAACGTTTTATGGGTCCAGCTTTCGAGGAAAATATATTAAAGATTTTTGAGGACCCAAACAGCATTTTTGAAAAGTTCTGTTATCTCTTGATCATTTTAACTTAGTAGTCAGGTTTACAAAGATTACCTAGGCGGCGTCCTAGGACATTGTGGGATACTCGTACAAAAGAGAACATTGCGAATATTCAAAATATTAACTTAATTCAGACATATATAACTTACAAACCAGACTATCGAATATCATCTATTGTAAACTACACATGTGAGCCATTTTTAATTGATTAAACCAATTTAAACAAATTGCGATTAGGCTAAGAAAAAGATATTTTCTACAAATGGATATTACTTTATTATGATACATTTCCTATTATTTTGATCCTGAGCTTACCGAAGGTAACAAAGCTATGTGATAGTTATGAAGAACAAAATTGGTTTTTTTGTTTTCGATTTCAAAACTTCCAAGAGAGAAATCCGTTTCATCAGAAACGTGTCTGTTTATCGGTCTGTCAGTCGGTTTTGCGAACCAACATATTATGTATTTAAAAACTACTTCTACGATTTTAATAAAAGTATCTCATTGTTGGTCCCGTATTAGTTTCAATTTTCTGCCCAACTTTTTTTTTCTCTCCCACATGCGCACAAACATACATTTATTTCCACCTATATCTTCAAAAGTCATAACACTGTTGATAGATTAACAAAAGGGGCAAGATTAAATAAATTTGAGAATAATAGGTTGTAAAAGCATAAAATCACTTAAGTATGCACCATAGGACGTGAGGAAGCTATGTACCATACTTATTGGCAGACAATTTTCAAATGTGTAACGAAAAGACACCTTAAAAATTATGACACTCTAAAACACCGTGTGATTAAAAATAAATTTTAAAACAATAGGTTCAACTAAATAGTTTGATTAAAACTTGAATGATCTTAGATTGTAAGATAGAGAATTAAACACATTGCATTTTGGAAGCCTGTTTTCAGTATCAGTTTATCGTACCGGATCATAATTCTTTGTAAGAAGCTGAAATAAAACCATTTAAAAGATTTTACACTAGTAACTTACTTTTGTACTAGTTTCTTACCAGCCAACTTAGTAGGTTTTTTAGATGGTTTTACTATAGGTACTTTGGTTTCTTCGATGTGTTATTTTACTTTATCATATTCCTAGTTGTACTCTGTCAATCAAAATTTTCACAGATTAAAATCCCTTATTATAAGGGTTAAAACAGGTCTGCATTATTCATTAGCTATTGTGTTTTTTTTTCTTTAAATAAAAGAGAGTTTTGAGTTTTATTCACTGTAAGTAAATTCATGTAATGGGTATACATTTTTTTTTAAATTATATTTTCAGTATACTAAGTTTGTGGCTGATTTCGACACAAAGATCATAATTTCTAAATAAATAGCTACGCAGATTTGAGAGTGAAACATCGGATTTCTCATTCTTTGAAACGTAGTCTTCACCGAATTTTATACAGACATATTTCGGCCAATGAACTTTAGACTTTTATATCGTACCTATATATTCTATAATACACGTTTATTCTTATGCATGAATAAAAAATAAAATAATTTTTTATGTAGTGTTAGAACCTTAAATGTTAGAGATGTATGAAGCATCCTTCCTAATTTTTATAGGAAGTTATAGACGGTGCTCCAAAGTCAAATCAGAAGGGAGGAGATGGGATGGTGGCGAGGTAGAACGGGCCTGTACAATGGTGGAGGGAGGGGGAAGGCACCACTGACCGAGTGAGGTTCCCAGAACACTAGGTGGGTGGACTACCTTCAAGTCAAGGGTTCAATGTCCCTGCCCTTTGTACAAACACTAACTTCCCAAGAGCAACGCTATCAACTCAAGAGAACAACACGGAGCTCTAGACAATGAGACAAACCTGTGTCCTCCACAATGTCACACGCGCCCTATTATTCCTTCAGCACACCCTATATCCTATATATACACACCGACCCTCCTCTACAAAACAACCTTTTATCACTTTCTCAATCATTCGAGCGAAACAAAAACAGGCTCAATACGCTTTCTCACTAACAATTACAATGAAAGAACCACATAGAGGTCAGACGAAATGTACATGATCATCCAAAGTTTATTTATGGACTAAAGAAATATTATAATAAAAGTAGAGGTCAGAAACCGAACAAGTCGAATTATCCATAACCATGAAAAAGAGGAAACCACTTCCACCTTTCTTTAAAAAAAAAAAAAAAATATATATATATATTTCTTTTAAACTGGCGACAAATAAGTCAGTAATGGGGAACTAAGGATTAGCCACTATACACATCTGTTTGTGGAACAAATTTCATCTCCCATAGAATTAAACCTGATACGTTGACTTTGACGAATCCTACAATGTTTGATCAGAAAACGACTTTTGACATCTTGAATATAAAATACAGAGAAAAAGAAGAAGAAGAAATATTACAAGGCTTAAAGGGGTTTTCAATTACATATTAAATAAGTTATATATATTGAATCATATACTGATAATCATATAAATATAGCCGGGTATACATTGGATGTACTGCGTCCAAATGCCATCATGTTAGGTTGTCTACCTCTATACTTCATAGTTTATATTAGAGTTAGCAATTAAATTAAGTTATTTCGAATGTAACGACTTAGTGAATACGGTACTGTTACTTGACGTTAATTGGCTCGACATTATATATCAACAACTATGAAAACAACATTAATGTCACCTGCTTCTGAATCAGAGCACCATAGAGTAAGCACGTGGAAAAAAATGGTTTCAATTTAAGATATGTAAAGGAAACTAAAGGGATACAAAAATGAGCCGGGAAATTAAAAGGTAAGTATGTATACTGAAGTTTATTTGGAGTTAGGTTATTTAACTACCGGCAGTTATATATGTATAAGATCAAGTCCTGAAGAACGCTCCCAAGAACTTAATTACTTCCAAATACTTGGTACAAGTTATATTTAATGTAGCTGCTTTTCTTTGGAAGTCATCCGACCTATAATAATCTCCAACAATGACTACGAACGATATAAAAGCTATTAAAGAAATAGTTTTTCCAGGAATTATGTAACACAAAATGGAGATAGTTGTTTTTAAAAAAGGGTTTGGAATGAAACAAGACAGGATTCTTGGTATTGAGGTCAGGATCCAGTCAGATTTTCATAGATGAAGGGTCGTGTAGCTGGAGGTGGTCGACTGACGGAACGTCTTGTAGTTTTGATGAAGGATGGTAAGGTTCGAGAAGAGGAAGGAGGCGGAGAAGCCCCTGGAGGGCTGAGAGGCCGGTTTTCTCGGCAAGTCGCGTGTTTTCCTTCCCGACGACCGACGAGATGAAAAAGAGTTGGAGACGTCGGTAATAATGTGTGAGGTTGGTCCAAGGTTGGCCATTGAGTCAGTAGTGTGTTGCTTCTATTAGTAGGTGAGCCCGAGAAAACAAGAAGGAGAGGACGGAAGAGCCGGGGCCGGCTACCCCCCTCCGGGCGGCTAACGGTCCCAGAGTCTCTAACTAGGCCAAGGGGTCTCTGAACTCGACCACCACACAAGACATCTTCTTTGTTTTGTATGAGAGCGAGGCGGGTCCCAGCAGCATGACTCCTATCCCCACCTCGACCTCGGCCAACGGTAACTTGTTAATTACCTTAAAAATACAACGGGAATATCCTCCGAGCTCCTCCTGCTTCGTGAACACGACCGTACCCTGACGAGCCACGAGTTACACACCACCACCGACCAAAAAGAAAAAAAGCACATGGATTTAGGTCGACCGCTCATCAGCGTAATGCCACAGTCGATGATTACCTTCCGTTAAAAACATCCGTACAAAGACTTCCTAGTTCCTATACATCATCCTGGGGTAATAAAGTAACTTAATATTCTCTTACAGTTGCTCCTCATGTTTATTTTAAAAAGTGCGATTAGCGACGCGGAGAGTTTCCGCATCGTCTATTAAAATATACGAAAGGATAAAGAATAGTAAGCACATTAAAATGAAATACGCCGACAAGAAAACGGCGAGAACCTTAATTATAAATTTTATCTAAATGTGTAATTAAAAGAAACAGTTTGAATCCTAAGACGTCGCGGTACATTGAATACTCTGCCATTGCATTCTCTTGGGGATCGCAAATGTAAAGATTTAGTTTGAGATAAGGACTTGACTACTAGTAACATTATGTACAGTACATGGAAATAAAAAACAAAATTAAACGACTAATAAATAACAAAGAGTGCAGTTTAGACGGAAGTGATTATTTTTGTAATTACATTTCAGATAAAATCTATAATGCTTCAAATCTAGTTCAATGTGTCCGACAGATAAATGCCACTTAATTTCCAATAAGTGAGAGACATTGTAACTTTATTAAGCACTTTCTCATCGTGGAGAGGAGTAAAGTTGCCGAATCCCCGTCCTATAATAACCTATGCTGTTGGTCAGGACATAAAAAAAGTAAGAATGCTGTTACTAACAGAAAAGACTGTTGTAATGGATACAAAATATCGTTATATTTAGAGGTGTATGATATGATCTCGAAATCTAACGAATTTGTTCTACATAATTATCTATAGATTAAGTCTGAAATGAATATAATAATCATCTTAAACAATAGTGCTATTAAATGGTGAGTTTATGTAATAATTTATATGGCAATATTGATTTAGTTATTTTTGCATACATATTTATCTGACTACTCTACGTAATTGGTTAACTATTCCATATATATTTGTATGCATAAGCAATGAAGAAATTTGCTGTAAGACGAATACTTAAAAATTAAGTAGATTGGTATGTCGTGATGCAAGATCAGCTTAGTATATAACATACATTTTTTTGCAACAAAATTTTAGAATGCATGCGATCGTAAGTTATATAAACAAAGAATAAGAAGTGAAGAGTATAGCTAGATTATTTTATTTTAAATTAATATATTATTTGATTCAATAAGATGTCGATGTATAAATGTGTCGCAAGGGGAATCATTTGTTCTTGTGATATTTTCACTTTTATTTATTTAATGTGGTAGATTTAATGAGATATTTGCTGCATCCTTCAATACAAGATGCCTTTTTTCATCTTGTTGATGCATAGAAGAGGGAGATCGGTCACGGCGCGGCGCGGCGTCCCATTGCATCTGTTGCTGCATTGATAAAAGTGCACGGACGCCGAGATCCTTTTTGCAATTTATGTATAGGGGATGCTCGGGGCCAAGTCTTCAAACATAATGGACTTTTTCAAGCCGAGACCCAAGGGCCGAGTTAATTGGCCTTCACTCGAAGCCTCTCTCTACCGCGGATCCCTTTCCGACCGAGTCTACTTCTTGGAAATTGAAAATGTCAGTCAGTGAGTCAGAAACTGAAAGTGGATAAAGGTGTGCTTTTAATGGTACAGGTGGGTGTCGGATCCAGAGTGTTCCAGAGTTCCTCGCGGCACACTTTCACAAAATGACGCACTTTACAAAATTAATCGACCTTTGTCCAGCGTTATCCTCGCCTCATCATGATGTCGAGATCTTCAGACCACTTCCTCCCGCCGTTGTCCACGCCTTCCCGGACAGGGAAGTAAAGCCCACTTCATGGAAAAACCACCACGCACACGGAATTTTTACCCTGCCTCTAATTTGCCTGTTTCGTTACAATTAACCGTTCTAAGAATATCAAGAAATAAAATAAGGTTACGGATTGGGTATGAAGGAAATCCTGGTCAAGCGTATTCCATAGATTCTTGCTATAAATTTGTCAAAATAAAATATATGTTATTTATTTATTGCAAACTATTTTCATTATTGCATTGCTATAGAAATCGTAAATTAAGCTTTACATTACATTATTTAAACAAAAGTATATTTCTTACAGCACTCCAAGACAATAAGATAAACGCAATCGTGATAGTGGATAATATTAGTTGGTACCTGCAAGGATGTTCATAATAGTATTTGCTGCTCTATAGTTATATTTAATATATTATTAAACATGAGAATACATAAAGTATTATTTCCTGTTAAAGTAGTATTTTTCCACCGTAATTTTACGGAAGTTCCAAACTAAATGAATCATCTAATAAATAAGAGTCCTTGATATGTTAAATGTCAAACCACACTTAAGACAAAGAGTTTGATTTTGTTTAATGATCAAAAACTTTATAAATCTTCAGACCTAGCTGCTATAAGGATTTCAAAATTGAACAATGGTTGTTTTACGAGGTAAGTATACCAAAAATCTTTGGGCATACGAAATTTCCCTAAAACAGTAGTCATTAATCTTCGTTATTTGTGGGTCGAGTAAAAGTAATTGATTGAGAAATTCAACCAAGGTGAATCTTTAAATTTGGCTATATTTTGCCCCTCTCCGGGGCATGTTCATGCCAAGTAGTAGATGTCTTAGGAGTTGAGTCTTCTAGATTTGCCAACGAATTTAGGTTCCACAAAAGACTCCTCATTTAAAGCAATATTTAATTGACTAGAAAAGGCTTCTTCAACAAATTCATTAAATTTTTTCTTCACTTTCTCAACCTTTAAAATTGGTAAAGGTGCCAAACTCTCAACAATGTCCACACACTGTCGAGAATTTCTCCAAAGAAAGTAGCAGTCGACAGTTCAAATATCTTGGCCAATTCATTTCCTCTGGTTGAGGTAGTTGATGCAGCTTCATCAACGTCCATAATAGTCAATTAAATGTCTAGTCATTTTTATGCTCTGGCTTTGCCGTCGTTCAGTTGTTGTTATTGTAGTTGTTGAGTATTATCTAATAAATATTTTGACTTTATTCAACAATGTGAACATCGATACTGTGAATTAAATAAAAATTAAGGATAGCGAGCATAAGTCAAAAGAAAAACAAAGTTGTGGATTTACAGACGTTTCGGAGAAACTTAATTTCCTTCTTTGAGGTATTCTTTACATTTCTTTTTCTTCTATTTACTTAAAGGTATTGCCTTGAAATATTTTTTCCCGAAACATCTATAAATATCCTCTATTTGTATTCAATATTTATTTATTGTCTGCTGCTTATTTTTAACTAAGCGCTACTTAGAATTTTATTCATCTTCCGATACTAAAATAAAACATATAATTAAACTTAAATTATCTGTGTCTTCAAAAAGCCTTAAGTTAAACTTACGATATACCTTATTAGTTTGTCTTACAAAAAAGGCAGACATTATTAACATTTATAGTTTATTTTAACGTTTCCGTTTGCCCTTCGTAGACCTACTTGTCTAGTGATTTCTATAGTTACTTTTCTGTTTATACTTACAGACATAAATTCGTAATATAAAAACAAAGTCAAAATAGTTTTAGTTAAATTAAGCTGAGCAAGGTGTTTTGGTAAAACAAAATGTCAGATTAATGTCCAGTCTTAGACTAATGACACCATGATCACCCCTGAAGATGCTTCTAGCATTAAGAGTGAAACGTCGGGACGTACATCCTTCGAGACACGGTCACCACCGAAAGACCTAGAACTTCATTATACTTGTAACCGCGGAAGCCTACGAACTTAAAAAATGGTCGATGTTTGCAATGCAACTAGTTTATTAATTTCCCTGCATCAGAAGAGGTTGGTTGACGAGGATATTGAATAGGGGTTGGAGTCCTCGAGTAAATAATAAATAAAATATTTTAAATTGTGTTGTTTTTTTAGATTTTAAAATTAAAATCCTTGCATCATGTCAATTCTATATCAATTAACCATATATTTATTTGACAAGCTTTTTTAATTGAAAATTAAAAACTCTTATATATATATATATATATATGTGTGTGTGTGTGTGTGTGTATGTTTACAAAATTTTAAAGGGAGGAGGGAGGGGATACGACCAAAAAAATATTTTATAACCAATATTATATTTGTAGATGTTGTGAGAAAATATTTTTAAATTAAACTCGTGGTTCATTCAGATGCAGTAATAGTTTATTATTATGAATACTGCAACTAATATCAGATTTAAAAAAAACATAAATATTATTTACTTACGTGTTCTTTTTTCTCAGATTAATTCAAACTATCGTTTATTATATCTAAGTTTTAACTTAATTGAAATTAGTCTTGTCACAATACTATTACGAAACATGATATATATATATATATATATATATATATATATATATATATATATATATATATATATATATATATATATATATATTATACAATATATGTCTTACTTTGTAATTGTATTATAGTAGGGATTATGAAAAATATAAATAAATTTCATACTAGAAACGCGTCCATAAAAATAGAGTAAATCAGTTTTACATCAGTGTTAGTAACGTACTCTTCATTAACAATAAATATGAAAAAAATAATAAAAATTAAAAAAAATACTAAAACTTAATCTCTAGTTAAATATAAATGCAAATAATTCTGATTTAAACTCGGTAAATAAATACTCTTTTTTAAAAGGGTCTACATAGATGAAGCTACAAATAATTGTACTTTGTAATTATAACATTACAACTAATAAATATTTCAAATCAAATGATAGGATTGCAATTAATATGCAAACAAAAAAAGATTTTAACATTCGATATTTTACTTTGAACTGATTCTAAATTAAATTTGTATATTATAAAAAAATATGTTCACTATATAATATTCAAATTTTTTTGCATGTGAATTTTAATTTAATGGAGTACAGAGCATCCTTTTTACCTTTTTATATGATACAAAAATTTGTATTTTTTATAATGAATTTATGGCATCTTACTTATTAAATTATATTTTGATTATTCAGTTTTTCATTCTTGATAGCCTTTGGTTTTCTAAATGACGTAGTGTGTCTTTCTGGTTAAGTATATTCCTGACGCCGTAATACAAACCTTTTATCTTTTAAACTAATCGATTATATTTTAGATTCTCAAGATAAACTATATAAAAACCCGTTTACTAGAAGAATTATTTATTTAGATGAAAATAAATCAAATACGTATATAAAGAATAAACTATAAATGAAAATTTACTAAAAAAAAAAAGGGGATACGAAACGAGATTTTTAATTTGGATGCTATAGGTCGTAATGAGTCTATTGTTAGCCCCATATAAGTTTTTCTTTCTGCGCCCATTAGTTTCTATCCCACATATGCACAAATATACATTCATTTACACCTGTATAATTGAGCTTACCGATGGTAACAGAAGCTATGTGATCGTTCCGAAAAATGGAAAGTTTTGGCTCCAATTTTTTAAATATTCTGACAGAAATCCGTTTCACAAATCAGGGAACATTTTTGGTTCCGTTTCTGTCTATGAATATGTCTGTCAGTCGGTCGCTCAATTTTTTCGAACCAACATATCTTAAAAACTAATCGTCCAATTTTAATGAAATTTAAACGGTAGGTCATAATTTGCCTATTATTAGTTCCATATAAGTTTTAACCTTCTGCGCTCATTTGTTTCTCTTACAAAAAATTACATGTTTCCTAAAGTACAAACATACATCTATTTGCACTTGAATCTTAAAAAATACTCATATGATTTTTCAGAAATTTGGATAGCACGTCGAACGGAGCCCACAGATATCCATATTAATTTTAACTATTTGATCTTTAAATTATGCTAAATTAATATTTTCATTCGTGCAAATAATATTATATCGAAATATCAATTAAAAACACGGTTTTATAAAACATGCATAAAAGGAACTTATTTTTTAAGGCTTATTTTAAAAAACTTATTTTTTTAAGGCACAATCAACAAATAACCAAAACTGTTGATAGGACCCCACGCTTTTAAATAATTATTCTTGTATTCTACAGTTTTAGTCCCTAGGATATATATATAATTTAATAATATTATACTTTTGCAAATTTACTGGGCGCTATCAACAGATGACAAAAACTGCTGATAGCACTCAAGGTCTTATTTTTAGTTGTATACGCAATTACCATGAGCATTCGTAGTACTGCGACAGTTAAACAAATTGTGTTTTCCTTTTTAGCGCATATTTTATAAATGCATGTTTTAATTTTTTTTTAAATATACTTTATCTCCAGTAGGGAAAAAAAGTTATGATTTTGAATTAGTTTAGAGGGACTAAAACAGGTATTTTCATCCCTGAACACAAAAAGTAGGGAGAAAAAGTAAAAGTAGGGCGAAAAAGTAAAGATTGCAACTTAATTATTTTATAAATAGTAGAAAATGAATGTCTAATGTAATGAAGTTGTTGAAATCAGATTATCGGCACTGCGCTTTTTTGACCATGTTTATCTTTGTTTATAACCTGCACCTGCATCTAAATTACCTTCTATTTGAGTTTAATTAATTCCAATTCTTATTTGTTTTTAATATTGAATCTCTTATATCTGCTATTAAAAGTGCTAATAATTATTGTTATTTAATAAATTAATAAATAGAAACTGTGCAATGTACGAAAATGCATATTTTCTTCCTACTGGAGATAAAATATTGTATGTACCTTGTGAGTAAAGTGCCATTATTCCCCTCGCGATAATTATCTCCCTCGGCTGTGCCGCCTCGGGAGCTAATTAGAGTAATTTTTTTTAGAGTTATTAAAGATTCTAATTCCTTCGGCTTCGCCTCGGGATTTAGAGACCATGGTTCCTTCGGCTTCGCCTCAAGAACCAACTTTTTCGCTCAGGGAATAATGGCTTACTTTACTCCCTAGGTGCATAAATAACTATTATTTCTTCTTTTTAGCCTTCGTGATATTAAATTTTTTAATCTATTCTAACCTCACTTAAATGTCAGTGGTCGTTGGTCGTCAGTATTATAAAGTACGCGATAGGACGCGAAGAAGCTATGTGCCACATTAATAATTGTCAGACTATTTGTAAATATAATTAAAACGAGTTTAAGAGGTGGTTGTTTAATTTTAGTTTGCGCCTTTAAACAAAATTCAATATATTTTTAAACAGTTTTTGAGTAATCATTTGTTCTCGTTATTAAAGGGTTATTTGGGTAGTGCCTCAAATTTAGAGCTAAACTTCATTAGATCGAATTTACCTCGCAGTATGATTTCTCTAAACATGCAAGTCAAATTTCATCTAAATCGGCTCAGTAAAGCCGATTAAAGCTCTACGCGTCTGCACGGACTACTACTACTCCGCGGCGCTACAGCCCTCGAAGAGCTCGGGCCTCCTCCACGATCCTCCTCCATTCTTCCCTGTCTTGTGCCTTCCCTCTCCATCGCCTCACATTAAGACTCCGCAAATCCTCCTCAACATCGTCCAGCCATCTTTTGCGTGGTCGGCCTCGCTGTCTTCTGCCTTCAGGCTTGAGTCGATGGATCTTGCTGACCGCTCTCTCTACCGGCATTCTCTCCACATGCCCTAGCCATCTTAATCGCCCTCGCTTAATTTCTGTGACCAGGTTTGGCTCTTGATAAAGACTATAGATCTCCTGGTTAGTTCGGATCCTCCATTCAATATTTTTACAGACTGGTCCATATATCCTTCGAAGTACATTACCACTGGCCTGAGAATTGTTCTGTATATTTGCTTTTTTGAGTTCCAGCTTAGTAGCTTTGACTTAAGAAGGTGCTGTATAGAGAAGTAGGCTTTGTTTCCTGCTTTTATTCTCTCCTTAATCTCAAGACTATTTTCATTGTTCTCAGTCCAGAGTGAGCCTAAATACTTGAAGCTTGAAACTTTCTCAAACCTGTACTCATCAATCTCTATATCATCTCTTGGGATTCCTCGGTTACGGGTCATTTCCATGTACTTTGTCTTGCCCTCATTAATGCTTAGCCCGGCTCTCTTCGATTCGTTTCGCAGAAGTTGGAAGGATGATTTCATATCCCCCTCTCTTCTGCTCAAAATATCCAAATCATCTGCATACGCTGTGCACTGTACCATTCTATTGAATAGCGTACCCCCTGGGTTCACTTCCATCTTTCGAACAATGCTCTCAAGCGTCAAGTTAAATAAAGTGCACGATAGTGCGTCTCCTTGTCTTAGGCCTCTATTGATGCTGAACTCTCTCGAGGTGCTACCCGACACCATTACCTTTCCCGCTGATTGCGCCATGGTCATTTGGACAAGTCGTACAATTTTCATGGGGATTCCTAATTCTTTCAGTGTTTCATACAGGTATTGACGATTAACACTGTAGTCCTGCACGGACTACATAGAGTATATGTCATACACTTTTTTTAAAAAAACTTTTTTTGGACCATAAAATATGAAAATTCGTAAACATCTCAATATTGAATCTTTTGAAAATATAATACTTCCTCTGTATTACTATGCACCTACATGAAAAAGTTAAAATAATATAACACTAATTACGTGTACGTGTACTCACTAATTACTAAATAGGAACCAAAAATATGAATTAAGTAACTCCTCCTGTAAGATCAGTGACACAACATTAAATTAAAATCTAATCCTTAACCTGACAGTGCTAAGAAGGAAGATGATCTTTAAAGCTCAGCTTATTTAGTTAAGTTTGGTGTAATCCAGCTACTCAGCTACTTTTAGTAGGGCAGGGATTTTTTATTTTTAGACCTTGACACTAGATTTTTCCCCAGGTTGTATTTCCCCTAATTCTAGCTCTCAAGACCTAAATCAGCAACGCCTTAGTAAAAACTAACTAATAAACTTGAATTAATATAATACTTATATTTTTTTAATAAATAGTAGCAATGCTTATTATTAATACTAATGTGCCTTCGCTATTATTTACTTTCCCTTATAATTTTAGTTTCAAAGAATCAAGCATGTTTTTAAAATTTACAAAAAAGTTAATGTTAATATTGTCACTAGTAAAGTGCTTTTCCTCTAGGAGATACGAAAAAATATTATTAAAATAGTTGTTAAGAAGGAAAAACAGAGTAAGAACCAAGGGCAGCTCCAGAGTTGACTTTAAGGGGGGGGGGGGGGGGCATACCGGGGAGCCGGAGGCATACCCCCCCCCCCCCCCCCTCCCCCCGCGGCTAAATTTTAAAAATTTGATTGCTAAAAACGTGTTTTAAGCTTTGTTTTAAGATATTTTATATTCCTAACGTTTGTGTTTTATATATTTAATAGTGAATTACTAAGAAAACATCAGTTTAGCATTTTCAAAACTTTTACACTTAATTATATACTGCCTTTATTAACTGTAGCTGTCTTGTTATTGTTATAAAATAAAAGTAGCAATCAACAAAGTGAAAAGTATATTGCAACCGTGGTCAACCAAGGCCTACTATACCAGTTCTAACCATGATACTAATATAAATTTAAAGCACTAGAAAAGTTGAGTTATTATTGATAATTTTACATCCAGGAAATAATAACTCAATTTAGTTGAAAGAAAATGTTTTTAAAAATATTATATTGCAAAATTTCATAAAATATTTTGAATTACTAATTCAAGCCGTTTTTTTTCCTTTAATGAATCGGTTATTAACTTATTCAATATCAATGACCAAATCTTTGTGGACAAGTAGTAAACCCAACCCAATGAGCGATCTTTACTCATCGTGGCACGAAGGCGTGTCTTCAACTCGACTTAATGACGAGAATGATTTCTCAGCAGAGGCGTTGAGGCAATGACTTGATAAGTGGGAACAAGTCTTCATCACAGAAATTTATTAAATCAATAGGTTTGTCCAGGAAGTCGATTTTCCTAGTCCTCAACGTAGAGTTTTTGAAAGAAACCCAACAAACTTCACTTGCCCTTTCCGTCCATCGCCGTTTTATTTTTCTGACAGCTGGAACTCTGTGTATAGCTTTTCATCTACAATTTTTTGACCCCGGTATGGCTCTGATGTTACTTGTTTTTTTTGTTTGTACACAAAACTGTTGAGTGACTATAAAAAAATCTTGTGATGAAAAAAAAACTTGGGGGGGGGGGGGGGGGGGATGGCCCCTATGGCCCCCTCTAGAGCCACCTCTGGCAAGAATACAAAATTTTAAAACCCTTAATAAATGAAAAAATAATATCTCTTTTTCCCTCTCTTTTTCCCTCTCTTTGTCCCGTGTTATTTTCAAATGTAATCAACCACCTGTTGAACAGTTTGTAAATGAATTAAATAATAATGTCGACATTATGGGGTTTAAATTCAGTATCGTTATGAACATAAGCAGTGGCGTAACTAGGAAATCTGCCCCCCCCCCCCCCGCATCTTTAGAGATTGCGCCCCTATAACTTACAAAATTCACCCCTGATATTTTTGGAGGGTTGCGACCATAAATTCGGAGCTAAAATTCATTACTCGGACAAGTAAAAAAACAACTGAGTTATGAGCTCTAAATCATGACTTTCTCAACTCTGATTTAAACACTTTTTGTGCTACAGCCAATAAGTTCATTTTTAAGAATAATCCTGTCTACAGAGATATATATTATAAATATATTTTTTTTATATAATAGGTTACTACATTTTTTTGGCGTTCCCCGCGATTTGGGGGTGGCGGAGGCGCTATTTACGCTACTGAGACGGGTTTGTTTGGAATTTGTAGGACCGATTCTTTTCTATTTCAAGCTTATATTGATGTTAACCGTAAAGCCCTCCGCACAGGATCAATATTAATGTCAATAATATTATTGAAAATACTATTGTCAATATGCAATTCAATAACAAATTTTCATCAATACTATTTTTTTATATCAATACCAACTCCGCACACAGTCAATAGTATTGACAATACTCGTGTGCGGGCCGCTTTACATTGTGATTAATCTTAAGAACGAAAAGTTTTACGTCCCTAACCTTTATATAACAGATATTTAAAAAAAAGTCTGATTTCATCGTTAAAGTGGTTGTAAATAATCATTTTTATTAAGTTAGCATTAGTGGAGAGACGTCTTTCTTAATTCCTAAGTAGATACAATTATTTCAACGCATATTTCAAAAGAATCATCAGTAATTAAATTTTTATTATATCGAATTTAATTTAGACACACCAAAATTATCCTTGTAGAAATCATATCATGCGTGAACAAGAAACTAATAAATTTGTAAATTTAAATCAGGTTGGATCATTAAATATATTAAGTAACTAAAAGCAATTGCCGAATCAAATAAATATATTTTTTTTAAACGAACCCAAAAAACTCAGTATACGATTTTTTATTTGTATAAATCGTTCCAATTAATTTCTTATAATGATCATGTTTCAATTATTTTTAATCCTTTCACCATGAAATATAAGTAAATTGTAATTAGCAAATTAGGATTGTTAAGAAATATCTTAAGTGGATATTTAATATAGCAGTACAATTTTCATTTTATTTTAATCTTTAACTCTATTCCGTCTGGACTATAGAAGAGAAATAACAAACTGTATCCATTACAGTAATTATCGTAATTTAAATAAATAGTAAGAGAAGGAAAAAAAAATATAATAATGTAGAATAAAAATTTAAATAAGGATTGAAGACCTTCAACTTTTTTTCATTATTATCATACATACATACATACATACATACATACATACATATATATATATATATATATATATATATATATATATATATATATATATATATTTGTGTGTGTGTGTTTTAAATGCAGTTAAGGAATGCATATTTGATGACATAACAGGCAAGAAAAACTAGAAATACATTTGTCACAAAATCAAGGGCACGAGAATTATAAATAACGCCTTATAAATAGTTATTTATTAAAAAAAAAAAGCATATTTACTTGTTATACTTAATAATAATAATTCGCTAGTTTGAAAAAAATATTAAAAAAGCGTGAAACGAGTGGACAGATGATCGATTGAATTTGTTAAGAGATCACTCAATATGTTTCCTGATTATTCGTCTCTAGAATCAAGATTATAATTATTTTAATAAGTTATTATTTTTTTATGATAAAAATATAATATAATCTAATAAGATAATTTATGTATAAAGAGAGAAAAATCTATAATATTATATGTGCCGTAATTAATTTGATAAAACTTGAATACGATTAATGATAATGTCAACGGTACTCAACAATGTTGTATAAAGTGATGATGTATTAAAGATATATACGAGTATATTATATAAATATATTATATATATATATATATATATATATATATATATATATATATATATATATATATATATATATATACATGATTGTATATATAATATGACATGTATAAATTATGCATCCCTTCTCAAAAAAAGGAAAAAAAGGTTTATTTAGTTAACAACACTGAATATTTAGTCGATGGTTATTAGATAAATTAGTCGCTCTTACCAAAAAAAAAGTAAATAAATTGGTAAATTTATTTTAAAATTATTACATCAAGTTATGTAAATATTGTTACTTAAGCATTGAAAATCGGGAAGTAAACCGACTTTTTGCTGGGAACTTTGTGTTTTTTAAACTATACATTTTTAGAATTAAAAAAAGTTTTTTTTTGTCAATTCTGTGTAAATGTGTGGAGTCTTACCAATTGAACCGATTTTTGTAAAAAATAAACAGGTCAAGTGAGTGCTAGTCAGCAGACAGCGAGGGTCCGTAGGCCACACTGTATAGTGTTTAACTGTAAAGTGTATAAACAGTGTTTTTTTAAAATGCTAAAAAGCTTACTTTGAACTATCCTAAGGGTCTGATATTCTCAAAACACACTCTGATAAAGTATTTTTTTGCCACTGAACCGAACTACAACCATATAAATACATCGAAAAGACCATAATTATAAAAAAAAACGTATTTTGTCAATAAAAAATAAAATAATATTTTTTTCGAAATTTCCAAAACGTGGTATCTTTACTTTTGGTAGAAGAATGTTCAGAATGTTTTGCACTTCACATAAGCGATATAAAGGGGGGGGGGACACGTTTCACACCCACTTCATACTCTCCTACGCTCTCCCTATCAAAGTTATAACCAAAGAATTATATATTTTTTGTTATCAGCTCGACGTACCCTTTCATATGATACCCCTCACAGTGTCGAAAGAAAATTAAAAAAATTTAACCCTAATTTTTTTGAAAAATGTTTCTTTTAGGACGCTATATTTTTACAATATGTGGGCAGGTACAAGACACATACATGCCAAATTTCAAAGTGCTCGGACGAAAGGTGTAGCCGTGAGAGCAGGTGACCGGACGGACGGACAGACACACGCAGGAAAATATAAGCATCCTTGGTTTTGCCTACGGACCCTAAAAATTAAGTCCACAAATAGTAATAGTGAGCAAAACATTTTAACATAAGACAAAGACCGTTCGGCCGTTCTGTAGCACTTGTCAAGCATCTAGTTATGAGAAGAGATGCATTATGGTATACCCCCTGACATTAGTTGATTCCTGGGTTTTCCAATTGCAGCCACGTTTCTTTGATAGAAATTTTCCAATGTTTTCCCCACATTAAATGGCAGCATCTTCTTGGTAAATTATGAACAATCGGGACCAATTTTTCAAAAAAATCATATCTATTGTAGATTACATTAGTTGTGAAATAAGAATTACTAATTTTTAATTTTAAAAATTGATAAAACAACATTACTCTTTTTATTCTTTTTCGTAAACATTTAAAGAATTCTGAAATTCAATTTTGAATTTAGGATATAAATTTACACGTTTAAAAAAAGTATTTTTAAAAAATGTCTGCCTGTAGACTAGAGTGAGACGCGTAAAGGCTAGCCAAAACTACTTGCTGATTTCGATGAAATTTAACATATATTGTTTTTTTTAAAAAAGTTAAGTTAAAAAAAAAAATAATATACCCCAAGAGGAATTCGAGAAATTAATTTTTAGCTCTAAAAGTAGAGGCTCAACTACCAAAAAATTATGAAAAATAATTCTCATAATCGGTAATGACGACTTATATCAATTCAATTATGTGTACATTTAAACACGAATTCAATTTTTTTAAGTCGATTTCCCGGGAAAAAGTTATTACTAATTTCCGTTATTTCATTTTAGATTTATTTAATCAAAATCGTTGGAACCATATCTAAGAATGTATACTTTTGTACAGACAGACGCAGAATACAGACCGACATATTTCAAATAAACAAAACATGTTATATACTCGCAAGTGAACATATTTTCTCTAAAAAATAAATAATTATATTAAATTCTAAATTGAATTATAACAAAAAAATAATAAGATTAAGTGACAATGTTGTGTAGCACAGCACAAAGCAGAGCAAATTCACATTTACAAATAAGATAAATGTCAAATAACTACTAAACTTTTATACATTTCAGGATTATAATATAAGTTTAATAATGACCCAAGGAGAGGTTAAAGTATCGCAACATTTTATGAAAAAAAAAAAATTAAAACTTTGTCTTTTTATGAGTATCAGTTATACTATGGAAGGAAATCCAGAGTGAAGTAATATACAGAAAGGACTATTACATTATTATATTCCTTAATTATAAATATATATATATATATATATATATATATATATATATATATATATATATATATATATATATATATATATATACCAATATTGAAACGAAAATAAATATAATTTTACAAATATAAGTTGGTTGACCCTAAATACACAGACTCAACTAGATAACTGTCATATTTAACAGACTTGCTAGCAAAATGTTTTTGCTTTTTCTGTAAATAAATTTATTACTTGGCATTTCTAAATAAATTTTATTGTGTATATGCGTAAGTAATGTTATAATGTATGATTAAGAACCAAAATGTTTCATTTGTATTACATAACTTAAGATAAATCTTAATCATTTTAGTGATTAAGATTATGTAAGAACAACACCCTAAGTATTATTATTATTTTTTTTTTTTTTAATCTTTACCAATCAATCAATTTGTGCTAGTAGTTTCACCTTAATGTGTTTGTGGGTGTTTAAAACTAGTAATGTAATTAAAATCACCGTTATTTTGTTTTTCACTTTGAGGTGGAAAATACAAGATAAACACTTGACTAATTTTAAAATTCAAGGGCGGGTTCGTTATTAACGTTAATTTAAACAACTATTAATTCTCCTGATCAAAACTGATAGATTACGTTAGATGATGTTTACATTTCTCATATTCAAGGGTAATAAACTAAATAAGGATGATAACGACGTCTGAATGTCTACAGGGTTCTTTCGTTTTGACCAATAGTAATAAATACAACGTTTTCAATCTGATAAGAACAACGAGGCGATAGATTTGTAAGGATATTTTAAAATAAACTTTTTCCAAATTGTTTCTCAGAATTTGATCGAATCAACTGATATAAAAGTAAAATGACTGATATTTGTATAAATTTTTAACAAAAAAAGATAACAAAATTAACAATTGTTAAATTTTTTTCATCAGTTTTTACTCTTTGAATGTCATACCATTAACAAGACTTTGGCTTACTTAAACAATGTTATGATGTTTTTTAGTATCCGAAATGACTGCTGAATACTTAAGTACATAATTACGTAAAGATATTACGCTTCACATATTTATATTACTGCCCCAGCTAATCTAAATCAGTAAGTGCTTAGTGTTAACATTTTTAAAGTGACATTTACAAAATAAGAAATTTACAACGGCTTGCCTTCATATATTTTGTTAAAGCCAATAATTCCATGATAAAAGGTATTTAAATTTTTATTAAATCAGTTACTTATTATATAACTACTTATTATTAAGTAATTATATTTTTTAAAGCCAGGACCAATCTTTTTATGTATCTCATTATTAATAGTAGGTACATTACGCGTCGAGTGCGGAAAGTAGCATTGTGCATGCGAGTGTGGAGTTTGCACCCGAGCGACAGCGAGGGTAGTAAAACCACACGAGCAATGCAAAATGCCGTTTTCCCACGAGTTGCGTACCGTACTTTATCTACGATTGTTAGATTTAAATAATAAATATAGAAAAAAATAAACTTGCTGTATGTAAGTTCGTATCTCTTCTCTTGATAAAGATGGCATTAATCTTGTGTTGTATATTTTGCCGAATTAATTATTTCTGGAAGAGTATTATTCTCTACATTTTCGTCAAAACCACTTGATTCATTAATTGTTTTTCACTAAAAACTCGATATAAACAGTTACTTTAATAAAAGAATAGCAAATTAGTTTTGTTAAATGTAAACAAACTCGCTAATCGTGCGTAAAGCTGAAGATTTTCAGAACTCATGCGCAATGAATACAAGTACGTAAATAATCACTTTCTACGCATCTAAACAGAGATATAATGTATATATTTCGTATCAATCGTAGATAAAATATATTTTTATCTTCCTAATATATAGAAGAGAAGTTGATAATTTGTAGTAAGAATTGTTTTTTATTTTAGATTAGCAGTGGTCACTAGATTGGAAGCAAAGAAATACGTCTCTCTATTAAACTTATTAGTAACAAAATCTCTAGTAACATAATTGTTCAACTTCAGCTATCCACCACTATAGCTTCAGTGCTGCTCATCGACGGTAATTTTCAAAGGTATAGTAGTCCACAACGACACTAAAGATGGCCACAAGTGGTTGAAAGCCGGGATTCTACAATAAAGTTACTTTTAGTGGATAGAATCTGACTCAGATTTCGACCTGTTTTATCTCCTTCACTGACTCTTCCTCGTACATAATTATAATTCGACTCAAACCGTCACTAAAGATGACCACAAAAGTTCATCTTGAAAGTATTTAAGTTGAAAGCTGGCGTTGTACAATAACTTATAAGTTCCTTTTTACAGTTTGTGCCAAATGTTTTCTAGTGCGTTAACTCGGTACTCTAATTAAGTCGTACTTAGGAATAATGAAAATTTTACTTTCTTCGTTATCTCCACTAAGAGATCTCTCTACTACAGTTTGTGACAAATATTTGTTAGTGCGTCAACAGCGCGGGAAAATAAAAAATAAAATAAAAAAAAATGGGGCGGGGATTTTAAAATCCAAAACTCTCATTCGCTCCCCACGCCATTTCATTTACTTACCCGCGCTGTCGACGCACAAAAAAACATTTGTGACAACGGTAGTAGAGAGAGATCTCTTAGTGGAGATAATGGAGAAAATAGAATTTTTATTATTCCTAAGTACAACTTAATTAGAGTACCGAGTAAAAATTAGGTGTTAAGTTGAAGTACACAATATGTAAGAAGTATTTTAAACAGAGAAAGAGTTATTTGAAGAAAATTGATATTATAATTATTCAATAAAAATTTCTACAGAAGTTGAAGAAAAATATCTGGTTTGTAAGATGGGATAAACAAAATAAGAATAATTAATGAAAGGAGCAGGTTAGTAAGAGGTTTAGCCTGTAGAAATCCAAAGTGTTCGTTAAATAATTTTCTTAAATAGAATACTTGACAGAATATATAATAAAGTGCTAGAAGGGGCCAATGTCATTTTATGTTATTTTCATGTGTCTCATTTGAGCAAAAATCATGATAATATATACATTAATGCTATTTGCACAATAAATTAGAACCTTGGTAGCTTGTACTAAATAAAAATTATGACATTAGCCCTTCCAAAGCAGAAATATACCAGATGTATAAGCTTGAAACATAATAAGAAGTATAAATTATCACAACGCATCTTATATAAGAAGAAGGGGGAAAGAAAAGAGCCAAGTGTTGCAAATGAACTAATAATAAATAAGTAACAAGTATAAGAATGAACAAAAGTTGAAAGAGAAGAGTGAAAAAAGTTGATTATCTGGGTATAGGTTGAAAAATAGCATGAAGTTAAAAATGAAGAATGATTCACTTTGAACATGGTGTTAAAAAACACCAGGTAAAAAAAAATGCCTATGTATTGTCATGATCTCAGGTTATTCACTTATTCAAACCATTAAAAAACAGGTAGTTTTCCCCCGGGGAAGTACTTAATATTTTTGACTGGGAAATTCGCTACAAATCTTCGCCTAATATTTATTTCTAACTATTATAATCATACTCTTTAAGTATAAACATGTACGAGTATGAATTGCATTATTAATCCGGTTTTTTCCGTCCTTATTTTATATTAACATATTGTACTAATATAAAATAAGACACACTAATAGATTTTGCATATTGATTTAAAATCATCATTAACTAGTCGATGCTTTGGCTTTTTTTAATCTGCATATGAGTGATTAAGTTGCGGAAAGTCCCCGATGATTCTTTACGGTTTCCGGACAATATCATAACTTATGTTTTCATGTAGAGAACAGTGTTCATTTAGTCATGTTTCCGATTTGTCAGAAATCACGCTGACAAATCGGAAACTATTACTTTTAATGTAATTTAGTGGTCTTAGTCATTATAGGAATAGAATAATAGAATTAGTAAGTAAAATAACTTTTAAATCCACTAAAATATGACATAAGTGTGAAGAAAATATAAATCTAGAAAAACTTATAGTAATTTAAACTAGGAATGCTGCTGTAATTCATTTGTCAGGTTTTATCAGCTAGCAACCACAAAAAAAGTCTAGGTAAAGCAATTGTATAAATTTTATGTAAAAAGTCTAGACACGACTCTTTACGCGTAAAAAGTTGTAAGCTCTCATGCAGATCTGAGTAAAGCGATCTTATTATACTTCAGAATTAAGAAGAAGTAATAAGTACAATAGCTTTCCGTGGAGAGATAGTTCTTATCTAATTTACCTTAGCTCCTATTAAATGTCCTTACATAAATCGCTTTAAATCTCTACGTCTTAAAATTAACTTTATAAGTTGGCAATTAAACAGCACAGGGAAGAAGATATTGCACCTTACAATGCTACGTAAAAAACTAATCACACGCTATAAATAAATATATCTTTCATTTCGCGTATAAATATTATTTTATGCAATACTTTATTAATAAAAACGTGAATATTTTAAATGTAAGCCAATTTACAAAATGTTCTTTAAATAAAGATTAAAAGTATTTTACGAATGAAAGTGTCAATTCTCTAGGTAGAGTGGTCACTAGTCTTAATAATTTGATAAAGAGCTTCGATAGTAAATAATACAAATAACCAAATTTCAATATGTATAGGTTAAGCAAAACAAAATGTGTAGGGTAACAGATCTTGCTCATTTTTTTTTTTTTTTTTTTTTTTTTTTTTTTTTTTTTTTTTTTTTAATATTCTCTCTTGCTTCCGAGCTTACAAGTTAACGGAAGCTATGTGATCGTTCTGAAGAACGAAAAATATTTAGGTCTCCGATTACAAAAATTCCAAGACAGAAATCCGTTTCAGAAATTCTGTTCAGTCGGTCTGTTGGTCCATCGGTCTGTCGTTCAATTTTTGCCAACCAACATATCTTAAAAACTGCACGTTCAATTTTAATCAAATTTGGATGGTAGATCATAATTAGCTATATTGTTGGTCCCATATAAGTTATAACCTTCTGCGCTTATTGTTTCTCTTCCACATACGCACAAACATACATTTATTTACACCTATAGCTTCAAAAGTACTTAACTGATTTGTATGAAACTTTTATAGTTTATCGAAAGTAACCCATAGATAGCCCCAGATTAATTTTAACCGTCGGAGCTCCTCTTTAAATGTTGCTAAATTGATACTTGAATTCATGTATAAAATCAAAATAATTTTGTCAGATTAAAAAAACGGGGGAAACAATTTAACTAAATAGACAATAATGACATGTAAAAGCATAAAATCAATAAAGTATGTGATAGGATGCAAGGAAGCTATGTTCCACACCAATTGGCAGTCTATTTTTATAAGATATTATATAACCAAAATTAAAATATATATTGTTATTTATTAGTTATAATGTTTTTATAACTTCAATAAGCCGCTTTTACAGATGTCGACGCTCCAAGTGTGAGGATTACGCAAGTAAATAAGCTTACTTAAAAAAATCAAAAGAAGATGTCACAAAACTTTTATAGCACAGCAAGAAAAGCGTGTGAAAAAGCAATATCTAATATAAACTACGAGTGCAGGTAGCGTTTAAAAAATGCATCGCGGTTTTGTTTGAAGTGTGCTGTAGGAGGGCGCACTTTCTCATACGCGCCTCCTTCCAAAATGTCCCTCCTTATAATCCCGAAGGAAAGCGCAAAAAGATAAAAAGGCAACTAAACATTGACATGATATGCAATCGAGCTTGTTTTATAGCCACTTTAGTATTAACCTGCTCAGTATTTAAAAAAAGGTGTACCTGAACTATTTCTACTTTTTACGGACAGAAAGGGGGAGTTAAAAAAATCAGCATCACTAACAAAGGAGAAAAAAAAGGACTCAAGGATGGAATTAGTTTCCAAGACTTTGTTTGCACTATAATTACATTTCTTCAAGTTCCCCTTTTTTTCAATTCACTCCACTTTTGTTGTCCCTTTCATTCTAGTCTGCTTTAATAAAAAGGATCGCATATCTTCAAACATTTTCTTCCTTCTTTGCCATTAGCGGCTTTTTTTTATACACATACATATACATATCGCCAAAATAACACACCGCAAAAAAAAGGCCAATAGAGAAAAGAAGAAGAAGAAAAAAAAAAAACAGTTTTCCTAAAAGTATAATTGATTTATTGATTTCAAAACTGTACGATAAATTTAGTTAAAAGTGACATTTTGGATGTGTTTTTTTATATAACATAACATTTTTAAGTAGATCCGTTAGAGTTACGGTTTGTACAATAAGAATAACAGTTAATTTGGAAGGATGTTAATAATATAGTTTGCAACATACCGACTTTATTAGTAGGTACAACCCCTAAATGTTGCTTTTTTCAAGAATTATTGCATTTTTAAACGAAGCTAATTGTACTTGAAGATGAGCAAAAAAATAGTAAAATACGTCGAAATAGAGAAATGGAATATATATTTAAAAATAAAATTTAACCATTCATTATTGTTTATATATAAAAATATTATTACCTTTCTTTCATTCTCCTCCTTCAAGAAGTAGGGTTAATGAAGTTATGGGTACTATATTATATGTATAAATGTATTTACTATCGAAATAAAATAATCAATTAACAAACCCCTTAAGCCTAACACTCCCATTAGTTAATAAATACATAGTAAGTAAATACTACATAATGCAATATGTACTTTATAGAATCAATCATTCAGTTAAGAATTCCCGTGAAGCGTGTGATGGTGATGATACATCCCTAAGAACATTGATAATTACTGGACTAGAGGGGTTAAACAAATATGAATGATTTAGTAATTGATTGGCAGTCATAAATTTAGACAAAAAAATAAACAGATTTTTGGAACATAAAAAAAATCAAAAGAGGGACATATTATGTAATGCCTAAAGCATGGCCAAATTAAAAGAGGGGAAGGAGGAGCATGCAAAGCAAACAAGTAATCTAGTTTTCATCAACAATTTCTCTTATTGAAAATGTTTGGCCTTGTATAGGGTTTTTTTAGAAAAAGGTATTTTATATAAAAAAAATATAAAACTAAACTTTTCTTTTTTTATATAATTTGCTATATTTCGCCCTCTCACATCGGGGCTTCTTCAGGCTTATAATCATTCCACTTATAATCATGTGACAGTCGATATAATAAATATTTTCTTTAAAACAGTATTTTGAAACATCACTAATACATGTGAGTGAAATATAATTTAAAAAAATATATATACATATATATCTTCACACACGTTTCACAAAAAAAAAAAAAAAAAAAAAAAAAAATGAAATATTTATTATATCGACTCATGCGACCTGGAATGATTATAAGCCTGAAGAAGCCCCAATGTGAGAGGGCGAAATATAGCAAATTATATAAAAAAAGAAAAGTTTAGTTTTATATTTTTTATATAAAATACCTTTTTCTAAAAAACCCTATACAAGGCCAAACATTTTCAATAAGAGAAATTGTTGATGAAAATTACATCTAAAGGGTTTAAAACTACAAGTTAAAGAAAAAAGTAATCTAGGTTTCCCAAGGGTGACTATGTGTAAGTACCAACTGTGAATTTAAGAGAAATTGAGGATAGCAAGGACCAGTCTCAAAAGTAAATATAAAATTTATGTTTTTTCTGACCTTTTGGGTCTTTTTTTTACTCTAAGAAGGAAATATGTTTTTCCAGAACAACGGGAAAAAAAAATTTATTTCTTTATTTATATTCTTAAGTTACAAACACAATCTTTAGTTGGCCAAACTAAAAAAATTTAGTAAGTACTCGTATTTTATCGGGCAAAAAATATATGAAAGTTATGATAATTAAAAAGTTATTTCAGATAGAACGACTAATTATTTACTTGTACCTCTTTTTGAGTACCTTACTTTGGCGATGATCAATGAATCTTTTAAATCTCTTATTAATTGATAGTTTTATTTTTCTATTAAATTTTCTCTCTTAATAAACTACTTACTACTATAATATATCTATAGTTATTTTATTTTATTTTATTTTTTTTTTTAAAGGATCATAATTAGGTCATCAGGTTCACAAGACGTCTATTCGATTCGATATTTTCACGTATGTGGTTTTATCAAATATGGGATTCTTTTGATTTTTTCACGTATACATGGCTACTGACCCACGGCTCGGGCGCAACTCGACAGCACCGACCTGTCAGTACACATAGTCGTCATTATGGATCCACGCGTACCACTTCTTTTATATTGGTATAGACGGATGCAAAAGGGTGCATCCTCTACTAATGACTGGTCCATAGCGAGAAAAAAATATTAAATAGTTTTTCCTTAACCTGATAAATGGTAAACAGATTTTTTTTTTTAAATTAATTTCGTTAAATTGTTTTCACTGATGGCTACCTTTAATGATTTATTTGCAAGTTTAGCAAATTTAGAGCATTTGATTTTCCGCATATGAACAAATATGAACTCTGGATAAATATTTATTAATTTTCTACAAATTTTGCGTATTAACTTTTTTTTTTTATAATTGTCCAATAGCATATTTCACAATTTAGATTGTTCTTCAATTAATGAGATAAATAATTCGATAGGTATCGGGAATTCGTCGTCTATCTTGACAAGAGTGGTGTACTGTTAGATAGATGACGTACTACTGAACTAGTTCAAGGAAAAAGTTAATCCATGCGAGCAACACAATAAAAGCATAAGCGCTACTGCATTCCGCGTATGCGGGAAAATACACTCGAGATCTATCGAATCGGAGTGATAAGATTCGGGGAAATAAATTTCATTAATACGGGATTTTACTACATGAGCTCTGTGTGAATAACTTAATACAATTCTAACTGCCACTACACAATTCGATAAATTCCCGTATACGGTATACAGGCAAAATATCGTCATGTGAACCAGGCCTTACAGTATTTTATTAAAGACTCAAAAACGGTTGTGCATATTTATATATAAAATTTAGGTATGTCTGCATACATAATAATTATAATTGCACAAGATAGCGTGATGAAACATTAAAGATGTTAGCACGGAGTTACGAGTAGTTGGTATATACTACTGTGTATCTGGAGCTTACCACAAAACCCAAAGATTTCGCTAATAGGGTGTGAATATATTTTGTCTAATTAAAATTAATAAATTACAATCCTAATAAATCCTTACTTATAAGTAAATCAAATACATAAATAAATCTCATATAATTAAAGCTCCAAAGTTAGAAAGGGAAAAAGTTCTTTTTTGGAATTGATTGCTAGATCTAAAAATTAGATCAAAACAAGGGGAAATTTCCCTACAAGTTGAGCAAATGGAGGTTTAATAAAGAAAAACGAGGTTATCACAAACAAAATGAAACAGTAAAGATAGCAAAGAAATTCAAAAAGGCTATTATTTTACTTTTGAGGTCTAAAGTCGATCCCAGAGTTTTGGTAGGTATTTAATAAAAAACCATTAGCATTTAGTAAAAAATAACTAAATAGTATACCAATTAGTGTGACACACAGCTCCCTCACAAAGTATCGCGATCTTTAATAAGGTTTTGCTCTAACGACACGCAATTCATTTAACGTTAATTTAAGCAACACTCTTTTCTTACTGAATGTAACAGAGGAATTGGGATCTTTTAAGAATGATTTTATGTAAGAATGAATTTTAAGAATGTTTTGTTATGTAAAATTTAAAATTTTTATTTATGTCTCCGAATAAAAAATTTCCAATATAGAAGTCCGTTTTAGATACCAGAGAATAATTTTGGTCTCGAGTCTGTCGGTCTATCAGTCATTCGAAATTTTTGTTAACCACATTGTCTTAATAGATACTTAAAAATAATTTTAAATAAACAGGTCAAGTGTGTTCTAGTCGGCACACAGCGAGAGTCCGTTGGCCACCACACTGTATAGTTTAAGTCAGTGGTTGAAAACCTTTTGGTTACCACGGCCCCCTTAGAATTTCTAAGTATAATTTATATAATACCTAAATACGTTTCGAGGCCCCCTGGGGGGCTGCGGCCCCCCGGTTAAGAACCAGTGGTTTAAGTAGTACCCTATTGATGGTGTTTTTTAAAATGCTAAAAAGCTTACTTTGAACTATCCTATGGGTCTGATATTCTCAAAACACTTCTGACAAACAAACTTCTGATAAAGTATTTTTTTGCCGCTGAACCGGACTACAACCATATAAATACATCGAAAAGACCATAATAATAAAAAAAACGTATTTTGTGAATTAAAAATAAAATAATATTTTTTTCGAAATTTCCAAAAAGTGGTATCTTTACTTTTGGTCGAAAAATGTTCAGGATTTTTTCAGATTTTTTGCACTTCACATAAGCGAGATAGAGGGGGGGGGGGGGGGGGGGGCACGTTTCACACCCGCTTCAAACTTGCCTACGCTCGCCCTTTCAAAGTTATAACCAAAGAATTATATATTTTTGTAATCAGCTCGACGTACCCTTTCGTAATATGATACCCCTCACGGTGTCGAAAAAAAATAAAAAAATTTAACCCTTAAGCTTTTTAACCCTACTTTTTTTGAAAAATATTTTTTTTAACTCGCTAAATATTTAAAATATGTGGGTAGGTACAAAACACATATATGCCAAATTTCAAAATGATCGGACGAAAGGAGTAGCCGTTAGAGCAGGCGATCGGACGGACGGGCAGACACACGCAGGAAAATATAAGGGTCCTTGGTTTTGCCTACGTACCCTAAAAATAATCATAAAAACTACTTGTTTGATTTTTAATGAAATCTTGATAGTAGGTCGTAATTAGCCTATTGTTTTATCCCATACTCATACTATTTCTATCTTTTAACTCATTGGTTTCTCTTCCATATGTGACAACAATTTTTTTACTGTTAACACCTATATTGCTTCCGAGCTTACCGAAAGGACGCAATGTGATCGTTTTTAAGAACGAAAATATTTTTATGACTCCAATTTCAAAAATTCCAAGAAAGAAATCCGTTTCAGACATCAGGAATTTTTGCGAACCAACACATCTTAAAACTACATGTTCAATTTTAATAAAATTTGGATGGTATAGATCATAATTAGCCCATTGTTGGTCCCATATAAGTTTCAAATTTCTACGCCTACTTGTTTCTCTTCAACATGCGCACAAAAATACATTTATTTACACCTATACCTTCAAAAGTACTCATCTATTTTAATGAAATTTGGATGGTTTGTCGAAAGTAGCACTCAGATAGTCCCTGATTAATTTCAACCATCTGTGCTCTTTAACTTTTGCTTAATTGATACTTTAATTCATGTAAAAAATCAAAACAATTTTGTCATTAAAACAAACGGGGGAAACAATTAAATAAATTAGACAATAAAGTCTTCTATAAGCATAAAATAATTAAGTAAGAGACAGGCTGCGAGGAAGCTATGTGCCGCACTATACACTATTTACATGAGATACTTTAATAAATGTAAAAAATCAATACAATTTTGACAGACTTGAAGAGAGATCTAATTGCCAGTTGTCAGCCCATTTTTAAAAGTACTCATCCGATTAGTAAGCAATTAGATGGTTTGTCGAAAGTAGCCCAGAGATTTTCAAATGTCAGCGTATACACTAAATATTCCTAAATTTATATATTTATTTATGAAAACAAATAGACAGATTTAAAAAAGGTGAGAGGGGACGGAGGAATAATTAAATAAATTAGACAATAATAGGACTTAAATGCAAAAAAAGATCATTTTATGTACGTGATAGGATGCGAGGAAGCTACGTACCTCACTACTAATTGGCCGACTATTTTTATATATAATTTATAATGTTAATTATTTCATAGATTGTAATTTATTTAAATATTAGTTTATTTCCAAAACAGATTTTATGATTAGAGGAATGCTTATTTAGCTAAGAAAAGTAAAACTGCAATTATTTATCAATTAGTTCCTGGGATAGTAGCAATTTAATACTATAAAATTTTATAGTTTTGCTAGCTAACTAGCCTTAACAATTAATATCCGAAGCAATAATTGACTAAACATTATAAAGTATAAAGAGCCATTTTACGTTTTTCCTTTTACGTTCAATTAATTCCAATCTTTGAACACGGAAGTATTTAGGGTTTATTTATTTTCGGAAGAGAAACTTAAGGTATTAAAACTTTCAGTTTGTCTATAAGTGTAAATTTACAATTAGAGAGATTGCTTAAATAATGAGTAAGGCAGATAATCCTGTAATTAAGACTAGGTTCATATATTATGAAATACTTTCGTTGAACACATAATTATTATAGAATACGTAGCCATATAATATAAAATTGGGAATTGTAAAGAATATCTTTGGTAATTAAGGTATTTATTCCTGGTAAAGTCATTTCTTTAAAAATATTGCTAAAAGAATCGTTTCACTTATGCAACTTCAACAATACTAATGTTTTACACTTATAACTTTATTAATACTGATGTTTTACTTTTACAACTTTAATAATACTGATGTTTCACTTTTACAACTTTAATAATACTGATGTTTCACTTTTACAACTTTAATAATACTGATGTTTCACTTTTACAACTTTAATAATACTGATGTTTTACTTTTACAACTTTAATAATACTGATGTTTCACTTTTACAACTTCAATAATACTGATGTTTCACTTTTACAACTTCAATAATACTGATGGTTCACCTTTTTTGCTCAAAGAATTATCACGTTACACTTATACTACTCGACCAAGTTCTAGGAGGAACAAAACATTCTTATACACACATACATATACCTATACAATATGTATGTATGTATGATATGAAGAGATACCGTCGATAGTTGCAGTGGCGTATCCAGCGGCTAGGTCTAGGGGGGGGGGGGGGGGGGGCACATTCTAAGTCAGTTTAGATTGGGGGGGGGGGGGGGGTGTTCGTAGTGGTAACAAGAAAAGGGAACTACTTATTCAACAAAGCAGCTGCCCCCCCTCCTCAAAAAAAAATGTAGAACTAATAAACAAATAAAATCTCCGTGCCCAAGTAACAACTGTTTTAGGACGTATTCGTTAGAAAATGTTATGCTGATGCTTACTGTAGTACAATATCTTACTGTAAGTCATGTTCTTTATCTGCAGTTAATTATTGGGGGGGATTTATAGTGGGGGGTCCGGGGGCCCTCCCCCTGTAAATTTTGAAAATATGGCCTCTCAAAACAGCGCTTTTATGCATTTTTGAGCTGAAATTGAATATGAGGTGAATGTAAAAAATATGTATTAAAAAAAAAAAAATACGGCCGTATTTTTTGCTATATTGGTCTGGGGGGCCTCCTGTGCTTCCCCTGGATACGCCACTGGATAGTTGCTCGATCTGAGGATCACTGAACCGGTTTCGGCTATACGCCATCATCAGAAAAATTTACACCTCTGTGAATCGAAATGAACTCGTAATGTATACATCAGAGAGATCACTCATGCTACTCTCCCTTGCAACTCAGGATAAAAACATAAACCCATTCGATGGGAAGACGCTTCATCATCTTAAACTAAAACTGGAAATGGTATTAGATAAAGAATAATTCTTTTGTAAATAGATATTTAAAATAGACATATATTTTAAAAACCAAACAAATGGTACACTTACTCTCCCAAAAAACCACGACTAATCTTTTTTTTAAGTTTAGATCATACCCAGGACCTCATCAATCATTTCTTGAATTCTCTGAAGCGGTAATCTTCCGAGGATGTAGACTTATTAGAGACTTAGGACGTGAAAACCTACACTACAGAATAGTTTATTATATATCTAATAACATTATTTATTTAATCATTTATCTATAAAATATAATTATTATTTTAATATATACTAGCTGGAGAACCCGGCGTCGCGTCACCCGGGGTCGTTCCTCTTGTTTTAAAGGTAATATGTGCAAAATTTTATCTAACACGAAATGAAGAGCTGCAGATTTGTATAAAAAACAAACTAACAAATACACACTCTTTATATATATATATATATATATGTAGAGAGAGAGAGAGAGAGTCTTATATATATATATATATATATATGTAGAGAGAGGGAGAGAGAGTCTTATATATATATATATATATATATATATATATATATATATATATATATATATATATATATATATATACATTTTATATATAATATATAATGTTTGTAGTCCCCTTATTATGTATAATATTATAAATATTTAGGTCCTCAGGGGTATTAAAAAATTAAAAACTACTTCATTAAGTTTTTTAAGGTGATATTTCGTCCCTAACTTGGGACATCTTCCAACCTTTATTCGAGGTCTTGTGTTAAAATCAAAAAGTTTGATACAAACTATTTTTCGTTCATTTATTAAAATTTTTAATATAAGAGTCTAGGGTTGTTGCCTAGTTGGCAACAACCCTAGACTCTTATATTAAAAATTTTAATAAATGAACGAAAAATAGTTTGTATCAAACTTTTTGATTTTAACACAAGACCTCGAATAAAGGTTGGAAGATGTCCCAAGTTAGGGACGAAATATCACCTTAAAAAACTTACTGAAGTAGTTTTTAATTTTTTAATACCCCTGAGGACCTAAATATTTATAATATTATATATATATATATATATGTAGAGAGAGAGAGAGAGAGTCTTATATATATATATATATATATATATATATATATATATATATATATATATATATATATATATATATATATATATATATATATACACATAATTATTATTTAATTTATGTACCCACTTGTAAGTGCAACCAATCGACTGCTTTTTTCACGGCTTGCCTGCTCAAAGAACTTAGCTAACATAAACGCTTGTTTTAATGAATCATTATAGTTGTGTTACTCAATCAAAATTAAAAATAAAATAATTCTAGTACATAGGCTTCTTCTGAATTATTATAACTTAGTTTAAAATTGTATGCGAAACCATACTAAAGTATGCTTAATGTGTCTGAGGATGCTTTGTACTAAAAGTGAAACGTCAGAATACTTTGAGTAGTAAAAGTGAAACTTAGGAATTTAAATTCTTATGCACCCGGTCTACTTCGTAAGAACTAGATAACCCTAAATAAACTGGTTTACAGTAGTAATGGAGATTGTCGAAATTCATTACAGATATTTTCTCGAAAAAAATCTTGCTGTAAGTTATTGGCAATTAATGATTCCGTTTGAACTCTCGGATTATTTTTTAGGTAAGATTGCATCGTTGTAGCTAGAGCCGTGAATGCGTATGACCAGAGTTATCATATCATCTCGGGGTAATTCCTTAAGTAGTAAAAGTGAAATGTCCGAATATTTTTAGAAATAAAAGCGAAACTTCTTTTAAAAGTAAAAGTGAAAAATCAGCATTTTTATAAGTATAAGTTAAAATTTAATAAAATGTTAATCCTAGTGAAACTTTTATATTTACATTATTCAATTAAAGTTATAAAAAGGAAATGTCAAAAAGTTTTGTCAAAAAAAAAATAACAAAACTTCCGACTTATTTTAATTTCTTTTACTTTCTCATATACATAGTAGGTATATAGAGAAAAAAAATCGGGTACGGGGTACCTCGGAACTTTTCATCACTTCAGAGGCCACTAAAGTGGCCTCTCCTGCTGCTTCGCAGGAGGAGGAAGCAGCATTGGACGTGGTCAGTACTTGGATGGGTGACCGTTCTAAACAAACTGATTTATTATCATTCTTCAAAAAACCCTTATTTTTAATACCTATATTTTATTTAATTATTCGAAGTTTGGCGGTATTTTGACCGATGTAAACAAACTTTGACGTCATCAAAATTATCGCACTAATAAATAATTATATTCGCTTATAACTTTTAAACTAATTAATGGAATTTCATTGGGTTTTTTTATATTTGTTCCTTAATTTTTTCCGGTTCCAACGATATGCTATACGTCAAAAACCTATTTATACTTTCGGTATTATTAACCGTCAAAGTTTAAAAAATCAAAATTAATAACTTCAAAATGGCGGCCAATATCATAATGAAATTTTGTGGGCTTGTTTGTCATACAGAGAGGTACATTCGTGCCAAATGTCAACACGATCAGGACCACTTTCAATTTATTACGATTTTTTTAAATGTTTGATGACTCAGAATAGTGGGTTCAAGATGGCGGAAAAAGTTGATTTTACGGGCGGCATCGCTACAGGTAAGGACTGATTTTTCTGCCAAGTTTCAACTCTCTAGGTTATATACCTTGGGCGCTACGATCATAACACACATACATACGTCATGCTGAAAAACACTCAGGAGGTCTTAAAAACACCTAAAACGGATAATTCCGTTGAAACCTCGAAAATCATTTGCTGGTGAAAACAATCCTTTTTCTACCATAGGTGAGGAAAAGTAAAAATGTATATATTGAAAAAAATACAAGCAATACGTGTTTACTATTTAAAAGGAACGAAAACTACTTTGCTTTTTGACTAGTTTACATATATTTCCGGAATTTTTTTTGGTGAAAACAATACTTTTCCTACTATATAGTAGTGAGGAAAAGTAAAAAGTATTGTTATGGTACAATAATTAGATTTTGATGGATAAACTTGGAGTAAGGTGGGTACCTTTGGGTAGAGTAAAAAAAAACATGGGATTAAAAAATGTCTGTCAAGTCTCTGCAGTAAATTCGTATATATATATATATATATATATATATATATATATATATATATATATATATATATATATATATATATATATATATGATAACACTTCGATAACCATTGTCTTATCCGCATCTAATACCATCTTTGCTCCAGTCAAAATATTTTTTATGGCATTGGTGGTAAGAGAAAATTTTTAACAATATAATTATTTTTAAGAAATTTTCCTTTGTTCCAGCATCTACTAATTAATATTTATTATATTAAACAAACAATTAAATCAATAATTTTCTAAATATAAAATATAGGTTTTACCTTTAATATAACAATAATATGTAAAGCACTTACGTATATGTATACGAAATATTTGATTATTCGAAATCTAGGTAATCCAGTCATCAATTAAATCCCTCTACTTCATTTGCTGCCTAAAACATAACAAAAAATTGTTTAATGATTTTAAGATGAAGTACATGATAGTGGATAAAGTAAAAATTAAAGTAACAGGTAGGGTACTACTTAAACATGATATCTCAGGTGGTATATAGACCCCTATTATTGCCCATTTTTGAAGACATAAATGAGTCAATAAAGAAGTGTAGACAAATCAGCTAACAACGACCCTACCCATTATTAACACACTTAAATGAAAAAATTTAAAGTGTAACTAAAAAATATTTGCTAAAAATGCGATCAGTTTTAGCTGTATATACTATTCTTCTGGATTATTAGTTGCTATCTTAAACTGTTTATTTAATTAACAATCGCAATCCTCAAAGTTATCAGTAAATCGACAAAATTTGTATGTCAGTTTGGATAACTCTTAATGCTCAGAAGAAAAATGCCAAAATTATATATTTACAAAAAGAAAAAAACGGGTACGGGGTACCTCGGAACTTTTCCTCACTTCAGAGGCCACTAAAGTGGCCTCTCCTGCTGCGAAGCAGCAGGAGGAAGCTTTTAACGCTTATAACTTTTAAACTAATTAATGGAATTTCATCGGGTTTTTTATATATTTGTTCCTTAATTTTTTCCGGTTCCAACGACAAGCTATACGTCAAAAACCTATATATACTTTCGGTATTATTAACCATATTAGTAAAGTTTAAAAATTCAAAAATTGATAACTTCCAAATGGCGGCCAATATCAAAATGAAATTTTGTGGGCTTGTTTGTCATACAGAGAGGTACATTCCAAAAAGTAACAACTATTTTAGAACGAATACCAAAAATCTTCTTTCAAAATAAATTAAAAGTTAAAAAAATAAATTAAACCTTATAAAAACTACATTTCTTTAATACCCTTTTATGTTCATAATTTATTCCGTCAAACGCCGTAACAAACTGTTGTAAAAACGAATAAAAAAAAAAATCAATAAATTCCCATTCTTATTAAAGAATTTTTTTCAAACCGATTAAATACTATATTAAATGCTTAACTATATAATTGAATCCAATGGAAAAAAACAAACTATAATTACATTACAATACAACAATCATGTCTTTGTTTCAATTGTAGGCTTTGTTTAAACACTTACAATTTATATAGGATCAACTAAGTGTATAGATGTAATGAAAAGCTAGTTATATCTAATGTAGATAATCATAGTTAATGCAAATAATAAAGATTTATTGTTTTATAATTACTTATTTATTATTATTTTGTTTCTGAGCTTACCGATTAACTCATAAACCACACTCGGCCTATTTTATTAATTTATTCTTTGGCATAATTAGTTGTGTCAATGTCGATATTTAGTGGAACTTAATCTAGCGAAAAAAATAACTAACTCAAAAAGTACAGATTATCGATCTATTTATTTACTTAAATTCCACTAAAGGTCATTACAAATACCGGTTTTGCCCAATTTAGTTGGCCATCATATTTTTTATTTAAGTCAATATTTTTTACTTCTTCAAGTAATGCAACTGATTAAGAATTTTCTTTGTTGATTTACTTAATCATGGTCACCTTGAACGATCGTGTTCCTGAAGAAGGTACACTATGAAGTTTAACCTCGTGGTCACCTGTCGAAGTATACTTCCACGCCAGATGCTTGTAAACTAATTATATATGCTTTACTTTCTATAATATATTATTCATTCGTGGCATCTTATATCCATTCACTTTTTTAAAAAGAAGAAATCTAATAACAATCGATTAATTTTAAGTTTTACAACCAAATATATATAAAGTATGAAAAAATAAAAATGTAAAAATTGAACACACTTAAATTAGAATTTTTATTTGGCCAGAAATAGTGCTCATGCATTATAACGTTTAATTAATAAAAAATGCATTTGAAATGTACAATAAAACGTTACATTCTTGTGAATCTTGGGTGAAAAAATATTGTACAGACTTTATAACATTTTAAAGAAAGTAAAACTGGCTTCTATTCACGTTCGTTAATTTTAAGTCTTTTTCGTTAATAAAGCTATACCTACAATAATATTATAATTATTATGTTTAACATACAAGCAATGTGTCAAACCAGTATGGAAATATAAATATATTTACTCTATAACCTTCCTTTTTTAAATAATTTATTTAGCGCAACAAAATTTTAAATTTCAGTTTAAGTAATTACAAAAAATGTATTATTCAACCATTTTTTAATAACTACCTAATTGCTTTACAAAATAAAATAACCTTTTCTTCTTTTTAAAAAATAATATTTTTTTGGCACCCTTCTTTATAATATTTGTATCCCTTAATTTTTGTACTCTCTTCTTTATAAATCTTGTGATGGCGAAATATAGCTTTTAGAAAAAGAGAGGAAGTTTTATGCTTTATTATATTTAATATATAATTAAAAAATCGGGTACAGGGTACCTCGGAACTTTTCCTCACTTCAGAGGCTCTAAAGTGGCCTCTCACTAAAGGAAGCAGCATTGGACGTGGTCGGTACTTGGATGGGTGACCGTTCTGAACAAACTGATTTATTATCATTCTTCAGAAAAACCTTATTTTTAATTCCTATATTTTATTCAATTATTTGAAGTTTGGCGGTATTTTGATAGATGTAAACAAACTTTGACGTCATCAAAATTATCGCACTAATAAATAATTATATTCGCATATAACTTTTAAACTAATTAATGGAATTTCATCGTTTTTTTTTTATATTTGTTCCTTAATTTTTTTTGGTTCCAACGATCCAAAACCCTATTTTTATACTTTCGGTACTATTAACCGTCAAAGTTTAAAAATTCAAAATGGCGGCCAAAATCAAAATGAAATTTAGTGGGCTTGTTTGTCATACAGAGAGGTACATTCGAGCCAAATTTCAACTCGATCAGGACCATTTTCGATTTATTACGATTTTTTTAAATCTTTTCTGACTCAGCAAACTGGGTTCAAGATGGAGGAAAAAGTTGATTTTCCGGGCGGCACAACTACAGGTTAGGACTGATTTTTCTGCTAAGTTTCAACTCTCTAGGTTAAATACCTTGGGCGCTACGATGATAACACACATACATACGTCATGCTGAAAACCACTCAGAAGGTCTTAAAAACACTTAAAACGGATAATTCCGTTGAAATCTCGAAATAAAATTTTTTGGTGAAAACAATACTTTTCCTACTATTAGTAGTGAGGAAAAGTAAAAATAAATAAAATTTATTAAATAAATAAAAAATAATGTATTGATATTACCCCAGAAAACATTTTAATAAACTATACGCATTTTTGTTTAAAAATATTCTAGTTAAGAATATGAACAAGTCCACCATTGGCTTAACCAAAAGGCTTAAGCCATTTGGCAGACGTAAGACCTCACGGGATGTTAAGCCACGAAGTATTTTTACAACAGTGCCTAATTAGGTTTTAGATATGCAAAGAATAACAAAAAAAAGAAAAAAAAAAAAAGTCTGCCAATTAAAGAGGCACATACCTTCCTTGCGTCATATTGCGTACTTATTGGTGTTTTTCTCAAAATAATAATACCATTATTGTATAATTTAATTTAAAAAAAGTCCAGTCATGCACCATGACTTAATGAGCGAATTTTCAAAGAAATCTGCGTATTATTGGCTTATGATAATATAGGAAAATTTTGGTTTAGAATTTGCATGGTTGAAAAAAAAAATTGGTACACAGGGGTACGAGGTACAAAAGTCAAAATAGTATTTACCCTTCAAGATGCATGTCGTTGGAAAGCTCTTTAAGAGTACAGTAATTGTTGTTATGTACACTTTTATCATATTTGCGTATAAAAGGGGGGTAAAATGGGAAACACACGTTTTTATGCTATTTTTGACCCTAAATTGTCAAAATTTGACCCCTAAATGAACTCCAAAAATTCTGGCCAACGAACTCATCTTTTCTTTTGATATTCTTGACATTTTAAAATTTGTTTGAAATTTTTAAGTGCATCCTAAGAGGAGATATCGTCTGGAGTGACACATATATACATACATATATACATATATACATATATACATATATACATACATATATACATATATACATACATATATACATATATACATACATATATACATAACACATACATACATACATAAAAAAAAGTGTTAAATTTTAGGAATCGATTCAGAATGGTCTAAAACGGATTTCCATGGAAAATTTTAAAGCCATTGCAATAGCGTATTTTTCTTTGAAAATTCGCTAAAAGAAATCTGTCACTATTTTTTTTATACATGGATAAAAGGAATAATTAAGCAATATTAAAGGTGTGCAAACAGATGCAATTACACTTCTTCAAAATCGGATAAATGCTTTAATTTCATACCTATATCTTCAAAAGTATGTATCCGCAATTTTTGTTAGAAATTGTAGCTTTTTTTTACGACAAAAAGAAAACTTAAGGTTACAATTATAAAAAAAAAAAACTTGCTAAATAAAGGCCTTGCATGATTATTTTAAAATTATAAATACGAACGATTACAAAATATAGATTCAATTTCGTTGGTGTTAAACATTTTTATTGTAAAAATAAAAAAAAATACATAGAGAGTATTTTAGCTTAAACATAATACAATTTAAGTTATAAGATATAAAAAAATATTTGTATGAATTATCGTTAACTTGTAACAAAAACGATAATAATTAAAATAAGGTTTATTTTTTCAAAGGAATCTTGCTATTAAATATTTAAAATATTCACATTAATATATATATATATATATATATATATATATATATATATATATATATATATATATATATATATATATATATATATATATATATATATATATATATATATATATATATATATATATACTACATAACATGCTAAAAAAAAGTCAAATGAATATTATTGACATTATACATTTTGTATATAATTATTTTTAATTTTTAGATGTAGGTACGATATAAAGTATGTAATATACTGTAAGTATAATACACAAGAGGAAGGGGATATTTAGTTCGAGTGGTCAGACTGATCTGAACAATAGAGGAGGGAAATTTCCCTCTAAGTAGGTAGGGAGTTTTAGTGCGGGTGTTGTGGTAGACCTGGGCGTTGTCAGAATGTACCTGCTTGCCGGTTGTCCAAGAAGCACAGTCGCTCCTCAGAGCTTACAGAGAACACTTTGTTTCTTGTTCCTACACTACCTTATAGCTTACGTCTCGTGCTCAAACTCGATTTCGAAACAACTTCGAAATTTTTAAAACTTTATCTTCTTTCTTTTGAAATTGATTAATATTTTCAAACAATATCAACATGTCGGCTCCTAAGACCCTCGACCCGACCGGTCTTTACTAGACATTTTTGAAAAATTTGATTTTAAAAAAGAATTATCTTCGTAAATTTGAACAAAAAATTCTTAATCGATTCCATATTAAATATTGATATATTTGGTTCGATAAACTACATTCATCTTTATTTTATTCGTTGTTTATACAAAGTATTCGATGTTTTTTATTGTCGTTGTAAACGAAATTGCGGAAGTCACGATGGTTTCACCGCCCGAGCAGTTGGACCCTACTGGTCTCTACTAAATTTTTTGTAAAAAATTTGTAATTTTTTACAAAAAATCATATAAATTTCTTTATATGACAGACACACGTCAGAAGGAATTAACATGCATTTGGACAACCCTGCTTGCGCATGCGCAATAACTCGGCACACACAGGTCAGTTCACTTCCGCATTAAATAATAATTTTAAGTCATGTTTTATTATATATTAAAAAAAAATGCATCATTCGATAAAATTAACAATATTACCCCTTAAAAACTCGTAGATAACAAATTTAATTCTAAAATTTGTGTTCAAATCTAAAAATTATATTATAAATAAATACTAAATATGAACTATAGCAATAAGTGTACTTTGAGCTTCTTTTAATTGATATAATAACGTTAGCTTTAAACTAGAATAAAATAAGATATACATTTTAAAAACATATAAATACAACTTAAATTTGTAAAGCTATTAAAATATTAAATCAATCTTTGGACCAAATAAAACAGAATTGTTAATTTTATCGCCTATGATATAGATTAAATTATTTGTAAATAAAAAAATGATAATTTAAAATTTTTATAAATAAACTAAGTTGCAATTGATTAAAATCAATCATCATTAGTCAAAACACGTATAAATTTAATAGGATGTGAATCTATAATGTATATTATATATTATGTTTTGATAATTTTTGTATCCTATACCATAATTAGTTATTAAACTTACGATTCTACACGATAATTCATATTATTTGTACCATAAAATTGCTGAAAACAAAACGTGCATTCTTTACAAATTGGGCTCGCTGTTTTTTTTTATTGTGATTTTTTTTTACTCCTACGTTATAATTTGAATGTTTATAAAATAAGCAATTACCACGATAAAAAAATGCTATAATTGGAGCTTGTTTAGTTATATTTTTATAAAAAAAAGAAGACTGAACCACTTTAAGAAAACATGAAAATTGTTATCATTCATTAGAATCTGATAATTATTTTTTGAGATAAAAATCTTTCCTTTTTTTTTCTTTCGGTATTTATTTAATTATTAGTGTATTTTATGTGAAAAAGTAGGCTTTATTTGATTAATTATGTTAAATTAGTAAAATCTATTTAGAAAAAAAATGAAATAATACATATTTAAAGCATGTTCCATTCTTTTTGTGTATATACCTATGTCGGTAACTTAAAAGCACTAATTGAAGAAATAAAAAAACCAACCACATGTTTCATTATCTTTTAAGAATATTTTTTTTCAGAAAATAACCAATGTTATTGGTAAAACCGGACAAGCTATGATAAAGGTATAAAAAAATTCTCATTCCTTCCCCTAACCGGTTAGTGGTAAAAAAAAACTTGATTATTCTGTCGCGATAATGTATTTCTTTACGCATTTATCATGTAGTTTAATACCTCTGGAATGAATAAATAAAATCAGCTGGGAATTCAAAAAACCCTATATCTTATGAAGTATAAAGTAAATTAAGGGTGTAAAAAAGATTTGTTAATAGTTATAATGATAAAGAAATATAGGAAATTATTTATAATATACATATATTATATATTCATACATAGACATGTTTATACATCCATACATACACCATTTATCTTTTTTAATAGCTCATTCCTATAAAATTTGATGCATACAAGATACATTATTGCCTAACCTCATTGTGTCCAAATAATTGTAAAACAATATAAAAATGCTAAGTTTTGTGGAACTCCTAGTATAAACAAAATCATAAAACAATAATAAGTACCTCCTAAAATCAATAAACCCCCTTCAATTTTACATATATCAAATTACCATGTTCTATTTAATAATTTATATCAATTTAAAAAATTCTAAACTTATACTATAAATCATTAAAAAATTACTAATATTAAGTAGGATTAGCTAAATTCATAAAACAACTTGTATAAATTAGCGAAATATAATATAATATAAATGTAATATAATATAAATCGATGAAATGCTTAATTCTCTAAAATTATAATAAGTGTAAAATATAAAAACTAGCATAATTATTCTGTATACATTTCAAAAATATGACTTTATACATCGCTGATATATATTAGTTATCTAATGATAATTAGCTATAAGTTAATAATTAAGTATTAAATAATGTGACAATATTTAATTTTTTTTAAACTATTAAGAATCGTTTATAGCTTACTCAATATAAATTTTATTCCATTATTTTTATCTTTAAATTAACGTGTGTTTAATAGTTTGTACCAAATAATAATAGTTCTTTTTTATTGATAAACATAAATAAAAGAAGAATAATTTCTTGGGGGTCAAGTTCATTGTTATGTTATATCATGTATGGCTAAATGCTTGATCTTATTTAGTAGCTCATTTTTCAAATAACTATACATACATTTTTAATGATTATTAAATTTATAATTTATATAGGTATATGAAATTTAATTGTTATCTGTATCACTTTTAATCGTTTAAAGATGTAAGCATATATATTTTTGTATACGTGTTAATATATTGCTTGCTATTAAAGTGATTAAATTATAATTATTAGAACTAACACAAACCAAGTCGATAACGTTCTCTATTTATATGTTTAATTATTCATAGCTATTGTTATTGAAACAATAGCTACCTTATGTTTTTTTTTTTTTTCGTTTTTTCCTACATAATTTTTTTCACGTTCAATACTATAACTTATTAAAAATATTAAGCTCCTTATTAATTTGTTAACACTTGTTACCAATTACAAGTGGACATACTTAATAACTTTTTGTTTTAGTGTTATAATACTACAATTTAAAGCTGTCAAGATGACAGGTACCATAAGTTAAAACAAAATGGTTCATTAAATCGAATAATGAACAGACATTATAAAAAAAAAAAAATAACACAATAAAAACTTGGCATTAGTTATTGTCTTTATTGTTGATTTTTATTTAATATTTGAAATTTGAATGTATTTTTTTATTTATTAGCTTCTAATCTTTATTTGTAACTTGTTGATACATCTTGAAAAAAAAAGTACATTATAAGATTTAAATAAATTTTTAAATTGATGAATAAAAGAAGTAAAGCGACTTAAAAGGCATAAATTAATATGCATATCAGAACTTAGTATTTTTAAAGTTTTATTTTATTTCATTTGTTGCATAATGAAATAAAATTTCTTTGTTATTAGTTACGAGTATTTTTTTTTTTTGTATTTTTAATTTATTTTATTTCTTTTCCATTTAACTAATTGTCTCTAAATTCTCATTTAATTCTTACTTGGCAATTGCATTGGCGATTTAAAGGTATTTTCTTTTTGAAGTTAAATTAAAAGAAATAAGGTATGGGGTGAAATGTAATTCATTTTATCTATTCCACATAAATAATTTTAATGACCTTGTTTCTTGTTAGGCTTAGATAGGAGTTCTCAATCTGAATGAACCGGCAGCTCTGAGAAAAGAACTATTTATATCATTTCATTTCTTTCTTTTATAAGTGCTAATGAAACCTGATTTTCTTTACCATTTAAGTGATTCGGAATTATAACTAATCAATAATTGATTAGGAATAATTGGAAATAGAGTGAGGAATTAGGAGTAATTTAAATCAAGTTTTCATTATTTTTTTCCGATTTTATTTTTGACTTGATCTTAAAATCTAGATGGGTGGGTGTTTAATCTTACATTATGCTAAAACATAAGGTAAGATTAACATAATGTTAATCGACATTATGTTTTATGTCAATGTAGATAGATTAATTTATTAACAAATCTTACATACATATACACTTTCGACTTTAATTTACCTGCTGGTAAAGCAGCCTTAAGCCGTAGGGAAACCATAATTTTATAAGTAGTTCAAGTAATTATAAAAATAGACTGCCAATTGGTGTGGCACATAGCTTCCTCGCATACTATCACGTAATATAAAATCAATATTATACTTTTAAAAGCCATTATTGTCTAATTTGTTAAATTGTTTCCCCCTTTTTTTGATCTATCAAAATTGTTTGGATTTTTTACATAAATTAAAGTACCAATTTGGCAAACGTTAAAGCAGATGGTTACAATTAATCTGGGGCTATCTGCGGACTACTTTCGATAAACTATAAAAGCTTCATACAAATCAGATAAGTACTTTTGAAGCTATTGGTGTAAATAAATGTATGTTTGTGCGCATGTGGAAGAGAAACAAATGAGCGAAAAGGTTGAAACTTATATGGGACCAACAATGAGCTAATTATGACCTACCATCCAAATTTCATTAAATTCGGATGTGTAGTTTTTAAGATATGTAGCAAAAATTGAGCGACAGACAGACACGGAACAAAAAATGTTCCCTAACGTCTGAAACGGATTTCTGTCTTGGAATTTTTGAAATCGGAGAACTAATAAAATTTCGTTCTTCAGAACGATCACGTAGCTTCCGTTACTTTCGGTAAGCTCGGAAGCAAAAATGCAATGATTATAACAGACATATTATCATTCCTTATGCGACATAACAGTAAATTTATATTACAAATACTAAAAGAACCAACTTAAACATGGCAATATTATATTTATGCTTTATTAAATATTTAATAACCAAAATTCCTTGATGGTAATTTCACTTTAACCTTAAGAGAATCATAATTTCGTTCACTTTACTAACTACTCCATGTCTAAAGGTTATGAGTCAAAGCAATTTAAATTCACAAAGTGGTTAGTTAACATCATATAAGGTAAACAAATAAGGGAGCTAATATCAGCAGACGCTTAATTGTTATGTATTACGTACTGCGAAAACTGGGAAATTTAAAGTTACAGACTACTTTTATCCTAATGATTCCTTTAAAGTACAAGTAAAACAATTTAAATAACCAAAATAGGTTATAAAATTTACACATAAGGTAGCAAATAACAGGTGTTACCTTAATTGCAATTTATAAGCTTATTACAAGATAAAATATTTAAGTTTTTCTTTTAAGGATTTCTTATATATTTATGAACTCATATTTATTTTTTTTTCTTTACTTGAAAGTTTAATTTATTTATGATAACTTGTTATTACATCGTTTAATAATATCAATTACTAAGAACTGGTTTATCTACATGCGTGTTCTTAATTAAATATATTTAATTTTTAAAATGTATACCTACTTTTCTTAACCAATCGCATAGTATCTAATCCAAAATAGTTTTCCATTCAATTAAAAAATGGACTTAAATAAATTAAAAGTAAAAAAGAACTTATTTTAAATAATGTCGGATATCATGTTTATAAATATTAAAACAAAAAAAAAATACACTATACAATCATTTTATGATTCATAAATAATCATATTTTTTGCTCAGTTACTTTTATTGTCCTTAAATTATAAGTAGATATAAAATATAATATCATAAACAAATTTACAAAATAAACAATACATATAAAGTTCAACTTTAAAAACGAAATATATTGAGAACAAAAGGACTAATATTTGTTCCTTTATTACTGATTTAATTAAAAAAAAAAAAAAAAAAAACTCATTTTCGAGGTTAAGCACTGTAAAAAATAACAATATATAGCTCTTATAAAATTTCAACGGCCTTTACTAATTCGTACTTTATTTATTTTTATCGCTAACTCCTTATTTTTAACTTCCGGAACGAGAAACTTAAATACACATTTGAATTCTTTACAAATATTTTATAATACACATCAAAATAGTATAGATATAAATAATATTGAATAAAAGATATATAAATTTGCGAAAAAAAAAGTAAGAAAGGCCTTCTTCAATTTTAAATTTGCTCTTATTGTAAGTTCTCATGTTAAGAAAATTAAAAATCGTGATAAACAACACCCTGATTTTTATTTTGTTTTGAGGGAAAAAATTGCCTTTTTTTCGAATAAAAAAGCAAACAAAAAAAAAAAAATTCTAACATATAGTTTTCTTCTCTATTCAATCCATAGACGCTCGAGATAATTATATTTCGGTGTATCTTATACTTTTTCTTCTTTATGATACCATACTTTTTCTCCGAGTGGTAGCGTTTTTTGAGTTTAGCTCAGCTTTTTAAAGAAGTGCATTAATATAAAAAAAGACCCTCCTTAAGGCACGATTTTTTCGAAATTTATTATATTTTTATAAACATATTATACGTCTGCGGTTATCAAGTTCTTTACATTTAATATAAATATATATATATATATATATATATATATATATATATATATATATATATATATATATATATAAATATATATACATATATATATATATATATATATATATATATATATATATATATATATATATATATATATTAAATGTAAAGAACTTAAATATATATATTATAACATCTCTATAAATCTAGTAAAATAAGAGAATATACGTATTTCCATTAAATTTCAAATCTTTTACATTTTTTTTCTTCCTATTATCTAAGAAAAAAATAATTATTAATACTTTTTCAACATTGCATTTAGTGCTTCCTTAAAAATATTTAAATAAATAAAATAATGTTATAATTCTGTTAAGTAATTTTTGTATAAAATTGTTTAATGATCATCGTGTATGACATTGAAACAATTTTTTTTTATTTAAAGTTGGAACGCGGAACCTTTATAAACCAAAACCAAAAACGCCATTTAGAAAAAAAAATCGAAAGATAGAATTTCGTATTTAACTTAATTCTACTTTTTTTGTATTATATACTTCCTTAATGTCAAAATTTATAATCTGCATTAATAAATTGGTTTTTTTGTAGATAAAATATTTATCAGTTTTTAATATTAATTACAATAGTAACTGATAGATTGTGAGAATGAGTTAAGAAATCGTTAAAATATTAAAATTTTTATATGCGATAAAAATTTAGAATTATGCAGAGTAGAATATAATTATACAAGGTGTCCCGCAGCTAATATGGAACAGCGAAATATCTCTAGAAAGATGCGGTTATATATATATGGTTTTATTAAGTGTATTCCCAGTTTCATATGTACAGTGACAATATGTAATGTTACATTTAGAATTATTAAAAGAAAACTTTTGACAAAATAAGACTCATATGAGAGGGAATTTACAAGGTAATGTTCAAATATTAATGTTTGTAGATTTTGAAGGAATAACATTTTATATTTTATAAAAAGATTTATTTTAAACTTAATGTAATGACATTATTAATCATTTATTTTCAATTTGTTATTGTTGTAGCCTGAAGAAGCCATAATGTGATGGCGAAATATAGCAATTTTTAAAGAAGAGTGGAAGGTTTTTATTTTTATTATATTTAATATATAATAAAAGTTTAAAAAATTAAAACCCTAAAAAAAGGCCAAATTTCTCAAGAAATTTCTACAAAAAGTATAAAGAAGGGTACAAAAGAAATTTTGTTTTTTATAAGTAAATTTTTTTTGAGCTTAGTATTAGCGAGATAAATCTTAGTGTAGTAAAATGTATATGATAGTTATATTGGTAGTTGTTTCAAAAAAATGAAACACCTGTTTGAATTTCATAAATCTTACATTTTTTTAATTTAATAGTATCGACATGGGAATAATAAATTTATTGTATTTATTATAGTTTTCGTAAAAAGATGAATATTAATAAATATATTTGGATATTTGTGGTGTATATTTGGTACGCTGAGTACTATATGGACGCTGCGGGACATACCACCCCTGTGGGGGCCCAAGCCAAGTCAAGTTCAGTGACCCGCGCTCCAAAACCCATCTTGCCTTCTCCCTCTCTTTCCTATGAAACACGGGGGGGCAAGACTCTAATCTCTTTGGTCCATTCTATAGTCTACACTTAAAGACACCTAGTAGAAACACACTAAACTCCTATTTGAACACTTATTAAAATTAATTATCTGAAAATAACAACGTTTGAAGTGATATTTTCATTTCAAAATTACCTCATGAAGACTAGTTATTACATATATTTCCAAATTACGTCACGACAAATATATAGATAATAATCATAGATCATGTACATCTAAATTTCGATAATAACAATAACATTTACATGCAATCATATTTTTTTTTAAATTAGTTCTAGCAGTCTTTTTTTCCAGAATAGATAAAAATATTTCTCTAATTAAAGTATGATTAATATTTCTGGTTAAAAATAATTTCTGTGATTATGTGCATAAATAATAATGTACGTGTATACAAAAAATCTTTATTAATTTAAATGATTAAATTATACATGTTTAAATTAAATTTATTTAATTCGTTTTTTAGAACCAATAATTAAGTGTTAAATATACAAGTTCTTTTCTTGTATCGTATTTTAAAAATATGTATTTAATTTTACTTTAAAAAATTAAAAAAAAAGTTAACGTCAAAGAATGTGACAGGTTTATATCAGTACAGTAAGCGGCAATCTTAATTGTTACAATTTAGATAAACACAATATAACAACAAAAAACTAAATTTAATAGCTTACGTAAGATTTTAATCTAAATTATTTTTTAAGGAATATATTTTATTTAAACTATATACTATTTTATCTCCTAATTGGCCAGAGACATCAAAAGAAATCGATAATATTGGATAATGTTCGAAAAAATTCAGATTATTTTTTCTTTAATTGGATTTATTGCATGATCAAAATAAACTTTCAATTTAAAAATCAATAAATAACCGTATTTATTTTCGCATTAATTTAGTTTATTTATTTATAAATTTTATGATAAAATCATGGTCTGTAACATTTAATTATAATTTATACTTAAATCTTCCTTGTATTATACCTTAATAAATAATCAATAAATAAATTAGAACTAAAATTAATGTTGTTATGCCTAATTTAATTACTTTTTCATTTAAAAGTAATTATATATATATATATATATATATATATATATATATATATATATATATATATATATATATATATATATATATATATATATATATATATATATATATATATATATATATATATATATATATATATATATATATATATATATATATATATATATATATATATATATATATATATATATATATATATATATATATATATATATATATATATATATATATATATATATATATATATATATATATATATATATATATATATATATATATATATATATATATATATATATATATATATATATATATATATATATATATATATATATATATATATATATATATATACATTTTTCTTCCTTTCCTAGGGGTGCGGTACATTTTACATCCATTCGACAATGATTTAGCGTCATATTTTTTTTTTTAGAAAAAATATATATATTTTTTTATTTAATGGTATTCTAATTTATGAATTGATCTAGAAGGGCGGAAAAATTGCATGTCGGCGATTAGGCTATTTTATTAAATTGAATGTGATTATTTTTGTTTTTCAATGGCATCGAAAGAAATAATGTAAGACTAACATTTCTTAAAATAAGGGATCGTTCTATGTATAAGTTATAGCAACCTCTGTATATATATATATATATATATATATATATATATATATATATATATATATATATATATATATATATATATATATATATATATATATATATATATATATAATTAAACTCTATATACTCTATCGATCATATTTTCTTGATCTTTACTAACCTTCAGTCTTCTATGTATACATCCATATTAATATTGAATTTCATATTTTTCTTTTATCTAATAACAAAAAAACTTACTCAGAAGGAATTAATGACACATAAGTACTAAAGCCATAATCAAATCTACACAATATATTAACTGTGTAAACCAAAAAAAAAAAAAATAAATAAACTTCTTTTAAAATCTCTAATAATTGATCTAACCTTCTTAATAATAAAATATCCACACAGTGAAATAAAAGCGGTGAGTCTAATAATATATTATGTGATACGTCAAACATAATATTTCATTTTTAAAGAATATATATTTTATATATTCTTTATATATATATATATATATATATATATATATATATATATATATATATATATATATATATATATATATATATATATATATATATATATATATACATGTATATGTGTGTGTGTGTATAAGCCTAGATAGCTCATAAAAAAGAAATATTTTGTATACCTTTTATTATCCCAGCTTGCTTTACTTAGAAAGTTAATAAAAATTCATTCGTTAACATGTCCATATAAAACCCACACATAAACACATATATATTTACACACAACGAGTTGTAAATTTGCATGTAGACATCCGGAAAAAATTGTTTTATGTTTTTCTCTTCCTTCAAAATGGCTGGTAGAAAAGAAAATGTTTAACACCATCACACAAGGAAATAGAAGAAGAAAACCGTTAACATATTGTCAATTGGTAATTGAATGACAGTTATATTGCGTTTTCTGGCCCTTTTTTTTGGGTTACTTCCCGTTTAACAGTGTATACATTTTTTTGCCCTTGGGAAGGTCTCGTTAACGGTACTATCCGAATGTTTTTGTTCCAGAAAAAAAGGTTTATTAAAGGTTCCAAACATATCCTAAGTATACAACAATAAAAAGAATAGTATTGTACTCAACAAAAAGGTCATGTATGCATTTTATTCTAAATAGGTAACAACACAAAAAAGTATACATTGGTCAAGCAATTTTTTTTTAAAAAAGAAAATTGTTTTGGCACTGACTTTTTTTGTCACGGTAAAATAAAATAAAAGAAGGTTGTTTTTTTTGCAAGGAAATGAATATAGATTTTCGAAGAAATAAGTCCCTTTTTTATGTATTTAACTTACGACCTTCAGACATTACAGGTCGTTCAACTTGGTAGGTTAAACTGTCTGCGAAAAACTGTCCTTCTAGACCTACTAAGGTCAAAACTAAACTTTTTACTAGACTAAACAAAAGTGATTGGCATTTATTTGATTTTTTTTTGCCATCAACAATTCTAATTTTGGAACGGTAATTTATTTCACTTTAAAAAAAAATGAATAAATTTAAAAGTATTTTTACTTTTTAAAACTTTGTATATATCTATATATTTATATTAAAATTCAGCATTGACTTTAATTTATGTTTCAATACAAATTGTTCAGAGATTGTTTTTGTACACACTATAAATTTGACAAGTTTACGACCAAATCTCACTGTCAAATGTTTTAAATAAAAAACCGGCTTTGACCACTGTAATTGGTTTAAATATGTAAAAATCATACTACTATTTACTTTATTGATAAAGAAGATGAATTAAACTGGTCAAAACCGGATCAAATTGAATATTTGATATTCTTGATTCATAATAAATAGATTTAAATTTTATTTGGCGTCATTTAAAGTTTGTTAAAAAAATAAATTCTCGTTAATACATTTATATAGTAGATACAACTCATGTTTTATAACATTAAAATATTCAAATACAAATATATTAAATATAACTTACTGGAAAATATATTTGCCATAAACATAAAATATTTGTAGTAATACTTAATACTTTAATTTATTTATTTAAATACACATTTTTTTTTTTATACTTTATTACACATATTTATTTGTAGTATCATTACTACTACACCCTTTAAAATTTTCTTAACGCTGAAGTCCCCATTATTTAATATATATATGTATATATATATATATATATATATATATATATATATATATATATATATATATATATATATATATATATATATATCCCTGTGGGTTTGATTATGTAACAGGTTTTTCAAAATCAGATTTCCTTTTTCCTTTTATATCATAAATCCGGACATTACACCAACGAAATTTTAATAAAAAGGTTAATCCAACATATTTAATTATACCCACAAATAACCGACAAATTTTTTCAAATTTATGTCACACTAATGCTAAAATATATGTATAAAATGAATCCGTATAGTTATTATTATATACTAATATTGTCATTATTCTAATGAGTATCATTTATTTTTTTTTTTTTTTTTACAAATTATACTTTTAATAAAAATATATGACTGTAGCAAAAGCTATCAGTAACAAAACCTCAATATATTAACTAAAGTAGCTTATCATAATCTTGTATACACCTACATATATATATATATATATATATATATATACATATATATATATATATATATATATATATATATATATACATATATATATATATATATATATATATATATATATATATATATATATATATATATATATATATATATATATATGTATATGTGTGTGTGTGTGTGTGTGTGTGTGTGTTTAATGCTCCATCTTTATATCTGCTCTTACAGCTACAACAATATTGATTGATATCAATACATAAGCATTATCAGTAAAAACATGTGAAACACATATTTAAATCATCTACATTATAATTCTTGTCTTATAATTGATAAACATATATTGCTAAAATAAGCAAAATTTAAGAAAAATCAGGCAGCTTTATAAACGATTATTGTTGAATGTATCACATTCAACATACCAAAAAGAATGAAAAATAAATTTAGTAATACACGAATGAGAATGCGAGTTTGTTGAATGAGTTAATTTAGTTGTCAATGAATCTTGAACGACGAGGTCATTCAATATGAGAATTATCTATGCCCTAAAGAAGAATTTCCATTACCATCATTCTTATTTGTTTAAAAAATAATCATGAAACAATAATAAATATCATTAATTCTCCTTCATTCTTTAAGTATATACATAAACTGCATCTGATTTTTGTGTTGCAAAAAATGTTCTCATGATATATTGCGAAAAAAGGGTAACTTTCATTGCCATAATTTTAAATTGTGCAATTTTAACCCACCCTACAGTCTTGACAAACTGTAATAAAAACAACTTGTTCATGACATTTAAAACAAGTTTAAGCCGAGTTTATTTGTTAAATATATATAATTTATTAAGTTGTGCAGAACAGCCTATTTTAGTTAATTATTTTCTCTATAAGGAAAAGTATTTAGAAATATTTAAATTACATGAGTAACGTTTTTATTGATATCTTAAAAATATTTAATGCTATACCTACTAGATATTTGAGATTTATATAGTAATTTTTGATTATTCTTGTGTATGAATTCTTAAAAAAAATCGCTATAATAGCTTTCATTAATATAACATCTTTCATTAATATGTGTATATCTTTTAATAAATTATAACCTTTAGCTCATTTGTTGTCTGTAATTTCCATGTTACATTTTAAACGATTTCATTTTAACTGAATAATAAATAATTTGAGGATAATATTGAAGTGACATTTTATCAGTAAATACTTTTACTTTATTTTTAGTGTATGAAATATGTAGGTATGTTATAATAAAAATTACCCTGTCTTAAAATGTTTGATGAATTAGATCAACTTTGATTCGGGATGAAAAATAAAACAACAATTTGTCTACCCAAGTATTAATTAATGTAATTATTTTTACATATAAATATATGCAAATTACTTTTATTATTAAAAATGACAGTATGGACATCCTAAAAATAGGAATTTGTTTTTTATTATAGGTATATTTTTTTCTATTAGAAATATTTTAAATGTGTAATATACTTTGCTTTCCATATAACATGCTCTATATCTCTGTTAATTTATTAAAAATTACGAATTCTTTATGTACAATGCAATGGATATATATATATATATATATATATATATATATATATATATATATATATATATATATATATATATACATATATATATATATATATATATATATATATATATATATATATATATATATATATATATATATATATATATATATATATAATTAAATTTAAAGAGATGGTCATTAGAAGGGTGGAAATAATTGAAGGTTTAATACAACTTGGTGGTCCGAAAAATACAATCTACTCGTCTTATACTTAATAGTACACTGTATCAATTTTAAAAATATGTGGATAAACTGACTGCTTTAATGAACCATTTAAGGAAATATTAAAAAATAACTCCTATCTAAAAGCTTTCAGCTCTTAATATTTTTTAACTCTACCAATTTTCATTGTAAATAAATTGCAATGAATTTCCTAGAAAAAAAAAGGATTCGCTTATTTAAATATAAAAAATATATTTGTTTTTTAGAAAATAAAAGGGTTTGGAACGAAGTTCCTTCTGGCACGTTCTGGTGCCCGGGAGTGAATCTGAAAAAACAACCAAAATTACCGTCACAAAATAACCGTCACGCAAAATCCGCCACAAAATCTTCAGATGACGATAACTTGAGTAAAAACTCACCGAATTAGATGAAATTTGGTACACATGTTCATTTTACCAATGCCCAGGCTGAGTTCGTCGGAAAACGTTATCCGCCCAAGCGTTCACACGCAACACTCGCGTAAACTTAAGCTTTAAAAGACAGGAAAAAGTATTATTAAGGAAGCCTGTTACTTAACTTGTTTTGATTATTTTTGTTATTATATTTGTTAAAAATGTCACTTTGTTTTGTAAATAAATAAAATATAATCATGTAAAATTTCACCCTGATACAAGCAGAAGCTGTAGACTAGGGAAGAGATATATTTTATAATATTTTAAATTAATTGGCCGGGTAGGTAGAAAACAGTCCTATTTCAATCCAAACTCCTTTAAAAAACATACTCTTTCACTATAATCTCATCATGATCAACTTTTTTCTTATATTTAATATATATTTATAGTAAGACGCTTGCTTTAATTATGCAAATAATTTTTATTTAAATTTTGCCTTAACTCTGCTAGGTACAAACAGTTTTTTACTTTTAATTTTGTCTCTTTTCTAACTCCGCCATGTATAAGTAGTTAGCAATGTATACGTTCTTAGCAGTGAGATTTTAAAATTTATATTTAATAAAAAATGTAAGGAACTTCGTTCCTACCAGGTGTCCCGCGACACCACACGTATTTTTTTATTATATTTTTTAAACTATTAAAATTGTTTCATTAAGTGCCTTTATCGAATTAAAATTAGTGTTTAAAAAAATAAAAATAAAAGAAAAGGAAATATAAATTAATTAAACCTGTTTAAGTAATAATAATAAAAGCGTATTCTTTAATCTTATTTTTATGTCTCAATCCTTAATATTATAGCTTACTGTAGTAGTGTTATTAGACGTTCAAGATAATCACTTTGAATTCTTCATTCTATTTAAATAGTAGCTAATAAAATGATTTTTTTTATCAGACAGTGTGATGAGTATAATTGGCCTTAAATTTAAAATTTAATGGTTAGTTTAGAAATTATATTTAGAACAATTGCCTTGAGGAGGATCTTAAGTCTGAAGATTATATATTCTTTGAATATGATTAACTTATAACATTGGGGAATTACATTATAATTTTTTTTATTATTATTTGAGAGAAATTAATCTTTTTAATATCTATATAATATACATGTATTGAGTATTTATTATTTGAGAACCATAATCTCTTCAGTTTATAGTTTAACCATACTTAGTAAGGACCATGTTAAAGAAAGGACCTTGTTAAAGAGCTAATTAAACTACTTTGTATCATGATCAATATATTATGTTCATGTACCTACTTTCTAGTCATGTACTTACTTAACAATGTCTATGAATAGAAAAGTATAAAATTAATTTATTTTGAGCATGACCATAATTCATGATGAATCTCATCATGAAAAAAATTAAAATCATGGTTGTAATGGTGATAAAGGTTTAGTGAATGATGATCTATTGTTCCTTTAATGATTCATGGTTGAGATTGATTCGATAATTGCATTAAACCATGTAAGGATTGGAAAATGTCAGTTTATCTCTAACAATACATCTGGTAGAAGATCAAGGTTGTTGACACCGGATATGTGCAAACTGAGGTAGATCACGTCGTTACATTAAAACAAGAATTGAGTTTCGTCCTTTGTTAAACAAACAAGTCGAAGGATCAGCTGATTCAGGGTTTAAAAGGAGAAGAAAGGAAAGGTTGCACTTTCTAAAAACCTCCAGATAAGGAAGGGAAACATCAGGAAGCATTAGCATGTTTTGACACCTGCTCGGGGAAGAAGGAAGGATATATCCGGGGGTGTTTAGGTTACATCTGCCACGGACTCTGTAAGAGTACCAGGAAGAACTTTCAAAGGATCAGGTGAGACGGGTATTCAGACGGAGGGGAATAGTTCACCGGCTCTATAACCTGCCTTGGAGTTCGTCGACCCTCAAGAGAAGTTTTCTACCTCTTTCTTGATAACCGACATCCTTCTATCTTTTTTCCTTTTTCACTATTCCTTTTAAACTTTCAGAAGACACATACCTTACAATTAAAAATCCTCCTCCGGGTTCATCTCGACTTATTCTTCATCTCTTTTAATTCCCATCAATAGAACAATCATGGGGCTAGGACTTGTTATAGATCCTCATCAGCAATCAACACGGAACACGGTCAATAAAATACCACCGGGGGGTTTGGGTGCTTCTCTTTTTGTTTCGGTTCTTAGGACCTTTCAAACAGGTATGAACAAGATTCCAAAAGACAGATAAGGAACAGACAAAACAAAGCTAATAAATAAAAAAATATCTTAATTATAAAGAAAAGCATCTTAAATGAATTAAATGTTTAAGATGAATCATATAATAATTCGCAACTAAAAGCAAACTCAGCCTCTCAAATTCAGGTCTTAATATCCGGTTCCGAGCTTACACAAAGGACCGTGGGATATTTTCTCAACTAAAAATTTCAAAACAAATACAATTCGTTAAGCCTACTACAAGACTATACTGCTTAAAAAAAAAAAAAAAAAAAAAAAAAATGATATTGGAGCTATCTAAATTAAATCTTACAATTAAAGAATCTATTGACTCATCTATTGAATTGTTAAAGGTGCTTTTTTCACTTTAATATAATTAATTCTGAAAAAAAAATCTCATATGATACAGTTTCGAGTTAAACAACTTTTTCTTGTATACATTCACATTCCCCGTGTTACTCACACTAATAATAATAGTCCTTGTGACAAAAACATGAATGAATCATTTTTATTTTTAGTCGTCATCCTAAAACTTATCCATTGACGAGAAGAGACAAGAATTTCCGATGAGACAACACTCGAAATCGAATCAATCTTGTAATTTTGCTTGGTATAAGTCATCTTTGTCTTCTGTTGTTGGTACACTCTATGTTTCCTTTCTTCTGATGTCATTTGTATAAATGATCAATCAATTCATCACTATATCCCCCCACCTCAACTGTTGTTCGATTATTCAAAAGTCTTTAACTCTTAAACAGTTTATTCTTAAGTAGTTATTTTTTCTATCGTTATTTATGGTAAGAGATTATCACAAAATAATCTTAGTGTAAACAAGTCATAATCTTTTTATCTATCCGGACCAAAATACATATATTAAATCGATTATAAAAAGTAAATTTAGATAGATATTTTTGTTTTCTTAGAACTGAATTCTCCATACTCATAAGATAAGCTTGCTCTTATATTCTTTTAATATATAAGATACGTAGATGATTCTTTCTTTAATGGTTCATCAATGTTATTGAATATCGACTCTTCCTAGATTTAATAATGGCATTTCTGTACCAATACCAGGAATCAAGTACGGCTTGATATCTGTAAAGGAACAATAAGGTCATTGGCAGGACATTAAAAGGTCTAAATGGTGCCATTTACGGAGACAATGGGTACGAGCGTGCAATGACACTAAACATTACAAGTCTTTTATAAAACTTCTTCGTCAACAACTACGATATTCCAAGTGATTCTTTAATGATATTATCACAAATCTATTGATATTCTTTCAGCGGAGTGTATTTACTTGTTTAAATAAACTGATCACGTTAAATGAACAAGAAGTTTTAATAGAACTAAGATGTACAAAAGTGTTAATGATTGAATTCAATTAATATCAGAACCCTTTTTTCATTTGAGCAAGTTTTTTTTATACTCCTCAATATCCTGTCAATTTGTAAGCTATCATCACCATTTGCAAGAAATATTTTGTATAGAAATAATTTATCCTTCTTTTATTTTCTTTGTTCTTACATGCCCTTTTCAATGTCAGACGTTAAATGTTTCTAATTATAAATTCATAAAAAAAATATATAAAAATTCATTTAACGTATGGGTTTATATTTTTTACCTTAGCTCAATCATTCTATCTTTTCCATCTTTAATTAAAACATCTTGACCGAAAATTGCTCTCGATATTTTACGAGCTCTTCAGAAAGAAAACTGGATGAAATAAAAAATAAGTTAGCAAAGGTTGAGTTCTTTATAAATAGGATTTAAATTTGATAGGTTCGTGACTAAGATCACGCCTCATAACCCAGCTACAATTTAAAAAAAAAACTTACATCTATTTATTACTTAAAAATCTTTTTAGCCTAATGAATTTAAAATTATATATTGTTTTCCTTGTTTTTCTTAACTTTGTAAAACTTAAAAAAAAAAATCTCAACCATTTCTCGTTGGTTATAGACACGTATACAAAAGCCTGAACTAAATTTATCTCACAACAAACGTGATTTAATTTAAGAGCTGATATCAATCTAAATTTTAAGTCTACTTGATTAAACATGTAGAATAAAAATGTGCGTATGTAAAAAAAAAAAAACCCGAGATATATGAAAAAGGTTATAATATAATATATCCTCGGTGATAGTGATTAAAAAAATAAATAAATTGCGATCATCTGAACGTGATTTGAGAATATTGGATGTTCGCTAATGATTATTTGAGTTTTACGATGTATAAGGTCTAATTTTTAATTGGTAATTTAGCAGTTCACAATTATAAATGTGCCTCTGGAATTATTGAGATAAGTTCTTTCAAATTATAAATTGATTTGGAACAAAATGAATTATATTTCTTACAATATTTTTTACATATATATATATATATATATATATATATATATATATATATATATATAAAATTAATTTTAAAGAAACGGAATTATTTATTTCAAGTTTTTTTTTATGGAGTATTATTATTGCTATTAAATTTGTTATTAAAACATTATAAAATATATTATATAATATTAATTAAAGAAAAACTAAATAAATAAATAACAACTCAGCATTTAAGTTAATAAAAAAAAGTTTGGTAAAACCAACAAACAGATATAAGAAAACGAAAAAATTAAAAGTTAGTTAAATAAAATGGGGAATATAGGCAAAAAAGGATAAATTGTTGAGAAAAATATGCAAATTATGCAAAAACACTAGTTAGTAATACAAACCGAGATACAAAAATACTTAGGGGAAAAAACTTGAAACATTAGTTTATTAATCAGAACAAAAAAAAAACTTAGATAAAACAAGAAACACAGAAGATGTAAGAATAAATAAAATAGAAGTTGGTCAAAGAGTTCACCTTGAAACACACGGTTGAATCTAAAAGCGAAATGAGACTAAGTTTGATTCATGTCGTCATCGCAATGCTTCAGATAATAGAAACTCCCAGTATGAACTGTATCTTTTAACCGGTGATGTTTTTTTTTTTTTTTAATTGCTTGGAAAAAAAGGCTTTTGAAAACAATGAACACGGCTTCATTACTTTTCCGCTACACTGCTTCTAAGATAATAATCTAGTTAAATGTTTATGAACTGCGAAAAAGTGCATTCATTTAAAAAAAAAAAAAAAAAAAAGAACTATTCATTCAACAAACGAATTTCTAATTACTAACTTCATGAAACTATTTTTTTTTTAGTTTATATACACAGTTAATTAATGACGAAAAAATAATTAAATAGATATCGATCATCACAATAATTACACTTATTAAAACTATAAAATAGTGAACAAAAAAAAAAAAAAAAAAAAAAAAAAAAAAAAAAAAAAAATTATAATATCTAGTTTAATTTCATTTTTAAAGTTGTTTTTAGGTGTTAAAAATAATATCTATTCAATAGTTTAAATAATTATTGACAATTAAAAATTAGAAGGATGAACTTTAAGTTTATTCTTGATTAAGTAATTATAAAATTACTATATAGAAAAATACTTTTTTATAGTTGAAAATTAAATGTCAACAACCAAACAAAAAAAAGTTTTTCTTTTTCAAATCATCTCGACGGGAAATAGAATTGTAGTTGGTTCCTACGTATTTTTTTTTAAAATACATAATTAAAGTAGATTTGATACTATGAAAGGGTATTTCTTTGCTTGTTGATAGTTTTAAACATTGAATCCTTCCTCAGAGGTATTAAAAACGGATGAAGCAATACAAACAATAATTGGTTAATCGTATAATAGAAGTGAAGCTTCCGAAATTGGTTTTTATAAAAAATTATAAAATGATTTTGAAAACTCTAGTAGGAGGGGATATAAGAGAAGGTGAGATTAAGTCATTTCCCAGATTGTTCCTGACTTTATAGAAATTATACACACATATATATATTAGTAGAAATTAAATGGTTGGATCTTTTCAGAAGAGGTCGATTGATTTAGAGAAGCTGTGAGTGAGAGAGTGAACGATATTTTTGTTGTATCTCCTTGAGTTTCTGAAAGTAGTTAAGTAATTTAAAGTATAAGTATCGGTGTTTAGTATAGGGAGGGTTTTTTTTTATACAAAACTTGGAACAAAAAAAAAAAGTATATATATATATATATATATAAATAATAATAATATATAACAAGAACCTGTTTTTAATATTTCTCTCTCACTTCACATGTTAAACTATCTCTTTTTAAATGAGTTGAGCAATTTCAAGTAAAAATAATATACATATCTATTTTTTTTTTTAACGATACGGATTTTTTTTTTTTGGTTTTGTGGCTGGGAGGATCGCATTACTTCGGTCGCGTCCTTGAGTCAAGGCTGGACATTTAGCCCAATGACCGATGGTCGAAGGTATCGGAACCAAATGGCGCCTGGGGTACGTTGGACCACGCCCGGTACTTGCCTCTTGAGGGGTGTCGGATTACTAGTATGCTTCGGTAGGCCTGATCTATTAAGTCGTCCTTGGTCAATCTTGAATACTTTTTTCCTGTTTTTTAGTCTCTAATCACCCGTCTTACTCTGGCTTGGGAGTTTAAAAACACCCCCTTCATATTTATATGTATAACCATAAGTGAAACTATAATTTCTTTCTTACTATCTCTGCAACACTTAATCTTAAGTACATCTTTATAAAAAAAATTGTATGTTATATTTACACGAAAGGTACTCATTAAAAGGTAATCATTAAAGCTCAATCAACAAATTATATTTTTAAATAATTGAGTTTTTACACCCAGTTAACACATGACACATCGTAACATTTTTAACGCAAGCACTATTGTAAAATTAAAAAAAAGCAAATAATCATTGGGTTATAATCATATTTAATGATATATATATATATATATATATATATATATATATATATATATATATATATATATATATATATATATATATATATATATGAAGTTTATTAAATTCCAATCCAAGATAAAATAATATTTCACATTCTCCCAAAAGATTTCTTTAGCTTTTTTTTTTTTTTTTTTAATAAAAAATCAAATCATTAAAAATTATATTTGGCATATCTACATATAGTAACACTTTTACTTCGCTATTTCTTCGATATAATTTTTTTATGGCCTAACTTGCTACTATAAAAGTAAATAAATAGAAATATAAGACGGAAAGGTGTCGCCAGTTAGTGGTATACTGGTCGCGTGGGTACACCGACCTCTATAGTACATTTCCTGTGCCTACGCTTCGCTATAAAACAAACTTACAGCCAACTAAACTGTATTAGACTTGGAAATAAACAAACAGGTTGACTTGACTTTATTTCATTTGAATACTACAATAGTTATATTCAAATTAAATTAGTTCGTTTGAAATATTATTGGATTATTACAAACTCTTTCCTTTATTTATCTTTAAAAACTTCCTGTTTTACGAATATATTTTAAGTTAATTACATAAAATATATTATAGACGTGTATTTACCATTATTATTACATATTTTGTTTAATAATATAACAAATTTACTTTAATAAAAATATATTAATAAATATTTTATTAATAATTAAAATAATATAGTGCAATAGATTATTTGTTTAGCTGCAAAATTTTTATAATTTTGTTTATTTTTTAAATTTTAATAGGGAAAGATTATACAAAATAGCAGTATTTACAATTTTATTTACTTTATATTCGTTCTTATTTGCTTATATTTTTATATATATTATACTTTTATTTGAATAAAATCTTTTATTTATAGTAAGTAATTCATATTCGGTTTTAAGAATTCCTTATTTCTATTTTTATACCTGAAAAAAAAATGTTTTTTTATCTTATGAGTTGGTCTTTCTATATAATTTAACGAAAAAAAATGCAAGGGTTAGTAATCCCAATTTATCTTCATTCTTTTTCTTTTTAAGCGTGATTAATATGAATATATCTTTATACATATATCTTTGGTATTTCCTTTTCTTTTGCATTCTGGAGCAAGTGGCGTCATCCCAATTGCACTTTTTGTGTAAAAGGGTTTCGTTTTAAAGCCCCTGAATCTGCTCATTATTTTTTTTTCTAACCCCTTTTTTATACCTGTAGATTATGTTTAAAAAAATTGCGAAAATTGCTCTAGTTCACCCCGAGGCGGAGGACGTAGCGTTAAAAGCACGAAGACATTTACCAACTTTACTTCACTTATTCATCGTCAAAAATATAAGATGGAAAATAAAATAAAATCAAGACTTCATAAACTTTTCTTTTTTTACCTTTAAGTTATTTAACTCGAACCATAATTTTATTTTTAATAATATCATTATTTCTGTTCAGTAATCACAATTTATTTAAAAAAGCTTTTTTATTATTATTAAATTTTATTTATTTATTTATTAATATATCTTTTCACATCTTATGATATGATTACAAAAACAACTTTTTATTTTTAATAATCATTATACCCTCATAAATGTAGCGACACTAGTTATGCAAATTTTAACGAAAATAATATATATATGTGTGTGTGTGTATGTATAAATTTCATATAGTGCTTAAGATATCAGTAATGTAAGCTTTAAAAATAAGTGTAGTTTTGGCAAATGTTTTTAGAGCACTTTTTTATATGCATAATTCAAAGTACAGGTACTGAAAAAGGACAAAAAATCCCCCCGTTTAGTATCGGAGTCGGCAAAAAATCAAAAAAGATAAATTCCCTTTTTTTAAAACGCTTTTAAAAAAAAAAGTAAAGCCCGTCCTTGGGTCGTCCAGCCTAAAAAGGGCAATAATTTATAGTGTTTTCACTTTTACTCTCAGTACCTGTATCCTAAAAACGGCTGACCCGACATAGGACAAGGACATACTCATTGCACAATTGACATAAAAAAAAAAACATCATTATAAAGTACCTCGTGCGATTTTTTTTTTCGGTTTGCTTTTATTACAGGGTGTGTGTGTGCCTAAACTATGTTTGTCATTTTTTGCCGACTTTTTTTTGCTTGTATTAAGTATGTGTTTACTAAGTTTTATTGCTAAAATGCGAAAATTATTGACATTGACATTTATGGCATTTTTAAAAAAATAGTTTTATCGTTTAATACTTTTGCATGCTTAAAAAAATCACCTGTTATATGTCATTTACCCATCAATATTTATGATTTGTTTATTTTATTTTTTTAGGGGCCATAGTGCAGGTTATATTAAAAAATAATTTTTGAAATAACTTCTTATAGGTATTATAATATGTAGTAATACCTTTAATATGATAAAAAAGATATGAGTAAAAGATTTTAAAATTTAAATAACACAACTCACCGATATCAAATACTTATCTAACTTACTATTTAAAATGTTTACAATACTATTTAAAAAATTGCCTCCTAAACCTTTAATCATTATGACATTCATACACAACTATAAATATAAGTAAAATAAAAAAAAAATAAAAATAATTACACCATTCATTAGTTATTGAATTAAGAAATGCAAGCAATAGCTATTTTTATAATTTGTATTGGTATATATGCTTTAGAGTATAGAGTATTTATATATTTTTTTCACTTAACGTTGGAAATGAATCTGGTACATTTAGGCCTGAAGCGGCATACTTCGAGTTCTGGGGAGTAACCACTATAGGAGTAATTATTAAACTTACAACATCTAAAGCCGTTGTTTTCTGGAGCTAACTGCAAACGCAATCAAGGTCTTCTACTTCCCCATTCCAGAGCAGCGCCTTGTATTTTTTCACTTTTTTTATACACATCTTTTTTGAAAAAAAAAAAAAAACTACAGACGTTATTTGTATTTTTTCTAGAAGATATTATTCTATGTTTTACAAGTCTTGATTGATTTTTTTTTTTTTGTACATAATGGCCTCACGTAAAAATTACAGAAAAAATAGAATAAATTAAAAAGGATTATTCGTTTCATCACTTAGTACAAAAGAAGTCTATTACTTTTTTCCCCTCATCATGATTTGCTAGTTCATAATCGTATATGTAAATAAAAAAATGTCGGAATAGATTGAAATAAATAAGTAGTGTGTAGCAAATAAATTCTTTTGAAATTGGTTTCGAAAGAAAAATTTATTTTTTCTCTTTTTAAAATCAAAATTGATTTTGCATATTACTACAATAAAAAAGTATCCATTCATACCTATTTATTTACCTCTATAGTTGTTGTTCCTGTTTATATTGTGAATTTTAATTTTACGGTTCATTTTTCTAAACGTATATTTAGTTTACATTTTAGCAAGAATTTCAATATGATTATATATTTATTTTTTCCTTATGTCTTATACTTATTTTGTTATAAGTACATACATAGTTAAATTGTAATTGAAATATTTTAAGAGAAGCCAAGAATATAATAATATGGTTGAGTTTCTTCTAGGTTTAGGGTAAAAAGTATATATATATATCTATATATATATTATGTGTAAAACAACCTTTCTTACGTCCTATCAAAAACTTATTATTGGACGGGAGAACATATTACTTAACATAATATATCTACTCGATGTGATAATCAGCGAGAAAATGTCCTATCTCTATAATTTAAGAGATAATCGTATATCAGTCGTAAACCAACTAAGCTAATTTGAATTTGCTAATATACATTTTTTTTCATAACAATAGATGTATAAATAAAATCTAAACAGAATATTTTAGAATTTTCTTCAAAGCTAAATTTGATCTGATGTATAGATATTTACAATTTTTATCTAAAGATATTTTATATTAATTTCTTATCTCTGTGGATTCTTAACCACAAGTTATTACTAAATATCAAAGATTGTTTTTTCTTATCTTTTCAAAGTTTACATTAATTAAAACTGATGAAGCGGACTTAAATTTGTGGCTAGCTAGAATTTATACTTTATATTTATAGAATATATTTTATTAGCTTCTTTTTTTAAAAAAATAATTTGGTTAACCATTTTTACTTTCGCTACCGAGGGCAAAGTAACATAATATCTTTATTCATGAAGCTAATTATATATATATTTTTTTCTTTTTATTAATTCTAAAAAACTTATTACATCATAACATTTTTTGTTATAATTTATTCGTCCGGCATTCTATCAAAGTTGACAGTTTATGAAAAAATAAATACATATTTTATTATTAACATTTTGTAATAAATAAAGAAAAAACTTATAATTGATAATGTAGGTGAACAAGTTTTTACGATGCACTACCAATTTTGGTTTTACAGTAAAACGCACTGAGGCTTGAGCGCTATTAGCTCACTCTGCCGACTTGAAGTAAAACTACAAGGACAGGGCCCCCAAGCTATCACTTCCTGTTCCCATCTCGCTCTTTTATCATTTCAATTCCTTATTCAAATGCATATTAATTATTGTAATTAGTTTATAGTGCATTGCGGCTGATTACCATTTTTGAAAAATGCCTCCTTCCTTGTACTTAATATGTATTCTCGTCTAAATCCCTAATGTTGATATATTAGACACTGAAAAATAGTTTTATCTTTAAAAGGAGAGTTTTAGTATTTTTTTAAATAGTCTTTGCATAGAGTTTTCGGACCTTATTTATAAAAATAGACCTTAATTGTGTTTCTTAATCTTTAGCTATAATTATTTGCTTCAAATAGTATATTTATAATTTAGCATCATAATAAAACCAAAAACAAACAATCTTTACCACAACTACTTCGGAATTTAATATGTATTGTTAACAATATATTTAAATTAGATAACAATTTAGTAATTATTGTTATCAATATAGTCACCTTTCTTAAAAATTTATAAATTAAAACAATTGGCTAACAACTTATTCATCTAATTATCGCGAATATATCTTTATTTATTAATTGCTTAATTTCACATTACTTATAATTAGACACAAAAAAGTAAGAAAACATTGAAACAAAATAAAAGTATTAATTTAATTCCAAAGTTTAAATTTCATATTTAAATAACACACGAATAAATAATCTTATTTTTACATTGTTTTATTCTATATGGAGAATTTTAACTTCCCTATATTTAATCATAAAAAGAGATAATCGTAACAATATTTGTTGTTTTTGAAACTAAAGTGTAATTATTTGGTTCAAAGTCAAGGTAAATGCGTTTTTGGATTTTTTTTAATACTCGTTTATCAAAAGGTCGAACAAAATATAAAATATATTTTACCGGTAAGACCTTGCTCGCTATTTTACATAATTGTCTAATTATGCTTCCGCGAAATAAATGAAACGTCTACAGTTACAAACGATTGGGCGAATATTCTTTGAAGAACATCATAGTTTAAACTTAAATTTAATCAGTGTCAGTATAATTTATCGAATAATTGTTCATTAAAAATATTTGTTAATAGTAAGCAGTGAAAACTATTTCTTGATGACAGTAGCATTAAACTATTCATACAATATGTTACCCAGCTACTATAATTTATAGTTGTGTGTTAAACAAAATTACTACAAACATACTTCTTAATTGTATTGTCTTCTGATTATATATATACATTTAATATTAAAAAAGTAATAATTACATTTAGAAATATATATATATTTTTTAAAAGTAACAAATTCTACTTGATTTTCATTACTTTGTAAATTTAATAATAACTATACTTAATTATAACAAATTATTATCTTGTAACTTCATTTTTCTTGACCATTGAAAAAAATAAACGGTTTCGTCAGTCGCTTTGTAAAACAAATATATTATAATAATAGGTTTCAATTTATTTAAATTGAATGTTTATTACAAAGCTACAGACATATTTTATTAATTTTTATGTTTAACACTGCATAAACGATTCCTGAATTCGTATTTATAAGTTTTTACACAAAACATAATATAAAAAAATATAAAATAAAATAGCATCTATTTTAAGTTGAATAAAAATAAAATCAGGATAGAGAAGGAAAAAATATATATAACGTTCAGTTATTTCATATGATTACTTAAAAAAATAATTTTTAACAACCCTATTTATTCTTAAGCGGATATATAAATTAGTAATAATTTTGTATACTAATAGATATATTATTTTTAATAGTAAATGTAAATTAAATAAAAAAAATACCTTATATTCCTCCTTACTTCAAACGCCCACGTTTTCAAGAATTTTTGATTTGCTTTCAAATCCAGTCTGAAACATTAAAAACAAAAATATAATTTTTATATTACTTCTAAATATATTCGTTATTACATAATACTGTATAGAATATTACATTGGTACCAATTTTATGCTCCACATTATATAACTTTTATTTATGCCAATTATGATCATTTATAAAAGTTTAAAAGAAAAGTAAAAAAAAATAAAATAAAATAAAAAAGTCGTATTTATGTGTACAGAAAATCAATTCTTTGTGAGAAAAAATTATAAATGTATTTAATGTAAATAACAACTATATAAATAAAATAAAAATGTGGAACTGTTTGAAATTTAAGTTTAACATAACTATTCAATTAGGTATTTATTACTATAATATATGAGGTTTTTAAATCATGTTTTCAGAAGTTTAAAATATGATTTATTTAATTTTCTTCTTTCTGTATTATTTTATTTATTTTTTACTCCCTTGTTATTTTCATTTAATAATCACGACTATTCTGAGAAAAAAATCATTCATTGGAACGGTACACCTCTTTCTTATAAAAAGAAAAACTGTTGTCAGTTGCACGATTATTAAAAAATTAACAAATCATCGAAAAAATATTATTATGAAAGATTAAGTAATCTTTTTTTGATCTTTTATTTGAGTTGGTAGAGTAATCATTTTTAAAAATCCAATGAAATTATAATTTATTGTCTTACTTGAAGAAAAGTACACTCAAGGATAAAATATGTGGATTAAGGTTTAGTAATATGTTTCTTTCTATTTAATTTGATATTTTTATTAATTTTATATTCAAATAAATATATTTAGGGGAAATTAATCTAGACAATACTAAGGAGATAAAAAGAAAAATATTGAGAATTTGTTTTTTAAAAACAATTTTAGCCTATTCTACAAACTTTGAATAATATTTTTTTTGTTTTATATCTTTTATATTTTTCTTATGAATATCAAATAATTTATTACTTCTTGTAATTTCAATTTTTTTTTATTATCTGAACAAATTACGCTGTTAAAACATTCTCAAGTTTGCCCTTTAAATACAAATGTACATCCGCGTTTTATTTTACAATATTGTCATGGTTGTTATGTTGTCAGATATAAAACTAGGATTTAGAGAGAGAAAAAAAAAAATCAATTTTTTGTTATTTGACCTGTAGCATTTATTAACTATAAATTATTATTAAAATGGAAAAGGTCAGAAAGGTTAAAGATGACCATTGTAAAAAAAGGAAGAGGTTAAAAATGACGATCTTTTGACCTTCGGTCTAATCTTTTAATACTTTTCATATTATTTTTTTTATTATTTTCCTACTAGATTTGCAGTAAAAAAAAGTTGTGTTTTTCCTGTTGAACTTTGATGTGTTTATTAATGGATTTTTTTTTTTTTAATTTTATAATTTTTAAAAATGTCAAGCTTAATGTTGGAAAGGTAGTGATAAAATGTTATTTTACATGATGTAAAAACCCTCAAGATGTTTGTTTTTTATGCAATTTGAGTATTAATTTTTATTAAGTGAAGTGTTAAAGTTATTGAGATAAATGGATTGACTATGAAGAAATAGAGACAATAGAATCTAAAAAAAAAAATATGAAGGTATCTGGGGAAAACAAACAAGGAACAATAATGCGTAGAAGAAACCCCAAAAAAAGTAAAAATATAAAACAAAAAATTGGAACACTAAAAAGACAAACAAATAAAAAATTAAAGAAGTTTGATTAAAAAAATCAATAAGTGAGAGGAAAAAGAAAAACACTTTTACATCACCAAATGTAAATTTTGATTGAAAGGTTTCTATTTTTTGACTCATTCATGTTTGTAGCGATTTTTTATTTTTTTATATTTCACTCATTCAGAAGTTCTTGATTTGTAGGATTTTATTTTTAGAAACATAATTTTGGAGTGCGGGTATAGCTCCAGGGTATTATAGTGGATGATCTCGTGATGTCTTACCGTTTTTTCTTTTTACTACTATTAGCATTTTTAATGTTTAAATCAAAGTTTGTAGACAGACTATATGCAATTTAAATTATTATCATTTAAATATACCATTTTGATTTCTTTTAAAGATATTATTCCTTAAGGCTACTTCCTTTTTAAAAAAATGTTGCATAGTTATCAAAGATTTTTTTTTTTATATAATAACTTCCTCTGACGAAATTCAAAATAAAACCACGACCTTTCTCTTATATTTCTATATTATTTCTTCAAGGGCAACACCTATTTTGTGAAGTAGTATGTAATTTTATTTTACAATCTTTTGTGATACCGTGTTTTTGTATACTATTTCATATGCATTTTTATATCTTCTAATATTTATTATCTTTGGGAGAACGCTACTGCATCTAAGGTATTTCCTGTCGTGCAGTTTATACTTTTATCTTTCTCTATTGAATGTTATCCTTCAACGCCTAGGTAAAAAGATACAAGGGCTTGGTAATACTGTTTTCTGTTTCCCACGCGGTCACGCCTCTTCGATTCAGACATTGCTCCAGACATCCTGACCTACATACTCTTTGCTATCTACCTTACTCCATTAATACAAACACAAAAAAAGAAAACCTAATGAGTTCATTATGATATTATTTTTTTTTAAATTATTATTTAAAAAATAATCTCACTATTTTTCGCACTCAAAAACCTCTCTCCTTTCTCATTTTATTTTACTTTTTATTCTTTATCTTTTCTTCCTTTTATTATTCAAATCACAATCTTGTAAAAGAGAAAAAAGAAATCACGTTACCTTCTTTCTTATTTAGATTCTTCTGTCCTCGTTTTAACAATGTTAACGAAAGTTAAAAGGGAAAGTTTTAGATAAATGAAAGGAAGAGATTATTTTTAAAAAAATGAACTAAACATAACTTGAAAATAATCATAAAATTACCTTTTAAAATTAATTAAAATTTAAAAATTAATCAAAAATTAAATTTTATCAATTTTAAATGTCTTGATTAAAAAAAATATATATATCGCAACTTACATTCCACTGTCTTACATTGTAATTGAGGTTTAAGATTATTATTAAAAGTAAGCCGTAGAATTATAAAAATATTCTTTCAAGTGTACTACTAAATAAGCAATCAACCAAATTAATATTCATAAAAAAAGTATTTGACTTAATTCTACATTAGTGTACCCAAATTATAAAGAAACACTTAATATCCGGGGTATTTTTTTTTTTTTTTTTGTCATTTTACTCATGCAGGTTCATATTTTTACACATATAATTAATTATATGTGTGAGTATAATTGATTCGGTAAAAAAATGATTTCACTTTATATTAGTGTTTTTATTATCGAATACTAATTTTAATATAATTTAAATAATTTTAAACTTCATATTTATATATATATATATATATATATATATATATATATATATATATATATATATATATATATATATATATATATATACATACATATATAAACTCTTTAAATCTACTTTTTTTTTTTAATTTTTATTAGTTTGAAAGTGAAGAACTTAATTATTTCAATTTTAATTTATATTAATTTTAAATGTCGCCTATTTTATAAAACTAACTCTTAATGTATCTGATGACATATTACTTGATTCTAAGAAAATATTTTATATAGGTATTTATTTACATTACTTTATTTATTCCATTGTATTTTATCTAGTTTAAAGTATAATAAGGGGGGGGGGGGGTAAATGCTCAAAGGTTACAAAAAACTGGTTTTAACTAATAACTAAGAATTATAAATTATATATATATATATATATATATATATATATATATATATATATATATATATATATATATATATATTGTATATCAGACTTAATTATTATTGCTATAAAGAATTTAAAAATAATATAAATAACACTGAAAAAATATTAAAATTAAAAACATTGATTCCTTTCATTGAAAATATTATTAATACTTTAATTCAATAATTTGATAAATGTTTCACTAATGGAAATAAATCAAATTATAATAGAAAAAAAAGTTTAGAGTGTAAAAATGAGAAATATATATTATTCAATAATTTTTAAATTTATATGTCCAGAAAAATTTATATTTATTCATAGCACACTTCATCAGTGTAAAATTATTAAAACATATATTTTTATACATGTGCGTGTGGACATGTTTGACAATTTATTTTGTTCTGAATTATAGCTTTAAAGTTGTAAATTTTAAATATTATAGTATTAGTAACTTAACATAACTGCGTTAAGGTTATTTAATCTTGGAAAAATATAAACAATATTACTATAAATATATAGAGGTAGAATGCCTACTTTTTTATATATATATATAAAATATTAGGTGTATTAAAATGTAACTTATTTTATTTATTTTTTTGTTTTTTCAGAATTGTGGCTGGCCACCGTGTGATACTGGCCAAGATGAAGAAGAAGATGTACACGGTACTCCTCCCCTTGGCCATAGGCCACGAACTTCACCCGCCCGCCCTGTTCCTAATGTAAGTTGCTTTTCTATTGTTTATTAATTTGAATTGAATTAATTGTAAATTCTTATTAAAGAGAAACGAAAATAAACGAAGGAATTACTGGTTTGATTCTCGGGGACGAGTTTCATTTTTGTCTTTCTCTCTTAAAAATAATTAGTTAAAAGTAATTAGTTAAAAAAAAAGTTTCATCACGTAATAATTAATAAAATATTTAAGATTAAGATATTTGTTTTAATTTATTACTTAATATTATTGCCTACGAAATATATAATCAAATAATAATTACGAATAATTTATGTATATTTCATTAAAAATTTATAACTGGTCTGAATGCCTTTCATTAGATTAAGTAATGTTAAATCAACAAGAAATTTAAAAATCGAAGTGGACTTTATCGATATTTCAAAACTTCTATTAGGATTTCTTTGACTTAATCCCTGGGTTGGATTCAGGTCATAGCACCTTTACACAAAAAACCTACGCCGATTTTTTTTTTGAGTGATTTCTTTATTCATACCTATTTATATGTAGGAAGAAACATGCTTCTAGATTTTAAGTAAGTGAAATGGAATAATTTTTTTTATAAAATAAAAAAATATTTTTTTCTTTTTAATGGCTTTGTTTCACAATATAATATTTAACTATTTATGTAATACCTAAACTTTTAATTTAACTTTCTCAAAAAATTAAAAATATACATTACCTTTTTATTAAATTTAATAAACCTGTTAAATATATGCAATATTTAATACATACAATTTTAAACATTTATACCAATAGCATAAATATTTAAGTATAGATTCAGGGAAATGCCATTTAGGAAAGAACAGAAGTTGATAGAATTGAGATATTTCTTAATTAATATAGGCCAACCCAAGCTATTGTGCGGTGGATAAATTGAGGATAGTGCGAGGAAGTCCAAAAGTGAGAATGAAATATTTGGATTTATCGACGTTAATAATAATAATGGTATATTTTCTTATTTAAGGATAAAACAAGAATGAATATATTTTTGATAAAGGAAATCCTAAACATATAATAAATTCAAAACTATTACCATTGCCTTTGACTGATCATCGATATACTCAATAACTATCAAATTCAGTCGATATTCAAAAAACATTTTTTTAATGTATTTTAAAAATCAGTATAAATAAAAAAAAAAAAATAACAATAAACCATTTTGTAAAAAAAAGTATTGACGCACTATCTTTGATAAAAAAAAAAAAAATTGTACTTATTATCTTCTTCTTTTCCTTTGTATTGTTTGTATTGTATTATTGAGTTAAACAACCGTTAATTGTAGCTGTTTCTATCTAGCCGTTAAAATAACAGGGGTTTTTTCTTCACTTCTTTTTTTCTATATCAGGTTCTTACAATGATTTTTAAATAATACTGTTATTTGCTCATCCGTTATTGCGGAAAGTCCATCCTTCTAGCTCGGTTTCTTGATGTGTTTTTATCGGCTATTTCACAACTTCATTTACATCGGGGGAATGTCAGCAATCCGTCCTTGGACGGGCAAAAAGACGGCGCTCAGTCGTCCGTCAATCCCTCTCCATCCCCACTACCGAACGTGAGAAGAAAAAAATTGTATAAAATAACAAATAACCAGAACAACTTTTATACCAAGATTAAATAAATATGTATATTTTAATAATCTTGGCGTCAGTTATAAAATAAATAGTATACTACTTTTTTTTTCTTTTTTTTAATATATATTATTTAAAAATAAAAATAAAATATGGAAATCTAATAAAGGAAAACTAGCTATTCGCTTCTCATAAATTGTTTCAAATAAATAGTAAAGCTCTTTGCGTATATATATATATATATATATATATATATATATATATATATATATATATATATATATATATATATATATATATATAACTTACACTCTTACGTAATAGGAAAAGAATAATTATTTATGTATGTAAGTAGTAAAGTGATCTAGATAAAGCATTTTAAAGTCCTTGAAACTTGGTAATTTTTATCTAAAAACCATCGATGATACTTATAGCAAAATTTTTATATATTATTCTTAACTGATATATTGATATTATATATTACTTAATGATCTCTTTCCTAGATTAGGCTCGATAGTATTTATATTATTAAATTTATTACCTTCTTCAGAATTGACTTGCTATCAGTGTATAATAGAAGGAAGCAATCGAACACTCTTCAAAAAACAAATAAATTAAATAATTAAGGAGATATTAAAGAATAATCTTATTGGTTTATATGATGTATAAATTTATAATTTGCAATAAATTATAATTATGTAAAAAACGTAAATAGCAGATACATTAATTACAAAATCGAAAAATGTATTTTTTTGTTAATGTGATAATAAATATTATTAATAATATAAATAATATAATTTTAGTTATATAATAAATTGTAATTATTCATTTATAAAAAATAATATATAATATTGAACTGTATTTTATAATATTAATTAATAAATTAAGAAAGATGTAATGTAGAAAGAATATATGGGCAGTAAAAATAGAACTGCAATGCTTATGTGCATTGTAAGTCTGCATACCTGACATTTTTAAAAGTTTCAAAATTTAAAAATATATTTCGGTATTTAGGATACTATTAAAAATAGTTTTTAATTCTTGAGTATTTTTGTCTGAAAAGGTTTACGTTTTATTATAGTCGTCTCAAGCTTCATAATTTATTTAATTATTAAAATGGTAAAAAAAAGTCTGCCAATTAGTGTGGCACATAGCTTCCTAGCGTCCCATTTCGTATACTTTAATGATTTTATACTTTTGAAACCTATTATTGTCATATTTATTTAATTTTCACCGTTTTATAAAACTGTCAAAATTGATTTGATTTTTTACGTGAATTTAAGTATCAATTTAGTAAATTTTAAGGACGCAGAAGTTTGAAATTAATCAAGGGCTATCTGCGAGGTACATTCGATAAACCATCCAAATTTCATTGAAATCAGATACTTTTGAAGATACAGGAGTAAATAAATGTATGTTAGTGCATTTGTGGAAGAGAAACAAATGGGCGCAGAAGGTTTAAAACTTATAAGAATAGGAATGGACTAATTCTGACGTACCATCCAAATGTCAATAAAATCAGATGAGTAGTTTTTAAGATATGTTGGTCCACAAAAATTGAGTGACAGACCAACAGACAGACACGGAACCAAAAATGTTCTCTGATGTCTGATACGAATTTCTGTTTTAGAATATTTGAAATCGAAGGCCTAAAACATTTTCGTTCTTCAGAACGACCAAATAGCTTCCGTTACCTTCAGTAAGCTCGGAAGCAATAGATGTATCTATCTTTGTGCTTATGCGGAAGAGATACAAATGGGCGCAAAAGGTTAAAACTTATATGGGACTAACAATGGGAAAGACAAATATTATATTGTGAATATGGGTTTATATTATTTTTTAACATTTTTAAGTAAATAAGCATGACCATTGGAGGGGTGAAAGTATTGCAAAAGTGAAGAATCAAAGATGATTCCAACTTCTCCTAATTACTCATTCTTCTTCGGTCTATAAATTTGATAACACGTTATCTAATGATTTGTTTTTATTTTTGTTTGTTTTAGACTGGTCACAGAAGCTGGATGACACATTTACCGCTCTCTCGTCCTTAGTAAACACGACAAATGTTTACGAGACTTGAAAGATTTCAAGATTTTTTTTTTTTTTCTCGTTATCTTTGTTATTTAAATTATTATTATAATTTCTTTTATTTTCTTCTCGCTCTACTTTCTACCACTGCCATCTCGTCCAACTTCAATTTACACTGCCCTAAAGAAAACTTTTGTTTCTATACATAATATGTATTATTATCTCTTTTTTGTATTACTTTTTAATGCTTAAACTATAATAGTTCTAATTAATCAAGTATTTATTTATTTGCAAATAACTAAGCCACTTTTGTTTTCTAAGATATCAAACTTCTTTAGAGATATCAATATTTTTAAAATATAATTTATTATAAATATTATAATGTTCATTCATTTTTTAATTGTTAACTCATTCATTAAGAACTGACACTGCCTTTTTATCTAGTAAAAGTTTGTAAAATATAAAAACATTTTTTTAAGTTTGTCTATTGTAATGTTCAATTGACATAATAATAATAAAACAATTAGAATTTAATCATAAAACTCGTAACATAATTATTATTAAGATAAGATAATTATTTAAATTAAGATTTCTTTCTGACTCCTCCTATATCTGTAAAGAAGAGATTCAAATGCAAATTGGTGGAAGGACACATTCTTTGTAAAAAATCATTCACTTTAAAATAAACATGGACTTATATTAATTAATACTATTGGTATTATTTATTGTCCACTTAATTAATTCATTTCAAAACACCATTTGCACTTATCTTTCTTATAAACAAGTGAATACTTCAAAAAATAATTTATATCCTTCACTGGTTCTACTTTCACAGAATAAGGTTTAAATTCTATATCAACGCTACACAATTTTTTTAATTTAATTATTATATTTAGGACGGTTTATAAATGAAAATATTTACGGTGGCTTTGGTATAGTTAATCTTTTTATTTTATGTTAAATGTTATTTATTATTTTTTTTGTCTTGTAAATTGTATAAACAAAAAAATAAATAAATAAAAAGCATAAAAAATGTTAAATTAAATTAATTTGTTTTCTTATTTATTATTATTATTTTTCAAAATTAAATCATTGATAAGAAATTATTGACTTATTGTAAGGAGAAAAAATTAAGTTTACTTCACACATAATGTGCATATTTTTTATTTTATATATGCAATACAAGTAAATAATAATATTGGAAGGTTTTCCAATTATTTATTCTTTTACTTCTAATTTTATCAATTTATGTTATATTTATATTATTTTTTTACATCTAACATAAATTATTTGATAAAATTATTATATTAATTAAATCAATTTTTAAGAAATATAAGATAATGTACTATCCAGCAAAAAAAAAGAATTTTTCCTCCTTCAATTTATAAACTTAATTTTATTATTACTTATTGTTTTTTAAGTGTAATTAATTTATATCCTTACATTGTTGATTTGTTGTTAATTGCTTGTTGACAGTAGTGCCAATTGATTTCTTTTTTTTTTTAGTGAATTTTCTTCATAATTGGCGCTAGTGAAGTCTTATTTTGTTTACTTTTCTGCAGTTTTATTTTTCTTTAATTAAATTAATAGTTACCAACAATTTATTTTTTTATTTTTCAAAATAATTATTTATTTTATTTTTTTCTTTGAATACAAGGAGAAATAAAGTGTTAACATTTTTTTCATTAACACACTACTATTTTTATATTTTAATTTTCTTGATTGATTGATTTTATTCCACAAATATAATCAATAGGGTCCAGATCTTTAAAAAGAGAACCACAATAAAATTAACATTCCATTTTCTGTTAATTAACTTTATACATATTTCATCTTCATTATGTTTACATTTTTTTTTTACTGTACATAATTTATTTCATATATTTATAAATGATATAATTTAATACGAAAATTTACAATTATTGTGCTAAGAGAAACTGGATTAAACGAACTGAAAGTTGGAATAAAGTCAGTAATTTTTTTGGTTTTAAGTGACACTAATGTCTCAAGCATTAAGTTATTATAAAATAAACGAAAATCAAATTCTTTTTTATTTCTATTTCTTCAATTTTTTTATCATAATTATGTATTTATTGTATTAATTTATTAAAATAAAATATATTTTTGCCGAATATATTTTTATTATTATTATTTATTTATTATTTTTTGTTTCTTTAATTTGGACTGAATTGTATTTTTGTTTTCTTATACTTTAGGTATATATTTATAATTATTTTTCTAATATGACTGATTTCACACTAATTATATATATATAAATATATTATATATTTTTTATAAAAAGTAAAAATTAAATTAAAATTCCCTTTGTACACTTTTATTATACAAAATGGTGTTTCTTCCGTGTCGTCTTTTAACTTATTTTTTTTTTTTTTTAACTTTTTTAAAGGGGTTTTTCCTATTAATTTCAATATAATCAAAGTTATTTATTTATTTATTTAATTTTTTTTTTGTTTGATTATTTATATTGAAGACTTAATGTACTTTTTTGTCTGATTTTTATTTATTATATTAAAAAACTAACTGCCAGTTTGTTCCTTTTTAAAAAATATTTAATAATTTCAATTATTCTTAGTTAAATTTACTTAAAAAAAAAACAGCATTATATCGCTGCCTAAGGAAGAAAACTGAGTAGAAACATGAAAAATTAAATTCATTGAAAATCCTCTGTTAAAAATTACATTTTGTATTTTGTTTTGATGAATAAACTTCGCTTTATTCATTAGATATTTTAAAAAGAGGGTTTGCCCAAAAGAAAATGTGCTTAAATAAAATTGTTATTTCATTTTCAAAATCTGTTTTTGATTTTCATTTTTGTTTTATTTATTCTTTTCTGTTGTAAGGAATGGTTAATTTTTTTTTGGATTATATAAATAATTTTAATATTATTAAATGTATTTTATTACATACCTAATTTTTTAAATCCCTTTTAGTTTTAAGTTACAAATTAATTGTTCTCGGAAGATTGAAGAAGAAAGAGCATCGTCTAAATTAACATAGACAATTTAGTGAATATATATTAGAATGTGTTGGACATAAAACCGAATGAAACCTTATCAAATAAAATGGGGGATAAAATGCGAAAGCAAAGGACAGGTCCAAAAGGAACCGAGTTATTCTCCTTCCATACAATTTTATTTATAAATAATCGGAATGAGTTCAATATAATCTGATTTTTCACATTAATTAATATCAAGATATAAGGCTCCAACCACACAGCCTTCCATTTTAAGTCTGAAATACTTACTAAATATTCTCTGAGTAAGTATATATTTTGGAGTATAGTTAATATAAGAGCACAATTGAACTATAAATAGGGTTAGATCTGAAAACTATAAGCAGAGGCTGAGCCTAATACTACTAAAATGAATAAATGGACCAGCTAAAGAGATTCAGATGTACCCTCTATATGCGAGACCTAGACAAATGTTTTTATTGGGATAGAAATATGTGTATAGAAAAAATTGGGGTTTGTGAATTGCAATATTTGCAAGTATCCCCTTTGCAGGAGGCAATATATATATATATATATATATATATATATATATATATATATATATATATATATATATATATATATATATATATATATATATATATTTATAAATATAAATGTGAGGCATTGACCACAAATCCCCATTTAGATGGTTATTTAAATTTTTAATGTGACAGAATTATATATACATTTATATATCGTGTTAATACGAACAGTGGTCAAGGGCAATGGATCTTCCACTCACCCAAGACTCAACTCAAGGTCTCCATATTAATGGAAGGCTTGAGCGACATTCCACTTAAGGGTTTAGGAAAATTTTAGAATCTGTTACAAGTAAGCCTTTATATATTATGGCTACAGTGACTTAAACAAGAAGCGAGTTGGGACATGATGTAACTACAGTCCCTCAATGAAATCCAAGGTCTCCATATAAATGTAAGGCTTTAGAAGTAACGGTGTCAAAATATATCAATTTTAGAACAAGATGTAGATTTGGTGAATTGATAATAATATTTATTTAACTTAGATGACAAGAAAAGAAAAAGGTTAAGGGAAATGAAAATAGCCCTTCAACATGTTTATATAATATAAAAAATGATATCAGTTTCCTACCGTTCAAAAAATGAACTAGCTTGAATATGTAGTAGTAGTAATTAGTAGTAATTTATTTATTTGATTCAAAACATATTATACAACATATTACAAAGGATAAAACAAACAAAAAATATACATAATTTAATAATAGTATTTTACAGATATTTAAAATATACATATATGTTTGTAAAATCAAAGAGCCTCCCAGAAGGAAAACCTTGAAACAGGAGGCTCGAGGTCTCACATTAATAAGTAATCTCTCAGATGTTGTAAATGCAGGTAGTTTTGTTTTATTTTATGTTTTCAATTTATTGATTTATGTGTAAAGAATTATTATAATTGCCCAACACCATTAAGCTAAGAGTTAAGAGTAATGATATCACAAGTTAGCGTGAACTAGACTTTGATGTAAACTAAATTAAATAAGTGGACATATAGACAAGAGTAATAATAAACACCACCTGGGAAGAGCTAGAATAATAATATCGATATTAATAATGAATTAGACGCATGAATCTTGACGGGCAACTCCTATTCTCAACAACTTTAGCCTTTTATTGACATGATCATAAATTTTTAATGGAAGGTGCCTGAAGAATTGAACACGTAGATCGTAGGGTAAGGGGTAGCTGCCGCCTTATATATGTTTTTTTATAATATAATGACCTTGACTTCCAAGGAGAGGGTCCAGACCCACTAGACTCCACCCCATTGGTTATGCCAATAATAGTCTGAGCTTGAGCGAGAGCTTTGTGTACATCACTGTATGTGGAGTTAGTAAAATACAGACAGCATGCTAGTAATAGTTAAGAGGGGGGGATTAGAGAATGTCAGGTAGCTGTGAGTACACTGACCAAAGACTAAGTAGTAAGTAGGTCCTAATCCTATTACAAAGGCTTTAACAAGAAGGTACATTAACTTAACTAATATAAATTAACTATCACCAAATAGAAGCTTTAGAGTTATAAACAACTTCTTAATAGAATACAAAATTAATTTTTAAAAATCTGTCTAACACAACTCACTCAGTACTGAACTTTCCAATATACATGATCACTCCGTCCATTGGTTTTCATCTTTTCAGTTGTCACGTACTTCCGTGGATAAATATAATTATTCTTTCTTTTCTTTCTTTTGGGTTTTAGTCCCGATCAACTGCCAGGGTTATTACAGGTTATTATTATTTCTCATTTTATCAGAAAGTCATAATTTAAATCACAAATAATCCTGTCTGATGCGGTGTTGAGTGTTGAACCATGATCTTTCGCCTATAATTTTTCCCCTATTATATTACTTGTATTATTTCTTCTTAAATATTCTTAAAATTTCTTGTAGTTTTTAGTTTTTCTTGAATGGTCCGAGGTGTATTTTTTCTTAATATAAAACTTAATATAATATTAGACATCGAATCATGACAGACTTTATTTTTAAAATCACTTTTCTTTGGTTCTAGGGATTTCAAAACACGCAAATCAAACATTTAAACCCAATATTTCGCCTCATCACAATACTTTTTCCATACATAACTATGCGGATACCGACTGTGAATAATTAAAAGTTAAAAAAACGAGGCTCAGTCAAAATCAAATTTGTGGCCAACTTTCTGCGGAGAAATTTATCCTTCTTAAAAACAGAATAGTGACATGTTTTCATCAATTTTTAAAAATATATATCTGCGGGGCACGGTAGTGTCCCCGGCAAGTCGAGCACTGCCGTAGTGCCGGAAAAAATTTTAAAAAATCCAAAAAAATTAGGTTCTTAGTGTCTCTCAAGCTTAAAAAAGGAACCGTCAATCAAATTATAAAACAAAGATAACTAGCACTACTAGAGCTACCTAGTAGAGAACATCAAAACTATAGTAAATGATGTTGTATAATTTTACTCTCATTAACAGAATTTTATATTGGAAATTGGAATACTTATGGTTGAGCTGTATTGAGTATTAAAAGCTCAAAGATTGTAAATATACGCTTCCCGTTCGACCGCACACGTACCAGTTAATTGTTAAATTTGAACACCCACGGTGTTTCGTACCTAGCTTTTGCGTTTCAAATCCTTTTCTCAACAATAATTATTATTCCTAAGTACTATTTATTTACTCAATGCAGTTTAAGATGGCTAGAAGGTGTAATGACGAATAAAAACTCAAGTTTTCATAGGAGACATTTCGACCCTGTTATTAGGTCATCTGAAGATGACCTTAACAGGGTCGAAACGTCTCCTATGAAAACTGGAGTTTTTATTCGACATTACACCTTCTAGCCATCGTAAACTGCATTGATTGAATTACAAGGGTGTATATTTTAAATATTTCTTTTAAATTATTTAAATAATTTAAAGAAATATTCTAAATAAAAAATATTTATGTACTATTATTTCCTTTCATTATATTTCTTTATATTCCTATTTTATCCTATATTCCTTACTATTATATTTTCTATGTAAACAAAAAAAAATTATTTGTTTCTATATTTTCTTATATTATAATGTATTATAATTATAATATGTATATTTATTATATGTTCAAAAAGAACAAGAGGCTAAGGAACAAATCATTTCTTACAAATAGAAGTGAAATCCCACCAAAAATACTTAATTAATAAAATAAGCCAGTCTCCCCGTGTCCGAGTAAGTATACTACTAGGTCCATCCACTACAAGTAAATGATGTTGTATGTCTGCCCCCCCCCCCCTCTATTCTCTGTCCCTCACAAACTCAAACATTTTCTTTCCCAAATTACTCGTTCAAATTTAAAAACATTTTCTGCCTAGGCATCATGCAGCGCAAAAAGGTTTAACAGTTTGTTGTTATTTAATTTATATTTTCCCAATGGTTTATATTGATTAAAAAGAAAAAAAATACACTGCCAATTAGAGTGGCCCACGGCTTCCTCGAATCCTAGCGCATATACGTTAATATTGATTTTAGACTTTTAAAGATCCATTATTGTTTAATTTATTTAATTTTCCCCCGAATAAAGCCTGGTCTCCTGGTCTCGAGGTCCCTAGGCTCGCTGTGCAATCGAAGAGGTAGGTCAAATAGAGAGGTAGGGGAACCAAGCCTCCTCCTAATCCCCTCGTCTATTTCCCTCCCCCCGCATTCTCTCCATAATAAAAACTATAAATAGTTTTAGCGATCTTTAACACTTCATAGCGGTGTCGCTGTTAGTTTCACTAAAAAAAAATATTTGAAAAAGTTGTTTGTCTCATTAAATAGATGAAGTTAGAATAATTTTTTCCCGTCCTAAAATTCCTATTTTAAATTTAAAGTTCACGTTTACGCGAGAGTTGCGCACGAACGCTTGGGTGGATAACGTTGTCTAACGAACACGTCCTGGGCATTGGTAAAATGAACAGAACATAACCAAAAAATTTCATCAAAAATTAAATTATTACTCAAGTTATCATCACACGTTTCAGGGGACGCGGACACACAGACCGACAGACAGACTGACAGACGAGACCAAAAATGTTCCCTGATGTCTGAAACGGATTTCTGTCATTTAAAACGGATTTCGGAATTTTAAAAATCGGAGACATAAAACTTTTTCGTCCTCAAAAGTGAACAAAATGCGTTAGATAGTTAGGGACAGAGAATAGAGAGGGGACAGACAAACAACATGTACTCGTAATGGGCGGATTAGACCTATTAGTACTTACTCGGACAGGGGAGACTTGGCTAAACCTTTGACCTCACAATATTTTACGCGAGACGTGGCTTATTGTTTTACATAAGAGTTTTTGTTGGTAAAAAAAATTGTTGGTAATCAAACGAGAAAGTAAAAATTGCTGTACGTATACATCGATTATTAGTTTGCTGATTTTTTTATATAATATACGACAATACCGAAAAGTGCATAGTGCATATGTAATATAATTTTTATAATAACCAGCAATTAAGTATTTTCTCTATAAGAAATATTCAGTACGGGTAGAAAGTTATAATGACACTGAATTAAAGATGATTCAATAAATAATACTTAAAAAAAAAAAACATGGAATAAACGAGAAAATGTCTATCTTTTAACAACTTAGCGAGATGTTACAATGTATTTTCTGTATATAATATTTTTAGAAAGGATCTCATTGCAGTTTTGATGTAAAGACGTTATTCCGCTTTGGACAAGTCTTTCTCCTGAGTGATATCACGTCGGGTTCAACTTTCACTTGCATACATAAAAATTACGGAAATGAAGATTTGCACGTTTTCTATTACAAGTATGTAATTTAATGCATTCATCAAACTAGTTTTATGCATATTTATATTTATGTTATGAATTATGCGTATTAGTTCTTTAAAGTTAAGCAAGTGAAAAAGTTTTAAATTATTTATGACAAAACATTCTGTGAATTAGTGTGGCACATAGCTTCCTCGCTTACTTTAATGATGTTATGCTTTTACAACCCAATATATTCTAATTTATTTTATTTCCTCACCTTTTTCTTTTAAATATAATAACAAATTTGGCAAAGTGGTAGTTTGGTAAAGTATTAATTATTATATATAAATATATATATATATAGTACTTGAAAATCATTACAAAATTTTGTAACTCTTCCGCGTCACACATCCGCGTTCCCCAAAAACCTGACACTTTTTGGTAGTTAGGTCCAAGGCTAAAGCATATTATATTTATATTATATTATATTATATTCCATGCCATGCTAAAAACTTTGTGAGCATGTAGAAGAAAAGCCATTGGGGTAGAAGGTTAAAACTTATATGGGACCAAGAATGAGTTGTTATGGTCTCATCCAAATCATCCAAATTTCAGACTGACGAACACGGAGCCAAAAATGCTCTCTGATGTCCGAATCGTATTTCTTTCTTGGAAGTTTTAAAATCGGAGACATGAAAGGTTTTTCCTCAAAACGGTGGCACAGCTTCTGTTACTTTCGGAAGCTCGGAAACAAAATTAATCAAAATCGTATTACTATGGAGACGACAAACTATAAAAGTCCCCGCACATAAGTGAACAGATATTATAACAATAAAAATTAGCATAAACCGAAATGAATTGAATTTTGGTAATGGTTTATGTCATTTTACTGTATTAAGTTTTTGATATGAACATTAATTATTTATGTTATTACTAACATCTGCTATTTTCTTGACTATAAACTGACAAAGTTAACATGCATATTTAAAAGGCTTCCCGTCGAAACAATCTATATATACTTAGACAATTTACTTATATGGGGAAGGATCGAAGTGAAACTTTTAGCCCGGCAAAGATATAAATTAAAATGATTTAAAAATATGGATAATAATACATTAATGAGAAACAAAAAACGCAATCAATTTTTTGGTTGATTTCACACGTATATCCTGTTTCATCAAAAGCATGAAGAAAATCATTATAAAGCAGTACATATTTTTGATTGTGATTTGATCAAGAAACATAATATTGATTAATGAATCTATAACTGATGTATATATTCTACCATGGTGGATGCTCCTGCGTAATATACTGATACCTATCATGAAGAGTTAGAAATGGTGTGCTTATTAAAAAAATCGATGTGCTTATTGCTTTTTAGTTTTTATACTATGTAGTCTTTTTTTTTATTTATTAATTCAATGAGGTGTTATTCTTTACACTAACCGATAGAATCGAAGGTTTTTTTTCAGTTACCAGAACCAGTTTTTTAACCTGCTTCAAGACTGCCTTACAAAGGAAAGAGGAAAAATATCCTTTGGATATATAAGACTTCGGTCAAGTGCAAGAAATTATAAAAACGAAAACTGCAATTTTGTTACTTACAAGAAATGAAAAATAACAGTTTTATACTAACTTATAAAGCAAACTGTTCTAATTTTACCTGCTGACATTAGAGCGAGAGGCCGGGGTAAGTTAAGAAGTTTGTTGAGCGGAAGATGAAAAGAATTTCTTTGATGGGAGATAAGGTAGCAGAATGGAGATGAGCCCGATAACAAGTTCTAACATGGTCTAGTTTAAAGGTGTTGGAAAAGTGATGCAAAAGTGTTAAGATAATGATAATGTAGGTAAAATTTATTAGTGGCTTCGAGATCGATCGGATTAGAAGATGAATTCCCCTCTCAATACAGACACTTAATAAATGCGCCCTTTTAGTTAAGAAATTTCTGCATTTATTCTTTTTATTTTCATCTCCTCATCACCTTCGAAATAGAAAGAGATTGCAAAGGACACATTTACATATTGTATAGTAAATGTACATTTTAATGTTAGTTCATAACTTCGTAATCTACTTGTAAATCCCACACAAGAAACCGAATCGTTTAGCTCTTAAGAACACTCAATCTATGCAATGTAATTCGACGATGAATTAAAATGTATAAATACTATTCACGACTGATTTAAAATATGACAAATGGTTATTGGAAAAAAAAGTATACAAGGAAAACACTGGAGTAGATAGATGTGTCCAATAACTCAGTAGGGAGTCTTGCGATATTTGGGAATATTATATACATAACTGGAGGCCCATGGACCTCCAGCCACTGAATTTGCAATTTAAATTAATAAAACATGTTTGGGAGAATGGATTTTTAAAGGACTACTAAATTAAATTTAAACTAAAATTTCATCTGACAGAATTTATTTCAATAAATCAATATAATTGGACAGACGTAACACCTCCATCTGTATAAGGTTAGGAAAAAATACATTATATCATAAACATGATTTTAAGATAATAGGGGATCCTTCCTCGTGTCAAGGTGTTAGCAAAATTTCGGAAGTAACACTACACCATTATTCTTCATTATCCTCTCACGGCTCGTCCTTTGAATAAAATTTTAAGATAATATGTTATAATTTATTATAAAATTGAACAGGGGCAAAATTCAGGAATCTGATAATGTATTATCCGGGAACAGAATAGGTTTGGGAGAAACTTCCCAAACCCTATCCGGGAGCACCGATTTCAATTGTTGTTTTAATGAGTAGAAACAAAGTTAGTAAATGGATTAATGGGGTTTAATTTTATAACAATATATTTTGCAATGAATTGATTTAAACACAAAAGAGGAGTGTGCGTCTTCTTTTAATTGAACAATATGTATTCGTCTCGCCGACTTTAAAATTGCTAAAAATAATTAGATTATTTTCGAGGTTTAGTAAATCTTATAATTCAAAAGAGGAGGCCACTTAATTCGTCATTCTATTAGCTGTATATATATCTGGTGTTTATCCTAACACGGTATTACTTCACGGGCTTTCGTAATTAACTCTCTTTTCTGCAAGGGTAATTAAAGTCGAGTTTCAATGATTTTAATTATTAATGAAGGTCTAAAGATGTACCACTGAGGATGAGAGAATTAAGTGAAAATTACGATTGCATTGCGCCAAGAAATTTATATATGATAAATATTCAATCTGTGTTGAGTATTTCAATCTTTTAAGGTTGCATCGTAAAAAAATATTTCAAGGGGTCTCTTTAAAGACTTATATCTTAAGATGTATTTTTTTTTTTTACGAAACAACTATAAAGACGGAGTCCTCGTTTGTTTGTCTATATTAGGAACGAGACTAAACAATATAATAAATATACGATTAACCCATGTATGTCCTTGGCCAAAACCTTAATTATTAGTAAAAGATAACGAAGGAAGCTATGAAGCAGGTATTGGATGACGAAATTAAATTTCATCTTAGCAAGTTCGAGTCAGAGGAGATACAAAAACAGACAAGTACACTAGATTAATACAAATCTGAAGACAAACTTATATATAAGTAGAATAGTACAAACATAGTACAGTATTACCATAGAAGATGATAGTATACACCAAAATATAAAGGAAACGTTTTTTTTAAAATGTAAAGGAAAAGTTCTTTCCAAAACCTTTAAAAGTTAAAACCAACAAACAGTGGCTCTTCCAAGCTTATAGAAAAGAGTAGGTATAATAGAACACTGTACACATAGTAAATTAAATACAGTAAGTAAAGTAAATACACAAAGTAAGTAGTAAATACACATTATCAATTAAATTAAAAGGTACCCAACACATATAATAGAGACCTACAAAATATTATGCCCAGTGTGCAATCTAGGAGAGTTGAAGACTTAGTCTCATACATTTCTGAAATGCCCAATCTACCAAACACAAAGAAAGGTAAATTCCTTCCAAGCAGAATTTTAAAGCTGCAAAGTAAAAGCAAAATACAGAAGGAGAATTTGTTTCGGAAGATGAGCAGGGAAAAAGAGAGAGTAATATACTGTGAAAACCACAAGTTCAAGACAAAGATACTGACTTGTAAACTGAAGACAAGACATGACAGAAAAACTGATACAGATACAAAGCATATAAAGGAGATTTGGAAGAGCTAGGCAAAAGTACATTAAGAAGAGAAACAAAATCACCAGTCTTAGTTAAAAAATACTAACTTAGATTAAGACAAAATAAAATGCAGAACATTTAGCAAACTCAAAATTTTTAAAATTTGCCCTCTTAACATTTTAAGAAGTACAACCATTCAAGCAACAAATGACAGCCTTAATTTTTCTTTTTTTAGTCAGATTCCAACCTCTGCACTAATTCTCTACAATAATTCTATCTCTTAAGGTCCCATACACGATCAAACATTTTGCGCAAACCTGATGTCGGGGAAATTTAGTTAGAAATCATGTTTGTGCAAACATCAAACAGCCCCATACACGGTCAAAATGTTTGCGCAAACATTTTGACCGTGTATGGGGGCCTTTACACATTATGTACTCGCCTAACTGGCACTTTAGATAATCTCTATTAGTGCTTAAAACCCGGCATTGTTCAATAAAGTTACTTTATGAAGAGAAATCTTTCTTTATTCGAGCGTAGGCCCATTCCCTACATCATTTGTAGTACATACGTGCATAATTAACGAATTGTTTGTACATTCTCAATAACTTTTAAACATGTTAAAAGTATATCTAAAAGAAGATGCTCCCAGCAGAGGAAGCGAGACATCGGACTTCAAACTCTTCGTGACGCGGATTTCACCGGAAAACCAAGCTGTTTATTGTTAAAAGTAATTTGTATTTTTTAAAAATCGTAGTATCTGATAATCCATTATATACTATCATGCACAAAAATAAGCTCGAATAATTTCTTATTCTTTTAAATGTGTCCATAAATATATAGTGATATCAGGTAACACTTAAATATGGTAAATACAACATAGTGTTATCACCAGGAACATAAAATTGAGGAGGTTTTAGCAGAGAGATCAGAATACACAGGTGATCAAATTGAAAGATTTCGCTATATAATTTTGACGTCAATATATTAGGTATTAACTAAATCTTAAAACAATAACAAAATGTAATCCCGACAACATGCAACGTTAGTATCATTAATTATTTAACTTAACTGAAATAACGTTTAATAACTATACTTAACTAGCAGGCTGTAACTGCCCTCCGGCCAGTATAGCTGTCTAGCTGTCCTGGTGTTAATGGACTTCAACTAATATTTTAGATTAACATGTAAGTGAAGTGAAGTATAATTATCATCCTTAATAATAGGCCCTGTTTAAAGCAATAGTTGCAGCTACATAGTGAAATAAAATTATTTCAAAAATATCTTATTTCATTAGGAGTTTAGATCAAACAAAAATATTAATACATATTATATTTTCTTTGGTAGCGGCCATACTTTTTGTTACTGAATGAAATTTATACTTTTCCTCACTACCTATAGTAGGAAAAGTATTGTTTTCACAAACATTTTTTTTTTCGAGATTTCAACGGAATTATCTGTTTTGGGTGTTTTTAAGACCTCCTGAGTGGTTGGTGACGTCTGTATGTATGTATGTGTGTAAGTGTGTTATCATTGTAGCGCCCAAGGTATTTAACCTAGAGAGTTGAAACTTAGCAGAAAAATCAGTCCTTACCTGTAGTAGTGCTGCCTGGAAAATCAACTTTTTCCGCCATCTTGAACCCAGTTTGCTGAGTCAGCAAAAAATTTAAAAATCGTAATAAATCAAAAATGGTCCTGATCGAGTTGAAATTTGGCTCAAATGTACCTCTCTGTATGACAAACAAGCCCCCCAAATTTCATTTTGATATTGGCCACAACAAAAAAATGTTTTCACAAACATTTTTTTTTTCGAGATTTCAACGGAATTATCTGTTTTGGGTGTTTTTAAGACCTCCTGAGTGGTTGGTGACGTCTGTATGTATGTATGTGTGTAAGTGTGTTATCATCGTAGCGCCCAAGGTATTTAACCTAGAGAGTTGAAACTTAGCAGAAAAATCAGTCCTTACCTGTAGTAGTGCTGCCTGGAAAATCAACTTTTTCCGCCATCTTGAACCCAGTTTGCTGAGTCAGCAAAAAATTTAAAAATCGTAATAAATCAAAAATGGTCCTGATCGAGTTGAAATTTGGCTCAAATGTACCTCTCTGTATGACAAACAAGCCCCCCAAATTTCATTTTGATATTGGCCGCCATTTTGAAGTTATAAATTTTTGAATTTTTAAACTTTGACGGTTAATAATACCGAAAGTATAAATAGGTTTTTGATATCGTTGGAACCGGAAAAAATTAAGCAACAAATATAAAAAAAACGATGAAATTCCATTATTAGTTTAAAAGTTATAAGCGAATATAATTATTTATTAGTGCGATAATTTTGATGACGTCAAAGTTTGTTTTCATCTGTCAAAATACCGCCAAACTTAAAATAATTTAATAAAATATAGGTATTAAAATTAAGGCTTTTTTTGAAGAATGAAAACAAAACAGTTAGTTCAGAACGGTCACCCATCCAAGTACTGACCACGTCCAATGCTGCTTCCTCCTGCTGCGAAGCAGCAGGAGAAGCCACTTAAGTGGCCTCTGAAGTGAGGAAAAGTTCCAAGGTACCCCGTACCCGATTTTTTTTCAATAGTTTAAGGTGAATTCTCTCTACTCCTATAAGTTCCTTAGCCTCTGTTAACTAGGCGAAAGCACCTAAACCACTAAAACAAACTTAATCCAAGTATTCCAAGAAATTGTATCTCCTCGTAAAATACAATATTTAATTCAAATAGAGATTTCGGCTTTTTGAAGTTTAAAGGTACACATCGGTGCTGGTTTGATGTAAAATATATTATTTATTTTCAAATAAGGTTCGTCCTCTGCAAAGGCCTTTCAGTGCCGGTTATGGTGAGACTAAAAAATATGAGAGAACTCTCTCAGTAAAATAAATTAAAAGAGGAACACCATTTATATAACTGACAATGATGGTTTAATACAGAGGCCAAAACCTGCATTAAAAATAAATATTCTATTTTAGGCTAAGATAAAATTTCTCTTAATCCTTCGTAATTACCTACACTAGCGCTCCTATTTTTTACAAACTTAACTTAATTATATACCTATATCTATGTGCAAAATATGTTATCCGAGATGTTTAAATTATAAATAGTTAGTAATTAATAATAAAAATTTTCAATCTAAATACTAAATAGCTAAATCTTCACTTATTTATTATAGATACGTAATTATTCCATTTTTAATCTTTCATTTCTTAAAATGATCTTGATAAGTCGAATAAAGATTTAACCTGTTTTACGTCAAACCACAGTGAATAGTTAATAACAATGATTAATGTCAACGATAAAAAAAAAACCAAGAGATCAAATAATCCTACCGAAGTTTTACAGCCTTGTCTCTTAAAACATTTGCAATAACTTAAACGCATTCATCTTGCAAACGTACTGAGGCAGAGTAATAAGTTTAATATATTTACATTACCTATTATATAAAATGAATATATATATATATATATATATATATATATATATATATATATATATATATATATATATATATATATATATATATATATATATATAACACAATTTATACATTTGGATTACTGTACAAAGAAGATTAAAATCACTTGAATTTCAATGTTACTTTAAATGTAAAATTATAATTTATTTAGAAGACGACATGGGTTAAGCGATTTATAAACTTCCCCCGTTTAATTATTCTGATGTGTCACGAAGTATTTTGTACATCATTAACTCTAATGTCTAATTTTTTTATTTAATTGTATGTCGAGGATTTATATGTTTAAAGAGAGGAATAGTTAAAGTATTTATAAATTGTACTTTTTGCTGGTCCTGCTTTTGAAAATGAATTGTATAATGAGCATAATTTATATAATAAAGTAACGTTAATAAATTGATATAAGCAATAATTAATGTTCAAATTGTAATATATTTCTAGTATGACAGCATTTATTAAGTGTAAAAATAAGTTTTTTCTAAAAGTTAAGTTAACTTTATTTTACACATAAAAACAATAAATAGTTTTATATTTAATGAAAAGAGAAGAAACTTTCTACAATATCGATGGGAGGGTACATCAACAAATTAAAAATTACAAAAAATAGCAGGATAATATGTCAAAAACAATGATCGACGCATATGGAAGGAACACATTAAAATAGATTATAAAATACCATTAAACATGGGGTCCCACTAAAAACCAAGATAACTGATAAATAAATAAGTATATCATATTTTGGTCCTGAATAACACATGACATATAGATATGATAACCATACCTGTACAGTACAACTATTCACCACTCCATACTGTGATAACCATACCCCATATTAAAACAATAATTGGGAAGGCTTAAGCATCTGGCAATCAGTGTGGCACATAGCAACCTTGCTTAATACAAATATAGTTAATGCGCAAGTGTGAGAAGAAGCAATGTACGCAGATGATCAGAACCTCTATCTGTGAGCTGCTTTTTAAGTTTCATGCAAATCAGATGTATCAGATTTTTTAAAATATGGGCGTTCGAAGATGTTGACCTACAGACAGACACGGGACCAAAAATTCTTTCAGATGATACGGCTTTTGGGTAAGGAAATTTCGAGTTATGAAATATAAAAAAATGGTCTTCAAAATAATCACGATGCTTCTATTACCTTCGGTTAGCAAAATGTAGGATTGTTTTGATTATGTCAATAAAGGAGTATTTATTATTTCTCTTAGGTCATAGAAGCATTAATTAGTTTACTTTATTTTATCATTAGCCTAAAAGGCCCGGAATATTTGATTGTTTAAAATCCAAAGAATTCGGAACTTGGTCCCAATTCCTGACCTTAAAAATAAGAAGAAAAAAGTTGTTGAAGAGTCCTTAAATAAAGAATGAGGAATCTGAGGGGTTCAGTGTTAGAAATGCACTAAAATCTTGGCGGTAATTGTACCAGTGTCTGTAGGCGACTATACGTTTTCTTTAACCATCTTGCTTGTACAGAGCCCAAACAACACGTAATGAAACCGAATAAAGTTATAAATCTGGTTTGACCAACCTCAACTTCCCGACGTCTCGGCCAGACAGACAGACAATTTATCTTTTTATAAATGTTTTTTTGGGTGCTACCCAAGTTCCGAGTTTAGGTGAAAAAAAAGGTCTTTTTCGAACCCAGTTTCACATTTTGCCGCCCACCCCTAAATGCAAAATCCGGGATTCAAGTTGTCCTTTGAGATATTTTTTTGTTTTATTTTTATTGCATTCCCTCGTTCTCTTCTCTTTCCCCTTCTGATTCCTTGTGACCGAATATGGTCGAGTTTAATTTGAAATACGAACCAGTGCACCAGAGGATCGAAGAATCTTAAAATGCAATTAGAATTGTGTTTTCAACTTTTTTTTGTTTCTTGGATTTTTATTTATGGGAGACCTTGAAGATTTGAACTCGTTATAAGAGGATATTGATAAGGAATTTCAGTGTTATCAAGAATTTGATCAGTGGCTTATTTAGAAAATGTTTCGGATTGAACATAAATTTTTAAGTTGCACTTGCCGTGTTGGTTATCGTTGCTCTTTTTAAGTACATTCAATGTTTTAACTAACACAAAAATCTATAACCAGATTTACCCCTCTTACTGTTCGAAGAGAACAATAGTAGAAGAGAGAAATATTGAAATTACTCTTTTTGCTTTAAAAACTACACCGAAATTATCCTATTCATAATAAGTTATTTTAAGCATCTGCGCATGGTCGAATTCAAAATGTATGTTCATCGAACATCTTTTTAAATTTGTTCTAGGGATAATAGTAAGAGCTTTCTACTAAAAAAAGAAAATATTCTACTTTTTGTTACAGCGTAGAACCTTAAGAGGTTAAAGAAAAATAAGAAAAATCGAGCAGCCAACGAAAGTTTGAGCACCAAATGTTAATGAAAACCGAGCTGCGGTTTCTATTTCTGAATGAAATACGAATAGGAACACCTGCGAAACTGACTTTAATTGAATTACTGTTAAAATTGTACAGGGTAGCCAGAAACTCAAAATAATCTTTTCCATTTTTCTCTCAGGTATTATTATACATATTATAAGGTAGGTTGTGATTAAATTAACTTGAATGGAAAAATCAACGACAGAACAAAAAACACAATCAGAGTAACTATTAAGAACTTTTTTTGTGAAAACGAACAATAGTTTCTTTAGAATGTTGAATATTTTGTTCCTTTGAGAAAAACAATAAAATAATACCACGAAGATTAGGTTCGAAATAAAATCCGGGTTACAGACACAAAAATTTAATTTTGTATGAAAACGAAAGAAAAAAAAAACCAGCCTACATATTAATAAAAAATAACACTAACTATGATCAGAATATAAATGACCTTATTTGATATTGACCTTTATTTTGGGGCTAATTAAACATTAAAATTGATCTTTATTTACAAATAAAGAATCAGATGAATACTTTTAAATTTATACTTAAATATTTTTTCTACAAGTATTTTGGCAGAAATCCCAAGTAAGCTTTGTAATTAAGAATGCTGCAAAAGGTGAAATATTTTAATCTTAAATTTAAAGGTAATTGATAATAAACTTTCCAAAATTTATCTGGTTCAGAAAGGATTTTTAGCTCTAATTTCGGTTTGATTAGAATTTATTAGTGTTCTAAAACCAGGCTTGTTCAAATGCCAAAAAATGCATTTGGATTAAAGCATATATTTCGGACTATTATCAGCTTTTAATTTTATTGTACGTGCCAAGATAACTTGGTTATCGACTGACTTTCCACTAATGGACACTATAGTTTTAACAATAACTTATTCATTCACACTTTTATAAAACAGTTTGCTTGTAAACAAAAAACTTATTGACGACAGGAAATAATCTAATAAAGATTAAAAAAAAGAAAAAGTTTAGTTCAAACCTAAACTTGATTGAAAACTTTGATTAATTTAACAGGCGAGCCCGATAATTTATTTCGGCATCGTATCATACTCGCTCGCAATTGCCCATAAATAATAATGTGTTTGTAAAGTGTGTTGGTCAGAACAACTGCCAAGGGCTTGTTAAGTTACCATTAACTAATTAACAATAATAGTACAGCGGTATATCATAAACCAATTTTTACGATTTTTATATATTAATAACTGCGAGTAAGTAAATAAAGATGAAGATATATCTAAGAACTATATATATGGGACATACATACACTATATATATATATATATATATATATATATATATATATATATATATATATATATATATATATATATATATATATATATATATATATATATATATATAAAAGTGTGTGTTTGTGAGTGTAGTCCCAATCAATACATTAGATTATTACAGGATTAAGATATTGTTTGTTAATTTTAATAATATTAAGAATTTAGAAAAATAAAAGATAGTTTTGATCTTTGTAATAATAAATATCTGAATAATTTAATGCCATTCATTTTTTATGGAGTAAAAGTCAACTAATTTTTAATTATACAACAATTTAATAGTGATTAATTATCATTATAATTTGGCCCGATTTCTCAAGCTTTAATAAATAACCAAAATAATGTATTTAGCTTTAAATATTAAACAACTATTTTCCTTGTATGTATATATTAAATAAAATGTATCCGGTGTTTAAATCTTGTTTTATAAATTTAAAAAAAAGTACCACGATAAAATCTACATAATGTATAAAAAGAGATATTAGCCACGTCTATAAATTTTTCTTTTTGATGATACTGATAAAAATGGTACTTGTTCCAAAGAGTTAGTAGCCCTTAAAAAATCCGTAGAATAATCCCAAGTCTTATTCATAATCCAAAAAACAGGGCAAATATATTTTTTAAAAACGTTTTCTATAAAGCCATTCTCTTATAAGGAGGGAAAGATGAACTTTTTATCTCCAGTAGGGAAAAAAAGTTATGATTTTGAATTAGTTTAGAGGGACTAAAACAGCTCTTTTCATCCCTGAACTCAAAAAGTAGGGAGAAAAAGTAAAAGTAGGGCGAAAAAGTAAAGATTGCAACTTAATTATTTTATAAATAGTAGAAAATGTATGGCTAATGTAATGAAGTTGTCGAAATCAGGTTGGCGGCACTGCGCTTTTTTGACCATGTTTATCTTTGTTTACAACATTATAACCTGCATCTAAATAACCTTCTATTTGAGTTTAATTCCAATTCTTATTTGTTTTTAATATTGGATCTCTTATATCTGCTATTAAAAGTTTTAATAATTATTGTTATTTATTAAAATAATAAATAAAAACTGTGCTATGGACGAAAATGTGTATTTTCTTCCTACTGGAGATAAAATATTGTATGTACCTCGTGAGTAAAGTGCCATTATTCCCCTCGCGATAATTATCTCCCTCGGCTGCGCCTCGGGAGCTAATTAGAGTTATTCCCTCGGCTGCGCCTCGGGAATTAAAGAGTCTAATTCCCTCGGCTTCGCCTCGGGATTTAGGGACCATGGTTCCTTCGGCTTCGCCTCAAGAACCAACTTTTTTCGCTCAGCTTTTTTACTCCCTAGGTGGATAAATAACTATTTTTTATTAAAGTAACAAGACTTGGTTTAATTAAAAAAATATATTTAATGTAGTTTTATTTTTATATTTTTTTATAACATATTAAATGGTGAAGAACTATTAATAAAAAGTTGTATTTTTTTTTCCATTAGCTGAGTTTATAAATAATAAAATGAAAATAATTTATTAATACTTATATTTTTTATATCTTAGCGAACACGTACAGTTGAAAATATTGAAATGAATAGTTAGAATACTATTTACAAACAAGACTAACCCAGAACTCTTGTTTATTAATTATTTGCCCTTTTCTATCAATAAGATAAACTTGACTTATATAACTCAGTTTTCATTTATTATCATAATAAAAATCATTTATTATCTAATAATAATGAGCTTGATTTATTGACATCTCAATTTTAATATTTTCTCTCCTTGGATGAGTAAAAAAGATATACATATACCTAATCCCTAAATTTTTATCCTACTTATAAAAAGACGACAACCATATAATCCCATTTATTTCTTTTAAAGAACATTGTGGTGGGACAATTCGCTTGACACAAATCTTTAACATATTAATAAACATGAATAGTACACATATTCTTAAAGTTTAATAATACATATTATTTTTATTTTTTTTGAAGTTTATATTACATTATTATATTAGACCACTCATATATGTAAATATAAATTATTATTGTAAAACAATAGAAAAATCAAATACGTTTTTTCAGTGTGTTGTGTGTTCTTTAAAATTCTTATTATCTTTAACTTAGAAAGATATTATAGTTGATATTACACTAAATGACACGGGATGCAATTTTTTCTTTTTTAAAAAAAATTATATTGACTAATACTAATAACATTACAAATAAATGCTTACTTGTAACAAGTGATTTTAACGCTATTATTGTTTACATGGTGGGAGCAACGTGAAGAAGAAGTAATCCAGTGACTACACTTCCTTACCATTAAATATAGTAAAACAATTATAATCCCAACAAAAACACTTGTGAGATCATTAGTGTAGCCAAGTTCCCCCGTCCATGTAAGTTCTAAGGGTCTAATTTATCCAGTATAAAGTGATGTTGTTTGTCTGTCCCTCACTAACTCAAGCATTTTCTTACTTTGGTGGATTAGTCCTAGTGTAGTAGTTACTTGGTGAGGGGGAGACTTGGCTAAACCTTTGATCTCACAATTTTTTAGGAGAGACTGTGTTTTTGTGGGATTTCATTTTTTTGTGAGTAATTTTTCGGTTCTTAGCCTCTTGTTATTTTTGAACACATAATATGTACATATTAAATTATATATAACAATATAAGAAAAGATAATGGAAGGCACATAATAGGAAATAAATAGTAACAGGAAATAATTATATAATTGTTTAGAAGTAGGGGTTTGAAAAGCAAATGAACGTGGTGGGTGTTAAAATTGAACTAAACAATTATCTGGTGTACGAGTGCGGACGAGCAGAAAGTGTATCTTTACAATCTTTGAGCTCAAAACTCAATAAAGATCAATCACATCAAATGTAAAATTCTATTAATGAGAGTAAAATAATATTTTAGTTTCAAGTTCTCTGCCAAAAAGTACTATTATATAATAACCATTTACTGCAGCCAATAACTACATCAATAAATTATACAAAAATACATTATAAATAAATTATAAAATACTCACTTTGAAATTTGGCATGTATGTGTCTTGTACCTGCCCTCATATTTTAAAAATATAGCGACTTAAAAAAAAAAAATCAAAAAAATTAGGGTAAAAATTTTATATTTTTTTTCGAGACCGTGAGGGGTATCATATGAAAGGGTACGTCGAGCTGATTACAAAAATATATAATTCTTTGGTTATTACTTTGATAGGGCGAGTGTAGGCAAGTTTGAAAAGGGTGTGAAACGTGCCCCCCCCCCCCTCTATCTCGCTTATGTGAAGTACAAAAAATATGAAAAAATTCCTGAACATTCTTCGACCAAAAGTAAAGATACCACTTTTTGGGAATTTCGAAAAAAAAATATTTTTTTTTTTTTATTGACAAAATACGTTTTTTATAACTTTGGTCTTTTCGATGTATTTAGTATTTATATGGTTGTAGTCCGGTTCTGTGGCAAAAAAATACTTTATCAGAAGTTTGTTTATGTGTTTTGAGAATATCAGACCCATAGGATAGTTCAAAGTAAGCTTTTTAGCATTTTAAAAAACACCATCACTAGGGTACTACTTAAACTATACTGTGTGGCCTACGGACCCTCGCTGTGTGCTGACCAGCACACACTTGACCTGTTTATTTTTCTATTAGCCTTGAGAGGGGCAATGAACCAGATTTTTTTTGTTTTTATTTGTACATTAAACTCTACCAATATACAACATTTCAAGTTTCAGGAGTGCTAAAGGTGCTTAGAATTATGACGAGTCAATAGATCAGTGACAAAACAAAAAAACTTTATACTCATATATCTTATGAACTAATTGTAGAGGTGTGAATTTGTTATTGCTGGTTCAGTTGTAATAAACAAATTAATTTTTACTGGTCTTATATTACATTGCGTTGTAAGTTTTACATTTCGATTTCCCCAATTTTGAACCCCTTCCCGTGATTCAATCTTCCCCAAATTTTGCACATAGATACAACTAAGGTAAAGAATACAGAAACCAAAAAAAAAAAAAAAAAAAATAGTTGAAATAAGACTAGTTTTGAAAAATGGCATATTTATATTAATTATATACATATAAGCAGGGCTCGATTTGAGGCGGAACGCGACGGAACGACGTTCCGGGACCTCTCTCTGTGATAAATAAAAAAAAAATTATCGGCACTATGATTTGCACTAAGAGTGTGGGTTAATGTCTAAAACTGCTTAAAATGCTGTTTTTGAACGTTTATTTTTCAAATTCTTATAATTAATATTAAATTAACTAACTAGATGGTGGTTCAATAAACATACGTTAAAGTTAGGTCCGGTTTATTGGTAAAAGTTTATATTAATTTCAAACTTTAAGTCGTCGGTTTTAAGTAAAACCAACAATAATTTTACCTAAGTGGTTATCAAAAGAGAAGTTAAATTTTAAGGAGCAATTTCACCTTGTTAAAATTAAGTAACAGTGTGAAATTACCCAGTTTCAACCGTGTAACTAGAGAAAGATTACTGGAATTTTAGGAATAAGCTGAAGCTAATTGAAAATTCAAGCCTTGTGCTCCCTTATATCCTTCAGGTGTTAATTTGCTTTTAACGACATAATGAACAGGGTTGGAAAGGTGAAAAAAGTTATGTTTAAACGTAAATGTCTAATTAAATTTTAAAAGAATTTTTCCCCTTTGCTTTTATTTGAAATATGTAAATTTTTAAGTAGCGAAACCACAGGGGGAAAAAAATTATAAATCTATTTTGAAATTAAAGACACCGAATTAAAAAAAACATTAATTCCATGTCTAAGTTATCATAAACGCATCTGAAGTAATTTGAGAAAATAAATAGCCCACAAAAAATAGCAATAATTACACGCTCAACGACACCTTATTCTAAACGAAAGCTTTATACTTTGATCAGCGACAGCGGTATTTTACAGTCTAAGATCTAGAAGGGAGAGAGAAATCACATTATAATTTACCACGTCAATAACAATAATTATATCACAAGAAGATACCTAATTATTCGCGTGATATGAGACCGAGTTTAGAAATTATATGGAAAAAGAAAAACCTGAAATTGTTGTAACGCCAGAATATGCAGGGAATAATAAAATACCACGGGGGAGTGAGAGAAAAATCCTGTTTCAAAGGGATTGACAAGATAAAATATTTTCCTCTCTTTTAGAGAACACGCAACATTCAACAAATCCATACGACTAATCACTTCCGAAACTAATCATAATATATTCATCTTTACCAGTTTGGGCCTTTGAGTTTGTATAGTATTTTATCCAACGCCTCTGCCTATAAGTTGGTAAAGTGAAGAAATCATTATAATATACATATATGCAAACTAACAACACACACACATATTTTATATATATATATATATATATATATATATATATATATATATATATATATATATATATATATATATATATATATATATATATATATATACATACACAAACATAAAAGTCGACGTGATTGTGTTTGATTGTGTGTGTGTATCGTGTATCCTTTATAGGCTCTTTCAAATTTGGCATATAAATTTGTCATCTTCCTGGTAAAATACTGGTATATAGTTTCATTTCCTCATTCTCACTTATTTTCAAGATGGCAGCCATTTATTTGCTACTTTTAAGGCCAAATTCCACCGAATAACCTTTTTAATCACAACATCTTATAGGAAATGTTAAATCTTAAAAAAAACTTCTTAAGACATAAACATGTTGAAAATGATTTTTGCATTCTGACTTTTTAAGTCAGAATTGCGGCTATATAAGTGTTTAGAAGTAGTCCCCTTATTTTGATTTATTACTAGATTACGGAAGACGTGAATGCTTGAATAACTTAACTTGATGTAGTAATTCCTTTATTGATTTGGACGTTCACTAATTTTTAGAACCATTTGAATAAGAACTTTGAAATTTAGAAATTAGTTACTTAATTTGACATACAATTGTTACAAAGTCATTTTATAATTTAACATTTAAATTTAAGATGACAGCAATCCTTATTGCTTCCGAGCTTACCGAAGGTAACGGAAGCATTGTGTTCACTTTTGAGAACAAAAAAGTTTTATGCCTCCGATTTTAAAAATTCCTAGACAGAAATCCGTTTCAGACATCAGGGAACATTTTTGGTTCCGTTGTCTTTCTGTCTGTCTGTCTGTCTGTCTGTCTGTCTGTCGGTCTGTGTGTCCGCGAATCGTGAAACGTGCGACGATAACTTGAGTAAATGTTGCCCGATTTTTATGAAATTTGGTAGACATGTTTATTTTACCAATGCTCAGGTCGAGTTCGTTGGACAACGTTATCTATTCAAGCGTTTACGCGCAACGCTCGCATAAACGTGAACTTCAAATTTAAAATTGGAATTTTCGGTCGGGAAAAAAATCAAACCTTATCTATTTAATGAGACGAACATTTTTTTCAAATACAATTTTTTAGTAAAACCTCCAGCGACACCCCTATAAAGTGTTAAAGATCGCTAATAAATGTTAATTGATATTACACAATAAACAATATAACAATAAACTAATAAAACTTTAATGTTAATATAACAATAAAGTACATGATAGGATGCGAGGAAGCTATGTGCCACAAAAATTGGCAGTGTTTTTTAAATGCTAAATCTCCGTACTCGTCTTTTTAAGTATCTCAAATTTTGGAAGGAAAAGAGGCTTTTTAAAGAGGATTTAAAAGTTTTAGATGTGGGAAGAGAGTGATTAAATTCTGTTTAAAAACTCCATAAGACTTCAAGAAGGTTCTTAGGAAGTAAGTCCATTCCAACATCTAGGAAGGACCTAATTTATATACTAATATATAATTGTAATATGAATGCTATAGCCTATTTCCATATAGTAGTTCATAAGATATATGAGCCTAAAGTTTTGTTATTTCGTCACTGACTGGCTGACTCACTTATCATAATTCTAATGCACTTCTATCAATCCTAGAAACATGAAATTTCGTATATAGGTAGTTTATTGTACAAATAATGGAAAAATTAAAAATTCTGGTTCTTTGTTCCTTTAAAGGCTAATAGAAAAACCGCCTATTCAAAATATTGTAAAAAAATAAAAATTGTAAAAAAGCGGCACTAGAGCTACCTAGTGGAGAACTTTAAAACTTAAAAGTGATATTGAGAACGTTCGTTGATTTGACAGTTAGGATTGACAGTTATCTTTGAGTGCCAACATATTTTACTCCAGATAATTTTATTTAGTTAAATTTGAACACCCACCGACAAAGAAGTTACACGAAAGATTAACAAAAAGACCCAAGAATAATCAAACAAGAACAAAGAAAGAAAAACGAAAATTTTTTTGGGGCAATGAAAAATTACTTACAAAATGAAGTGAAATCCCAACAAAAACACTAGTGTAAAAAAATAAGCCAAGTCTCGCGTAAAAAGTTGTGAGATCATAGGTTTAGCAGAGTCTCCCACTGTCCGAGTAAGTTCTACTAGGTCTAATTTATCCAGTGCAAATAGATGATGTTTGTCTATCCCTCTCTCTATTCTCTTTCCCAAATCACTCTACACGTTTAAATTTAAAAACATTTTCTGACTTCGCAAATACACACCACAAAGAGGCTAAAATGAAATGCATTGTCGTATACACATTTGTATCCTTGTGCTGCGACGCTCAAATTAAAAAAAAAAATATATATATTTATAATTTCATTTAAGTTTGTGGTGTGTATTTGCCAACTCAGAAAATGTTTTTTAAATTTAAACGAGTAGAGTGATTTGGGAAAGAGAATAGAGAGAGGGACAGACGAACATCATCTATTTGCACCGGATAAATTAGACCTAGTAGAACTTACTCGGACAGTACCTATGATATCACAACCTATGATATCACAACTTTTTACGCGAGACTTGGCTTATTTTTTTACACTAGTGTTTTTGTTGGGATAAAACATACATAAATCCCTTTAATTATTCTCAAAAACGTTGTTATATTAATGACAATCTATGAATCACCAATAATATTTGAAATTTAATCCAATCATATTAATTTAATCCTATTTTTAAAAAAAGCGGTAGTCATAAATCCCATTTAATTTTTACTAAGAATTTGGGAAGAGGACACGCTTGTCACAAATCCTAAAAAATGTATAAAGACAATCATAGGATGATGAACATTTTTTTTTTTTTGTTATCTGGCTTTTGCTCCGACATTGCCAAAGGTAACAAAAGCATTGTGATCATTGGGAAGAACAAAGTTTTATTTAAGGACTGACACATTGTAAATTTTGATGAAAAGATGCAAGGACTTTTTTTTAAGTATATACAAAGTGACAAAATATGGAAATTAATTAAAATGTTTAGTTCAGGGCTTGTAGCAGATTTTCCCCAAAATTAAGTGACTTTAGTGACTATTTTTTTCAAAATAAGTGACTTTTAAGTGACCTATTTTCCCCAGATAAGTGACTTTAAGTGACTTAATTTTAAGTAAAAAAAAGTGTTTTAGTTACTTTTTGTTGTTTAGCACTGTTAAACAAATGCAATTATAAAAATTATAGAACAGTTTTTTATTCATTTGATTTTGTGTACCGTAACTACAAAAAAAAAATTGAACTTTGGCGGTATTTTGACAGATGTAAACAAACTTTGACGTCACCAAAATTATCGCACTAATAAATAATTATATTCGCTTGTAACCTAATTAATGGAATTTCATCGGTTTTTTTTTATATTTGTTCCTTAATTTTTTCCGGTTCCAACGATATGCTATAAGTCAAAAACGTATTTATTCTTTCGGAATTATTAACCGTCAAAGTTTATATTTAAATATTGATAACTTCAAAATGGCGGTCATTTGGTGGGCTTGTTTGTCATGCAAAGAGGTACATTCGTGCCAAATTTCAACTCGATCAGGACCATTTTCGATATTACGATTTTTTAACATTTTTGCTCACTCAGCAAACTGCGTTTAAGATGGCGGAAAAAGTTGATTTTCCGGGCGGCACCACTACAGGTAAAGACTGGTTTTCTGCCAAGTTTCAACTCTCTAGGTTAAATACCTTGGGCACTACAGTAATAACTGATAACATACACACACACATACATACATACGCCATGCTGTAAACCTCTCAGGAGGTCTTAAAAACACCCAAAACGGATAATTCCGCAGAAATCTCAAAAAAAAGTTTTTGGTGAAACAATACTTTTCGAATACAATACTTTTAGGAAAAGTAATAACAATCAGGAGGGAGTTCGGAATAAAATATTCTTTTCATCTTTATTTCAACCATTTTCCATCTTAATATTGACGATAAAACACAACACACGCCAGCTGAATCTAGTGCAACTGTTACAAACTTTATCATTCATCACAGTTCAAAGTAGGCCTAATATAAAATTCATAGTTAAAAAAAGTCTTGAGCTTACAAAATCCCTTTTGAAAAACAGTTAAAATATATGTTTTGTATTTAAAAAACTACAGAATTTTTTTTTTTTTTTATCCTTGTAAGCCCAAATAAGTGACTTTCAGTGACTTTTTTTTAAATAAGTGACAAAAAAGTGACTCTCGTCAAAATAAGTGACTTTTAGTGACTTTCAGTGACTCACTACAAGCCCTGTTAGTTAGACCATTTAAGAAAGACTTATATATTTTAAATACCATAGGCTTTGTGTAAAACGATTTGTCTTTGAGTTTTTTAACAAGGAGAATAAAAAATAAAAGAGTGTATTTCTTAACATCCTTTATGGAGGATTAAGATTCAGGAACCACCACCAAAATTGTATTTCGAGTTTAAACTTCTATCATATAAGGAGGATTTGATAAAAAAAAGAGACATAAATGGAAATAAAGGACACAAAATTGATCCGATAATTAAAGGATACATGAAAAAATCAACCTGGACATAATCAATTATATTAAGACCCAAACAACTTTTTAATATTATGCCAAAGTAAGGTGTTTTATAAGGAAAAAAAAAGAAAAAAAATTAACGTAAAGGATTTGTAAAATACAGCGGACAAAACCACCGGCGTTGATATCGTGTAGAGTGTGCCGTTTTGCTATTATAGGGAGAAGAGGCGTAGCAGGAGTTAGGGAATTCAAATAGGTGCATTAACTTAGTGGAGATAAGCTGTTTGGAAGCAGGGCTTCAACAGACCAACTGACTGGCATCTTTAGGACTAGTTATGTTAATCTTTCAGATTCCACTCACTATTATATACTAACACGTATAAACCATCGTTCCTTGATACACTTGTACGGTCATCTGGTCCCATCCACCAATCAAAAAAAATGAGTTTCTTTTTTTCTTTTTAATTTAAACATTCTTGTTTAATGTTGTCACATTAGTTGTAGAAGGTTTTTTTGGACATTCAAATTATAGTATGTATATATATATATATATATATATATATATATATATATATATATATATATATATATATATATATATATATATATACATATATATAAAATATATACTTATTTAATTAACAAGTCGATCAAATGCCTCCGGTCATTACTTGACGAATATCCAATCAGTAAACAGCTCAACACTTGATAGAGTAACGAGTATATCTTCAACATTTTAACTATCAGATAATATAATTAATCAGATAATATAATGTTTCTTGATAAGAGTTGAAATGGAAAATACGTTGACGGCTAGAGCCAAAAAGTCAAAGAGGTCCTTCCTTAGTTGGAGGTTTTAAATTTTGCCGTTTAAAATTAATGATTTAAACAAAAATAACCTCACTTTCCTGTCCTCTGGTCGTGTTTCTTTATTTTTTTTAATTTTACTACCAAAATTTATTGATTTATCGTTTAATACTAATCCATCTGGTAAAACTAATTATTGTATTATCGTAGGAAATTCATAATCTGAGCAAACAGCGTTTTAGGTAGTCGGATCAAATATAGATTACAAGATATGTACCGGACAACATGTAAAGCTAATTAAAGGCGTGTAAAAAAAATAGTAGGATTTTAAACATTTTGGGATTACTACTGTATTATGAAGGAGAGAACTTTAACAGCATGGTAGGTATTATATTATGTTAAAGGCATTACATATTTCAATATAATCAGATGTCTGTCTGTAATTTTAACGTTATAATAATAAATTGTGCTAGTAAAATGTATTAAAATAACTACTATGATGTCAGATATTTCTCTCACCCGCTATAAAAAATAAGTCATTTGTAAAATATTTTGTTCAATTTTATCCACAGATTTATTTTTTAAATCCGTGGATGAATAATAGCATTTCCAACAAGATTTTTAAAACTTTTTTTTTTGTTGTTTTTGTTCCACCAGGACCCAATTACTGTAATACATATTAAATATATGTATTATAGAAGTTGGCCTTTCGACCTCCTTACATATGGCCAGCGCCAGCGTCTTGCTTTTATAAGGGGAGTTTTCCTACAAGCGTCAGACGCGAGTGGCGGACACGCACTACTCCTCTATGAGCAATATAGCCCCGAACGCTTATATTATGCGGCGGCTCGGAAGGGCCTGGGATTGAAAAGTTACTTTTGGGTCGAATAGCGTAAAAAATGGCTTCTAGTTTAATACATGAAGAATACGTATAAAGTTGACGAGGAGGTAAACAATTATTCATACATTTGAATTTTTACAATTTTTTTAAAGCAAAATTAATGTCATTAGGAAAACTCAATTTTTATAAGGGTATCATGGTCTTTTTCATTATCATATTGAAGTTAGTATACATACAGTTCAGATTTAACGTTACGTTTGTATAATATATCATATTAGATTTGTTTATGTAACAAAAAATATACTAGGAATACGGAATACGAAACAAAAAATCATCAACATAATATATGTTCAATACAAATAACTTCCTTTTAAATATGATTTACTTTTTTTATTTCTAAATAGGGATTTGATACAAAATAAAATGTATTATCAGAATTGCTTAAATATAAAAATCAAATCATTCATTTAATTAGATCATGCCTTGTCCAAATATTGTAAAATAATAACTAAAATTAAAAAAAAAAAAAAAAAAAAAAATGGTTAAAGAACCACATTATTTTAGATCTTAAGAGTACCAAAAAGATTCTTCCAGTGCCATTCTGTAGCTTCTTCTCCTTAAATATATAGATAACGAGTAGTCCTGCAGGCATCTCGACTAAGAAGCCTGAAGATAAAAACCCTAGTGATAATATTAAGTCTGAAGTAATAATCTTCTGCTCTGATATATATTTATTATAATACGAATAGTGCCTGCTTTATTATTTGGCAACAAATTATTTCACAATTTAATTTAATTTTTCCTTATCGATGGTACGAGTTCGACACATCGATACTGACATCAATGCTCTTCATCTGCACAGTAAACTTTTTCTTTGATGCTAACGAAACATGATAAACGGTGGAAGCAGAAAGAAAAGAAAGATCGCGTTTGTAGAAAAAACAGCTTTAGCAGGTTCTCAATGGTTCAGGTCCTCATCTAAAATACATGCTCATGAAGAAAGCCTCGCCCTACTATCTTGTCTCCAAAACTATCCCTAACAACTCATGTTAAAGGGAATCTTAATTTTGGGGTGATGAAAACGAAGATTATAATTTTCCACTCATTCTTTCTCACTTCCCAAGAAGTTAATATTAGAAATCGGTTCGAGACAAATCAGACAAACTTTCTCATATACGAGTTGATTATTACTTAGCCCAGTGTTTTCCATTTATTAGTTCTCTTATGTACATGTACATTTAATTATTATTGAAAATTTCATCAAAATTTATCATAAAAAACTTCTCTCGGGTGGGGGATCGAACCCGGGTTCTCTCCGTCCGCGTTTTAAGCTATTTTCTCAGGAATTAGATTTTTCCCAAGAAAACGGCTTATATCGTTAGATCCGTATTTAAATAGACTAAAATTTTAGCATTTTTTAATCAAAATCGTCGGAACCGTTTTCGAGAATTTATTTTTCACGTTTTTTCAGAATTTTGGGGGGTTGCGGGGGTGTTTTGGGTTTTTTGGGGTAGCCCTAAATTTGGAGCTAAAATTCATTTCTCGATTTCGCCTCGGGGTATGATTTTTCTGAACATGTATGCCAAACTTTGTCAAAATCGGCCTTGTAGTTTAGGCTTCAGGTGTCTGCACAGACGACAGACCGACATTTTTTAGAAACCACTTTTTTGGACTCAGGGGACCCTCAAAAAAAAAATCCATTATAATCTCAAAATCGAATTTTTCGAGCGCCATCACAATACTCTCTCTTTACATGAGAAAGTAAAAAAAGGTTCTTTTGTAGTAAGTAATATTTAAGATTTTAAGCAATACAAATACTATAAAATAGCACCCTGTACTATTGAGTGGCTGTATTTGTGAGTGTCAGAAAATAATCCAAATACGTATGTATTGAGATATATAAGTAATAATTACTAACTTTAGATCATCTATAATTTCTTATAATTTGTACTATAAGAGAAATTGTTGAACCAATTAATTTAAAGATCATCTAAAAATATAAGCCCTAGAGTCATTGAACTAACTCTGTTTTAGGAAAGGTCAAAAAGGGTTATCCTAATCTTTTATAACATAATGCATAGTTTCGGCAATTCAAATTTTCTTTATTCATGAAGAAAGGACTTGACAAAGTGAAATATGACAGCCCACCCAGTATAATAAACAGCTTTTTATAAAAGAAGTTCCGAAAGAATATGTAGATCATCATTCATTCTGCGTGAAAAAGACGGAATATTTTCCCTCTTTTTAAAGAAAGCCGCTAGACATGTGTTTATAAATTAGGATTAAGCCTAATATTTTAAAACATAAACAAAAAAGTTTTAATTTAAAAAAATAAAATAAAATAGACGTCGTTCTTTATATATATATCCTTGAAACGGTCAAATTGAGACGTGACTCTAAAGATTTAAGTTGTTTCAAATTAAAAAAAATACCTTAAATAAAGGACCAATTAGGATAGAAATCAAAGGATCTCTTAATATTGTTTAAAAGATGTAATTAATTATGGTCTTTAATAAATGGTAGTCTTAAAAATTATGTTGTTAGAGACGTTTGATGTGGGACGAAGTCAGAGAAGACAAAGTAAAACTAGTTTAAATGATTACAAATTAATTATCTTATCGGGTTGATTTCCTGTTCTAACAGAAGGTTGATTAAATTAAGAGTTGGTAAATACCGTATTAACATAAAGTTTGTAGCGAATGATAGATTGTTTGGTAATTTTATAAGAAGTAAGAAGTTTCTATTTATAATAGAAGCTATTTTGTGGGATCTAATTGAGTCTTATAAGAATAATAACAATTTTGGGGTTAGGGCTGTATTATGAAGGAGAAAACTTAAACACCATGGTAGGTGTCAAACAATTCGTCAAGATTGGTCAATTAAAAAGCTCCCTTTAATATTTCTGATGCAAGAAAAATCATTAGTTTTTTAATCCCTTCAGATCTACAGAAATACCTAAGCTAAAGTCAAAAATATTCGTTTTTATTTAGAATAAAATAATTAAGGAAACCCATTAAATTTTTTAGAAATTACAATCATCATGTATTCATTAGACCTTTCATAAATGTAAGTATAAATATATCTGTCAATAATACATTTAGTTATTATTGAACATTTCATCGAAATGTATCATACAAATAACTTCTCCTGGGCGGGGAATCGAACCCAGACTCTCTCCGTCCGCGTTTCAAGCTATTTTCTCAGGAACTAGATTTTTCCCGGGAAAACGGCTTATATCGTTAGATTCGTATTTAAATGGACTACATTTTAGAATTTTTTCATCAAAATCGTCGGAACCGTTTTCGAGAAATATTTTTTTTTACGTTTTTTTTAAATGTTTTTGGGGGGTAGCGCCCCCAAATTTAGAGGTAAAATTCATTTCTCGATTTCGCCTCGGGGTATGATTTTTCTGAACGTGTGTATGCCAAATTTTGTCAAATCGGCCCTGTAGATTAGGCGTCTGCACAGACGACAGACGACGGACAGACATTTTTTAAAAACCACTTTTTTGGACTCAGGGGACTTCAAAACGTGTAAATCCATCAAAATCTCAAAATAGAATTTTCGCGCCATCACAATACTTTCTCTTTATATGAGAAAGTAAAAATAAAAAATGCTGCAGGCGTAGATTATCAACATTATATATTAATTTGAAAAAAATACATGATTTTCTTTGTATGTAAAATCTCAAAATGAGGGGTTATTACTCATAAAGCATCCCGCCTTATGTAGGATGCAGATTCACGGTAGATTTTTTGGCCCTTCGAAGGGTTAAACTGAACACCAGGAATCTAAGAATAATCAAAAGATTCGATAGATATTGTTTCTGAAAAGGATTAAGTAGAGTCACTTAACTTAAGTTACAGATGATTGGGATAGAAAACTAGGATCTATTATAAAAACGAGGATCTAATGATTTGGGCATTAACAGTTTAGGATGGTAGTTTAAAATGTGATTTAGTAGTGAGACCTTCAAAAAAATTAAATTGGAAAAAGTTAAAAAGATTTTAAATGGGTTTCCTTAAATTAGGTCAAATTGAGTGGACCTGAAGATTGGGTAGATAATTCGTAAAGTCAAAAGATTGGCGGTTATTGATTCTGAAAAGGATTAAATTGAGACAAAAACCTGAAGATTTTATTAAGTTCTGACACAAACAAGGTAAATAATTGAAAATAAAAGAGGTATAATGACCCGTTAGTAATGAGTTGGAAAGTGAGCTCCACAAAAGAGATAAAATAAAAATAGAATGAATTAGAGCTTTAAAATGAGACTGGACGATAGGCCAAATTGAGTCGGTCATCTAGTTAGTCGAGTCAATCGATGGTTGGATGGTTAGATATCGATCTTGGAAAAGATAAAGACACAAATCTAAGGGTCTGGTAATAGGTTCAGACAAGAATAAAAGAGGTCACGTAATTCTAGACCATTATTTCGAAGAGAACTCTACAAATATATATAGTTAATTCCCTAAAAAAAGATTTAGGTGAGGACCAGAGGCGGGAAAAATTATTAAAGTGATTTTGACGTTTGTTCAAACTTGAATCTGAAAATGTAGTTGGTGGTCCCAAAAAGGACCTCTTTGAAAACCGAAAAGACAACAACGTTTCTATTTGCATTACACGTTTGACACGTTTAGCCAGGTGCACCGAAGCCCTAGAGACGAGGAAGAGTAGATAAAGAATGGATGAGATGGGTGGAGGGGGCGTGAAGGAATGCCCCGACTTTTGACCGAAAATTATTCAAACATTCTTAAAAGTGTACGAGGGCTGAGGTTCGTTGAACTCGCGGCTCGGATAGAGAGCGCGGACCATTCATCCCGTCCGCCGTATAAAGCTCAGGCTCTGGGGCCATCCACTTCTATCCCATACTCGGCACCATATTAAATAGCACCTCTTAGCATTTATAATACATCCATATGTAAATACATGGGTGCTATAATATAAACTTAGATACACAGAAACATGTAAACGATCGACTAGTTTAATCTTCAAATTTACAAGAAAGTAGAATCTATATAATAGAAGAAAAACATTCTTGGTATCAATAAAACTGTTACGATTCAGACATGATTCAATCACTAGTTTTACATTTAGAATCGGGGACCGAGCGCATGGCGCTCGAAAGGAAGAGCGATTTTTTTTTTTTTAAAAATGCACTGGAAAAATGAAGAAGCAATTCCATTTTTAGGTGTATTATTAAAGGTATGATAACACTGTTCTGCAAAAAAAAAAGCATCACAATGAAAATTTTCTTATCTGAAGTATATTTGTGTGCTGAATTCTAATCTGAAGTCGAAATTTCTCCTATACGTACAGTTTTGCCGAAAAATTCGCCTAAAGTTTGGAGGGTTTTCGAACCAATATTTCGCTCAAAAAAAAAATTAATATTAGGCTTTTAATTATCTTCAAACCCTGAAGAACACGAATCTGAAGTAAAAAAAAAATCACTGAAAAAGAAAAAAAAAAATTGATTTTCCCTTATAATGAGCCATTGTATTTCTATTACTTTTTCAGTCATATAACAAAAGTTTTGTGACTTTTTTCTGACATTATTCTAGAGAATTCAATATCATTACATATATTTTTTGTTGCTTATTTTTCAATTTTCTTAAAAAAGTACGGTCAGCAGATTTTTTTTCAGGGTTTGAAGGTAATCAAACGCCCAATATTTATTTTTTTACGAAATTTTTTTGGGCGAAGTAATGGATCGAAAACCCCCAAAAAACAATTTTTCCAAACTTTAGGCGCATTGTTCGGGAAAACTGTATGTATAGAACAAATTTTGACTTCAGATTCGGATTCTGCGACCTCAAAAACATAAAGTTCAGATAACATTTTCTTGGAGCCCGAATTCGTTACATTTTGCATAGCAGTGTAATTATAGGATTGGTTTATCCAATAATTATAAAGCCAAAGGTTCAAAATTAAATTTTATTGAATAAATACAAGCAAAAACAAAAATAATTAATTTTCTTCTGCTCTGTGAACAGTGAGTTCAAATTTGGGTGGATTGTTGAAATTTTCTTGCAAATTGTTTGTTACAATTTTAATTGGATTGTTATTAGTCAACCTTAGTTAAAACGTTGAAACAATCGCCAAACCATCTTGAGAACAATATGGGGTTTTAAATATCATATTATACAGGGTGGTCCAAAAGTCTCCCCCCCCCCCTCTTAACTTTTGAACGGTTTGGGATAAATTAATGAAACTTGGGGGATCTCTACCATGCAAAGGGAAGTTTGTTTTCATGCAATCACCCACTAGGGGCAACCACCCACTTTGCCCCCAGGCCACCCAACTTTAAAATTTCAAATTGGAGTGTATATTTTTGATAGCATATTTGGATTCTACAGTGAAAAATAATAAACTTTTACTTGAAACTTTTTTTTCTATTCCCAATATTTTGCCCCCTACAGGGGGCCAAAGATAGCAAAATTACCCTATCGATAATACGTTGTAAAATCTAAACGGTTAGAGATAAATTAATGAAACTTAGGGGATCCGTACCATGTAAAGGGAAATTTTTTTTCATGCAACCGCGCTGTAGGGGCAACATCCCATTTCGCCCCCAGACCACCTAACTTCAAAATTTTGTTCTAGAATGTATATTTTTGATAGCAGATTTAGATTCTACAGAAAAAAATTTTACTTCAAACTTTTTTTCTACCTCTAATATTTTGCCCCCTGTAGGGGGGCAAAGGTATAAAAATCGTAGATTTCAGCGCCTGGAGGCAAAATGGAGGTTGCGCCTAGAACGCGAATGGATGATTAAACACTTCCCTTTACATGGTACAGATCCCCCAAGTTCCATGACTTTATTTCAAACCGTTTGGATTTTATAACGATCTAAGTGTTATTTTTTTACTATTTCGGAAGGGTTATTTTGCTATCTTTGGCCCCCTGTAGGGGGCAAAATATTGGAGATAGAAAAAATAGTTTCAAGTAAAAGTTGATTATTTTTCACCGTAGAATCCAAATATGCTATCAAAAATATACGCTCCAATTTGAAATTTTGAAGTTGGGTGGCCTGGGGGCAAAGTGGGTGGTTGCCCCTAGTGGGTGATTGCATGAAAACAAATTTCCTTTTGCATGGTAGAGATCCCCCAAGATTCATTAATTTATCTCAATCCGTTCAAAAGTTAAGAGGGGGGGGGGGGGAGACTTTTGGACCACCCTGTATATTCAAGCAATGTCCCGGTGACGACGGCACCGACGTACTTAGTAATGATTTGTTAATGATAAGGCAACCACAATATTCTAAAGATTTACTCAACCAAATCACAGGAAAGTACTTGCATCCAAGTACTTTTTACAGTTTCGTAGATGATTAAGCATATCCGTTATATAATAATTGTTTTTATTTCTTTGACCTTGGAGGTCCCTGGTTTTATCCCTCGGGGGTTTATCGGTAATACATTTTTTCGGGAAATTTTTATCGCCCCACAATAACGTATTAGCATGAATTATTTCTGTAAAAGTAATTTGCTCTTGATGGATTTTATAAATGATTTCAAAATTTTAGGAACAGCTGTTATATAGTGGTTGGGGGGGGGATGATTTTTTTGGGTATATTTTAACTTATTAAACCAATAAAGAATGCAAAATTCAAAAAAGCAAATATATATAAATATATTTGTATCCAACTCTTCAGCAGCTTTCATTTGATACCCACTCGAAAATTAAAAAAAAATATATAAATTTTGGGTTTACCACATTTGTGAGGATTGCGGGTACACATATTTAATTTTTAACTTTTGTATATTTTTCCTGTGGTTGGGTCAAAAAGTTGCGCCAGTGCTTCAAATTTCACATTACCCCCAAAACTCTTATTCAGAGATAAGGGTTTTGAGAAGTACATATCTACGAAACCCTAGAAGTAAAGGTTTGTTTTTTATTTTTTGGTCTTCAAATAGCTTAATAACTTATCTAAATAGAGCCCGACAATTTTATCAAAACTAAACATTAATTTTTTTAATTAATTTCATTTGCAATCGAGTCGTGTCCCGACGAAGATGGATTTATTTTTGCTAAGGCAACCACATTTATTCCAATAAAAAATAAAGGTTTGTTTTGTTTTGTTAGTCTTCAGATAGATATAATAACGTATCAAAATAGTAGCCGACAATTTTATGAAAACTAAACATCACAATCAGCTATCATAGAATCCTTAAACGGAAAGATTTCCAACTCCCATCTTTATCTACCTGTGTTAGACTACTAGCGCTCCATGGGAATTTTTTGGTTAATATTGTAACTAAATCTTTTACACCATTCAAAAGATTTCGAGCTTCTTAATTCAAAGAAATAAATTAATAAATTTATTTGTTAAGTTTACTAGATTCGAACCCGGGAACTTTTGCATTCGGAGAAATCGCGCATCTCATACACCCACCGAGGCTGGTTTTTTTTCGTATGTTTATTTACAAAATAGTACAAATGTCTGACAAACAGTATTTGTTTATATTTAATAATTCGAGGAATGTCAAAAGATCATAAGTAGTTTACAATTTTAACCGCCATCTGCCCGACCAGCGCTAGTGGTCTTACACCTCTAGAATACTGGAGTTGGATACCCCTGATCACAATTATTAACATTATATTTTTGATTTGTAGTGTATTGAAAGCTGTCACTTTTTGATTATGACATGTAAACAAACAATGCGCTTTCATATTATACACTGAGCCAACCGTCCCGTGTTTTGTTTATCTTAGAGGTAACCGGTTTAATTTTTCTGCATCTGCACTTCTTTACTTATACACGACCAAGACAAAAACCTTAATCAACTCCCTTGATATTGGGCTCATTTGTCTTCTCTCATCGTCCCCTACACGTGGGCATATCGATGGCACGGTTTAGATTCGGTTTTAGTGAGATCCCAGTTACAGAGTTTTGTCCTTTTATAGGTTTACAGTTTCCCAACCTTTTTGATGCCGCGACCCAATAAATTTCTCCTTATCATTTTCGCGACCCTACCTTGAATATAGTGTGTTGCATATTGCATACTCTAAGAATTGCTGGAATATACATGGCCCCAAGAGCCTGAAATCAACTAAAATCATTACAGGATTAGGGAGGAGGGACTGAAGGCTAATTAAAAAAAACTGAGCACACTGATCTTAATACGGTTAATGCTTGATTTGTTAATTTTTCGTTTGTGTCTGTTTTGAATTATATCAGTTTTGTATTATATAAAGCGCTTAATTAATAAACTTATGATGGTAGGACTTATGATGACACTTTGTCGAAATTTTAAAGAAAAGAGATTAATGCTTATAAAATTGTGTATTACTCTACGTTACAATAACCCTTTTTCTTAAATATACGTTTCTTTCTTCTTCTTCAATACCCAAATGATACGTTACATAGTACCAAATGATTTGTCGCTATATTTATGTCAACCTTCAAGTATTCCTAATGAATTTTAAAGATATAATTGTATTATTTTTTACAATTAAATTAAATTTATATACCTATTTTGATTCCATTGAACGTATTTATATGTATATTATGTTTTTCTGAAAGTATTTTAACTTTTCCTCACGTTTAAAGGAAAAGTATTGTTTAATTTAAGATTTTTCACGACCCAAAAATATTATGTCACGACCCTAATTTGGGTCGCGACCATAGGGTTGGGAAACGCTGGCCGTTAAAGATTGAAATTATTTCAATTAAATTATAGGTAGTATGTTCCTAATAAAACAGAAATAATTTAGATCATTGCCTTTAGTAAACAGGCTCTTGCCACAAGTCAGTGCTAAGTCAAAACAGATGAAACCATAATAAGAAGCAAAATGTCACTCGAACAAAAAAAAATAAAAAATACGTGTGGTGTCGCGGGACACCCTTTAGGAACGAAGTTCCTTACGCTTTTCATTAAATATAAATTATATAATCACACTACTAAGTATACGATGCTAACTATATACATGGAGGAGTTAGAAAAGAGACAAAACTAAAAGTATCTAACTATTTGTACATAGCGGAGTTAAGACAAAAGCATTTTTTGTATCATTGAAGCGGGCGTCTATCAATAAAAATATGTATTGAATATTGAGAAAAAAGTTAATCATGATGAGTTAATAGTTAAATAGTATGCTTGAAATAGAGTGAGTCCCCCATTTAAATGAGTAACCCATTTACATCCCGCCCTATACTCCATAAAATATACCACTTCACTACACAAAAACTTCTGCTTGTATTGGGTTTAAATTTAACATACCTGTTTCAATTGTAGTATACACGATGTGTATGAAGAAGTTTTATTAAAATCGTTACGTTACAACGTAAGATATCGGTAAAAACGTTGTTTTCTCCATTTTAAACGTTTTGATCCGCTTAAATTAAGAGATCTATGACACTTTATATCGGTGTCAGTGTTTGTTTTACTAAAACAAAATGTTTAAAAAAAGTTGTTTGCCTCATTAAATAGATGAAGTTAGAATTTTTTTCCCGTCCTAAATTTCCAATTTCACATTTTAAGATTACGTTTACGCGAGCGTTGCGTGCAAACGCTTTGTTGTCCAACGAACTCCTCGTGGGTATTGGTAAAATCAACATGTGTACCAAATTTCAACTAAATCGGTCATTATTTACTCAAGTTATCGTTATCGGTCAATTTCTAGACGGTTGGTTTTGTGACGGTCGTTTTTTCGGATTCACCCCGGGATCCAGACGCTGATGTAACGTGCCACAAGGAACTTCGTTCCAAAAAAAAAAAATCATTTTCCAATAGTTCTTAGAAGAACTTGGGAATTTATTTAATTCTGTTATTCTGGGACATATCCTAGGCTTCCCATCGCCCAGGACATGAATGCTGGTGAATATGGAAAAATTCCATAAAGCAAAAGTTGTCAGTTGTGTTATTAACTTTTTAAAAATGTACTCATTTAAGCAAATTTCTTAACCTGAACTCAAGAAAATGCTACCCAAAGACAAGAGACTACACCTTTGTTAACGAAGGAAAAATTGCGCAGCAAATCAGAAAATTTCGATATTTGGCATTTAGCCCAGTAAAATTAGACAAATTAATGACCAACATTTGGAATAATTCAAAGTGAGCCGAACTTTTGTATACACCTTTATTTAGTGTTTTCAAACAACATCCGAAAAGTACCCTTGATTTGACCTTGAGCTTCACGAGTTATAAGGCTCAGATGAGGCCAAAATTTAGTTTTACGCTTATATCTCCTTCCCTATTGACTTTAGGTATTGGACACTCCTTAGAAAAATTGAAGGGGAGAAAAGTTTGAACAAAAATATATTTTTGTAGTTTTTTGTAAGACCAACCGTTTTTGTAAAAACTCGCCGTGAAAGTTGAACTGAAGAATAACGCTACTGTACCGGGTTCCACAACCAATTTGAGGACTAAAATGTAAAAAAAAAAGCGTATCGAAGGGTCTTCTTTGAACAATATTAAAACAACACGGTTCCCGAGATAATAGGATAACGTTATGTACCACAGCCGCGAATCTTGGCGAATCAGCAAATCAGGCTCAAATGAGGAGAAAATTAGGTTTTTCGCTTATATCTCTATAGGCTCAATAGGTGAGGGGGGAGCTCGCCCCCCCCCCCCCTTTCAATATTAATAATATTGATTAATAATAATATTAATCAATATTATTAAAAAAATATTTTTAATAATATTGACATAAGGCGAATTATGGTTATTTAAAAAATTGTTCTTCAGTAAATTCCCTCCCCCCTCACCTACTTCATTTTTTATTTTACCTAATTTTGAGTTCTTGTTATTCAAAAAAGGCTGGAGCTAGAAAAAAACTTTAAAGAACAATTTTTGAATATTTAATGAAGAACAAATTTGTACATAACCATAAATCGCCAAATGTCAATACTTTTCAAGATATTTGGTAAAAAGTACATATCCCCCTCCCTTGGGCAGCTCCCCCCCCCCCCCCCACCCTTGGAGACTTTTGTTTGTTAGACAGGAAAGTCATACGAACATTTTAAAACACTTTTTAAAACTTAAGGATTTTTTGCAAAGTTATATCCAAATTTGACTGGACTAAAAGTGGTTTTAAATTTAATGAAGAACAATTAAATTTAATGAAGAACAAATTTGTACATAACCATAAATCGCCTAATGTCAATACTTTTCAAGATATTTGGTAAAAAGTACATATCCCCCTCCCTTGGGCAGCTCCCCCCCCCCCCCCCCCCCACCCTTGGAGACTTTTGTTTGTTAGACAGGAAAGTCATACGAACATTTTAAAACACTTTTTAAAACTTAAGGATTTTTTGCAAAGTTATATCCAAATTTGACTGGACTAAAAGTGGTTTAAGTTAATTACTTAAGAAATACAAATTTCCATTTTTTGGTTTTTTTACTACAGGCTTCATTTTTTTTGTCTACAGGCTTCATTATGTGCTTGAATTAAAGCCAATTAAATTTACTACAACTTAATTTCTTATGACTTTTCTTGTAGGGTTTTATGCCGATATTCGCCCCGAAACAAGAGCAATACATAAATTTTCCATTTTTTGGGAAACACTGCCAATTTTTGAAGTGTCATATCTCAGTAACTATTTGACGTATAGAGTTGTAATTGGACGTAAAGAGAAGCCAATTATCTTTACTACAACTTCATTCCTTATGACTTTTCTCGTAGGTTAACAGTTTTACGCCGATATTCGCCCCGAAACGAGAGGAATACTTAAAATTTCCATTTTTTGAAAAAAAATTTCAATTTTTAAAGTGCCACATCTTGGGAACTATTGCACGTACAGAGTTGCCGTAGGTATTAAATTGTTGTAAATTTATTGCACTGAAAAACTAGTGTGAAAAATTAACATCGAACAACGCATAGTTTACGAGGTATATAGCATCAACTGAAAATTTTTCAGTTTTTCACATATTACGCAAATAATTAAGGGGGGGGGCCTTTGGGAGAGGTCTTGGGGGAGGGAGTCTAGGAGGTGGGGGGTAAATAGAGGAATGAAAAATTTGGAAGGGGGAGTCAAAATCTATGAAAAATAAATATAGGGTGGCTTGATAAAAGGATGGCTTATAAAAGAATTATTTTGCCCCTTAATCCTACTTTATTTTTTATTACCTAATTTTGATTGCTTGTAACTCAAAAACGGTTGGAGCTAAAAAAAAAATGTAAATGACCATTTTTATTGGAAATTTAATGAAGAACAAACTTGTAAATAACCATAAATCGCCTAATGCAAACACCTTTCGAGATATAAGCGAAAAACTTAATTTTGGTCTCATTTGAGCCTTATAACTCGAGAAGCTCAAGGTCAAATCAAGGGTACTTTTCGGATGTTGTTTGAAAACACTAAATAAAGGTGTACACAAAAATTCAGCTCACTTTGAATTATTCCGATGAAAAATCCTAATTTGACTGGGCTAATTGTTATATTGATGCATTTGTTTTTTAGAGAATTGTTCGTTAATTTCGTTTTTGGTGGTTAAATTTTTTTTTTAGATTTTAAAATTTTACTCAATAAGTATGCAACTTGCGAAAAACTTAGAGTATAAAAATAAAGCTAAGAAAATATCTTATCAGTTGTTTGTATTTTACTAAGTATACATTATTAAAACTTTTTTTAATTCCAACTATATTAAACCTATAAAAATGATTTTGTAAATTACTTAAAATCAACAAAATTTAAATTTAACCAGTTTATTCAAAAACAAAAATTCTATACATAGTTTTAAAGGAAGTTTTCCAAGCTTTTCGGTGGTGATTTTTATATATTTAAACAAATTGTCGTTTTAAACACATAAATTTAAAAATTAATAATATTGTGTCACGTAAGAATGTAAATAATAATTGCATATAATGTACAGACTGACTTCATTAGAAAGAATATTTTCTTAAGTGCAATTAATGTCCATACAAGTTTTTTGTAATTTGCATATTTATTAAATAAAATAGCAAAAACATTTTTAAACCACTGAGATAGGTACCAGTTAATGGGAAAACCATGAATAATGCAAACATCTTGAAAACCATTCGATGTATCAAGAAATGTGAAAGGACCTTTTTTGTAGACAATTTTATGAGCTTTCATTTTCTATAATTAACTTTTTGGTAACATTGTAATCCTTTTCGAGATATTTGTGCAAAACCGAACTTTTGTAATTTACATCAAATTTACGTTTCAGAGAATAATTATTATTTTGTCAGGGATCAAGTATCTAAGAGTGAAGCGAGCGAATCTCGTAGCTCGCCTTTCGGTTAATATATTCATTCTATTGGGTCAAAGAAGATAAAGCCATTAATACTTGCAATTAAACGCTTTTCTTTATTTAATTATGAGTATTTTCTTGTAAATAATACATCAAATATGTTTTTAAAGACTGTTTTAAGATTATGCATAGTTGTTTAAAAGATATAAATTTAATCTTATATGTTCGAAATGAATAAGAGAAAAAAAAATAAATTTAGTTATGCAAGAAATATGGGGTAGGTATTTTGATATCATTACTATTCAAATAATAATTATAATAGAGAAGAGTTTACTGTGATTTGATTATGGAAGTTCAGCAACCTGGTCGCTGAACCTTCTAGTTGGTTTCGGTAGCGATGTTAATAAGGCTTAAGGTCACTATACCCCGGTAAACCTAAAGTGCAAGAGTTTCGCCCCGACTTCAAGCCGGAGCGCGAGGGAGGCCTCTCCGAGATCGAGCTAATCGGAAAAAGAAGACTCGCCGATAATTGGCCTAATGGATATTCGGCTTCGTTTGAAGGCCTGCCAAGATAGAAGAGCCTTCTTGTTCCTCCTCTCATTTCTACCCATTATAATTAGAGCTTCTAGAGAGGATAGTCCGTCCAATACAACATTCAATTAGTTGTTCATTGCTGGAGAAACTGTTTTCAACGCATCTTCCTATTCTTCAGTCGGACTCTATCCCCCTCGGTATTTTTTTATTACCATCGACTCCTTTCAATCCCTCTTACACAGTCGAAAACCTCCACATTATCCGCTTAATAACCGTCAGGAAAACAGTCGCGATTGTTTTGCCTACCTATCTGTCTAGTCTCCTTAATTTTTCCGTCTTTCGTTACGAGGACGAAAATTGAAATGCTTTTCACTCAATTACCCCGATCAAACCCCCGAATCAAAGAGGATAATTGTACGAAAACGAATCCACCAAGGCAATTTATACCTCTTTCGAGCATTTCGGGTTCGAGGAAGTCGCCTTGTATCAACACGGGGCCATTATTTTCTTGTTTATATCTTTTTGATTGGTCTTACTTAATACCCCTGTCTCTCCTCGTCCTAAGTACATACTGAAAAAAAATATTTTTATTACCCGACATAAATTTCAATATATTTATATTTTAATGTCATAAACTAACATAAGAACATGAACGAGCCTGCTACCAATTACAAAGTTTAAGACTACGATTAAAAAAAACCTTTTATCTTTTTTCGATTTCTGAGGAATTTTAAACCCGGGAAAACCTATACCCTCAAAAAATGTTTTGGTAGGTATTCTACCTTTTGAACTTCACAAATGTAAAAAGAATAAAACTCACTTTTTACTTTCCTTTGAGAGTATTCAAAGAACACAGCGCGCGAAAATTCGATTTTGAGATTTTGATGAATTTACACGTTTTGAGGTCCCTTGAGTAAAAAAAGTGGGTTTTAAAAAATGTTTGTCTGTCAAAACGTGTAAATCCATCAAATTCTCAAAATTGAATTTTCGCGCGATCACAATACTTTCTCTTTATTTGAGAAAGTAAAAAAAAACCATGAAAGTATAGGACACATAGAAACAGAATATTATTAATATTATAAATTGACAATAAATGGATTAGAACAACTAAAAGATAAAATTATTAAATATGTTTTCAAAACAAATTAATGATATTAGAAACGTGACGGGATATCACAATTGAATAAAAGCTTGGTAGCGCAAGTAAAAATGAGTGAGGGTTTCTATAATTCAAGAAAAATAATATTTATGAAAAAGATAGAAATAATAATAGTATAGATTGCTGAGAACGATCTAAGCCTAGATCTGTTAGGATAGATTAATCGAGAAGTTTGATTGGATTCTGAGCAAGAATGCAGAGATAAGAATAACATAAATAAATTCTTATAATCTTACTATCTCTTGATAATAAAAGATAGTAAGATTATAAGCGTATAATAATATTATTCTTATCTCTGTATTCTTACTCTGGATCCAATCAAACTTCTTAACTAATTTATCCTAACTCAGACCTAAGTGTACATCGTTCTCAGCAATCTATACTATTATTTATCTCATAGTTAACTACTAGACACCACTAATTTTTATTTATTAAATTTAAAGATATTTTTTACATCAAACAGGCGATTTTTCTTGTTGTCCCAGAGAAAAAAAACAACTTAACACTGAAACTAATTAGAAACGTTTAGACCTATACTTAAATAAATTTAATACTGGAAAATAAATTAATCAAAATATCAGGTAACATTCTGTTGCATGAAAATTAAGATTAAAGCACATATATTAAAGGAACAGTTTAATTATAGTTTTATTATTATTGATTGATTAATGTTATTTCCTTCTCTTTTATTAGTGAGATTGAAAAAGTGAATTTTTTAAATTTATAAAATAATAATATTTCAATATTATATACAAATTTACATTATTTTGGCAGTGAATAATTGTTATTCTAAAAAACAAAGTCCTTAAAGATATTTAAAATTATTAAAATTTTAAAATTATAACTTTTATATTTTACACTATAAATAATAAGTAATAAATTGGTCTACTATGTGCTTTCAGCACACACTAAGGGTCCGACGGCCGAATTTACCAAATAGGACGAGTGTGTTAACCAGTATAATCTTCCCAGCAGAATCAAGATGACGGCCATTCAAAATTTTGTTTCAGCTAAACTTTTAAATAATTTATTATAATAACGCCTTTCCATGATTATTTAAATGCATTTTTATTGTTCAAACGCACTAAAACTAACCCGAAGAGCCTAACCTAATCCGTTGATAACATAATAAATTTTTAAGATTTTTTCATGGGGGGGGGGATATTTTTCTCACAAAATATGCTACGAATGAAAAATGCCTTTGAAACAGTTTTTTGATTTTTTGACTACGAATAACTATGATTTTTGTTGATTTGTAAAAAAAAAATATAGGATGGGTACACGAAAAACGCAATTTTCAAGGAGACAAGACGCAAATATGAATTGGTAGATTAACGAAACCAAACATATATTTGTACTCAGGGCGTTCTCCTCTTTCATTACAGGGCAGGGGCAGATGGGGGCACCGGGAAGACGGGAAATTTCCCGAAGCGCCACTAAGCCAATTAAATAAAAGAAAAATTGGTCCAACTATTCGAAAAAATATCTCTCATATAAATATGGTATTTCATCAGTGCGGCTCCAGTGATACAGTAGATCAATTTTTACTTCTTACAAAATAAGCAAGCGAAGTTTCAGACAGCAAAATCTGAAAAATAAATTTTGGGCATGAAGGTTTGCTCAGAATTGTCAAAGTGTCACTTTTTTGAAAATGACCCTTTTAGCCATCTTTCAGCAGAATTTGATTCGTTTTCAGCAAATTTTCCAGTATGGAAAGTTAGTTCGGAAAAAATTCGCAAGTTTTTTTACTTTTCCTCACTACCTATAGCATGAAAAGTACTGTTTTTGTTACCTCTCTGTATGACAATCAAGCCCTCCAAATTTCATTTTGATATTGGCCGCCATTTTGAAGTTATAAATTTTTGATTTTTTAAACTTTGACGGTTAATAATACCGAAAGTATAAATAGGTTTTTGACGTATAGCATACCGTTGGAACCGGAAAAAATCAAGGAACAAATAAAAAAAAACCGATGAAATTCCATTAATTAGTTTAAAAGTTATAAGCGAATATATAATTATTTATTAGTGCGATAATTTTGATGACGTCAAAGTTTGTTTACATCTGTCAAAATACCGCCAAACTTCAAATAATAAAATAAAATAAGGTTTTTTTGAAGAATGATAATAAATCAGTTTGTTCAGAACGGTCACCCATCCAAGTACTGACCACGTCCAATGCTGCTTCCTCCTGCTGCTTCGCAGCAGGAGAGGCCACTTTAGTGGCTTCTGAAGTGAGGAAAAGTTCCGAGGTACCCTGTACCCGATTTTTTTTTTATTTGTTTTGACATGACCCATCTAGAATTTTGACAGGTTTCAAATTTATGATTTTTTATTTATAAGTTAACAAAAAATTTAAAAACTTAGTATATAAAAAGTTCTTTTTATCTTGTAATTTTTGTTTATATATATATATATACTATAAATTGACTCCAAATTTCGATTTGGAGAGTATTATATTCTTTGTAAAGATGTGAATGATGAATAATAAAGTACCGATTCTACTCTTAGAAGGCTTTGGAAACAATACTATTATGGCATTTCATTTAATTGCCAGGCCTACATGATAATAGGAAACATAACAAATATGTACCTAGAATAAGCCCCAAGCGGAGCGCAGGGTGAAGCCTAATTATTTATATAGCTGTATAAGCCCTTTAACAAGCCCAGGCTATCAGCGTCACAAAGTTGCTGTGTGATACATATAAACAATTTAATGATTCTTTGTGATACGAGTAAATATAAGTGACCAAAGTTATCAACCAATACTTGATTAACAAAAAAAAAATCTTCTCAGTTGAAGGAAAAGGAATTAATAATAAAGAGACATTACTGTAAATTTCAAAATTCCTTTAGCTTCTTATAAAATATTTATAGGAAAAGGTTGCAAGTAAGTGTTTAAAACTGACAAAAGCAAGGCGAATTTCAAAAAAATAAATAATAATGCTAGCTGTCTTTTATCATTGTTTTCCAACCTCTAATAAAAATTATCTACTCACACCTAGAACATCGGTTTGGTAAAACCTCCCTAAAACTAAACCTATGTTTTTAGAAATTATTGTCTACTGCCCATGATATTCGTTATATCCTGGTTCTACTGTACTCGTATATTATATGTACCAACTACTGTCGTCACATATAAATAAAAGCGACAGTTGTTACTATCGCGTACATCATTAATTCTTCTACTTACCGAGTATAGTATAGAGGATTGAAATTTTGTTTAAATCTTCAATATGAGAACTAAGCAAGAATTGTTTTGGACTTCGAAGCTGGGATGTGATAAAGTCGGACCTTAAGTAATTTGGAAAGTCGAAATTTTGGAAAAGGCTTCTTATTAGGACGCAAGGATTTCCAATCTTTCCCCTCCCTGTGGGAAGGGGAGAAAAAAAGGAGATAATTGAGGCCAGCCCAGGCTACTGTTCATGAGGTATAAAAACTTTAACAAATAAATAACTGAAATAAAAAAATTGGATTTGCCATGCTAAGGTAGCTAGAAGTTGGTGACCAAAGAATCAGTTAGTGGCAAATAAAATCAAAGAGAACTAATTCATATCTTCGAGAATGTTTATTTAATAGGGACACAGAACCATTAATTTGTTTTGTCGAAATAAAAAAAGTCGTGTCTTGGACATACAAATTATTTATTTGATCTTATTTATAAATGTGCAATCGCCAAAAGAGAAATTATTTTACCCATTCATTTCAAGTCACCACACGAAAGCAATTTCTTAAACCAAAAAGAAACTTAAAAAATATTGCCAAATTTTTAACATAACAGATTGAACTTTGTTATTTGTTACTTGTTAACGAGACCCTCAAGGCACGATTACATTTTGACACTGAGTCTTAAAATATTTTTACCGTCTTCATTTTGCAAAAATATTTGGTTATATATTATGTATTTAATCTTACAGCATTACAGAATATAAAAATAATTTTTTAAGTTTTTAGTGCCTCAAAAAATTTACCTACGGTTAACACACGTTGTTGTCTGATTCCTTAAAAGCGTCAGATACTACTCGTACTAAACTTTCTCATATATATATTATTACTTCATCCAGTGAGTTCAATTACCTACAGTGATACCGAAACCCCTCTATAGTGGACAGTGACTGCAGCAATTTTGTCCGTTACAGAGGGGTGTCCGTAGTGGAGAGGTTCGTTTGAAAAATACGTCTGAAATTTGGGATAAGAATTAAATTTTGTGCCAAAACATATTTATGAACGTTATTACAGGTTAATTAGGCCGGTTCCTGGGAAAATTGTCCTTAAACAGGGGTGTCCAATAATAAAGAGGGGTGTCATTAAGAGGGGGTTTACTTTATTTAGTTCTAGTTTTTACGGCTTAATTGGTTAAATTGAATTATTATAAAACATTTTCATCAAAATTGAACGTAAAAAAGATGAAATTTTAAGCAATGTATGTGAGGGTATAAAAAACTTTACGTTCTTCTCCCTATCCCCTTTTTACAACTATAATTATATATGCATTATAATAAATAAATATAAGTAATTAAGCGATATAAAATTCCTTAAACACAATCAATTATTTCTATAAAAAAGATATTTTAACAAACATTAGTAAAAATTGAATAATAAAAAAAACTTACCAGTAACACCTGTCCACATTCTAAATCTACAAGACATGTTGTCACTATAAAATCACGTGAAAGACTGAATCTGAAACTAATCTTCAGAAAAAAATACTAGATAGGGGGGTAAAATGAGAAAGAAAACAATACCCCTAACTAGACCAAGACACCCTCTCAACTACTACTCCAGTTTTATAGAATATTCTAGGAATCAACGAATAAAAAAAAACATGTTGAAGACCAAACTACCAAAACAAACAAGATGGCCGATATACATAAGATTGAAAGGAAGGAGTAAGTTTCTAAGAAATTAAAAAAAGCAAGCTTCCGGTTTAGTCTAAGAATTGATAAAAGAAATATTTAAAAACATTTAACGCTTTGAATATTCCTCTTTATTACAAGATTACTAGTTTAATTAAATGTCTTTAATTTACCAAATGTTAAATTATTTAATTAAATAACTAATTATTCTATCTTTAGTATAATATAAAAAGATGAGAATGGTTTGTTTATTTGTATGTTGACGCTAAACTCTATAACTACTGGACCGATTTGTATGAAACATTCACCACTGAATTCCTTAGTTATCGGTGTTACTTCTTGTATTAAAATAGCTTAGCTCGGACGATAATGAAAAGTTAAATCTGATACATGTGTAGAAAATCGGACGCGGTGTGTCTCACATCTTTTCCTCATGCAATATAAACTTATAAATTGCAACCAACTAGACAGCAGATAAAATAAATATTAAATATTTCAAAATGTATTGCAATACAGGGACATTATCACACTTGTGAACCTATGAGTTATAAAATTTATTACATAATCTTTAAAGGGAAGGGGCATAAAATATATTTTATAAATATAAATTTATTGGGTATTGTTACCGTAATCTAAAGATTAGCCCAATCTTGATATATTATTACATCGTTCATACATCTAAGTATAAATGATTCAGTTAAACCAAAACAATGGAAAGAATCAAATACCTTTAAATGCTGCTAGGACCTTTTCCTTTGTCGTAAGTAGTCTTCATATTATTTCCTTATATTTTTCAAAACCTTTCATAAAGGATACGAAACTAACTTAAAAAGATATAATAATCAATATTATGCTAAATAAAATTAGATTTATAACTAAAGGAAATATTTTACATTGACTAAAGAATCATTTAAAAGATAACCTTCACGCGATTTGTACTTTAAACGTATCAACATTTAAATGAGACGATTTCAATTAGTTTAAACACAATACATTTACAAAAACTAGACGATTTCGAATACTTTTTTTCCAATTACAAAAGTAAATTAAATATAAAACAATTAACGGATATTAATGTATAAAAAGAAACGTAATAAAAACAGTATAACATGGCCGATGAAGTAAAACTGTTCTTCGAAGTTGTTAACGGACTACCAACATAGCAAAATAAATTATTCTAAAATTAAGTGTAGTTAATTTTATTATCATAATGATTTGATTATGAATAAAAATGATAATAAACGGTAAATAATGGATCATTATTTTAAATAATACATAAAAATATATTTAGATAATTTTACTTTAACCGATTAGAAACAACTACTAATGTATTTTATGTATATTTTTAATCTTTTGTTTATGTTATTAGAATAACCTTTTTGCACTGTTTTAAGAAGAAAATAACAAACGTTCGATTACATTATTTAAAATAAATACATTTCTACTGCTAAAATTGTATTATATTTTGATATTATACAGCATTAAATTATACAAAATATTAGTCAAATGATCTTACATACATTTGTTTTTATTTTCCATTATTCAAAATATAAATAAAAGTATTGTGATGGCGCGAAAATTCAAATTTGATATTTTGATGGATTTACTTGTTTTGGACTCCTGCATCCAAAAAAGTGGTTTCTAAATACCACCTTTTGGTCAGTGCAGACGCCTAAAAAAACTACTGGGTCAATTTCGATGAAATTTGGATTAAATTACCTTATAGGACGCCACACTTATTGGCAGACTATTTTACTTTTGACTTATCGATGATGTACAATATATCAGAACAAAAAAATATGCAATACGGAGGAATATAATTTAGAAGTACTATCTTTTGACTTATTGATGAACAATATATTAGAACAAAAATATGTGCAATGCGGAGGAATATAATATAATATAGAAGTACTATCTTGAAAGTTATCATTGAAGTAGAGGTATCCCCCGGTCCCCCGTCCGGATTAAATAGATACATGCTTACATCCTAAAAAGAACCCTTGTTCCAAGTATTAACTTCCAAATTTCAGAAGGTTCGTCTTGGCTCAATTCCCCATTTTGTGTTTTACTTTACCCCTGTTTCCCGCCTTAGGGAAAAATTAATATTAATTATAAATTATCATTCTTAAGTTCATTAAAATCGGACGATAGCACAGCTTAAATCACATAGCGAATGATCACATAGCTTTAGCTACCTTGGGTAAGCTCGGAAGCTAAATCAAAACAATTTTGACAGATTTAAAAAACAGAAGGGGGGGGGATTAAATAATTTTTACAAAATTAGGTTGTAAAAGCATTAAATCAATAAAGTATACAAAAGAGGAGCTATCAAAGTGGGAAGGTCATACGATTTAAATCATTTTAAAACAAAAATGTCTAGTTTTTGGAACGAAGTTCCTTATGGCACGTTCTGGAGCCGGAGCCCGGTGGTGAATCCAAAAAAATCCCGTCAAGTACTTAACAGGCAGTTACTAAAACGGTTTCTTCGGTCATAAGAATTCGTAAGTACATTATTATTATTTATTTTTAACAAAAATATGTAATATGTCGCTTTTCTTACACCTAAATTATCCTTCATCGAAACATTCATCAAAAATATGTATAAAAATTCACTTTTAAGAAACGAGAAGTGCATATTGCATATTATCCATTACTATCTTCGGTAGTATGCACTAATTAAGTTAATTTAGGGGTAAAATGGCCGCCATTTTGAAAAACGATATATTTTTGTGAACCAATTTTTAGCACTTGTCCTAATGGGGTAGCGGGGGGGGGGGGGGACATTCTTTTTGCGTTTCACGGCTACACCTTTCGTCCGATCACTTTGAAATTTGGCATGTATGTGTCTTGTACCTACCCACATATTTTAAAAATATAGCGACTTAAAAAAAATATTTTTCAAAAATATTAGGGTAAAAAAATTTAAGGGTTAATTTTTTTTTTTTTTTTTTCGACACCGTGAGGGGTATCATATGAAAGGGTACGTCGAGCTGATTACAAAAATATATAATTCTTTGGTTATAAGTTTGATAGGGCGAGCGTAGGCAAGTTTGAAGTGGGTGTGAAACGTGTCCCCCCCCCCTCTATCTCGCTTATGTGAAGTGCAAAAAATCTTAAAAAATTCCTGAACATTCTTCAACCAATAGTAAAGATACCACTTTTTGGAAATTTCGAAAAAAATATTATTTTATTTTTTAATGACAAAATACGTTTTTTATAACTTTGATCTAATTATATGGTTGTAGTCCAGTTCTGTGGCAAAAATAGTACATTACGCGTCGAGTGCGGAAAGTAGTATTTTGCATGCGAGTGTGGAGTTTGCACCCGAGCGACAGCGAGGGTGGTAAAACCACACGAGCAATGCAAAATGCCGTTTTCGCACGAGTTGCGTGCCGTACTTTATCTACGATTGTTAGATTTAAATAACATATAACAAATACAGAAAAAAATAAACTTCCTGTATACAAGTTCGTATTTCTCTTTTGATAAAGATAACATTAATTCATTAGTTGTATTTTGTGCCGAATTATTTCGGGAGGCGGATTATTCTTCTCATATTCGTAATAATCATTCAAATCACTCATTGATTTTTACAAAAAAAACTCGATATAAAAGTTACTTTTATTAAACAAACAGCAAATTAGTCTTGTTAAATGTAAACAAACTCGCTAATCGTGCGTAAAGCTGAAGAATTCCTCTTCTTTACCGCGCTAGCGTGGTGAAGAAGAGGAATTCTTCAGAACTATGAGACGCGCATGCGCTATGAATACTAGTACGTAAATTATCACTTTCTACGCATCTAAACAGAGATTTATATTTCGTATCAATCGTAGATAAAATACTTTTTCTGTTATTAACTATACGGGGGGTAGGTGAGGGTCCGTAGGCCACACAGACCCTCGCTGTGTGCTGACTTGCACACACTTGACCTGTTTATTATTTTTGTTATATGTCAAAATGTCACTTGGTTTTGTAAATATCGAAAATATAATCACGGTCTTGTTAAAAGTAAAATTAATCTGTGCTGACGCTTATTTCAATGTATTAGGTATATTATTATAATACTGCGTATTTAATCCAAGGAAAATTCAAACTTCATCTATTTAATGAGACAAACAACTTTTTTTAAATATTTTTTTTTAGTAAAACGAACACCGACACTGTTATGAAGTGATAAAGATCGCAAAATTTATTAAATTGGACCAAAACGTTTAAAATAAAGAAAACAACGTTTTTACCGATATCTTCCGTTCTAACGCATAACGATTTTAATAAAACTTCTTACACATTGTCTAAAGTACAATTGAAACAGGAATATCAAATTTCAACCGTATTCAAGCAGAAGCTTTAGAGTAGGGGAGAGATATATTTTATAATAATTTAAATTAATAGTCCGGGTAGGTAGAAAACAGTCCTATTTCAATCCAACATCCTTTAACAAACATACTCTTTAACTATAAACTTATCATGATCAACTTTTTTCTTATATTCAATTTATATTTATTGTAAGACGCTTGCTTTAATGATACATATAATGATTTAGTTTTAATTTTTTCTCTTTTCTAACTCCGCCATGTATAAGTAGTTAGCAATGTATAAGTACTTAGCAGTGTGATTTTATAATTCATATTTAATGAAGAATGTAAGGAACATTGTTCCTACCCCTACCAGGTCCCCCCGCGACACCGCACGTATTTTTTTTTTATATATAGAATATACCTACCCAATATTATGATATTTAAGCTTAACTTTCAATGTTTGTGTTCTATGATTAATAGGGTGGTACATTGTTGTATACCTATATATGCTTTATTATCTTAAAATCAAAACTAATAGCATGATGATAACAAAATCATCAATAAGATGATGGATATGACGGTACAAAGATGCTTTGAAACATGATATTTTAAGTAGAAGATGTAACACAAAACAAAAACTTTTAACCAGGCTTGAAAATGACCGTCAAGGTCGAAACATTGCCTACACCTAAATAAATGTAAACAACTTATTTTACCCAAGAAAGGATCCACCTACAATATATTATATAGAAAAGGGTACACAAAGGTAAGCTATAGACAGATAATAATCTTTTTTATCAGTTCCCTCCAAGTAATTATTATTACATAATTAGCTGAGTATTAGTACCTAAATAATTTTCTGCAATAGAGCAATTAAAAATATCAACTAAAACAAGATAAATAATTATGCTCCGAAAACGCTGAATAAAATTATAATTTATTATAAAAATAAATAACTTCTTCCTCGTATGAAAACTAACATAAAATTATTATAATTATTTTTCAAGAATTTGCTTGGCATTTAAATTTTGTTAAAAAAATTGTTTTTTTTTAAAAAAAACCTGTTCTATCTTCTTTCCCTAGATATAAAACTCTCATTAAATTTCGATCAGCTTATTTTAGCCATTAAACGTGCACTTTTGATTGTGATTAGATAGATCAATATTAGGTAGAATATATTATTAGATTATTGTAGTCAGCAATGTTTAGCCAGTGTGGGGATGGATGCAACAACAAACAAACGATTACCCCATCATTTACGTACGAGCAAAAACGAAGCAGTGTGAAACCAACAATAAACGAACGATCTCAAACCAAGCTGTGCGGATGCAATAGCAAACACAAAAGATCTCGATCGAACATGCATCAGGAACAAGAACAGAAGTAGTAGGGATTCAACAACCATCACAAATGAGCTTGAACAAATTAAATATTATATTTATAATGTCAAAGAAGTTGACTTCTATAAGATAACTTCCACTGCACAATATTGAAGAAACAGATTTACATTTTCAGATTGATTATTGATAAGGAAAAGAATGTGAAAACCAATGCAAGGCTTATCTCCAGCGTTATGAAGACTCACTATTGTCAAACTCTCCAATTCAGCCGCTAAAAATACAAATATTTTTAAGTGCTTTTAGTCGCTTAATATCAAATATAAGGGCAAAACGTTAAGTGTCTTTAAAAGCACTTAAAAATATGTATTTTTAAAATCTCCTTTTAGGATGAGATCTGCTTTTTTAAAAATGTTGTAAATCACAATGTTCAAGTATAGAAATAAGTTTGATTACATTGTGGTTATTGTAGGTGCTTGAAAATGAGTCAAAATATATCAGTCTGAGATAAGAGAATTTTCCTTTTTATAAATCCCAAATAAAGACCAATCTTCGATAGTGGGATGAATGGGATCACCATTCATCTAAATTTTTACTTTCTCATATAAAGAGAAAGTATTGTGATGGTGTGAAACATTCGATTTTGAGATTTTGATGGATTTACATAATTTGAGGTCCCCTATAAGCCCAAAAAAGTCTGGTTGTTATATATGTTTGTCGTCTGTCTGTGCAGACGCCTAGAGCCTAAACTACTGGGCCGATTTTGAAGAAATTTGGCACACATGTTCAAAAAATAAATTTTAGCTCCAAATTTCGGGGCTCTGCCCCCAAAAAATTTGAAAAAAACGTGAAGAAAAGTTCCGACGATTTTGATTTTAAAAAAATCTATGATGAGTCCATTTAAATACGAATCCAACGATATAAGCCAATAGTTACCGAGAAAATGGCTTTAAACGCGGACGGAGAGAGGCTGGGTTGGATTCCCCGCCGAGGAGAAGTTATTTTTATGATAATAATTAAAAACTCGAAAATGAAGTAATTATGGTTAGCAATTATGAACTTGAGTATGAGAAAGTTTGTCTGAGTTGTCTCAGGCCGAGTTTTCTATAAATATTAACAAACTCAATTGCTTTTTCTTTTTCATTTTTTGCTTTTTCATTTTGCTTATCTTTTTTTAAAAGAAAAAAAAACCGCAATATATATACATATATATTTTGATTATTTTAAAGTTATACCTCTAGATACAGTTGTTTATTATATTATGACTTTAGTAATAGGATTGTCCAAATTTAATACTAAAATTCAAGATTTATTTACACTTTGAAAAGCTGCTTAAATCTTTAGATAATTTGTGAATCCATTTCTTTCATATTTAGTACTAATGACCTTATAAAAGTCAAAATCGGCTTTTACAGTAAATAGTTTATTGTACTTAGAGAAGCATGGGGATATCTAGAGCTTTGCACAACTTTTTTTTTAGAGCTGTTTAAAATGTTCAGTCAAAAAGGAATGTTGTGGATGGTTCTTCTCCAGTTTGAAATTTAGAACTAGTGAGCGAGGTCATAAAATAAAGAATATTACATGGGTGAATAAGAAGAGCCAATAATGGCTTAATTGACTTAATCTTCATCTCTCTATCTCCTTATGTACTCTTATTTCTGCTCAACAAATACTTAATATTACTTTATGCTGGACATTGGAAATTCATTTTAAATGTCATTATTTTCAAATTAAATATTTAAAATAAAAGTCAGCTAATATTATGAACATAAAGTTAATGTTTAATCTGACATAAATTCAGATAAAACATTAAAGTTAATGGCGATACTCGATTCTCTACAAATATTTGAAAATTACTTTTACATGTGTATTTATAAGCATTATGTGTATGTATGTAAGAAAAAGTATAAACTAGCTCTGTGGTTGGCTAGCAAAACTTAATATGTTCATTACTTATAAATATAAAAAAATTTGTTGAAATCTAGAAGCAATCAAAGTTTTATATCTCAATGACCAGTAGTTACAAGGAAAGCGTATCCAAATTTAACGCTTGAATTAATATCTCGATTTCACCAATTCAGGACATGATATTTCTGATTATGTGTTCGCAATTTCATCGAAATCGTTCCACTCGCCTTCACAGGATATTTTTTAAAAACAACTATTTTAGTTTTGGGGACCATTAAACCCATCAATGTAAAAATCTAATTTTTGCTATCACATAACTATATCACAATGTAGACTACGCGTATATTATATAAATTAATAAATAAAGTAGTAGAGGATTCTTTAAACATCGAAGTTCTTTTTCTTATAAAATCTGTTTGTTTTTTATTATTTAAGTAATTAGATTTCTTCTTATATATTTATTATTTATGTATGCTTATATATTACCATGAAGTTCTTTAGTGACATAAGCATATACTGTGATCGCTTAAGTACTGCAGCTGCTAAACAAATAATTTTCTCCTAAAATGCTTTAAGTTTTATAGAAGGGTGTTTTTATGTATTTATCTACGATTGATACAAAATATAAACATTATATCTCTGTTTAGATGCCTAGAAAGTGATTCTTTACGTACTTGTACTCATTGCGCATGCGCGTTTCATTATTCCTCTTTTTTCCGCCCTAGTGCGGAAAAAAGATGAATTTGTTTATATCGAGTTTTAGTGAAAAACAATAATTTATTTATGTCATTATGACGAAAATGAGGAGAATAATACGCCTTTCGAAATAATTAATTCGGCACAAAATACAACTAATGAATTAATGACACCTTTATCAAAGGAGAAATACGAACTTACATACAGGAAGTTTATTAATTTTTTTATTTCTGTATTTATTATTAAAATCCAACAATCGTAGATAAAGTACGGTACGCAACTCGCAGTTTTCGCAGGAGTTGCTTTTCTCGTGAGGTTTTACTACCCTCGCTGTCGCTCGGGTGCAAACTCCATACTCGCATGCAAAATGCTACTTTCCGTACTCGACGCGTAATGTACTATTACATTAGTCTGTAATAAACTGGATAAACTGGATACATGATTTGTTTTAATAATTTGTTCGTGTGGTTTAACTAACCTTTAACGCTGTCGCTCGGGTGCAAACTCCACACTTGCATGCAAAGTGCTACTTTCCGCACTAGACGCGTAATGTACTATTGTTTAATACATAATATTATTTTTCTTTTTCTTGGTATTTGTCGTAAATATTTTAATCTATTCTAATCTTACGTATCTGTCTCTGGCCGACGCTACTTTTGTGCAATTGTTTCAAATTTTACCGCCAACATTTCTCGAAAATATATTGATTTATCACCTAATACAAACGATTTTTTTATAACTAATGACTGATTATTGTCATTGGAATTACATAATTAGCGCAGGCTTCAGCTTTCTAGGTAGACGGGAATTGGGTTAAATATAGATTACAAGATTTCTCTCTAACAAACATTGTAAGGTAATAATGTGTAAATGAAATAAAAATACGATAAATACCTGTGTATACGAATTGTTAAATTCAAGCACTTGCTAACTTCATCTTTAAAACGTTTAATAAGAAGCGATCCGTCAGTAGATTAAAATAACCAATAATTGAAAAAGTATTTATTTTTTTATTTTAAAAATGCAACAATTTAATACTTCGAACAAAAAAGTGAAATAAAAATATTTTCTTTTCATTATAATAATTGAATCGCCTTTTCGAAATGAACATGTTAAATTGGTAGGTAGTCTTAGGTAATCTTGGAGAAATAGTGTAACAAATTATTAAAGTTATTCATTCAAACTGGCAGATTGATTAACAAGATCTAATATTCTCTTTAAACGAAATAAAAAGTAATACAACAAAAAGTTAAACTTCCTACACCGACGGTAAGTATTATCTTTTTCTCAAAGGTGATTACTTGTTTATACCATGTAATTAAGAAAGGTTTTATAAAGCACTTTGATTGCGATTAAAAAATCACCAATAAGCAAAATATAAAGTTCGTGTTTTAACATAAAGTGGATCTATTATTTTTCACTATCTATATCGTTATTAGAACTATACTATTCTAGATGATAAAGGATAGCTCTCCTATTATTAGGTTGGAATTGTTGGGTTCATTCGTGTCTAAAAACTATACATCATAATTTCTTTTAAGTTTGGTTTTAATAACGTTTTTAGTGAGCGAGTTATAGCAGTCGGCGTCGGCTAGACAAAAATGTTTAATAGGAAGCGCCACACGATTATATATATATATTTTTTTTTTTAATTCTTTACTTCATTAATCTGACTAGAGTAAAGGAGATATTTAGCAATAATTATTATAATTTTTTGAGAAAAGTAGCTTGACCTTGATTATACAGTTAAAAACTAGTATTTTTTCAAGAAAAATACAATTTAGGTAGTATTTAGTAGATAAATATTATTAGGTATTTCCATTTGCATAATAATTTAAGTTTTTGTTGTGTTTTTTTTTTGTGTATTGTAAACTTAACCAAGGTCACATTTAGAGGGAGACAATCATTCGTGGATTATCAGTTGATGGGAAATTCTGCCTGATAAGTATTCTTCTAAAGGCATACATAAAGTTTTATCATAGTGAAGTAATATTTATAGGTTATTAATTTATAAAATAATGGGTCCAACAAACTCAAAAAATACATTCTTAAATTCTTAGTGAAAGTGAGAATAAATCTCATAATATCTAATTTAATGTATATATTATTAAACATGTACCTTTATTTATAAGTACCTTCATTCAGTAATAGCACAAAATTTATTTTGATATCTGTTATCTATATATGGGAGGTAATACTAAAGGAGATTTTGTCAACAAATTTTGACACCTGTAGTCTTCAAAGAGAAAAATACACCGCCTTCGAAGGCGTAAACGTTCCCGTGAACGTGTATTTTACCACCCCTAAAAATATTCGCCCTCTCTCTCAGGTTTAGTCACTAATTATAGGATGTAAAATGGGTGCATGTTTAGGTAGTACCATAAAGAATTACGCATTTAAGACCATGTTCTTCGTTCAATCTGGATCCAGTTTCTCATCGTAACTATAGAATTAATTTTTTGGTAGTTTCCGTTTTAATTATTGAATAAACATTAAAATAGCTCGGAAAAAAGTTGTTTTATTAAACATTGAGTATTAAACCAAGCAAATGTTCGTGTATTGACGGAGATTTTATGGTATTGACGGAGATTAAGAGATACTGCAATTTACTGATTAATTCTTAGATGTGTGTTTTATTTTTTCAGTAATGAAACCATGATAATATCTAATTATGTACCACAAAATCTCCGTCAAAACTGCTAATGAAGTGTAAAATAAATGCAACATATTATTAACGACATCTAACAAAGGACAACTTGTCCACACAATAAACACGATCTCCCATTTACCTCAATCTGACTAGATTGAGAAAATGCACAATGTAAGCTTTCTCCAAATGATCTCTGTTTCATTCAAATTGCAATAACAATATAATGCTCACTATTAGCAAGAATAGCTACTAAAATATATATAATAAAGAAGAAACGAATATAAATAAATAATTTGTTGGAAAACTTGGGGTAGGTTTTGGATATAAATTGAGTATTTTATGTATTTTAAAATATATGTTATATTTTATATTAAAGAGCCCGTTTTTAAATATATTATGAATACGAAGAAGTGTTTATATTTACAGTACATGAAACAGCATGAAATAAAGTATACAACACCTTTTCTGATACCAACATCTTAACATAATGTATGGTTTCTTTTAGTAATATACAGTGAGTGAATCTTCCTACACACTTTGCTGTAAACATAATGATTATGTGTGTATAATGATTATACTATTACTGAATTAGGGACATGGTATGAAAAATAACTTAATAATAATGAGACTAATGTATTTTCCCCAAAGGTTTTTACGCTGCTGCGTGTCTCCGTAACTAATTGCGATTACAGGTGATTGAGCGTTTATAAAGGCTGGAGGAATAACCCGCGGAGGTCGGCAGTTTAACACATCTTATACACTGCAATTCTGTTTGCATAAATAATATTATAAGAATGTAGGGCTTATATTAAAATGTACATTATATTATTATTATTATCATTAAGAAGTCAAATGAAACTTTGAAAATCTTTTAATAATCTCGATGGGTTTTTTTTTAGAAATGTATATAATCAAATGATTATTTATATGAAAAATAAAAAATATTATATATAATTTCATTAGAGAACGCGGCAATTTCATCGGCAAGAAACGATGAAATAAAACAACAAAGAAGATGGTACCTAATAAATTAGATGGAGACTTAAGGCTTGTCGGAGAGTCGTAAATCTGAAGGGGTTTCATAAAACAAAGTGGAGGCTCGTAAATTTCTAGATGGTTGTCACCGAGGTCGGGCAGGATGAATTCTAAGGAGAGATACAGGCTAGTGGAATTAGTAGCCGCGGGAGACGTCGAAGTATACAAAACACATGGTATTAGCTAAATTGAGCCGTCCTCAACCACTCATTCAGGATTCAGGTATCCCCATGATTCTGGGCCCATACTTACCCTATGGAACTCGAACCTGAGACGGCCATTCCCAAAACATTAAAGATAATTGAATATACCGAATCCTCTCTCAGACCTGTTTCTTCATATATACAAGTTACAAGTGTGTCTGTAGTAGGAGCAGTTATCAATTGAACACCCCGAGGGGGTTTTAATGCGTTACTAAACACCGCCTTTTCCTTCTATATGAATCCTGATGACAGGTGTGTAACGCTTCTTCGTTATTTCGCCCTTTCTACGTGTGGGAAGAGAAGAACAAGATTTAAATAATTGAATATCAATTGGTCAAATTACACTTGAAAACAACTTTAACACAAGAACTTGTCAAATTTGCAAACGACCAGTGAAATAACTGCCTCTACAAACAATTAAGGATATTAAATCTAAAATATGACTCGGATTAAAATTTTCCAACAATAATTGGAGTTTGCCTCTTCAAAAAGTTTCTCAATAATAAACCTTACAACATATTCTTGATTTTTTTGTACGTATATCATTATAACTAGAATTAGATTTAAAATGGCGAAGTACAAGCAGGAAACATTAAATATATTTTAAAAAACTTCTTCATATAAGTATATTTATATGGATATTAATAAATATATGTATAAATATCTAATTAAAGTTTTGTCTGTACACTGATCAGAATTGGAACATTTTGATACTTTGTTAATTCATGGATTCCGAAAACAAAATCCGTCCATTCACTTTTTACTTTCTCATATAAAGAGAAAGTATTGTGATGGCGCGAAAATTCGATTTTGAGATTTTGATGGATTTACACGTTTTGAGGTCCCCTGAGTCCAAAAAAGTGGTTTTTAAAAAATGTCTGTCCGTTGTCTGTCGTCTGTGCAGACGCCTGGAGCCTAAACTACTGGGCCGATTTTAACGAAATTTGGCATACATGTTCAGAAAAATCATACCCCGAGGCGAAATCGAGAAATGAATTTTAGCTCTAAATTTGGGGGCGCTACCCCCCAAAAACTCTGAAGAAACATGAAAAAAAATGTTTTCTCGAAAACGGTTCCGACGATTTTGATTAAAAATTCTAAAATGTAGTCCATTTGAATACGAACCCAACGATATAAGCCGTTTTCCCGGAAAAAATCTAGTTCCTGAGAAATTAGGTTAAAACGCGGACGGAGAGAGCCCGGGTTCGATTCCCCGCACAGGAGAAGTTATTTTTATGATTAATTTTGAAACACTGGGCTAAGTAATTATGAACTCTTGTCTGAGTTGTCTCGGACCGATTTTTTCCTTTGAGTATGTATGTTTGTGTCTTACGGTCTCTCCCCGACTTTATAGAAGCAAAACTGGCTCGATTATTTGTTTACCCAATGTTGTACACCAACATGTTGCTCATGTTGTAGGCTTGGTTTCATCGAAAAATATTGAGTATAAGTTAAGTTATTCACAATTATATAAAATACTCTGCCAATTAATGTGGCACATAGCTTCCTCGCAAAGAAAAGACCGAATTAAGAAAAATACCTCGATAAAAATAATCAAAAAGTTGGAACGGCGTGGCACTTTTCCAGTAAATATTTAATAAAGTTAAAGAAATTTAAACATTTGTTGGAGAAACAAAGCCTCCAACAACCACCAAAAGTTAGCGCACATAATATTAATTTAATAAACAAATATAAAACTGCAACCAAATCGTAGAAACCGCTGTATAAAAAGTTTTTTTTTTATTTTACCCCCCTCAAAACTAAAAATAACACAAAATATAATATAACAAAAATTAATCTACTATGCAAGAGCTTTTCAACGATATACATCATATTATAAAAGATTAACTTTAACATTTGTACCCCTGTACTCAGTGGTACCAAAATTATATTTTTAAAAAACAAACAATACAAAAGGGCATTTATTTAACTAATAAATACATATAAATAAAAAACCTAATATCAAAAAAGTATTTAAACCCTTTAACCTACAGCAAAATTATAAATCGGTACTAAAGTACATGTACAATATTTTTAAAAAATCAACAAATAAAATAGCTTTAATGTACATATCAAGGCCTTTAAAATGATATACGACACAATATTAAAAACCAAAAAAAGTGGTTACGTGACACGGCACATGGGAAAAAGTTTACTCTCATGTTCTCACTAAGTAGGATGAACTAATGAAATAAAATATACTCAATTTAAAGAGCATTAGTGTGAGATTCAATCGCCGCAATAAGAAATAAAATCGGCCAACTAATATAGAAACTACGGCCACTCAAAGACAAAAATGGAAAAAAATAACAAAATTATCACCATCTAAGGTACAACCGATGATGATACGACAAAAACTCATAGGACTAAAGTTGTAGATCTTTTAAAATCAGTCTCCACTTGTGCTATCCATTTTCTAATACGACTTACCGTTTAGCCGCAATAAGCCCCCAAACCAGCTTAAAAATCAAGTCACCCATTATTAGTTTTTTAAGGAGGGAAGAAGGGGGAAAAGTGAACTTTTTATAGTTATTTTTGTTCACAATATGGAAGTTGCGCGTCGAATGGCGCAAACCGCAAGTCTCTAGCTCTTCTGGAAGTGGGTAAACATTAATGTCAGTCAGTGAATCAGTTAGCCATGCGGCTTTATAGTATAAGACATATTAATTTACCACGATTTAAAGTGCGCAGAAAGGTGTCAATGTGTGTAGGCAGGTGTCATCTGCAGGCTACTTTCGACAAACCATAAAAATTTCATACAAATCAGATGATTACTTTTAAAGATATGGCAGTAAATAAATGTATGTTTGTGAGTATGTTGTGGAAGATAAACAAATAAGAGCAGGTGGTTGAAACTTATATGGGACCAACAATGGGCTAATTATGACCTACCACCCTAATTTCATTAAAATTGGACGTGTAGTTTTTAAGATATGGTGGTTCGCAAAAATTGAACGACAGACCGACAGACAGACACGGGACCAAAAATGTTCCCTGATGTCTGAAACGGATTTCTGTCTTGGAATTTTTGAAATCGGAGATATAAAATATTTTCGTTCTTTAAAACGATCACATAGCTTCCGTTACCTTCGGTAAGCTCGGAAGCAAAAAACTATTTAAAAATTTCATAACAATGTCAGTTATTGATTAATTACATCAAAACAAACATTATTTTTAAAACGACTAATTTGCTTCCGAGCTTACCGAAGGTAACGGAAGCAATGAGATCATTCTTAAGAACGAAACATTTTTAGGTCTCAAATTTCAAAAATTCCAAGACAGAAATCCATTTCAAAAAAATCAAGGGAACATTTTTGGTTCCGTGTCTGTCTGTCGGTCTGTCGGTCGGTGTGACAGTCTGTCAGTCTGTTGTTCAATTTTTGCGAACCGATGTATCTTAAAAACTACACGTCCAATTTTAATGAAATTTGGGTGGTAGGTCATAATTAGCCCATTGTTGGTCCCATATAAGTTTCAACTTTCTACGCTCATTTGTTTCTCATTCACATGCACACAAACACACATTAATTTACACCTATAGCTTCAAAATTACTTATCTGATTTGTATAAAACTTTTATAGTTTATCTAAAGTAACCCGCAGATAGCCCCAGATTACTTTGAACCGTCTGTGCTCTTTAAAGTTTGCTTAATTGATACTTTAATTCAAGTAAATAATCAAAACAATTTTGACAGATTAAAAAAATATACTGCCAATTGTTGTGGCACATAGCTTCCTGGCATCCTATCCACGTACTGTATTGGTTATATGCTTTTTTTAAAAGGCATTATTGTCTAATTTGTTTAATTGTTTCCCCGTTTTTTTAATTTGTCAAAATTGTTTTGATTTTTTACATGAATTAAAGTATCAATTTAGCAAAAGATAGAGAGCGTATACGGTTCAAATTAATCTGGGGCTATCTGCGGGTTACTTTCGATAAACTGTAAAAGTTTCATACAAATCAGATAAGTACTTTTGAAGCTATAGGTATAAATAGATGTATGTTTGTGCGCATGAGGAAGAGAAACAAAAAAGCGCAGAAGGTCGAAACTAAATGGGACCAACAATGGGCTAATTATGACCTACTATCTAAATTTCATAAAAATCGGACGTGTAGTTTTCAAGATATGTTGGTTCGCAAAAATCGAACGACAGACCGACGGACAGACATGGAACCATAAATGTTCCCTGATGTCTGAAACGGATTTCTGTCTTGGAATTTTTGAAATCGGAGACCTAAAATATTTTCGTTCTTCGAAACGATCACATAGCTTCCGTTACCTTCGGTAAGCTCGGAAGCAACAGGGGAAACAATTAAACAAATTAGACAATAATAGCTTGTAAAAGCATAAAATCAAAAGTACGTAATAGCATGCGAGGAAGCTATGTGCACCAACTAGCTATGTACACCAATTGGCAGTCTATTTTATCACATGATAAAATAATTAGCATTTGCTTATCAGGGCCGCCGACGGGGGGGGCAAGGGGGGCAAATGCCCAGGGGCCCGGGTCTCCACGGGGCCCGGGCCTCCGGGGGACGGCTCTGGTTTTTTACAATCAAAAGAGGCAAGATGGATATTGTAATTAGTGGCATAACTATGGGCCCGAATCGCGGGCGGACCCCGGTACCAAGGGGCCCCCAATCCAAATAAAACATGAAATTACTATATTTGTTACTACCAATGTCGGTGGGGGCCCTTTTAGAGCATAATAAAATTTAACTTAAAATTATACTTCTATACTATTGTAAAGGGGACCCCATTCAGTTCTGAATGCAAATGTTTTTCTTTACTTTTCCCATCAATTTTTTTTTTGGCGTGGGGCCCCTATGCCCTAGCTGAGTTTATGAGGGACAGGCTCGGGCCCCCTTGAGCCCCGGGCTACCAGGGGCGGCTCTGGATTTTTAACAACTGAAAAGGCAAGATGGATATTGTGATTAGTGGCATAACTATAATAGGCCCGAATTGCGGGTGAGCCCCGGAGCCAAGGGGCCCCCAAATCTAAAAACAAACATGAAACTACTATCTTTGTACCAATGTCGGTAGAGGCCCCTTGAGAGCATAATAAAATCTAACTTGGAATTATACTTCTATACTATTGTAACGGGACACCATTCAGTTCTGAACGCAATTGTTTTTTTTCTTAAGATTTTTTTTTTTTTGTGACGGCCCCTAATCCTAATGACCTAGCTAAGTTTCGGAGGCAAAGTTGATTCACGCAATAGAAATTAAACAGACACAAATACAAACTTAACCAGCAGTAGGTACATATGTATTTGAAATTCGTTCCCACCAAACATCTTTTTTTTAGGACAAACTTGCCCTCAGAAATTTTTAAAATTCATCTTTTTGCTCTTAAATTTTAAAAAATTTTCCGGGGGAGGACCCCCCGCCGTTATTTGTTCAAAGGGGTCCTGATGCTAAGTTCATCACTGATTGTGAAGAACATAAAATTATTCCAAATGTGTCATAAGTATGGAAGTTTGAACTTTAGTGTTTCATTTAGTTATGTACTTAAATTTTTATCTTATTCAATATGGTCGATGTTGATTTATAGGAGAGAAACTGCAAACAATTTATATTATGTTTTATTTTATATAATGAATTTTACAAAGTGAAAAAGAAGGTTTTTTAATGATACCTGCTACAAAACTACTCAATTTCAATTATTTGGTTTTTTTTTTTAGCCCATCTTAGTTTAACATCAAAATTTGTCCCCACCAAACATCTTTTCCTCTATGGACAAAGTTGCCCTCAGAAATGTTTAAAACTCATATTTTGGTAATTCAATTTTAAAATTTTTTCCGGGGGGGGGGGGGGGGTCCACGCCCCCCCCTGTTATTTGTTCAAAGGGGCCCAGGTGCTAAATTGCCCAGGGGCCCGGAAATCCTCTCAGCGGCCCTGTTGCTTATTATTAGTTTACATTTGCACAGTTATTATCTCGTAATACTTATGTATATATTTGAACTTTTCAAGGGGTTTTCTTTAAAAGAATTAATTCTGAGCTAATTTAATTGCATTTACTTTGGAGTTTGTAGGCTCCATATAGTCTAAACATTGCTGCTTTTGTCGGTCTTCCTGGGTTTTGTCTGTTGTGTACCTAATCCCCCAAAGTACACTCATAAAAATTTAAAACTTTGCTTTAATATTGTGTGTAGTAACCCAAGCATAGCAAAATTCTTAAAATTATTTTTCGCGGAAATGCGGCATGTGGAGTGTTAAATGAAAGAGAAGAACGTTCTGAGTACAAATATATATTTTACATAAATGGTTTTGTTTTTTGTACCAATTCATCTAAAGGCTATGCGTCCAAAAAAATTGAATTTTTCAGGTCCGTCCCACTATTTTTTAAAATGGTTCCAAGATATTTTTATTCGTCTTACATTTTGAGAGAAAAAAAAAATATTCCTTTAAAAATAAACGTAAAAAAAAATTATTATGGGAACGGTTTGGGCTAGACACTTCGGTGTCATTTCATTGCGTTTGGACACTAAAAATAGTTGAAGGCGTTTGTTTCATGTCATTGTAATTAATGATTTAAAAGTTATAGCAAAAACAAACTTTTAAATGGCCGCCATGTTGATACGGCTGGGCCGATTATGCTGGTTAACGAAGTCGTCCTATTTTTAAATTGCCTACTGATCCTTTTTTTGTGTGTGAGCTGAAAGCACATACTTGACCAATCTATTTCTTACTCATATACATAGTAAAGATAAAAGTTCTTAAAGCGTAGATTAAAAGTATATTTTTATACGCACAATTAAGATCATTGTGAGATTAAATTCAATCTTGATTAAAAAAATGATTATTTATGCCTAATAATAAAATAGAGGAATTTTTCCTTGTAGCAAATAACCTCCAAACTGCGATTCGGAGATTATTTTATTCTTAGTAATGGAATGAGTGATGTACAGCATAGTTGTCCTGACTCTATTCTATGATGAAGGCTTTGGAAACGAAACTATTTAGGCATTGCTTTTAATTACTTGGCCTACATGACTACAGGAAACACAACCACTACCACTGATACCTTCTACGAGCCCCACGCACAGCGCGGGTGAAGGTATACATATTATATACGTATATAAAGTAGCTGGTCTCGTCAAGCTGCCAAGTACCTACAGGCCGAGTAATTGTATAAAAGCTGGTATACTTGTATAGGTACATTTATTAGAGCAGGTTATTTTGTACATAAATATAAAATATAGACATACACATTATTATTTTATTTTTCTTTTCGCATATATACTTGAGGGAGCGCTAGTATTAATCGTGTAAGCGTATAAGCTTTTTTAAGCCCTTCGTTATCTTGTAACTCTAATAAAAAACATAAAAACGCTGCCGAGACATATTCAGTTTTATCTTTCTTTGATCATGCGCTGAAAATAATTTTTTAGAAGTGTGATTAGTCTGATGATAGACATAATCGATAATGATTATACTTTATTTTACGGTTACTGATTTACCCTTTTAAAAGCTATAAATATAAAAGTGGAAACATATTTGACAATGTATTTTCAATGAACAACCTTGTATCTGATTGACTATGTTTTTACAACTCGTAAAAACTCAAACAATATTTATTTTAACGGGTAAATGTTAAATGAATAAATAAAAGTAAATGTACTATCGTATAATTTGGATTAGGTTCAAGTGAATATGAAGTTGCAGCACATTACTGAGAATGCTTGAGCATCTGGAGTATAGCTAGATCCCAGTTTTGTCTTTATGCCAAGCCGATCCCTTATATGTATCTTATATTACCTTTTATCCTGTAAATCAAACCACCTCATAAATTTCTAATTTAAAACAAATAATATGTAAATTTAAGAAGATAATAAAACATTTATTCTTTAATTGACGGATTTCACAAAGAACAAGTTTAGGATGAAATGAGTTCAACGAATTGTAGTACGAGTAGGATCACAAACCTCCAAAAGTAATTATTAGAATATAGTCCAATACTTCTCTTTCTAAGGCCAGCTGTTATATTTATGATTAAACAAAAAATAGACTGCCGATTAGTGTGGCACACAGCTTCCTCGCATCCTATCATGTACTTTATTGTTATATTAACATTAAAATTATTGTTAAATTGTTTATTGTGTAAAAACTATTAATAGTTTTAGCGATCTTTAACACTTCATACAGGTGTCGCTGTTGGTTTTACTAAAAAATTGTATTCTTAAAAAAATGTTTGTCTCATTGAATAGATGAAGTTAGATTTTTTTCCCGACCTAAAATTCCAATTTTAAATTTGAAGTTCACATTTACGCGAGCGTTGCTTGTGAACGCTTGGACGGATAACGTTGTCCAACGAACTCGTCCTGGGCATTGGTAAAATGAACATGTCTACCAAATTTCATCAAAATCAGTCGACATTTACTCAAGTTATCGTCGCACGTTTCATAATTCTCGGACACACAGACCGACAGACAGACAGACAGACACGAGACCTAAAATGTTCCCTGATGTCTGAAACGGATTTCTGTCTTGGAATTTTTAAAATCGGAGGCATAAAAGTTTTTCTTTCTCAAAAGTGAACACAATGCTTCCGTTACCTTCGGTAAGCTCGGAAGCAAAATAAAAATAAATTAAATTAACATTTATAGTAGGATTTACATATTCTTAATTTGTCTACTTAATAGTGAACAAATGATCCGTAATAATTATGTTATTTAGACTAGCTTATATTTTAGTGAGAGGGTATGTTAGCGAGATGCTGTCAAATAAAACACAGTGAGAAAGTTATATTTGATAGCATAAAAAAACTATCCAAACGTTTTGCAATTCTGATGAATATGCATATAAATAATTAATTCTATTATCTATATATATGAGCCGGTCAGAGGAAGAGTGGTCTAACTGCATTTTTAACAACTTTTGGAAAATAAGGGTTTTGCGTTTTAGTAAATCAAAAAATCAGGGTAATTCATTTTTAGTAGGTTGTTATATATTCCTAATCAAAAGAAGTTGAAGTTTCATATGATAAAAGATTCATAGCTATTGGCCTTAATTATAACAGTTAAATTAGGTCCCAAATCCAGAATACCACTTTTCCGCTTAGTTTTGTTAATATTTAGGGAAAAATGGTTTAACTCAATGAGTTATACCATTTTTCCGTTTAACAAGCGATCAAAAAAAATTATTTTTTTTGTTAATGTCACTTACTTGATGGCAGCCTTTTAGTTTAAATATGTTTTTTTTCTTATTAATATTATTAAAACCCCTTTAATCGGATTTCTGGTACACACTACGTAAGTACGACGAGTACAAAAGTATCTTCACTTCTTTAAAATTTAGGTATAAAAAAAACAACTTCGTTTTATAATAATAGCTAATCAAAATTGATTTATTTTTTACTTATAGTAATACTGAACAACGAAAAATGCTAGTAAAGCACACAATAGCTTACATATTATTCTTGAAATAGGGAGGAAACACACTGTGAATCACAGACTGAAGGGTTGTCTAGCCTAGAGCATCTTGAGTTATACCACTATTCCGCCAGGCGTATGACAATCTGTTTAGAGAAAAAACATTAGGGAGCCATTATCTCGGTAACTAAAACAAATTGACATATCATTTATACACTAAACAGATAATACCCCTAGGAGCAAGAAAACCGGTATAACTCAAAATCTCAAAATTTTTCAGTTGGACCACTTTTCCTCTGACCGGCTCATATATAGATCCACTAAGAAAGGATTTTGCGAAATTTTTATTTTTGTAACCAAGGGTACGGGGTACAAATGTCAAAGTAATGAATACTTTTAATGATGCATATCGTTGAAAAGCTCTTTAAAAGTACAGTAATTGTTGTTATGTACAGTTTTGTCATATTTTCATTTAGGAAGGGGTAAAATGGAAAAATGTGTATAACTACATCTTATATAAATGAAGAGTGTCTATGAGTGTACTGCTTACATGAGATTATAAAGTTAAAATGTTGGTACACAGGAGTACGGGGTACAAATGTCAAAGTAATTGATAGGTACCCTTTATGATGCATATCGTTGAAAGGCTCTTTAGGAGAAAAGTAATTGTAATGTACGTTTTTGTCATTATTTTCATTTAGGAGAGGGGTAAAAAGGAAATGTCAATGTAAGTGTGTGCTTATATTTTAGTGAGAGGGTATGTTAGCGAGATGCTGTCAAATAAAACACAGTGAGAGTTATATTTGATAGCATAAAACAACTATCCAAACGTTTTGCAATTCTGATGAATATGCATAACTTCCCAGCGGAATCTTTTACTCAATTAGCCAAGTCTTTGTTTATTAAGGCTATAAATTTGGGATGGATGTTCCTTCAAGTCATTATATCGATGTATAAGAGTGCTTCATTTTTTTGTAAGCGTGGTCTACTGTTTACAGAACTACTAGTATTAAGATACTACAGTTTCGTATAATAAACTATAAACTAAATTTCTTCGTTCCCCCTTTTCAGATTTGCTATAAAAAATTTGAACAAGATGTTATAATATTTAAAATAATACCAGCCCATAAAAACCAAGTTTTTATTATAAATCCTTTATATTTTTGTATTTTGGTTGTGAGGGGAAGTATTGGTAATAATTCATTTTATTTTAAATAATTATTTAAAAATTAAATAATTAGTAAAATTTTAATTAATTAATTTGTTGGAATGTTTTTGTATTGGTAGTGAGTCGATATGCCTAGTTTCTGCTCGCTTGGATAACGATGGATGCTCGATGGAAGAGGGTTAACTCGCCCTCCAAAGATTTTGTATACCCACAAATTAATTTATTAAATTTTATTTTTATTACTTTTTTAAATTTCATTATTCCATTCATTTTCAACAAGAAATTATTAAATTTAAAAATTAATTAATTAATTTGTTAAAATATTTTTGTATTACTAGAAAGTCTATGTACCAAGTTTAATCTCGATTGGATAACTGGAACAGAGTTAACTCGCCCTCCAAATATTTTATATACCTAAAAATTAATTAATTAATTAAATTTTTATTTTATACTTATTACTTATTTTTTTAAATTTAATTAATCCATTTATTTTTAAAAAGACCATTATTTTAATTAAAGAAATAATTAATTAAAAAAATAAAATTAATTAATTAATAAATTTGTTAAAATGTTTTTGTATTGGTATAGAGTCTATGTGCCAAGTTACAGCTCGATTGGACGACTGGAAGAGGGTTAACTAGTCCTCCAAAGATTTTATATACCTACCAATTAATTAATTAATTAAATTTGTATTACTTAATTTTTTTAATATTTAATTCATCTATTCATTTTTAAAAAGATAATTAAATAAATTGAAAAATTAATTAATTTAATTTAATTAACTAATTAATTTGTTAAAATGTTTTTGTATAGGTAGAGTCTATGTGCCATGTTTCAGCTCGATTGGACGAAAGGAAGAGGGTTAACTAGCCCTCCAAAAAATGTATATACCTACCAATTAATTAATTAATTAAATCAATTTTTATTTTATTTTTATTACTTAATTTTTTTAAATTTTAATTAATCCATTCATTTTTAAAAGATAATTAATTAATTAATTAAATTTAATTAACTAATTAATTTGTGAAATTGTTTTTGTATTGGTAGAGAGTCTATGTGCCAAGTTTCAGCTCGATTGGACGACAGGAAGAGGGTTAACTAGCCCTCCAAACATTTTACATACCTACCAATTAATTAATTAAATTTATTTTTATTTTTATTACTTAATTTTTTTAATATTTAATTAATCCATTCATTTTTTAAAATATAATTAATTAAATTGAAAAAATTATTTATTAATTAATTAATTAAATTTAATTAATTAATTAATTTGTTAATATGTTTTTGTATTGGTAGAGAGTCTATGTGCCAAGTTTCAGCTCGATTGGATAACTGGAAGAGGGTTAACTAGCCTTCTAAAGATTTTGACGTCAGGCACCCAGGGCCCCAGGCCCCAGGCACCCAGGCACAAAAGTGAAGGTAATATAAAGGATTTAAAAACAATTTTATACAATCATCTTAAAACCTGTAAATCTATCGCAATCACAACAAGTAAAATTTTTGAGCAGATTAATTTTAGTCTATATAACACCTAAATGAGAAAGTTAAATACCGATAACTCATAAGTAAATCTTGTATGAGTAACATAGAATTAGTTGCATACTTTTATTAAACGCTATAATCCTTATCTAATACATCTATTATAATGCAATAAGCAAACATTTTACAAAGAAGTTGTTCTTGCAATCAATAAAAGAAAATCGATTTTTGAAGAAAGTTGACAGATAATTGATTATCAATATCCTGGTGGTGCAGAAAATTAACAAATATGACACACAGCTATTTAGTAAGCCGTCTACTCCCACTGGCTGAAGGACACACGGATTAAGACAGAAAACAATTTTTTTTGAAAGTCTAAATATTATTTAGTATAGAAGTGATTCTTGGAGGTTCTAGCCTGCCCATTGCATAGGGGTTATTATATAAACCAAAGTTTTAGGAATGGTACTTTTCCACTTAAGTACGATTTCACCGGGAAGGAATACCATTCGAAGATACTAGCTTACATGGAGGTATAAACCACAATTATTGAGAAAGAGGTGGGTTCCTCTGGTCCTATTCCATGAAGCTGCTCCTGACATTACAAAAAATGTATAACTTCCTATGACATTACTGTGAATGTAATTTCCGAAATGAATAAGTAGTCATTAATTTAATTTAACAGAAAATTGAAACTATGATTAATGAAATAATTGTTCAATATAAGTTTCCGTACACATAAATTTGATTGTCGTTGGTGCTGAAAGTGCAGTAGTGCAGTCTACAAAAATGAAGCCTTAATAATTAGGATACCGCCTATTTCTTTCGATCAATTACTTATTATTATAGTTTATCATATTAATTGAGACAAATTTTAACATACTTTCTTGCAGGCCTGTATTATTAAGCTGGTATACTCTCTACTTAGTTTTACTCAACTGTAATTTCATGTGCTAATGATAGTAATTACAGGGAGGTACCTCAGGCGTAAAATAGAGAAATAATCTGATACATTTTATAACTTCATGTTAAACTAACTTGATAATCTTTAAAAAAAAATGAAAAAAATATATCTATATTTTATTTTACACATAAATATATATACACACTCACACACACACACACACACACACACACACACACACACACACATATATATATATATATATTTACATATGGGTATATTAGGGGTATTCACGATCTTTGTTTAACGAGTTACATGTTAACGAGATAAATGTTAGAAAGTAGAGCTTGTGAGGGCCTTGACTCGAAGACGAGTTATAAGTTAAATATTAAACAGGGGGCGCGGGCGCTTTCAGTGACTTGCACAGTTTTTAGATATGATTACCTACCTAACATATGATAAATAACATAACCTTTGGCGTAATAACATAAGCTAGTGGGCGATTACATGAAAACAAACTTCCCTTTTCACGGTTGAGATCCCCCAAGTTTCATTAATTTATCTCAAACCGTTCAAAAGTTAAGAGGGGGGGGGGGGGAGAGACTTTTGGACCACCCTGTATAAAGATATAATTATTAAATTTTACCTTAAATAGTAATATAATTAGGCTCCAATATCTTCGACTTTTGGGATGACACATTTATCACAGAAAATGCATCAATAAAAACCAACAACTGTACGATATTAAGGGTGCGCGGACGTGTTTGATTTTACAAAATTCAAAATTTCTGTTTTTGTCCGTAATATTTGAGATAAAAATACAATATTTCGTATCTGGGTTCATCAATATATTCTTCAATGCAGCCGCGAGCCCGATTTTTGATTTTCCCCTTTTTTCCCACTTAAGTGATTATTAAATCCGATTCTATTAATTTTTAAAAAAAATGTAGCTCGCGGCTGCAAAAGGCAATTATCTAAATACTCTAAATACCAAATTTCGCGCAAAAATATTAATTTTTAGAGCCAGGAGGAGTAATCTGGCAAACGGGGAAAAGTGGGATTGAGAGCTAGTACAGTCTGTCGGATTTCTAGTGAACTAGGCTTTACTAACCCCCTCATTACCTTCCTATCGGAGGTAACTAAGAGATGGTTAGAGATGGTCAGTCTCTGAGGGAAACATTCAAGCATGATCACGCTATGTTTACTCACACTAAGATTCGGCCAAAATTATAAATATTTGTTATTCCAAAATTTGATTCTATTTTTTTTTCTGATAATTTTTGTTTATTTACTACTGTATTTTGACTTTATATAATTTGAAATTCGTAATTAAAAAAAGAAATATAAAAAAACATTGATTTTTTTTTTTACATATTAAAAATATTTTTTTTACTATTTTAAAATGATGTTTTTTTGAGATTTCAACTGAATTGTCCGTTTTAGCTAAACTTACTAAGAGGTTTTTATCATGAGGTTCAATCATTATATTACACACATTGACAAATTTGGTTTATAAATACTTTCAAAATGTAAAATTTCGGTTGAAAGGTTTGTAATTTAGGAACTCACCCGATATTTAAAAATTAATTTGTAAAGAGAGGGGATGAAAGATTTGGTGGTAGGGATTTTTTATCTAATTTACATGCCAGGCTTTTCTTTACCTTACTTTACTTTTCCTACCTAAAGAAGCAGAAAACATTTGATTCCATTTTTTGCTGACTCAAAAACTAAAGCTTACTTTAAGCTATAGCGTCAAAACTTGAGAGAAAAATCAGTCTTTTAGGCTTTTTTCACACAAGGCAACTCGTCCGCCCAAGCAACTAGGAGGCCAGACACATGTGCCACTCGCATTCTTATTCCCACTAGTTGATTCAACTAAAAAGACTACAAGGCATTAGGCCCTTCACACCAGTCAACTTAATTGAGTCGGCTGGGACATTTTTTCACTGTGCAATGGCAAAGTTATTTTATTTTCTCTTCTAATTTCAATGTAGACTTATTGATTGAATATGTTCGTATTCGTCCCATGATATGGGACATGAGGTGCAGTGAATACAGTAAATCCTGTGCCGGATCAGGGCGTGAATCTCTTCGAAGGATGATCTTTACATGCGGAAATAATTGAAGAGTTTATCCTCGTAGCTTAGAAGTTTCGGATATAATTGTAAGAAAGCGCCTATTTCCCCTATTCTCTAACAAGGGAGGAACTCACAATCTTCGACTAGATAAATTTCCTCCTTTATTGCTTTTCAGAAGAGCAAGCACAAGAAGTACTCCTGCTTCCTTGGGTTCTAACATCGTACTGACCTCCCGTTGGGAAGAAAAGTTGAATCAACTAAGCTGCCTCGTGTGAAAGAGGACTAAATTGAGTTTTTGAGTCAGCAAAAAATTGAATGAAAAGTTTTTTGTTTTTTGAGGTATTCAAATAATAAACATCATATAATAATCATTCTATAATAGTAATAATTATTGTTATTATCTCTTTATTATAACAAAATAATTTTATCAACCAATATTGATATCAATAGTATTTTAATCTAGATGAAGATGAAAAACCAATACATGTTAAAAAAAAGATAGGAGCTAATCCTACTAGGTATCTGAAAATTGTATTAGCCAATACGACCACCCAAAATCACGTATGGGAGCCAATACGGAAACTCTCTTGAACCAACTGCCTAAAATTGACCAAACAATAAATTAATATATATTTTATTCCCATCTATTACTCATCTAAGGGTACATGGGAAAAATAACAAGTCATATTTCGATCGAAAGATTTAGTAGAACTACGTCTGGCATCTCAATACGTAGTCATGTGAAAAACTGAATGCCGAGGAATAGGGATAAAATTCCATGAAAACTAAAAGGTGAATTCAGAAGTTTCTGGAGAAAAACAAGTCAACATTTTTTGTTGACACATCTAGCTATAGTAGTTTATGAATTTAAACTAGCAACGGACAGACAAAGCTGTTATATAAGGTTTCTTTTTGTACTTCGTACAGAAACCTAAAAATTCATATTTCAAGCCATAGAATCTAAATCCACTCTTAAAAATATGGCTTTCAATTTGTTTTATTTTTATTTTTAGTTTATTTTCACTAAAATGTTAGAAGTGCTCATCAACATTTTTTTATAGAATTTAAAAATCCTCAGCCAACCGTTTTGGTCCCGTCTTTTTATCTCCATCCGTTCTCGAGAAAAATTTCGAATCCTTGTATATCAAGCTCAGACTCAGTATATTTTTTAAAAATTTATTTCTCTTTTCTAAAACGTCACAATATTTACATTTTTAACTGACATAATTATTTGCGTTATTAATGTCGTACTTTTATTTGTTTTTAGTAAGAAAAATAATATTGAGTTTTATTTATTTAAGAGATTTCTATTTTAGGTCTTCAGGGGTGTAAAAACCAACTAATTTTTTTTGGCAATATTTCGTCCTTATTTTAGGACATTTTCAAGCCTGAAAAAGTTTTTTAATTTTAGATTAGACAAAAACTTTCACATTAATATTACAACAATTATCTAACATAATAATATAAATATTATAAACAATTTATCTGGTGTAAAAAAGTTAATAAATATAGTTAGTACAAAATTGAATGGGTTATACTATATTTATTAACTTTTTTACACTAGATAAATTGTTTATAATATTTATATTGTTATGTTAGATAATTGTTGTAAAATTAATGTGAAAGTTTTTGTCTAATCTAAAATTAAAAAACTTTTTCTGGCTTGAAAATGTCCTAAAATAAGGACGAAATATTGCCAAAAAAACGTAGTTGGTTTTTATACCCCTGAAGACCTGAAGTAGAAATCTCTTAAATAAAAAAAACTCAATATTATTTTTCTTACAAAAAACAAATAAAAGTACGACATTAATAACGCAAATAAAACCCATATAATTATGTCAGTTAAAAATGTAAATATTGTGACGTTTTAGAAAACAGAAATAAATTTTTAAAAAATACTCAGACCTACATGGTAATATAACCTTACGTGGAATGTGATTGTCAGAGACATCTAGCGGCAAAAGTATGCAACAAGCTTTAGGGTATACGCAGCCTTACAGTCTTCGCACAACTAGAGTCGACGCGTTGACAGCGCGGGAAATTGAGTGACACACAGATTGGCCAACCTCTCTGGGGGAAAAAATAAAGCCACTACGAAGCCTTCTTATACTGTTATCCAGAGGGCCTCTCCCCTCCACTAGAGACATTTATCTTTGCCTAGTTGGCCCGACCTTTTGTCCGGGAAAATCTCAAGCTCTCATTGGCTCGTCCCCCCATTTGCTAGTTTTTCCCGCGCTGTCAACGCGTCGATTCTAGTTGTGCGAAGACTGTAATGAATATTTTACTACAATATATTAAAATCCAGTTTTACCATCTATATGTATGTATAGGAAAACATACATTTGTATATTAATTTTAAACAACGAGAAACTATACATTTTTAAAAGAAGAAGTAAATTAAGTAAATATATACAAGAGCATGGACATAAAAAGAAAATTTCAGATAAATAAATCTAAATCAATTTTAGACACATTTAAAAAATTTATTTATTTTTATATTGTACTTTATTGTTTTTTTTTTTTTGTAATAGTAAAAACCTTTTATTTTTGGCTTCACAGACAAATCATAAACGGTCGGTCTTTGGATAAATATACATAAACTAATACGCATCTCAACATCTCAACACTCAAAAAGGAAAACATACTGGCAGATAAATGTTGCTGTTTTACACACTAAGTCAAACCTTCCCTTTAATTCTTCCAAAGTGAACAAGGAACTAGTTTTTAGCTACCCAATTATTACTGCACGCTATTTCAGAGCAATGCAATTTTTAGCTCTGCTAAGAATTAAAAAAAAGGAATAAAATAAAAGAAGCTATTGAAAGACTTTAAGAGGCCTTAAGCCGAAGAAAGAAGGTACTTAATTGCAGTGTCTGAAGCTTGATATTGCTTGGGAATACCATAGGTAACTCTTCTCTCGTCTTCATTCTCCTTTATGAATATGAGAAGAATGGATCTGATTACAGATTACTCAGGGTTTTAAGTAATCAAGTAATTTGAAGTTGGGAGTCTGCAGTGTAATTTGTTAGACATGTTCATATATGAGGTAGATGCGTGAGGTCTAGACCTTTCGTTTTTTAACTGACCGTTTTAGGCGTCACGGTTATTTGAAGTTCGGGTATATTCTAGTTTATTTTTTTACAAGTAATGATTGTACCGAAAATCTCTTGTATGATAGCAGTCCTAATGCAGAATGGCTGTATGGACTTGCTACTGCTACAAACACAATTTACAAGGTGCTGCTGCTGTTTACACTTGTATTAATCTTACAGCATCTTAATCCGGACCATTGTCAAGACTGACAGTTCTGATGTGGACCGGTGTAAAAACTGACGATTCGGATTCGAACCAGTGACAAGACCGACTGTTTGGATTTGGAACAGTGAAAGCCTAAAGGCACGGATTATGACTGTACACTGGCTTACATTCAAAAAATATATTCGACAACTGAGACGTACGTTCCGGAACGGAGACAGCCAGGCACTAATGACTGTAAATAGACTTTTAACGTAAAATATTGTGACATTCTCCACAATACTAGTAATCAACTCAACATTTATCAGAACATTGTTAAAATTACCCAAATTACTTTGCGTTTTAATCTTACCAAGTTATAATTTGGGATGTAAATTACTTTTATCATTCAACTACTTTTCATATTCTAATATATACCAAATAGAAAAAGGGCAGCAAAGATGATACGAAAAACTAAAGACCTCTTAGTGTGATGTCCTCAGTCAGAAAAGTATTTGCAAAAGTTTTGTACGACAGAATGAAAGCTAATCTTTTCGAAAAGTTATCATGGGAACAAGGGAGGTTCAGAAATGGTTTTATTGCGGTCGACAACTGACATGTCATTCCACAACTAATGGAAAAAGACAATCAGAAAATTATTTACATAGTATTTATTCACTACTCTAAAGATTTTGATTTATTGAGCCATGATTTTCTGTGTAAAACACTTGAAGAAGAAGGAGTTGATTCCCATATAATCGAGGTTGCTACGGCACTAGCAGAACAAGATTAGAAGGGCTTATAGAAAAGACTTTAAATATTGAACTGGGATATGAAAGAATTAAGCATAAATGAGCTAAACTAAACAACCTTAGGTTTGCGAATGATGAGGTGATATTTGTTAACGTTTACAAGAAATCAATGCCATGCAACAGGAACTGAATGAAGCAAGCCAGCCAGCTGGATTAAGCATACTGTAGTGGTCTAGAAAGAAGTGCTGGCGCGAGGGTTCATACCCCCCCCCCCCCCCCCCCCCCCCCGGGTGATCTGCTACGGAGCCGACATGAGCCCACTCTGTGTTCGGTAGTTTAAAAGTAAAAGTGGACTAAAGAACAATTTACTTTGGGGAACTAATACTGTTCGGCCAAGGGATTGAAAGAAGGAAAGGAAGGGCGGAGATTCTGGTCAAAACATTCTGGTATCTAAAAGATATTTTCAAAAGTGATATAGCCCCGGAGTTAAATGGAAAAGTGTTAAACAATTTTGTAAGACACTTCCGGATGCCACACCAGGGCCCTTGAACAAAAAGCATTGCACCACTTAGAAACTAGCTGGACTACAGAAAGGAGCTTGTTTAAAGTAAAACGCAAAGAAGAGTGAAAAACAGAGATATAAGAAGAGGACAGGCATAAGGGAGTTAAAGTTACGCAGTTAAAGCTGCACTGAGTTTAAAATGGCAGTGGGCTGGACATGTTGGCAGAATGTTTGAGAAGAGATGGGCTCAGCGAATTAAGGAATGTTATCCTGGTTTGATTCATCACCAAGTCTAGAATCTAGGTGCATACACTGGAGAAAAAAGCATGATACGAAGATACCGACGCCCGATGAAACATGTTTGTGTCCAATTCGACACATATAATATAATGACGGAGAAAATTCAAAGAGAGTTGTTAATTGATCTTGTAAGGAATGAGCCTTGCATTTTGGGACCAGCAAAACAAAGCCTTCCATAACGAGAACATTTAAGTAGAAGTTAGATTGACTAGTTATGTCGTATTTTATAACGAAAAATGTAATTAAATTTTTCTAGTCATACGGTTGTAGTTAAGTAAGTTTTAAAAATCTCCCAAGAAAATCTGTCTTCATTGAACTGATGCACCCATAACTTTTTTCAATGTCTCTTATTAAGGGGAAGGTTGTCCGAAGATAACACGAAAAAATCAAACTTACTCATCGTACCCCCACAATACAACTACTTCCGCTTTCTTGTCGGGTGTAACTGCGTCCAGTGTAGGCACTCACGTCGGGTGACATCAGATTTGTAGAAATACACGGACCCAATGTCAATGTAGCCATTTAGACGCAACAACGAAAATGAAAGTAAATATAAATACGCTATTGACAACATTCAGGTTTAAAGTTCAATGAAAGAGTCAGTAATAAATTTTAAAATAAATAAAACAAGTATAAAAAAACTAAAAAAAAACCAAATTATGTGTCTCGGGGTTCAAAGTACACGATTCAACCTTCAATGTGTTTAAAATATAAATGTAAACAATGTCGAAATTATTATTTATTTATTTAATAATAATAGCAGCCATAATGTATATTACAACAGTATGAACCTGGGGCGACTTATCTTTAAGAATGTGCATATAATATTTTTTTACCGTAAAATATTATAGTAAAGTATTATAATAAATACATAAAGTAAATAATTAAGTGGTAAATAACCACATGTAATTTAGTAAGTAGAGAATGACAATTATACATTTAAAAATAGTCTGCCAATTAGTGTGGCACGTCGCTTCCTCACGTTCTATCTCGTACACATTAATGATTTGTGCTTTTAAAATCTATTATTGTCAAATTTATTTAATGTTTTTTAAATCAAAATTGTTTTGATTTTTTACATGAATTGAAGTATCAAATTAAATATCAAGTATTTAAGTAGCAAAATTTAAAGAACACAGACGGAATTAATCAAGGGCTATCTGTGATAAGCCATCCAAATTTCATTAAAATTAGATGAGTAATTTTGAAGATACAGGTGTAAATAGACTGCCAATTGGTGTATCCTATCACGGACTTTATTGATTTTATGCTTTTACAAGCAATTATTGTCTAATTTGTTTAATTCTTTCCCCCATTTTTATTAATCTGTCAAAATTGTCTTGATTTTTTACATGTATTAAAGTATCAATTTAGCAAAAGTTAAAGAGCGTAGACGTTTCAAATTAATCTAGGGCTATCTGTGGGTTACTTTTGATAAACTATAAAAGTTACATACAAATCAGATAAGTACTTTTGAATCTACGCAAATAGATGTATGTTTGTGGGCATTTTGAAAATAAACAAATGGGCGCAGAAGATTGAAACTTATAAGGGACCTTCAATGAGGTAATTATATGACCTACCATACAAATTTCATTAAAATCAGAAGTGCAGTTTTAAGATATGTTGATTCGCTAAATTAAACCTACAACAAAATTAAAAATCGGTACACAAGTACGTGTACAAAATTTTTTAAAAATAAACCAATAAAATAGCTTTAATGTACATATCAACCTTTTAAATGATGTACGAAACAATATTAAAAACCAAAAAAATTGTCACGTTACACGGCACACGGGAGAAAGTTTACTCTCATGTTCTCAGCAAATAGGATGAACTAATGAAATAAAATATAATCAATTTAAAGAGCATTAGTGTGAGTTACACCCTCAATCAGAAATGAAATCGGTCAACTATTATAGAAACTATGGCGATTCAAAGACAAAAATGGAAAAAAATAAAACCAAAAAAATACCAAAATTATCACCATCTAAGGGTCAACCGATAATGATTCGACAAAAAGTCATAAGACTAAAGTTGTAAATCTTTTAAAATCAGTTGCCGCTGGTGCTATCCGTTTTCCAATACGACTTACCGTTTAACCGCAATAAGTCCCCAAAACAGCTTAAAAATCATGTCGGCCTTTTTTATTTTTTTAAGGGGGGAAGGAGAGGAAAAGGGGTAAAAAAACCGCAAGTCTCTAGCTCTTCTGGAAGTGGGTAAACATTAATGTCAGTCAGTGAGTCAGTTAGCCATACGGCATTATAGCATATTGACATATTAATTTAGAGATTACGCATGGTTGGTTGAAAAAAGGCGGGTGCTATCTATTTCGACAACCCACCAAAATTTAATAAAAATCACAGGGAAGTACTTGCGTCCAAGTACTTTTTAGGGTTTTGTAGATGATTAAGCATACCCGTTATGTAATTATGATTTTTTTTCTTCGATCCTAAGGGTCCCGGGTTCGATCCCCCGGGAGGTCACAATGTTTTTTATAGGTAATATCGACAAGATAAATTACATTTTTTAGGAAATTTTCATCGCCCAACCATACGGTGCAACCATGAATCATTTCAAAATTTTAAGACCAGCCATTATATAAAATTTGGGAGCGGGTATTTTTTGGGGGTATATTTTGACATAAAACCAATAAAGAATTAAAAATTTAAAAAATCAAATATATATTTGTATCCTACTCTTCAGCAGCTTTCATTTGATACCCAACTCAAAATTTTTAAAAAATAAAATTTTGGGCGCACTCCAAATTTTCACGCACAAAATTGGTAATTTTTAAAACCTGGGAATGAACTCCCGGAAATATCATCGCCCCACTAAGGTATTAGTATGAATTATTTCGAAATTTTAGCACCAGCCGATCTATAGTGGTTGGGGGGATGTTTTTGGGGTATATTTTGATTTTTTCCCCAATAAGGAATGCAAATTGTAAAAAAGCATATATATATTTGTGTCCTACTCTTCAGCAGCTTTCATTTAATACCCAACTCAAAATTTAAAAAAAAAAATATTGGGCGCACTTCACTTTTTCGCGCCCAAAATTAACAATTTTTGAAAATTTGGGATGAACTCCCGGAATTTTCATCGCCCCACAATAAGATATTAGCATGAATTATTTCAAAATTTTAGCGCCAGCCGATCTATAGTGGTTGAGGGGGGGGGGGGGGGGGGGGGTTTGGGTATATTTTGATTTATTTAACCAATAAGGAATGCAACATTTCAAAAATAATATATATATTTGTGTTCTACTCTTCAGCAGCTTTCATTTGATACCCTACTCAAAAATTAAAAAATTATAAATTTTTGAGTTTACCACATTTTTTCGAATTGCGCATGCGCAAATCTAATTATGAACTTCTGTATATTTTTCCTGTAGTTGGGTCAAAAAGTTGCACCAATGTTTCAAATTTCAGTACTTTCGCTTAAACGGTTCGGGCCCTCTGAACCAAAGAGCGACGCACGGACGGACACATCACCCTCGGTATAAGGGTTTTGAGAAGTATCTACAAAACCCTAAAAATCAGATAATTACTTTTAAAGATATAGGTGGTAATAAATGTATGTTTGTGAGCATGTGGAAGATAAACAAATAGCGCAGAAGGTTGAAATTTATATGGGACCAACAATGATTGGCTAAGAATTACCTTCTAACTAAATTTCATTAAAATCGGACAAGTAGTTTTTAAGATAATGGTGGTTCACAAAAATTGAGCGATAGACCGACAGACAGACACGGGACCAAAAATGTTCCCTGATGTCTGAAACTTATTTCTGTCTTGAAATTTTTAAAATCGGAGATATAAAATATTTTCGTTCTTCAGAACGATCACATAGCTTCAGTTACCTTCGGTAAGCTCGGAAGCAAAAGATGGGGTAAACATTTAGACAATAATGGCTTGTAAAAATATAAAGTCAATAATGTACGTGATAGGATGCGAGGAAGCTATGTGCCCACCAATCGGGAGTCTATTTTAAATTAAATTATATTTGAAATTGTTGGAGATGGTTAGAGGCGGTTCGTTGGTGTTGCTCTAACCACCTCAAATCAGCTATAACCACCTTGATTTTATTATTTTTTTAAAAATTGAAATTACTTGAAAAAATACTTAATATAGTTAATTTAGTTATAAAACGTTTTAGCGCATGTGGAACAGAGGAGCAAATAATACTTTTAAGGGACCGGCAATGGGCTTAATATGACCGAGTATTCAAATTTAATTAAAGTATTAATTAAATTAATTATTAAGATGCGGTGGTGCGCAATAATTTTGAACTACAGAGAAATACTGACAGAAAATGTTCCCTGAAGTCGGAAATGGATTTCTGACCACCTCAACAAGGGTTCATTAATGAATTAGGTGACAAAAGATTTCAGAAAGATCACAATATTTCTCCAATACCTTCGGTAAACTTAGAAGCAAAAATGAAATCTGCCAAATTTGTTTTATTTTATTACATGAAAAGAAGTATCAATTTAGCAACATTTAATATGCGCATACGATTCAAATTATTTTTTGGATCAAATGTGGGATCCTTTCTACAAATCATTCAAAGTTCTTCGAAGATATATTTAAATTGTATTTATTTAATTGATATGTTAAGACTTAAGACACGCACATATGCTTCTTAAATATATTAGTATAAAATAATCCACACTGTGTTCAAAACAAATAATTTAGTCGAGTAATTAATACTGGACTAAATTAATTTTTTACCTGAGGTAATCAACTAAGAGACGACGTTACATTTCTTTTCGAAATCTAAGTCATTGAATTAATTATATCGTATCAAAGAATTATAATTTGAAAAAGTTCATACATAAAATTATTATTTGGCAGAGAAAATGGGCCAGAGAGACCAATGTATTTTATTAACTTCATTTAAATATTAATAATTTTTATATAAATAAAAAATAGTATATATATATATATATATATATATATATATATATATATATATATATATATATATATATATATATATATATATATATATATATTCTTTTGAGATTTGATATTTCCTCAGAAATTCTTAGAGATTTAAATATATTTTTGATTTAGCCGGAATTCCAGTAATTTTTATTTTATTCTGTTTTTATACACACATTTAATTTTGATACCGAGCTTACCAAAGGGAATTGAAGCATATTCCGAAGAACTATTTTTTTTTTTTATCGAATTCAAAAATAACTAGACAGAAATCAGTTTCAGGCATCATCCCCGCTTGCGCACAAACTGTATTTTTGATAACATCTTATTTCTCTAAAAGTAAAGCTAAACCTCACTTTTAAGTATATTTCTACTTGCAAAAGGGTTTTGTTAAGTTAAGTTGATTACAGTACTAAAAGTTAAGTTTTTATTCATTTTACTTAATTTTGCGAGATATTATAAAATCTTAAACACATATTATTTGTTATTTTTCACATATTCGAAGCATTAACATAGAAAGATAAAGTATTGGGATGGCGCTAACATTCTATTAAGATATTTTGACGAATTTATTCGAATTAAGGTCACCTAAAATTCAATTTTATGAACCGTATATTATTTTTTAAAGGCCCTAAAATAGTAAAAATATGTCCATGAGAATGCAATGCCTACAGAATGGTGAATACCACAATAGCAATATTTCCAATAGTAAGGAATGCTGTAACCAATGGGGATATAATGCTATAAAATGGGGAATACCACAATAAAAATTTGTCCATGGGAGAGAAATGCTACAGAGTGGGAAACATTACCTTAAACAGAAGATTTAACACTACCTGAAAATGTATCTATACAAAAAAGATTGTCTCAGTAGTTTAGGACAAAATGTGTTACTATCACTTTTGGTGACAGAATCGCTTGCACAATATTTGTACATACATAATTGGTTTACAGAACTGACAGAAAGGAAATGCTGGTATTTCCTGTGCTTAGGGGCAAAGTATGAGAATATTCGTGTGAGATATATTAAACCAACAGATAAAGGTTAATCATATTAAAATAAAAAATATCTTAAATGTTAAGGATCAACTATCATAGTTTGAATAAAAATCACATTTGCACCGAGAAAGATGCAAACTTATAGGAGGTCAGTAAAAGAAAGGCTTAAACAATCAGTGTTACCTAAGTTACATTGTTATTGGATTTCGTTGACATGAGTTTCTGCTGGTAGGCTGAATAAAAAACTGAAAGGAATAAACAAATAAACATTTTTCAACATTTCTAATACTGGATATAATGTGGAGAGTTCCCTAAGATAAGAGATAGATTCAATATCAAACGCAGTCACCACCAAAAGTTAAGCGGAGTGGAAGCGTGTCTTATGGGGGAGATAATTGCTAATAACGCTGAGCACAATCAATAACACAATTTTTACTTAAACTAATCATTTATGATACAGGCAAGGGCCTGGTTTTGGTAATTAGGGTTGGTGATGTTAAAGCATTACAGAGAAGAAATCTAACAATAAAAATAAAACTCGGGTGCAAGATCTAAATTGCTTAACTCCGTTTCCTATCGGAATTATAAATAGATAATGCTAAACAAAGAATCTGAGAAGTGCGCTAGTGTTTTTGTTCTTGGTCGGGGTTTACCAAAGAAACATATCGGCGAGTTTTTAATTTTAAATCTTACCTATAGATGTTAAAATATTCAGCCAAATCTATTAACATTTATTCTACTTATCGTCTTATGTGTAAGCTTTACCGAAACATGGACATTATATATATATATATATATATATATATATATATATATATATATATATATATATATATATATATATATATATATATATATATATATATATTTGTAACTAAAGGGAACTTGATCCAAAAGATCTTATAAATTTACCTGTTTAACATATTAAATTGTCAACTCAATATCAGCTTTAAATATGATTTATTCATATATTTTAAAAATTATACCAATAATAAAATGATAAAAATCAATAATATTTTAAAAGAATAAATAAATAACAGTTAAAAGTCAAAGTCAAAATGGACATAAACCGTTTCTGAAAACGTTATTATAAAGCAATGTTCTATTGCATACATATATATATTTTATTTCATTGTATTAATACATTTAAAATGGCGGCTGAACATTGATTTAAAGTTTGCCATTTATTATAAAAACATCTTGTACTTGTGACACGGAATAAGAGAAAACGTCTGACTTATCATAATTATTATTCTTTTGCAAGAAAAAAAGGGGGTTGGCATTACACGACTCTTAGTTGGTATGTGCTGGGGTATTGAGAAATGTCCATATTCTTTGGCACAGGAAATCCAACGGTGGAATGCAGCTTGGGAACGACTTGACGATTTGCTGGCTATTCTTATGCCTTCTGCCGAGTTGATTAACTAGACGAATTCGTGAGGAAAACTGGTAAAACAATGAAAGATCATACTACTGTAAAATGAATTTAAAAGGAGGATAATTGAAATTCTACATAAACTATATAAATAATTCAATTAGATGAGAAGTCTGATCATTGGTCTCTTTGTCAAAGAAGTTATTATCAGAGGTTGGCAAGTTAATATCACAATTGCAAAGACATTTCCATTCATTTGTACAGGGACACGAGATGAATTTGTTATTTTACACAAATTTACAGAAAAAAAGGAACAGCATTAGATATAAATTTGACTAAACATCTAATAGAAGAGTCTGTTCAATAGTTCTCTAACTTGAAAAAGGACATTAGTTTATAGAATTTATCAGTAATTAAAGTTAAGAGAACCCTAAGAGGAATCAAAGTTCACCGCCTCAGAAACGTATTCTACCCCATAAATATTTAAAATTATAATGAATTAATAATTAATCCAAAACATTTTTCATTTTTTGGATAGAATGGAGCTTAAGCTGAAAATATATATTAAATTATAATCATAGTTCTGCACCACCAAGAAGCTTATTAGTAAAGATAGAAATGTTAACAAGATATCCTAGTTTTTTAAGATACATTAAAAAAATATTGCTCCTAGACACTGTAAGAAATAATCTCGGCAGAAGTAAAATTGTGAGTTTTGAAGATAATATAATCGAGTGTAGGAGATTCTACATGCTGTGATTTCATGTATTCATTCCAGGTCCAAGAACTTGGACCTGGTAACAGGAAGAATTCTTTCAATCAGAACAAGATGGAGTCGTCAGCTATTGAATACGCGGTCCTCCGTCCTCATAAATGTCATCTTCTCGCTGAAGAACGACAAGACAACCACCGGGTGTATGAATAAAAATAATGAGCGGGACAAAAACATATAATGTCTCTGAGGACTCACCTACCAACCCAGTCAGAGCGGAAAAACTAAGCTACTCAGAGCTGAAAATGTATTTGAAGAGTTAGCCAATACAGTATTTCTATCTAGATATACATAATTGACTTATTTTGTTGACAAGTGGCCAACTTTTATGGTCTCTTGTCACACCGAGATACAACATAATTTATATATCCTAGACTTTCAGAAAACATAGAGCAATATTAATTGCTTCCGAGCTTACCGAAGGTAACGGAAGCATTGTGTTCACTTTTGAGAACGAAAAACTTTTATGCCTCCGATTTCAAAAATTCCAAGACAGAAATCCGTTTCACACATCAGGGAACATTTTTGGTCTCGTGTCTGTCTGTCTGTCTGTCTGTCTGTCTGTCTGTCTGTCTGTCGGTCTGTGTGTCCGCGAATTATGAAACGTGCGACGATAACTTGAGTAAATGTCGACCGATTTTGATGAAATTTGGTAGACATGTTCATTTTAGCAATGCTCAGGACGAGTTCGTTGGACAACGTTATCCGTCCAAGCGTTCACGAGCAATGCTCGCGTAACCGTGAACTTTAAATTTAAAATTGGAATTTTAGGTCGGGGAAAAAATCTAACTTCATCTATTCAATGAGACAAACATTTTTTTCAAATACAATTTTTTAGTAAAACCAACAGCGACACCGCTATGAAGTGTTAAAGATCGCTAAAACTATTAATAGTTTTTACAAAATAAACAATATTGCAATAAAGTAATATAACAATAATTGTTATAGTATATGATAGGATGCGAGGAAGCTATGTGCCACACTAATTGGCAGTCTATTTTTTTTTGGTATAAAATAGTCCATGTTATCGAGAATAAGTTATGTTAATAGTTTAAGAATCTGTGCTATACAAAGTCATCAATTTGTGTATCAGACGCTCTTAAAATAACAGTAGATCGATTTTAAGGTCTGACACTTTATTATTTTGCTGCGTGTTTTTTCACATGTTACAAAAGAATCAAGAAAAATGACATTTTGGTGATTGAAAACAGTACAACAATGCTTAATTTTGCTGCCGTGGGTAGATAAAATTAATTTCTCCTTAATGAAATCAACCGTTCTATGATTGTTATTATTTCACGGTGATGCCGGGTAAAACGGTTAGTAAGATATAATGTTTAAGTGAGGAAGCCATCATGAGGACCCAATAACTAGTATTAAATTTACATTTTTTATACAAGCAATATTTTTTTTTATCCCCGAGGGTAAGAAATTGCCACTCTATTTATTTTTGGGCCTTGATTCTCCAGACTAGATGCTCTTGTGCCTCGGAGAACATAACTCGACGTCTCATTTAGTAAAACCTGTAGCTCATTCTAAGTTATTTTTTTAATAAATGTTTTCAGCACACACTTAAGTTCATACTCTAGGCGGTCAGGTTATTCAAGCGTTTTTAACTATCTTTTCAAGTTTCGATGATTTATTATCATTTTAAGTAGATAAAGTGCACATCTACTCGAAGAACGGGTTCTTCATGAAGTATTTCACCTGTCGACTGACCCTGCTGGACCACTTTAGACGTGCGTCGGTGAGATTTTCCGTGGCGAGGTCAATCCCCGGCTTTACTTAATCCTTCTGGTAACCAAGACAGCAAAATATAGTCTTTCAATCATGCACTTCTACTCCTTTAAATCACATTTTTTCAGTTTTCAGAGTACACGATGGTATTGGGGAACAGATTATGATGTAAAAAGTCCAGTCATGCACCATGGCTTAATGAGCGAATTTTCAAAGAAATCGGCATATTATTGGCTTATGATAATTTAGGAAAATTTTGGTTTAGAATTTCGATGGGTGAAAAAAAAACTTTTTTTGGTACACAAAATAGTATTTACCATTCAAGATGCACATCGTTGGAAAGCTCTTTAAGAGTACAGTAATTGTTGTTATGTACACTTTTATCATATTAAAATGGGTAAAATGGGAAACACACGTTTTTATGCTATTTTTGACCCTAAATTGTCAAAATTTGCCCCTAAATGAACTCCAAAAATTCTGGCGAACGAACTCATCCTTTCTTTTGATATTATTGACATTTTAAAATTTGTTTGAAATTTTTAAGTGCATCCTAAGGGGAGATATCGTCTGGAGTGACACATATAAACATACACATACATAAAAAAAGTGTTAAATTTTAGGAATCGATTCAGAATGGTCTAAAACGGATTTCCATGGAAAAATTTTTCAAAAAATTGCATTACAAATTTTTGAAGTCATTGCAATAGCTTAATTTTCTTCGAAAATTCACTAAAAGCACTTTGGTAAGTCAAATATGTAAAAATATGAAATTTGTTTAAGACCAAGAGACATTCTGTTTAAAGTGTAAAATACGAAGAATTAAAACTTTAGTTCTACAATTCGATCATAATGAGTTTAATTTAAAACATAGTGCTTTAATGTACTTTTAACTAATTACTTTCTCACTCAAGAAATAAAATAGGACCTTAATTCTAATGTCACAAAATTATAACTAAATATAAATGTAAGAAAAGTAAGTTTTCATCTAAAACCAGAAATAAAACTGATTAAAACTAGATCAGCTCGATAAGAACTATTAACATTTGCTTAGATTTTTATTTCTACCGGATACTCATTACATTCAATCAATAAAACTGAACCAACAGACTATAACCAAATAAACTCATTATTTCTTACTGTGGTCAGAGCTTTATTCATTCTTAAAATCCTCATAAAATATTTTTTATAAAATCTAGATCAGCAACATCTAAGTTATATTTCTTATTAATCATTAGGTAGTTCCTCTTTACCTGTATCAGTTTTATTTTAGCTATTATCATTGATTCCCGGTTTTTCCAATACGTGATAATTTCTCTTTAATTTTAGCAGAATGAAATAAGACGATGAAGATAAAATATAATACAGGGTGATCCAAAAGTTCGGCAACGGCTTAATATCTCCAGTTATAATTGAGATATTAAGTTCCCGTTTGCGGGTATCTTAATCATTTGTAAAAAAACAACTTTTTTGGTGGGTAATAATTTTTCCCGCCATATTGGATTCAACTTTGTAATTTTAAATTGGACCACCCATAAAGTGATACATTTTTGGAAAGCCCTTAAAAAAAGAAAACATTTGCCCCAAACCCGTGCTTTCTGTCTACTCCCGTTCCAAAATGGCGGACACTCAAAGTTAAAAAAATGATTTTTTTTTTTTCAACAGTTTAGTTAGATATAAAAAAATCGGTCCGACACAACTCAGAAAAACTTTCTCATATAATCTCGGCCCCAGATCCCAGGAAACATGAATATAAAATTAAATATTTATTGCATTAAGCTCGCTTCAATGATAAACTTACTAATTTAACATTTTTAATATTGTTTTAGGTAGCTAAGCAAAAATTGCAGAATTGTGGGACATGAAATGATGGAAAGATAAAGTGATACACGCTTATAGGGGGACACAAATTACGTTTAGGTACTATAATAATTTTTTTACGGCGTGTTGTTAAAAATCTATGTTAGAAACGCCACAATCAGAGCTTGTCTAGTCGCTGAAACTGTTGGAAATTACATAAAGAGGGTGCAGCTCCGCTGGTTCATTCGTGTTAATAGGATATGAGAGGAAAGGTACGAACAACAAGCTTGTGAGGCATTTAAACGATTTAAATCTTTTCAAAAATCTTGCCACGGAAACAAAAGAAAGGCTTTAAAAAGGGCTATATAATTTAAAAGTCCTGATTACAATGCAACCAGAACTGTTAGAGCTATAATACTCGTATTATATGTAGATAAATAATATATTTCTTGATTTATCAGCTAAATTGCCAGGATAAAGATTTATTATCATGTATGTTATACAGAGCCCCTGGTGGCTTATTGCTATCACCTTTACTTTAGATTCTGGAGGTTACGTGTTAGACGTGAGCTCAGACTTCACCCAGCATATATCGCGATGATAAACTTATGAATGGGTGGCGTCCACCGGTTACGGAAGCTTACATTATCTACAAGCTTATTATTATACAATTATTATAAAGCTGATGAAGCTAGCAGCCATTCCCGTGTCATCCATTACGTGTTCGATTCCTGACTCCGGCAAGGGGTCCCTAGCTCAGAGTTCACCTAGCTTATATCGTGGTCCAGGGTGAACTCTTGAAAAGGGCGTCAGTGGCGTAGGAACGGGGGGGGGGGGGGCTTTTTTTATATCGGGCTTGAGCCCCACCCGTGAGACTTGAAGGGGCTATAAAATTACAAATAAAATAAAAATTAGTACATGGGTTTATGTCTGCTTAAAATGTTGTTTTTGAACGTTTATTTTCCAAAATTTTCCCGGGGGAGGAGCCCCGGGCTCCCCTCCTATAGAGGGGGGAGGGGGTGGACGGAGGGTAGGTTGTAGTCAGGCACCTTAATTTCTACAAATCGAACACTTATAAAGAGTATGTACCCCCCCCCCCCCCTTAGTGGAGGTCCCGAGCCACCCCCGTCAAAAATGAATTCCTACGCCACTGGGTGGCGTCCACAGGTTACGGAAGCCTACATTATCTATGCTTATATATAGTTACTATACAGCTGATAGAGCGACAAGCCAACCTTGTGTCATTAATTACATAATATGTATAGGTTCAATAAGTCCTTTGGCTGACCGTAAACCTCATGGGCTTTTGCGCTACATAATGTTATTATTATAGTAGGCAACAAAAAATAAAGTAACTAGGAATTTCATAATATGAATGATATTTAGAATGGTGAGAGAAAAAATGTTATGAAAAAGTATAAACGAGTAATATAAGACCGACTAGAAATTCCTGCCTAAATAAAGACTTATTTTGTAACATATAAACTTACAATAAATAAAAATTTGTTAACCTTAAATTCAGGTTTACTAAAATTATTAATTTAATTTCCATTTAAAAACTATAACATACATTTTTTGGAAGGGATAATTTTATATTTATTTATAATGAATAAATGCACTTAATACTATAAAATTAAATGATTTAAGGCGTCGGGTCGTTAAAACATCGGATAAAAATGGCCGAAGCGCCTTTAATGATTTAAGTAAGTTTAGATCAAAGACCAATATATTCTTAAAGAGGGTAAAAATTGTTATCTGAAATAATATTTCTATAAGTATCAAACATTATGGATCAGGTAAGTGCAATATTTTATCTTAATCGCGGTCCATTTAAAATCATTCCCCATTCCTTAATTCAATCTTATAATACTGGACAATACTACTGAGTATCTAATTCTACCTTTTATGCAACTGAAGGAAAATTGTATTTGGTTCAATTCGCCCAACCGCAGCGCGTATCATCTTTCTTTTTGAAAAAAAAAAATACCACGAATTAATAATTCAATATCTGAAGTATGTGATCAACCTGCATTAAATGAAACGAGCTCAGGCCGCTCGGACTTCCAAAGAGAAGAGATGGGTAATTTAAGGCTCTATAGCTTTGGTATTTTAATAATACGTATTAAATCTTTTTTATAATGCTTACCTATAAACCAGCCTTCGCCAAAGTTCTTGCCTGAGGCTTTAAAATGACGCTTTAAGGATAAAAAAAAGGAAAGAAGAAACCACTACGTAGGTATACAAAAGCTTCCAGTTCCAGTAGTATAATTAGGGCTATTTCACTCGGGAAAGCCCTTTATATAGACGCTTTGTGCAATTTGGATTCAACTGTATAGCAAGTTGCAAGTAACTATAATTTCATTTTTTTCCTATAATATATGTATATAATTGGTGGATAAAAATAGTTGGGGGAGGAAAAAGCGGGGTGTATGTAAAAAAGGTATTTACACCCATTTTTTTTTTATCCAAGATTCAAAATTATTGGGGAAAAAATGTATTATTAAACGCCCGATTTCACCACTTCAGTACATTTTAATATTCTTATCAAATGTATATTTTGATTTACAATCATTAATATTAATAATTCTAATCAATGGTATTTCCTTATTCAAAAACATTATCGTGCTAATCCGGCAAATGTTGATTACATGCCTTTATGATTCACCATCAGGAATAAAACATGTATTTTGAATAAAGCAATTTTTGATTATATCCCTCTGTAACCCAGTGACTGCGGGCTGCATTTTTTTAAATTTATCATATCCGTAGTCGTAGTATATATAAAGAGACATTATTTTGATGGCGTAAACATTTTATTCCGAGATTTTGATGGATTTACACGTTTTAAAAGTGCTTAAGAGTCCAACAAAAAATGGATTTTAATAAAGTTCTGTAGTTTGTGTAGAAGCACGAGGCCTAAACTAAAGGACCAATTTTGATGAAGATTGACATACATTTTTGGAAAAATTATACCTTGAGGCAAATTTGAGAAAAATTAATTTCAGTTCTAAATTTGGGGGCTATCCCCAAAAACTCTGAAAAAACATAAAACAAAAGTCTCTTCAAAACGATTTTGAATAAAAAAAATTCTAAAATTTAGTCAATTCAAATGCAAATCTAACCGTATAAGTCGTTTTCTCATGAAAAATATAGTTCTTGAAAAAATAGCTTCAATTGCAAAGGGTGAGAGGTTGGTTTCGTGTCTCCGCAGGGAAGGAATTATTTTAATGGTAAACTTTGATAAAATGTTAATGTTAATTATTTATAATAATTTAATGTAAATATGAAAACCCAACAACATTAACAAATGAAAAACACTGGACGAAGTAATTACGTCCTAGTATGTGAGAAAGTTGTTAGACAGATATTATTATCTGACTTTCTTTCTTCTTGTCTGAATTAAAATAATTATTAAAACTACTGTTTTGTTGACCATAGAAATAGTTTCATGTAGAATCTAATTTTTACATGTAGCCTCTCGTAGTTGACTTCTTGTTCACTTCCCTTAATTTTATTTCGTTCCTCTGTATAGGCAGGTAGGTTAAAGGGGGCCCTGAAGGACTCCTCTATCCAACCTATGGGCCTACTGTTATTCTTTGGTAATAAAGGACTTTATAATTGCTAAATTAATTTCGTATTTTCCTTTATTATTTCGTGTAGAAACTATTTATATAATATTAAAATATATAGCACAAGAAAGTGCTTGACTTATAAGTGCCAGTAAAGGGATGAAATAAAAGTTATTTAAGTGTCATGCATAAAGTGCTCTCATCTTACCCAGTCTTACCCCAAACTACTTAATCAACTTTGGCCCTGGAAAGCGAGATCCTTACTTTCAGAACTTCTAGCCTGACCAATAATTGCCACGGTCAGCGCTGGTCACTAAGTATTTAGCTTTAAACTTTTATAAATGATTAATTTTTTCTTCAACTATCTTTATATCATCACAATATGTATTTCCTTTTTTCACAACACCCTTTTCTTTATTTTATCTCTCTTATTTTTTTAAAAACTATTCCTTAACATTTCCAATAATGTTTAACACCGTCACAATTGGCCAACTCTAAACCTCTTTCACCAACCTAATTATTATTATATCATTACTATAATAATAATCCTAGCCATAAAGAAGAGAGCTTAGGCCTAATACTGATGTACACTTGAGTAAATGCTGGGTGAACCCCTTGGCCGGGCCGAGTCGGGAATTGAATTTAACGGATTAATGAGAGGCCATAATCAAAACTGGATGAACCATGTCTGCTACCTGATTCACCAAGGTAAACTTCTTTCACTAACACCAATCCTTATTTAAATTATAAGTTAAAGGTACTTTACGAATTATTATTTGATTTTTTTTAAATTTACAGAAAAAATATTTTATTTAACTTATTATTTCAAAATATTTATAGGATAATTTAATTTATCGAAATTTCTATAGTATACAAAATAAAATGCCCTACTCCTCATTTATTTGATCAATTTATTACCTATCATAGTTTGCTTTCAAATATGTTGGTCTAGATTAAATTGATATTCAGAAATTTTCAAAATCTCGAAATAAATTCTTCTTTGTCATTCTTTTTTGAAGAAAAAAAAAACACTGAATAATTTATATCCCGAATAGTTTCCCTTTTAGAACAGCAAAAAGAATTCTCGGCTTTTGAAGTCTCTAGTTTATAGAAGTTCAGAATGAAGACCGGTCTTCTGCTTCATTATAAGCAAAAATAATATGAATGTATATACTTTTTTATCTTTAGAATTTTACAAAGGAAAAAAATCCTTAACTATAAAAATTTTTAAACGTTTAAAAAATTTCTTTGCCTTCTATACCTTTAGCAGCGGCTTGTCGATTCGGTCTTAACGACGAACGAAACATGCCACTCGAAGACGTCGGTATATGGCGAGATATCAGAACTGACTTGGAAGGCAAATCCAATTTGTTTCCACGCTTTGAGAGTCAGTGAGGGGTCACGTGCTTCTTCTAACACTTATCTTTTAGCTCTGTTAACGAGAAGAGATCAATTTGAAGAAAACGAAAAAAAGTAATGAAAGGATCTGTCCATCCTTGTGATTTTTCTCTTTAATTTAACAAGGACATCCAGTTTTTCCTTCTCTTATTTTTATTTATATATTTTATACTCGCATTATTGTCAAGTTCCCAGCTGTTTTCTTCTTTTTATTTTAATTTATTTTAAACCTAAACCGTATAAAAAGGCAATGAATCCATTTTTATTTTAACGCTTCGTGTCTTGTGAGATTGGTATTGACATTTTTTATCCAAGCAGAGTAATAAATTCCAAAAGATATTTTTTCCTGGATTTTATTTTCATAATACATTATCAATTATTTCTTTCGTTTTAATTTTATTCATTAATGGAATTGATGAGTTCGATTATTTTTTAATTTAACTGATAACTGCTAGAAAAGTCTATTGTAGCTAGAAGCAATTATTTTATTTTCAAATCTCAACCATCATTAACGCCGAGTATATTTCGCAAATCTTTTCCTTAAATATTTTGCTACCGCCTAACGCCCTGACCTAAGGTAACGGAAGCTATGTGATCGATCTAAAGAAAGAATATTTTGTATTTCTCCGAATCGATGAAGGAAGAATTTAACGAACAAGCAGAACTAGCAGATAAAATGGTTTCAGCCATCAATTTCACGAACGAAAGAGCTACACCGTGCGTTAATAATGAAATAGAGAAACTAAATAGTAGCTGCGTTAGCAACAAACACTGTGTGGAGGAGTTAAAATGCGAATTCGAAAGACTTTCGAATGAATTAAACCGCAAACAAAGCAAAGCACAGTATGATAAAGCTCGAGCCAGGTCATTGTGTGATTTTCATAACAAATTGAGTAAATTTGCGATGAAATGCGATGACTCATGCAAATTTTATGGCTTAAAACCCGAGGTAAAAAACTCGTATCCCCGTCGATAGGGGCTGCGAGCGACACTGGCCAGAATACTAAGTCTCCTTTTCGTTCGAGATAAAAACTCCGGACCTAATTTCCTGGTTGATACCGGGGCGGACAACTCAGTACGAAATATATAATATGCCCATCCCCTCAATTAAAATGGCCTATTAGAAAAATCTTTTACTGAAGTTGTTTGTGTCATATACGCTAAGCTAAATTACAAATTTCAAGATTCTATGGTTCCGGGAACATCCTCATATATAAATTGGTAGCTGCTTAAGCTATGTAGAGGTGGTTTCGTGTATTACACTAAAATAATAAAGGAAATTTTAATGCAAATACTCAGGAAAAGTGTGAAACAAAATATAAACAGGCACAAAAGTAACCAATTAGTTTAATCACCACAAAATTGCGATTAGTTCAAAAAATGTTTATAAGAAAATTGGTTGAATAAAAAATCGATCTAAGAAAAATCATCTTTATAGTTTAATTTTAAACATAAAGATTTAGTTTAATGAGAAACTGACAAGGGACCAAATTGAAGATACGTCTGACAGATAATAAACAGAACTAGTTATTGAGCAAGAAGGCAATGTCTCAAAATTGGCATCGTTTGTCAATTTAAATTATATTTATATCACAGTATAATAACGATTTGCCAATTTTATTGCGATTATATTCATCCCCATTACAAATCCTAGTGGAAAAAAGTGTCTACTTCCACAATTACCCCTGTACGAGGAACGAATGGATAAATAGTGGAAAACGTCACTCGTGCATTTCCCCTTCTATAATCTATAAACGTCTTTAAATATTATCACCAATTTTTATAAAGACTACAGGCGGCGGTCTCATTTTAGTCCTCTTTTAATCGCGAATTACAGAAACGATTTATATTATTAGAATATAAAATCCATTATCAATAACGAGGCACATTAGAGCCAGAGGCTATTGCTTAAGACCTTAGATAATCATGCCCCGAATAATATACCTGGTCGTCATTACCCGGCTGGAGAGCAAGGGCCTTAAAGTCTAAAGCCCTATGGTCTGTCGTCTTCTTAATTTGGCCCATTTGACCATCATAATCCACAATCATAATAATTCCTAATCAAGTTCATTCTTAATCAATACCACCATTATCGTAATCCACCCATGTCGATTATAATATCGTTAATTTTTATTTTTTGATGGAATAATACGACAAAAAAATAAAGTGTCGTTCTAACAAGTTATAATTTATGTTTATGACGGTTATATAAAATATAATTTTCTTAAATCTTCAAGGGCGATCAGTTAGTTGGAAGATTAATAGGGTTATTAGTACCTGCGAAAATTCTTCTCGTATTAAAGATGTTTACATTAGTCTATCAATGTATTGTTCGATAAACTGGATACATGATTTGTTTTATTAATTCTGGTTTATACATCTGGATTTTATTTATTTTTAAATTGATTCTTTTTAAATTCACTAATAGGTAAAAACTGTGACATCAAACGCGTGTAGTTGTGGTTTATCTTTACCGGAATAACCACTAAGGGTGCATTCAGAATCATTACCGATCAACTGGACAACCGATCGGTCGACCGGCGAATGGTTATAAACAAAGAGAGGTTATTAAATGGTTGTGTTTGATGTGAGATAGAAGGGAAGCTATTGAAATTTCTCAAGTGAATAAACTATTGTAGCGGCACCCCTGTACGTTAAATCTGTATAGGTATAACCATCAGCCCTTTCCATTCTCCTTCTACTGAAAACTCTGATTACATACTATACTATATTAATGTGATTTTCAGCCGCCTCTTCCTCCTGAAACATTGCACCGCACTATTCAAATCGTCATAAGGGGTTCTCTTTTAGTTTGTTGTTACATTGTTATTAATATCCATAAAATGTTGAATACTAAGATTGGTAACAAAGTAAATAACTATCAGGACAAAGGAATATTTAGTCTAATGCACTGTGAGAATAAGGAATATCACACTTTTCATCTTTCAGTTTTGATATATTCTGATTGAAAGTCACAAAATTACCCACCAAATTTAAAATAAATAAATGAGATGGGTAAAAAAAGTAAAAGAGTGCCGATCAAGGTACATGTTTAATATAGAACTAAATATTAAAAATAGAATTTTAAAGTATAGAAAAAACCGACGCAACAAGACACAAACTTTTAAAATTACAATGAAATTCCGCCATAGAAAGTAATATTTTGTTTAACTAACCCAACTAACCGTATTCTGGACCTGTTCGAAGTGGTCGCAACCGCTCCGGTAGACCGCTAAATAAACAGAAGCTTTACGAACGCGGCCGGTTGTTTAAGTTGGTCATTCCGGACACACCGGTAACTTCTTGATCGACCTTGTTAGTGATTCTGGACCCTAAAACCTTCCACCTTAAAAGGGTCTCTCCCTGTGAATTTGATTAGTCAAAGCGTAAAGAAAAAGATAAATAATGGGAGCTGAGCAAAATTTATTTAAACTTTTTCACAGACAGGAGCACGAAGCAGGATCGTAGATTTTTTTAAGGCAACTTACTGAATATATCTGTGCGTATATATATATATATATATATATATATATATATATATATATATATATATATATATATATATATATATATATATATATATATATATATCATCCTGTATTTTATAATAGCTTTAATTTTATCATAACCTAATAAATTGTATCTATTAAACTTTTATTTATGAATTGTCGATTTCTAATATTAATTAATCATCGGTAGTTTGTTGTTAAAAACAAATCAATAAATCAAATAAATATAAGTAGCAGTTAAAGTAAGTAAATCATAATTTTAAGACCATTAGATAACCCAAACATAATATTCTGGACGAAGGCTTGCATATATTTAGAATATATCTGGAATTTTAGAGATGAGAATTTACTAATCTAAACTTTCGTTCAGAAAGCTTGATAATCATCTGCTCTAGTCATAATTATTAACAGGTATTAGATAAGAACTGCTGATTGAATAAAACATTTGACAGCGTTGATCATGATATTCTTTCTATATATTTCTTTATAATTGGGCTTTATGTTATAAAAATAATCTTGGCAAAAATTAAATTTATGTCTCAGAACTACAAGATGCCTCGCTTCACCAGCTCTTATTGTGATAAAGAGATTAAAAATAATTATAAGACTAGATTGTGCAATTAAGATCTAAAAGGAAATTGTTAGTAGAAATGTATACTTTCTGCAGTGATAGATCGTGTTGATATCGGTGTCAAGTCGTTACCGAGAATATAATACTTCATTCCGGGGTTAATCAGATTTTGAATGAACGAATTCCCAAGTTATCTTAATGATCATTCGATTCATCACTTGGTTACATAATCGATTTAAAGAGAGGGGAATGAAAAATAGTACAAGAAACAAGTTGTCTGAGGTCAGCTAAGGAGCTTTATAAATGCGATTACTTTAACCTCTAAAGATTAAAACGCTTTTCAGAATCCACCTTCTTTTTTATTTCAAGGGAATGATTCATTCAAGTGTCGAAACGGCGGAATAATTAAAGCGGGCGGTGAGAAGGGAGGGAGAGATCAGCCTTAAAGAATATTAAAAGGTGTGTAAAAGTCCTGTGGATGTGAAAAAGGCCGCGGAGTGGACGAGTAAACGGGCCCCGAGTTGGCATTTCATTGTCCTACTCGCGGACAATGGGAAGAAGGATATTCTCTAATATGAAACCCCAACAGGTTTAGAAAGAGACTGCTATACCGACAATACAATGGAACAAGTTGATTGCGACTATGAAAGTATCTAATCGGTAAAGAAGTAGACACGTCTGGCTAATATCTATATAAGGAACAAAGAACAAACATACTGACTAGGAAGTCCTTTAAGATCTTTTTAACTTACAGTAACACTTGTTCGCTATCCCCCCAGTCCGGAGTCAAGGTTTCCCCTTGCACTCAGACTCACAGTGCATTACAAACTCAACTAGAGGAATGTAAACAAAAACACTTAAACATTTGTTACGACATTACCTCGTACAAATTGAACGCCGCCAGTAAACTTTGTACAATAATAACCGCTATAAAATTCAGCCGTATAAGATGATTTGGAATAAAATTACTCATTTAATGATCATCACAGAGTATACAAGCCTTGTAGGCGAATCCAATTAAAAGAAAAAAAAATATTTTTTTTTTAGTTAGGTATATAATTTCTATAATAAAATAATAATAAAACAAGTCTGTAGTTATTAAAACTTGAACTTAAGTCTGTTAAAAATATAAACAATTCCATTATAACACTCTGAATTAAAAAATAAATTGAACTGCAGAATCAAGCTGCTACAGCTATAAATATAATTCTATAATCTCTTAAATTAAAACGCTATAAAACATATTATAATGATCAAAATATTGCAACATGAGATGCAAAACTACACCGCGAATGATAAAATTAGACTATTATAAAGTTTATATTTATATTTTCTCATAGAAATGAGCGTAAGTTAGGCGTTACACTGCTTAAGTTACAATCATTGTCATTGTATCGGTAAATCGTTCTTAATTAATTCATTTTTAAATTGAAATTGTTTATTCTGAGATAAAGATATAAAAATAAATACTTTTTTTTAAGTAAACACATTATGCCAACACAAGCGTTAGCAAAGAAGTACAAAAAAAATTTAAAAAAGGAAGTTGTTTCATACTATCTGAGGCCCTTAAGGAGGAATTTAAGGTTAATTTTATTTTTTAAGTGTAGGGATTTTTTAAATTTTACTTCTTACATAAATATAAAGGGTAATGTTTGTTCTTACTGGTCACCATAGGAACTATATTTTTGTTTCCATAATTAACACTCTAATATCCTATTAATAATTTAATATAGGAATTATGAGAATATATTTATATAAAAACATTTTAATGTCAACAAAAACAGTTTCATTGCTTATAATGTTTTTGAACCATACAAATGGTTACTATTAACTTAAAATTTAAGTAAAAGACATCTTTTCTGAAAAATAAAATATTTAATTGATTTTTTTACTTTTCCACACTACCTATGGTAGGAAAAGTATTGTTTTTACTCAATTTTTTTTTCGAGATTTCAACGGAATTATCAGTTTTGGGTGTTTTTAAGACCTCCTGAGTGGTTTTCAGCATGACGTCTGTATGTATGTGTGTATATATGTGTGTATGTTATCATCGTAGCGCCCAAGGTATTGAACCTAGAGAGTTGAAACTTGGCAGAAAAATCAGCCTGTACCTGTAGTGGTGCCACCCGGAAAATCAACTTTTTCCGCCATCTTGAACCCAGTTTACCCAGTTAGATTAAAAGTTATAAGCGAATATAATTATTCATTAGTACGATAATTTTGATGACGTCAAAGTTTGTTTATATACCTGTCAAAATACCGCCAAAATTCAAATAATTGAATGAATGAAATAAAATAAATAAAAATAATGTATAAACATAATTTAAAGAGGCCCCACTTTAGTGGCCTCCGAAGTGAGGAAAAGTTCCAAGGACCCCGTACCTGATTTGTTTTATTTAAAAATGTTTTTAAATATGTATATCTATATAATATTAATAGGTATGTATATCTCTTTAAAGCTAAATGCAGGTTATTTACTCGAGAAACCCTTCCGCCTTCACCGTGGGTAAACATTTCTCTCGAGTGCAGCAAAGTGACACTTTACGCACTAGTTGCACAATAGTTATTTGTGCAACTAGGGCGCAAAGTGGCACTTTGCTGCACTCAAGAGAAATATTTACACACGAGTCGCAGGCGAGAGTGGAAAGGTTTCTCGAGTGCAGCAAAGACACTTAAGGCTCAAGTTGCACATTAAATTTTTCCTACAGTTAGTTTTTAATCTGTAAATAAAATATAAAATAACAGAGTGTTGTCGCCGCGGTGGCGAAGTAAATATGCTCTAAGTAAAAACGAATTCTTGACTGAAAGGAAATTTTATTTCTGTCCACAAAAATAATTCCCTACTTCTAAGAAAATTTGTCCTTTATGCACACTAAACGAATATATAATATAAAAAAAAAAAAAAAAAAAAAAAAACTGACATAATCTGACAAATAAATTAAATTAAAATATAAAGTAGATAAGTAAAAATAAACAAGTAAAGATAACATGCTATGCTAGATACTAGCATAGCAATACATAAGCATAGCATCTACATAAGCAGCATAACCGCTCTGGTGGTGACAAGTGTTCATCAACATGTAATAGTACATTACGCGTCGAGTGTGGAAAGTAGCATTTTGCATGCGAGTGTGGAGTTTGCACCCGAGCGACAGCGAGGGTAGTGAAACCACACAAGCAGCGCAAAATGCCGTTTTCCCACGAGTTGTGTACCGTACTTTATCTACGATTGTTAGATTTAAATAATAAATTCAAAAAAATAAACTTGCTGTATGTAAGTTCGTATCTCTTCTCTTGATAAAGATGGAATTAATCTTGAGTTGTATTTTTTGCCGAATTAATTATTTCTGGAGGAGTATTATTCTCTACATTTTCGTCACAGCCACTTGATTCATTCATTGTTTTTCACTAAACACTCGATATAAACAGTTACTTTAATAAAAGAATAGCAAATTAGTTTAGTTAAATGTAAACAAACTCGCTAATCGTGCGTAAAGCTGAAGAATTCCTCTTCTTTACCGCGCTAGCGTGGTAAAGAAGAGGAATTCTTCAGAACCATGAGACGCGCATGCGCAATGAATACAAGTACGTAAATAATCACTTTCTACGCATCTAAACAGAGATATAATGTTTATATTTCGTATCAATCGTAGATAAAAGGTTTTACAATATCAACTAAACCAGCTGTTCTGTTTATAGCCAGTGTTGCCTTTTTTTTGCCTGATTCAGCAAACCTAACCAAGCGCTGTTATTATTTTTCATCGTAACACTTACTCATCACATTTGATTCTTTTTTTTAGATTACCTATCTTTACTTTTTTATATTTTAACATTTTTATATTTGATATATTGTGTTTAAATCATGTAGTTAGTTAAAAAATAATCATTAGTTGTCATTGTTATTATTATTTTAGTTTGAATTATTTAATATTTGTTTAGATTTAAGTTCTTTATGTTCGTAAGTTGGAACACTGGAGTGCGGTAATGTAAAACGAATGCGTTAAAGTAGTAAGTGCAGGAATCTGCTGTTTTGCGTAATATTTTGAGTGCGATAACAACTACTTTATCGGTCAACTGTAGGAAAAAAACTATTCTCGCGCCCTATTATTGGACGAATGGTCACATGAGTATAATTTGATTCCTTTATAATTTTCCTCTTAATTGAATTCTTATTTCAATGCCCAGTGGGGTGACATTTTTTACATTTGGTATTAAATGGCTGCTCAAACTAGTCTATAGGGTACTTTCAACATACTACCAAATTCGTTTAAAATTGATTGTTCTTTTAATGATATAGGTTTAAAGAAAAAAGTTTGTGTGCATGTGGAAGAGAAAGAAATGACAAAATTAAGAAAGTTAAAATTATTATTGGACCAACAATAGGTTAATTATGGTTTTGAAGATATCGTGATTCACAAACATGTTATCGGATAGATTGGCAGATCGATAGACAAATAACGAGACCATAATATTCCCTTATATCTGAAACGGAGTTCAGCCTAGGAATTTTTGAAATTGGAGACATAAAAATATCTCCACTGATCGTCTCACTGATAGCAATGCTTGCATTACCCTTCGGTAAGCTCGGAAGCAACAAATAAATAAAATATAGGAAAAAGTCCATATTTTAAAAACTTGGAGGTATAAGCCATCAAACGATGATTGCTAACAACTATTATCCGAAAGGAACCTGTTCAATATAATTAATTTGTTATAGTGAAATGGGTTGCACTAAATGTTCTTTTTCTGACCGCCCTTTCTTACAAATATAAACATTTTTTTTACTCTCCCCCGGAGTAAAAAAACTTGTTTTCTGAGCTGACTAATTGAGGTATTAAAGTATAAAAATGTTTTAACTTTCGTTACAGGATTAAGTATAATCTTTTTCACATTAGATATTTTGCTATCATTTCCCTCCCTCTACTATGATGAGAAGCAGCTGTTATAATTTTAGTGGTCGAAGACGAAATGCAAACCTTTTTTTTAAAAGCTATTATAAAATTGTTACCGAGAAGGCATTAGGAAAAAAATTAATAATCTATATGTTTAAATAATTTAACAAGATTCTCATGTTTGTAATATTGGTGTTCCATTATTTTTCGTTCAATAGTGATGTAGTTTAAAGTTTTTAAACACTTTTGAAATATTTTTCACCCATGATACTTATTTGTTTGACCACGGTCCCTAACCTATGGATCACAAACATTATGTCTTGTTTTCGACAAAATGTTATTTATTGTTTAAACAGCATGTTTACCTGATATGAATTAATCCTGTAATACATTTATAAAAAGCCAAAATTCGGAGAATTGTAATTTACCAATTCACCGAGTGTTTGATAAATTATTATACACAGGGTGGTCCAAAAGTCTCTCCCCCCCCCCATCTTAACTTTTAACGGTTCGAGATAAATAAATGAAACTTGGGGATCTGAACCATGTAAAAGGAAGTTTGTTTTCATGCCATCGCACTCTAAGGGCAACCACCCACTTTGGCCCCCAGGCCACTCAACTTAGAAATTTCAAATTTGAGTATATATTTATGATAGCATATTTGGATTCTACGGTGAAAAATAATAAAATTTTACTTGAGACTTTTTTTCTATCTCCAAAAGTATAAAAATGGTAGATTTCAGCGCCTGGGGGCAAAATGGGTGGTTGCCCCTAGTACGTGAGTGGATGAATACACACTTCCCTTTACACGTTACAGATCCTCCAAGTTACATCAATTTATTTCAACCGATTAGATTTTGTAACGATATAAGTGTTATATCTTTACTATTTTCGGATGGATTATTTTTTTATCTTTGCCTCCGTAAAGGGGGTGAAATATTGGAGATAGAAAATAATTTCAAACAAAATATACTTATTTTTATTTATTTTGAATCCAAAACTGTTATAAAAAATATCCACTTTAACTTGAAATTTTGTAATTGGATGTCCTAGGGGCAAAGTGGATGGTTGCCCCTAGATGGTTGCCCGCGATTGCATGAAACAAACTTCCCTTTACATGGTACAGATCCCCCCAGTTTCATTAATTTATCTCAAACCGTTTAAAAGTTTAGAGGGGGGGGGGGGGGGGGGGGGTTGGACCACCCTGTATATATAGTACTTGCGATAACTACTCTGCAGGAGTGATTAATCATAGAATAAAAGGTTATTTCCGTTACCTTCGGTAAGCTGGGAAGCAAAATAAATATACTAAAAAAATACTTTGAAATAATTTAATAGTTTCTATGTTGTCGATAGGAGAGAGTATTACTAACTGGTTATAAAAACTTAAATGCAAATATTTAAATAACTTTCTCTTATATCAAAGGATAAATAGAGAAAAAATATTATTTTTCAATTCATGTACTAATAATAAATTTATATTATTACTCAAACATACATATATGTCAATAAAATAAGTGTATTTATGTCTGGAAACATACTAATCACATTATTTGAATGTGAGATACAACTCACTATATACAACTCACATAAAAACTAATATAAATAATTTATTTCGGAATCATTTAAATACTTTATACCTTTTATTAACCCGTTATTGGCTTCGACGACTAAAATCATTTTCATGCTAAAAAATGACAGCGTACAACGATATATATGTAAAAGCAATTGCATATATTCAAAACTATAAGTCGTTATACGTATTACCTCACGAATATAACTTAAAATAGGTCCGAAAATCTCGAACAAAACTTTATAATATTTATTGTGATACTGAATTTGAATTCTTTATCATTTAAGAAATTATTTGATTAATTTATTATTTAACTTATTTATAAAATTTCAACAGCTGGTTGTTTACATTTCACTTTCGATTATAGCAAAGGCAAATTTATTTTTTATCTATGTCTCAGAAACTAGGTGTTTCCCAGGAAAACGACCTATTGTAAATACATGGACTACATTTTAAAATGTTGTAATAATAATCGTCGCGGAGCCATTTTTGAAAATACATTTTTTTGGTGACAGTCGAAAATTGTTTGGTGGCAATGCCCCACCCTCAAATTTAAAGGGAAAATTGACTTCTCAATTCTGCCTCAAGTTATGATCTATCTTAATTTATTTGTAAAATATAATTCAAATTGGACTAGTAGTTTATGATCCACCTTGAAACGTGTATATCCATTATAATATTTATCCAATATTACATGCCATCATTACATTGAGTATTATAAATACTAGATCGAACAAGTAAAAGAACATACAAAAGAAGAAGCATACAAAATTTGGACAAAACTTGTTCATGTAGTTGGTTATGTTTTTTATTCGTAATATGCCATATTTGATTAATTTATTATTAAACATTGTCCATAAAAAATGATATAACCTTAAATATTGAAAAGTGGTTAGCCAAAAGGACCTGTTTCAATAATTTTAATTAAGTTCAATAATTTAACAAATTAGAGAGTAAAAGTAAAAATGTACGTGTTTTTTTGGTTAATATATATATATATATATATATATATATATATATATATATATATATATATATATATATATATATACACACATATATATGTGTATATGTCCAGTTTAAAAAATATTCTTAAACCGAACTAAATCCGGATGTATGACTAATCTAAAAGATATGAAAAAAGTGAAGAAAAAAAACAAACGAAAACAGAAAAAGTTGTTAAGAATAATAAAATAAGACCTTTTGGTATTATCTTCCCCTTTTTGAACTTCTGGGAATTAAATTTCATTTAGAAATTGGATCAGAATCATTCTTCTAGAGTTTAGACGATGGCAATTAAGGAATGGAGGTATAGAGAGAGTAAAAAAAAAAAAAAAATCCAAACCCTCTTCAGACCAAGGCAACCGCAGTTTATAAATTGTTTCTTTTGCTCTGAAGTGCGTTTTGTTTGAGTAATATATTTTAAATCCTCCTTTTCCTTTGCGCCTTCTTGTTGTATATTCTCTTTATTTCTTTTCCGAATGCGGTTTCTTTTTTTTTTGAAGGCCCGGTATGTACATTTATATATATAGATATATGTAGACACATATTTATTTAAATATACATATATATATATATATATATATATATATATATATATATATATATATATATATATATATATATATATAAAAGGTGGGAATATATAAAAATAAAGGTAGAGGGGGGTACGTCGCGTGCCGTCTAGTTCCCCCACTACGTCCACATCGACCTGCCTGCTGCCTATATGATCCAGGTACAAATCAGGTTTCTTATATACTCGCCAGTATTAATCAGAAAATAAAACAAGAATATTCCATTTCTCTCTCTATGACAAACTGTAATAATAATATTTATATAGAAGGTTTAGAGAACAAGTGCATCCAATCAAAAATAAATAATTTTACCTTATTTTTTCTACTTTTCTCTATATTTTTATTTTTTTCTTATTATATTTATTTAAGCCCAAAAAAAAGTTGTTTTTAAAACAAGATTTTCTGTCGTCTGTCATCTGTGCAGACGCATAGAGCCTAAAATACTTAGTCAATTTCGATGAATTTTGACCTACATAAATCATACCCTGAGGTGCAATCGAGAAATTAAATTTAGCTGTAAATTTAGAGGCACTGCTCCCCGAAATTGTTTTTTGATTAAAAGAAAATGTGTGAAAACATTTTGCAGTAAATATCTACAAATTAAATAGTTTTTCCGGATAAAATAATGATCTTGAAATAATGATAAAAATAAATCTGAATAGACTTATTTGAAAATCGAAATTTGAAACATTTTGTGAATTCTTTCTAGATAAGTTTAACCTCAGCAAAAACCTAACAGTGAAAAAAGGGCCCAAGTTCCAAGCCCTAACCCAACAAGTCAGCCTATCAAAGTAGTAATATCTACATGGTGGCCAAATAAATCTGCTCTTTCTTTAGTCCGTAACCTCACTTTACTCCTAATTTAATGAGCAAGACTACTCTTTAATTTTTATTGCATTATACTTGGCCCATTTCCGAATGATGATATCCTGATTATTTTGGGAGAGGGTCTGGAACTTTTTTCATTTCAGTTCCTTCATATTACCCCATGTAACACCTATGTGACTATACACACGATACTGATGTTTTATTTTATTCAGAAACTGGCAAAATTTAACAAACTTTCGGGCACTAAGACATTTTTGCTGAACTTCATGTTTTCGAGGTTGCTAAAGTCTATATTTCTCCTATAACTACAGTTTTATCGGAAAATGCGCCTAAATACTACATAAAATAGTTATCTTGCCCATTTGTTTGTAGTTTTTGCCCGCACTCCCTTCACCCCCAAGTGTTTCCTATAGAATAATGTCAGTCAAAATCAGAAATAAGTCACAAAACATTTTTTATATAACTGAAAAAATAATAGAAATAAGAAGAAAAATCAATTCTTAAATTTTCCAATTTTCTAAATAAATTAAGGTCAGCAGAACTTTAGACCCATTTTCCGTAGAAATTGTACGTAGAGGAAAAATTTGGACTTTAGATTCAGATTTTTATACTGGTGCTTTTTTTTGCAGGTTAAGTTATTATTATTCTACATTTTTTTTTTTTTTTTTTCAAATTCAAGAGCCTTAAAGTACAAATTTAGGCCTTTTAAGTGATATGAAATACAATAACAAACTTATAATAAAATATTCACGTGACACAGCACTCAGGAAAAAGTTTACTCTCATGTTCTTAGCAATCAGACGAATTTATAAAATAATAAATACTCGATTTAAAGGGGATTAGTTTGAGATTTGAGCCATCTAATCAGAAATGAACTCAGTTAATAATTGAGGACGCTATAAGAGATCAAAATTAAAAATTAAAAAAATAGCAATCAAATCTGGCTCCTACTAAGCAACCACATACAACCAATGAAGGTAGGTACAAGGGGTAAAAACGAAAAAAACAACAACTCCTTGAATTTTTCTGTCAGTTTCACGGCTATAGCTACAAGTGAGCCAAATTTCAAGTTTCTAGCAATTCTGGAAGTCACTTATAATTTTGATTATGAGAAAGTGAGTGAGAAGTGAGTCAGTAACACAAATGTCAAACTTAGAAATTCTCCCCTTTTGAAAAGGCTGAATATTAAGGGGTCATTTTTTTTTTTTTTATAGTTTCCTAAGCTACTTAAGCTTAATCTATGTTTCTGATTTCAAAAGCCTATCTTATGAGGAAGCAGAGATATAAGGGTGAGAAAAACACATTGAGTTGTTTCAAGTAAAGATACACTGTATGCTTACTGGAACTTGGCCTTGCGCACTACCGTCCGCTCAGATATTAAATTAATGAAATTAGATATTTATCTCCGCAACCAATTGGACTAAAATCTTGAAATTTAAAATGTAGCTTCTTTTTATACTATTTATTCATGACGATTGTTTACAAACCTATGTTAATAAAAATACCTATTAAATTAAAAATAACACACTTATTAGCAAAGAACGGGAATCTAGCTAGTAATTTAATACAGACCACTTCTCATAAGCATTTTAACAATGATTAAGTTAAACATGTTGTTAGAGAGATAAAGTGATTAATTTTTTGGATAATGATAACCTAAACTAGTCGGACCAATCTGCAAAACAATATTAACTATCGTGGTTTGGCTAAATGAACTGATAAATTTCACTTTTTAATATTTCTAGAATAAATTCCACAAAATCACTATGTACTATTAGATATAAAATATTTAGCATTAAAATCATTTTTAATGACCTCGGTGTAATCAATAAAACTGGTTGATATAGCGAAACAGGTCTCTGCAAAAATTATCTATTAGTGGTTTCGTGATAAAAAACAGTTAAATTTGGCTCATTGATATTATTATTCTTATTGATTATATAGCAGGAGAAAATATTTTCTTAACATTAAATATATATTTTGCAAATAAATTATATATATATATATATATATATATATATATATATATATATATATATATATATATATATATATATATATATATATATATATGTGTGTGTGTGTGTGTGTGTGTATTACAGGAAACACTGAACTCGACTCATTTCAAGTATGAACACTGCATTTAATATTTCATAAAGTTTAAATATTACTTTTTGTCTACATAAAAAAATAAAAACACGACGGAAAATAAAATAAATAAAAAAATCTGTCGGCTTTTTTTACACCCACGGCATGCTCTATAAATTTATTTAATCCGCGTATTTAAATATACGCACATGTGTGTGTGTGTGTGTGTTAGAGTGTGCATATATATGTCTAATCGAGTGAAAATATGGATCGAACATGTTTGTGTATATATAGGTAATATACTATACACACACACAAGTATACATGCATATTATGTAATATGCATACATATATTTGTATATAATATATATATATATATATATATATATATATATATATATATATATATATATATATATATATATATATACATATATGTATATACATACATATATGTATATACATACATATGTATATACACATATGTATATTAATATATACTTCTGTGTTTGTGTGTATGTGTATATTATACTATCGTCTTACATTTCTTTAGATACTAAATTGGTAAGAGACAGGATAAAAAAATAACAATTTTGAAAAATACAAAGTGACTGCAGAGGCCTTAAGGCTAGAGTAAGTTCATTAATCCAAGAAGCTGTCAGGCTATGGGGTTAAAGAGAAGCAAGATATAGCTCCGCGGCACGGTGCCGGCAAACTTGCTGAAACGAAGCCCTCCATCCCCGATATAAATGCGAACACGCTTCCCTTTCAACTTTTCATTTAACACAAAAAAATCCTAACTAATAAAAACAAAACACGAAAGTAGATTCTGCTGATAGAAACTGCTCTACTTTTTTTTATTTAATCATTTTCTTTAAGATAAATCTTGACTGATGCGTCAAATCTAATTATTTTCTCTCTTAAATTTGTAAAGACATTAATCCTTGACTCTTTTATATAGATATACCTATATTATTAGGCGGTGGTTTTAATTAATTTATATACACACGCACACACACACGCACACATTAATATATATATATATATATATATATATATATATATATATATATATATATATATATATATATATACTAGAGGGTTCTGCCACCTGTTCGCTTCGCTCGTTACAGTCTACCTTGCAAATTCATTCTTGAATGATGCATCCTATCCCATCCCATCAGTCCTAGGGGCATTACATTGAACTTATGAATGAAAAGAGAATATTAATTTATCATGGAATCAATTCATTATCACTCAAATTGATTCAGCTTTACACTATAACTCTTAAAATATAAAATTCAGTATTACAAAATGACCACCACCATCTTATTCTCCATGGTCCTTATGACAGTTAATTCCATTAACTCCATCGCCTTTGTTTTGAATAATTTTGTAAACATCTTGTAGAGGTATACTTGTGATATTATTTCTTCATTATCGTTATATTATATTTTGTAAAGCTTTTTTTCATCTACTGAGTTTTTATAGTCAAATTAGTTATTTTAGTTTTTCTATGCATATTATAAATATAACTAACTATAAATTTAGATAATTATAAATAAAATAAATTTTAATAAACGGATAAAAAATATATTAAAAAAATAGGTTGCAATCAGGTTACCGCAAATTATTACCATCATCGATTGTTTTTAAAATTTTATTTAGTGAATAGTTTTAAGTTTTATAAAAAATGTATAAAGTATAAGTTGACTATATATAACAACAAAAAGAGCCTAACCAAACAATGGTAATAACATAAAATATAAAATCAAAAATGAATATAAATCTCTCACGCCCTAAACGACTAAACCACAAATAATTATTATTACAATAGGGACAAAAGGAAAAAGAAAATATATTTGTATTAATTTCAGAATTACTAATAAAATAGCTATTAAAGACAAGTATAATGAGAAAAAATCGTCCAAATTGGAACAAATTTCTAATTAATTCGCTCACCTATTTACTTGTATTGTTAATTTCTCCTATATGCAGTACATCTCATTTATATACTTTTACTTATTTGTATAAAATATTTTTCAAATAAATTATTTATTTATTTTAAACACTTTTAATTTCACACTATAAAAAAAATCTCTTTCTGCGTAGAACTACAGAGTTTAAGGATATAGGCTTATGCCGATTTGTAAAAAATTATAAAGGTTTAAATAAATAACGATTTCAATAAATAACGTAACATTTTACAACATGAGTGTTTTAGTCATAATTGAAAAGAAGTGTCATAAGTTCAATTTTAATTTTTCACCCCACAGTGCCTCGACATTGCGAAGGTTCCACCCTCTACTCGCTATTATTAATAACATATTTAGTTAATACTAAAATATGTTTAAGAATAAAAAAAGCCCATGGCTAGAATCAAAAATGCATTTTAGCAAAGTGTAAAAATCTCTCAAAAAATCAAAACTTTTTAATGGTCTCTCTCAGTCGTTTGAAATATAAAAATTCCCAAGTATATTGAGTTGTCTCAATACAATAATATATTATGAAATCGATATTGCTGTCGCCAAGAATATAAATAAATCATTAGTTCCTGGCGGTAGGATAAAATAACTTAACAGCCAGTGGCCACGTTCCTAGATTAATTTCTTTTAAACATTTGTTTATTAACATTATCTTCATAATATATATTATTCATAAATATAGATTTATGATTTCATTGTTTCGTGAGTTCAAGATACGTTAACAGAATAATCAATCGCCTTTTCGACATCAAAAGTGTGGCTATTTTATAAATAAGTTTTAAATTATGGCTCCAAATAAAAGAGGAATGCATTTTCAAATTGAAAATCAAAATAATTTTTTTTTTGTTTACGATTGATACGAAATATAAACATTTTATATCTGTTTAGATGCGAAGAAAGTGAGTGATTCTTTTCGTAGTTGTATTCATTGCGCATGCGCGTTCATAATTCTTCACCTTATCGCACGATTAGCGTGTTTGTCTACATTCAACAGAACTAATTTGCTGATTGTTTAATTAAAGTAAATGTTTATATCTAGTTTTAAGTGAAAAGCAATGAGTGATTTATGCCATTATGACGAAAATGAGGAGAATAATACGCCTCCCGAAATAATTAATTCGGCACAAAATACAACTAATGAATTAATGTCATATTTATCAAAAGAGAAATACGAACTTACATACAGGAAGTTTATTAGATTATGCTTCCGAGCTTACCGAAGGTAACGGAAGCATTGTGTTCACTTTTGAGGACGAAAAAGTTTTATGTCTCCGATTTTTAAAATTCCAAGACAGAAATCTGTTTCAAACATTAGGGAAAATTTTTGGTCTCGTGTCTGTCTGTCTGTCTGTCCGTCTGTCTGTCGGTCTGTGTGTCCGCGTCCCCTGAAACGTGTGCGAGTGACGATAACTTGAGTAAAAGTAGACCGATTTTGATGACATTTGGTGGTTATGTTCATTTTACCAATGCCCAGGATGAGTTCGGTAGGCAACGTTATCCGCCCAAGCGTTCGTGCGCAACGCTCGCGTAAGCGTGAACTTTAAATTTAAAATTGGAATTTTATGACGGGAAAAAATTCTAACTTCATCAATTTAATGAGACAAACAACTTTTAAAAATATTTGTTTTAGTGAAACTAACAGCGACACCGCTATGAAGTGTTTAAGATCGCTAAAACTATTTATAGTTTTTATTATGGAGAGAATGCGAGGAGGGAGATAGACAAGAGGAATAGGAGGTCGCTTGGTTCCCCCAACTCTTTATTTGACCTACCTCTTCAATTGCACAGCGAGCCTAGGGAACTTTTGCAGTGTTTCCTGGATACTTTTAGACTTGTTATATCAATTAGCAAAAAAAAAAAAAAAAAAAAAAAAAACATGAAAAACTTTCTACTTTTTAATTAAATTCTAGATGTATTTAGAAAGTTTCATAAATCATACAAAATAGAATGAACACCATTTCTACACCCTTTTATTTAACTTAATTATTGTTCTAGGTCTTGTTCTATGCGAATCTCGTAATAAATATTCAAACTTATATGTTTTAGATACAATTTAATGAATAATTGTATTATAAAGGGCCTAAAGCCTAAGTATGGTGGCTGAAAATCTTAAAAATTACCAGATTTCTCAAAAAACTAATAAGACCATTAAAATAATAAATTAAGTTCCCCTGACAGACAAGTGAAGCTAATATAAAGTGAGTAAAAACATGCATTTATTTGGTAATTAAATGTTGATGCCCCTGCTACCTGGAAAAATTGGATTTGATATCATAACTAGTAACAGGTCCGAACACATTGCAATGCCATTTAAAACTGGCATTATAACATTGATCAATATAATTGAATTAGGTAACCATTTCTTGGGTATGTATAATAGGGGAGTGGAATCCAAACTGATTCTACTACTGACAGTAGTAGAATCAGATAATACTGGGAAAAGGTTTCTATTTAGGATTTTAGCATATACATCTATATATATATATATATAATTAAAGTTTTGTCTGTACATTGGTCAGAATTGAAAAATGTTTGGATACTTTTTCATTTTATACATTCTGAATCCGGCCTTAACTTTTTTCGTGTATGTGTGGATGTGTGTATGTCTGACGCCCCAGTCAAACTTTATAGGCGCAAAACTGGCTAAGCGATATCGATTATTTTTTTTCAGAGATGAGCGCAAACATGTTGCACAATTTGTAGGCTTGATTTCATCGATAAATATTAAGTAGAACCAAAGTTATTAACAATTTTATAAAGTAAAATGTATAATAAAGTATAGGTATTAAAAATAATTAATATAAAAATGCCATTTTTCAAAACTGGTCTTATTTTCAACTTCTTTTTTTTTTTTTTTGGTTTCTGTATTCTTCGCCTTAGTTGTATCTATGTGCAAAATTTGGGGAAGATTGAATGACGGTAAGTGGTTCAAAATTGGGGTAATAGGTGTGCGATGAAATTTAATAAGCAAATAAATTTAACGCCATTTTTTTTTTGGTTTCTGTATTCTTCACCATAGTTGTTTCTATGTGCAGAATTTGGGGAAGATTGAATCACGGGAAGTGGTTCAAAATTGGGGAAACGGAAATGTGCGATGAAACTTACAAAGCAAAGTAATATAAGACCAGTAAAAAAAACAAAAAAAAAATTGTTTGACCCACCGTAAACTTACCCCACAGACTCGCTATTCAAAACGTTTGGGTACTTCTATACCACCTAGAGACTCACGGTTTTTTGCGGTTAGTCGGATATTGGTCCAACCCGACTGGAAAAATCCGAAAAGTTGAAACAATATATTTTTACCCCCCTTAAAAAATTATAGATGGCGGACGCACTTTAAAGTTTTTTTGGAGGCTTATTGTGGCTAAACGGTAAGTCGTATCGACAAGCTGATTGCGCCAGCAGTACCTGATTTTAAAAGATCTACAACTTTGGTCGTAACTCCATCGGTTCTATCTTAAATAAGGTAAAATTGATTTTTTTAAAAATATATTTGACTTTGAGGGCTTATGGCGTACGCAATTGTTGGCCGATTTAATTTCTGATTAGGGCGGTTACCTCTCACACTAATGCTCTTTAAATCGAGTATTTATTATTTTATTAATTTTTCCCAGAACTAGAATTATTAAATACTTACTGGTGAGAAAATATATTAAATATTTATTGAGAGAAGAGGCTGGTATAATTAAATTAATGCACCATCATGGTTGATGATTGATCAATCACTTCCCAGTCTAATTGATTTTTATTTTCTTATTTATTATATTTATTTAGCATTGTTATTTTTTATTGCTATATTACTTAGTTTCCATTGGGTATTTTTTTAATGTACAGATAGACTCCAAACTACGATTTGGAGAGTAATAATATTCTTAGTAATGGAATTAATGATGTGTAAAATAGTCCTGATTTTATTCCTAGAAGGCTTTGGAAACCAAAAATATTTTGGAATTTAATGTAATTGCTAGGCTTTCATGATTATAGGAAACATAGCCACTAATACCTAGCATGAGCCCCGCGTGGAGCGCGGGGTGGAAGCTAGTATATTAATAAAAGTGAATTCTAATTTCAACCCAGAGAAGTGATATAGAAAGAAAATACCTCAGATTTTTCCATTAAGTTAACTCTCTTATCTTTGAACTAATAGGTTACTTACTTATAAAGTTACTTCGTACTGTGTTACTAATAAGGATTTCTTTATCCTAGGTGAGAGGAGATTAAGGAAATTCGTTGACATGTTTAGATGTTCTTGTTTCATACAATAACTTAAATGTTTGTTGATGGCATTTTATAATCCCATCAAGTTATAAAAATAACACACACCGGGAAGGAGCATATTAGAAATTAAGCTTGTATACACACACTCACTCTCTCGCTCCCTCTCTTTCTGTATCTCTCTCTCTCTCTTTCTCTCCCCCCCCCTTTATATATATATATATATATATATATATATATATATATATATATATATATATATATATATATATATATATATATATAAATTAATTGATGTTTTTAATATATATTAATTATTATATAAATTCATCAGAAAGAGAAAATGTTTTGAACAATAAGAATTCAATAAAAATATCTAGAAAACATCTAATGTCCGCTTGATTATAATTTATGTCTTTCGTTTTATTATTCAGAGCGGAGAAAGAATTATTGAAATCTATCTTTTTTAATAATAATATATTATTATACATATATTATATATATATATATATATATATATATATATATATATATATATATATATATATATATATATATATATATATACATATAATGAAGAGAGGTAATCTTAATAGTGAATATACTTAATTTTCTGTTGGAAAATGCCTAAAGGGATAAAAAAACTGATTAAATTCTAATTTATTCATTCAGAGATCACGTAAAATTAATTATTGTTAGGAAGTTCAACAAGAATTTAAATAAAATTATTAATTTAAATAAAAAAAATTGAAGCATTATATTATTTTTTTAAAGGGTGGGGGTGTTATCTTCATTTTATAAAATTTTGGATATCATTTGTATAATTGAATAGTGTCCCGACGACGGCGACGAGTCAAAATTTGGTTCACTGTCGTTTTGTTTGATTTTAGAAAATTTAACTTTTTTGGTGCAAGATAAAATTAATTTTCATTCATTAAAATTCATTTAAGAAGAAGCGGAGATTAAATGAAGAATACATTTTCTTAGAAAAAATGTTTGTTTGGTTGTTAATTGGATACCCAATCCAGAGACAGCCTGTATTTTTTTTTTTTTTTTTTTTTTTACATAGGACAATACTTATAAATTGTTTGTTTTTAAAAAAATACTATCTGTCCACTTAAAGCATCAAGCTTCAAATTGTAATCACTAAAATTGAATTCTGTGACTAGTTGAATACTAAGCATTTTAAGAAAAATTAAAATATTATCCAGGGCAGTATCTTTTTGAATGCAATACCTTACTTAATTTGGCAGCGATTTCAAACGAAGAACGAAATACCATGACATCTGACAAGCTTTAAATTATTATGAAGGTAAAAGTAGTAAATAATAAACTAATCAAATATCAACACATTTGAAGACGAACATGTGAATAAAAAAGTTTCTTTCTTAAACACCCTTTAACGACAAACATGCAACTAAAAAAAAAATACGTGTGGTGTCGCGGGACACCCAATAGGAACGAAGTTCCATACATTTTTCATTAAATGTAAATTATAAAATTACACTGCTAAGTACGTATACATTGCTAACTACTTATACATGGCGGAGTTAGAAAAGAGACAAAATTAAAAGTAAAGAACTGTTTGTACCTAGCTGAGTTAAGGCAAAATTAAAAGAAAATCATTATTTGTATAATTAAAGCAAGCGTCTTACTATAAATATATATTGAATATAAGAAAAAGGTTTTTAGTTAAAGAGTGTGTTTGTTAAAGGATGTTGGATTGAAATAGGACTGTTTTCTACCTACCCGGCCTATTAATTTAAAATATTATAAAATATATCTCTTCCCTACTCTAAAGCTTCTGCTTGTATCCGGTTGAAATTTTACATGCCTGTTTCAATTGTACTTTAGACAATGTGTAAGAAGTTTTATTAAAAGCGTTATACGTTAGAACGGAAGATATCGGTAAAAAAGTTGTTTTCTTTATTTTAAACGTTTAGGTCCACTTTGATAAATTTAGCGATCTTTATCACTTCAGAACAGTGTCGGTGTTCGTTTTACTAAAAAAAAAAATTAAAATGTTGTTTGTCTCATCAAATAGATGAAGTTAGAATTTTTTCTTGGATTAAGTACGCAGTATTATAATAATATACCTAATATATTGAAATAATCGTCAGCACAGATCAATTTTACTTTTAACAAGACCGTGATTATATTTTCTATATTTACAAAACCAAGTGACAATACAAAAATAATCAAAACAATTCAAGGAACAGGCTTCCTTAATAACATTGTTTCCCGGCTTTTTGAAGCTTAAGTTTACGCAAGCGTTGCGCGTGAACGCTTGGGCGAATAACGATTTCCAACGAACTCAGCCTGGGCATTGGTAAAATGAACATGTGTACCAAATTTCAACTAACTCGGTGATCTTTTACTCAAGTTATCGTCATCGGTAGATTTGGTGACGGTGATTTTGGTCGTTTTGTTCGGATTCACTCCCGGGCTCCAGAACGTGCCATAAGGAACTTCGTTCCAAAAAATAAAAAAAATAAAAAAAATAAAAATAGATGGAAGGCCCCAAAATCCAACAAATAAAGTTAAAGGATCCTAGTTCATCATCCCCCAGGGGATCAAAATGTTAGTTATCGGTAATGACAACTAGATTAATTAAATTTTGTAGGGACATTTTCAGCGCCCCATACTTAAGTATTTGCATGAATTATTTCAAAATTTAAATTCGAGAAGGATCTACGAAACCCTAATGATAAAATAGTAAAGGTAGTAATATAATCAATATATTGTTATAAACCATAAATAAAATACAGAGTGGTTTCGAGTACACAGGTCTGTATGTTATGTATACAAATGATTGTTTGTGACAACACACTGATTAAATTAACTAATAACAGAGTTTTTTATTTACTAATTTCACTTGTTCACCTTCATTATGAATAATCACCATAAAATCTAATTACTACTATGAACATCCTTAAATTGGCTAAAGAATAACAATAACAGAATCTTATGACATCTGACAAGCCTTTAATTCTCGGAGAAAGGGCAGAACCGATCAGACAAGCATTGAACCAAAATCGAGAAATAATTCCTCAACTAAAAGTATACGTGGTAAAATTAACAAAATGTCTAGGGAAACAAGTAATGTATCCAATTATTTTTATTATTAAAATATAAATACTTTTAAAAGTAGTATACAGTATTAAAATAGCATTTTAAATTCATTTTATGAATATGTAAGAATTTTAAAAAGTTTTAGATCGATAGTGAGCTTTCATGTTACATAAAATGTATACTAAATTGCAGATTAAAAGTTTATAGGTAAAATATAAAAGAAACGAGAAGAGAATGCTGTAAGAAATAAACTTTAATTTAAATAGGCATGCAAGTTTATTGACATGTTTGTTCATCATTGACTTGTTCAATTCAATATAAAATTGCAAAAGATGGTTTCAATAAAGGATACCAATTGTCAGATCCTATCTCGTTATTGGATAGCCATTGGAGATCCTGCTATATTCTACAAAGACCCTTGTAGCAACTGTTATGTTCACCCGTAATACTTTAAGAATACGTCTACAAGAATAGCTATTAATTAAGAGAACACAGATTAAATCATTTGTATTGAATGAACGTTATAAAACATAGAGAGATAATAAACAACTCCACTAATATTATTGTATGACAGGTTATCCATGACAACACAACATCCCCCTTTCTTTAAGGTTGATACCTAACGGGACGTCTTGATATCCTGCCATATCTGGTTCTGGTAGCTCCTTTAGGAGTAGGCGGATGTTCACACTCTTCCGGGTTACTATCCACAGGAGCAGGTAGCTTTTTTGGCTCTGCCCAGGTTGGAGCTTCCATCATACCTGGCTCATGGGGAGCTAACACAAGCTGAGCTCGATTTCGTCTTATATTTTTTCCCTGCGACTCAACTATGTAACTTCGAGGTTCGTCCGCCTTACGCACCACATGTCCATACCTTCTTAGGTCAGGTATCCACACATGTTGTCCTCGGCTTAGCGGCTGAAGCTCTCTAGCTCTACGGCGACGATCGAAATTTAATTTAATTTTCTGCTTGCTTTCTTCCCCCTTTTCACGCAGAGGTCCAAAGCGAACTGTCTTCGGCCGTAAGCTTCGAGGTAGAGTAGGAACCGTAGTCCTTAGTTTCCGTCCCATCAAAAGCTCCGCTGGACTAGGTCGTCCCTCTGTTGGCGCAGAACGATAGGCAAGGAGACCTAGATGTGGGTCACCGCCTTTGGATAGGATGTTCTTAACAACCTTCACCGCTGCTTCAGCTTGACCATTACTCTGGGGAAACCTTGGACTGCTTGTAATGTGTTTAAACCCGTATGATCTTGCAAACGTCTCGAACTCGACGGAATGGAACTGTGGTCCATTGTCGGACCGAACTATCTTAGGCACTCCCAAGCGCCCAAATAGACTTTGCAATCGACTTATGACTTGGCTACTACTAGTCGATGTCAACGCAAATACTTCCGGATACCGTGAAAAGTAATCGACTGTTATCAGATATTCTTTACCGAGAATAGTAGCTAAATCAACGCCTACCATCATCCATGGTCCTTCCGGCAACTCCGTCGGTTTCAGAGGTTCCACTGGAGTGTTCCTCTTCTCAATGCAAGATTTACAATTTTCCACCAACTGTTGTAACTGCATGGATATCCCGGGCCACCACACCGACTCTCGGGCTCTGGCTCTGCATTTAACTATGCCTAGATGACCCCCATGTAGTCTGTCCAACATATCCTTCCTTAAACTGGTAGGTATAAAAATTCTTCTATCCTTTGTGATCAACCCTCCAGTTATCACAAGATCACCGCGACACGCGTAAAATTGTTTCAATTCTAATGATATTTCTTCCTTTCTCGGCCATCCATTTTTTATGAATCCAAACAACTTCCTGGATGTAGGATCGGCTCGCTGCGCAGCCTCCACCTCTTGCAACCTTTGGTCACTCACAGGCAAGGACTGCCTCAAGGATAACACCAGAAATTCTTCTTTTGCAGGACTTTCTGCCAAAGTTTCCTTGATCGGCGATCGAGACAACGCGTCCGGAGTATACAAAGTTTTGCCTGGAACGTGCACAACATTATAATTGAATGCCAACAACCGCATTCTAAACCGTTGCAGTCTCGGAGAAAGGTCACTTATCGGTTTGGAACCTAACAGGGCTACTAACGGCTTATGGTCCGTTTGTAAAAGAAATTTTGGTAACCCTATAAGATAACCTGAGAATCTTTCGCAAGCCCAGGTAGACGCAAGAGCTTCCTTCTCGATTTGTGCGTATCTTCTCTCCGTATCATTTAGGGATCTGGAAATATAATGAACGGGCCTCCATTTTCCACCACCTTGGCATTGTTCCAATACCGCCCCCAAACCGTACGAAGATGCATCAGCTGACACTCTAGACTCCTTTTTTGGATCGTACAGGGCAAGTACCGGTGGTTTAGACAAATTTTCCTTGATTACCTGAAACGCACGATCATGACTGTCCGTCCAGCCACTAAGCGAATCGTCATCGCGAAGAAGATCACGTAACGGTGCTGTCATATCTGTTAAATGCGATAAAAATCTAAGGTGATACGTAACCATACCAAGGAAACTCCGCAGCTGTTTCCCATTTTCCGGTCTCGGCATTGCCACAATAGCCTTCACTTTACTATGATCCACTGACAGCCCATCACAACTCACTACGTACCCAAGGAATTTAACTTCAGATTTCCGGAATGAACACTTCTTTTCGTTCAGCGTGATGCCAGCTTCCAATAGCCGATCTAAAACAATAGCTAACCTTCGATCATGTTCTTCCTGATCCTTCCCAAACACTAGAATGTCATCCATCAGATTTACCACGCCTTCTACGCCCTCCAAGGTTTCCGACACGCGGCGCTGGAAATGCTCGCTTGCACTCGTAATTCCCATTGGTAATCGGTTAAACATAAATCTTCCGAACGGCGTCAAAAAGGCTGTTATCTTACGAGAACTCTTGTCTAAGCTTACTTGAAAATAACCTGTTTTAGCGTCTAACTTTGAAAATATTTTTGCATCCCCTATCCTTGCTACACACTCATCAACCGAGGGCAATATATGGCGCTCTCGTTTCACCGCTTTGTTGAGCTCCGTGTAATCCACACAAATCCGGATCGCTCCTCCAGGTTTCGGAACGACTACTAAACCCGCACACCATTCGGTAGGCTCATTTACTCGTGTGATTACACCCTCTCTTTCTAACCGTAGCAATTCTTCTTTAGTTTTCTCAAGAAGAGGATACGCCACCCGTCGGGGGGTCTTAATCGAAAACGGCTTGAACTCAGACTCGAGCTCTATCTTATACTCGCCCTTCAGTCTACCTAAGCCATCAAAAATCCTCTTTTTCTCTATTTCCGGAGGTGTTCTCTTCAAACTATTAATCCAGGCTAACATTCCTAATGAACTAATTTCCCCTCTTCCAAGGAGTGGTTCCTGTGGTTCTACCACCACGTACACCCGGGACACTGAGTTGGATTCCTTCCATCGTAAGTTAGTAGTAAACAGACCTTTTACCTCAATTTTCATTCCCGTCGGACCGACTAGTGATTTATCTGAGGGCCGCAACGCGGGCGCTCCGATCTTCCGATATAGATCCATGCCAATGACCGTGACGTCCGCTCCGGTGTCTAGCTTAAAAACGACGCTCCGCCCCTCTAAACCAATCTTGGCTCTCCAGGGTTCATTGTCTTTTGCCCCTACCGCTCCTAGGTAGTAACTATCCTCGCGATCCTGGTCTTCTCCTTGACTTGCAGCATTCACCTGAGAACTCACATCAGGACAGAACTTAGCCCAATGTCTACGTTTCTTGCACTTACGGCACGTGCTATTCCAGGCAGGACACCTTCTTGGTTCATGTACCCTACCGCAAGCCTTACAAGTTTCAATTTGTTTAGACCGTCTCGACAAATTCCGTTGACGCGACCCTCCAGTAGATGACTCGCCTCGGCTACGACTCGTAACTCGTTCGACCTCGATTTTCGGCGTTAACTCTCCACGGACCACCGACTGCTGCTTTCGGACATCTTCAGCCTGCTTAACCCGACGTACCGCTGTTTCTAGCGTTAGCTCCGCGTCCATCTGCAGCACTTCGGATAACCTTCCGTCCCGAATACCGACTACAATCCGATCTCGAACCAACTCGTCACGTAATTCACCGAACGCGCATGTATCAGCCAGTTTGTTCAGGTCCTGAATGAACGGCTCCACGGCCTCGTCCGGTTCCTGAACACGACGATTGAACTTAGCCCTCTCGTAAATAACATTCTTTTTTCTAACATAATGTTCTTCGAATCGCTTTACAAGAGCAGCGTAACTATTTATTTCTGCGCTGGTGGGTTTTATTGAGGATAAAACATCATCTACTTTGTCGCCCATAACATATAAAAACGTATTTACTTGGCGTTCGTCAGTTTGTTCCGAAAGCCCCGAGCAAACCCTGTATCTTTCGAACTTTTTGCTCCACAACGGCCATTTTTCACTTTTAAAAGAAAACGGCCCCGGCGGCACTACATTCGGAAACGAAAACGATGTGGACGTACCGTCTTTAATAGTATTTACACTCGCGTCAAAACATATCTCCGGAGTTTCTTTTTCCTTTGACATGTTTTTTTCAATAATGTCGAAAACGTAAACAAACAATTTTTAAACTCGGGAAATTAAACTTCAAATAAAATTTTGACAATATTCTTTACTCACGCTTCTACGATCCCGCCGCTGCCACCATGTTATGTTCACCCGTAATACTTTAAGAATACGTCTACAAGAATAGCTATTAATTAAGAGAACACAGATTAAATCATTTGTATTGAATGAACGTTATAAAACATAGAGAGATAATAAACAACTCCACTAATATTATTGTATGACAGGTTATCCATGACAACACAACAGCAACATCAAACTCCCAATACTAGAGGTATTCCTAAGTTATTTTCGAACAAAGCTGCTGTACGCGTGGTAATTAATGGACTGTAAGGAATTAAAAAGTAGAAATAGAGTAGCTGGTGGCGATTTTGAAGTGTAGATAGGTAATGGAGAGAGAGAAAGAGAGAAAAAAAAGAGAGAGAGGGAGATAAAGAAAGACATATAGAGAGAGAGGGATCAAGTTAACTGCAAGAGCTCTCTTTCCTAACCAAGTAGAAAAGGAAAAGGGACCAGGCTACATATTCCCTTCCACTCAATTGTAAACAATCTAGTAGGTACTTTGATCTTAAAATTGTTATAACCAACTACTCCTTAGATAGGTAGATAGTTAAAAAGCATAGATAGCCTTGTCGATCAATAAAATCTGCATGCAATACTATTACATACAAGGGACCCTGATGTTTGCCGATAGAATTAAAAACATCAAACACTGTTCCGGCCCGATTGTCGGATAGGCCAGATTTTTGGTGTTAAAATTAATAAATTCATTAAAGACTATGCCGGCCAAATTTCCGGCTTGGGCTGGATTTTTGCAGATAATACTAAAACTATTAAACACTAGACTGGCTCGTTTGTCGGCTGGGCCCGTATTTAAGCTGATGGAGATGGAATTAGATTCAATGAATTAAAATAGGATGCATAAACTAAATCGGCCCAAATGCCGGCTCGGCCGAGATTTTTTCCGATGATACTAAAAACATTAAACTTGATCGCCCGATTCCCGGCTGCACCCGGATATATGCCGAATGAATTGAAATTGCATTCCTAAACTAAATCAGTCCAATTCCCTTCCGGGCCCGGAATTTTTACCCGATGGAATTAAATGCACTGGATTGAATTAGGATGAGTAGGTACAATAAATTGGCCTGATTGCTGGTAGGCTCGGATTTTGTCGATGGAAATAAATGCATAAAAATGAATTGGGATGCGTTCAATATTAGGCCCGTTGCCGGCTCGGCCTGAGTGTTAAGTGTGAATTTCATTAGCAAATTTTTGTTTTAGACCAGGATTGTTGTGGCCGTCTATGGCCTTCCCCGGGCTTGCCAACTCGGGCCAGACTAGTGTTTACCGACATTAACTGGGAAAAAGAGGCAATTAAATTAAATAAAGGCAAAATTAAATAAACTTGACAATAATAGGTTATAAAAGCATAAGTACGTGAGGAAGCTATGTGTCACACTAATTGGTAGACTATTTACTTAGGTGACATTGTTTTGTATTGATTGCAACAAGTAGTTTAAAACCCAATACATTGAGGTCTGATAGATTGAGTTCTTATAAAGTTTTACAGCCTCTGAAGTGTGACAATTTTTTTAGGTGTTATCTTATAGGATTTTAATTTTATTAAATATAAGGTTAGAAATTTAAATTAGATTGTTGAAAGGGGGAGAAATTACAATTACTATTAAATTATGGGTATGCTAAACCTAAATATAGTCACTCAAGGTTAAGTCCAAACCATCCAAATTTCATAATAATCAGTTGAGTACTTTTGAAGATAAAGGTCTAAATAAATGTATGTTTTTGCGCATGTGCAAGATAAAATAATGGGCGCAGAAGGTTGAAATTTATATGGGATCAACAATAGGCTAAGTATGACCTACCATCTAAATTTTATTAAAATCAGAAGTGTTGTTTTTAACATATTATCTTGATTCGCAAAAATAAAAAATTGGATTTTTAATCAATAATATCTCGAAAACGGTATGTCTCACTTCAAACATGCATAGGACCATTTTTGTGCAGAATTATGTGAGAAATATTTTTGTTAATAACACTTCTCTTCAAAAAATAAACAGTTTGCGTAAAAAGTGAAAAATAAGTAAATTTTGAACTTTAAGAGGGGGTAGGGGGGGAAGCACAAGGGGAAGAAGTGGGGACTTTTGAGAGAATGTACCTCTTATCATGGTCTATCATTAGGAAAAAATCCAGATTTCCCCTAATTAGTTGCGGGTACAGCCTGTTTTTGGCCTTTATTGACTGAGCTATTAAAGATCTAGGAATCTCCTGGAGATTGGCTGAAAGAATAAGAGACAGAGACACCTTTTAGATATAAGGGGACGACTAAGTAAGTAAATAGTTTCACATGATACAAGTGTACAAAATTTGACACACCTACTATTGCCTTATGTCGAGAACATTATTGATATACCGAGTGGTGCAGTCTCGAGAATACATAAGACTTTAGATAGCGACAACGTTTGGCGATTTTCTTGGTCATAAGGTGACTGCGTCGCGATGGGTTTTGATTCGGATGTTTCACAGACATTGCATACACTTTAAGCAACGTGAACTTTTTGGTTTGTCACCAACTGAGCAACGTGTTTATTTATAGCATAATAATTACCACATTTAGAGCGAACTGACTGAACTATTGAACTGGAAGATTTGAACCCTTTCTAAAGAATGAGGACCCTTACCGAAATTTAATCCTCATTGATTTACCAAAAGGGAAAATAATTCTCTAATGATCTTTTCACATTGATACCATTTTTATTAGAACAAAGCATTCATTTTTTTTTTACTCTCAGCTGGTATTTTGGTCGTTTTTGTAAGCTATGATATCTGAGGAGTGCGATGGTTTAGCTTTCTGAAAAATTATACAATAAGTAGTTTTCTTATGAGCAAGGAAGAACCTAAATTTTTGTCCTTAAAAAAATATAATTTGGTATTCCAATTATATATGTTCTTTCTATTAAATTACGAAATTATAACTATGTCTAATATTAAAAAAATCCTACCGCGGGTTTCCGCAAGCCAAGCGAATTTCCATTGGAAATTTGTAGTTCAATGTTGTGCAGTTTAAACTTCCTTCATAACTACTACAATTGTGTGGATTGTTTTAAGTTAAGAAAATGTATAAGAAATATTTTAGTTAGATTAGGGTTTTAATAATGATGCTTAGTTAAACATAATAGTAGTAGTTTCAAAGAGGTTTAAACTGCACAACATTGAACTACAAATTTCCAATGAAAATTCGCTTGGCTTGCGAAAACCCGTGGTAGGATTATTTTAAATCTTTGGTGACTTATCAGGAGGGGTTAATGACGTCATAAAGATCCCATTTTTAGGGGATCCTCATCTCAACGAACTTGATTTTTCGGTGCAAGTTTTATTTTGATACGTCAATTCGTTCAAGAGCTATCGTGCTCACAAGAAATCCGCAAAAAATTGTTGTTATTACTACTATTATTATTATAATAAAATTATTATTCGAATCGCTATGGTAACTCATTTTTTGGATTCAGGATCTTAAAAAAACATATCAAGCGATTCCTCACTTGATTTTTTGTATTTTTTTAAATCTTTGCTGACTTATCAGGAGGGGTTAATGACGTCATAAAGATCCCATTTTTTTAGGGGATCCTCATCTCAACGAGCTTGATTTTTCGGTGCAAGTTTTATTTTGTTACGTCAATTCGTTCGAGAGCTATCGTGCTCACAAGATATCCGCTAGAAATACATATACCTATATATATACATTACACATATATATAAAGTTTTGTAAAACCTATTTTTTCGTGATCAGGGACCCATGAAACGTATTTTGGCCACAATCCCGGCTCAAACTCCAGCCATGCCAGTGGCTCTATTAGCGATTTTTTTCCAATGGAAATTCGCTAAAAGGAAAGAAAAGAGTTATAAATTGCATAATTACAATTAAAATGCTAACCATGTGAGTTCCAAATTTCCACACAGTAATAAACTTTGGCTTATAAAACGAATTAATCTTTCTATTTCTGAAAAAAGAATCACATTTTGGTCAGTTTTAATTACACGTTTAGAAAATTAGAAAAACTAAAACTTGAGGTAAAAATAAATATTTGGTTCATATAGTTAAGAAAAATCAGAGCGAGTTAAAAGACCTAATTAAATTCACATGGTTTTGCCGAAAAGGAAAAGAATCCTCTAATGAGCTTTCCAGATTGGCCATTTGCCATATAGAGAGAACAAAGCATTTATTTTTTTCTTCTTCATTCTTAGTTGACATTTTAATGTCCTTTTGTAAGCTATGATTGCATAAGGACAGTGATGGTTTAGGTTTTTAAAAACCTGCCAAATAAGTATAAAAATAAGTTTTTTTTCGGCTAATAAGTAGCTCTGATGATATCGAAACATTATAAATAAAAATATGTTGATTTTTTTCTTAGTCACATACAATGGTTAAAAAGAGGAAATCATATAATATATTTTTGTAAAATATCTACCTTTTCAGAGATTCTACTTAAATTAAGTATTTTAATTACTGTATTAGGACGTCAGTTAATTTTCGTTCCATTTTGAAACAAAGAAAAAAGTTTAATCGATCAATGGTTAAATAAATATTCTATCATAAGGGTGGGCATTAGACTTTTTTTTTTGCATTAGACGTATCATTATAAATTTATATCACATTAATAATCCATTTTTTTGAACCAATATTAGTTATCAATAGAGTACCAATTAAGAGTGCCGTCATATTTAATTTTTATATTGTACAAATTTTGTTTCTAGGGTTGGGAATTTTAGTTTACGCTTCAAGCATTCAGGGTAAAGATCAATACAGAGTAAAAAATTATTTATAAACATAGGTCTGGAATCGGGTTTCTTTAAATGTATGTGGCTTTAAGTAAATGTATGGTGGGGTTTCAAAAAATGTACGGACTATTTTATATCATAAAGTGCACCTATCTTACGATCAGACTGCTCTTTAAGCAATTTTAAAACATCATTGGAAAGAGAAATAAATTTAAGTGAAAGAAATATTAATTTAATTTTATGTTTAGTAGTACTGATATTTAGAGGAAACAAATAATTTCATTGATATTTGAGCATCTTCGCATCTTAATAAAACCCTTACATGTGTGAAACTTTAAAATTATTTTCTTCCTTAAGTAAGGTACTCACTTTCTGTGTGTCAGACAGCGTAGTGAATAAAGTCCTATAAATCAAACCACTTCGATTTCAGAAAAGCTAAATAAAAAGACAATAAAGTTGAAAATAATTAGTTTGCTAAAATATATCTTAACAATATGGTTTGAAGCACAACGATATACGGAATTCTCAAGACAAGAATAGGAATCTCAAGTCAATTCGTTGTTGAAAATTAATGAATTTATTAAATTAAATTGATTCATTAAATGAAAGAGCAAGTCTATTTTAAGTTCTTCAATAGACCAGTTTGGAAAATCCCTGATCCAGCCAAATAATTAAATGCTTAATTTGTGTTTTCTAAGAATCAAATCACTGTATAATTGTACCTTAACATGTTTCTATGGTAATCATATTATGATCTCGTTTACCTGGCAAAGTTTACTGACCGATCATCAACCTTCTGAAGAATTTAAAGATTTTTCATGAAAGAGAGAGAGAGAGATTATTTCCTTCATTAATATGAGTCATGGGCTTCATATCTTTTTATTTATGTATGTTAGGTTGAAGGATTTCTTAGAAAAAAAAAAAATCTAAAGATGTAAATCATCCAAATTAATGCTATTACTAAAGTAAAATTAAATTAGATCGTTAATTATAACGAAAAAGAAGTTAAATAGGACAAATTACAGGGACCCTCAATTGTAAAATATATCCCACATTATATTATGAGCACCGCATACACATACAAAAGATATCACAGGGAACATACATTTCTTCAGAAGTTATTCGGAAAAAATATGGCGCCGGTATCAATGATTGAAAGCACATGAAAGAAATAAAACACTCCTTGCGAAGTGATGCGTGCATTACATTGTAAAGTAAAATGTAATAATAAAGAACGTTGGCACTTTAAGCAGTCCTTATTAAAAGAAACAAACTAAATCAATAAAAGAAAGGAAAATTGAAAACTCTGTAAGGCAATAAAACTATTTGTAGATACATGTATTTATAATGCAAAATACTTTGTGTGTATATATATATAATATATTGAGTAGCTGAATTCCAAAAGCAGCTATATTCACTTGACATTTTTTTTGGTAAAGCACGAAAAACGTCTAGCAATTCACTAAATTGTGTTATCAGGTTAATTTTGTTTAAAAAAAAATCAGTAACTAATAATTCATTTAGTGGACAAAAGCCCTATAATCTTAGGCTATTATTTATAAACGAAGTTAATTGTGATATTTTAAATTTGTTTCTTCTTTATAAATACAACTTATTCTCAAGTTAAAAGGACAAATAATTTGAATAATAAGTTGTCGATTTAAAGAGCATTAGTGTGAGGTTTAAGCACCCCAATCGGAAATTAAATCGGTCCATAATTGCACACGCCATGAGAGCTCAAAGTGAAAAATTTAACAAAAAATGATCAAATTTACTGTATTTAAGGTAGAACCCATGGTCGCACGACAAAAAGTCATAGGAATAAAGTTGTAGATCTTTTAAAATCAGTAAGAGTTAGGTGATATCCGCTTTTCGATAAGACTTATCGTTTAGCCACAATAAGCCTCTGAAAAAACTTTAAATTTGTTCCGCAATCTTTAATTTCGTTAGGGGGGTAAAAATGGAAAATTTAAACTTTTCGCATTTTCCCGGTTTTGGCCGATTTGCGACCAAGTAAAAAAACCGCGAGTCTCTAGGAGACCTAAAAGTGCCCAAATATTTGATAACCCAATCAGCTGATAAGCTTCTTTATATTTATAAAAAAAAAAAATAATAATAATAATAATAATTGAGTTGATGAAATATATACCTACAAAAATTTAACAAAACTTTCTTTTTTTCTACTATACATAATGATAAAGCTTAGATTCCATAATATTTATATCATTGCGGACTTGAGATATACCGATGAGAGCCTGCTATGATGCAAAGGAAGATATGAGTCAAAATAATTAACAGATTTTTTTTATTCTTAATTTGAATTTAAATTATGCTAGGTCTACTAAACATCGAACCTGATCTTTATATTGTAATCTGACATACTTCAAAGTGTACAACGCCTTACTTCAACTAAAGGAATTCTATACGTTTCTTATAGACCTTGAAAAAAACAAGGTTTTTTCTGAATAAAAAAAAAAAAAATCATGAAAAGCAATGATTTTTCTCCTCTTTACATTTTAATACAGTTTATATTGTAATGATTGCGTCATTGTGTAAATAGTTTTAAATGTTGGGTATTTATGACCTTAAGAATGTAAAAGAGGTAAGTAATTAAGTGGATTACGTACCAGTAACTATTAGAACTAATGCATAACGCATTTTTTTATTGCAAGTTTACATTAAAAGAACCAATTAAGGATGCGTTTTTGAGAAGGAAATAAAATATGTCAAGTTATGCAGAAGCCAATGCAAAAAACAATTTTATAGCTTGTGACGATCAAAATATATCATTGATTCGTGTAGGCAATATTTGTATATATATATTGTAATGTTGGGAGAATAGCTGACATGATTTTATCCCCAGTAGAGAGAAAATACACATTTTCGTCCATTGCACGGTTTTTATTTATTATTTTAATAAATAACAATTCAATATTAAAAACAAATAAGAATTTTAATTAAACTCAAATAGAAGGTTATTTAGATGCAGGTTATAAACAAAGATAAACATGGTCGAAAAAGCAACCTGATTTCAACAACTTCATTACATTAGCCATTCATTTTATACTATTTATAAAATAATTAAGTTGCGATCTTTACTTTTTCGCCCTACTTTACTTTTTCGCCCTTCTTTTACTTTTTCTCCCTACTTTTTGAGTTCAGGGATGAAAAGACTTACTTTAGAGACTTTTAGTCCCTCTAAACTAATTCAAAATCATAACATTTTCTCCTTACTGGAGATAAGCTAAATTTATCCAAGTATAACACTGAAGATAGTACAAAAGATTACTCCGAACTACAACTAAGTTTTAACATAATGATAAAATAAACTATTATTACTCCGTAAAAATATAAATAATATTAGTATAATGTAATGTGAAACTAGTTAAAAATTGGTGGCTGAATCAAGTTTTTCTATTACATTTGTAATGAAATGTATTTTCCAAAACGTGTAACACAAGTTAAGATGTAGCAAAGAGGAATTAACTCTTATCGCTGTGTTATGTATGAATTAACTCTTATCGGCTATGGCTATGTTTCATTGTGCAAATTTACTGAATTATCATGTAGGCAAAGTATTAAATGAAATGACAAACAGTTTAGTTTCCAAGCCTTCATCATAAGTAATAGGACTAAATTATTTATCAGTTATGTTTTTAACTATTATGGATTAAATACCCTGCGAACCGCTATTTGAGAGTTAATTTATTATATGCCAAAACTTCTCTTTTTAGGGTTTCGTATATACTTCTCGAAACCCTTATGCCGAGGGTGATTGTGTCCGTCTGTCCGTCGCTCTTTGGTTCATAGGGCCCAGACCGTTTAAGCTAAAGAGCTGAAATTTGAAATATGCGCATGCGGAATTCGCAAAAATGTGGAAAACTCAATTTATTTTTTTTAATTTTCGGGTAGGATATCAAATGAAAGCTTCTAAAGAGTAGGATACAAAAATATATATTATAGCCTTTTTATAAATTTTGCATTCTTTATTGGTTTCAATACGGGAGGGTGTTCCTAATTTTTAATGAATATATGGATACAAATATATATATGCTTTTTTGAATTTTATATTATTTATTGGTTTCAATAACTTAAAAATCCCCCCCCCCCCCCAACCAGTATATAACGGCTGGTCTTAAAATTTTGAAATAATTCATGCCAATACCATATTGTGGGGCGATGAAAATTTCATAAAAAAATGTAATTTACTAAATTACTAAACTTTAGTAACGCCTTGGAAGAGGGACAATGCCATGCAGTACAGCAAACGATCATGGACTTAAATATTCAATTGCCCGCGCTTCTCTGTGGCATATATAACTAGTTAAAATGATTGGCTCACGTTTTTTTTAACTTCACTTGTAAGTTTACTTTACTTTTTGACTATTTATAAAGCAGAAATTTTCATAAAATAATTGAACATTTTGCAATTCTGAGCAATGATGGAGGATCGGCTTCAGTATTATATTCTTTGATTATCTGTATAAAACACGTCTCATCAAACTCGGATCTGGTGATTTAACCAATCACCAGATATGTGGATTGAACCTCGATGTCAAGCGAGTTACGATCAACTGCAAGTATGTAAGCTAACCTCGTCTACATAGATCTTCTATAATATTATTATTTACGATTAAAACAAAAAAAGTCTTACCACTCGTAAAATAAACTACTAAGCACATATAAATAATAACGAAACCAAAATTTATAATTGAAAGTATAATATTTAAGAGTTATAAATTAGGCAACGAATGATATGGCAGGAATAATTTATCGCTTCAACCGTATTGTTCTATCATTAAACAGAGCGAAAACATTTTAAAATCATAAATATATTTTTGACAATGACTATCTAAAATGGTTTGATGTAATCATAAAACACATTTTGCTTTGTTTAATTAGGTTTTAGGTGGTCGTAAATTAAGAGCTGACTAGCTTTAGAATAGATATTGTTTTACCCACATCCTGTTTGAATGGACCTCAGGCCAAAAAATGTCCGAAAACGGACCCTTAAGCAACCTACGTACGTATTTCTTCTATCATTCTAAGCTATGAAATCACTCTCCTAGAGCTTGGAAACGGAATTACGTATGCATTTGGAAAGAAAAGTTAAGAACGTAGTTTGCCCCAATCCTTCGGGACACTAAGTGCGTGCTTTATACTCTGTATAAAATCTTAACACCTTAAAAGGAGAAAATTGACGCCCAGCGCCCAATCGTCTTAAAAAATAAAGATTGTGATTCATTCGTGCTCCAGTATTTTTCAAGAATAAATAGTGATCGGTGGTTATGTCAATCACTATTTATTCTCTATTTTATTTGTGGTGTACTTATCAAGAATTAATAGTTAACGACTGTAGTAACTTGTATCTCTATTAATTGCTTCCGGGCTTAAGGAATGAACAATTCTTCCCTTATTGCAGGTTAAAATTACTGTAATAATTCTGACGAACATTTCTTAAAAAATATTCGTTCTCGAAAGTAGCCCACAAATTGTTTAAATGCCCACACTATTGTGTCTTAATTAATCCTTATTCATTTTAAAAATATTGTATCACATTAATACTATTACATCAAATCAGTGGCGTACACAGGGGGGGGGCCCAAGGGGCCCTGGCCCCCCCCGAAATGATTACATACCTAAGACCCGCCATACATTTAAAACCAAAAAAACAGTAATGACAGATGCATTCGAATTTTCTGTAAATATTTTCCAATAAAAGGAATTAATTAAGTATTATCTTATGGTGTGTATACACTTAATCACCCCAAATAAGCTCGGCCCGGATTTGCCGATAGAATTAAAGTCATTTAACACTATACCGGCCCGATTGTCGGCTGGGCCCGGATTTTGCCGATGGAATTAAATTTATTAAACACTATACCGGCCCGACTGTCGGATGGGCCCGGATTTTGCCGATGGAATTAAATTTATTAAACATTATACCGGCCCGACTGCCGGCTGGGCCCGGATTTTGCCGAATGAATTAAATTTATTAAACACTATACCGGCCCGACTGTCGGCTGGGCCCGGATTTTGCCGATGGAATTGAATTTATTAAACGCTATACCGGCCCGACTGTCGGCTGGGCCCGGATTTTGCCGATGGAATTGAATTTATTAAACACTATACTGCCCGACTGTCGGCTGGGCCCGGATGATTTTGGCCGATGGAATTTAATTTATTAAACATTATACCGGCCCGACTGTCGGCTGGAACTGGAGTTTGGCCGATGGAATTAAGTTTATTAAACATTATACTGCCCGACTGTCGGCTGGGCCTGGATTTTGGCCGATGGAATCAAATTTATTAAACATTATAACGGCCTGACTGTCGGCTGGGCCCGGATTTTTCTCGATGAAACTAAAACTATTAAACACTATAGCGGCCCGATTTTGGCTGGACCGAGATATTTACTAATGGAATTAGATTCATTGAATTAAATTAGGATGCATGAAATAAATCGGCTCATTTGCCGACTAGGCCATGATTTTTGCCAGTGGAACTAAAAACATTAAACTTGATCGACCCGATTTCGGCTGGGCCCGATTTTTCACTATTTGAATTCAATGATTTTTTGTAGTTTTAGTCCAGTTCAATAGCATAGGTTGCATTATAGGACAGCTTCAATTCATTACGAATCCTAATGCAATGAATTGAATTTGGATTCGTAAAAATAGACTGCTCCGATTGACAGCTAGGCCCGGATTTTTTGCTATAGAATTAAGTGCATTGAATTGATTAGGATGAGTACAATGAATCGGCCTGATTGCTAGTAGGCCCGATTTTGTCGATGGAAATTATGCATCAAAATAAATTGGGATGCGTTCAATAATAGACCCGATTGCCGACTCGGCCTAGGTGTTAAGCACATTAAATTAAATGAGGCCCAATACAACTCGAACTTTTGCCGATGGAATTAAATTAATTGAATTAAAATATGCACACTAGACTGGAAAATGATAGTTGTGGATTTCAGTAGCAAATTTTTGTTTTGGACCAGGATTGTTTGTAGAACGCTACGTGGGTCCTCTTGTCTATGCGGCATTCCCCTCTTGCTCACTCAGGTCGGACTAGTGTTTGTCGACATGTAGTGGGAAAACAGAGGCAATATAAATAAATCGGTTTATCATTTTGTGAAAAAACTGATTCATATTACATAGTAGGTAATAGTAAATTTAAATCTAAAAACTCAAAAAGCGTTCAGAAAACATTTGATGTTAAATGTCCCATGTAGGCGTGTCCGCCTGTCCTTCAATTTTTGCGAACCAACTCATCTTAAAAGCTATTCGTCCAATTTTATTGAAATTTTGATGGTAGGTCATAATTAGCCAGGTTATAACATTGCTGGTCCCGTATAAGTTTCAATCTTCTGCACCTATTTATTTCTCTTCCACATTCGCACAAACATACATTTATTTACACCTATATCTTCAAAAGTACTCATCTGATTTGTATGAAATTTTAATGGTTTGTTTAAAGTAGCCCGCAGATAACCCAAGAATAATTTCAACCGTCTGCGCTCTTAAAATATTGCTATATTGATACTTTATTCATGTTAAATTTACTCAATTTTCCCTCCTTTTTTAAATTAGTTAAAATTGATTCTGATTTTTACATGATTTAAAGTATCAATTTACCAAAATTTAAACAGCGCAGACAGTTAAAATTAATCTGTGAGCTTCTATCAGATAAGTTTTATAAAATCAGATGGATATTTTTGAAGATAAGGTGTAAATAAATGTATGTGCGTGTGCACATGTGGAAGAGAAATGGTGGCAGGTGGAGAAATGGGGAGGAGGGAAATGGGACCAGAAGATTGGACCTTATATAGGACCAACAATGGACTTTTTATATGCTAATTAACTGCCATCCGAATTTCATTAAAATCGAAAGAGTAGTTTTTAAGAATTGTTCGCAATGATTGAGCGAGAGACAGACTAACAGCCAGAAACGGGATCAAAAATGTCTGATAACTGGAACAGATTTCTGTCTTGGAATTATTGGAATCGGAGACATAATCGTTCTTTAGAACGATCACATCACATAGTGAGGTGTTACCTCATAGTATTTTAATTTAATTAAATATGAGGTTAGAAATTGAAATTAGAGTGTTGAAAAGGGGGAGAAATTACAATTATAATAAATTATGGGGTATGCTAAACCCGCATATAAGTTAAATTAGGTTGGGCCCCCCCCCGAAAAAATTTTCTGTGTACGCTACTGCATCAAATTAACAATATTTAGTGTATGCAGTGGATTTACATTTATTTGGGACCATCTGTGGCCTAATCTTGACAAACCATCCAAATTCCTTAAACATCGGATAAGCAATTTTAAAGATATTTTGATTCACAAAAATGTTACGGACAGGCCAACCGAAAATCCGACAAATGGACAGATAGGCACGAGACCAAAAAAATTCTCTGATTTCTGTCTTGAAATTTTTAAATTATAAAACATGAAAACATTTCGTTCATCAAAACCATAACAATCCATCCAAACAAATAGGGAAACGGTTTAAATAAATTAGAGGTCATAAAATACAAAGGACAATAATGGGTCTTGAAAGTAAAACATAATTATAGTACGTATTCTATATGCCACAGTAATTTGCAGAATGTTCTTACCTAATACTCTAACCACCTCAAGCAACCTCTAACCTTTTCCAGCCACCTATAAACATCTCACCACCTCCAACAAATTCAACAACCTCCAACCACCTCTAACCACCTTAAATCAACTTAAACATTTCTCTAATCATTTCCAACAACCTCCAACCACCTCCAACCATTCTCAAACCGTCTCAAAGATCTCTATATTAAACGAACAATTCCTTTTATGGAACCAGCGTATTTTATGAAAACTAAAACCTGCGGTTAACTATCAATGCACCCCTCTGCACGATTTCATTATATTCCAGCTAATTACTACCTCCAATAACCTCTAACATAGAATCGATTGGGGTAAATGGTGCAATGAGGAGCACCTGGTTCGTGTGATGAAAGAAGGCATAGGTCAGATAAATCCATGCACCCGAAATATAAGAAGGACCAAGATAAGGTATGACGGAAGTAGAGGAAAGCCTTGACAGCAAGGGGGAGGGGCGGCCAAGAACAGCAATGACGAAAATGAAGATTCTACAGATGAAACAGGTAATATCCAGGATAGTGCACGAGATAGTGGAGCTAACTGCAGCAAAGAACGGGGTGGATGTTCAAGTGGTTTGTAAACCCAACAGACCACTGGCGAAGAACGCGAGATGGTTGAAGGATGAGAGAGGAGTTGTAGCAGTTCTTTTTATAAATAGAACGATGGAAGTTAATACAGGGTATGGATGCGTTTGTATATTCATTGCACAGTTCAACTTCATCTGCTGCTACAGTTCCCCAAACATCACAAAGATAGAATTCGAGGAGGAAGCAGACAACATCATTCAAGAAGTGCAAAGGGCCGGGGAATGTGTGGTATTGGGTGATTTACACTGGATCTAGTGATGTTAAATAGGGAATAAAGCGAACGGGAGAGTGGCCAACACAGAGACGGTCCATCTTCAATGGCTGTTTGCTGTATTTGTAAAACTAAACCATCGCAAAAGAGAATTTAGACTTATTTATCCAGAGTTATTGGGCGGTAGCACCCCCAAATTTAGAGCTAAAATTTATATCTCGATTTAGCTTCGGGGTATAATTTTTTCTGAATGAGCATGCCAAATTTAATTTAAATTAGCCCAGAAGTTTAGACTCAACGCTTCTGCACAGACTACAGACGGAAATTTTTGAAAAACCACTTTTTTGGACTCAGAGGACATCAAAACTCCATCGCAATACTTCCTCTTTATATAATATATATTACGTATATATGAGAAAGTATAAACATAATAAAGTAAACTAAGAAATGCATTTAACTTTATATTCTTGGTAGGTAATAAATTTCAATTAAAGATATTCATAATTTAAACTTTTTTTGATAGTTTTTTTTTAAATTTATAATAAAGCTCACGAGCTCGTTATTTAAATAAAATATAGATAAAATAGTATTTTTAATATTAAATATAACCTAATATATATATTTCTTTAAACTCTTAGAAGAAGTTTGGATGTTCTCCAAAATATGGAAGCTGTTTTAAAAAAGCGTCTTCTTATTGAAGTTGTAATACAATGTATGTATAAAAACAAAAATAAATGAATCAAGAAAGTTTGTTGCACGTTTAAGTACTGTCCATCCTCAAGATATTTTTATATCTTAACGCTTTCATATTTGTAAAACATTCAAAACAAGATAAAATGATTAAGAAAAGAAGTAGTCCACAGGCCACCATAAGAAGTGAGTCGCTGATAGATAAAGTTTTCTTACCTTATGGAATCGCTTATTTATGCCTTGTCCACCAATGAATTGGGTATATGGCAACTGGGCGCTGGGCCATTTCTTTTTTGTTGACATGCCAAACTTGCCCTTCTGCGGGAACATTGAAAAGAGATAGATAAAGTTTTGATTTTCACAGGATCGTTTAATTAAATTATTTAAAAAACAGTGGTAAAGGTGGCCACCGATATGAGTGGGCCGTTTTCTTTTCAACGTCCCAGCAGAGCGATATGTTTGTGGCGGTGGACACCTCAAACGGCCCACTCTTATCGGTGGCCACCTTTACCACTGTTTTTTAAATAATTTAATTAAACGATCCTGTGAAAATCAAAACTTTATCTATCTCTTTTCAATGTTCCCGCAGAAGGGCAAGTTTGGCATGTCAACAAAAAAGAAATGGCCCAGCGCCCAGTTGCCATATACCCAATTCATCGGTGGACAAGGCATAAATAAGCGATTCCATAAGGTAAGAAAACTTTAACAATCAGCGACTCACTTCTTATGGTGGCCTGTGGACTAAAGGCGAAGAATCACTTCCATTAAGCATTAAGTATAAATAATTTAAATCAAGAAATGGTATAAAAGCAGTAAAAGAAAGTAAACAATAAATAAACAAATAAAATCACAGGGAAGTACTTGCGTCCAAGTACTTTTTAGGGTTTTGTAGATGATTAAGCATACCCGATATGTAATTATGATTTTTTTTCTTCGATCCTAAGGGTCCCGGGTTCGATCCCCCGGGAGGTCACAATGTTTTTTATAAGTAATAACGACAAGATAAATTACATTTTTTAGGAAATTTTCATCGCTAACCATACGGTGTAACCATGAATTATTTCAAAATTTTAAGACCAGCCATTATATAAAATTTTGGGGGGGGGGATTTTTTTGGGGGTGTATTTTGACTTATAAAACCAATAAAGAATTAAACATTTAAAAAAGCAAATACATATTTGTATCCAACTCTTCAGCAGCTTTCATTTGATACGCAACTCAAAATTTTTAAAAAATAAAATTTCTTCACATTTTGGCGCCCAAAATTAACAATTTTTGAAAATTTGGGATGAACTCCCGGAATTTTCATCGCCCCACAATAAGATATTATCATGAATTATTTCAAAATTTTAGCGCCAGCCGATCTATAGTGGTTGGGGGGGGGGGATTTCTTTTGGGTATATTTTGATTTATTTAACCAATAAGGAATGCAACATTTAAAAAATCATATAATATATATTTGTGTCCTACTCTTCAGCAGCTTTCATTTGATACCTACTCAAAAATTAAAAAAATATAAATATTTGAGTTTACCACATTTTTTCGAATTGCGCATGCGCAAATCTAATTATGAACTTCTGTATATTTTTCCTGTGGTTGGGTCAAAAAGTTGCACCAGTGTTTCAAATTTCAGTACTTTTGCTTAAACGGTTCGGGCCCTATGAACCAAAGAGCGACGGACGGACGGACACATCACCCTCGGTATAAGGGTTTTGAGAAGTATCTACAAAACCCTAAAAACGATTAAATATAATTATAAGACTGAAAATGTAGTTAGCAATTCAGATATACCTCGACAATAAACGGAAAATCACTATAAAATACTTAACACGTTTTCACAAGATTGTATTTACCACATATCATGCAACTTTAATTAAAAACTAGAGTAATAATAACGATTTACAATTCTGTTTAATAGAACTTGTATATCTATGATTTTTTTTTATTCACTGGTAATGAATTAGACTAATAGGTGTGGCAAGGACTTTTAAACAAAATGTACGTCGAATTGAAAAGCAAAACTTTAGAATTTTATGATTCCTAACTCCTAGAGAAGTGGATAAGTGTTTAACATTTGACACTGTATTTAATTTAACATTGTTACAAGTCGATCCACGATATCGCTAGGATCAGTTGAGTTGAAAGAATAAAGAAGGCCGCTTATTTTTACGTGTTTGAAAATATGATGGATAAGTTTATTGCTCTCTCGGTTACATAACACAACACATTGACTCTTTATAACATGTAAGTTTGTTATTAAAACTATTAGTTTTTCTTAATTCTTTTTAGGTATATATATAACAAACTACAATTTGCTACGAACCAGGTATTTAAATGGCATTTTTCGCATTAAACAAAATGAATACATACTGATGAAAAACTAGCGTTACACGAGTAGGGAAGATATAGGAACAGGGAGTTAGGAAGATATAGGAGGTGTTCAATCGAGTCTTCGTGCACAACATATGTTCGAAACCTAACCTTGAGTGGATATAAGCGGGTTTAGTATACCCCATAATTTATAATAAATTGAAATTTTTCCCCTAACTTTCAACACTCTAATTTCAATTTCTAACCTCCTATTTAATAATATTAAAATCCTATGAGATAACACCTACAAATTACATAGAGGCTGTAAAACTTAAAAAAAAACTCAGACCTCAATGTATTGGGTTTTAGATTACTTGTAGTTATCAATCAATACAAAACAATGTCACTTAAGCAAATAGTCTGCCAATTAGTGTGGCACTTAGCTTCCTCGCGTACTATTTTGTATATATGATTTTATAACCTATTATTGTCAAGTTTATTTAATTTTCCCCAGTTTTTTAAATCGTTCAAAATTTGATACTGTGATCGTTCTAAATAACAAATATTATGTCTCCGATTTCAATAATTCCAAGACAGAAATCCGTTCCAGTTATAAGAGATTTTTTGGTCCCGTGACTGTCTGTCAATCTGTCTCTCGCTCATTTTGTGCGAACATATCTTAAAAACTACTCGTACTCGTTCGGTTTTTATGAAATTTGGATGACAGATAATTATAGCATAATTAGCCCATTCTTAATTGCTGGTCCCATATAAGTTCCAACCTCTTGCACCCATTTGTTGCTCTTCCACATGTGCACACACATACATTTATTTACACCTATATCTTCAAAAGTACTCATCTGATTTTTATGAAATTTGGCTGATCGAAAGTAACTCACAGATTGCCCCAGATTAATTTTAACTGCCTGCGCTGTTTACATTTTGCTAAATTGACACTTTAAATCATGTAAAAATCAAAACAATTTTGACACATTTAAAGCGAAGGGAAAATATTCATTCTACACACAACCCTGGTCCAAAACATAAATTTGCTAATGAAATTCACAATGTCCATCATATTTTTTTCCAAATTTAGGCAAAGTCTATTATGCATATCATAATTCAATTCAATTTAAGTCCGAGTTAACTCGGGCTTGATTTAGGCTTCCTAATTTAATTCCATCGACAAAAATCCGGGCCTAGCCGGCAATCGGAACGGTATAGTTTTAGTTTCATCGGCAAAAATCCGGGCCTAGCTGCCAATCGGGCCGGTATAGTTTTTAATAGTTTTAGTTTCATCGGCAATCTGGGCCAAGCCGGCAATTGGGCCTACTTAGTATATGCTTCCTAATGTCTTTCCATTCGCAAAAATCCGGGCTCAGCCAACAATGATGACTTCCATTGTGTAACATTTTCATTTTCAAATTGTAATACATGCACAACTGAATGAACTTCTTTACATTGATAAAAGTAATGCCCGCAATTTTCCGACACTTATCAATATATTCACTTATATATTTAAGTAGCCATTACACGTTTAAGAGCCGCTAAAGAGAGAAATTTTATTATGATTAAATAAATAATAGTAATAACAATAATAGTGGATTGTCTTTGTTCGTATTACAAATATAACAATTTAAGATACGATTTGGATAAAAGTGGTGAACATTCAAACTAATCGAAAAGTAAAACCATAAATACACCTAAAAATTCAAACCAATCGACCAATAAAACCATAAATCGATAAAAAGTAGAACAAATACACAATATTTTATTTGGAAAAAATGGAAATCAGTCAACTATTGAAGTTCAAATCAATGAAATGTAATACTTGCGAAAAAATCTCCATTCTTAACCTCTTTTACGAGTAACTGTATCGACAACAATTCTCAACATAACTAGGGATATAACGAGTGCTATATAAGTTGTAAAATCACACACGTTTTAATTAATTGAGCTCTTTAAGAATAAAATAGTTTTAATGGTTTTAAAGATTAAAAAACATTTTGATCTCAAGAAAAAGCTATTTACATCTTATTATAAAGACAACTGAGCTTTAAACAAACCAGCATTTGCATTTTGATTCGGATACCAATTTAAATGTTAAGGAGTTTTTGAAGATGTAAAGCTACTATTATAATAAAGACACCGGTAATAAGATGTCTTGACTACTGTCCGTACAAGATAACACAGAGGGGAATACCTGTTTAGTTACAATTTGTATACAACACAAGTACAAAAAAAAATCAGAAGAAGGTAGGAGGATTTGTCCTCTAAAATACACTTGTTTTAAGAATCCTAACATATAAATGGAATATCGACTTGTAAAATTAAAAATAATTTAAGTTTAAATTGTTTTTTCGTTTCAATGTTTAGATAAGGAGAAACTTCTGTATAAATTGCAAGGAAGAGTGGACTAATCTACCCTAGCGGTTGCAGGTACCAGTAACTCTGCTCAGATAACATCGTAAATGAAATTGTTTTATAAAATCATTTGCTACATACTACCTTTACCACCAAAAGTTATACAACATATTATGTATATAATGTTGTTTTTTTTTTTTGTTTTTTTTGTTTGTTTTTTTAATTTTTCATATTTGTAGTTTTATTTTCTGCAATTAAAGCTACCTTTTAGTGTGGAAAATAGCCCTTACTAAACTATAGATTTTAAAAGATAAATCCTCACAAGAAAATTAAATTATGCTCAGAAGGTTGAAATTAATTCGAAAATATCTGTGGGATAACTTCATTATAACTGATAATTTCATTATCATAGGAAGAAGAACTATAGATTTTAAAATATGAACGTTCACAAAATGTTGACGATAGATCAACAGATAGACTAAAGACTGTATTCCAAAAACACATTTCTGTTATTAGATATTAGGATTTCGTAGGTCACTCTCGAAACCCTTATGCCGAGGGTGATGTGTCTGTGTGTCCGTCGGACTTTGGTTCATATCTCCTAAACCGTTCAAGCTACAGAGTTGATATTTAAAGCACTGGCGCAAATTTTTGACCCTCATATATAAGGAGAAATATAAAGAGGGAAAATAAAGAGAAGTGAAACATTTAATTTGCAATGCAATTTTATGCAATTCACATAAATTTCGTAATTTCTTTTTTTTCGATTAGAGTATCAAATAAAAGGTACTAAGAGTAATAATAAAAAGTAGATTACAAATATATACAAAATTTGATGTTATTGTGTTAATATATGTTTTTAGCGCCAAAAATTGGTTATATCTGGTATGTCTGACACGTACACCTATACAGGTAACCTTTACAGGTGGACCTGTGCGTTTTGTGTGTGTGCTAGCATAACAGTCTAGTTATGTCATAACTTGATAGCGCACACACCAGCACCGGTGCGCCAGTTTACCTACCTGTTCAGGAACACAGCAACATATATGGGCGAGTTTTATATAAGATTTCTAAATATTGCATTTTGGCATTTTCATGTTTAGGCTATGGAACATACCTCAAAAAGCGTTACGTTAAAAGTGTAACAGGGAGTTAAAAAGCTATAGAAGGTGGTGCCACACAGTCTCCAGCAGTAGGGCTTTTCCCCTACCGCGCTTCGCAGGGCATGAAAGTCGAAAAGAGTTCCATTTTAACTCGAAATATACCAAAAAATTGTTTGGAATTTTTAAAATAAGAGACATAAAATTTCTTTAATGAGGACGATTTCAATGCTTCCGTTACTTTAGGTAAGCTCTGAAGTAAAGTAATCTAAATAAAATAAAATAAAGCAATGGTTTTTAAGGATATCCTAAATAGAATGAAATTTTTCACAAATACTAGCAATGAGAATCATCTTGCGTATTTTCAGTATTATAAAAGGTAGCAAATAGTTTTTAATACACTTCTTTTTCCACATACATTATACTCAATTTTTTTACAATAAAAAAATAATATAAATAGTAAATGAATTATTTCTCTGTCCTTTCAAAACTTTATCAACTAGATTTACAATAGGCTATTAACATTAAAAAGTTAGTTTATCTATCAATATTTATATATTATATTCTTGTAATTTAAGTGATAAATTATATTGACTATTCTATTAAATTTGTTATATCTTTAATAACAAAAATAAGTCTAATTTCATTGATTGGTTAATTGATTTTTAGTTATTAATGAAAATTTAACAAAGAGATTTTTATCTTAATAAATCAGCTGAACAATTTATAACTTTACCTAAATAATTAAATTATAAGTGCTGGAGTAATTGTCAATATTATTACGAGGAAAGAAGTAACAGTTGAAAAATATTCGCATGTACCACCGTACAAGTTTTTATCTACGATTGATGTGAAATATAAACATTGTATCTCTGTTTAGATGCGTAGAAAGTGATTCTTTATGAACTTGTGTTCATTGCGCATGCGCGTCTCATAGTTCTGAAGAATTCCTCTTCTTTAACACCCTAGGGCGGTAAAGAAGAGGAATTCTTCAGCTTTACGCACGATTAGCGAGTTTGTTTACATTTAACAAAACTAATTTGCTGTTCTTTTATTAAAGTAACTGTTTATATCGAGTTCTTACTGAAAAACAATGAGTGAATCAAGTGACTTTGACGAAAATGTGGAGAATAATACTCCTCCAGAAATAATTAATTCGGCAAAAAATACAACTCAAGAATTAATGCCATCTTTATCAAGAGAGAGATACAAACTTACATACAGCAAGTTTGTTTTTTCTGTATTTATTATTTAAATCTAACAATCATAGATAAAGTGCGGTACGCAACTCGTGCGAAAACAGCATTTTGCATTGCTCGTGTGGTTTTACTACCCTCGCTGTCGCTCAGGTGCAAACTCCACACTCGCATGCAAAATGCTACTTTCCGCACTCGACGCGTAATGTACTATTACGTATGGTGGTATATATCACCTAATATTAGCCTAGTCTATAATGCATCAAATTATTTCTATTGGCACTTCATTAGATTGTTACTCCCCTTATACAAATAAACAGAGGGGAGTAACAATCTAAAGAAGGTGTACAGAATGCTCTTCTTTAGACTGTTACTCCACTTATAAAAACAGAAGTGTGATACTCCTTTGTCCCATGCACATTAGAGTAAACATCCCTTTTTCAATAGTTATCTAGTAAAATCATTTATATTCTAAAACAAAACGTAGGGTAGTAACAATCTAAAGAAGTACCTATCTATTTATTAAAGTTAATTACTTAGTATCTTCTAGAAGACTGGTTTAATGTTCAGAAGAGTGATTGTGTACTTTATGTCTGGCACCCAAGTTCCACCAATAAATTAAAATAATAATTCGCAGACATAAAACAAGTGAAGCAGGGGACAAATTATGTCTTTAACATTCTCATATACGTATAAAATTGCTCTTATATACAGAATTATTCCCAGTTACTATAAAATTGCCATAAGAGTAAAGGAACACATTTCTTTATGCTATGTTAAAAACCTCGTGATTTTTATTTTGATTTTTTTATTATTGTTTTTAGTTTAAGAGATAAATTGAGATAAATCTTATTACTTACATAATAAATGCTGTTACTTAAAGATAGGGTCTAAATTTGAGAAGAATAAAATGAAACCCTATAGAATTAAGATTAATAATTGTATAATTGATTGTGTTTACTTTCTTTCCATTTTTTATTATTTATAACAACCCTTGCTGGGTAGAAAACCTTTTCTTCCGAATCGATACTCAAGGAGGTGTGGCACTATTGCAGATTTTTACGTTATTTATAGTGCAAAAAGAACGAGAAAAAAAGTGCCTTATACCTTTCCAGCACATAATGATAGTAACTAAAAGGCTATAATTTTGAAATTTAACTCTATGAGAAAAATAGTTGAGCTATTAAACTTTTTTGTTTTTTTCCTTATTTTTTTATCTTCCCTCTGCAGAAGGAAGCGAGTAAGAAGTTATAATGGCTCTACAAATTGAGGCTAAATATATGAAATGATATAGGAAATTAGCAAAAAAATTTATATATATATATATATATATATATATATATATATATATATATATATATATGTATAAAGTAAGTTGATAGTAAAGTATTTAACCTTTAGACATCTATTATATATCCATATGTGTGTGTGTGAGTAGATTTTTAATTTAAATTAGTCATACTTATAGTTAGTTAAAAATTAGTCTATTTACGTGTAACAGAATTTCTCCATTGTGCAATGAGGAAATTGCATTTTTTCTCATTATACGACAATTTTTTTTTTAACTACGTACGTGCAGTTAAAATTTAAATTAGTCTAAACCACTCAAATAACATTAGAAGATAGAAATATATAAGAAATAAAACCACGAGACAAATATTTACCCTCTTTGTTATGTAACTTTAGAAAATCATTAAGTAATATTAGTGGTACTTAATAATAAGATATTGTGGTTAAAACCTGACTACATGATTGTCTGACAAACTCAATTACAAACAATTAGAAGGTAGAACTACCAATTAGAAACAATCAACATTCTGTTATTTTTTACACCCCGATCAACACTAACATTAAATTATTACAAGACATGATCTCTTCATCAGTTTACACTTTTACTTGATGTGATCATCAGTGTTAAATATATCATCTTTCTAGAATTTAAATCATCAAGTGAGATGACGGTGTTATGATTTTAGTGTCAGGCGAGTAACGACTACACACACTATTAGGCTACAACGAAATAATTTAATGTATTTTTATTATAACGATATTTTGTTATGTTGTTATAATGTTGGGATATTAGTTATCGTATTTTTTTAATAATAATATTTAATAATTTAATTTAATGTATCTTTATTAGAACGATACTTAGATTTAATGTTATAAATAAAAAATCTTTTCCAAAAATACAATTTTATAATTTGTGCTAGCTTTCTTTCTTAAAGTATTAAATATTAAACTTTAATTTACTTTATTCAAATTGAAAATATAATCAATGCCTAAAATTTTAGTAAATAAAAATTAATTTAATATTTTATGCTAAAATTCAAAAGAAATATAATATACATAAATTTCATAAATATTTATTTATTATTATTAAATAAATTTCTTAGCAAATGAAATCTCATCAGATTTAATTGATTTCTTGAATCGGAAATATTTGTTTCTGTTTTCAAAAATAGTAGTTATTTATATTATTTGAAAAAGAAGTTTCATTGGGAATGTTTAGACATTTATAAATAAATAATAAACCGGCGAGACCCCTCCAAAACTGACCTTTGAAACGACTTCTGGATAATATGACTGCCTTTCATATTATAGTTATATAATACTCACTATTCCAAAATATAAAAGATGGAATCTACATTCCACCGTTCAAAGAATACCTTAGAGAATTCCGAGGTATTAGATAGAAAAATAATATACATTCCAGAAATAAATATAATTTTTTCCTAAATAAACATTCCGAGAAAGATTTCATCGCATTTTTAGCTAATATTTCTACACCAATTCATCTATCACTTCGATACATTTTATCTCACTCTGTTTGTAAGCTTATTTGGATCTACTCTATATTAGACTATTATTAATGAACTCTTTTAACCTAAATGACCTACTCATTTCTAAGTAGAATCTTACAAGCTACTTGCTCATCTCAACAATAAACAATGTTAAATAAATAACTTGCTCGTCGCTAAGCTACATTTTAAACAACCTGCTCGTCGCTAAGCTACATCTTAAACAACCTGCTCGTCGCTAAGCTACATCTTAAACAACATGCTCGGCGCTATTATAGGCAACCTGCTTATCTATATATAACTGCTCTTCTCTATAATTTTTGTCGACCGCAAGCACAGGGTTAAGTTACCTCTTACCACCGGACATCTTTATTTAAAGCCCACTCCAAGATATCTACCCACTGCTAAAAACTAGTTAACAAAAAAACAACCAGTGGTCATAAACAAAAAATTTGGAAATTACGTGGTCTGAAAATAGCATATTATTTCCTTGTTTAATACAACCTAAGATAAAAGGTAATAAATGTCAAAAACACAGTCAATTATCCTATAAAATCATAAACTGAATAATGTTATTAACGAATAATTATTCACCTTCGGAGAACAACCTTTAAACATAATAACTATTTTTAACTTAGTCTTGGAAGCTAGTTTTGATTAAAACCTTACAAACGGCTTACTTTAAACGGTCTAAAACGTCATATTAGCTGCCATTTTCATACAAATATATGAAAAGAGAGAACAAGCTGAATAATCTAATTTTAAAACTGGCTATAATGGAATAAAGTCTGCTGATCGTTCACACTTAATTAAGATAGGTGTTGGCTAATACTTATTCTCTGACTAAGCAAGACACTTAACTTTTATAGTTAGGAATGAGGGTGAACAACACTACATTATTATGCGTTATTTATATAAATTTAAAATTATATAATTTAATAATATCTAATTATCGAGTGATATTATTAAAATTTATGAACGTGTTTAATTCGCAGTGTAATATCTACTATTCTAAATAGAGGCTAGAATAGGTCACTGGATGGATGATAATAGTTCATTTTAAAGGATAAATAGTGAATAATTTATTAATGCAACATGTATATCTAGTAACATTATAAAAGTAACGAAAGAAGAAGAGAAGTATTGATATAGCAAAAGTAAAATAATATTGAGATTATAATGGATTTACACGTTTTAAGGTTCCCTAAGCCAAATAAAGCGATTCTTAAAAAGAAACCTGTTTTCGTGTGGAGCAAAAATTACTGAATGGACTTGGACGAAGAAAAATCACGATAAATAAATGAGTCACATATAAAAGTACTGTAGAACAGTAACGATTTGGGCATGGCATACCAGAAAGAGAATGTATACTCTATAAATAATTTTGTTTCAATTTTTACACAGTGAATTTAGCAGTTGTAATGGACTTTCTAATTGCCTACATAATTTCCAATTCTAGTTGAAACAAACTGGACTTAGGAACAGGTAATAGAGTGTGCTTATCAGCGTTATTTACGGCAACACGTCGGCACAGGCAACAGACAAAAATATATGTTATACAAAAAATCACTTTAAACGTGTAAATCCATCATAATCCAATTTTTGCATCATTCCAATAATTACTCTTTATATATAAAACGTATATGAGAAAATAAAATAATATATTGAATTACGAAGGAAAGAAAATAAATGAGCGTCAAACTCGAACAAAGCTTTCTCATTCATTTATTAAGACTGAATTATAAAATTTAATTTAAACAATTTACTTATAAAATCATTTAAATGTTTAACATTATTGTTACCACAATAATGTTATACATAATAGGATACACAAATAGGTTAATAACTAAGAATAATAAATAACAAGAGTTTGTTGTTATATAATTTATATTTTCCCTTTAGTTTATTCTAAGATTTGTTTTTAAAAAATAAAATGTTATTCAGTGTCGTATACAAATTTTTATCCTCGAGATGCGTAATTGCCAAATCAGAAAATGGTTTTATTTTAAATGTGCAGTGTTTTGGGAAAGAAAAGTGTGAGTTTGTGAGGGACAGAGAATAGAGACCGGGAACAGACAAACAACATGCCTTACTTGTACTAGATGAATTAGATCTAGTAGAACTTACTTGGACAGGGGGAGTTTGGCTAAACTAATGATCTCACAATGCGAGTCTTTTTTTTTTTTCTTTATTTTTTTAAGTCACAACTACAATTTTTCCATACAACTTGTAACAAGCGACTGAGAGCAATAATAATATTAATTATAATAACGACTTGACTTATTTTTTTACGAGATTAGACTTATTTACGACTTAGACTTATTTTTTTGCAAGACTTGACTTATTTTTTTACGTAAGTGTTTTTGTTGGAATTTCATTTCTTTATGTAATAGTACATTACGCGTCAAGTGCCGAAAGTAGCATTTTGCACGCAAGTGTGGAGTTTGCACCCGAGCGACAGCGAGGGTAATAAAACCACACGAGCAAAGCAAAATGCAGTTTTCGCACGAGTTGCGTACCGTACTTCATCTATGATTGTTGGATTTTAATAATAAATTCAGAAAAAACATATTTAATAAACTTTCTGTTTGTAAGTTCGTATTTCTCTTTGGATACAAATGACATTTCATTAGTTGTATTTTGTGCCGAATTAATTATTTCGGGAGGCGTATTATTCTCCTCATTTTCTTATAATGACGTAAATCAATCATTGTTTTTCACTTAAAACTAGATATAAACAGTTACTTTTATTAAACAAACAGCAAATTAGTTTTGTTAAATGTAAGCAAACTCGCTAAGGTGAAGAATTCTTCTTTTTTACCGCACTAGGGCGGAAAAAAGAGGAATTATGAAACGCGTATGCGCAATGAATACAACTACGTAAAGAATCACTTTCTGCGCTTCTAAACAGGGATACAATGTTTATATTTCGTATCAATCGTAGATAAAGTAATTTTCGTTTCTTAGCCTCTTCACCTTTTTGATCACATAATATGTACATGTAATATAAAAAGAAATAGAAAAAACAGGAATAATTATCATTGTTTAGAAGAAGGGGTTTGAAACGAAAAGACAAAGTTGCAAAGCATGTAACGAGTGGGTGTTTTAATTGAACTAAACAATTATCTTGAATACGAGTGCGGACGAGCGGAAAGTGTATGTTTACATTCAAAGAGCTCAATTCTCAATGATTAAAATAATTTCGAAATTCATACGAAAAACAAACAATTTTCCCAATTTTCACTATTTTGCTATGTATGTATATCTCTAAATATTTTATCTCTTTACTTATTGACTTACTTTTGAGTTATATTAGTTAATAAAAGTATATCATTTATGTAAATAATAAAAAAATACGGATAATATTGCATTATAAACGTGATGTTTTTAAATTTTCTAGAAAAAATCGCTATTTTATTGATTTTTTTATATACCAATTTTCAAATAAAAAGCGGCACCATTTAAAATTTTCCTATTGACCTGAAACTTTTCAAAAATCATTTTTTCATGTATTCGCACAAAGTTAGGGGTTGGGAGCTAAAATTAAAAAATGTTCATTATTAAGGCCCACCCTAATGGGTATAGAGGTATGACATTTATATTTCTGGTACTGTTTGTATATATAATAACTAACTTAAAATTAATTATACAAATCAAATTATCTTTAATAAAATAATAGAGGGGGAGTCCCAAATGCCTTGAGATGGTTTCAGTAATGCATGGTACGGCTGTACTTGACTTAGCCGGGGCACTACCGCTACCGTGCCCCAGATTTTTTCTAAGAATCATTGTTCCACATTTTTCAGTGACAAGTTTTTTCGGTGTCGACCCCAAATTTGGAGCTAAAATTAATTTTACCTCGTGATGTGAGTTTTATGAACACCTATGCCAAATTAAACCGAAATCGGCTAAGGAGTTTATAGACTCTACGCAGATATTTATCTCTAAGACAGATATGTTTGAAAGTCACTTTTTGGATCTCAAAACGTGTATATCCATCAATATCTCAAAATCAAATTTTCGCGTCATCAAAATGGTTTTTCTTTATACACCCTACGTAATTGATAAATTTAATTTAATAATAATAAACAAGCATATAATATATATACATTTGTAACCTACTCTTCAGCAGCTTTCATTTGATACACTCGAAAATGAAAAAAAAAATTGAGATTACCACATTTTTGCGAATTGCTATATTTTTCCTATGTGGGAGTCAAAAAGTTACGCCAGTATTTAAAATTTCAACTATTTAGCCTAAACGGTTCGGGAGATATAAACCAAAGAAGACGGACGTCATGTTTTTTCCCTAAAAAACATGTTGCTTATACTCTTTCACAATTTTAACTTTCAACATAAAACTCCTCATTATTATATTAAGATTTTTGATTTTGTTTATTAAAGAGTAATTTTATTAAACTAAACCCTTTTTATAATCACAGTGAAAAAAGAAAAGTAATAATAAACTCATAAGCGGATAAATTTTTACTATTATTTGTTTATGTTTCTTCCTCTAACCAATATATATATATATATTTAATTTATTGAATCGCAATGAAAGAAAGAACGTAATAATGTAAGACTGACCCTTCCATACCTTATTATTATAAACATTGAAGAAATAGATCGCTTTTGAGCACCAGTTTTATTTTTTATCTATCATTAATAAGAGAGACGAAAGAATAAAAATAGAAAAATAAATATATATATATATATAGTTTCTTCTTTTTTCATCAATCTTTCTCAAGTGAGTTTTTCAACGCAAGTATCATAAATAATATAAAATGCAAGATCGTGGAGGACATGTAGGGGGTGCAAATCTGCTACTTCGCAGGAAGTTCTTAATCTCACTAACACTTCTTCCTTTTAAAATAAACTTTTTTCCTTTTTTTTCAAATATACTACACACATAATTTTAAACGCATAACTTATATTCGTCGTATTATTTTTTACACTTTAATAGCGTTTATTTATCAATACATGACGTAAATGAAGCAATTGAAATCTAAAGAATTTTAATCCTGTTTTCTTCTTTTTTTTAAAAAAAAATGTAGACGGTGTTAATTTTTTAAATATTTTTTATTTTTGTCTTTTCAAATAAACGTATTATATAAGTAGAGAAAGTATTGCCATTATTTACATTTCTATTTCGCTAGATTTATACAATGTTAGATCCCGTGAGAAAAAATGTATTTTAAAAAATGTCTGTCGATCGTGTGCTGAGACAGATGAAAGGAACCTAGACATCTAAATTAATTTCGATGAAAATTAAAGCTCAAAAATCATACCTCGAGACGAAATCAATAAATTAATTTTAACTCATTTAACAATGTTAGGGCCCTCTAAATCTTTGAAAAATGGTTTCCCTTTATTGTCTATGTAAATAACAATTTAGAGACTGGAGTAGCCTGTCACCGTCCGCTTTTATTTTATAATATTGCATGTGTCTTAGGAAAAAAAGTTTAACCATATAAATGACTTAAATGGTAAGGTTCCTACGTAAATGGACTTTACAATCAAAATTCTCGAAAACTGCTTTCGGGAAATAAATCCATTTAGCATTGGGATGGTTTTTTTTAACATGAATGCAAAATTTCATCGAACGGCTCAGTAGATTTGGCTCCACACGTCTGCACAGACTATGACCTCAAAACGTGTAAATCCATCTAAATTCTTAATCTCAAAATCGAATTTTTGCTCCATCACAATACTTTACCATTTTTACTTAATTATATAAAAATGGAACACAGCTCACACTCATCTACGTGGCCTATGCCTCTAATCCATGCCTTCGTATTCAACTTATGTACAACCAGGTAAACTATAACAACCAATTTAACGTGGTCACCTTCCTTTGAAAAATATTTGCAAAAACCCTAATAATTATCGAATTATTAAAATTGAGATTTACATAAATGTGTGAAATAATTATTGGATAACAACTGACCAGTCTCTTATCAAAATTTGCAAAGAACATCTTTTCTTAACGAGAGAATGTAATAATTGAATAGTTTTTAGTTTTTTTGACACATATTAATAATAAATTAATGACAATGTTGAATTGCACAGCTAGCAGGAGACGTGTTTTTCATTAGAATTCATAAGGATTATTAAAATAATAATTAAACAAGAAAACAAATTTAAAGGCTGAAGATGCCTCAAGAGGAGGTGAAATATTGCATATAAAAGCAATATGGATTACTTTATTATATACCATATAGACCTGATACAAGAAAATTGAAACTATTATTTTTAAATTTAACAAGAAAAAAAAAAAATTCAAATTATAAACAAGCAAGGGTAAAATTATGGTTTGAACGGGGACTGCTTGAATAAATCCGCTCTGCTGCGGATACTCCTTAATCTAAGTGACCATCTATTCTACGTCCAAAAAGAAATTTAAAATATATAAGTTATTCCAATAATACTCAGCACTTTAATAGCTAGATTAAAATGTTAAATGTTGTAAATAAAGGTATTGAAAGATTTGGTTTCTAAACCACCTTCTTTAACAAATTTGGATAATATAATTTTTGATAATATTTCATTAATTTTTATTGAATTATTATGCATAATATTACATCTACATATTAGAGTTTTTATTGATATTGTATTTGACCATAATAAATAATTTAATATCCATTTTGTGTTCAAGTTAAAGTTCGTTAGCCTTACTTTATATGCAAATGTTCCAAGCATACAATCATTTGTCATTTTTAGAATATAATAAAGACACAGTATATATATATATATATATATATATATATATATATATATATATATATATATATATATATATATATATATATATATATATATATATATATATATATATATATATACTGTGTCTTTATTATATTCTAAAAATATATATTTATATATGCATATATAGGGAAAATGCAGTGGCCTCGCTCCCTCTGCCTCGTAAAAAATCAAATCGACACATGGTGAGATCAGCAAAAAGGAATGATATCCTCAGCAAAAACCTAACCATGAAAGAAAGGCCGAGGTCCAGTCCCCCACACAAAAAATTGGATTAATTCTTTTCATAATATAGGTTTATTAAAAAGAAGTTTGGATGCATGCGGGAGAGAATTTATTGAGCTAAGAAGTTTGATAATAATATGGGATTAACAAGTGGTTAACTATGAGCTACCACACAAATTTCATTAAAATTATATCAGTTATTTTTAAAAACATGGTGTATCGCAAAAATATTGATAGGCAGACATGAGATCACAACGCTTCTTTTACCCTCATTAAGCTCGAAAGCAATAGAAGTTTTTGAATAGCTTGCTTACATTTGACAATATATGAATATATTTTTGAATCTCTATAATTTACATAAATTGCAAGAATAATTACTATAGAAAAGCTACGAACAGAATGAAAAATTGGAGGATCTTTTATAAATTATGTTGGATATTTATCAAGGGATGATTTATCCAGTGGGCAGATTATCCGACAGCCACTTAGTACATTTATCGATCGGGTAAGTTGTGGTCCAGCCAAGCCCGAAGACTCTTGTAGAAAGGCGTGGTGCGTGGTTATACAAAAAAGTTAACTATCTCTTCAGATTATACGATACGATTACCCCCTTCAAACTTTACATATTTATGAACAAGTCATAAGGACCCTGATTTTTTTCTCTCAGCTTACTGATGGTAACGGAAGTATTGTGATCATGATCATTCCAAAGAATACAATTTTTTGACGACGAACAACTTCATTGTTCGTCGATTGGGGGGGGGGGGGGGGGGGGGGTATAAATTTACTTTATTTTAAGGCGCCACGGCAAAAAACAAAAAAATCATTATACCCCGACTCTTGATTTTCGGAAAAATTTTGAGTTGGTAATGTCAAAGTCGGTTAGGAACCTTAAAAATCGCTTGACCAAACATTGGGTCTGGGCAGTTTTAAACCACTCCTTAAGGGTGAAAATCGGCCTTAAAGGGCGAAATAGGGTGTTTTTTGGATTTTTGTACTGATGGGTGTGTTTGTCGTAGAGACACGCAGTTTTCTGGAAATTGTTAAAGTTATTGTGTATTTTTAAGGAAAAATTCTATCTGCCGGGAAATTTTCCGGGAAACGGGTTTAGTTCCAATAGGAAATCGTCTACGGTAAAAAAAGGGAATTTTTTAACACGTTTTTACGTATAACATTTGAAATAATTGAAAATTTAAAAAAAAATTTCAAGGCTTTTGTAGATCCCGCAGAGGTCCATCCGGTAACGAGAACTATTTTTTTACGTGCACCCCCGCTTAGGGGTGACATTGGGAACTTTGTTTATCGCAGATTAGAAAACCGGAGATATTTGGTACGAGGTGTCGTATATCGTTGGAAAGCCCTTGAGAAGAGTACAAAAGTGATGCAAAAACATTTTTAAAATTTTCACGTTTCAGGCCCATTAAAGCGAAAAACACTTTTTACCACTTTTTTTCAAACGTTTTTCCACATGGTTCACGTATCTCCTCCTAGGGCATTTATACGACGCTATTGGGCTTTAGAGTCTTAAAAGCCTATAAAATGCTGCTCCTGGCGTTCTGCTTTTAAACTCGATGGTTTAAAAAAAAAGTACTCCCCTACTCTGCTTCGTATGCTCTAAAAATTTATTTTTCAAGGGGTACAAGTGGAATCCCTTTTTTTAGTACCTTCGAGGGGGAGAAGTCGAGTACCTCGGCGAATTACACACAAAAATCGTGTTTTTCCGTGGTGTGAAATAGTAACTTTAGAGCCTAAAAAACATAGCTAAAATCAATTTTTTCATCACGTGGACTTAAAAAATCTTTTCATTACTCCTAGCTGTAAAGAAAAATTTTTTTATCTACGATTGATACGAAATATAAACATTATATCTCTGTTTAGATGCGTAGAAAGTGATTATTTACGTACTTGTATTCATTGCGCATACGCGTCTCATAGTTCCGATCTGACCAAAAACCACTTGTGTGGTAAAAAAACACCCCGCCAAGTCTGTGATCCAAAAAAGTTGTGAAATCAACTTTCTGTCCCGCCAAGTGATGTTGGCACTTTCTCCTGGCCCAAAACTGTCAACTTAGATATTTATTAGCTTCTTCTCCTTGGCGGTGTGCCTGCAGTACTACTCAAAGTTAACTGGTTGTATTCCACGCATTCTCTGCAAAGAAAGTAGTAGTTGCATGGGGTCATTCCTTGAAAGCTTAATTTGTATATTACTTATTTCTATTTTATTTGCTTTTTGATAATGGGAAAGATTTACAGCAATGATCATTGTGACATAGAGAAGAGCCTTCAACAACAATGTTAAAAGGCTTTCCTCACACCGCCAAGGAGAAGAAGCTGATAAATATCTAAGTTGACAGTTAGTACAGTAGAAATAAGTGAAAAAACACCTTAAGGTGGAACTTATTCCAACAAAAATTATTCTTATTGTAAATGGTAGGTAACACGCCCCTAATCAACATACTAAAAGTATACATCCGTATCGTCGCGCAAAATGCGTATTTTTGGCCGCCATCTTGAAAAAACATGAAAATTTTCAAAAAAAATCATGTGTGGTATCAAATCACAGGAAATTTAATGCTGAAAAAGAATATGAGATTGGTTTTTAAATGTAGAATGTTTACGAAGATGAAGTAGAGGGAGAAATATGAAAAATTATACCTCAATAACCTAGTATTTACACCTTAAATGCTTAAATGATGCTAGATTAATCGAGTCTTTAGCAAAACTGATCAGAACCGAAATAAATTTACTGTGCATAAATAAGGACTTTTATCCTAGTTCATCAGATATTGCATCTGTTGAAGAAAACAAGTAAAAAAAGTGTAAGAAAACAACATATTTTAGGAAAAATTGAGGAGTTACAAAACTTAATTTTCTTTTTTTTTAAATAATTCACATAATTGCAATGAAGTGTGATCTTCTAGTGAGTCAAGTTAGTAAGAAATTTATTTTTAAATTGAAAATAAATTGTTATAAATGGTTAATGTCAGTAAAATTGTTAATGCCTGTATAATAGTAATTATTGGATCTAATAAAATTTGTATCTAGCTTGAGAATGACAGAAAGGAGGGGTTAAAATATCGCTAAAGGGAGGCTATTATTTTTTCTTAAGACACAGCAGCATTTAAATTAAACCATACAAGAAACCAACTACTCTATCTATATATATAAAATTAAAGTTTTGTCTGTACATTGGTCAAAATTGAATTTTTTTTGGATACTTTTTCTTTTACACATTCCGAAAACCGAATCCGGCCTTAACTTTTTTCGTGTATGTATGTATGTCTGTCGCCCCAGTCAGACTTTATAGGCGCAAAACTGGCTAAATGAAATCGATTAATTTTTTTTTCAGGGGTGTGTGCAAACATGTTGCGCAATTTGTAGGCTTGGTTTCATCTAAAAATATTGTGTAGAACAAAAGTTATTGACAATTTTATTTTTAAAAAAGTATATAAAACATAACCTAAAAAAATTAGGTTGACCCACCGTAAACAAACCCCACGGACTCGCTAATCAAAATGTTTGGGTACTTCTAGACCACCTAGAGACTCGCGGTTTTTTGCATTTGGTCGGAAATTGGCCCAAAACGACTGGAAAAATCCGAAAAGTTAAAAAACAATTATTTTTACCCCACTTAAAAAATTAAAGATGGTGGACGCACTTAAAAGTTTTTGGAGGCTTATTGTGGCTAAACGGTAAGTTGCATCGACAAGCTGATTGCGTCAGCGGTAACTGATTTCAAAAGATATACAACTTTGGTCCTTTTTGTCGTAACTCCACCGGATCTACCTTAAATAGAGCTAAATTTGATTTTTTGTAAAAAAACAAAAAATATATTTTGAGCTCATATGGCGTCCGCAATTGTTGACCGATTTAATTTCTGATTGGGGTGCTTAATTCTCACACTATTGGTCTATAAATCGAGTATTAATTATTCAATTATTTTTTTCTAAAACCAGAGTTATTAAATATTTACTGGTGCAACTGCCTTATTCAGAGAAGAGACTGGTAATTAAATTAATGCACCATTATGGTTGATGATTGTTCAATGACTTCCCAGTGTAATTGGTTTTTACGACGTTTATTTTCTTATTTATTATACCTTTTTTTAGTTTTTTATTTTTATTAATTACTATACATATTAATTAGTTTCTATTGGCTATGTTTTAAACATATAATATATAGACTTCAAACTACGATTTGGAGAATATTATATATTATATTCTTAGAAACGGAATGAATGGTGTATAATATAGTCCTGATTTTTTTCCTAGAAGGCTTGGAATAAAACTATTTAGGCATTTTGTTTAATTGCTAGGCCTACATGTCAATAGGAAACATAGCCACTAATACCTAGCATGAGCCCCGCACGGAGCGCGGGGTGAAAGCTAGTTTACTATAAAAGCAAGACATATTTCTCCCCTCTTTACTAACTTTTTTGGATAGAAAAACAAAGCATTTGTAGTGTTGAAAAACCTTTTTTTTATTATTCACTATAAAAGGAAAATTTATAATAAATGTTTAAAGCTTCTTTGACAATTAGTGTGTTTGCATCAGTTTCTACATGAATGACGGAATGGCCTCTTCCTTCAATATACCCACGTATATTGATAAAGCGTTTTTTTTTTTTTTTTTTTGAAGAGTTAGAAAGAAATTTGTTTTTCTTGATTACCACAGGCGAATTTTGATCAAAAGGGATGAATAAACAGTGTATTTATGTATTATTTGTATGACAATATAATAATAAAAATTCTTAATATAAAATAGAGAAAAAAAAAAAAAAAAAAAACACTACTACAACACAAACTGTGCTCCACATCTATTATATTTGGTTTTTATACCCGTAAAAAACTATTATTCAGTTAACATACGATTGGTGTTGCTTTATGAAATCACCCAATGCTGCAGAAGCGGACCATGGTAACTGGTGAATTAATGCACCACCATCAGGTTTTGTGGCCATTGTGTTTTTTGTTCTATTTTTGCTATATTATGGTCGACATTTTCGGTGACACATTGTGAAAAGTGGCCAGATGGTACACTTCAACACTTTGGTTACTTTCATCCATTACAGCAGAATGTATGTATTTCTACACTTCAGCATAAGACACAATGAATCCAAGGCTGCAAAGTTCATCAAATAGGAAACGAGAATCAAAATTTCTATGAATCTGTATGTCTACAGCAAGAGGAATTGGGTATATCAGAAAACTGCATCATGCATTTCAACCTCCCCAATCGAAACCTGCTTCAGGTCATTGTGTTTGAAACTAATTAGGATAGGTATCCAAAAAAGTGAGTAAACAAGGGGGAAATATGTAGTTGGTTCCTTATTAAATCTAATAATGACTATTATGCAGGCATTACAAATTTTACTGACATTAACATTGATTAATACATTAACAATTTATAACAACTTATTTCAATTTAAACATAAATGACTTACTAACTTGACTGACTAGAAGAGCACACTTCATTGGAATTATGTGAATTATTTAAAAAAAATATGTTTTTTATTTGACTCGTCAATTTCCCCTAAAATAGTGTTTTCTTTGATTTTTTTACTTGCTTTCTTCAACTGATGCAATATCTGATGAACTTAAAAATCAATAACTGATAAAAGTCATTATTTTTGTAGAGTAAATTTATCTCGGTTCTGATCATTTTTGCTAAAGTCTCGATTAATCTAGCATAATTTAAGCTTTTAAGGTGTAAATACTTGATTATTGAGGTATAATTTTTCATATTTCTCCCTCTACTTCATCTTCGTAAAAATTGCGCGGAACGCTGCCGGCGGAACGCTGCCGCGTTCCTAAATAAATTCCTCTTCTTTACCACGCTAGCACGGTAAAGAAGAGGAATTCTTCAGCTGTACGCACGATTAGCGAGTTTGTTTACATTTAATAAAACAAATTTGTTATTCTTTTATTAAAGTAACTGTTTATATCGAGTTTTTAGTGAAGAAAAATGAATGAATCAAGTGGCTTTGACGAAAATGTATAGAGAATAATACTCCTCCAGAAATAATTAATTCGGCAAAAAATACAACTCAAGATTAATGCCATCTTTATCAAGAGAAGAGATACGAACGTACATACAGCATACAGCAAGTTTATTTTTTTCTGTATTTATTATTTAAATCTAAATACGTAGATAAAGTACTGTATGCAACGTGCGAAAACGGCATTTTGCATTGCTCGTGTGGTTTTACTACCCTCGATGTCACTCGGGTGCAAACTCTTTAAGGTTTATTTTTTTTAAATCTTAAGTATGTATATTTGTTATTATAAATATTGTTAATATTTGTTATTATTATATTTATTATTGATTAATATTTAATGTTTTTTCATTATCTGCTACCCCGGAAAAAATAGCATATGCTACACGACTGTGAAGTGTTTTTTTTTTACCTTGGCAATATATTTTATACATGTAATTGCCGCGGTAAAGAAAAAACTCACTTCACAGCCTAGTAACATAATATAATATTTTCCGAAATTTCGTATTTGACTTTCTGCACCGTTCGCAATTTTAATTGGACAGGGTCAAAAGGGTACCGAACTTTAGGTCATATTTTCCTCTTTAAGAATCCGGTTTGTTATAACATTTCTGATTCCTACTTCGGGAGCTGCGTCTATGTGAAGGACGTCCTCCTTGGGTAGCCGCAACCAGAAGGGGAAGTTGTACCAATTTGACAGTGGTATCGTTGGAAAGGCCATTTAAAATGTGCCAAATGTGTGTAAAAATATTTTCGAAAACGTGGTCGAGGTTGGTACTTTAGTACCCTTTTGTATTTTTAGAGTGCCGTGTAGAGGGTTACGTGTTTGTGCGCATGTGAAAGAGACACAAATGGGCGCAGAAGGTTGAAACTTACATGTGACCAACAATAGGCTAATAATTATGGCCTACCATCCAAATTTCATTAGACGTGCAGTTTTTAAGATATGTATGTCGGTTCGCAAAAGAACGACACGGATCCAAAAATGTTCCTGATGTTTGAAACAAATTACTTAACAGTTTTGAAAGCGGAGGTATAAAAATATTTCGTTCTTCAGAACTATCGCTTAGCATCCGGTTCCTTTGGCATGCTCGGAAGTAATATACTTCGACTTTAAGATATAGATATACTAAAAATAAATAAAATAAAATAAAAAATGAAATATGTATATATATTATACGTATAAAATAAAAATAAACTTTAGCTTTAACACATCTTATTCTTAGTGTGTTAAGTTTTTCCACATGATTTATTTATTTCATATCAGTTTTTAAAATCGTTATATCTATCTGTTTTTATATATTTTGTTCAAATGAATGTGTAATTTAATTCCTTCGTTCTTTTGTTAGAATGCAATCATTTAAACAAAAAAACACAAAAAAAACGAACTTAGTAGATAGCCTAATAATTAAACCTATTATAAATGAAGTACAAAGCTTTAGATAAGTGATATTATTATTTTTAATTTTTAACTTACAATTTCTTTATATGTGTTAAAATTATTAATAACAGAACAGATAAAAGTAATTACTTAATTTATAATTATTGATTTATGGCAGTATTATCAACCAAACAAGAGTGGGTATTTGCCGGTTATATTACACTGGTAGCTAGAACACTGCACTCACTCAATGTAATGTATAGTAATAATAAATTACACTAAACAAGCATAGTTTAAAAGGGGAGTTACAATTATAGAAGGAGGAAATTGGGCTTACTATGCTAACCTAAGATTGCTTAAGTCAAATTTAGTATCAAGGAGGTCCAAGCTTCAAATTTACAAAACCATTATTATATATGACCAGTCGTCCCTTATGGAGGAGAAACGTGGATTCTCACTAATAATTATGAAACCCTGCAGAGAATATTTGAAAGAAGAGTGGTCAAAAGAAGAGTGGTTGGTTAGATAAGACGTAATAGAGAAATAAATTATGTGTTGGTAGGGGAAGATATAGTGAGGTTTATAAAGGCAGAAAGATTAAGATGGCTGTGACATGTTGAGAGAATGGACGAAGTCAGAATATCTAAGAATCTGCTGAACGAAAAACATATGGACCGTCAAGACGAGGACGACATAGGAAGAAATGGCTTCGCGACACGGAGGAAGACCTAAATGTGTATAGAGTGAGGAGTTGGAGAAATAGACCTGGCAGCCGAAAAGATTGGATATATGCTGCAAGGGTAGCCCAAAGCCCTCCTCGGGCTGTAGCTCTGATGTAGAAAGTAAAGTAGGTATTGACATAATTTACAGTGTCAGCATAAACATAAATTAATAAATATTTTTAAAATTATAAATTATTTAAATTAAACTCACGTATAACCATCAAAAGGTGTTCTTTCCTTCCTCAAGACTTGAATCTGAAACAGATATAAAAAACAAATAATAATTAGTTTATATATTTGATTCTATTAATTTTAATTTTAACAGTACACACATACGTAGCATATAAGATAAAACTGAATTCATTTAATTGAATTTGTCTACTCCTTATAATTAAATATTTCGGTGTCTCAGAATAAAAAGCAATGTCGGGTTTAATATCCAACAAAGTATAAAAATAGTCTGCCAATTAGTGTGGCACATAGCTTTCTCGCGTCCTATTTCGAATACTAATTATTTTAGTCTTATACAACCTATTATTGTCAAATGTATCTAATCCCCCCCCCCCCCCCCGTATTCAAATCTGCCATAATTGTTGATTTTTTACATGAATTAAAGTATCAATTTAGCAAAATTTAAAGAGTCAAGACAGCTATAATTAATCTTGGGCTATCTGCGGACTACTTTCGACAAACCATCCTAATTTCATAACAATCAGATGTGTACTTTTTAATATATGTGTATATAAATGCATGTTCGAGTGACTGTGGAAGAGAAACAAATGGGCTCAGAACGTCAAAACTTATAAAGGACCAACAATGGGCTGGCTAGTTATGACCTACGATAGTAATAAAATTAGACGAGTAGTTTTTAAGGCATGTTGGTTCGCAAAAATGGAGCGACAGACCGACAGACAAACACGGAAAATGTTCCCTGATTTGAATCTGAAATGGATTTCTGCCTTGGATTTTTGAAATCGGAGACGTAAAAAAATGTTTTTCTTCATAACGATCACATAGCTTCCTTTACCATCGGTAATCTTGGAAGCAAAATAAAAATGCATTTCTATATGGTAATGCATAGCTCTCCAGTCAATTTATTGCTATGCGGTGTATCCGTTTATTCGAAGCATAAGGTTTGGAGAAGGAAGAAAAACCTGACCAGAAATAAAAGCTTTGTTGAAAAAAGAGTCCGATGGTGAAAGTTCGTAGATGCTCCACGCTCTTACCTAGGAGTTGATTGTGCATTGGAAGCGACTACCAGTTTGAGAGACTGCAACCAACTTTTATAGAAGCGACTAGGAACGTTCACGAATTTACTCTGAGTGTTGGTGATATCTAGCAAATATTGAAAAAATTGTTTAGTGGAAACAATAATGTATGTAAGTATATAATATATATATGTATGTAAGTGTAATTATTAATTAATAATTAACATTGATATACCTAATATCTTACTTTCTATCACTGTAGAATTCTTTGATTTTCGCTCACAGTTTCACTGATCATCACAAGAATGATTTTGCTTGTCCTCCATGTCCCTCAACGGTGTTTTACTATTTACGGCACTAATTAACATTTAGTCTCCTTTAGTACGGAGAACAGTTGCTCTCCTAAGGAAATTGAAAGTATCATGTTGTGTCTAGATTGGTTGCGTAAAGGTGAAACTACATGCATAAATCTCATTCCCGGGGATCATCATTCCGGGGGATTCAGCCTCACGTCGCCTGTATTTGCCTGTAGTTGACTGAAGATGGTCACTCAAGATCCCTTCAAATGGAATCAGTCTCGCCTTTATGGACGACTAGGCTCAAACTGTTAGTCGCAACCAGAGAATACAGGAAAAAAGTCAAGTCAAGCCGCATTTGTTCACACACTATATTGTTCGATTATAGATAAAAAATAGTGTCTTATCCGAAGAATAATTAATCGAATAACATTTTTCTTTAATCTCACTGCATTTTACAAATTATCTTTTTTGTATTTTCTTTCCTTTTCATTTCCATCCTGCTCTGCGTATTTGCATATAATTCCGAAACAGGAATACGTCTATAAAGTTAGTGTAGTTGTTCGATCATAATCATTTAATCCACCATGATGCCAATTAATATTGCTTTGATTTAATTATACATTACTATATAAGAATAAATAAAACCAATCAAATTAGATAAGTGAATACTTCCTATATTTAGTGAAAAATTTCCTTAACTTGTGATTACATTAACTTGCAGCATACTTTTTATAAATTAATATGTAATAAAGCATATGTGTACCTATGTATATCATATATATGTGTGTGCAATGAAATGTTAATTATAAATTCTAGTAAAGTTCAAGGATATTTACGATGTTAAAAAAATGTATATATCCCAGTAGCATAATTTGAACCCGTTCTCCACGTTGAGAAAAATCAGGTTTCGATCTTTATATATATTAAAAAAAAAAAACACTTTTTAGAACAAAATAATACTAAAAGAGGCAATTTTTACAAACATGGACGTTGTCGGTTACATAATGACATGTTTTACAGACACGTTTTAAAGGGTTGAAAACTTTAGAGTAAAACAATATAAAAGTATTATTATTATTATTATTTTTATAAATCTTATTTTAAATTTGAATAAAAAAGAGAATTTAAATTTATCGCTTTTCCAATGGCCTCCAGCATTTTTTAGTACGTTCCGGATTTTTTTTATTAATAATATAATAACCTGGAATTTTATACTATCCAGAAATTGATATTTAATTTAAGCATTAATTTGATATACATAATTTAATGGGAAAGAACTATTTGAAATCAATCCTTCACCAATTTTTGTGGCACTGGACTTTCTCATGTCCTATATTATTAGACGAAGTTAATATTTTAACTCGTATTTTTTTTTTTTTTTCAGAAAAAATATAGTTTCTAATCTTAATTTGTGTAAATAGCGATAATTCTAAGTGGTGTGGTATCTGTATACGATTTCCTCCAAATTAAAGATTATTTGTATGGTAAATTTTGATAAAATTGTAAATAAGTATTCAATTTTTCTCCGTATCCCCGTAACTAGTAAACGAAAAGAAAACACTATGACAGCACAAGGATCATTATTGGTTGATTAAATGGTTATTATTATTATTTAAGCTTAAGTGAAAAAAATGGAAACACCTGCCTATACAAGCATAATATTTGTAAAAACAATATAACAATAGTGTCATTCATATTTTTTATACCTCCGGAACATCTAGACTTAATTTTGGTTAATATTTGTTGCATGTGAGCAGATTTTTATTGCTCACCTTGTCATAATTTATAAAATATTTAATAAACAAAAAATTGTTTTTAATAATAAAAAAAAATTGATATACATATTATTAAAATTATAAGACACAATTTTTGACCAAGTAATAATGTCACATTGTAAATCAGATTGACTAAAAGACAGGGAAATACTACATTTAAATTCTATATTATTTTACGGATCTGGAAAGTAAAATGAAATAAAATATACATACATACTTATATTGTTGTAAAGTCCTATGGATCTTACGGATAAGAGTCAATAAGTAGAGAAGTAACAAGGGGCTTTAACTCACAAGAATTTAAAAAACGTATATTTAGAACGAGTGTCACAACAAGACTCAATAATCATTTAACAACAAAAACAACAACACCGGCGAAACCCAGGTTGAATTACCTTCCAGGTTTAACACCCCCTCTCAACCGCAGACTTCGCCAATTGTAGCAAGACCTATCTTCTTGCAGCACGATTGATGTTTGTCTCGTACAAGTGGTTTAGTAAGTATATCCGCGGGCATCTCCTTTGTAGTTAGGTATTCCAGCTGGACATCCTTACTCTCCAAAGTTTGACGGATGAAGTGTTCCCTGATGTCAATATGCTTTGTTCTAGAGTGATGTACGGGGTTCCGTGCCAATCTCTGCGCTCCTTGGCTGTCACTCTTCACTATGATTGACGTTATTGGTTTTCCAATTTGAGACATCAGTCTTCTGAGGTATATAGCCTCTTTGGCTGCATCCGTCAACGCCATATATTCGGCTTCGACGCTTGAAAGCGCAACCGTCCGTTGTTTCCGGGCCTCCCAGGCAATTGCGGCACCACCAAAGGTAAACACATATCCGGAGTACGATCTTCGGTCTACGTTACAGCTACCCCAATCAGCATCCGCGTACCCATCTATTGGTTTTCCGCTTTTTGAAAACTTTAAGCCTGTTTCTTGAGTCCCTTTAATATATCGCAGCATCCTTTTAGCTGCCTTCCAGTGGCTTTCGTCGTAACAACTATTGAACTGACTAAGCGAACTAACGGCGTAAGCAATGTCAGGACGAGTGGCCACTGCGAGATACATCAGTGAACCAATAAGTGACCGGAATGGGTACTTATTCATGATCTCTTGAGACTGAACAGTCGGCTTCTCTAGTTTATTCCCGGCTTCGAGAGGCGTAGACACTGGCTTACAGTCTTTCATCTCATATTTCTCGAGAAGATCATCGACGTATTTCTTCTGCGATAGAGAAATTGTGTTCTTAACACATTTAAACTCTATGCCAAGACAATAACTCAGGATTCCCATATCTTTCATCTTGAACATTTTATTTAGACGTTTCTTCATGTCTTTAATCATTGATGGGTTGTTAGAAGCTATTAACAGGTCGTCTACATACACTCCAATTAGCAAAACATCACTTCCACTGCGCTTAAAATACAGACAAGGATCGGCGTCAGTAGGAGTGAGACCTATATCGAGCAAAGCCAAATGAAGCTTTTTATACCATTGTCTGCCCGATTGCTTCAACCCATAAAGCGATTTCTTTAATTCACAAACTTGGTCTCCCTTCTTTAATTTTAAAAGCATCTTCTTAACGACTTCACTGATGGCCTTATCCTTATGTTTAACGAGATCTTCTAAAATCTCCGGCAACTTTTCAGGGACCTCCATATAAATTTCTTCCTCCAAATTACCGTTTAAATACGCGGTTTCAACATCCAACTGGTGAACTTCCATGTCCAGTTCCACCGCTAGAGCCATCATCGTTCTCAATGTACTAAGACGAATCACTGGAGCAAAGGTCTCATTGAAGTCAACTCCGGGACGTTGTGAGTATCCCTTAGCTACCAGTCTAGCTTTCCTGCGATCAATGCTACCATCCGGCTTGTACTTAGTCTTTAATACCAAACGACTACCGATATATTTTCTATCAGCCGGCCGATCGCACACTGTCCAAGTTTTGTTTTTGATTAGAGAGATGAATTCATTAGTGATCGCATCCTTCCAATCGGGTGCATTCGTATCAACAATACCATCATCGAGAGGATTATCTGGTTCTTCTACCGTGTTCTCATCTTCGGTAAACTCATCTTCCCCCTCTTCATCTAGATGGTGGTTAGAAGCTAAATCAGTGACGTCCTCTTCTTCATCTGACTCATCATTTCCTTCTTCACTAAGGTCATCTTCATCTAAGGGCACCATATTATATTGTTTCTTTGGTCTACCTTTTTGACCAGTCCGAATTAATTTTGGTCTCCCTTTCCCCCTCTTCATTTCAGGTTCTGTAGTCGTATCATTACCTTGACGACTCACCACACTTTCTTGTTGCATATACTCAAGTGTAAGTGGTGGTGCCGGCTTCTCTTCAAGATCCTCACTGCATCGCTTTATTTTCTTAGATGGACTCTCATTAACGAACCTTACATCACGGCTCACCCGAACTCCTTTTTCTTCGGTTAGCCACACCCTGTAAGCTTTACTCTCTTCCGAGTAACCAATTAAGATACAGGGTTGAGACCTTGGCTGGAACTTCCCTTTGTTAGGCCTTTTGTCGATAGAATAAGCCTGACTACCAAAGGTTCTTAAGTACGCCACTGTAGCTCTTCTTCCAGTCCATTTAGTGTAAGGAACTCCACCTTTTATAGCAGTCGCCGGACACCGGTTTCTGATATGGCACGCCGTTGCGATTGCTTCCGCCCAAAATTTGTCAGGAAGCCCTGAATCTATTAACATACATCTTGCCATGTCGAGGTATGTCCTATTTACACGTTCCGCAACTCCATTCTGTTGAGGGGTGTGTGCCACAGTCAGTCGTCTTTTAATGCCAGACTTCTCCACAAAATCCGTAAACTCACGTGATAAGTACTCACCTCCGTTATCAGACTGAAGGTATTTGATTTTGTAACCAGTTTGGTTTTCAGCTTCAAGTTTAAATTTCTTAAAAGCTTCAAGAGCTTCACTCTTCTTCTTTAAAAATCTAACTTGAGTCCACCTCGAGAAGTCGTCCGTAAAAGTCATGAAATATTTTGCTCTGCCCAAAGATTCGCTCTTCATCGGCCCACATATGTCCGAGTGTACTACCTCTAGAAGTTGGCTCGTCCTGTTAGTAGATCCCTTAGGGAACGGCAGTTGGGACATTTTTCCTTTCGCGCACGTTTCACATGGCAACAAGGAACCTTGAGGATTCTTTAATCCGAGCACTAGCTTCTTTTTCCCGAGTTTCTTTAGGTCAGCTTCATTCAAATGACCGAATCTTTCATGCCAGGTTTGTAAATAAGATTTTGTAGCATTATTACACGCTGCCGACACTTTATTATTATTCTCTTCAAGTAAATAAAGTTCATTTTCTCGAACAGCTTCCATTATCACGTTATTAAATTTATCTAATATAAGGGCATTTTTCTTTGTAAAGATCACGTGATACCCAAGGTCGGTTATTTTACTAACTGAAATGAGATTTGTTTTTAAGTTTGGAACACAGAGCGTATTACTTAATGTCAGCGCTGTATCGATGTTTCCAACTTTAATATTTAATCTCACTGACCCTTTTGCTACAACATCTGTTTGTGACTTATCGGCTAGACAAACCTTTTCATTTCTTATAGGTCTTGGATGTTCCATAATTTCTTCTGACGAGCACATGTGCGACGTACATCCACTGTCGAGACACCACCGCAGCTTTTCACAATTCTTTTCTGATGCAATTGATAAGGCCCTATGCAAACCGACGCCCGATACTGCGTTTGCACTAGAGTTGTCCGATCTTTTGCAATCCGATGCTTTGTGGCCGTAGGCTTTACACCGTAGGCATTTACCGCGAAATTGTGATTTTTGTTTAAAATATTTGTTTTGATTTATTTTGTTTTTAGCTGTCAGTGCATTGTTTTCATCTCGATCCGACGATTCCTTACTTTTCCTTGACTCGCTTTCCTCGATTATTTTTATACGCAACGATTCTGGCTTAGGCAAATCATCACGTGACTCGATCGCGCATCTAAAGTTTTCGAATTCGTCCGGTAAACTATATAGTAACATAATCGCTAGCAAATCTTCATTTATAGCAATATCGAGATCTTTTAGTTTATCTACGATATCGAAGAATTTGTTTACATGCTCCCGAACATCTTCGCCGCTTTTCATTTTATTTAACGTGAGCTGCTTTAACAAGTTCGCTTTCCTAGCGGGCCCCTTCGACTGATAAATACTATGTAGCTTCTGCCACATTTCATTGGAGGTCTTACAGTCTTTAATTTGCTTAAGACCCGAGGGAAGGATCGCTAAGATAAGATCCGACCTAGCTTTCCTATCCGACACCTCCCATTGAGAAGCTTCAGTCTTTCCTTCCGGCTTTATCTTCGTGCCGTCAACATATTCCCAAAGATCGTTTTTTACGAGGAGTGCTTCGACTTGAATTTTCCACGTATCAAAGTTTTCTCGACCAAGGGGTTCAATACGTACGGGATTGAGATTTGCCATGATACTTCAAGGCTAATTTTATTCCCTTTGAAAGTATCAACTAAAAAATAATGTAAATAAAAAAAATTATCTCACCTATCGACCGCGATATCTTCTGGACGAAGACTGGGCCCCCATAACCTGTTGTAAAGTCCTATGGATCTTACGGATAAGAGTCAATAAGTAGAGAAGTAACAAGGGGCTTTAACTCACAAGAATTTAAAAAACGTATATTTAGAACGAGTGTCACAACAAGACTCAATAATCATTTAACAACAAAAACAACAACACCGGCGAAACCCAGGTTGAATTACCTTCCAGGTTTAACATATATACAATAAATTGTATAAGGAAGGGTTAAAAATAAAATAAATAAATGGAATAATAAAATTTGTGTATATATTAAATCCCCTATGCGTAATGTTAAATGCCCGTTGTAATTTTGTTATATCTATATATATATACAGAAAACAAACAAAACTCAGGTTTCGGTCACAAAAATCGTCTTTATGTTACAATCCCGACGTTTCGGTTTTTACTTAAAACCTTCTTCAGAAGCCTAAAAAACAAACGAAATACAAAAAACCCATGAAACAAACACTCATGACTATCAAAACGGAAAAAACTAAGAAGCTGCTACACAATAAATATTAACCCAAGACCTAAAACTCACCGTAAAACATCTAAACAACGACTGAAAAAATAATAAAAAAAACCTCTAATGATATTTAGGAGTTCCGGGGGTGGGAGGAGAATTATCTTTTATGTTTATTACGTAGACTGTTGTTATTAGTATAAGAATATATTAAAAAAGAAAAAAAAAAAAAGTATGTTTTTATCAAGGAGGCTATGGTTTTTCTCCGTATATATAGGTGTGACGCGTGAGATTTTTTTCAGTCGTTGTTTAGATGTTTTACGGTGAGTTTTAGGTCTTGGGTTAATATTTATTGTGTAGCAGCTTCTTAGTTTTTTCCGTTTTGATAGTCATGAGTGTTTGTTTCATGGGTTTTTTGTATTTCGTTTGTTTTTTAGGCCCCTGAAGAAGGTTTTAAGTAAAAACCAAAACGTCGGGATTGTAACATAAAGACGATTTTTGTGACCGAAACCTGAGTTTTGTTTGTTTTCTGTTTATATTTATGGTCGAGAATTTATTCATATATATATATATATATATATATATATATATATATATATATATATATATATATATATATATATATATATATATATATATATATATATATATATATATATATATATATATATATATATATATATATATATATATACATATATATATATATAACACAATACATAATACGTGTGTAATATGTCCATTAATAGTATTTTACGAAAGATTTAATATATATATATATTTATATAAAGTAAAGAAATATTTTCTAAAGATCTAACATTTTGCAGATGTTTTATGCTTAAAACAATAATCCTACAGACCTCGATTTTTCCTTTACTTTTTGTACTAACAACATTTTTAGTATACATTCTTTTTTTTCTTTTCTGTCACATTTATTTATTTATTTATTTTTGTCTATATCAATATACTGAAGAACCAGGTTCACTCAGGGGGGAGAAGAAGAATGTGGAATAAAAAGGGAGATAAAAATGGCGAAATATGCGGCGCCGATTGACCTTGATCTTTGTTATTTTCTATAAGAGAATAAAATATTATATATTCAGCAATTAAACACCAGTTGTTTCATGAAACGGTCTAACAATCAGCCTTTAACTCAGCCAATCACTTTAACTCTTTTATCACAATCGTCGGGGGTGATTTTTTTTTTCTTCTTCTTCTTCTTTACTAAAAATGTGATTTTGTTCATACGAAAATATACATTTTTTAACAGTTTCAATTTCAAGAAGAAGAGGTTTTTTAAAAGTCTAAGAATCTTTAATGAAAACTAATTTAATTAAGTTAGTAAGATTTGAATCAGATTTTCTAGAATATACTTATATGCAATTAAAATAGTCTGCCATTAAGAGTGGCACATAGCTTCCTTGAGTCTTATCTCGTATACTTTAATGATTTTATGCTTTTACAACCTATTATTGTCAAATTGATTTAATTTCCCCCTCCCCCCACTTTTTAGATCTTTCAAAATTGTTATGATTTTTTACATTAATTAAAGTACCAATCCCCCTATTTGTACCGTCCTTTGTATCGTCCTGCGGATTGTTCGGGAATCGATAGGGTAGGTTTTATACGCATACGTTAACATTGTAAATAATAAAATCATGTCAGGTTGGAACGGGTTTAGAACTGTAATTCGTACTGTATTTAACATTCAAGGAAACCTAACAGTTAGGGAACCTACCTGTTGACATGTGTGACGATTAACATAAGTGCGCATGTGATACAAACTATTACTTGGTATTGTCAGAGGATCGTTTGGACCTGACTGTAAACGATCCTTGCACGGGTTGGAACAGTTTAATGTCACAAGTCGGGTTGGAATGGCATTTATCCATTGCGTAGGCCCGAAACGATCCCACTGACGGGACCCTGCTTGGTTGGAACAAACCTAATTTAGCACAATGAAAAAAGCGTAGACGGTTGAAATTAATCTGCGGCCATCTGAGGGCTACTTTCGACAAACCATCGCAAAACTTGAGTGAAAGACTGACAGACTACCAGACAGACACGAAACCAAAAGTGTCCTGATGTCTAAAACGGATATCTGTCTTGGAATTTTTGAAATCGGAGACATAAAAAATGTTCGTTCTTCAAAACGATCCCATAGCTTCCTTCGGTAAGCTTGGGAAAAAAGCAAAAAAATAGAGAATACTACAATTCGGATCAGATTTGATAATTTTGAAACTTAATTATGTTGAGTAAAACGTAGAGGTTTATTGATTGTACAGTTAAATATTATACCAGTGCAGAAAATATATTTATAAGTGAAATGCATTAGCCTCATTTCTAATTACTAAAATTTGGGGTAATGACCAAAATGGTAAAACAGGTAGAAACTGGTTCCAGTAAATGTCCTTTAAACGCGCATTGGAAAATGGTAATGGTACCAATGGTCGAAGTGTGGGACTATTCGTACCCAAGACTTGCATTATGCAACACACCAGACGGTCACTCTATGCCGGAACACTTTGATTACACGTTTGCTTTGCTCGATGGTTTAAGGGACCATTTAGTTTGTAGAAGGTAATTGTCCACTAATGCTTGGGGCGCTCAGGTCAAACTGCACTGCAAGGAGATTTAATTACGAGCTCGCGATTATGGAGCGGCTTCCCTTACTACTTCTAACCCCTTTTATTAGGCTAATAGAGACTCCAAATAGCCTTTAGGCGTTCACCGCCACCTTGGAAATGAATACCTTTCACATATGTCAAAATTCGAAGAAGATATTTTACGCACTCAATAAAATATAGAGCCCTAGAGCAGAATGAAGAGGCATTAATAAACTGAAATTACCCTTGGCAGTGTGGCGTACTTTTAGAACAAACTTCTTTCGTCTTGATCCGAAAGTACACCGCAGGCCCTTATTAGGTTTTTGGGCAATATTTACAGATAATATAATTTACCCTCCTCATTATGACTATTCTTTAGGTTCCTAAAAAAATATTATAAAACAGAGTATTTTGTCAAATGATTTTTAAACTTCCTTCTCCACTATTTAGTGGATGTCAACGACGCTTTAAAGTAAACCTAATCGACTTTGAGCAAAGACTAAACAAATTCATCACACTATATTTCCTAAATCCTAATATATATTAATCCAGGTACCACGAGGACAAAGAAGCGAGCGAATTAAAAATAGTCAAGGGATGTACTGTACACCATACGTTTTCATTGCAATTTAATAGAGAAACAATAAATACAGTATTATTTGTGTGATATGTATCGTAATTTTTCTTCCCATGTACTTGAGCTATTCTATTTGTTAGTTCAACAAAGACCACAAACAAGCAAAGAAAATCGGTACATTCAAACTCAAATAAAACATTTTCATATAATATAAGTAGACTAAATAAGAATCGAATAAAATATGGAAATTGAATCATTTTATTGCTTCCTAGCTTTCACAAAGTAAAGGAAGCTATGCAATCGTTCCGAAGAAAGAACAATCGTTCGTCGTTTTATAGCTTCGATTTTTAAAATTCAAAAAAAATTTTGGTCCAGTGATGTCTGTCGCTCAATTTTTGCGAACCAAACTTCCTTAAGAACTGATCCAAATAATTTTAATAAAATTTAGGTGGTAGATCATAATTAGCCCATCGTTCGTCCATATATTTCAACCTTTGCCGATGATCTTTTGATAACTTCAACCGTCTACTCTTTACATTTTGATATGGTTAAGCATGTAAAAAAGAAAACAATTTTGACTATTACGTGAGGAAGGTATGTGCCACACCAATTGGCAGAATAAATTTTCCCTCCTTTTTATTTATTTATTTTTTTTTTTGGTCTGTTTTGATTTTTGACATAAATAAAAAACTCAATTTAGCAATATTTATCGTGTGCCCACGTTGAAATTTATATGAGACCCTCTGTGGGCTACTTTCGACAACCCAACAAAATTTCTTAAAAATCGGATGTGTTCTTTTAAAGATATGGGTGTAAATAAACATATGTTTTTGCGCATGTAGAAGATAAAACATAAGGTGCTAAAGAAGGTTAAAAATTATTTTGGACCAATATTGTGCTAATTATGGCCTACCATCAAATTGTCATTTAAATTGGGCGATTAGTTGCGAAAAACGGCTTATAGTTTCGTAATTAAATAGACTACAATAGAGAATTTTTTAATCAAAAAGGGTAAAAACTAATTTTGAGAACTATTTGTATCCATGTATTTTTAGAGCCTCAGGGATTGGGTTTTCTGAATATGTATGCCCAATTTCATCGAAATCGGCCAAGCAGTTTAAGCTGCCCGTGACTTCACACATTACAGAGGGATAACAGAGACACAGATCCAACAGGATTTTAACAGAGACCACTTTTTGGACTCATGGACCTTAAAACTTGTAAATCCATCAAAATTGAATTTTCGTGCCATCACAATACTTTCTTTTTATATATTTTACGAATGTGAGAAAGTAAAAATGAAGTCATCAAATTTTGAATGATTTATAGTTGATAATTTTGTCAAAAAAACATTAACCAGATTAACGGCCAGAGATATCATTTATTGCTTTAAGGTGAAACTGGATGTCAATCTCAAAGAAACTAAATTCTAATATTAAGAATCAGCCTTAGCTCAACATCTTTATTATATAGGGAAATAGGTAGTCTTAAACAGTAAAATATTATGAATAAGTATTTTCTTAACACCTTTATTAAGATAAAACAGGTTGTCAATCTCAAACAGTCAAAGATTATGAATAACTATTTTCTTAACAACTTTATCAAGGCGAAATTGGCTTTGATCAGAAGCAGTCTAGTAGGAAGGTTTACGACTCTGTCCAGTCTTCTGCAGACAACTAGTTCCTCCTACTTCCCTTCCAACATATCATATGAAAGCCGGTTTATCTTAAAGCTTTTGCGGGACAGTTTCTATTTTTTTTAATTTAGCATACGAGATGTTTTAAATATCGTCTCAGTTTTGTTTTGCATGAATTATTATGTTAATGTTAATACCTTACTTGATATCAATAAGGTCAAAGGTTAGGATCTATAAATATATTACTTATTACTTATTACACATACAAATTACATACATTTTACTTATTGTACTTTTAACTTATTCATACATAAATTTGGGTTGTTTTATCAATATCTGCGTCAGTACTCTCTCTCTCGCTCATTCACACACACATTATTTTTTATTTATTTATTCCTTTGAATTCTCTGTTTTTAACGCTTATTTATTGTATCTTCTTCACGGGAATTATACCAGAATACATTTTTAAAAACAGATAAGATTAAAAATCTAATGAGAATTATTTAAAGCAACGATAATTCAACAACAAAATGTAAGAATTTACAGGGGTGGGGAAGCAAAATAAACATTTTACAAATACGCTGCTTTGCTTATCAAGATAATTTTCAAATATTTAATTTTATTTGTAGAATAGTTAGTCTTGAAATTGTTTTGAACATCAAAGTTATGTTTCTGGTTCATTAGATTATTGTTGATTCTAGACTGGATAAAAAAATGTATATTTTAAGACGCACGAATATTTGTTGAACTAGTCGTACAAATTTACAAAGATATAAAGCTACACCAAATTAATGCATAATTCTTGAAAATATGCAAAAGGGATTATCTTATTTAAAGCCTGGAGATAGCATCTACTAAAGACAGAAATTACATCAATTAAGATGATTCAAACATGTTTTGAACATGGATAGAACTAAATTAGCCAAACAAATCTGGCATGAAGGTAGTAGTAAGTAATATTCTTTTTCCGTGGTAGGCTGTGAAATAGTAACTTTAGAGCCTAAAAAACATAGCTAAAATCCATTTTTTCATTACGTGGACTTAAAAAATCTTTTCATTACTCCTAGCTGTAAAGAAAAAATCTTTTACGTCCTAGGCACTAAAAGATTTTTTCTTTACGGCGGGTAGTTGTCAAAACTTCCGTTAGTAGTGCTGCAGTCTTTGTAGAAATGCTTCTAGTACGATAAAAATCTGCTAGATGTCAATGCGTTTTATTTATCTTTTCTTATAGTATAACCTCATTTTAAGGTTTCTTTTTTTAAGTCTTAAGTATGTACTAATATTTGTTATTATTATATATTGATTAGTGATTAATATTTAATGTTTTTTCATTGTCTGCTACCTCGGAAAAAATAGCATATGCTACGCGACTTTGAAGTGTTTTTTCTTTACCTTGACAATATTTACTGTCTCGCTTCGCTCGACAGTAAATGTAATTGCCGCGGTAAAGAAAAAACTCACTTCACAGCCTTGTAACATAATATACTATTTTCCGTGGTAGGCTGTGAAGTACCTAGTAACTTTAGAGCCTAAAAAACATCTGTAAAGAAAAAAAAATTTACGTCCTAGGAGGTAAAATATTTTTTCTTTCGTGCTGGTAGTTATCAAAACTTCCGTTTTAGCGCTGCAATCTTTGTAGATAGCTTCTTAGTACGATTAAAATCCGCTAGATGTCAATGCGTTTTATTTATATTTTCTTATAGTGTAACCTCTTTTTAAGGTTTCTTTTTTTAAATATTAAGTAAGCACTAATATTTGTTATATTGATTATTGATTAATATTTAATGTTTTTTCATTGTCTGCTACCTCGGAAAAAATAGAATATGCTACACGACTGTGAAGTGCTTTTTCTTTACCGCGGCAATTACATTTACTGTCGAGCGAAGCGAGACAGTAAATATTTCTAACTCACTTCACAGCCTAGTAACATAATATACTATAAATTAATAGGGTGGTCAGCCCTGTAAAAATGTTGACAGGAAACCCCTCGAACCCTCTACGCCAATAAATAGATAAGGATTTAAGTGATAATTAAGTTCAGTGCACATGCGTGTCTTATATTATTGATTACATTAATTGAAAAATTCGTATTATTATATTATGTAGAATAAATATATCATATATTTATGTTATATAATAACATATATGCAGAATCGAAGATATCACTTCTAACATCCTCTAAAAAATAATCAAAGAATTAAAGATACAGGTAAAAAAATAAATAAAAGTTGTTTTGTATAGAAAAAAGAACAACTTAAAAAAGAAAATACTTTGAAAGTTGAAGAAGAATTCGGGTTATCAGGCTTTGGAACCATCCAACCAGTTTTTGACGAAAATGTAAACCAACATTAAGAATGTGCTTCCAACACTTCGACCAAGGTTTTAAGATGTACTGAAGTAAAAATGAACATGGAAATCCAGTTCTTGATTTAATATATATATATAATATTACTGATAAATAAACTGGAAAATATACGGATTTCCCTTTAATGGTTGTCTTAAGAAGGATGAACAAAAGATAAATGTGGCATGAAGAAACTTGACTTCAATATCAACGAAGAAGAACACATGCACACACAGTTCATATGTATAGAATTGTCATTTTATAATCCAATGTATTATCAAATCATGTAAAAAGTAAGAAAATAAAGAAAGGACATTTACATTTTAAGTAGCTTATATATATTCATTGTTTATCCTAAGAAAGAAAATAAGTTAGAAGTATAAAAGTTTTTGTGTTTGTTGGGTATTGAAGAAGATATTATATTCATAATATGTTGGTACGTGAGTTAACTACAGATAATTTGATTTAGAGTTTCTTTCTCCTACAAGAAAATAGATTGTGTTAGATGAAATTGGAAATCATTAGAGATGTGTAAAAATGATCCAGGCTAAATATGAATAATGGAACTTGAACTAAAAGAGTCCAGATTGCAGGAAATAATTGAACAGCTGCTCTATATTATAAGAACAATATTACGAGAAATTACAGCATCGGAATTGGAATCGTAATTAAGCCTTATAAATCAGAAGCTTTGTCAAATAAAAAAAAAAAATAAAAAAAATAAAAAAAAAAAACAGAAATAATAGTCCAGCCAAATGGTGCACAAACAGGGCTCAAAGTGGAAAGTTCTGGTGAAATTGTTTTTAGTGATTTATTTTATGTTTTTTTTGGAGTGCTGAACACGAATCTGAAGTGGTCCAACAAAATTTCCCCCCGCAAATATGAGAAATCACCAAAAATCCACTAAAAATAATATTGTTTTGTGGTTTTAAGCTTATAACTTACAAAACAATCTATTCACGCAAAAAGTAGTTCAGTAGTAAAATTAAATGGAGAAAATAACCTTCAATCTATGTCCATAACATTTTTTTTGTACGGCGTATGATTTTCACGCAAATGGGAGTTGAAATATCGGGAAAATTGATAATTTTTGAAAAAAGAACAGTCATACACTTAAACAGCGAAGTTTCAAAGAAATCTGCGTATTATTGGCTTATGATAATATACGAAAATGTTGGTTTAAAATTTATATTGGTAAAAAAAAAAAAAAAATTGGTACACAGGGGTATGGGGTACAAAAGTTAAAATAGTATATATACCTAAGATGGATGTCGTTGGAAAGCTCTTTAAGAGTACAGTAATTTTTGTTATGTACACTTCGTTGGCCAGAATTTTCGGAGTCCATTTAGGGGTCAAATTTTGACAGTTTAGGGTGAAAAATAGCATAAAAAAGTATATTTTCCATTTTACCCCCTCTTATATGAAAATATGACAAAAGTGTACAACCACTCAGTGGAGTGTACTCTTAAAGAGCTTTCCAACAACATGCATTTTGAAGGGTACATACTATTTTGACATTTGTACCCCGTACCCCAGTGTACCAATTTTTTTTTTGTCCCATCCAAAATTTTCGTATATTATAATAAGCCAAAAATAAGCAGATTCCTTTGAAAATTCGCTCATTAAGTCATAGTGCAGGCCTGGTCTTTTTTCAAAAATTACCAATTTTCCCGATATTTCAACTCCCGTTTGCGTGAAAACCATACGACGTACAAAAAATGTTAAGGACATAGATTGAAGGTTATTTTCTCCTATATAATTTAATTACTGTACCAATTTTGGTGTGAATTTAAAAAAAAATATACATATATTTTTAGTGTTTTTTTTAATGATTTCACATATTTGCAGGGGGAAATTTTATTGGACAACTTCAGATTCGTGTTCAGCCCCTCAAAAAACATAAAATAAACCACTAAAAACAATAATTACACCAGAACTTTACAATTCAAACTACCATTTGACTGGACTATAAGTTTGACGTTATATTTCAAATTAAATTGAGTTAATAACAATTTAAGTGTAGTGTTTAATAGACTATGATCTAGTTAGTTTGTAACAAGTAATTTGTGGCATGCCACGTCATGTCCATTTTATAGCAGACTTCTCGATAGTAAACTGGCACAGTTTTTATTTAAGCCTTATGATATGCATATATCTTGCAGTTTAATAAAGTCCTAAGTACAGAGAAGTATTATGTATTATGATAGTGCAATAATTCGGCTTTGAGATTTATATATGGAGTTTCACGTTTTAAGGTTTCGAAAAAGAAATTTAAAAAAAATATTCATATGATTTTTACACCTTTAACAGTGTGTTTCTTAGCTGAGAACTTATTCTTGTAAACTGTTTTCGATTATTGGCAAAGGTATGCAGAGTAGAGTTTTCTACTACTATAAAAGGTCTCCTTTTTAAGCTAATATGTCAAAATTTAGATTTTATTATCAATTTCAATTTTATTTTTTTCCAAGTCTTTGTACCCAGATCATTCTGACTTGTTATTTTCTTTCCCAGAAATTGAAATTAATCGATACATTTACACTGAAAATTAACACTGGCAGCAATTATTTTTGGTTTTAAACATTTAAAGTAATTCTGGTAAACAGTAACGAGTAGATATACTTTTAAAAAGAAGATACAACAAGCAAGATAAAAAAAAGGGTATCACTGTCCTTGGGGTTTACTGCATATAGGAAGTAAAAAAATCATTTAATTTTCTTATTTTATGCCCGGCGTCCCCTTAAGCAGGTATTCAATGTTTAATCATCTGTTGATACGACTATATAAATAAAATTGGTCACCAGATTGTACAGTAAATAGAATTGGCAAATCTTATTATTCAATTGTACCGCTAAGACCACTCTATAAAATGTTATCTAGACTATAAAATTATAATATTCATACAAGTTATATAATATTACTGTAATAAACTCGGAAGTATTTAAACAACTATTATAAAATATATTATTATATAAGACTTGTTTAACCTTCAACTATTTAACATTAGTACATACACAACAACCATACAGAAAATTGAAATAAAAAAAGAAGTTTGAAATAATTGTTACATCACAGCAATCAAAACGAGATTAATATTGCAATGGATTACAGGAGTATAAATTACACGATTTTTTCGATTTTTTCTTCAGTATTATAAACATAATAATTATTATTGTAAGTGTATGCAATTTTATTCTATATTTTGTGAGGGCGGGGGCAGGTTGGGGGAAGGTCGCCAGGCTTAAACTAACCCGGAGCCAGAGCGATGTAGAAAAATGCTTCAATGTCACACTATGCTAATCAACTTAACCGACTGGAAATAGCCTACAAAAATCTATAATAATAATCCACAACGCGATTAAATTCTCTTTTGCTCCTTTTTTATAATACATTTATGTCAACAAATTCATTAAATATTGCATTCCTCCGTCATAAGCACGATGTATAAAAGTTGGCAAATTGCGATCGGATTATGTATTAAATTGGCACAAGTACAAGTTTGATACTGATGAAATGATTAATGGAGAGCGTATATTAATGATATTAATAAGAAAATTAGAAGAAGGAAAATTGACAAAATAAGTCATAAATAATTTATTCAATTGAAAGAATATGATGTTCTAAATTAGCAAATTAAGTTAGGATGGGTGCACTAAGTAATAATGGGGGAAGAAATTTATATTGAACAACAGATATGAGCTATTTTTAATCTATTGACATTCAAATTTAATCGACAGTAACCAGTAGCAATGAGTTATAGCAGTATATCAGAGAAATCTAATGAGAATATATATTTTAGAGTAGTTTCAGTGGAAACAAGTTTACTAAATTCTAACTTATTAGCTGGGTATTAAGTTTACACTATTTGACAAGGCGTAAAGCCACTATTTGCTCCCTAACTCCGAGTCCTATGTGCAGAATCTTTCGCTTCGCTACATCCCTCTTTACTTAATTGTTAACTTGAGTGAACCATTGTCCTTTATCTACTTTCAAAAACACAAACAAACAGATGGAAACTCTCTCATTGGAACTCTAATAAATAAACTAGTTGAATTGTTATTTGTGTATGGTATTTTTTCCCCCTCTCTATAGTTTATATATAATTTTATCACATGAAATGTATTTTTAAATTTAAATTGGGATTCAATTTGATTTATTTTTATCAGGATTCCCAGAATGGTCAGAATATAAGTATTTTTCGATTATGTGTCATTTTTGGACATTATTCTCCTCCGACTAAGCAACACAAAACACAAATCAACTATAATTGGCACTTTTTTACTTAAGCACTCCCTTTGTCTTAATCCGCATCCCTTTGCCTTAATAGTAATTCAGACAAAGGAACATATACACAGAGTAGAATGTTATATTCCTCAGTCTTAATTACTATTAACACAAAGGGATATTACCTTACAATGTACCTTGGGACTTTGGGACAAAGGAATATCACACTTGTGTAAATAAATGTTATAATTTCCCTTAGTCTAATTAATTAATAAGACAAAGGAATATTAAATATACACTAAGAAAACTGAAGAACTCATTGTCCAACAGTTTTTTGTATGAATTTTAGTCTTACACGAGATTTTTACATCGATTTTAAAATAGCGTAATAAAACTGTCCAAGAGTCTCAATGTTTTAGGGAGACTAACACACAAATCTTCGAGACTTTTGTAGGTCAGATTATTGTTTGGAACCAAAGGGGTTGCCTAAAGTAAATAAGTGCCCCACATTTTAAAATGTAAATTTTATTTTATGTATATGCCAATCAATGGCTTAACCATGGGGCCCACATCGCGGGAGGGCCCCACCGTCTGGGGGCCCCCAAATCAACGACGAGGGGGGCAGTTCTACATGCAAAAATTTTTTTTTTTTTTTACTCATCAATTTTGTTTGGCGAGGGGCCCCCAAAAAGTTCTTTCGGGGGGCCCCCAATGCCCTAGCTACGCCACTGATGCCGACCTGATGAAATAATTATTAATGGCGAGTGTTAATGACCTAGCTTTTATGTTTAACCCAAAATATAAATAATCATAATTTTATTTTCACTTCGTTTCGTAAAAATAAGATTATCTATTTCATTAACTTATTAAAAACACAGCTCTCTATAATTCTAATTAGACTTTAGCTTAGACTGTTACAGTAAATCCTGTGTAAAGACAAAGGAAATCGTACTTATTGCGGCACTTTAAATATAGAAAATAAATCTATAGTAATATAATAATAGGTAGAGTGTACAATGAAAATAAAAATAACAGTATGAGAATAATTACAGAAAATGTCTTATTCCAACACATTATAAATACACCCATTCACTTGTTCAACTCAAATAAATTCCTTGATCTCATCGGCATTCGATATATTACACGGTTATCTCTTTACATCGGCGTCGAAGAGGAATAATAATTCTAATTTTATACTGTCTGAAGGAGAGGGTCAGAGGTCGTGCCACTTGAAGAAGACACGAGTGAACGGTTCGTCCTCAGATAAGAGACGAGGTAAAGAGGGGGATGACAGAGTTACGGGCTTAATGTAGCGGCGTAATCATTTGTAAAAGTCCCGTACATCTTACAGGGGAATATCCACAGAGAGGGTGTGATTGCTCCATGTACAACTAACTAATACATCCGACTTGACTATGACCGTTCTAACCTTGAAAATACGGCATTAGAACATTACAAGCTTTCCTTCACCCCTAGGCAACATTATAATAAATTAGCAGATTCTATCTTTGTTCAACAGATGCAGAGAATATTCGTAATTAGAGATGAAACAAATTCGTATTTATTTATCATTTTGATCTATTTACTTCATTTCTCACTTCCTCGTCTCTTTTAAAGATGGAATAAAAACTTCTCATAGTATAGTAAACAAATTAAGCCAAGAATGATCTTTTAAATAAATAGTAACTATTTCTTACCCCTAGGAATAAGAATGCATTAATATATAGATATGCAACAAAACCAATTAACCCTAGAACTAAAACGAGGTTATTTTAACCCTTTACTGGGCAAGGTCATTTCCAGTGCTTCGATTTTCTTGATTTTTATAACCAAGCATCTCAAAGACTCATACAACGATAATTTGAAAGAAATTTTGAAATTGATTTTGTTGTTTACGATATTTTGATTGTATCATAGGAGATACATTGCCTCGTAGTCATACAAATACTGTTCTCCAACAATGTATCATATTTGATACATAATCCTTTCCCCATAAAATAACTATATGCCAATTTTGTATCAAATTTGATACATTTCTCATTTCTGGGTAGTCACAAATGATTCTAAATAAGAGCAAATCTATTATTTTAAAATAAACTTGTCTAAATTTCATTATTAATTGTGATATATTATTTATTTTAAAAATAAGAAGCTATAAAATACAATTTAGCACCAAAAATAACAAAAAATTGCACTTTCTTGTCACCAAAGGAATAAGGAAATAACTAATTATACTGAATTTGTAACTATAAAAACTAAATTCCCTTCTATGATTTGATAATCTGATATGAAATCTACATATGACTTAACTTATCACATAAGTTTTTTTTATTAAGTTGTCATATAATGTATGGTTCTTCGTTCTTCGATAAATAAAAATATAATTACTTTTATAAAGTATAATTAATAATTATAAAAAATAAATTATAGCAGTAGTAATAAATATTAGACTTACAAAGTAACATAATATTATGTAAGATAAGATTATTTTAACTCAAGCATAAAAAGATATTAAAAATATATTTTAATTTCTTTTTCTGGCATAAAATAATTAAATAGTAACTTATTTTAGAACATCATAAGGAAAAGTAAAATTAATCTGTAGTATAATAAATATTACAAAAGTAAATAAGCATTTTATCATAGCAAACCTCCGCAAAGAAAATCTGTTAGTGCTTAGCAGACTCTCAGCAACAGTAATCTTAAAATCCACCAAATTCATGTTTAATTTTTTTTCGATAACCATGGTACTCCCTTCTCATGACTAGCCAACCATTATTAATGCATAATATATGTCAATTATTTGTGTAGTATCATAAGACGTTTCGAACCTACTAGGGTCATCTTCAGTCACAATTTATTGATCTAAAATAACAATAAGATTAATTAGCACTTCAATTAAGTTCCTTTATACTAATAATTTAAAATAATTCACAAAACATAACAATTTTTTAAAATTAAAAATACTAATAATATCTACTTACAGTCAGCTGTATTCATGAGTTAAGCCCATGTTAAGACAGCTGACTGTAAGTAGATATTATTAGTATTTTTAATTTTAAAAAATTGTTATGTTTTGTGAATTATGTTAAATTATTAGTATGAAGGAACTTAATTGAAGTGCTAATTAATCTTATTGTTATTTTAGATCAATAAATTGTGACTGAAGATGACCCTAGTAGGGTCGAAACGTCTTATGATACTTAATTAAAAAGTTTTATTATTACACCTGATGTATCCATCAACTTTATAAAAAAAGAAAGAGTTAAAATTAAAAAAGAAAGGGTATTAATCTCAACATTTTGCTAAAGTAGTTTTCTGCTATATGGGTAATGTAACATATAAGATAGATCCAAATTAAATGTTTGTTTACAAGACAAGATAACTATTTAGCAAACAAATAATGAAGCAGTAGCGCAACCTAAAGGTTGCACAGCCTAAAGGTTTAAGTCTATGTTTAATTCATATTTAAATCAAATACTATTAAAAAAAAAGGTGCAAAAAATAAATAACTAACTCGGTGCACGTGGCCTTTATTTTCGCTTCGTTTCATGTTGACAACTGAAGATATATGTTTCTCGTAAAGCCTACTAGATGTCAGATAGAAGTAGAATAGCTTGGGATATGTATCGCATTATACACAGAACCTCGTGTCCAGTATTAATTTTTATTTTTTTCATAAATATATATAATGTATCGTATTTGTTACCGTGCCCAGTAAAGGGTTTTAAACAAAATAAAAATTATTAGTTGTCAAAGATTTCGAATCCTTAGAACAATAATTAATTCCGACTTTTAGTTGCCTCATGATTTCATCAATTTTTGAACTATTAATAAACAGGTCAAGAGTGTGCTAGTCAGCACACAGCGAGGGTCCGTAGGCAACCCTGCGTATAGTTTAAGTAGTACCCAATTGATGGTGTTTTTTAAAATGCTAAAAAGCTTACTTTGAACTATCCTATGGTCCTGATATTCTCAAAACACATAAACAAACTTCTGATAAAGTATTTTTTTGCCACTGAACCGCACTACAACCATATAAATACATCGAAAAGACCATAGCTATAAAAAAAAAATTATTTTGTCAATAAAAAATAAAATAATATTTTTTTCGAAATTTCCAAAAAGTGGTATCTTTACTTTTGGTCGAAGAAAGTTCAGGAATTTTTTCAGATTTTTTGCACTTCACATAAGCGAGATAGAAGGGGGGGACACGTTTCACACCCACTTTAAACTTGCCTACGCTCGCCCAATCAAAGTTATAACCAAATAATTATTATATATTTTGTAATCAGCTCGACGTACCCTTTCCTATAATACCCCTCACGGTGTCGAAAAAAAAAAAAAAAATTAACCCTTAAGTTTTTTTACCCTAATATTTTGGAAAAATATTTTTTTCAAGTATGTGGGTAGGTACAAGACACATACATGCCAAATTTCAAAGTGATCGGACGAAAGGTGTAGCCGTGAGAGCAGGCGACCGGACGGACGGACAGACACACGCAGGAAAATATTTATAAGGGTCCTTGGTTTTGCCTACGGACCCTAAAAATGGATCGAAAATGACAGGTTCTGATGTTTCGGTATTTGCAAATTCGAACTAAATACTAATATAAATTATTATAAGGTAAGTTTAAGTAGAATGTGAAAATTATAACTTAAAATCAGCTAAAATTGTTTTAGCTAAAAAAAGTACTAAATGAAAAAAATAAACTAAAAACCATAATACAGCTGTCTAATGGTTATGACAATGTTTTTGAGATAATATGGTATAAATATTCGAGACTGTCTTCGAATAGATAAAACAAGTTAAAATAAGAATGGATGTTGAGATTAGGTAATTTATAAGGTATTTTGTTGCAAATAATTGTTCATGCTACTGGTTAGGAAATGGTACGACTAACTGAGTGATGAGAGATAATTTAAATTGAAAAACGAATTTGATTATTCGCCTGTGAACGTAATCGATTAAACTAATCATTCCCATATCATTTCTAATTTTTAATCGAATCAATTCCTATACAGCTCACAGCTTCTCTAATTTGCCGTACCTTTAGCTTATAATTTAATAATATTAACTCCGATTTAATATAGATGCCGTATTTAACGGAGTTATTAGTAGCTTGTTTTTAATCGCTGTAAAGTAAAATGTAACCCAGAAATTGATAAAACAACTAAAATAAAAAGTATAAACACTAGTCTAGTTTAGTCGCTTTAAGATTACTGAACAAAATATTCGAACCATAAAATTATAATGCATAATTCGGAAACTAAAAGAATAAATCTTTAGAAAGTATTAACAAGGTGAAGTTTGTCGCTTGAATATTATTGAACTATATAATGAACGACTATCCTATGTAATTACATTCTAAAGGGTTGTTCTTTCTGTCTACGGGTTATATATTATAATATAATAATTGATAAATTCATAATATATTATTCAGTCACTTGAAGACGACTAAACTATGTATGAAATATAATAATACTATGTACAGCCTGGAAGCTGATATGTAGATGTAGAAATAATAAAAATAAGATAAACGCTCAAAAGACAAAGAGATTACATAAAAATCATAACACATAAAGGTTAAGGCATACAAAAAGAAGAGCTTTCAGAGGTAGAAGACACAAGACAATGATTATACCCTTGAATAATTAAAATGAATAATTGATTCGTTCAAAGTTACAAAAATCGGACAACATAAAAAAAAATTACTTCTCGGTTTCTGACCAACTCAAATGTTGATCTTTGAGTTTTTAATCATTATGAGTAAGTACCACATAATCTCTCGTTTGTACCTATTTATAGCTGACTTTACTGTAATTATTTCTTAACTCAAGGATAAAGATACAACAATAACTTTATCGGAGAATGTCGGCACAACGTAAATCCCTTACCATTTTGCTTCCTTGTGCCTCCAGCATTTAACCTAATACCAGAAAAACTATTAAAAAAAGTTCCCCAAAGTGAAAAATGTAATACTTTCTTCATCACTTATTTATTATTACACGCTTATTATTTATAACTACAATTCATTCTGTTGTATTTATTTTTTAATTTAAAATTTATTAACCAATAATTAAATCATGAACATCCCCCCCACCCTTTTGCTAGTACGCTTACGCATTCATAAATGTGTTTAAAACACAAGTTGTTATGTATGTAATTAATCAGGGCTTCTCAATTTATCACGGTTTGTGTTACGGGTACTTGACCATAAATTTTGAAACAAGGCGAGACTTTATTTGATTTTTATAAAGCGTCTAAACCATGGCCTATCAATAATAATTATAATTATAATATAGCATCCTAAAGATCTGCATATCGGATAAGCTAACCTTTTAATTTATATTTTTTTATTCGTTCCATTAATTATTGACTAGGTAGCAACCGATGATTTTATAACATCTATTCGTCTTCTTTTTTTATCTGTTTTAATTTCTACGGTATATTACATAGTGTGGATCATTCTTTTTTAATTTAATTATCATATCTTTAATTAAAATTGATCTTCTATTATTATTCTTTCTTTTCTTATTATTAATTTATAATTCCTCTTAGTCTTTTGCGGAACCAGGCCTAATCCTGTTTTGTGATCTACAAAAAACAGCCTTCTCCCAAATTAACTATAATTACAATCTTCGAGGGAGGGCGCCATTAGATTCAGGGGGGAAAAAATATATATATAATAAAAAAAGGGTAATTTTCTTTAATTACTGTTTTGTAAAATTTATGACTTCTAAAAAAATGCAATTTAATATTTTATGAACTAAATTTCTGTATCATGTATTTCGGAATATACTATTTTGTAATTTATTTTTTCTCTATTTTCTTATCTTTTTCCAAAAAAGTTCTTGGATCTTTGGGCATAATTTATAAATATATATACTTATTCATACAATTTTTTTTTAATAAAAATAAATAATTATATATAATCAATGTATACTGATAGTAATCAGGTATATTAACAAAATATTTTTGGATGTAAAATTGTGGAGAGAAAAGGCCTTTTAACAACTAATTTGGGAGTGCCAAATAAATTGATATCTCAATTTAGAGCAAAATCATAACTTGAATGTATTTTTCAATTTATAATATTTTTATTTAATTTTTTAATATTTCTATAATAATTTAATTATACATAATAATTATCGTTTGCAATAGTAAAAAAAATAATATTCAGCGGTTTGTCTGAAAAATATACCCTCGTACTAATAATAATGTAATTAAGTTTTGAGAAAAGAAAAGCAAATATTATTAAAAGGCAAAATTTATTCTTTGGTGAAGAGTGAAAGCAGATTTGAGGTAATTATAATAAAACGTAAGTGCAACTTGTGGAATTCTTGGTTTGGCCAAAAGACCTATACAACTACATATATGAATTGGATGCCATGGGGTTGGCGTGCCGCTTTAACTGGCATTTAAGTCGAATTATTTGCTTTCACAACCGGATAAATGCCACATTTCTATTTCTAAAAACATATTCTAGAATTTTTTAATGTCCCGATTAAACCCGTAATAAGCCCATTACAGAAAAGAGGAATCAACCACTTGCGTTAAATACTTTTAAACCTGAACTAAGATATTAGGGATATATGCTTTAAGTCTCGGACACACTGATCTATCACAACTATCAAACAAAAAAGCTAGTGCTCAAGCATTCTTGAAGAGGGAATTTTCTTGAAGATTTTATTGTATAGTTGCTTCAAAGAATCCCTTGTCCTTCTATGTTTTGAATAAGCTATTTTTAGGATTACAGTAGATTAAGCGATCCTGCAGCTACGTTCCTTCCTTTCTAGCAAAAAGAACAGCAGAATCCTTGACCTTTTAGATGTCCTCCTCATAGGAATACGACTATATCCATTTATTCCTGGATAAGTTTGAGTGAAGACTTAACTGCATTTTTTAAATCTCAAATGTACATGCATAAAAATATAATATTTACTAATATACAAAGAGGTAAGTTTGTTTCTATATTGACTCTAAGGTTTACCAGTGTATTCCTTGCTTCGTCAGAATAAATATAAGCTATTTAGTACGGCAGTTAGTTTAGTTTTTATATGCTACAGTTTGGTAATAAAATTATTTATCTAGAGGTAATCAATTATTTTTTATAACAAATTTGGCTACAATAAACCCAATGTACCCCAATGTCAGTGGCGTAGGAACGGGGGGGGCTATCGGGCTTGAGCCCCCCCGTCAATTTGAAGGGGCTATAAAATTACAAATAAAATAAAAGATAGTACATGGGTTTACGTCTAAAACTGCTTAAAATTATGTTTTTGAACGTTTATTTTCCAAAATTTTCCCGGGGGAGGACCCCCGGACCCCCCTTAAATGCCCCTGGCACCTTAATTTCTAGAAACCGAGCACTAATAAAGAGTATGTCCCCCCCCCCCCTCTTAGTGGAGGTCCCGAGCCACCCCCGTCAAAAATGAATTCCTACGCCACTGCCCAATGTTATTATATCCGTATGAAGATGTACGTTTGATTGTCCGTATAAAGACACCTACCTCCAAAACTACTGCACCGATTTATAGGTAACATTATACAAAGTTATCATCTATTCCATCTAGTTCTTAATACACTACCCTTTGATTTTACTTAACTTATTATAAGACAAAATAATATGATTTACTCCTCGCGAACCCCAAAACCGGGGACCGAGCGCCCATAGTGGTTTTTGCAACCCCCCTCGATCTTGGGATTATTTTTCTTCTCTCGCCGTCTCCTACACGGGGGCATATCGATGGCACGGTTAATATTCGTTTTGACGAGATCCTTTGCACTGATTTGTCGATCTCAGTCCTTCCCAATGAAGTAATAATCTATTCCGCCTATTCGTGAGTAAGGTATTCTTGGTTTTTACTTAGTTCATTATAAAATTAAAATAATTTTATTTTAATTTTTGCAAAACTAAAGTATTTTATTTCTTGACCTTATAAATGTCCGTGAAATGCAAAGTGATTTGGTCTTAAGTCTATAGGCGCTTTATTATAATACAAGTCCTAAAGTTATTGGATGTATATTAAGAAGAGTATAATGAGTATGAAGTAATATCAGTATGAGGGTATATTGTGGAGCAGGTTGTCTCCGTGAGTTTGAGGGGCGATGACCCTTTATACTCTATATCAGGTAGCCTTCCTTACCCGGGCTACTATTTTTTTTATTATTATTTTTTTTTTTTTCATCTTCTTTGATGCCCTCTCCGCTTCTTCTGGGGAGGTTTGCTTTCAATGCCTTCATTGTAAAATTACTCCTCAGAAGAAAAAAAAGGAGATCGATAGAAGACGAAGTGAAAAATAAGGAAGGGAGATGATTTAAAAAAAAAAAAACTAAAAACCATATACCTTTTTTCTTTTTTCCACCCAACTTTTTGGTGGTAAAGGTTCTCTTCACTTCAATGTGTTGTGGAGTTTTACGTCAAGATCAACCGGTCTTGATAACTTTTGTGTGATATCCCATCTTTTTTTCATTTTGTTTACGTTTTTTAGAGGAAAAAAAGGAAGAAATAGGTAATATACCACAAAAAACCAGTCGACAAAAAGCGTGAAATATAAAAATATTCTTATCTCTTAACTGGATCCTTTCTTTCAATGTTTGTTAACGACTCGTTCAAGAAAAATAGCGCAAACAATAATAAGAAAATTAACCTTGTTGTACCGGTACTAGGCTATCAGGTAATAGGATCTATGTTTACTTAAATAAATGTAAAAAAAACACCCTGTTACTTATTACTTCAAAGGGAAGTATTAAGATATACTCCCATCTTCTGTTGCTAACTGTTTCCTATTTCCGGCTTAAGAATGTTTAGTAAAATTGTATAACTTTTCAGTAATTTCCTAAGTTTACCCCATCTTGATTGTAAAAAAGAAGTAATCCAAATACAAAATGCTTTTTATTTCAATTATTTTAAAATAAGAATCCATTTTATCCGTACATGGATCTTCGGAATCGATTAACTAATATACAACTATACTATACTAGTATACAACTTAAGGAAAAGAGGAATCAGTTTTCTCTTAAAATAGGATGGAGCAATTATCTTATGACTATTTTTTATTTATTTTGATTTCTGTGATATAACTACACGGTGTACTTGCATATGTTAAAAAATAATTATTCAGGTTGAAAGTTAAATTTAGAACCAATTTCACTAGTCTCTAATTAAAGTGTAAATACAATAGAAATAGCAATTTAAATTTGTTGGCATGGCGAATAAATTAAGATAATAAACTGTCAATTTAGTGAATTAAAACAGATGTAAAATTAAAAATTGATTAAAATCATATACATTCGTGTGTGTGTTTTGTCTAAATCTGCGTTTACACTAAATGACATTGCCTTGTGCAAGTGGTTCGCGAAAAAAGTCTTAGATAGCATAAACGTGGTCCTCACCCCAAAACATGTTGCGCAAGGAAATCTCGTGGTGAGCCAGCCCCCAGTCGGTTTTTGAACGCGCATTGAAGTGCCTCGCTCTTTCCGTTTTGTCTATAGTCTACTGTAAACGTCGATATTTGTTGCTTGCGAGAAAATTAACCAGGAGGAAAGCATCCGCCTCGACATGGATGGATTTCCTTCTTCGGGCCTGTTTCGCGCAACGTTTTACTGAGCATAAACAGAAAAAGCGAGACAGCCACCAGCCATTTACCCGAGACAATCGCACGAAATTGTTACGCATTGCGCGGGTGAGACTTACTTAGTATAAACGCAGCCTAATTCTTTAAAGTTATTTTTCCTTTAAGAAGTTATTTTCTAAATTCGAGCAACATAGTTCAAACAATAGGTTGGTGTAACTTCCTTCATACCAATCTGATTACTACTGATTGATACCAAATTGGCAACTTTAATTTAACATTTTAAATAAAAATAAAAAAATCTCAATGAAGTCGGTAGAATTAGAAAAAAAGTCATTATTACATTTACTTGTTATAATCACGAGAAAGTGATAAAACGGTCTACTAGGGTTTGTAACTGACGAGCCTTAAACATATATATTTAGTGAGCTTAAAACTTTAAGAGAGAAAAATGATATTAACAAGAAGGATTTATGTCAGAATGAAAAGTATTATCATATTTACAACGTCTTAGTTTTTTCTTTACATTTATTACATTTAAATGGCCTGGAATACTTTTTGTAATTGATCATATAGACCCCGGAGGGATCTATTTCATAAATTGTATATTGACGACTAATATTGATGTGGACAAGGTAGTTTTTTGCCGTTCTCCTTGGCACTGTAAAGAATGCTATAGATTATCTCTTTACATACATAAAAAGGATTATATATATAAGTGAGTGTTACTTTACTGAGGTTAATTTTTTCGCTATTTATCTTTTTAAACCCTATCCTTTCTTCCTGAGAGTGTAAAACATTACCCTAATCTTGTACTCTATGTATCGATTTTTTTTATTAATTATGTTAAAATTAATTTACAATGTAGTTGTATTACCCTTTATCGATATTTTTGCTTCAAAATAAAATCCTTCCATGGTCTTATGGGCAGAATAAATAAAACATCTAAGTTCTCATAATTTTTATTTTGGCCATACTTCAACCCCTCCTTGGGTCATTATTAAGCTGGGTATATATTTAGTATAAACTCTAAATCTCTTTTTCTCTCGAGAAAAGAATTAGTAATAAACATGTAAATTAAATTGCTTAAATTTTATCTTAAAAGAAGTGACAGTGATATGTAGCACACATTTAAATAAACTATTAAGAATAATTATTAAATAGTGAATTATAATAAGAATTCTTTTTGAGTTATTCAGGGATTTAAGAAAAGCTTGATGACCCAAGGATGGTTTGAAATATCACCAAAAATTAGAATTATGAATTAAATTATTTATACTGCTCATAAGACTTTTTTTCAAATACAAGTTATTTACAGAACTTAAGTGGAACGGAACCAAAGATAATTCGATATGAACCAATCTTCCATCGTCGAGGATCTTAAAATAATCCTTATAAACAATTTTCTTTATTTTATTGATTGACATTGCAAAAAAACTTATAAAAATAGGTATTCCTTGTAATGAGGCCTCTACTTAAAAGATGTACTATTTTATCAGATTCTAGATTCTTCAAGCTTAAGTTATTAAATAATATTTCCACCTAGCAAACTGTCACTATAAATCTAATAGTAAATAGATATAAATGAAATGTAGTATAGATATTATCATTACTTCCTTACACTTAGCTAACTTCAAGTGATCAATTAAAAGCAATTTATAATAAAACAATCGACACATTACAACAAAACGACATATTTGTTAGATCAATAGATAATAATACAACCAAGTCCCGTATTCGTATTTAACATAAACGAATTTTCCCTGATTTAATATATATATATATATATATATATATATATATATATATATATATATATATATATATATATATATATATATTCAAGACAATGTTATATTAAACAATTGTATTTAAATGCACAAGATATCAGTAATAAAATACGCGCAATGTATAATTACCCTAGTATTTATTTGTTGATTGCGGTAGATAATTAGTGGTCTATAATTAGAAAAGATAATAAATAAATAGATACACATAACTATCCTTGTTGTTGTACAATGAGCTGTGTGTTAAGTTGAATACAGATTAACGAAGAGGTAAAAATCAAGGACAGATTGAGTGAGTCACTTAAATATTATCTAAAGTTAGCTGATACAGTGAGTGCTACTGTTAAAGAAACAGCTAAAACTACTGTAAAACTAAAACCTGTTATCCATTCAGTTATGGTGCTAGTCTTATTATCTACGATGTAACTATTTATTTTATTTAGCAAGAGATTTCTATCCTCTTCCTATTAACCTTAAGCATCATCTGGCACGTTTGCTTCTTCGTAGAAAATCAATGACGTTATTTCGTGTAATTGATTTACTTATTAAAACCTATAAATCTCTAAAATGTATATGTTAAATCTCCAAGCTTACCGAATGTAACGTCAGATCGTTCTTAAAAGCGATTTTTTTGTCTCCAAATTCAAAACTTTCTAGACAGATATGTATTTCAGACATCAGGGATTATTTTCAGTTTCATTTATTTTGCGAACCACCATATCTTAAAAACTAATAGAACGATTTCATTAAAATTTGGATAGTACTTAAGAGTAGCCAATAGATGGCTTGAAGTTTCGATGTCAATATACTGGTAGGGTGCGACACATGCTAAGCCTGTGTCATCCACTATCTATAGTTGTATAATTATTTGGCAGGCCTAAGCGTTCCACGGATTATAATTACTTTTTTGTTTTAATTCGGTTTAGGAAAAACGATTCACTTGATTCAGTTAATAAATAAATTCTATTAGCCTAAACTAGTTATAGGGCAAATCAGTTCATACATGAGAGAAAGAAAGTTCAAATGTTCCGTAAAACCCTTTATGAAACAAAACAAACAAATCAATGCGACAAAATCAAATAAAACTTTCTCATATTCTTAGTAAAATTTAATTTAATTTATTAATTGTATTAATTTATTTTAACAAATTTATAAAGTGATCAAAAAATGATTGTTTACTTTTTGTTTTTCGGCTAAATCAGTTTTGTTTTCATCATTACCTTGAAACTAGACTTTTTCCGGAATAACGACTTATATGGTTACATTTTAGAATTTTTAATCCTTATAGAACTCGTTTTTGAGAAAAAAAATCTCGTATTAGGTGGCATTGCCTCCCAAATTCGAAGAGAATATTTATTTCTTGATTTAGCCACGGAGTATATAATTATTCTAAACATGTATGCCAAATTTCATCAAAATCGGCCCTGTAGTATTTAGGCTCCACGCCTCCACTCGTCTGACTACAGACTACAGACTAATATTTTGTATGAACTTTTTTTTACTCAGGGGACCTCAAAACGTTTAAATCTATCAAAATACTTTCTCTTTATCTTGGGGCACGGTAGTGCCCCGGCCAAGTCGAGCACAGCCGTATGTACCGCATCCTTTACTGGAACCAACTCAAGGCACTCTTGACCCCCCTCTACATTAAAGATACTTAAATATAGACAATTAATTTTACATTAAACTTCATCAAAAACAAAACCAGAGAAATAAATTTCACGCCTCTACCTACCTATATTGGCTCTTAAGGTATATGAGCCTAATGTTTTGTTATTTTGTCATTGATATATATAGATTGACTGACTAATCATAATTCTAAGCCACTTCTATCCATCCTAGAAACTTTTGAAATTTTGTATATAGGTAGAGTTTAATGTACAAATAAAGGAAAAATAAAATAATCCCCAGAAATCTGGTAGGAATATTCTCTGTCCCTCACAAACTCAAACGAGATTTGGCTTTATTTTTACACCTGTTTTTGTTAGGATATATACTACTATAAAGATATTAGCACAGAAAAATAAATTCTATTAGACTTTAGGATTAAACTAGTTATAGGACAAACCACTTTATAAAAAATATTTTAAAGTAAAAATGCGCATTCAACCTAAATTTATCTGTAAGTAGTCTAAACAGGTGTTTAAAGATATATAAAGTAAATGCAAATTCAAGTTGGGCTTCTAAAATAGCTATATGATTGAAGCTTGAGCAGAAGGAGTCATTTGATTTTGGATACAGTATAATTCAGTTCTTGAGATCTGCAACCTATTATTCTCAGTGAAAATCAATCCACCCAAATAAAAAGAAACGAAGAACTTCACGAGAATTTCGCATTACAAAATCAAATCAAAGGCAAAGTTAAGAATTAAATAGCATAATCAATAAAATGGCGCTGCTTTTCTTCACCTTTGCATCACAGTTTAGTGTTCTGATAATAGCATTCAGTTTTATAATTTACCATGCTTTGAAAATTTGCATTTACATTGGAACGCATTTATAACGACATTACATAAAGACTTCTTACTTTTTTGTGCATTTCATTTTAGACTTGCGTAGGAAAATAAACAAAGAAGCTAAATGGTGCAGTTAAAAAAAAAATACCAAAGATTTGGTCTTTAACATATTATGTAAAATAGAAAATATTCATGATAATTATTAAAAAAAAAAAAACGTCCATCATCAATACTTTACGTTTGATTTTAGCGATACATTATAGTTTAAAAAAATCTTTTGGAGTTATTAAGATTTAGCGAAGTCCTGATTCAATATTATGATATATCGTAAAAAAATTTAGTTTAAAGAGAAAGTGATGTTGAAAAATCTTTAATACGTTTAAGGGGGATTAATGATAGAAAGATAAGATAAATGTGGGGACGCACAAACTTTATTATATTTTTCTTCTAACTAGCCCTTTTTGAGGCATCTGTTCCAATGATATAAGGAGCTTCAGTAACCCTTTTTGATATTTTGGTCTTTTAGGAATTCTAAACCGTGTCTCCTCTAAATTATGGGATGCATTGGTGAAACCAGATATTTTCCAGTTGGTACCACCTGACGTAGGTCCTAAACTTCCGGTAAATATTTAAGTCTTGATTGTTTTAACTTGGTTTAATGCTTACCCCACCATCCTTAATACAAAAAAATATAAAAAATCCTCTTAAATTATCTTTAGAAACTAGAAAAATTCATAAAACATCAATAGCGTTCTTTTTAGGAAATATTATGGACTCTAACTTACTACACAATCAGATTTTGTAACTTACAAAACCTTAATAGACCAATTACTCAAGAATTAAAAACTACACTCTTTTGAAATTATTAATAAGGTAAGCAAGAAATCATCCGGTTAACCTCCAATTATTGATTGAACTAATAATAAAAATTGCTAGATATAAAAGTATATCTTTATATATATAAATAAGAGGTCTCATAAGACAAGAAATAAAAAAAAGTAACATTTATTTAAAAACATTAACACTATAGTATCTACATTTAACAGGGTTGGCGTGATTAAGCGTAATTTTAGGGCTCAAAAGCTGTGAATCTTTATAATGAAGTGGCTACTGAAATCTAAAATGTCCACCTACTTTCGTCGTATTACAAGTTTAAGTAACTTGATTAATAATATTTAGACATTTTATGCCATTAGAAGAAATACCGTCATTTGCAAGAGTCTGAATACCAAACTATATACGCTAGCCGAAAGTTACCTTCAATCGAAAGCTGTAAGCAATCGCACTAGAAAAAAAGTATCATGGAAGAAAAAAAAATGGATCGAACACACCTTAAGAACGGATCAACTTTTGGTTAATTAGAATGCATAACAATTGATGCATAACAATCCTCCAGGGAAGGATCTGATAAAAAATAGTATCAATATTTCACTTTAGGCTGAATATTTAAAGCTCTAAAGAGGGAAACAATGGCTCAAAGTTTGATTAAATACGATCTAACGTTTATAAGTTATGGTCCCATCAAAAATCAGGAGACAGACAACCCCTCTTATTCAAACAGACTCTTGAGATACTTGAAATTTTTATATCCGCAGAGAAACATTAGTTGATTTTTTCATATGATTCCCAGGCTTTCAGCTTCTATGTAAGAGTGAGAGCGTAAAAAGGGTAGTAAATGACCTCTAGGCGTAACAAGTCTCAACTTTTAAGGAAGGGTTGAACATCCTTCACCCTACAAGACGCAACATGCAGAAGTACCTGGTTACCAAACACTTCCGTGTTTCTGTCTATCTCACAACCCCTTCTTTAGTTATTCGAAACCCTTATTTTTTTGTGCCATTGCTATCCAGATCTTACCCCCAGAGGCCACATTTTTTTAAATGTTTTTACTCCGTGCTATTTTTTCACAGCTAACAATTTTTTATTTCAATATCTTAGGAATCTTTAGCTACCCTCATTCACCATTATAAGTTAGTATTATGTTTATATTCTATTGCTGTATCCCTTTCGTCCTTAAAGGTCGACATTGTTACCTGATAATATTTCAGACACTTTAAACCCTTACGCAAAACCAAAGATTACGTTACAAAAGGTTTTTGCCTCTTCTATTTTTAAAGCTGCAGAGGAGAAAGAGATCTTAAATAAAATCTAGTATGTATTTTGGAGTAGCTACGTAAATGCACATGGAAACAAAGAAAATGACTAAATTTCCCAGTCCAATCACTCCAGCCCCACTCAAATAAATGATTGTCACGCATTTTAGCATATCTAATCCTTGATAACAGCTACAGACGGCCCTACAAAATATGGTCAAATTAATTGAACAGAACAATAATTATCTAAATCAAAATATTTCAAATAAAATAATAACTGGTAAAAATATCTTATTTCATAAAGAAAAGAAAAACGTATAATTTGTATAAACTTTTAACGCAATATTAAGCCTATATTTACTATGAATGAATATTTCCGGGTTGTAACTTAGTTCATAAATTATACAAAAAGGAAGTTGTCGCTAATTAAATTGATGTTGAGCATTAAGAACATGTTGTCAGGAACTCACAAAAAGAAGACATAATCAAGGTTTTAAAGTCTTATTCACCTAGGAAGTACAAAGCGGTTTATGTTTGATATGACGTACAGCTTAAGATTACGTCAATGCATTTTGATCATTGCCAAAGATAATTTTAAACTCGTCTGTCCCTTAGAGAACCTAGGCCCTTATCATGATTTCCCACTTCATGAGGGATTTAGAATAATCAGAAATAAATCTAGAGTCTAGAGCATAGGTATAAGAATCTAACGGACCTGGATTTTCGAATGATGGGGGTTGAATGGCGGCAGATCTTCAATGCTCAAAAATTAATTAAATTCAGTGCAATATTATATTGAGATTAAACTTAGTACAAAGGCCTTATGCAATTTGAAAATGAATAGATTTAATATTTGTGAAAATATCACTCCACGATTTTAAAAAGAGACTATTCTGTCTGCCTTTACAAAAATCGTAAGAACGAGTTTTTTTCTGTTTATCAAATGCTTCATTTTGAAATAATTAACGGATGAAGCCGAAGCAGACCAGCTAGATTAAGAAAATCATTAGTTGAATTGAACAATAAGTTTCGTGTAAGGTTGCATTTCATATGGATTCTTTTGTTTTACTGTAAAATTTGGTCAATTTTATTTCATCCTACATCTACTTCGTGGAAGAAAAAATATTTTGATTCCTTGGTGGTAAAGTCTTAGTTAAGTTTTCTTTTTAAAAACAAATATAAGGTGATCGCCAAAAAATACTTCTATGGTTAGGATTTAGCTGGAAGCTTGTCTAAAGTAATTAAGATAGGAAGCAAGAAGAGGATAAACATTTCTATCATTATTTATTACTCTTGCATCTCTTTCCCCGCCAATAAAAAGACACATTTAAGGAATAAATCGCAATATTTTGTCCATCCTTATGATATATTTTAATGGTTTCGACTAACTGAAACTTCCAAATATTGCACTCGCATATTCAATTTAACATAATGAACATATTATATAAGACAATTAGTTACCTAGGTCAGCGGATCCATTAGTGGGTGTTTTTAATTTTGTACTGAGGCCTAAGTACTAATTAGTTATTATAATCTGTGAATCTCCAGCAAGTTGTTGATTTAGAATAGTTTCTTAAAGGCTTTCCAAAGATTATGAGAGGATAATGCACTATAATACGAACAAGAGTCGTATCATCCTTTCGGAAGTTTTCAGCTCATTTGCCAGACTTGGCTCCCAGAACGAAACGATTCCTTCGCACGAAACCAGCTCAACTTAATAAAAAACCTCTTACCTCCCAGAATAATAAAAAAAGATTATATAAATATAAATCTGATACCTCTTACAACCGACAAGAAAATAATGGCAAAACACTCTGCTATTATAATTTATATATAAAATGTCCTCTGATCATTTAATGATTGTCTAAATTTCCAAACGACAGGCCCATTATTTCATTATCCAAGCATTTATTTCATCCCTTTATGAACAGGACTATTATGTTTATATATAGCCACTTCTAGAATAGTAATTATATTCCTATTTAATATAAGAGGATAGCATATTTATGCAAATCTTTCTTTTCTTTCCGAGTGAAAAATCAAAACGAGAGTAGACCTTTAAGTCAAAAATGAGCTAAAGGAAGAGAGAGGTGGTTAGAGGTTTTTAAGTTATCATGATAGTTCTTTTTATTGTTAATTTCCATAAAAATGGCGTTAATTTCATTATAACGCTTGGAATTACCCTTAATGACATAAAATGAAGTGAGTTTGTGGTTCACACTTGTAAATGCTCCGTAGTTTACTAAAATGTTTGAATGATTATAAATAATTTACAACCATTATAAATAATATCGTGATAATAAAGGAGAGACATCAGTGATTATGTACGGCCGAGAATAAAAAGAGGCCGAACTGAAGTCTTGTGATTTGTGTAATTGCAAAAATAAATTCAGTGGAACGACAGATTTGATCGTGGCCACGACAAATTTAAATGTTAATCACCTTGTTTAAATTAAAAAAATAGGTGGGTCGATACATGTGTTCACTAAATAAACAACTTAGAGCCCATAAACTTCATCTCTTGCGTGTCTTATTCCAATATACATTAGTTAGAACAATATTTCACGGCTCCTGTGCCTACAACACATTAGTCCTACCTTTGAAACCAAGAGATTATATTTTATAAACCAATTAACTGAGGTGCTAATAAGAAGTATAAAATTAACTGTGACGGTTTTATTGAAATTCTTATCTATTATAATTTATCTTTTTTCATCATCCTTAAAATATAAAGTAACCTTTTACTTTCCAATTTAATTTGACTTATATTGTATTTTTCTGTAATATCCACTTCAAATAATAAATTTATAATTATTAATAAATTAATTAATTAACTATACATCTTCAATTAGGTATAATTTGTAAATTAATAGTAACAATCTAAAAATTAAAGGATGAAAAACCCGCAGAGCAACATCGAATTTGAACAGTCAAAGGGCTTCAACTAAATCAGTTGTTGACAGGGGATTAGCATGTCGCTCCATCAGCTGTATAAACCTTTTTTGGCATTCTACGATTCTTAGTTGACACTAAGTGCGAGAGACACCTAGAGACGCTTGAGTCAGGAATTGAATCCGGACCTTCTACACGTGCTAAGCACACATAGGAGGTCCAATGAGCTAATGGAAACCTCAAATTCTTCTTAGTATAATAACAAATTAAAATATTTGAAGGAAAAGATAATTGGTTATGGCAAGTAAATTAAACAGTAAGAAAGAAAGATGAAGTGCATTTAAAAGAAAGTCCAATATTAGGCCAGTCAAAACCTACATAAAAAATAGTTAAATTCGCAAAGCGTGATGTAGTTCTGATTTGTTTATATGTTGTGCAGGCCAGTTAGGGTAGATTGATCTTTAGTTGGCAGCTTCGAAAAACCTGTGCTAGCTACGTATTACTTACTTCAGTTTTTGCCATAACTCGTAAACTATGTGTTTTTCGATATTAGTCGTTATTTCTATTTTTAAAGTACAGTAAATTTTCAGCTGCATAAGCTCAACTGCAGCTCTGTACGTCTAATGGTTTTCCGAGATAAGGCACTTGACAAAAATTGTCAGTTTTTCCAAAAAATGGATATTTTAAGTATTGCCCTCGTTTCATGCAAAATATCGGCGTATAAACGCTCACCTACGAGAAAAGTCATAAGAATCTGTAGTAAATTTAATTGGCTTTTATACAAGCGCAAAACGAAGCCTGTAGACAAAATATTTCTATTGCAATTGTTGAGTCAGTTGATTGAGCTCTAATGACTCACATCGGGTATTTTACCCTGATCTTTTAGACAATTTACCAAATCACCGGTAAAGAAGAATTCAAAATAGAAACATCATGACTTCCTAACGAAATTTGAAGATATCCCAATTTAGGGGTGACATTTCACCTTTTTTAAAATAGTGCTTTTATTCAATTTTTAAGTTTTTGGTAGTTTTCATACTACGGAAAGTTTAAATAGTGTTTTTATTAAAAACCCCTTAAGACCCTATTTAAAAAAAAAAAATAAAGTACTAATAAATATAAAGGGGACAGCAAAGGAAAAAATGGATGATTCTATGCATTTTCCTTTCGTCAAATGCCCAAAACTTGGTATAAGAAGTGGTTTAGGTAAATTTCTTAAAAATTATAATTTTCCGTTTTTTTGTTCTTTTTACGATTACAATAGAACTGTTTTGTCTACAGGCTTCATTTTGAGCTTGCATAGAAGCCAATTAAATTTACTACAAGTTCATTTCTTATGAATATTTTCGTAGGTGAGAGGTTTTAAGCCTATATTCGGCCCGAAACGAGAGTAAATACTTAAAAGTTCCACTTATTTGAAAAAAATTGCCAATTTGTAAGTGTCATAGCCGACTAACAAAGGCTATTCAAACCTATAGAAATAGGTACCACGGCTTATAGCCGATTTAGGACAAAAAACAAATCTATATATATATATATATGCGTGTGTGTGTGTGTGTGTGTGTATGTATCTGTATATGTGTGCGTGTGTATGAATGTGTGTATATGTATATATAATAGATATATATTATTATTAATTATGTATGTATGTAAAGAATTGTTTATTTTATATCAATTTATGTAGTTAAAATTGTATATGATGTCATAATAAATGGTTTATTATTATTATTATTATTATATAAGTGTCATATCTCGAAAACTTTTAGACGTACAGAGTTGCCGTTGGACTTACTTGGTCTAATTTGACTGGCCTATAACGTTAAGCCGAAAAGAAACATGCAATATATATAGTAGGCTATACCCGCAATGTACACAAGCTTTGCAGATTACCATCCAAATATTCGCGCTCAATTCTTTTTTTATAGTAGTTATTAGTTTATTTTATTTTCTAAACTAAATAAAGTATAGAACCACTGGACTGTTGACACGCAGGAGGTTCCGGGTTCGATTTCCGACAAGGGGCCACACACTGGGTGTCCACCCAGTATTACCATATAAATGGATAGTTGCTTATGTGAAGTAGCAACTAACTGGTTGCGTCTGTCAATAGTACAGCTGATAGAGCGACACACCAACCCTGTGTCATTCGTTATATGTGTATGTAGTTGTAAAAGCCCTTTGGCAGGCCTAGTCCCCCCTAGGCCTGCCAAAGGGCTTGGCTGTTGCGCCACGGAGTAAGACAACATTTTTGACCATATCTTTACCCTGTTTTATTTAATTTTAAAATATTGTTGCTACCATTATGATAGATCTACGAAATGCCTAGTATATTTTGCACTTTTAAATTATTTATAATTATATTTAGATTATTTAAATTATCTTTTTGTAAATGTTATGTTATATGATAGAGTTATTATTATTCAATATGTATTATATAAACAGTAAACTGAATCATAAATTGTTACAGGTAAAAAACTAAATAAAAAACAAAACTTCAAATAGCTTAAGAACCAGATCATTCAAGGACTTCTAACTTTCCAAGATAAATCACGGGCTTGTTTTGACACTAACCATGTATCAACGGCATTGTACCTAAATTCATTTACTAGTCGTTAATAGAATAAACATTTTGGTAATATACCATCTTTAGATCTTGTATCTGAAACGTTTAATCACTTTTAAAGAAGAAGAAGAAGAAGAAAAAAGAAACATTCCAAAAGATAAAGGCATGTAAACAGTAAGCATAAAAGGAAAAATTATAATTATGTAAGTGTAGAAATATAAAAGCAGAATAAGAAATAAATAAGTCATTAAATCAAATAAAACTCTGTTGCTTCGCCCTTCTGCATATAATTAAATATAGAAACAAATTACACCTTTCTTTTGAATAATCATTAGATGAATATATCATTAATAAAACAAGTCTAATGTTTATATTTGTCCAGATAAAGGTTAAGTATCATTAACTAAAGAATTTTTTTAAATTATTCTGTGTTCGTCAATGGCAATGATAAATCACATCTTATACTAGTGGGTCAGATTTCATAAATTCTTTGATTTCGAAAATTGATAGTAACATGTATAAGTTTTTTTTGTTTTTTTTCAAAATTATTTTTTTAGCTATTTAAATGCAGCACATTCAAGCACAATTGATCATCTTTCTTTACTTAATTATTTTGGCAGATATACCTTTGAATATAAACTACAAGCTGGATATCTGTGCTTCTCAACGAAGTGGAGTGTTTTCCAGGGGAGATTAATTTAATTTGATATTATAAAATATATAAATATATATACTCCAAATAAGTTAACAGCTTCACCTAAAAACCGTAATTCTTACTGATACATTTTACAGAAAAAATTATTAATACCACTTTTTACATCGGAGCTCAATGTGTGATTGTGCCGAAGCTAACAGACTACTCCGTATTCAGCGTATAGTTGGCGCAGTATTGAAAAAAGTTCCCAATTAAAACAAAACTGTTTTGCCAATCTAAAAAACAGCGTATTTTTTCTTTTTTTTCTCCTGCGAATTTTGTTTCTTGTGCGAATATTTTTATCGAAAAAGTTTAAAATAAAAAGTAATATGTAAATGAGGTATCCATACAAAGGTTTCGATAAAAAAAAAAATTAAAAATAATTATAATAAGTTGTCCATTTCATTAATAACCTAAGCAGCAAATTTTTAAAAACCGCTAAAAAAAGGTATTTCCAATCTTACCCCCTTAAATCGGTCCGAGACAACTCAGACAAACTTCGTCATAAGCAAGTTCATAATTACTTAGCCCCATGAATTTAATTTTTTAAATTTCGTAGTTACATTCAATTATTATTCAAAATTTTATGAAATTGTATTATACAAATAAAACTACTTTCTTAGGAACTAGATTTTTCCCGGGGAAACAGCTTACCTCCTTAGATTCGTATTGAAATAGACGTTTAGATTTTTTTAAATCAAAATCGTCGGAACCGTTTTTGGAGAAAATATTTTTTTTAAAAAGTTTTCCAAAGTTTTTGGGTAGCGCCCCCAAATGTGGAGTACAAATTCATTTCTCGATTCCGCTTTAGGGTATGATTTTTCTGAACATGTATGCCAAATTTCGTCAAAATTAGCCCAGTAGTTTAGGCTCCACGTGTCTGTATAGACGACATTAAAAATAACACTTTTTGGACTCAGGGGACCTCAAAACATGAAAATCCTCCAAAATCTAAAAAATTATTTTCACGCAATCACAATACTTTCTCTTTATATGAGAAAGTAAAAGTATGACATAATAGTACATTTCAACGATTACTTTATTGTTTAGCTTTGCAACGATATTTATCATAATACTTTTTCGGGTCCTTTAATCTTTTTACCCTTTATGTGTCCTTTATATGTATCAAAAAGACAATTACAAAAATATCAGGTCAAAATACTTTAAACAAAACAAATAATTTTTTTAACCACTTAAACCTGAGCTTAAAACATACAGTAGGTACCATTTGTAGCCGAAGTAATTAAATATACTAAAAAGATTTTATAATCTTGTTTTATTTTTATGTTATATATAATATATGTTATATATAATATGTTATATATTCTAGTCTTGATCCTAAAAGAACTTAATTTTATTGGTAAAATGCTGGAATTCAACCACTAGTGAAGCGTTTCCCAACCTTTTTTGACGCGGCCCAGTACGAGATTTTAAAATTTCTCGCGACCCACCTTGAAAAAAATGTATGTATTTTCAAAAAAAAAATATATATATTTTAATAAAAATCAAGTTAATTGTTTGTTTATTCATACTCAAAAATTGCAAAATAATTATACAAGAAAAATAAAAGTAATTAAAATAGACTGCCAATTAGGGTGGCACATAGCTTCCTCGCATCCTATCATGTACATTCTTGTTATATTAACATTAAAATTATTGTTATATTAGTTTATTGTTATATTGTTTATTGTGTAAAAGCTATTAATATAGTTTTAGCGATCTTTAACACTTCATAGCGGTGTCGCAGTTGGTTTTACTAAAAAATTGTATTTGAAAAAAATGTTTGTCTCATTGAATAGATGAAGTTAGATTTTTTCCCCGACCTAAAATTCCAATTTTAAATTTGATGTTCACGTTTAAGCAAGCGTTGCTCGTGAACGCTTGGACGGATAACGTTGTCCAACGAACTCGTCCTGGGCATTGGTAAAAGAAACATGTCTACCAAATTACATCAAAATTGGTCGACATTTACTCAAGTTATCGTCGCACGTTTCATAATTCGCGGACACACAGACCGACAGACAGACAGACAGACAGACAGACAGACAGACAGACAGACACGAGACCAAAAATGTTCCCTGATGTCTGAAACGGATTTCTGTCTTGGAATTTTTGAAATCGGAGACATAAAAGTTTTTCGTTCTCAAAAGTGAACACAATGCTTCCGTTACCTTCGGTAAGCTCGGAAGCAAAATAACAATTCTATTCATTTAAAACTTTAGTAAATGAAGTAAGCTTAGCTTTCCACATATTTTGTCCTTAGCGTGAAGGGTGATATGGTTTGTCATCAAATAACAATTTCAAATTAGGTGGTAATGATGTTAATTTTATTCTCAAATTAGGCCCGACATCCAATATGTTTCGATACTTATTTTTTAAGTACATCAAGGTTGAGAACATAGATTCACACGTACAAGTAGTGACAAAAGGAATTAAAAATTGTATCGCTTTTTAGCATACGCTTGAATACGTCTTTTGACAGCGCAACCAAAAATTAATAGTGGTACAGTTTCAAACACTTTTTTTCTGATCGGTTGCGCATGAAATTTCAATAATTACATTATCAACTTCTTGTTCACTAAGATTTAACATTTCTTCTTTGTCAATTTCGACAGAAAAAGGATCTTTAATCCACATATTATTTGAAGGGATATCCGGAAAGCAGTCTTTAAATTAAAACAATTTATTAGCTCCGAAAGATGTTCTTAATTGAAACTGATAGTGTTTCTAGATGGAAATCTCCTTCATCATAGTTTGTATGGGTTTCAATGAATGTGTATGTAATGTTTCAAAATATTTAAAATTACTTCATTAACTTAATGAAGAAACTCCATTTATTTCTAAGATAGGTTTAAATAAAAATATTTAATGATAATGATTTGACTTTCATTTTTATAATATAACACCGAAAACATTATTCTCATGTTTTACAATTTGTTTTCGCGAACCGGCAAAATTTGTCTACGACCCGGTGCGCCGGTTCGCGACCCACGCTTTGGGATACGCACTAGTGGATATATTTTGTGCCGGTGGAGACGAGCAGAAATTTAAAATAAAAAGAATTCTTATTCTTTATTTTATAGGTTCAGTCAGATTTACACCTGTATCCCAACTCTTTCTATATTACTATGATGTATTTCCATTTTAATTTAATTATCGCGGATGAGTCACTTAAAAATAATTTTATAATTTACCAATTTATTCTACGAATTTGGTTTTTAAAATGATCACTACTTACGTTATCATTTATTAGAATAACCAAGATTACGATATTACTGAAGAATTAACTAAGTTAGAATAAAAATATTTTTGTATAATTTTAGCCCACCCACTGCGCCATTATAAATGTAAAATAAAGATGTTTTCAAACATCTCTTATATTATTTATAAAGTGTTAAAGTTAAAACTTATAATTATTCTATAAATTTTAATAGAGCGGTTTAAATTAGTTCTTCCTCCTTGTGTCACATAATGTAACTAATATCCGCTTTTAATTTACATATTGATTAGCTCGATTCTGGACAACCAAGTGCAATAATAGTTATCTATGCAAATCTTGGATCGGCGTTGCAGATTAATGGCTATTTGCTAAAATTAGCATCGCGCTTCGATTAAACCCCTTTTTTTGTTTTAGGTCCTATTTACATGGCTCATGCTTTAAAAAATGAAGATACGTTGTATATACCTATTTCATCAGTCATTTGATTCAAAAATGGAGTGTACCTATTAATTTTACATGTACACATACCACTAGCTGGGTTCCTGTGCTTCGTTACGGGGTGTGTTATTTTTAATATATTTTTTAATTTGATGGATATATAACAACTATATACAAGAATATCTTAGAGACAACCTATATTTATAGCCTTACAAGTCTCTTTAAATCGCACAACCTTTCGAGAGCTACTAAAATTCGACTATATTTAAAGGACGTTAGTTTCTTTTAGTCTCATATGTTTGTGAGAAGTGGGCCATAACCAAGGAAGAGGACAAGTTGGCAGAGTTTTTATTGAGCGAAAATTATTAGACAAACATTTGGCCCGGTCATGGAAGCCTGGACAAGACAGGCCTGACTCCGAACTTGAGAAGTTCTATGACCGGAAAACCTAGTTCGGTTGTTAAAGGATCAAAGGCTATATAGGCTGGCAAAATAGAGAAATAATGAAGAGAACGAGTTCGCGGGGTTCAGAATTGAATTTTAGACGCACAGCCCCGAGACTAATGGTTGCAATCGCGGCAAAGATCCAGGATTGTTATTGGTTTCAGAGATATCGTCAAGTCAAAGTTTGCAAATAAATGGAATAAATAACCGGAGATTTCAAGGTGTAAACGTTTTGAGGTCATATACAAGTGTTTTTTTAAAAAAATGTAGGTCCGTCGTTTGTCGACTATGCAGACGCGTGGAGCCTAAAATATACTAGGCCGATGACATTTTGCATACATGACAAAAAATCTTACCCTAAAGAAGAAATTGCGAAATTAAATGTAGTTTTTAACATTTTCACTTCTAGTTTAGAATATTAAAAAAAATCGGGTACGGGGTACCTCGGAACTTTTCCTCACTTCAGAGGCCACTAAAGTGGCCTCTCCTGCTGCTTCGCAGCAGGAGGAAGCAGCATTGGACGTGGTCAGTACTAGGATGGGTGACCGTTCTGAACTAACTGATTTATTATCATTCTTAAAAAAAAAACCCTTATTTTTAATACCTATATTTTATTTAATTATTTGGAGTTTGGCGGTATTTTGACAAATGTAAACAAACTTTGACGTCATCAAAATTATCGCACTACTACATAATTATATTCGCTTATAACTTTTAAACTAATTAATGGAATTTCATCGGGTTTTTTTATATTTGTTCCTTAATTTTTTCCAGTTCCAACGATATGCTATATGTCAAAAACCTATTTATACTTTCAGTATTATTAACCGTCAAAGTTTAAAAATTCAAAAATTTATAACTTCAAAATTGCGGCCAAAATCAAAATAAAATTTAGTAGGCTTGTTTGTCATACAGAGAGGTAAATTCGAGCCAAATTTCAACTCGACCAGGACCATTTTAGATTTATTATGATTTTTTTAAATTTTTGCAGACTCAGCAAACTGGGTTCAAGATGGCGGAAAAAGTTGATTTTCCGGGCGGCACAACTACAGTTTAGGACTGATTTTTCTGCTACGTTTCAACTCTCTAGGTTAAATACCGTGGGCACTACGATTATAACACACATACACACATACATACGTCATGCTGAAAACCACTCGGGAGGTCTTAAAAACACCTAAAACGGATAATTCCGTTGAAATCTCGAAAAAAAATTGTTTGGTGAAAACAATACTTTTCCTACTATTAGTAGTGAGGAAAAGTAAAAACCTATTTGATGATAAAACGGGCGAGATTATTAGAATGCATCAAAAGAGTCCTGATAATTGAGATACTCAACTGCGATAATTTATTGTTAAAAGAAAAAAGTTAATAAACAAATCGTAACTCGTAACCAAAATAAAAAATCGGTCCGAGACAACTCAGACAAACTTTCTCATATACGAGTTTATAATTACTTAGCCCAGTGTTTCCATTTATTAGTTTTCAAATGTACATTTAAAAATTATTGAACATTTCATCAAAATTTATCATAAAAATAACTTCTCCTGGGTGGGGAATCGAACCCGGGCTCACTCCGTCCGCGTTTTAAGCTAATTTCTCCGGAACTAGATTTTTCCCGGGAAAACGGCTTATATCGTTGGATTCGTATTTAAATGGACTACATTTTAGAATTTTTTAATCAAAATCGTCGGAACCGTTTTCGAGAAATAATTTTTTTTCATGTTTTTTCAGAGTTTTTGGGGGGTAGCGCCCCCAAAATTAGAGCTAAAATTCATTTCTCGATTTCGCCTCGGGGTATGATTTTTCTGAACATGTGTGCCAAATTTCGTCAAAATCAGCCCAGTAGTTTAGGCTCCAGGCGTCTGCACAGACGACAGACGACAGACGACAGACAGACAGACATTTTTTAAAAAACACTTTTTTGGACTCAGGGGACCTCAAAACGTGTAAATCCATCAAAATCTTAAAATCGAATTTTCGCGCCATCACAATACTTTCTCTTTATATGAGAAAGTAAAAAATCGGTCCGAGACAACTCAGACAAACTTTCTCATATATGAGTTTATAATTACTTAGCCCAGTGTTTCCATTTATTAGTTTTCAAATGTACATTTAAATATTATTGAACATTTCATCAAAATTTATCATAAAAATAACTTCTCCTGGTCGGGGAATCGAACCCGGGCTCTCTCCGTCCGCGTTTTAAGCAAATATCTCAGGAACTAGATTTTTCCCGGGAAAACGGCTTATATCGTTGGATTCGTATTCAAATGGACTACATTTTAGAATTTTTTAATCAAAATCGTCGGAACCGTTTTCGAGAAATAATTTTTTTTCATGTTTTTTCAGAGTTTTTGGGGGGTAGCGCCCCCAAATTTAGAGCTAAAATTCATTTCTCGATTTCGCCTCGGGGTATGATTTTTCTGAACATGTATGCCAAATTTCGTCAAAATCGGCCAAGTAGTTTGGGCTCCAGGCGTCTGCACAGACGACAGACAGACGACAGACAGACATTTTTTAAAAACCACTTTTTTGGACTCAGGGGACCTCAAAACGTGTAAATCCATCAAAATCTCAAAATCGAATTTTCGCGCCATCACAATACTTTCTCTTTATATGAGAAAGTAAAAAACGAAATAAGGAGTTATCTATATATATAAAAGTCAACGTATGTGTGTGTGTGTGTATGTTGTTCTTTATACAGATCTACAGTTTTAGCCCGATTTTGATGAAAATTTGCACACTTGACCTTCAAAGCAAGGAAAAAATCAAGGTTTACATGAATTTTCGAAATTTAAATTTTGGTACACAGGGGTACGGGGTACAAATAATAAATACGGAGTCAAAGTAATGAATACCCTTCGTGATGCATATCGTTGAACAGCTCTTTAAGAGTACAGTAATTGTTGTAATGTATAGTTTTGTCATATTTTCATTTTGGAGGGGGGAAAAATGAAAAATATAACTATATCTATAAAAAGTCAACGTATGTGTGTGTGTGTGTGTATGTTGCTCTTTATACAAATCTACAGTTTTAGCCCGATTTTGATAAAAATTTGTACACTTGACCTTCAAAGCAAGGAAAAAATCAAGTTCTACGTGAATTTTCGAAATTCAAATTTTGGTACACAGGGGTACGGGTTACAAGTAATGAATACGGGGTCAAAGTAATGAATACCCTTCGTGATGCATATCGTTGAAAAGCTCTTTAAGAGTACAGAAATTATTGTTATGTACACTTTTACCATATTTTTATTTAGGAGGGGGGTGGGGGAATGGAAAAATATAGCTATATCTTATTTGTTCTTTATACAAATCTACAGTTTTAGTCCGATCTCGATGAAAATTTGCACACTTGATCTTCAAAGCAAGGGGAAAATCAAGGTCTACATGAATTTTCGAAATTTAAATTTTGGTACACAGGGGTACAGGGTCAAAGTAATGAATACCCTTCGTGATGCATATCGTTGAAAAGCTCTTTAAGAGTACAGTAATTGTTGTTATGTATAGTTTTGTCATATTTTCATTTAGGAGGGGGTAAAATGGAAATTTATAGCTATATATATAAAAATCAACGTATGTGGGTGTATGTTCTTTATACAAATCTACAGTTTTAGTTAGATGTCGATAAAAATTTGCGCACTTGAACCTCAAAGCAAGGGGATAATGACAGCCTACATTAATTTTGGAAATTTAAATTTGGTACATTTACATTTGGTATGGTACAAGAAATGAATACGGGGTCAATGTAATGAATACCATTGATGATGCAAAAGCTCTTTAAGAGTAGAGTAATAGTTTTTATGTATTGTTTTGTCATATTTTACTTTAGGGGGGGGGGGAATTTAGGATATTTGAAAATTTGCTTATCAAAGAGGAGGGGGTATAGAAATAGGTGGGAGAGATAGAATCTAGATATTCTTGCATAGCAAAATAATTTATATATTTCATTATGGTTGTTTATAAACTTATCTAATTATAATAACACTCCGTAGCGAAGCACGGGTACCCAGCTAGTCATTAATAAAATAAGAGTATATTTTGATATTACCATATGGAAGCATACGCAAAATCGTACGATTTTACTTCTTAATCCCTTTTATATATATTTTACATACGTTTACACATAATTTAATAAAGAAGTATATTATATGCGATTGTATATTACATGATATATTATACATATTTAGAAATATTTATGCATTTTAAATGTAATAGTTATGGGTATTATTAGTGAGTTATTATGAGCAGTTCGTTGCACACTTGTTATTAATTTGCCTTCGTTGAAGAGGTTTGTTAGGCCAAGAGACAATCACTTTAGTTACTGAAGTTATACTCAACCTTCGTTGAAAACGAAGGATTCTAAAATTCTAAGGATACTAATCTAATCTAAGGATTCTCTTAGGAAAGGAATCGACCGTAATCGACTCATGGGACCATAGAACGTGTAAACCCATCAAAATCTGCGAATTTTCGCGTCATCACAATATTCTATCTAAATAAATTCTAAGTACAGTACATATACGGGAAAGTTTATTTGTAAAAGCCCTTAGGTCGGCCAGAGGACTTATGCAACTTTACTAGTCGATGAAACTATAGTAAAGGTCGATTCCTTTCCTAATTTTAAGAATCCTTTGTTAATCTGATTTGCCGCGGTTTGTATACTATTATATGAAAACAACAATTTAAATTAATGATGCAATAAAATCTAATGTTTTGCACTAGGTATGAAAGAGAAATAATAAATTAATTTTTTGTGTCCATTAAATTTTCGTTTTATTAATATCTTTAGCTACCTTGCTCATAATTCACCAATCTTACAGTCCCATGAAGTAGAGTTTTTCCAGAATTATCGTATAAATTTATTCAATTGTAATGCAATAAAATATGAGTAGATAGAAATTGAATAAATAGAAGTAAAAAAAAAAACAAAGAAAAGAAACATAGAAATTGGTAGTTATGAACCATTTCTTCATCCATAAATTTATTTTATTTCGATAATTAATAAAAATCGAGATTAGATACCGATAAAATATTACGATTTTTTATTTTCTCTCCTAACCAGTCTACGACACCACGCCTTTTACATGTTGGTCGACTAATTGAAAACACCCTGATTGTAACAGTATTTGAGCGCGATAGTCAAATATTTAAGACATCCTAAAAAATTAATTAAATTAAAATAATTGTTACCAAATCTCTTTTAATAAATAAAACTTTATATATTCATATATATATATATATATATATATATATATATATATATATATATATATATATATATATATATATATATATATATATATATATATATATATATGTGTGTGTGTGTGTGTGTGTGTGTGTGTGTATAAAATTGTTTATATAAGATTAAAGATAAAGATTTTAATTTATGCATGTATTTTATTAAAATAAATGTGTGCACAAAGAAGGAAAAGGGTTCTAAATCATTAATCTAAGTGAATTAAGAAATACAACCTATCCTGAAATAGAAATGGTAATACGTATATGTATTCTTAGATATTTAACATTTTTGGAATTTTTGTTGGAATTTGAAGTAAAAAAAAAAAAAAATATTTGAAAAAAAATATTGTTCGCTAGAACAATCACTAAGCTTCCGTTACCTTCGGTAAGATCGGAAGCAAAAATTGTTTTAAAATATAAGTTTCTTTTATTTGTAATTCATCGGTTGTCGTGGAATTTGAATTATTGAGCCGTTGTTGTCGAAATAACATTAATATTAATATTATTCAGAAAAATCATACTCTTAGGTAAAGAGTCTTAGAGTTCTTAGAAAGCTTAGCCATTCTACAAGCACTTGATTACCATTAACACATTACAAAAAACAATTACAAATACACAATAGCATATGACAACCAGGAGGTTCTTAAAACCAGAAACATAAACACTTGGATAACATCTTCATGAATATTTTCAACAATATAGCAGAAATAACAAGAAGCAAGAAAGAAATATAGACTTTATAAATGGGTCAAATTACATCAAGAAATTAAAGAATACGAGGAAGCAAAACAGTCTTGCCGAAAACCCTAAAATCAATGTGACAAAAAAAAAAAAAAAAAAAAAAAAAAAAAAAAAAAAAACCAAGAAGAGACCTTATAACACTATTCAAGAAGAAAACGAAATTTCAATTCAATTGTCAAAAAGGTCCCCTTAAACCATGGTTTTGGAAGACAAAACTACCTCGTAAAGATATAATCAAAATTAATAGTTTGAGAAATTACCAAACACGATCCCATTCAATACCACTATGATAGGACTATGTGATTCACCTATAGTTACAAATGTCTAGAAAATATAACTCATCTTATTGGAATGTCCGAAGTGTAAATCCCAACGTTATAAGTGATATCTCTATAAGAAAGCCCTGACTTTGCTGCACAAGAAACGTATAACAAATCTGTCAAAACTACAGAGGCATTGCCCTTCTCAACTCTTTAGAAAATATTTTTTCCTCCTTAACAAGCAGGGTTCCGTTAGGGCCAGAGTTGCTTATACAATATATTTTAACTGTCCTCACTTATTAATATCAATCTCTGTACAGGATATCCGAATCTAATTTGCATTTTTGTTGACTTTAGCAGAGCCTTTGATTCCGTCAAACATAATATTTTATGGAGGAAACTACTCAAACAAGGAATAAGTCCAAAAATACTTCAAAGAGCAGTCAAACCATTGTAAAAACAGGCCACTTTTTCTGTAAAAGTTAGTGACACGATTTCCAAGAATATGCCAATAACCGAAGGAGTGCTACAAAGAGAACTGTGCTAAGTGGTTTTATTTAGTCTATTGCAAATATAGTTAAATTTTTAAATCTTAAGTTTACAATGGGGTTAAAATTGACGAACTTCGAAAAGTTCTCTTACTTTTATACGCTGACGAAATTTGTTCTCTTACTTTTGTCGCTTTCCTCACAAAATGTTGGAGAGATGCTCAAGAAATTTTAGACCTGCTTCAAAATTATTGTGAATAAAGTGGTCAGAAAGTTAACACCAATAAAATAAAAGCGGTTATTTTTTTAACACTCATACAGAATCCTCAAGATCAATAAATTTCAATTTCCACCCTTTCATATACAAAGGAAATACAATTGAATATGTAAAAAATGTCACTTGGTGTTCCGCTGTCGGCATCCTGTAAATTCCTACAAGTGTCAAAACACTTCCTAAGCAAAGATCCAATTGCTGTAGCGAAAATGCGAAGCATACTCTTGAAATCGAAGTCTGACTGCTGGACGACCAAACTCACCCTATTTAATGTTCTGGTTGTCTCTAAGTATTGCTGTGAAATCTGGTCTCCCAGGTACGCAGAAAACTTGGAATCTTTCCAGTCGAAATTCTTTAAACTCTTGTTACATCTCCCTCGTAGTACACCTCACTACATGCTTCGAACTAAGTGCGGAGTTCTCACGAAAATCATCACTAGAAAATATTTAAATCCATGTCTGCATTTTGGTTGAAAGTAATCACATTGATTCTAATCACATGAAAATCTGGACTAAAGTGCACCGCAGTCTGCAAAAACTGTAAAATCCTGCATTTTCCAAAATTTTGTCAAACTCCAAAGGCCTGTATAAATGAGTTAGGATAACATAAAATTAGGTTTGACTAGAGCATTTTGTGGAAATTTTGTCTACTTTCGTTTCGAAGAGAATACAATATTCTGATTTCGATGTCGTTTTTGAGTTATATTCAAAAAACTGAAAAAAGTGCCAAAATTTTGAGGTGTTTTGCCCTATCAAAAGTTGTCCCTAGGGCTTTCGAGGTCGCAAACTTGGTTTCATGCTCCTCTTACTATACAAAACAATCCTAAAAAAAAAATATATATATATATATATATTTTACCCTAATTAATGTAAGCTAGAATGTATTTATATATTGGCCTATTAATTTTTATAACACTACATATTTTTTTTAAAAATGTGAAAATAAAACGGAATGAATTTTCAAAACGAAATTGACTGTGGACAATTAAACACGGGGTCACCAATTTGTAGCCCTGGTATCATCGGTCTACTACGCTGACCTACGTGAATTTAAACTTGTAATATTAATATATTCCGAAATTATCTAATATAATGTACCCTTCCACAAATGTATTGAAAAAGCTCCAATCCTTTGCAAAATATCAAAACAATTAAAAGATACAAAATGTCCCCACTAAAAATAACATTATGGTTCCGATCTACACAAATAATGTTTTTTTTTTTTTTTTACCTACGCCAATAAATAACTTGTTACAAAAGAAAATCTATTCGGTAAATTAGTTATTATGAGAAACTTCAGTTTCTCTTTGTATATGAGAAAGATCTTTTCGAGTTTGTAGGACCGAATTTATTTTTAACGTATTAGTGAGAAAGCAACATCATTAATAATAAAACAAATCTTTGACATGTAATCTTTGATTCAGTACAAAATAAAATAATACTTAAAGACTGCGGAAGAAAACCTTACAAATACTCGTAGAATAGCATTAGGTAAACAAAAAGCATTGTGACGACCACATAATTCAAGATTTATTCGTGTCTCACATTAAATCTATCTTTAAAATTTATTCTTATTTCTTATTTATCCTGCTATTGACCTTTAGTGTTTATTAATGCAAAATATATCATAGAATGCATTTCTATATCTTAATCGTGTTTTGAGAAAAAAAATAAAAATAATAATAAAGACCTATTATTAAAAAAGGGTAAAAATATACAATGTTTTTTTTAAATTTTTTAAACACAAAGATAAACATTGCAAATTGTGGAAAAAAAGCTTGACAGAAAATATATTTTTGTAATGCGATGTTTATTCATGGAAATGCACATATATTTGCACAATTTTAACGCGTACGTTTTTTTTTTTCGTTCCATTCAAATGTTTAATACCTCATTCCTCATTATGCAGCATTTAGAGTCTAATAAATAAATATTTTAAAGCAAAGTTCAATGATTTATAGTCATTATAAGAGGTTTAAATTTCTTTTCTCAGATGTACCAAACATGAAAACAAAAAAAAAAAACAAAAAAAAAAAAAAATATCCGTCCATAAAGATGATTTGTGTACAAAAGATTTAAATACATTTATATTAAATTCGTAATGTGTCCTACCTGGACTTTTTCAACACAAATATTTTTTCCTTCCACACTATTTTTTCAGACTCGAAATCCATAAATTTAATAAAACAGGTGTTATTAACGTAAAAGATAATTGGCCAGAGGGTGAATCGGTTAAGAGAAATGGTATGTGTTATACCCTATATTTAATGTTCCCATTTATTTTATTTTCTTAAAAAAATGTTCTCCTTTGTTTTTTTATTTCTCTAATTTATTTCAACAGCTTTAGCAAAAGAGGGAAATAAATGTTATGGTTTTGATCCTATAGTATTAAGGTACATTCTGTGAGGATTTAGATAGTAATTTTAGGATTTTTTTGGGACCATAATTCTAGATTTTTAATAGAGTTTATTACTTACGTTGAATTTGATAATTCAAATGTAATTGCAAAGAAAAATATACGATATAAAAATATATATTTTTTTTAAAATAGTTAAATGAAAAAAATATTGTTAAAAATTATTTATTGCTCGGCTTTATAATGTTAATTAGAGAAAACTTTATGTAGTAAAATATTAAAGATACGCCACCTGTTGGATTTTTATTTATTATTCTATTTAAAATATATCTATTTTTATATATTATTTATCTTACTAAAACCTATGATGAAATTGCTTATATGTTAAAATGTGTATTAGCTTTTTCCAGCCTGGTTACAACGGAGTTTGAGAATCCGCCCGCTCGTATTGCTAGGTGCGATCGTTCCACATCTCGCCAGTCTCGGTCTGGTCTAGATTTAAAACCCGCACTGTATAACCGCCATAGACTCATGTTTTTTACCGCTTTATATATATATGTTTGAGTTCACTAATCCCGCCGCTACTCCGATACTTTTTACTTTATACTTTTAACAGTGATATTATAATTTAACAGTAACTTTTATTATTATTATTATCCCGGACGTCCGGAGACGCTCCCAACTCCACGAACCCAGGTAAGCGAAAATACTCTTTTTAATTATCTCCGTTATTTCATTGTCTATCTACACTTATCTATATTTATTTAAATTCAATTTTTAAGTTTTTGGTAGTTTTCATATACGGAAAGTTAAATTTTAATTTAAATCAAATTATAATTTTATTAACTACGGGAAACAGACAGTGAAAAATACACTCCAGCGCCGGGATTTGAACCATGGGCCTCTATAATTCCAGTATAGCGCTCTTTCATCTAAGCTACGCAGGAGAATGATTTTTCACTACCGTAATCGATAACTAGTCCCGAATCCAAGCTTTCAATATTCATATACATTTAGACAGTCAATATTTATGACATTGGAACTAAACCAAGAATTAACGCTTATAATTATAAAGTACTCCATTAGTACCTGTACCTTGTACAATCAATTCGAAATTCAATTTTTAAGTTTTTGGTAGTTTTCATACTACGGAAAGTTAAATTTTAATTTAAATCAAATTATAATTATTATTAACTACGGGAAACAGACAGTGAAAAATACACTCCAGCGCTGGGATTTAAACCACGGGCCTCTATATTTCCAGTATAGCGCTCCTACCAACTGAGCTACACTGAAGAATAATTTCCTCTGTCAATAACGATACCTGGTCCCGAATTAAGCTTTCAATTTTCCACAAGTCTAGGAGTCGACATTTATGACCATAGAACTAGACAGAATAGAGAAATATCGCTTATAATAATTATATTATAAGCTGGAGTGTATTTTTCACTGTCTGTTTCCCGTAGTTAATAATAATTATAATTTGATTTAAATTAAAATTTAACTTTCCGTAGTATGACAACTACCAAAAACTTAAAAATTGAATTTCGAATTGATTGTACAAGGTACAGGTACTAATTGAGTACTTTATAATTATAAGCGTTAATTCTTGGTTTAGTTCTAATGTCATAAATATTGACTGTCTAAATGTATATGAATATTGAAAGCTTGGATTCGGGACTAGTTATCGATTACGGTAGTGAAAAATCATTCTCCTGCGTAGCTTAGATGGAAGAGCGCTATTCTGGAAATATAGAGGCCCGTGGTTCAAATCCCGGCGCTGGAGTGTATTTTTCACTGTCTGTTTCCCGTAGTTAATAATAATTATAATTTGATTTATATTTATTTATTAAAACCTAACTACAGTCCAACTATTCCAAAGCCAGCTCCTCTGCGGTTGGATTATTTAGGGCCAACATATACCTGCCAAAAATCCACCTCACCACCACCTTTATACAAGATATTACAAAAACAAAAGAAAGCTCCTTAGTACAATGTTTGTCCATGTTATACAAAATTGAAACAAGTTGTGCCTATTCTATAATCCCAATAGAAAAGTGTATATTTTGTTTGTACCTGATTTATTTTTCAAAAATAATTAATAGATTCATTTTCCAGGCAATATTTACTATGAACACGAAAATGTACTATAATTATTGAAAGGAACCTAAATACATTTTTTTTTTTTATTAAGATTTTTTTGTTAAAACCAAAAAAAATATACTGCCAATTGGTGTAGCACTTAGCTTCCTCGCATCCTATCCACGTAATTTATTGATTTTATGCATTTACAAGTCATTATTGTCAAATTGGTTTAATTATTTCCCCCGTTTTTTTTAATCTGTCAAAATTTTTTAGATTTTTTACACGAATTAAAGTATCAATAATTTAGCAATAGTTAAAGAGCGTATACGGTTCAAATTAATCTGGGGCTATCTGCGGGTTACTTTCGATAAACTATAAAAGTTTCCTTCAAATCAGATAAGTACTTTTGAAGCTATTGGTGTAAATAAATGTATGTTTGTGCGCATGTAGAAGAGAAACAAATAGGCGCAGAAGGTTGAAACTAATGTGGGACCAACAACGGGCTAATTATGACCAACCACCTAAATTTCATTAAAATTGAACGTGTAGTTTTTAAGATATGTTGGTTCGCAAAGATTGAACGACAGACCGACAGACAGACACGGAACCAAAAATATTCCCTGATGTCTGAAACGGATTTCTGTCTTGGATCTTTTGAAATCGGAGACCTAAAATTGTTTCGTTCTTCAGAACGATCACATAGCTTCCGTTACCTTCGGTAAGCTCGGAAGCAAAAAATAAAGAAACCCTAAGCCTTTTTATTTTGACAAAAACATGAAACTTTGCAGTATTAAAGGTCTTTTTGACGCGCACTCAGGAAAAATATAGCGAACTCAAAATTATCAGCCGTTCAACTCCGAAATGGTGGATAATTCATGTCACACACACAAAAAAAAAGAAAAAAATCAAAAGAAAGGCATTAAAGAGCAGATTACAAAGACATATATATCACATATGGAAAATGCTTAATTTTCCACAACGTTTTGTCAAAAAACCATCAAAATGAGGTCTGCTGGCCATAGAAAATATTATAAGAGTAGCAATTTGATCTGATTAACAGGCCCTAGGATTTTTTTTTTTTTTTTAAGTTTTCATGTTCATTGTGCAATTTTTTTTTTATGGCAGTTCTTCCGCTGATTAATAATTTTATGTTGATAATACTATCAAAACCTTTTTTACGTGAAACTTCTCACACAACCATTTGATTTTTTTTTAGTTTAATTTTTTATTTGCAGCATATACAACCGAACCATCATCAATTATATTTAGCAAAATTTTTATTTTACCTTCTCTAACACGTAGTAGGTATATATAGAGAGAAAATATTCTGATGGTGCAAAAATTCGATTTTAAAATTTGGATAGATTTACACGATGTATGGTTCCTGAAGTCCAAAAATATTTTTATCTACGATTGATACGAAATATAAACATTATCTCTGTTTAGATACGTAGAAAGTTACTAGTGCGGAAATAAAAAAGAATTCTTCACCTTATCGCACGATTAGGGTGTTTGCATTTAACAAAACTAATTTACTGTTTGTTTAATTAAAGTAATTCTTTTTATAGTGATAAGTGAGAAATAATGTATATTTAATGATTTTGAAATATATTTTTTCTTCGATTTTTTAGTATTCCGTAGTATGAATACTACCATACTATACGGAAAGTTTAAATTTTAATTTAAATCTAATTATAATTATTATTAATAATGGGAGATAGACAGAGAAAAATAGACTCCAGCGCCGGGACTCGAACCACGGGCCTCTATATTTCCAGTATAGCGCTCCTACCAACTGAGCTACACTGAAGAATAATTTCCTCTGTCAATAACGATACCTGGTCCCGAATTAAGCTTTCAATTTTCCACAAGTCTAGGAGTCGACATTTATGACCATAGAACTAGACAGAATAGAGAAATATCGCTTATAATAATTATAAAGTACCCAATTGGTACCTGTACCTTGTACAATCAATTAGAAATTCATTTTTAAGTTCATGGAAGTCAAGGAAAGTTTAAATTTTAATTTAAATTCAATTATAATTATTGTTAACCACGGGAGATAGACAGAGGAAAATAGACTCCAGCGCCGGGACTCAAACCACGGGCCTCTATATATAGTCTCTGTCTATCTCCCGTGGTTAATAATAATTATAATTTGATATAAATTTATATTTTTTCTGTATTTATTATTAAAATCCAACAATCGTAGATAAAGTGCGGTACGCCGCAACTCGTGCGAAAACTGCATTTTACTTTGCTCGTGTGGTTTTACTACCCTTGATGTCGCTCGGGTGCAAACTCCACACTCGCATGCAAAATGCTACTTTCCGCACTAGACCAGTAATGTACTATTTTGTCGTCTATGCAGACGCATGGAGTAGCTCAAGCTTTCTCAACCGATTTCGATAAATTTTGACATACATGTTCAGAAAACTTCCTATCCTAGGCGAAATCAAGAATCATTGTACTAAATTTAGAGGAGTAAAAAGAAATTATTGTTCATAATCATAAATAAAAAATCACACAAATCTTAAATGAAGACCGTAAAAAAAATAATCCGTTTTCCTGGTAAAATCTAGTTTCCGAGATATTAATTTGTCCCCATGGAAATCAAAACTGTCAACAATCGCCTGATGAACACTTTTAAAATATGTTTGATAATACATACATTATTAAATAGAATATATATTCAGTATTTCTATGTATATAAGAGAGTTTGTCGGATCGTTTTTGTTGTATTATGATTCATATCATCGATTTGGAATAACTATTTTGTAATACCAATGAGCCGAGCGATGCAATATTTTTTTTATCGTATAATATAAAAAATGAAAAATTTCAAACACGGGTGTTGGTAGGTGGACAACATAAAGGCAATGATCTCGTTATAACACCTCATCAACATTCATCTGAAGTCTCTTAGGTCCCTGAAGTAAGAGGCGACCAAATAATAGGCCTCTTGTTTTTTTTTAATTGATAAAAAAAGCAATTGATAAAAATTTCCATTAAAGTGAGATGACGTCTTTTGGTTTAATAATTGAGCTTAAAGGGGTCCTCACATGAGTCATATACAAAAATAAATGTAGGTGTATGCCAACTAATTATTTTATTTCTCATTTCAGGTGACTTTCAAAGGGGTGAGTGAGTGGGATTAAACACCTTTAGCTGAAGTGGCTCTTTATGTTCTTTAATATTATAGAATCTAAATAAGTATTATAATTCTTGGCCCATCTTCCGTATTAGAGTCACTTTTGAACATGACCACCTTCATTGATTTGCAATTTTTGTATAGAAAGTAAATCTATGCTCTTAAGAAGTAAAGCTACTTCCTCAATTTTAAAATAAATTGGTTTTATAAAGGCATTTCGACCATATATGTTTTACATATGCCGACAAAATGTCAATTTTGTTATAATAGTTACATATTCTTTTCCCCACTCTGTAAGACCTTTAAAACGACGTATATAAAGACATGCTGACAAAAAAAACCTTTCCCTAGACGCTCCATTTATCTTTAAAATATTAGGTGTGGAATTTCCAAAAAACTAAAAGGCATCTGTGTGTCAAATTTCGTTTAAATTGGCTTAGATCAAACATACTTTTGAAATCCCATGTCTCTTAAACTCATGCTTTCAATATTAAGAGTGTGACTGCAAGGTTTTAAGGCCAACATCAAAATAAATTAATTTAAACAACATTACAAATAACAGAAACCTAATAAATTCAACAATCAATAATTACTTTCAATCTTTATGAGATTTTTCTCTTTTTGAGGCTAATTTCTTGTCGTGATATAAAGCGAAATGTTTTTACATTTCACAAGTCTTTGTTTAAATAAATCATCGCCATTACTAGCTGACGTTCTAAATTAATTATGTTGGAAATCTTTAAATATTTTTTTCACTGCTTAACACGCTATATTTACGATGTGAATGCATCTATGTATAGTTAACAGATAAAATTTACACTTGTCTTTAAAAGTTAACTTATACTATAATATATAGTTGTATTATTTAAATTTTCATTTGTTCATTCTAATAATAAATCAAATATTAATTATAAAATGGAGAACAGAGCTCGTGATTTAACTTAAAAATAATAAGTGATATGAATTATTTATAAATATTAATAAATCGCAATTGAAATATTTTTATAAGAGAACCAATTGTTACGTTAAAGCGAATGTCACCTGCTCACTGAGACTCAATAATTCTAGACCCTATATTTTATTTTAAAATTTCATAGCATATTTTTTGTTTAAATTATGTTTTGTGTAGATAAACGTCATGTTTTGCTTCAGGTATTTGATATTTTATTTATGAACATGCTATCGCTAGTAGAATAGAATAGAGTCACAGGTATTAAATTTATTTGTAGAGTTACTCTTATATCATGAGGTGTGAATAAAAAGGAAGAAATGTTACAATTCGAAACCTGTCAGGGCAGTTTCCGTCAGTAGACACTCGAGTGACGCGTGCCGTAATACAGAAAGAAATTTCCTATTTTTCTCAAGGTGAAATATGTGGGCGATTAGAGGAATTATTAACTTAATAAGGTCATAATATTGAAAAGTCAAGGTTTTACTATTATAACTTAATCTATAATGCAAAAAGATTAGTTAATATTACTTTTTTACCTATGTTGTAATCTCATGAATCGTTTTACTCTGATTATTCTTTATGATGTGTTTAAAGTTTCTTTTATGTATAATAAATTTGAAGGTAATACTAGTTTATGTACATAAATAATATACCATTTATTTTTTTACTTTCTCATATAAAGAGAAAGTATTGTGATGGCGCAAAAATTCGATTTTGAGATTTTGATGGATTTACACGTTTTGAGGTCCCCTGAGTCCAAAAAAGTGGGTTTTAAAAAATGTCTGTCTGTCTGTCGTCTGTCGTCTGTCGTCTGTCGTCTGTCGTCTGTGCAGACACCTGGAGCCTAAACTACTCGACCGATTTTGACGAAATTTGGCATACATGTTCAGAAAAATCATACCCCGAGGCGAAATCGAGAAATGAATTTTAGCTCTAATTTTGGGGGCGCTACCCCCCAAAAACTCTGAAAAAACCTGAAAAAAAATTATTTCTCGAAAACGGTTCCGACGATTTTGATTAAAAAATTCTAAAATGTAGTCCATTTGAATACGAATCCAACGATATAAGCCGTTTTCCCAGGAAAAATCTAGTTCCTGAGATATTAGCTTAAAACGCGGATGGAGAGAGCCCGGGTTCGATTCCCCGACCAGGAGAAGTTATTTTTATGACAAATTTTGATGAAATGTTCAATAATATTTAAATGTACATTTGAAAACTAATAAATGGAAACACTGGGCTAAGTAATAATGAACTCATATATGAGAAAGTGTGTCTGAGTTGTCTCGGACCGATTTTTTTCTTTTAGTTACAGTAAAAGAGACATTGCATTACTTTCTTAAAAATTTCAAGAAGTATAAAAAAAACTGTTTTTCTTCAAAGATACAGTATATCTCCGGATCAAGTTGCCAATGAGGGTAATGGCTACAAGAAAACCTTTTTTGAAGAAAAGCCACTATTAATAAAATCTTCTACTTGTTCCTCGATAAATATTTATAGCATTACTTTTCTTCAAAATATACCCTGTATCAAAATAGTACAATTTTCTAAAATCATACAAGAGGAAACTGGACCAAATTTTGACTTTTCAAGAAATAAGCACTATTAATAAATTTTTATGTACTACTCGACATTTCTTTTTTTTACATAATAATGTCCAAAATTGAAATTTAAAAAATCCCCCCCCCCCTCCCGTAATTTAGAAAAAAATACTATTGTCATGTATGGAGTGCCTGAGAAGGTGCAGGGTCTGACAGACTATATTGCTGATCGTAGAAAGACAATGGAAGAAGCATATGAGGTAGTACGGAATAGGCAAGGTCTGAAACATCAAGTTCAGAAAGAATATTACGACCGGTCCTTCACCGGAAAGAGGCTATCAACGAGGGCGATAAAGTATGGGTTTGGTACCCGCACACTCGGAAAGGTAGAAGCGCTAAGTTCCATCGACCATGGGACGGGCCATATATAGTTCGTAAGAAGTTATCAGATGTTACGGTTCGAGTCCAGATGATCGGAGGCAGAAAGACACTAGTCCTCCACATAACCGACTGAAGCTGTACAAGTCCCGGCTTGGCAATTCTGTCTGATAGAGGGGAAGAGTGTCATATATTTATATATGACATTGATTGATTTATTGTTTTGATGTTGATTTGAGTTAGTTAATGTTTTGAGCTTGAGAGAAAAATTGTATGTGAAAAAAAAAAAAATGTTTGTCTCATTGAATAGATGAAGTTTGATTTTTTCCCTATCTAAAATTCCAATTTTAAATTTAAAGTTCACGTATACGCGAGCGTTGCGCGTGAACGCTTGAACGGATAACGTAGTCCAACGAACTCGTCCTAGGCATTGGTAAAATGAACCTGTCAAACAAATTTCATTAAAATCGGTAGACATTTACTCAAGTTATCGTCACACTTTTCAGGATTCGCGGACACACAGACCGACAGACACGAGACCAAAAATGTTCCCTGATGTCTGAAACGGATTTCTGTCTTGGAATTTTTGAAATCGGAGACCTAAAATTTTCCGATCTTAAAAGTGAACACAGTGCTTCCGTTACCTTCGGTAAGCTCGAAAGCAAAATCAATTAAAATGATAACGTTCCATTATTCGCATTAATAATTATTCAATAATTCCAATGAAATGTACTAACATTCATTTTGGAATAAGTATTATTGATTGAAGGGTGAATCATTATTATTGATGAGCCCTATGTTAGCTTTTAGCTTCCATGCTAGTTTTATCATAAAAGCAATGCCACGACTTTTATTGCACTCATAGAGGCCTTTAAATCGCTCCCTCACTTGAAAAATAAATTAAATAAAAAAAAATACCTAACAAAATTTAAAAAGAATATTTTGGTCTTCATTTAGAATCAAGGAGAAAATATTATTTCGAGAAATGATTTTTTTGTTATTGCTTGTATTGGCAACCTGATCCAGGATATAAATAAATATATATATATATATATATATATATATATATATATATATATATATATATATATATATATGTATATATATATATTAATTATATATTGTTGATATATGTATTAATTGTTATGTACATATGTGTTATATATTAATTTCACCGCGTACGCAAATTTTATGTTTTAATAAAATAAATTTGAATAAATATTAATTCTTACATACAGTTACATATATATATATATATATATATATATATATATATATATATATATATACATATTCAAATTTATTTTATTAAAACATAATTTTGCGTACGCGGTGAAATTAATATGGAACCAACGTAAAGTAGCCCACAGTTGACAACCTATTTAAATTTCTTTATAATAGGATGAATGAATCAACACTTGAATTTTTTTTTTAAATTAAAAAAGACACTCCGCAGCAAAGAAAGGGAATTCATCTAGATTATATGTATATAGGAAATGCCACACACGATAATCGCTTTAAAACCAAATAATAAATGATTCAAAAATTATTTCTCTTTTATCTAAAGAAGAAATTGTATTATGTATTTAAAAACTGCAGTGGCATTGTCCAATTTGAATTTGTATAAGCCTCATTTGTATATTAAGAGTTTCTGTAAAATCATTTTTTTTAAAAAAAACTGTATAAGAAGACTTAAATACAATGAATATACAGAAATTGTCACAAATAAAGAATAGGTCAAACTAATTAAATGGAATTAATATTAAAAGATTATCGTACCCATCTATAGATGACCATACAGTCGTTTGTCTCTAATAGTGAGTGAAGATAAAGTTGGTTGGGCTAGGCTATAGAGTTCAATGATCTCTATATATTCTTTCTTTATTTAACCCATCTTTATTTATATCTTTCTCTTTCTAGTGCACTAATGCTTCGTGTAATACATAGTAAAGAATTTTCGGCTTGGACCGGCCTCTCTTTAAGAAAGAGATAAGTGAGTGAGTTGAGAACTGACCAAGCTGTACAAAAGGATAATAGAGGAAACGCCCAATTCGAACATGACAAATGATGCAACGTTAGAATGAAAGTATGTATTAATAACAGTGTTAACTTTAAAAAAAAAACTACCTTAAAAACATTAAGCTCATAGCAGACAAAATCATTATATTATATAATAATATGTATTATAGTAAGCTAAAGCTAAATGTGAGTTAATGGAATATAAAATGTACTGAACCAGTGTGATGTAGTGCCATATTGTCGTATAAAACTTATCATGGGCTATTGGTTATGCATTGCGTTCTTAACTTTTGTAGTAAAATTAATTTGATAAAGAACCTTTTTTAGGAGAATATGAAGTAAAGAAAGAAATAATAACATGTCTTACAGAAGTAAGGCAGCCATTATTTAAAGAGTAATCTTTACATTTGATAATTTTTCAGATATAGAATACATGCTACAAAACTCCTGAGGAATCTAGACCTCTTCAATTAAGAGGTGCTACTGTATTTAAAATAGCAATTTGTAGAACCAAACGTAAAAGTAATGTTACGTGTGTTTAGTACAGAAATAATTAAAAGTATAGAAATTTGACATTGAAAATCACGTATTAGTTACTACCTATATAGCGATGTTACAACTTTAAAGAGTGCATGGTAAAAAGTAACTCAGTTTTTTCAGGAATAAACTTGTAAATAGAGAGCAAAAAAATATTTATTATACGGACATTCAAGAGTTCAAGTTAAGGCCCAATATTTTTAAATCCTCATTCACTAATCTTCCGAGGTACCAAGAGATATGAATTTTTATTTTATTTGAAAACCTTCATTGACGAACCGAGAAAAAAAATCGCCAAACTGGAGGTGAAGTATAATAACTTTTTTTGGGAGGCATTCTTCGAGAAGGTAAGGAAAAAAGGATAGCAAATGCAATAATGATATCTCGAAGGAACCACCAATGAAAGTTATGGAAACGTAACGAGCAAAACGACGCGGATTTCAATGTTTATAAGTCTAATTTATTTAAGTTTAATTTTATACGTCAAAAAACATTTTTAGATTCTAGATGTTAGTTTTTCTGTAAGAGCTAAAAAAAAACAACTCTCGAAATAGTGTATAACAGTAAAGTGAAACGTGAACAATTCAAATAAAATTAACGTCAACTATCAAACCTTGTCAAGCATAGTTTATGTTTATTTACAATTTCTTACTGCTCATAAATCCCAACAAAAACACTTCGCGTAAAAAATTGTGAGATCATAGGTGTAGCCAAGTTTCCCTCGTCCAAGTAAGTTATACTTGGCCTTATTTACCCAGTACAAGTAAATGATGTGACTTTCACTCCCTCTTTTCTTTGTCCCTCACAAACACAAACCTTTGTACAAACATTTTGTATCCTCGTGGTGCGACACTAAAGTTAATAATTACAAGATAAAAAGAACTGTTTACATACTAAGTTTTTAAATTTTCTGTCATAATTCATAAATTTGAAACCCGTCAAAATGAATATCATAAATATGTGGACAAAATTCAAGTCCAGGCCTAGTCTACTTAAGTATAATATGAAAGAATGAGTCGGAAACAATCCTTGATTTGGCAAGATTTGTGGCAGGTTTAGCAAGAGTGAGTAATCAATCTGTTTATTATAATAGGTTTGTTCTAACCACTCTTCAAACTGGTTTGGAACTGTCCGACGCATGCGCATTTGGAAAAAACGCGTTCCAACGAGCCCAAACTCAAACTCTGACTGACTCCGACTGTTAATCGGCAGTTCCAACCACGCTCTGATTAAATCACGGATTAGTTTGGAACCAGTCAGAGCAGTCAGCGATCGGCGGCAGGGACTAGTAGTTTGGGATTGAGTTTGGGTGAACAGAAACGTAACCTTCCGCTCCGCTTCATTGTTTTTGTTTTGATTTCGCTCGCCTATTTTTTCTCCTTTCTTGCGAATCAACTCTTCTTTTTAAATTTCTTTTTAAAATACTCTTCTTTTTTAGAATGCGACGATGAATTTTTGTGCATAAAATGGCATTTTCTAGATATTTCTGAAAAAAATAAAAATTGAACCTATTTTCCAAGATAGACTTTTGATACTTATTCCATTTTCAAACAAATATCGAAAGAATCCGAATTATTTCCTTCAATATTTCTTTCGTTAACTGGACTAAGATTAATATTTGTTGTTTAAAACTAAAGAGCATTTATGATTATATCAATAAAAATACGAGTGTGCCGTGAGTCTACTAAAACTGGCTCACCTCAGTAAGCCCGAAAATTGTGTAAATCGAAATGAAATCGTGAATTCGTGTATTAAATAAACATTTCTAAAATGTGTGCATGTATTTTCGTCATATCCTCTATGAGTATGTAGGTTTTACTTCCAACTTTCGAGCTTAATTAGCATTAGAAAATGAAACTTTTGTGGTGTGGCCCCCCCTTGTTGTGCGAGCCCCAAGGCGGCCTAAATCAGGCCCTGATTTAAGCGACTGGCATTTATCTTCATCAACTATTGACTCATCCATCATCCATATCTTTAATATTAATAAATTCAGGTATTTTTGATAGCACAGGAACGCAAAATCACATAAACGATCAACTTAAAAAGTTGTTCTGATAACAGTGCTAAAACCTACCACAGCTAACAGTTTGGTTCGAGAATCACAAATCAATTCCCAACGGTCAATGATCGCGCATGCGCATTACGTCAATCACGGACTAATCCGAAACTGATTCGTAACTGGTGGTTGGAACAAACCTAATATTTCAGGGCAATTGAATACACCTAAAAAATCTATCTCAATGTTAATAAGATCCTAATTAAAAGCTTCGCTGAAAGTACAAAGGATAAACCTAACAAGAAAGCCACACTTAAGGATAAATTTTAGGCCCGTGTTTCTTGCGATGAATTAAATTGTGATCATTTAAAGTTTAAAGTGTGAGAGTTTTTTGGAACTCTCTTTAGAAGATAAATTTATTTAAACAAAAATCTGTCTGTTTTGGATGTTTGGCATCCATCAGCTCACAGATCTAAGTAATGTAAACAACGTGGTAACCGTAAGGGTTTCACGAGATTGCGTAACGTTAAGAGTAGTACTGGCACAAGCTTAAAAGGAAGTACAGTGACATCTACACCTACTGATCAACAGTCTGCAAATGCGTACACTGCAGAACTAAATCATGGGAGCTCTACAACATTATACTAGTTTTACCAGTACAGCTGTATATTAGGAGTAATCCTAACAATATAGTAGCAAAATTTGATGAACTAGATAATGAGAGCGATTTATGTTTTATAAAGGAATCACTAGTAGTAGTCTAGTACTTCCTACTAGAACGGGTAGAACGAACCACTTGTTTGAACCTAGCAATTAAGCAATCTTTTAGGCCCATTTTACTAGCCCCGTGCGGTGGAGAGTTCCAGCAACTTCACACATCATACATTTGTACATTGTTCCGCCGAAGCGAATATGGTGTAGTCATTAGTAAGCTATATACGCGTGCGTCAAAGCGTGGGAGAAGAGTCCCCATAAAGGGTGTCCCTCGCCCTGCTCCGTCCTCGAACCATAGATACAAATTATACTATCCTGACACGGATCGGACCCACATCAAAGAGTGGGGGAAGAGTCCCCGTAAAGGGTGTCCCTCGTCCTGCACCGTCCGCGATTCATTGATGCAATTCAAAGTATCATGGCACGGGATCGAACCCACGACCTCGAGTTGCCTCGACTTATTGATAGCTGAGCGAGCACCTTAAGACGCTCGGCTACCCTGGCTCCCTCCCTCACTCAAGGAATCACTAAGTATTAAATTAAACCTAACTTGCATGCCCACGCAATTGGAACTAAAATCTAGGACTAACAGGAACCTGATTAACTTTTTACAAGTCGCCTGCGGCGACTAATTCGTCATTCAAGATGCAAGCTAACGAAGAGATATTTCGGTTAATGCTAAAGAGGTGATAATTTAAACATAATTTAACATTAATTTTCCGAAAGAACAGAAATATTCCAAGATTTGATCGTCGATAGGTGACCATTAAAAATTTAGAAGAAAATAGACCTGACCAACATTATGAATTATCCCTACCATTTAAAAATAATAGTTTAAACCTACCAAATAATAGTTGATATTTAGCCTTATAACAGTTAGCTTATTTAAAGCCTTATAACAGTTAGCTTATTAATCTCTAAATTTCAAGGATTAATAATTTAAAGATAAATAATAATGTAAATAAGCGGGATATTGAATTGTTCGTTTTTAATGGGTGAAGCAAGGCGGGTAGGACCTTTAAAGGAAAACACAATTCCCCGGCTTAAACTCACAGCCATTTTAATATCTGTGAGGACAAGTAAGTTCATAAAAGACGAACTAAATTATAAGAGCATCGAGAACTTCTACTTAAGAATTCTCCATTCAAAGCGAAATTCTGGAATCCATGCTTCCGGTTTAAAGAAGGCCAAAGAATTAAAAAGAGCCATCAAAAGAATAAAACATAAAGATGTTCAAATATACATAGCCGAAGAGGGCTGTACAATCTATTTGAGATTAAGAATTGATAACTTCCTTCAAATTATGTTTTAGAAGTGTGCGTGCAATGTGAATGGAAATGGAAGGCCTTTAAAGATAAACAACTTGTTTGATGAAAGGTTCTTTTGAGCAGCTTCCTCCCAATAATAATATGACAATGAATCCTAGGACGCCTTTACCTCCTATCTGGAAGCTTTAATGCAGAAGAATTCTAGTAGAATAGATGGACATGGATTCAACATCTTGCTGGTAAGTTTTGGAGTAGATGCGGAGAAAGGATTTTATTCTCTACCTTTAGAAACGTTAAGGTGGGAGAAATCGTCAGTAGCGAAGATGAACAAAGCCTCCGAAATTTTAGGTCACTAATAGGAGTCGTGGAGGTCATGCCAAGTAAGGATGGATTGGTGAGAAAAGTCAAAGTGCTCCAACCTGGTGGAAAGACGTTGGAACGCACTAATATAAACTGGTGTGTTGGTTCCTGATTAATAAAGAAGCCACCGGGTCCAACCCCCTCGAGGAACCTTATCTACAACGAAACTTGAAGCAGTCATTTCGAGGGAGCCATGTGACACCAACTGAACTGTCATCTTATGTTTATGTTGAATTGATTATTATTATTGTATTTAGGCCCAGTTAGGTTTCAATGTTGTTTATTCTTTTCACAAGGTGTTCGTAAAAAACATCTATGTGTTTGTACGGAGTTCCACGACAACTAGTATTTATAAAAATATTTCAATCTACCTGGATATTCCTGGAAGTTAGTAGAGGGATTCCTCAAATCAAATTTAAACGCAGAAACACGAGAAATAGAACAATGATCTGACAAACACAAATAAAACCTTCTCATATCGTTATACTTCATTTAAATCTCATAATATTACTTTGTAATTAAGCATATTTATAAATTGTGTAACAGATGGTTTGTTTACATTCTGATTTTGATATCAGAGGGGAAAAATTTATTTTTATTAATCATAAGAACCGATTTTATAAAAAGTATGTTTCTACAGTATTCAGTCTTACATCTTTAATTATAGTGTCTATTATAAAAAGTTTTTGCTAAAGTCAAAATATGTGTATTGGATTTTAATCCAACTTTATCTAGAACTTTTATTTTAACACTTAAAGGAACCATCAAAAGAGGGGAGGAAGAAAGTAGAGAGAAATAATATTTGAATAGAAGCAGTTAAATTAAAAGGTCCAAATAGCTATTTTAATATACTTTGGTGGGGAGAAGAAGAAACATTTAACTAGGCTGGAGCCTAAAGAGAAGCCTTAACCTAAACCAAAACAACAGATCTACAGCCTAAAAAACAAGGACCAATAGTTAATGAAATGTAAAGACAATGACGTCGAGCTGGAGCCTGGCTCCTTCCTCGGGGTCACTCACCCCTCCCTTTATTTAATAACTCCACTTGTTAAATAACTACCTCTTACTCTCAGTCCGACTGATAACTCCACCAAATTTTATCTACAATCAAAATTAATGTGATTTATTGCCTATAAATTCAACCAATAATAAAAAAAAAATTGCATTGAATCCGACCTATCCTAGCTTTTAAGAGCTGTAAAAATCCACTACCTGACAAGTATTTGTTAAGTTAATATTTGTTAACTAGTTATTGAAAATAAAAAGAAAGGTATTTGTCATATAAATAAAATAAATACAGTTTTGTGTCAAGTTCCATCAAGATTCCTTTTTATACAAACTAATCGAGTATCAAAGCAATTATATACCAAATAGGTTATGGGCACTACCATAGCGAAGATTCAGGGCAATGGGGGTAATTACCCCCCCCCCCCCCCCCCCAGCATTTTTGGAGAAATACAAAAAAAACAAATGTAATAAGTTATTTTTTATATTTAAAAATGTTAATTATTATTATTATCAGTATTGATTGGTAAAGTAATTTTCAATGATGTCAATATTTGTTTAGATAGTAAAACACACTGAAGATGACTCTGAATGAGTTGAAACGTTTCGAAATGAAGTAGAGATGTCTGCGTTAAATTATTACACCTATAAAAAAATCCATTTATCTTTCTTTAGTAAAAAAAAAACAAATTTAACATCAAATGACTTGAAGGGATCAGATAACAAATTTATTTCTTAATAATAGTATATTTTGTAGTATTGCCTAATACTAAAAAAAAAAAAAAAACAAGGGAAAAATGATATGGTGCTAAGCTAAGTCACAAGGAGTGAAGCATTCTGAAGTACCCGAATGTGGGTAAAAGAACGACTCGAGATCGGAAGTTCATTATAATACGTGGTATATGCGACTTATGTTTGTATTACCCCCTCTATATCTGACATAAATGAATTTATTTTAGTTCTAAGTTCTAAATTTTGACTTGACATGTCACTGTTCAGACCTATTTTCACCAACAACATCTAGTTATTTTAAAAACCACGTTGGGGGACCTGTTGTCTTAAGCAGATAAAAACCGATAGGGTAGACCCGTTGTCTTAAGCAGTTAAAAAACCACGAGGGTGGACACGTTGTTTTGACAGTTAAAAAACTACGAGGGAGGACCCGTGGTTTTGAGAAGTTAAACAACCACGAGAGTGGACCCGTTGTATTGAGCAATTAAAAAACCACGAGAGTGGACCCGTTGTCTTGAGTAGTAAAACACTACGAGGGAGGACCGTTGTTTTAAGCAGTTATAAATTCATGAGGGGGGAATTGTTGTTTTGAGCACTTAAAAAACCATAAGGGTGGACCCGTTGTCTTGGACAGTCAAAAAACTATGAGGGAGGTGCCGTTGTTTTGAGCAGTTAAAAACTATGAGGGAGAACCCGTGGTTATGAGCAGTTTTAAAACCACTGAGCTGTTTAAAAACTACGAGTGAGGACCCATGGTTTTTAGCAGTTAAAAAACACAAAGAACGGACCCGTATTTTAGAGCAATTTGAATACTATGACGGTGGACCCGTTTTTTGGGACAGTTAAAATACCACAAGGGTGGACCCGTTTTCTGGGACAGTTTAAAAACAACCACGAGGAAGGATTTGATTTTTTGAGCTGTTAAAAAACCATTAGGGAAATTTGTTGTCTTGAGTAGTTAAGAAACCATAAGGGAGAACCTGTTTCTTTTGAGCAGTTAAAAAACTACGAGAGAGGACCAGTGGTTTTAAATACATAAACACTTACGAGGGTAGACCCGTGGTTTTAAGCAGTTTAAAAACCAAGAGGGTGGACTCGTGGTTATAAGCAGTTTAAAAACCAAGAGGGTGGACCCGTAATTTTAAGCAGCTTAAAAACATCGAGGGTGGACCCGTGGTTTTAAGCAGTGTAAAAACTACAAGTGAGGACCCGTGGTTTCAATCAGTTAAAAACTATGAGGGAGAACCCGTGGTTTTGAGCAGTTAATAACTATAAGGAAGAACCCGTGGTTTTGAGCAGTTAAAAAACCACGAGGGAGACCCATGGACATGAGCAGAAAAAAACCCACGAGGGTGAACCCGCAGTCTCAATCAGTTTAAAAACCACGAGGGTAAACCTGTGGTATTAAGCAGTTTAAAAACCAATAGGTAGACCCGTGGTTTTAAGCAGTTTAAAAACCAAGAGGGTGGACCCCTGGTTATAAGCAGTTTAAAAACCACGAGGGTGGACCCGTGGTTTTAAGCAGTGTAAAAACTACAAGTGAGGACCTGTTGTTTCGATCAGTTAAAAACTATGAGGGAGAACCCACGGTTATGAGCAGTTTTAAAACCACGAGGGTGGACCCGTGGTTTTAAGTAGTTTAAAAACCACAAGGAAGGACCCGTTGTTTATAGCAGATTAAAAACTACGAAGGTGGACCCGTTGTTTTGAGCAGTTCAGATACCACGAAGGTTGACCCGTTTTTTTAAGCAGTTAAAAATCCATGAGGGGGGAATTGTTGTTTTGAGCACTTTAAAAACCAGGAGGGTGAACCCGCAGTCTTAATCAGTTAAAGAACCACGAGGGTGGACCCGTTGTCTTGGACAGTCAAAAAACTACGTGGGAGGACCCTTTGTTTTGATCAGTTTAAGAACCACGAGGGTAGACCAGCTTTTTTGAGCAGTTTTTGAAACCACGAGGGTGGACCCGTTGTCTTGGACAGTCAAAAAAATACGTGGTGGGAGGACCCGTTGTTTTGATCAGATTAAAAACCACGAGGGTAGACCTGCTTTTTTTAGCAGTTTTTGAAACCACGAGGGTGGACCCGTTGTCTTGGACAGTCAAAAAAATACGTGGGAGGACCCGTTGTTTTGATCAGATTAAAAACTACGAGGGTGGTGCCGTTGTTTTGAGCAGTTAAAAACTATGAGGGAGAACCCGTGGTTATGAGCAGTTTTAAAACCACAGGAGAGAACCCGTTTTTTTTAACAGTTTAAAAACAACGAGTGAGGATCCGCGGTTTTTAGCAGTACACAACCACGAGGGTGGACCCGAGGTCATGAGAAGATACAAAATCACGAGGGTGGACTCGCGGTCTTCAGCAGTTATAAAACCACGAGGGTGGACCCGTTGTTTTAACCAGTTATAAATCCATGAGGGGGGAATTGTTGTTTTGAGCACTTACAGAACCATGAGGGTGGACCCGCAGTCTTAATCAGTTAAAGAACCACGAGGGTGGACCCGTTGTCTTGGACAGTCAAAAAACTACGTAAGAGGACCCGTTGTTTTGATCAGTTTAAGAACCACGAGGGTAGACCCGCTTTTGTTACCAGTTTTTGAAACCACGAGGGTGGACCCGTTGTCTTGGACAGTCAAAAAACTACGTGGGAGGACCCCTTGTTTTGATCAGTTTAAGAACCACGAGGGTAGACCAGCTTTTTTGAGCAGTTTTTGAAACCACGAGGGTGGACCCGTTGTCTTGCACAGTCAAATCAATACGTGGGGAGGACCCGTTGTTTTGATCAGTTTAAAAACTACGAGGGTGGTGCCGTTGTTTTGAGAAGTTAAGATACCACGAAAGTTGTCCTGTTGTTTTATGCAGTTATAAATCCGTGAGGGGGGAATTGTTGTTTTGAGCACTTAAAAAACCATGAGGGTGGACCCGTTGTCTTGGACAGTCAAAAAACTATGAGGGAGGTGCCGTTGTTTTGAGCAGTTAAAAACTATGAGGGAGAACCCGTGGTTATGAGCAGTTATAAGTCCATGAGGGGGGACCCCTTGTCTTGGACAGTTAAAAAACTACCTGGGAGGACCGGATGTTTGTAGCAGTTTAAATACTACGAGGGTGGATCCGTGGTCTTGAGCACTTAGAAAACTAAGAGGAAGGACTCGTGTTTTAGAGCAATTAAAATACCCGTTTTCTGGGACAGTCAAAATACCACGAGGGTGGACCCGTTGTCTTTAGCAGTTACAAAAGTACGAGGGGGGGGGGGGACTGTTTTCATAGACAGTGCAAAAACTACGAGGGTGGACCCGTTGTTTTGAGCAGTTTAAAAACCACGAGGGTGGACCCGTGGTTTTAGGCAGTTTAAAAACTACGAGGGTGGACCCGTTGTTTTGAGCAGTTAAGATACCACGAAAGTTGTTGACCCTTGGTTTTTAGCAATTAAAATCCAATGAGGAAGGACCCGTTTTATAGAGCAATTAAAATACCACGAGGGTGGAACCGTTTTCTGGGACAGTTAAAATACCACGAGGGTGGACCCGTTTTCAGTAAAAAAAACATAAGGGAGAACCCGTTTTTTTGAGCAGTATAAATACTACGAGAGAGGACCCGTGGTTTTGAGCAGTAAACAACCGCGAGGGTGAACCCGCAGTCTTAATCAGTTTAAAAACCACGAGGGTGAACCCGTGGTTTTAAGCAGTTTAGAAACCTAGAGGGTGGACCCATTGTTTTGAGCAGTTAAGATTTTTGAGCAGTATAAATACTACGAAAGAGAACCCGTAGTTTTGAGCAGTAAACAACCACGAGGGTGGACCCGTGGTCATGAGTAGATATAAAATCACGAGGGTGAACCCGCAGTCTTTTAAAACCAAGAGGGTGGACCCGTGGTTCTAAGCAGTTAAAAAACCTAGAGGGTGGACCCGTTGTTTTGAGCAGTTTAAAAACTACGAGGGTGGACCCTTTGTTTTGAGCAGTTATGATACCACGATGGTTGACCCACTGTTTTAAGCAGTTATAAGTCCATGAGGGGGGAATTGTTGTTTTGAGGACTTAAAAATCCATGAGGGTGGACCCGTTGTCTTGGACAGTCAAAAAACTACCTGGGAGGACCGGATGTTTGTAGCACTTAAAAAACAAAGAGGAAGGACTCGTGTTTTAGAGCAATTAAAATACCACGAGGTTTGACCCGTTTTCTGGGACAGTTAAAATACCACGAGGGTGGACCCGTTGTCTTTAGCAGTTACCAAAGTACGAGGGGGGGACTGTTTTCATGGCAAACCATGACAGGGGACCCGTTGTCTTGGACAGTTTAAAATCCATATGAAGGGACCCGTTATCTTGAGCAGTTAAAAAACCACGAGGGGGGTCGTGTTGTCTTGAGCAGTTAATAAACCACGAGGTGGGAACTGCTGTCTTGAGCAGTTAATGAACCATGAGGGGGGACCTTATGTTTTTAGCAGTTAATAAACCATGAGGGGGGGACCTGATGTCTTGAGCAGTTAAATACCACGAGAAGGAATCTGTTGTCTTGATTAGTTAAAAAACCACGAGGGGGGACCGTCGTCTTGAGTAGTTAAAAACTATGCGGGGGGACCTGTTGTCTTAAGCAGTTAATAAATATTTAAAGTTATTTTTTGCAATGATCCTGGCTTTACCCACACTTACATTTCTTCGGCTGTTTAAGAGCAATATAACTAACTACCTTTGGGAGAAATATGAAAATTTTTAAAGATTTGCTTTCTTAAAGAAATCATATTCTAAAATTTTACAAGTTTTTTTTCTAATTTCAAAGAAAAAACGAAAGTTATTTTTAGCAATGATCCTGGCTTTGTCTCACGTTTACATTTTGTCGGCTGTTTATGAGAAATATGTAAAATTTTTAAAGGGGCCCACACACTTACAGTTTAACTGCAGGCCGTTATCGTATACGATTATCGTAAGGCCAAAATCTCAGACCACCACACATTACCCGTCCACCGCCTGCAGGCAATCGTAAAGAACTACAGATCTGTGCCTGTATGCACCATACACTGTGCGATGAATGCCTGCAGGCCGATATCTGTCGATATTTAACTGCAGTCCGACGAAGGGAAATAAACAAAATAAAGACGAATCACTCTACACGCCTGTAGGCCGACTGATAGTGTAGGGCGGCACTGATCTTGAGGCACAGGCCGGACAGTCCACGGACTGTCATCTCTCCTTCCATCCGATCCTTGCCTCTACCCGCCACACACCTACAGTCCACCTCCGACTGCATTCCGTCATCTTAAGGAAAACTGACAAGTGTGTGGCCAAGCTCCGTGGACGGACAGATCGTTATCTTCAGTTAAACTGTTAGTGTGTGGGCCGCTTAAGATGTGCTTCCTTAAAAGAAATCAAATTTAAAAATGTTACATGTTTTTTTTTCGAACTTCTAATAAAATATTTATAGTTATTTTTAGCAATGATCCTGTCTCTGTGGCTCTGTCCCTCTTTTACATTTTGTCGGCTGTTTAAGAGCATTACTAACTACTTACGGAAGAAATATGACTAATTTTAAATATTTGCTTCCTTAAGAAAATCAAAGTTTTATACGTTTTTTTTTTAATATCTAAAAAAATATTTAAAGATATTTTTAGCAATGATCCTGGCTTTGTCCCACGTTTACATTTTTTCGGCTGGTTTAGAGCAATACTAAAGAAAATTATTTTTAATTAAAACAGCCGATTAGAAAATCCTTTTAAAAAAAATAGTTGATTATGCCATTAAAGGCTACCTTCTAAATTTCAAGGTTCTGGTGCATTTGGTTTTTTTTAGATACTATTGTTTGGACTACTATTATTCTTATTAATGGCAGCAATGTCAAAATATGTTGGTGAACCATAAAAAGATTTCTTAGCCAAATCAACTCACAACTTTTTTTTCTCATCACAAATTTTTGGAATTGGAAAACCCATAATAGGAAGCTAACATAAAAATGTTTAGGTTTTTAGTACAATTAACTCCAGAGATATCGTCATCGTCAATTTATCATCGCATACAAATGGCCACCATCTTGATTAAAAAAAGATTAGGTGCTAAGAATTGCCTACCAACAAAATTTCATGGTCATAGGTCCAGTGATTTAAGATATAACGTTAAGTCAGTGGTATTTGGATTTTATAAATATACTAGCTGACCCGGCGAACTTCGTACCGCTTAATAAATATTAAATGTATTGCTGCAACCTTTGAAAAACCTCATAAATGGTTTATTTGGTTAAATAATGTTGCATTATATGAAATATGTATATTAAAATTTGCAATATATAATTGTACAATATAGAATATTGGCATAGGAGACATACAGATAAACAAACATTCATTTTTTTATTTATATAGATATAGATTATAGAAATATTTTTCGTGTATTTTGCATTTTACCCCCCTCCTACATGAAAATATGACAAAAATGTACATAACAACAATTACTGAACTCATAAAGAGCTTTTCAACGATATGCATCATTAAAGGTTTTCATTACTTTGATATTTGTACCCCGTACCCTTTGTACCAAAATTTAAACATAGTTTCACTACCTTAGATACCTTCTCGGGCATGCGTCCAGTGGCGTAACTATCGTGGAGCAGTTGGAGAAATTTTTATAAATAAAAATATTTTTATAAATATCTCGAAACTAGACGTGTTTCGGGAAGATTACTTATAACCACCTATATTCTACATTCTTATTTAAATGGACTACATTTTATAAGCTCTAAGAATCAAAATAGTCGGCAACGTTTCGAAAAATAATTTGATTTCACGTTTTTTCAGTTTTTTTAGAAGTTATGTCAATAAATTTGAATTTGGAGCTAAAATTCATTTTTCGATCATATTATTTATTTTGATTTTTCTGAATACATAGCTACCTTGTACGAACTTTTTTGCTCAAAATGAATCTGGTATAGATACACCCTGTCTGTACGTGAGAAAGTAAAAACTAAGAAGAAGAAAGTAGAACTAATAATCAAAGAAGCAAAAGTATAACATAATATTAGTAAAAATAATAAAACTAGCACTTAGCAAAAAAACAACAAAACTGAGTAATGAACTCTAAATCATAAGACTTATTTGCTCTATTTCCAAAAAAATTGTTTCTTAAGAAAAATTTTGATTACGGAGATATATATATATATAAATATATATATTTTTTTTATCACCAGGTCACTACTACATTGTTTAGCGCCCTCTGGAGAAGGCGCCGCGGGAGTAAGCGCCTGTGACACATATGTTTTTTTCAGCAACATGAATACATTTCATTTAATATCCCCATAGGCCATAATATGGCCGCTATATCACAGATAGTGCAATATGTGACTTGTAAGTTAGTTGCGCCCCTGGACCGAAATAAATACATAGCTTATCTTCCGTCGAGTCTCGGTGTCTCGATGATGCAGCGATGTATCTCGGAATCTTACAGTCATTAGTTTTAGGTTTCTGTATAAAGTACGAAAAGAAACCTTATACAATGGTTCTGTCTGTTTGTCCGTTGGCATGTTTCAATTCATAAACTACAATAGCTAGGAACATGAAATTCGGCACACACGAGCATTTCGGCATTTGTGACAACTCAAAACTTTTTGGAGTTTTCGCACTTAATATTTCCAAGATGACAGGCGACTAAAAAAACGTATTTAGTCACCGTGTTATACATCAATTTAAAGGTCCTGAAGTGTAGAAAAATAATATGCAACTATTAAAATTTTACTTCAAGATAGCGGCCAATATGGCGGGCGACTACATTGAAATCTCCTTTGCTGCCAACAACACGACCGACATGGCTCAAAACTAGATGCTATTTTTTCCAACTTGGACCTACGTCAATGTGGTATAACACTTCAATGACAAGTGTTCACAAACCATTGTGGGCTCACATAAGTCTGGGCAAAGGGACCAAACTCCTCGCCCTGATCTATACGGACTGAAGAGCATAGGCAGGGCCATTGGGGGCATTTCCCGATGTCCGCTCGACTATGATGATTTGATATCTTTTACAGTTTAATATATATATTGTAAATCAATAAAAGTAAAATTGTTACAAATGGGTGAAAACACCGGCAAAAGAAGTTCATACTGCATAATGTCGGCTTTTATTCGATGTTTATCTTACTTTACGACACGGAAACATTCTTCAATCAAGTTTCATGAAATTACGAAAAGTAATACCCAAGATACGAGACAGATGTGTCACTGATAAGTAACATTAATACGATAAAATTGATTGAAAATGTTGCAATATTACATAAAGTAAGCGATCGTCCTGTATTTTGCACTTTACCCCCTCCTAAATGAAAATATGGCCATAATTGTACATAACAACAATTACTGTACTCTTAAAGAGCTTTTCAACGATATACATCATGATGGGTTTTTATTACTTTGACATTTGTACCCCGTACCCCTGTGAACCAAAATCGGAACATAGTTATACTAACACAGAAACCTTCCCAGGCATGCGTCCAACCATTCCCCATAGTGTCATCGCAATCGGATGATAGATATAGATTATAGAAATATTTGTCCTGTATTTTGCACTTTACCCCCTTCTAAATGAAAATATGGCCATAATTGTACATAACAACAATTCCTGTACTCTTAAAGAGCTTTTCAACGATATGCATCATGATGGGTTTTTGTTACTTTGACATTTGCACCCCTTACCTGTGTACCCAAATCGGAACTTAGTTTTACTAACTCAGAAACCTCCCCGGGCATGCGTCCAACCATTCCCCAAAGTGTCATCGCAATCGGATGAACGGTTTAGGCAGGCATAAGAGACAGACAAACATTCATTTTTTTATATATGTATAGATAGGGAATAATGTTTAAATACGCACCTGACTTTGAAGAATGAAGAGCAGGTAGATGACTGGATCAATGATTCGGCAAACATGAAGAACACAATAGGTTTAATGATTTTGTGACACTCCCGATTTCTTTAATAAAGAGACTTAAAAAACACTTTATACGCATAAGTTAAAAATATACAACACCCACGTGATTTTAATATAATTTGGAAAGAATTTACACAGTTAAAAAAATGATACCACATAAGATTAAAAATAGTCTTGTACGCCCAATTTAGTTGATACATTAAAGGTATTAAATTAAAAGAAATGTATATGCATGGAGTTAATAATATAAAATTAATATCTGCGTGATTTTATTATCATTTAACGTTCTATTAGGAAGACTCTTTAACTAACACCACACAGTTTAAAAATAGCCTCATTTGTTCGATTTAAGAAGTTAATAAAGTAAGGGTACTCAATTTAAAAATACTTCGCAAAAAATAAAAATTATAATATCCGCGTAATTTAACAGGAAATATTAATTTTGGAAAAAATGGACACACTCCCGAACCGAAACCGATTTTTTATTTCTTATATGGCAAGATGTAAGCAATTAAAAATTAAACTGAATAGATTTTTAACTATTTAGTAATTTGTCTCAAGTACCTATCACATTTTATTTAAAAATCCCTAACCTAATTATTAAGGATGGAGTAAGAAAAAATATTTCCATTGTTTCACTTTTGTATTTAAATTAGTCCTCAAATTACAGAGAAACCATTCTCTTAATAATTGAAGCACTAATATCCTTAACTATATTCCAATTAATAGTAAGAACTGCACCGTAAATTAAAGATTAACTAAAAATAGTCCATTGGGTCTGAAAGGCAAAGAACGCAGGACACATTCAGGATCGAATCCTGCAGATGTTAAACAAAATTCACAGATGATTCCATCGTCCTATAGGCCTAATTGTTTTTACTGATTCAAGACATTAGGCGTAAGAAAAGAAGATTCATTGCCACAACTATACATAGTTTTGATCGAATTAAGGATAACCATCAACAATATAGCTAGTTAACAGTCGAAGAAGAAGTCATTATACATTAAGACGAAGGCAAATAGCTCTTAGCTTGTACACAAAGGAGTATAGACACTTATACATTTAATTATACACATTAATCTGGCAGAAGGAATTGTACCTAAAGTATGGACTACTAATACTGGAAAATATTTTTTCAAAATATATTTCCAAAGATAAAAATATGTTTTATAATAGCAGCTATATTTGAATTAATATAATTATGGAAGAGGATATCTACAAAGTGGATAACCCTTCCTTCCAAACTGAAAGTCAGTATAGTATTTGATTTGAAATTATTTAAATTATTAGGAAGAGAAGTAAAGAGCTGCAATGCAAGGATCAGGGAAGAATTAGAAAGACAAAGGTCATAAAAAAAAAAAAAAATCCATGTAACAACAGTCTAGAAAGTAGACACAAAACACTGATTTTATTTTTTCTACGCCAAAACTAACATTTAAAATACCTTATCCTCCTAGCTACACCGAACTAACAAAAGAAAAAGTGTGAAAATAATCTCTTTTGAAATAACAAATTTTATTCAAACAGCTGTAGTACCGAATGATTCAATTTGTCAACTTTAAGTAGAACAAATTATATTCAGAACTAGGTACTTGATGAAGAACTAATAGAAATTACTTATTACACGACATATATTTAAGCTCAAGCAATCAAAATAAGCATCATATTAACCAGTCCTACGAGAGCACATTTGCTTCAAGTTGGTTAATAGGAACACCCTAATAGGTAAAACACGTATATCCTATATCTCTATCACAGGATTTTGTCTATAATGAGAAAACGATACCCGAAATAAATAATTACTCATTCCATCAGTGGCGTAGCTAGGGCATTGGGGGGCCCCCCACAAAAACTTTTTGGGGCCCCCTCGCCAAACAAAATTGATGAGCAAAAACAAAATCTGTTAGGTTATAACTGAGGGGCCCCCCTCGTCGTTGATATGAAGGCCCCTAGTGGGTGGGGGCCCCCCGCAATGCGGGCCCATAGTTACGCCACTGCATTACATTCAACAATACATTCCTACGATAAATTCCTTCTTACAACAATATTATTCCTAAGGATTAGAAGAATCTGATAAAATGTGAGCAATGGCACATCATACATAACTTCATAACAAATATTCAAGACAATAGACCAGCATTTTTTCTTGAATGTTTGACTAAGATATCGAATCAAAGGAGTAAAGATTAAAAAATAAAGGCCATTATTCAATAAGACAGTTTCATTGAAAATTAAAGAGACCTCATTTCACGTTAGCAGTAGGTACTGAATTCCTGAAAATATTACGCTAGCAACTCAATTTTGATCAAAAATTACTGGATTGCTATCGGGTAAGCAAGTTAGCCCCTCCCTCCAAAAAATTGTATTTAGAAATTTGAAATATATTAAAAAGATAAATTCTAAATATATAACTGCTAGCTGGATCTGTTAGAGTACTTCGCAACGGGGTGTTTTTCCAGAGGATATAAATTTAAATTAATCCGTCAGAAAACAACCGTCTCTGGATCCGTCATGAAACACTCCGTGCTTCGCAACGGAGTATTTTTCCAGAGGATATAAATTTAAATTAAAAAATGATTAATAATTATTATACGCATTAAAATATTTATAACATTGTTTCTAAAATTCCGATTAACTTTGGTTAATAAAAACTGCACCGAAACCCCCGTAATTTTCAATTACACATATCACCGAAAAAATGTGTTGAGCTATTTTTGATTTGTCCACCAATATTTGACCAAGACGAATTGATTTGTCGAAATAATAAAAAATAAAATACAACTGAGGTATCACTTTGAAGGTCTTGATAAGAATAAAAAAATATTTATAAGTTTTCCATTTAATTTATAAGCTATAAGCAGATAACTTGTAAAAACAGCAAAAAAAAACCTAGTTTGTCCAATCTTACCCAATCAAAAATAAAAATTGACATTATTGTACGCAACAGCAATTACTTTATTCTTTTTAACGATATGCATCATGAAGGGTATATATATAACTTTGACTTTTGTACCCCTACCCCGTTACTCTTTGTACCAAAATTTAAATTTAGAAATTTCATGTAAACACTTCCCCTTGTTTTGAAGATCAAGTGTGCAAATTTTCATTAGGATTGGAATAAAACTATAGTTGTATAAAATACATACAAACCCAACCACCCACAGGCCACAGACACGCTTCTTTATTATATATATATATATATATATATATATATATATATATATATATATATATATATATATATATATATATAAATTATAACAAAGATAGAACATAAATCAACGCATTCTATTGCTTTTTAGTAACTACTCTAGTCATTACTATAGTATTATGTCATTTGATTTTGACTTACGGGGTCAAAAGAAAGTAAAAATATATTTCAAAAAATCGTTATAGATGCCATTCATTTCACAAGTTTTATAAATAATCTATTAAACTAATAATATAACACTAATTTAACTGTAATTTCATTTCAGTCAATACCACAATCTAGAACAATTAATCAATGAAAATAATAAAATTTAATATATACTCTGTAAAAGCAGTTATCATAATACAGAAATTAGGAAACAGTGATGCTTTGTACGATATTGAAAAAAATTAAATAAATAGGTCAAGAAGAAGAATATTTAGTGTTACAGTGAAACACTGATTACCTGATTCAACCCTAGCCGAAAACTCAAAAATCGGAATAGTCTTTGCCGAAATATCAGACATTTTACAAATAAATGTATCCGAAATCTAGCTATGAAAATGCATTTACCCAACTAATAATTTATTAGTTCAATCAGAAATCTATTGTTTCAAGTTATCATGACGATAAATGTATCGTAAGATTGAGCAGAATCCAGACATACGGCTTCTCAGTTATCAGGCAATGAGTACACTTTGAATTTAATTTGTCTAAAAAGAATACATGAATACAAAAAAACACATAAGCTAGATAAACAAAATACCAAGAAACAAATAAGAACAAATTTAATTGACTAGAGAAAGGAAATTAACTCTAATTCAAGACATCACATTATTCGCCAAGACACTTATTAGTTTAATGTTCAAGCTGACTCATTAAAGAAAAAGCCGAGCTCCGAGCTCGACAACTTCTAATTTGGTCTACAAGTCTATATTATGACGACTTAAACTTCAATACAAAGCATTAAACGTACTCACCTATATCCTAGAATAGTTTTCTTGAGTTTGCTTTTTGTAAGTTTCTAAAAAGGGAAGGTATTTCGGTATTTCTAAAATCCTGAGAATTAAACGCAGAGAGATACGCTCTAGCCGACATCTTGCCAAGAAATGAACGAGTCACTAAACCAAAGGAATAAAATATAATTACAATTTATTTTTCCAAATAGAAGATAGGGGAAAAATTAAGATATATTTTAAACTTATAATTCCTATTTTAATTAATTTTTAAAAAAGATTGAATAACATATTAAATTGATTAATTAAATTAATTAAAATTAATTAATAATTATTTTGTTTTTGTTTTTGTTTTTATTATTGGCCAACCTGTTTAGGATTATTAATTTATTAAAAATAGTTATTTATTTTTACCTTTTTAAATACTGATTTGAATAATTATTTATTAGTAGTTAAATAAATCTTTAGTCCTTTAAAAAATGAAATAAGAGATTGACTAAATTATCGTCAAATTCATTTTTTAAAACTGTTCTAGCATGATTTTAAATTCGAGTTCAAAAGGGATGATATCATTGGAATAATTGTAGATGAGCTTACGTTCGTTTTAGCAACCTTGAATTCTTCTCACATATGACATTCAATTGTTTTTTGTTTTAATAATAATTCTTGTTTCCTCCCTTAAACGTTGTTTTTTTTATTTAATTTTTAAAATAATTTTAATTCTTGGTTAATAAGTTGTAACTTTTATTACTGAAGTTCTGGTAGTTAAGATGTGAGTAAAATTAATTCCTATTATTTTGAATCATATACCTACTTAAGTTTTGCATATTAGACTTCTGATGTTTTCTCTGTGAATCATTTGCCCTTATGCAATTATCATTGAGATTACTAAATATCTAGTTCTTTTTTTATACTTACAAGGTTTGCAATCATATTTAATGTTAATTTTAATCATTGAATCGAGCATACGAATATTAATGTTGTACAGAGAAAACAGGGCGTTTGTTTATTAAAAAAAGTGTCGGTCTTATTTTTATAACGAATATTGAAAACCGATATAAGCTACAATTTTTAAATGAGTCCGCTGAAAGTCATTAAATACTCCATTCAGTGAAAGTCTCTGACACTGACTTCGAAAATAGTTTAAGTATATTAAATAATGTGCTATTGTAAGTAACTATTGTAAATAGTGTGTTTTTATAAAAACACAGTTTGAAAATTTCTATAACAATCACGGTTATTGAGCTATTATAAGGATCGTCGTTAATTAGGATACTCTAAAAAATTTTTTGTTTTGTACTGATTCAGAGTACCGAATCTATATGCCAAGTTTCAGCACTTAAGTTAAGGGTGACCAGAAGAGGGCTAATTCATTAGCCCTTTAAAGATTTTGACGACAGGGACTACAAACAAAATCTATTGTGAAAGATTAAAATTATTAAGCCTTCACCATGCTTAATTTTATCTGTACCCATTAGGGCAATGATCAAGGTATCTTACATTAGGTAAAATCGGATTGTACGTGCCCCCACTTTGAGGTTAGGTGATAAAATCCCGCATATTAAATTAAAAACCTTTATTTTGTGTACCCTTGAATTTTCTATAGCCGCTCCGCACCGCTTTGCGGTGCTCCGCTCATTTTCTGAAGAAAAACAACCCTCCTGTGTATAAACCAGGTAGAGGTCCAACTCGAAGAAATTTCCAGGGCACGTACAATCCGATTTAGCCCTTATATTATATCCAGAGAGAGAGATTATTCGCCACACGTTTCCATACTTATATTTATGTTCATTTATTCAATAAGCTGATATCACAAGGGGTATTATTACTTATATATGTATGTAAAAGAAATATGAGCCTTAACAATTTAAATCCATATGTACTACAAACAATCTCTTACAAAGTTAAGATTTAGCCATATTTTTTGTTATTTCATTAAGTTAATCCTTGGCTTTTACCATTAATTGTAACTTGAATGGTTTAGTATGATGTTTATTTAGTACAGAAATTCTTGATTTTGCTCTATTTTTTTTTTTATAATAGCTTTGTCTTACTTTTTTAATGATAATATCGTAAAGTTAAAAGTTTGGTTTATCCTTACAACATGTTTTGCTGTCTGTAATGTCAGTTGATATTGTTAAGAAATCATCTCTTCTTAGAATAAGTGATAATCTACCTTTTATAATAATACTTAAGGTGCGAATTCTCTGGTGCGTGACTTACCGGAAGTTGACGCTTGACGTGACTTTTATTCGGCGACGGTCTGAACGCACGGCTATCGAGAGGTAGGGGTGTCACTTTTGCTACAGCTGCGGTTCCAACGTCCACCGTCACTGCATTTTGTGAATGTAGTAATATAAATCTAAATGAATTAGTAAATGCGTATAAATGAAAAGTAATTAATTCAAAAATAATAATTCATTTGTGCTAGTGTTTTCGGCCTGCCCCTCTATTTTCATTTCGCCAAATCACAATACTTTTTCATATGAATGTAGTATATAAGAAAGTATAAAAGTGACGTCGGACGTCCCGACCGCTGGAAATCAAACCACAACTGATCGGACGACGTGACTTCTGCACCGCACGACCGTCGGGCGGTCAGGACGCACCAGAGGAGACGGTTTGAGCGTCAGGTTTGATTCAGGCATGTGAATAAAAGTCACGTCGAGCGTCAACTTCCGGGAGCGGAACTTATTAACTATTATTTAAATAAAAACTTTATATTATTGCTTTCACACCCAGCAGTTTTTTTGGGCAGTTATATCACTGCTTAAAATAGTTATATTGATATTATCAACAATAAACATAAAATAAAGAATAACAAGATTTTCCCACAAAATATTTCTATTTAAAGAAAATACAAGAAGATTTTTGAGCAGAAAATTAGGTTACATTGAGGGATGAAGTAAACTTATAAGTGTTTTATAAATTCTGTTGATTCTTTTTTCTTTTTAAGTTACATATATATACTACGTTTCCATTATGTTTAAATAGGGGTTAATTACAATTTTTGGATCCTAAGTATCCATGGAAACCTAGATTCAATACGGATTGAATACGATTTAAATCCAGATACGATACACTAAATTCTGGTATTTTATATGGATCGTGTTTCTTGGAAACACCTGAACTTGATCCTGATATGCTCAGAGTCTGGGTATGAGCACCCCTAGCGTGTTTGTGGGAACTATATTCAAACCTGTCAAGAAAACATAACCTTTATTTGTCATTTTCAGTTTTGTTTTTGAAACACTTAAAACAAACACCACAATCCTGCCTGGTTATAAAAGGTGAAGGTTACAAAATTATTTTTAACCTTTATCAAAGTAACCTATTGAAAGTTTGGTTTTTAGAGCTGATTGGTGTATTGAACATGGATTCAATACTACAAGTGGAAACACCTAGTTTGTTAAATCCCAAATCAGGTTTCAATCCATCTTGAAACATCATGGAAACGTAGTAATATTTAAATATCATAACAAGAAGTTGTAATAAAATAATAACTACAGTCTTCGCACAACTAGAATCGACGCGTTGACAGCGCGGGAAATTGAGTGACACACAGATTGGCCAACCTCTCTGGGGGAAAAAATAAAGCCACTACGAAGCCTTCTTATACTGTTATCCAGAGGGCCTCTCCCCTCCACTAGAGACATTTATCTTTGCCTAGTTGGCCCGACCTTTTGTCCGGGAAAATCTCAAGCTCTCATTGGCTTGTCCCCCCTTTTGCTAGTTTTTCCCGCGCTGTCAACGCGTCGATTCTAGTTGTGCGAAGACTGTAATGATATTTATAAAAATGTTTATCATTAATTTTTAGCAGTGCTAAGAAATTTATATAGATTTGTGGTTATTTTAACAATATACTGAAACACATCAGTCAACCTACTATAATATTACAGTGTATTGAATTTTATAGTAAGAATGTTTGATTTCAGAATGGACTGGTTATTTGGCCGAAAGAAAAGTGAAGCAAAAGTAGATGATGCTAAAGATGCAACTGAAGTTGTTGATGGATTTGTCATGTGCCCTCCAGTTTCTGAAAGGCCTTCATATCCAGCATTCCCATCATTACCAAACTATCCGGCATATCCACCAGCTCCATCGTACTCAGCCCAATCTTCAAATCATGTAATGCCATCAATGCCAGCCATGAATCACCAGCGACCGGTTAAACTACATTCAAACCCTCTTGATTCTGTTCCATTTCGACTTTCGTCTCAATTAGATTCGAATAAAGCTCAAAATGTACCTCCTGAACTTCAGCGCATTGGTTCCTTTTTAACTGAAGTTAGAAGAGCACTTGATTCTTCCGAATGTAATTATGACTTTAGACTTGAACGTAGTGTTCTTAGAGAACCCACTGCTTTTAACGGTCTCTAATATAACAATGATAATGACTATGAAAATAAAGGTACCTAAAAATATGAATAATAAAGCATATCAAATTAAAATTTGAGATGCATTATCATGACTAGATTGAAGTTTCACTGCTTAAGAATAATCATTAAGTGCGATAAAAGATCAAATTTAAAAAAATATATAGAATGACAGAAGAAGTCCTCCTTTCTGGTCTCTGTTATACCTGTCATCAATTTAACCAGCCCTTTAGCTGACTTCTCATATGACACCTGTGTCACCGACATTTGTGAACTGGTATCTAAAAAGTCTGTTCACCACAATTATCATTGATTTCTTTTAAGACATTTCTTCTCTCTGTACATAAACATGAATGCATTTCCATTATTATGCATATTTCCTGAACTAGAAAATGTTATAACTATTTCTCTGTTGTTTTCTAATTCAAGGAAAAAATTATTTAACCAGCCAATTTGTTATCCGGCCATGGGTAGTCCCAAGGTGACCAGTTAAAGGGCTTCTACTGTATATTAGATATGGGGCATCAGTGGAGGTCATCTTAAATGAATAACATAAACGGTCTTTTCACATAGAATTATTATGTCTTTTTCACAGAATTATGACTTGAGTTCGACATTAGACCCTTCATTTACAATATAAATTTCAATCATCATAAAGTAAAGTGTTTACTTACACAATTATATAATTTAATATTAAAACCAAATTCATTATGAAACACAAGATGCAATTCTAGTGGAACGAAGGTAATCTGTTAATGTAGACATAATTACTTAGCTTATTTTTCATTATAAGCTATTGCTGTATAGTAAGTATGACTGATTAACCCTTTGTCCTAGTCATTGAGTTCTGCATTAAGATGCTAAAAACTTGATAAACTAACAAAACTTTTAATTTTTATGAAGATTTATGTGATGCTCATTTCAAGGGCAGGCAACCACCAAAAGCGGAGCAGACTCCACTCATGAAATCGGACCCTATTGTTTTAAATGGAAGGGTGGCCACCCCTTTTTTTTATTCAAAACAATAGGGCTGAATTTCAGAGTAGTGGCCGCATGGCCTTAAAGAGATCATGGTCTTAAGTTTTAGTTAACTAAAAAAAATGGTGTAAATATTTTATTAATATTAAAACTAGGGTTGGTGTAACTAGGTTTATATGGTGTATTGAAAATGATCTCAATTTGGTTACTGATTTCAACTGATGTCTGTTTTCATGACTGCATAGAGTTGGTATTTGGATTGCAGTACGGAACTTTTTTTCTGACGTCAGTAGAAAATAGCTCATTTTGAAATGTGATAATTATGATGGCTGTGAAAGAAAGATATGTTGATGTGTCAGGTTGGTTACCCAGGTGAGAAATATAAATCTGCACATGCCCTAATTCAATCTCAATACAATGAGGTGTTTTTATGTTACTGAACGAGTGTCAATACAATACAGTACTAGACTTTTGGTGTATTGACCTTGAGATGAACTAGTTTTAACACACTTCGTTTACGTGAAAAGGTACTGTATTCAGATCGTTTTCAATACGCCAAGTAAACATAGCTTATGTAACAAATGTTATGTATAAAAATATATAAAGTAAATGAGAATTAAGTTATCACATGCTTTTGAGATGTTTTCCAGTATTGAAAGCATGTTAAGGAGAATGTTAAGCATTGATGTTTATTAATCAAAAACAGTAAACTAAACTTAGAAGTAAATCACAATAAAATTAAAAAAAAACTGATATCCATTGATTTTAAGCATACTTGACGGAAACGGCATTCAATCTAAGTAGCCATAATTTATGGTTTAGAAAAACAGGAAGGTAAAAAGAGTTATACCGGGAGAAGATAATTTAAAAATAGGCAGTCAGGTTCTGAAGAAAGAGGTAAACTGACTTCACCCCTTTCTTCTTCTATTTTTTAATTTTTTCTATCACTATTGTTGATTTCTCATCAATCAAAAGCAAATTCTCTTAAACATAGTTATTTAGTGACGAGGAGGATTTTTTACACTTAAAGTGTTTAGCTGACATTATGATGGTCAATAATCTTTAAAATACTTCTTAAAAATTGGAGAAAAATATAAATCTTTAAGCGAGATATGCTGTAACAAAACAGCATTTTTGTCACCATAATCTCAATTCATAGGATTTCACACACATTAGATACAATAAAGTGGAATGTTGTTTTACATATTAACAAAAAAAAAATATATATATTCTGCTCTTGACTAATATCAACAGGATGTAAAATCAAGCACTAGACAACATAGTTCCTTTGCTTCAGGTGAAGAAGTAATGCAGTGTAAATATGATAGTATTATTATTTTGAAAAATGATACTTTTATAGAAAAAAAATTGGGAAGTTAAACAATTAGTTTTTGGCTTCCTTATAGATTAACAAACCATTTCATAATTAAAGTTCCTAACGAACAAGTTCAGCCTGCTGATGGGACTCTATATCTCTAATATGTTAGCAGTGCACAAAGCTCAGTAGGCAGCAGGGTGTCGAGTATATTTCTTTAGTCTGACTGCCTGAACAAAATATTTTATTTACATACTGCCATGGCACATTACTACAACTCATTCCTAGAAATAAAAATTACAACAAATTATTTATTTTGACATGAATGTTTAGTTTTAAAATTTTATTTTTTATATTTATATTTAAAATTATAACTGTTAATTAGACTATAATGTATTGTATTATTTCTTCACTTTAAGGTATTTAGATAGAAACGAAAATAAATGTGTTTAAAAAAAAAAAATTTAACAAGTAATAAATGAAATTAAATGTGAAACAATTAAATAATAATGTTTATACTTATAATTTTGTTTAAATAAATGATTAAGTGTTAATTATATTTCTGTTTTAAATTTAATTTATAATAAAGACCTATTCCCACTGCCTTAAGGTTCAGTTTTAGACCCCTCCCTATAAAAAACAATGTTCATTCTGGTTAATTAAAATTACATCAATATGCTCTTATTTCAACATTGAATATAACCAGATAATACTTTTTTTTAAATTTATTTGAATAAAAATCCTAATTTAACATTTCAATGAAAAATTGACAGTGGATTGGATAATTTTTCTCATAATTTCAGTTTTTTTTCAGATCCTCACAATGACAAACTAATAGGGGTTGAGGGTGTTCGTTATTATCAAAGTCTATTTCCTAAAAATATTTTTTTTCAAATAATAATGCAAAAGAGCGTAAGTCAATGAAAATACAGTTTTTAAAAGTGTTTATTATACATAAAATAAAAGATAGCCTTGAACATAAATAAGCGATATTTAAAAATAACGTACAAAACAGAACTGGATACAGGGTTTTGGGTCGGGCGGCAAATCTTGGAATTCGGTAGAAAGACTCGTCTTTTTTGCACACTATAGAAGGATCCGTTATTGTGAGGCTCTTCTGCAATTGGTTATTTAAAGCCACACCATACCACTGTAGGTTTAGTGCGTTACCGCCCCTGGGGCGGAAGCGCACATCGGCAATATATAAATTTTGTTATTTGAGCACTTTCCCTTCAACTCACCAAATTTCAAGCAAATCGGTTCAGTTCGTCAAATTTCGGAGGTAAGGCACTATTTTTGGCCCGAGTAACTGGCCTAATATAATGTATGTGAGAAAGTAAAAACTAAGATTGAAGGCAAATAACAAAACTTTAAAGAAATAGTACACACACAAAAAACCTTTAAAAAATATTTAGGAAACAGCAACAACCCAACCCTATTTTGAGTCCTTTATTATATTTATCAAAATTCTTGGAATTATACAATTAGATACAAATGTGTAATAACTATAAAATTAAAAATAACTTGACAATAAAATGATAACTATTTAATGAAATATGAAGTGATAAACTGTGTACAAGATAAACATTACACATGTTATAACATCATAAAAAGTAGCATGAATTAAACAAATAACCCTTATATTGTTCAAGTTTTTAAACTTCCACAAATAAATGAAATTTAGCCTGTGATTTTATTATATATATATATATATATATATATATATATATATATATATATATATATATATATATATATATATATATATATATATAGGTATTTTTAAGAACTCTTGTTTTGAGATATTGACGATTAAATCTAACATTTAAAAGGATAAAAACATAATAAATGATACTCTTAATTACAAATGAAATGTTTGTTATAATTACATTGCACAATAAAATAAGAGTTAAAAACATAAACATTACACATGCTCAGACTGTCTGGAAGTTTTAAAGTACAAATTCTGACCCATCTTAACATCAACTTTCAAAAAAACAAAAAAAATATGTGTGAGGCTCTCACGCATTAGAAGTGAAACTTAAGTTCTAGAATGCATTGCTCTCATTCATTTTTTGACGAATTTATTATTTCAGGATTAAGAAATGGTTATGAGAAATTTAATTGAAAAAAAATATATATATATATTGCTACGCTAAGGCAACCACATTTATTCCAATAAAAATAAATGTTTGTTTTGATTTGCTGGTCTTTTAATAGATATAATACAATTAATCTGTAAAAATGTTACACTTGGACGAGTCTCGAATCGCAAACTTCGTTATACGATTTCACTATATGAAAAAATTCACTCTACCGCCGCCAAAGAAGTTTCACTTCAAAAAAAATATATATATATTTAGGAGCATTTCAAAACCATATTATGTGTTTAAGCTGGGAGAGTACTAAAGGTACTCATTGATAAAATGTCTCTGGGCAAAAGTAATTTTAATTCAAAAAGCCAATCTTTTATATCAAAAATGTAAACATTTGGCGCCAAAGAAAGATAGAGAGTGAATAGAAATTGAGGATAGCGAGGATCAGTCAAAAGTAAAATTCAATAAGAATTTCTTAAACATTTTAATAGCCAACAGTTGCCCTCTAGAAAATGGAAAGAAGCTTTTATTTTATAGGAGATTGATTCCAGAAAGACTTTCCTTTAGATTTTAGATAAAAGGATGTTCAGATAAGTGGAAGAAGCTGGTTGGCTATTAATAGGTATCAAGTAAAAAAAAAAAAATCTAGTTACTGAAAGGTAGGGTACTTGTTTAATTGACGTCCACTACCATTATTATGTACTAAGGCGTAAGTTCATTTCAGAGATTTAACTTAAAAAAGTTTAGATATAGGTTCATTTAGTACATAGTTTATAGATAAATATCAATATGATTTCACACATAACTCCAGAGCTGAGATATTTTAACTTAAAATTAATTTGGTGATGTAAAAGTAAGCAAAGAGTAAAAAAGGATAAAAAGTAGGATTACAAGATTAAAAATAAATAAATAAAAATATGGATGTACTCAGGTCTAATGTGACATAAATAATGTTGAAACTAAATTTATTGATAATGCCAAATAAATTGATTCAGTATATTGTCTTGAACCATTGACATTAACAATATTTTTTTTCTTTATTTACTCCTTTAACTAATGAATATATTTTCTTAATAATGGAAAACTACACAATTGAAAACATTGTGTTCATGTTTTCTAATTAGTCAGCTATGCCCACAGTAGTCAAAAGAGTAAAATAAAATAAATTAGAACTCATGATAGACCTGAGATAATACAATTCTAATAAGCGATGCCTAAAGCTCTAATTGGAAAAAATGGATCTTATGTGTTTTATAAAATTTGAACTTGCAAGATGAAGGGTTAAAAATATTATTCTTTATTTTTTAAAAATTAAGGGTACAGAAAAGTAAACTGAGTTCATTAATTTCCCTACTAAGTTCAGGCTTAAGTATTGTTTTTGCGGCCCTTATTCAGGATCCCCAAAAACCATGAAAATCCATCAAATATTTTAAATTAAACTTCTTACTGCACTTTTTTTCTTAAACCACAACTTGAAATAAATTAAAATTGTTGTAAATAATGCAAAAACTATCTCTCAAGTCTCATAGAATGTCATCTGGAATATTCCTCTCACCGGAATGTTTAACATTGTAATGTTTATAAAAGGTTTGGGTCATTTAGTAAGGCTTTGAGTTATCACTACAAAGCTCTACAACTATGAAGATGCTTTTTGTTTCAGTGATACCTCAAACTTTACTTTTTACAAGATGTGGGTCATCATCAAAACAACGAGAAAAATAAATAAAGTTTTAATCACTTAAACTCCACGTAGGAAAAAACAAATAGGTTGAGACACCATACTAAATATGGTGCATTTTTTCCACTGAGCATCATTTCTTCCAAGCTAAATTTCACTTAATTCACAGATAGTAAAATAGGCATGATTTAAGTAAACTGAGCTTGCCTACTACTTGAAATTAAATAATTGTAAGCAATAATTATTGCTCATAAATAAACAAGACCTTTTCTTATTTTTTTTTCCAAGAGTAGTCAAGCTCAATTTATCATATAGCTGAGAGCATACTTACATAACTGAAACCAATAAAGATAATTCAAACTAATACTAAAAGATGTATGCTCAAATGCTAAATAATAAAAGAAACAAAAAAAAAAAAAATTAAATAATAATTATAATAATACTAATTAATTAAATTCAAGGCTTTTAATTTTTGCAGCCTTTGATTACACTAGGAAAAAGGGCCTCTTGAATTTATTTATGAAACCCATAAATGCTTAAAATTAATTTTAAAGCGTAAACAATAATAATAATTCTAAAAAAAACAACAACTAGTAATAAGAAGTTTAAGGTGTTACCTTTTTAATAGACCATAATGATAAAAATTAAGCTAGTCAATCTTTAGTTTAGTTAACAAATCAGGTTCAATGGTAATTAAAAGAAATTTAAGGAAGAAAACTAATTTTAAGAATGAAAAATAAATTTAATTTATAAAAAAAAAAACTTAAAAATATATTCTAACACAAATAAAAGAAATGAAATTCTGAATCACACCATAACAAGATTTGGTGAATTACTTTTAAGTTCAAAAGTTTTTCTTCAATATTCAAATACATAGGTGAATTGTCCAATTGAATATTTTAAGCTACGAAACAATGATTAAATTGAGAACAAAAATGACATAGATTTTTTTCGAAGAATAATTGAAAGAGGGAGATGGCATATCCTGATTTTATTACACAATATTTAATGCTTTCAATAAGAATTTATACATGTATATTGATGAAATTATTCTTGAGAATTGACAATTATTGCATTGTAAAAAATAGATGTTGTAGTACAAAACCTTAAACCTATCCTTGATTCCCAGACGTCTATCTTAGAAAATAAGACACATCGAAAATAAAAATATTATAGTCAAAAATGTTCTGGAAAAAAATTCTATTAACCTAGTTTACTTTTTTATTTTTATTTTTTATAAAAATCCTACATTTCAGAGGGCACTGTGTAAGTTATTAGAGATTGTTTCTAAAGATTTTAACAAAACATCTCCAAAACACCAAATGTGAAGATATAAAGTCTCAGTATGTCACCATCGAAATAAAATAACAATTTAATATGATTAAGAAGTTATTAACACTCTATAATCATTTCTTGACGCATCGATAACTCAAAAATCTAAGTTATTAATCATTTTCAAAACACAATCTAATCAAAATATTACAGTAAGAGAATAACAATTTTAGAAATAGTTGCTGCTTCTACACAGATTTTGTGAAACTCGGTAAATAAAACTTACAGAGCAAAATTGACCAGTTATTGTAAGTAACATTGAAGTTTTAATATTAGATTGTATCAAGAATTTTAATAGCAAATAAAACTCAAAGAGCCAAATTGATCGGTTTATTATAAAAAAAAACAAAAAAAACCACAGTATCTAATGGTTAACACAGACTGGATTCAAACCACTTTAGTAGGTCATTATTAGTGAATTGATAGACTTAAATAGTCAAAACCATTTTGAATTTAACATTAGCTATTGCAGCTTTTTGACAATAATAATAATAAAAACATTTATTGTTGTAACATTTGGGTTGCCAATGTCTTGATTCTGAAAGATTTAACCAAGAATTGTAATAGCAAATAAAACTTGAAGATCAAAATTGAACAGTTATTGTTGTGACATTGTAGTTGTCAATGTCAGAATTCTCACAGATTTTATCAAGATTTTTAATAGCAAATAAAAATCAAAGAGCCAAATTGACTAATTTATTGTAAAAAAAACACAGTAGCTAAAGCTAAATACAGACGGTTTCAAACCACTTTAGTAGGTCATTATCGGTAAACTGATAAACTTAAATGGTTGAAACCATTCTGAATTTAACATTAGCTTCAGTGGTTTTTTGGCTATAAATTGATCAATTTTGCTCTTTGAGCTTTATTTCCAACAGTTCCAAAAGTAATAAAAATGTATAATACTGGTCTAGGTGACTATTCATTTATGTACATAATTTATAAATTTAGCTAAATCTAAAATTTTTATTACAAAAATTATTATTCTATACTGTGCATGTGCACTTGGTTTAATGTAATCATTGGTAATGTTATCAACCGCCTAGTTAGATCAAAATTTAAATTATGAATTCTTTGTCTTATCTATCAATAACTGCAACAACCAAGACCTCAATAATTAGTAATTTTTGCCAAATAGATAATCATTTATCTATTAAAGTGCCTACACAGCTGATGAAAAATAACATTTAATAGTTTTAAATAAGAGATATGCATTAAGAAAAATACCCATTTAATTTTAACTTGGAAGATGCTATTTTTTGAAAATAAATTTGTTATAAGAATAATATGTGAAAATACCTTTAAATTTCCTGTTAATTATTTTATATTTACAGTCGATAAGGCAAAAAGGTATTTTCACTCAAATAAAAAGGGAAATAAGATAAAGGTCTTTTTGAAAAGAGTAGGTTGATAAAAAAAAAAAAAAATAAATAAATAAACTTCAAGTGAATTATGGTTACAACAATTCACTCAAGAAAATAGAAATATCTTAGCAGAGTATTTAATCTCAAATCTTCAAAGGTATTGATATTTAAAGAAACTTTAAAAACTCTTGGCCAAATAAAATAATTGTCACCAGAAAAAATAGATAATAGCATTTTGATGTTTCTCTCCCAGAAGCCCTTTATTTGGGTTTTACAAGTTACACACAAAATAGTTATTAAAAATACAAAAAAAAAAGATAATATAAATATAACAGGGTAAACACTTTCATAATTTCTTCCCCAATATTAATTTTTACAATATTTACCCTTCCATTTCTTAACCAAATAATATTTGACATTAAAAGCAAGAATTGGTACTAAACATTAATGGATGACATTGTCCTCCTTATTGATCTTGAAATTAAATTCAGTATTGTAAAATCAACTAATAGCAGATTGAAAGCGTTATTAAGTGTTGTATGTTTTCGCTATTGGTAAATTATTTATTAAATTACTTCATTTCATTTGGCATTAGTTAGATATTTTATACTGCTCGAAGCAATTAACGCATACTCAAAGTAAAGAAAGTTAATATTTTCCTGTATATAATGTTAATTTAGTTTTAACTAATAAAATAAAGATAAAACACAAAATAAAATACTCTTTTATTAAAATAAAATAATTATTATTATAAAACTTTGAAGAAATCAAGCTAAGGTTTTAAGAGCCACAACTTCCTACCTAGCAGTCATTTTGATTTAATTACAAAATAAAAATTATTAATGGCAAATAAAAAATAAAATTGAAGCTTGACAGGTTACAAGGAGAATCTAGAAAAAGAATTTAAAAAAGAAATGTGTGGAAGGTTTGCTTTTTAAACATTAGAAATCTCAAGGATGTAAATATTTACAAAGTATAGCTTGAGTTTTAGGCATGCTTTGAACCCAACAATAACCTTTATCCATAATATCAACTTATATCTTTATAAAGCCAAACATATTTATTTATTTGAAAAGGGTATGCGTTAATTGTGTTAAACAGTGCATTTACAATATTAAAAGTGATATTCCCAAAACATATTTCAAAATTAAATAAAACAATTAAAAATCATAAAATAAAGTTAATACTATTTGAAAAATTTAATAAAATAAAAACACAAAACTTCCTCTTAAAAACAATATTATTTACTATAATACATACAGATTCAGATATGGATGAAAAAAATTAAAAAATTATATAATTAAAAAAATGAATGTGAATTAAATAAGAGAGGAAATCTAATAAAACCTGATTTATATTCAAATTTATATCTTATTACTTCTTCGTAGGTGTTGAGTTGTTAGTTTGATTTTCAGTAGAACGGGTCATGTGTCGCAAATAGCTTAGAGCCGTGAATGCAGCGATCTTTTGAGCATCTTTAACATTTTTACCAGAGCCTGAACAGACTGCTACTGGAAGTGTGGACAACTGAACTAAACACTGACACTTACCTAGATTAAAAAATAGAAAAAAAAAATTAACATTTTAAGTAAACTGATAAATGGGATATATATGTTAACACGTTGACGATGGACCATGTTCTAGGAACATGCTACAAATTTGAATTAAATGACAAAGCCAAAGGATAAAAATATTAATAATAAAAAAAAAGCGGAAAAGCATGAAAAAATAGATTATACTATAATTTAGAACAGAATGAACTTAGCAAAGGAGAAAATCTACACTAAACTATGGTAAAGATGAGAATGGACTTAACAGATAAGAATTACTATTATTTGGGATAGATTAGAGGGGACAAGGAAGAAACAACTATATTTCGAGGGCTGTAAGGAAAGTAACTTTAGTTTTCACATTGCATGGGAAATAGTGAAGGTAAAGCCGCCATTCCTATACAGACGCTTAAATGAGCTCAATTAATGTCCGACCATGCTTGTAACAAAGTCTTATGATCGTTTGTTCCCTTATTATAGCTTCCGAAAATGAGTGCAGCAATAAAAATCACAACCAAATGCTGTCCACACTGTTAAAAGGTTTCTAAGAGCAAAAAAAAACAGTGACAGATATACATCGTGAACTTTGCGCTGCTCAATTCAGTTGCAATTCTGTTCAGGAGTGCTTCTCTATAAAAACTTTCAAACGAATTGCAAGATCAAGGGAATCATTAAGGTGAAACTTGAGTAAATATAACAATAATTAAAAAAATAATTACAATAATAGTAAATGTAAATAAATAAATAATTAATGTTTCAAGGTTAATGCTTATTTCTTGGATCTAGTTCCCATCTTTAGCATTTTTGGATCTGTGGCTTTTTGGGTGAATTCCATGACTGGTCCGCCATTGATCAGGCAAGGAATCTAGTGGTCCATGGGTATGAAAAGGTTGAGAATCACTGATCTAAAGGACTATAAAACTAGCTAGCACTATAATAATAGCTAGCATGCACAGAAATTATATTTTACACAAAATTATTTTAATAAATTGCAAATAATAATCACCTGATACTGATTTCTCCTCAATATCTACATAAGTCACATTAAAATTTTGTTCTTCTGCAATTTCATTTAAGGTTTTAATTGCATCCAACTGGGAATCACTTAGGTTCATTATCTGAAAATTAATTTAAATTTAAAGAAATAATTATTTACAGAGCTAGAGTAAATCTATATTAATGATAGAATAACTGCATTAAGAACTATATTACAGTGGAATGAGCCAGTAAGTGATTACTTAACAATTGAGGGGCTTGCTGCAAGAACGATGCAGCTCCACTTTTTATGATTTCGAGTAAAATGCAAAAAACCTGTTTTAAAATTTTCCTTTTTTGTTTGAGTTACAATTAAATTTTTCATTTATTGTCTACCTGTAAACACTTAATTTAAGTATACTTGTGATTAAAAATATTATTTCTATAAAGCAAAATAAAATTTAAAATTTTGGAGCTACCTCATTTTTGCACAAAGCATTCTAAAAATCCACTTTTTTAGGCTGTGTTTGGAACAAAAAACTTTATTACTGTTTTTAGGAATCAAATTATGTCAAATAAAAATGAAACATCACAACAAGGACACATCATATTTCGCATTTATTTATTATTATTGTTTTATGTACATAAAACAGTGTAAAAAATCTTAACTATGTGAGTTGTATCTATCTTTTTAAAGTCAATCATTATTACTGCTATTGGAACTAGCAGTTTCACACTCTGACTGTATAATATTTGCCTTACAGTACATGCTTAGAATCATAAATAAACACTTTGTATATTGTAAAAAAATATTTTTCCTTTCCTTTATTCGGTGTAATTAAGTAAGGGGACCTCAAAAAGAAATTTTTTAAAGCATCGAAAAAGTTGTAAAATCATTGTATAGTTCACTTGAGTGACTGCAAAATTGTCTGCTATTATTTTTTAATGATTTGAGCATATTCACTAGGCAGAAAAACTCTTATCAGTTTTCATCAATTTCTTTTTTTTCAATTAGCCCAAAAGCTCTGTCGCAAGGCATAAAACTGTGGCCGGGCTCCGGATAACGATGAACGATTTTAGTGAAACGTCCACTTCTTACTAAGTTATAAAAATATTGCGTTAAAGCATGGTTTTTATTTTGAGATACGCAGTTATCCAAAAATAACCCACTCAACTTTGGGGCATAAAGGAGTCAGCTCCAGGAGCTGCATCGATCTTACACCAAACATTCAAGACAGTCAGCTCCAGCTCTTGAGAAAACTATGAACTACTCAATGGATTTGTATCCTTCTTGCACCAATAGATAGAGTATTTTTTTCTGAACATAATGTAATATATAACTCAAATTGTGAAAAAAAAAATTGAGCTGCATCTTGCTGTTTTGCAGCAAGCCCCTCAATTGTTAATAGCAAATTAAGCTTAGAGTAAAATGTCAGGGGGGGGGGGGGGGGAGGGGACTTAAAGTAGGGTGACCATACGTTGGCGTCTTGTCGGTTGCCGAAAATGTCCCGTTTTTGGAAAAAGGGACATTTTTTAGAAGGTCTGGGTAAAATAAAAAACTTGTTCAATTCTCTCAACTGGAGACGTTCCCAGTCTCAGTAAATATGTTATTTAACAACTGTTTGCTTCTCAACTGTGTAATATCTGCTCATCATCAAATGAATCTCGGTCATTCACTTCGATACAAATAACCATGCTTCCGTGAACAACTACTTTAGAATCTGAAGATGGCTATTAAGTGAAACTGGTTATTTGTTATTGTTATTACAAATATATATTGTGTGAAGACCTAGTGTTTTTTTCCCCATTTCAAAATGATAACGAATATGTTATTTGTTGTGAGGGGTAAATCTACACTTAATGTTAATAAGCCCCATCTATTTCTAAATGCCCGATTTACTTTTTTTTTAACTGTTCCTTTTTACATTATAAAAACCATTTCGATTGTAGCCTCTCAATAAATTCAATCTATTTTTTTAGATTAATTTCTTCTTTAAATTTAGAACAAATTATGGAAGGTCATAATTATTATAGGTTAAGGTCAGTACTATTTGACCTAACCTAACCGTAACCTTCCATCATTACCCTAAAACGGGACACTTTATTTAGTTCATTTTTAAAAAAAATGTTGGATTAATTGGGATGAGGCACAACCAAAATCGTTTTTATAATGTACACCGTTTTTATAATGTAATCCTGTTAACCATACAAATCCAGTAAAAAATGGAAAACTCCTGTAGAAAGGAACAGTTTAAAATAAAAGTAAGTAAATTGGACATTATAAAATAGGTGGGCCAAATAGATTAATCAATTGATTTCAAAAGAAAAAAATTATATAAAACAATGCATATTTTTCCTTAAAATTCCCATAATTTTCTTTCTTAAATTACCATTTGCTGGTAATGAGAAGTAAAATAAATAAGTACAAAGATAGATGTGTGAAATGAGGCCATTTCTTAAATCAAAATACTTTTTTATCAATTTAAAATTCAATTAGACACTTAAAAAAATAAAGAGACCTATTGGGGGGATCAGCAAAGCTGAGTGGTTAGTGTAAACACCTGAAACAAAGGTCTAAACACCAACAAACTGGTGTTTTTAAAAACATGTGTCCACTAATGATGTTTTACAATGAAATCACACCAAGAAGAAGTTTGGCCCTGTCCTGTAATAGCCTAATGCTACTTTGTTAAGAATTAGATTGAGAGAGACCTTTTATGTCTCCAAGTTTTATTCACAATAAGTACAGTCCTCAAAACCATGGTAGAAACATCTAAAATTGTTAGGTAATTATTTGAGAATGATCCTAACAAAGTTTGATTCACTCTCATCTGCAGTCACCTTTAGATTATCTAAATTTATAAGTATTTATGATAAATTAATAAAAAATAGTGGGGGGGGGGGACCCCTGCTTCATTCACCTGCAATTCTTTAAGTTTTACTCCCTTTGAATTGCGCAAATTCTTATGGAACTGAGCAACTTTAAACGACTGGGAAACATTCCTTCCTTTCATATCTCCAAGATCTGTATTTGTTATTCTCTGAACGAGCTGAAACAATAATGTTGACAATATAAAAATAGGTAATAAGTATTCAAGGAAAAAGTACTTCAAATAAAAGAAATATTAAAATTAAAATATACTAATTATAATATTTAGATTTTTTCTTTTAAGGCAGATGATATTTGGTATTAATTGTCATTTTAAACTCATTTCTCTTATGGTTTAAGGAAGGCTCTTGTTGTTGGTTAATCCCCTTCTTATTCTAAATTCTTTAATCAGCTATAAATTATTTTTAAAAACAAAATTATTTACTAATTTTACCCTACTATTCCATTAAAAACTAGAATTATGTAAGCCTTTAATTAAAATATAACCCTTTCATTCCCTTAGGTGTCACCATGAATGCTGACTAGCTCCATACCTTTAACCCCCTACTCCGTGTTGTTTTGAAAGCAGCAATCAATAATAAATCTTATTAAAATAAATAAATACCTCATCTTCGTCATCTAGTCCAAATGAGTTATTATCTTCACAAGGTACTCCTTGAAGGTAAGTAAGCATTTTTTGTGCTGCCAAGCGTTTTGCCACTTTTTTAGATTTACCAGTACCTGCAGGGTAAGCACACACACAAAAAAAATAAAACAATAAGACATTGAATATAAGTTCTCAAGATACATAATATATTAGGTGTAATCAGAACCTCAATAGATTGAACTTATAAAAGAAAAAATACTTGAAAGTTCTTATGGTACTCAGAGGGCCTTAAAACGTGTAAATCCATTTCTTTTTTTTTATATATATATCCAGGGCTCGATTTGAGGCGGAACGTGGTGGAACGGCGTTCCGGGACCTCTCTCTCTCTCTGATAAATAAAATAAAAAAATCGGCACTAAGATTTGCACTAAGAGTGTGGGTTTATGTCTAAAACTGCTTAAAATGCTGTTTTTGAACGTTTAGTTTTCAAATTTTTCCCAGGGGAGGACCCCCGGACCCCTCTTCTATAGGGGGAGAGGGTAGGTTGTAGTTCCGGCACCTCATTTTCTAGAAATCAAGCACTGTATATATCTGTACCTGAGGTTAAATCAAAAATAAATCTTTTAAAAGAGGAAGATTTAAGACCATTTTTTAAAAAAATTACTTTAAGCTAAGTACTGCATTACACTGGCAGATAATTGTGGAAAAGTATTGTAACTCCTTTTTTTATTAAATAAAGTGATAACAATTGTAAAAATGTATATTTTGAAGAAAGAGAGGTCAATTTTCCGATTTTAGAGAGTAAAAATAACTATAAGATACAAATATATACCAGGTATATGACAAAGTAAAAATAACTAAGCATATATAAAATACTAACCCATTTCCTTGTACCTGAAGACTTGACAAGCAATGGTAAACTGTCTCTCATGTGGTAAACCTTCTTCCCTTTCCGTAAGGTAACCTGGAGGTGGCCACCTTCTTGACATACACAGCTCTTGCAGTTGTCCAATAGGATTCTCTAAGTTCTCATCTGTAGGTTCTTTCTTTCTATTAGTAAAACAAAATAATAATAACTTTTAAACAATGAACCCTTTAAGGATGAGAATATATTGTAAGGTTGTTGCCCAAGCCTGGGGTCCAAAACAAGTATGTTCCATCACACTAAATTTATCACACTTTTTAGGCCGTTATCTTTTTCCTCAGCCTATAATTAAGCTTATTAATAATATACTTTTACACAACTACAATAAATAAACCTAATTTTAAAGTATTGCCTATATAAGAATGGAATTTGTTTGAAATCATAGTTGCTACATGAGTATATTATATAATAATTACCGTCAAGGATAGGTAAATGAGGTAATTCTAAGTACAATTATTGTTTTTAAATCTACAGTAATGCAGAAAGAAAGTCAATATAGTGTTAAGAATTTATATTTGTTCGTATTGCCGTAAAGCGCTTACATACATACATGAACTGAATCGAAAATGTATATTAAGTTCCTTTCTTGACTCTCTAGCTCTATTTTATTCAGTATATACATATTTACGTAATTTTTTAAAACAATCAATTAACACAAACAGAGAGCAAGCAAAGTTATGTCCATAAAATCAATAAAGCAAGTGTAAAAACTTTGAAGAGGTGTAAATTGTTTAGTGTTCGAACAAGAACTGAGCTTGTAAAATATCTCACATTTCATCCCCTAACCTAACGGTACAAAACTTACTAATAAATAGGAAAAAAGGATGGGGAAAGCCGGAAGAGTCTATATAGAGATAATATTATAGTAAAGTAAGTACTGTAATAATGCTTGGGAAATTTATAAAAAAAAAAAAATCCCAAAGCCAAGGGCCAACTGAACAACGGTACTCTCATGTCAGGGTCTAAAAACTCTAGATGACGACATCTCTTCTATCCTTTCTTATCTGTCTTCAAGCATCGCTCAATCTACTGGGCTCTTCATAGAATGTTCTTAATACCCCATAGAGCCAAGAGGTATCTCAGATATACTTAATTAAATAAATTTACACTGACAGTACCAGATCTCCAAGCAAGAAAAACCTGAAAACGTAAATTTATGCCCATAGGGCTTAAAGGGATTGGGGATTGGCGTTATTGTAATTTCAACTCCGATGAAACCAAGGTCAAAACAGTGATGGAAAGTTCAAATTCCAGAGAGGTAAGACATGTTTCAGTAATGATCACGTCAAGTAGGTGAATAAAGTGGCTGGATCCCACCTACATATTATTATAATTATAGTTTATCCCGTGTATGCATAATATAGTATTGAACTTTAAAATAATTTGCAATCAAAGGAGAAAAATCTTAACTACATAACAAACTGAATGTAAAACATATCGTCATCTCTGAAGGTGTATGTCAAACTTGAAGAACTTCTCAAAATTCACCAAACTCTTTTTTATTTTACATCATAAATTGAATAATAAGAACATATATGGATATTAACTGCAAATTAAATATAAATTAAGGTTAAAATATGAATATACAATTTAATTGAGGATAGCGAAGATCTGCCAAAAGTAAAAAATCAAAGTATTGTATTTACCAACGTTTTACTACCAACGGAATAATGTATTTCCTTCTTTGAGGTATAATGCATTCTTGTATTTAACAAGATAATTCAAGAGTTATGTATAATTTTCTTAAATGTCAGTAAATACAAAACTTATTATTATTACTTACGATGAGCCTCGTTATCCTCAATTTCAATTATAAATTGATATTTCATTAAAGTACTAACTTCATCAGAAGGGAGCTCTGATCTCTTGATGCCTGGGAAAAAATCGGTACTGTATAATGCTTTGAAAAAGAAAAACGGCAAATCATGGTGGATTCAACCATGCCCACCTGTACATGAACTATCTGGTCCAGGACTAGAGACTTGACATGGAGGGTTATAATACTTAATGTGGTCACAAATGTCTATTAACCTGACCTTCCACATTGAACACGATATGGGCCTTCAAGAGCTGTCGTTGATAGATAGCCTGATCCTATGTTTTTCAATGACACATACACACTCTTAGCAGTAAAGCCCCTTGCTTTCTACTCAAAAGTGGACATTGAAATCCTTTCTGACAAGCGGCAGAGTATGATGGTTTCCTTGCATCTTGATAAAATGAATAGTTTAACAAATATGTGGTTATCTCTATTGAGACTGGCTTGGCTAACCACTTATAAGATTAAATATTTACAATATAAACTTACGGAGGCTCGGGAATAGCAAATGGTTCTGCAGTTCCTTTCAGCTTATCCAAAATAGATTTGGCAGCTGAATGTTTGGCTTCTTTTTTTGATCTTCCTGTACCAGTGGCTAAAATAAATCAATTAATTGTATTAAAGGCAGTCGCAGAGTATGGACGGGAACAAAAGTCATAAAGAAAAAGGTATTATAAAATATTTAGAAGTCAATTTGCCATATGGTCATCTGAAAATATTTTTAAATAATTTACATTGTCAAAGTGTTAATTTGTGGTTTTCCCTTAAGTAATAATCATAATTATTATTATTAACCCTTTCGGTACTGTAGACGTCTATGGACGTAATTAGTAAGTGCCTTAATTAGACTGTAAACGTCTATGGACGTAATCAAAAAGTGCCTTCCACAGCCTACATACGTCTATAGACGTTTTCTTATGTATGTTTTCAAATTGATGCCTTCCTGGACGTCGCACGTGACTCCTAATGCCATCTATCGGAACTAGAATGATTTACAATGGTAAATAATAGGCTCACTAGGTGTCGCTGGGGTTAATATTTCTCAGTGATAGAATAAAATGAAAGGGGTTGCAACTCTAGCAGGGCGGGTGACTCATATTACTTGAGCCGGCACCGTGTAATATTTTTTTAAGGCCAAATGAGGTCAGCGAAGGTCAAAGTCTATTGTACCTTCTTACGTTCAACCTTGGAGGTTTTTCCCTTTTAATAAAGCATTTTTTTTTTCTTTTTCTCCGAAGTAATATTTATGTCTTTAAAAACTTAGCTTAATTTTTTTTATACTATATTTCTTAATTTGTTTTTAGAAAAAGGTTTCATATAGACAAATCTTTTACCTCTCACATGGACTCTTCCTCTTTATTTTCCTTTCAGACTTCAGTCTGTATCTGTCACTTACCCTGTACACACGCTACAAACTTTTTACAATTTATGTTTAATAGTGTTTTATTTATTTATTTTTTTTTCGTCATGTTTAAGAAAAATTATCAATGTATTGTATAATATGAAATATGTTACAAATAATAAAAAAAATGATAAAAAGTTATTTATATACATAAAAAAATACCAGTTATTCATAAAATGTACATTACTTTTAATTTTTATATGTATATATAGAAATACAAATTATTAAATTACCATCTAAAATTAATTAAAAATAAACAAATAATTATAGATGAATGTAAAAAAGTAATAAAACAAGAATTATCCTAATATGATAAAAAATGTAGGAGATATAAAATAAATAATGTGAAAGCGTTGAAGAATGGATAGTTTTGTGTGAGGGTTGAAACGACTCAGGCTGGGGAAGGCCGGTCTGAAAATACGGCCCCGTCTATGGAAGTCCACTTTTGATTTCTACCTCCGTACCGAAAGGGTTAAGGGTAAAAATTGAATGGTTATATTAGCAAGACAATTAAGAATTTCATTAAGTACATCATGTTCAAGTCAAGTACAATGTAACATTTAATTGTGTAGAGGAAACACAGCTTATTTATGTTTATCTTCTCACAAAGTTAAACTTAGTACAAAATGTCATTGTATTCTGATCAATGTTTTTTTTTTTTTAATTATATACCAGAATCTGAACGAAGTTCAGATGGACCAAAGGACTAGGCTGAATATATAAAATCATTATTAGGAAGGTAAATTAATCCCAGATCCAATAATTATATCCAATTTTCATGCTTTACTTTTTCTAGATATCGATAGAAATTCAACCAAATTAATTAGTATGGACAGTGACCTAAGTAATATTAATTATTTTTAAAACATGAATGTTATCATTATTATTATTATTTATGAGAATTTTAAAAGAAGCACCCTCAATGTTGTACTAGTTACAAACATCTCATAAAGGGAAAGCAAAATTTAAAAAATTAACTAATTAGCACTCAAAATCCAACAACTCACCAATGATGTCGGCAACAGTGACTCTATACCTGAATGTGGGCTCATGTATAGCACCTTCTTCCTGAAGTAATTCATATTTCGGAGTTAAACCTTTTCTACTTAATGTTTCCTGAAGTATGGATACTGGTGTTTTGCTTTGGGCACCATTTGATGGCTGTAACATTAGAGCATAATGCCAGTCTGATATATATGTCTCTTTCTTTTAAATAAAAACATTTTATTCCCCACCCCAAAAATCTTTCCAAATTATAATAACCAGTAAAACACACAAATATATATTTCCTATTTAGATCTGTCAACTTGTCATTGATATTCTCTGAACCCACAAATTTTTAGAGTGCCTGTTTCAGCTCTTTATTTGAATAGGTGTCTGGAAGAAAGGTGTGTTACACTTTACACTTCCTAAAAATTTACACGAACACAGAAAAAAATATATATATGGTAGCTATAGTTGGGGCAATTTCCAATTATTTATAAAGTAAAAAGATTTTGTTGTTTGGAATTTTATTAACTTTTTGCACAATTGATGCTTTGCCAGCAAAAGTTTTGAGACTATTCCTAGGGGAAGTCTAGCATGGAATCCTTTTAATTTTTTTTTTGTTCTTTTCCTTTTAGGATTCTCCACGAAGTACAAAAAGAAACCTTATATAACGGCTCTGTCTGTCTGTCCGTTGCTTGTTTAAATCCATAAACTACTATAGCTAGGAACAAGAAATTTGGCACACAGGTGCATCTCGGCATTTAAGACAACTGGACACATTTTGGATTATTCACACTTAATATTTTCAAGATGGCGGCCAATATGGCGGGCGGCTAAAAAAAAGTTTTTAGTCACCATGACATGTTATATATATATCAATTTAAAGGTCTTGAAATGAAGAAAAATAATATGCAACTATTTAAATGTCACACGTAATTTTCAAGATGGCGGCCGACTAAAAAAGTTCTTAGTAACTATGACATGTTATACATCAACTTAAAGATCTTGAAGTGTACAAAAAGAATATGCAATTATTAAAATTTTCAAGATGGGGGCCAATATGGCGGGTGACTAAACATTGTTTTAGTTACCATAACATGTTATACATCAATTTAGAGGTCTTGAAGAGTAGAAAAAGAATATTACTATTAAAATTAGTGTAATTATATTACACTTAATAATTTTAACTTTAATGTACAGAAACCGGCGATTATCGCCCCACGTACTTACGTGAAGCACGCCTTACTTGTTTTTTAACCAGCATCTGATTTTCTTAGCTATAGCTAATTAAGTTGTTCCAGTTCCTCTTTAACTGCCAACTTCAGAGGTTACCTCTGACCAGTTTACTGTGCTGGTGATTCTGCCCACAAGGTTTTCTGGAGGTTACCTTTCCCAAACTAAATTATTATCATTCCACAGTATCACTATACTCTCTAATGGCATTAATAGGTATTAAAAAATTGGCAGACACCAATTAATATGATCTGGCAAGATCCATTTCTGTGCATGGTTATGAAAGGGGTGGAAAAGTTCTGGGCTTACTTTTATGTTGTTAACCCCTTAACTCGCTGTTTTATTTTCTACTTTGTTTCCTAGGATACAAGAAACATTAACACTATTACACTAGGAGGTAGAAGGGTAGTAGTTGTAAGGCCCTAGTACTAGTATTAGACGGGCAGGACGAACCACTAGTTCGAACCTAGCAATTAGACCATCTTTTAGGCCCATTTTACTATCCCCGTGGTAGAGAGTTCCAGCCATTTCAAACATCATAGCTCTGTACATTGTACCGCCAAAGCAAGAATGATGTGATCATTAGTGAGCCATAGGTTCGAGGGATCAACCCACGACCTCGTACCGCCATTGATTCAGTGATGGCTGAGCAGACGTGGTAAGTAATTTAATCCACATGGCCACGCCGGCTCTGAGGTAAGGGTAAGTAAAAAGTTTCCTTAAAATAATCAGCTATTATTTAAAAACACTGGAACTATTTCTAATTCCAAATATAAAGACAAAAAAAAAAAACATACAGGTTTCTGTTCAAAAGGTTGCATAAAATTTCCAGGTCTAGCGCCATTGGTAGTTGTTCCACTTGCAGGAATTGGATTTCTCAAACCTACAACAGTGAGTTCATTTGGCATATCCATCTTTGGATCTAATCCAGTTTCATTAGTAATAATCTAAAACAAAAGAAAGATAGTTGATATATGAACATGCAAAGATATACCATTAGTAAATAAGGAAGAAACATGCAGGTCTTACTATCTAAGGCCAAGAAATGGCAGGAAAACTACAAATATTTGCACACATATTAAATAAACAAAAAGGAAAGATTTTTGAATGTGGGTTTGGAGGGAAATGAGAAGCTACGTTTTTTCATGGTATTACACATTACACTTACTTCAGTGTGATGATTGTGGTCTGTGGGCATATAATGGAAAACTTCATGATTGATTACCGAGTGGGCTCCACCACGATTTCTACTGCGGCCAAATTTCTCTGCCATTACAAGGCTTTTAGAGGTAGAATTTAGAAAAGCTATCTGAAAATCAAACTAGAATCACTAACTAACAAATTTAAGAAAAATAAATTTGGAGGGAAAACCCAGAACGTCTAAGTAATCAAGATATCTCGGAGAGTTGGAATACAATTTATTTCTGAATGGGACAAAAGTGTTAAGCAGCTGCTGGAACTCAGTTATTAATCCCCAAAATCAATTTTTGTTTGAATTAGAGAGAAGTAAAATAGAGAACAGAGGAAGTAGGATAAAAAGATTGTAGGACAAGGTACAATAGACAGTAATAGTAAATGCAGCTGCCAATGAAATTGAATTAGGCACCAACTTAAATGAATTATTCAAACTAAAGCCATATTTTTTCGTAATCAAATAAGAAAAAAATAAACAGAAGAAAATTTTAACATGATATATGGTATAGTCAAACAAACAAACCACCTTTCTCTAATAGTACCTTCTACAAGCATGTAGCCAGAGACACATTACATACATTAGAATTCATAAATCATACAAATGTACTGTTTGACAAATATAATCTCTCAAGTGTATATATCAAGCGAAGTTGCCAGTTGGGCCGTCAAGCGATTCTCGACCGCGTCTCCTTTAGTTTAGCCTAAATCATTCACAATATTTTTAAAAAATAACATTGTGAGTCATATTAGGGTATAGTTCTTGCCTTTGTCTTACAGCTGGTGATTCAATTGTCAGAATCAACAACGATAACAAATACACTACTGATAATTAAAGTGAAACTGAGACCCAATCTATGGTTCATAGTTTATCAAATAAAAAGAAAATAAACCTACAACGTCAAGTTGCGTACAATAACTAAAACATGGCCGGTAAATTACAAAACGCAACTTTGTTGATAGATAATAAAAAGAATTCACACCTTTCTTATCCTAAGTAGTATTTAGACTGCACAGACTAAATTTTAACACTAGAACTTTGTAACACTAGCACAAGTAAATCAGATGGGATAAGTGTAAAAAAAATAGAAAAGGCGACGGCGAATACGGTTTGAACTTCAATAGTAAAATAAACTGAAGGTTCCAATCGGAATCGGAAGAACAATTGTTAAGAGCTGAGAGAGAGGGACCGCTAGCAGCCGGTTTATAACCCGCCGATCGAAGCAACTATCATATATATAGAATGATCGACTGAGTTGCATTGACACTTTTCTATAAACATTTATTATTTATAATAACTTTATGAACCCACCTTAAACAAACACAATTCAGTAAATATCAATAAAAATATTTGTTACACAACGTTATTCTGCTATATAAATAAATTAAAGGAAATATAAATATTACGTATAATTTTCTGAATTACAATACTGTGTTAGTGCCAATGCAACTATAAATGAAGGAGTGTCTCACGTCAAAGAAGATAAGGAAGAAAAGAACGAATTCTTGAGCCGGAGTGCTTTGCTTTGAAGTTTAGATGTCAAAATGTTCCTGCGACTACGATAAAAATATTAAGTTATTTCCTCAAAATTCATGTCCATTACAGTTATATTTATTAAAAACATTTTTTCTCACAATGAATTAACATTGTCTAGGATTGCTCTATGAAATTTAGAAAAGAAAGGTAAAATCAATATCTATTTTGTGCTGACATAAATTAATTTTATAGTACAGCAGTCCTCCAGTTTACATATTAACTGTTTTCAGCCTTCTTAAAATGCATATTTTTCTAAATTGTTAATTTAAAAGCGTGATATTACTAATATAAAGTTATAAAAAGCCGATAGGATCCCTGAACTAATATATCATGCTTTCCCACCTTACTTTGGTGAACAGTTAAACCTTATCAATTTGTATTTAAAATTGTTTGGAGTATGATAAATATATGTTCTAAACAATTTTAACATTTTATTTCATTTATATAGCACTCACTAAAGAAAGAAATCATAATTTTAAAAAAAGAAGTTACGAATTAACAAAGAGTAACGTCATAATGAATTGTCTTTAATTTTTGTAAATCTTAAGAAAATGAGGCAGGTCATAGAAAAGTGAACAGGGTCCCACTCCAACATATTTTTATGATAAAGGAATATCCAATCTCCTGTAAACAATCATAAATATATAATTTCTCAAATGTTTAAATCATAATAAAAATGTACTGTTTGACGAAGGGATATGATCTTTTAAGTGTATAAATCAAGCAAAATTGTGCCACCAAGTGATTCTTGACCATATCATCTTCAGATCACCCTTAATTTTAAATTAAGTAAGTAGTCTAGCCTCAACTGAAGGAGATGAGACGGTCGAAAATCGCTTGGCAGCACAACTTTACTTGACTTATACACTTGAGAGATAATATCCCTTTGTCCTACAGTGGATTCCGTAGCAGTTGTAATTGTACTATCCCAATTGTGATGTTCTGGATCAAAACCCATAGTATTGTTTGAATTACCGCCAAAATTTGACACTTGTCCCGTTACCACTTTCATCACTTTGTTAGCAGAAAAAGTGGTAATTAAAGCACCTTGATTAGTCACATTGTTGAAACTAACTTCTACAAACGTATCTTCATAGTTTATGTTTAAAGCTTTCCTCGCACTTTCACAAATACCTTCGTAAAATGTATCAGTAAATTTCGAAAAGCCGGCACCTTCCATGTCAGTACATTTGTATAAATTAAACATTTGAGAAATTATATAAGTATGATTTGTTGGTACTTTTTTTACTTTAGCACCCCTCTATATCCCTTTGTGTTAATAGTTATTTAGACAAAGGAACATTATACAGTGTAGCACATATTCCTTAGTCCAAATTACTATTAAGATGAAGGAATATTTATTTCAATTCCAACGTACCTTGGGACAAAGGAATGTCACACTTGTGTATTATTGTTCACAATTGTGATCATATCCCTTAGTCTAATCAACTACAAAGATAAAGGAATATTAAATATAAAACTTCCCCTGGAATCTCAATGTCTTGGGGAGACAAACACACAAACCTTTGTGACTTTTGTAGGGCAGACTATTGTTTAGAACCAAGGGGGGTGCTAAAGTAAAAAAATGCTGATTGGGTATGTTAATAGAAGAGTTGATATCCCTATGTCAAAAAAAATATGTTGAAGTGAGGCCCTGCCATTTTTTTATAGACCGCCTCGTGTCCTTCAGTTTTTCCGTAGTCTATTTTTGAAGGCTTGAATGTATCTCCTGAACATGAAAAAAGTTTGGTAAAGTAGATTGGGTTAAAGTAACCTTGACAGTGCGTGGTCTTATTACTTTGACTTTAGATCAGTTAGTGAAACCCTTGGTTTCACTCCAGATCGTCTCCAACTGTCCTTTCCCCAGCTGTTAGCCTCACAGTCTCAATCATTGCAGGTTTCAATCAAATGTGTTCCTCTCAACAACCCTGGGGTTTTCTTAGAGTGTGGCCTATACCCAATTGCACTCTGTTTTCCCTGGGCAGTGGCGGGTTTCTGCTTTCTTCTCATATTAATTATGTTGCCGAGGCAACAATTCACAACAACGGGCTGATGCTGCGTGAGACTATTTTTACATTTTAAGTATCACAACCACATAAAAGGACAGCTTTATCATGAGAGTTAATGAGTCTGAGCTTTCTTCGTCTTGAAATTGCTCTATTTTTCCACAAGGGATACATTTTGACAAATGCTCCATTGGCCTTTTTAACTCGGCTTTAAAAATCTTCTACAGCCCTTTTACTCTTCGGTACTATGCTTTCTAGGTACTGAAAGGAATCCACCTGCTCAATGATTGCCTTCAAGGATTAAGGGTGTGTCTACAGTAGCATTTACCTGCATCACTTTAGTTTTGCTTACATCTTGAAGCCAGCTGTCTCTATTTCTCTTTAGCTTTTGTCTATGTCTTATCTATAGGTTTGTTCCAACACCCAATTCGAGAACCGGTTGCAGAACCAGTTCCGGATTTTTTAATGCCCATGCGTCTATGAGGACTGGTTCAAAAATTATTCAAAAAGAGGAGCCTGTTGGAACGATTTAAGAACTCTTTCAGAACTGCAACCTTTAAGTAACCCCTCTTCCTCTTGTTTTCATCTTCTCATCTCTCCACTTGTTTTGTTTATGTTTCACTCAGAAATGGATTACTTACGTGAATTAAAATATTCTAATGTTAAACTCAACAAAGTTTATAAGAATGCACATTAGGGCAAATTGTTTTTAAAGTTACAAATTTGTCACACTTTCTTTTCTCAATGATTATATTTCGCTCTCACATTTGGGATTCGGCAGGCTCGTAACAATCCTCCTGTCTTTTAGTTTCAGTTGCCAATTAAAAATTTGTTTGTATAAATAAAGTCATTTTTTTAAACATTAAAGTAAAATTATATAAACAATATACATGTATAATTATTAAATACATGCTGTTGATTGCTTGGGAGAGACTTTCAAGTCTCTTTCCAGCCGCCAGTTGGAGAGATTAATTATTAAAATAAGTAATCATTTTTTAAAAATTGTACACTTAATGTTTTTATAAATTACTAAATTTTATTTTAAAAATGATTAGATACATCATTTAAATAATCTCCCCTATTGACTGCTTGCGAGTAACTTTTGGTTTGGAAGTGTCTCTCCAAAGCAAATATAAGATTTTTTTTTTTTTTTTTAAAATACTATTAATATTACAAAAAATTATTCAATTTATAAAAAAATGTTTTATTGACTCATTTAACAAAAATACAGGATTGTTATGAACCTGAAAAAGCCCAAACCAAATGTGAGGGCGAAATATAGCGATTCAGAAAATAAAATGTGAATTTTATTTTAGCTTATTAAAAAAAATAAAAGTAACCCTAATATAAACAAAGGCTAACCACACATTAAGAAAAATTTACAAATAAAGGGTTCAAAATTACAAAAAAGTAAATTATAAGAAAGAATTATAAGAAAAATAATTATACGAAATACATGTCCTATTCATAAACATCGGATGAGGTGATTCTTATAGGACTCAAAGTCACTATGAGGAAATTTTATTATTCCAATATACTATCATGATAAAAAATAATACGTAAAGAAGAAAGTAGTATAAACTGTGGAGAGAGAAACAAAATACGCTAGGAAACAGATATCAAGAAAAGAAACGAAAACAAATAAGGTTATAGTTGAACAGTAGTGTAACCTACACGCCTCCGTCTATTATAATTAGTAGTTCTCATCGAGCCCCTGCTTTAATTCGGGAACTATTTTCAAGGTTCTAGAACTGTCTCAGAACTGTTAGTCTTTTTGTTGGATCACGGGACTGAAAGTTCCAGAACCGTCCGAGAAGCGTGTTGGAACAGTCTTTTGATAGTGCGCATGATCCAGCATGTTGGAATGTTCTGTTGGAACAAACCTTATGTTTTGGAAGCATTCAATAAGTAGACATATCTTGTCATCTGCAAAATGTATATACTCGAATTGCTCATTTATTCCACTGGACCCCTCTCTTCCTTTTCTGCACTACTCATTTGTATTATACTTATCACTGAGACTATAAAAATGTCTAGAAGTTGTTTGGACTAATGAATATTTTCACTTCTATAGAATTTTCTTATTAAGTAAAATTTTAACTATAGAAAGGTACATTCCATAATTTGATATTTTTTTATTAAAACAAGAGTTTTACTTTGACATTGTTAAAAAGTTATAAAACAACTGTACGGAATATTTGTTATTTTGGAAACGGTAAAAACTGAAAATTGTACTTTAAATTACTGTCTACAATCATATGAGAAAAGAAATGCTACAGTTAGTTCAAAGTTAAAGAAAATTAAGATCATGAGTACTTTTTTTCCTAATCCAAGCTCTCAAACAACAATTATCTTATTATTTTTTTTTTTTATATTTTTACAGATAATTGTGGATACATCTTAAAAAAGATAGACATGGCATTATCTAAAGGTCTAGTTGCTTTGATGTTTTTTGTGCACGCATCTGCAATGGTTACATTACCTTTTGCTGCATTTTTCCTCACACGAGAATATCTCACCTCACAAGCGGAAGATAAAAAGGATTATTCAATAACTGCATGGTCAGTTTTTGCATCTGTAGTTACCACATTAACTATAATTATATCATATGTAATAGTGGCATTTTTGGACGATGATAATGACCAAGTTTCTAAAGAAAGTGATTCTCATTTCAAGAAAGAATAACTTACAATATTTTAACGCCTTACTAAATTAATTGTACATAAACAATTTTAACTTTTGTATATTATTTATTTTAGATAATGATGGATTTATTTTTGGATATGTATTAATTTTTTAAAGATAAATATTAAGTTGTACAAATCAAGTTATTAATGATTTTAAAAAATGAAATGTTTAGTATTTTATTAGTTATAAATAAATATAATTGATCTTAATTTGATATATTTATTAAACTTTACACATTAAATTATTTTCTTTTTTTAGAACCATCCTTATTAAAGCTTGTAGAATTGGGGGCTTTGGATCCAAACTGACCATGAAAATCCTTCCAATTAGCTGACAAGGAAAAAGATGAACTTAGTGGACCACATATTCTTAAAAGACATCAAAAGATTCACTTTTCTAGCTTGAGTAAGACAGACACATTTTTACATTCTATCTCCTGGGCTATACGTTCTCTACATACATAGATACTAGGTATATGAGAGTAAAAAGTTTCTACAATATCTAGGTGTTATGAAGATTTATATCACAGAAACTAGATAAGAGAATTCAGTTAAAATAGTACACTAAGGCTAAAAACACACGAGGCGGTTTCCGTCGAGTCGGCTACAGCGCGTCTCAATTCACACGAGGCAGTCCCGCCGAGTCTGCCGATTCGGCTAGCCGACTCGTTATTTATTTAATAAATGAAATTATCTATTCCATCATAATATTATACTTGTACAAATATATATGAAAAATACATGTATGTATAATAAAACAGACAAAAATACGTATATGAAATAAATAAAAAAGAAAAACATGGTAATAAAAAAAAAAAAAGGTACACTCCCAAAAAAGCTAAGAAGGCTTATGTTTCTCTGGCTTATGTTTTGAAAAAGAATAAATTCTTTTAAATAAAAAACTGAAATTAATGAAAACACTTAAAATAAAATACATAATAATAAAATAATGTAATAATAAAAATGAGAAAGTAAAAGTAACTTCAAAGAAAATTTGAAGTAAGTTTAAAATTAAAATGCCAGTTGCCTTCTACCGTGGTCCAGAGTGCTAATAACTATGGATTCTGATGAGGAGGTTTTAGTTATTTTGACTTAGCATACTTTACGTCAAGAAGGAGAAAAAGAAGAAAAATATGGGTTCACCAGATAGTTAAAGATAGAAATAAAAGATGTTTATTTTACTTTTTATACCGGCCCTAAATACTTACGTATTTGGATGAAAAACAGCTACAAAAACGAGTGGTTTGGCTGCCGAGTGTAGTTAAAGGCACGTGTGAACTGCTGTATTGGACTCAATGAAATGATAAGACGCGACGGCAATAAAACCGAGGCAGTGTCGAGAGAAAACGAGGCACCGCTCGGCTGCCGAGTGGTTCTTCTGTACGTGTGTTTTAACTGATAAGAATCCATGCCTCCAGAGGACGAGTCGGCAGCCGACTCGACGGAAACCGCCTCGTGTGTTTTTAGCCTAAGTTTCAGTAATGCATATATGAAACGACAATCCTTGCCCAGAGAATTCATATAATTAAATTAAAAGGATGAAGACTCGGTGGTGGGGTGCATTTTTACCTCTATTTATTTTTAATTATATAAATTTTCTAGGCATAAATTGCTATTAATATCAAATCTCTATACTAATACTCTTAACACGTTGACCTTGGACCACGTTCTGGGAACGTGGTCTCCCACCTACACTTCTATCTATTTTTTAATATCCACACCCACAGTTCAGATGAGTAAAGCACATCTAGTTCTATATACACATTTCGCTTTCTTCTAGCTTTTGGTGTTGTTATTTAATGATGATTTTTGTTTTATTTCCCAGTCCCTTTGTTGTGCTAAGCAATTGTTCATCCGCCATCAATGTGTTTAATGATGGGTCATGAAGTCCCTCAAGCGACAAATAATAGCCAATCAAAAGAAATAATCCTTAGCAATTGTTTACCCCTTCATGAGCCAGCATTAATACTAACAGGGCATTTATGCATCTTACATGCAATCTTATAAGAAATTATTTTTAAAGAAAGAATTTACTATTACTTACTTGGGGTTCAACAAGATTTAAAGCGCCTGACATAAAAGAATCAGCATTAGATATAAAATTGTCCATATCAGTCTGAGACATTTTATCTGCTTCACTTTATTTTGTTTCTAATAAACCAAATTAATATGAACTTATGTTTATTTTCAAAAATTGTAATGACACAATAAATAATAAAGTATTATTAATACTAAGATATATATATATTTTTTTTTAGTAATAGAATGTAATAATACTGTAACTCAATGTAAAACTATACTGAAGATATAATACATCAGTTAATATCTACTTAAATTGTTATTAACAAGGACAATTAAGATATCACTTACCACAATGATTAAAAAAAAAAAAAAAGGTTTGTTTATCATTGCATAATTTGGTGGTTATTACATAACAGTTATTACATTATTAGTACATAACAGTTATTAATAGACTGTAAATCACACAAAAAGAGGGAAAATATTATTTTTTGAGAAAAATTATATTTAATGTTAAGACTTTCCTGTCAATGACTAGTTGTTTCTAAAAATAATTAGGTATAATAAAGTTTAAGTAAAAAATTGGTCAGACAAAACTTTCTCATATACTATGTAATACCAACTTTAAATCCCAAAGTATACCAGTTATAGTAAAAAATGTTCAGTATAACATTTTTTTTCGACCTGGGATCCTTAAAATGTATAAATCCATCAAAAGTAAGTAAAAAGGTCATATTATAACTAAAAAATGAAAATTCAATCAACTCAAAAAGCACATCTAATAGTTGATTTTTTTTTAAAAAAAAACATATATTTATAATATAATTATTATAACACACTGTTTTGACATCTTTAAGCAGCCATCTATATTCATTTATTATGTGGTCAACCTGATCTAGATTAAATTATTTTGCTTCTTAAAAGGTGACTAATAAATTCCACTCTTTCATATTTATTTATTGTAGGTATGTGATATACAATGGTAATTGGAAAAACTTCTTCACTAAGAAATCTTTAATTACTTTTAGTTGTCTGTCTAAGATAATTAAAGCTAAGTATAATTAGTGTTAGTAAATAGACATTTCATTTTAATTACAGAGTAATTTATTTATACTGATAACACCTATACAGTCGTGTAAGCCTTCTGTTTGTGTTTTAATGGTTTGAACTGGCATAGGAGTTTAACCTTAAGTTAGGCAAGGATTTTACCTTCTAATAGATGAAATTGTAGACAAAGGCAAGTAATTATAAATAAATAAAAAAATCCAGTTTAAGTTTAGACTCTCATAAAAGACGATTAATAGTTTATTACAATATAATAAACACATACAAAATTAAATTTTTCTTAAATGTTAAGAAATTTAAAAAATCTAAACAACACGAGGACAATAAAATTTTAAGTGTGAACAAAATAAAATTATATATAAATATAATTTTTTAAAACCATAAGGTTTTCACTTACAAAAATATTTAAACCAATTTAAGTGAATGGATCACTCTAGAAAAACATTGAGAGATACGAGTAGGTTTATTTTTAAAAAAGGTACATTTGAACATTATAAAAAGGTTATTATTTAATTAGGTAATATAAACATTAAATATTGCCTAGTAAGAGGAAGGTTTATTCACCTTGTAAAAAAACATAAGTTTATTACACCTTGACTCATTATAAAATATGAGTTTGGTTAATCATAACTATGAATAAAATAATACCAGTGAATAAAGCTTCTCTCACATGGATCCCAAGCTTACTCCAATTTAGATTGAAAAGTAGATTAAAATAAATCTGATGCAACCCTAAAAGATAATCTCAATATACACACTTTTAAATAATATTTGTGTATGTAAAAATATCTTCTTATTCAAACACAAATCAGAGAACATGATAATCAAGACTAAAAAAACTTTTTCAAAAAAAAAAAAAATTAAAATGGTGGAGGTGGTCTCTGGTTTGGAGGAGGTGGTGGAGGAGGAAATGGAGGCCGAGGAGGTGGAAAGGGACCACTGTGTGGAGGGGGAGGTGGTGGCCTCCATCCACCAGGTGGACCTCCAGGTGCTCCTGGGGGTGGTGGAGGAGGGGGTGGAAATGGACCTGGAGGACCCATCCAAGGACCTGGCATCATACCACCAGGAGGCATGGGACCACCAGGTGGTGGTGGCATAGGTCCACCTGGATGACCCATTGGACCCATACCAGGAGGCATAGGTCCACCAGGACCTTGAGGGCCACCAGGAGGAGGACCTGGGGGAGGTGGACCCATTGGCATAGGAGGCGGCGGTGGCATCATACCTCCCATCAAGGGAACAGGAGGTCTCTGTGGTAAAGGAGGTGGAGGCATACTCATAGGAGGAGGGGGCACCACAGGAGGAGGTTGGGAAGAAAACGGAGGCGGCATGGGTGGCATATTAACATTTGTGGCAGTTTGAGGAGGAGGAGCCACAGGTGGAGCATCTGCAAACATATGATGAGGTCTATCTGCCTGACTCAAAGGATTCTGTGCAGCCAGGAGTCTCTCTGCAGCGGAACCATGCCTTTCTCCTTTGCTTTCCTTCTTATAGGCATAGCTTACAGATATAGGCCTGTTACACAGGAACTGACCATTCATTGCATCAATAGCAGCATCAGAAGCTTCAAAACTAGCATAGTTAATAAAAGCAAAACCTTTTGAGTTTCCTGTGTCTGGATCTCTCATTATCTAAAAAAAAAAAAAAAAAAAAAATATATATATATATATATATATATATATATATATAAAATTAAAGAACAAGGAGACTTCTTTACATCTGTAGTAATGAATTTGATTTTAATTGAATAAGTTGTCTCTTCTTTAAATGAATACTAATTTCTATCTTTGAAGATAATTCACAGGTCTTCAATACAATTAAAATGTACAGAAATCCCGAACATTCACTATCATAGCAGTATTATTTTTTCTCTAAACTTACAAATACAAAATCTAATGACATAAAAATCTATGCTTCCTTCCCGACAGAAATATTATTAATTAACCCCATGATGAAAAAAAACGAATTTGTAATATTTCATAACAGTTTTTTTTTTTTTTTTTTTTTTTTTAATTTATTAGAAAATTGCAACTACATAATTTTACATGTTATAAGCAATATTGATATGTGTTTTTACAATGACTTGAGTGACTTGAAGTGAGGAACTATCCATTAACAGTACTCACAGATACTAGCTTGAATTAATACAATTGATACAACATATGTTTAGAAGTTAAGCATTGTTTAACAAATCACGTGGCCACTGCCTCTTTAGACGTCGAGGAGGATTTCCAGGAATGAATGGTAATGACAGGTTGTGAATTAAAGGATTGGGGTGTTGGGATATGGAGTCATGGAAGGATTTATATCGGGATATGGCTAGTTCATGGACGAAAGGGATTTTAAGGTCGTTGTGAAGGGTGAAGTTTGAAACATAGAAAGGAGCGTGGACTATTCTTCTTAGGATTTTGGACTGTAGGGACTGGATACGATAGGAGTTGGAACGCTTGGTGCAACCCCAAAGTTCAATACCGTATGACCATATGGGCTTAATTATTGTGTTATAAATGAGTAATTTGTTATGTGTGCTGAGTTTAGATGTATGGTGTAGAAGTCTGTGTAAAAGTTTGTAGCGTCTGTTGCAGTCTTGTCGTTTAAGTTTAGTGTGGTGTGCCCAGGTCAATCGCCGGTCCAAGTGTAAACCAAGGTAGCGGACAGAACTAGAGTGAGGGATAGGGATTTGGTTTAGGGTTACTGGCTCACATATGCCATGTCTCAAACTAAACGTTACATGGACACTTTTGTTTTCATTAATTTTGATTCTCCACTTCTTGAGCCAAGTTTCCAGAAGTAAGAGGTGTTCCTGAACTTGTTCAGATGCTATTATAGGTGATATGTTAGATGATAAAATGCACTTATCATCTGCAAAGGAAGCTAAAGTGGTGCTAGGATGTTCAGGGATGTCGGAGGTGAAAATGGTATACAGGATTGGACCTAGGATGCTTCCTTGGGGTACACCTGCTTTTATAGGATAAATTGAGGAAGTAGAAAGGTTGTAGGACACATGGTAAAAACGATTTTCTAGGAAGGACTTTATGATTAGGTAGTAAGTGAAGGGAAGGATGCCCTTAAGCTTCCAAAGCAAGCCAGCGTGCCAAACCCTGTCAAAAGCTTGCGCTTCATCTAGGAAGACCGCTGAGCAGTACTTTTTCTGCTCAAGGGAGGAAGCTATTATGTCTACAACTCTGTGACACTGTTGGACTGTGGAGTGAAGGGACCGAAAACCTAATTGGTGGTTTGGGAGTGTTTTTAAGGAGGTTATTATAGGATTAATTCGTCGGAGGAGAAGTTTTTCTAGGATTTTACCCATCAGAGGAAGAAGACTGATAGGACGATAGGAATTAGGTAAGTGGGAAGGTTTGGAGGGTTTATGGATCATAATAATTTTAGCGAATTTCCAAAGTGAAGGAAAGTGGGTTACTCGAAGGACTGAGTTGTAGATGGAAGTAAGGTAAAGGATTCCTTTTTTAGGGAGGTTTTTGAGGATATGGGAGGTGATAAGGTCATAGCCAGGAGCTTTATTTTTGGGAAGATGTTTTATAATGTATAAAATATCGGATGGGTTAAAGGCCTTTGGGGGAGGAGAAAGTTGAAGAGGAACAAAAAGATCGTGTAATATATTATTGGAATGGGTTTGGTCATAGATATCAGGATTAGGAGAAAACTGTTCGGAGAGGAAATGGGCGAAAAGCTCTGCCTTATCAGCATCGCTCTTTGCCCAGGATCGATCTAATCTTTGGAGTGGTGAAGGGATAATCTTTTGTTTAAGGATTTTTCGGGTAGCTTGCCAGAGGGATTTGTCTTCCGTCGTCAAGTTTCTAGTATAGTGTGAGAATTGTTCTGATCTGTATGTTGTCAATGCTGTGGTCAGTTGTCTTGTAAGTCTGTTAAAGGTCAGTTTGTCAGAAGGTAGTCGAGTCCGTTGCCATTTTGCCCTAGCTCGTCGTTTCTCGCTAATTAAGGTTCGTATCGTCAAAGGTAAGTAATAATTGGTCGTCCTGTGTTGTTTGTATGGTCTCATTTCATAACAGAAATTCAAATTAAAAAATAAGTAACAACTAGGAACAATTTGAAAGTAATAATGTTATACCTTAGGAGTTTGTAGTATAACTCCAAAAGCTGAAAATGTATCATACAGCAATTTCTCATCCACTTCTGCATCTAGGTTACCAATGAAAATGTTTGCTCCAACATCTAGATTCTTCTGGTGTGCAGATGCCTGTGTAAACATTAAAAAGTATAAGTTTATTTCTGCAGCTCACTTTTAAAATGCTGAAGTTATAAACATAACACTATCCACCTGTCTACTGTACTGAGTAGAATGACAAGATGCCAGATTAGATTACTAACTATATCTTGATGCTATGGCAAGGTAAAATTCTGTCTCTTATTGTATGCTCCAGGGAAATGGAATTGCTTGGTTATTTAATAATGATCTTAAGTTTATCTTGTATTACTAGAACATGAAACATGGGTATAATATTCCCATACATATAAAGTAAATGATGAAATATTCTAATTGTTATTAATGGTTCTAGGTTTATATTTAAAATTAAACTATACAAATTTAAGAATCTTGTAGGAAAATGAAACCAGACAACAAATAATTTAGACAAGACTGACTATAAATAAAAATAATAAAAAATCTAGTAGGAAATCAACAAAGCATTTCGTAGTCATACTCACTTTGTTGACTCTGATAGGTTTTCCATGAACTTTAATCATGTTCATGATTTTAATGGCATAATCTGCATCCTCCTCACCAAGAAATTCAACGAATCCATAACCCTGATGATTTTGTGTAACTCGATCCTTCGGCATATGAACATTGACTAAACAAAAAAAATTTTATTTACAATTGACATAAGTTATAACTATATTTGTAATTTGTTCATATATCTGAAATAAACTAGAAAACATGTTGTGAGGAGCTATCAGACAAATTATGATGACAAATACTAATATTATGTATACTAATCAGGGGACAAAATTTTTGTTTTACCCTTGAATCTTCCAACAGTGTTAATTAAGTAAAATTTAGTATTATAAAACAATTTTAACAAATGGAGTTACTAACACACACAAAATAAAATAAGAATAATATTAACAACATACCAACTGGTCCAGATTGAACAAAGAGTTCCCACAGTAGGGTTTCAGAGACACGCTCATCAAGACCACCGACATAGATTGTGGCATCTACAAGCAAAAATATAAACAAAAATCACAAAAAAAGAATTCACGTGTAATAAAAGTATCAAAAAAAATCTAAACAATTTATCGCTTATGGAAAAGTTAACTTCTTTGATAGGGAAGTACTGTAGAGACTATAAGAGATGTATGGAAATGTTCAGGGAGTCATTGCCATGGAGATGTTCAAAAAATTCATGTTTAGTCAAAACAATGAATTTGAAAATTGCCAAGTTGAGCTTACTGTCTTTCAGAGTTAGACTAAATTAAAATATCACTTTGTTAACTATGAATATAAAAAAAAAAAAAAAATTGAATAGGTAAATCTCAACTTATGCAATTTGCAAATTCATTGTTTTGACTAAGCACCGACAAATATATGTATAATTGATTAAAGAAGTGCACACTTTTAAGAGGCAAGAATTGTCGCCTCAAAGGACTCTATGCACTTAGTCCAATAGAAGATCACTGGGGGAAAGTACCGCTAGACAGAAATCCCAGACTTTGCTAGCCTAAGCTCTACACTCCTTTCCTAGAATATTTAGCCTTCGTTCCCCCCTTACAGAGGCTTGAGATAAACACTATATGGTACTTTTCAACATTATATGTTCAGACAGTCAATGCCAGGCAGAAAATAAATAATAAAAGGATATCTTTACATAGTCATTGCCAAGAAGGCAGCTATAAACAAGACATTTGACACATTTTGACTTTTTTACAGACAGCCGTTGATAAGGTGATAAATGAACGCAAAACTATAGAACATGGGGCCCCTGCCCGATATATATTATTGGCCAACCTGTGGGAGGAGAGAGGCCAGTGGCATTTTTGTTTTCCTAGTTGGACCAACCTTCTAGAATATAAAATATAACTCTCATTAGTTCCCCAGGCCAATTTTTAGATTTCCCACAGTGTAAAAGTCATAACTCGTAACGCACATACTGTAAGTCTAAAGTTTGTACAAAGGATATTATCATTTATACACTAGAGAGATAATATTCCTGTGTCTAAAAAGCGACGAAGGAACATTTTAACAGAAGCCTCATTGTCTATACTTTAGCCAAAAAAAGATTGGTAAATCTTAAGAATACGCTCCGGTTTATAGAAAAGATGGCGGGGCCTCACTCCAACGTATTTTTTGGACAAAGGGATATCAACTCTCCTATGAACAAATCATACATATATAATTTCTCAAATGCTTAAATCATACAAATGTAATGATTGACAAAGGTACTGTACTGTTTTTAATCTCCTAAGTGCACAAATTAAACAAAGTTGCCCCGCCAAGCGATTCTCGACCGTAGCATTAACTTAATATTAGCCAAAAGATTTTACATCCATAGTAGCCCCTGCAACAAAAACCATCAACAGAAAAACAGGGCTGTCAGCATGCTGAGCTAGTGTCCCAGTCAAAATAATTCGGAAATTAAATCTTAATTAGAAATTACAGATTGAGAATTACTGTTGTGAAATCACTCTTATATACATAATAATAATAGTCCTTGGTCTAATTAACTATAAAGGCAAAGGAACACCATCTCTTCTATATATTTGGGTACTTCTTTAGATTGTTACTCCCCTATGTTGTTTTTGAATAAAAATGACTTTGACTAAATAACTATTAAGAAAAAGGGATTGTTTAGTCCAATGTACTTTTGGACAAAGGAATATCCCACTTCTGTTTTGATAAGGGGAGTAACAATCTAAAGAAGTGCCTATATTTGCATCTAAAAATGTAACCTGTTTAAAATACGGTTTTGATGAGGTTGGCCACCTTATAACCAACTTCAATTACAATTGTATATAAATTGAAAGTTTGACTATGAGATGCAAGACTTACAAAAGAATAGCATAAATACAATTATAACAATAAAACCTCTAAAACTGAGTTTTTGTGGGATATAACCTAACATATAATTTTAGTACGTAAAAAACTACAATGAAATAAAAATATTTCAAACCTTGATTCCTTTCGGCGATGGGACCGGCAGCCATGGTTTTCTACTGATAACAAATAACACTATCTAAACATGATGATCAAAAGTAAATATATTAGAACTAAACTTACACTTTTATAAACTAATTAATGAATAGAAAGAAAATCAGTCAAAGAGTTCACTTATTCGGTCATCTAACATTAAATGTAAATTAGTAAACAAAAATCAGCGGTAGCGTCACGTTTGGACAATTGAAAATTCTTCTTAATCTTCATAGCAAAAACTTGAATCAGTGTTGTCGTGTCGATATGTAGCAATAAACTAAAAACATCATTTCTCTATCCGATCTATTAACGAATATCGAACTAAGTTAGTTTCCCCTTGTAATAAGTACTGACATTTTAAAATTTTATTTGTCAAAGATTTCAAATTAATTCATTTCATGTCAAAGGATGAACTAACAGTACCGAAAAAATGAATATTTTGAAATTCTTTCGTAGTAGCCAGATAACTATATCCAATAGCACCATACTACCGTAAGCCCTTAATTCTTCTTAAAATCATCAGATAGGTTTTGTAATAAGCTTGTAATTTTTTAATTCCTTATTATAAATATTAAAAATAATATTTTACCCGAAAATGGGATTATAAAACCATTATGTTTATTATATCTAAAGACCATAGATTTACAATTTATTCAGAACCATAGTTAAAGTTAGATATAGATTTAGAAAATTTAATTCTTAGTAATTTGTGTGACTTGCAATATAATTCTTCTCTTAGGTAAGACAAGAAATCTTAAACTGACCAATAGAAATGCTTGATTCATTTACAGCCATTTTCTAATTTTCTTTCCTTAGACAGTAACTTTCCAGATTAGAGTCAACTTGGAACTACATATTATACAGTTTTCATCTAGAGGTAGGAATAATAAATTCATTTATCATGTATAATATTAAAAAATATACTCTACTTTCTTCTTTTAATAACTATTTATCTCAGTTTAGAGAACTTCAGTTGCTTGAAATGTAATAATATTTATAACTCAGCAATAACTTAGTGTGCATAATAACTTACTTTATTCTGTCTCTGACTTGAAGAAAAAAAATCATTATTCAACCCTAGAATTCATAATGCTAATCCAAATTTAAGAAAAATCGTGTTGATTCCACAAAATTTTCATATATTTTATTAGTATGATTATGATTATCAGTCAAAAACATAAGTATAACATTATAAGCAGAAAGTAGGTCAATTAAGAACACTTGGACACTGCACATAAATACTTCAGGTAATCCAAAATAACTTGAATTTCATTGTATAATACAACTTTAAAAACAAAGTCTCAAATGTAATTGAATGGTTATAATATAGTTGATAGATCTAGCGCCGGAAATGTATCCTAACCCTCAAAATTGAAATATCAAGTTAAATATATATTTTTGCTTGTAAAGTAGTGGTTAATATGAATATATATTATAAACAACTAGAAAAACTAATGCATTTGTTTCAAGAGATTTTTATTCTAAACTGACAAAGACATTTTTTTAAGTGCAGGAGCTTTTCCTGTGACACAGAGAGCACTAGTTACGTTATTACTATAAGTAAAGAATTGAGATCAGCTGTGTCACAACTTAGTTAATACAAAGAAATCAAGAGGAGAGAAGATAATTATTAGGAATGAAGTAATAATAGTAAGAATGCTGAAAAAATTAAAGATATTTATTATTTGATTATGTTTTTACAAGAAGCTTAAATATGGTTCACATCGCATTTTCAAAAAGTGTTTAGAGAGTAAAAGAAATAATCAAGCAATAATATTGGAACTTGGTAATTAATTTGATCTTTAACGTATAAAGACAGGGTTCCTAGTTTAATTCTTTATTAATTAATTATTAGTCAATGCCTAATGCCTACTTGGGAGTTGAGTCATTTGGTCAAGCGCTGAACAATCAGATAGACGGTTAAAAGTTAAAAGGTTGATTTGGTGGTGGTGCATCTAGTATTAGGGGGCTTGTTAAATAAACTGTTAAGACAAAGGGATAACTCTAATAAAGAGTAGGTATGAGGCCCCTTTTTCAATCAGTTCTTTGTCTGCTTCCCAGCGATTGATTATGGCTTTCATGGCCACTCAGGAGATAATTTCAAAATATCACGAGGTGAAAGTAAGCTTACAGGTAATGGCCTGTTACTGTATAGAGGCAGCATGAGCAACCACTCATGTAAGGTTGCTCCTACACAACATATCGCAAATTAAAATCCTCATCCGTGCGAGGTATGCCTATATGGTTGTCTCAGTCAGTTTTCAATTATGACTGGGAAGACTTATTTGTTATGTATATACCTTGATAAAAGGTTTGAAATAAGAAAATAAGTGATTTAATGTCTATTTCCTGAATCTTGCTTTTTAAAAATAATGTTTCCTCTTGTAAAATTGCTATTGCATCTTAATTAATATAGTTTAATAAATATAATCATAACTGTGATTAAATTATATTTTAAGATTATTTTTGTTGAAGGATACTCGGAGGGCATTATGGTTCAAGCCAGAGATTCTATTCAGATAGAAAATGCGATGAGATTCGAGGCAAGCACAGACTCGTTCCGTGCAAGGAAGGAGATACAGTTCCTCTATGTATTGAGGAGCCTGTTCAGATCAATGCAAACTATGCGAAGGTTCCCTGTAAAGAGAATTATCACAGAGTTATTATAGTCGGAGCTGGCATAGCTGGACTAAGTGCAGCAACGAGGCTGATGGCATGCAATATGCAAGATTTTATCATATTAGAAGCTAAAGACAGGTAATAAAGTGTTATCAAATTGTCTCCATTTGTAATACCTAAAAAGTGTATTTATATCTTCATTGATAATGTGTTTCAAAACTCCATGGGTTTGAGATTTCCATCATTCGATGCTATGAAGATCTAACTTTTAAATGAAATTTAAGATGAACTTGTTTCATAAATAATAATATGTTTCGTTTGACAGTTTGTTCTTCTGAATGTACATCTAATTTTTTTTTTTTTTTTAAATTCAAATGTTTCTTATATTATTAAAGGCAGAAAATAAATTAATTATATACATGTGATTAGGAATTAACTAGCATGATTAATAAACTTTTAAGCCTTGAGGCCACCAGAAGCGGAGCATAGTCGAGCGGTCTCCACTTGTGAATTTGGACCCCATTGTTTTGAATGGATGGTCTGATTAATTTTCATTAATTTGTCGGAAACTAGATTGTTCCCAGGAAAACTAATTATACCATTAGATATATATTTAAATGGACAACATTTTAGAATTTTTATGAGAAATAATTTTTTGCCACGATCTTTCAGAGTTTTTAGGGGGTAGCACCCCTTAATTTGGAGCTGAAATTATTTTCTTGATTTCGCCAAGGAGTATGATAATCTGAACATGTATGCCAAGTTTCATCAAAATTGGCCTTATAGTTTAGGTTCCATGTGTCCACACAGACAAAAGAACATGTTGAATTCAAGGGACCTCAAAACGAGTAAATTCATAAAATCTCACATTTGAATTTTCGTGGCATCACAATACTTTTTCTTTATATAGACCGTATATTATGAGAAAGTAAAAAGTTAATATTTATTTTTTAGAAAAAAAATAAAAATAAGTTTGTTAAGTGCTAAATAGACAAGTAACTTGTGCTATAATTGTCATTGAGGATCAGTCAAAAGTAAAAATTAAAATTTTGGATTAATCTTACCTGTACCCCCTTACTGTTATCTACCTGTTTACCCTTTTTAAGTTAATATTGTCAACCCTAGTCAAAAATGTAAACCCTTGAAATGATGTACTACTCCATGTACCACTGATTTTTGTTACTACCTCCAATCTTGTATTATATCTTCATGAAGGATTTTTCCCCAAAAAATATTGATAAATCAAAAAAATTTATTTTTATTTTTTTACTATTTCTCTCTATCTTCTAATTTTTTATTTGATTCACCGTTGATGTCCACATCGCAAGTTATTTTTAATAACTTTTATGATGCTTATGTGGTGAGTCATATTGAAACAAAAATGTTACATAGGTACCTGAGTGACAGTAAAATATAGCTTTTTTTTATTTAAATAATCAAATCTCACTTTACCTTGATACTCTTGGTCCAATAATTTTAAGATTGAAACTTTTTGAAAACTCACCTTTACAGTTCTTATCTAAATGCAAAATAAGTACATAACAAATAACTTTTAAATGACCAATGCCCCCATTAGTGGATTTTTCCTTCTGAATCCAAGCCCTTCAGAAAATGTTATTAGCTTTCCTTTTGACAGCCTTAGTTAGAACATCAGCTATTATTTCTAGAGTTGGAACAACCGACTAGGAAAAACAACTGAATGAATAAGTAGATTCAGGAAAAAACAATCGACTGAAAACAGTTTCATAGCGGAAATAGGATAAATAGGGTATACAAATAAAAATATAGACTGAGACTGAACCCGCAAGTCAAATGTTTCAGTCGCATGTTTTTGTTTTTAATTTAAGAGTGGTAGGGGAAGGGAACAATGGTGAAGGGCTCAGAGCTGAGGAGGGGTGAGAAGGCGCATGATACTCGTTATCTCATTATACACGTCCTAATTACAACTCCAAACTACAGACTGATATCAGTCGAATGAAAACTAGATATCCACAACCGAATGAATGAATATTTTAAAACAACCGATTAGTCGACTGTTTTCAGTCGATTGGTTCCCAACGCTAATTATTTCTCTAGTTTTGATATATTCTAATTTTATAACATTATTTTCAACCAGCTACCTGCCATGGTGGAATTTAATGTCAATATGCTTGCTCCTCTTATGGAAAACGAGATTTTACGTAAGAAGTTGTTGGGCACTTTGGCTGTCACACAAGACTCTGGTTTGATCCTGGGGCTAATCAGCCAAAACTAATATTCGCTAATAAGAAATAATTATTTCTTGCTGGCAAGAAACATACATATTTGTGGGAAGCCACGTTTGCAAATTAAAGGGATTTTATAGAATCATTTCATAGCACAGGTATTCCACAAATATCTCTGGTGACACTGTGAATCCTCCGAATTTTGAAATTTGGTATTTTTGAGATACTAGGTATAGTTAAAAAGGTAAAAGAAAGCTCTAATGTCCCCTCTTTGTATTTTAGCTATTAAGAAGTGTAGGATTAAAAAAAACAAAAAAAAAAACAAGGATAAACTAGGTTAATCTTTTTTTTATCATTTTAAAATTGAAAATATGAGGACTCAGTGTTATGTCCCCACCAATATTTCACATGCAGAATAGCAAAAATATGGATAATTATGTTGACAAAGTACAAGTAACTAATAATAAAAAATGTCCTATAAAATCAATTAATGCATATGTCTAACTTTTTACAGGCCTGGCGGAAGAGTGGAAACACGAAAATTGGGAAATACTCTGATTGAATTAGGTGCTGAATTTATAGAAGGTGCAAGTGTTACAAATCCTATTTACCAACTAGCCTGTATACATGACTTAATATCTGATAAGACTCAGAGAATCCGACACAAAGGTGGAATATTTCTTCTATCTGATAACAGGTAAAATAATAAATAAAATATAAACTTTAATGAGTTTGTATCAGGCTCAAAATTAACACTGATAAACATGGTCCGAAAACTTAACTGAAGTTCCTCATATACACATACACTGACTTTAAAATTTCATATTATTATTTATTATTTTTTTCAATATCTCAGAAACTATATTTTTCCCCAGGAAAACTACTTATATTAAAATTAAATATCTTATTTAATTGCGCACATTGGACTTCCCGTAACAAAGTTATGAACTAATCACTGTGTTAATTTTTATGTGTTAGTGAAGAAGGGAGTTAATCAATTAATCTTATCTCCTACCGGCCGTAATCTCAGGGAACAAACATCTTAACATAAATTCGAAGTAAACAAACCCATCTCCAACCAGTTTAATTTAATTCTCTTAGTAAATTGAATATTTCTCATGAGTCAAACGAATCAGATAAACAAATATTTTCAAAGAAGTAAAAGACAGAAAATCAAGTGAAAATATATCACCAGAAAAACAAATTATGAGTGATGCTATAGATCTTAATAGTCTGCTTGATAAATTTAGCAAACTAATAGATTCTAAATGCCTAGCAACCAAGGAAGATATGAAACTCTTAGGTAACAAGGTTAATAAATTGTCTGAGGATAATATTATACTCAAAAGCGAAGTTGAAAAACTAAAAAAAAAATCAAATTGATGGCATTTACACTAAATTAAAGAGTAAGAAACTTGTCTTTAAATGAATCAAAAACAACAAAGACTCCATTGAATAAATGGATATAATCCGAAGGTTTTACGTAGATGTACTCCAGGCACCAATAGACATACGTTTAGATGATTCATACCCAGGTGGAAAGAATAGCTATCGTAACAGACCCATTATAGCTGTATTCATAAACTACCAAGATAAAACTAACATTTTAATAAACTCTGCTACAAACTCAAGGTACTCAGTTCTCCGTAGAACAAGATTATACGTTATCTGACAGGAGCAGAAGAGGAAAACTCCTAGCGATTAAAAGAGAAATAAATAAAATGTGTGCAAATCTGAGATAAAGACACACACCATTTATTGAAGGGTCACAATTTGAATGGAGTACAGAAAAGGGATCATGTCGAATAATGTCAGTGGGATAACACAATTGAATGAACTAGTTAAATTTGATTTGTCAGCGTTCCTCAATAATCTTTTATTGGAAAGTAGTGCTTGTTCTGAATCCTCTTTTTCAAAGCAATCAGAAATGTTAACAGAAAACACCATGGAACAAACTCTCTAGAGACAAGGTCTGTGAATACTCTCAATATATCCTGACGCAAAATAGCAAACAGAAGAAAAATAACCAAGTCACCATTAAGTCTATCTACATCCATTAAGTCTATCTACATCACCACATCTAAATATTTTAGCCTTCAATATAGCTAGTTTGTGAAGTAAAACAAATGGAATGTGAGATTATTTAATGTTGTATGTAATTATGATTTATGTATTTTTATTATTTGAAACTTTTGTGACAGCTGATCAAAGTAGTGCACACTGCTGCCGTTTGAACTAGTTTATATGGCCAGCCTAGTGGAGGCATGGCATATGGGTATAAGTTAAATTTAGGAAAAAATAATACTGCCAAATTCAAATTTAAGTCATGAGTTACAATATTACCAATATTACCCTAGTTCCGATTTATCAAAATCCTAATAACTTGAGTTCTAATTTTAAACAACTCTTCAAACTATTAGAGGAAAATAAAAATGACCAATAAATTGTTTTAGGAGACAGTAATCCACGTATTGGAGAAATGCAAATAATACCAGAGGAAATTATCTGTAATACTGTAACTAAAATTACTGATATAAGAACATCAGGAGATAAAATTTAACCTAACCCTAACAGTAAAACATTTCTAGACTTCAAACGATTTTAATTTTGTACATAATTTTGAAGTCGAATACTGGGAGATATAGAAGGTGACTTTATTTTTATCAGAGGAAACGGAAAATCCGTTATAGATCTGTGTTGTGTCGATACCAGCCTTTTACCAATTATTTCAGATTTTAACGTGATTCCTGATATTATCTCGGACCACATCTCAAATACAGCTCTTTCTTACTTTGATGGAGACAAATAGAGATAAAGATAAAAATGGATACAGCCTAAAATGGTGGGGTCCAAATATGATGAATTCTGAATTCTATAGAAATTTCCCAAAAATGATTTGATAAAAAATCCTAGGCCTCTTTAATTCCATCTTTAAAAATGAAAATGTCCTAAAACTTTGAAAAGTAGCTTAATTTTTCCTCTGCATAAAAAGGAAATAAAGACCTGGTTTGTAACTACAGATGTATATCTTGCCTAGATACAATAAGCAAATTGTTCACCAGTTTTCTGCACAGTAGGCTAATGCATTTGACATCTGAACACGGTAAAATCAGTGAATACCAAGTGGGATTTTACAGCTCATAAAATCTTTAGCCTTATGAGTATTGTGAGGGTAATATTAAAATATGAAAGAAAGAAAGTGTATGCATATTTTGTTGGTTTCTTGTCTGCATTACAAGCTTCATAAGATAGGTGTCTTATCAAACTAATTAAATCACTTTATGAGACTACTGGCTGATGACTATAAGGCTACTAGATCCCGTCACCCGTATAAAATACTATGCTCGCCTTAAAAAACCCACCCACGATGCACTGAATCCGCGGATAGTGAACCGCAATATAGTGTTACTTATATTGAGAGTTTGCCTTGATGCATATATTTATCTTAATTTAATTTAAATTGTGTTTTTTTTGGTGATTACTTTATTCTTAATTCTTAGTTCACTATGTCTAATCTAGTAGACCAGCTAAAATTAAAAAAAAAAAAAAAAGTTAAAAATGTCTATTACTATTTATTAATTTTCAAAAGGTATTTATATAATTATAATATGTATATTTACTTATTTTGTTATTTGGGAAACTGTGTTATTATTTTATAATGTGATGAAAAATCTTGTTATTTATTAGTTATTACCAGAGACGTTAATGACTTTTATTTTTCCATTTCATGACCTTTATACTATGACTTTTATTATCCTGTTTTATGACGTTTATTTTAGAAAATCGGTTGTTTTATGATCTTTTAGCCAAGAGTATGGCGTTTATTTTCTGTGAAAATTTAGCCATTATGTGAAGAAATTCGTTATTTTGGAGGGAAACAGTTCAAAAAAGATTTCAATATTTCATAAATACAAAATTATGTTTACAATATATGTAATAAATGATAATAATTAGCGGAATGCTTCAACATTGTAAAAAGTAATCATGCGTTGTTCTATATTCTCCAGCGTTAAATTGGTTCTTTTGCCCGCCAGTAGAATTTTAAACTTGGAAAAAGACCTTTCGACGTCGGCAGATGAGGTGGGAGCAAATTTCATGCATGACACGTCATTTGCTTTTGCTTTTCCACGCCCTTCAACCGGGCAGCTATGGCCTGGGCGTGTTCCCACCCAGGATTCCTTGAGAGAACAGCAGTGAACTTTTCTTTCACCTTTTCCCCCGCCCTCTTCCAACCCAATCGGTACCGCAAAGGGTCTTGATTTTTTCGACGCCGTTTGGAAATAGCATATCCTGTTTTTGAAGATCTTCTATTATGTCAGGAAATAACCCAAAGTTGTCGTTGATGTAGCTCAGGTGGTTTTCCAGTGCTGGAGCCTTTAGGGCTTCTTTTGCATTGCAAATTGACAGCGCCTCTCCAGCATCCAATGAAGCTAAGACCTTGAAGACTTCAGATACAAAGTATGTTTAGAACTTACCTGTTTATCACATGGCTTTCAGAAGAATGTTTCACCTTTCAAAGAACAGTCCACCTCCTCTGACACACACTTACGCTTAAGTGCTAAGTTTTTTGTAGGAGTTTTCGGCATTCTGACAAGAGTAGAATCAATCAAGAAACTAGTTACACGAGTAAAATTAATCAAGGAACAAGTAACACGAGTTTCTTACTCGTGTTACTTGTCATCAAATGAGCAATTAAACATTCTACTCCCTTACCATGGATTTATACAAAGTCTTAATTATGGAACAGCCAATCAGGAGACTGCCTAATCCAATGGGTTTACTATTGGCTGATTGGAGAATCTATCTTGAACTGCCTGGATTCTAATTTGAGGAGTTGTTCCAAGAAGGAGCCGATCAGGAGCCCTAGTTTGGAATCAGGGATGACCGTCCGTGCCTCTCTGGTTGTAGGTATGCATAAGCACATTAGTTAAGTCCGAAAGTGGTCAGGGAATTAAGAGCCCAGGCCATTCACTAAGCTGGTGTAAGGGTTTTTTGTTCGAACTCCACTTTTACCTGGAACGGGACCACGAATGTTCAATTTAAAAATTTGCATTACCAAAAAAAAACCTTTTTACTAAACATTTGGCAAAAAAGGCCATTTTATGACGTTTATTCCAAGAAACCCCATTTTATGACGTTTATGCGTAAAATGGCTATTTTAAGACAAAATCATATGACTATGACGTTTATGACTTTTTCCCGTCTCTGGTTATTACTTTATTCTTCACTCGTGGTTTACTAAGTTTAGTCTAGTAACTATTTATTTGTAAGTTAATAAGTTGTTTGTACACCGTTTTATAAGACCAGCTATAATTTGAACATTTAGATAAAAATGTCTTTATAGTTAATTATTTTTATAGTTATATATGTAATTACTATATGTTTATTTATTCTGTTTTCCCTGATATTGTCTAATGGCCCGCCCCTGTTGTATGGCTGTTTGTTATGATATATTATGTTTAATTGTAATAATTATTGTTTACTATATATAATTTGTGTTGGTTTTTAATAACGCATGTTTTAGTAATATAAACATGTGCCTTTGTACTTAATATAGAGGTTATCTCAAAATTTACTGTATCAATTTCATTTAACAAAATTTAAAATGCTTGATTTTGGTCATAAGAAAGTTTGTCTCTCTAGTTTAAAGTTGTGGAAATATATTTTACCCCTAGGTTCCCAAAGTGAGCGTTATCACCCCCTGGGGGATAATGAAAAGTGGAAATGATTTTAACTTTTTTTTTTTGGGGGGGGGAGATGAGATCTAGCTACACAGTTGTTTACAACTTAAGTAACAAAAATAGGAGAAATAATAAGAAAATAAAATAGTAGGCAGTATTTATAGTATTATTTTACAATTATCTTTTTTTGATCTCTCTCCTATATTGTTAGAGAGCTAAACAACTAAATGTTTTATTAATAATAGGTATTAAAAAAAAAAAAAAAAAAAAATCACTAACACAAATAAGTACATGGTCATCATTTATTAATCTTATTTTTCCTTATTATTTATGAACATATCATAAGTACTTATGGGTTCCAAGGTTCATCTATTGGGCTTACATGCTTTCTAGAAAGTACTATGTATAGCAGTGTTTCCCAAACTTTTAACATCTGTGTACCCTTTCTATAATTTTTGTAACACTAAGTACCCCTCGTTCAAAAAAATCCATTTCTATTTTGGTTCTCTATAATTATTTAATTCTATTTTTATAATTGTGTCAATCGGAGTATTGTTTTTTAAAAATAGACTGCCAATTGGTGTGGCACATAGCTTCCTCGCATCCTATCACGTACATTGTAGACTTAATACTTTTACAAGCCATTATTGTCTATTTTGTCTAATTGTTTCCCCCGTTTTTCTTATTTAATCTGTCAAAATTGTTTGGGTTTATTACAAAAATTAAAGTATTAATTTAGCAGAAAAAAAAAAAAAATAAAAAAAAAATTTAAAAAATCGAGGTAGTTGAAGGTGGTTAGAGGTGGTTTGAAATGGTTCGAGGTGGTTCGAGGTGGCTGGAGGTGGTTAGAGGTGGTTGGAGGTGGTTTGAGGTGGTTAGAGGTGGTTGGAGGTGGTTAGAGGTGGTTGGATGTGGTTGGAGGTTGTTTAAGGTGGTTCGAGGTGGTTGGAGGGTTATTGATTTTTTTAATTATTTCCAAACAAAAAAAAAATTAAAATTTTTTCAAAAAAACAATTTTTCTCAAACACCTCTATATTTGAGAAATACTTAATTTTTTTTTTTTTATAAATTTTAATTTTCTTTTGAAATTTGAAATTAACTTTTTAAAATTTCAAAAAAAAAAAAAAAAAAAAATAATTGAGGTAGTTGAAGGTCAAAAGTGGTTAGAGGTGGTTCGAGATGTTTGGAGGTGGTTGGAGGTGGTTAGAGGTGGTTAGAGGTGGTTGGAGATGGTTAGAGGTGGTTAGAGGTGGTTGGAGGTGCTTAGAGGTGGTTGGAGGTGGTTAGAGGTGGTTGGAGATGGTTAGAGGTGGTTGGAGGTGGTTGGAGGTGGTTAGAGGTGGTTGGAGGTGGTTAGAGATGGTTGGAGGTGGTTAGAGGTGGTTAGAGGTGATTAGAGGTGGTTAGAGGGTTATTGACTTTTTTTTTACCTCAATTTTTTTTTTTTTTTTTTTTTTTTTTTTTTTTTTTTTTTTTAAATTCAAAAAAGTAAAATCAAAATTTCATAAGAAAATAAAAATAAAAATTTCAAAAAAAAAAAAAAAAAAAAATTGAGGTAGTTGAAGGTGGTCAAAAGTGGTTAGAGGTGCTTCGAGATGGCTAGAGGTGGTTCGAGGTGGTTGGAGATGGTTAGAGGTGGTTGGAGGTGGTTAGAGGTGGTTAGAGGTGGTTCGAGGTGGTTAGAGATGGTTGGAGGTGGTTAGAGGTGGTTAGAGGTGATTAGAGGTGGTTAGAGGGTTATTGACTTTTTTTTTACCTCAATTTTTTTTTTTTTTTTTTTTTTTTTAAATTCAAAAAAGTAAAATCAAAATTTCATAAGAAAATAAAAATAAAAATTTCCAAAAAAAAAAAAAAAAAAAAATTGAGGTAGTTGAAGGTGGTCAAAAGTGGTTAGAGGTGCTTCGAGATGGCTAGAGGTGGTTGGAGGTGGTTGGAGGTGGTTGGAGGTGGTTGGAGATAGTTAGAGGTGGTTGGAGGTGGTTAGAGGTGGTTAGAGGTGGTTAGAGGTAGTTAGAGGTGGTTGGAGGTGGTTAGAGGTGGTTGGAGGTGGTTAGAGGAGCTTGGAGATGGTTAGAGGTGGTTAGAGGTGGTTTGAGATGGTTAGAGGTGGTTAGAGGTGGATAGAGGTGGTTAGAGGGTTATTGACTTTTTTTTTTACCTATACCGGCCCGACTGTTGTCTGGGCCCGGATTTTGGCCGATGGAATTAAATTTATTAAACATTATAACGGCCCGACTGTCGGCCGGGCCCAAATTTTGCCGATGGAATTAAATTTATTAAACATTATACCGGCTCGACTGTTGGCAGGGCCCGGATTTTGCCGATGGAATTGAATTTATTAAACACTATACAGGCCCGACTGTCGGCTGGGCCCGGATTTTGGCCGATGGAATTAAAACTATTAAACACTATAGCCTATAAGTTTCATACAAATCAGATAAGTAGTTTTGAAGCTATAGGTGTAAATAAATGTATGTTTGTGCGCATGTTGAAGAGAAACAAATAAGCGCAGAAGGTTGAAACTTATATGGGACCAACAATGAGGTAATTATGACCTACCACCCAAATTTCATTAAAATCGGACGTGTAGTTTTTAAGATATGTTGGTTTGCAAAAATTGAACGACAGACCGAAAGACCGACAGACCGACGGACCGACGGACCGACAGACAGACACGGAACCAAAAATGTTCCCTGTGTCTGAAACGGATTTCTGTCTTGGAATTTTTTAATTCGGAGACCTAAAATTTTTTCGTTCTTCAGAACGATCGCGTAGCTTCCGTTACCTTCGGTAAGCTCGGAAGCAAAATGAAATAATATAAATAAACTATACTTTTTTTTCTAAAACTGTTATAATTCGTACCCGCATATATTGGAACATTTTCAACCCTTTAGGTTTAATCCTTTTTAAAAATGGAAATTAAAAACTTTCTATTTGTCAAATATTTACAAATTATTACTCTTAAAAAGTAATTTGTCCTAACCACCTCTAACCAAGGAGTTAGGTCTAATAATGTGAGTCACTTCACTCATTGGGATTTGTCCCGCGACTCTAGTCGTCATTGAGCAAATCTAACATGAAATAGGATAAATAAAAAAAAATATTAAAATATGCGTATACTTCAATAATAAAAAAAAAATACAATAAAAAAAGACAATTTCTTTTATTACATAAACGAAAACAAAATCCAATTTAAGATTAAAATGAACAGGGAATCAAACTATGATGAACTGTTCCCTCAATATAAACAATTTTATCCTTCTCAGGATAAAATTGACTGCGCAGTCAAAGCCCGATGCATCGCGTACCCCCACCAAACTCTTCCCGTACCCCCAAGGGTACGCGTACCACACTTTGGGAAACACTGATGTATAGCATTGAGCTTCATTAGTGGGGAGAGGTGTTCAGCAATTATTTTCGGGAACAAAGGTTACTAATCCCTTGTTTCCTTAAATTAAATGGATATTAAAATGTAGAGGTGGTGTAAACCAGCGTTTTTCAACCTTTTTAATGATTCTCCTTAACATTTTCGCGACCCTACCGTGAAAATAGTGTATTGCATAGCCTAAGGATTGCAGGGATATACATGGCCCCAAGAGCCTGAATTCTACTAAAATCATTGCTGGAATAAGGAGGGACTGTAGGCTGATTTATTAAAAAAAAAAAAAAAAAAAAAAAAAAAAAAAACGGGCACACTCATTAATGGCATTGCTTGATTTGTTTATTTTTTATAACAGTTTTGTATTATATAAAGCCCTTTCTGAACTAATGTTGGCTGGCTGAAGACCCTTTGGTCGGAAGTTTAAAGAAAAGAGATAAAAGTTCTAGAAAGTTTTACTACTCCTCGATGCAATACCCCTTATTTTGACACTTTATTTTTGACAACCTTTCAAGAATTTGTTTTGTCTTTACCTAGTAACATTCCTTTATCCTTATGAATTTATCTATATAATTTTATTATTTTTAGTTTCTTAAAATGTATATATTTTAATTCTATTGAACTTATTTATGTGTTATATCTTTTTGAAAGTATTTTTTAATTCATGTCTCATTTTAAATATTTGTTGCGACCCTAAATTATTTTAGGTTTTAGGCGAACCTATTTTAGGTCGCTTATTTTTTAGGTTTAATGACCTAGAGATATAAACCATGTAGTCCATAGAGCAAACACGGGATAGATGATTTAGTCCGGAAGATATAGATTTAGGCACACAAAAAATCAGCAGTTTGCTCAGAGGCAATTTGTTAAGCTCTAGAACTATTGACATTACAACAATAAAAGTATCAGGGCTAATACATAAACTAAAAAATAATTATTTATTGTTGTCAGGGCGATAGAAGCATCAAATAAGGTTCTCAAAGATTTAAAAGAAATACTGGACGATCTTCCTGTAGCAGCAACAAGAGAAGAAGAAGCAAGTTGTAGTGTGTTTGATCATGTAGAACACAAGATGAAACAAGTTGTGGAAACTTACAAGGATTGGGAACAAGACAATGCTATGAGAATGGTTTATAGCATTCTAAATGATATGAGATCGTACTTTGGAGTTGACCCATCCAACATTTCAGTAAAAAATTACGGATCCAGGTTTATTAATTATTATTAATATTAAAAAAAACATCAACTTAGTTATTATAGGATATAAACAGATTTAAGATTTTTTAGATATATGCTCTATATATATATATATATATATATATATATATATATATATATATATATATATATATATATATATATATATATATATATATATATATATATATATATATAATATTTCTATTCTATTCTATATGTATATATATATATATTTTTTTTTTTTTTTTTTTTTTTTTTTCGCATTACTTTGGAAGCTAAGAGAGGATGTAGTTAAAATGAGAAAAATAATAAATTTATTATATGGTCATAAATAATATATTATTGCAGTAATTATGGATAATAATACAATAACAATAAGACTCCTTTTTATAGTATCTAACATTGTTAAGACCCATCTTTTACTTGTTTCAAGTTGATTTGGGTGAAATTAATAAGTTTTTTTAAAAATTTTTCTTATGTCTATTGCCCACTTCTTAAATTCATCTTAATTTAGGTTGGCTTGTTCAAACAAATCAACTCTAGACATATTAAAGACTGGACAAGTAGCTATAAAGTGAAATACATAATTAACATACTGCTGAAGCCTTCCCTCGAGTCCACGGCTTATAATTAACATAAAACAACCAAAATCTTATCTTGAATAGTTGAAAATATAGGTATCTAATCAGATGTCAGTTCATTATTCACAAACCAGTCTGAAGGCAAAAGAGGCATACTAAAAAATCCAGGGTTGAACGAAGATTTTTCAATAGCCTCTTCTCTGGGTTCTGACTTTCTAATTTTCCATTGATTCAAGGCTTGAGTCATTTTTATCTTCCAAAGCTCTCTTCACTCCCACCCTTTACTCTATTCCAATCCCATCTTTTATTGGAATCCTACCCAGTCTCGGTACCAACTAGCCTTTGCTTGAACAGCATCTTTTGTTAGTAACTTAGAGTTTGTTTTCATTCCTATTTAAAATGTAGTTAAAGTGCAGAATAAATGTGTATTCAAATATAGTTGGTATACTAATCTCATTATCCAACATATAATTAGGAGTAAAATAGGGGACTTGAAGAACTCTTTTGAGGAAGTACCTCCTGCATCTTTCTAATATTTCGTACTCTCTTCCACCCCAGACTGTGAGCACAGTAAGAAAAGTATAGCCCGCGTTACACCCTCGAATACTCTTAATTTTGTTGGCAATGCTACAATTACAATATTATTATTTATAATATAATAGATATTTAATGGCCTCCAGGATTGTTTATGCGTGTTGTTAGATTTTCTTCAAATTTTGGCAAAAAAAATTATTCCGTTGCCTTAGACGGTCGAAAATTGGAAAATTATGTGTATATTGAAAATAATGGCTTTGCTAAGAATTAAGCTTAGGTAATGAGAATACTATAAAATAATTTAAATATTAGTTAATTGCTAGGTAATTGTTAATTTGTAATTATTGTTTACGTAGTCATTAGTTTATTCAATTTATACTAAAATGTTACATGTTATCAATTTAGGACATTAGATATTTTTCAAATAGAGTGAATCAGTAAAGGTCAACTATTAAATTTTGTAATTCACTCAAAGCCACTGTGACATAAGCAAAAAGCAACTTAGATCATTGCTCAACTCAAGCTATTGTATGATGATCTTTGTCATCAAAAGAAAGATGACGATTTAGCACTGGAGTAGTTTCTTGTAGTTGTAAAAAAGTTTGAGCAATATGCACATGCACTAAACACTTAGATCGCCTAGGAGTAATTTTTAATAGACACTACATGTGCTGGTCAATCTTGCACTAAACACTGATATTTTGGGTGCAGTTCCTTGTTGCCATATCAATGATATTTGTGATAAATAAACAGAAAAAGTTACACTAATAACAGACAATCGTAGGCCTATTTGCAGAGGTAAGACCCAGCAAAAAACTTTAGTTGGCGAGAGACAAAAGTTGATAAGAAATACCCAACTCACCTCAATGCTAACCATGGCTGTTGAACAGTTACTAACAAAGGAAACAAGGCAATATGGCTGTGCATTATTTGTTGTGAGCGCAGCTCAGAGGGGGATAGAGAGGGTGGGTAGACATTCACTTTCACACTCCCGCACTTGGTAGGTCAGCAACACACTGACTGCAGCAAAATCTGTCTATATATCATTAAATGCTATGTTACTATCTTTTTATGCATGACAACTGCAGTGATAAAATCAGTCTTTACATCCAAGTTCATTATAAAAAAAAAAAATAAATAAAAATAAAAAAATAAATAAATAAAAAAAAAAAATTATAATTAAAGTGGAAGATTGCTTTTACTACAATTACTCAGATAGCTTACTAAGAAATAAAATAAAGACTATGTGGAAATTATGCTATTATATATTTAAGAGGTATCAAAATACTGACTTGTACTATTTCAGGGTTGTTCTACCTGGTGGAAGAATGAGATTTGATAAAGGTGCTAGTGAACTTATTACTGCTCTTCTTAAAAAGATTCCTAAAGAGAAGGTACCATTTTATCTACTTAATTATGATTGATACAAAATTATTTATCACAAAATGATATTTATAAAAAATATTATTTATATAATTATTATTACCATTTATTGCTTTTACATTTTTAATATTTATAAATAGTTTCATGCTAATCAGCCTTGATGGCTGTGGTACCTCAAGGAGGAAAAAGTTTGGAGTTTGCATTTTGCTTTGTTTCTTTTTTCCAATACAAGTTAACAAATAAAATATTTTTCATTTAACACAAATGATATTTATAAAAAATATTATTTATATAATTATCTATTTAAATTTTAATATCATAAAAAGGGGATTATTATTGAAGAATAAGAAGTTGGGTCTATCAGATAGTGGTTAGGAACAGACCTTTTATATACAAGAGCATAATAAAAAATGAAGATAGAGAAGCCAAGTAAAAGAGTGTATTTAACTAAAAAATTTATACAAAAAAGTTAAAGTTAAATAAACGTTATCTGAATTCAGGTGAAATAACATAAATTAGTATGATACAAATATAATAATTTTTAAAACCATCACAATTTAATCTTCTTATCAGTCAGCTTGGGAATGACACAAGGAGTATAATATGTTGAGAAACAAGCCTTTTAATTCCTTAATAGACCTAACTACTCAAGAATAAAAAAAAAAAAATATGTGTGGTGTCGCGGGACACCCGGTAGGAACGAAGTCCTTACATTTTTCATTAAATGTAAAATCACACTGCTAAGTACGTATACGTTGCTAACTACTCGTTCTAATAAATATTTTTGACTCAATTAGAAAATTATTATTAGTAAAATTATTAAATAAAACTTACTACTAAAATCCCTTGATACGCTTATGAGCAATATTATTTCTTCAATTTATACTTACATATTTACGGTTTTACTGTGTTAATAATGTAACACAGTCGACACTGTCAATTTCTGACAATTCTCTTGGTGCACTTTCCATTTTAAATAATATACTAATACTTTTCTCAATGATAGAATCAATAATTGAAAAAAAAGCGTTGTTTTGTGTGTAAATAGCGAGTTTGACAGGAAGAAGGAGTAAGAGAGAGAGAGAGAGAGAGTATAGTGAGAGAGAGATGGAAAGAAAGAAGAGTTGGGATTGCGCACGCAAGGATACCAAAGCGAAATATGGTAGAGGGGGAATCACTCTACATTCTTAATATTCCACATACTAATAAAAACGTATTCTTTATTTAAAACGTTTAGATCCGCTTTAATAAATTTGGCGATCTTTATCACTTCATAGCAGTGTCTGTGCTCGTTTTACTAAAAAAAAATTATTTAAAAAAGTTGTTTGTCTCATTAAATAGATGAAGTTAGCATTTTTTCCCGTCCTAAAATTCCAATTTTAAATTTGAAGCTTACGTTTACACGAGCATTGCGCATGAACGCTTGGGGGGATAACATTGTCCAATGAACTTGTCCTGGGCATTGGTAAAATGAACATGTGTACCAAATTTCAACTAAGTCGGTCAACTTTTACACAAGTTATCGTCATCGGTAGATTTCGTGACGCTTGGTTTCGTGACGGTGATTTTGTGACAGTTATTTTGGTAATTTTTTCGGATTCATTCCTGGTCTCCAGAACGTGCCATAAGGAATTTTGTTCCAAAAAAAAAAATACACAAAAAAATTGACTAATCAAGAGAATTATTGTTGGTACTGGCAACGATGAAAATGTAGAGAGACGCTAGTAATTACGATCAGTTAATCCCCCTCCAGCAGTCAATCAAAAAATTATTATATATCTTAATAATAAAGAAATTGGTAATTACATAGCTGAAGTGTAAGGTAATTCAGCCATTCTTTGACTGCTAAAATATATATCAAACATAGAACCAAAACTACATTTTCATTAATTTTGAAATATTATTCTTTTACATTGATAATCTTAAAAGTTTTAATGCAAAGCATTTATTTCTATTGTTGGTAGGTTATAATAAATAAAGGAGTTCAGACAATTTGGTGGTGTGATGGTAACGACGGTTGTAGAGTTAGATGCTGGGATGGAAAGGAATACAGAGCATGCCATGTTATCGTCACAATGTCACTGGGAGTACTCAGGAGTATGAACACTCTCTTCTGTCCATGTCTACCACCAGATAAGGTTTAATAATTTAATGTCACATTTAAACTTGGGAGCTGGTTTTAAATATAATACCATGTTTTAGTCACCTACTGTCATTCCTGATCCAGCAAGCCATACATATCAGATGATGTGTATTTAAGACCCCCTTGGTTAATTTATAACTAAACATAAAGTGCTACAATAGGTACTGTGATTGCTTTAGCCAAGTTGTTAGCATACTACTGAAGTACCAGGAGGTACCATATGTTTACTTGTGAGATTTATCAATCCCCTCCTATCTTAACAACTACAGCCTGAAACTAGTAATTTACTGACATCTAGTGATAGTCTGAATACCAGGGAGATATGTCATATAAGAAACTTATGAGCATTCAGATGGATGTATGAATTGGCTGATTCCTCCAGTCCTGTATTAAACAGGACAATGCCCAGACAGGCACAACAGATGAGATCTAAGCCACCTATGAGATCTAAGTCTTTTGGGTTTGTGACATTTTTAAATATTTTAGAGGTAATAAATGTCAAACGTAAACATTCTATATACTAAATCTGTGATACAATTAGTATATTTCTGTTGAACAAGCAAAGATCTAATGAATTCACCTTTTGCTCAAATTATTTTTACAAGCCAATAAATGGTCCAGGAGATACTACTTGGCATCATGTAATCATATTGTATGCCAAAGTAAATGGATGAGACTGCTCTTAACCAATTTTTTTTAACAGTTTATGCCAAGCTATGTCCTGCAGATAAACTTTTCTGACCTCATAATCTTGGAGGACACCAAAAAATGATCTAATACACAAAATTCTAGCTTGATGCTAGTCAGTCACATTTATGCCCACTATCTCCTGGACTAAAAATTTTTCATAAAAAAAAGTATTTTTAACATTTTTTATGCTTGTATAAAAAAATTCCATTTTTAAAGAGCTTATAAAAATAACTTTGTTATGTAGGCTGCAAAAAGATAATTAAAAACTATTATCTTCTTTATCATAATTGCAATTCTATTAGTTTTGTATATCTTTGAATGTGTGGACCTTTCTCTAGGAATATCTTATCAAAATAGTTTTTAATTATACGCATTTTTAATATATACAGATGCAAGCAATAAGAGATATACCATTTGGGAGGGCGGCAAAACTATTCTTAAGATACAATGAACCATTTTGGCTAGACCCAGATCTCACACTGAGATTTGGTTGGATGAAAGAGGAACTAGGTGACCGACAGGACTGGATTAAAGGAATTGGATCAATTGAAGAATTGCCTTCAGCAACTGAACATATTATCAGGGTATATCACATTTATAAATAATAAATAGATTACACATTTCGAAAGAGAGAGTTCTCCCTTAATAGAGTTAAACACCTATTGCAGCACATCCCACCTGTGGTGGTGGTGTTAGTTTTAAAAGTTGGGCAGCCACTGTAATGCAGTGTGTAGGCACAACCAACTGAAATTATGCCGTGGTTATACCACTGATGAATAAATATTTTCAATGATAAATTATTATAATTCTATATATTATTATTATTATACTTCTTAAATAATAATAATAGAGTAAGTGATTTAGAAGAACTAACTAATTTATTTTTTTTCAATTTGTTTTCTTCACAGGTATCTATTGGTGGACGAGAGGCTAAATCTATGGAATGCAACAAAGATGCTGTAATGGAACTACTTTGTTGGTTACAGAATAGTATCGGTACGCTTTTACCTTTGCCGAATGAAGTAGTAACAACATGTTGGAACAACGACATATTGACTGGAGGAAGCGCAAGTTTTAGTGCTCCCTGCTTACAGAAAATTCTGGCTGAACCACTACCCGGACGAGATTGCCCCTCTTTACTATTTGCCGGAGAAGCAACTGTAGCAGGTTTGAAGATTTTTAAGTCAACCCTTTTATGCAGATTTTTTTTATTTTGGGGATAAGTCAAAGTTTTAATAATTAAGTTAAAAAAAAGTTAGTTTTTATTCTATAACTGCTGGGACAAAAGAAAAAATGTTTCTTAATTCTAGGTTGGGTCCTCCAATTCCACATTAAGTTTTAAGATAGATTCCTTAATAAAACAGAATAAAAAATACAATAGACTAGAAGATATTAGTGAAAGGTAGAGAGGTTAAAAATACTTTTCCCTGAAATAAAAAAATAAACCACTACCATAAGTGGGTATTCCACTGTTATTAACCATATTAATAAACATCTAAAAGTTAAGGTAACTAACTAATAACTATGATAGATATTAAAAGTGTCTTATCTCTGGATTTGCCATTGATTGGAGTACGAAGAACTAAGTTGTTAAGAATAAATATTATTTATAGCCCTAAATTTTTATTCACACTATCTTCAGGGTACAGTGGTTCAATGCATTCGGCAGCCAAATCAGGAGTTAGAGAAGCTGATAATCTTCTTAAAGTTATCAAGAGATTCACAGATGAAGCTGAAAAAGTGGACAAAGAATATGAAAAAACCGTGGCAGATCATGAAAAAGCAATGCAAGCACTCGTAGATTGTGAAGAAAAAGAAACTGCTACATGCAAATAAATATACTTTGGGTTAAAATAAAATGTGTATAATTATTGTAATTATTAAAAAAATATGCATTATTACAGCTGCTCCGTAGCAGTTCTTGACTAAAGTAGATCTAGTTTTCTGCTAGTTAAATTTTTAACAAAGTATGCAAGAGCCCCCAAAATCCAAACAACTTTTGGGGCAAAAAAAGAGGGGAGAAGAAAGAATTTTTGGGTAAGAACATTGAGTAATATAAAACTGGAGTATCTTTCTGTGACATGTAAATACATAAATACATACGAGTAAATAATTGATCATGATAATGTACAATAGTTCCCGGTAGAGGTGAAAAAATCTTTCATTTTTGTCAACAAAGATTTGCTGATGCTCTAACTTATTCATAATTATTGTTGATCTCTAATTTAACAGAAATAATAGTTGATCTCTAATTTAACAGAAATAATAGGTATTTGTTGTGTCGGAAAGCAGAAATATACCAATAAACTATACCCGCAACATTGTTATAAATTTTAATAGATAATAAATTAGAAATTCAAACAGGTCTTGGTCCCTATTAGTTCAGATTTCCAGAGTTCTACTGTGGTAAATTTTTACTTAAAATATCTTAGATCTTCTGCAATACAATAAGTTTTTAACTCAAATATTAACTTTGACCAATCAAATTTAATCTTTAATTTAATTTATCTTTAGCTGCTATTGAGAGATTATTTTGCTTGAGATTTTTTTATAATATAAGAAAAAAATGGACTAAATGTAATTAGGTTAGACAACTGAGACCTAGAAAGAGCATATATGTTATTGGTTAGCAAGATATAGTCCAATATTTCACCATATTCAGTGGTGTACCTCATTCATGTAGTTTATTTCAAATAAAATGATCTGCAAGACGTATGCTAGCCAATCCTTCAAATAATAAAAAAAATGTGTGGTGTCGCAGGATGAGTGCATGATATAATTTCAGTTAGATTCACATAAAGACATGTTATAAAAATATTACCTCTATTTTCCAATTAAGCCCTCAAGCTAATGAGTACAACTAAAAACAACTATGCAAATTTCTCTCTAGAACATAGTTGGTAAATTTCTTATTAAAAAAATAAAAAATAATCATATTTTTTTTTAACAAAAAAAGTAAATCCCAATTTATTTAGGAATTGATTCAAGATGGTTGAAGGTGGTTAGAACCATCTCGAATCACCTCCAACAAATTCCATAAAAAATTATATTTTTAAAAAACAAACCTAATTTTTTTCAAAAAAAAAGTATTTAGAAATTGATTCGTGGTGGTTGGATATGGTTGGAGGTGGCTCTAACCACCTCTGACCATCTCGAACCACTCTTTTTTTTAAAAAAATATGGGCCTAATTTGTTTCGAAAGAAAGCCCAATACAATTTAGGAATTGATTCAAAGTGGTTAAAGCCACCTCCAACCATCTTGAACCACCTCAATCCACCTCCACAACCAATTCCAAAAAAAAATCATAATTTCTTATAAAACAAAAACAATTATTTAAAAAAAATCCTAATTTTTCCCCCAAAAGAAATATCTAAATTTATTTTGGAATTGGTTCAAGGTGGTTGGAGGTGAATTTATTTTTTATTTATTCTAAGCAGTTTATGTTTTACATTTTTATAAATTATCATGATACTCAAATTATCAATTCTAAGCTACTGAGGGGCCTTAAGTGTGTGCATCTTAAAAAAAAAAGATGGTTGAAATGTAATTTTGTCCGCTATTTTAGACTCAAATGGTCTGTGGTAGAAAGGAGATTTGTTTTTGTCTTTTTATTGATGCTGTACATATAAATATTATTTTTTTTTTTAGATGCAGGAAAGAGACACTTTAATTGAAAAGCAGGGGAAATTCAGAAGACTTCTAGACTACTCTGCGCAGACTGCATCCACCCCTTCAACATCAGGTAAATAAGCTTTAATTTTAAATTTTAATTTTTAACCACAATTGATATTTATTACCTCAACTCATTTGCGAACTATATTCCTTGGTTATTATTTGTGGCCTAGTAATAATTTAGAATATCCAGGAGGCATGAGATAACCCTCCTAAAACCAAAGTCCAACCACCAATAACAAATAATAACATGGGTTTGATTCTCGGAGAGCTGCCAACTTCCACACTAATAACTGGCATTAACATGTGTAAAGCGACTAAGTGCAGCTCAAAGTCAACTAGTGTAAATCAGTCTTCATAAATCCAAGATCAATTAAGATTAATTATTTATAAATGATACTTTGTTAATGATTAGGGCACATATTTATATGCATTTAAAAATGTTAAATATGCACATCTATATGCATTTATACTTCATAAAATATGCAAAAGTAGGTAAAATAAGTGAACAGAATTTGAGATTGAAATCAACAAATTGTATTTCCTTATTTTATAAGATTTCTTATTAATATTTAAATTAAAATGAGGAAAAATAAGTTAAAAAAAGATAACATAAAACAAAAAAAGAATAAAATAAAAAGATTATATATATATATATATATATGTGTGTGTGTGTGTATATAATCTATAATAAAGTTATACACATCTAAACTGGCAAAACCTCCCTTCTTTTTATATTCAACTTAACTTCTATGATTTACAAAACTACCCATAGAAGAAAACCATGGGGTAATAATTAGTATGGCAGATGTGATATACCTTTAATAATTCACAGAGCTCCCTTCTATCTCTACCCTCAACTACTGTAATTTATGTAGGGGGGACATCAATAGTTAAAACATTGATGCCTGACTACATGACATTGATAGTTAAAACAACAAAAGATCACTACTTTATTTAAACTTATCATAGAGCACAAAAAAGTTGCCGATTAAGTAGTTTTAGACGTAATTTTTGGATGTTTTCGATTTTGATGTTTCTTTAGGTCATAATCAATGATTTTGATGTTTTATGGTCAGATGCAGTGATGTTTTCGATACCGAACATCAAAATTGATGTCCCAACCCTAAATTTACAGCTTCTTCCCCTCCATCCTCAACTAAAGTTGTTGCTTCTAAATATCTCCTTCTTTGAAAAACCAAATAAAATCAACATTTATGTTAAGAAATGTATAGTAGTACATCTAGTGTACAAATCAAATATGCAAATATGCAAAACATAAAAATCCGAGCCCTATTTAAGAAAGTTTGTAGAAAGTAGCTCACGGATGGTCCCATATTAATTTCAATCATCTGCCTGCGTTTGATATTTTATAAAAATAAATTTCACCCCACTGGACATTAAAACAGATCCAAACAACCACAATATCAATTCCCAGTGGGATCACATTATTTTATACTCATGTGACAATTTTTCCAATAATCGGATGAGAGAAAGCTCTGTGCTACACTAATAAGCAGATTATTTTAATACTTTAAGAATACTTACTACTGGAGGAGACTTTAGTGTGTTTCTTAAAGAAAAAAGGAGGTTCAGAAAGTAGTAAAAATTAACTCACCCACTTAAAACCACCTTTTTCCATACATTTAATTTAACTCTTAACATTCATGGTGGTTTTAAGGTATCTTACTTTCATGAAAGTTAAGGTTATATATATAAATCAAGCAGAAATTTACTAATAATTAAAATAAATAAATGTCTCATAAGTTAAAAAATAAAATTTTAATAAAAAAAACTTAACTTATAGGCTAGCTAGGTTTTCTATACTTAGCTTGAACCCAGACTCTATACATTTTAAGTTTTTTCATTCTGTTGACAAGGAGACGTCGGTCTACCACATTTTGTACTTCTGAAAAGCCTGCTTGGGTGAAAAGTTCTTTCACTTCATCTAAATAGACATAAACAAATGGATTAAAAAGTGACAAGTTCTATGAACTCATTACTCAAGCCTAAAATTCAGGGAGGATAAGGGTTAGAGTTTCTAATAGAAGGGAATTCATGACTATAATAATATTATATGCCCTGACAGTGCAGGAAATAAGGACATAAATAAGAAAAAATAGGCCTATCATTAAAATAAACACACATGCACTATGAACTCCTGTTTATATTCTGCACCATCAATAAATCTTTCTTGATTAGTAGGGACTGGTGCTTTTTCTGTTTGATATTGGTTGCGGAAGCTTTATACTCCAAAAACTCACATCGTTGTTCCCCTTCGCAGTGAAAATTGATATGAAGTCAATCAGTTATAACCCAGCTGTTAGTACCTCTTTTAGCTTGAATTTTCTTGCAGTTTTTTCTCTTGGCATTAACTTATTCTCAAAAACCTTTGGTCCTATTGACTCGATTTTGGTTTCATTCAATTTGGCATAGCACAAAATAGAGAAATTCAACCCTTTTTGATTAATATCAACATTTTTTTAAGGGAATACATTCTAAACCTTTTGCTGAATAGAACTTACAACCAAATCTTCAAGGGCAAACCAAATTTATTCTGTTTGGGCCAACTGTACCTTAAATCAGGCTTGATTAAAATTACCAAATTTTACAAAAAATAAATAAATAAAATACCTTGAGTGAAGAAGTAAGCGAAAGTGCCATCTCCCCTTGCATAAAAATTATCACTAAGACATGATCCAGATTTAAATCTGAGCTGTGCCATGTCATAGCGGCCATAATCTCTGAATAGAACCAAACCTCCTGGCTTTAAATATTTCCACATCTCTTCAACAACATGCCTCAACCTAAAATTCAATGTAAAAAGTATAATAATCATAATAAGTAGATGTTTCTCATAAAGTAAATTCATCGTGGAACAAGACAGCACAAACATGATTTTGTTTATCAATGCCAACTATTAATCATGAAGAAAGTAGGTTCTTCTCAGACACTGAGCTCAATCTATAGATGGTTCTTATCTCCTCTTGATTTGATAAATACAAAGAGAGTCTGCATAGAAATGAGGCGGTTTCAAAGATATGTTATTGTTTGTCTATTAATTATTAAGTTCCTACCAAAAATCCTGAAACCTAGACAAAGTCCAAAAAACTAATTTTTATTTCAAAATTTTAGAATTTGGGGTAACTTATTTCGGACAAAACGTAATTTTTATTTATGAAAGTTTTTCATTAAAAAACAATATTATCTTACGGCCTTGTCATCCACAATGATGAAATTTTTTCCCTAGATGAGTATGCCCGTCATCAACAGCGATATGAAGAACCACTATGAAATCAATTTTATTTCTAAGGCTCTTAATGGCGAGTTTGTCTTTATTGAAGTCGCTTTAAAAGTAGTTTCTCTATTAGGTATCACGTTAATAGATTTGCTAATACTTGTTTTTTATTTGTAACCACGAAAAACTCAACAACTAATAAATCAATAGTAATACAATATAGTATCTCTGAATACTTTTAACATCTCCAAAATTAAAACAGGTATTTTTTACCTAAAAGAGGTAAAGAGTTTGATTGAACGAATGATATATGATAATAATAAATAAATCTACAAGGATTATTTTCATTAAGAGTCTATTGCATTTACTGAAATATAATTGTTACTTACTTAGAGGGATCTATGGCAGATAAAACAAATACTGCAATAATAATGTCTAAACTTTGCTCTTCAAAGGGTGGGTTCCAGTTACTTGTTACATCACAGACAAAAGCATGACATCTAAAATCATCAAACATACAAACTATTAGGAAAACTTAGTTCTTTGATGTAATTAGTTAATTGTTTCTTATAGTTTTTAATTCTTCAGAAGCTAAGGATTTAAAAATGCTCACTTTTGCAATATTTCGATCCCCCCAAGCTGACAGACTAAAATATTGCATTTTGTTATGTTTTAAAAGGTCCTTATAATTTAATCTTACTGATACTCATAATTTTCCCCTGAATTTGGGTGAAAATGCTGATTTCACTTTTTTTTTCTCAATACGAGGGGGTACCCAAAAAATAACCGGAATTATTTTTTAAAAGCTGTATATTTTCAAATTGCAGGTAAAATGTTGTGTGCAGATGCGTTGTCGTGATAGAAGAACCAGTCTCCTGTCTGCCACAAATCGGGTCTTTTTTGTCGAACACTGTTGCGCAATCTTCTTAAGACTTTCAAATAAAATTTTTGGTTGACGGTCTGACCTGGAGGAACAAACTCTGCATGAAATACGCCCTTGGCATCAAAAAAGCAAATCAACATTGTTTTGATTTTCGATTTTGACTTGACGACATTTCTTTGGACGAGGTTGTCCTCCATTGGCTCGACTGTTGTTTTGTTTCTGGATCGTAACCATAGCACCATGACTCATCTCCAGTAATGACCTTTGACAGAAAATCTGGATCAGTTTCAAGTTGTTGTTTCAATGCATGACAAGTTTTAACTCGATTTTCTTTTTGATTGTCAATCAGAACCCGAGGAACAAACTTGGCAGCAACCCTTTTCATGCCCAAATCTTCCCTTAAAATTCGCTGAACCGAGCTCCAAGATATCCCACTAATCTCTGACAGTTAATCAATTGTCTATCGACGGTCTGTGTGTACAAGCTCTCGAATTTCTCAACATTTTCGTTGATTCGGGCAGTTGAAGGAAGTCCAGAACGAGGTTTGTCATCAATTGACATGTCGCCATTTTTAAAACGAGCAAACCAATCGTACACTTGAGTTTTTCCCATAACGTCATCTTTGTAAGCAGTCTTCAACATCAACACAGTTTCAGCAGCATTTTTTCCAAGTAAAAAACAAAATTTCACAGCTGCACGTTGTTCACTTAAACTTGCCAACACAAAAAAACAAGATACGGACAAAACAGCGCTCGCGAAAACTATCACTGCAGATGAACAGCACAAGCCAGGTCAACGTACTAGGCGGCTCTGAACTGGCAATGAGTTGCGTTGCACGCCACTAGCGGGATAATTTCGTACTGCACGAGGCATGCTCACAGCAGAGCTATTCCGGTTATTTTTTGGTACCCCCTCGTATTTCATTCAACACATTTTCTTAGCTTTACCTCTCTTAAACCTTATTAAATTATTGTCTCTTCTTATATGCACATATCATATGTACCTCTAACCACTCTAACACTTCTAGCAAGTCAGCTTGACAATGACCCAAGGCTCGAAATATCGCAAAAGTGAGCCTTTTCACCGAGCTAATATAGAATTTGGTCGATAGAATAAGCAGGACAAAATGTCAAATTAACAGTACCTTAGCTATTAGAGGTGGGTGATCCGCTCATGAGCTGGTCAAAAGAGCTAGGTCATTCAAGAGAGTGTGTGAGTAAGCATTCTCAAAAAAAGATTGGTAGATTATCACTAGACGTTCAGGACACAAAAAAAAGTCGCCGAAGAAAGTCGAATCTCAATCGGGAATTATCGGGTCCGCTCTAGTCTACCACTTACACTCGCTCCTCTACAACTTTAAATACGCACTTTTTAACCCCCTTTACTCAACCCTTTACTTGTACATATTTCGTTTAACAAGATAATACTTTAAAAGATTGCTTATTACGTGGAACAATAATTTGTAAATTGCATTGTCTTTACTATTTAGTCCTCTTTAATTATTATGAACCAACATAGAAACTTATCTTAAATAACTAATTTATCTTTTATGAAATTAATAATAATTAGATCGCTTTTATTAGATATTTTAAAGCATATTCCATTTTATGCACTACATTATTATAAATACATATTTCATATTGCCAATTATTAATATAATGTTTATGAATATGATAAATAATAAGCTGAATACCCTTCATATTTAACATATTTCATTTAAAAAAATAGTTATGTTGCAAAAATCAAACCAACCGCCTTTAATTAAAATAATACTCAAATTATGTTCTAGATTTTATAATTTTCTACGAAAATATAATACAGTGATGACTGGAATGGTAGACAATCCTAACATATAAATGTTTTAATTTAAATTAATCAGTAAGAAATAGTTAATTTGACCACCAGTGGATCATGTTATGATAAAAATATTTATTAAGGCCATTAAAAGAAAAGGGTTTTTAATAATAATAATACATAATTATGTAATGTTTATATTTTAAATTAAACTGCTGGGAATTCTTAAAATACGTGGTGTCACACCAAAGAAGATACTCAATACCGATTATAAAAATATATTTCTCATTTAATAAAAACACTGAACATGCGATAAATTATTTAAACTCACACTTATCTACTTACAAAGATTTGTTTTTAATTAAATTACATTTCAATTTAATTCATTTTTTTTTTTTTTTGGATTTATTGCATTTTTTTTTTCATTCTAGAATAATAATTACTAGTCGTGTATAATATATGTACTTGTTCCATTTCAATCACTCTTTGGTTTACGTGATAATATAAAAACAATGTAAAAATAACTAAATAAATTAATGTCTATTTGATATGCATGTTTTATACATGTCTATGTTTAATAATTGTGTTACTTTTGCTACATTAATAAATATTTGTTTGTTTTAAGTGTTATTATTATTATGGATGGCCATAGTTAAAAAGGCCTTGAAAGAAATATACAGACAAAACGAGGGTTGAATGCACAGTGAGAGTAGAGGTGGGGTGAGGCCCGATCGCACTCGACTCCTCTCTCTGCTTCGGCGACTTTTTTTTGTGTCCCGAACGTCTAGTGTAGATTATCCCCTTCCCCTTCCTTATTAGCTGTGCTCCAGCTGAACAGGGCCACACCCCTTCAGCCCCAAAAAGCAGTCGTCTACGCAGCAATCCTGGTCATGTTCTGAGGGAGAAACCAAATACGGTGGTCAGATGGGAATCTGATCTGAGTAGATAGGTAGGGACGCACCAGATCCCTCTAATGGACAGTGAAATTTTCTACCCGATTTCCCTGTCTCCGCTAGTTTTTACAACTTTTGCAGCCCAAGCACTTAAAGCCGGTGAAAGAGTGATGACTACTGACTGATGAAATCAGGCCAAGCTATGTAAATGCAACTCCCTATCGAGTGGTGAGGAGACTGGATCAGGGGCAAGGGATACTGTGCCAGGGAACTGGTCATCTAATCGGCCATTTACAGACCGGTTTTGAACACTTTATCTTGTAACCATTAGTAAACTGACCAACTTAAGTCATTGAAACTCGTCTATTCTTAACATTAGATGTTAGAGATTTTTTACTATACACCATATTACCTACACTATACAACATACTATACAACATAAGTCAGTCCCACAAGACCCAATAGAATATCTAATTTTATTTTATTTTGGTTGCAGAGCACTTTAAGCATATGTTAGTGGTTCTTTAACTAGTATTTGTCAACAATAATGCATAGTTTTACATTTAAAACATTTCTCACATATTATTTATGCAAACAAGATTTGAAGTACATTCTTGAAATGTTGCAACTGATTTGAGAATTGTTTCTAAGGGAGCAGTATAATAAGATACAAATGTTTTCATATTAAAAAAATAAACCTTTTCTGGTCATATTCAGGACTTTCTTTAAAAATCTGAATAGCATTAGATGAGAAGTCACAGCCATAGACCATAAGATTTTCACTTTCACAATGTTGAAGTATTGGCACTATTGTATTTCCAACTCCACACCCAATCTCAAATATAGCTTTTTTATCAGCCAAATTCATTCCTTGACTTGATTCTGTAGCACTCTCAGAAGAATTATTAGAATTCTCCTCCAATTTAAGTTCAGGAAACTCAGTGAATAACCAATGACGATCTTTAAAAAATCTGAAAATATAAATTAATAAATCATATTATCAAGAAAGAGCGAATATAATAAACACATCACAAAACAGCTTGGATTATTTTTAACTTTTTATCTTGAGATACAGTTAATGTTTTTCTGTCGGGTTTCCTGTTAATGTTTTCTGTCTGTTAATGTTTCTATTAATGTTTTCCTGTTTAGAGACTGACAAAATATTCCCCATTTCTAAACATAATCTACTTAAAATAAAAAAGCCATTATAAGAAAGAGTAGTTATTCTTCAAATGTTGACTGAAAAAGTGGAATGACCTACCAAAAAGATGATTGTAGAATTTCCCCAAGAATTAAATATTAACTTCTGAATTATCTTAACCCTTAGAGACACAGGCTGGCGCATAGAGTGCGCCACAGTAAAAAAGTTTCTGTAAATCACAGAAATCACCATTCATGTAAATAAACCACCGTCATGTAAATCACCCCTAAAACAGATGAAAAAGTCTGCTTTGATTATTGCTTTGTTCTGCATTGTCTTTCCGTGTTTATTTGTCATGGTGCAGTGTATACGCCGCCAGTGCCACCATGTCCGGGATAGAGACATTATGCCTTCCGATCAATATTTTTCGGTTTAGCATGAGTTTTCGGATTAGGATGATGGTTGTGAGGGGTTACCTTAGGACTTTGACAACTAATAATAATTAATTAAGGTTTAAAGTCCGATACTAAGTCAGAACGCTGAAGGAGTAATTACTGATTTTTTTTATAGTAATTTTTATTTTTATAATAAATTAAAGACTTCATTGAGGAATAAATATGTAATATGTTAATTGACTTTTTAGTTCAACATTTCCAAAACGCAATCTAGATAATCTGGATTTGACCTATTTATGATTGGAAAATGCATTGGCGCATAAAGTACGCCGCCCATGCTTCATTGTTTGTCCACTATAGCCGTGCCACAAAGGGTTAAATTGGCATTCACAAAGTCTTCAAATTTATCAGTATGCAACCAGCAATGTAGATGTGCATTGCGGGTTTTAAGATACACTCATAAATGTGAGCATATTAAGAAACATCATGGTAATAATTAGCAATATGATTTAATTAAATCATTATTATCAACAGTCATTAGGCATTACTCAATATAAATGATTGAAAACCAAATTAATTAGGGGTTTCATCATACTAAGAACCTAGTAATAAGGAATTTGTATATTATAAATTTGATTTCGCAGGCTTTTCATTTAAACTATGTCTATATTTTCTTAACCCATTCAATGCGTAATCCAATTCATGAACCTACGTTAGTGACTGTATATATCTATACGATTTTAAAAGTTAATTTAAAAATAAATAAAAAATAAGTTTGGATCCACTGTGGATACAAACGTCAGCGGGCCTGACGGAGCCTTGCAAGATGGTTCTACTCGAGGCACGGAGAATAGAGCTACTGAGGGCTGAAAGGGAGGGCTTGGATCCACTATGGATCCACCCGCCAGGCGCGTTGGCTCGGCATGGATCCACCCGCATTGAATGGGTTAAGGAGGTTCAGAATAGCCATGATTGTTAAGGGACTGGTCACATGTTCGAACCCGCATCAAAGCACTTTGATTTAAATGGCTCATTATTGATCACACCACAATTTGGCAGTACAATAGTGAAGTGGCTGAACTATATTAAAGAGGCCCCAAATAAGTGGTCTAATTGAACCCGGTTCAAACAAGGGGTTCATCCTCCCTGTTTTACTACTAGGACTACAGATTAACGTTTTGTCTTTACACTAAAAATTGGTGTCAGTGTAACTTATTGGATAAATTCTTACCTATTAGTATGAATATTATAGAATAGATCCCACTTTTGATCAGCATGTAGCCTTAATTCATCTTGTTTACCCTTGTCCATGAGGGCTGTTGAATTTTTCTTTACACTCTCCTTACTTTCTTCTTCCTGCTCGGTTGTCCATTCAACACTGTCCCTATTGACAATAAGTAATACTTTAGTTCAGAATATTAAGTCAAATTAAATCAATATTTTGAGAAACATAAGTATGAATCAGTATGCATATTATTATAATGAGACACCAGTTTAGCTTACTAAATATTAAAAAAAAACATGGGGTAATAACTAGGTGTGCAATGCAGTTGTCTGCTTGTAATATTGAGCTGAGCGTGCATATTAATCTTAAACAATAAACATTTGTATTTATAAACAGCTGAAATCGGATCAAAAATAGTAATATTTTTTATTTTTAATTAAAAATAATTTTTCCTGTTTTTCTATTTTACACTCTTTAAATGAAAAAATGAACATAACAACAATAACTTTACTCTTAAAGAGCTTTCCAACAACAAACATCATTAAAGGTATACACTATTTTAACTTTTGTACCCCACACCCCTGTGTACCAATTTGGACCATATCAGAATTATACCTTCCTGTGATTGGTCACTATGACCGTGTCGCATTTGTGTGGATCAGTTCAGCCGTTCAGGAGGAAACTTTAGTACCCTAGAACCCTATGTACCAATTTGGACCATTTCAGATAATATATTTCCTGTGTTCAGGAGGAAACTTTTGTACCCCATGTTCATGAGGTGTATGCATCGAAATAAATGCAAAGTTTGGTATAAGAGCTTCGCTTCGCTCAGCTCAATTTGAATGGCAAATGTCTTACTTCTCAGCAAAATTGAACCAAGCTTTATTGGTGTTCAGAATTAGGTTTAAAGGTTTCTATCCTTTAACCTCTGATGAAAAGGGAGTAGTCATCAAGTAATAATTCTAGATTAGTAAAAGGACTCCAGAGTTACTTATATTAACCTTAATGCCAGAAGAGAAGGATCAGATTAGCATGCAGAACTGCTTGTAGTTATTCCTAAAACAGATTTATTTTTCAATCCCTTTAATTTTGAATCAACTAGAATGCTTCAGTGTCTTGCAATCTGATAGACGGTTTTTATATTTGAAAACCTAAGCCTGGTTATTGATCCTCCTGCCAATTTTGCTCCCAATGCTTGGGTATCTTGGGGGAGGGGAGGGGGGGGGGGTGTCCATTAAATTAAACAACAATGGAGACTGAAGAAGCCCCCCTTAAGTGAATGAAACATTACTGGAAAGAGCCAAACTCCACTAAAATGCTAATAGAGGAAGGATATGCATTAAAATAATAAACATGTTATAATGTTACCTGAACGTAGCTGTTTAAGCTATAGGTGATTTATTTCAATACTAAACCTTTGAAACAGTGTAATATATCTACCTCAGTTATCTTGACAAATTATCACTGTTTAATAATGCACCTTTTTACAAATTATACTTTTTAATGAATTTAATCAAATTGTAAACTCTAGTCACCACTTGTAGGGTGAGGATATGTCACGTTTTGACAGGGACAGTCCTGTTATTTTAATCTTTAGAAGGCATCCTGCTGTTTTTGAAAATGTCCCGTTTTTTGGAAAAATTAAAAAATCCAGAAGGTCTGGGTAAAATGAAAAACTTGGCCCATACTTATTGAGTTGAAAACGCTTCCAATCTTAGTAAATATGAATATGATACTTATCAACTTCTCTTGACAACTTTGTTTTTTTTTTTTTTTTAAAGAAGCATTTATAACTTTGTACTAAACTAATGGAAAATAATTGTATTTTAATTATATATTTGTGGCAACCTAATTTAGTTGTGTCTAATTGACTCGTGAGACTTTTTCTGTACTTATTATTCGATTTATGTATTTTTATGAATAAACTCGAGGTTGGTAGCTTCTTCTCCACTGGGAGCGTCTGTTTGTTCGGTATCGCAGCTGTCTATCAGCTGTTTTCATCAAGAGCTGGGTGCTTGTCTGGTGTTGTAGCTTTTTTTTAACTGCTGCACCCACTGGGGGTGCTTTCTTGTTCGGTGTCGTGGCCACCTTGCAGCTGTACCCACTGAGAGCTAGTGCTCGTCTGGAGTCGCGGCTTTACCACACCACCTACCTCACTTAAAGTGAATTAGTTTGAACATACAAATTTAGTCGGACTCTTCTGGTTAATACCATAGCAAAAACTCTAGTCCCCCCCACCATATTTGAAATGTATCAATAAGCATCTAACAAGCTTGAAAATGTCCCTCAAGGGAGGAAGTATAGCTAATTACAATAAATAAATTTATTTACTTGTATACCTCTTCATGACCCAACACATAAGAGCTTCAATACTAACAGGGGACCAAAACCTCGTAAGAATGAATTCCAAAAAAGAAATTCTAGCAAATACATTTTTTTACAGCAATATGTAAATAAAATGGGTCATAAGCCTAGCTAGGGTTGGCTTAGCCCATCTATAAAAAATTTAGTTATGGCAGAGATAAAGCAGGAAATGTGAGGGGGCTGTTTTAGCCACTCCTAGAATATTTGCGACTAAGTAAGTTGTTCGAAGGACAGAGTTGTAGATATAGGGAAAGGTAAAGGATGCCTTTTTTGGGAAGGAATTTTAGGATGTTAGATGTGATGTGAAAACATCAGAGGGATTAAAGGGGGAGGAGATGATCTTGTAATTAAGGATTTTAGGGTAGCATTCCTAAGGGATTTGTCTTCTATGGTCACGGTTATAGTGCAGTCCATGAACTGTTTTACATTATATGCTGTCAATGTAGAAGTCAACCGTTTAGACACTTGGGTTACGAGTTCTTTCCTATTTTGCTCTAGCCTGTCTCTTCTCCGCTATGAGGTCCTTATTGTCATTGGTAGTTGTACAATAGTTGTTCTATATTGTCTTTGTGTGTAAAAGTGAATTGTAAGGTGCTGTTTACAAAATCAAAAGTACAACATTAATTTCTTTGCCCTAGAACTTTCAACGGCTGCTCCACACCGCTTTGCGGTGCTCTGCTCATTTTCTGAAGAAAAACTACCCTGCTGCATATAGACCAGGTAGAGGTCCAAATGAAAGTACAAAATTAATTAGGGTTTTGATGCCACCGTACAATTCACTTTAGCCGTACCATATACTTTTCTGTATTGTGACTGTACAGCTACGTCTATTTCGTTCGTATTAAGAAACTTTAAGGTCAAGTCTGTCTTCAACTAATAATTGTCTAACTAATAAAACTCAAGTTAATCCCATATAATTGTTACCTAATTCTGGACCTGAACCTGTCTTATTTAATTGATAAATGAACAAAAATATGCCAAATATTCTAAGATTGACAGCGAAAACCGGTTGAATTCGACCCAAAAACTTTATAATGTTAAATAATCAGCTATTAATATCAGTCTGCTTACTACTAAGAATAACTTCCTATTATCTAAGACCTCAATTATTAATATAATTTAAAATAAAACAATATAAGAAAATCTCAATAAAAGTTAAGATCAACAAACCATGCATTGTGAAGGAAAACGTCGTCTTGATTTTTAAGGAAACGTTGACCGAATTGAAGACGTTTAGAATTGCTTCCAGCTTGTTCACCCTGCGACTCTGACATTATTATTAGTTAGAATTATTTATAAATAGCTAGAGATAATCATAAAATACATTCACAATATTCACACTTTCAAAAAATTCAAACCGAAACACATGAAGATAAGAGATAATAAACAAACGTTATATTCTTCTTTATCTTCTTTCTTCTAGTAACAACTTTTGCGCTCTAGCGAGTAAAAATGAAAACCTTTTTTCCCGGTACATTTAAACTTATAACTTTAATGTAACTTTAAGTGGTTTGTGCAGACGCGTCCGATTTCGAATAACTTTGTATATTTGATTGATTCAGAGTATATCAATATAAATAAACTTATTAAATTAATAGGCAAGATGGACCCTTTAGGTGCAAAGAATACAAATTAAATCATGTGAATAGAGACGTTTCTACCCTTTCTTTTCAGATCTTCCTCAGTCAATCTTTATTTTTCTATTAAGAGTGTTTGATATTGCGCAGTTATATTATGTCCCTAAGAGAAAGTCTTTTTTTATACAACTAGTCAATGAAATTTTAAAATTGAAATTTAAAAATTAACAAATAAATTAGGATACGTTATCAAAAAATTTAATACTATGTAATAAAAATGTAACACAACGTATATAAAACAAATTAATTATTAAAATAATATAACAATTAAAAGAGGTAGGGTAGTAATATTAATATTAATTAAAATTTTTAATGTTATGATTAATTTGTTTTATATGTACATTGTTTTTTATTTAAACCATTTATAATGTAGTGTATTTAAATAGGTACCATTATTAATTAATTTTTGACATTTTTAAGTTAAAAATAAATTTAGAATAGTAGCTTAAAAATAGTATGCAGAATACTTTTTTCTTGAATTGTCAAAAATTTGTCTACTTTTTAAGTGATTTTAGAGAATTGTTCTTTTTTAGAACAGTGTTCATATTTAAAAATAATTAATATTATAAATCTTCATTTAGGAACAAATAGGTAATTTTATGACATGTCTATTCTTCGAAGAATGTTTTATTTTTGTCATTACAGGCTTAGACAACATCCGGACATCCCGACCAAACTTCTTTGGGTTTCATTTTGTTCAAAATAATCAATACTCTATTTGTCTCCCTCCTTCTCGTAGGAATAGAATGTCAATCATGTTTAACTATAGAGGGTGCTTACATCTTAAATTTCCCAAAATCTTGACTTTGGTCAAAGCTTTAATTATTTAAAACATTTTTTAATATCTAATTGAGTTGTGCTGCACAAAATTGAATTTAGAGCTTATACTCTCGCGGTTCAATTCAATGAAAGAAATATTAAAACATTTTGGAGTATAATTGCATACATAATTTAAAACAACGTTTTTTTTTACTATGACACCCTTAAAATGGATAAAATATAAAAAATACTTCTGATAAAAAACCATATATCAATCTCCCCCTATTCACTGTATACTTAACGAACTACAGAAAATATGATCAGAAACTGTATTATGACTTTCCATTTTATCTTTAAAACTTTCCTCAAAATATTGTTTCGGATAAAAAAAAAGTAATTAATATGAGACGGATTGAACATTATATTAATTTATCAATGTTGAAAGGAAGGTAAGTTTGGATAAGGTCGGTGTGCAGATATAGAGGACAGGATACAGTTTTCATTTAGCCGGCTTGAAGCTATTAGGAAGAGAAGAGTTGTCAGTGAAATTGATGGAAAACTCCGGTAAGCTATAAAGTAGCTAGGTTTAGCACCACAGCCTTAACTGCATTACTCCCATAAATCACTTTTATCCCTAGAAATAATTAAATTTTATTTTTTTACCCCCTAATTAAATACTTTGGACGTTTCGTATATTTATAAGCAATATAAATGGTATTGAGAACGGCAAAATCAATTGATAAATGCCAATTCTTATAGTTTTCATATAGGATAATATAAATTTGTCGTTTGCATATGCAGAAGAAACTATACTATCATTAAAAAAAATCCAACTCAATCAAAAATGTCAATATTCCAGAGATATCATACGTCATTCTGTCTAAAGATTAATTCAATGCATACAGTGATGTATCCAGAAATGATCCGAGGGAGGGTTTCTTCCAAATATTCTATAGAATACTTGCCCGTGAAAGTTTGTCATATTTTATTTTATATGGAGAGCTCCGGTCTCAAGGGAATAACCGTACCCTCTGGGCAACAGAAATATATAACCCTTATTTGTTTCCTTTTAAAGCAAGTGTTGACGTCGGCTTCTTCCTCGGTGAAAATTAAAGTTTTTGAATTTAATATATTTAACGATTTTTGAGCAACTATTAAGTAAAAAAGAATAGAACTCAACCAGTTAAGCTTAAAAGCTATATTTTTAAATGGTCCAAAATTAATGATTTTTTATAGCTTAAAGTATTTGTTTGGTATTGATTGAATGTTTTTCATCTCCCCCCCTCCCTGACTTAAATCTCTTGGAATTCGAATTTCGAACAAATCCTTTTAAGTGGGTACCTACGTATGTACTAAGAAATAATTTACTTACCTTTTTACACTATAATATAGTTTCTATTTACATTCTTAATACTTCTGTGCTAAGAATGCAAGTCGTTAAAATTTTAAGTTTTTAGAAGCAGTACTTAGGGTAGGGTTTGTTTACCCATTTGTTCTCCTCCCTCCCTTTCTTTTTTCACTCGGGAGTAAAATTTTGAACATTTTTCTTTTTAGCGGGTGCTTACATCCTCCGTAATATAATAGAAGCCTTTCCCAAAATTTTCCTAGCTTGGCACAAACTTTTAATTATTCAAAACTATCCAGAACCAAATAAATAGAAAATATGAAGTGGATAAGAGAGAAACTTAAATAAATTAAGCGAAGAAATTCATATAAGTGTGTATATTTGTCACATGTTTATGATGATACGGCCCATAGGTTTTTCAGGGCACCCCAATAATGTATCTGGCAATCTAGCTCAGTCCTCTAGTTATAAAAGTGGGAATTTCCCTCTGTCTGCATGCTAGAGTCTAGAGGATTTATATATACTTCGAACCCTTTTTACTCATAGTTTAAAAAAATAATAAAATTGCATCCATAAATAAACAAAGTAAAAGAAAATAACAGGCTTTATAATGTGACTAGCATCAGAGCCGTCCTTAGCAAATGCGAGGCCTGGTGCAAAAAAAACTCTTGCGAGGCTTTTCCGTTCCGATGAATTCCCTCATCACCCGGTCGTCAAGTGTTATTCCACACAACAAAATAAGCAGAAAAATACTTTTGGCTCTTAATTGTAAACAAATATCTATTACTAAAGCAACGTTTAATTATATATAAATGATGGAGAAAATTCGTGACGGTTCAAGTATAAATGAGAGAGTATGTTGCTGTTGTATAATGAGCGAGATGCTGTCAAATAAAACACATTGTGAAGGTTTATGCTAACGTTTCGCTAAATTTATTAGCATCATCAGAGCAAGAAAACAAAGTTTAAAATAAAATAATACAAAAAGGTCAAGGTTGACTCTACGACATGTTATGAAGGAATGAATAGAAGTGTGAATGAAAATCTAAAAACAAGGAAAGGGTAAGGTGTCAGGTAGGCGGATTAGCGGAACAGTTATACAAATTTTATTACCTAGTGATGCGGTGCATAAAGAACTCGCGTAGAATGGTACTTTTATATCAGCCATACTATGTTCTCAATAATGATATCAGGATAATATTTCAGTAAAACCTTACATTCTTATTTAACCTGAAAAGATCATTAAAATAATTTTGTCCATTATCTTTATTTAATAATATTAACGCAGGCTCGCTGCGCTCGCCTGTTGATTTAGCATTTGTAGTAAATATTTATTAAATAAAGTTATTGCAGGCTCGCTACGCTCGCCTGTTTGATTCAGAATTTGTAGTAATTATTTATTAAATAAAGTTATTGCAGGCTCGCTACCCTCGCCTGTTTATACAGTAAATATAGTAATTCTTTAATCAAATAAATTAAAGAAGGCTCGCTGTGCTCGCCTGTTTATACAGAAAATATAGTAATTATTTAATCAAATTAAAGAAGGCTCGCTATGCTTGCCGGTTTGATTCAGAATTTGTAGTTAATATTTATTAAAATAAAAAAATATATAGAGTGAAATTTTAATAGTCATTTACTCTTTTCTTACTTCTAAACCCTTTAAAACGATGTATAACATGTCATACTGACGAAAAACGTTTTTTCATTCGCCTTATTGGCCGCCATCTTGAAAATATAAATTATGAAATTTGAAAAGTTATTGACTCTTTTCCTACTTTTATAGACCTTTAGATTAATGTATTTACATGCCAAGCAGATTACATTTTTTTTAATAGTCCGCCATATTGAAAATATTATGTGTGACATTTTTAATACTTAGATATTCCTTTCCAAAACTTCAACACCTTTAAATTGATGTATAACATGTCATACTGACTAAATACTTTTTGTTTAGTTGTCCGCCAAATTAGCCACCATCTTGAAAATATGAAGTGTGAAATTTGACTAGTTACATATTCTTTTCGTTCTCTTAAAGACCTTCAAACGATGTATAATACATAATGCTGGCTAAAACTTTTTTTTTAGTCGTCCGCCATATTGGCCGCCATCTTAGAAATGTTTAGTGAGGAATTTTCAAAACCTATACAGTTCTCAAAAATGCTGAGGTGCATCTATGTGCCAAATTTCGCTGAAATTGATCCATTTTTACTCCAGTTATCGTTAGACAAACAAACTTTTCAAAGCACAAGTCTCTGCAATGAAGAACTCACTATACGCTCGTTCAATAATTTCTAGTACAATATTGTTTTTTGTTATTTTTCATAATTTTTTGATACTGTGTTTTTCATATAACTAGGTACTTTTTCATAATTGTATTCCTAGCTTTAGTTAGTTTTCTAAGTAATCTTGTGTTCCGCTAATCCAGGAAAGGGGGGGGGGGGGGGGGACGCAAAATTTTGATGTTTTTTGACAAAATATGGCATGGCAGATTAAACACTTTCCACAAGTGTTATATATTTTTGTAATCTACTCTTTAATCCCTTTCATTTTATACCCCACTCAAAATTTTAAAAACATATTTTTTCTCCCTGTGACATGAATTATCCGCCATTTTGGATTTGAACAGCTGATAATTTTTTACTTTACTATAAGTTTCCTATATTTACTATGAGCTTACTATATTTTTCCTGTGTGCACGTCAAAATGATCTATAATACTGGAAAGTTTCATGTTTTTATCTCTTTTGATTCAAAAGTTATTGGAACCGTACAGAGTGACAGGCAGACAGACACAGGTGCGAAACTATAAGGTTTTCTTTTTTGGTTTTACCAACGAAACCCTAATAACGTCTGTCCCGCTCTAAAGTTTTCTCATTGCCGTTATAGAATTTCAATAACACCTATTATATTCCGTACACATACATTTTGGGTCGTTTTTATAAGCATTTGAATGCATTTTGGTTGGTAACTTTAATAAAATAAAAAAACTAGGCGCGAGGCCTGGTGCGACCGCACCGGTCGCACCGCCCGCCCTAAGGACGGCTCTGACTAGCATATGGGGTATTTATCATAAAAATGAGTCCGAGATAACACGATAGTTGAAATTGTATTTAAATTCTATAACATTATCTCATTTAATTGATTTTTTTTTTTAACACTTAAAAAGCATTCAACAGGTGGTTGTTAACTTTTAGTTTTCGATTTTCAACAAAATCAGATTTATTTTCATCAATATCTCGGAAACAAGATTTTTTCCCGGGAAAACGGCTTACATCGTTAAATTCGTATTTAAATGGACTACATTACACAGTTTTTAAAAAAAAAAAAAATAAAATTCGTCGGAATCGTTTTCGAGATCATTTTTTTTCAGACTTTTTGGGGGAGCACCCCCAAATTTGGAGCTAAAATCCATTTCTCGATTTAGACTCGGGGTATGATTTTTCTGAACGTGTATGCCAAACTTCGACAAAAACGGCTCTGTAGTTTAGGCTCCACGCGTCTGCACAGACGACGGACAGATATTTTTTAAAAACCACCATTACAAACATGCCATATCATTATATACCATGTTATTAGTTTATATATAGAAGGCCCTCGTGCCATATACAACCAAAAGCTTTCTCTACATCCAACGATAACATGCCTGTAAATTTATTTAAGTTTTAATTAATCATTTAAGTTATCAGTATCAGTAATCTGATCGGTTATGCACTCGAGCATAATGTTGGGCAACAGTAGAGAGAAACCAAACTGATAATCTTTCAGCATGTTTCCTTTAGTGCAGTGGCGTACACAGGGGGGGGGCCCAAGGGGCCCTGGCCCCCCCCGAAATGATTACATACCTAAGACCCGCCATACACTTAAAACCAAAAAAACACAGTAACGACAGATGCATTCGAATTGGCTGTAAATATATTACAATAAAAGGAATTAATTAAGTATTATCTTATGGTGTGTATACACTTAATCACCCCAAATAAGCTCGGCCCGGATTTGCCGATAGAATTAAATTCATTCAACACTATACCGGCCCGATTGTCTGCTAGGCTCGGATTTTGATGATGGAATTAAATTTATTAAACACTATACCGGCCCGACTGTCGGCTGGGCCCGGATTTAGTGGATGGAGTTAATTTTATTAAACACTATACCGGCCCGACTGTCGGCTGGGCTCGGATTTTGATGATGGAATTAAATTTATTAAACACTATACCGGCCCGACTGTCGGCTGGGCCCGGATTTTGCCGATGGAATTAATTTTATTAAACACTATACCGGCCCGACTGTCGGCTGGGCCCGGATTTAGCGGATGGAGTTAATTTTATTAAACACTATACCGGCCCGACTGTCGGCTGGGCCCGGATTTTGCGGATGGAATTAATTTTATTAAACACTATACCGGCCCGAATGTCGGCTGGGCCCGGATTTAGCGGATGGAGTTAATTTTATTAAACACTATACCGGCCCGACTGTCGGCTGGGCCCGGATTTTGCGGATGGAATTAATTTTATTCAACACTATACCGGCCCGACTGTCGGCTGGGCTCGGATTTTGCCGATGGAATTGAATTTATTAAACACTATACCGGCCCGACTGTCGGTCGGCTGGGCCCGAATTTTGCCGATGGAATTAAATTTATTAAACACTATACCGGCCCGGCTGTCGGCTGGGCCCGGATTTTGCCGATGGAATTAAATTTATTAAACACTATACCGGCCTGACTGTCGGCTGGGCCCGGATTTTGCCGATGGAATTAATTTTATTAAACACTATACCGGCCCAACTGTCGGCTGGGCCCGGATTTTGCCGATGGAATTAAATTTATTAAACACTATACCTGCCCGACTGTCGGCTGGGCCCGGATTTTGCCGATGGAATTAAATTTATTAAACATTATACCGGCCCGACTGTCGGCTGGGCCCGGATTTTGCCGATGGAATTACATTTATTAAACACTATACCGGCCCGACTGTCGGCTGGGCCCGGATTTTGCCGATGGAATTAAATTTATTAAACACTATACCGGCCCGACTGTCGGCTGGGCCCGGATTTTGCCGATGGAATTAAATTAATTGAATTAAAATACATATGCACACTAGACTGGCGTAAACGCGAAAATGATGGTTGTGGATTTCAGTAGCAAATTTTTGTTTGGACCAGGATTGTGTGTAGAACGCTACGTGGGTCCTCTTGTCTATGCGGCATTCCCCTCTTGCTGACTCAGGTCGGACTAGTGTTCGTCGACATGTAGTGGTAGAACAGAGGCAATATAAATAAATCGGTTTATCATTTTGTGAAAAAACTTATTCATATTACATAGTAATAGTAAATTTAAATCTAAAAACTTGAAAAGCGTTCAGAAAACATTTGATGTTAAATGTCCCATGTTATTACCCAGCGAATGAGCGAATGATTCTTTTGTTTTGCAATAGGTATTTAATTTTCTTAGAGAAGAATTCTCTTCTAGTTAAAAATTTGAAATTCGTATGTGCTCCAAATCCACGTTTGCTTTTGCAGTATGGATCACGTTTTGCTTCCGAGCTTACCAAAGGAAACGGAAGATATGTGACAGTTCTGAAGAACGAACAATTTTTATGTCTCCGATTTCAAAAATTCCAAGACAGAAATCTGTTTAACATCAGGGTACAGTTTGGGTCCCGTGTCCGCCTGTCCTTCAATTTTTGCGAACCAACATATCTTAAAAGCTATTCGTCCAATTTTATTGAAATTTTGATGGTAGGTCATAATTAGCCAGGTTATAACATTGCTGGTCCCGTATAAGTTTCAATCTTCTGCACCTATTTATTTCTCGTCCACATTCGCACAGACATACATTTATTTACACCTATATCTTTAAAAGAACTCATCTGATTTTTATGAAATTTTAATGGTTTGTTTGAAGCAGCCCGCAGATAACCCAAGAATAATTTCAACCGTCTGCGCTCTTAAAATATTGCTATATTGATACTTTATTCATGTTAAATTTACTCAATTTTCCCTCCTTTTTTAAATTAGTCAAAATTGGTTTGATTTTTACATGATTTATAGTATCAATTTACCAAAATTTAAACAGCGCAGACAGTTAAAATTAATCTGTGAGCTTCTATCAGATAAGTTTTATAAAATCAGATGAATATTTTTGAAGATAAGGTGTAAATAAATGTATGTGTGTGCACATGTGGAAGAGAAATGGTGGCAGGTGGAGAAATGTGGTGGAGGGAAATGGGACCAGAAGATTGGACCTTATATAGGACCAACAATGGACTTTTTATATGCTAATTAACTGCCATCCGAATTTCATTAAAATCGAAATAGTAGTTTTTAAGAATTGTTCGCCATGATTGAGCGAGAGACAGACTAACAGCCAGAAACGGGATCAAAATATCTGATAACTGGAACAGATTTCTGTCTTGGAATTATTGGAATCGGAGACATAATCGTTCTTTAGAACGATCACATCACATAGTGTTGATAATTTTAATTTAATTAAATATGAGGTTAGAAATTGAAATTAGAGTGTTGAAAAGGGGGAGAAATTACAATAATAATAAATTATGGGGTATGCTAAACCCGCATATAAGTTAAATTAGGTTGGGCCCCCCCCGAAAAAATTTTCTGTGTACGCTACTGCTTTAGTGACGTGATCGAGCAGTCTAACATTTATAATTTTTTCCGTGATTTTACTCAGATATTAGAGGTATAGACCTCTAAGATGTAAATTTGGTCAGTAGCTATAGAGCTACTGACCAAATTTACATCTTTTTAGGTTTATATACAACAATGGGTTTGACCCTTTTCCAGGCTGAGAGAAAATACCCTAGAATCAAATTATTGTCAATTATAATAGTTAGGAAGATAATGGCTCTTACCGGTAGGTTTTTAAGCATTAACGGATTAATTTCGTCTGGTCCAGGGAATTTTTATTTTGTATGTTTTTTTTTTACGATATTGACGTTTTAATCTAATTGTGGCGATTATCTTAGGTGGTGCTTCGGGTGTTCTTTTTGTAGCTGAGATGCCAACCTTAAGGTTGGCAATGCTACATATTTTTGGGAATATCTCGCTTCCACTCGCTATGAGACAAATAGATCAAAAAATTAAAGATAATAATATTTCCCACATGAAACATGTTGTTCTTTTTTTCGTACAACGAACTGTTTAAATAATAAAGTGCTCCGAAGTTTCCACAAAAAGCCAATAAAGACCCATAAAATTGGCATTTCCCCGAAGAAGCTCCACGTTGGGAACGTTACTCTATACCTACGATTGACATTTCAAGTTTGTTAGTTTGAAAATATTCGTATTCGTATTCCCAGTGTTTTAATATTTTACGAAGGTAAGTGTTAGGAGTGACAATCGGAATGCAGTCCTCCTTGTGCGGAAACTTTCAAGTATACTTTACTATCCAAATGGTTTGTTGCACGTAAAAATTAACGTAACGTTTCTTAAGTGAAATTTTATATTCCTTAATTTTGATCTGATCCTCAATTGGTCTTCGAGCCAAGGGAAGCGAGATAATTCATAAAAATACTTAAAAAGTCGTGCAAAAACAAACACTACGTATGTTATAGTAAGCTAGTTTTCTGCTAAACAGTTCGTTGTACGTAAACAATGAATGACACTTTTTTGTGAGAATTTAATAATCTTACATTTTAGTAATGATCGTAATTTGTCTCCGAGCCATAGGAATCGAGATATTCGTAAAAATACGTAAAAGTGGTGGGGTGACGGATAGCAAATATTCATAGGTATTATTCGCCCTATAATCCGTAAACCGTCCATTGTATGTAAAAAATGAATGCAACTTTTTTTGTAGGAAATTTTCTTATCCTTCATTTTGATTTCCACCTTGATTGGTGTTGTGTTGCAGCCATAGGAAGCGAGATATTCGCAAAAACCGAATTTGTTGACAGTTGCCCTTGAATATCTATTAACACTACCACGATCTCGTTGCCGGTTTTCAATATGTTTTTCAGATCGTCAAAATGGAGCGATAAAAAAAAAAAAAAAAAAAAAAAAAATTAGCTAACATTTTTAGAAACGGAAAACCTAAAATGACTGGACTATATAGATCATTTTTTCTTTTTCTTTTGCATACAAGAACAAATGCAACCAAAGCGAGTGCATCTTCGTCGTCCGTACTCGACATTTTGTAAACACAAACTGATGCTTGTGCAAGCATGCTTGTACCGTGTGGGGGCGATGTCAATTTGTGCATGCTCACACAATAAAGATTGTGCAAGCATGGTTGACAAGCATGGTTGAGCGTGTGTAGCCGGCTTAAAGGGGCCATAACAATATTTTCCTTACTTTTATTGTTATTAAAAATTAAAATCGCTTAACTGGACTTTTTAAAACGGAGAGTTAATTACCAAATGTTGAATTATAGAATAATAGCATATACATTGTGTCCCAAGATGGGGTTGCCAATAGGTGTAAATGACAAAAAATTTCATTTTTCGACAAAAAGTCACTTTTCATAAAAAGTTCTGCTTGTTTTCAAATGAAGATTTATCATATTAAAAAATGCATACTATGTAAACTGCATTCAAAATTCGCAATTGTCTACATGTGCTTCAAGAGTAAAGAGGGTTTATTTTTAATTTCTCGACAAAAATTCACTCTTTATAAAAATTTCTGCTTGTATTCAAATGAAGATTTATCATATTACAATATTCTAACGATGCAAAATGCACTTACACTTACAAATTACAATTTGTAAGAGTAAAGTGGTAGAAACTTAAAAATTTTGTTATTTATTTCTTAGGCCCCGAGGTAACAGGCATAGTAATCGAATAATAAATTAAAGTACGTTATAAATAAGTGTGAATTACATTTTATTTGTTTGTAATTAGGTATTTAGAAATAATATTTTGTACACACAAATAAATAAATAATTTAAAAAAAATGAATTATTAAATAAACAAGTCAAAAAAAGAAAATAAAACAATTATAAATCATATGATAAATAAATGAAAGAAGTCAAGTAGTAATAAATTAAAGAAAAAAGACTGTAAAAAATAAAAATTACTCTACATGACAACCTCTGACTTCGACGCATTTTTGTAATCTTAATTTGAATTCTGTATACACATTGCCTATCATCTCTTCGGTGATTGTAAGAATTGCATCGCGTAAATTATTTTTTAAAATATCTGCGTCATCTGTTACTGTTTCGTGGAATACTTTTTGTTTAAGATATCCCCAGAGAAAAAAAAACATCACACGGAATTAGGTCCGATGTCCTAGCTGGCCACGGGGTTGGACCGTACCTTCCTATCCATTTATTCCCAAAATTTTCATCCAGCCAGCTTCTTACATCTGAAGTTAAGTGGGCAGGACACCCATCATGTTGATGTTGATAAATGACGTTGCGCCTGTACTGCAAGTTTTCATCCTCCAGCTGTGACCAGAAATATTTGTTTAACAAATTTAAATATGTTTCATGATTTAATGTTCTATCAATAAAATATGGCCCTATAATTTTTTTTGATGTCATGCCACACCAAACGTTGACTTTTTTATAGCGCTGACTTCTTGTTTTGAGGGTATAATTTGGGTTTTCTTTGGCCCGCCATCTCGTATTTTGTGACGATACATGGCCATTAGTCGAAAAAGACGATTCGTCACTAAAAATAATTTGTTTGTGGTATAAAGGATTTTGCATCAATCTTTCGCCCATAGTTAAACAGAAATCAAGCCTTGGAGCGTCATCACCATTTTCTAACTTTTGGACGAAAGTCGGCTTGAATGCTAAATACTAATTTGATCTCAAAATCCTTTGTATGTGTGTTTTACTGATGAACAATTCTCGCGCTCGGGAACGTAGAGATAGTATATTATTCTCATCTATTGAGTTTAAAACCAACAATGTTGCCGCGTCCTCGTCATCATAAGTTTTCTTTTTTTCTTTGCGTCCACCACATTTAGATTATCCACCAGATTAAATATATCAATAAGTTTTTTCAATGCCTGCCTACTTACCAAGACATCAGGATATTTTATGATAAACATGTCTATAGCATGCCTATAAGACACATCACCGCAATGCCGTAGCATTTAATTAAATAAACACGTTGTTCTTGTGTTAACATTGTTAAAATAACAACACTAGAATTATTGCAAAAACTTATTTTACAAAGATAAAATGAATTAAGATGAATGAGATTAAGATGAATAAAGAATTCGTATAAAATTAAATAACAAAAGAATTAAAATAGAATACAAATTGAAAACTAACGGATAGTAACGTAAAGAACTTAACTAAATAACTTGTTTGTTTGTGTTTACGATATTTAGGAGGTAAACAAACTTAATTTTACTTAACTAAGAAAAAGCTGTCAAAAATAATAAAAACAATAACAAATAAACAACAATGGTTGCCTTTTGTTTACATAAATGAAAAATAATAAAAAATTGTAATTTGTAACGTACTTTAATTTATTATTCGATTACTATGTCTGTTACCTCGGGGCCTAAGAAATAAAAAGTGTTTCAATTATTTAAGATAACAATTATTTTCTATGACTAATTTTTAAGTTTCTACCACTTTACTCTTACAAATTGTAATTTGTAAGTGCATTTTGCATCGTTAGAATATTTTAATATGATAAATCTTCATTTGAATACAAGCAGAAATTTTTATAAAGAGTGACTTTTTGTCGAGAAATTAAAAATAAACCCTCTTTACTCTTGAAGTAATTGTAGACAATTGCGAATTTTGAATGCAGTTTACATAGTATGAATTTTTTAATATGATAAATCTTTATTTGAAAACAAGCAGAACTTTTTATGAAGAGTAACTTTTTGTCGAAAAATGAATTTTTTTTTTTCATTTACACGTAGGTATAAGGCAACCCAATCGGGGGACACTTAAAACCGAATATTTCGATATTAACTTTTTGATGGCATAAATTACTTTTGGATGGAAAATAAAACATTTTATATAGAGTGACATTTATTTGAAAAATCAAAATTTCTACCACTTTACTCTTAATGCAATTTTAAAAAATTATAATTTATTGAGTGCAGTTTACATCTAATTAATTTTTTAATATGGCAATTCTCTATTTGAAAGCAAGCAAAACTTTTTATGAAGAGTAACTTTTTGTCGAAAAATTAAAAATAAACCCACTTTACTCATGTAGCAATTGTAGACAGTTGTGAATTTTGAGTGCAGTTTACATAGTATGAATTTTTTAATATGATAAATCTTCATTTGAAAACAAGCAGAACTTTTTATGAAGAGTGACTTTTTCTCGAAAAATGAAATTTTTTGTAATTTACACCTATTGGCAACCCCATCCGGGGACACACTGTATATAATTAAATTAAATATTTATTCGATTATTAAAGTGACATTAATCTAAATACTTATTTTAAATAAATTATCTATTAATTAAGTTCATTGGTATCTTGGATTAATGACTAACAATTCGAAGAAATATGTCAACAGTCAGTTGAATGGACCAATACAGTTTATTTTTAATATTCCTTTTATCCCTCTTACGTTAAGGTCTTTGTTTTAAGCGATTTTCATAGGATCCAGTAAATTATTTACACAAGCTGAAAGCACTTATAAAACCAAAGGTTGAAGAGTAAAAATAATCAATTTAAAAGCTTTATCAGCTCTAAAACCTCTTTGGTGAAAAAAATAATACAAAAAAAGAATTTCAACCCTGGACTCTGTTCTCTCTATTAAATCCATCCATAATGCATGGTTAACCAAAATTTTAAATGTCTGTCACACAACACAGGCACACCCACACAGTACTGTATTTAAAAGTTGAGGTAGAAGCATAAATATGGGCTTTATATATAGTATGTATAATATACAAACAGAGGGTAGATGGGGTTAGAGGGCTTTACGTTGGGCTCAAAAATGCCTTTCTGGCTTAAATTTGGTAGCCTACTTTGCTTAGCTTGAAGTAAACGTGTATTTTTGTGTGGTATATAATATATATATATATAATATTATATTTAATCGAAATTGTTAATTGTTAAAAGTAAATTAACTAAATTGTTCTTATTAAAAAATTTTATATTTTGCTGCTACCCTCCTGTAATACTGTTTCAACATAACGCCTCTGGGGCTATAATATTATAACAGAAAACCCCCATGAGCCTTGAAATAATAAATTATAATTAAAGAAATTGTTAATCTTTTAAAACCTAACATAATTCACTTCTTACTCCTCCAATACTGACCCCAAAGCCTTAACTAAAATTGTTCCAATCAACATATACAAAGGTTACGCATGTTCTCGGCTCCCAAAAGTGACCCCCCAAATAGATAGAATAATATTTTCTATTAATTACTTAAAGAATTTGGTAGTTTTGAAACACAATTGGACAACTTTTAGGACACCCCGAATGCTGATTGAGATAAGAATATTTTTAAAATCAACAAAACAGAGGGTATGCATGTTCTAATTTCCATCGGTTAGCTTTTAGGTGACCACCAAATAATTTATTTAAAAAATTTGTTAATTTTTAGTATGCTAAAATTTTTTATGTTTCCATTTTTAGTATGATATTTTTTTTTTTGCCATCTATCTCTAATACGGATTCTATTAACATGTTCACGAGCTGTGCACATTCACAGCACAATTGAACTTCATTTTGGTGCCTCTAAAATGCTTTGAATAACATAATACTTTCCTAAAAGTTAATTATAAAACTTGTTAATTTTAGAGAAAGATAATATTTTTCTTCTTTCCACTTATTATGAGTTTAAATAAAATGTCCAATAAGTGAATTCAAAATTTTGTTAACATTCAGTTTGCTAACTTCTTTCTGCTAACCCTCTCTAATACAATCCCCATCAACATAAACACGGGATTCACGATTCACAGCAAAATTGGAATACTTTTGGGGGGTTCTATATGTCTTATATATATATATATATATATATATATATATATATATATATATATATATATATATATATATATATATATATATATATATATATACATATACATATATATATATATATATATATATATATATATATATATATATATATATATATATATATATATATATATATATATACTCCCTAATCTTTTCATCTTTTCATCTTCCTTTCATCTTTTGCTAATAGTTTATTATAAAAATTTATAATTTTAAAATATGTTAACATTTTTAGGGTTTCGCTGATCCTTCTCGAAACCCTTATGCTGGGTCTGATGTGATGTGTCTGTCTGTCCGTCGTTACAGTACTTTAGTAACAGTACTTTATCCGACATAAATGATTTGATTAAAAAAAAAAAAATCTTTGAAAAGTAACAATAGAATAAGTATTAAATATTAGGCACTTTTTCACAATGTAACGATACCCTGTCTCCTTCGCGTCTGCGTCTATACTGCTCTCGAACCGGTACGGCCGAAGCATCCTAGCGTCAGCCGCATGCGGCTGACGCTCCAGGAATCCCTCCTATTGAATTACATTGTAGCAGTGCTCTGCTACAATGAATCCGCAGCATAGGAATCCCACCATAAGTTAGAGATTTAAAGATTAAGAATTTATTTAAACAGAGCTCTTGCTAAAGGAACCTGAAATGGATAATTTAACATTGTTTATTTAATTCTTTAATGATAGAACATTTAAAGTGGTCGTAACCAATTTGTTTTTAAACATTATAACTAATGTGGTTTTTTGTCAATGTAATTATCAATTTTGCTCTTTGATTATTCACTGGGAGTAAGTTCAACATACTCGTAACCTCGGTAGATAAGAACTTATTTGAGAATACAAATGACTCATTATTGTTGTACAATTATTTTAGTAGCATCGCAATGCAATAAGTTTTTTTATTTGATCGCTTTATATGGTAATACTGTCATTTGAATCAGGTTAAAAAATGTATTTGATTCGTATGAATAAATAATTTTGAAGTTATAGTGCTACTAACATGTTTGTCAATAACGGACGAACGTAAGTCAATTAGATCGTGTTCCTTATAGCAAAGGATTTAGGAATCATAGTAGAAAGATTTGTTCAGTATGTTTTTATTTTAATTTAAAAAAGGTCAGGGGACACTCAACTTGTTCTAATTAAAACGATGCGACGTCCTTACTTTAAAATGAGCTAAAATTAATTATCAAAAGATCTGATTTCATTCGTCGTCGAATAATGTGACGGAATCAAAACCGTTTCAGCTGCTCCTCGTCCTTTACCCTTAAATTAAATCTGTGAAAAGTAAACGTTAATCATTGATTGGAATAATTTTCAAATTCTCCTCTTGCCCAATTATAATTTTAATTAATGATCCTTGGAAAGGAGGATGAGGATTTAAGTCTTTTTCGACTGGCAAAATGTTAGAACGGTACTAAGTTGCAAAGTTGTATCCGTGTGCAGGTGTAAAAGGAAGATATCGATCTTAGCAGGTTGGAAAGGGTTCTAAGATTCTCAGATGTATAAATGAATCCCGAAAATTCCGTTCTCACGAAACTCGGCTGTATAAATCTTCCACTTATCTTGGCAAGTTAAGCTTCCGACTCCTCCCTTGTTCCGAGTTTCTCAACTAGTTGTTAGGAATATTACAGGTGAAAAGATTCTCTCCCAGTGTGGATCACCTTGGAAATTATTTTAACCTCATTTCTATTTCAACATGCCGATATAAATCTCTTGACTTATCCAAGTCCTATTTCTTAGCAATTGAAAAGCAAGTTATTTCTCAATCATTAATTCTAACTACTCTTTTAATATTAGGAAAATTATTGCTTCGTTTTTCGTTTTACAATTTTTGCTTCCGAGCTTATCGAAGGTTATGGAAGCTATGTGATCGTTCCCCTGAACGAAAATTATTTGTCTCTAAATTTAATACTCCAAGACAGAAATCCGTTTCAGACATCAGACCAGAGATAATTTTTGGTCCCGTGTCTTTCTGTCGGTCTGCCCAACATTTTTGAGAACTACCACATCTTTTTTCATTTGTGAATACCATCGGAGTTGTGTCAGATGGATTTTTAGTTTTTTTATCTTTGAATTTAAAGATTAACATATGAATTTAAATGTCAAAATTAGAGCAGTGGGCAAGGTAAACTTAGGATTAAGATACTTCTTATAAGGGGTGTTGATTTTAGCACCGGTTGGGGATACAGTTTGAAAACTTTAAACACTTGATGTCTCCCCTACTTTAGCCCAATCAGTTTTGATTAACTGTTCCTTGTAGATTTAGGACCACTTCCATTGATAGCGAGCCTCAACTTTAAACTCTTATTGATTTTCCTTAACGCTGAGCTATTTAGCAAGTTCCAAAACAGTTCGATACTTGTATTAGTAAAAATAAACTTGGTCGGATAAAAATAGATACCTTTTAGAGATATAAAACTAACTAACTTAGCTTACATAGCCTATTAAGGATTACTGGAAATGGCAGCAATTTACTAGCCAATTTGTCTTATCCTACGGTCTGTAAACAGCCAGTCTATACTACATCCGACTTTCTAGGAACAGAAAACCATGAAATAATAAACAAACATTTTGTCATGTTTAAAAAATAAAACACTATTTAATATTAGGTACTTCTTTTATTGTCTACAGTCTACATCACAAATTTTACTTTATACACCATTACCGGTTTCAGCATATCTGCCATTTTCAGTAAAAACTAGTTTGTACTTAACCACTGACGCTGGCAGACATGCTGAAACCGGTGTGGTGTATAGTGTAAAATTTGTGATGCAGACAATAAAAGAAGTACCTAATATTAAATATTGTTTTATTTTTTAAATATGAGTAGGTAACTATCACAAATCTCGGCCGAAACTACGAATTAAACATTTTGTCGTTAGCAGCTTTAATTTCTCTAAGACGTGGTTAATCTATAAAAAACACATTATTTTCCTTAAAATAAAATTGAAATACAGGTTTATATTGAGGGCAAGTTATCCTACTTGATCTACCATAAGCTTTTTTTTCGTATCGAACATACACTTACTCTTTCTTTTTGGTAATGAGTTCAGCACATTCTTAAATTACGCTCTGGCAAAAGTATATTTTTGGCAAGGATTTTCAAAGGTAAAGGCATAAAATGAAACTTATAAAGTCACTGACCTAGCGATTTGTGGGAAGGTGAAAATTTATAAGGTTGTTAACCTTCTATATTCAGAGTTTTACCCTCTTATAATCATCTCCACACTCAACTTTTTGTTAATAATTTCTAGGTTGAAGAAGTGCGTTTTTGGTTCATTACTACTGATTTTTTGAAAATAAAAAATAAAATCATACATGAATTGTAGGAAATAAATATAAATAAACACAATCAAAGTATATTTTTGTACATTCAAGTATATATATATATATATATATATATATATATATATATTTATATATATATATATAATATTTTACAATTTTAATGTAAAAGGTGGCTTTGTTACCAGTAACAAAGATTATTCAAAAATATGAAAGACTTAAGCAATTTCACTATACATAAACAACGAATTTACTTCATTGAGCTCCAGCTTCACCAAAACTACTTAAAATTAACTCATTATTATTATTTAAATCAATACAATAAATAAATACGTAAAATAAAAAAAAACAAAACAATATTATGTAGGACTTCATTTAGTTATTGATGCAACATTTGTACATACACATTAAACACATATGGTTAATACACATCGGTTTTGACTAATGTTATATTGACTAAATAAAATATCAGTGTAGTGATATTGATAATTATTTTTATTATAATAATGATAATTATGTATATAAAGAGATCAAAACCGGTATGTATAAAATATTTATGGTATTGTCTCATTTATTGAACAATAAAAAATAAATGAACTCAAATTATAACTAATTTATAGAAACATTCGATTATAACTCCTCCTATATTCAAAATGGTCATTATTACAGATTAGCTACTTAAATAAGTTCAAAAAATTAAATATACTCCCCAAGCTGGTTGTGACGGATTTCGAGACTATTTATTCGATGCATGTCCCAAATTCCCAAATAAAAGTAGTATTAAGGTTTTATTTATATTAAGATCATAAATACTAATAAATTGTGATCCATGGAGATGACCGCGTCAGAGATTTTGTGAATCCCGATTATTCAAAAAGAGAGTTATTAGTAAATGATCTCTCAACATGAACCACCCACTTAACAATGAGAATGATCTCTGATACTTCTTTATCAATAGATTAACCACATGAATATTTAACATATTATACCCTCTCATAGTATTTAGCTTTTCTCATCTGGTCTGGGAAAAAGTTGCACCGACTGAAATTTCCATTTAATACCATAATGTATTTGATGAATACAGCAGGCTCCTTAATTTCTGGATTTTGTTTACCCAACTTGCAGCACAGCAAAAGTAGTCTGAATATCGCAAACTTATCCAAGTTTCTAGTAAAAATAAACTAAGACGTTTATGGTATAAGTTTTAGGGCTTCCTTAAGTCGGAATTTTTAAGATACCTAAACATATTTGTTTTATTTGTAAATATGTGTTATATATAACTTCTTTCTTTGCTGAAAAAAACAAAAAAAATTGAATTCTTAAAGTTGCTGTTTGATCTTCTTTGTTGTGTTAAAAACCATTATACGAACATGCTTAAAGCGAAATTCTTAAAGAAACATCGGCCCGACAGACTTAGTCAAAATTTTCTCATTTACATTGATGACACTAAATTTAAATTCTAATGTACGCAATTTAATTTTAAACATTAACAATATTTTAAACATTTAATTAAATGTTTAACAAGTGGTTCCTACGTTTCGGTTTCGATTCCCTGCTAAGTCATATTTATTTTATTTTTATTTCTCCGAGACCCAGTTTTTTCCCGGAAAATGGTTAAATAAGATTTAAATAGACTAAATTTTAGAATTGGTAATAAAATAGACTGCCAATTAGTGTGGCATATAGCTTCCTCGAATCCTATCACGTACTTTATTGATTATGCTTTAAATTGTGCAATTTGTTTGATCGTTTCCCCCGTTTTTTTAATATGTCAAAATTGTTTTGATTTTTACATGAATTAAAGTTTTAATTATATAAAAGTTAAAAAACGTAGAAGGTTTAAATTAATTTGGTGCTATATGCGGTCTACTTTTCATAAATAAACTATAAAAGTTTCATACAAATCAGATACTTTTGAAGCTATAGGTGTAAATTAATTTATGTTTGTGCGCATATTGAAGAGAAACAAAAATGCGCAGAAGGTTGAAACTTATATGGGACCAACAATGGGCTAATTATGACCTACCATACAAATTTCATTAACATCGGATGTGTAGTTTTTAAGATATGTTGGTTCGCTAAAATAAAGGGACAGACACGGATTCAAACATGTTCCCTGATGTCTGAAACCGTTTTCTGTCTTGGATTTTTTGAAATCGGAGACCTAAACAATTTTTATTTTTCCGGACGATCATATAGCTTCCGTTACCTTTGGAAAGCTCGGAAGTAAAAGTGTTTTTGAGAAATAATATTTTATCTCAAATTTTCAGAGATTTTAGGAAACAGCATTCCTAAATTTAGAGTTTAAATTAATTTCTCCTCCCTTCTCTTCACTGTAGTCTCACTGCCTGACTCTATTTTATAACACTATTTTTGTTTAAGTTTGCACTTTTTATATTGCCATTTGTATAATATTTGCATTTTCATTGTTGCTTTTACTTGCTTTTAATGCGCATAGTTCGCACAGTTGAAAGATCATTGTGAGGGTAAATTCAAATTTGATTAAAAAATGGTTATTTATCAAACCTAGTAATAATTAATAATATAGAGGAATTTTTTAATGTAATAAATAGCTTTCAAACATTTTTAATGATGTAATAAATTATATTATAATGTAATCCTAATTAGTTTTTATGAAGGCTTTGGAAACTAAACTATTTAGGCATTTCATTTAATGGCTTATCCTACATGATAATGCAATATAATTAGTCCTAGAAATGAGCTTCTAGTAGTTTGCGAGGTTAGTTAAAAAAAAAAAATAATAATAATAACAAATAATGATGGTTTGCGTTAGCTTGGATATGGAACCATGTAAACAAGTTGACAAAATTATGATACATTTTTATAAATATTAAACTTAAAAATTATTTCAGTAAAACACTGAATGCATAAATCGAATAAATAATCACATAATCCATCACATTCCTTTGTTAAATTTCGTAATAAAATTTATTTCTTCGAATATAGTTATACTTTTATAAGATATCAGTTTGATTACTATGATTATTCAATTAGTTTCAATTATTCAATTTTATCTTCGACATCACAATTAGAGAGTGCCTAACAGTAAATTGCATCCGTATGTAAGTTTGTTACAAAATCCTCTCATTCAAAATCTATTATCACTGCACTAACATGTTTACTATTTTTTTTTTTAATTTATTAAATTTGTTTTATATTTATTAATAGTTTGGTGAAAACTGGACCTAAAAATAAACAAAATCTTAATCATACAATTTAGTTACTGTTTCTTCATCATAAAACTTAAGTTTATTAACTAATACTGCTGATTGTATACATTAATTTATTGCGGATTATTTGCTAGTTAATTTACAGAAATATACAACCTTACATTTTTTTAAGGCTAGTTATCTACATAATTTTATATTAAAATATTTATTTATATTAATTAACAAAGTTAATTGCCTTGCAGAGACGCTTATTAGACTTAAATTAATGTTTTTATGAGTCAGCATTTGTTTTTTTGTTTTTATTTTATTAAAAGAGTTATACATATTTACAAGTAATTCAATTTTAGAAATTGTTGATGTAAGCTTTGAATTATTTAATGACATGTCGATGTGTAGATAATTATAATTATAAAAGCAGCATTATTTAATAAATACCAACCATAAACCTGGGTATTTTAATAGGACTGTCAATAAAGACCCTAATTTTCGGCTTCATACTGGACTCATAATACGCTGCATTGTTGCAGGCATTAGGATTTTTACTTATCCTCACCTTCTCCGAGGGTATATAGGAAAAGTAGTGTTTTTATACTGTTCCCCAGATGGTAAACATTGTACATCGACCAAAACTATACTTGATTATACTAATTTGATTGGTTAGATTAGTATTGTAGTAAAAAGAATACCGAAAACAATTTTTGGAACGAAGTTCCTTATGGCACGTTCTGGAGCCCGGGAGTGAATTCAAAAAATACGAACAAAATCACCCTCACAAAACCAAGCGTCACGAAATCTAGCGATGACGATAACTTGAGTAAAAGGTGACCGAGTGAGTTGAAATGTGGTACACATGTTTATTTTACCAATGCCCAGGCTGAGTTTGTTGGATAACGTTATCCGCCCAAGCGTTCACGCGCAACGCCGCGTAAACGTAAGCTTCAAATTTAAAATTGGAATTTTAGGACGGGAAAAAAATTCTAACTTCATCTATTTAATGAGACAAACAACTTTTTTTTAAATAATTGTGTTTTTAGTAAAATGAACACCGACACTGCTATCAGGTGATAAAGATCGCTAAATTTATTAAAGCGGACGTAAACAACGTTTTTACAGATATCTTACGTTCTAACGTAACGATTTTAAAAACCTCTTACACATCGTCAAAAGTATAATTGAATCAGGCACGTAAAATTTCAACCTGATATAAGCAGACGTTTGTGAGTAGGAAAGAGCTATATTTTTTAATATTTTAAATTAGTAGGCCGGGTAGGTAGAGAACAGTTCTTTTCCCTCAGGTTATATACTGCAAACATACTCTTTAACTATAAACTCGTCATGATTAACTTTTTTTCTCAATATTCAATACATATTATTTATTGTATGACGCTTGCTTTAATGATGCAACTAATGCTTCTTGCTCTTTTAATTTTGCCTTAACTCCGCTAGGTGCAAACAGGTTGTTAATTTTAATTTTGTCTCTTAACTCCGCCATGTATAAGTAGTTAGCAACGTATACGTACTTATCAGTGTGATTTTATAATTTATAATTAATGAAAAATGTAAGGAACTTCGTTCCTATCGGGTGTCCCGCGACACGTATTTTTTTTTTTTTTTTTTTATTTTTTTTTCTTGATTTACTATGCAACTGGAATCCCTGGTGCAATTATGTTATCTAGACAGTTTAACATTTTTTAAACTCTAGTCCAATCAACAAAAGATAACTTAAGGAACTAATCGGAAAAATTTAATATTTGGCATAATTGTTTCATAAACTATCAAATGTCCTAAATGTTCAAAAGGCAGCTATGACCGCCATCTTGGAAAATAGTTCCAATAAAATATTGGACCTAATTTCCTAGATGATGGCCGTAGCTCCCGTCAGAGAAATAAATCAGAGCTTCATTGACTGGACAACAATAATTTTTATTTGAATTTTGGAGTCGCTAAAAAAAGCGACAATAGTCTAATAATTCTTCTACTTAAATGACAATATATGAACTAATTGTCTAACCTTAGAATGACATATTTTTTATCAGGATCATAAACATTACATCAATAATAGGTGAAGTAAATAATTTGTTGTGGCTCATGATTTATACAAAGTCAATACAACTATTTTAGAATTAACTCTTTAGTTAAATCTAAAATTATTTTTTTTTAGAATTAAGCTTTCCTTTAGACATAACAAACCTTTTGTCTTTAAAAAATACATTTTTAAAACAATTACAACAATATCAGTTTATTTGTATTTTAACAATCAATAAATATTAACAAATTTAACAATATATCGACAATCCGTGATAAAAAAATATTTTTCATTAGTATTTTTTCCCTTTATTATTATATAAAAATTTTCTTTGCAAATTTTAATATGTTGTGTTAGCAAAGAATGAAATCTTTTAAAATACTTTTATTACCAAACATTTTATTTGTTTGGAGGGAAGCAAAACAAAATATTTATAAAAAAAAATAAATAAATAAATTAATTAATTAATTATATTTTCAAATCACTTTTTAAAACTGACGCATTCACAGAACATTTATTAAAGTTTGGATTCTCTATCTCTAGATTAAATGGTAAGAGAGCTGGTCTGGAATGACAGAAGACCTTGTTTCAATTCCAACAGTGCGCATTTTATCTACCTTTTTCTACACTCATAATATGGAGTGTCTCATACAGAATGCCGATTTTAATTTGCGTGGTATTATATTGTTAATGTTAGAATGACTTTTTTTTGTAATTAATTACTACTCTGATTAGTTGACCTATAGTTTCAATTTTGAAAGGGCAGTGATGTTTGTTGTTGTCATGAGTGGTTTACGATTGAACAACGTGCTTTATGGTAAATTGATGCAAGTATAGAGAGGAGACTCCACTTAAAGAGGCTTCAGTTCGGAAAGTTGTTCAATAGAGTTTTGAAGACAGAAAATTTCTTTTAGGGGGTGTTTCTTTTTGAACTAATGGAATATGGAGAATAAGTAATAATTTAGTACTTCAAAATCTCTATAAAAGCTAGATATTGTAAATGAGATTAAGGCAGGAAGATTAAGATGGCTGGGCCATGTTAGATGAATGAGAGTGGAAAGATTTTTTCGAAGAAGACAGAAGGCAGAAGAAGTCGTTTAGAAAAAGATGGAAGAAAAATGGAAAGGGGGATTTAAGAATGCTTTGAGTCTGTGGTTGGAGAAGACGGGCTCTAGACAGAGATGACTGGAATAGCATTTTCCTGAGCAGGGCAGAGCCCTCCACGGGTTATAGTGCCATGAGTGGTAAGTAAGTAAGGACTTCCTACCAAACTTCCCATGGGACGAGGTGCTGCTTCACGAGATTGCCAGAAATTTCCTTGCTTGCGAAAAATCTATGTCCATAACAAATTCCCGAAATGAGGAATGTAACTTCGTGGTTACCAAGAATGGTCTTCGAGGTCATGCTATCTTACAATATGTGTCATATTCATGAGGGTAATTTGACATCTCAAAACCTCAAACTATTTCGGAACTTAAACGGGAAAAATATTGGATCAATCGAGAGAGAAGTCAGTGAAAGATCTATTAGAAACCTCATCGAGAGAATAAATATATGCTAGGTACTTTGGAGGAGGGAGGCAAAGCAAGCAATTAGGGCTATAGGTGCCCTCTTGCATATAAAAACTTGCGTAAAAAGAAATATGCCAGTTATTGATTTTGATTATTCAGTCAATACTGAAGATAAATTACTTTTTCATGAAAATTTGACTGATTTATTCAATTTTTAAAATATGGGACACCTTATATTAATTTAATGATCTAGAATAGAACTTTTAGGATTGGATTATCACTCATTTAAATAAAAGAAAAAAAAATTGTTTCTTTTTTTCTTACATTTTAGTAAGTTCTTGTAATTTTGACAATATAATATCTATATCGGCTTCATAAATGTTTTATTTATTTCACGTTAAATTAATATCAGTAAAAGAAATGTATTTTTTTTTAACAATTTATGCACTGTGTGTATCAATTAACTAAATATCTTGCAAGTTTACAAATGTCAATTCTAAAATCTATTAAAATATTTTTCTCATTTCCTAGTCACACTTCATTTTATACATATTTTATTTAAATTTAAACACCATTTAGAACATTTTAAGGTTCATTTACTATAAAACATTATACATTCTTTCTTTTTGTACACATTATACATTTCATTTACACATTTATTTTACCTAAATCCACTATTTTTTTATTTATTTATTTTTTTTAAATTTTCCTTCTTTTTTTTACATATATAATATATATTTTTTTATTGCACAATTGAAAATAGGGATCCTTAATATCTAATACCCGTATTTATTATTTTTTTATTCACAAAGAACTTTCTTTCTAGTCTTGTATTATTTACATAAACATCTATTTAAATATCAATTTAAGTATTAATTAATTTTATTTATTAATTATTGAAGTTTGTCATTTATATTTATTAATGAAATTTTTAATTATTTACATTTATAATACAATCCTCGTCTATTCCCTATTAAATTCTATTTTTTTTTTTATCGAATCGGCTTCCTCTGAATAGGGATGTTGCGATACAACCGGATACATTGATGCATGTTCTGAAAAGTGTCGATGTTGACATGAAGTATGTCGATGTTGAAAGAAAGTATCGATATCATACAAGTACTACTTAAAATATTGTAATGGAGGGAGGGTATAACATATCCTTCTTTCTTCTAATTTTTAAAGTATTTATTCTCTAAATATCTCCATAGCAACAAAAAAAAATTATCGAAAAAAAAAGTTGAAGTAGCTCTTATGGGAAAAGAAGTAAATCCTAACAATCAATTCCAAAATAGCTAATGTCGAAAGGTATCGATACCAGTATTATACCAATAGTATCGTAACATCCCTACCTCTGTCTTCGCCAATTATAGTTCACAAGTGTTTAGTTTAGAGGTGCAGTCTTCTGAAGAAACCTATTTCAGCAATCGTGTCATTTGTATTTATCTATATCATTTTATCTATATCTTATTTACATTTTTCCTTTATTTCCCCTAGCCGAAAAACTCCCTTACAGTCTATTAATATATCCTATAGGATTAAACACCTAATTGTTTTTACCTGTATATATATATATATATATATATATATATATATATATATATATATATATATATATATATATATATATATATTATATATCAAATGAGGATATATATATATATATATATATATATATATATATATATATATATATATGTATGTTTGTATGTAATTTTATTTTTTCATAATCTATCAAATAATCTATTTTTCTATTATTAATTACGCTTTAATCTTCTTCTTGAAAAGGCAAGCTTTTAAATGAACGAAGAATCCACTATTTTTTACTTTTATTATTAATGATTGAACCCGGGAAGGTGGCGGAGATATCGATATTGATTTTTCGATTCCATTTCGTAATCTTATATTAATCAGATTAATAAACTATAGAACTATTCATGACTTATACTAGTTATTTTAAATAAATTTATAATAACATATTATTAAATGTTATAGCATTCTGTAATGTAATATTTAAACATTTTTTTTTAGAATACATTTGTCATCATTTAGGATTAACTGAAATGACTTGGATTTTATAACTGAATTAAGAAATAATCAAAGAAAATAAGTCTATACAATCAAGAACAATAGAGCTACTAAAGCTTTTAGAACTGACTGTCTCAGAATTTACTTATCTTCACTACTTGTAAATAAATTATAAATTAAACTGTTTTTATTAAGATGATGAATGGGATCACTTGATCAGAGGGGGAATAGAGATAGGTTTAAATCTGCCAGATTCAAACCTATATCCTCAAAGACTCATTTTATTTTATATTTCTACTCGCTGACCCTGACACGGAAGATGGGCACTGACCACTATTAGTTAAAAACCAACTTTGTACAAAGACGTTACATTCAGTGAAGGGACATATTTCATTATTCTTTATTAAGACACACAACTGCTTATATATACAAGAATATATCTAAAAGTTATGGACATATATTGTAGAATGTTTATATATATATATTTGTTATAATGCTTTAACAGTTGAAATAATTTTCTGTGAAATAATTTATTCCAATTTTATAAAGGTATTACGAGTACATCTATCTGCGTGTGTTGTGTGTCTGCAATTAGGTAAATTATATAATTTGTGGCAATCAGCTCAATCTTCCTATTCAAATAAAAATAAACATTAAAAAATATAATCTAACATAATTAAGACATTGCTAAATCTAATAAATTCTATAAGATATCGACAGTAACTAACCTGGGAGTTAGAATATTATAGGATGCATAAATTGGTAACTTATTTTTCTTAATAACTATCGTTTTTTGAAAAATTATATACATGCAAGAAAACATATTTATATATTACTATTTTTATATACTTAACTATCATTGTTTCAGTATTTTATCAAAGAAGTATATAAGTCTCTCCATAAATAGTTAATTACAGCAATCACTTACACCCTATTATAGATTGAAGGTCAGCATCAGTGATAAGCTGATGTAGAAAGTCAGACTCTCGCCTTGAGCTACTCACATAAATAAGGCAACAAAATTACTCCCCTGTTAAGTTTTTAAAGATTTTTGCGGAAATAAAAATATTTGTGGAGAGACTTGGTTATTTATTTGATTATGGATTCCACTAGCTCAAATGTTCATCGTTTGTCTAAAATTTAATTTATAATATTAAATTTAAGGAAACCCAAGTTAAAAAATAATTTAATTATCCCAAAATACCGGTTATGCAGTTGTTTTATTTGACGGTTTATTGAAGTACTCAATATAAATTTGAAATAATTTCAAGATAAAAAGAACTTTTTATATACTACGTTTTTAAATTTTCTGTTGAATCGTATGTAATGTTGATAATATAATTGTTATTGTTATATAATATATAATGTTAGTGAAAAAAAAAAAAAAAAAATATAGTTCCGAATTTATTTACTTCACATAAATGACAACCATCTAGAGAGCTGATCTTAAACCTATAAAAGGACAAATCTTTGTACTACGGATCTCCCCAACACCAAATCTAAACCGTGCCATCGATATATTAAAAATAATATATATAATATAATCGATATATTTCCTGTTTTGCTGTCATTCAATGTTTATATCAGGGGTATCCAACTCCAGTATTCTAGAGGTGTAAGAGCACTAGCGTTCCACGAGAATATGGTGGTTAAAATTGTAAACTACTTATGATCTTTTGACATTTGTACTATTTTGTAAATAAACAATACAAAAAAATTAACAGCCTCGGTGGCCGAATGAGATGCGCGATAGCTCAGAATGAGAAAGTTCCCGGGTTCGAATCTAGTAAATTGACAAATTAATTTATAAATTTATTTCTTTGAATTAAGAAGCTCTATATCTTTTGAATGGTGCAAATTCCCGTGGAGCGCTAGTAGTCTAACACAGGTAGATAAAGAGGGGAGTTGGAAATCTTTCCGTTTAAGGATTCTTGATCGCTGGTTTATATCTTATTTATAAAAATCACAAATTTGAATCCGTCAAAACGAAGATTGCGTAAATATGGGACATGGCAAAACAAATAAAATAACTTGTGGATTTTTTCCGAACTAACTTTCTAAACAGCAAAATTTGCTGAAAACCAATTAAATTCTGCTAAAAAATGGCTAAAAGTATTAAATAATGCATTGTCATGGTGTTCTGAGCTATGCTAAAAATTTCAAATGTCTAGCTATTCGGGAAGTTAGTTAGAAATCGATTGCCAGATTTGTACCGGACAAACAAACAAACAAACAAACAAGAAAGCAGGCTAACAAAAACGTAGTAAAAAATAATGTTACATATAATAAAACACTATTGTTTGTTTTCGCGGCTCGAGGACACTAAACCTACAGCACCGGTGATCGACACACATCTACTCATGGTATTATCAGTGTAAAACATCTCAACCAGTCTGGGATTCGAATTCACCAGACATTTCAGTATTTAGTCCAAGCCATGTCTCAACCAATCATAAATATTTTATAACTATTTTAAGCAATTAAATATATTACTAATTATAGCTTAAATTATATCAATCGTATACAAATAAGTTACAATAGTTATTGTATATGTTATTCTTAATACTGGATTTAATCAATGCAATTTATTTAATTCTAAAATAAAAGCAGGTTAATATCTAAAAATTTAAAATCTTAATTTGTATCTAAACTATGATAATATAAGCAATAAACATAATCAGTATTCAGGCGCTTATTCTAATTAGCTATGCAGATTTTAATATTGGAAATCATTGATTGGAAATTAAAAGGTGACATAAATATAAATAATAACTCACAGAGAAAAATCGATCAGTTAGGAGTAAAATAACTGCAATAGCTAATGGAATAAAATGAATTGCTTTTTGCTCTTAGTAAATTGAAATGTTTTAATTATAATACAACTAGCATCCCCGTCGTGGTTTTTACCGAACTATAGGTATGTAGAACTCGGAATTATGGTGTATTAGAGTGCATAGAAATAAAAATATTTCTGCTTTTTAAGAGTAATATCTTTAGAGAACTTTAAAATATTTTTTGTTTACTGTGTTCTTGGTATAAACTACTTTTCTGATTTACCCGCCTTTGAAAGTCTAACATACAACCGTCACCCTCTGATGCACTGTTTCCATTTTATTGATCAATGCTCGAGCTAGATTTCATTCCCCTTAGGAAAATAAAATTCCATTTCTAAGTCGTTTTCCCTGGTAAAGCACAAAGAGTTAGTCTGATTCCCCGCCGGGAAGAAGTTATTTTTATGATACATTTTGATAAAATGTTTAATAATAGTTCAATGTAACCCGAAAACTCGAAACAACTAGTATACGGAAAATTCTGGACTAAATGATTAAAAGACAGGGAGCACAACAACTTAAAGTTTAATTGCAATTTTTCACCCAGACTTTTGATTAGCAGTGTATATATTCTATTGCTTGATTAAATATTCCTAGAGCATTTAAAGAATTTGAGATACATTTACTTCTACAAAATTGATGCAACCTCTTTTCTCTTGCTCGACCTCTCTTTTTTTAATCTAATCTCTTTTAAAAACTCCGTCCCGAACCATTTGAATAATTAGAGGGGGTCACCATTTGAGAGGGAAAGCCTGAGGCCACCCGGTGGGGGAACTAAAGGTATGAATATTCACTCTTTTCTCCCTCAAAGTAATTTCGAATTCAAAATCAACCGGGCAGAATCAAACTTTAAACTGAGCGACATTAATGGTGTACTAATAGTTTTTTTTTTTACTTTCTCATATATGCAGTATATATTAGGAGAGAAAGCATTGTGAATTTGACTTTGAGTTTTTGATATATTGACACTTTTAGAGGCCTGAAAAAATACTCTCTTCTTAAATACTCTCTTTGTCAAAATGTATTATGTAAAAATGTATTTATAGAAAAGTTCCGAAAAATTTTCTCTCCAAGCCGTTTTCCCAAGGAAAAATCTAATTCCTCACAAAAAAGCAGTGTAATTACAAAGGTTGTGAGGGGGGGATCAATTCCCCTCCTGGGAGGAATTATTTTTATGGTAAATTTTGATTAATATGTTCAATAATGATTATTAAATGTAACCAAGAAACCCCAAAACAACTAATAAGTGGAAAACACTGGACTGGTGAGAAAATATAATATAATATTGCAACCAAATATAGTGGTAAAAATACACCACTACACACTAATATTTTAGTTATAAATTACGTGATTTTATATATATATATATATATATATATATATATATATATATATATATATATATATATATATATATATATGTGTGTGTGTGTGTGTGTGTGTGTGTGTGTGTGTGTGTGCAAATAATTATTTAACATTTATAAAATAAACCATAATTTTAATTTGTTTTTACTTTTTTAATCCAATCACATTTTTTGTATTATATATAAATGTGAAGGACATTAGAATGAATATCAAATATTGACAACTGAGAAGGGAGCCATTGCTAAAAATGTAAATATTATTATCGTTTATTGGCCTTTATTTGAAATGAAATGTGGGAATATGGTTGATTATTTTCTAATAAACTTAAATCCCAACGAAAGCACTAGTGTAAAAAATAAGCCAAGTCTCGCGTAAAAAGTTGTGAGATCATATGTTTAGCCAAGTTTCCCTCTGTTCGAGTAAGTTCTACTAGGTCAAATTTATTTAGTACAAGTACATGGTATTTGTCTGTCCTTTCTCTTTTCTTTTTCCCAAATCACTCTACACGTTTAAATTTAAAAACATTTTCTGAATTGGCAAATACACACCACAAACTTAAATCAAATAATAAGTATTATTTTTTTCATTTGAGCGTCGCAGCACAAGGATACAAATTTGTATATGACACTGCATTTAATTTTAGCCTCTTTGGGGTGCGTTTTTGCCTAGTCAGAAAATGTTTTTAAATTTAAACGTGTAGAGTGATTTGGGAAGGACAATAGAGGGAGGGGCAGGCAAACATCAGTACTTGCACTGGATAAGTTAGACCTAGTAGAACTTACTCGAACAGGCTAAACTTACGATCTCAAAACTTTTTACGCGAGACTTGGCTTATTTTTTTACACTAGTGTTTTTGTTGGGATTTCACTTCTTTTTGTAAGTAATCTATAATACAATATAACTAATAAAGGTATGAATGCGGGGGTTGTTCAAATTAAACTAAATAAAATTATCTAAAGTAAATAAGTTTACACTTTAAGATAACGGTCAATCAATACTGTCAAATCAACCTTAACATTTTAAAGTTCTCTACTAGGTAGCTCTAGTGGCGCTGCACAATTTTTTACAATATTTTGAACAGGCGGTTTTTATATTAGCCTTGAAAGGGATAAAGAACCAGCTTTTTTTCGGATTTTTTATTTTTCCTTTATTTGTACAATAAACTCTACCTATATACAAAATTTAAAGTTTCTAGGATTGTTAGAAGTGCCTTAGAATTATGATTAGTGAGTGACGAAATAACAACACTTTAGGCTCATATATCTAAAGAACTACTATGGGTAGAGGTGTGAAATTTTAATTTCTGGTTCAGTTTGTCATGAACTTTAGTTAAAATTAATTTCATATATCTAAGTATCTTCAATAGGATAATAGAGGGGGGTCCAAATTACCGTGAGTTGGTTCCAGTAAAGGATGGTTCGGCTCTTCTCGACTTGGCACTACCGTGCCCCCAGATAAATTAAGGCCAAATAAGAGTAAAAAAAAATTATATATAAATTCTCAAAAAGAAAATTATAATTTCATAGTCATGTGTTCTTGCTTCTATATTAAATATACATGTAGTATTCAAATGTATGTCCTATGATTACTACGAATATATTTGTTTGTGGTGTTTCGAGAATTGTTTTATTGGTAAATATATCGTATCTGGTGATACCTCCGCAGTCAAAGGGTTAAGAAGTTCATTGTTAAGCCCGATGAGATCAGAGGAAGTGGAGTTACTCAGAGATGTTATAATTTTATCAATTTCCTCTGGAGTAGTTGGTGCGAGAAAAATGCTGTTTGAATTTGGCTCCCTTAGGTATTCATTTGGATCAGCGGTTGCAGGTGGAAGTTTTTTTAATAATTCGCCAGGTATATTTACAAAGTAATTATTGAAATCATCTGGACTTAGTTTAGAGTCACTCACAGTATCTTGGACTCCGGATTCCATATTTATAAGGTTCCACAACTTTTTACTATCTCTAGAGTTCTTAGTTACATAATCTCTATTTGATGCAACCCGTTCTGTTTTTAATAGTTTCCTGTACTCTTCTTTAGTTCTTTTCAAAACCGCTTTAATTAACGGAGACTAGTGAACCATACATCTCCGACAATATAAGTATTTTTTTCTCTTAATTTATTTAATTCAGGTGTACATACTTTAATTTTCTTGGCAGTTTTTTTTAATAATACGTATTTTTACCGGGAATGAGGTGTTAACATCAGAAATAAGTCCCCTCAACGGGAACACTTTAAAGAAACCCGATCAAAATCGGAGAAAATAAAATAAAGTGGGTCAGATACGACATATTTACCCTTTTAAAAATGATCAAGAGTAAACTAATGTAATTGTTATCGGCATCTTAAAATATTTTTTAGAAGTAAGGTTCAGAATTGCAAAGAGCGCGTAAATATTAGACTACAGTTTATTTTCTGAAATATTACATTTTAGTTAGCAAGTTTTTGTTCAGCATTATAATAAGTAATTAATAATTCTAGTTTTTCACATAATTGGATAACAACTATCTTTATAACTGTAACAGTGAAGTTTTTTTTAGGGTACGTAGGCAGAACCAAGGACCCTTATATTTTCCTGCGTGTGTCTGTCCGTCCGTCCTCTCGCGTGCTCTCACGGCTACACCTTTCGTCCGATCACTTTGAAATTTGGCATGTATGTGTCTTGTACCTACCCACATATTTTAAAAATATAGCGACTTAAAAAAAATATTTTTCAAAAAAAAGGGTAAAAAACTTAAGGGTTACATTTTTTTTATTTTTTTTCGACACCGTGAGGGGTATCATATGAAAGGGTATGTCGAGCTGATTACAAACATATATAATTCTTTGGATATAACTTTGATAGGGTGAGCGTAGGCAAGTTTGAAGTGGGTGTGAAACGTGCCCCCCCCCCTCTATCTCGCTTATGTGAAGTGCAAAAAATCTGAAAAAATTCCTGAACATTCTTCGACCAAAAGTAAAGATACCACTTTTTGGAAATTTCGAAAAAAATATTATTTTATTTTATTTTTTTATTTTTTATTAACAAAATACGTTTTTTTTATAATTTTGGTCTTTTCGATGTATTTATATGGTTGTAGTCCGGTTCAGAGGCAAAAAAATACTTTATCAGAGTGTGTTTTGAGAATATCAGACCCTTAGAATGGTTCAAAGTAAGCTTTTTAGCATTTTAAAAAAAAACTGTTTATACACTTTACAGTTAAACACTATATAGTGTGGCCTACGGACCCTCGCTGTGTGCTGACTAGCACACACTTGACCTGTTTATTTCTGTATTCATCATTCATTTCCTACACTATATAATCTTCCTAAAACATTTCATGAGTCAAAAGACTTAAGTGTTTAAATATAAATGTACAAAACCATAATTTCAAAGGAAAAGGTACGCCTGACTAAGTCTTTCAGACTTTTGTAAAGAGTTAAAACAATAAACCAGGTTAATTTAAAAATAAAATTTAATGTCAATTACTATGACTTAATATCTGATATTTTATTTTTTGTAAAATATAATACCTACCATATTATGATATAGACAAATGATAAAAGAAATAATAAGAAATATTTCAAAATGTAAACATGCTCTTTGCTATATGAAAATAATTTACCCATTTGAAAAATTATAAACCATTGTAACTTTTGAACTATTCAATTTACTTTGATCAGGATTGTTGCATTTTGTTCTTTATATTAAAAAGTTTCTATCGATACTTTATATTATACAGTTCCGAAATCATTTAGCGTTAAAGTTTCAAAGTTCACAGGTCGATATTTTCAAAATAGCACCAGAAATCAATACGAATTCAGTGGAAATGTTTTTCTTGTAAAGAGGTATAATTAGTACAAATTTAAACGCAATCTAAAATTTTGGCTGGCTCATAAAAATGGATAAATAACGTTTATGATTTTCCGGGCCGCACAACTACAAGTAAAGAATGATTTGCAGAGACTGTGTTAGCTTATAAAATGTTTAGCTTAAAAACTTTGGGAGTTATGCCTGACACAGACAGACTCACGAATACAGAAATCAAGCTAAAAATCACTAAAATGATTTTAAAAAGGATAATTAAGTTGGAACCTCGGTTTCGAACTTTTTTGGGTGAATCCTTTAGCTTTTCCACACTATATATTATTATCCTGGCGTTTTACCTTATTTAATTATTATTAAATTCAGTATAAATTATTTGTCGGTATTCGTGAAATGTTTACTTTTGGAAAATTAATATTTCAAAAAATCAATTAAAACTTAATATTATTAACATAAATTAAAATTTATTGAATAATTTAGGAAATATATATTTACGGGTTTTATTAGTAACTCCATAACTTTCTGTCGAAAACCCGCAGAATAAAACAAATTTTACCTCTTCAGTAATCTTCCGTGGAACACATATATATTTAAGTATATTTAAGTTCTTGACCGTAATTATACTAGCACATCTCGGTTATCGGCCGATTATAGGTAATAACTAAAAATTTGAAGAATGTGGGATTGTGTTTAAATTCTTCTTCGTTTTTTTTTTTTTTTTTTTTTTTTTTTTTTTTTAAGAATATGTGTATTTTGGAATATGTATTTGTTAAGTAGATTAGTCACTTCAACTTTAACGATATAATTTTTAACGATTTAGTACGTCAAAAAGGATTACGGAAATTACTTAGCAAAGTAAATTAAAGCTTCACAAGGTTAATGGTGGAAAAAAATTAAAAATTTAAAGCAGATAGAAATCTCTCTGGTTTAATAACAAGTGATAACTCAAGGCTTATATTTATTATTTAATCCTTATTAGCCTATCAAGATAAATAATTTATTTCCATAGGATATTAGACTAGTAAGAAAGTTCTTTGTATATCTGTGTATATAACGAATTATTTTTTTCTGCAGTTCCAGCAATTAATTAGGATTTTCTAAGAATGGCATGAAGTAAAGAATAAATTATAAATTGAATATATCCTCAATAATTATCACTAAACGCGGATTAAATGATTTCATAGGGTACTAGAGCATTATAACTTTTATTTATATATAATAGGGAAGGGCTTTAAATATGATTTAAAGCCAAAATATTTGTTAACTCCCAAACTCTTACTTGGTACGAATCCATGACTTTGTTTTGGAAAGATTAGGTCAATCGGAAAATTTTTCATTTAAAAATGTATACGAGCTTGCTAGAAAAATATAAAAAACACCACTAAAATGCAATTATATATATATTTTTATTTTATTTTAAGCATATTTATCACAAATTTTGCAATAGTATCTATTTTCCGCTATTATTTTTTATTCTAATAATCCTATAACCTTAATTTTCCACTCTAAAGAAAGATGATACAAAAGGTTATAAAAATCTAAATGTCTGCGAAGTTCGTCGTTCAAATGTGGAGTTTTTAATATTAATTAGAAGCGCATAATATATAGGACTGTTATATTTAAGAAATGAAATTAAATATTATTGTTTTAATAAAAACTTTAACGGAATTCTTACGAATAAAACTTTTTTTCTTTTGATATATATATATATATATATATATATATATATATATATATATATATATATATATATATATATATATATAATACTTAATTATTTAATTAAATTACTTTTTCGTTTTATTAGTTAATAATCAGGGGTTAGTTGATAAAAGTAAAAGGTTTGAACATTGATTATTTAAAGAATCTAAAAGAAAAATTTGCGTATTTTTCTAAAGCGGAAATTAAATCATTTCGAAGCCGTCAACTTCTGTAAATAATGCTTGTGGATTAGAAACCTTTTACAATATTTCTTTGTTAATTGCAAAAGCCGGATATCCACATACCACTGGTGAAAAAATTATATCGCCAACCAGCAATAAAAGAGGTAATAAAAACTATTATGAAAATGAAACCTGAACCAGTTTTAAGAAGTATTCCGCACAGTAAAAATTCCATACAACGAATCAACGTCGTTTTTATACCATGACGCATGGATGAAATGTCAGAAGATACTACAAAATCCTTAATTTGTGAATTGCAAAACAGTAAATTTTCTGTGCAATTGGAAAAACACTTTTTGGAGAAACAGTATTTTGCTGTTATATATTCGATATTATAGCTCCGCAGATGAATTTCTTTCAGCGAACTGTAACAAATGTACTTTAGAGGCAAACTTTTTTTTGAAAATTTACACTGAACACAGGTATGTTAGCTAGATAGAAGATATTGTAATGTGTTAGTAATATTATGTCATAGATGACATAAAAATATGCCTTTAATTATTATTATTAGATAAATGTTTCAGTTATTTTTTTTGAGATGGAGAATCGTGTCTTTAAATCATAAAATATAATATTATTCAGAAATAAAGTCAAGTATACCAAGTTCTTTCAATATATATTATGTTAGCTATAGTGACTATACGATGATAGGTAATTTCAGGCCAAATATTTAAAAAAAAAAAACCCATTAACACATGACAAAACGACCACATTACCTCGGGGGGGTACCTCGGAACTTTTCTCACTTAAGTGGCCTCATTATCGTTTTTCAAAAAAGAATTAAACATTATTTTTATTTAATTATTCGAATTTTGGCGGTATTTTGACAGATGTCAACATACGTAAGTATCCCACTAATTAATGGAATTTCATCGGTTATTTTTTAAATATTTGTTCCTCATTATTTACCGGTTCCAACGGTATGCTATATGTTAAAAAAGTATTTATACTTTTGGTATTATTAACCGTCAAAGTTTCAAAATCAGATAACTTCAAAATGTCGGCCAATATTAAAATGAAAAGGGGGATTTGTTTGCTATTAAGAGGTAAATTCGTGCCAAATTCAACTCGATCGAACCACATTTCGATTTTTTTCAAGTTTGCTGACAACAAACTGGGTTCAGGATGGGGGAAAATGTTGATTTTCCGGGCAGCACAACTACGTGTAATGAATGATTTTTGTAGGGTTTAAAAACTGTGCGAGTTATGAGTGACACAGACAGACACACGACTTACAGACTGACATCCTGCTAAAAACCACTCAAGTCGTCTTAAAAACACCCAAAACGGATAATTCCGTTGAAATCTCGGTTTCAGATTTTTTGGGTGAAAACAATACTTTTCCTATATATTTTCGGAGAAGGTGAGGAAAAGTAAAAATCTAACTATTGTCCAATTAAAATATCGATAAATCTGAAATCATTTTTATACGATATCTGAAATCTTATATAAACCACTGTTTCTAATTTTTTGTCGAAGTTCTCAGCACAAATTGTAACCTTCAAGATTTTTAAGCGCAATTAGTAGTATTCTGCTACCGCTGTATGCTGCATATTAATGGAAAATTGCTAGAGGGTTAATAAAGATTTTTTTTTTTGGAACGAAGTTCCTTATGGAGCCCGGGAGTGAGTCCAAAAAAACGACCAAAATCACCGTCACAAAAATAACCGTCTCGAAAAAACCTTCACGAAATCTACCGATGACGATTACTTAAGTAAAAGGTCACCGAGTTAGTTGAAATTTGGTACACATGTTCATTTTACCAATGCCCAGGCTGAGTTCGTTGAAAAACGTCATCATCCACCCAAGCGTTCACGCACAATGCTCGCGTAAACGTAAGCTTCAAAAAGACGCGATTAAATGTTATTATGGAAGCCTGTTACTTGACTTGTTTACTTTTTGTTATATGTCAAATTGTCACTTGGTTTTGTAAATATCGAAAATATAATCACGGTCTTGTTAAAAATTAAATTGATCTGTGCTGACGCTTATTTCAATATAATAGGTATATTATTATAATACTGCGAATTTAATCAAAGAAAAAATTCTAACTTCATCTATTTAATGAGACAAACAACTTTTTTAAATATATTTTTTTAGTTAAACGAACACCGACACTGTTATGAAGTGATAAAGATCGCTAAATTTATTAAAGTGGACCCAAACGTTTAAAATAAAGAAAACAACGTTTTTACCGATATCTTCCGTTCTAACGTATAACGATATTAATAAAACTTCTTACACATTGTCTAAAGTACAATTGAAACAGTCATGTAAAATTTCAACTGGATTCAAGCAGAAGCTTTAGAGTAGGGAAGATATATATTTTAAATTAATAGGCCGAGTAGGTAGAAAACAGTCCTATTTCAATCCAAAATCCTTTAACAAACATACTCTTTAACTATAAACTCATCATGATCAACTTTTTTCTTATATTCAATATATATTTATAGTAAGACCCTTGCTTTAATGATACAAATATTGAGTTTCTTTAAATGTTTCCTTAACTCTTGCTAGGTATACAAACAGTTCGTTACTTTTAATTTTGTATCTTTTCTAACTCCGCCATGTATAAGTTGTTAGCAATGTATACGTACTAAGTGTGATTTTATAATTTATATTTAATAAAAAATGTAAGGAACTTCGTTCCTACCGGGTGTCCCGCGACATCACACGAATTTTTTTTTAAGTGGTCGATGAAGGAAAACGGTTGGGGACCCCTGGGTTAATTAAAGTGTATAGTTAATATAAATAATACAGTTAATAATTTATTTTTTAATTTTCTAGAAAAAAAAATTTTTTTTCTTCTATAAATTTTCAAATGAAAACTGGCACAATTTGAAATTTTCCGATGATTCTAAATCTTTTCAAAAATACTAATTAAATAAAAACACTAATATAAATATGTTTTCTGGGTTTCTTCAGGGTTTTATTTGGTTTGGTTGATAAATAATTTATGACTTATCCATCTTCTTTTACTCTTAAATCCTTGATATATTTCGCTCTAACACCTTGGGCTTCTTCAAGCTTATTTTTTAATTCTCAGTCATATGAGTCATTCAACGAAATGTTTTTTTTATAATGTTAATTTTATCTACATAAAACTTCTCACTCTACTTAAAAAAACTCGTTAAAATTATAAATTACTTGAATTTCCCGTGTTTGGCTATCGGGAGACTCTGTTTATAATAGTGTTTTATTTAATTAGATTTGAAAACAAAGGGTTCTAAACATTTTCTAAAATAATTTCTTCATGGATTTGTTTAAGATTTGGTGTTGGAAGCACATAACATATTTCAAAACTTCATGTGTTACCCCCTATTTTTAAGGCCAACCCTAAAATACCTTTAGGTATGTATATTTATTTAACCATTTTGGTAGTATTCATACTACAGAAAGATTAAATTTTAATTTAAATCAAATTATAATTATTATTAACTGCGGGAAACAGACAGAGAAAAATACACTCCAGCACCGGGATTGGAACCACGGGCCTCTATTTCCAGTATAGCGCTCTACCAACTAAGGAGAATGAGTTTCTCTGACGTTAATGATACCTTGTCCCGAATTTAAGCTTTCAATTTTCCACTTAAGTCTTAGAAGTCACATTAATGACATAGAACTAGACCGAGAAATAACGCTTATAATTATAAAGTACCCAATTAGTACTTGTACCTAGTACAATCAATTAGAAATTCATATTTTACCATTTTGGTAGTACAATTCATACTACAGAAAGATTAAATTTTAATTTAAATCAAATTATAATTATTATTATTTGATTTATATTTATTTATTAAATTATTATTATTATTATTATAAATACACACACACACACACACGCACACACTATATATATATATATATATACATATATATATATATATATATATATATATATATATATATATATATATATATATATATATATATATATATATATACAGTGTGCCGATCAAAAATATGTATTCATAATAATATATAAGTATAGATATAAAAATCTTAGGGATACAATAACATTCCTTCCTTCGTACATTTCAGGCTATTTACAGTATAACACGTTTTTGAAACATAGAGGCACGCCCAGAAAAATCTGCGGTTTTTAGATTTGATAAATCAACAAGTTTGTAAAACCTGAAAATTGGTTGGATGTTTAGTGTCAAATAATGTTTCTTCATAGAATATTTAGTATATTTCGATTAGTTATTCAAATGTTTGAATAACCTATGTCTTTTTGTATTTTTCAACATTTTCCTAATATAATTTCGTGATTTCTCTTCTTCCCAAATTTGTCAAATGGTTCAATCTTTTTATTATTTCTTAATTGGGTGTGGAGAGGTTACCGTACTGGCTAAGTTTTGTCTGAAATCAAGGTCATTATCAATATACTTGGTGAATATACGTGGTTCGAATTCCAGGGAGATTATACATGTTTCACACTAAAGATCAAGTGAATGTGTGAGGTTCCTGATTCTCTCCAGTCCTGCATTAATTACGACGAAGAAGGATTTGATCAATGGATCCACTTAAGTTAGTAGTCTATGGCTTCGGATTTAGAACCCGAGCCTCCGGGCTTATTTTGGCTTTAACCCCTCAAGTTAAAAGAAAATAGTCCTGATAATTGGTCAATGTAAGATGGCCACTTTGTGGTGATTATTAGCGAGAATCAAGTTGCATCGTTTGGAGAATCAAACCTATTTCGGTTAGTTGCTTTATAGGTTCAAAAAATCAACCAATTCTGTTGATTCCTATTTATTTTTTCATTCTATTTTCTACTCTTCCGGTTCTCGTTAACGCACTCATTTGGAGATGATATCAAAACCCGTCTGGGACCAAGATCTTACGAGAGAGGTAAGAATGGCCGAAATCCAATCTGGTCGGATTATAAAACAATTTAATAGCGGTTACATACACTACAAAGTTGCACTACCTTCATCATCACAAGAATATTGCTTTACTAGTGTCAGAGATGTAGTTTAGTGGAAATAATTTTCTATGTGCAAATGATCGGATCGTAAAATTATTTCTTAGCGATTGACAACACTATAAAGGTACATTATCTACAATTTTTTAAGATTCTAAAAAATTCCAAAAAAGGTCCTAAAAAAGAAATCTAAATATGTCAGTGATGTTTGCATTTTGTATATTCAGTAATTCAGAATATTTACTAGTAGATTGAATGCTCCTTTTATAAATAAACTTATTTTATTTCTTGTTTATAGTCGAATGTTAGAACACTGTCTGTAACATTCCCTATCCCATTCCTATTGATTTTAAAAGAATTAAAATTCACATTCCTTACTTTCTGGAGGGCCACAGCTCGAGGTGGGCTTTGCCTTCCCCTATAACATAATAACACCCGATTCTTCTCTCTTCCCAGCTCTGTTTCTCTCCCTTCTTACTCCAAGCACTTTTAGGACTTCAATTATGGTTGTTCCACTTAATTTACATTCCATTTCTTCTTAACGGGATATTATTTTTTATATAATTTTAATTTTAGTCATAACGATTGGTACAATCAAAAACACAATAAGCTGGAACTGCATATTCCTTATAAAATAAATAAATGATTGTAGTATTTCATTTATTTTTTCTTTAGCTAACAATTACACACACATATCTTTTAAATTTTTATTTCACCTATTTTATTATTTATGTATATAATATATATATTATTGCGAAGTTTCATTGTATTTTTTTTGGCGGCTTATCAATAAGAATAATCATCCTTAGTTGATAATATTACTTACATTGTCAAATTTAAATATTATCCTTGACAAATTTAGTGTTTTGTTATTTTTTTTCTCACACATTATAAATTATTCTTTATTTAAAAAATTAAAAATATTCTTATACATATTATGCTAATAAAAAAAGAATTAATTTAACTATTCTATTTTTTGTAGCTTAATTATATTTCTTTTTTTTTTTATTTACTTATGATTGTTATAAGACGTGGGTGTCTTCCATCACCCTGTTTATCCTTTCAGTTCCTCTAGGGCTCAAGGCTTCCCTGGAAATTAAAAAAACAAACAAATTATTATCTTGATAATATTTGACTGTTTATCAATAAAAATTAATAAAAAAAACAAAAACATGTGACGCAAAAGCCCATGAGGACTTATTGACCTGCCAAAGGGCTTGCAACTTTATAGGCAATAGATAACACGGGGTTAGCGTGTCACTCCATCAGCTGTATTATTGACTTCTGTATAGTCACCATTTCATTCAAGTAGCTCCCGATTTATATCGGGTATGATGCCTTTTACCGGTGCCGGGATTTGTAATCTCCAGAATCCAAACAAAGATGTTAGCCATTAGCTACTCACCCTAAGTATTAATGAAAGTCAAAATTAATGTTTCAATTGCTCATATACAAATTAAAAAAAAAAAAAAAAAAAATCAAAGCAAATCAAAACACGTGGTATTTTATGGATGTACATAAAATATGCACGATACTAATATATTGTTCTTAATAGTGTAAATTAATAATTTATAAGTACAAACAAATAATGCAAAGTAAAATAAATGAAACAAAAACCATGTACAATACAATGCAAATATAAGGGAAATGCAACGCATTTAAAAGCACCAAACAAATAAAACACGCAATAAAAGAGAGAAAATAATATGAAATATTTTTATAACATATACATTATATTACAGATAGAGGGAGAATAAAATACTTTACACACACACACACATTATTTTGTATATATATATATATATAAATATATATATATATATATATATATATATATATATATATATATATATATATATATATATATATATATATATATATTCGGCCGTAGGCCGAACGACGACCCGGCGAGTGTATATATATATATAATGTCTATATTTGTATATATAATTTTTATTACTATTGTTGTTGTTGTTATTGCGTTGATATGTTGAAACTTTCAAACTACAAACAATAATAGTATTGCGGGATCGATACCCAGTGTGTTTAAATAGTAACAAATTAATAGTATTGTTTATGTACTCGTTTTGCAAAGGGTTTGTTCACTCTTTCTTTGATAATTACGATTAACGATCAGGACGAAATAAGACCTGATAATGCAAAATTCTACATTGTGAACACTGGTAAATAACGTTTTATGCATGTGCGTTTGTTGATTTTTATGTGTAGAGAAAAAGTATTGTTGATGGTGCGAAAATTTGATTTCGATAGATTTGCAGGTTTTAAGGGCTCCCTGAATACTAAAAAGTGGTTTTATTTTTTTAATGAAGTGTGTCTGTTGTTTGCTGTCTGTTTAGTTGGCATATCAGGCTGGTAGAGAAAATTTTTTAATGCCTTCAAATACATAAGTTCAGTGATATTTTTGGTTTCGAGTATGTCTATCAATCTGTTGATGTTTTTTTTTTTTGTTTTTTTTCTATTGCGAACCTATTTAAAAAAAACCACTAATCCAATTATCTTGCTTTGGTCTTATCTAGTTCATTGGTTCCATATAATAATTTCCACCTTCTGCGCCCGATGAATCCTCTTCTCCGTGTGTGCAAACATTTTTTTTTACTAATAATGTAACTCATGTATCTTTAAAGGTTCTTATCCGATTGTAAAAAAATGAAAATTGAATGGCTCGTCAAAATAAGGCCACAGATGGTCCTATATAAATTGCAACGGTCCTCTAACCATACCTCGAACATTTGTCTGATTTTGTTGTATATATTTTTAATATTATTATTTTATTTTATCTTTTTTGCTTTTATAAAAGTTTATTTATATAAGAAAGAAAAATTAAATTACATTTAAAAGAAATAAATATTTAAAAATTTTAAATTTAATTTTCTTTTAAATTTATTTTACAAGTAAGGATGATGTTTGACAAGCATTGGATATTTAGTTAATGGTAATGGATAAATAACGATATTAATATCTTAATATAGACACCCGATGCAGTATTAAGAAATACATCTACATGAATAAAAATGAATGCCTGTCACTTATGCCTGCCTAAACCAGTCATCCGATTGCGATGAAACTTTGGGGAATGGTTGGACGCATGCCCGGGAAGGTTTCTTGGTTAGCTAAAATATTTTTAAATTTTGGTACAATGGGGTACGGGGTACAAATGTCAAAGTAATAATAACCTTTAATGATGCATATCGTTGAAAAGCTCGAAGAGTACAGTCATTGTTCCTAACGACATTTTTGTCATATTTTTATTTAGGAGGGGGGAAAATGGAAAATATTTCTATCATTTTTATATCTACATAAATAAAAATGAATGTTTGTTTATCTGTATCTCTCTTATGCCATTATCTTGTACAAGTATATATTGCAAATTGTAATATAAATTTTTCATATAAGGCAACATTATTTAACTAAATAAACCAGTTATAAGGTTTTTCAAAGGTAGCAGCTATACATTTCTTATGTTATTAATGTTTATTAGGCGGTACGAAGTTCGCCGGGTCAGCTAGTTATATATAAAGTAAGGAATTCCATAATATTTGGAATCTGCATCATAATATATAATCTAATTTATTTATATATTTACGGAATTTAATAATATTTGGAATATGCATAATAATATAAAATCAATTTTGTTATAATATATCTATATATATGAATACATAAATATATATATATATGTATATATATATATATATATATATATATATATATATATATATATATATATATATATATATATATATATATATATATATATATATAATATAATATATAATATTTATTATATATATAAGTATGTATATATCTAAGAGGGTTGATGTTAGCTATTTTTATTGAAGTTAATTACTCCTACGCGTTTTACTTAAAGAAAAAAATTTAAAAGAGAAACTTCATTGCTAAATTTCCTATATCAGTAATATATTGTGAGTGACGGGTAAATTTTTGGAACGAAGTTCCTTATGGCACGTTCTGGAGCCCGGGAGTGAATCCGAAAAAAACGACCAAAATCACCGTCACAAAATAACCTTCACAAAATCACCGTCACGCACAATCCGTGACGAAATCTACCGATGACAATAACTTGAGTAAAAGATCACCGAGTTAGTTGAAATTTGGTACACATGTTCATTTTACCAATGCCCAGGCTGAGTTCGTTGGAAAATGTTCACGCCCAAGAAAACGTCCAAGCGTTCACGAGCAACGCTCGCGTAAACGTAAGCTTAAAAAAGACGGGAAAACATGTTATTATGGAAGCCTGTTACTTGACTTGTTTATTTTTGTTGTATGTCAAATTGTCACTTGGTTTTGTAAATATAGAAAATATAATCACGATCTTGATAAAAGTTAAATTGATCTGTGCTGACGCTTATTTCAATATATTAGTTATATTATTATAATACTGCGTACTTAATCCAAGAAAAAATTCTAACTTCATCTATTTAATGGGTCAAACAACTTTTTCAAATATTTTATTAGTAAATCGAACACCGACACTGTTATGAAGTGATAAAGATCGCAAAATTTAATAAAGCGGACCCAAACGTTTAAAATAATGAAAACAACGTTTTTCCCGATATCTTCCGTTCTAACGTATAACGATTTTAATAAAACTTCTTACACATTGTCTAAAGTACAATTGATACAGGCATGAAAAATTTCAACCGGATACAAGCAGAAGCTTTAGAGCAGGGAAGAGATATATTTCATAATATTAAATTAATAGGCCGGGTAGGTAGAAAACAGTCCTATTTCAATCCAACATCCTTTAACAAACAACTTTTTTCTTATATTCAATATACAGGGTGTTCCGCATAAGTACCTACACAGAGAAACCTATGAATCAACATCAAATTTCTGACCAAAAATGTCATGTAACCTTAGGTCCTATCGACCTTCGTTTTCGAGATATATCGATATATCGATTTTTTATTTAGGTCTTGTTTTTAGCCATGAACTACGTAATAAATAAAAATCTAAATGAGATAGAAAGATGCAGTTTGCAGCATCAAAAAGAAAATTAAATTTGCTTTAAAAAATCACTAATTTTAGTACATAATATGCTTATTAGCTTAGTGATAATGCAAGAGAAACATTAAAATTGGAAATTATATCAAATGTTTATACAACTTTGAGCTTCCATAACTTTTATATCTTTATGCCTAATGTAATGTTTAAATTGCTTAGAAAACTGCGCAATTTTATAAGCTTTAATTCGATATAGCATTGTCTACAGTTTAGGTAAGTGTTCATAGAGAAATAGTAAAAAAAAACTATAAGGAAACCAACTTATTCACATTAATATTTATTTACAAGTTTTCGAAATAACCACTATTTTCATATAAACAACATCAACACCTTGTTCAAATGCTCTGTGTTGCACTCCTTATCTCTTCAACTTCTGCCTTATTTGTTCAAATGCAGAAATAATTCTATCCATTAGGTCTCCCCTAGTATACACAATTTTACTGCATACAATACTTTTCACTAGGCCCCACAGATAAAAGTCTACTGGGGTAAGGTCTGAGCGTGGAGGCCAGTGGACTGGTCATTCAGCCAGTGCCTAACATTTCTGGCAAAGTGGGCGGGACATCCATCCAACTGTAGGTACATGCTGATTCTTAAATCAAGTGGTAAGTCCTCAATTAATCCAATAAAAATAAATAAAATCCACAAATTTCACCAGTAAGGCGTCCTCGAAGAAAATGAGGTCTAACTATTCTGTGACCAATAATACTAGCCCACACATTTACAGAGAACTGGTGCTGAAAATGGTGAGGCCTTGGTCCATGCGGATTTGCAATAGACCATGTATGAGTGTTGTGAAAATTAACAGCACCAGCTCTTGTAAAAGTGGACTCATCGGTCCACAATATTAAATGTGAAACATTTCTTCGTAATATCCAATTGCAGAATTATACCCTCGCAGCAATGTCAGATTGGGTCAGTTCCTGGACGGGAGTGTCATGAAAGGCACAGTTGATTTCTTTTTCAAAATTCTAAAAATGTGTCCCTGGAATTCCCAATATAGCCGAAGCCCTTCTTATACTGGTCCTAGGATCAGTATGAAAATGATTCAGAACCAATACTTCGTTGAGACCTCCAGCAGCCAAAGGTCGTTCATGATGACGAGGATGTGCAATACCGCCTGTTTTTCGGCATCTACTTTCGACAACTTAAAAAATTTGATAGGACGAATTGTTGTCTGTTTTGGAAATTCCTGGCATATTCATGAGCAGCGTCACTGCTATTCTTCAGAAACAACCGCGCTAGCATAAGAAAAGAAAACTATCATATTTTAATTTTAAAATTGCTGGAAAATTCATAGAGCTGTTGCTTAATAAGTTGATTTCCTTATAGTTTTTTTTATTATTTCTCTATGAACACTTACTTAAACTGTAGACAATGCTATATCGAATTAAAGCTTATGAAATTTCGCAGTTTTTTAAGCATTTTAAACATTACGTTTGGTAAAAAAATATAGAAGTTATGGAAGATCTAAGTTGTATAGACATTTGATATAATTTCAAATTTTAATGTTTCTCTTGCATTATCACTAAGTTGATACACGTATTAAGTACTAAAAGTAGTGATTTCTTAAAGCAAATTTAATGCTCTTTACGATGCTGCAAACTTCATCTTTCTATCTTATTCAGATTTTTATTTATTACGTAGTTTATGGCTAAAAACAAGACCTAAATGAAAAAATCGATATATCGATATATCTCGAAAACGAAGGTCCGTAGGTGCAAAGGTTACTTGACATTTGTGGTCAGAAATTTGATGTAGATTCATAGGTTTTTCTCTGTAGGTACTTATGCGGAACACCCTGTATATTTTATAGTAATACGAATGCTTTAATGATACAAATAATGATTTTCTTTTAATTTTTGCCTTAACTCTGCTAGATACAAACAGTTTGTTACTTTTAATTTTGTCTCTTTTCTAACTCCGCCATGTATAAGTAATTAGCAATGTATACGTACTTAGCAATGTGATTTTATAATTTATATTTAATGAAAAATGCAAGGAACTTCGTTCCTACCGGGTGTCCAGCGACCCCAACGTATTTTTTTTGTAATAGAAAGTAAAAGGTAATTTTTTTTTTTTTTTTTTTTCTAACCCCTAGAAATCTTCTTAATTAAAATCCTTAGCCCCCAGAAAAACAGACTAACAGCCACAATTAAAATGGTTTCTTTTAGTTTCTTATTCAAACTCAACACAACGAATTTAGCAAAGTAACTTTTTAATTTTTGCATCTTGTAATAATTTTGTGTATCCAAACTAAACTTACTCTTGATCTTTACTCTTTACAAATTCAAAACATGTTAAAATAAAAGTTTTCTTTTGTACCTTAAGGGAAGAAACAAGAGGAATAAATTTAACTTCTACACACTCAAACTTTAATGCTCGTCCTATTTTTCCCTGCATTTGTATTAAAGCTGTGAGGAATTTAATAAATTTTAAATTAGTGGTTAGTTACTCTTCAGCTATGGGGGTTTTGGAAGCGAGATTCTTCTTCTCTCATTGCTCTAGCACTCTAGCAGAAACAATTTCCTAAGGAAACAGTTGGAAAAAGCCTAGTTAATAAAAAAAAGAAAGACTTGTTTTAAAGATATTCATTAAAATTTCATGTCTGCCTTAAAGAGATGGAAGCTAAACTATCCGAATTGAAAGATACCTACCTTGGAGTATAAAAAACTAGGGGGTAAATTTTGACAAATGACAATTAAAACATTTCAGTTGTAGAATATTTAGACTTTTAACCTTCCCTTCCCTTTTTACATTAGCTAAAGGCAAAATTAAAAGCATTGTGGAAAATGAAAAAAAGGTTGTATAAACAAAGTACGCATAAAACTAAGGTTTTTCCAAGAAGAATTTAAATTATACGACTAGATCCTTTTTCAATTCCTTTCTTAATTTGACGAGTTTCATCCTCTTCAGATTCAAAAAGCTAATCCAAATTTTCAGAGTTGAAACCACAGTATGTCAGTTCTGTTATTATTCTAATTGTGAATGTTTTAATATAAGAGTATAGTTTTAGAAATATTTTATACCTCAAACAAAGCAACAAAGAGTAGCAACATAGAGTGGGGAGGAGAGGCACTTCTCAATTTTGTCTTAAAGTTTATTATTATTCAGGTTTAAGGTAAAGCTTTAATGTAATAAACAATTGATTACTAAAATTCGGTTATATAATTCAAATCAAGCCTTCATTTTAGCTTTCATATTTATGGTTACTTACCAGGGACCACATTCTGCTAAGTAGCCTTCTTTTTCATGTAATTTTATTTCAATTGTTTCATGAATAAGAATAAACTTTGACTTGTATAGTCCCACCCCTGTGAAAAAATGTTTAATTAAGACAGAATTCAAAAATTTTACTTCTAAGAAAACTTCTAAATTACTGGTTTTAGCTCACAAATACTTAATACAAGATTAAAAGCTCAGTGATAATCTGTGTAAACATTTTGCGCTGTCAATAGTTGAATAAAACCACCTTTAGGATCTACACTTACATATTAATCCCTAAATTTGTTTACTTTTTATGTAAAAGTAATAAGGTAAAACATGTTCTACGTAGGCTTTAACTGTTGGCTACACTAACTAATAAGAATTACAATAAACTTTTAAGACACAAATTTTATGACACATAACTAATCGATGACACTAAATGTTCTACGTTGGCTATACTATTTGACAGAATTACAAGTTCTTACTATGATATTTGAATAAATGTCTATTCTAATATTTATTATAATATGAACTCTGACAGTGCAATTACTTCTATATAGCTCAACAGATATTCTATTGTTGTAAAGGAATTAATTTACATAGATTAATGCGAAACCAGTCAAAATTAATATTTTGCTTGTAAGCTGAGCAAAGGATCTTAGATTATATTAAATTACGAATATCTAATTTAAATATTCTAGTTCATCTGATAGGGGTATGTTTAGATTAACATTTACAATTATGCCTTCACTGGCTATCCTACAATACTCCGATCTGTTTAACAAGCTAGATTCACTAGAAGATATAAAATTATATTTTCACCCTTTATGTGAATTTATTAATGAAAATAATAAAGTAAATAATTATATACTGGGCATATTAATTTCATATATATATCTATTCCTCTAATGAGAGGAATAGATATAGATATATAAAGCCGTTTTAATAAAAATCTCTTTACCCTTATGGTAAATAACCAAAAGGTTTTGAATGTAGATCTTTATTAATACACACACACACACACATGTATATATATATATATATATATATATATATATATATATATATATATATATATATATATATATATATATATATATATATATTATAACAGTTTAGTAACACGTTTAAAACTATTACTATACCTAACATTTTGTAAATACTTTGATAAAATTTGCTTGTTATAGAAGAAAATTGTGATGATGATCAATTTAAGTTATAAATGTTGATCATATTATTGATTTAATTTACTTTTTTAGAAAATGGTGTTCAATTACACGTTAAAAAAACATATTATTTAGACTAATGTGTTTTTAAATAATTTATTGTAAAAAAAAAAAAATAGAATCAAGTTAAACTGTTATTAGTTGCTGATGTTCAAAAAACCATATCCGTCGAATAGGAATTCGTCTGAATGATGTTTGCACTTTGTATGCCACGAAGACAATTCTTTCTTGTCAGTTTTTTTTTTCTTTTAACTAAATTCGTATTTGAATAGACTATTTTTTAAAATCAAAATCATCGGAACCGTTTATGAGAAATATTTGTTGGTGCTGTTTTTAGTGGGCAGTTACCCAAATTGTAGAGTTAAAATAAGTCCATTGATGTATTTATGAATATGGTATATAAAACCTGTTATTATCCTATACATTTATATTATTTATAATAAAATATAGAATTATATTGAACTATATTTTAAAAAATATATTATAATAAACACTAGAATTAAATTTACAAAAAACATTAAAAAAAAATAAGAACATAAAACTAAAAGAGCGCATTCAGTGAAATCATGTTTATAGGGAATTGTGTTAACAAATAGACATCTTTAAATTAGTAAATAAAATAATATATATTTACAAAAGGATTTATGAAATGATCTAATTATATATCTCTGATTTAAGCCTCCTTTTAATCTCAAGCTTTATGTGCAAGTTTAGGTTTTATCGCTGTATGTGTTGCGTATTTGTTTTCTAAATTTCTTGCTCAATTTTAATCTTAACTTCTGAGGTCATTTTTTTAATTATTATTTATGAATAAAACTCTAAAAGCAAATTTCGTCCGTTTACTGTCCACATACTAATCAATATTTCTCGCATTGAGTTTCATTCACTATGAAATAAGTTTCTACTTGTTATAATAAATTAAATAATTGTAATTATATATTTCGTAACTAAGAGTATGAAAATCGATCATATTAATAAATATGGCGATAATGAACTTTAATCCTAAATATAAAAATTAATTAATTTATATACTTAGTAAAAAGTGTTCAATAGGTTATACATTTATGTTTCGATTTCAGGGGGGGGGGGGGCCATTTCCTCCCCGCTGGGGAATCTAACTCGACCTGTCACCCTTTACAAGTATAGCTATTTTCTCTGAAACTAGATTAATCTCAGGAAAGCGACTTTTATGGTTAGATTCGTGTTTAAACTGGATACAATCCTAGATTTTTTTTTCCTCAAATTTATGCTTAGTTAAAATTAATTTCTTGAGTTTCTGATCATATATGCCCAATTTCCTCAATATCGGACAACTAGTTTAGGCTCCACGCGTCTGCAACAACAACAACATATTTTTTAAATATCTCACTTACGAGACCTTTAAAAGGTGTTAAGGTCTCCTGAGATACATAAAAAATATCGAAATAATTTTTTTTGCCATTAAAATATTTTCTCTATTTATATACTACCGTAAATGATGAAGTAAAAAAAAGACAAAAATTCGCATATAATGGCTTTTGTTCCAAAGTGTCTATTAAGTGTATACTTTGTTTAAACTTTTATGATTTATTGAATTGGAATGGTTGGTAATGGTTTCAAATCATGATGAATATGAGTATGAAAAAATAGTTGCAAAACACGGTTTTTTTTTATGGTAATAATAATGAACTCATGCTTTATAATAGATCTTAATACTTAGTTAAGACGTTAAGAAACGAAACATCAAGTTGGAAGACAAGACAGAGGTAATGATGTGTGATCATGCCGGGTTATCATACCTTGGGGTGCTGGGTGGGGTGAAGGGGGCTTAGGTTGGGTTGGTGCTAATTGGTTGGGGGTTCAGACGTACTGTTGCGGAGGCGAGAAGCAGCATGGGAAGGCGCAGCGTAGCGTGTTGCCGAACGCTTCCCTGAACTCTCTGTTGAAGTAAGCGTAGATGAGGGGGTTCAGAGCTGAATTGAAGTAGCCGATCCAAAACAATACGGCTACCACTATGTCCGGACAGTAACAGGCGTCTCCACACAGCGTCACTATCACGTACCTGTGTACCAACAAACAATTCACTTTCATTATTAAGTATATCATGATATGACGAACATAGAAGAAACTTGTCGTGGTTCTGTCTTTTAGCTATCACTAACCACCTTTAAAACCCTTATACGACTGTTTTCTTTAAATGTGGAAATTGTTTTGTAAGAACTGTTTAGTTTATTCGAATAAAAATTTTAAGTTTCTGCATATCCATATGTAATTTGGTTATAGGCTTAAGCTTAATTTTTTAAATCAACATTTCCACATCCAACGTGACGTTACTGGTGATTTCATCGAGTGGATAAGAAAAGTGGTTGACTCCAATCTACTATTCATTGCTTAGGCGTCAAAGAAACGCAAAATAAGAAATTCGTTTTATTTTATTTTTTTTTATTTTAGTACCTGATTTCACATAAAAATCAGAATTCGAAGGAATTCTTGTTATCACTGACCTTCCCACCAATGATTTTTTCCGGTTCTTTTATGTCTCGATCAACATATGATTAGGTTATTACATTATATACTTATACTTTTACTTTATACTATTTACTTATACTTTTACTTTATACTATTTACTTATACTTTTACACTATATACTTTTGACTGTGATATTCATGTAATATCTTTTTAAAGATTTGACTATTGTATACTTTAATGTCTCAAACAATAAAAGAAATATATGATTATTATTATTATTATTATTATAGATGCCTGCCACTGAAATCATATCTAATCGATGATACCGAGTGCGAAACATGTCTCACCTCTCTGGGATCCGAACTCACCAGATATTTCGGTGTTTAGACCCATGTACGTTTTAGGCGAGTCTAAATTTAATTCTATTTTTATTGTACTTAAACACCAATCGATAGAATGGTTTATCCAGTTATGCTAAGAGGAAATAATATAAATGATTATAAATACTTAATACACAAAACTATATTAAAACCACAAAGTCAAATACTTTCTTTCTCTTTTGAACAAACTTCTCAATTTAATTTCAATTCAATAATGTTAAATAAATGTTTGGAAAAAATTTGGTGGATTTTAATAGGATTATTAAAGTACTCTTTGATGTATTTTTTTTAATTTTGAAATACCCATATTTATATTCATCTAAATAAAAGTCTGTTTAAAACTCAAGGCTTAATTAAGAAAAAATAAGTCGACCAAACCTTCTTTTATGATTTTTTTTCTGAATGAAATGGGGTGGAAGTAAAAAATAATTCGTTTTATGTTTGAAGCGTTTCTTATGACAGCTCTTTTTTAACTCGCTTGTAAACCTTCTTTGCGTTCTATTTTTATTAACTGTTTTATTTTTAATTTTTTTTAATAGTCTTCCCAAAATAATTTTTTTTCGAGTTTAAAATTTTAATCCAAATGATTTTCTTCCTCATTTATCTAGTAAATTAGGAGTAGGTATTTACCTTTTCTTTTCTTTAAATAGCCTTTAAACGTTTTTGAAATGTCCACTTGAAATAGAGGCATTTAAAAATAATTATCCTTTTTATTATTTTCAATACAATACCATTTAATTTCTCTGACGAATAGGCATACATTTTAGTTGAAAGTCTACATAATGTAAAACGTTCTTGGAAGATATGGTTAATTCTCAAGATCATATGATGTCATATAGCGTTCCTAACAAGCCGGCTTTACTTGCTTCACGCGAGTATTTCAATCCTTAAGTTTGGTTAAAATGATTTCAAATAGTTGCCTAAAAAATATTATCATTTGAGTTGCTTGAACATTCGGAGCGTATATGTATCGATAGCCTGTCGATAGATGTGTAGGTAGTTTTTCTGAATTAAATAGAGGTATCAAATTGATTATACGAAGTCAATTCCAAATCGGTGGTATAGTATTCCAAATCGGTGGTATAGTATTCCAAATCGGTGCGGTATAGTATTCCAAATCGGTGGTATTATTATTCCAAATCAGTGGTATAGTATATGAAAGTAATAAGTATATTCTGTGGGACATTGAAATGCCAGCATTATTATTTTTCCTATAAGCATATTCGCATTTCTCTCGATCGATTCGGATAAACCAGATTAAAGAATTTCTACTATAGTTATAAAAGGGCTCGTTATTTGTGTTATCATTTAGTTTTAAAAGTAGATGGTAATAAAAAAAAAATCTAACAATTAATATGACACATAATTAAGCTGCTACATCACTATAAGTACTATCAGTATAATAAGATACATTTCAAAATATAAATGTTACCAAAAGAATAAATGGTCACTGGTAGCTCATTCATAAGCATTTGATTCCCGACTCTGGCATAATTGGGATAAACACAATTTTCACCCACTACCCAGCAATCCTAGTGCATCAATCCGGTTACGAATGTCAATGTTAACGTTTTAGAGAGCTGATACATAGAGCGATACAACTTATTACTTATATAGTTTTAGCCCTTTGGCTGGCCCTAGCCTTCCACGGGCTGTTATGTCACGGATTATTTTTATTATTAAAAAAATAATAGGTTGTGCGCATGCGTCAGAGTAATCAATATGTTCATACAATTACAATAGGAACACCTGTAGGTTAATTTTGACAAACAACTCAAATTTCATCTAAATCGGACCAGTAGTTCTTAAAATATGGGCGTTAAATAGAATGTAGACGGATAGCAGACTGTTACGAGATCAAAAATAGTCCCTGATGTCTGAATACACACACAGAAGTTGGAATTTATTTCAGAGTTTTATTTTGAATTCGCATCAGGAATTCTAAAAATATAAATTTTTCCGTTGACCAGAATGATTCAAAAGTTGATGAGGTAACGTGGAATGGTTCCACGTTACATTCACTAAATCTCGGAAACAGTTAAGGTATCATTAACTTTAACTTTATATTTTGTTTGTAATTCAAGTAAAATTCCTTTTAAAATGTTTGCGAGATTCTGTAAGATTTTATATACCTAACCTTAACTTTATATAAAGAAGTTTTTTAATCCTACTATATTTGTACTTTAATCGCCTTTAGATAAATATGGTTGTTTCAAATTCTATGAAACAAGTGGGTGTACTGTTATATTGCTAGCAATAAGAAAACTAATGATATATAATGTATCTTAGTAGACTTGTCAGATGACACAATATAGTATTATGTTTCATTCCGATATTACTAGATATATTACGACTGGTTTAATATTGTCTAATGGATCACTGTTTAAATATCTCATAACAAATGTTTCCACTTCACTTACTTCTAGAAATTCTCTCTTCCTCCATGTTCTTAAATTCATTTTCCATTAGTAGATGGATAAAACTGGGGAGAAAAGGTCCCTTTTCCCTTGGTTTAACTCTTCTTACTCCTTGGCTAAACCAATAATGAAACTTGGCTTCTTTCTACTTACTCAGAAGAGTCTTAAGCAGAGAGTTGACACAATCCTACTAATCGAACTACCCTACTCAAAGCCTTCAAGTCCAACTTAAAATTTTCCACCCTCAATTTCCCCTCTCCAAAAATCTTAAAAGTTCGATCACTTGCATAAATAAACAAGATACCAAAAACGACTAGACTCCTTGTACAAGAAATTAAATAATAGAACGTGATATTCGCGACACTGATTTACATTATTAATAAATGCTAATTAGTAATATAAATAATTTTCAGTAGACTATCCCTCTAAAACCCCCCTTCTTATTCCTTAATTAACACGATTTAGCTATTAGATTAAAACTGTTTAAATCTCATTAAAGACGAATTTATCTTTAAGATTTCTCTCGTCTCTCATTTTATCCTTTAAAATGTCATTAATGCAATATTAATCTTTTATCAGATTAAAATTTATAGATTTAAATTTGATTACTCAATATAATTAATTATTACTAATAATATTAGGCATTCCATATTTATATTAATGAAAGAAAAATAGTAGAGTATATATGAAATTATAGTAGAGTATGATTTCGGCTTTATTTTGCCTCCTTTGAGGCATCTTCAGGCCTTTAACAATTACTCTTAAAAACATAACGAGTGTTATCATAAATGTACGATAGATCTGTTTTTTCTACGAGAAAATAAAAGTTTTTAAATTAAATTGAAATAAGTAAAGGATATAGTTTTAAACTTAGAATAATACAATATATAGAAGGAGGATCACTGATAACATTGAAGCCAACTTTGGTTGTGTCCCTATCCGCGTTCTAAAAATTAATTTTTGTAATTTGTGACGTCATAACTCTAAAATTATTTGCCTTCGGTTTTTTAATTTAATTTTTTATTAAATTATAATTATTGATAGTCAGTTTAGTTTATTGTAATATTTTTTTTGAGTTTTATCTTATTTTAGCTTGAAATATGCTAAGAATAATGTTTATTATATCATGCTGGGCGAGTTGTAAAAAATTACGTCAGAGTGAAACGTAAACACTAGCCAATGGCAGGGTTTTGTCTTCTTGATGTTTGTGAGCGGGCTTGAATAGTTACTAAAGCATGGCCAACCTTCTCCTGTTTAAATGAAAAAAATGAGTGTTGTTATGTTGGCAGCCTGGTCTTAAGGACACAACCTCTCGGCAAAAGTTGGCTTCAGTCTCTTATCAGTAATTGCTTAGGATTCCGATTCTATGCTCCTTCTATATATAGTATTATTCTAAGGTTTTAAATGAATACTGACAATGTATAGACGCACCGCACAGGTGGATTTTTGTTTTAACTTTCTGCGCCCTTTACTTTTCTTAAGTATGAGCGCAAATTATTTTTTATAAAAACTCCTTTTAAAGTACTCATCCGAGACTGAAGACATTTGTATGGTTAGTAAAAGGTCCCTACACAATGAAGACTCTCTGATATCAATTCTAACTGTTATTAACTTTGATTAAAAATTGGTGCGACCCCACTAGAAATTGTTCAGGTAAATAAAGGTTCAAAATAATTGACTTTGAACTCCCATGTGACCATTAATCTAATAATAGGGCTCGAAGAAACTATAAGTAATTGGCAGACTATTTTAAAATCTTTCTCAGTGGCTTTAATATGGGTCAAATCTGTTTAGATTTGCATATTATGTAATCAATTTATGTAAATATATATATAAGGAGGTTCAATTAGATTACCAATTTATGTGATAATTTTGTATAATATGTGTTTAAATTAACGTTAGAGCTTAATTATGCAAGATACTGAGCAAGAATTTAAATATCTCTTATTTTAGAATTTCGGTTAGATCTTTGTACTACCATATTCATGCAAAGTATGTATTCTATTGTTTTTAAGGAGGTTAGAGATACAAATGCTTTTATAAATAATATTTTGAATGAATCTAAGTAAATTTTATTTGGAAATGTAGGTTAAATTTACATGTTATCCTTTTTGCAACTATATAGTATATATATAAACCTCAAACACTCTAAAGAATGTTTTTATCTTTATATTATATATATATATATATATATATATATATATATATATATATATATATATATATATATATATATATATGTATAATATAAAGATAAAAACATTCTTTAGAGTGTTTGAGGTTTATTTTATGTATAGTAGGTAGTAGATATACTGAATTTTGTGATTTTTATGGATTTACACATTTTAAGGTCCCATTTAGGGTTATTTAGTTCCATTTTAGGTCACGTTTTAAGGGGTTGATTGCTTTTTACCTTGGCCTCTTACTTTCTTCTTTTTTTTACTTTCACTCTTTGAACTCAAACATGTTATATTTATTTTTTTATCCTTTTAGTATACTGACTTACCTTAAATCGATTCAAAAGATTTAAACTTGGTATACTTTTTTGCAAATGTCTGTCTGTGCAAAAGCTTACTAACTAATGTCGAACGTCGAACTAATGAATCAGTGTCAACGAAATTAGTCATCCATACTTATTAGATCCACTCCTGAAATCTACATTGAGCACTTAAATTTAAATGATTCTATCTTCCAAATGAAATGGATTTTGGTGATCTAGAAAACAGTGTTGACAATTTTGATCTCATCTTTTGGAGACGTAATTAAAATACCAATAGATTCATATAACCCAAATTTTGCTAGCACATCTCGTTTTAAAGATACTAAGTGTCTAAAATGATACAGAAGAATGGGGATAATCACAATTAGAATGTGTGTATGAGAATGTTAGAGGTTGAATTAAATTTAGTAGAATGAGAACAATCACCAGTTCCAATTAGGCACAAATTAAATTAGTCGTGTGAGATAGTGGTGGAACCAAATTCGGTAGAATGGGGACATCACAATTAGGCTAGTGAGAAAGTTAAGAGTGGAACCAGAATAGGTGATACGTATATATTTATATTATTCAGGGACATTTCCACTAAATTGTAAATTTATTTATTTATTTATAAATTCATATTTTACGATTTTGGTAGTATTCATACTACGGAAAGATTAAATTTTAATTTAAATCAAATTATAATTATAAACGTAGCTAATAATAATGCTAATTTGATTTAAATTATTATTAAATTTATACGGATGAATATGCAGTTTGATATAAATGTTTAAGTACGAGGAAGAGTTGATGGATGTTCAGGTGTAAGGAAAATTTTTCCTTAAGTAAGAAACAGCACTATTTCATATTAAAACATTTCGACTCATATTCAGAGTCATCCTCAGTCAATATATTATTAATCAAAAATAGTTGGTGCGTATTTACATCTAGCCTTCATAAAGAGGGCGTCAAACGAGTAGAAATTAAAACATTATAACAACATTTTTAAAACAAGAAAAAAAAAAAAAAAATTTTTTAAACAAACTATATAATACATAGGTTTTAACATTATATATAACAACATGAAAATCCGAATTTTCCATGTTGTTAAGTTACTATATAATGTTAAAATCAATTTATTATAATAACTGTGATATAAATTGTTAAAGTTATTTGTTTCTTGTTTAAAAAAAATGTTTTTTAAAATATTATTATAATGTTTTTTTATGTTTCACGATTTCGTTTGACGCCCTCTTTATGGAGGCTAGATGTAAATACACACCAAATATTTTTGATTAATAATATATTGACTGAGGATGACTCTGAATATGTAAAGTATGTATTTAGTGTAATGTTGGAATTACTATTAATTATAAAGAGAGGAATTAGAGATTTTGAGTAAAACCACATTAGCTTTGAAGATAATAAGATAAATTATTCATTACAAAGTAAGAGAATACGTGAAATAAAATTTAAAAATAAAAAAATACATACAAAAAAACTGAAAAATAAAAATAGTTTGCTAATTGTTACTTTGGGAAATAGCTTCCTCGTGTCCTATTATTGAACGAATGGTCACATGGGAATTAAAAGTGTAGTTATTTGGACCTATTTCCATTTCCACAGGGGTTGCACTTATTTTATTTCAATATTAAATGCTTCCTAGCTTACCTAAGGAAACGTCAAAGAAATCACAACATATAAGATAAAATGATGTCTATAGGGAGAAAACTTTAAAAATTACTCTATTGAAGTTGTTGTTTAAATTAAAGTTGAGATTAAATTGAAATGAGATGTAGCTATCATGAAGAGATTTACTTTAAAGGAAGTATATATTTGTATACCCTAATTATCATTTATTTAGTCGTTACCACAGATTAAATTGGTAGAAACAAAAGTGATTTATCAGAGCTGAGAGAGGTTTAGTTCAATTTCCTTTTAGATTCGAGAAGTTTAAACTTGACTAGAATTTACTCTAATTTTCCGCTTCATAAACTTCAAACCAAAGTCGATTAGAACCATTTAACTTGTTAAACGTTAAACTTGTCAACTATTACCATTATATATTTTATTTAACCTTGGCCCTATTCCTTACTTTGCACATCATGAAATTAATTAAGGTATCAATTTTTCCTTCCTTTTAGTTTCTCTCAGGGTCAAAAAAGGATATTAACTATTGTGAATTCAGCGTTTAATGTTTCAAAAATGATTTGTGAACACAAGGTATACTTATAATAAATTCAAATTCAGTAAATAATAAAATATCCATGATTTAGATATTAATGTACGAAACAATAGTCACCTTGTACTTGATAAAACTTTTTTTCTTGTTTAATAATTTAAGAACGGGTTTTGCTTATTGAGAACAATGAACATTATATCATTAGCGTATAGGTAGGGTGTATATCATTAGCGTAGACTATATTTCATCAGTTTGGGAATCGAGTCCAAATTATTAGTAGGTACTATTAGAAATTCGATTCTAAATAGAATACCTTAGGCTCTTGGACGTTCCTGAACGTCACGAGTTGCCTCATTTTACCAAGGCTCACTTTATCATTTGAAACACTTTCCGTTTCATGTTTATCGTTTCTTTATCTTGTAAAGTTTGAGAAAATCCTGAAAATTGAGAACCCTAAACTAAGAGCTTCCAAAAAAAATAATAGTTTGATTTATATAACGTCAAATATATGTGAAAAAGGCAACACGATAAAGTTTTGCTCTATTAGGTAACGACTTGTATCGTTACCGATTCTACTCTGGTGTAAAAGGTAGAGCCCTTCATTGGATAACACCGGTCTAAAGGAATGGTATTCAGTGAGCAGGTGTATGAATGAGGCTCAGCTCGGTTTCCCCACTGCTTTCCTTACATTCCTTAGAATTCATTGCTTCCCTTGACTTTCCACGGCATCTCACCTCTTATTCCTCCTCACTATTTTATCAGGAGGGGGTTTCTTTCTGAAATCCTCTCAGCTCGCGTTATATTCAAATGGTACTTTTCAGGGCCACCGAATACTCCTTAGCTTTTTACGACCACCCACCGGTTTCTACTTTTGCATTTGATTGCTTTTTACCTTGGCCCTTCACTTTCTTCTATTTCGTGACTTTTTAACTTTTACTCTTTGAACTCAAACTTATAATATATGCTTTTTACTCTTTCTGTGCACTGATTCCCCTGAAATCGATTCAAAAGATTTAAACTTGAGTATAAAATAATTTAGTCTCATGATTATCCAGCTTTTAAATAACTAAATATTTTATCTGGTACATCATGCAGTAAGTAATTATTTAAAATCGTTTGGTATATTTTATGTAATTGGTAGTGGTTAAAGTATGATTTATCGAACCAGTTTTTCAAAAATATAGTGCTTGATGCAAAGCAGATAACCATTCTTAAGAGCCATAAAGAAACACCCTAAAGTTTGAAATAAAATATTGATGAATATAGTTTTCTATACAAAAAAAACAACAAAAAAACAAAAATACAAAAAATCACAGGGAAGGACTTGCGTCCAAGAATTTTTTTAGGGTTTCGTACATGATTGAGCCAACACGTTATATAATTATGATCTTTTTTCCCCGTGGGGTCACAATGTTTTTTTATCGGTAACAACGACAAGGTACATTACATTTTTTCAGGAGTTTTTCATCGCCCCACCATTAGGTTACGGCTAAACTCGGTAATAGTGCACCCCTTAATCTTAACCTAAACTAACCATAACCTTCCCTTATTTTTCTTAGGAAGTGACATTTTACGGTTTTTTTTTGTTTTTTTTTGGCTAAAGTTAAAGGATAATTTAGCGAATTTTGTACTTCGATTTGGACATCTACCTGGTCTGTATGCAGCAGGGTTGTTTTTCTTCAGAAAATGAGCGGAGCACCGCGAAGAGGTGTGGAGCGGCCAGTAGCGATATACCGATTATACAGAAGGGGTGCACTATTGCCGATTTTTACCAAGGTTACCATGAATTATTTCAAAATTTTAGGACCAGCCGTTATATTGTTGTTAAGGGAAACTTTTTTTTGGGTAGGTATACTTCAACTCATAAAACAGGTAAAGAATGCAAAATTTAAAAAAGCATGTATACATTTTTTATTTTTCCCCCCAAAAAATTGACAAAACCTATGTAAAAGTTTTCATAGGATAAGTTTCAAAAAATGTTTAAAAATGTAAATGAGGTATCGCTGTAAAGGTCCTGATAAAAGTAGTAAACAAATATTAATAAGGGTGTCATTTTATTTATAACCTAAGCAGCTAACTCGTAAAACCAGCTATAAAAAACAACAGCTTTCCCAATATTATCCCCTTAAAAATAAAAATATGACATAATTATACATAACAATAATTACTGTGGTCAATAAGAGCTTTTCAACGATATAAATCATAATAGCTTTTTCGGATATTTTGATCTTTGTAGGAGGATGTATCCTTAAAATGTACCAAAACAATAATTACTAAAAGACTTTATCAGGTCTAATAATTGCATTATACAAAACACATACATAATTTTTTTACCCCTAAAACCTACATTAAGTGCCATTTGAACCTTAAGTACTGTTATACAGAAATAATTTTATAACTGCGATCCTGACATCAATGAAGGCATGTATAAAATTTTCTTTAAATCGGATCAAAAATAGTAATATTTATTATTTTTATTTAAAAAGCAGTTTTTCTGTTCCTCCCCCCCTCCTCACATGAAAATATGGCAAAAATGTACATAACAATGAATTCCTTTACTCCTAAAGAGCTTTTTAACGATATGCATCATGACATGTATATATTACTTTGACTTTGTACCCTGAACCCCTATGTACCAAAATTTATATTTCGAAATCTCATGCTGACAATGACCTTCCTCGTGTTTTTGAAGGTCAAGTGCGCAAATTTTCATCAAGGTCAGTCTAAAACTCTAGATTTATAAAAAAGATAAACATTAATACGAGTACATACTTTTTTATATAAATGACCACCATATTTAATCAAGATGGCCGATTAAAAACCCTTTTACATGTGTTGTTTATAAAATAAGTAGCCACCTTCCAAATTGCAGGTTTTAGTGCTATTAGTTCCGGTGATATCCATAAATCGAAATATATAAGTGACCGCCATCTTGAATCAAGATGGCGTATTCTACAAATATTTCTTAGCAAGCACCTTGAAGGTAAGAGGAACATACCTATAACATTTCATGGTTATAGGTCTAGTGGTTTCAGAGATATCGTGATGTGTCGGTGAGTGAGTGATATTTGGAACTTATGTAAGAAATTTTAGATAATTAAGTAATAAGTATCAACTTTAAATCAAAATGTGATAAATTTACTCAAAGGATGATTTTATTTGATATCATTTGACCGAAAAGTATATGAGCTTGTGAATATTTGGCTAGAAATATCAGCCAAGGTATAGTGGTCAAATGTAGCTCATATTGGCCTTTTATAACTAATGTAATCGGTTATTGTTGTCTTTATAATTAAAATATATTAATTCTTAACATTTATGTTAAATAACAGAATTAAATGTGATAAAAAGTCAAGTGAATTGAGTTTTAAAGTCCATGATCTTCAAATAGTAATAATGATTTAATTAATTATTCTTAAGAATTATTTATTCCAAGGTTTCTTAAAATTCTTATGTAGGTACTTTGTAGGTTTGTTCCAACCACACCTCAAACTAGTTTCAAACTGAATGTGCGTCGTGCACATTCAGTTGCATGTGCAATAGCAAAAAACGTTCAAATGTGGTCCGATGCGCATGCGTTGGACAGTTCCAAACCAGTTTGAAGTGTGGTTGGAACAAACATAATATTTAATTTTCTTTTATAAAGAAAAATCTTATAATAAGCGATGTAGGTAAACAATTAGAAATCATTTTCGAAGTTTAGGTTATCCAGGTTGTGCACTCCTTTTTTTAGTTATATATAAATTTATTAAGTTCAATAGTAAATTACTTTTAGTTAATTAATAAGAAACGAATTACATAAGAAAAAAGACTGATTTATTAATTGTAAAATAAATAAATCAAAGTTTTAAGAGTAAAAAAGTTACAATAATTATTAGTGAATAATACAGTTAAAAGGTTGGTAGCTCTGCATGAGATGCCACGTCTCCTCCCAAGCTTGGTAGTTGCGTTCGCATGCACTTAGTTGAATCTACATTTCCGTTTTAACTAAACTAATCGTTTATTTAATTATGTATATACAATTCACAATTAATTACGATTATAACGATGTAAATTATAAATCAATATTAGTAGTTGTTACGTGATAAATAAAAGAAATATAAAAAATATTTTTTAATTTTGAAAAGGATAATTGTAACTATCATGGCCGCGGTTTTCATAATCTCATTATCTTCTAAATTTTTATGTAATTAGTTTGGAATGATGAAAATAACTTTTCTATTTCTTTTTAAAATGGTAAAAGTTTAATAATAATAGGGTTTTGTATCCTGAAATTAACCTAAATTACCTCTGAAATGTTTCTGCCGACAGTTCATTTCTCGTTTCGTTGAAAACTCATGAGCAGTTTTTTCTACAAATAGCTTTACTTCCCTTCGTCGGGTTTGTTTCCGATTTGTTTTAAAAGTGTAGTTTTACCTAGAGATTGTGATAATATTTAGTCTGTCAATATATGCGATTATTACTTCGTTATAAATTTAAGATTTATACAATATTATGTTGTTTTCTTAATAGCAAGGAAGGTTATATGTAACAGGTTATACATTACATTAATAATTTTAATGTTTACATTTATTTATAGATTATATTAAGTGATTAACCTGTACTTTAAGAATTTTAAAAATCTAAATATCCTTTTATAAAACGTCAATAATAGCCAAAATATTTGGTCAAAGTCACTATATATCGCGAAATTACTTCGTTAAATTTAAGATTTATATATAAACAAACAACAAAATTGCTGTTTCATAATGGCAAGAAAGGTTACAAGTAACAGGTTATACATTACATTAATAATTGTAATGTTTACATTTATTTAGATTATTTTAAGTGATTAACCTGTACTTAAAAAATTACAAATCTAAATATCCTTTTACAAAATGTCTATCAGAAAATAATAGACTCATATTTATGAAAGACAGATGATTTTCACTAAAATTTTGTACTTATTAGAAGTTCTGTATATTATTAATATAATTTGGTGCCTATAATAAAAAAGTAAAATATCATAATAAAATATTATTAATAAATATTAATAATATATTTTGTATTTATTTGAATTAATTCTTCATTCCTCAATTTAATATTTGTACTTTATTAATGATACTTGCATTTGAATAATCCTTTTCTTCGTTCCTCAATTTAATAAAAAGTACTTGCATTTGAATAATCTTTCTGTTAATTTAAACCACCGTTCTAAATAAATAATGGATCAATATTAACAGTTTTCCTTTTCTTGTATTATCCTTTCGAAAGTGTTTTGGTTTACTTTGCATTTGTTGGTGAACGTTTGGTTGGAGATTTTATAACAATCAGGAAGTTAGGTGTCGGAACTTCTTATTTAACAAAAAGGTAAAAGCAGATATAATGTATTGTGTTACAACCTAATTTTTTTTAGGTTTTCATTTTTGTTTTAAGATTAAATCTAAACTAAAAATTGATGGATTTCTTAAAGAATGTTTTATGTTATATTTATTGCATTATCTTTATTCAATTACCTACTTTCGGTCAGCTAGGAAGCAACAATGAAATTTTAAAGAATAGTTATTCATATAAATGTTATATTACTATAATACTATACCAGGTAATTCATTTGGTATAATGGAAATCAGGTGTTACCCTTGGGAATAATTGATTTCTTTGAGAAATATTTGATTATGAACGTTGTTTATAATTTATTGAAATCTGCCATAACTAATTATCTTTCCGTGATTAAATTATTTGTATTTTACATTTTTCGGCTTTACTCTGTTTCAGGTAAGTGTTTGAAGTCATCCGCCGTGAGGAAGTCAAGGTTAGTGGCTCACCACAAAGTGTGATTGAGTAAGTACCTTTAATTAAAAACCACAATCAGTGGCACCAAATTTTATTTTCTATAAGAGAAAAGATATATTTCACAAAATTTTAATATTTTTATTATATTATTCAGATGCCCTAATGTAAAATTCAAACTTTTTAAAGACTTAACTCAATGCGATTTTTATAATTAGTCCCTCAATTAACAACTTTTTTTAAAAAGTATTTTATATTTATTTTCACTTTATAATTAATTAACACCTTTTTTTAAACATTTTTATTATTTAAAATATTAATATTTGTTTAAAGTGTAGACGTAATAATATTATTTAATTACTTTATCTTCTGATAATTTCCATTTAATTATAATAAAGTTTTTTATTGCAAGTAAAAATAAATAAATATAACTACAAAGTATCTCTTTAAACAAATAATTTTTTATTTTTAAATTCACTGCCTTAATTAAAAAAAAATTTATTTATTTGGCTTTTATATTTTTTTCCTTTATTTCAAAGTACTTAATCGAGTAATTTTACGTTGATATTAAAATATAGTATCACATAAAATAATAATAATGTGTCTACACCATCCAACCGTATTTTATATTAAAAATAACTAAGATTAAAAAAAAAATATAATATATACACGGTTTTAGTTAAATAATACTTAGAAATGTGTCTGCTAATTTGGTAGCTTCACACATTTCTAAAGTGTGATAATGAGCATTATATTAATATTTATCGATTGTGCGAATATAAGGGAAATTATAAACAATATTACTGCGATCATATACACATAATTTACATGCAGACGGTCTTTCCATTAGCTTAATACTAGTTTGGCCAAAAGAAATTTCTTTGAGAGAAATCAAAAATATCATTTCTTAATTAGTTTTTGTTATATTCATATAAAATCTTATTTAAACGTAATCATGGCACATGCTTGTATACGACAGAAGAAAATTCCAACTTGTTGATTATTAAAGTTAAAGAGTAGGGGGGGCTGGATTAAAAAGCTTGTTGACTAAAAGTTACTTTATTTTCGAAGTCGGTTTTTAACCTCAAGTGGTCAATCTTCAGACCTGGAGAGGGAGATGAAGTGTGAAAGAAAAAGAGACATATTAGGAGTTAAGAAAGAGATTTAGATATTCATATCATTTTAATTTTTGAAATGCTTTACTGACTCCTTCTCTTTCACACTTACTTTCGTCTCATTGCCACTGAAATTTAATACTTTCATTTAAAAATACACTTAAGAATTTAGTGAAGAAGGGTTTTTCTTTGTCACAAAAAGCATTCAATTTGATTTAAAATACATTATTCAAAAAATAAATTTGTAATTGTGTTCGCCGGATTAAACTACTTTTTGAATCGTTATCAAATTGATAAATAATAACAAGCATATGAGTATTCGCCAATTTTTAAACACCTTTTTTTGCAGTAATCTGAGTTATAACCAGTTATAGAGAAAATTTCATGACTAAAGCTTGTTGTAAAGACGAAAATGAGAGACATTTAAATTAAAAAAATGTTTTATACATAGTCTACAATAATCAGTCAAACAAATATTATTTATAATAAATTAGTAAGACCTGATGCTTTTGTTATTATTATATTACATCAAACTTTGAGTTACACTCTAGCTTAGCTATAATATACGGATATCAATATTCATTCTTGTATTACCATGTAATATTACATTGTTTTAAATAATTAGTTATTTGGGTTGTTACTAATCCTCTTTTACTTCTTCTTTCACAAATATGTCTTTTCTCTTACTAAGAAATAATTTATAAGTAAAGGTGAAAATAATTAATAAAGTATTTATATTCTCATTGAGTTCATCACAAATTATTATTAAATCTATTTAACACTTCACATTTATTTAACAGAAATCCTTTTTTTTTGGAAAAAAAAATCATATAAGTTTCTTTAAAATCAACAAATTTAATATTTTGAATGTTGGGTTGAAATATTCCGAGTTTTAAAGAATATATTTTTATCTATTAAATATCTTATTGCATTATAGGCTTTGCTCATGTTTCCTGAGCATAGTAACTGATCTGATGATGCTAACTTAATGGAGGATTAACCTAATGGTATAACTTCAATATAACTTAATGGAGTTCTAGGTCTTTCTGTGGTGACCAAGTCATAGTGGATGTGTTACGACGTTTCGCCTCCAATGCTAAAGGCACCTTCAGCGATGATAGCTAAAGATGTGCAACTAGAGATATGTAGCAATGCATTGCCAACTGTTAGTTGGTAAATTTAAAATATTCTTCTAACTACCACGTCTGTTACATTTCATTGTATTAATTTAATATTTCATTGAATTCAAATTGTTAGGTTATATGATACGAAATTTGTACTGTCTACAATCAATAATTAAAGCACAAATTAAGATATTTATTTAGTGAGCCCAAGATATTTTTTAGATACAAGTTAATTAGCAAACCAATTTTTGATGATCATTACTTATTTTGGACTTAAACGTATTTTATATTAGTAAATCTTTTTAGTGAATTTAAATATTTTTTATTTTCACCAACTTATAGATAATTTCTTAACTTTTATTTTATGGTACCAAGGTAATAGTTTGTCTGACTCAATGTAATTCAATTTTATTATTATTTTCAATGCTTCATTGATTTTATTTGTTAAACTGAAACTTCTTTCTATTCAGATTAAATTATTTCCATAGAAATTAAATTATACTAAATTATTTCAATAACGACTCAATTTTAATTAATATTTTCATTAAGACTAACTAAATTTCACTGAATTCTTTCCATATAGTTAATATTTTGCTCCATATTTTCCATAAAAACTAAATTTTAAAATTTACATAAAACTTTTTAACCGTGACCGCTGTAATTGATTAATTGAATTCACCCTTTTCTCGTTCTTATAAGTATATGCTATCAAAATGGCATTCATATCTTTTATTGAAAAGATCTACAAAAGATGGAACAGGAAATAAATAAATCATATACATCGTATAGACTTTTGTCAGATGGATTTCGCGTAAATTTAAGAACTGAATTCCTTTTTTTGTCAATTTAGATTTTATATACCTGCATTATATTTATTACAATATTGAATTTTATACAAAGTATTGTCTGTTTGGTAACATAATTTTGGACAAACTATTCCCTAACCAAATCCATTTAGAATATATAAGAACACAATAGTTTTTAAAGGATTTTGCACTCAATAATTATTATAATAAAATGCTAGATTCGAATCATGTTGTAATAACTCCCTTTTTGTTTGATCGTGTCTCATAAATTATTAATTATAACTGCTATTTAGTAATTAAATATTATTCTTTATAATTATTATTACTGTTATTCATCAGAGTATAATTTGAAAATAGTCTCTCAAATGCACGTCTGTAATTGTGATTAATCGTCCTAATAATTACAAAGCATGTAATACTAATTTAGAAATCTATAAAATTCTTTGCAAATAATTAAAAAAATAAAATAAATGAGGTCTCATTGATGCTTCAATTTGCCAGACCTAGTTTAATTTCGACTGTAAGATGCTAATTTAAAATCAATTCTTGAAATATTTCTCTTTCAAATTCCTTCTTATTAATATATTAATAGGAACGCCCAAAACTTGTTATAATTGGAACATTTTAAAATGAAATCTGGAAATTCTTTTGTTATGAAAATATACACAAAAAAATCATAGCTATAGTTTTGTTAAATTGAGTTTCGTGCATTGAAAAATAAAAAAGATTTTTAGTTTGTTATTGAAATTTTATCATATTATATTTTTCTATTATTACTGAGTGGAAAATTCTTCTGAAACTATACAGTTATAGCCAACATTAGGGTTTATCATTTCAGGTTTAGGCATCGAATGAAATTTACATATTGTAGAGCGTCATTAATTATCCTAACATTCGTCAACGGGAACATTAATTTATCTAATGTCTCTTTTTTATGTTGGATGTTAAAATGCTATGACATTTTTTTTTTTTTTTTAATATCCTTGTGACAGTCACTAGTTTCACTAGTTTCTTTATTAATGTTATTTTTGAATGCCCAGACATTTATGAGTCCTTATAATCGACGCTCTACTGTATGTAAAATTTACATTTTCAAATAGTTACTCTGTAAATTAGATTTTTGAACAGTTTAAGTTGTTTAATAATCTAATATCAGTTTTGCACCAGAATTAGCTTCTACTCACTTCATTTTAGGTACACTTAGATTAGTTTTAAATATATTATCAATGAAAATGTCAAGATAGTTTTAACAGGAAGTTATTTTATTATTGAAGGTCCGTAATATCAAGGGTAACACCCTAATCAGCATAAGGATTTTGAGGTGAAATGCAGTTTATTCTATTTTGATATTTTATTATTATAAAGTGGATCAGTGAAAATTAAGTGTTTCATCAGTACTTCATTTTCTTCAGAGGAAACCCTACCTATTAAGAAGAAGCTACTAATTTCTAATTTGTTAAGTGAAAATGAAGCCTACATATAAAGTGGTTCCTTAAAAATAAGTTTTTTGTTAGTGGAAAGCCAACCTATTAAGAAGATATTTTATTATAAAGTGATTCACTGTAAATCATCAGTAAAAAAACAATCTTTTGAATAAAGAGATTTCTACAATCAAAGTGTTTTGAAAAGTGCATCTTATAAAAACATTAGTGGAAGTATGCATTCTATTTAGGAAGGCTGCTCAGTATTAAGGTATTCTTATTAATGTGAGTGTACTCTTAAAGTACCAGGAAGATTAATCTATACAATTATTAAAAAAAAGAAAAGAAAAATGAATAATAAATAGAATTTTGTATTTACTTAAAAAACAGATATTGCGATAATTATAGATAAGTAAAAGAACAAGATAAGAAAAATGGATATAAGAGAAGGTTATTTAATGTTTCTTTCCATTAATCAAGAGAAAAGTGTTTAATTAATCAATGGTTAATACTGTTCAAACAGTGATCAACGTTTTGTTTATTGTTTAGGAGTGTCGAAAAGTATTTTTTTTTCGCGATTTTCGTGTAGCGTGTATTCCACCACCTTCTTAGATTGTGCTATTATTGGCTTTCATATTGTTTTGATTGTATAATTAAAACAATATAATATCGGTCTGAGGGAAAAACTCATCCTTTTGGTATTTTATAAGATATATGGGGAAAAAACCTATCATAGACTTCAATCAATTTATAAATATCGATTTAAATTTAGTATATATTTCTTATAAATACCCAGATGAATTGATATCACTGAACACTTTTTTTTTAATCTCAAGTTAACAATATCAGGAATCTAGAAAAGAACGTAAAAGTAAAAAGTGATCAATTAAATAATGTGAGTACAGCATTTTTAAAGTATATGACTTTAAAACATCCAATCTAAAACGAAGTGGTGGATTGCACCAGCGTTTCCATTAGGAGTTCAGCTAATGTCTGTTCTTCCTTCTTGGTTAGCGCCTCACCTTCTCAACTTTCTGTTAAAATGTCGTAAAATGAGTTCTGATCAAAAATAGTAATATGAATTGAGCATTTAATGAATACATATGTAATAATGATGCCTATAAAATAAAAACGGTTTGATTGACATTTTCATTTTACTTATTATTTTTATACATACATGTTTCGTGTTTAGATTTTATGATTAAATATGCTTGTTATTTTAATGAAAAATTTATTTTTAATAATTAACTTTATGACCCTATTTATGATACACATACTATTAGGTGATTCTATTGTCGTGAATAGGTTATTATTGTCTCTTGTGGATTAGGATCTTAGTTTTGTATTTTGATATTTCTTGAAATAGGAATATTCGTGAAATTTTCCTGTACAATTTCGTTTCGATAAAGTACGAGTTCACTTTATTTTACGTTTTCTGATTTCTGTTATTTTCTATTTCTATATTTGTCCTCGACTGTATATTTGAAGGAGCTGATTCCACTTTATCTAATAAGTAAGCAAACAACTATATTTTCATTAGAATTAATTGAAGTACTATATTATATAAGTTATACTATATTTAAGTTATTTTTGTAAGTATTTAATCAATCATTAATATAGAAGTTAATACCTTAATTGAAGTTTTTTAATACCTTAAGTTATTGTATATTTTGGTTAGTTTTCCTTTATTTATTTTAATAATATTTTCTTGTTATTTATATTTTAGGTTGACTCTAAAGAGCTGGAAATGTGTTTTAGTGGAATGGAATTAATAATTATTAATCACCACAAATATAAACTACATGACATCATTAATATCTTTATATATAAGTACTAAACACATGTATTAACACGTAATTAATGAGTTAATAATTTCAATGGAGGGGATTCCTGGTTGGATCATGGTAAGCTATATTACTAATTAGAGAAATCAATTTTAATAAAACTCAAATTTAATTATTCTACTTACTAAAATTTATCCTAATGATGATTATGAGCAAATATTTTTGGCTTTCATGTATTTAACATTTTCTAAATTTTCTAGGTATCGAGTATCAATAATTTATCAGCTATTTCTGTTAATAAGGAATAAAATATAAAGTTGCAGCCACCAGTTACATCATATCAATGTGCAGTATTTTATATTTACAATTTATTAATAACTGTAAACAAAATGATTAAATAATTTAATTTAAAATAGTTTATGCTTCTTCCTGATGGTATTCGACGATTTTGTCGTTAGACTTTACTTTGGTACAACAGTTAGTAAAAACTGTCATATCTTTTAACTAATGTACACATCGTGATTCTGTAGCGTAATGCCGAAATTAATCATATCACGTTCCATAGCATAATGTCGATAGTACACGCGTCGCGTTTCCTACAGTTGAATATTTGAAATAATTTATATTGTAATTATACTATTATTTTTTCATCAGACTTTTGTTTTACAAATAAATCTAGATCTTCTAAAAGAGACCACGTCCGAGATTCTGGGAATCCCGACATTTCAAACTCATTCTAACGAAAAAAATTATCCGTAATGGGTTCGAAACATCCCTGTCGTGGTCTATTGCGGAAGATCTAGATTTATATTATAATTTATAATAATTTAGCCCGTGGCAACTGCCTTAATTTTATATTTAGAATAAAAGTAAAATTAAGTAAATTAATCTAGATAAGTTATTATTTCTATTTGAAGACTTTTAAGAACACGCATATTCTCTTATTTTTATTAAACTATAAACTCTTTGACATATTATATAAATCGAACATAGCAATTAAAACAATCGATACTAAAATTAAGTAAAAAAAAAAAATAAATAAAAAATAAGTCTGTTTAACATCTTTTGTAAGAAGATCATTCATAATTTTAAGAAATTCGGTCTTTAGCATGTTGTAATAGAGGTTCTCTTCTTTAATCGCTCTGATGACAGTTGATTTACCCTTTAAGACGCGACCTTACATGCTTTGCGTGTAAGTCCGTCGACGATTTGTCTATTTTTTAGATCTAATATTATACCGTAGTGCGAGAAAAAAATTGAATTACCCACAATTACTTCGGCTATGTCGGCAACTAAGAAATTCCACGTGTAATTCCGCCGTAAACTAGGTTGACTGTTAAGCGGATGTCACTGTTAAGCCAGACGGAGGGCCCAAGAGTTGGCACCTATAATTCTGGACTTATGGCAGGCGCTGATTCAAAGGACCACCTCCTAAGGGAGGAAAATAAAAGGGGGAAAAAGGTGAAAATTAAATAAAGAAAGAAAAACTATTTTGGGTATTAAAATATATAATAAAATAAGATGGATTTTGTATGAGTTGACATGAATATAAAAATGAAAAGAGGAAACATATATGCATTAACCTAAAATACCTACCTATATGCATTAACCCAAAAGATTTACTTCGTGTTATCCCCCCTCCAAAAAAACAGTTATTGGGAAAATAATAACAGTAATTGGGCCATTTGGCGCCAATGGCTGAAGCAGTCTAGGCGCTCCTACCTTTCAGCCACGGGTGGAAGGTGGGATAGAAAAAATATAAACAGTCTTGTTCATAATTTTGAGTCTTACTTCCTCCGGTAGTACCTTTTGCTTACAATTAGCAGTCGGTTAATGTAATCACATTGTCTTGGTTCCAAAGTGCAATTCCAATACATAAAGTTAGTGTCATATTTGGCGAGAAAGTTATCATTTTTCAGTTTAGTTTAGAGATAAATTTATAGTTAGGAAAAAAGTTGTCATTTATCTTTATAATATGATCTAATTTATAATACTACAGTTGAAACTTTATTTATATAGTTGTTTTATATCAATTGGATTCTTTCTGTTATGCACTGGAAGATCCAGTAATATATATATTTTTTCTTCGGTTTACTATATACAGTTTATAATTTATATGATGTTTATTTCGGTTTTCTTTAGTGACAGTCATAAAATATCTGGTTCTTACTATTATTGAATTCCTTGATATACTGCTTGTCGCTGTCCCAAGACAGCTTTTCTGTCTAAGTATTGAGTTATCACCTTGACCAAATTACTTTCTGGTTCTCATATGTTTGGTTGGAAAATACCCATCTTCAATTTCCTTGGTCGTCGATATCCCATGTTTTCTCAAGAAGTAATATAGTTGAGTACAAGCCCGATTCAATAACAAGACATGTTAACACACAACTTCGCTTCGATTTCAATTGGAAAATCAACTGCATTCCATCTTCCTGGATTCGGTTTCAATTTCAAATCGTAATCTAAATGTTGAAAAGCTAAGATTTACTACTTTAATTTATTGTTTCGTTAATAAGATTTGGTTCGGAAGGCTATAATGATAAGTTTTTATAGGATTCAAGAGAGTATTAAAAAATAGTTATACACAGCTGAGTTATCCCACCACTACTGACGTACAGACTGAGAATACATCAAGCACTCAAGCCTAAGAAAGGACAAGAGTAATATTTATGCTTTTTCTTTCTTTTATTTTATTAGAAAGCGCAACTACATAGATAAATGCCTGTTAGCAATATAGATAATAAAAGCATTTATGTAAAGGAGTTGACTTTGACATGTTTATTTATGTCAATAGATTTATTAATTTTGTAATTGTATTAAATGCATTCTTTAAAAGCTCGTGTTTAAGAATCTTTACAATTAATATTAGCTTGCTATACATAGAGTGAGAAACTATCTATTGACAGTACTTAAAATACATCTTGTACTTCTTTAGATTGTTACTCCCCTATTTTTTTTATATATTTATAATTTTTTTTTTTTTTTTTTTTTTTTTAAATATAAATGACTATTAAGACTAAAGGGATGTTTAGTTCAATGTACTTTGGGACAAAGGAATATCACACTTCTGTTTTTATTAAGGGAGTACCAGTTTAAAGAGGTACCATATATCTAACATAATTTATCACATAAGTTAATTGTTTTTGATAAGGGGAGTAACAATCTAAAGAAGTGCCATAAAATAAATTAACTAGAAAAGCATCTGATTTAGTACAGGAACACATCATACTCCTACATACCTTGCCAAGAAAATAGTGAAGAAAAATGAACGAAAATGAGAATGTTCACGTAATGTTCGATCTAAGATATGGAGTATAGTACGAACCAGTAACTCAGAATGAAACTCCTATTCCTCACTCCAGTTTCGTCCGCTACTACTTCGGTGATTGACACAAGCAAACCGTACAAAAATTAAATGACCAGACATAACATAAGCCCTAGTCACGGGGCTACTACTTTTTTAGGTGGTGCGGTAGGTTTTGAGGAATGAATGGTAATGTTAGGTTGAGGATTGAGATTGGGATGGTATGAAATGGAGTTATGAAAAGATTTGTCGGGATGTGGCTAAGTAACGAATAAAGGGGACTTGGAGACAAAGAAATGAGCATTGGTTATTCTTTTAAGGACTTTTGACTAAAGGATATGGATTATTGAATACGGTTGTAGTTAGAACACTTTAATGCAATGTCATAGTTCATGCCATGTGGCCAAGTGGGCTTATTTATAGTGTTATAAATTATTAATTTGTTATGTGTTGAGTTTTGATTTATTGTGTAACATTCTTTGAAAAAGTTTGTTATGTCTGGTCATTTAATTTTTGTACGGTTTGCTCATGTCAATCGCCGATCTATGTGTTACCCAAAGTAGAAGCGGACGAAACTGGAGTGAGGAAAATGGAGTTTCATTCTGAGTTACTGGTTCGCCTATACCATATCTTAGATCGGACATTACGTGAACATTCTCATTTTCGTTAATTTTTATTCACTATTTTCTTGGCAAGGTATGTAGGAGTATGATGTGTTCCTGTACTAAGTCAGATGCTTTTCTAGGTTATTTATTTTATGGCACTTCTTTAGATTGTTACTCCTCTTATAAAAAACCAGAGGGGAGTAACAATCTAAAGACGGTTTACGGAATGTTCTTCTTTAGACTGTTACTCCCCTTTTCAAAATAGAAGTGGAATATTCCTTTGTCCCAAAGTACATTGGACTAAACATCCCTTTTTCCTGATAGTTATTTAGTCAAAGTCATTTTTATTCAAAAACAATATAGGGGAGTAACAATCTATAGATGTACCTATTTTATAATAAAAGATAAAAATTACTGATTTGAATTCAATGAATAATATATAAGTTTTTAGAATAAGAAAGTACACGTTACAAATTAATAATGTATCTAGTCTTTAATTGATTTTGTTTATGTGACTCTGGGGAGATAAATTTTCTTTGCTATGATAATACAACCTTTATGATTAAACATCTTTGCATTGAAATTCACAAAAGTTTGTATTTTAATCTGCATAGGGGCCTGCCTTCAAAAGAAAAAAACAGACCACTTATGAAAAAAATAGTAGACACAGTATGCTAATATCACACCCAAAAATTGTCCTCCAACACAACGAAGGTTACAATGTTTTTGGGGAGGTTTGAAAAAGGATGAATATATGAATATTCAGAGTTATGTTATAATGTAATAGGCAGTAAAGATGTACAAGTATGTCAGTGTTAACTTAAGTATAAACTCATCACCAATACTCTAACTACATTCACAAACACAGTATATAATATACCCTTGACATTTCTATACAAATATACACGACATGTGCACAACTTATGAGAACACACTGACGAAGTTCCTCAACAACAATAGGCCTACTCTACAAAAATTAAGTATAATAGATACCTCATAACAAACAGGACATTCAGAATACAAGTGAAAGATAAGATCCCTTTGAAAATAAAAGATGGTCCACCTCTGATATCCTCTTTTTCATTGTATATCCACTTTTTATAGTACATCATGACCCTAACTTATTTCTATCATAATATTAATTAATTCAGTTGTTTAAACATCTGTATAAAGTAGGCATCGCTTGGCTCTATCATTGAAGCGAGCGTGTAGTAATTAATATTTATTGAATATTGAAAAAATAGATACTCATGAATCATGATGAGTTGATAGATAAAGGGTATGATAGTACAGTAGAACCTCGATAATTCGGACCTCTAAAATCCGGAGCCTCGAAAATCCGGACTGCCTACTGAAAAATTTATTAACTGACGCAGATAGAATTTAATTGAATTTCATTGGTTTTTTATATGACGTAAGTAAAGGGATGTTTTTTAATCATAAGCTGAGTTTTAATATAAAATATATAAGATTCCCTTATACAATAACAATGATCCTGTGAAATCATGCAACGAATATAATAGTATTGCTGCACTGTTTTACAGTATATTCGAAAATTCGGACAAATCGGTAATTCGGACAGTGTCTGGTCCCAATTAGTCCGAATTATCGAGGTTCAACTGTAGTACAGCGGCTAGTTGTAAGGGAACCACCCTGCATTCTTACTATTCCTCTAACCACTCATCGCCTTTTCAATTATATGAAATGTATGACTTGACTACACAAAAACTACTGCTTGTATATAAGTTGAAATTTTACATTCCTGTTTCAATTGTACTTTAGACGATGTATATGAAGTTTGATTAAAATCGTTGCGTTAGAACGTAAGATATTGGTAAAAACGTTGTTTTCTATACTTTAAACGTTTAGGTATAACGTTAGGTACGCTTTAATAGTTTCAACGATCTTTATTAATTCATAGTGGTGTCGCTGTTGGTTTTATTACAAAATGTCACTTGAAAAAAATGTTCTGCTCATCGAATAGATAAAGTTAGAATTTTTGTGCCGTCCTAAAATTCCAATTTTAATTTTGAAGCGCACGTTTACGCGAGCGTTGTGCGCGAACGCTTGGACAGACAACTTTGTCCAACGAACTCGTCCTGAGCATAGGTAAAATTAACATTTTACCAAGTTTTATCAAAATTGGCCAACTTTTACTCAAGTTATCGTCATACGTTTCAGACACACAGACAGACACGGGGCATATTTCGTTGAATCTAGGAAGCTCGCTACGCTCGTTTCAATAAATGTAGTTATTTTTGATCGATCAAAAATAACTTAAATACATTCTTGAGTGAATAATAATAATATAATTCCTATACTTAGTAAAAGAACAAAACAAAAAAAAAAATATTCTATCGAACATGTCGCTATAGCCAATACAACCGTGAGGCAGTGTTCTTTTTTTTATATAAATATCTAAATAATAAATGAGGTACAACGCATAAAGCATAATAATTTAACAACCAATAAATAACACAACAAAAACAAAACTACAATTTAAATTACAAACTTTAAGGAGAGAGTATATTGTAGTATGTAAATGATATTAAAGAAAATTATAACAAACTGCTCCACTAATGATAATTATTCGAAAACTATAATCGTGATAAAACTTGCATTTATATATTATATTAAAATTATAATGAACTGTTTTTCTATCTTATACTTCACTCAATTATAACCAGTAATACTGATAACTGAAAGTAACAAATAAATTAATGAAACCAGAAAGTAAACAAATACGAGATAAACACTTTATTGAAAAGATGACTTATAAAAATATTTTTAAAATTTTGTTCCTAGTTTACGATGTTAGTTATTGTTTGTGTAAACTATGTGACTCCACTAGTATGTATGTTACTAGTTTAAAAAAAAACTATGATAGGTATGCATTGTTAATACGTATTAATATGAAACACATAACCTGTAGTACCTTTAATGTATGTTAAAACATTAAATGTTGTTCATATGATTAAAATAATTACGAAATTCATAGTTGAAAAACAACTTTTTTTCCCCAATTTTCACTATTTTGCTATGTATGTATATCTCTAAATATTTTATCTCTTTACTTATTGACTTACTTTTGAGTTATATTAGTTAATAAAAGTATATCATTTATGTAAATAATAATAAAAAAAAAACACGGATGCATTATAAACGTGATATTTTGAAATTTACTTGATAAAATCGCTATTTTATTGAGTTTTTTATACACCAATTTTCAAATAAAAAGCGGCACCATTTAAAATTTTCCGAATGTCCTGAAACTTTTCAAAAATATTTTTTTCATGTATTCGCACAAAGTTAGTGGTTGGGAGCTAAAATTAAAAAATGTTCATTATTAAGGCCCACCCTACTGTCCAGTTGTCTCAATTGCCGAGATACACCTGTGTGCCGAATTTCATGTTCCTAGCTATAGTAGTTTATGAATTGAAACAAGCAACGGACAGACACCATAGGACAGACAGACAGACAGTCAGACAGACAGAGCCGTTATATAAGGTTTCTTTTTGTACTTTGTACAGAAACCTAAAACTAGGTAACACTAAATATAAAAAATAAAAATAAAATGTATACTTAATTAATAAATATGGTTATTTATGATACGCAGAGAAACTAAAATTATATTTTCAGCTAGGAGTCTTAAGAAATTTCGATCGGTGCCGATTTTGTCAAAAAATAGTTTGATTTTCATTGGTATTGTGCCTCTAGCCCAAAACCAAAGTCCGTGAACTTGAAAATTTCTATCTCCGTGGGATTCCCGAAACTTTTCCTTATAGTATTCTAATAATATAATAACAATATGAAACCGCGATCTAAAGTTATATTTAATATATTGTAGTTACAGTCATTGTGTATCTTTACGCAGAAGCAGCTCCAAGGTACTCTGCTTAGGCTGTCCAATTATCGTAATTGAGAAACTTTAAATTCAAAAGTTAAGTTTCGATATAGCGGATACGCATCACCGTACTTTGCATGTAATATTTGATTTTCCTTTTCGCTTATTTTAAGAGCAGCTAATAACTAATAGGCAAGCTGAGACCACTGTCTTAAAGGGTCTGTACCAGATATTATATTGTGTTCCACTATTAATTTGGATCACTCTTTAAACCACGGCATCTTCTCTTTTATTACTGCTGTTGCTACTATTATGGAGTAATCTGGTACTCTCCATGGCTAGCGCTTTACTTATGTAGGCGACGAGAAGGTAAAAGTATAATACATACTTTAACCTCGTTTCTAGCTGCAAGAAATAATTTGGGGTGTATATCGGTATGCCAAACATTCTTTTTAAAAAATAATTCTGCTGTTTTTCCACCTGGTCAAACCACTGCCATCCCTACACCTGGGCACCGTAGCACATGATTGATCTCAATATATCATATAACAACTTTAATCTTGTGTGAAAGGAAAAGTTTTCCTTGGACCATGTTACATTAGCCGTGTTATTCAAGGCCAATTTTTGCGTTGCTTAACTTTTTATTTAGAAGTTATTTCATTTTTAATTTGGATGTTAGAGTAACTCCCAAATACGTGTACTCTTTTACTATCCAGCAATACTGAAAGTAAGTAGTCTTGTGAAAATTAATACCACGAAATAACCATATTTACGGTAAATTTCTTCAGTTCTTTGTAAAAACCAAAATGCAATATAGAATCATTGTTTCATTTTTTATTTCTAAATACAAAATATTATGTTTTGTGAAGTATTGTAATTTGAGGAGAACACTCAAGTATTACTGTTTTAATCAATACCCTGCTGAAAGGTTAAGACCCCTATCTGATTTAGCGTAGGTATTGTAAGAGTTTTATAAAAAAGCATGATATTCTTTTTTTGAAAACAATTGTTTTAAAAATTAGCTTTAAATAATGCATGTACTGAATTTTATTCTGTTTTGGGTGAAGAATTTACGTTTCTTAGAGCGTTCTCCTAATAATTTATAGTTTGCTGATTCAATCACATGATTTTAATGTAAAAGATTTTGATTTAGTTAAAAAGATGGCGAGTTGACGAAGTTCGTGCACCTCGCCAGCTAATGCGGTATAAAATATTGTAAATTTTCTTTACCTATAAACCTCTTCTAAGATTAATTATTGCTCTTACAGCTGGATGATTCCTTTACCGTCAAAAGGCCTCGTCTCTATTTTTCCGAGGGCTTTTGCTAATACGATACAAATATACTTCTCCTATCAAAAGGGTTTTCTCCTCATTTAGGTTTACTACTATACTACTATACTCATTTAGGTTTAGGTTTACAATGGGTATTCTTATCAGCCTCTTATCTCTTACCTGCAGTCAGTTGAGTCGACATTTTGTTCTTCATCTTCATCTTTTCCTAAAAACTTCAAAGAAAAGCATATCGCATATCCAACCTTTTTAACATATTTGTTCATTTCTTAAAAGGAAAATAGAAATTACTAATTACGATTCATTATCGAATATAAATATTGCAGCTACCTTTACACTACTGAATCATTCCAATTATTAGATCTCTTATAATATCTTGCTGGTAACTTTGGATATTAAAGAGTCTAGACTAGATACGTAAATGCTTTTTTGTAATTATATTCTTCATAGTACGAGTAATATTCTTCATACTGTTTGCATCATGTTTTTTGTTTGGTTCAACCAGACGTCGTTCTATTGTTAAAAAGATATTTCCTGGTTGTATTATAGTTATTGTGTTGCAGAGTTTGCTGGCCTGAGGCCTGAGTTGTTGTTTAAGATTCAGTACTGAAACAAAGACAAAATAACCTTGAGTATATGTTGCTCAGGATTTCTCCAGTTTCTCTATTATGCTATACTCCTGTCTCACCCCTTTCTCATAGTCTTGCTCAGATTTTTACGTTTTTCTTTTAATCATCAAACCCCTGAAGAGAAAGAAATGTTACAATAGACCTTGGTTGCTTTAGTTCTGTATTTTCAATACAAACAATAAAGAATGTGAGATTTTCTATTTTAATCTTTTGCCATCGGATATTATAAATAATCTGCTCTTGCAAAAAAAAAAAAAAAAAAAAAAAAAAAAATAGCCTGCAGTATTAATAATGCTAAATAATAACACAATAACGCTAAATATATTTCACAATTTTGCTTCATAAAATACTGTAGGGGCGTCAAATAAATTGAGGCATTACAACTCTAATCAAAACAGAAACAAATGTCGGTCCGACAAACTCGAACAAAACTTTCGTATATGCATAATTATACTGAACTTAATTTATTTATTCTAGAGAGGTTACAATACGCCTCTAGATATGTTTATTTTTTAAGGGGCTTGTAAACAAGCAACATTTACTGCAATGTGTGGCTAGCAATAACGGCTGGGCTATATTGCTTGTAATCCAAAAACATTGCTGGAAATATGCTCTTATGGCCAGATGGATAGGCAATATTTTTTTATAAATAGCCCGGCCGGCAATATTTTTCTTGATAGCCTCGAAATATCTATGTATAGAATAATGCCTGCAAATCATATCCGAAAATGATGCCGGGCATTAAAGATTTATTGCCGGGCCATAAGAACATATTGCCGACAATATTTCTGGATTTAGAGTAATATAACCCAGCCATTTTGCCATAAAATGTTGCTCGTTTAAGGGACCCTTAAGAGATGTTATTATTTATTTGTTGCCTACCTCGTTGACACTTTAATACTCTGTACTTTCTTGACAAAATATATATTCTTTAAGTTCTACTTTTTACTTTATCTGCGGTCTCTTTGTCTATCTGTGTTATTTGTTTAACTTATATTTATTGTTTAAAGCCAGACCGATCTTCTACGTTCTACATTATAATTAATATTATAATAATCGCTTGAAATTAAGATAACTAACATTTTTAATTTAATAAAGTATACACGTATTCATAATTTGTGTAAGCCATTTGGCAGGCCGGCAGGCCTAAACACTTAACGAGCTGTTTGCCATGGTTTATTATTATTATTATTATTATTATTATTATTATTATTATTATTATGTTTACAGTTTACTACACAATAAAATACTATTTACTATCTTTATATATATAAAAGTTAAACGTACGTCATTTAATGTTCTTAAAACTTTTAAACCACTTATCAGATTATCAGATAGATCTCATATTTGCACGTTCGTTAGGTTCAGAGTAAGGTTTACATGTGTGTGTTATTTATAACATGAAATAAAATAAATTTCCGTGTAAAACACTCCATTGTGAAGCACGTTCCATCTATTTCAATATAGTTTTGTATATGATACTATCTACCAATATGTACAATGTAACCGAAAACAATATACTAAAGCTTACTAGTTCAATACTTTTAATTTCTTTCATATTTACCGTCATCATTTTGGTCTTATTCTAATTTATTTCCAAACTGATCTGTTTTGCTGTAAGGATTATGTTATCTAGCATATCTTTATACCCTTATGTTTATACCCTCCCATTCTAACGTGCTAAATACTTTCTCTAGGACATGAATATAGTTATTTATGTAACTAGGCAGCAAAATGGAATTTTACTGACGAGTGATTATAGATTAGCCTCCGAGCCGAAGGCGAGAACAGGCTATGATAATTAACCAATTTGAACCTATTAGGTAATTTACCTATTTGACTGCCGAAGCGAAGCTAAGGCAGGCTATGAATAAACGAGGCAGAAATGTTTCCTTTGCTGCCTTGTTGCATACAATATTTTATCTGGTTGCGGCAGAAAAATGAAACTGCTAAAATATTATCTTTATTAATATAACATAGTTAATAACTAAGTGTCATATTAATAAAGATACTAACATAATATGTATTAACTAAAATTAATGTTCAAATAAGAAACTTGGGAATAATAACAATAAGTGAAAAGCAAACTCAATCCATAACAACAAAATACAAAACACGCGTTTATAACACACGTAACTTCTGAATGAATAATGCACACAATATAAAATATTTATTTATATTTTTACTAGCAAATTACTAAAAGTATTAATAATATCTTCTATTGCTTAAAAGAAAAGAAGTAACTAGGATAAATCAAGAAAAGTAGCTAGTCTAATCTAGAATTACTTCAATAATCAAAATAATATAGATGTTCAATGTTTACATGACGCTGCAGTATAGCCAGTGACAACTATTTTTTAATTAAAGATCTACTAATCATTGAACTTATTTAACAGAATTAACAAATATAAACAAATTATTTTATAATTAAAACGTTTATTTATTAAATATTACTTATTAAACTATAATATATGATGTTAGAGATAATAGTATAAACTGTCATTGCCAACATTATAAAAGTAAAAATTTTACCGCCTAAGCAGTAAAATTACATTTCTCTGCCCGAAATCGGTTCAATAATGCCTCATTTTGCTGCCGCAAGTAGATAAAATATTTTACTGGACAGTACGTCGCCTTGTCTGCTTCCTCTGTGTATGTTTATTTCCCTGGATTCCTGTTCCAGTGATATCTCTAATTTAGCTTTGGCGAGTTTGCGAGTTTATTTATAGTTTCGTTGGAAACAATAAGGATGTTCTTAATTGATTCAGGCATTTTATCAAGCCAAAGAGTTCGTAACACTTTGTCCGATATATCAGAATCTGAGAGGGTCTGCATTTTTGGTAAGAATTGACTTGGTTTTATGTCACTTAATTCCACTCCTGTTAAAAGACGTATAATTCTAGCTTCGCTACTTTCGGTAAAAAGGTTAAGCAACCTATCTTTGGCTAAGGAATACTTGTTTTTTTCGTGTCCTTTTATAATATCCCAAATATTTTCTAAATATTCAGACTCTAGTTGAGCCACCAGATAATTGAACTTCGTGACGTCCTGGGTTATATTCCTAATCGAGAAATGGGCCCCTACCTGGTAAAACCATAATTCCGGTTTCTCTGGCCAAAAAGGAGGAATTTTTATACTTACCAAGCTGACTTCTAGGTCTTCCGCAAAGGGATTTGCTACTTCTTTCTTCTCCATGCTAAATCACGTCGTCGGGTCACCAGTTTGTAGTATTTACAAATATTAGGTACGAACTTTTTACATCACAAACTTAAAAAATTTAATTCCTATTTTATATACAAAACTAGTCTCCTCTTACATCTAGACAGAGTGAGTAAATAAAAAAAAAAATAAATAAATAAATAAATGTCAAAAAAATAAAATATAAACAAAGATCAAAATTAAGCTCCTACATATCTTAAAAACGTCCAACTTTATTGGTGGTCTACCAATTGGTGTGGCAAATAACTTCCTCGCGTTCCATTTCGTATACTTTAATGAATTTTATACTTTAAAGCCTTTATTGTCAACCCCCCCCCCTTATTATCGTAAAATTGGTCAAAATTGATTTGATCTTTTTCATGAATGGAATTTTTAAGTTAAATTAAAGTATTGAAAATTTAAAGAGTGCTGATGGTTAAAATTAATCTGGAGCTACCAGAGGGCTACTTTCAATAAACCATAAAAATCAGATGTTTACTTTTGAAGATATAGGTGTCAATGTAAGTATGCTTGCACAAATGTGGAAGAGAAACAAATAGGCCCAGAAGGTTAAAACTTATATGAGACCAGCAATAGGCTAAATATGACCTACCATTTAAATATCATTAAAATTCGACGAGTAGTTTTTAAGATATGTTGGTTCACAAGCATTGATCGAAAGGCAAGCCGACGGAACCAAAAATCTTCCCTGATGTCTTAACGGATGTAGTAGTGTGTATCTTAGAATTTTTGAAATTGGAGAAAAACATTTTTTTGTTCTTTTGAACGATTATATAGCTTTCATTACTACGGTAAGCTGTAAAGCAATCGATAAAATTAATAAGTTAATACATTTTATTTTGAATATCTCCCTTTTAAGGGTACGAGGGAATTATGACTATATCTTGGGAGCTGCTTTTGAGTGGATAGCTAGCTAGTTCTACGAAAATTAAAAATGACTTTATGTATTTTTACTGTCCAAAGCATTCAAACTACACCGAAGTGTCTAGCCCAATCAATTTTTAGGATACTACACTCTTAAGATTTTTGGGGGAAACCTTTTTTCTCATAAAATATGTGGCGAATAAAAAATTCCTTAAAAACGGTTTTTTATTTCAACAAAGAATATCCCTTCATTAAACAAAAACACTACAATATTTGTAGGTTTCTTTTGGGTCTCTTCAGGTTTTTTTTTTTTTATTACTGGTCTTATATTACTTTGCTTTGTAAGTTCCATCGCACATTTCCGTTTCCCCAATTTTGAACCACTTCCCGTAATTCAATCTTCCCCAAATTTTGCACATATATACATCTAAGGTGAAGAATACAGAAACCAAAAAAAAAAAAAAAAAAAAAAAAAAAATGGCGTCAAATTTATTTGCTTTTTAAGTTTCATCGCACACCTATTACCCTAATTTTGAACCACTTACCGTAATTCAATCTTCCCCAAATTTTCCACATAGATACAACTAAGGTGAAGAATACAGAAACAAAAAAAATAAATAAATAAATAAAAAAATAAAAATAGAAAAAAATAAAAAATAGTTGAAAATAAGACCAGTTTTGAAAAATGGCATTTTTATATTAATTATTTAAATTTGGTAATAATAATTTACACCATAAAAATCTTCTTTTCACCTTGCTATATTTCGCCCTTACACCGAGGGCTTCTTCAGGCTCTACAAATTAAAAACTATTTTTTCAATAATTTAAACATATTTTTTACAGGACATTTTTTCTTATTAATATTAATTTAAAAAACAATACAACAGAAAAGAATGCAAAAGAATATCCCTGATTTTTGCTTCCGAGCTTACGGAAGGTAACGGAAGCTATCGTTGTAAAGAACGAAAATGTTTTGTCTCTTATTTCAAAAATTCCAAGATAGAAATCTTAGTTCCGTATCTGTCTGTCGTTCTATTCGTCTGTCGGTAGCTAAAAATTTGAACCTGTTAAAATTGTTGTGAATGTTTGCATGAATTAAAGTATTCATTTAGCAAGATATAAAGTGCGCAGATGGTTGAAATTAATCTGGGGCTATCTGCAAGCTATTTTCGACAAACCATAAAAATTTCATAAAAAATCTCGTTTTTGTCTACAGACCGTAAAAATGAAAGGAAATATGTGTAAGTAGAGCGATTTATTTATATCTGGATTGTTATTGATTGAACGCATGAAGTTTTATAGATCATGTTTAAAGCTTTAGTCAGTTATTAAGTTCCTAACTATATATTTTCCAGATATCAAAAGCCTTTCCAGTTAAACTATCTAATTGACTGAGTGGATTGAGGTCCAATTCAGACTTAACCGTTTGTCATTTCGTCTGTCTGCCTGTAAATTTGTTGGTTACGCAGTCACGGCTAAACTCTTTAGATTTAGTATCAATGAAGAACATTTTTTTCGTTAAATAGTTTCTGAAAAAGAGTATTTATTTATTTATTTTTTTTAAACTCTACTTCTACTTAAACATCAAATAATTATTCTTGATAGTCCTTTAATTCACTAAAAACATAGGGTAGTTTTGCATATATATATATATATATATATATATATATATATATATATATATATATATATATATATTTATATATAATGAATCTTCCCTTTAAAATAATTCAAGGTGAAATATTATATTCGAGTTGATAATATCCAAATGACATTTTCCTTGGTTTAATGGTTCCATTTTCTTTTAGTGGTAAGATATTGATTCTTTTTTCTATTCCTAAAAATTCTTTTTTCAAATCATTATTATGAGTAAAATAAAATACCTTGAAATTATGATTTTTTTTTTTGAGAGAGAGAAAGAATAGGAAATTTCCCTTAAAGTAAGATGAAAAGATCTTAAAGAATAAGGTAAAAGGGTGAGAAGGTTTTAGACAGAGAAAAAGTTTTGCTTGGTTTTGAGACCAACGTTAGGAAGATAAAGAGGAAGAGGAATAAATATGGTATAGGAGAGGCGAGGAAAGGCAATTCGTAAAGGATGCTACCAATTTTCAGAGAGAGAGTTAGTGGATGGGGTTTAGACCTCTTTCCGGAACAATGAGCAACCCGTACTTGCTTCTTCCATTTCCCGTCTTCTCTGTGCGAACCCTTCTTTTCCTATCCAGTTACTTTTATCTTACATACACCTCCTATACGCCTGAATTCCATCCTACCCTGAAATTCCCATCTAAAGTCAATTAGGGAAACCTGGAATTTCACGCTGACGGTACTTCTAGAACTGGTTTATCCGAGGGAGGAAATCTTTAAAACATTTCCTCCCTCTAGAGGTGCTAAGAGTCGGATGTTGCTAGTACGGTTGTTTCCCTTATAATGGTTTAAGTAACCTTTGTTTTCTGTATTTAAACTTTGCAGATTTAGTTTGGAAAGCCAGAGGAACATAGATTTTGTTTAAACCGTCTATTAGATTTACCCTATTTGAAAGAAACTAAAAGTAATAGTACCAGAGAGTTAGGATACCTGAGTTGTTTTCTTTTCTATCTTTAAATTACCTATAAGTAATGAAAGGAGGGTTTTCTTACCTTGAACACCTTCTGATAATTTACTATCACTGATAACACTGATATGATAGCATGTGAAGCTGGGAAGTTTGCTAAAAAATATTGTTGTTAGGCTCCGCTCTAATAAGTATTATCACGAAAAAGTTACCTCTCTCCCTGGAACTGTGTGGGGGGGGGGGGGGGGGATTATTCAAGGTAAGGAAATTTACCCCCCCCCCCCCCCCCCCTAATAGGGTTGGAAGATAAATAACCCTAGTGTTGCCAATAGTGTTGAAACGTATAAGGTTTACTTAACTCAAATATCGTTGTGTCTACCCTGAAAAATCTCAACACTATGCAAGTGTTAGCGCTATTACATTAGGTTTGAACCTGAGCCAACACTATGATCGGGTTAGGGTATGCCCTATAATACTCTACATTTTTAAGGAAACTTCACAAAATATTATGTTAAGTTCCTCTAAGCTCTACTGCAATGTGTAAACGCATACTATTAGCACAATTTAGAAGTATAATTATTATAACATACAGATTTTAAAGTTAACAAAGCAAACATTCATTATTATATACATGTGAATAAGTATACAAGGATTTAATTATTTTCTTTTGAACCTCAGATGAGTTTGTACCCATTAATTTCTTGAAAGTTTCAATACTTTTTATTTTATCAGACAACAATTTTGAAATTCCAATGAATTTACTCGTTTTTTGTATATCTTGAGCCCACAATATATTCCTACTTCAAATTTCATTTCTATAGTCTGAGTAGACGCTTAGGTCTTAACAAGGATTAAATTTGGAACTCAAAGATAGAGAATGGGATGGGGACTATCCAAAAAGACAATATCCATACGACTATCAATTATAATGTTTTAAACTTTTGTTAATTGATCTCTGTATACATATTTTCAAAGACATATTTATGAAGGACTGTAGTTATGATTATAATAAAGAGATTTGCGAGATAAACGTTTTATGATTTAATTTCCTTTCTAGTTATCACAACGTGCGAACGTCTTAATTTCTCTTAAGTCCTTCTAACAGTGTTGCAAACACAATTAGAATGAATCCATAATGTCTGTTACCCCTTAGATTCTCTCTACCTGAAATTATGTAATTTGCAAAAAGCCCTCAGGGTCTCCTATGGTTCATGCTCTTGAATTTCAACCTTTTCGTTTCTTAACATCTTGGGGCAGCAACTCCCTCCGGTCCTTTAGGTCGGCTCCTATTAGATTTGCTGAGATCTCTCCTACAGCTTAACTCAAGTAAAGGATTTCCTTGCTCAGCCTCCTACCAGCACGTGCCTTAGTGTCCCTTGAGAGTAGTCCTTCCGCTTGCTCCCTTACACTTTGTCCTATCTACCGTTTACCTGCCGCTCCAACCATAACTTAGCTAGACATAATATACTTCAGACAACTTTAACGGCTGTAGTTCCACCCTCCTAACAAGTCCTATGTTTTGAACAAACTATTAATCTTTTAAGTTACGATGACAAGTTTCTCACTTAGAGTGTAATTATTATTCAGAGGTCCAAATAACGAAGCTTGCATAAAACGAAAGAGCAATATTATACAACATATACTAAAATTCCTTTAAACTAATTTTAATAAAATAATCTCCACGAACATTAATTAATCATGATGCAATGAGAATTCATTATGGTCTATACTGTAACTAGTTGCGACATTCCCTTCGTTCGTGTCAATAAAAAATGCGTACTTCGACAAAGAGTAAACTACGCACGGATTTTCATGACGAAATGGAAAGGCGAATAATCGCATTGTTTAACTTGCCCCATTTTTCCAGTCCCCCCTATCAGTTATACCTCCTTATCCTCAAAAATATTTAATATTTTAAAAATAATTTGTGCTCACATATATAATTATTTATCAAACAACGTCTGAAATTGTCCATTATAGCCCACTAAAGTTTTACTCAGCCGAAAAAATGTATTGAAGCTGAAATTTTGCATACATCCTATTAAAACATCATAACTAGGGGAAAGTTGTCCGAAATAGAGACGCTAGCGTATTTTTTATCATAAATAAGGAACAATTAGTTAATTGTTACACAATGTTAGTTAACAGTTAAAAAGTTCAAGTAAGTACATTACAATTAAGATATAAGTTCAGTTTAGCTAGAAAGTTGATTACATATTCTTGAAAATTAATAAAAAAAATCGGTCCGAGACAACTCAGACAAACTTTCTCATATACGAGTTCATAATTACTTAGCCAAGTGTTTTCCATTTATTAGTTTTTGTATGTACATAAATGGACTATATTTTAGAATTTTTTAATCAATTTTCCGTTTTCGAGAAATAATTTTTTTCACGTTATTTCAGAATTTTTTTGGGGGGTAGCTCCCCCAAATTTGGAGCTAAAATTCATTTCTCGATTTCGCCGCGGGGTATGATTTTTCTGAACATGTATGCCAAATTTCGTCAAAATCTGCCCAGTAGTTTAGGCTCCAGGCGTCTGCACAGACGACAGACAGAAATTTTTTAAAAACCACTTTTTTGGACTCAGGGGACCTCAAAACGTGTATACCCATCAAAATCTCAAAATCGAATTTTCGCGCCATCACAATACTTTCTCTTTATATGAGAAAGTAAAAAAGGGTATGAATCCCCGTTTTGGACAACCGGTGGGGTAAATTAATGCCATAACATTAATTCCATAAGAAATTAATGCAACACATTGTGTCTTAAATGTTGGTGTTTAATTAACTCAAAATACATAAATAAACCCTGAAACAAGTATATTTTACATAGGCCTAATTAATATTAAGGTCTACAGCTAATTTCACACTAAATGATGATGATGATGATATATGTATAAGTATCCGTTAAAAATTGAAAAATTTTACAAAATAAACTTTGAAAACACCTCACTTCACTCTGCTTGTCTGAACCGTCACGCAAACAAATTAGAATAAACTAATGGCGTATTAGTACCAATCGCCATCGCTCTAGGTTGCGCCCTTCAACTTGAAACACTATGTCCCCGTTTGACCCGACGACCCTATTTTTAGACAACCTTCCTCAAAATGTAAAAAGGATGACGATGAGTTCCTTTTTACTTTAATTAATTAAAGTAAAAAGGTTTGTTTTCGGTAATGTTTATCACCACAGTAAAAATTATAATCATTCTGTAAAATAGGTGCGCGAATCGATATCCATAGTAATATAAAACGCCCAATTAATTAATTCGTGTATTAGGCGTTCGTTTTTTTTTTTTAATGATTAAATGAGCGACATCATAAAATACACTAGTTTATACTCCAGGAATATCCCTCCCATTAATTCTTATTTATTCTAGGGAGAATTCGTAATAAAATAAAAATGGAATTTTAAGTATTAAAATGGACGTCTGTTATTTTTTTAGTCTTGCCAATATTTGAATTATCAGTAAAAAGGAAAAAAATCTCATTACCTTCTGGATAAAATATTATTTCACAGTAAAATTTCCTATTCGATAATTCAAATTATAATTGCAAATAACTAAAATGTTATGCAGATCTGTAGTAACTTTAATTAATAAAGAAATTGATTATATTATTTTCCCTTCAAAGGAAATCCCGTTTATTATATTTCAATATTCTTTTATTTATATCTTCCTCTAATTATTCTTGGCAGAATAATGAAGGATCCTTACCACCCAGAAAACACTTTAATTGGTCAAAAACGAAAAAAAAAAAAAAAAAAAAAAAAAAAAATGCAAAAGAAATGTCCACTTCTAAAGAATTCATATTCTACTTCAAAAAGAGGAAACCTCTTCCTCGTTAATTATCAACTTTTTGAAAAAGCCAGAACAGGTTTTTTCCTTTTTCATCCTTTCCGACAATTATATAAAGTATTGATAACTTTAAAGTAAGAAAAGAAATCCATAAACCTTTGTTTTTATGCGTTTCATTATATTTTAGGGGGGAACAATATGGAAATCGGTCATTCCGCGCAAAATAACAAATATACATATATTTATAGTTAATAGTCCGGTTTAACCTTCACTATAGAATTCATTTTAATAGATACATATATTGATCTCTAAATGAACTAAATTATGAACTATTTGTCCCTTTTTTCTAGATAAAGGGACAAATCGAAGAGACAATCTTGAAGTAGAAGAAAATAGGAAAAATTATGGAAGGAAAATAGTAAAAGGGTGTCTCTAAAAAGTAAACAAGCCTCAATATCGTCTGTAATGCATATTTTAAAGCTATTTATAGTAAGGGCAATATAGGACAATAACTTTTTAGTTAAATTTAAGTTTATAGTATGTCTGGTTATAACTCCTAGTTTAATAACTATGTTAGTCCCCAAAATAGAAAAAACTCTTAAATTGAATCCCTGGGAGAAAGTACTTTTTTCAATAATTTAGTCATGAATAATAATCGGCCTAGAAACAATCTCAAAACTAAATAAAATAATTAATTACTTTTCTAATTAAGGTATTAGCTAACAAAGACAACAAATTCAACTTTATCAGATTAAATTTCATTATAATTTTTCATATATAAATATTTCAATTAGTGCTAAAATTTTATTAATAATATAATTAATTGCTGTAGGAAAATAAGGTCACTCTCTTCGAAAATTGAGAATCTAAGGGTGCCTTTTCGTTTTGGTTCTAATGCTCTTTCAACCCCATCCTAATTTAATTACACGGCCCTGGTCTTAATTGGTGTAAGTAAGGAATTACACAGCACCAATGGGTCCAGCCTTGTAACAAACATTAAATTATCTCCGTAACTAAGATTTATTAGTTCTTTTCGAGAATATGGACCTTTTATTTTTTTGTAAACTTAATTATGAAACTTCATGTAAGGTATTTTTTAGTTTGCCTCTTAGACCTTTAGAAAACACATTTTTAACTCAACCAAACCATACTTTAAAGGCTGTGATACCTTTGATTCTATTTGAGACCCTAAACATATTTCTTTAGTTATGAACATATATAGTAAAATACCCAGTTCCAATTAGGGGGGAAAAATTACAAAAATAATAGTTACTTACCAAAGAAAGAAAGGGAGCCAGCAGAGCATAAATACGCCCATGATGATCCCTAATGTCCGAGCTGCTTTGTGCTCGGTTCTCCAACTTGTACTACTTTGCCTCACCGCCGTCCCTAAACAAACAAACAAAGTTAATTATAAAACCGGCAATATTGAAGTTAGATATTCCACTAAATTTAGACTTAAAATTAATTTTCATCATGCATGTTGAACATGTTACCAAAATCGGCCGTAATTTAGGCTCTACTAGCTAGACAGATGTCAAACGGCAGACAAGATTTTTCTAAAAAAAAAAAAAAAAAAAAAAAAAAAACATAAAGGACCTTAAACTTGTAAATATGTAAATCCATCAAAATAAATTTATACATCCATCGCAATACTTTCTCTATATATACTATGCATGTGAGAAGTAAATAATATTAATTTTATATTGAATTTAAAGGAATTTTACTCTGTCTAAATTATTTGCACTTTTAATATACATAATATATGTACAAGTACAGTGTGTCCACGGATTGAGTGCACCTATGGGGTGTAAATAACAAAAAAAAAAGTTGAGTTGAAATTTGAGCTTCTGGGCATCACCTTCTTGGTCTTAAACTAAGAAGTTGAAATAAATTTATCCAATTAATTAATGTACAGGGTCCCATTAATTAATGTTATATTGACTTTTCAAAAATTTTCATGAGTAAAGTACCTTTGTTTTTAAAAGTATCAAAAACATTTATTTAGAAAAGTTGTTTTATAACAGACTGTCAATTTTCAATATGATTGCCCAACTTTTTTTTCATAACCACAAAGTACAACTTTCTAATTATCTATTATAAAAAAGTAACTAATTTAATAAGCAAATAATTTAAAGGTTGTTCAAATGTGCTGCCTCCAATCGCTTAGCACGTATTTTCTAAGTAAATATTTTGATACTCGTTCTTTAATTTTGACAATATTGAAAAGTTATCATAACAGTACCCTGTTCAATAAATTAAATGGACTTCTAACTTCTTAGTTTAAAATCAAGCAAGACTCATGCCCAGAGGCTTAACCCTTAACTGCCCGAATTATTTTTTTGTTTTATGCAAGTGTTTTTGTTATTACCTTTAAAAATATAAATATATTATATTCAATTGTAATAAAAAAAATATAGATATTATTATTACATATTATTTTTAAAAGAATAGCCCAATACTATTTATTACTAATTATACTTATTCAACAAAAATAATTACAAGATTTAGAGACTAATTACGAAATATTTGGAAAATAATCAATAAAAAATTAACATTAGGCAAAAGAACATCAAAACTTTGTGCATAAATATGACTGAATAAAATTACGACTTTTGAAAAACTGTAAGGCTAATGTCCTAGCGTTGCCATATGGCAACTTTCAAATTGACGCTCAATTTAGGGCAGATTTTTTTTTTTTTTTTTTGAAACTGCAATAATTTTATATTTTTAATCATTCTATATTCTAATAGTTTCATTACCAATAATAAAATTATTTAATTAATTAATTAATTTAAAAAATTAAAATTCTTTCCGTGTCACAAATTTGGAATAACCCATTTTTTAAACCTTTCTTGTCGCATACGTGTTGCACAAAACAAATAAATCTAATGATGAAAAATTAATTTAGTCCTTCTTTTGACATAATATTAACATTTAGAAAGTTCAATATTAACTTGGACCTCTCCAGACAAGAATAAAGGGAGGGGGTTTTGCTGTTGTCATATGGCAACGCTAGGTTATTAAGGGTACTCAATTTGTTTTTGTCATTTACACCTCACTTGCACTCAATCCGTGGATAAATTATTTATACTGTATAACATATCCTATTATTTTTTAAAAAATACTGTACACAATATTGTGCAAATTTGAACAGCGATAATATCACTATTGTACTTTTAACCTAATTTTGTTAGACAATTACCTAAGGAACACGCAAATAAAATGAATAAAGGTAATTTGAAATTTTTTAGAACTTAGTGTCAACAGTTATTGTATATTTATATAAATAAATATACAGAAATAACAAACAGAAAGATAGTAAACATTCAAACTTTTGCTTTTTATGAATGTTTTTATATTTTACTTTACGGAAAACATATAGAAGAAGGAAAATAAAAGTTTCTTGTGTAGAAACTGTGTCTGATAATACGATTATAGTAGAATAAAAAAGTGAAGCTGGCTGAGGTATAAAAGCTTTGATCATTAGGACGGAACGGAAAAATGAGGACGAAACCTCAGGCTTCATAAGCAAAAAACATGTCAAGCCTTTAGAACCTTTTCCTCACTCACTCGCTCTCCTTCCTGCCCTCAATTCAATTAAAAATCTTCATGGCAAATATTTTATAGTGTTCATCAACTAAAAGTTAAATTTAAAATAATCTAAATGGTAGTACTACATTTGTTCATAACTTAAAACTAACAATTTTAAAATTATTCCTAATTTATTCCAAGTTAAAAATTAATTGAAGAGGTTTTTTTTTTATGTGGACTTGTAGAATGTATAAGAAGAGTGAAGGAGATGTGTTGGAGATTTTATTCCAACAAATCTTCTTTACTCTTCTTAAAAATTAATTGTCACTAAAAAGAAATAAAAGACAAATAAGATTTGTTTATCAATGAAATTAAATTAGTTTTAATTTGCATAGTATTATTTCACAGGATTTATTTCATCTGTTAGAAAATTTGTTGAAAATTAGTTGGATCTATTGAAGTGCACTCTTTGGAAAAACTAATATAAATAACCAATCAAATTAAATTTCTCTTAATTAAGCTATGTTTAAATTGATCTCTTCAAATATACGATTTTGATTAAAATTTGTTTTTAAAAATGCAAACAAAAATTATTTTTGGAAAACTGTATTCTAAGAAAAAAACAGGCTAAAATTCGCTTAGTATTATTGCCATATAAATTGCTTTGCGTTGTCATTAATTGATAATACTATTTTTTTATACTATGTAGCGTCGATAAAAATTCCTAGTAATGTAATAAATTGAAATATTATTTTATCTACTTGCGGCAGCAAAATGAGGCATTACTGCGAACTGATTTCGGGCAGAGAATAGTTATTTATGCACCTAGGGAGTGAAGTAAGCCAATATTCCCTGAGCGGAAAAGTTGGTTCTTGAGGCGAAGCTGAAGGAACCATGGTCCTTAAATCCCGAGGCGAAGCCGAGAGAATTAGACTCTTTAATTCCCGAGGCGCAGCCAAGGGAATAACGCTAATTAGCTAATAATTATCTCGAGGGGAATAATGGCACTTTACTCACGAGGTACATACAATATTTTATCTCCAGTAGGGGAAAAATACATATTTTCGTCCATTGCACATATTTTATTTATTATTTTAATAAATTACAATACTTATTAGCATTTTTTGTAGCAGATATAAGAGATTCAATAATATTAAAAACAAATAAGAATATAGATTAAACTCAAATAGAAGGTTATTTAGATGAAGGTTATAAACAAAGATAAACATGGTCGAAAAAGCAGTGTCGCCAACCTGATTTCAAAAACTTCTTTACATTAGCCATTCATTTTCTACTATTTATAAAATAATTAAGTAGCAATCTTTACTATTTCGCCCTACTTTTACCTTTTTCCCCCTACTTTTTGAGTTCAGGGAAGAAAAGACTTATGTTAGTCCCTCTAAACTAATTCAAAATAATAATTTTTTCTCCCTACTGGAGATAAATGTGATTTTACTGCCTAGGCGGTAAAATGAGAAAATTATTTCGCTGCCTGGGCAGCGAAATAATTTTTTATGCCTAGGCAGCAACATTTTTGTTGTTATAATGATGGCAATAACAGTTTATACTATTATATCTATCTTTTATAACATTATATAATATTATAGTTCAATAAGTAATATAATAAATAAACGTTTTAATAATAAAATAATTTGTTTATATTTGTTAATTCTGTTAAATATGTTCAATGAATAGTAGATCTTTGATTAAAAAAATAGTGGAGTCACTGGCTACACTGCAGCTTCATGTAAACATCCAACATCCATATTATTATTATTATTGAAGTCATTCTAGATTAGACTAGCTACTTTTATTGATTTAACCAATTTACTTCTTTTCTTCTAAGCAATAGATGATATCTTTAATACTTTTAGTAATTTGTTAGTAAAAATATAAATAAATATTTTATATTGCGAGCATTATTCATTCAGAAGATTTGTGTGCTATAAACGTGTGTTTTGTATTTTGTTGTTATAGATTCAGTTTGCTATTCACTTATTGTTATTATTCCCAAGCTTCTTATTTGATTTATTTATGAACATTAATTTGAATTAATATAATATAATGTTATTATCTTTTTAATATAACATAGTAATTAGCTATGTTATGTTAATAAAGATGGTATTTTAGAACTTTCATTTTTCTGCTGCCCGTAGATTAAATATTGTATGCAAAAAGGCAGCAAAGGAAACATTCCTGCTTCGGTAGCAAAGATTACCTGCTTCGGTTAGACCTTAGTAGGTAATTAACACTTTCCTGCTTTCTGCCTCGGCTTCGCCACGTCAGTCAACATGTAATTTTCCTGACTCGGCTTCGTCTCGTCAGTATTTTTTTTTTAGCCTATCCTCGCCTTCGGCTCGGAACTAAAACTTAGAAAACTAGTCTGCCTCATGTTCATTGCCTGCCTCGGCAGTTAATTATCATAGCCTGTCCTCGCCTTAAGCTTGGAGGCTAATCTATGTCGTTTTTAATTGTTAGGTACTGCTTGACGAAGGAAAACACGAGAATATATATTTATATATATATATATATATATATATATATATATATATATATATATATATATATATATATATATATATATATATATATATATATATAAAGATATATACAGGGTGGTCCAAATGTCTCCCCCCCCCCCCCCCTCTTAACTTTTGAACGGTTTAAGATAAATTAATGAAACTTGGGAGATCTCTACTATGCAAAGGGAAGTTTGTTTTCATGCAATTGCCCACTAGGGGCAACCACCCACTTTGCCCCCAGGCCTCCCAACTTCAAAATTTCAAATTGGAGTGTATATTTGTGATAGCATTTTTGAATTCTACGGTGAAAAATAATAAACTTTTACTTGAAACTTTCTTTTCTATCTCCAATATTTTGCCCCCTATAGAGGGGCAAAGGTAAAAAAATTGTAAATTTCAGCGTCTGGGGCCAAATGGTGGTTGTCCCTAGTAAGCGAGTGGATGAATACACTACTTCCCTCTATACATGGCACAGATCCCCCAAGTTTCATTACTTTATTTATAACCATTTAGATTTTATAACGATCTAAGAGTTATTTTTTTACTATTTCGGATGGGTTATTGTGCTATCTTTGCCCCGCTGTAGGGGGCAAAATATTGGAGATAGAAAAAATAGTTTTAAGTAAAAGTTTATTATTTTTCAACGTAGAAACAAATATGCTATCAAAGTTTGGTGGCCTGGGGGCAAAGTGGGTGGTTGTCCCTAGTGGGCGATTGCATGAAAACAAACTTCCCTTTGCATGGTAGAGATCCCCCAAGTTTCATTAATTTATCTCAAACCGTTCAAAAGTTAAGAGGGGGGGGGGGATGACTTTTGGAGCACCCTGTATATAGACGAGTATATATATTATATGTAGTATTCTTACGTCTACATGAATATTATATGATAGCCGAGTTAGGCATTAACATGAATGTTCGTTGGAAACACAAGATGAATAATCTTATTTACATCTAGTGGCAATTGACATCAAAATGCTTTAAACAACAAATACTCTAAATACTACAATATATATATATATTTATATATATATATATATATATATATATATATATATATATATATATATATATATATATATATATATATATATTTTATATACTTTATGAGAAAGTAAAAAAAAAATTTCGCTTATTAATTATGTAATGGCGTCACTTCCCACTTTTACTACACATTTTTATAGTCTAACTTAGAATAATGAGTACCACTCGAAATAAACAATAAGTTACATTAAAATCTGCTACTGCGTGCACTAAAGAGACCATTTATAGGACTCTACTTATACTTTACATGTTTAAATCCTAAAAGGTTTCCAAGATATTACTTTGTAATTGGTTCTATCATATTACTCAGGTTTAAAAAAAATCTGATACAATACATACTATTGATTTTTCTTGATAAAATGAATTAAACAAGATTGATACATTTTTTCTTTACCATGTACGGAATATATGTAAATAATGTACATATATCTCAATAATTTAAATAATATATATATATCTATATAATGTACATATATATCTATATATATTTCTAAATAATGTACAAACCCCTGCGTATAACCCACGTATTCAAATATTTACTCATTTACAGAAGAGCTGGAAATTTGAAATTTGGCAGAATGGTAGCTTTTGTTGGAACAGGAAAATTCACAAAATAAGACTTTATTTTTCAATAAATTTTGACGCCGTATTCTAGCTAAACAGTAAGTCATAAAAAATGGAAAGCACCAGCGGTAACAGATTTTAAAAAATCTACAAATTTGGTCCTTTAACTTCCGATCTCCATCGGTTGTATCTTGGGGGTGATGTCGGTTTCCTACTCGTGGTGCCCCTGTTTACGCTGAACAAAAAGCTGGAAGCTGAAAGCTGGACTGAAGATTCTTTTCTGGGACGCCGGCGGATTAACTAACACTAAATTTATTGAGCTGAAAACAACGACAATAACAACTGTGACGTAATAGGCGTAGTAGAAGCAGGTGCAAGCGCAGACAAATAGGAGATGATTCAAATACCAGGATACCAAATGTTTTCACTCCCACGAGCTCGACCTAATGCCTCAGGAATCCTGGTTGCATCAAAAACCTCATTAGTTACCAAATTTGAAGTGCACCATGGAATGACAGCTACGGAAAAAGTAGAAGGCGTTGAAGTGAAGTGTTGGTCAAGAAAAATACCATATCAAATATTTTTTATATATATAACCCTCCCACAAATAAACCTTAGCTCTCCTGGTTAAAAAGCAAGTGGAACAAAAACTGTATCGCTTTGGGTGATTTCAACGCCCCATCAATACAGTGGAGATACCAGAGAACTGACTCTGACGGTTTAATTATTGAAGAGTTTATTGACTCAAATCAAATACTTCTTATAGACAATGATAAAGGGGCTCCTACTTTTGTATCTTATGCTGGACACACCTCGCATCCTGATCTGCTCTTAGATCACACAAAACAATGTTCTAACATCAAACCACTGGCTTCCATCTCCTGGAGATGCTGGTGATGCATTACTAATGACAAAAATAATTGCTGCTTTTGATAGGGTTTGGAGAAAAAAATTGCTGACTAAGCTTGTTGCACTAGGTGTAGCAGGTAACCTGTATAAATGGCTTAAGTCCTTCTTTAGGATCCGTAGGCAAAGCCAAGGACTCTTATATTTTCCTGCGTGTGTCTGTCCGTCCGTCCGGTCGCCTGCTCTCATGGCTACACCTTTCGTCCGATTACTTTGAAATTTGGCATGTATGAATCTTGTACCAACCCACATATTTTAAAAATATAGCGACTTTAAAAAAAATATTTTTCAAAAAAATTAGGGTAAAAAAACTTAAGGGTTAATTTTTTTTTTTTCGACACCGTGAGGGGTATCATATGAAAGGGTACGTTGAGCTGATTACAAAAATATATAATTCTTTGATTATAACTTTGATAGGACGAGCGTAGGCGAGTTTGAAGTGGGTGTGAAACGTGTCCGTCTCTATCTCGATTATGTAAAAAAGTGCAAAAAATCTGAAAAATTCCTGAACATTCTTCGACTAAAAGTAAAGATACCACTTTTTGGAAATTTCGAAAAAAATATTATTTTATATTTTATTGACAAAATACGTTTTTTTATAATTATGGTATTTTCGATGTATTTATATGGTTGTAGTCCGGTTCAGTGGCAAAAAAATACTTTATCAGAGTGTGTTTTGAGAATATCAGACCCTTAGGATAGTTCAAAGTAAGCTTTTTAGCATTTAGAAAAAAAAAAAAAAAAAAAAACTGTTGTTTATACACTTTACAGTTAAACACCATACAGTGTGGCCTACGGACCCTCGCTGTGTGCTGACTAGCACACACGTGACCTGTTTATTTAAATAATAAATTCCTTTATTTATAGTGAATTACAAGTTTTGACTATGCTTAACATTTAGGAATAAATATACCCCCTCTGCACCGCTAGCATAGCCCGTTTAAAAAAAGTGGGCGTGGACCTTCTCGATCGTTTATTATTATTTCCAGATAGTTTTCTACAATGTACTCATATTCTATAATATAGAATATAGAATATTATTACTGTTCCAAATACTACATGAGTGGTCCTAAAATAAGTGATTATTTCAGTCCGAAAAGGGGCCGGAGTCCCTCACCTTCGAGAAGTAACCTCAGTGGTTCCTCTAAAATTATTTGCTTGGAGGAGAAAAAAACTTATAAAGAAACCAACAAAACAAGTTTAAAGCTAGTAGGTGGCGAAAATAAGTTAACAAGCATGGCTCAACAACCTAGTGAAACACAGCCGGCTTGGGCTCATGAAATTAAAGACATGCTAAAAGTGATGAATTCCAAGTTAATGGCGGTCGCCACGAAAGATGACCTAAAGGTAATAAATGAAAAAATTGATAAAACTATTGCAACCACCGATAGGTTAGGCCAAGAACTTTCCTCAGTAAAAAATGAAAACATTGAACTGAAGAAGAAGGTTTCGTATCTTGAGAATCATGCTAGGCGTAATAACCTCATATTTCGTGGTGTGCCCTGCAGTGATGACATTACTAAAGCTATTTTGGATATATGCAGTGATATATTAAACATTAAAACAGATATAAAATTAATCCAAGCTTTTACACTTGGGAAGAAAAAGGAGGAAAAATGCACAGTCCTGGCCGAGTTTTCTTCGTATTTAGATGTCAAAAATATTATGTCTTATGTCAAGCGTACCAAAGACACAGGAATAATAATCCACCAAGACTTCTCCATAGAAACACGGACTCAGCGTTCGAAACTGTTAGAGGTGAGGAAAGAAATCAAGGCTTATGATCCCGAGATAAGAGCGAACCTGAGAGTTGACCAACTACATGTTTATACTAATGATGGCCAAAAAATTAAATTTAAGTGGTCGGCAGATAATGGTCTTGAAGCAGACGGCAAATGTGGGGAGGCTACCTTAAATAATATTCTCGGTCGTCATTTTAATAAAGAAGTGTCACACTTAAAAAGGTCGCAGTGTTATGTCAATTCATCTCGGCCAGCCCGTAAAACAGGATCAGCTGATGTCCGACTTGAGGGACCTATAATGGATAACATGGAGTCAGCTAAAAGTGGAGAAACATTGATGAACATTGATGAAGAAACATTGATGAAGAAAGCTGCTTCGTCCTGATGGTGTATTACTGGCAAGTCTCAGCCTTGTCAAGTTCCCCTCGATTTAGACACTCAAAGAAAAGGATTTACTAAAAAGAAATCTCAACAATTGATCAAGGCTTCAACCAATGGTTCACAGCTGAGGATATTAGCTTATAATATACAGGGGCTGAGAGGTAAAATGAACAATGTAAACTTCCTTACTTTTATTAATAGCTATGACGTATTCTGTCTAAGTGAAACCTTTGTCATGAAACACGAAATTAATTTGTTTAAAAAATTGTTCTCTGGTCACGAATTACGCTGGGTAGCGGCCGTTAAAGAGGTGGCAAAACGAGGTCGAGCCAAAGGTGGCTGCCTGGTTGCTATTAAAAAAATAAAGTCGGATGTCATAAAATTTAAAGAAATCTTAAATAATATATTGGTAGAAATACTCTGTGAAAATAATAAAACATTGTACATACTCCCCGTGTATATTAATTGCAATGCGTGGAACGAGGACTTTAGGAATATTTGTAATATTTATAGTCAGAAATGTGTGGATAACTGTATCGTGCTAGGTGACTGTAATGCAAGAACTAGTAACCTTCAGATAATTCCAGAAAGCGTAGGCGCAACAAATTTTAATATTAATCGTAAATCTAAAGATGTCATATGTAACAATGAAGGGACAAAATTTATAGATTTTTGCGGGGACAATGATCTGTGCATATTGAATGGAAGATCTAAGGGGGATACAGAGGGAGAGATGACGTTTCACGGGCCCAGAGGCAGTTCAGTGATCGATCTATGTTGTGTTCCGTATAATAGTTTGCATTATATTCATGATTTCAAGGTCCTCCATGAAATATTCTCGGACCATTTACCCATAGAAGTATCCGTTAATGTATCGGGATCGGTGCCCGTAAAAAATCATCTAACTAGAATCCTACCTAAGCTAAAATACACTGAACGAGATTCTATTAATTTTAAAAACAAATTGGTGAAGCAAGTTGAATCGTTAGGTGCTTTCCCTGAGGACTCGACGAAATGTCTTGATATGTTTATTACCATGATTAAAAACTCGGCTGAACTAGGAAATAAAGAGGACATTCCAGACCGAACATCTTTCTATAAAGAACCGTGGTTTGATGATATTTGTTTTCGTTTGCGACAAAAATCATTTAAATTGTTGAGACTTTGTGGACGTAAAAACACATCGTTCCTAAGAGATCTATATCTTAAAGCTAAAAAGAATTTCAGATCAACCTGTAAAAAAAAATACAATCAATACTATGAGAATTTAATCGCAAGTATAAATAAAACTGTTAACACAAAACATTTCTGGTCTATCATAAACTCGTTTAGAAAGAAAAAACTTCATACTATGCCAGTTTGTAACTCGGATGAGTTGGTTTCATATTTTAAGACCTTATTAAATCCTAGTATAGATGGCTGTAATATTGAACTTCGCGACTCTTACCTTGAAAATAGTCAGCTTGACTCCACACTCACAATTAGTGAACTGAATGCCGTATTGGATAAGTGTAAGCCAAATAAAGCCCCTGGCAGGGACAGAGTCTCGTATGAGTTTTTTAAGAACGCCCCTGATGTTTTTTTAAATAAGCTTCTTAGATTGTTTAATAAGATATATGACGAAGGAGTGGTTCCTGCCAGTTTCACAAAGGCAATTATATTTCCTTTGCACAAAAAAGGCAACCCAGATCTGATTGAAAATTACCGTGGCTTGTCCTTTATTGACTGCGTTGCCAAGCTGTTTACCGGTATTCTAAAAAATAGGCTATCAAAGTGGGTGGAAGATATGAACATCTTAAATGAATTCCAGGCAGGTTTCCGTGAAAATTACTCGACACTTGACCAAATATTTTCTTTGACTAATATCGTACACTTGAAGTGGAAACTTAGCAGGTCGGGAAAAAAGGTCTATGCTTTTTTTGTCGACTTTAAAGCCGCATTTGATAGAGTCGATAGAGACGCATTATTCTATAAACTCATAAGCTTAGGTGTCTCGGCAAAAATGCTAAAAATCATAAAGGCTCTTTTCATTAATACAACGGCATGTGTATGGACAAAAAATGGTTTAACTGAAGAGTTTGATATTTCATCAGGAGTGAAACAAGGCTGTTTAATTAGTCCTTTATTATTTTCCTTGTACCTGAACGACCTCTATGATGAGCTTGATGGGGGCATTAATATAGCTGGAATAAAAGTTAAGTTGTTGGCATACGCCGACGATGTTGTCTTATTAGCTGATAATGTTATCACACTTCGTCGAATGATAAGAAATTTGGAATGTTATTGCAAAAGGTGGAGTCTGTTAGTAAATTTAGCTAAATCTAAGATTGTCGTTTTCAAGCCCCATGGAGGAAAGCTGGCAAAAAATGAAAAGTGGAGTTATAATGGACAACCAATAGAAATAGTTAAAGAATACTGCTATCTTGGCGTAACATTGACTGCTAATTTGAACTTTAAACCCCATCTTACTGAAAAGCTCAGCTCTGCCAAACTAGCCCTCAATAATGCCGCCAATGTCTTATGGTCTAAAAAAAAATTTTAATTTTGACACTAAGCTGAAACTGTTTTACGCAGTATCACGCTCTGTCATGAGTTATGCGGCTCAAGTGTGGGGCTGGCAACATTATGAACAGGTTGAGAAACTGCAAAACTATTTCTTAAAAAAAATCTTTAACCTGCCGTCGTATACGCCTAACTATTTCCTTAAACTTGAAACAAGTATGCACAGCATCCATCTCTATACATATCGGTTGCACATAAAATATGTAAATCGCGTATTGTGTCAAATGGAAAGCAGCCGACTACCTAATAAAATAGCGAAGGCGGTTATAAAGAACAGAATAACCTGGTATGACGATTGGTTAAATATGCTAAGTAAAAATAATCTGATAAATTTTAGTGAAGGCAATGTTGAAAGTTTCTCTACACGTTGGAATCAATTGTCCGAATTATTATTGTCAGAAATGAGAGCGAAGGAAAATAAAGATTTGCTATTATTGGCTCGGAACAGCACCAGACATCCTCTGTACCGATTTTTGTCGTTCCCACCTACCAGTAATTATCTTACGAACTTGTCATTTCAATCAGCTAAACAAATTATTAAAGCTCGAGCTGACGTCATCAAATTAAATTATGAATTTTGGAGTAATGATGAGTCAGTACAATGTGCCTCATGTAACTTACCAGTCAGGGAAGATCTCCATCATTTCCTAACAGAGTGTAGTGCCTTTGCGCAAATCAGACGCCGATATTTTGACGATGTTACTGTCACATCGCAAGTGGCCTTAAGTTTCCTCAATGGATCTGACTGGAAAGCACTTGAGAACTACTTAACTTCAGCCTACCAACACAGGCAGACCATCATAGAAAGCAACAAAATCCCTTGCTAAAATATATTAAATATAATTTATTCAAAATAGTCAGTAGTTAGTCAAGCTTAATATAGTTTAATATAGTTATACGTAGTTATAGATGAATTGTGCATGTGTATAGAGGCTGTGAGTTCATATATTTATTATATTTATTTTTTATTTATTTTATTTATTCTATTTATTTTATTTATTATCTTTAGTAAATGCATGTTAAGGGGTATGTACGCATTGCGCATAGGTAGGTGCATGTGCATGTAGATGTACATGTGAATAAAGTATACTAGTCCGTGTTATTTTTTATATATTTAGTTATGTATTTTCTTATTGTTATATTCCTTTATAAATAGTTTTTATGTTATTTATTGATTTATTATGTTATTGTTGATGTTATAATATTAATACATTAATTATTACCATAATTAACTATACTAATACAGTTATAATTAAATGTTACTTTTAAAAGAAAATTATTACATATAATTATAGGAAGTTAAAATTATGCTATGATAATATTCTTGTTGCTATATTTTAAGAAAGTATTTCAAGGTGTATTGTTAATTTATTATTTTATCATTTTGTTAACAAACACTTTGTGAATTTAAATATCGTACCAAAGCTGCTTTAATTATTGTTATTGTTTTGTTAAACATTTGATTAATTTACCATTAATATTTATTTACTTTTATACTCTTATAATAGATATCTGTAAAAAAGTCAAAGTCGGAACTCTCCCTGACGGTCGTTTGGCCAAGGGTATGTACGTTTATAATGCATATTGTTATTATTGTATTATCTCATTGAATAAACGTTTTTCTTCTTCTTCATTTAGGAATAATAACTTCCACTAGAGGGTAGATGCCCTGTGCTTAGGAAGTTAGCCTGTTCAGCACATTTCAATTATCCATAATTATTCATATGTAAATGGGGGTAAGATATTTAAATAAATAAAGATTTTATTAGGTGGTGCAGTAATGTGTTGTTACGCGTAAATAGAGTAAATATAATAAAAGAATAGTTTGAGAAAAAATATTTTTCAGTTGTTTACATGTTACTTTTGAGTCAACAATTCCTTAGAATTAGATACGGATTAGCAAGATCAAAGTACAAGCAAACTAAACAAGGTTTACCCCAAGGAGCGGTAACAAGCCCTACTTTATTTAACATTATGATAGACGACCTAGATAATTTCCTATCTTCTAGAATCCCTGGCTTAAATGTTCTTTTATATGCAGACGATCTCATTATATGGGCCACAAGTAACGACGTCAAAGCTTTAGAGACTTGTTTGAATCGTGCTCTTGCCTTGTTAAATGAGAGGGCTACAGACAATGAAATGCTTGTACATCCCGAAAAGACACTATACCAGCTATTTACTCTTTCAACGTAAAAGTCCCAACTCCAGATCATCTTAAACAACACTATGCTGATCAGACCCTTCAACGACCCGGATTATTAAGATAAGATTGGCTCAATTCAATACTGCCCTAACCAGTTAAGTCGTCCCTGGGAAAAATGTAGATGACAAAATTTTGTTCGAATTTGTCGAATCAATTTTTTGCGACTTGGCTACGGTGGAGGGGGTTAAATAAAAAATATTTTTATCTCCTTGACAGAATGTTAATTCAAATCTTTATTAATTTCCCATTTATTAACTTTTATGTAAAATTTTATTAATAAATCAAAGTTTTCAGTTTTTAAATTTAATAAATATATACGTTCAATTCAATTAAATTATTTTTAACTCTTTCAAAAGTACAACCATTAATATTATTATAAGCTCTCTTACAAAAAAATTCTTTCTTGTCAATTCTTCTTTTTATCCAAGTTGACAATATCTTAAAGAATAGTTCGTTAAGGCTTTGACATGAAAATAAGCTGGCATGTAAAACTTTTTCAAATTCTATATTTTTTTTCTTTTCAAAGAAAATAAAATCTAAAAGTTATTGGATAAAATGAGATACAAAAGGGAGTTTTTCGACCCAGGTAAAGTTTCCGAACAATTCAGTGAAGAAAAAAAAACTGCGAAAAGTTTCTCCTCCTGTTTCTTTCTTTTCTTAAAAAAGAAACAGGAGTCTTAAGAACGATCATAAACGTTCCCTTCAACATTTTTCTTTTTATTTCACGAAGGGGTTCATGATAAAATAAACATTAATATTCTAAAAAAACAAATAGAAATTGTAGTGCAGAAAAGAGTTAAGTTATAAGTATTACTCTCAAATGGAACTGCTATTTTTGGATGTTGAGTCCCTACTCTGAATTCTACTCTCTCATAAGACAAGCTGTGTTTATTTCAAGAGAATTTACTATTTACTTTTAACACTGTCTAAGTAGAAAGTTGAACGACCCACCCCCAAACACTTTAGTTAGACTGAAACACTTTAGTTAGATTAAATAATTACATGTCAATAATCCTTCTTAATACCCTGAACTCAGTAAGTTATTAGAACCATTAAATTGTTACACACTTTTATATTTTTTCGATCAATGTAAAAGAGAATTTGTTTGGGATAATAATATTTTGTTAATGTTAATATTTCCGATTCACATTTGCAAGTAATTTAGCTTTAAAATATTGAATGTCACTCACACTATGTATTTTTTTTTATTACAAAAGTTAAATTTTTAAGCTTTTGTTAAACTGTAACCTTAACTCCAAACAAAGAAATAGTTGCTATCTTGTAATCCGATGTGTTATAAATGTAGGCCTTCAAATGAAACATTAGATCTAAATTCCGGCATTTCGATGTTCTTTATGTTAAGCAAAATGGCGTCATTACAGATCTACGAGTAGATCGAAGCATTTGTTTAGATTAAAGCCATTAACCCTAAATTAGAATGTTTCTTGCTTGTCTTGTAAGTCTTTGTTCCTAGTTGATTTTAAGTTCTTATAATTCAAAATAAGTTCCCAATTACATTTGATAGGTTAAAACTCGGGTGAGTTTTCTACCAATCAATAAAAAAATGTATGCTTTACTCGTATTTCTATCTATTAGGCGAATATATTCCTGTTATTTTATAGATTTGCTGATGAAATTCGCGTCACAAACGATTTTAATTCCGACGTTTCGCTTTCACTATAGTAAAACAAGAAGTAGATAAAAATTAATTTAGTTGTTTTTAGTAAACATCAAGATAGCCATTATAACTAAAGTTGCATCCAGTAGCGAAAGCTAAATGTTGGACTTAAAATCCTTCATGACGTGGATAAATCGGAAAAAAAACAGAGGTTTTTGACAGTAAAACCTGAAGAAGCCTACCTATCATTATTATGCACGTTGTTATTTTGACATTAGTCAGACATAATGTTGCACAAATTATGTTCCAGATCATTAAAGCCTCTTCATTGCTTTTGACCCTAATAATAAAATATGTTTCTCCATTGTTTCTGATTTGTTACCAATATCTATAATCCTCCTACGCACCTACTTTCCTTTTCTTGAGTAAAATAGAGTCCTTTTTTTTATTTTTATTTATTTATTTATTTATTTTTTTGTTCATTCGTTATTAAGTTGATTCTACTATCATATTTCATTCTATGTCTTAATGGCTGTAATAGACAAATATAACTAAATAAGGCAACTCTACTCCAAATTTTTGTTGAAAATAATCAATTCAATTTTTAAATTAAAATTAATTAATAATAATATATATTCTATTAATAAACCACAATTAATTTTTCAAATCAAATTAACTGCCGATGAAGCACACAACCAAAATGAATATTCAAAAAGGCTTTATCATAAAAACTAGGTTTTTATGGGCTAGAATTATTTAAACATTTAAATACCCAAATTTATTTACTTACATTCGTGAGTGCGTGAATTTAATATTCGAGGTAGCTTTACATGAAATCAGTGATGCGATAGCAGTCATAATATTATCACTATCTAGTTGATATGCATGAGATGAGACCATAAAAAAGGATAACGCTGTATAATTTACTCCCACAGCCTTTACCTCTCCTGCTATCACTACTACCCGAAATTCTCCCGAGACATTTTATTAGCATATTTATCACTTCATTTTAAACACCCATAAAATTGTTTGTAAATGGGTTTCTTCACAATTTAAAATTAAATAATGCACTAGAATATCAACAAAAGTCCTTGCTTACTAAATACTCTGGTTGTCATGATCATAAAAGGTAACAGTCTTTGTCCCATTTAAAAATTATTATGGGTGGCCCACCAGTGGTAAATTAGGGGCTTTGCTGAATAATTTTTAAAAAGAATATTTTAGATTTATTCCTCTAAATATCCTGAAGTTAAATATTAATAATTTAATATAAGGGATTATATGGTATTTATATTCAAGGGATATAAGGGATTTATGGTATTAAATGGAGTGTTGGTATGAAAACAATCTCTGGAATCAAAGTCCAAACACATATAATAATTGAATTTAATAGGGTAGCTACTTTCCAGTGACAACCAATAACGTTAAGGACAAAAAAATCTTTATAAAATCCGTTTTTTTTTTTATTATAGAAGAGCAATACGAAAATTATTTTCAATGCATTCACATATGATCACTTAAAACTTATAATATGAGAGGTATAATGAAAAATTGAATGCTTGGTACTATTACAATCACAAATTTTCATCGCATTTCATTCATCTATGCCTTAAACTCACGTTGTTGTCTCAAAGTAAATAATTTTAATCAGGTAAACAAACCTGTAATGCCTGATTTACAATAAATGTAGGTGATCTCACAAAAGCACCTGTGAAAAAAAATGAGCTAGGTCTCGCGTAAAACGTTTTAGCTAGGTTTAGCCAAGTCTCTCCCTGTCCAAGTATGTTCTACTAGGTCAAATTTATCTATTATAAGTAAGTGATGTTGGTTGTCTGCCTCTTTCTATTCTTTGTCCCTCACAAACACCAAACATTTCCTTTCAAAATCACTCTCACTCTACACGTTTAAATTTAAAAACTACAGGAAAGCAGTGTCGGACTGGCCAGGTCAACAAGTCGGCATTTGCCGAGGGCCCACGGGCTCAAGGAGCCCAAGCAAGGACTCACAATGTTAAACAAAAAAATCATCGTTTTTAAATATTTCTCTCCAATGCCGTAATATGTATTCGATTAAAATATATAATCGATAAGCATAAATATGAAAGTAAATACGTTTAGTAGTATAGTATGACAATTGCTAGAACCATCTATGTACAGTAATGAATAAATGGAATGGAACTAGAACACGGATGGAAGTGACATAGTATTATGAGATATCGATAGTTTGAATTAAGGGGTGTTCTGGTGCCAGAACGCGCCGGAACTCCGTTCCGGTACTGCTTCAGTGGATAAAAAATTCAGTTGATGTTCCAAAGACTTTAAGGAACTTCTATTATAATTTTTACGTTTTACTTGATAATTCAATGTAATTTCGTTGTTTGAATTATGTATTGTTTAAGTAGCATTAATAATACTTTGAAATATAGATATATCAATTTCTCGTTTTGGGATTTGTAGTGGTACTACTGTATTAAAACTATTGTGTCATACTCGCAAAATTGTAGAGGGATTCAATTTTGCCAATTTCCTGTATAATATTAAAACTCCCGTAACGTACTTGCCAGCAAGTTACTAAAAGGGTTTCTTCGGTCATAAAACTTCATAAATAGAACATTATTTTTTAAAAAAAACTGTTTAAACTAAAATATGTATAAAAGATTGCAATTTTGAGAAGCAAGGTGTTCATATATTATCCTTTAGTATCTTAGGTATGCACTTTTTTTTGTTATTTTAGGGGTAAAATGGCCGCCTTTCTGGAAACGCGATAAACATTTCAATACAAATTTCAATACCTTTAAAATGATACCCAACTTCAAATTTTCGAAAAATAATAATTTCGGGTCTCCATAGTTACGGGCACCTAAAATTTGACTTTTTTATATCAACTACCGCAAATATCATTAAACCACAGAGATGTATATTTTTAGGACCTGTCCAAATGGGGTAGCGCAGACTTTTTTTGCGTTCTGTTTTAATTTGTTCGGGGGTAAAATGGCCGCCATCTTGGAAACGCATTACATATTTGTAATCCAAATTTTATTAACTTTAAAATTATACCCAAATTAAAAATATAAAATATTGCGGTTAATTGGCAATTGATTGCTGATCAAAGAAATTTTGAGTGTTAAGTCTGCAATAGTTTTTCGGTTTTTGGGCAAAAAAGTGAACTTGTATACCAAATTTCTAATCTCTAGCTACAGTAGGTCGGGAGATATGCTCCAAGATTCGACGGACGGACGAACTACCACCAGTATAAGGGTTTCAAGGATGACCTCGGAACCCTAAAACTTATTGAAATAAGTCTTAGTACATTTTAAAAGGCAAAACCAAGGTCCCTTATATTTTCCTGCGTGTGTCTATCCGTCCGTCCGTATGTCGCCTGCTCTCACATCTACACAATTCGTCCGATCACTTTGAAATTTAGAATATATGTGTACAGTACCTACCCACACATTTTAAAAATATAGCGACTTTTAAAAATATTTTTCAAATAAATTGGGGTAAAAAAACTTAATGGATACAAATCTATTTCATTTTGGAAACTGTGTGGGGTATCATATGAAAGGGTACGTTGAGCTGATTACAAAAATATATAATTTTTCGTTATAAGCTTTGACAGGACGAGCGTAGGTGAGTTTGAAGTGGGTACAAAAAAAAGTGCAACCCCCCCCCCCCCTCTATCTTGCTTGTGTGAAGTGCTAAAAATCCTGATTCGACCAAAAGTAAAGATACATCTTTTTGGAAATTTCGAAAAAAAAATTATAAATATTTTTTATTGACAAAATGCTTTTTTTTTTTTTTTATAATTATGCTTATTTCGATATATTTATTTGTTTATAGTCCGGTACAGTGGCAAAAAGTACTTAATCAAAAGTTAGTTTATGTGTTTTGAGAATATCAGACCCAAAGGATAGTTTAAAGTTGGCTTTTTAGCATTTTAAAAGGCACCATCAATACCTCGCTGTATGCTGACTAGCACAGTTTTGTTTTGACCTGTTTATTATTTCATATTTTCCCTACGCCATGCAGTGCCGTATTCTACTTTGTATTCTCGTGCTGCGTAATTGCTAGGTCTGAAAATATTTTTAAATTTAACGTGTAGAGTGATTTGGAAAAGAAAATGTTTGAGTTTGTGAGGGACAGAGAATAAAGAGGGAGGCAGACCATAACATTTTCCTACATTGGATAAATTAGACCTTGTACAAAAGGGAGATTTGGCTAAACTTTATGATCTTACAACTTTTTCCGCGAGAATTAGCTTATCTTTTTACACAAGTGTTTTTGTTGGGATTTCCCTTCTTTTTGCAAGTAATTTTTCATTTCTTAGTCTCTTTTTCCTTTTAAACACATAATATGTTCATATTATATAATACATAATAATATAGAAAAAGATAAGGGAAAAACATAATTAAATAGTAACTGGAAATAATTATTATTTAGAAGAAGGGGTGGTTGTTCAAATTAAACTAAACAATTACCTGGCGTACGTGTGCGGGCGGGTGGGAAGCGTATGTATACAATCATCGAGCTCTATACTCAATAAAGATCAATCAAACCAATATAACATTCTATTAATAATTAGCTTTTTGTGCTTTATAGTTAACGCACTGTGCTCTGTGTTATTCTATTAACCCTTTACTCATTAACTTCATGGCATAATATCTTGATTTTCCATGTAATTTAAATTGAAAATGAGGGCAAGCAAATATAAACTTGTAGGAAAGCGGAAAGGGAATTATACCAGGGAAGAAGGCTGTGTGAGCTCTCAGTAATATCTAGAAAATCAATATCCCATATCCGAAGTTTCTTGTTTGTGAATGAATCTGGTAGAAGGAGGGGAGGTAACGTAAGTTTCAAAAAGGACCCAATTTTCAGAAAGTCCCAGCAATTTCTAACTGGAGAAATCTTTGATAACATCTGCCGGGTTTGAAGCTTCTCTGGCTTAAAAGCTTTATAGATATCTTGAAAACTAGAGTAGTGAGGAACTTTTCCTCCTAATGTAATCTCGGAAAATATTAGATGTCCTACTTTCGCTTTCATTTCGCATTTAATCCACCGTGTGTATTCTGAATCAAGCTAAATTCAAAATTTTTGTTTAAAATCAATCGAAATACTAATTGATTTTACTGATGGTAACAGGTGTCTAATTTGTAATATTTATGGTATAAATATACATAACATAAGATATGCGTATAACATTGAATTACAAAATTTATGATAATCAAGATTTCTGTAGACTGTAACTTCTAGGACTTAACGCAAACGATGTCATCATGGAACCATTAATTATTAAGTGTTTAGCACATTCATATTTTTTAAGTTTTAGATAGTATTCATTCTACGGAAAGTTTAAATTTTAATTTAAATCAAATAATAATTATTATTAACAATGGGAGTTAGACTGAGTCTCTGTCTGTCTCCCATTGTTAATAATAATTATAATTTGATTCACATTCCTTATGTTTAATCACATATTTAAAATTATTATTATTTATCTTATTTTTTTACACTTAAACAAGTGTATCTCGAGAACAAAGCGGGATAGCTCATCATTTTAGGTATCGTTGAAAACCTAAAAACATTTGCTAAAGGAAATTTGATTATCAATTTTCATTTATTTTTATTCCTTCTGGTTCAAATTTAGCTCAAAATGTATTTTTCTTTTTTTTTTTTAAAAAAATAAAGAAATATTTGACGGCCCATAGTGCTTAAACTAGTTATATCTTGAATTGTCCAGGCAATGTCGAGTCAAATGATTATACCGCATGTTAAATAGAAAATTTGTTACGCTATAAGCACATTTATCAATCATATTTTGACTAATTATAATTATTATTGCTTCCTTGTATCATAACTTCGTATGCAAGACCCCAGAGGCCGAAATAGTAGTTTTTTAAAATGTATCTGTCTTTCAACTATAAAAAATAGGTATAGTATAGTATATAATATGTAGTAGTAGTAGTTAGAAACTGTATTTATTATATGTATACAGATACATTAATATAATATATATATTAGTCATTGTTAAAGTTCCTGGCTAAAGCTTATATGTATTCAGAACGTTAACTGTAAGATTTGCACGTATCCCCGTTGCCAAAAGAGTGTAGAGAGGGATCAGGAAGCATGTATAACAATATAATAAATATAAATCGATTCTGATATGTTCTACATATGTATTTTGGGAATATCTTCGTCACGTAGGAAAACGTGATAATGCTCTACCTAGTAAATTCACTTTTTTAACAGAAACCCGGAGATGTAGAACTATCTGATATATTACGAATTGGCTCCATTTTGATGTGTCAATTACAAATATGGTGTTCCTACTACCACACTATATATATATATATATATACATACAGGGTGTCCCAACTTAACTTCGCCAAAAAGAAGGGGCATATAGGGGACCCTAAAAGGAGTCAAAAATGTTATATTAACCTATGGCCTTTCGGGCTTCGTTTTCGGACTGGCGCCATTTTAAAAAATTTTGGGCTAAGCTTATTTTTTTACACTTAAACAAGTGTATCTCGAGAACAAAGCGGGATAGCTCATCATTTTAGGTATCGTTGAAAACCTAAAAACATTTGCTAAAGGAAATTTGATTATCAATTTTCATTTATTTTTATTCCTTCTGGTTCAAATTTAGCTCAAAATGTATTTTTCTTTTTTTTTTTTTAAAATAAAGAAATTTTTGACGGCCCATAGTGCTTAAACTAGTTATATCTTGAATTGTCCAGGCAATGTCGAGTCAAATGATTATACCGCATGTTAAATAGAAAATTTGTTACGCTATAAGCACATTTGTTGAAAAGAAACGAATGTAAATGAGAGAAAAAATTACTTTTTCTTTAATCTCTCCTCTTTTGAACGGTATAATAATTTGACTTGACTTAATCATAATCACAAAGTAGTTGTTATTTAAATGATGTTGTTATTGTTAATGTTGTTTCTTATTATTACCTTTTGTTAATCCTTATTTTAATTTTCCGCTAAAATGTTTGTTTTTTCTTTTATAAAATAAAAAAAGGAGGCCCGTGGTTCAAGCTGGGGTCTATTTTTCTCTGTATGTCTCCCGTAGTGATACTTATAATTTGATTTAAAGTAAAAGAAAAGCAGTTTTCAGCCTTAATTTTTAATTTTGTATACTTATTTACAAGAGGGAGAGGTGCCCTCCCCCCCCCGTTATTGGTCATACTCCAGGCTACTAGAAATAGTCAAAAATAGTTATTTCATCACACATTTACTTTGAAAGTGATTATGATTAAGTCGAATCAAATGATTATACCGTTCAAATGAGGAGATATTAAATAAAAAGTATTTTTTTCTCATATTTACATTAGTTTTTTTCAATAAATGTGGCTATAACGTAAAAATTTCCCTATTTAACATACAATAATATGGGTATCCATGAAAAGGTTATTAAATAAAGAAGTTTTTCCATTGCCTGGACAATTCAAGATGTAACCTTTTAAGCACTATGGGCCGTCATAAATTTCTTAATTTTTTGATTTTTTTAAAAAAAAATACATCTTGAGCTAAATTTGAACTAGAAGGAATAAAAATAAATGAAAATTGATAATCAAATTTCCTTTAGCAAATGTTTTTAGGTTTTCAACGATACCTAAAATGATGAGCTATCCCGCTTTGTTCTCGAGATACACTTGTTTAAGTGTAAAAAAATAAGCTTAGCCCAAAATTTTTAAAAATGGCGCCAGTCAGAAAACGAAGCCCGAAAGGACATAGGTTAATACAACATTTTTAACTCCTTTTAGGGTCCCCTATATGCCCCTTCTTTTTGGCAGACTTAAGTTGGGACACCCTGTATATATATATATATATATATATATATATATATATATATATATATATAAACAACCATCTAACTACTATCTACGATATATATTTTTGGGAATCAGCATTCGATAGTTAACGTATTCGCTGACGCCAATGTATGTGATTTAATGGTACGAATTCCAAATGAAGGAGACATGTTTATTCACACTAATGACCACATTGGTTAAATGTGTAGTGTGGTCGTTCCCTTCATCCTGTGAAATTAATTGTGTGTTAATCAGAACATAAGAGCTATTTGTCGTATTGATATAAAGACAACTATTGATTAAAGAAAAAGAAATAAATAAAATCGACAAAAAAGTAATTCTATACATATTTATTTTTTAAATGCAGGAAAGTAGAAATAATTAGTGATTTACTGTCTTATACACTCGCTATAAATAGTATAAGCGAATATTATATTAGTAAATTAGTAATCGAAATCAAATTAGTACTTCGTATTTAATTTCCAAATTCTTGGTGAAATTAATAATTTTGGAAGATCAAAATTATTCCCTCTAAAGACAATAAACTATCTGTGGGCACGGCAGTGCCCCGCCAAGTCGAGCACAGCCGTACCATCCTTTACTTGAACCAACTCACGGCAATTTTGACCACCCCCTATTATCCTATTGAAGATAGTTAGATATATAAAATTAATATTAACATATGACAAACTAAACCAGAAATCAAAATTTCACACCTCTACCCATAGTAGTTCATAAGATATATGAGCCTGAAGTTATGTTATTTTTGCACTCACTGACTCACTCATCATAATTCTAAGGCACTTAAAGGAAAAATTAAAAAATCCGAAAAAATCTGGTTCTTTGTCCCTTGCAAGGCTAATAATAAAAACTACCTTTTCAAAATATTGTAAAAAAGTTAAAAAATTGTAAACAGCGCCACTAGAGCTACCTAATTGAATACTTTAAAACAAAAAAGTGATGTTGAGGTTGATTTGACAGTATTGATTGACAGTTATCTTAATCTGTAAACATATTTACTCCAGATAATTTTATTCAGTTCAATTTGAACACTCACCACGTTCATACTTTTATTACTTTGTTATATTATATTACAGATTACTTACAAAAAGTAGCGAAATCCCAACAAAAACACTATGTAAAAAAATAAGCCAAGTCTCGCGTAAAAAGTTGTGAGATTACAGGTTTAGCCAAGTCTCCCACTGTCCGAGTAAGTTCTACTAGGTCTAATTTATTCAGTGCAAGTACATGATGTTCGTCTGTCCCTCTCTCTATTCTTTTTCCCAAATTACTCTACACGTTTAACGTAAGTGATATCGTGATCCGTGTTCTATTTAAAAAAAAGTGTTAGTTTTATTCTGTTTAAAATGATTAATAAATGTTTAAAATGTGATTTAGATGTCCAAAAAAGAAGTCATGTGATTGCATTGTTATCGGTTCAACAGTGGTCTCACAAGTTGAAAATTTAAGTAGAGACCAACTGGAAATAGTCGCAAGACTTAAAAAACTAGATCAAACGTAACTTCGACCTTGTAAGCCGCAAAAAGAATTTACAGTTAAAGAAATGAACACAACATGTTCCCAAACAGGTTTTAATTTTCATAAAGCCGAGGGAATGGTTACTCCTATTCCTGACCCTGTTAATGTTAATGACGAATACTCTATAACAGAGAAGAACAAGAAGATTCCAACTAAGACTGACAGTGTTGCCCAATGATAATGGTGCAAAAAAGACAAATAAAAATTAAAACAAACCTGCGACTGATAACGATAACCGGAGAGTAAACAATGTTGACATCAACTCTGATAATGAAAATGTCATAACAAATAACATTAATATGGGCGATGTACCTATCCCACAAACATCTATACTCAATTACGCTGATGTAGCGAAGAAAAGAAAGGCTAGCAATCGTTTGGCATTACAAAAGAGTAGCACGGGTACAGCCGAAATTGTCGGCATCACAGCCGTTCCAAGGAAAAAATCGCTGTTTATCTCCAGATCGGACTTGAATGTTTCTGAAGAGTCCATAAAAAATCGCGTGAAACGTGTTATCAAAAACAAAATTTTAGAAGTTGAGAAACTTACAATCCGTTCACCTCACCATCTAGCCTATAGAATCACAGTTGAACAGTCAGACTTTGCTGTTATCAATGATCCGGATTTTTGGCCTAGTAATCTCATCCTAGGGGAATATTTTTTTAATATGCGGGCCAGATAAAATTGCTGCAATGTAATTTAAGATCACTGAGAAACAAGAAACTTGAAGTAGAACAGCTTATAACTGAACACAAGTATCCAGAAATCCAAGTATCAGAAAAAAAGAGAGGACTTATGCTCCATGGCATGTAAATCAGTATTTGAAGTATGTGTGGTTGAACTGCTAGATTTCAACTCTATTATATCCTCTATCTACAGAACTCCAAATTCCTCAGTTGAAGATTTCTTGATTTATTTGGAATCTTATTTGGATAACATTACATCTGATGCGTCCAAACAAGTCATAATTGGTGGGGACTTTAACTTAGATTTCCTCAATGACAAATAGAGTGATATTTGTGAACACCTTATACAAAGCTATGGACTAGAAATGTCAGTCAGAGAGGCTACTAGACCTTCCAGTAAAAAGTGCCTTGATAATGTAATATATAATGATTATATTCACAGTCAAGTCCATCCAACTTGGTTTTCTGACCACTCAAGCATCTTAAGTGACGTCACTCTACAGTAGGGTGGGTCGAAAAAACAAAATTTTTGAAAATTCAAAAAACGCCCCTCCAGAAACTTGCCATATTGGAAGAAAGTCCCGAGGAAAAAATTTGAGCCAAATCGGACTTCACTTAGGTCTCCCGAGGGGGGGTCAAAGCTTAGGAATTTTCCAAATTTGGAAAAATCACAGCTTTATCAGGGTTTTTCGACATTTTTGCGTGCTAAACTACTTTAATATATATTTAATGTATATTTTCGTAATCTACAATGCTTATTGTATAATAAAAACCCTTAAAATATTACGTAACTTCATTATTTGTTATTATAACACATGACATATATACAAAAATCTATTATTTCCAAAAAAAAGTTTTTTTAAAAAATTATTCAAATTTGGTTAAAAGCTTCCATTCCCAACAATTCACAGAGAAGAGTGATCAACCGCCTTTTGAAATACCACAAAAAATATGAAGATTTAAAGAAAAGTGCATTGAAAAAAAACAAATATACCAAGTTCCAATACTAATAAAATAAAACAATTTGTTGAAGATTCGCAAAAATTATTCTGCATAAGTGCCTGCAAATGTAAGGATTTTTCCCTTTGTACGTGTGCTAGAGAAAAAAAAGTTCCACAAAACAAGTGTGATTTTTTGATTGATCAAAGAACAACAAGAAATATGGTGATTGCAAAAATTGACGTTAAGATTTCAGATCAATTAATGAGAAGGGCCTTGCGAAACAAAAGAGATCACTCAGCCAAAACACTATCTTCTTCGCCTGATACTCCAGCCAGTACCACTGATTCTGAGTTTGAGATCAGTTGCTCGCAAAAAAGGATTTTTTCTGAGACACCTACTTATATAATCAAATAAAAAAGATATACTCAAATGAGGATATCTCTTCCAACTTTAGCAGAAGTAGCCGTAAGAACAAGAGTTTCAAAAAGAGCGGCATCAGTGATAACCATGTGGCCCTCAATGACGCAGGAATTTTACTACCAGACAGTTCTTGTAGTGTCATTGATCACAGCAAAATTCGTAGAGAGAAACAACTGAAGTGTAAAGAAATTAAGAAACTAGAAGAAACAAATGATATTGTGTTATCAGGTTTATACTTTGATGGTAGGAGGGATGGCTCGGTTAAAGTGTCAATCAAAAATGGCGGAAACCTATATAAAGTGAAAGAAAAACATGTCGTGCTCATACGAGAACCAGGCTCGAGTTACTTAGATTTTGTTTCACCTATAAGCGGAACTGCTGAAAGTTTGGTTTCCTCAATGTTTACCTGCCTCAAAGAAAAAAATATAGATACCTCTAATTTAATGGTACTGGGCTGTGATGGGACCAACTTGAACACAGGCATTAGAAGAGGAGTGATAAGACTTGTCGAGTGCCGACTTGGACAACCTCTTCAGTGGTCTATATGCCAGCTACATGCCAATGAATTACCACCACGTCATCTAGTGGAACATTTTGATGGCAAAACTAAAGGTCCATACTCCTTTTCAGGACCTATTGGATCAGAACTTTTGCAATGCGAAACCATAGAAGTAGTCGACTTTGAGCCAGTCGACTGATGAGAATATTGAAATACGAAAGGACGGATGGAAGAGAATCTTCACTGCGAGAAGTAACCGTGTTGAAAATAAAGAAGCAAGAGCTTTTACAGTTCCAAAAATTAATTTTGACGCTACGAGTTATGTTGAAATGATAGACTGGAGCTCAATAAAAGTGACGGAACCTTCGCTAACAAAACTTATTTCCACAGCAGAGATCATGGCAGCAGTTTCAGATGGTTGGAAGCCTCAAATTGACTTAAAATATCCCTGTTATACACAGGCCGTTGAACGCTGTGTGAAATTAGTCACAGAAGCCTCCACTTCAGTTCATAAAGCAGGGGATCGTCATTTTTAAATTATTCAAACCCAAATAAATAGAAATCAGAAATAAAATACCAAGATTCGAAAGTAAAAAAGATTTTAACGAATAGATAAATTGAATATAAAAATATATTATGTTTGTTAATAGTTTTGTATAGTATATAATATTTGGGTTTTTTTTTTAAATTAAATGATATTTATATATGACAAGTGTCAAATTTTCAAAATTTAAAAAAGGGGGAGAGGGGGACTATAGGAGCTCGAATGCAGCCACTTCCACGTGGTAAGCTCTGGTAATTATTTTTGATTCTATACTGGTTAAAATAAAAAAATTAGCTAGGAGCTGGAAAAAATGTTTAAATTTTATAGTTTTCAAGCAGTCATTTATATATGTCATATGTTATAATAAAAAATAATGAAGTTACGTAATATGTTAAGGGTTTTTATTATACAATAAGCAACGCAGATTACGAAAATATACATTAAATATATATTAAAAGTAGTTTAGCACGCAAAAATGTCAAAAAACCCTGTTAAAGCTGCGATTTTTTCAAATTTCGAAAATTCCTAAACTTCAACCCCCCCTCGGGAGACCTAAGTGAAGTCCGATTTGGCTCAAATTTTTTCCTCGAGACTTTCTTCCAATATGGCAAGTTTCTGGAGGGGCGTTTTTTGAATTTTCAAAAATTTTGTTTTTTCGACCCACCCTACTCTACAGCATAGACTCAGGTCATCTCCATCTATAAGTAGAGCAAGGTCGAGGCAGTTGGGCCCAGATAACCTTACTGAACTTAAACATAGACTAAGCAAAGTCAAATGGGACCAATATGGTTTTGATAGCGCATCATCACTTTTTGACAACTTCTGGAGTAAATTTTTATACTGTTTGGACATATCAAGTCTATATGTTGTTAATAAAAATAAGAAACATCAGTCTAGCAAAATTGATGATGATATAACTAAAAGGATGCGTGAAGAACTGATCACACTGTCAGACATCACAAAGAAACTAGACTCAGATCTACTTAGAACGAGACTTAAATACAAAAGGAAAGAATTTCGCACCCACTTAAGGTCAACTAAATCAAAAATGCTCTTTGATAAAATTGAGCGAAGTGACAATAAACAAAAACACTATGAGGTATAGTCAAAAAAGAAACTGGCAAAAATAAAATCTCAAAATGGCCTGAGATGTTTACAGCTGATGATTTTAATAGTTATTTCAGTTCCATAGCAGGCAATCTCATAAAAGAGATGCCCTCTGTCAACCTCAATCCACTAAACCATATGAAGTCTGGGAGTCTGTCCAGCAAGTTTTCGTTCAGAAAAGTATCTATCGAAGAAGTAAAGAAAGCTATTCTGTCACTTGGCAATTCTAAGTCAAGAGATTATTATGGTATTAACCACAGTACAGTTAAAGCAGCTTGTGACGAGATCTTGATACCATCAACAGCCGTCTATAATAGCTGCATCGAAAAAGGAGAATTCCCTGAGCCTACGAAACTCTCTGTTGTTATACCCTATACCCTTGTTTAAAAAAGGGGTGGAAGACAATATTGGGAATTATAGACCAATATCATTGATTCCTGTGATCGGCAAGATATTCGAAGAGCTACTAAAAACTCAGCTCATGAATTACTTTGAAGTTAACCAGTTGTTTACCATGAATCAGTTCGGCTTTAGATCTGGGAAAAACACTTGTAGTCTTTTATCGGAGCTGGTATGTATAATATATGAGGCTTTTGAAGAGGCCGAACACTGTACTGCCACTCAATGTGATTTGACAAGTGCTTTTGACTGTGTCTACCATAAGCTACTTATAGCCAAATTAGCTCTTTACGGTCTAGATGAAATAGCTTGTGCTTTGATAGAGTCATATCTTGAAAATCGTTACCAAGTAGTTAGAGGGCCGCAAGGTGACTCAACGTTTTGCAAAATGAACCATGGAGTTCCACAAGGATCCAAACTTGGTCCCTTGTTATTCCTTATATATATTAATTAAATTACTTACCATCTTTTGTAGAGCAGCTGATGGGAATTATTGTGACAATTCTCCTGTTTGCCGATGATGTTACTGCAGTTGTAAAGTCAGACTCAAAGGAGAAAGCTAGAGAACTTTTGCTTAAAGCTATGGAATCAATATCACAGTGGCTTGCTGCAAATTATTTGACTGCAAACGAGGGAAAATATCAAGAGATAACTTTTTCGCTGAGATCCAAAGTTGAAGTTAAAACAGCACAGCTGCTTGGTGTTCAGATCGACAGCAAGCTTTCATGGTCTTCTCATGTATCGAATCTATGCAAGAAAATAGCTGAACAGCTGTATACATTGAAGATCCTCAATTTTATCAAATTATTAATTTAATTATATATTTAAACTTAAAAGTTTGTTCTTATACATTTTTATATTTCATTATCTGATAAAATAGTCGGCCAATGAGTGTGACACATAGCTTCCTCGCATCCTATTTCGAATACTTTAATGATTTTATTCTACCCATTATTGTTAAATTTATTATTTTAACAACAACAATTTTATTACCCCCGATGAAAGTGCAACAGAAAGGACTAATCTAACTTTGACTTACATTTAGTATTCGTGTTTCATCATCCCTCTTTATTACAACGAAGGCTCTGTTGCACACAAGTATATAGACCCACACTGGCAGGTAGATCTCAGCTCATTCCCTCCAGGCAGGCGACCGGAACTGCCTAGTTTAGATACGAGCCCGCTAATATGGATAATATAGGTTATAAAGTCCTATAATAAATATTTATCTAAATCGAAAATAGTTAATGGTAAAGGCGGGGGGGGGGGGGGGGGGGTTCAATTCCTCGTAAGATAGGATTATATTTACAATAAAATATTCAATAATAATTACATGAAACCACAGATACCCGTAATTACTAAATAAATGGAAAATACAGGAAGAATTGATTAATTATATGATCCCTTGCGATGGTTCAAATCCCAAGACGGTAAGACATGTTTCACATTAATGGTCATCATCATATTAAGTGGTCGTGTGAAATGGCCGATACCCCCTCCCGGGTTTGGCCAATGGACCCAGCTACGTGGCCTATGTTTCAGGATGCCCCCAGAAAAGGGGGTACCAAAGTAAAATAGGAGACATAAGGCAAAACTTTAATGAATCCGAGTTTAACGAAGCATTGTAATTATTTTGAAGAACGACATTTTAGTAATGTCTCAAATTTAAAATTTCTCTGCATAGATAAGTTTCAGACGACAAAGAAAATTTATTGAAACTATTTTTTTCTGATCTCTTCAAATAATATAAAAGTGACGATTAGTAATTGGTTATCAAATTTATTTGAACATCTCTTATTGCTAGTTAGATTAACACACAGATAATTTTATTAATTTATTTTTATTTTAACAACATATATTTTATATAATAGTGAATACATTTGTTTTTAGCTTAATTTTGGTTGTGTATCGATTACTATTGATCGTTTTATCATTGATTTTAATTTTATTTTGATAGCGAGATTTAAAAAGGAATCTAACGTTATAACCATTTTCTCGGGAAAAATCTAGTTCCTGAGAAAATAGCTTTAAACGCGGACGGTTCGATTCCCCGCCCAGGAGAAAGTATTTTTATGATAAATTTTGATAAAATGTTCAATAATAATTAAATTCACATATGAAAACTAATAAATGGAAAACACTGGGCTAAGTAATTATGAAATCTTCATTATTTTAAAAATTTACATTTTAAGCATCCAGAATATGTCCCAAAGCTCTCCATAGCATATCCCACTGGATATGCTCTGGAAGTCCCATGGACGATAGAAGGGCGGACATTAGGTCATCCAGACAGAAGCCATCCAAAACAAAAAAATTACCCTTCGCAGGATGTGCCAATGGACCAAGTGACTGGTCCTGTGGATATCCTTGGGACAAACTCGTGCTGCTTGGAAAGGCATTTATTTCCTGTTTTTCTATTTTACTCCCCTCTTCAATGAAAATATGACAAAAGTGAACATAACAACAATAACTATACTCTTAAAGAGCTTTCCAACGACAAGCATCAGGAAGGGCATATACTATTTTAAATTTTGTACCGCGTACCCCTGTGTACATATTTGGACCATTTCAGATTTATACCTTCCTCTGGTTGGTCACTATGACCGTGCCGAATTTTGTGCGGATCGGTTTAGCCGTTCATGAGGATACTTTTGTACCCCGTACCCCGTACACCTGTGTACCAATTTGGACTATTTCAGATTTATACCTTCCTCTGGTTGGTCACTATGACCGTGCCGAATTTTGTGCGGATTGGTTCAGCCGTTTAGGAGGATACTTTTGTTCCCCTTACCCCGTACACCTGTGTACCAATTTGGACCATTTCAGATTTACACCTTCCTGTGGTTGGTCACATTAACCGTGCCGAATTTTGTGCAAATCGGTTCAGCCGTTCAGGAGGAAACTTTTGTACCCCGTACACCTGTGTACCAATTTGGACCATTTCAGATTGATCACATTTACTTTGCCAAATTTTGTGTGGATCAGTTCAGCCGTTCAGGAGGAGGATTATTAAGGAAAAACTTAAGTTTATTATTTATTTATGTAAGACGAGAATTTTGAATTCAAGATTTGTAACAAGAATATGTTAAGTAGCAAAGGAAATTCGATTATTTCATCCTTTTATCTCATAAACTTGGCTTTTATCTCATTATAGCCTTTATCTCACAAATATGGCATTCTTGTATCTTATATACACAAATGTACATTTAATTTTACTCGAAGCATTTTTCTTTACATTTAATCATATCTTTTGGCTTTATTTAAAACGAAATATTTCTTCTTTTCTTTAAATATTTTTGTTTCTTGAAATTCAAAGATAAAATATTTTGAGAGAAATAACAATTTTAATTAAATCATTTATATAAAAAGAGGTGGTTTAAGCCTTTCTGACACGCTGATTCCTTATTTTATGTTTGTATAATACAATATTTTTATTATTTAATATTATATTTTAAACATTAAACAATTGTAGAAACTATAAATATAAAATCCAGTACATTCCAAAAATAATCCTTAGCCTAAAATCCAATTTGAACATCTCGTGACAAGTCAAGTGTCTAATCCCTCAACCTGCTTAGCTTGTGTCGCTTCCTTTACCCTTTCTACTTATATCTTTTAAAACTTCTTACAAAACGCTTCTCAGACCTCTCACTCAGAAATCACTTGTAATTTTCACCTTTCCTTTATGTCTCATACATTCGTATGAAAACGCCTAGTTTTCTGTAACTTTGTTCAATAATAATGTGTTATCAAATAGTGTGGCACATAGCTTTCTCGCGTCCGATCGTGTATTTTATTGATTTATTGCTTGTACGACCCATTATTGCCTAATTTATTTAATTCCCAACTTATTTTTACTTTCTCATATAATATGTAGTAATAAAGAGAGCGTATTGTGGGAGCGCTCACCCAAAAACTCTGGGAAAATCTTGAAACAAACTTGTTTCTTGAAAAAGGTTCCAAGGATTTTGATAAAGTAATTCTAAAAATTTACTGCATTTAAATAAAATTCTAACCATATAAGTTGTTTTTCCAGGGAAAATCTACTTTTTGACAATAAATCTGATTATGACCTGTTTAACACACATTACATTTTTATTAATGTTTTATAATATTTTTATTATAAAAATATTTTAGGATATAAATTCAGTCTTTCTATACATATGAGAAAGTTTTGTTCGATTTTGAAATCTGTCAGAATAGTTTTTTTTTTTACAAATAAAGGATGAATTTAGCAAAATATTAAATTTTTACATATGATCGCAATTACTATGAGATGATCTGTAAGCTTCTAGTAAAAATTCTGGGTTTTTCATTTAAGATTCGATAATTAATATCTAATTTGGTGATCTCAAAATCATAAAAATCGAATGTAAGCAAAATGCACGTATGCGAGTAACCACGGGGTCGATTCTGAAACATTTTCGACATACATCAAAATTTTACGAATATCAAACTGTATACATGCATACTGTACACTTATCAAATGTTTTAGTACAATATAGATCATATTGAATCTATAAAGTGATACCAATTGCTGTTTGTGGCCGTATACGGAACTACGAGTTTTTGTTGTTAGAGATTATGATATCAGAGCTAAACTCCGTTCAGCTATTTTAATTTATTTTCTTTTTGTTTGTTTTCTTCGAATTTCCATATATTTTCGAATGTTATATAACGTATTTGATTATTAATTATAAAATAATAAACAAGTCAAGTGTGTGCTAGTCAGCACACAGCGAGGGTCCGTAGGCCGTAGGCAACACTGTTTTATTTAAGTAGCACCTATTGATGGTGCATTTTAAAATGCTAAAAAGCAAAATTTGAATTATCCTATGGGTATGATACTCTTAAAACACATAAACAAACTTTTTTGCCTCTGAACCGGACTATAAAAATATAAATACATCGAAAAGAGCATAATTATGAAAAGACACATTTTGTCTTTTTTTATTTGAACTTTCCAAAAAGAGGTATCTTTACTTTTGGTCGAAGAATGCTCTGGATTGTTTTCAGATTTTTAGCACTTTTACACAAGCAAGATAGAGGAGGGTGGGGGGGGGGACACTTTTCACACCCACATCAAACTCACCTACGCTCGCCCTATCAAAGCTTATAGCCAAAAATTATATATTTTTGTAATCAGATCGACGTACCCTCTCATATGATACCCCACACTGTGTTAAAAAAAAATCATTTTATCCCTTAAGTTTATTACTCAAATTCTTTTGACAATTTTTTTAAGTCGCTATATTTTTAAAGTGTGTGAGTAGGTTCTATACACATAATATATATGCCTAATTTTAAAGTGATCGGACAAAAGGTGTTGGCGTGAGAGCAGGTGACAGACAGACACAGGCAGGAAAATATAAGGGACCAGGGTTTTGCCTACGGACCCTAAAAATTGATGCAGTGAATAAAACCTTTATTAAAACGTATTTTATTAAAAAAAAAAAATAATAATAAATAAATAAATTCAGTCGAAATACAAATAAAATAAAATACACTAAGCAATAATACTTACTTTACAGACGGCAATTGCAAAATAAATAATTTTAGTGTAAAAATGAAACAATAATGGCATATATAAGCATTACCTGACAGATATATCAACAGTGAAGTTGATATACTATAGGATTTTGTTGGAGCCAGCGTGGCCGAAGGCCTTAAGGCGCTCGCCTAGCTATCAATAAGTCGAGCCGACTCGAGATTATGGGCTCGGTCCCGTGCCATGATACTCTGAATTGCATCATTGAATCACGCACGGTGCAGGGTGAGGGACACCCCCTATGGGACACTCTTCCCCCACTCTTTGACGCACGCTTATATACCTAACTAATGACCACACCATACTCGCTTCGGCGATACAATGTACAAATGTATGATGTGTGAAGTAGCTGGAACTCTCCACCACGGTGCGTAAAAAGGGCCCAAAATTAGGCCAAATGGCTAGGTTCGAACAAGTGGTTCGTCCTACCCGTTCTAGTAGGAAGTACTGGACTACTACTACTACTACTGCTACTGATATACTATGGAGTCCAGTCATGCAGTCTTTCTTTCCTTATATAAATGTTTATAATTATAGCACTATTAAGTTCCCCCCTTTTTCAAGGGGGGGGGGGGAGGTCTAAACAAATCCATATCCTTGTTTTACGCTCAGTTTAGTGCTTATATATTTCTAATTATATAGAATTTTTAATAATATAGAAAGATAAATGTAGTCATTAATTACTGTAGTTAAACGTTTAGTATGTAATCAAATTATACTTTCTCCCTAGAATTTCTAAGAAGTCCTAGATTGTGGGAGTTGAACATCTAATTTACAACTAATAGACTATGGTGTGTTGATGTTGCATTGAATCGTTCAAAGCTTATCATCCAACCACAATTCCCTGTGTTATTCAACATTTATCTCTATGTATACACATATTATTGCTGATTACAAGCTTAGTCTACAGCCTTGTCTTGTAATCACAACAAAATCACTGATGGATCAGATAATTTTATTTCCTTCCTATGCATTGTATAAAGGTATGTAATTAATGCGATTATTCCAATCAAGACTGATTTCTTACATATTTTCTTAACTATTACATTCATACATATGTAATTTGTTAAACTTGTTTAGTATTTTAATGTGTATTTGCTTTAATTAAAAATATATGTTGTTTAGAAGTTAATAAAATTATCCGGCAGTCAAAAAAAAAAAAAAAAATCTTATATACAAAATTTATACAATTTATATTTACCCCCATACACGGTCAAAATGTTTGCGCTAACATGATGTTTGACGTTTATGGCCTAAATTTTCCCGTTATAAGGTTTGCGTAAACATTTTGCGCAAAATGTTTGATCGTATACGAGGGCCTTTAGAGATTATTTGCTAGTTGTCCTGGTGTCAATCCTTGTAAACTGTTTTGTGCCCTCTGCCCCAAGTTTTTAGGTTCAGCACAGCGCCTCCAAATGTATAGGTATAATTAATGTCTCAATTTCATCTCGTGGTAACATTTTTGTGACATTTATTCCAAATTTTATTTAAAAAATCTACTCTGACTACAGATAGCAATCAAATATATTTTTAAAACTACTTTTTTGTACTCAGGGGACTTTAAAAAGTGAAAATCCAAAAAAGCATCATTAGCTATAATACTATATATAATAAGCTGTAGTACAGTTAATTTATATAAATGGTTTAGTTAAAATTCATATCTCTAAATATTTTGTTTTAAATAAAGCCCAAAAGGTATGATTAAATTTAAATAAAAATGCTTTTATTTATTACAAGCTTTTATTTAACTTGCAATGTTTGTATGGATATATGTATTTATTGAATGTATATTAATTATAAAGCAGTTATCCTCAACCGATTGAATTGAAATTTACCTTACACGTTTAGTTTGGATGGCAATGCATGGTTAGCTTGACGTCATTCTAAAACCAATATGGCGGACAGCCCAAGATGGTGGAGTAGTTATTTTTAAGCACGCCCAAGACATGGGTATCAAATGAAAGGGTTTGCTGAGAAGAATACGAATATTAGAAGCTTGGTCTTTAAAAATGTTTTCTTTTAAATAAAATTATTTCTTTGAAGTCGAATAAAATAACCCAAGACATAAAATAGTTAGTCATAAAATGACATGACTATAAGATACAAGAATGCGCCATTTTTATGACATAAGAGGCATGCCTTTTTACCAACATTCCATTTAATGTATAATCAAGTTTATTATTTTGAACATACATATGTCTCTAGGTATAATAATCGAATGTCCTTTGCTTCTAAACACATTCTTGTTACATAATATGTAACAAGAATGTGTTTAAATGCAAAGGACATTCGATTATTATATAACAGCTAGTTCTAAAATTACGAAATAATTCATGCATACTTAATGGTGGGTAATACCTTATAGTGTGGCGATGAAAATTTACGCTTTCGTTATTACCAATTAATAGCTTTAATTTAAAATATATATTATTATTTTTATTTTTATCAGAATATAATCAAGTCTAAGCTTAATAACCTACAAAACCCTAAAAAGTAATTTGATGCAAGTACTGTCCTGGGATTTTTTTCCTGTGCTGGTAACAGTGTATACCTAAAACCGGTATAGTGATCTCCCTATTCAAATAAAATCAATGATAAAACGATCAATAGTAATCAATATGCATAATAACTTAAGCTAAATTCTAATTTATTATTGTATATATAAATAATCTATTGTTAAAATCTTGAATAAAAATACAAATAAATAAATAAAAATCTATAATTAGCACTAAGAGATGTTCAAATAAATTTTATAACCAATTACTATTATATTATTTGAAGAGAACAGAAAAAAATTGCTTCAATTAACGCTCTTTGACGTCTGAATTGTATCTAGAGAAATTTTGAATTTCGATACATTATTCAAATGTCGTTCTCCAAAATAATCACAATGCTTCCGTTAAACTTAGAAGCATTAGAAGTTTAGTTTACCTAAGAAATGTAGTATCAAATCAATTGCCTCTTATCTCACAATGGCTCCATAACGGAAGCATTGTAATTGTTCTAAAGAAAATTTTTTCTCCGATATTCCAATTAAAAAAAAATATGTGTGAGGCTCTCACGCATTAGAAGTGAAACTTAAGTTCTAGAATGCATTGCTCTCTTTTCATTTTTTGGCGAATTTATATTTCAGGATTATGAAATGATTATGGAAAATTTAATTGAAAAAAAAAAAAAAAAAAAAAAAAAAAATTTGCTACGCTAAGGCAACCACATTTAAACCAATAAAAATAAGTGTTTGTCTTGATTTGCTGGTCATTAATCTGTAAAAATGTTACACTTGGACGAGTCTCGACTCGCAAACTTCGTTACATGATTTCACTTTATGAAAAAATTCACTCTACCGCCGCCAAAGAAGTTTCACTTCAAAAAAAAGAATATGTGTGAGGCTCTCACGCATTAGAAGTGAAACTTAAGTTCTAGAATGCATTGCTCTCTTTCATTTTTTGACGAATTTATTATTTAAGGATTAAGAAATGGTTATGGGAAATTTAATTGAAAAAAAAAAATAGTGCTACTCTAAGGCACTCACATTTATTCCAATAAAAATAAATGTTTGTTTTGATTTTCTGGCCTTTAAATAGATATAATAAAATTAATCTGTAAAAATGTTACACTTGGACGAGTCTCGAATAGCAAACTTCGTTACATGCGATTTCACTATATGAAAAAATTCACTCTACCGCCGCCAAAGAAGTTTCACTTCAAAAATCCTTTCCAGACAACTGGGAACATTTTTTATCTATGCATATTTATTTTATTTTATTTATTAGTTATTCAACTTTAAAGAAATTTCTATGGTTTGTCAAAAGTAGTCCACGGTTAATTGATATTAAACCATCTGCACACATTTAATATTTAATAAAAATAAATGTGGCCCTACTTGGAATCGAAACCGGTCAAGAGAACCACACTTTCAATTCCCAGTTAGATTATATTATTTTATATTCATGCAACCATTCGTCCAATAATATGTGTCACACTTATGTTAGTATAATTTTGCATAACTTGTGTTTTTACATAAATAGGAAACTGTAAATATTACTGTTTCTTAATTATAAGTTACTGAGCCATTGGTATAAACAATTAAATGTTTATTATCGTATTTTAGTACAATTCATTACTTATATAAAGGATTTTCAAGTTCCACAAAAAAAATTAAATAGAATGTCGATAATTGATTAAGAGAATTATATTTTTAAATGGAAACGTTCTAGAGTTCTTTTCCTACTTTATCTTCTTTTATTTTCCTATGCTTTGTTATATAACTATTTACTATCGTGACTACCTTTAAAATATTATCCTATTTCAGCTTTTGAAAAAAACCAAAAACCAGCATAGTATTTTTCCGAATCCAATGTAGGAGTTTAATTCTAAATAAATGTATTGCTATCTGTTAGGGGAATTTTGATAAGTCCATTGCTCTTTCAAAAACCTTTTCCTTAATCCCTCTCCGAACAAATAACCCAGTTCGTGGTTGACCGAAACCGACCCTTTCAGTATTTATTAAACCACTCGGTTAGAACTCGTTTTTCTATCTCCACGGGTTTCTTGTTTCGAGCTTAAAGACTATACTGAATCTTTTTTTTATCGGAAAACCCTAAATTAATTATTGGAAAAATAGTTTTATAACAGAATAAATTGATTCCGATAAGCCACCACATCCTGAGAGAATAATCTAGTCTTTTATATTTAAAATAAAAGAATTTAATTATAGGGATATCGTAAAAATGTATAAAATTGCATCGGAAAACTATTTGTCACATTTAAACTTGATTGGTTATTGATTTTGTTGAATCAACCCTACTTGAGTAGGAGTAAAATAAAACTTGTATTCTTCGTTAATCGTTATTGCTATGTCCTCAATCAAGGTTAGGAGAAAATGGTGACTTTGAATATGAATGCAATTCCAGACGATAATTGCATATTTAATTCTTAGTTATTAATTTATCCTAATGCCAATCTAAAACATTTATTTTGAAAATACGAAGGTTGATTATTCTCAGCGGCGAGCAAAGGACTAAATAATAGTACTAAAATAAAGAGAAAGGAAAGGGAATTAAAAAAATGACGTTTACCGTTGACACTTCGAAGAAGGCAACTGGCGTTTTATTTGTAGAAACATCAATTTAAATATTTATGTACAAAGGTTGTTTCAGGAAAGGCATTTATCTTAATTAGTTTACTGAATAAATGAGGTGCAAAGGTAAGATCTAGGAAAGCCTTTAGCTATTCAAATGTGAAGTAAAAAAGTCTGTCAATTCGTGCATTTCTATGATAAATTTCAAAATATGACTGTTTCTAAAAACTTTGGGTGTGAATGCATAAATAAAGCAATATGTGCTGGATAAAGTTAATGTGCTATCTTTAGGATACTCGATATAATATAACATCTAAATCAGACTGATAGTTTTAAAAATATGGATGTTTACAAAATGTTAACGAACAGACTCATGGCAAACCTATAATGTTACCTTATTTCTAAACGCACATGTGTAAATGATCAACCAACTGAATACAAAACGTTATATCACCTAAAAAAAATTGTAAACTGCGATATATCTATATTTATATAGTATATAAACTAGTGATTATTACATAGAAATAAAAGGTGTTGGTTCGAGACTTCTAATATGTACCTGAGGTTCAATATTTTTTCCTTATCTTCTTGAAGTAATCTAAGGCAAGAGACAAATGCAATTTCATATTTTATCCCAAGTTTTCCTTTATTAAAGGTTTGAGAAAGCACCTCGGAGACAGTGCTTCCATTAGTAGAAGAGGGAAGAAGGGAAAAAAGAGAACAATTTTCTCTCAACCGAACATTTTACTCCTCTCACTATTTCATTCCCAACCACGAGCGCGAAAAAACCATGGAGTAGTGGAAATAGGTAGGATAGCCAAGTTAAAAACCTCTTCCTTAACTTCGGCTCATTTTCATCCTTTTTCTTAATTTGACTCCAACGTCCTTAGAGCAGAACGGGTTTTACCCTTTTCTTTCAACTCCCACTCCACTCCACCCTTAAGAGAAAACTCCACCGTAAAAGATAATTCATTTGTACATCTCATCACTGAAAATATCTTTATTAATATTAACGAGAAATAAAGGTCCAAGATTGGTAAGGGAGATGAAGAAGAGAAAAGATGGAAGACAATTTTTCACGCTACTTTAATCAAAGAGGAGGCCTTATTTTCTTGCACAGGGAAATCATTATTCTTTTTTTTCATCATAATTTTCTTCCCTTGACATTATTTTACATTTTCTAGTGGAAAAAATATTATGTATCTATAATATTAATAAAGCAATATGAATAATTGAAATAAATGTTTTACGGTTTAAATAAAAAATTGTATATTTTAAAGGTTTCACATATTTTAATTAAAAATCTATAAAAACTTAATGAGGAAGCGAAAGCAGTTATAGTTAGGAATATTACTTTAATAACCCTAATTATTAAAATTTTCGGTCATCAACAATAATTAATTTATTAAAAAAAGGATTAAATAGCGATTACAATTCATTGGCTAATGCATCATAATATAATTATTATGAAGCGGTTCAAATAAAAAATGTTCTTGTTAATATATCCAGGAAATAAAACGCAATGAAAAAAATGTAGTTAAATTAATTATTAATATTTCACAGACACTGTTGTCCACTTTTACGAGTCTTCGGAGTGAGCTGATTATTAACAAACTTATACACAATTATAATTACATATATTTTATGAGGTGGGTGAAAAATGGTCCAGATGAGTCTGTAAGTCAAGCGATTTTGGAGGGCGTAGCGTTGCTAAAAGGAAATTTTGGAATAAAGGCCGAGATCCAAATAGAATAGAATAGAATGGGGCATGAAATAGATTTTTATTTGGCACAGATGTATAATACCTGCATGCAAATCTACTACTATAAAACTATCTAAAATTAAAACAAAAATTAAAACTACTATATACTATATAACTATATTTTGGCGGTCAGTCAGTATATCCATGCATCAGCTCCATACGTCAAAATGGACTCGATAATAACACAAAGTATTATTTTCTTTGTTTCCTTCCGAACAGACTGACTCCATAAAATTCCATTCAGCATCCCAATAGCCTGTCTCAACTGTACCACCCTGGCATCAACATCCGCTTGTCATGTTCCAGACTCATCAATGATGGAGCCTAAATACTTAAAACTCCCTACTGCTTCTTTATACTTTTTTTCTACTGGTTCTAACACTATCCTACGATCAAGTACTATATCCCTTCCTTTACCCCCAACAACTAGATACTTAGATTTAAGTAAATTGACGGTCTGCTTTGTTATAGGTGTCCAAAAACTTACGAAGAATATACTTCACTTCATCTCTATCTAATACTATAAGTACCTGATCGTCTGCAAACAACAATGAGTGAATCACTAGGTCTACTAGCTTTAATCCCATTCCACCACAAGCTCTGTTCCATACACTAAGTACGTTCTGGACATATTCTTTAAAGTTGGTCGGAGCCATCCCACAACCCTGTCTTAAACCTTTAGTAGTTGGAAAGTGGACGCTTACCGATTTTAATTTGCATTTGCTTTGTATAGATGCATTTATATATTTGATCATTTGACATATCCTTTTATCTCTTGAGGGTAGTTAGACTAGAAGCTAAGTACTTCCATTTAACACCAAACAATATTTTGGGTCACTCTTTAGTTGTTCTATAGGGAGCCAGGGTGGCCGAGGTCGCAAAGACAGCAGCTATCACTGAGTCGAGGCAACTCGAGGTCGTGGGTTCGATCCCGGGCCGTGATACACTGAATGCATCTATGAATCGCGGACGGAGCAGGGCGAGGATCCCATGAGGGGTTCTCTTCCACCACGTCGTCTAGTGGGTTCGATCCGTGTCATGAAATGTGATTTGTATCTATGGTTCGAGGTCGGAGTAGGGCGAGGGGACCCCCTGAGGGGTCCTCTTCCCCCACACGCTGAAGCACGCTTGAAGCTTACTAATGACCACATCATACTCGCTTCGGCGGTACAATGTACAAATGTATGATGTGTGAAGTAGCTGGAACTCTCCACCACGGGGAAGTAAAATGGGTCCACTGTAGGCCTGATTGCGAGGTTCGAACAAGTGGTTCGTCCTACCCGTCTAGTAGGAAGTACTAGTTAACTACTACTACTACTACTAGTTGTTCTATTATTTCCTTTTCTACCCTACTTCTATTTCTTTCCAATTATCTTTGCATTTCAAGGGCTGGTCGATTGATGTTTAAATTCTTAGCTTTGTATTTCTTTAAAAGTATTAGACGTCAATATTGGCTTGAGTTGAGCTAAGACTTCCTTTCCTATCTGTTGCTGCAGTTCTAGACTCGGATTTAACATCAGATCTGCAAAACAAATATCTGGTCCTCATTCTTTTTTTTACTACACACATTTATCTTTAAACCTATTTCCCTTCCTTCATCTTAGTGGACGCTTACCGAAGACCACGCATACCGGAAGACCTATAAATTCATAATTCCTTCCTTCAGTTTATAATTGAAAATTATCTTGCCTAACTAAGGTGATTGAGTCAGTTTTGTATGAATATTAGGATTTATTTTTACTTAAAATGATCTATTTTATTTAAAATATTTTTCTTTTAAATCTCGTTAAATGCTTTTTAATTTATTTGAAATAAATTGTATAAGAATACATCTAAGTATCGGAGGTAAAGGGCACTATGAGCCAAATTGTAAATTTTTCGGGAGAGCTATTTTAATGAATTTTTAATTATGTATGGCGCAAGGCCGCATATACTGATAAGACTAGTGACTCTCTCACTCTACTAAGTGGAGTGGATATAGGGCACTATCTGGACATAGTGCTAACTTATTCTTAATTCTCTGGAGGTAAACAGCTACATGTCCAAATAGTGCTCTTTACCTCCCCAGCATGTTGGTCCGTAGTGCCTTTTCCAACTGGCTAAATCCGTGAGTTTTAGTTTTAGCACATAGTGCCTTGTACCTCTAAAAAAGGGGGAAAAAATGAATAGGAAACTGTTAAAACCTCAATTTCGTAAAAAAATTAAGATAGTGCCCTTTACCTCCCATACACAGACATGTTGTAAGCAATATAAACAGTAAAATATTTATGCAGAGTATAATAGCTAGTTTAAAAATTACAACAAATTATTTAGGATCCAAACTTCCAAATGAACTAGAGATTATTAAACATGAAATAATTAATAACAGAAGGAAAATTGCCATCCTAATTCTGAATTTATACCCCAAATTACAATCAAGTAAATTGCAGTAAAGTAATAATTCTTCTTAAATGTTCATTAACCTATCAGAAAAATTATTTAATAAATTATGCTCATTTCGTTTAAACTTTTCAGCTGTTAAAAAAAATACCTTAAAAGAACCTTCCTTATTTAAAATCAAGTTGTAATTTTATGATATTCAGGGATAGTCTGAATATTATTGTTGGTCTAAAATCACTATCTAATTCTTAACTCACTATCTTTATTATTCGGTAATATTGTTAAGACTTATATCGGAGTAGCATTGTGTGGTTTTTTAAGGGGCTGTTTGGTCGCTAAACTGTCTAAGTCTAAGGTATCCTTGTTGCCGTTGGTTCAGTGAGATTTACAACTGTTTGAGGAGTTTTAGCATGGAATCCATAATTTAGGGCGCACCTGAGTTCAAACTAGGTGAAAGGGTAGAAGCCTTTACCTGGCGCAATATCGCGGTTTTACTTCCCATAATACCTCCTTACCGTATCTCGGCCCTATAACCAATAATTCCCTATACCCTTATATAGTAATTAGCTTTAAATCTTTTATAAGCTCCTTTCCTTTTCTATTATTTTGAGATTAAAGTGCCTTTAAAAGATAACTCATTTCGTTTAAATGCGCCATATATGTTGGACAAAAAATTGAATAATATGCACAAAAAAAATTTACATAGAGGGTAAATACAGGTATAAAACTAATAATAAATCGGGTACGGGGTACGTCGGAACTTTTCAAGCAGCAGGAGGAAGCAGCATTGGACGTGGTCAGTACTTGGATGGGTGACCGTTCTGAACAAACTGATTTATTACCATTCTTCAAAAACCTTATATTTAATACCTATATTTTATTTAATTATTTGAAGTTTGGCGGTATTTTGACAGATGTAAACAAACTTTGACGTCATCAAAATTATCGCACTAATAAATAATTATATTCGCTTATAACTTTTAAACTAATAAATGGAATTTCATCGGGGTTTTTTTATATTTGTTCCTTAATTTTTTCCAGTTCCAACGATATGCTATAAGTCAAAAACCTATTTATACTTTCGGTATTATTAACCGTCAAAGTTTAAAAAATCAAAAATTGATAACTTCAAAATGGCGGCCAATATCAAAATGAAATTTTGTGGGCTTGTTTGTTATACAGAGAGGTACATTCGTGCCAAATTTCAACTCGATCAGGACCATTTTCGATTTATTACGATTTTTTAAATTTTTGCTGACTCAGCAAAGTGGGTCAAGATGGCGGAAAAAGTGATTTTCCGGGTGGCACCGCTACAGGTAAGGACCGATTTTTTTTGCCAAGTTTCAACACTCTAGGTTGAATACCTTGGGCGCTACGATGATAACACACATACACACATACACACACACATACACACATACATACGTCACTCAGGAGGTCTTAAAAACACCTAAAACGGATAATTCCGTTGAAATCTCGAAAAAAAAGTGTTTGGTGAAAACAATACTTTTCCTACTATTAGTAGTGAGGAAAAGTAATTAAACTAAACTTAATCCAAACTAATTTAATCTCATAATTATATAAGAATTACAGAAATAAATCAACCCTATCTTCTTTGTATCTCTTTTTTTATAGCTTATTCAAAAGTTTTTGTTTTCTCTTCTTTTTTTGTTTCTTTAACTTAACGAAGGTATGGATGCAGTATTATTAAATTTTTCAAGTCACCGAATTGAACAATTTCTAGATAGAAATCCGTTTCAGACATCAGGGATTATTTAGGTCTCGTGTCTGTCTTTCCATCAACAGTTTTGCAAACCACCATATCTTAAGAACTACTCGTCAGATTTTAATTGACAAAATATTTTATTATTTGGAATTGTTTTCATAAAATTATTTGGAACCGGAGAGATGTTTATGAACACGTGTTAGTCAAATTTAATTGTAATCAGCCCAATAGTTTACACCCCACAAATCAGCATTAACTGATTGAAGACGACAGCCGACAGAAAGACATTTTTAATAAAACAACTTTACAACATTTTTGGACTAAGGGGACCTTAAAACCTATAAATCCATCCAAAATTGAAGGTCTTCAAAATACTTTCTCTATTTGTATTCTGAAATAGTAACTCAATATTGAGTAGAACACATTTCCATTATTTATTATCATATAGGTTTATATAATGATAATAATCGTTTATATAATCGAAATAATAAAACAATTTATTTATGCAGTTTATATATATTTGATATTTAGTTTTAATCTATTTTATATTTACTTTACAGAGGTATTGTTAGCTCAATAATAGAGCTCTTTTGTATTGTTATTTACTTTGATGTGATATCTTACTTACAATCGTAGCCTTTAAAAAACTGAATAGCCTTCGGTTATTTTCAAACCCTTCCTGACCACTCAACAAATTTGCACATAGAATGCCCCAAGTTTAATTATAATGTGTGGTTTTGGTATGAAATGATCAAAATGATCCCCCTAATGAATAATTCAATTGGCTTCATACAGTAAATTTAGATATAACTAGTAAAGTTGTAACATCGATTTACATGTAACACCACTTAACACGTTCTAATAATGTGACTTTAATAGATTCCTAGTTGTATCGACCAGCTTCCAGCTTAATTTTGTGTACCATGGTTTGAGGAGGTGCGAAAGGATGTTATCATTGAATTTAGTATTCAAATTGAAGCTTGTTTAGACCAGGAATAATTAATGTTATAAAAACTCAAAAGCTGTATACGGCTTACAAAGCCAATTTTACAATCGATTTAACGCTGACGTCGTTTATACAAATAAGTTTGGAGTGATAAATTATAAAAATAAAATAAATCTTGCTACTTTTTTGTATTTTTTACATCACAGAATGTTATTGAACGTATGCAATAAATAAGATATATTGCACATCCGTAGCTAAGACAAGATATATGTAAGAATATATAGTTTAACATGAGACATTAATGTTGCAAGTTGTGTTATGTTGTATCTATATAAGTTGTTAAGTTTGAGGGGGAGCTAGCAGGGTTGGTTTTGGAAACTGTCTTCTCCAGTCCTTGACATCTATTCCCTTAGGTCTCCCTAGCAAAAACTTCGATTTAAATAGCCCATAAATCCTCAGTTAAACGCATTCAAAAACATTCTCTTCTTTCCAGACTATCTCTTCTTTTAAACTTTCTTATGCTTGCAACTAATTTCTCTTTTTCTGTGTGCGTGCATGAAAAAACTACGAAAAAAGAAATCTTGATATATCTACAGTCGGTTTTGAAAAAGAAAATTCTAATTTTACGGCCAAAAAAGTGTTAAGGTAAAAAAAATGTAAAGTGTTTACTGTGATATTAATAAACTTGGGCTTTGATTAAACCATAATTAACACCCACCACAGTTATTTTTTACTTAATTTTTTCACATTTTAACACAGTTTTTATAAAATCATTAAAATTTTTACACCTTAAGGTAGAAATATCATCATCCTTAAAGTAATAATGTTATTATAATTGTTTTCTATTGAATTTATTATGTCTCAAAATTCAAAATTTTCTTGACAGAAATATGTATCGGACGTCTAATATGGTAATATTTTTGGTCACGTGTCTGTCATTTTTGTGAACCACTATATGTAATCTTTCTATATCTATTTTCAAATTAAAATTCTAGCTTTTCCGTAACATAAGGTCGTATAAGGGAAAAGGCTTTTAAGCTTCCGACTTTTCCCTTACTTACTAGATGAAAAGTTTTATCTCTGTCGTAGGTTTAACTCAGTAAAATCTTGGATTCAGTTTGAAGACTATGAAAAAAGCTCCATTTTCCTTTATGTCAGATATGAGTTTGCAATTGAGTTTATTTTACTTTGAATTAGACTTTATTGTCATTTGATCTTTGGTCTAGAATATAAAGTTCCTAGAAATTATATTTAATATTTCAGCGAGGATTCTGTTTTCAGGAAGAATTTTTAGGGACTGTTTCCTTTTGATATTGTTATCCGTCTGCACGTGTAAACACTTCGTACCAGCTTAGTAATTTAATGTCACGAAAACTATAAACCTGATTCAACAATTAAAAATATTAAATTAATAACTTTACCTTATTTCATAATCATATTATTTTTACAAGAAGGAATAATCAAATTATTTAAACAAAAAGTTTATACTATTGAGTTTTAGATAAATAAAAGTATCCGTCAAAACTCGTAACTTTATCATAAGATTCCGAAATTAGATTCTCTGGAAATTGACTTAAATTTCATTTACCTAATAAAAAAGTATTTATTTCTCTTTATTATCAAAATTTTGAGTTTCAATCTAAATTTATGAGCTATAACAATCACGATTTCACCTTAAATTATCACCTAACAAAATATCAATATAAAATTTAATAGAAATCCGGGTTTCACATTTGCATGAGACCAACAAGACTTTATCTATGTATATAAAAATAAAATTTTGTCTATACATTGATCAGAATTGAAAAATAGTGTGATACTTTTTCATTTCATCCATTCCGAAAACAGAATCCGGCCTTAACTCATTTCGTTTTTGTATGTGTGTCTGTCGCCACCAGTTCGACTTTACAGGCGCAAAACTGGCAAAACGGAATCAATTTTTTTTTTCAGAGGTGAGCGCAAACATATTACATATTATGTTGCAGGCTTGGTTTCATAGAAAAATATTGAGTAGAACTAAAGTTATTAATAATTTTGATAACTTTTGAGGTTTATTGCGGCTAAACGAAAAGTCGTATCAAAAAGCAAATTGCACTAGCGGTGACTGATTTCAAAAGATCTACAACTTTGGTCCTATGACTTTTTATCGTAACTCCATCGGTTCTACCTTTTATAGAGCTAAATTTGATAAATATATATTTTTTTAAATTTTATACTTTGAACTCTTATGGCGTCCGCAATTGTTGACCGATTTAATTTCTGATTTGGGTACAAACATCGCACTAATGTTCTTTAAATCTATTTTTATAAACCAATTGATCAATGACTTTCCAGTTTAATTGGTTTTGACTACGTCTATTTCCTCGTATATTATGTCTTTTTTTAGCATTGTTATTTATTACTATACTAGCCGGATCGGTCTAGAAGTTGGCGCTGTGTGTAAATAATAATTAAAACAATATAATTAATATATCTTTATTGTTACATAATTTCATATTTTAGTAAACGTAGGTTATATTATTTTTTTTATGCATTTTCAATTATTCTATTTTATTCTACATTCAATTTTCAATTTTATTTACAATAAGTCTATGTAACAAATTTAAGATCTTTAAATTCACTGGAAGCTAAGATAATAGTATCTGATTAAATCCAAGATGGCGGCCCTATGTTGAAGTGAAAGTACCTTTAATTTTCTTCTATAGCTACCACAAGTCTACGTACCAAATTTTAGATCTCTAGGTCCTCTGGACGCTGAGATAATAGAATGTGAATAAATCCAAGATGGCGGCTATAATTCAATATGGTGGCCATATATCGAACGAAAAATGGCCGAACATATCTATTTATGGTACACTCTATCTATGTACCAAATTTCAAACCTGTTGTCAATGGGAAGTAGGAGAATTAGTGATGAATAAATCCAATATGGCGGCTATAATTCAATATGGCGGTCATATATCGAAATCAAAATGGCCGCACTTTTCTATTTATGGTACACTCTATCTATGTACCAAATTTTAAATCTCTATGTCAATGGAAAGTAGGAGAATTTTTGATCAGTCAGTCACTGTTACTCTTAGTTTTATATATACTATAGATTTCTTATTTTCGATTGGCTATTTTTTACTTTTCCTCACAACCTATAGTAGGAAAAGTATTGTTTTCACCAAAACAGTTTTTTTCGAGATTTCAACGGAATTGTCCGTTTTAGGTGTTTTTAAGACCTCCTGAGTGGTTTTCTGCACGACGTCTGTATGTATTTATATGTGTATGTATGTGTGTGTGTATGTATGTGTGTTATCATCGTAGCTCCCAAGGTATTCAACCTAGAGAGTTGAAACTTGGCAGAAAAATCCTTACCTGTAGTGGTCAGTGTGTACCAGGTACCTGGTGTGTTCAGTCCTTACCTGTATTGGTGCCGCCCGGAAAATCAACTTTTTCCGCCATCTTGAACCCAGTTTGCAAAAATTAAAAAAACACAAATAAATACTTCTTGTATACGAGTCCGCAAGACAGTGAGACATTTTTATGTTTTCGCTCTGCGTAAACTAACGACATAAAATGAAATATAATCGGTAATTTATTCAAGTAATTGATAAAAGTAGATGGAAGATCATTTTTATTCTTATCTCCACACCGGCACTGCCGCGGCTTGATTACAAACGACTGAATTCAAAGGCGCCTGCCCGCCTTCTACGAATTGTTAATTTGCCTTCATACTAGGTAGGCCGAGAGGGCTGAGAGTTGATGGCAAGCTCCTGTACTTTCCTAACTCCCTGTCACACGTATAAATCTTTTCGACTTTCTTCAGCCCTACGAAGCGCGGTAGGGGAAGGCACTACAGCTGGAGACTGGATTACAGACCTCCTTTACCATTCTAACTCCCTGTTATACTTTTCTGAGTTAAGCTAAAAGTAACGTAACGTTTTTGACCATAGCCTAAACATAAAAATGTCAGAAAATCGTAATAAATCGATTATAGTCCTGATCGAGTTGAAATTTGGCATGAATGTACCTCTCTGTATGACAAACAAGCCCACCAAATTTCATTTTGATATTGGCCGCCATTTTGAAGTTATCAATTTTTGAATTTTTAAACTTTGACGGTTAATAATACCGAAAGGATAAATAGGTTTTTGACATATAGCATATCATTGGAACCGAAAAAATTGAGGAACAAATATATAAAAAAAAAAAAAAAAAAACAACGATAAAAGTTCAATAATTAGTTTAAAAGTTATAAGCGAATATAATTATTTATGTAAACACATTATACTTTTTAACTCTGACAGCTTAGGAAAATCGAGAAAAAAAAATGGAAGGACAGTGTATGAGAGCTTGAGATTTTGGCGGGTAATAGTTCGGGCAATGACCTATTACCCGCCAAAATCTCAAGCTCTCATTCACTCTCCTCCCATTTTTTTCTCGATTTTCCCAAGCTGTCAGAGTTAAAAAGTATAATGTGTTTACTATAGTGCGATAATTTTGATGACGTCAAAGTTTGTTTACATCTGTCAAATTGCCGCCAAACTTCAAATAATTAAATAAAATATAACTATTAAAAATAAGGTTATTTTTGAAGAATGATAATAAATCAGTTTGTTCAGAACGGTCACCCATCCAAGTACTGAGCACGTCCAATGCTGCTTCCTCCTGCGGCGAGTTTTTCTTACAAAATACACGTCGAATGAAAAGTTCCTTAAAAACCGTTTTTGTGTTTTGACAAAGAGTAACTATGACTTCTTTCAGATTTTTTTCCTTATTTTAACAAATAAACGTGTATAATTTTTTAAACAAATGTTAAAAGAAAATAGAGGGGACACAGAATTCGCAATTTCCAGCATGCCAAACCCTATAAAAAACTTGATACTCGTCCTGGAAGACAGCTGAGCAATGTCTTTTATTCCCGAGGGTGGGTGCAATGACATAAACAATGCGAAGGCATTGTTGAATGCCTTCGCATTGAATGGTGGAATGATGGGTTTGAAACCCAAGCTGATGATCAGGTGGGAACGGTTCAGTGGTGGGAAGAAGTCTGCAAAAAAGGTGTTTTTTTACAGAACTAGGAACAGACTTCTAAAGCAATAAGGAAAGATAAGGTGGATTTAAAGGCTTAGGAATCATAACAATGGTGGCGACATAGATTTTTGGTAATTTAAGTTCAGTATGGCTATTTATATAAAGAAGTTTGTAAGAATGAGTTTTTTGAAAAATATATGGATGAATTATTTATTTTTTAATTTAGTGTTTTAGAGTTTCATCTCAGTATATGTTTTTTCTGAACATATAAACCAAACTTCATCGAATAGTTCAGTAGTTTAGGCTCCAGGTTTAGGCTAGTTAGGCTTTAGGTATACAGTTAGACTGATCACAACTGTCAGGCAAACTCTTTCAAAAACCACTTTATTTTACAATGTTCATATACATCAATATCAAATTTTTGCACAAGCACAATACTTTCCCATTGTATATTATAAGAAAGTAAAAACAACTTGTTGGATAAGTTATAAGTAGATCTGTTTGTGTTTCTCACCATAATTTCATTTCCGGTTCTTGCTATAACTTTTACTTGAAGTAATTCTTTATGATATTTATAATATCTATTTCTGGTCGATTGAATGTATAATGTTTTAACTCACACTAGTTTTCTTCTTTTTTTATTATAAAAAAAAGATCAGTTTGTATTCAGTAAGGTTATTTTGCTTATTCTGTTTAAACATAAGAGGTCACAGAGTAATCAATACGGTGTCGGCACGCGATCCTCTCTTGTCTTTCCGCCACTTCCTTCTCTTTACCCTCGCATTCACCATCTACTATTTATAGGAAAACCACCCAAAAAAAGGAGGTAAATGAAGGAACAAAACGGAAAAGCCCTGGAGAAACAAAAGGTTAGAGGTTGAATATGTAACAGACAAAAGAGCAAGCATGATATTGTTCAAGAGTGATCTCAAGATTAAACACCTCCTTGTTTCCAAGGGTCGTTGAATAGTATTTCACACCTATAACCTTTACACATTTCCACTTGGGGAAATTGGTTTTACTGGCCTAGTTGAACATAAATTATCTATTTTCTTCATCGTTTCGGTTAAAAATTTCACTGGGAGAACAGGTGGTTGGTTTCTGTAAGTGCTTTCTTTACTTTCTTATCTACATTGTATATACATATATATATATATATATATATATATATATATATATATATATATATATATATATATATATATATATATATATATATATATATATATATATATATATATATATACAGGGTGGAGCACGGCAGACGTATGAATTTGAAAATGTAATAAAACACTAAATGTTACAAAATAATGGGAAATTTAAATTTACCTAGATTTAAACAAAGTATCGGATAAGTGGTTCCCCTCACACTCCAAACACTGATTAAGCCTTTTTTCGACGTTTTTTTGTATTCTTTCAAGTATTTCCACAGGAATTTCGGCAATTTTGGCTCGAATGTTGTTCTTGAGGGCTTCCAGGGTTCTGGGACGATCGCTGTACGCCAAGGATTTAAGGTATCCCCACAGAAAAAAATTACAAGGAGCCAAATTTAGCCAGTTTAAATCGCCTCTTAAAGAGATGAGACGCCCGGGAAATCTGTCTTGCAAAACGTTTACGCTTACCCTTGCTGTGTGGGCTGTGGCTCTGTCCTGCTGAAACGTGGAACATAAACTTCCCGTCCCCCTCTTTCAAACGACCCTACCGTCTAGGACCAGTAGGAAGGGAGCAATCCCCTCTTCAAATTCATACGTCTGCCGCATTCCACCCTGTATATATATATATATATATATATATATATATATATATATATATATATATATATATATATATATATATATATATATATATATATATATATATATATATATATATATATACTAGCTGAATACCCGTGCTTCGCTACGGGGTGTTTTATTTTCAATTTAATGAATTTATAAACTACCATCAAGAAAAATTTAAATTATTTTACAAAGCGAGAATATCTAGATTCTATCCCTCCCCCTTATTTCTATACCTCCTCCCGTTTGATAAGATAATTTGCTAACATCCCAAATTAGTAATTCATTCCGACTAAATGTTTAAAAAGGAAAAGCAGTGGTATTTTCCTTCTGTACCCCCCCCCCCCCCCGTGTCATTTTACATCCCTTGGTTAGAGATAACCTTATGTAGAGCTAAAATGTAAAATCAATAAAATAGATAAATTGATGTACTAAAATATTATTTATGTAATAATATGTTTTATTCAATAAAGATATGTTTAATAAAATAATAATAATAATAAAATAAATAAAATAAATAAATGAATAAATACAAAATTTTAGCCCAATCGGATAAATGTACAGACACAACAATTATTAGTTTTTTATACATAGATATAGATATATTTTTCCATTTTACCCCCCTAAATGTACATAACAATAATTGTACAGCACTCTACAGCACTCTTAAAGAGCTTTTCAACGGTATGCATCGTGAAGGGTTTTCATTACTTTGACATTTGTACCCCGTACCCCTGTGTACCAAAATCAAAATTTCGAAAATGCATGAAGTCAGTGACCTTTCCCTTTTCCCCTTGCTTTGAAGGTCAAGTGTGCAAATTTTCATTGAAATCTGAATAAAACGGTAGATTTGAATAAAGAACACACACACACGCGCCCTTTCGCGCGCGCGAGCACACACTTATACGTTGACATTTCCTTTTTACCCCTGTCCTAAATAAAAATAATGACAAAAACGTACATTACAATTACTTTTCTCTTAAAGAGCCTATCAACTATATGCATCATAAAGGGTACCTATCAATTACATTGACATTTGTACCCCGTACTCCTGTGTACCAACATTTTAACTTTATAATCTCATGTAAGCAGTACACTCATAGACACTCTTCATTTATATAAGATAAAATACACTCATAGACACTCTTCATTTATATAACATGTAGTTATACATATTTTTCCATTTTACCCCCTCCTAAATGAAAATATGACAAAACTGTACATAAAAACAATTACTGTACTTTTAAAGAGCTTTTCAACGATATGCATCATTAAAAGTATTCATTACTTTGACATTTGTACCCCGTACTCCTGGGTACAAAAATAAAAATTTCGCAAAATCCTTTCTTAGTGGATGCCTATGATATGAACCGAGTATATCCTCAAAATTTCAAGTCTCTCGGTTAAGCAGATTTTGCTGTGCGTTGATTCTATGTCAGTCAGTCAATCAGGACATTGCCACTTATATTATAGATGTAGTTATACATATTTTTCCATTTTACCCCCTCCTAAATGAAAATATGACAAAACTGTACATAAAAACAATTACTGTACTTTTAAAGAGCTTTTCAACGATATGCATCATTAAAAGTATTCATTACTTTGACATTTGTACCCCGTACTCCTGGGTACAAAAATAAAAATTTCGCAAAATCCTTTCTTAGTGGATGCTTATGATATGAACCGAGTACATCCTCAAAATTTCAAGTCTCTCGGTTAAGCAGATTTTGCTGTGCGTTGATTCTATGTCAGTCAGTCAATCAGGACATTGCCACTTATATTATAGATGTAGTTATACATATTTTTCCATTTTACCCCCTCCTAAATGAAAATATGACAAAACTGTACATAAAAACAATTACTGTACTTTTAAAGAGCTTTTCAACGATATGCATCATTAAAAGTATTCATTACTTTGACATTTGTACCCCGTACTCCTGGGTACAAAAATAAAAATTTCGCAAAATCCTTTCTTAGTGGATGCCTATGATATGAACCGAGTATATCCTCAAAATTTCAAGTCTCTCGGTTAAGCAGATTTTGCTGTGCGTTGATTCTATGTCAGTCAGTCAATCAGGACATTGCCACTTATATTATAGATGTAGTTATACATATTTTTCCATTTTACCCCCTCCTAAATGAAAATATGACAAAACTTTACATAACAACAATTACAGTACTTTTAAAGAGCTTTTCAACGATATGCATCATTAAAAGTATTCATTACTTTGACATTTGACGTTGATTCTATGTCAGTCAGTCAATCAGGACATTGCCACTTATATTATATACTAGCTGGGTACCCGTGCTTCGCTACGGAGTGTTATAATAATTAGATAAGTTTATAAACAACCATAATGAAACATTATAAATTATTTTACTATGCAAGAATATCTAGATTCTACCTCTCCCACCTATTTCTATACCCCCTCCTCTTTGATAAGCAAATTTTTAAATATCCTAAATTCCCCCCCCCCCCCTTAAGTAAAATATGACAAAACAATACATAAAAACTATTACTCTACTCTTAAAGATCTTTTGCATCATCAATGGTATTCATCACACTGACCCCGTATTCATTACTTGTACCATACCCCTGTGTACCAAATTTAAATTTCCAAAATTCATGTAGGCTGTCATTTTCCCCTTGCTTTGAAGTTCAAGTGGGCAAATTTTTATCGACATCGAACTAAAACTGTAGATTTGTATAAAGAACATACACCCACATACGTTGATTTTTATATATATATAGCTATAAATTTCCATTTTACCCCCTCCTAAATAAAATTGTACATAACAACGATTACTTTTCTCTTAAAGTGCTTTTCAACGATATGCATGATATGAAGGGAATCCATTACTTCGACATTTTTACACCGTACCCCTTTGTACCAAAATTTAAATTTCGAAAATTCATGTAGACAGTGACCTACCCCTTGCTTTGAAGGGAAAGTGAGTAAATATTCATCAAATTAGGATAAAACTGTAGATTTGTATAAAAGACATGTACCCTCACCTCATACAGGCACTCTTTTTTTTTATAAGATATAGCTATATTTTTCCATTTTACCCCCTCCTAAATGAAAATACATATGACAGAACTGTACATAACAACAATTAATGTAATCTTAAAGAGCTTTTCAACGATATGCATCATAAAGGGTATTCAGTCCTTTGACCCCGTATTCATTATTGTACCCTGTTCCCTGTGTACCAACATTTAAATTTCGAAAATTCATGTTGACACTGATTTTTTCTTCCTTTGAAGGTCAAGTGTGCATTTTTTGATCGAGATCAGACTAAAACTATGGATTGTATAAAGAACATACACACATACGTTGACTTTTAGATATATTATTCCATTTACCCCCCTAAATGCACGTAAAAACAATTATTGTACTCTTAAAGAGCTTTTCAACAGTATGCATCATGAAGGGTTTTCAACTTTGACATTTGTACCCCGTACCCCTGTGTACCAAAACTTAAATTTCGAACATTCATGTGGACAGAGATCTTCCCCTTGCTTTGAAGGTCAAGTGAGCAAATTTTCATCGAGATCGAATTAAAACTGTTGATTTGTATAAAGAAAATAAACACACTCACACCTACGTTGACTTATATAGATATACATTTCCATTTTACCCCCCTCCTAAATGAAAATATGACAAAAACGTACTTAACAACAATTATTGTACTCTTAAAGAGCTTTTCAACGATATGCATCATAAAGGGTATGCATTACTTTGACATTTGTACCCCGTACCTCTGTGTACCAAAATTTTAATTTCGGAAAATCATGTAGGCAGTGACCTTCACCTTGTTTGGAAGAAAAAGAGTGTAAAAATGCATCAATTTGGGATAAAACTGTAGATTTGTATAAAAGACATTCTCTCATATAGATACTCTTATTCTTTTATTTACAGATTTAGCTATATTTTCCATTTTACCCCCCTCCTAAATAAAAATATGACAAAACTATACATAACAACAATTCCTGCACTCTTAAAGAGCTTTTCAACGATATGCATCACGAAGGGTATTCATTACTTTGACCCCGTATTCATTACTTGTACCCCGTACCCCTGTGTACCAAAATTTGAATTGCGAAAATTCATGTAGACCTTGATTTTCCCCTTGCTTTGAAGATCAAGTATGCAAATTTTCATCGAGATCGGACTAAAACTGTAGAGTTGTATAAAGAACAAATAAGATATAGCTATATTTTTCCATTTTACCCCCCTCCAAAATGAAAATATGACAAAAGTGTACATAACAACAATTACTGCACTCTTAAAGAGCTTTTCAACGATATGCATCACGAAGGGCATTTATTACTTTGACCCCGTATTTATTACTTGTACCCCTTACCCCTGTGTACCAAAAGTGAAATTTCGAAAATTCATGTAGACCTTGATTGTTTCCTTGCTTTGAAGGTCAATTGTGCAAATTTTCATCGAGATCGGACTAAAACTGTAGATTTGTATAAAGAACAAACACACACACACACACACACACACACATACGTTGACTTTTATATATATATATATATATATATATATATATATATATATATATATATATATATATATATATATATATATATATATATATATATATATATATATATATATATATAAATATATATATATATATATATATATATATATATATATATATATATATATATATATATATATATATATATATATATATATATACAAATTCTCGACCGTAAATATAAACAAAACAAACTAATCTCAGGTTACGGTCTCAAAAATCGTCGTTACAATCCCGACGTTTCGGATTTTACTTAAAACCTTCTTCAGGGGCCTAAAAACAAACCAAATACAAATAACTTTGAAACAACCTCTCATCACTATCATTATGGAAAAACTAAGAAGCTACCGGAAAGGTACTACACAATAAAAATTAATTCAACACAGACATAAACTCACCGTAAAAAAAATGGCTAAATATTCTTATCAACGCCTATATATTCCTAGAGAAAACCACAGCCTTCATGATAAAAACATACGATATCAATTTTTTTTTCTCACAGCATTATAATAATCACCAAGAAAATCCCCCCCCCCTTATATATATATATATATATGTATATATGTATGTATATATATACATATATGTGTCAAACAAATTTTAAAATGTCAATAATATCAAAAGAAAGGATGGGGTCGTTGGCCAGAATGAGTCCATTTAGGGGTCAAATTTTGACAATTTAAGGTCAAAAACATGTTTTTTCTATTTTATCCCCTCTTATATGAAAATATGACAAAAGTGTACATAACAACAATTACTGTACTCTTATAGAGCTTTCCAACGACATGCATCTTGAAGGGTTTTTACCATTTTGACTTTTGTACCCCGTACCCCTGTGTACTAAATTTTGTTTTTCACCCATCCAAATTCTAAACAAAAATTTTCCTATATTATCATAAGCCAAAAATACGCAGATTTCTTTGAAAATTCGCTCATTCAGTCATGGTGCATGACTGGAATTTTTTTGTATATACAATGTGTCCCAAGATAGAGTATCCGAGAAGAAAGATTTTCTTATTTTTGGGTTTTTGAAAAAAAGTCATTCCTTTATAAAAACTTCTGCTTGTTCTTAAACCTCTAAAAATGATACGATTGTCTCGATTTAGTGTACAGGGTGTTCTGTTTCTTGAAATTTTAAAATATGACCAAGAGTAAACTACGCTTATTTTTGATGGTATTGAAAAATATTATTTAGAAAAGTGGTTCAGAATTGCAAAAAACATATGAATATTTAATATTGATTTATTTTATGAATTATTAAATTTTAGTTTGTTTTCTAAAAATGAGGAATAAGCATTTATTTTATGAAAACAAAATAAATTACTTATAAATCAAATAATAAGTAATGTAATAAAGAAAATTAAAAAATTATCATCACAACTAGTAATTAATAATGCTAATCTTAAAGAAATTCATAAACTATTTCTTGTCATAACAATTATCACACTTGTTTATTATAAAAATTAAAAGAGAACAATTTGTTGTTGTTAGCTTGTTGCTATTTTTAATTAAAAATATTACTTTTTTTCTGTTTTCCTTTTTACCCCCCTCATATTATATGTGAAAATATGACAAATGAGTACATAACAACAATAACCGATTTGAATGAAAATTGGTTTATGTGCTATATTTGATGCCAGGAACTCGATTATAAAATAATTTGTGTACATTTAGTACTTTTGGGTACAAATGGTACCTAATTAATGTGTTAAGCTCAGGTTAAAGTGGTAAAAAAATGTATTTGTTTTGTTCGATACATTTTTTTATGGAGGAGGTTTTTATGATTTCAAAATCTAAGTTAAAATAATTTAAATTTTGTACACAGGGGTACGGGGTATAAATGTCGGGATAAACGAAAAAATTCGTTTATCCACGATCGTTACGCTAATAATTAACTATAGTTTCATTTATTTTAAGTTTAATTATATAGTGAATAATATTGCTCATTCAAGTGAATTATTAATAAAAGAAATGTATATAGTTCATTATCTATTTATATCTATAAAAATTATGGAATCTCTTCAGTACAAGCCATCTTTCATAATTCTACAATGAATATGGGTTCTAGATTACATACACATCACCCATATTTAAATATAAAAAGGTAAATAATTATACAAAGTCAGAACAACGTCTTCCGGGTTTTTATAGTATACATATATCACTCAAAATTATACGGTTTTTAATATTCGAAGGATATGGAGGATATGAAAGAAAATCGTTATACAAATCAATTAATTAATTCAATGTCATCAATGTGAGCATTAGTCCACTCCTTTGCCATATTTTAATAAATAAATGCCGGAATGAGAAATATTAAATGAAGAAAATTAAAACCCGAGTGAGAAAAGTAAAACCGAATAAAAAACAAAATAAAAGCTGAATAAATTAAAGAATGTATTTGAAAAAATAAAATTAGTTCAATTTAAGCGAGATATAAAATAAATGGAATGAAACGATATTTGAGTTAGAAATAGAAACGATAAGGAGCAAAATCCGAAGACGGTCTGTGCGTGTGTGTTGACAACGGCAGACGGGATCCGCGGATCTCATGTCCGCCGCCAAGGTCCTCGTCGTTTGTTTCTCCACTAACACACATACCGAGTCTGCGGTTTTCCCCAAGTCTGTTGGAAAAGTCCGTGGTCCGTTATAAAAATGCGCTCTTGTGTGGCTAGCTATCAATTGATTTCTTTTTTCAGTGTGTGTCACGAAAATTTTAAATATGCATATTATCTCAAAAACTAAATATATGATATGAAGTAAAGATACTACATGCTTGCAGGAACTTGGCCTTTGCACACTGCCGCCGTCTGCTGTTATTATAGGATTCAAATTTAGAATCGCTCTGTGTATATGAGATAATTCTGTTCTGAGGGTGTCGGACCAATTTTTTTTATAATGGCTTATTTGTATTTGTTTTTTATCAATTAAGTTCTTAAACATTTTATTATTAAATTAAAAACCTAGTATCCTACATATTTATTTTAAAATTATACATACAGGGTGGCACAAAAGTATGGAAACCCCTGAATAACTCGTCAGAAATTCATTCTTTTGAAAAGAGTTAAATACAAAATTTTCAGGGTTTTTCCTTAGCTATTCAATGGTGACCTTGGATTTGACCTTAACCTTGCCCATCAGGTTCATTTGATGGTCAACTTTGTTATTTTAAATAGGAACCCCCATTTTTTATTGCGGATTTGAAAAGAGCAGGAAATTTTATGTAAAATATGACCTTGACCATGTCCTTGAGCATGACCCTTAAGGTCATTCTAAGGACCTATTCATTCTAAGTACCTAAACCTTAATTTGTATTGTGGGTTTTGAAATAACCAAATTTTTCCCTTCAACAGCTGCCTTGACACCATGTCCTTGACCACGACCTTCAAGGTCATTTCAACCCTCCCCCCCCCCCTTTTTTTTATTAATTTATTTGTTTTAGTACTTTTATTAATTTATTTTTTTCTTGAAGGTCGACCACATCATTGACCATGACCAGAAATGAGACAATGAAGAAAAAAAATTGAATAAAAGTACTTAAACAAATAAATTAGTAAAAGGGGAGGGGGAAGGGTTGTAATGACCTTTAAGGTCATAGTCAAGGACGTGGGGTAGGCCATGGTCAAGGCCACTGTTAAAGGGAAAAATTAGATTATTTCGCAATCCGCAATACAAATTAAAGTTTTCTAATGGAAAAACAATTTTGACCTTGGAATGACCTTAAAGGTCATGCTCAAGGACATGGTCAAGGTTATATTTTTCGTAAAATTTCCAGCTCTTTTCAAATCCGCAATAAAAAATGGGGGTTCCCATTTAAAATAACAAAGTTGACCTTCAAATGACCCTGAAGGGCAAGGTTAAGATCAAATCCACGGTCATCATTGAATAGCTAAGGAAAAATTCTGAAACTTTTGTATTTAACTTTTTTCAAAAAAATACATTTCTGACGAGTTATTCAGGGGTTTCTATACTTTTGTGCCACCCTGTATATTATATTTATTAATATTTTAGAGATATTTTTATCTCACCTTATTATTTCTTTAAGAGTAGATTTTGTTTGGTAAGAGGTATAATTGTAATGATTCAAACTATTGTGGTATGTTTTGTTGTTGAGCTGTTTGGTAGCATCACATAATTAGCCTGCGTAATTCGTTGTTAATCTTGGTTGGAGTGTAATTAATGTTTGAATTGTTTCTGAATGGGATGAACTGGGTTGAGAGAGGGTGGTTGGGTGTTGCTTATATTAATCAAGTCTCAAAGCTTGCAACCTCCAGAGCGGTCCCAAGCTTCATCTAGTGATACTCTATCCAAACTCTGTAGTCTAAACCAGCCTTCTACTAATCTCCTACCATAATCCTTCTATTTTACTCACCCCTCTTACATTTAGTAAACTTTAAAACCACCATGTTGAAAATACACATGTCACTAAACACCATCAATTATTAATTTAATTTAGAAAAACGATCATATAAACACCAACTTTTCTTTTCTAAAGCGATAACTCACTTGCTGCCAAGCGGGGGGAAAAACATTGGAATTTTCCTTAATATAATTACAATTCTATAAGTATAAGAAAGAACTAGTTCACTTTTAAAATAGAATGGACGACTTCTTTAGTTAAATAAAACAAATTAAAGTTTTTATTCTTGAGGAAAAATATACTGTTCTTAAATGAAAAGAAAAAATGCGTGTGGTTTCGCGGGACACCCGGTAGGAACGAAGTTCCTTACATTTTTCATTAAATATAAATTATAAAATCACACTGCTAAGTACGTATACATTGCTAACTACTTATACTGGCGGAGTTAGAAAAGAGACAAAATTAAAAGTAACGAACTGTTTGTACCTAGCAGAGTTAAGGCAAAATTAAAAGAAAATCATTATTTGTAATATTAAAGCAAGCGTCTTACTATAAATATAATATATTGAATATAAGAAAAAAGTTGATCATGATGAGTTTATAGTGAATGAGTATCTTTGTTAAAGGAGTTTGGATTGAAATAGGACTGTTTTCTACCTACCCGACCAATTAATTTAAAATATAAAATATATCTCTTCCCTACTCTACAGCTTCTGCTTGTATCAGGGTGAAATTTTACATGATTATATTTTATTTATTTACAAAACAAAGTGAAATTTTTGACATATATAATATACCAAAAGAATCAAGTAACAGGCTTCCTTAATAACACTTTTTCCCGTCTTATGAAGCTTACGTTTACGCGAGCGTTGCGCGTGAACGCTTGGGCGGATAACGTTTTCCGACGAACTCAGCCTGGGCATTGGTAAAATGAACATGTGTACCAAATTTCATCTAACTCAGTGATCTTTTACTCAAGTTATCTGTAGATTTCGTGACGGATTTTGCATTTTGCGTGACGGTGATTTCGTGACGGTGATTTTGTGATGGTGATTTTGGTCGTTTTTTTTCGGATTCACTCCCGGGCTCCAGAACGTGCCATAAGGAACTTCGTTCAAAAAAAAAATCATTTTGATAAGCACCCAACATTAAATTACAATTTTTTTCAATGTGATTTGTTTTTACGCGCTATTTGATTAAATCTAATAATAATCTAATTGTGTTGTTTATATCTAAATCCTAATTGCATTTAACCATACATATATTTATAATAAGGGGGAATATTGGTTTTTAATGCTGCCTGCTCTCTTAAAAGAACTAGCTTTTTGTACATTTCGAAAGAACGCATAGACATTTATGTTACACTTACTGTACCAATAATTTCCTAATAGTTCGTAAGTTTGCCAGATGCAAACATTTATCAATTAATTTCAATTGATAAAATTTTTTAAGCAAGCATAACTAAATAACACTGAGTTTCCTAAATACCTTTTATATCTATACCCCTCTCTATACCTCCTCTTGGATAAAATAATGTGCAAAAATCCCTTATTACTTCTTTCCCTTAACAGTTTTTAAAAATTAACTTTTTTGGGTAAAACAGGTAGTATTTTCCTTCTGTATACCCCCTCCCCCCACCCCCGGTGTCTTATCCCAGGGTTAAAATTGGAACTACCTTAACATATATGTATGCGTACATCCTAAAGAGAAGCTCTTTCCCAAGTATTAACTTCCTAACTTTAGAGAATCCCTCCTTTGCAGACGTCAATGTTATTTTAGAAATTATCATACCAAATATAATGATTTTATTTAAACGTTTCAAAGAAGTGATCATAATTCATAGTAAGAGGATTCTGCTTAAAATACGTATATTTTTAATCAAAATGGCTGCCATAAATATAAGGGAGCTAACTTCCAAATTTTGAAGGTTCTAGTGCAATAGGTTAATATGGAGATATCGTCATGTCGAATTCTGTATATAAATAGTCGCTATCTTGGACCAAAATGGCCGATTATAAAAATATATAGCCATGCCACGGACTACGTAATGAAGGTACTGTCAATATTTTGAGGTACTTGGTTTTGTGATTCTTGAGATTTTTAATAACATTCATACAAACGTTTTGATTTTATATAGATCGTTAAGATTTTTATATCATTAAGATATACAGGGTGTTACCGACCTGAACCGAAATTTTTTTTTGGGTGAAACTAGATCCAAAATGGAGCAAAACTCCACCAAGCTCACTTTTCTATCTCAATCCGTTGCCGAGATATGATTTTTTTTCAAGTTTTTTTTTGCTAATAAAACCGCAATTTCTCCACTTCAAGTCAATTATTTTTAACTTTTGACCATATTTTCGAAAACAGCGTTAAATTTCCTATAAAACTATAGCATTTTTATTTTTGGCAAGTATTAACAAAACACCGAAATATCAAACGTTCAAAAATTACGTTTTAATCAAACGTTCAAAAATTAGAAAAAATAAAATTTCTGAAATTCTTTGAACGCTCACTATTTTCCTAGAAAAACTCTTAAAGGCTAGCAAATCTCACAAAAACTTTCTCATTTAATACTCTTTCGAACGGTATAAATAATATTGCGATTCCGTATCGATTTCATGGAGAAATTTAAGTTTGAATGCAAATGCAAAAAAACGTCACCTTATGCACGTAAACTTTTAGCAGGTGTCTACCAAAATGCTTGGATGGAACGAGAAAAATCAATCAAATCAAGAATTTTTTTAAAATAGAAATTTATTACATAAAATAGTTTAATAAAAAAAAACAATTTTTGATATGGACAATTAGATAAGACATTTGGAAGTGGTTTTAAAAGTGGATCAAAGTGGTTTCCTCTATTGCGAATGCAGGCTATTGCCCTTTTTCGGACCTAAACCCAAACCCAAACCGTCACACGTATAGAAAAAATATCGCGGAGTGTTACTTTAAATAAGGAAGGATTGCATCCCTTTTATTTCACAGCCGTGTAAGGTTTAGAGGAAAATGATCCTGCTCATGGTATCGAATTTTGCAGGTGATTGTTAAATACCGCTATGGAACAACCCGTAAAAGGCCCGATCACAATATCACAAATAAATCTCGCCCATACGTTGCCTGTGAATCTAGTTTGGAATTATGAACTATGATGAGTCCTGTTAAGGTTTTCATGGGACTAGTGGTGACGATTGTGTGTGTTGAACACACCCCCCACGTAAAAGTTGATTCATCTGTCCACAGAATTTTTCTTAGGAAATGTATGTCGGTATTGTAACGGTTAGGCTTGTAGGTCCAAAAAAATGCAATAGCCTGCATTCGCAATAGAGGAAACCATTTTGATCCACTTTTAAAACCACTTCTAAATGTCTTATCTAATTGTCCGTATCAAAAATTGGTTATCTTTTGAAATGTTTTATGTAATAAATTTCCATTTTAAAAAATTGCCGAGGATTTTTCTCGTTCCATCCAAGCATTTTGGTAGGCACCTGCTAAAAGTTTACGTGCATAAGGTGACGTTTTTTTGCATTCAAACTTAAATTTCTCCATGAAATCGATACGGAATCGCAATATTATTTATACCGTTCGAAAGAGTATTAAATGAGGAAGTTTTTGTGAGATTTGCTAGCCTTTAAGAGTTTTTCTAGGAAAATAGTGAGCGTTCGAAGAATTTCAGAAATTTTATTTTTCTAATTTTTGAACGTTTGAACTGATATTTCGGTGTTTAGTTAATACTTGCCAAAAATAAAAATGCTATAGTTTTATAGTAAATTTAACGCTGTTATCGAAAATTTGGTCAAAAATTAAAAATAATTGACTTGAAGTGGAGAAATTGCGGTTTTATTAGCAAAAACGTGTTTCTTGAAAAAAAAGCTTTAAAAAATCATATCTCGGCAACGGATTGAGATAGAAAAGTGAGCTTGGTGTAGTTTTGCTCCATTTTAGATCTAGTTTCACCCCAAAAAAATTTTTGGTTTAGGTCGGTAACACCCTGTATATCTGGTATCATACCGATCAAGTTAGAGTTAACGTACATTTTCTGGTCAGGTGAGCACTAAACAGTCATCATTGATTGATCAAATCATTGATGAAGAACTCAGCTAAGAAAGCATATAAATCAGACATTTTGATAATATCAAATCGCTAAATTCGTATTTCTATTATCAACCTGTCCGGCAGTTTACGAATCATTTCTGACATCACTTAACTTATTGTAGTATGTAGTGAACAAATAAATGTATTAAAGATAAATAAATCAAATATATAATTGCATATCTACATTTATATCTTTATATACTCTTGTCAGATATATAGAGATATAAAGTGATATCAATAAAGTTACTGTAAACAATAAACTCGAAACTGATTTAAACTTCATTTTGAAGAGAATTTGTAAATCGGTGTTGACTTAACTTGTATAAATGCGCTTGCTTTTCATTTAAGCATCTTCTATTTCAAACAGGATTCTGGTTAAAATGGGTTTTATTGACTAAGTTAAAAGAGGAATTCAGTTGGAGATACGATATGTTTGGTCACATGTGTAATGTTTGTAAACCAACACAAATAGTCGTTTTATCTACTTGATTTCACAAGATCCAGAAAGCTTTATTTTATGGTCGAGTTAAAGTTATCTCTACCTATCCTAGAATCGTAAATGTTTATTTTAAATGGAGTCCTAACAACTTGTTGAATATTTCAATTTGAATGACTGTATTAAATTTAGTAATCAAATTTAGTTTGTGTTTATTGAACATCTTTTTAACATGAATATGATTTTTGGCTGGGGGACCCAAGATATTTACGTCACGCAGAAAACGACATAAAGAAAAGACATGAAAAATGTGTCGCTCTTAAATGTCCTCCAGGAAATAAGGATTTAACAGTAGGAAATTGATTTTCATTTTTTTACTTTCTCATATAAAGAGAAAGTATTCCGAAAACGGTTCCGACGATTTTGATTAAAAAAATCTAAAATGCAGTCCATTTATACATATACATATCTAACGATACATGGCGTTTTCCCGGGAAAAATCTAGTTCATGAGAAAATGGCTTTAAATACGGACGGAGAGAGTCCGGGTTCGATTCCCCGCCGAGAAGAAGTTATTTTTATGATACATTTTGACATAGTTTTCATTAATAAACGCTAGGCTAAGTAATTATGAACTTATGATTTTTAGTATTATTTTCGCCAATAAGACCACTTAAGTAAATTTGTTAGATACAGTACCAAAAGGTTAGGATCTAACAGAAGGTAGCTCGGTTTTCATGTTTTAGTTTTCTATATTTCCCCAATAGGAGTGCTGAAGTAAATATTTTCTAAATGTTTATATAAAATGACATCAGAGATCCAAGCGGACCAATTCAGATTTCTTTTCTTCCGTAAAACTACTGTTTTTTTTTGTTACAAGGTTACAGTCTTCAGCTACTCTGGATTCAATACTCAAAAATATATTCACGATTCAATGTTTCTCCATGAAGTGGAGACATTTTTACTTGAGAATCATTCTCAAAATCAAGCAGACCAAAAGTATCATACAAAAATTAATATTTTTTCTGTGTCAGTACAACGTTTACATCGGAAAGTTTCAGGAAATACCTCGAGGTTCTTTAAAGAATAAGATACGAAAATGTCGACCTTAAAAAATGATTCATTTCAATTAATAATATTAAATCTTAAAATTCTAAAAACTATTATATTATATCAAATTAAATAAAATTCTGGTTTCATGGAGTATTCGATAGAGTTATATGGATTTTCCTTAGTTGTGTATAACGACAATGCGTCTTATTGTTGTAGGTTTGAGATAAAAAGGGATATAAGAAGAAAGGTATAACGTATGTTTTTAGGGTTTCGTTGGTAAAACCAAAAAAAGAAACCCTTACAGTTTCGTTTATGTGTCTGTCTGTCACTCTGTACGGTTCCAATAACTTTTGAATAAAAAGAGATAGAAACGTGAAACTTTCCAATATTAAAGATCGTTTTGACGCGCACACAGGAAAAATATAGCGAACTCAAAATGATCAGCTGTTCAAATCCAAAATGGCGGATATCTCACGTCATGTGAAATTTTTTTTTTTTTTAAATTTTGAGTGGGGTGTCAAATGATAGGTATAGAAGAGTAGATTACAAAAATATTTACCACTTAGGGAAAGTGTTCAATTTTCGGCGCCGTTTTGTTAAAAAACATCGAAATTTTGTGATTCCCCCCCCCCCCCCCCCTAAAATCGTATTTCCGCTCATACTAAAAATATAGAAAAATATGCAAAATGTGCGGTCTGATGGGCCAAAGAAAAAATAAGAATAGCAACTTGGTCGGATTAACTGGGAATCCAAGATGGCGGCTGATTGATGTCACGGGGAAACAAATATTTTTTATTAAATTTTGAGTGAGGTATCAAATGAAAGGTATTGAAGAGTAGATTACAAATATATATATCACTTAGGGAAAGCGTTTAATTTTCTACGCCATTTTGTCAAAAAACATCCAAATTTTGACCCCCCCCCCCCCCCCCCAACTACTAATTTCATGTTTACAACACCAACGAAACCCTTTTTTACGTGAGACTTCACGCACTATTTTCATTTGGCCTTCGTATTGAATCCGAAATGTTTTTATGAGTCTGCTGTCTATTTTTGGGCACACACAGGGTAATAGTTTTGATTTCTTTTACATAGGCAAAAACTACTTACATTTTATACAAATATAGTTATTTTTTCATGTATAATTTCATATTCATAAAATTTTAGGGTCTCTTTGGCTGATGGCCATCAGACCAACTCTTTAATTTTAGTCATGACATTTAATTGAGTAAAGTAAATTAGAATATGTTGATATTGATACAACTAATTTATTAAAAAATTTTATATTTCCGAGATACGATTTAAGTTATTTCTTTAGATGGCCTCTGGATAATTAGGGCGATTCTAAAAATAAGAATCTTGCCTGCCAATAGAGCATGCTATACATGTAGGCGGGGAAAATATGGTGAACTTAGAAAAAATAAAAGAAATTTTGTATGGTAAAAAATAAATGCATAATTTAGATAAAAGGTAGCTTGAAACTGTACCACCTCTAAGGCTTCAGATGGTGGAAGTTTGAAGTCTAGAAGATACGCGTCGGCAATGATGCCATGGCGATTTTGTTAACTTACCGGTGTTTATTAAAATTTTGTTAAAAGCGCAAAAATAACGCGATCGTGCGCAAAATAAAAGAATTTAAATTTACTGCGGGAAAACATAATACAAAACGGGATCGGCCGGCCGGCCTATTATGTGCTTCTTCAGCGGGACGAAGAAGTTGACCCATCCACTGTTGCTACGAGAAAAAAGATGAAAAAGACGCGCCAAGCCGGTGCAGGCTGGAGTCATGGTGGGGGTAACTGGATCCTGATAGCGTGACATCTAGTAGCCCAATTAGAAGGCAGGGGAGTTTTTGTTGTCGTGATAAGATTATATTACAGAATAAATGCGTATATATATATATATATATATATATATATATATATATATATATATATATATATATATATATATATATATATAAGGAGAAATAGATATGCAAGCAAAATAAAAAATAATGTTAGAAATTCAATTTTTAAGTTTTGGTAGTTTTCATACTACGGATAATTTAAATTTTAATTTAAATCAAATTATAATTATTATTAATTACGGGAAACAGACAGTGCAATTATGGGAAACAGACACTCCAGCGCCGGGATCCCAGCGCTGGAGTGTATTTTTCACTGTCTGTTTCCCGTAATTAATAATAATTATAATTTGATTAAAATAATGTTCTTAAATTCACCAGCCTCCATAGTTACTTTCATATCTAATATTTATTTATACTTTCAATAATCTTTATGATAATTAAGTTTATTATAACTTAATTATAATTAGTATTTAATAATGTGCAGGCATACATTATCTGATAGGATAATTTCTCTTAAATGTAATTTCGCCTAAATGTATGTCCTATTCAATGTTTTCTTGCATGCTTATTGACTAAAATAGCAAAAATGTCAAAAAATTTGCAATTGTAATTTGAGACATTTAATATATTATGCTTAGCGAAAGTTCGCTTGTAATATTAATTCATTGCGATATCTTTACAAAATTATTGAATGTACTAAAAAAGAACTTAATATTTTGTCTCGGAAGAAAGAAAATCAGTGTAATTTTAGTCTAGTGGGAGCTATAATGCAACATTACTAGCAATAGCAGTCTTATTATGTGACACTAAATTACGTCTCAAGGGAGAAATAGCTATTTTTTGCCTCTTGGTCAACCTATGTTTCTGTCGGGTGAAGCATTTTCAGGGTAAATTGGCAAAGAGGATACCCTTGTTTATTTATGAGACGGTTAATACAGCATGAGGCCACACACCGTATAAAGACTGTAAAAGCACTATAAAAAGAAAGGAAGAGGATGGGTAAAACAGGGTACCATCTTTTTTTATATTCATGGATAATTTTGAGGGTAAGGTTAAAATGGTTATCCCTTGAGAGAGGCATGAATGAATCAAGAGCCTTCACGGATAAAGACTAGAATTATAGTTGAGACAGGTTTATCCCTCCACTCTATTGTATTCCGTGTACACTACAATATTTTAGCCCCAAATATTTACACTTTGGATTTAAAGATTAAAACCTAGTTACATTTAACGGTAAAAACCCACCACTTTTAAACATATATACGCCAGCCATTTTTTTCTTTTTTGTGTGTGTATTTTATGGTAAATAGTTATTCTAAGCTTGTTTTTATTTATTTTTATTTTTTTTAAATCTTAAAATGCAAGGGTATAAGCCTACGAAAGAATTGTCTTTGTTTTCATACTATTTTATCTTATTTTCTATGAACTCAATTAAAAATTAAAATTACATATCTATCTTACCAAAAAATAAATTATTTAAGTGCCAAATCATTAGATTTAAATATTAATAATTTATTATTATAATTATTTACATTGTTAGGAACATCAGGGAACACGTTTGGTTTGGTGACAGTCTGTCGTTAAAATTTTTGTTCAAACTATCATAATCACATCTTTTAATGGGATTAGGAGGCTGTCAAAATTAACCAAATTTTGGTCCCCTTAATTATTTAAACTTCTGTGCCATCACTTACTCATTATAAGAACATCCGATTAGGAAGAAATACTGATGCAGTTTGTTGAAAGGAGCCTAGAGATAGTCCTTTATGAAATTCAACGTTCTGACTTCTGAGAACAATTTAATATTAAATAATAACAAATGTCCTCTCCTTTATATTTAGAGTTTATTATTAATTTCTCAATTTCACTTTGGAGTATGACTTTTCTGAACAGTCAGATGTTTTGTCTTTATGAGTATTCACAAACAATTTAAACCCAGAGAAGCTTAAAACGTATAAATACTAAATATACACGAGATGCATATAAATATTTCATCAAATCTCAAAGTCGAGTTCTTACGTTATTATAATACTTTTCTTTGTATTTATACAAGAAATTAAAAACAAACATTGCATGTGTTTATTTCAAATGTGTATACGAAGTCAAAAATATATCGTAATTAGTTGTTTAATACACGCTTAGCGAACCTAAACTTCTGTGATCATAGCAGTAATGTATTTAAAAATATAATTTAAACATCTCTTCTTTAAAATTTGGATAAAATATTCGGAAGCTTCCGAAGAGCTTCCTTAAGAATTTTATTGACAAATCCACTAACTACACTGGAGTTCATACTAGTATTACTGTAGAGTATAAAGAATTTTTATAAGAGAATAAATTGTTTTGATTAATTTGTTTATTACAAAATTAAAATAATGATATACTAGAGGTCGACCAAGAAGTCATGGAAATGTGAGGAGTGCGCTAGTGTCGCCATGTACAGTCAGTTTTTATTAAAATAGACCAGTGTCAAAACATACAGTGTTGTTCTTTTGTTATTAATAATTTTATTTTTGATAACTTCTATATTTTTTGCAACAGGCAACACTGTACCTGATAAGAAATCACAATAATATACGATAATATCTTTATATTATTATTTATTGATTATTCATAATAATATTCTTTAAATCTAAATAAATTTTCTTCTTTCTTAATGGATTTTTTCTTCCTCTTTATTTCTGAGTTTGATTTGTTACTTTTTTATTTCTGTTTTATTTGTTACTTTCCTTATTTCTGGATTTTAGTACTTAATTTTTTGTGAATTATTATTTGTACTATTACCTCTCTCGGATTGTTTTTGGCAATTTTCTCTTTGGTAAATTAAATTTCCTGGTATTATTAAAAACATGGATAATAACACGAATTCAAAATTAGGAAGAAATTATACAAATAATGAGATTCTAAGATAAGTTTTTCTGGTTATTTTATTTATAAAAAATATAATGGGGAAAAGCAAACTAGAAATTCGCTAATATTATTTTGATTAATTGTCATGGAGAGCAATCATTTTTATAATAACAAATAAATATTAGGTTTGTTCCAACCCCATTATTTGTAGTGTTCTTTGCATTTGCATCATCATGGTGAATGGTACAAAATCAAAATTGTTGTGTGACAGCTGTGACTATAATTCGTATTGTATAAAAACAAACAAAACAGGAAACCTAACAGATTGGGAACCTTCTTGTTGTTGTTATTCGTGAGATTTGACGCAACTGCGCATGTCATACAAACTAGAAATGAGTATTGTCTTAGCACCCGACTGTACTGACTTCGGCACTACTCGGAAGTTCCGATTTTAAACGAAGTTAAGCTTTCCGTTTCTCCCGTGTTCATGACTTCTTGGTCGACCTCTAATATGAGATATAATACATTTCTTGTAATTTATCATGGACTGTAATGAGTAATAGATCGATTTATAATTAACTTAAGTTGGCAGCCGCGTAATGATAGTTTGCCAAATTAAGGAGATTAAGTTTAGATTGGGAAATCTAGCATTTTTAGAGATTAAATAGACATTTATTCAAGGTGGCCATTAAGTATCGATGCCGAAACAACGGCTTATTGATCCGAGCAATTTCCAGAGAGATGAAACATGTTTAACACTAATTACCCAAAAAACAGATTTAGCCATTAATAAAATAGTTAAGTACTCAGGGGGAAAAATAGCCTTCGCGAAATAGTATATATATATATTAGTTGTTTATATTCGTTCTTTGGCAGGCCTAAACCTCCCAAAAGGGCCTTCGTTGCACCACATTTATTATTATAACCTGATCAAGCATGTTTTGGGGTATTATTTACAATGATTTACAATGATTTTAAAATTGTATAATATCTTACAGCTAACATCTGATGAAAGCTTTAGTCAAGACTGTGTTAATAGATCAAAATATTGTCACAAAAAAATCTTACTATTCATAAAACTTAATTGCTAAACATTTTTTGACTCTTTAACTACATTTCTTCATAAAACCTAGACCCTTCAATCCATCAATTTCCCAAGAATTACTAAACCTCTTCAACATTTCGAACCATATAATCCATATCGTGTTTAACATTCCTCTCATCCAAGATATCGTATCTATCCAATGTATTTTCATTCAATTCAAGCTTACTACCTATCAGAACGTATAATATTCCAATGCCACTATTCCTTACATTCTATATGCTGTCTAAATAGAAATTATTAAAAAGAAAATTCTTACAGAAATAGTGCAACTAAAGTGTTGTTTTAATTACATCTTCAAAAGCAACCATTTTTTGGTGAAATCAATAAATAAATTAGGGGCGCTTTTTTCATATTGTCTTATTATATTTATAAATCCTCGATACAATGTTATAATTATTGCTGGCGTATTAATTTCTTCCTCTGCACTCATTGCCTTATCTGCGCATGAACACAAACTATTATTTATTAACATCTATATATTTAAAAGCACTTATCCAATTCAAAATAGTTTTAGATGGTAGATCATAACTAACCCAATCTTGGTCCTATAACAATGTCAACCTTCTGTGCACATTTAATATTGAATAAAAATAAAAGTGAACTTAGTGGGAATCGAAACAGTTCCAAGCAACCACTTTCAATACCCATGTGACTATTCGTACAATTTTTTTGTTAATTTAAACTTTTTATATAAGAACATATTGTCAAGTGCTATATAAAAACTTATTTCTTAACTGAGTGGACGATAGAAGGTGAAAATATTGTTATTATAGTAAAATTGCTTCAAAGCCTTGTCTTGTTCCTCAAAGTTAACCTCAATGGGTTGATCCCAGATTCTTAGTTAACCCTAATAGTTATGATACTAAAGAAAGCTCTTTTCTTCCTCACTGTGAACTTTGCTTGCCTCTTTTCATCCTTATAATTAATGTAACCATCGGCTTCTCCTCTCTCACAACATCGTGCCCAAATTGAATTTTAAACTTTTAATACATTCATCAGTTGAAAGTCTACCCGGGTCCATTGTCTTTTAATTAACGGTAGGTTTTCCAAAGCGGCAAGAGAAGCTTTAACATAGCCTTGCAAAAACACCTGATCAAGTTTTAAAGGCAAAATAAAGTCTTGAGTTTTAAACGAAAGTATTAAACTTGAATATAATAAATTATCTTTCGACGCAATAAGTATTGATTTCCTTATTTTATCCCAATAGTTAAAAATTATATTATATTATTGCATGGAGTGGTGGGACGGGGCAACATCTTGCATAAACGTGTAATTTGGCATTTGATCTTCAATTGTAGGCTTTACAATTAAATATTAATTACTTACAAGTTTACTTCATTAGGAAGGAGCCGCGCAACAATAACTGTAGACAGACACTGCTCGCCCAGTGGCTTTGCAGGTCTTTTATATTCGCTGATTTGCTGACGCGTAGATAATGCTGATAGACTGAATTTAGGCAAATAACTTATATATATATATATATATAATTTATATATATATATAATTTATATATAATAATATATATAATAATATATATATATATATATATATATATATATATATATATATATATATATATATATATATATATATATATATATAGAAGATTTAATAAATCAATTACACTCCTTATATACGAGTATTTTTGATTAATAAGTGATGGGACTAATGTAATTTTTTTCTCTGTTTCAGGAATTATAATAACACTTTGAGATTCATGAAAGTATGCAGCTAATATTTATCTTTACCATTCAGAATATAAACCTGGATAGCCTTAAGAAGGATATTTGAGAGCAAAGAAGCTTTTTTGATGTGAAATGTAGATATTTGTTGAATTAGTTTATAAGATTAATCATATTTATTTATAAATAAGGACCCTTATAATTTTCTAGAGGCCCCGGGGTAAATTATAATATTTGTTAATAATAATAAACTGCAGCGTAACAGCCCTAGAGAGCTTAGGTCTGCCAAATGGCTTATTGAAACTATATATATCATGTAATGGATGTCACGGGTTAGACTGTAACTCCATAAGTTGTATAAACTGACATGAACATTGACATCCGCAACTTATATTATTATATTGTGTATTTAGTCCCTTGACTTTGTTCGCAATTTTTATCTATTACTTTTGTAAAGCATTTCCAGCTCCTTTAAATGTGTGCTTAATATTTTTGCGTTTCATTTAACAGTGCAACGTTAAAATTATGTACATTGCATTAACCTATTACTATAACATATTTGTTCAAGCATATTGTTAATAATTTGATGTCATAGATAACTCTTAAAATTAGTTCACATTTCTCTTACTTCCTCCTGGAGCAGGTAGCTTTGGCAATTTTATATTAAAATTATGCATCTATTACAAAATAAAATCGTTTGTATAATACTAAGTAATTTTAAACCACCAGTCGTTGTAGATTGTTCGTAATCAGATCGACCACTTTACTTTTAATGGGTCATTTGTTAAGCAGGTATAGTATTGACAGAGCTGAACCAAATCCTAGTCAAAGCCTCAACACTTTTTCCTTCTGACATTTGATATCCAAACTAGATTCTTCAATTTAGGTATACACTTCAAGTTATTTTTCTAAAACAAATATAATTCTACTTACAAAGCATTATTACTTTATTACATTCCTCATATCTTATTACTAGAATTGTTGTACATATAATTAACAATAAACACAAATAAACACTCACTAGCAAAACGTGCCACTTAGTTATTGTGTGGTTCAGTGCTGCTCTGCCCTGCACTGCGTCACAATTCGCGCGATATCGTATATTTATGTGGCTCACAAATACTGTCGTGCTCTGCGTCGCCAGTGTCTTAGTTCGCCTGACCAGTCAGATATAAAACTAAACAATTATTTTCACTAATTTTAAAAGCATTAAAAAGTCTTTAGTTAAAACAACGTTACCTTGCAAAGAGTATATACCCTATTTAAAAAAAAGAAAAGAAAAAAAAAACTTGAGTAAAACCACTCTTACTTTTCGTTTTGAACTGTACAAATAGGTTTTTTTTTTTCATTATAATCTCCACATTCCCTTGCTGCATAATTAGAACGCAGTACCTTTATTAAAATAACAAGAACATTACTGTAATAATGGAAATGAAGATTTTCATCTCACTCTTTTCCTTCGTCTCACAATATATTGTCCTTTTCTCTTTTAGTTTAAGTCCTTTCTCCTTAACCTTCCAAAAAACATTATTTTATACGTTTCTACTTTTATCTAAATTCTTTCTACTTTTCTTTTAGTACTTTTAATTTATATTTAAAATGAAAAATATAAAAAATATAGCTTTTTTAATTATATTTTTATTACTAGAAACAAATAAAACTGATTTACTTTCAGTTTTGTTAAAATTTATCGTATTAAACTTTCTTATTTAAATAATTATTTAATACCATTGCCATTTGTTTTGCTTCCGAGCTTACCAAAGGTAATAATCCAGGAGGTAGCGTTAAAATGTTTGCGCCCATATCTACAAAGCTAATTTTTGTTTCAACGACTGGTTATACAGTGTGAATAATGAAAGTTAGAGTCTACCAAGCTTTTAGCGTTGCCGACATTAATAACAATTACTGAAAAATGTAATGAAAAACAGTATGTAAATGTCCCATACCAACAACAGTGAAACTTTTTACTGTGATAAAGGATACCTAAAAGTACAAGAAAATTATAGTCTATCGTGTTGGAATGGAGCATCAAAGGTCTACTACCCACGTATGATGTTGTAAAAACAATGTTTTATTTTACTTATTTCTACAAAGCTAACATTTTTTTCATTAAACAGTTTATTTACTAAAACTAAAGCTTTGATTGACGTAACGGGATGCACGGTCTCCAAGTGCAGTCACTCTAAAGTGGCCTACACATATGGGAACTTGGTTCGGTCAACCAATATACAAGTTCGTGGGGTCCGCACTCTACACACAGTAGAGAGGGACACGAACAACGGTTCGTCCTAATCGTCAGTTTCCCTCTGAACTGAGCTGAAAACACAGCGCTAAAAAAACAACGTTAAAAAAAGCGTTAAGAACACTGAGTTAAAAATGGAGTTAAAAGAAACAGCTTTAGAAAAACACAGGGGGAAAAAAACAGCTTTAAGAAACACAAGAAAGAGGTAAAAACACAGTTTTAAAACAGAGTTCAAAGAAACAGCTTTAAAAAAACAAAGGGGGAAAAAACAGCGTTAAAAAAAAAGCGATAAAAAACAGCATTAAAAAAAAAAACAGTGTTAAAAGAAGTAAAAAGAAACAAATGAGTCGGAGGTGTAGTCAGGGTGTCTTTTCTGATAAACTGACGAATATCGGTTCGTGTCCTCTACTCACAGGCGAACCTGGTTCGCTCTGCCGGCGAACAGAACAAATGTTTTCTAACCCGATGGAAGACCAAGTTCGTCACAAACTTGGTTCGTTTACCTCTACACACATGGGAACTTGGTTCGTACGAACCAAGTTCCCATGTGTGTAGGCCGCTTAATGTTTAGCATTTACCGGTATTAAAAAATAATCTACATAGCTCATTTTTTATCTACAAGCAGTTTATTTATGTTTTTGTTTAACAGGCGTCATCTATTTTCTATTATAGGGCTTCGGTAGATGATAAAATCTAACATTTCTGGTTACTGCTTGTCTTTTCACAATGTTTGTATCAATTTTATAAATTTCATTGTTGGAGTAAGATGGCAATTAAGTATTTTTTCATTGAACAAATAAATGTTTTGAAAAAAAAAAAAAAAAAAAAAAAAACACACACACAAAGCGACAATGAATCAGAATGTGTTTATAAACCTTCGGAAGAAGAAGACACAAGAAATACGTTTAACGCTCCGAAAGTATTTGAATTAATAGGTTGGGCAACAAAGTGCGTAAAAGTTATAAAGGTCGGCGTGAAGATCTTCATTTAGCGGAATAAATGGACACTCTTTACAGATTAAAGTACGAAGCGTTATTCATTAATGAGATGAATTTATTTCACATTCTTGAAAATGCACGTTCGGAAGGAAAAGTGAGTCACTTGAGTGTGAGAGAATCGCTTGTTACTTCAGAGCGACCTCAAACAAGATTATAATAATTTCAAGATAAAAAAGTCCAGTCATGCACCATGACTTAATGAGCGAATTTTCAAAGAAATCTGCGGATTATTAGCTTATGATAATATAGGAAAATTTTGGTTTAGAATTTGCATGGGTGAAAAAAAAATTTGGTACACAGGGGTACGAGGTACAAAAATCAAAATCGTATTTACCCTTCAAGATGCATGTCGTTGGAAAGCTCTTTAAGAGTACAGTAATTGTTGTTATGTACACTTTTATCATATTTTCACATAAAAGGGGGGTAAAATGGAAAAAACACGTTTTTTGACCCTAAATGGTCAAAATTTGACCCCTAAATGGACTCCAAAAATTCTGGCCAACGAACTCATCCTTTCTTTTGATATTATTGACATTTTAAAATTTGTTTGAAATTTTTAAGTGCATGCTAAGGGGAGATATCGTCTGGAGTGACACATATATACATATATACATACATATATACATACATATATACATACATACATAAAAAAAAGTGTTAAATTTTAGGAATTGATTCAGAATGGTCTAAAACGGATTTCCATGGAAAAATTTTTCAAAACTTCGCATTACAAAAATTTTGAAGCCATTGCAATAGCGTAATTTTCTTTGAAAATTCGCTAAAAGAACTTTTTATATACTACGTTTTTAAATTTTCTGTATGTAATGTTGATAATATAATAATTGATATTGTTATCCCTTTAAGGATTAATGGTTTGCCTGGCAAACCACCCTCTTTTGCTCCGAATGGCGCACTACTGTTTTTTTCTAATTTCTAAAATTAGAGTTGCAAATCTGTGGGATCAAGAATGGCCCCAGAAAATTATTTTTGAAAAAATTCTAGCCCCCCCTCCCATAAAAAATAAATCAATGTTTTTAGGAGGTTTCTAGGAGATGCCACCAATCAATAGGGATTTGTACTTCTGATGACCTTGACAAAAATTATATTGGCTGTAAGGTTTGGTGGTTTACATCCTTTACCACCTTAAAGTAGGTGGTTAACGGAATGAACCACCAAACCTCTGAGACAACGTTATTTATTAAATTTTCACAACTCAAGCTAAAAATCTGCAAATAACTTGAGAGCGCTAATTATTTATTATAAAAACGCAATATTAAATCAAAACTGGTAGTATATTAAGTATTTTGACCAAAATCCGTTCTAAGAAATTGCTTCTATGAGCCACAATAAAATAAAAACTGGAGACATGTCATCCAAAACACACGTGTAGAGATGGTCAGGGGGTAAACCGCGGTAACCACCAATCCACAGTGCATTTATTTTTTTTTTTTGCCTGATCCTTAAAGGGTTAAATAATATATAATGTTATTGAAAAAAAAAAAAAAAATACTTCCGAATTTATTTACTTCACATAAATGACAACCATCTAGAGAGCTGATCTTAAACCTATATAAGGACAAGTCTTTGTACAACGGATCTCCCCAACACCAAATCTAAACCGTGCCATCGGTATATTTGAAATAATATAATCGATATATTTCCTGTTTTGCTGTTATTCAATGTTTATCTCTTATTTATAAAAATTACACATTTAAAACCCGTCAAAATGAAGATTGTAAATATGGGACTTGGTAAAACAAATAAAATAACTTGCGGATTTTTTCCGAACTAACTTTCCATACAGCAAAATTTGCTGAAAACCAATTAAATTCTACTGAAAGATGGCTAAAAGTATTTAAATAATGCATTGTCATCGTGTTCTGAGCCATGCTAAAAGTTTAAAATGTCTAGCTATTCGGGAAGTTTGTTAGAAATCGATTGCCAGATTTGTACCGGGCAAACAAAAAAACAATCAAGAAAGCAAGCTAATAAAAACGTAGTAAAAAGTGAGTTGTTAATGCAATTCGATATATTTATCCTTTTTCATTGAATAATTTTCAAGATTTTATAGAGAACGAGCATTTTTTAAGTCACTTATTTCAAACATTCTAAGACAATCAGGACATTAGGGAACCTTTTTTGGTCCCGAGGGGGTTCAGAATTTTGTGAACCGACATAATTCCTTAAAATCTGCTCGTCCGAGTTTAATGAAATTTGTTGGTCCCATATAAGTTTCAACTATCTGCAAGAAACAAATGGGCATTTTTGTTTCTCTTATACATGCGCACAAATATACTTTTATTTACACCTATATCTTTATATAAATTTGGGTAGTTTATAGAAAGCAGCCTGCAGATGGGCCCAAATTAATTTCAAAACTTCTTCAATTTTTAAATTTTGCTATATTGATACTATAATTCATGTAAAAAAACAAAAAAAAAAAACAAAAAAAAAAAAACAATTTCGACAGATTTAAAATTAAAGAAAGTAAAAAATAAAATAAATTAGATTTGATAATAATGGTATAAGTAACGTTATAGAGTAAGCCAAGTGCCCCTCTAATTGGCAGACAATTTTTTAAATCTTCCACAATTGTTTTGTTTTCTCACCCGAATAAAGTATTCATTTAGTTTTTGTTCTTTAGAACGAGCACATACACAAGAGGGGGGAAAATTAAGTAATACAACATTTATACAAATTTTCACCGAAATCAAGTTTAGGCTCTAGAGGCAGAACAGTTATTTTTAAATTCACGTTGTGGATTGAGGGGACTTTAAAAGTCAATAAATAAATAAATATCCATAAATATCTCTATTTTAAATAGAATACATACATTTAAGAGAAATTAATTTAGATAAAAAACTTTAATAGGAAAAATATTACTTTATAATATAAGTTATAAAAGGAAAATTTAAACTAGATTTAACCACTGTATTATTATAAACATAATTAACAATCATACCATCATTTATATATTATTTATTTTCAGTTACCTTAATTGGCAAAAGAAATTAGTATTACAGAAAAAAATAAAATATAATATGGGTAGAGGAATGTAAATTCTAAATTTTAATTGATGCTAATTTATATTTAATGAAATTTATAATTTATAATAATTGACAATTTATGTATACATATAGGTCCATCCTGAGCAATAAAGTTATTGAAAGTAACTTTGTATAAAAGGGAGGTTTTTGCTTATTCCTAGTTATTTTTTTTTGAGATTTAACTTTATTAAGAAATCTCACCCATAAATATCTTCAGGTAACTGAAATGTGAACTATCACATTGAACACACATGACATGGATCACATGCACTCACTAGAGTTTAGTATAGAATTACTCTTTCAAATATTTCCTTAGTGATTTTCGTGAGAGCTATTAACACCACGAGTATTTAAACTTAAGGTCATTTTGGTTATTACACACTAATAATAACTAAGTGGAGGACCGGCCAAGTGATTAGCATGCTTGCAACTCGTTCGAAAAACTAGGTCAAAACACCGATACATCTAGTTTAAAAATTAAGAGAAGTCAAACACGGTACACGGATAATCACATCGAGTAGATAAGTAAATTGGGTGATACCCCATCCTTTAATGACCTGATGATGTGTTTATCAGGACTAAAAAGAAACGGTGTTGGATATAAACAATTAAAGGGAGAGAGTGAAAAATATAACTTAAAAAAATAACTTTATTGAGGTCTTTTGAGATGATAAAGTTACTTCACAATAAAAAATAATCTGTTCGAAACCACTTGTACTAAAATTTCTCATATATACGAGTACATAAAGGCCCCCATACACGATCAAACATGATGTTTGCGCGAACCTGATGTCGGGCAAATTTAGGCCATACACGTCAAACATCATGTTTGTGCAAACATCAAACAGCCCCGTACACGGTCAAAATGTTTGCGCAAACATTTTGGGCAAACATGGGGCCCAAAATGGGGGCCTTTATACTTGTTCCATTTATTTCTTGTTTCGAGTTTTTGCGGTTACATTAATTATTATTGAACATTTCATTAAAATAAATAATAAAACTTACTCCTTCCCAGTGGGGAATTGATATTGGTCTCTCACGTCTGCGTTGATCGCTATCTTCTCAAGAACTAGATTTTTTCCTGGAAAACGACTTATATATGGTTAGATTCGTACTTACATTGACTACATATTAGATTATTTATTTATTTTTCTTTTTTTAGTCAAACTCGTTGGAACCTTATTCAAGATTTGTTTTCAAGTTTTTCCAGATTGTATGGGGAGTGGCACCCGCAAATTTAATTATAAGCTAAAATTCATTTCTCAAAGATTTTTCTGGCCTTGCAGATTAGGTTCACGCGTCTAAATGTGATTAGGGTCACAGACTAAAAGTCAAATGACAGGAGACATACATTTTTGTAAAAAACTTTCTTTTGATCTCTTACACTTGTAAATCCATCAAAATCTTTAAGTCGAATTTTCACACCATCACAATACTTTCTCTCAATATATGCTGTTTCTTTTATATGTTTAATTTGAATATTAGAAATTTAAATATAGTCTGTAAATTTGTGTAGGACAAAGCTCACGTCCTGTAATGTATGAATGGTCACATTAGTATATAAAATAATGTTATTCTATTAGATATTAAATATTCGATTTAATCTTTCAATTTCCAGTGGTGCCTGTTGAAGTGAAAAGTCACTTTGATATGTTTTGACTTAAATACTTAAACCTGCAAGGTACAAAGTCATTCTTATAAATTGTGTTTAATAAATAGTTCAGTCTTTAGAAGTTTAATGTATTTATCAGTTGCTACGAGGCCTGATATTTCATTTGCAGTTAGTCATCTGTCTCAAGCCTTAGAAAATCCCAAGCAAGAACATTGGAAAGCGGTGAAGAGAATCCTTAAGTATCTCAAAGGAACATCGGACTTTGGCATCCTCTATACTGGACAAGGAAAACTTGAGCTGGAGTGTTATTGTGATGCAGACTACGCTGGAGACACCAAGACACGCAAGTCTGTATCTGGTTTTGTGAATGTGCTGAACGGTGGCGCTATAACATGGAGTAGTCAGAGACAGAAGTCAATATCACCTTCAACTACAGAATCCGAGTATATTGCGGCCAGTGAAGCTGCTAAAGAATTGATATGGTTGAAAAGAATCATAAAGGATATTACAAATAAAGATTATATTACCAACTTTAAGGAGCGATAGTTTAAGTGCAGTTAAACTAGATCGTAATAGTGAATTTCACAAAAGGTCGAAGCATATCGATGTAAGATATCATTTTCTTCGAGAGAAGATTGAAGATAATGAAATTAATTTGACACACATCGCAGGAGAAAATCAAGTGGCTGATGTTTTAACAAAACCGTTAGCAGCACCAAGACATCAGTACCTGAGAGGAAAAATGGGAGTGTTAACTACCTTACAGGTTTAGGGGGAGTGTTGAAGTGAAAAGTCACTTTGATATGTTTTGACTTAAATACTTATACCTGCAAGGTACAAAGTCATTCTTATAAATTGTGTTTAATAAATAGTTCAGTCTTGTTTCGACTGTTAAACCTTATATCCATTGTGTAGTTTATTCTCAACTGTGCCACATTTATTTTTATTCAATATTGAATGTGTGCTGACGGTTGAACTTAATATTGAACCATTTGTTGGCAAATTTCAACAAACCATAAAAATTCTTTAAAATAAGATAAGTATTTCTAAAAATATATAACAGCTGTTAGTAAAAAAGGGCTGGATTCGATTCCGAGTGGTGCCACATTTATTTATCTTATTTAATAATCTTGTTTGAGTAAAAAACAAATTTCGATATGTATATTTTTCAACCGGACTTATTTAAATTAGGTTGACTTCATGCTAAGTTAATTATATTAAGGAAATAATGATGAGCCTTGTCACAAAAGGAAGTAACTTGCTGCCTTTTTATTAATATTTGAATGCCTGAGAAGGAAATGTTCAATTTCCCTAAAACTGCAGTCTATTTTTATATCCTGTCTACAACATGTTTTTTTTTATTACAAAATACCTTTTCGTATTTTTGTTTCATGTAAACAAGGTCTTGTTTTTCCTTTCCACTTCCTTCCTTTATTTCCTACCCGTACTTTTTATTTCAATTGAAACTGATTTTTCTTTTTTCGGGTACGTTTCTTTGTGTTTCTCCTCAAACGTAGCTACATTCCCTTGTTGGCCTCTCTTTTTTAAACCCTCCCTGAAATAAAATACCACGAGGAATAGAATAAGAAAACAACAAAAAGGATTTATTGTGTAAAAAAAAAAAAAAAAAAAAATGAATATAAGGAGAAATAAGGATTGCATAACATCTTAGAGAAAAACAACTTTAAGATACCGATCAATTTTATATTTTATTTATATATACTTCTTTGAATTATGCTACTGAGTTTTAAATAATTCATTCTTTTAACGATAAATAAAGGTAATTTAATTTATAAACAACTAACCGTGTGCTCTGTTTGCTAGTATGAGTTTTATCATATGGATCTAAGAGTTTTAGATGATCTTTGCTTAACTATTAATTTCCATATATTTGATATATTTTAGGAATAAGATCGTTGATGGAGGTCATCTAAATCAATACAAAGAAACTGATTCTCCACATAAAATAACAAGGATTTTAAAAACACATTCGGCTTTTGTAAAGCCATCATCAGTGATGATAATGGAAGAAGTAGAGTTACATTTTAAAATAATATGAAGGGGGTGAGTCATATGATGTGGGAAACTAACGTAAGACTACGTACTAAACTAACGTAAAAGTGGAATGAAATTTCTATGAGTTTATAAATGATATTATAAGAAAAGTATAGTAGTCAAAAGATTTTTGTCTTGGAATTTTTTAAATCGGGGATATAATAAATTTTCGCTCTTTAGAACGATCACATAGTTTCTGTTACCTTAGGTAAACTCGGAAGCAAAATTTAGAATGCCGGTGGTAGCCAGAGATATTTAGAAGTAGTTAAAGGATGCATAAGATGTTTTCGGAATCACTAACCAGGTCGACTGGTCGACCGGCCTATATCAACCAGCGCAGCGTGGATGGCGGCTTCTTCTTATGATTGTTACTGATCGTGTCAAATTGGAGGAAGAGATCGTTAAGGTTTACAATATAAACTTTTGTTTGGTTTGGGTGTGAAGCTATCGCAAGTGCCCAGCTTACAAACGTTATTATTTCTTACTGTTTTAGTTTCTTAGAAGTAGCAAATAAATAACCCAATCTAGCATGAAATTACGAAGCACTGTGAAATAAAAAAAATTTTCAACTTTAAAACTAAGCACCTTTTAAATCAAGAAAGGTAAAGTGATTATTGGCAACAGTAGACTGGGCATGATCGAAGCGGTCGCCCCTTATTAAAACCGAATGCTCACAAAGGAGATCGGTTGTTTAGGTTGGTCTTTCTACTGGCTACTTCTCGATCGACCTGGTTAGTGATTCCTTGTGCTATCTTTGATTGTTCAAAGTTGTTGTAATTGTTTTACTAATATGACGCGCTTTAGAGTTTATTAAACCGATTTTATTTAAATGGGAAATATCTTTATTTTCTTTATTATTTTATTATATTAGAGTAATGCATTGTTCAAATCGGCTGAAACAATTAACAAAATTTTTGGAAATTAAAAAAGCAAAAAATTTAAAGAATCCTTAAAAAAGAAAAATGGCTATGATAAAGAATAATTCTAATCTAAAAAGTCTTTACGGTTCACATCAAACAAAGTCTTTATTAATTATTTTTCCTGTTTTCTTCCATTTTTATAAATAGCGTTTTGAAATAAAGCAAATAATAAATCCCCTTTATCTCAAGGCAATGGTTGGAAAGAACAAAAACTACTTACATTTCTGCAGTACTATATTAAAAGAAAAGAGGGGAAAAAATATAAACAGTGTGAACTGAAGCATTTTTCCAAACCCCCTTCCTTTACAGTGGCATCCAATAAATTTTAATAAACACTCGACTTTTTTTTGCCTCGTTAAATAAGTGTATCATAGTTGATATTTTTTATAATTCTTCCTTGGAAGCGCATACTTTATTAAGGATTAATTTCCATTACTCAATTTATTGTACCATCTCATTTTTTTTTTTTTTTTACTACAGTTATAATTAATTTAGATATTTAAATTATAAACAAAAAATACTCCCACTTGTTATAAATCTCTAATGCTGCTATAATTATCTCTTTATTCTATAATCTATTCTATAGTCTATTACGTAATAAATTCATAATTTATTTTTATTCTTAACGCTTGAGAAAATAGGATTGATTGAGGTAAAATGTACTTTTCTGCTTAAAGAAGCGGAGATAGGGCAAATTTATTTAGGGTTTTAATAACAAACTAAGATTTATTTGAAAAAAGATTTTTTGATTGTTTTACTGACCAAATACAGAAAATGAACTTAAAATCGTGTCTCAGGCTGTTACGCAAACATTTTAAAATTTTCTTTAAATACTATTTAAAGATTTAAAGATTCTTTACAGATTAATACACGATTTTCCTTTTCCATATTATATGAAGTACTATGTGCGTAGGCGCACCCAATGTCAACATAAAAAAAAAAATCAAATTTAGAATAATTATACAAACAAAGGGGGACGGGGGGAGAATTTTGGACCACCCGGTATACAGTATACATAAATTTCATAAATCTTACGTCTCACACTCTATTACCCTTTCCCATTGAACTAGGCTATATTTTTAAGAAAGTATAATCCTTAAGTAATTAATACTATGCATCTTTTAAAGGTAGATGAAATATACTCAAAGTTAATAATACCGATATTTTTTTAAAAATATATTAATAAATAAACAGTAATTTATTGCCAATATAAATAAATTAATATATTACATAATATGTAATACACAATAAAACGTAAACACTTTACTTAAACATTAAAATTCTAAATTTGATTAATATATAAACTAAAATTCTTTCCTCTTGAAAATCGGCAATATGCCGTGGGACCTTATAATATATGATCCCTTATAGGCCCGATTTTATATTTAGAAAAAATAGTAAAATTAAGTAAACTAATTTAGATAAGTTATTACATCTATTTGAAGACCAACAAATCAATACAAACCAAAACCTACTTTCATTGGAATAAATGTGGTTGCCTTAGCTTATGTATAACAAATCATTTGGAAGAGCGTCGTCGGAACACTACTCCATTATAAAAATGATAAGTTATAAATAAGTGCTATTATTCCAGAAAATACATCTAACTACCACTCAAAACTAAAATTTTAATCTTGAAAGTACACATAATATAGAGGCGGCAAAATGTGCTTTTGTCCTAATTCACTACCAAATAGTTCTGTTTTACAGTTTTTTTTTGTTCTTAATAAACCTTATATGTACTTAATTTGGTCAAATCGTTCATATTCCGAGCGACTACGATGTATTATTGTTTTAAATTGAACAAAGAAATCTCTTTAGATCCACATATGTGGCTTAAGTGGTTTTTAGAGGTGGCACTAAACCCTTTTAGACCCTATTTTATCTTAAGATTGTATATGTTTAAGATAATGAGATTTACTCAGGAGCTATTAAACTTAAATATTTATTTTTTGAATCAATCCTTCTTTAATTAATCCATCTATATTGATTAATTAAATCTAAAATATATTTGTGTTAAAACCAATTAGAATTTCTATTTTTTGGTAATTTACTTACATTTAAAAAAAGATAATTTGGCTCATTTATAATTATCTTTTTAAAGTGCAAGCTGGCTAATTATCTTGAACAATATTATTGATCTTAAAATAATAAAAATAATCGAACAATAGTAGCCAAACTGAAATAAGCAATTTCTTTAGAAAGATCATTAACTAGAAGTTTATCAAAAATCTACGACGATAAAAAAACTTTTCAAAATGTATTCGCTAAAGTAACCTTTTGATAGAAAAGTTTCTGAGGAGGGAGTCGAGGGTTAAAACCACTATTGAAAAGAAGGTTTAGAACTTGTTCCTAATAAACAAAGAGACTTAAAAAAGAGGGGGACAAATGAAACGATAAGGGTCTTTCTTGACAAAAACTCTCATAGAAACTTGCCAGTAAAGTTTATATTTTTCCCAAGAGAAGTTTTTATAACTTTAATCCAATTTCCGTTAACAATTCCGTTGTTTCTAATCAAACGCATTAAATTATTAACATTTTTAAAAAGATTGATAACGTACACGAACAGTGATAATGATTACGAATTATGCTTGCCAAGTCGCGCGCTCCGCATATCTAGCACGTCTCAAGTCGACCTATAACGTGAGCATGTATTTAAATGGAGATTTATTAATGTCATATATTGTTGAAGAATTATGGATAACTGTATTTGGTTGTAATAAAAAATGTTAAATAAATCATAATTAAGAAAAGAAATAGTTATTTATGTTACTTGGCAGCAAAATGGAATTTTGCTGAAAAGTTTTTAAGTTTTAGTTCCGAGCCGAAGGCGAGGATAGGCTAAACAAAAAGAGAGGATAGGCTATTTTACTGACTTGGCGAAGCCGAGGCAGGAAAATTACAGTTGACTGACGAGGCGAAGCCTAGGCAGGAAAATGTTAATTACCTGCTAAGGTGTAACCGAAGCAGGTAATCTTTGAATGAGTCACGAATGTTTCCTTTGCTGCATAGTTACATACAATATTTTATCTACTAACGGCAGAAAAATGACACTAATTATTATATTCCCTTTTTATTATATAAAAGATTTAAAGAAATTAAAGTTGTAAAAGAACGAAAGTTTGAGTCATCAAGAAAACAAAACGAATTAATTCATAGTGATAACTGAAACTAATTAACAGCTGTTTTTATATCAATTTTTAGCTATTTTTTAAAAATACTTGATCACTGTAAAATAATAAAATTTGTTTTATTACTTATAATTATTTAAGTTATTTTCAAAAAAGATGTACATATTTAATATTACACTTAAATATATAAAAATGAACCATGTGGGAGAGTCGGAGAGTTTATAACTTATAACCTGCGATGTAGTAACCTTTTTGTAGTAACATTTTCTTAAAATGTTACAGCCTGTTTGTTATTTTGCTGCCTTTTATTATTTTACTGTAGTCCAGTCACTCGGGCGAAAAATAGAGCCTTACCTCCGAATTCTGTCGGACTGCATGGATTTGGCTGAAAATTTGGATTTAAGCTTGTCTTACCCTCCTTTTCAAAAGTTATATATGGGCGAGGTGTGCCTTTTGATTTTAAGGGGTTAAAACTACCCCTAAGTGAAAATAATAGGAAAACACGTATTTAAGCATTTTATGCATTAAAATGTGATTGAATTAAGTAAAATAAACATATTCAATGATAATTTGTACTTTAATACAAATTTTCAACCCTTAGAAACCACCCCCTTATAACGAAAATAACTTTTTTTTACGTTTTGAAATGCTTAACTTGTGAATTAAAATCAATAAAAATGCATTAATCGTTTGTGAAATGATGTTTCATTGGTTTCAAATTTTCAACCCCTAGAAAGCACCCCTTCATGCAAAAAAAAAATACTAAAAAAGCCTATTTATAGTTTAAAATGTTTTTATTTTCCATTTAGATCACTAAAAATGCATTCCCCGCTTATGAAACGATATTTCTTTAGTTTCAATTTTTAAACCCCTAAAGGCGACTACAACGTTAAATATAGCTTTTTACACTTTAAAATTCTTAACTTATGTATTTAAATCAATAAAAATTTGTTCCTTGCTTATGAAACGTTATTTCTTTGGTTGCAACTTTTTTATCCCTTAGAAACTACTCCCTATGCTAATAACAGTACAATGCACTCAATATTATTTGAATTTTGGTTTTATTAATTATAAGATATAAAAAATACGTAAAAATGTTGGTAAATTATGTAAAAAATAGTAAAAAAATAGTTTAAAAAAAGATAGTGCAAAAAATCAGGAACCATCACAATCACTTGATATAATATCTTCATCGACTTTATCTTCTTCTTCATTAATTGAAGGGCAATTTTGACAATTATCTCCCGAGCAGGTCGCACACGTGGCATTTCAAAATAAACCTAGCCTCCAACAACCACACGAAGATCCGCAACCTTTTTTACAATTGCAAAAAATCATTTTCAACAGCTCCTCTGGTGCAGGCAAACTTAGCATTCTACTGGTTGTAGAGATTCTGCATCTTTGAGCTATGCCCAATCAATTATTTTTATGTTCTTATTTCCCAGGCATAACTGGGTTTGTAAGAATACTCTTTTTATGTGCTCATTGAGAGCACCAACTGTTGGTACAAGGGAAGATAATTTAACCGCAGTATCCTTTGTAGTGGCTTTTATAAATGACTCGTACCTCATTTGCTGTAGAAACGATGAGTAATCTTCAATTTTATTTAATTTATTCACGTGAGCAACCTTAGCAAGTCCATACAATAAAATGGTGCAGTACCTGCCAGCTTCCAAAATGTGGTCAATCTAGGAAGTGATATCATAAAATTCATCTACAAAACTATTATACGTACTTTAGATATCTGAGAGCTCCAAAATACGTATATTTTTCACGCTCCAAAATTATCTCCTAAAACTATTATTGGTTTTTCTTCAATAAATTAGTTAATTTTCGAGCTTTGATATATGTATGCATAGCCATTTGAAAGTTAATTTCAAGGGCTACAAGGCTAGGTTCATTAGAAAGTCAAACTACCCCTCAATTTTGAAAAATTAAGGGTTGAAGCACTCGAAACAGGGGGTGTTCACACCAAGACCCACACTTTAATCGGTGATATCTCCATTGATTTTCATGCTGCAGAAGTTTATAAGAAATGAAAATATTCATTGAAAAAAGAGCTTCATTTTTGTATTCTATCATTTTAAATGTATGTATTATAGTTTTTAAGTTATTTTGAAAAAAGGGAATTTTTTAGAAATTTTCAAAATAGGCGATATAATTTAATCAAACTTATTTTTCAAAAATAATGCATTTTAAACCAGTCAAACTCCTGGATCTAATAAAGAACACTAAAATAAAATGTATTATAGAGGGAAAACGATTCATTTTGATTCTGGTGGATATTAGGTTGATTATACTGCCTTTTTTTCCTTAAAATATTCGAGGAGTCCATCTTTTACGAGCTGTAACTCACTCAGTTTACATGCAAATGACTTTTAACAGTACTCATTTTAAAGGTCTTTTCATGGACTATAAAAAACTTCCCTATCATTATCCCCGAAAAATCAACCCTTTTCTTGCAATTTAACGTTGAATACATTGATCCAAGTATTCGCAAAAAAAATGTCTCCTTTCACCGACCATATCTCCCTTTGTATTGCACCTAGAATATCTTATAAAAAATTAATCTCTTTGTTTTTTTATAAGCTTCATTTTTGTTTTCTATACTTTTTTCGATCAGAGGCATATTTTTTAGTTATTCGGGGAAAACCGTTAAAAAACGTGCCTTTTTTCAATGAAAATTCGCTGTTTTCAACCACGAATAACTCAAAAAGTATTGACTTTCGAAAAAAACTCTATAGAACAAAAGTTGCTTAGAATTTGATCCTCTATCGATTCCCGTGGTTATTTTGAGCAAAAGAATTTCCACCCCCGAGAAGGGGTGGCAACCACCCCTGGGGTGGAAGCACACATCGGCACTATATAACTTTTGTTGTTTGAGCACTTTCCCATCAACTCACCAAATTTCAAGTGAATCGGTTCAGTCCGACAGAATTCGGAGGGGAATAGCCCGAGTGACTGGACTACTGCGCGTTTTTTTGACATGTTACAAAAGAATCAAGAAAAATTACATTTTTCATTTTGATGCCGTGAGTAGGTATATAAAATTGTAGAAAAGTAAATAATACGTTCTTAAGATCAATATAGAAATTCTTCGGGCTATACGATGTATAAAATTTTCTTGACTTCTTCGTGCGGGAACTATACTGGTCCCCATATACGAGTATTCCTTTTCCGGGAGACTTTCCCGGATATATCGAGATAATGGCGCACAAAGAAAATTAAAATTAGGGTAAAACTATGTCCGCTGGAAAGCATACTGTTTTAGGTGTCTCGAACTGAATTTGTTTAAATTGTAGCTAATAAAGAAAAGAATATATAATATACAGGGTGGTCCGTCTCAAGTGGATCACGGCTATTACTTTTAAATAAGGAAAAATTAAGAAAATTATTTCAAGTAAAAGTTACAAGTAGTTCCTTTGGCGTAGTTTAATGAAACAAAAAGAAAAAAAAAACTAACCCGCCCTTCAAAGAGTCTATACGGCCCTTCAAAGAGTCTATACGGCCCTTTGAAGAACGTGGTTTCCTCTTGACCCTCAATTTTTGTTATTTTTTTGAAAAGTTCACTAAACAGCATAAAAAAAATGTTAATTATATTTTTGTATGTCTTTCACAGTTTAAGCAGAAATAGCTCTCTAAGTTGACAACTTTAGTATGCGGTGTTTGCAAGAAAAAGTAATGTAACATTAAGTTATTTTATTTTAATTTTTTAAACGTAATAACTTGCTAATGAAGGTATTTTTGAATCTTTTACCAATAATATGAATATCTAAACTCCTCTGCCTCAAAGTATTTAGAGAAAATATGCTTCATTTTGTACTTTTTTCCATCAATTTTTATAAATTGGACAATAATTTTTGCTAGTTTGATTTAACTTTGGATAAATAGGTTTAAAGAAAATGAAATTCCTGTAATTTTTGAGTGAGATGTCGTAGGTTCGATTCTCAGTCGAATCTAATTCACATAATACAAGCTTAAAATAGAGAGAATAAAATGTGAAACAAAAATGATTGTTATTCAATGACTAATCTTGCGGTGCTTCTAGACCTCCTAGAGACAATATTTTTACCCCCCCCCCCCCTTAAAAAATATAAGAAGGCGGACGCAAGTTTAAAGTTTTTTGGAGGCTTATTACGGCTAAGGTAAATCGTATTGAAAGCAGATTGCACCAGCGGTAACTGATCGGTTCTACCTTAAATAGAGCTAAATTTTATATCTATATTTTTAATTTTTGACTTTGCGCTCTTATGGCTTCCTTAATTGTTGACGATTTAATTTCTGATAGGGGTGCTTAAACCTCACACTAATGCTCTATAAATCGAGTATTAGGGTCCGTAGGCAAAACCAAGGACCCTTATATTTTCCTGCGTGTGTCTGCCGTCCATCCTGTCGCGTGCTCTCACGGCTACACCTTTCGTCCGATCACTTTGAAATTTGGCATGTATGTGTCTTGATAATATTAAGATAAAAAAAAAAATATTAGGGTAAAAAAACTTAAGGGTTAATTTTTTTTTTTTTTTTTTTTTGACACCGTGAGGGGTATCATATGAAAGGGTACGTCGAGCTGATTACAAAAATATATAATTCTTTGGATATATCTTTGATAGGGCGAGCGTAGGCAAGTTTGAAGTGGGTGCGAAACGTGTCCCCCCCCCCCCTCTATCTCGCTTGTGTGAAGTGCAAAAAATCTTAAAACATTCCTGAAAATTCTTCGACCAAAAGTAAAGATACCACTTTTTGGAAATTTCGAAAAAAATATTATTTTATTTTTTATTGACAAAATAATAATTTATTGACAAAATTTAATAATTATGGTCTTTTCGATGTATTTATATGGTTTTAGTCCGGTTCAGTGGCAAAAAATACTTTATCAGAGTGTGTTTTGAGAATATCAGACCCTTAGAATAGTTCAAAGTAAGCTTTTTAGCATTTTAAAAAAACACTGTTTATACACTTTACAGTTAAACACTATATCGTGTAGCCTACGGACCCTCGCTGTGTGCTGACTAGCACACACTTGACCTGTTCATTTATTATTTTATTAATTTGTCCCAAAACTTGAGTTATTAAATTTTTGGTGCAAATGCCGTTATTGAGAGAAGAGACTTGTTGCTGAATGTTCAAGGACTTTTTGACTACGTTTATTTTCTCATTTATTATCCAAACTACGATTTGGGCAGTATTATATTCTTAGTAATGAAATGAATGAATAATGATACTGTCCTGATTCTATTCCTAGAAGGCTTGGAAAACAAAACTATTTAGGCATTTTATTTAATTGCTAGGCCTACAGGATAATTGGAAACATAGCCACTAATACCTAGCATGAGTCCCAATAAATACACTAATTACTGATTACCTATACTAAACTTTATCTACCATCGTATACATACCACAATAGAGAACTCTGCTCGCTTATTAGTAATGTGTAAGATCGTGATGATCAATATATTAGATAAAAGCATATTGTAGGGATGAAATATAGTGTTTAGATCAACATTGAAACGCAGTTTTCTCTTGAGAAGTAGTATTTATTTATGGTAAAATATGGTCTCTTTTGGGGAGATAAACACAAAGTTATTATTAGTATAAGGAAAGTGGTAAGTTTGTGTAGTCTAAGCGTAGAGTGCATTGCAGGATAAGTTAGTGTTCATACCTTCTGTATCGGAGGTATATCTTGTGGAAACCTTGACTCTTTAGACTCCTTTAGTAAACCTGACGGCAGTTTCCACGCCGTGGCTTTCACCAGCTAAACCTATCGATTCTACATTAGGCTCCTTTAATACTTAACTAGATGGCTCAACCGGAACAATGCCAACCTCAACTCCAGGACTCTTCACCTTCGCACTAAAACCTTGAACTTTTTACCCAGAAACTCAATAATTTGATAAAAAAAAAAATGATTTAAAAACTTTAGGACCAAAACTAAATAGTTCCAAAGAAGAATCACTCTTTTAGTAAAGCAATTTTTTTTAATAGTATTATACGGGTAGGATGAACCTCTTGTTTGAACGTAGCAATTAGGCCTGATTTTGGGTCATTTTTACCATCCCCGTGGTGGATAGTTCGGACCTCTTCACACATCAAACCTTATGTAAAGGGGATGTATTGTCATGGATCAGAAATTAGACTTTAATTGATAAATTTATACGTTTTATGGCCTAGTCACTTTTTTTTCGGTCTCTGAAGTCTGTGCATCAGTTGCGTGGACCTAATCACCTAGGCAAATTTAAAAAAAATCCCATCAAGTACTTGCCAGCAAGTTCCTAAAAGGGTTTCTTCGGTCATAAAACTTCATCAATAGAACATTATTTTTATTTTTTTTTAACTAAAAAGGTATAAACAGTTGCAGTTTTAAGAAGGAAGATGTGCATATTGCATATATTATCTTTTATTATCTTAGGTATGCATTTATTAGGTTATTTTAGGGGTAAAATGGCCAACATTTTGAAAACGCGATATATTTTTGTGAACCAAATTTCAATACCTTTAAAATGATACCCAACTTCAAATTTACGAAGAATAAAAATTTCGGGTCTCTATAGTTTCGGCCCCCTAAAATTTTCAAAATTTGACTTTATATATCAACTCCCGAAAATATCATTGGATCACAGAGATGTATATTTTAGTATTTTTGCCTTATTTTTAGGACATTTCCTAATGGGGTAGCAGGGGGGGGGACTTTTTTTTTTCGTTTCATTAAACTTTTTTGAAGGTAAAATAGCCGCCTTTTTGAAGGTAAAATAGCCGCCTTTTTGAAATCACGATATATACATGTAATCCAAAATTTAATAAGATTCTAACTATTTGTACCAAGCGGAGTTAAGGCAAAAGAAAACATTTTGCTTCCAAGCTTACTGAAGGTAACGGAAGGTAGGGGAAACAATTAAACAAATTAAGCAATGGCCTGTAAAAGCATAAAATCAATGAAGTACGTGATAGAATGCGAGGAAGCTATGTGCCACACCAATTGACAGTCTATTTTTATCATTGAAGCGAGCGTCTTACAATAAATATGTATTGAATCTTGAGAAAAAAGTTAAATACGATGGTTTTAGTACAGTCCTGTTCCCTACCTACCCGGAACACAATTTAAAATATTATAAAATAAATTACTTTACTACACAAAAACTACTGCTTGCATCCGGTTGAAATTTTACATGCCTGTTTAACAATTTTAAATGTTTAGGTCCGCTTTAATAGTTTTAGCGATCTTTAACACTTCATAGCAGTGTCAGTGTTGGGTTTACTAAAAAAAATGTATTTACAAAAGTTGTTTGTCTCATTGAATAGATGAAGTTAGAATTTTTTCCCGTACCAAAATTCCAATTTAACATTTGAAGCTTACGTTTACGTGAACGTTGCGCGCGAACTCTGGGCGGATAGAGTTGTCCAACGAATATATATATATATATATATATATATATATATATATATATATATATATATATATATATATAATTTTATGAACTATTTTAATATGGTGTAAAGTATTTAACACAGACTATCACCTCGACTTGAACTAGGAAATCTAGGATAGTAAGATTAGCGAATAAGTTCGTAATGTAAATCTGAGTGATAAATAAGTTTATTGGGAATTAATGATTTTAAAGAAAAATTACTATATGAAATAGATAATATCGACGAACCAGTAATAATAATATTATGCTGAAGTAGGTTAGACTTTATGTATTTTTTATCGTTGTTGTGAGACAAGTCTACGATAAAGAGATAGATGTGTATATATTAGAGAATAATTGAGATATTCAGCTTTGTTCAACTCGCAGATCGTTCAGAAAGAAAAAATGTTGCAAGCATTGTCTTGAAACATAATAAATTGTATTGTTTGATCCAACAAAAAAAACCTTAAGAAAGAAGGAAACCAAAAAGAATAATGTACTACCATTAAAAATTTCATTCTTGAGTTAGTTTCTTGTTAGGTTAACTTAGTGAAAGGATCGTATCCTGTATTTAGGAAATGTATTGAGTAAAATCGTCATGCTCTTTTTCTAGAGAACCGATGTGTATTAAGAGAAAATTTAGGTCAAATCCTTACAGGTTCCTTTGACTTGACGCCACTAATGGTGAACCGGTTACCTTGGAAACCAAGGTTTCACCTTCATCTTGAATAGAATCCCACCCAATCTTTTTATTTACTCCTGAAATCTTTCCTCTGACATGTTTCAATGCTTTTACATAGTTCTATTGATTAATGAAGATCATATTTGAAATCGTAATTATTGATCTTGGTTTTTTGTAGATGCACTACCAATACTCTTTAAAGATGTTTGCTTTTACGGCCTATTATTGTTTAATTTGTATAATTTTCCCCTTTCTATTAAATCTGTCAACATTGTTTTTGCTTCTTTACATGAATAAAAATATAATATTTAACCCGGGCGCACATTGAGACGCAGGCGACGCCGGGCAGGTCAGCACAGCTTTTTTCCAACCGCAGAAATATTCAATACCCGTGGATTAAGTCACCAGATACACATATCGTCGGGTAGGCCACGTGTGGAGTAGTACTGCTCTGCAGGGGTGTCCATCCCCCCCCCCCCCCCCCCCCCAAGTATGATGGCGCACTCCCCCCAAAACAAACCCAGTGGCGTATCCGCGTTAATAAAACGTTTAGGTCCACTTTAATAAATTTAGCGATCTTTATCACTCAGCAGAGTCGGTGTTCGTTTTACTAAAATAACTTATTTATAAAAGTTGTTTGTCTCATTAAATAGATAAAGTTAGAATTTTTTCCCGTCCTAAATTTCCAATTTTAAATTTGAAGCTTACGTTTACGCGAGCGTTGCGCGTGAACGCTTGGGCGGATAACGTTGTCCAACGAACTCGTCCGGGGCATTGGTAAAATAACATATGTACCAAATTTCAACTAAGTCGGTCAACTTTTACACAAGTTATCGTCATCCGTAGATTTCGTGACACTTTTAGCGTGACGGTGATTTTGTGACGGTGATGTTGGTCGTTTTATTTTTATTCACTCCCGGGCTCCAGAACGTGCCATAAGGAACTTCGTTCCAAAAAAAATATCCATCCCCTGGTGTTACCTCAAATGTTTCCTTAAGTCAAAAACGCATTTTGGTTAAAGAATAAGGTCCATTATTAGAAACTCAATGCCTATATAGAAATTAATTCTGACAAACATAATTTTGTCATAATTTATTAACAATAAACATAATTTATTGTTTGAGGTGTCAAAAACATAAATCAAGATTAATAATGGTACTGATTCTAATAATTTTTAATAAAAATAAAATATTGGCTAGGATTCTTTTAATTGGAAGTGCTATTTTTGATTTTAGGATGATTTAGTATAAATTGTCTATCGAGCATAAAACATCATAAACAAAATAAACTGTCAATTAGTGCAGCACTTAGCTTCGTAAAAAAATCCATGGGAGATTATCTGTAGGTCAGTCTCTAACTGTCCACCAATTTTGAGCAATAATGATTCTTAAGAAATTGGTGGATTTTTACATTTGCGCATGCACAGTGCTACTAATAATCCAATTATAATTAAATTTATACAGGACCATAATATAGGGCATAACCTGCTCAATTCCTGAAAACTTAATCGAAATCGGATGAAAATTGTGGAAGTTATGCGTATGGCAAGGATGCGTGGACACACAGACGACAGACAGACACAAAACTAAATTCAAAACGTAAAACGCAAGTGGAACTTTTGTGTTTAGAGGAAAATAATTTTCACCGCCCAAAAGTGAACACAATGCTTCCGCTACCTTGTTAGTCTCGGAAGAAATATATGACTTCGTTTCGATTAGCCTTCATTTAATTGTGTTTAATTGTAGTTCCTCTATATTGTGCAAGCAACGATTATATGCAAATTTTAGATTAAGAAATATTATAATATATCTTAAGAGTAAATTATGTAGTAAGAATTATAAATATGTGCTTAAAACATTTAACAATGCATTTTGTGTTAATTTATCATGCAACTTTGCCTATGTTACTCTGTAAGCAGATTAACTAATAGATAGATCTTCTTAATAGCTTCAATTATTGCTCTCATAAGGATTATTCTCACTTTCAGAACTTTATCTGTATCTAGAGAATAAAGACATTATGTAGAAGACTGTTCTAAGTATATAAATACTTTTTAGATACTAATTCCTCTAGATCTTTCTCACAGTTCACTGCTTCTGAGTTATGTATTAAACAAACTTGGCACACAATTTATCTTCATGGATAAAACCTTAGTATAATACTTACAGTATTATCTGCAACAAACGCTATCTTTTATCCAGAATACCTTATCTAACCCCACGGTTTCTTCGGATCATTAACTTGTTACTTTTTGCGTTTGCTAAGGTGACACATAATGTATTCTAAAGTCCAAACTCTAAGAATATAGTCATCACAGTAATGTTAAATTTGAATCTTATCGACTTTAAATATATATAGTGTTTTTTTATATATACAGTGGAACCTTTATAAAGGACCCTATTATAACGGATGTTGCATATAATGGACGGATAAAAAAAATGTAATAGAGAGAAACATAATATATTTTACAAAAAAAAAACATACACGAGACTGCTCATTTATAATGAGTTGCTAATTACACAGCTTACTAAATCAATCTTTTAACAGCCAATAACTTATTGAATAGTGCAAAATTTACAAGAAATTTAAGTATATAATCATCAATATACATTTGTCAAAATAGTAACTTTTAAAAATTAACTTAGTCAATATATTTGTTTTGTCAAAAAAATAAATAAACAAAATGTCGAAAATAAAATTAAGTTTAGCCGTATATATGATGATTTAAAATGCCAAGCGAATCTATAATAATTGATTCGGCTATTCTTGTCAGTTCCTTTTTATCTATACCTATCTCATCGAAGAAATCACTGGTAAACTTAGGTATAGGGTATAGTGCCTCTTGAACCAAACCAAAGTCCTTTAACATGAAAATTTTTTAGACCGGTAAACTTTTCTCGGAAATAATTAAGACATTTGTCATAAATTCCCTTCTTTTCAAGATGGACCTTCTCTCCTTGCTGTAGATCATTGCTATCATATCTAACCGTAGGGTCTATCACCAAAGCGTCCTTGCTATTTTCTTTAAAAGTAACAATGTCTGCATACCTAGTAGAACCATTAGAATCGATGCTATAGACCTCTTCATATCAAGTATACCCCTTTTGCTTCATTAAATCAATGATCTTAAGCTTGACGTTATCGTGACGGCGAGTAACGAGGAGCATGTTATTTGGAGAATTACCAAGCACCTGTGCTGGTGTTTCAGTCTCTCTGCTGCATCTGCGGCAGAGGGGTCCTCTGGGGGTCCTAATTATAATGACTTCTTATTTTTATCTGGCTATATTACCAACACTTACTCAGTTATTAGCTGAAGAAAAAAGAACTAATAAACCTAGCAGAAAATATATTACTTTTTAAATCCTATATACCTAATAGTGTTAATTTTCTTTTTGTTCGTCCAAATATTTGGATGGCTAATTAACCCATATTCCAGTCATACAATCGAGCTGAGACCTCTGTACCAATACAAAAACATTCTATCAAATTTTAGGGTCACACTCACACTGATTAACGACGTTACTTGTAAAACTAATCGTGATTATACTCAATAACCGTGATTATTATGAAAATTTACTAATTTGAAAGTTTTTCAAAAAATTTCAAACAACTTGTCGTTGGCTGACACGACCAAAATAGATAAATATAAAGGACTTATAATTAAAACTTTTTTTATTGGCAAATATTATTTGAATATAACCAATCTGAAATCCAAAACAACAAAGCAATTTTACATACCAAATTCATTGCAAACAATGCCCTGCTACATATATTGGAGAAACGTCACAACTGTTCAAGAATAGATTTCACCAACATTTAAAAGACATCTCCAATAACAACACAAACACAGCGATATCAGAACACGCCCATAACACCAGATAAGATAAATTAAGAATTAATAAGACTAGATAAATATAATATTTTACACACTGAGAAACACTACAATAAACGCCTTACTCTTGAAATGTTGTACATAAAATCAAACAGTAACAATATCAACACTAAACAAGACACTAATAAACAGTAATATATATACTAATAATATCTCCAATATAAACGAACGAAGAAATTTACTTTTATATTTTTTATACCACACGTCAAACCTATAGTCTTGTTTTTTAGATTTTTAAGTTTTGACATTGAATAGGACTCTGAATTTATTACTTTAATTTTTCTTCATGTAGATCCCTTTAAAAATCTCCACCATATTATGTCTTGCCTTCGTTGTCTCATGTGTTTGTTTCCACTCACTTTTCCACTTCCATCCAAACCGCTCGGACATAATGTACAAGTTTTGTAGTTTTTGTCATATTATATTTATATTTAAACCTCAACCTAAATACTTTTTAATTTAATTTAATTTCTTAATTCTTAGATCTTCACCACTTGGTAAGAACCTATGTTTACACTCTTTTTGTTATCTTATGTTTGCATTTTTATTATTTCTTAATTTACTGTCTTATAGATAATTTATATCTTTATATTATTATCTATTTTATGTATTTGTAGATTATCACTGACGAAGCTCATGTTCCCTGGGCGAAAGCTTTTATGTAATAAAACATATTTTTAAAGAGAACTTTTATTCCAAATAAATACCCTCTTCTAAGTTAGAAATTCCAAAGAAGTTCATTATATCTCTCTACAATAAGCAATCTGGCTCTAAAAATGTAATGCAGTGATTACGTACACACCTTTTTTAATTAACTACGTTTAAGGCTGTTTTATTATTTGATGTACAATAAACAATTTCGATAGCTAGCTAATGTACTTTCATTGATGAACCTTTTGCATTATTTCTTTTTTTTAAATGATTTTTTTTTTTTTTTTTCTTTTGGGTTTTAGTCCCGATCAACTGCCAGGGTTATTACAGGGCGGGGGTTATCCGGCCACTTTACTCATCTAATCGATGAGATCATCAGTGTGAAACATGTCTTACCCCGCTGGGATTCGAACTCACAGCCGGGGTTTAGACCTTGGTTTCAGAGTCGAGTGCGATATATATCTCCGATATATCGATAATATCCTCATCGACAAAACGGAGTTATTTGAGTTAATGTTATAAAGAATATATATATATATATATATATATATATATATATATATATATATATATATATATATATATATATATATATATATATATATTCTTTATAACATTAACTCAAATAACTCCGTTTTGTCGATGAGGATATTCAGTACTAAGTAATTTGGTAAAGTGATTTTATTTTTTCGGTGCAGAAGAGGTTCTGGTCGTTATGTCTCTCTTAAAGACTTGATTTACAAGCAGCAAGCTTTGCTTTATACCCTACATCTTGGTTTTCTTTTATATCTTATCCGGATTTTCTTTTTCTTTCATTTTTTTTCTCCAGATCTACAATCTCATTTTTTTTCCTTGGTGAAATGAATAATTCAGATAAATAGAGAAGAAGTGGAAACCTCTCGCCGGTTTTATCATCTTTTTATAAACATTCTCGTATTATGTATGATAATTTATAAAATCGAATTTTCTTTTAAACCAAATAAAGAAGAAGAAAAAATTGGGCAAGAAACACACCCATAAAGATGAGAAAAAAGTTTTAATTCTAAAGAATAATATTTGTACAAAAATATAAAAAAAATATTTATATACATACATATGTTTAAAATGTCATTTTGTCCAGTAGATATCTCTGTGTTACTTAGTATTTGGTATTTTCCTGTTTCATATTGTTTTATGGTAGTCCAACTATATGGATCAAATCCAATAATATGGATTTGAAATACTGGTCAGATTTTAAATTTAAAAAAAAAATATGGAAAAATACAAAAATGTTTTATCCGAGGTTCTTAATGGTGTTCAGAGATGTAATGAATCGTAAAAAAGATCAAAATGTATAAATTGTTTTTTTTTTTTTTGGTAGACCATTAAGTCCAGGAGATAATGTGCAAAAAGGTTTCTGACTATCCTCTAGCAAGAATTTTGTTTATAAGTAAATCTTTTGGTGCCTTTTAAGAATATGTGGTCGGCTAAATTCATCTACGGGACATAGCTTGGCAATATGTATTTGAAAAAAAAAAAAAAAAAAAACTGTTGAAACAGCCATTACAAAATTAGTTAGTAGACCAAAATTCAAGTTGATGTTAATTTGTCACTTGATAGGTTTGTTATTTAAATATTGATTCAAATCAAAGTGGTCACCTATTTTTTTTCAATGCCTATTATTTATTGCCAAGCTATGTCCCGTAGACGAACTTAGCCGACCACATATTCTTAAAAGGTACCAAAAGATTTACTTATACACAAAATTCTAGCTTGATGTTAGTCACACACTTTTTATCACGCTATCTCCTGGACTATTAATTGAGTACAATAAGTAAAAGGATTAATGAGCAAATGTTTTAAAATCCAGCAGGCATGAAACTGTTCTTAAGCTTTACAACTGTTGGCTTTGAAAGAACAATACTCATTATTTATTTATTAGTTAGACTATCGAAATTTTTAACTATCATGCTATAAGAATTTATTTTGGACATCTCTATCCATTTTACACTTCTATCTATTTAATCGATTTTTTAAAAGAGGGTCAGTAAAGGAAATTGGGGGCCTGGTACATGTAGGGTGCTGTTCTTCTAGTAGATTACTTTTTCCTAACTTCTCTTGTGTTCCTGACACGTCTTTCCGAAACCATTTTTTATAAGAGATAGGTAGCTCGAGTGGATGTCAGGTATATATTTTTTATTTTTCAGGCAGAAAAGAAACGTGCCGATTTAATTATACTTAAATTATTTCTTAATGTAAACTTGATGCGTAGGCGTAGGCTTCCGCAACTCTTAATAATAATCACCTTGGTTTTCTGGTAAACTCCGTGTCACGAAGGGTTTGAAATCCGATTTTACACTACCACTACTGGCATAGCATCTTTAGGGTTGCGGTGCATCATGATGTTAACTTGAAGCAACAACAAGATATACTATTATCTTGTATGAAGTACATCATTATTTTGTCAATGCATTTGATTTTTTTTTTTTTTTTATTGTAAACAAACTGCTCCAGGTTTTAGAAGCGAGTTGAAGGTGCTTTTTAATTCCTGTGTTTAAGTTGGTAATCTTATCGATCCCAACTATACCTTTAAATTTCCACTTCGGAACAAAAATTTGTCTATTCCAGCATCAAAATCGAAGTAGTGTCACGGACACTACAGGAAGCCGTAGAACTTCTAAATTTGCATAGATTAGATTTTATGTTATAATCGTTCACTGGTTTACAATGCCACGTTCAAAGGTTTGCATTATCACGTTTAATGAAAGAGCAATACTTCGTCAGTCAACTTGGTACTAGTCATAATGAATAATGAAGCGAACCTTGCAGGAGCGTAGTGGAAAATGTAACATGTAACTATATGTAATATAGGTAGAGATCTGAAATTTTTATTTCATCAAGTTGTAATGAACTTTAACTTAAAATTAATTATATATATATTCAAAGCATCTTTAGGAAGTTAATTTATTTATTTATTAGTTTGTTTTATTAGGGGAGAAGGAGGGTAAAATTTTTCGCAGACATCTATATATACAGGGTGTTTCAAAAATCATTTTACCGAGTAAGTGTATTTGGTAAACTGACTTATGAAACACCCTGCATATAAAATTAAAGTTTTGTCTATGCATTGGTGAGAATTGAACATTTTTTGGATCCTTTTTCACTTGATGCATTCCAAAAACCGAATCCAGCCTTAACTTTTTTCGTGTATGGATATGTGTGTCTGTCACCACCAGTCCGACATTATAGGCGCAAAACTTGCTTGACGAAATCGATTCATTTTTTTTTCAGGGGTGAGCGCCAATATGTTGCGCATGTTGTAGGCTTGGTTCATCGAAAATATTGAGTAGAACCAAAGGAGTAAATCCAAAAAAACGACCGTCACAAAACCGACCGTCACGAAATCGACCGATGACGATAACTTGATTGATGACCGATTTAGTTGAAATTTGGAACACAAATTCACTTTATCTACGATTGATACGAAATATAAACATTATATATTTGTTTAGATGCGTAGAAAGTGATTATTTACGTACTTGTATGCATTTCGCATGCGCGTCTCATAGTTCTGAATAATTCCTCTTCTTTACCACGCTAGCGCGGCAAATAAGAGGAATTCTTCAGCTTTACGCACAATTAGCGAGTTTGTTTACATTTAACAAAACTAATTTGTTATTCTTTTATTAAAGTAACTGTTTATATCGAGTTTTTAGTGAAAAACAATGAGTGAATCAAGTCAAAACTACTAATTATTTGTGAATCAAGTGACTTTGACGAAAATGTGGAGAATAACACTCCTCCAGAAATAATTAATTCGGCAAAAATACAACTTAAGAATTAATGCCATCTTTATGAAGAGATAGATACTAACTTACATACAGCAAGTTTATTTTTTCCTGTATTTATTATTTAAATCTAACAATCGTAGATAAAGTACGGTACGCAACTCGTGCGAAAACGGCATTTTGCATTGCTCGTGTGGTTTTACCACCCTCGCTGTCGCTCGGGTGTAAACTCCGCACTCGCATGCAAAATGCTACTTTCCACACTCGACGCGTAATGTACTATTACCAATGGCCAGGACAAGTTCGTTGAAAAACATTATACGCCCAAGCGTTCGCGAGCGTTGCTCGCGTAAAAGTGAGCTTAAATTAATTTAAAATTGAAATTTTATGACGAGAAAAAATGTTAACCTTATCTATTCAAGGAAACAAACAACTTTTTTGCACTAATGCTTTTAGTAAAACCAATTATGTTAAAGATCGCTAAAAACACTCAGGCGGATCTACACGTTTAAAAGTTTAAAATAGAGAAAAAAAGTTTTACTGATATCTTACGTTCTGTATAACGATTTTAATAAAACTTCATACACATCGTCTAAAGCACTATTGAAACAGGTATGTACAATTTAAACGTGATACGAGCGGACATTTTTGTGTAGGGAAGAGATATATTTTATAATATTTTAAATTAGTAGGCCCGGTAGGTAGAGAACAGTCCTATTTCCTACCTACTATAACCATACTCTTTAATCTTGCCTTAACTCCACTTAGTACAAATGGTTAGTTACTTTAAATTTTGTCTCTTTTCTAACTCCGCCACGTATAAGTAGTTAGCATCGTATACTTAGCAGTGTGATTTTATAATTTAAATTTAACGAAAAGCCCCCAAAAGATTGGTGTCCCGCGACACCACTCGTATTTAAAAAAAAAAAAAAAAAAAAAAAAACATTACAACAGAACATTAAAGAGAAACGAAAAACATAAACTACTTCTTCAATCCAACTCTTCTCAATTTTAAATACATCTATTAAATCATTTCGCTCACTTCCTGAAGTGTATTATGAGTGGCTAGGTGTGTTTATTTTGATTTATTTTTTTATGTTCATTAGAGATTTTTAATATTGCCTTTAGATTTATATATTATTACTATAGTTGTTATTATATAAATTTATATTTTAGACAGGTGATATTATAGTAATATTGAATATTTCTTTTTACCCTTTGTTATTAGTAGTTATAATTGGAGAGTTCTGGACTTCGGATATCGATTCGATAATATATTGATTTTGTATTGCATGTTTAGTCTAACCACCTGTCGTCTACTTGTACGACCGTGTGGAACCACCTCCGATCACCCCCACCCTTCCGATATGTTTTCGATAGCCTCACCTGTCCGGTCACCTGTACACGTGTAACGATGTATGTTGAAGAAGTCGAAGCTCGTTCTTGTGAAACGTTGTACGCGGGGCGTTTCGAGAGGAGCCTATAAAAAATCTCGTGTTCCGACTGGTATTCGAACCCCCAATGTCTCGAGCGTGAATACTTTGACTAAACGATCTCGGACACAGAGCCAATATGGAGGGGGAGGTCGAGAGTCGGTACATAAGCCTCGGTCATGAATAATATTTTTTTTTTTTAATAATTCTAAAAATTTGTTTCGGTCCCCCCTTTGTCGGGGCTCTGTTTAGAAACATTATTTCGCCCCCCTCCCCTCGGGGGGCTCTGTTTGATGTAAAAAAAAAAATATTTCGGGCCCCCTTTATAAAATAATATTCTCTAAATACTTACTTCTCCGGTATTCGCCTCCCGCCGCCCACATTATTACGAAAAAATATTTCGCAGCCCCCCTTTGTCGAGAAAATTAAATCGGGGCTCGGGGGGCCCTCTTGACTACGTCATCTGGATAATATTTTGTGTGTCTCTATGTTGGGAAATAATTACCTCTAAAAAATTTATTTCGGGGGCTGCCCCCTTTCTCGAAAAATTAAACTCCGATAACGCTGTCGGTTGCGTCATCGGGTAGGATAACATATGTCCGCCCCCTGCCACCGGTACCTGGGGCCGCCTGACGCTGGGCGAAGTCATAGGCTGTCTGCGAAACGTTAGCGGTGACGCCCGGTGATTCGGCCCCCGCCGCCCAATTATTACGAAAAAATATTTCGCAGCCCCCCTTTGCGAAAAAATTTAATCGGGGCTCGTTATCTGGGTCGATCCTCTCCCAGACTTGTATTTAATATTATTATTTCTTTTAGCGTATTGTTTTGAAGGCTGATAACGAGAACAGGATGTTCTCTGCGGTCGCAGACTTCCCTCTAAAAAATGTAATCTATAATTATTTTTGTATACGGGTAGATTAAAAAAGAAATACAATTTATTTAAACATAATTTATTATAATAATATCAATACAATTATCACATCCGATTGAAAAAAGGAATTTATGTTAACATATGTTTTAAATCAAAATAACAACTATGAAATAAATATTCTAACAACTTCTTCGATGTCTTGTCTACATATTCCACATTTGTTAAGTTTGACTGAACAGTCTATGCATGAAATAAGATGACCGCAAGGGAGGAAAGCTACTTCTAGAGGTTGTTCTAAACATATTTTACAGATCGAAGCTTCTGTTACAGCGGTAGATTGTAGTTCAGACGAGTTGTAATTTTTACACGTTCCATATCTGACTTTTTCGATGAAATAACATCCTTTCTTCATAAGAAGATAGTTACACGATGAGAACCACTTTGCATGCTCCACCCAGGGATTGTCGTCTTTCTCCCAATCTTTGTGTCCACCGCCGCAGTAAAAACATATAGTTTTATCTTCTTTTCCGGTGTAATAAAATCCTGCTTCACTGAGAAGTTTCGGTTCGACTGAGCCAGTCCATGAGAAAAAAGAATTGATCCTATCGTCCACTGAAGCAAACTCGGGGAAACTAACCATTCTAGATTTGCGTCTACATCATGACTTATTATATAAATTTAACGGTATCATTATTTTTTAATGTCTTGCATATAATATGAACACTTGTGATCGGGACAATGGTAAGGTTTTACTAATGTAAAACAGTATACACACATAAGGTTATGACGGCTATCGGTGGGTTTGAAGAAACCATTCAAGGATAGTCCGGCGTTATAACCTAGGTATAGTGTCCATCAGGTTTATCCGACTTATGTTCAAAGTAGACCACTGGAGGAGAGCGTAAAGTTTAACGTTTGAACATCTGTCTTTAAATCCATATTTATGATTGATACAACTGATATCCTTGTGTAACGGGTAGAATTCCTCTACCAATTTGTTTAATGTCGTATCGCATCCAAAATCTTCCAAGTTGAATATGGGTTTACCGATTAGGTCACTTATAAAAGAACATTTCGTCTTACCTTTGGCGAAGACCAATCTGCTGTCGCGAGTTTCTCTCTCGACGATGTCACCAAGTCGACTGTAGTCCACTTCGCCGCTGTTATACTTGAGACCATGTAATCGATCGGTTAACCACCTGTTGGTGACAATATCCAATTTGACATTTGACGACGGTGGTTTGAAGTAATAATAATGTATCGATGCCGTCGGCGAAGAATTACACAAGGATAACTCTTTCACAATAAAGTCGGTTGTACTCCTAAACGCCTCAAACTCAATCAGTGTAAATAGCACCATGGTCCAAACACAACTGACCGTACACTCAAGGCGAACCGCATTGTACTTTTATATCTATTACCGACCAATAGAAACGTTTCTAACATCCGCATTGATTATATTGACACCGAGTTTAACGGAAATATCAGTCGCTTTCAGACCTTAGTGAGGTACGGATCGTTATGGATTTGATATATCAATCAGTCATTACACGTTTCAGTTCGAAGAAATGTATTATCGTCGGATTGAATGCTATCGACGGCGAACCTACATTGAGAATCCAACAAGGCAGAGTTAGTGTAGACGTCGGTGAATACATCTTGAAAGATAAAGATAAATAAAGATTAATCAACAGACGATAAACAATTTTTTTATGGAAAAGAACAGTGAAGAGACGTTATACTTGGACAGGAAAACAACTAATGATGTGTACTTGGAGAAACAAAAAAAGAAGAAAACCGCTTTAATTTTCTCAGAATTGAATGCATGGCAGTTAGTAACAGATAACGTTTTACAAAGCATAAAACTACACAAGAAAGAGGTTATTCAACTTCTTTCAAACCTTCACAAGATCGAAGAATACATCGAAACTTTAAAGAAAATATGGAGTAAGTTTTTTTTTTTTTTTTTTTTTTTAAATAATTTTATTTTATTATTTATCGTTCTTCTTATTAGTTAATTTCAATTATTTATTTTATAGACACCAACGAAGGAGCTGAACTTCCTGAAGTTTACTTTGACGTAGATGAGCGCCTCAAGGAAATACGAATGAACCAAACATTTTCCGAGGAATAAAAATAAAAACACAGATTTGTAATTTTTTGTACAATTTTTATTTTACAAAATAAACAAATTTAAAAAAAAAATTAAATGTCTTTTTGTTATTTATCCACTTGCTCTTTTCATTCAGCCCGAAATAATTTACATAGAATTTATTATTTTTTTCTCTGTAGAATGTTTATTAACAAACATTATATAAAACATTATATAATACATTATATAATACAAAGTTTTTTAGTTACGTTTATTTTGTACAAAAATGTCCACATTTTGACGCTTTAAGAACTAATAAAGTTAAAAGTACAAACATCTGCTTTACAAAAGAAATCTCTAAGATAATAAAAATAGAATACAAAAATCTTAGTTGTTTTCACTACTCACAATTCTATGACCACAACTATAACCTAGTATATGGTTTATTAATTTACAATTGCCATTGCAGCAAACATATATAAAGGATTTTAATAATATATGACAGTCTCAAAGAAGTAATCATATTTATATCTTATGAAGTAATTTATTGTATCTGCTTTGTCTTTTAGTTTCCCAACTCCGTCTAAGCTTATTTAGCATGGCTATATAATTGATTGACCATGGTTCGTTTTCTCTTAACCCTGGAAGTCTATATTTGGTAACCTCAGAGGAGTCGTAACTCCCAATTGAATTAGGTGATTCATCAACGCTACATGTTTTATAGTTGTTTAAGTCATATTTCTTTTTGTGTAAATCTCGTGACTGTACTTTATCCATATCGGAATCATCAGAAATATATCTATTTAAAAATGTTAACTGGGCGTGACTATATTTCGGAGCCTTAGAGGATTCGTAGCTCATAGGAGATTTATCAACGCTACATGTTTTATAGTTGTTAAAATCATATTTAGAATTAACAATTTTTTGACATTTATTTTGGTATATGTCTCCTGACTCTACCTCATCCATGTCGGGGAGTGATGAATTATCAGAAATAACACTATTTAGAAATGTTAACTGTGGGTGATTATATTTCGGAGCCTTAGAGGAATCATAGTTCCTATTTGAATTAATTTTTGTATCAAAACTGCATGTTTTATTTAAGTCATAATTAGAATTATCAATTTTTAGATAATTCTTTGAGTGCGAATCTCCTAAATTTATCCCCTCAATTTCGGAGATTGATGAATCTTCAGAATCAACATCAATAGTTAGGTTTGTCTTTCCTGGACTGGTTTCTGTGTCTTTACAAGAACCCAGATCTGGCTCCTTATCCAACTCTTCTTGCTTGCTTTCTTCAACATGTTTAATAAATTTACCACCTGGTTGCTTAATTACTTCCAGTGGTTGCTGGAGATTAAAACATTTCGATACAGTTTCAGTTGTAAAAGAATCCATTGGTTCTTTTATCGGTGGATTCTGGTTATCTATAGCTTCTTTTTGCTTAGTTAAAGTTTTAAATTCAACACCGTCTATTGCGGAAGCTTGCTGTGTTAGAACCTCTGGTCCTCGCAGAAAATCTATATCGGTGAAATACCACAAACTAGGAGTATGAAGATCTACAGTGTCTTTATACGTTTTTTCTTTGGTATTAATTTTCTTCAGCTGCCTACGGTACGCAGTACGCAGAATATTAATTTTTCTACGTACCAGACCCCTATCAGCTTTGGGTTCAATTTCTTTCATCTTTTCCACCAGTTTTTCGTACGCCATGTCCTTCTTATTCCTATTTTTATATGCTTTACTTTTTATGTCCCACAGTGCTGGTAAGTTGTGGTATAAAACTATAAACTCACGCCAGAATTTCTTATTACTCTTTGGTAATGTCATAATAATAAAAATTAAAACACAGTGAGAGAATGAACAGGATAAGGTCTTTCCTCGATCAACTATCGTCAAACACTGTCATAAACAGATTGGGAAAAATCCCTTTTATACAATTAGTTTGCACAAAACATGACACATATAATACTATTTGCTCGGAAATGTTAACTTAATTGACTACATGTGTAATATAAGGCTTTGATGTTTCCGCAAACATCAAACAGCCCCATTTAAAATTAATATGATTGTGCTAGTGTTTGCGCAAACATCAAACAGCCCCAATCATAGTTAGGATGATTGCCCATTTGTTTGCGCAAACATCAAACAGCTCCATTTATAGTTAATATGTTTGCGCAAACAATCTTTGTTTAGGTGTTTGCGCAAACATCAAACAGCCCTATTCATAGTTAGGATGATTGCCCATTTGTTTGCAAACATCAAACAGCTCCATTTATAGTTAATATGTTTGCGCAAACATCAAACAGCCCCATTCATAGTTAGGATAATTACCCATTTGTTTGCGCAAACATCAAACAGCTCCATTTATAGTTAATATGTTTGCGCTAATGTTTGCGCAAACATCAAACAGCCATATTCATAGTTAGGATGATTGCCCATTTGTTTGCGCAAACATTAAACAGCTCCATTTAAAGTTAATATGTTTGCGCAAACAATCTTTGTTTAGGTGTTTGCGCAAACTTCAAACAGCCCTATTCATAGTTAGGATGATTGCCCATTTGTTTGCGCAAACATCAAACAGCCCTATTCATAGTTAGAATGATTGCCCATTTGTTTGCGCAAACATCAAACAGCCATATTCATAGTTAGGATGATTGTCCATTTGTTTGCGCAAACATCAAACAGCTCCATTTAAAGTTAATATGTTTGCTCAAACAATCTTTGTTTAGGTGTTTGCGCAAACTTCAAACAGCCCTATTCATAGTTAGGATGATTGCCCATTTGTTTGCGCAAACATCAAACAGCCATATTCATAGTTAGGATGATTGCCCATTTGTTTGCGCAAACATCAAACAGCCCCATTTATAGTTAATATGTTTGCGCTAATGTTTGCGTTGCGCAAACATCAAACAGCCCCAATCATAGTTAGGATGATTGCCCATTTGTTTGCGCAAACATCAAACAGCCATATTCATAGTTAGGATGATTGCCCATTTGTTTGCGCAAACATCAAACAGCCCCATTTATAGTTAATATGTTTGCGCTAATGTTTGCGTTGCGCAAACATCAAACAGCCCCAATCATAGTTAGGATGATTGCCCATTTGTTTGCGCAAACATCAAACAGCTCTATTTAAAGTTAATATGTTTGCGCAAACAATCTTTGTTTAGGTGTTTGCGCAAACATCAAACAGCCATATTCATAGTTAGGATGATTGCCCATTTGTTTGCGCAAACATCAAACAGCCCCATTTAAAGTTAATATGTTTGCGCAAACAATCTTTGTTTAGTTCTACACGACCGAATCATACTGTACACGTCCTCTGACGGAATGATCTATCAAGTGGTATAAAATGGTCAGAGACGGAGGGGCGGGCAACCAGTTTATGTCAAGAGTTTATTCAAGCAACATGTCGTCTTCATACACCGAAAATAATAACTGCACGAGAGAAAGTTGTGCCGCCGTATTAGATATTCAGTTTTATCATGACACCAAAAATGTACGTGAGATTGCCATAGTAGACGTAAATGAATTGAAAATCGTGTACCAAAATTCCTTTTCGAGTGCACAACAGATCCGGTTACCCGAAGTTCGTTCACGGTGGTCTCCTTGCACATATAATCAAGAATATATGAAGAATCTCCTCTATCAACTAGTGGATATTTTCCTTTCGCGATACGATTTCATTTTCATGAAAGGTTTCGGCAAAGGATCATATATGAAACAACTGTATACATCGCATCAAATTTACCTGTTGGATGAGTTAAGATGTCCTCCTATCACCAGTTTGATCAAGAAATATAATATCGGTCAAAATAAATCTGCCGCGTCCAGAGCTATGGTACTCAGTTACTGGTGTAAAGACATTAGTTTAAGTCTATACGATTATAGCACTAGACTCTTGACTTTTAGGAATTGGACCATACAAAACATATCCCCAGAGAAAATGGCGGAATTCGGACTAACTCATTGGCATAGAGGATATACGAGGTGTATTTATTGTAAAACCCTCATCAATGACTGGGAAAATTGTGATAACATTTCATCTCATCACTCGTGGTCTTCTTCGAGCTGCCCCTTAAATAAGTTTGAAAATTAGTATATAAATAGATAAATATCTTGTATTTCGAATATTTCATAGTTTTAAAAAATAAATGTTTGCATAAATTCCTTTTTCATTTATCAAAGGAAGTCTGCGACCGCAGAACATCCTGTTGTTGAAGCCATTCGTCCTCTTTCACCTCAGTCTACAGTCCTTGATCAACCTTCGACTAAGTTAGAGGTTCTGTTAGGTGACTTTACCCTCAGCATATTTGAGTCTATCGCTACTGTTGTATAAGTTCAAAGTAGAAGATCATTTATTAAATTAAAAAATTGTAACATGATATCAAAGACTGTTACTTCAGAGGATCAATGCAAAAGAAATATTGAAAACGATTGTCCTGTTTGTCTTCATCCATGTGATCATCCAGCTAAGTTACCATGCTGTCATGTATTTTGCTACTTGTGCATCAAGGGAATAACACGCATTGGTCAACCTTGTCCTATGTGTAGGTCTCCAATACCTCATAACTATGCTGAGCGTCCGCAACTTGTGACTTCTAATACACCTTGTACCGATGTTAGTGAAGAAAATGAAGATAAAAATACGCACTGTTGGTTCTACCAGGGAAAGAATGGCGGTTGGTGGCAGTTTCAGCAGAGGATGTCTGATGAAATCGAAGCGAATCGCATCTTAGGTATTTCTTGCTTTGACATGATGATTTGTGGATCGCTTTATGTCATAGATATAATAGGAAGCGTACAATATCCTAAAAACTGTCCTACGAGACGTAGGCGCTTATTGCGTGATTTACCTTCTCATATTACCAGGATAGGTATTGCAGGTATACCTAGTGTACCAGTTAATTTAAACTAACTTGTTAATTGAAAGAAATTTCTATAATAATATAATTATATGTATTTAGTATTTCTTATTCGATTAAAATAAGTATATATGATTGTATACTTTTAATCGTGATGATAATCATTTCAAATTGCCAACTATACATGTTTATAAAATTAAATATTAAATTTTGTTTATATTTGATTCATTTTTAATAATGATTAAAATCATAGTACTATATTATTGTAATAATATGTTAAAAATGCATTTAAAAATAAAAATATATATATATATTATATATAAACTATTCGTATTATATTTTGTTCTTTTTATCGCTTATCAATTTCCTTTTTCCTGTAACACTAACAGAATATTACAGAGTTGTAAGCTTTTACAAATGAAAAGAATGTTTTACTATAATGAACTACAACTCGTAGGAATTTTATGTGGGCACCGCCAGAGGAGATTACGAGTTCGAATACCAGAAGGGTAAGGGATTATTTTTATAAACATAAGCTCATATACGAAATTAGTTATAATATAATTTACATGTGGAATTCAAAAGAGCGTGGATGGGTCTATAATATAAGCGGGGAACTTTGAAAATAACAGATACTGCTCCCGACAAAGGGGGGCTATTTTAATTCGGGGTTACGCTTTTCGAAGAAGGGGGGCCGAATCACCGGGCGTCACCGCTAACGTTTCGCAGACAGCCTATGACTTCGCCCAGCGTCAGGCGGCCCCAGGTACCGGTGGTAGGGGGCGGACATATGTTATCCTACCCGATGACGCAACCGATAGCGTTATCGGAGTTTAATTTTTCGAGAAAGGGGGCAGCCCCCGAAATAAATTTTTTAGAGGTAATTATTTCCCAACATAGAGACACACAAAAATATTATCCAGATGACGTAGTCAAGAGGGCCCCCCGAGCCCCATTTTAAGTTTCTCGACAAAGGGGGGCTGCGAAATATTTTTTCGTAATAATGTGGGCGGCGGGAGGCGAATTCCGGAGAAGTAAGTATTTAGAGAATATTATTTTATAAAGGGGGCCCGAAATATTTTTTTACAACAAACAGAGCCCCCCGAGGGGAGGGGGGCGACAAACAGAGCCCCCCGATGGGAGGGGGGTGAAATAGCCCCGACAAAGGGGGCCGAAACAAATTTTTAGAATTATTTAAAAAATTATTATTCATGACCGAGGCTTATGTACCGACTCTCGACCTCCCACTCCATATTGGCTCTGTGTCCGAGATCGTTTAGTCAAAGTATTCACGCTCGAGACATTGGGGGTTCGAATACCAGTCGGAACACGAGATTTTTTATAGGTTCCTCTCCCAGACATCGACGTTTCGCAGACGGCTTCTTCCACATGTCGACGTTTCGCAAGAACGAGATCGACTTCTTCAACATACATCGTTACACGTGTACAGGTGACCGGACAGGTGAGGCTATCGAAAACATATCGGAAGGGTGGGGGTGATCGGAGGTGGTTCCACACGGTCGTACAAGTAGACGACAGGTGGTTAGACTAAACATGCAATACAAAATCAATATATTATCGAATCGATATCCGAAGTCCAGAACTCTCCAATTATAACTACTGTTATTAGATGTAACAAATTGAAGTTAGCTACACTGTCTATAAAGGTATTTTTGGAAAAGTTCTAAAGCCGAGTTCAAGGTGGTTTCCTTCATGAGAAGTGTTGAGAAAGGAAAAGTTTTCTTTTGGAAAAAACCTGTTAGAATTCTGGAAGGATTTTTAAGGACAGTAAAAACCCTCTTCTTCCTTCCCTTGTCTCTTTTGTCCATTTCAGTAAGTAAACATTTTCTTAGTAGTAGGCATGATTTGTACAGTTACTCTTTTTTTACTGTTACTTAGTTCTTCCTTACCAAAGACCCTATTATAATTCCGGAGGCTTTTATAAAAGTTCTAGCCTTGTCTTCCTTCCTTTTTACTTTCTCATATAATATGCCGTATAAATAAAGAGAGAGAGTATTGTATTGTGTGATGGATTTGGATTTACTTGTGTTATATTACCCTGAGTTTAAAAGAAGATGTTTTAAGAATTACCCCTGAAATTTTTGCTTCCGAGCTCAGCGAATGTAGCGGATGGATTGTGATCATTTCAATTTTCTTCATGTCTCCGATCTAGAAAATCCCATGACAGAAATCTGCATCAGGGAACATATTTGGTCTCTTGTGTGTTTGTCGGTCTGTCAGTCAACATTTTTGGAAACCACTGTATCTTAAAAAACTACTTGTCCAATTTTGATGAAATTTGTATGGTTTGTTAAAAGTAGACTGCAGATGGTTTCATATTAAATCCAAACGAGAGCTCACATTTAATATTGCTAAAAAATAAGTATGACAACTGGAAATGGAAACAAATCCACATCACAATTAAACATTCGGGTAATAATTAATAATAGAACGCGATGTAGCTATGTGACACTCTAATTGGAAGACTTTCTTATGTTTAATTACTATTAGTTATTTTATGAGCCACAGCTTGTACATTAATCATACATATATATATTATCAATGTTCACTTGTGCATTGTTAGTTTTGTTTCTCCTTGCACTATATCCTTTAGATTACTAGCTTTTAGTTCTCTTTGGGTTAAAATTAATTAAATGTTGTTTTCAAGCACCTGCTACCCCCGATTGTTCAGGATTTCAACTCCATTTACCAACATGCTTCCTTACTGTACCCCCCTTTCCCTCTTCAACGCCAACGCCTTCTAACAAATGATTACAGAAGTCTCAAGTTATTTGCATCGGAACGTATACTCCAGCCTCACAGTTCTCCTGTATTTCTAAGCATTAATGAGAAATATCGACTAAATCGTCTTGAAGGGTTTCCACTTATGTTTTAGCAATTATATTCAAGTGAGACTCTCGTTCAAAATATTTCTCGTCACGTTATAAACATCGTTATGGAATTAAAGTTGTTAACTATCAATGTTCTCTACTGTAACATGTTAGGGAAGATGGTACTCATTTGTCAAATGTAATTCAAATAAATGGTTCTAATAAATAGAGAAATTATTTTAATTATCAAAAATAAGGATCCATTAATTTATTGAATACTTAAATCCTTATTTCTATTTAATAAAAAAAATAAAATAAAACGGGTACGTGGTACCTCAGAACTTTTTATAACTTCTCCTGCTGTTTCGGCAGTACGTGGATGGGTAACTGTTTTAAACTAAATGATTTTTTTATCATGATTTCTCAAAAAAAAAAAAAAAAATTTATTTATTTTATTTCATTTATTAGTCCAGTCACTCGGGCTATTCCCCTCCGAATTCTGTCGGACTGAACCGATTCACTTGAAATTTGGTGAGTTGATGGGAAAGTGCTCAAACAACAAAAGTTATATAGAAGATGAAAATATACGTATTTTGGAGCTCTCAGATATCTAAAGTACGTATAATAGTTTTGTAGGTAAATTTTATGATATCACTTCCTAGATTGACCACATGTTGGAAGCTGGCAAGTACTGCACCATTTTATTGTATGGACTTGCTAAGGTTGCTCACGTGAATAAATTAAATAAAATTGAAGATTACTCATCGTTTCTACAGCAAATGAGGTATGAGTCATTTATAAAAGCCAACTACAATGGATACTGCGGTTAAATTATCTTCCCTTGTGCCAACAGTTGGTGCTCTCAATGAGCACATAAAAAGAGTATTCTTACAAACCCAGTTATGGCTGGGAAATAAGAACATAAAAATAATTGATTGGGGATGGCTCAAAGATGCAGAATCTCTACAACCAGTAGAATGCAAAGTTTGCCTGCACCAGAGGAGCTGTTGAAGATGATTTTTTGCAATTGTAAAAAAGGTTGCGGATCTTCGTGTGGTTGTTGGAGGCTAGGTTTATTTTGAAATGCCACGTGTGCGACCTGCTCGGGAGATAATTGTCAAAACTGCCCTTCAATTATTATATCAAGTGATTGTGATGGTTCCTGATTTTTTGCACTATTTTTTAAACTATTTTTTAACTTTTTTTTACTATTTTTTTCATAATTTACCAACATTTTTACGTATTTTTTATTATATTTTATAATTAATAAAACCAAAATTCAAATAATATTGAGTGCATTGTACTGTTATTAGCATAGGGTTTCTAAGGGATAAAAAAGTTGCAACCAAAGAAATAACGTTTCATAAGAAAGGAACAAATTTTTATTGATTTAAATACATAAGTTAAGAATTTTAAAGTGTAAAAAGCTATATTTAACTTCAATTTTTAAGTTTTTGGTAGTTTTCATACTACGGAAAGTTAAATTTTAATTTAAATCAAATTATAATTATTAAGAGCTATATTTAACGTTGTAGTCACCTTTAAGGGTTGAAAAATTGAAACTAAAGAAATATCGTTTCATAAGCAGGGAATGCATTTTTAGTGATCTAAATGGAAAATTAAAACATTTTAAACTATAAATAGGCTTTTTTAGTATTTTTTGCATGAAGGGGTGCTTTCTAGGGGTTGAAAATTTGAAACCAATGAAACATCATTTCACAAACGATTAATGCATTTTTATTGATTTTAATTCACAAGTTAAGCATTTCAAAGCGTAAAAAAAAGTTATTTTCGTCATAAGGGGTGGTTTCTAAGGGTTGAAAATTTGTATTACAGTACAAATTATCATTGAATATGTTTATTTTACTTAATTTAATCACATTTTAATGCATAAAATGCTTAAATACGTGTTTTCCTATTATTTTCACTTAGGGGTAGTTTTAACCCCTTAAAATCAAAAAGCACCCCTCACCCATATATAACTTTTGAAAAGGAGGGTAAGACGAGCTTAAATCCAAATTTTCAGCCAAATCCATGCAGTCCGACAGAATTCGGAGGTAAGGCTCTATTTTTCGCCCGAGTGACTGGACTATATTTAATTATTTGAATTTTGGCAGTATTTTGACTGATATAAACAAACTTTAACATTTAACAAAAGTATCGCACTAATTAATAATTATGTTCGCTTATAATTAGGGTCCGTAGGCAAAACCAAGGACCCTTATATTTTCCTGCGTGTGTCTGTCCGTCCGTCCTCTCGCGTGCTCTCACGGCTACACCTCTCGTCCGATCACTTTGAAATTTGGCATGTATGTGTCTTGTATCTACCCACATATTTTAAAAATATAGCGACTTAAAAAAAAAATTATTCAAAAATATTAGGGTAAAAAAACTTAAGGGTTAAATTTTTTTAATTTTTTGTCGACACCGTGAGGGGTATCATATGAAAGGGTACGTCGAGCTGATTACAAAAATATATAATTCTTAGGATATAACTTTGATAGGGCGAGCGTAGGCAAGTTTGAAGTGGGAGCGAAACGTGTCCCCCCCCCCTTCTATCTCGCATATGTGAAGTGCAAAAAATCTGAAAAAATTCCTGAACATTTTTCGACCAAAAGTAAAGATTTCTTTTTGGAAATTTCGAAAATAGTTATTTATGTAACTAGGCAGCAAAATGGAATTTTTCTGACGAATGATTAAGTTAGCCTCCGAGCCGGAGGCGAGGTCAGGCTATGAAAATTAACTGCCGAGGCGAAGCCGAGGCAGGTAATTTATTGGATTGACTGCCAAGGCGAAGCCGAGGCAGTCAATATATCAATATGAGACAGAAATGTTTCCTTTGCTGCCTTGTTGCATACAATATTTTTCCTACTGGCGGCAGAAAAATGTTTCCTATAAATAATATTCATTTCATAATACTTATTTACTTATCAAATACTATTATTGAGCTACTCAAATTAAAATAAAAAACAAGCAACAATTTCAAATGGTACAATTATAAAAAATGACGAAAGAAATACAGTAAAAACAAAACAAAATGACAAGTTGCAGTGTTGCCAGTAATTTAATTATTTTAATACCTACTATATTTTTTTAATATTTTTATTTCTTTTTTATCTTTTTACTCCATTCTATTTCATAAATATAATCTATAATAAGTATTTATAAACCTTTTTTTTTATAAATTTGTAATATTTTTAAGGTAAATTGTTCAAATAATTTAGGTTAAAGATAATATAAAAGAAAAGGTTGTTTGTTTATTTATTTGTAGCGGGGAATGTGGGCGTGGCTTAGCCTGGAAAAATCCTCAGCAAAATACGATTTTGCCGCCTAGGCAGCAAAATCGTATTTTGCTGCGTATTGTAAAGTTTTCTTGAAACCTCAGAGAAATTAAACTTTCATGCCTAAAAACAGTTCAATAATGCATCATTTTGCTGCCGCTAGTAGGAAAAAATATTATTTTATTTTTTATTTAAAAAATACGGTTTTTTTTTGTTTTTTTTTTATAATTTATGGTCTTTTCGATGTATTTATATGGTTTTAGTCCGGTTCAGTGGCAAAAAATACTTTATCAGAGTGTGTTTTGATAATATCAGACCCTTAGAATTGTTCAAAGTAAGCTTTTTAGCATTTTAAAAAACACTGTGTATACACTTTACAGTTAAACACTATATAGTGTGGCCTACGGACCCTCGCTGTGTGCTGACTAGCACACACTTGACCTGTTTATTTTTAAACTAATTACTGGAATTTCATCAGGTTTATATTTGTTCCTTATTTTTTACCGGTTCCAACGATATGCTATATGTCAAAAAAGTATTTATACTTTCGGAATTAATAAACGCCAAAATTTCAAAATCGATAACTTCAAAATGGCGGCTAATATCAAAATGAAATCGTAACCAGTATCACGCTTGACATGCTACTGACCCATCCAGCATTTTTTACAACACACAATACAAAACATTAAATAAATAAGCAATGTTTACGTTCACAATCGGTGGCAGCCAGCTACTGGAATGGTCACCCTTGTAGCTGCCACATTCGTTTACACATTCCTTTTGGCATGCGGTTTGAATTTAATGTTCTTTAATTTTTTGGTAAGTAAAAAATATTCTGTTTGATGCACCCTTAAGATGTTATAAGCCAAAAACTGAGAAAAGTGCCAAAAAATCGCAGTTTTTTGGCTCCTAAAAGTTTAGCTTGCCTCAGAAACCGTCGCAAACTGTATTACTCTTATTTGGGATGCCCTAAGTGGATTAAAACTATTTCCAGCGTTGTCTGAATTAATCGGAGGCACGGCTTTGTTTTGGTCAAATTTTACTCAACTATAATGTTAACAATTGATTATAAATTATTACTTATTACAATATTCTTGCAATCAGGATTTCAAAAAATGCTCAACTTTTAGAAAATCAACGATTGTATATACTTTAATTCTTCAATTTAATTCTACTAAAGGAGTGCTGAGATTCGAAAACTCGGTTTCAATGAAAAGTAAATAAATAAGAAATAAAAACACGATTAAATCCTCTTTTGAATCTCATTATACGTTGTTAAAATGTACAAATAATTAATCTAACCTGATTTCATTCAAGCTCTTCTAAAAGCTGCAAGGAATATTAAAAACCCTTCAATGAATACACCTTATTTCTATATTATTAATAATTTAAGAGGACTAAGCTAACATGAAAATAGACAATATGAGAGAGAATCAGATTAAAAAAAGAAAAAAAAGAAGAAAAAAAAAAAAAAAAATAGATATATATATATATATATATATATATATATATATATATATATATATATATATATATTTATAATATTTCACATTTATTTATTTTTGATTATCTCAAATGGTTTATCTTTCAAATCCATTTCTTCCATGTTTTTTCCTTGTCAAAGTAGTAGCACTTCGATGAACTTCTATTTATTTTTGAACTTTTCCCACTCCTTGGAAGAAAAGTGGGAAAATTGTAATGTATCCTCACATTTATAATATGACCGAAGTCTGGAACATTTCCATCATCCAAACATTAATCTTTACACGCGATACATTTTTTTATTAGTTTTTCGTTCCAAGCATAGTGATAACATATAAATCAGTTTAAACATTATTTTATTTTAAAACTAGCTGGACTCCCTTGCTTTACCACGGAATGTTTTATGGTTATTTATTTATTCATTTATTATTTTTTCATTTGGTAGGTTTATAAAGTATGTTAAATGCTTATTTTCCAGCATGAATAGAGTATGCTTTATTTTTCATCCGTACCCCTCTTTCATTAATTAAGGTTGTGGATCGTAAACAGTTTTTTTAGCAAGAACCTAGGGAAAGTCTCTTAAAGCTTCTTCTGAAAGGTGGGATTTACTTTCAAGCTTATGCAGATGATGTAGCAGTTCTGGCTCAGGGCAAGTTCACTAGCACAGTATTTGAGCTGGCACAAAGAGCTCTTCACACTGTTAAAATATGGTGTTATTCACAGCCTTGGAGTTTATCCCAACAAAAATGTAGAGAAACTATTTACAAGAAAAATAAAATTGGATGCAAGTACAGAACTGATACTAAGTGGTAAGAAGCTAAACCTCGCAGACTCAGTAAAATATCTTGGTGTAATGAAGGATAAAAGAACTGACCTGAAGACTTCATCTTGAAGCGAATTTGAAAAAGCAATGGCGGCCTTTTGAGTGCGCCGGAAGGCTACTGGTCCCATCAAAAAGTACTTAACTGGATCTTTACTGCCATAGCGAGACCAATTCTTTCCTAGGCATGTGTTGCCTAGTGGCAGAGGATATCTCTGGAAACTTCAAAGAAATCACTTCAGCACATTCAAAGGAGGGCTTGAGTTAGTATACTAGGAGCAATAGAAACTACACCAACCCTTGCTGTGGTATGCTTACCACCATTAGTGATATACCTGAAGTACAAAGCTATGCTAGCTTCATATCTCCTGTACTGTGCTGGTTTATGGATAGTATATGACAGTATAGGGCATAGTGTTTCTATCACAGAAATCTGCCCGGAAGTAGTCATGTTACAGGACTCTATGATACCGCAGTGGGATTTTGACATTGGCTGGGAGTATCTAGTTCCTTCAAGACAAGACTGGGAACCTGGAGATGATCCTAAAATGCCACCAGGTCCTAAAACCTGGTGGTTTAACGATGGGTCCCTAATTGAAGAAGTACCAGGGACTAGGGTTTTCTTTCGCAGAACCCCAATATGAGCTTAGACAAATAAGTCACTGTTTTTCAGGCAGATATATTATTTTGGCCTGTTCTTAAATTATTCTGAGTAAGAAAACAGGCAGCGATCAAAGCACTGGTTGTTCCATGGTTTACATATATGCTGGTTGCTGAGTGCAAAAGATATCTTAACACTCTTGGTCAACTTAACAAGATACAAATTATGCATTGAGTGCTGAGATTGCTGACCAGTAAGCCAAAACGGGTTCCAATTCGACCCCAATTACACCAGAACCAGTTGTTGGCGTTTCACAAGGACTTCCATGAAGATAGATATCTACAGAATATGGAACAGTGCTTTAGATAAGCGACAATCTAAAATTATGATCTGGGAACCATCTCAGCATCTTACCAGATCACTGCTCTCGAGATCACACTCTCACCCTAGACTAAATCGACATCTACATCTGCTTGGCCTAGATGAAAGCCTTGTGAGCGTGAGGAGGAGGATGAAACCAACCAAACATCAGCAGCTGTCCTGTTAACACGTTTGAAGTGGAAAATCTTTCCTGCCGAGTGAAGAACTAAGTTTACTTCCCCTAACCAAGGGTCTGTTCAGTGGGTAGTTCAGCTTGCTTAGAGGATGGAGTTCTAAGATAGACATGGATGGATTATTTAATCGGGTTTGCACCTTCCGTATATGAGGTCTCAAAGCTTCGGACTTAATTTTAAAATTCCCCCAGGAGAAAAAAAACAAAAACCTAGGGGCTATGAGGAACCGGAGGAACCTATCTAAAACATTTCATGGTCATAGGTCCAGTGCTTCTTGAGATATAAGTCAGCAATGGTATTTGGATTCTATGTTTAATTCTATTTTACACTCCATTTTAAATCGAAATTACTGTTTGAAAAATCCTTTTCCTTTTAAAATTGCTTATGCTTACAAAAAAAAAAAAAAAAAAAAAAGTAATTGTAGAGCAATTGCTATCGCAGATATCTTCATGAATTTTTCTGTCCGCCATTTTAATTTTTTGGAAGGGGAGGGGGTAACAATGAAAATTTCAATTTTTTCAAATTTTCCCATCAATTTCACAGCTATAGCTATAGTTACAAGTGTGCCAAAGTTCATGTTTCTAGCTATTCTGGAATTCACTCGTAATTTTGATAATGTGTGAGTGAGTGTATCTGTAACATAAATGCTAACTTTGAAACTCTCCCTTTTTGAAGAGGCTTAATATTAAGGGTTACATTTATTACAGAGACCTAAGCTACTTATGTTTAATCTTACTTTAAGGGCTCTCCACTTAACAGCAGTGACCCTATTCCCAATCCTCCACGGAACACGATCTAACCAGTCTTCATCCTGAAGGTTACGGGCTCTTATAGCTCTGATCGCACCATTTCTACAGGTTGCTCTAGAACGTCCTCGTTTCCTTCGACCAGGCGGCGACCAATGCAATATTCGGTGAGGCCATCTTTCTTCTACCCTCCTTTGGACGCTTCCATACCACCGACAAGAACGCTCCTCAATCCTTTCAACAACTGATTGATCAACCTCCATCTCTCTAATGTCCTCATTTCATAGATGCTACAACCTCGATACTCTCAGACTCCTTCTTAACTCATTCATTTCAACAGCTTGCACTCTTCATTTTTGCTTTTCTGTTAGTGTCATCATTGATTCAACAGTAAGGAGCTTGTGAATCAGTTAATAAATCAAGAGTTTTACAAGCAAGACACTATACTTACATCCATTATATCATGCTTGTACAACTTTTGATTAAATATCCAATTCACAAGCTCCTTACTGTTGAATCTTACTGTTGAATGATACTAAATATTTAAAACTGTCCAATGCTTGGATAACTCCTTGGTCCAGTGCAATGTCCCTTCCCTTACCTCCAACAACTAGATTAGTTTTCTCCGTACTCATACGCAGAATCAATCTCATAAATTGCTACTTAACATTTTCTCGATCCTTAGCAATTATGACCTCATCGTCGACAAAAAGAAGACAATTTGTTGGTTCGTGATCAATCATGACTCATTCCCCCACAAAAACGATTCCACATTCCCAGTACATTCTGAATGTAGATTTTAAGAAGAGTTTGTAACAGGCCGCATCCTTGACTTAAGACCAGCATGTCCACTTTGTCCGATATCTGGTGGATAGTGAATTTGTGATCTAAGCAAGATCTCCCCGCTGTAAAACCGACCTGGTCTTCTAACATTTTTCCCGCTATTTCTGCGTCCAACCTATTATCGATTATGCTACTCAAGAGTCTGGTTAACGAAATTAAGAAAAGTTGAATCTATGTTTCAAATTTCAAAAGCCAATCTAAAAAGAGAGATAAGAGGGAGAGAAAAACCAGATGAATTGGTTCAAGTAAAGATTCACTGCATGCTTAATGGAATATGCCCTTTTGCTCAGATTAAATGTGATATTATGGAATGTAAATACAGTATGAGAAATAATAAGAAAAAATATTTTTATGCGAGAGGTTTGTTCGATTTATTGGACCAATTGTTTCCTTTTTCTAAATATAAACTTTACCTTACAAAAACAATAGCAAAAATTCTAGATATGAGGTACCTGTAGATCCCCTATCCAGAATAGAACCTATCCAGATCCCCGTCTACTTGCTTGGCTTCTGACATGAGATTGTATTTATATTACGTTAGTGAAAACTTAAGTAATTCAAGGGTTGTAATTACAACTGATTAATTATCAAGTATTAGCTTAATAATAATAATACGTTTATTTGCTTTTAAAGCAACAAGGCTCTATATAAAGAGGTTCCGCAATTTACAATTCAACCTAAGAAATTAATAAATACACATTGACATGATACATGCATACCAACTCCCGTACATTACATATGAATACACACACACTCGCATCCATACATTAAATACAAGTGAACCAGTACATTAAAACACTAATAAATATACTATAAATAATCAAAAATAAATTCTTTCCGTAATACAACAATGAAAATTTCCTTTGCTTCATTCATTGAACAAAAAGGATCTAGTTTTTAAGAAATTAATGAAAAAATAGTTTTTGCATCCTCTTTCGAGTTAGTATTAATAATAATATAAGTTCAGTAGCCACGTTCCTGTTGACTCCATCCTGACACAAATATTGTTTCCGCAAGAACAGTCTAATTAAATATGAACGTGGTTTTCTTTTTTATTCAGATTGCACAAAGTGCAGAACTCCTCTGTGTTTATTTCCTTTAATAGTAATTTTTATGAGCCACTGTCCAGATGTTCTAACTTAGGCCAGTAGCTTTTGAACGGAATACCAAAGCAAATAATTAGCCCTAATTGTAAATAATTAGTTGCTTTATTCAGAGCTTTATATATAGAGGGCTGTTCATGGATTGTTCGATTTTCTCTAAATCAGACAATTTTAGCTTTGAACTAAAATTAGAAAAAATGCATGCCTTATCAATAAAATTGCGGATAATTTGATCGGCCTTTTCTCCAATTTGATTTAAAATGTGTCTTATTATTTGAGTAACACAGTTACGCTTAATAGAGTTTGTAGGTAAGAAGTCCTGTTGAAAGTACTGTGTAGGAGTCATAGTATAAAGTATTATCTTTATACTATGATTATCGGCTTATATCTGCAATTAATCATTTATTCTCCTAAGACTATATAAGCAATAATACAATGAGAAAAAGGTTTATGACCATAGAGAGGATAATATAACATGTACAAATCTTTTAGCTTGCTTGAATATTATTAATGTTATTTTGAATTATCCCTTGCCATCTTTGCTTTGGTATTGTGTTTCTAGAAATAATTAATAGTTAGTATTTGTTCACGTTTTCTATCAGTCCTCATTTTGTACTTTTGATTGTGTTATGTAACAAAATAATAAAGAAATTTCATCAATTTCATCAACCAAATACATCTTATACTTGGTGAGATAAATGTAAAAGCGATATAATAAGAATAAAAAAAATAAATTTCAAAAAAGGAAAATAAAATACAAATAATAAATTTATAAAATAAAATGTAGTAGTAATATTTATTAGCTCTTGTTTATTTACTCTAAGGTCAAGAGAGGAGCTTAAATAGAGTCTCAAACGTTTATTGAGATGTTTTAAATCTGAGATCATGAATAGATTGTATGTACTCACTATCAAAGTAAAAATAATTAAAGTTATCAGAATTTGACAAAAAGAACAGAAATCATCAGTTGATAATTCTATATTTTTACATTTATAGTGCAGAGGTACTAAATTAGATCCAGTAAATTGTTTCTTATCGAGCACCTAGGGGCTAATAAAACCCTATGTACAAAATTCAGTGGCTATAGGTCCAATAGATATCGCGATAAATCAGTCAGTAGAGTATTTGGATTCTATAAATATGTATATAGATCGATATCTGATAGCAAAAGAGTTGTTCACTATGAACATCAAAAGAACAATGTATGTGCTGCCATTCTGCAATTATTTGGAATTAAACGTTTGGTGGAACGTATATAAGCTGTAGGTTATAGAATAGATTACATGAAGGGGAACAGTGTTCTCACGTGAGAATAATGTTAAATTTTCTGAGAGAAATTGCCTTATGTTGAGAAAACGATTACGTAATTTATTTTTGAATGTACATAAATAAATTTCATAAACTCATAGAAATAGTTTAACATTCTTTGAAGTCACCTCTAAGTATTTAGATCGGCTAAACTAGGTGTTGATTATATTAATGAAGTATGATTACATCAAGTCTCGCACTAATTTTTTCCATTAGTGAGAGGTAAAATAAAAAGTTTATACTTTTACATTAATAATCTTGATGTAGTAACTAGTAACACTTCATGAATTATAAACATCATAAACATTTTTTATTTTTTTATTTATTATTTTTAACAAGATTTCGCGTGTCTGTAAAGGATACAATGTAAAAGTATTAAAGGAGTTTAAAAACGCCGAGTATGGTCTAAGACTGTTTTCTCTCAGGGCTTACTCTTTATAAAAACACTTTTAAGGTGCTTAAATACCACGACCTTCTTTATCACGAGGAGAATTTATGTTAGAGGAAGCTTACTTTAAAATAACCTTTCACAACCTTACACATACCAAAAATACCTGCACCATGTTTCAACACAACTAATGCATTAATTTAAATTGTACAATATTTTTTTGATTGTCAATTTATTTTCACTTTATAAACAAAAGAATATGTATTTTTTCCTCACTTCTCAATGGACATAATCCATAAAACGGTACAAACAAAGAGGTCATAATTTAGATCCTAAACCAACTTTGAGATAAAAATCATGTTTCTATTCCTAAAAGCTACCCAAGGAAATATATTTGGCTCCCTTACTGTATCGATGTTAAATAAACATGTAATTACTTCACTGAGTCGGAATAATCTTACCCTTAATACAAATCGTTGCAGGCAATTATTCTCCTAAAAATAGCCGTTCTATTTTTACTTAATAGTCTTCAGTCTATTATAGTGTTTCTTTTTATAGACTTATTGCATGAGTTGTATTTAAAATTAACTTGTATTTTTAGACAAGGTTGTTCCATATTTTATTGAGTAGAAAGTTTTGTTTTGTTTTGTTTTGTAAATGCAGCATTTAAGTAAAAAGAAAAAATAAACTTATTACAGACTTGATACGAAAGTATATTTAACAGCACGAATAAAACTTAGTTTATAATCACGCAAAACAAATTGACTAGTTAAAATTAAGGAACGAAATATCAGAATCGTTTAAATTATAATTAACAACGGTGTTACATGGTTTCGGCATCCTTGAACCAAATTTCAATCGGACCCTTAATGTCAATTACTTTTTGTTTTTCCACAGAGAATCAAGTATTTTTGTACGGATTGATAATAGAATTACACGTTTTTATTTATCATTGGTAAAAAGTCCAGTTTTGAATAGAGAAAATTTGTAGGCAAAACAAATTTTAGGCAATAAATAAATGAGTTTATGAACATTTTATTTTATTCTTAAATTTCAATATTAAGAAAGTACTATATTATCGATTAAAAACGCATTATTATAGATTAATTTTGACGTATGTATTTGTATCGATTTGTTATTGTTATATTTTGCTGATATTTCTTGGTAATATTTGTTGCCTTATCTATTTATTTATTTATTTTTGAATGTTCTGTTGCAACTATGTCATCTCGCTATTACTTAATTTTCTTTTAATATTATTTGTTTTGAATAGCTTATCTATAGACACTTAATTTATATTCAAGAGCGCCTCTCTAGTAGCTAAAGCTGAAAAGGGCTCTTAAAAAATGTTTGTTAATAAATAAATAAATAAATAAATAATTTAGATTATTCTAGTTTTATTGCTTATGATTTATTGAAACATATAAATGTATTAATGAACTAATGTTTAGCTTTATTTCTGTGTTTCAGGTTGCTCATGTATAAACTATAAAAATAATTGTGTTGTCGCAAAAAGTGGATCAGCAAAAGAATATGGCTTTTCATTTATCCCAAATATTATAAATATCCATTAAGCAAGTGCACTTTTTAATGAATTCACATATAACAGGAAAACCACCATAATAATTAAATGGATAAAAAATTAAACTTATTAAATTTACTACCAACTACCGCTCAAACTTATCAATGAGTAAGTCATCACAATTTTATAATTATTACTGTTAATTGGGTGTATTCAATTGTTTATGTATTTTATGTTCTGTCATAAAATTATATTAGTACAATTATTTAAGTTATATCAAATGACAGCAATTTTTCTTCATGTACTTTTTCCAACCATCTCCTTTCACTTCTTTCTACAGCCACCTGTCGCCTCACCACAATATGCTCTCATCTCATTTCCTCGTCCCACCTCAGTCTTTTTCTTTTACTTTCTATTGGAACCCAATCTAATATTTTACTGGTCTAACTTCCGTCTTCAGTCCCAACCACATTACCTGTCTATTTCCACTTCCTGGAGATAATATCTCTTCCTATATCCTCCATTTTTAGAGTTTCGTTGGTAAAACCAAAAAAAGAGACCCACATAGTTTCGTTCCTGTGGCTGTCTGTTACTGTATGGTTCGAATAACTTTTGAATCAAAAGAAATAAAAACATGAAACTTTCCAGCATTAAAGATCTTTTGACACGCACACAGGAAAAATACGGCGAACTTAAAATCATCAGCTGTTCAAATAAAAAATGGCGGATAATTTAGGCCTTACGATTTTTTTAAAAAGTTTTGAGTGGGGTCTCAAATGAATTATTGAAGAGTAGATTACAAAAATATGCAACACTTGTGAAAAGTGTTTAATTTTCCATGCCATATTGTCATAAAACATCAAAATTTTGCGTTCCCCCTTATAATTATTTCATTTTCACAATACCAACGAAACCCTTTTTACGTGAGACTTCACACACAACCAACTGTCAATTTTCTGTCTGTTCCCCGTATAAATTTATTTGTTTTTTGACATTAAATATACGAGAAAGTAAAAAGACATATATATATATATATATATATATATATATATATATATATATATATATATATATATATATATATATATATATATATTATAAAACCATGTTTAAGCGTGATTTAATAAACAATGGAATTTAATGAATCATCAATATTTACTGGTATATATTATTATTGCTATTTTTTCTAATACCGATTATCCTACATCAGCTATCCTTTTTTTACAAAAGGCTTTTTCTAATGCCTAAATAAGAGCACCTTTCCTTGGCTATATCTCTTTGTTATCATTAAAGGGTATGGTGGTTAAATTAATGAAAGACAAACAGACACGAGACCAAAATTTTCTCAAATGTTTGAAACGGATTACTGTCTAGGAGTTATTCAATTTGGTGAAATAAAAAAACAAAAACAAAATGTAATGATCACATCACTTCCGATACCTTTAGTAAGCTCGGAAGTAAATATAAATCAAATGTAGTAGGTACTACAGATATGATTCTACTGCTGATGGAGCGACAGGGTAACCTCGTGTCATCCATTACATATATATGTAGTTGTATAAGCTCTTTGGCAGGGCTAAACCCTTCATAGGCTGTTGCAGAATAATAATAATATATATATATATATATATTTATATTATTATATATATATTTTTTTTGTTATTTTTATTAAATAACAAAAAAAATAAATATTAATAATAATATTTTATTCTTTCACGTTTTGAATTTTTTTCTTATATTCAATCATTTTGTAAGTATATTTCTGATCAATGTTTTTCATGACAGAATTTATATTTCCTATTATATTGTTCCCCTTAATCCTTTATATACCAATTTTCTTTACCGTCTAAAATGAAGAGAGACCAAAAAAAATACTTGGGTAATACTTTGCAGGAATTGAACTAATCTAGCGTGAAATGAAAGACTCGACTTTGTTTTGCTTTGGTTAGGCACAGAGCTGTATCAATCAGTCTAGCCTCGTTGAGAACGAACCAACCGTACCGCTGTATTCAGCATTCTGCCCTCGAATATTCCCTTTGTTACAATACCACTGTTACGATAAAAAAAAGTACACTTTTCTTTTGGCTTCATTGAAGTGTACAAAGAAAAATATATTACAATATAGAATATTAAAATAAGCATAGCAAATTTATTTTTATTGATATATGAAGTGAATAAAATTGATATTTAATTTATTCATTTATGTTAAAGTATGTACAGTTGTATAAAGCTAAAAATACAATGCCCTTACAATGAAAACTTTAATATTATAGACTGAATATTTTAAAATTACACATAGAAGAAAATGACAAATATTCTGCTATAGTTTTTACTTTCTTATACATGTGGAGGTAAGGTACTTGAGGTGGCGCGTAGACTCGGAGAATGATGGCTATTAACTTAGATTAATCTATTAATAAATATTGACAAGGAAATAGGGGCCGATTCTGTAACTTTGAAACTTCCCTTTTCGTGTGGTTATATATATCAAACTGTTGTTATGAACATGCGCGCGCAACCTGTCAACGTGAATCTGTAACTTTGTTTGTTGCTATATATGTAGACATTGACATATAAGTGCTTGATATACATCCCCTCGAAATAGCTGTTGATATAATTTGTCAGGTTAGGTGTTTATATTTCAAATGTTCAAAACCAAAACAAAGTGACGCCATAGGGGGTTGATATAATGTCACAGTGGATATATTATGTCAAAAAAGTTACAGAATCGGCCTCCAGGAGAATTGGGTCACAATAGATAACGAATTTTGTGTATATTTCGGAACACTTGGTAGCTATAGAAAAATTAAACAAACTAGTTATTAAATTATAAGGTGACGTGTTACGTCATCCAATAATCCATGGCATCAAACTATGGGGCTGCACTAAACGTTCCAACTCCTACCGCATCCAATCCTTACAATCAAAGATCCTCAGAACTATAGTAAATGCACCCTACTACGTATCCAACCAAATCTTACACACTGACCTGAACGTCCCATTTGTCCGAGACCTAGCTATTTCCCGCTATAGATCCTTCCACCACTCAGTCTCCTTCCATACAAATCCTCTTATCAAAAACCTGTCATCCCAAACCATTCCTGACAACCCTCCTAGGCGCTTGAAGTGGCAATGGCCTCGAGGTCTAATATGATTAACTACACTTGTTAATTTAAAGAATTTTATGCAAGGTCAATAAGCTCTGTCGCTGGACACATGAGTCTTATATCTGTTAATTTAATCAAGCTAATACGATCAATTATCATTATTCCTTATAACATGTAAAACTGTGATTCAATCAAAGTTAAAAAAAAGTCATCCAAATACATATTGTATAGAGAGAGAAAGTACTTAGAGCAAAAATTCATTTTGGAGGATTTACTCCCCTGAATCGAAATAGTTGTTTTTAGCAAATGTCTGTCTCTTGCTGCCGCGTGGATCCTAAACTGTAGGGTCCATTTCGATTAAATTTAGCATTTATGTTCAGAGAAATCATAATAAATGAATAAAAGGGTCTACCAATTAGTGTCGAACATAGCTTCCTCACTTCCTATTGCTCATTTTATTGACGGTTTTACGATATATTGTGGTCTAATTTAATTAATTTTAAGATATGGTGATTCACAATAATGTTAAACGACAGACCGACCGATCGACTGGCAGACACGAGACCGAAAAAGTCCAGTCATGTCTAAAGTGGATTTCGGTCCAGGAATTTTTGAATTCTAAGACAAAATAAAATCGCTTTCAGAATGAAGCGAAAGAAAGAGGAAAGAAATACATTAAAATAACCATCTTGTAAACACTTTGTTATTGAATTATTCAATAATTATAATTTATGTAATCACAATAAAACTAAATGACGTGATAGTGACATGTCATTACCATAATCTGATTTAATAGGTAGGTTTAATTATAATTATTAATTAATTAAATTAAATAGTTTCAGATTTAAATTCAGTTCTATTAAATACGAGTACATGAGATGTAGAGCGATTAAAGCTGCAGTATTTCTGTAGCTAAAAGCAATACTACAATAGTTATATTTACTGTCTCTTTTTATAGAAGTTTATTTTTTATTTATTTGTTATACTCATTTTTTTGTATCGTAACAATCAATTATTAAATAAAACAATGAATTAGTATAAATCCAACGTATTTTAAATGAATAAATAAATACAATTGAACTAAATATATAAATTTAAATGTCTTTGTATAATTAAATGTATATATATTCTACCGTAAAAATTATAATTTCCCCAAACAAAATTATCTAAGTATAGAAAAAAAATCAACACAAATGATAATTTCAAGTTTGATATATTTTTCAGCGTATTTCTTGTGAAAAAAAGGAGGTAAAAAACATCATTACGTATTCATGAGCTTTCTCACGTAATTTGATTTGTCGTAAATTTTTCAAACTCTATTACTAGGGGTTAGCAATAAATTTTGAAAAAGGACTCGACATTTCATTTCATTAAAAATGTACGGTGTTCTGAGCAACGCACGTAATTTCTCTTTTCTCTTTCTTCTCTCGAGTTTTTCTAATTCTCTTTTCCATTTTTATAAGACTTTGGTATATCTCCGTACTAAGATAGTTTCGTTTTATAATAAATATTTTTATTCTATTGTTTCTTACTTTCTCATATAGTTTCTATATATTTAGGAAAATCATTGTGTGAAAATTCGTACAGATTTCAATGGATTTACACGTTTTAGAAAAAAAAATGTATGTGCAGACGCGTGAGGCCTAAACTTCTGAGCCTTATCGATAAAAATTGGTGTAAATGTTGCAAAAAATCATGAAAAATAATAAGAAGAGTCCAATTAGTGTGGAACATGTTGATGCAGGCAGGTAATAATACTAACATCCAGAATTAGGGACTACGTCCTCCTCCGTTAGGGTTTTTAAGTCTCCTAATGTTAAGGTGACTTCTTCCTCTCACAGATAAATTATCTATTATGAAGAAATCGTGGCTTATACATGAGATTAGTTGCCATTACTGAGATCAAGTTTACATCGGTGAATCCTCAAACTAATTTGCCAAACGGAAAAACGCTCACAAAAATTCATCCACAAAAAAGCGTGAACTACTACCGCTCTCGCAGCCCACTTCACTGATTTAGGTCATAGAACCGACCTGAGAACATTAAAACTCTCAGGATTGAAAATAACACCAAGAAGCGGCTCATTCTTAAGATGTTCTACATCAAAGGATATAGAGAATGCAATGAACTACAGGTCAGATGTACCTGGTATCAGTGAGTTATAAAAGTACTTACTTGAATATTGAATTTTACACTGAAAAGGGCTCTTCATACCAATTTTAACAATCTTTTTCAACATCAATTTTTAAAAAATATATATAATTTAGGAGAACGGGGCGATATGTAAACAAAACAGGCTTATATTTACAAGATGGTCCAAAAGTCCCCCTTCCCTCTTAACTTTTGAAAGGTTTGAGATAAATTAAAGAAAATTGGGGGATCTGATTTGGATTCTACGATGACAAATAAGAATATTTTACTTATAACTTTTTTGTTATCTCCAATATTTTGCACCCTACAGGGGGCAAAAGTATAAAAATGGTAGATTTTAGCGCCTGGGGGCAAAATGGGGGGTTGCCCCTAGTTCGCAAGAGGATGAATACACAATTCCCTGTACATGGTATACGGACGGATCCCCCTAGTTCCATTAATTTATTTCAAACCGTTAGACTTAATAACGATATAAGTGTTGTTGTTTTACTATTTTCGGAAGGGTTAGGATAAAGAAAAAAGTTTCAATTAAAATTTAATTGAAATAATTATTTTTCACCGCAGAATCCAAATATGCTATCAAAAATATACGCTCCAATTTGAAATTTTGAAGTTGGGTGGCCTGGGGGCAAAGTGAGTAGTTGTCTGTAGTGCGCGATTGCATGAAAACAATCTTCCCTTTACATGGTACAGATCCCCCAATTTTATTAATTTATCTCAAACCGTTCAAAAATTAAAAGGGGGGAGACTTTTGGACCACCCTGTACAAACACATTTGAACCTGTGTTAACCGAAATAAAAGGGGCGGGAGTGATTTTCGATAACCAAAATTTCGGTTAATAAATAATCATTTTTAAAGCTAAAGGTCTCATAAATTATATTTCATATACACAAATTATATATTTTTTTTAATTTAGGAACATTCATTTTACGGACATAATGTATGTTCATACACTTATATATACATATTTTAACAACTATTATATACAGTAGGCCTACTGTTTTTGGAAAAATTGTCTACCTATTTTTCTTATTGAATCGTTTCCTAGTAGCACGATATCTCAAAGTATTGTTATATACTTAAACATATACCACCTATATGTATGTTAACTTATCTTTTTTTCTACCGGTTTGGGGTTTTTCCGGTAAACGGCATTTCGATTTATATATATATATATATATTTATATTATAGTGTGTGAATTATTTATTATTAATACACAATATTTTATATTGTTTCATCCTAAGGTTAAAGAAATGGACTTTAGTTCTACCATAAGTTTCTTAAAAAACTTAAACTTATTATGGAGTTCTACAAAAAGAACATTAGAACTTTAAGAAAACTGTTGAAAGGTATAGTGGACTTCGAATTTCTAACTCAGAAGAGGGTATTTATTTGGAATAAAAGTCCTTTTTAAAAATTGATTTTTTAATTACATCAAAGCTTTCGCCCAGGGAACCTGAGCTTCTTCAGTGATAATCTACAAATAATAGATAAAAATATACAAATAGACGAGTAAATTAAGAAAAACAGCAATATGCAAACAAAAAAAAAATGTGTGACAATAGGTTCTTACCAAGTGGTGAAGATCTAAGAATTTAGAAATTAAATTAAAATTAAAAAATGTTTAGATTGAGGTTTAAATATAAACATAATAAGACAAAATCTAAAAAACTTGCACATAATGTCCGAACAGTTAGGATGGGAGTGGACAAGTGAGTGGAAATGAAAGACATGAGACAAACTAATCTTTTAGAATATTTCATCTTTCTACGCATAACAACTCATTACTGCAACATCTAATAAAATCTTTATTTATTTAGACATCTCACTACCTCCATTCATATATCAATAATTATAGATAATTTAAATGTGCTGAACAGACTGACTTCCACAGCACAGGGCATCCACCCTCTAGTGGAAGTTATTATTCCTAAATGTAAAGAATACAAAAGATTGTAATTTATGATAAATAAAGGAATTTATTATTTAAAAAAAAAAACGAAGAACATATGGTGGGGATTTTTTAAGGGATCTACATGAAGAAAAAATAAGGTAATAAAGTAATAAATTCTGAGTCCTGTTTAATGTCCAAAACACCGTACCACACGTCAAACCTATAGTCTTGTTTTTTTTTATATTTTTAAGTTTTGGACATTAAACAGGACTCAGAATTTATTACTTTATTACCTTATTTTTTCTTCATGTAGATCCCTTAAAAAATCCCCACCATATGTTCTTCGTTTGTCTCATGTCTTTCATTTCCACTCACTTGTCCACTCCCATCCTAACTGTTCGGACATTATGTGCAAGTTTTTTAGATTTTGTCTTATTATGTTTATATTTAAACCTCAATCTAAACATTTTTTAATTTTAATTTGATTTCTAAATTCTTAGATCTTCACCACTTGGTAAGAACCTATTGTCACACATTTTTTTGCTATTTTTGTTTGCATATTGCTGTTTTTCTTAATTTACTCGTCTATTTGTATATTTTTATCTATTATTTGTAGATTATCACTGAAGAAGCTCAGGTTCCCTGGGCGAAAGCTTTGATGTAATTAAAAAATCAATTTTTAAAAAGGACTTTTATTCCAAATAAATACACTCTTCTGAGTTTAAGAAAACTATTGTTTAATCCACTTTACTCTAAATATCCTCTATATTCTAGGATGTCCGAAGTAATTTTTTATTATTATTTATTAAACGTGCATTTTATTGATTAGCATAGTTCACCTTATGATGGCCAGCTAAAGTTGTTGATATTGAGTAATCATATATTAGATATTGTAATTCTTTGACAATAAACTAAATTCGAAGACGATGGAGTAATATTGAGTGCAATGTAAGAATATCTAAAAAGATTTTGCGAATAATACAAGCTAAGTGTTCGGAGTACCAAAGTCGTACTCTACTAAAGAACGCAATATATTGTATTGAGGGTTTAGTCTATTGTAAATAATATTACTAAAATCTAAATATTTTGTTTTGGGTTCTAGTTCTATTTATTTAAAGAAATATATTTGTTATAAGTTATTATTATTTTCTATTTTAGAAGAATCATTAGTTTATCTTTTGCAATAAAATTATATACCTATTTATTTAATGAAAATATGGTATATATAAATATTTATTAATAATTTACTTTATTATAGTCCCTTTGTATACTTTTTCATAAACATAGTAAGTACAAATAGAAAGTTATGTGATAAGAAAAATATCTGATTTTTATGGGTTTAAGGTCCCACGAATAAAAAAAAAAAAAAAATGTACCTTAAAGTGTCAGTTTGCCATCTGCGCAAAAGTGTGGAGCTAAAACTACTCAGCCAATTTCAATTAAATTTGACATACTCGTACATGTTCAGTCAATGCATACCTGAGACAGAATCAATATATGAACTATAGATCTTACTTTGGAGGTTCTGCCCTCCAATAACGGTTCCAACAATAAAAATTTTGTTTTTAGTTTTATTTGAAAATTAGAACTACATAAATACATGATATAAGCAATATTGAGGTCAGAATTTACAATGGCTTGGAGGACATGAGGTAAGGAATAGATATAGGATTAACAGTACTCATAGATACTAGCTTAAAATATTACATAAATATAAAATAGTTAAGCATTGATCAGTAAATTACGTGGCAACTGCCTCTTTTGACGTCCAGGAGGATTTCTAGGAGTTAATAGTTGTGGTTGGATACGATAGGAATTGGAATGCTTGGCGCAACCCCAGAGTTCAACACACCAAATGGGCTTTATTAAGGTGTTATAAATGAGTTATTTGGAATGTGCCGAGTTCAGATGTATGGTGTGAACGTTACAGTTTTGTCATTTAATATTTGTGTGGCACACTGGTCAAACGGTGGTCCAGGTGTAATCCAAGGTAGAGGAAGAAACTAGAGTAAGGGATAGGAATTTGGTTATGAGTTATTGGTTCATATTCTATGCTATGTCTCAAACTAAAAGTCAAATGAAAAAAATGCGATGGAAAAAATTGTTTTCGTTTATTTTGATTCACTATTTCTTGAGTCAGATTTCCAGGAGTAAGAGATGTTCTTGTACTTGATCAGATTTTATTCTAGGTGATATATTAGATGATAAAATACATTTACTATCGGCAGAGAATGCTTAAGTGGTGACAGATGTCCAGGGATATCGAAATTGGAAATGGTGTACAGTATTGGACCTAGTATGCTTCCTTAGGGTAAACCTGGAACATTGACACTGGAAACATGAGGAAGTGAATTCTATTTGAATTCTAATTTAACCTTAAAATTTGTTTTTCCGGGAAAAATGTATAGTCTCTGATACAAAAAACAACCTGTCTCAGCTAAAATTGAAACTTAAATGTATAAACTATCACCTGTTTAACATTTTACAAATATTATGTTCAATTAACATTTATTTAAGTTAAAAAATATGGGTTTTTTCAGTATAGCTTTGTTCGTGAGATATTTTTGTTGAAGTTGTTTTCTTGTTCTTCAACCCCCTCCAAAATATGCCAATTTTTTTATTATTATTGTAAAATTACCTATAAACAACAATAAGGGTTTAAAAAAAAAAAAAAAAAAAAAATGGTTTCATTTACGTCCCAATAAATACATCATTAGGTTACTACAGGACGGGGGATCCGGCCAAAATGGCCAATCGCATCGAGTTAATGTGTAAAATACTCATCAAATCGATGTGATCTTCAGTCTGAAGCATGTCTCACCTCTCTGGGATTTTACCCATATCTACCTAGTATGTCAGTGTCTAGACTTTAAAAGCGCTCTAGGTTTAAAGCACGAAATGCTAGTACATATTACTTTTTATCGGCTATACCAATCTCTGAAGAGTTAATTTAGTTATTTTTATATATGATTAATAAATAATTTAGATATCTATATCAATACAATAAGTATTTACATTATTATCAGTAAAAGATTGAAAAATTATAATTTAGTTGTTATGCTCTAGATGTATTTTTAGCTGAACTCTGTAAAACAGAATTATAACGTGATCGTTTAAAAATAAAACAAAGCCTTTTTTATACAAAGAAAAAAAGCTGTAGCTTTACTTTGTAGGAACCAATTCACTACTTCCTTTTCCAATAATAATACATCTTTCTGAAAATAACCAAATAGTAGTGGGAGTCACGCGAGGCAACTAACAGACTGATAACACAGCTCACCGATTTTCTCTTCCATTATCCCAATGAACAAGTTCCCAACTAGTTGATTGGTAAAAGCATCTAGAAAATAGATTAGACTTAAATGATAATGGATATTAACAGGTTTATAGATACCATAAGGTAATACAAATAAAACCATGACTCATTTCTGTAAAAATATGTTAGTTTCGAGCTTTAAACACTGATTTGCTTATCTTAATGCATAGGTAAATAAAAAATCGGTCAGACGAACTCAGGCAAAACTTTCTCATATAATACTAAATTAAAATCCTAAAATATATTTTCTGCATAATTTATTCTAAATGCTTTTTATAATAAATTGGCCAAGTATGTGCTTTCAGCTTACACAAAGATTCCGTTGGCAATTTAAAAAGTAGGATGAGTTTGTTAACCAACATAATATAATAATATAGGCCGTAACAATATTGTTGTAATTTAAAAGTTTATTCTAGCTACATCTATATATTTTTTTAAAAAAATGTGGTATAATATGATACAACCGCCTTTAAATACATTTTCATTGTGCAAACGCAAGAAACTACTTCGAAGTGTCAATCTTAATCCGTTACTAAGATGGTACATTTTTAAGATTTTTAGGGAGGAGGGTGGACATTTCTTTTTCAGATTATATACGAAGCATGAAAAATTCATTAAAAACTGTTTTGTCACAAAGAATAACTACGATTTTTTCGTTGATTTGTTAAACAAAAATAATGGGGGATCCAAAAAAAGCAACTTTTAAGGGCACAAAGTGCAAAGATGAATTGGTACAAAAACAGACCAAATAGGTATATATTTTTCTTAAGGTGACCTCATCTTTCATTTGATACCCCACTTAACTCATTTCCTTTAAAAATGTTAACCCCTTGCTATCGAGAGATGATTTTTTGGGGCTTTCTTATAATTTTATTGTGTTTGTGTTAGTCAGAGCCGTCCCTAGGGGGGGTCAACCGGGTCAAGCTGACCCGGGCGCCACGTCTAGGGGGCGCCGCCAGGCCCCCTTCATAACTACTAGGTGAATTTGGCAATAAGGGGGGGGGGGCGCCAAAGATGCCTTTGACCCGGGCGCCTAAACCCCTAGGGACGGCCCTGGTGTTAGTACACGTAACATGGCTGTAAAGATTCAAATTGTTGTGTTGGGTGTACTTTCGGAGATCTGGTACATTGTCAACAAAGGGTATTTTGGGGTCAGTAAGATTTTATTTAATCTTACAGACAGACAAGCACAGTATTGTATAAAAAAAATCATGGTAATGGAGTAATGTCAATTTCCAGTTAAGCCACATTTATTTTTATTCAATATCTTGAACACCTATTTATAATCATTAATCGATATCATGTAAACAGTTTTTAAAATAATTAAATAATCATTTTCTTTTCACACTTTGGGGAACAATGCCGCCAAATTAATAGGTATAATTAATTTCTTAGTTTCCCTTCAGCTTATGATTTTTCTTATGATTTATACCAAATTTCATCGAATTCATTCAGTAATAAAGGTCCTCCAAATATCTGTCAAGACTAATTAACCCTTTACAAAATATGCCGCTTTGAGAAATGAACGTTCAAACAAAAAAAGTCGAATAAAAAAAAATGTTGTTTTTTTTTAGATTGTATTTCTAATGTATTGTTGGTGGTGTATTTTGAGGTTACGAAGGAAAAAGGCAAGGAACCAAGAGTAAATGCCTTTCTCATAGGAATGTCTGAAGGGCATTATTCCCTCGTTCTCTATTCTGCTAGACACAAGATTCTTTCTACAATAGAAACCCCTAACTTTACCATTTTTATTCGGATATAAATCAAAATAGATGCAAATATTGTTTGAATTTTCTCACTGTATATACGTTGTTTTTACTATCTCTACGATGATGTCTTTTAGGACGTCATTGTAAGAGTTACCAACCTATAAAATATTTTGGGTGTGAAAATAAGGGGTAAATATACACTATAATTTAGGGTTTGCATTTAGCAGACTTACTTGATTTTTAAAAGTGTAATTCAGAAACTGAAGGACTCACCTGAAACAGAAATAAAATGTTAATATATTGTGATTAAGGTGGCTTTTACACCAAAAAGATAGGGGACTGAACGCAAGAGAAGTGCCTCTTCACCGATCCATTGCATTATGATTAAAAAATTATATCGTTTCTACACCAAAGAGACACGAACTTATGCTTTCCGATTGAGAAAGGTCTTTTATTCTGTCTTTTGTTTTCTGCCCCCTGTCTTTTCGGAGTGACAATAAAGAGGATTTTTATAATCTTAAAAAGGTATTTTTAAGATTATGAAAATTAACACTTTATTATAACACAAACAAGTTGTTCAAGCTAAAAGATATGTATTGTCTAACCACAATTTACATATTTTATAACAATCAGACGATCGTTTCAATCTTTTGACTATCTTCAGTGACACTTATATATTATTAGATGGTTAAAGGAAACCAGAGGGAGTATTGAGTCTTCAGCGGAGCTGGTAAGCAGAGTAAACTGAACTCCCTCGAATGATGGTGGCTGTCGCTAACTCCCACGCTGTCCAAAACCAAAACTGTTCCTCTCGAGGACTCCAGGGCCGATCCCCTACGCCTTTGCGCGCATGTCCCGTGTCCGGTGTTATGACTACTACTTTAAACCAGCGTTTTCATTGGGTATGGACAGACGTCATTAAATAAGTTCGACCCGAATTCAAATAATGAACACATATATTTAATAATAACATAAACAATCTAACAATATAGACTGAACACTATATGTATTTTTAGATGATTTATTGTATTCTTTCACATAATTTACATTTCATACTCACATTTTCATCTCTACAAAGCTAAGATCGGACAGACCTTACAGACTGGATCTTTTGGCATATTGATATTTGATTATTTCTTTAAACCTTTTGTACGTTTTTTTAAACCTGATTATAAGTTTAAAAATAAATCGGTCAATTAGCGTGACGAATAAAAACTAGACGAATTTCAACATTAGTGTTAAATATTGCATAAACAGTTAATAGTTATATTATAAATTAAAAATGTTACTAAACATGTGGGATGGTTTGAGAGAAAGTAATTTCTGCAAGAGGTTAAAACTAATATGAGACCATCAGTGGGCTAAATTTGACATACCAATAGTTTTTGAAATATGGGCATTCACAAAAAACACATCTTAAGGAAACCAGATAGAGCGATTGAAAAGAAGGCTTAAGCCTGAAACTTATAGGGTGCCTGGAGGGGGGCTGGACAAGTTGGGAAATCCTGGGGTGAACTCAGGAACCTGGCTGTGGATCGAGATGAGTGGTGGATTCTCCTAGTGTCCTATGCTCCCATATGAGCCAAAGGAACTAAGTCAAGTCGCAAAAATGATGGCAGACTTTTAGACACGAAACCAAAACTATTTTCTTAAGTTTGAAACTTGAGAAGAGTTTAAGAGATCTTGAAGAGAGAAAGTTAAGAGAATTTAGAGATACAAAATATTCGATCTTCAGAATGATCAAGTGTTTCCGGTACCTTCGGTAAGAAATGCTCGGAAACAAAAATAAGGTCTAAATCAGTATTTTTTTATTTTTATCCTGAAGGAAAAAGTAGGTTATTATCTAAATAAATAAAGATTTCATAAATCTAGGATTTTCATGTTTTTTTTACCCTTCCTCTTCATGTCTATTTCGGGATATTCTGGGTTGGAAGTTCAGTGAAGCTGTGTTTTCAGATCCTTTCCCCTCATATTACTTCATATTGAATTCCAAGTTTCTGAAGCCCTCTCCTTGTTTTTATCCATCACTCAAGTGAACCCGGCGATGAAAACAAAAACAGTACGGATGTTTCAATAAAGTTTATTTCTCCATCTTTTTTTGGCAAAACAGAAACATTTGTCAGGAAAAAAGTGAAGATTAAGCAATAAAGTAAATTTTATAATACATATATAAGTGTTTTTATAGTGTATGTCGGCGTCTCATGCTGTAAAGAAATATTAAAAGTCAGCAATAATTAATGATTATCAATTACTGCTGAAAATACTATAAAAACACTTCATTTTATTAATCATTATACTTCAACACTTGAAAATGCGGAATTGCTACAGAATTTCTAAAAGACGAGGCAGATAAATAAGTATGCGTCTAGCGTCATATAGGCGAAGTTGAAAGGCTTCTAGGTCGTGTATTGATCAACTAAAAAGTGGTTTTATAATATTTTTTCTCTAACCAAATCACACCTGATTTAAGCTTAATTGTTTCCACATTTCTGATCTGGCACTTCACCTTTTACCTCCAGTTAACTTCGTAATCGTCTCAAGGAGCCCGACCTTCTAAGCTTAAGGTGTAATTTTGCTTATTCTTGTGCTCGGATTCTTAAACGTAGTAAAATCGTTCTATTTGCCATGTCATGTGCATACAACTGTTTAGTTTGTCAATTTCTGTCATTAAACCCTATCTGGGGGCAGAGTAGTGCCCCGGACTAGTCGAGCACTGCTGTACCACCCTTTACGGGGACCAACTCAAGGCATTTTGGACGTTTTAAGCGATACTTGGCTTATATTTGTTTTTGTTGGGATATATATATTTTTTTTTTTCTGAAATCTAAAGATCAGAAGGAAAAATTAAAATTCACACCTTTGTGATAATTTGACCCCTCTTTGGGTCATCTTCCCACATTTATTGTCTGTAACTACAGTAAATTTGCTATATTTTTTAACATAGTACATACTTAAATTAATCTCTATTACCTGACTAGAAGACTACGAATTCATCCTGTTCTTCCTATTAATTCTGTTTTTATCTAACCTTGATATTTATATAAATCCCTGAAATAATATTTTTTTTTTCTTTTAGGGGTAGTCATAAGTTGAAAATATTTTAGGCTCTATTGGATGCTAAATAATTTTATAGGTACTTATAGTTCAGGATCAATTTGTTTTTATGTCCATATTATTTGTATTTCTGTCAATATTACTTGTAGAAGTTATGTGTAAAAATGTCAAACTTAACTCAAATATAAAAATAATTTTACTTAACCCAACTTTTACAAACTAAATTAGCTCTTCGATGCATTCACACTACAGAATTAAGGAAAAACCTAAACAAATTCGAAAATTTCGTTGTTTTTTCAATATTACTCTGCTTGCAGAGGGCTTCCGCTTCCACAAACATGCGCAAATATTATATACAATATATTCATAAATAATAGACAACCCACTTTTTGTAAAGAGACATGTATCATTTGACAGGGCTATAAGTTTTTAAATTTGAAATCTGAGGCTCCGAACACAAAAGATGAGACTTATTCCTCTTCTTTCTTTCTTATTCTTGAAAAGAGAAATTATTCTTGACCGAAGTAAAGTAGTAAGATACTTTATTTCCTCAATGACTAATCCTGTCATTGACTAAATGAAACCGGCTATAGAGTCACAAGCACGGGCATACCCTAATTCTACTTAATTAAAACTATTACCTATAAAAATACACGATATGTCCCACATATCCCATATTATATTATTCAGTAGGAATAAAGTAAGCTTCACAAAATCTTTCACAATATTACCCGTTCTTTTATATTCATAAAAGAACGAGTCTCAATCATAACTAAGTAAAGAAGCATTCGCCTGTTCAAATACCACTACGACTCAATATGTGTAAAGAAAAATGACACTGCTTCTTTTAGAATTTTGTTCCCTTGTAAACTATGTCCTTTTTTAAACCATAGAACTAACTTATATTGCTTAAACCAATTTAAACTGATGTGGTTGATGCATGCCAGGTTTTATAGTCACCAATCTAATACTGTAATCTAGGATGTTGTGTCACGTTAAGTTTAGTCTTTAGAATGTTTGTATTATTTATCAAAATCATGTTAAGGGCAATGCACATAAGGTTGTATGTAAAAAAGGGATCTGAAATTAGTTTCGTAGGGCTACTAAATCAGGGTAGTGAGACGTGACAGTCAGACGAGGGGCATTTAGCTATTAGACACGTTGGGTATGTTGCATTCTACCTTAGAGACCACTGATGGTAGGGAAGTAATGCCCCAGTACCAGGAGACAATACCATCAGAATAGCAATGACATTCTCCTCACGATACGAGTTCTCTAGAATTCAAAACAGAAAACATCTCTATTGACAGAAGGGAGCTTGAGCAACACTCTATATAAGTATCTGAGATATGTGCCCTGCTTCTCTTCTACATGGTATAATATGTAAAGTGTTTAGGACGAGATAGAGAGAGAAAGAGAAAAAAATGCATGAGGCTTTCTCGTTTTATGCCTCACCAAGTATAGAATACCACACCTCATATGTAAATATTATAACTTGTGGGCTTTATCTTGGAAGAAAAATCCTGCATCATATCATGCTCTTCATCAAAGCTACATTATCGAATAATCAATAGTATAAGATGATAGTTTTTATAACGTATGTTCATGTAAATTATAAACCATCTGTACACTCCAGTAAAGTGAAATATTATTTATTGTATATGGGCTAGGTATGTCTATACCCTAGCAACCTTAACTAAAAAGAAGAAGAAGTGTGTGTGTGAGAGAGAGAGAGAGAGAGAGAGAGAGAGAGGGATAAAGAATACTTATAATTTAGTTATTTAAACATTTGCATCGCAGTCAATTCTTACAAGTCAGACCGGAATACAGTAAAAGTATATCGCAAACTGGACTTATTCATGCACACAAAAAGATTAGTTTAGTGTACACATATGTTTGTCTTCAGGTTTGAGATTATCTTCACAATCGATAAAATGCAGTAAGTTGCAGTTGTTAAGTTGTTGTGTTCTTAAACACAAAAAGTTTTTGTCACGGTTTAGTCCGTCCTTTAACAAAATTTAAATGAGGAAATGACGTAAGATAGCGCCTCCCCACAATATTTTTTCCATAACCTAAATGACATTACATCGCAAAAGGGCATCACAAGTATATTTTTGAATATGTATATTTTCTTCTTTGCACGATATCATAAAGTTATAAATGTTAAACATATAGCTACTATTTTGTTAATATTTAAGAAAGTATTAAGATGCGTTGGACACAATGGGGAGTTTGAAGATAACTTTATGTCTTAGAAAGTCATGAAATATTAACATTTTCCTTGAACAAGCATTCATCTTACTTGTCAGAGTAGATTGTTCAGTAGATGTTTTTCTTTATTTGAAATTCGGTGAAATGTTAAACTCATATTGACTAGAGAAGAATGAAAGAGGCCTTTCACTCAAGTTAGGGATAAGGGAGGATCCACGTCTGCCATAATATCCCTTACACACTAGCTTCAACTTGGCATCTCTTATACTTCGCCCTAAGGGCCTCTTGAATGTAAAACTAATGTAAGCTCTTAGTGTCGGCACTTTCCCCACACCAGCACTACGGACTGGGTCATTTGTCACAATTTACTGCCTCTGTTAGAAATCTCAAGCCAACCGGCTTCCTTTTCAGTTCGTTTTACAAAAGACTATGTCGGCAATTTCTCATATATACGATCTTCTTTTTAATGCGCCTTCAAACAAGTATGAACTAACATGGTATGTGAAAAAGGAAAACCCAACCAACTTTAAATGCGAAACCCAGAGCACATAACTTTCATAAACTATATACATTAATAATAATCTCCAAAATTCTAGAATTTCAACTGAATCTACTTTTCATTTTTGTTCTCCCACTCAAAAAAATAAACCGCTTGTAAGGCATTAACTAACTAAGCTTAATGGTTCAGCTGGAGTTAAGTTCCGTTGATGCGCAGGCTAAGATTCAGCAATTCAAAGTAAACAGTTAAATTTCAACGTTTCACTCCTTTCACTATACAAGCATCTTTAGAGGGTGACAACTTGAATTAACTGCTCTTCTTGTCAACCCAAGCTGATATTATAAACACCCATATCGATAGCCATGTTGACCACTTCTTATTGAACTACAAGTTGCCTACAATCACGGAAACTTGAGAAAACTGTTTATTTTAGTTGATTGTTATCATATGATATCATTCTATATTTTTTAAGATTATGTCCTTCATGGATTACTGTCTTCTTTATCTTCTAAGTATTTCTCGAGTGACCACGTCTACACTTTCCTTGTGGGTTAGTGTCATTCTCAAGGGTTCACTTCCATCCTTTTATCTGAGTTTCTATTGTTCACTGATTTGTACCATTACTAAGGTCTTTTTTTGATACTTCTGGCCACCTTGCCTTCATAATTCATTGCTTAATAGTACTGTACACGAATAAATATTCAAATGATAGGATTTAGGGGTCATAATTAACGAATTAATAATTATTAAGTTAAAGTTATTCGTGTGGCCATAATGAATTGTTTAAATAAATTATGGTATTTTAACCTTTAATAAAATCAATGTATATACCTGTATCATAGGTAACAAAAATAAATAACAAAAGGTGTACACATACGACCCTGGATTGTGTTGAGTTTCTTTTTGAGGGGGGTCCAATTTAGACTTTGTTTACTCGGAGCTTTTCTACTAACAACATAAGGCAAACAAAACGAGGGGAAGCAAGATTACAGGTGATGCCTTACACCTTTATTTTAAATTGTGATTTAACGAAACATTGGAGAAATTTTAATTTAAAGTGTTTATTTAATATACGAGTATGTTTTAAAATAATGGGAAATAAAAGTGTGGTTTCTCAGACCTGTTTCGAACCATCGCTAAGCTTCCGATACCTTCGATAAGCTCGAAAGCAATAAAATTATATATAAAAAGTAAGTGGGGAAAGTTTTAAAATTAGCAAGGTGTAGATATTTCTCTTATATCTGTTATAGGGCCCGATGATCCATCTAAAGAGCTTAAAGACAATAATGAATTTGTGGAGACGCTTGTTCATGTATTTATTTGATTAGTTATCTAAAAAAAAAAAAAAAAAAAAAAAGTTTAATTAATACTCTTATAGACCAGGAGGCAAAAAAGTGTCCGGCTAGTATCAAGCTAGAATTTTGTATATAAGTTATGTATATAAGTGATAATAAGAATATGTAGTCGGCTAAGTTCGTCTGCGGAACATAGCTTCGCATTAAATATTTAAAAAAGAAACGTTGGAGAGCGGCCATGTCTCACCCATTTTAGTGGACAATGTGATTTTCATATTTTGAAAGGTGACCACTTAGATTTGGAGTAATATTTAAATTACTAATTTTCCAATTGACAAACTAACATCAACTTTATTTTTGGCCTATTTACTATTTTTTTATTCATAATTATGAAAATCACATTGTCCACTAAAATGGGCGGGACATGGCAGCTCTCCAACAGTTTTTTTTAAATACCTATTGCTAAGCTATGATCCGCAGACGAACTTAGCCGACTACATCTTAAGTATACATTTAACTGTAAATATTGGTTGAAATCTCTATTAAATTATTAATTAAAGGCTTGTTCAAATTGTAAAAATCAGAGGAAACGAACCGAGTATTGGGTCTCTGCGCATGCCAAGTCTAAAATGCGCATGCGCATCTCAGACTGGGCATGCGCAGAGACCAAGCTCGCCTCGTTTCCTCTGTTCGATTCGGTAGTCTGGACGTGGCTTGTGTGTAGGATAAATATTATTAGACTCGTTGACATTGCTACAAACTAAAGCAGCTGAAAATGCAGCAGGCGGTAAATTGGTCGAGGAATGTTGCGGATTTCTCGTCACATGGACATTTGAATGAGTTTGTATGTTTTCCGGATTATTTACTGATGCTTTAAATCTCTCCACAGTTTTCAGTTGCATAATTTGTGTTGAAGTGTAAAATGGTAATAATTAACATAAATCAAGCCTGAGTATTTCCCTTGTTTATTATAATGTAAATGATTGTATAATGATCATAGAGATTCAGATGGCTAGAGCTATAAAGGGCCTAGAATAAACACAGTAATATTTCCCTGACCCTCAGCTTTAGAAATCTCTTTAAAGTCAATATATTTAATATGTATAGTGTAAAAACATTAATTTAAAGTCAATTTTCAACCACCGTTAAATTACCTCTCACCTGTTTTGATTAAAATCAATTTATACCTATCTGCTATAATTACAAATATCCCTCAGGCATAATTTAGTGTAATTAAACTAAATTAATTATTATGAATCTGTCATAGTTTTAGCGCTATTAATTTATTATATTTGTAACTGTTTTCTTTAATGAAATAATTTACTCTACTTAAATAATGAGTTAAAAATAGTAATGTATCACACTTAATAAATATATTTATGCAATAATATTGGTAACATGAAAGATATAATTATAAAATGTATATATTAGACACTATGTACATTTTATAATTCTAGACGGTGGAGTTCGTACGCGGAGTATAATACTTTTCTTCCCTTCAAAAAATTATAAAAATACTTAAATTCTTTTATCTTCATTAAAAGATAAATAGTGTCCTTGATTATTATGCATGAAGCTTAAGAATTACTTCAGCTAACTCTGAAGGATATCGTAGGAATTTTCATTTCTTTTAATTTCATGAAATCATCTTACCATTTATGATATAGCAAAAGCCTTAATTCGTCTCTCAGCCTGAGAATTCTACCTTCTCAAGTAAAGACGTCCTTATATCTCAGGTGGGACTTCTTACATGAATTCCTTAAGTAGAGCTTTTTACTACAATTTTCCCAGGGACCTTTTTCGCCTAAAAGTCCCTAAATTGAAACCAATCTCCCCCCCCCCCCCCTTAGGGTTGTGAAATTGCCTTGCAAATAGATTTAAAGGAAGAAAGGCGGTTTTAACCCGTCCTTAATACCGAGCCTTCTGAAAACTGTCCCGTTAAACCTTTCCCTTCTACCATTACGGTAAAATTTAGCCTTTAAAACCCCGCCTTTTTCCAAATTCTTTTATTATCATTTCAAATCATTAATCTTCCCTAAATAAAACCTCTTTCTTAGCAACCCTTTTTTTAATGCTGCTGTTGTCCAATTAATTATAAAGAAGAAATAAGGCGAAAGTCAAAGGAAAAAAATAATTATTCTTCTATATCTATATATAATATTTAAATATGTCATTATTACACTAGACGAATAATAAAAAAAGAACATTAGGCCAAAAATTTTTATTCACGATTCACTATAATAATGAAAGAAACGCTATAATAGCACAACAAATATTAAATTCTTATTCTCGTTTTATATTCAATTAAGATTAGGAGTCTCATTGTATTATTATCTATATCATAAACTTCTTATATTTTATTTAATTACGTAATATACATATATTTAATAATTTAGTAAATATTATAATTCTGCCTACTTTCACCGGGAAAACATAAAACAAAAACTAAAGAATAAAGAATAGTTTAAAGAACTAAACAAAATGTTATCTTGAACCGATTGATTTGTTAATTTCTTAACTTCCAAGTTATATGGTGAAAATGGATTGTCATGAATTTGAAAAACGAAATTTTTGTCTCCAAATAAAAGTCTCCTTGACAGGAGTAGGGGATATCAAGACGGTCGGTACGTCCATCTCTTAAAAACTAGTTGTCCGATTTTATTGAAATATGTCAATATTAGACCAATTGTCATTTAAATTTGTAAAATCAAGGTATTTTTGAGTTTTTTATTTTATACGGCCATATCCTATGTTAAATGAAGCCTTCTGCTGTTTCAAAAAATTCAATTTTATTTAGTAATAAACAGGCCAAGTGTGTGCTAGTCAGCACACAACGAGGGTCCGTAGGCCGCACTATATAGTGTTTAACTGTAAAGTGTATAAACAGTGTTTTTTAAAATGCTAAAAAGCTTACTTTGAACAATTCTAAGGGTCTGATATTATCAAAACACACTCTGATAAAGTATTTTTTGCCACTGAACCGGACTAAAACCATATAAATACATCGAAAAGACCATAATTATAAAAAAAAAAGTATTTTTTCAATAAAAAATCAAATAATATTTTTTCGAAATTTCCAAAAAGTGGTATCTTTACTTTTGGTCGAAGAATGTTCAGGAATTTTTTAAGATTTTTTGCAGTTCAAATAAGCGAGATAGAGGGGGGGGGGGACACGTTTCAAACTCGCCTACGCTCTCCCTATCAAAGTTATAACCAAAGAATTATGTATTTTTGTAATCAGCTCGACGTACCCTTTCATATGATACCCCTCACGGTGTCGAAAAAAAATTTAACCCTTAAGTTTTTTTACCCTAATTTTTTTGAAAAATATTTTTTTTAAGTCGCTATATTTTTAAAATATGTGGGCAGGTAAAAGACACATACATGCAAAATTTCAAAGTGATCGGACGAAAGGTGTAGCCGTGAGAGCACGCGAGAGGACGGACGGACTGACACACGCAGGAAAATATAAGGGTCCTTGGTTTTGCCTACGGACCCTAAAGAAAGGAGTGTATCGTCCATAAAATTGTTTATCAAGATATAAAATTTAACACCATTTAATCCGTGGAAAAAAGGTTTTATATTTTACAAGTAGTAAAATTTAGGTAGTCAATATAATATATATATATATATATATTATTGAACCAACATCGATATTATTAAACTAAGCCTTTATAAATGACAAAAGAAAAAAAAATCTATGTACGCTTTCATTGCCTGATTCAGGGATAAATTTCATCGGTCTCCCTAGAGATTCGAATGAAGGACGTGGGGTTTAGAGTAAAAAGAAGAATCAATATGCCTGTGTAAACCAATAAATTCAGCCTTTTTCCCTACATATAGCTTCACTGTCGCTAGAATAGGAAAAAAGCTTTTTTGGCACAGTACAGAGAACATCCCTGTAGGACTAAGCAAGGCACGACTCCATTCTCATACAGATAACTAAAGGGCCCTTCTACCCTTTTCACCGACGTTTGTATGACAAATTTACTCTTATACATCTATACACAAAAGAGGAGGGGAAAATAAAAATAAAAATATAAATATTTATTTTTCTACTATGTTTTTGTTGAATGTTTAAAAAACACGAGTAAATTTGTCGTATTTGTTAAAATGTGCGAAAAAGAAAGTTTTGTTTAGAGTTTAAATATTATAGATAAAACAGGATTTTCCATAAAACAAATTGCATACTAAAGTTACTCGCCACCAATAATATTGTCATAATTTATTCAAGTTAATATTATATAAAGTTTTTCTTTTTCGAGGAATTGCTAGTAAAAGGTTAATACGGGAAGATCCATTTAAAAATATAAATAGTTCACTTATTAGTTTTGTATTTCTTCTATTTTTATTAAATTCTTTTACTTAAGTATTCATACTTTCTCAAATACATGTAGTATATATATATAAAGAGAAAGGTATTGTGCTGGTACGAAAATTTTAATTTCTTGTCCAAAAAGTGGTCTGTTGTCTGTACCGACTTGTGGAGCGTTTTCGATGAAATTTGCTGTTATATATTCAATGAAATCATACCCTGAGGTGAATCGAGAACTGAATTTTAACTCCAAATTTAAGGATTACCTCCCAGAAAATAGGACTCCTCGAAAAGGGTTCCTACGATTTTATTTTTTTTTAAATTCTAAAATTTGTCCATTAAATGCGAATCTTACCAAACAAGTCGTTTTCCCGGGAAAAATATAATTCCTGAGAAAATAGCTTTAAATTCTGATGATGAGAGGCCGAGTTCGATTTCCCATCGGGGAGAAGTTATTTTTATAGTGAATTCTGATGTAATGCTTGGTAATAATTAAATGCAACTACGAACATTTAAAACAATAATAAGTATATATGACATAGTTTGTACGAGTTGTCTCGGACCGATTATTTTATTTTAATTTTACCTTACTTAATTATTGCTGTAAGCTTTATTATTGAATTGGTTTTTATTTTACTTTCTTATATACGTAGTACTTATATATACTCGCATTGAGAGATAGAGCAAAAATTTAATTTTTCAATAATTAAATGTAACCTCCAAAACCCAAAACAATTTACAAATAGAAAACAATGGACGAAGTAATTATGTAATTGTATACGAGAAAGTTTAGTACGAGTTGTATCGAAACGATTTGTTCACAATTGATGTGTTAATTGTTATTGTATTTTCCTGTTAAAAGAATTGAGATTGTTTCATTCACAGCAGAAAGTTAAAACTTAGGGACCAACAATGAGCTAATTATGACCAATCATCGAAATCTAGATTAATTTATTTATTTAGTTATTTTAGGTGCAGAATTACAAGGTTGAAGCTCCTATAAAATAGTTACACGTACATGATATGTCATTTAAAACTACAAGTATTACCAATTACTATCATAGGCATTACCTATTCTTTAAAATAATTATCAGCAGTGAAAAAATAAATACAATAAAAAATAAATAATAATTTGAATAATAAAATAATAAATAAAACAAAAGTAAAATAATTAAATGTCACAATAGAAGTCAGCGTCCTGTAGACAGAGTATAGGTTTATACATTGCAGTATATATTATTAGTGCTTGTCCAAGTCTGTTGCTATTTTTCGTAGATTTTTGTCCAAACATGATAGTCAAAAGTCCCTAGGAGTAATTTCCGTCTCCATTGGCTGTTCATCATTCATTTTTTATTTTGATAGTGTCTTCAGTTTCGCTACCAGAAATCCCTACGTGACTAGGTATCCAACAAACTCGAACTTTTAATTGACTTGTTTCTATGAAATTCCTAATTTTGATAATAGTTAAGTTTTGAGCATTCGATTTCTCCAAAGACATTAAAGAAGATTTTGAGTCAGTGTAGAGATAACAAGTGTGTCTATTTCTTGGTTGGCAACTTATTCTAGTGCTTGAAGGATGGCCTCCAGCTCTATCGTGAAGACCAAACTCCACTTGGAGCAGGAAAAAATTTCTGATTCTGACACTGACAATGTAACGAAAGCATAGCCGGTTCCCTCCGTAGATTTTATGCCATCCGCGTATAGAAGTTCGAATATAATAGGGTAGTTGTTCACGCCCTTTAAGTGGTCTTATCGGAGTTGATACGGGTGAACATGGTATTGCTTCTGTCGTGAGAGGTAGTGTGTCTTGGGAGTCTAGGGAATTTTTAACCGTGACACCACCTGTCTCTCTAGATTTATTAAATGAAGAAACTCAAAACAAGTAAAGATATCTGTATCTGTATCAATAAAAAATGTTTTCCTTTTTTATTGTGTTTTAACTCAAGACTTTTCGCATTAAAAGTTTAATAGAGGTAAGATAAAAAACAAGAACCAGGTGTATGGGACATGATAAATTTGTTGTTTCTTCTTGAAGATAAATGTCTCTTGAATGCAATATCTAACTTAAAAAAATAACAATGATTCTCTTGTCTTTTAGTGATGTAAATCCAATTCATTTCATTTCTTACTTTGTCTAAAACCTTATAATGTTGAAATTATGTTTTTGTTTTCCCAATGTATTCAAAGCACGTCAATTGGTAACTAAAGAAAACCTTTACTATAATCTAATTTGAAAAAGTTTTTATAGCCAAAGTTACAAAAACATATTACGATCTTGATTAAATGTTGAAATCGCTTTTCTTGTTAGTTTATTTCTTGTTAAAATGAAATAATATTAAAGGTTTAATTTTCTCATAACTGAGTGAAAGACATGTTTTCAGAATCAGTTGACATTATCCTACTCGCATAGTGATTTCTCACATGCCCAGTGTATATGAAGAAAAACGGTCGGATAAATCGAACAAAACGTTCTCATAATATATTGTATTTTAATCACAACATCCCATAATAATTATTTCTCAGTTTGACAGAGTTTTACTTAGAGAGAGATTTCGGTGGACTTACATGTTTAAGGTTCTTTGAGTGCGAAGAAGTGTTTTTTCTTAAAAAAATGTCAATACCTTTGAGTTATAGTTATTTTGGTTAACAATGTTTTGTTTATTTTGTGTAGTAAATGTATTTCAAGTATAACCAGAAATGTATGAAATATTTTGCATACAGTGTGCCCACGGATTGAGTGCACATGGGGTGTAAATTACAAAACATTTTCGAGTTGAAATTAGAGCCTCTGGGCATCAATCATCCTTGGTCTTAAACTAAGAAGTTTAAAAAATTAGTCCGATTAATTAATGTTCATAGTGTTGTTAAGATGCATTTTCAAAAATTGTCAAGATAAAAGTGACTTTGTTTTTAAATGTAAAACATTTACTTAGAAAATACGCGCTGGGCGATTTGAAATAGTTGGTGGCAGCACATTTTAATAACCTTCATATTCTTTGTTCATTAATGTTCTTTATGTTTGATGGTTTTACACCGTGCGTACTCACCTGTAAGAAGATCATGCATCTTAATAACAGTATGTAAATAATAAATAATGTTAGTTGTTTTTTTTTTTCTAATAGATAATTAGGAATTTGTACTTACAGGTTTTGAAAATAAAAGAAATCAAATTTTTAAAAATTCATCGTAACAACACCCTATACATTTAAATTTACTAATTTTACAACTTCATTGTATAATACCAAGCAGGACTAGCTGGACCAGAAGCTCAACTCGAAAATGTTTTGTCATTTTAATCCCATGTGCACTCAATCCGTGGACTCGCTGTATATACGACAGCTTACTTAATTAGAGCATGAAATTAAAGATTTAAATAATGGTTGTACTAAGTCGTCTTTTTAGAAGGGATTTTATTTATTATAAATAAAATTTAAACTTCAACTCAAAGCATTTGTTCTGAGTGGATCAAGAAAATTTGAGAATAAAAGAAAAAATCTCAAGAGAACAGTTATGCTTTGGAAACGAGGAAGAATTGTTGTGAATTCCCACGAGATGTTTTAGCTCCTTTATTTAGTTATTACCGGTCTCGGTCGGCTTTCAAAGAAAATAGAATTTTTGGGCAAATTTATTTTATAGAGGATATAAAGGAATGAATGAGATGGAATGGCTGATATCTTCACTAGAATCTATAAACAAATTAATTTTGTAATTGTTGCTATTTATCTTTTTAAGTGTTAAATTTATTTTATTGCTCTCTTTTTAATTTTATAGCTGTTTGTGTAGTATTTATTGATGGTAAATCTAGTGTTTAAATCTATTAGTAATAATAGATATATAAAAATTTATTTATTATATATTATAAAATTTATTATCTATCTATTATTAAATAAACAGTAAATATATAAAGAGAGATAATAATTATTAATTAGTAATTTAATTTATAACACATTTGATAGTTCTGTATATTTATTAAGAAATAAATATCCATTTGTATGTACATATTTTAATTATATTTTTACTTAATTTTTTGTTTATTCATTTATGCTGTATGTAATATTAAGTATTTTCATAACTAGTTACGTTAGTTTTTATATTGATGATGCTGTATATAATAAGTATTATCATAACTATGTGTTAGTTATTATACTGATAAACCTTTAAATGTAATGTATTGTCATAACCAGTTATGTTAGTTATTATAGTGGTAAAACTGTATGTATTAAGTAATGTCGTAAATAGCTACGTTAGTATTTAGAATGCTAGTTTTTTATGTCATATTGTCACTGCAAACGCTGTAGTTAAAGGAAAAATAGACTGCCAATAGGTGTGGCACATAGCTTCCTCGCATCCTATCATGTACTATAACAATTATTATTATATTACTTTATTGTAATATTGTTTATTTTATAAAAACTATTAATAGTTTTAGCGATATTTAACACTTCGTAGCGGTGTCGCTGTTGGTTTTACTAAAAAATTGTATTTGAAAAAAATGTTTGTCTCATTGTATAGATGAAGTTAGATTTTTTCCCCGACCTAAAATTCCAATTTTAAATTTAAAGATCACGTTTACGCGAGCATTGCTCGTGAACGCTTGGACGGATAACGTTGTCCAACGAACTCGTCCTGAGCATTGCTAAAATGAACATGTCTACCAAATTTCATCAAAATCGGTCGACATTTACTCAAGTTATCGTCGCACGTTTCATAATTCGCGGACACACAGACCGTCAGACAGACAGACACGAGACCAAAAATGTTCCCTGATGTCTGAAACGGATTTCTGTCTTGGAATTTTTGAAATCGGAGGCATAAAAGTTTTCCGTTCTCGAAAGTGAACACAATGCTTCCGTTATCTTCGGTAAGCTCGGAAGCAAAATAAAAAGAAGACATTTTAATAATTTATTCGAAGTATTTAGAGAAACAGATTTCTCATATTATGTTCGGGAGATATACATTGAGGTCGTTGAACACAAATTTCCCTTTTTATCTATTGGTTTGTTGTTTTTCTTGAGTTGTCTACGCTATAAAGACTTTGCCTGACTTTTACACATTTATGTATCTTTCTATACAACTTTTTGTTCTAAAGTTGCTTTTCAATCTAAGTTGGTCCTCCAGGAATACAATAGTAAACGAGACCTTTACTTTCGTCCTAAAGAGACAGACGAGACATCTAGAACTGTGACCGGGGAAATTGGTCGGAATAGTGAGAAGCCCTTTGTCTCCCAATCTAACACCGGTAACAACCTTCGAAATTTGACAGAAGAAAACTTCTAGAATTTTGCTTCTAATTGGAAAAGTTACTTACCTCGCATGGATAGAACACTGCATGTCATAAACTATTAGACCCTCTACAATATTCTCGTATGTAGAACTTACTGTTTATTCATAACTTCAAGAGGAAAGTTACAGAGAATGAGATTCAGAGTTGACAATATTTATATTAAATAAATTGTGAATTGATATCAAAATTATATTTCTAAAGAATGCTATTGCTTCTTCCTCTATTCTTCTTGAGGTAAAATCTTTATAAGTAAATATAAGTAAAGTATCATCATCAGTTCTACCTGTTGTCCCTCGACTAACATAGAAATAAAGCACCTCCATCTAGTTCTGTTTGTAGCCGTCCTTCTAACTTCGTTTCAGGTTTTACTTCTTCTAATGCCTATAAAATTGGAAATCTTCTTCACAATCATCAGCAAGTCTGCTTGAGAGTATTCTTCTTTCATTCTTGTTATCCTGATGCATCCATTCCAAGGCCTCCATTTCCGTGCCGTAATTTCTCTTTCGCAGCGTGAGACCCAATGCAACATTATTTTAGCCGACTAATCATCAGAATGACTCTTTCAATTTCAGAGACTATGATCAGAATGACTCTTTCAATTTCTACCTTATACCTCAGAGTACTAGGTTTGTGATAACTTCCGGCTACTGTGTATTAAACATTCTTCGTAAGCACCGTTGACAGAAGTCTACAGCTGCGTTTCCTAAGCCTAACAACCTCCTTAACATTTTCGCGACAAAGGCCGGTATATACGGGGACACCTAGAGCGAGACAGTCTAGCGAGAGCGGTATCTGATCTGTCTACACTGAGGGCCAAAATTTGCCCTAGTTTATACTAGTCTCCGAGAGTAGCCTCGGAGAGTGACCTTGAATAAAGTTGCTAGAGCA